>JAYDYQ010002534.1:16682500-21682500 GCA_034814905.1 Penstemon davidsonii | reverse complement strand
CTGCATCTTATATTGTCTAAAAACGTCCAAAAGGAAACATCTTCAGGTGGTGCTTATTGCACTAAGAATGAAGCTACTGTGTCTTTGTAAGATTTCATGGTATTACTGCTGCCCTTTGACCATTATAAAAATTAAGAATCAGATTGTAAATTTTCATTAAGTTTTTTTGATGAGGGGGTCTAGCTGCAAAAGATTAGGCTGTACGTGTAGAGGGACATAAATAGGTTGAGTGGGGGCTGAGAAAGAGGGGACTGGTAGTGTGAGGTCCGGAAGGGGGCGAGAGACAAATCTAACAGGCAAAGGATGTAAATAAAGAGAGAGGGAAACAGCACGCAAAGGGAGAGAGTGCTATAACAAGGGCAGAGTACGAATCAAGTGTAGTGGTTATTGGTGCAAAAGGGGAGAAGAGATGAGTTCTTTTTATGTGCCAAACTGAATCTAGACCACTTGAGTTATGATAGTTACCTTAGGGCCTCACGGATACTTTCGAAGCGAAGAGTGTTGAAAGGTACCTTGCAACATAAAATTTAAGAAATCTAATTGAAAGAACATTTCTCCTTTTTTTTTTTTTTTGGAGAGAAATTGAAAGAACATTTCAACACCGGAATATGCATGAGCAGTCATTGTTTCATGAGAAGGTTCTCATACAAACACAATGAAACTAAGGGCACCATTGCCATGCCATTTACAATCCGGAGCACAATTCCACAACCATTCAAGCGTATTGAGGAAGCAAACATGATCAAAATATTTGGCAGAATATTCAAACTTAGGTCCTTGTGTGCTTTATTAGTCATGCCTTCTAATATATACTAAATCAATCATTTAAGATGTATACGATCATACTTAAACTTGAGTATTTATCAAAACGAAAATACTTGAACTTGAGTAAATATCCCTGGTTTGAGCTCAAAAGTTCACAACATTTGTAGGCAGACCAAAATATAAATATGTAGTGTGATTGGTGTATAGTTCATGACATTTGACGAGGCCAGTGTGATTGGGTGGGTCTGTCCAAATGCAGTATCAAAATCAAACATGTTCTTTATCAATATACCAGTTAAAGAAATGATACCTGAACCGAATTCTGGGAGTAGGTGCAGAGAACCTTCCTGACTGTAACCCTGAACCATATTCTCCACTTTGACCACTCGAACTCCTCCGAATAAGGTCTGCTACACCTTTTACTATGTTCATTTTTCCTTGCCGCGGCAACTTCAAAATCGCAGTTACGCATTAAGCAACCAATTTTAGCTACCGCCGCAATCTACCATCACCTCCTGTAATCATATAAATATTTTTTCACTATTAAAAAAGAAAACATAATCGATTGGGTAAAGATGAAGATTAGGATTCGGAAAAGTAATTGAACGGTGACATGAGTCGTCGGAAGTCAACGAACGCGATCGACGGATATGAACTAACATTAAAGAATTGAAATAAACCTGATCGGATCAGAGTTGAAAATCGATCATCAAACCCTAAAAGAATAGATTTATGGAGACTCGTACGGGACGGGACGATCTGTTGGATTTTTTATGTGTGGGAGATTGGAATAATAATTAATTCATTGAACCGAATAGCAATTATAAGTTATAAATTTCTTGGCGTATGTTTAATACTATATTTTAAAGTAAATTAATTATTCCTGAGAAGGAATCTTCATATATTTGGAAAGTGAATTAGTAGAATAGGAATCTGAATCCCAGATAAATAGTTACATTAAAGTAAACCTGTAATTTGAAGAAAAAAATTAAATAAATCGCTTTTTAACCGTTTGATATTTTAAACATTGACAAAAGACTTGATATTTTAAACATTGACAAAAGACACACACGTATAATGGAAAAAGTACACACACATATTTTAAACATTGACAAAAGTATACACACATATTTTCAACTCTTACCTAAAACTCCGTGAAAATATAAAATGAATGGAAAAAATGGAGAGAGGGAGCATAATATAACTAAGATATAGAAAAATGTGATGCCCAATAATTAATAATACATGTATATACTTGTGTTTTACATAACATATGATATTCAACACATAGGTATGCATAATATGTTATGCTTGTGCGCTGATATTTCATAGAGTATCGAACAAAATATGACATGTTATTGTAACTGAATTAATATTTTACATGCAGTAGGAGAAAATTTAATTTTATAGACAAAATATTAAGTCATAATATCAAAGTTGACAGATTTTACAAATATAAAATGACAGTGACTTAAGAGCTAGTTTGCCCCACTGTTCTATTCTATAATTGGTTTTATAATAATTAATCATAGTATAAGTGCTCGTTTAATAATTAATTTTACATAAAATAATTAGTGATTGGTTTCAATTTTTCACAATTGAATCTTTAGCATGGTTTCAATTTTTCACAATTGAATCTTTAGCATGATCTACGACCAGCCTTGCAATTCTGCATGTCTCTAGAGAGTTGAAAGTCTCTACTCATTCGCTATTTCTTGTAGTCTAATCGACTCATCTTTTCTCGCTAAAACCGTTGATTTTACAAAATAAACCTTAATTATATGCTAAAACAGCACTATCACATTACTCTTAAATTCTCTTATTAAATACTAGAAATCACCAGCAGGTGTCCCCGCATGCATAAATTAATTTAACCACAAAAGATAAGGATTTTTTTTGGGGAATAATTCAAATAAAAAGTGAAAAGTAATTTTTATTAATATATATGCCCCCAATGTTTTTTATTTTTTCTCATGTTATATATATATATATATATATATATATATATATTGGTTACATTTTCATGTTATATATACATACATATATTACATAATTTTAAAATATAAATAATATGTTAAACAATATAGTTCACTTAAATGTTTTATTTTATCATAACTCACAAATAATCATGTAAGCAAAACAATCAAAAAATCCTACACCATTTTCTAGTTTTCCATAAAATGGTTGGTTTGTCTTTCAGTTATTTGTGTCAAATTGTAAATCGTGCCTTTTTATCCTAAATTGTTGTGCCCATTGTTAGATGTGCATTCCTATTTAATGTATGTTTCATTAAAAAAAATAAAAAAATTGATGTATATTAAATAATACTCCCTCAATTTTTTTTATTTATCGTTTTGGAGGATTGCACACATATTAAGAAATATACTCCCTCTATTTCATATTAAATTATTAATTGGCACATTTGTCAAATTTTTTTGTTTCAAATTAATTGGCATATTTGGATTTTTAAAGCATTTTTTCCAATTTTGCCCTTTTTCTCTCATTGGAGTTGGGAAACTCAATGGTCACCACTCACTAATAAAAAATTAAAAAATAGTCATCATTATAAAGGGTATTTGAGACATTTTACTATAAAAAAGTATGTAATTATGAGGTTTCTTAATCTGTATGAAAAGTAAGAATGTGCTAATTAATATGAAACGGAATGAGTAATAAATAACCACTTTTTTGAAACAAAAATCTCAAAACACCTTTTTAACCAAATAATCATAATATTAATTAACATTAATTACCATTAACAAGAAGGGTAAAATTGGTAGAAAATATTTAGTTTTACATTGAACTTCTAAAATAATAAATAAAAGTAAACATTTTTTTTTTTCCAAAGTGATAAATAAAAAAAACGGAGGGAGTATAGCTTAAATATATTCATAAAATTTTCCTTAGTTTACTATCGTCAGTTTGTATATGCATTGCACTTTATTGGTGCTTAAACTCAAGGCCGGCCCAAGTGCTAGGCAACTTTGGCTGGCGCTTAGGGCCCCCCCTGCTTGGAGGGGTCCCAAAATTTATATTTGGTTCCCTAGGAGAATTTAAAAATTAAATATTTTTAGTTTTATTAATTTTATGTATGCAATATCTATCTTGGCTCACTTGGTTGGACTTTCTCTTCAAAAGTTCAAGGTCTAGTGTTCAATCCCAATAATGACTATTTATTCATATATTTTGATTGTTCTATGTTCTTTAACTTTTTTTTTATTAGTTGTTCATCTTTTTTCTTTTTCTTTTCGTAGTAATTATTTTTTTAATCCATTTCCTTTCTTAATGATTTTTAATTATTCTTTTAATCCATTTCCTTTCTTAATGATTTTTGTCGAATTTTTTTTTAATAAGTACTTTTAAAAAATTATTTCTTAATAATTATAAAAATAATAAAACTTTTTTCTTTATAATACAATTTTTCTGCTTAATATTTTCTTTACATTAGTACATTGCAAAAAAGAATCTTGCCACCTATAAAATTGGTCTAGCTCCATCACTGTTTATATATGTATGCGTATTTTTTTTTAGTTTTGTAGTGGAACTTTTTCTATATATGATGATATATAATTAATAGAGTTAATTAAGTCAAGCAATCAATTATAATATTTGTAAAAGAATGAAATAGAGCTAAGGATGTATGTATACTTATAAAACTTGCTTCAACTAAAATAATATTTTCATAAAAAAAATTATAAAAAAAAAATCACGATTGAATCTTTTAACAATTGCGTAGATTTTTTATTTAGTTATCTATCTAAAAAATAATATGTCAATATTTAATTAGTATTTTTGTATTTAAAAAATAAATTAATGATATCTTTTTTATAGAAAAAGGAGCCCAAATTTAGAATTTGCCTAGGACCCCGAATGTCTAGGACCGACCCTGCTTAAACTTATCCATATCAAGAACACTCCCTACATTGAGTAATCCCTATAACAAATTAAAAACCTAATTATAGTGGACTAGAAAGTGCCAATAATTGAAAACAAATTACATTTTTCATTTTGAATTCAACACAATTCTTATTAACAATTCATCTTAATGTACTTTTTATTTTTGTGGATTATGTGAAATGAAATAGTTGGAATATCACTTTAAAACAAATCTTCAATATCCGGTCCTTCCAACTGTCCAATAGTTATACCTTTTTTATTTGGTGTAAATATTAAAATAATGGACTATATTTCAGATACTTAGGCCTGTTTGCTTTCTTTTTCTCAAACGATAATTATTCTCTGTCAATTCTCTTAAACCATTCTAAAAAAAACAAAAATCAAACAAACAACAATTTTCTTATATACGGAAAAAACATACAAAAACTCTATTTTGATTTGACATAAAGACATAAAGTAACCTATCTATTTGCTAAAAAAATAGTAATATATATCTTACAGAACTTATCTCACGTCACAAATATAATTTGACATAAAATTTTACATATCTTATACATACGGTCCAAACTATTCCAAACAAACAAACATCTATTGTATTTCTCAAACCATTCTTAAAGAATCTAAATAAACAATATTACGTAAATCGATATTATTTCACAAATAATAATGGTGTTTCGAAACAACACAAAATTCTTGATAATTAAGATTTACTAAATTGCCCTTTCTTTTTTCCAATTTGAACCACTGTCTTTTATTGTGAGAAAAGACCATTTTTGCCTCCCGGGGCACAGCTCAGTTGGTAAAGGAGGTGAACTCCGGGGCTCACTCCCCCAGGGTGGGGAGTTCGAATCCTGGGAGGAGCAGCCAAGTGTTGTAAAATCTTTAAGGGAGGATGGAGCAGCTTGGTGTTGTAAGTTCCATGGTAGTAGGCTTCCTTGGGGGCCAGGAGTATAAAGAGTTAACAAACCCTGACCAACTCAGGCACATCCCGCGATTTACTTCCGCACATTACTGAGAGGCGTGGTCCAGGACTTAACCTGGGTCAACAAAAAAAAAAAAAAAAAAAAAAAAAAAAAAGAGAAAAGACCATTTTTCTTATTGTACAATAAGAAGAAAGAAAGACAAATAACTTCTGATACGCGGGCCCACAGACTGCACCGCCAAACAAAACTTATAGTCAAACTCTGTCTTCACCATCACCACCTCACCAGTCACCACTGCACCGCAGCTCTCACCGACCTACACCATTTCCTCATTCCTCCACCACTTCAATTCAGCTATCCATACATACAAACGACAACTAGATGGAGTCGAGCATTGAGTTGGTGAGGTCGATTGAGCAAGCTTTAGGGTTGAAGCTGGGCGATGATACGGTGGTGGTGATACTGACGACGTCTTTTGCGGTGATCATAGGTATCCTGCTATTTGTATGGAAGAGATCGAGTGATCAACGAAGCAAAGAGTTGAGGCAGCTCGTCGTCCCCAAAATGACATCGCTCGAGGATGACGATGAGGAGGAGGATGTGGGCTCTGATAAAGTTAAGGTTACCGTTTTCTTCGGAACTCAGACTGGTACCGCTGAGGGTTTTGCCAAGGTATTATTTTCCCTGTAGATCGTGGAATTCTTATTTTCTTAAATTATGTGTTTAGTTTCATGCATTTCGAATTATAATTTTGTTTTGATTGTTTAATATAGTTATTGTTTCAATCGGGAATGATGGGATGAATTTAGAGAAAATTCAAGACTATTTTGTTATGTCCACGAACTAATTTTGGTTTGGATTTGAACATCAAGAGATTTAAGATTTAAACTGCAGAATGCAGTTTAGTTATTAAGCTTCAGGCTCTGCAATGTTGGAAAACACAGAGGAAACGGAGGGAGGAGATGAGGTTTGGGAGAAAAGAAAGGATGAGAGATGGAGCTAGAGAGAGAGAGAGATAATAGAGGGGTAATAATTGGAGTAAATTTTGCTTACTCTTTCAGTACTGGGAACTCATGCATATAAGAGAAAACATACCACATAAACTTTGAAACCTAACTTATTTCGAATAATACAAAGGTCTGGAAATTAAAAATAATGGCACTCTCATCTAGCGGTCCTCATTTCACCTCCATATAATCTGGACAATCTTTTCTCATAAGCTAACTCGCGTCTCTTTTGTGGTCTTCACCTCTATGTGATACTTCCAATTGAAATGGGGTCGTTCCTTGTGCCCATTATCGATATGATGATCTGTCAATTCCATATCCTTAAACTCTGACGATGTCAAATCCTTAAATTGTAAAGGTGCCGTATCTTATTTTCCTAAATTGATTTCGTTCTACCCAGATCCTACCAGCTGCAACGATGATGTTTCTTTAAGTGGTGACGACGTCGTTCCTCACCTTTCCCCTCTAATCAGGCCCTTAATATAACCACCAAATTTCTCTTCAATTTCAGTCTTATAATTGCCTTCTAAAAACCACATTTCCCTATATCATGACATATTCCGACTCAATCAATCACGTGGAATGGTGTGTGTTATTACACTTTTGATTCGTTACTCGTCCTTGAAAGTTCAGTAATAACTCGCCCACCTATTGGTTTTAGGTTGACGAGACATAATATATCCCATATTTTGTAGTTATCATTGGTTGTTACCGATTTAGCTGGAATGATGTACCGAACTTGGAAATAGGGTGAACAGGAGTACTATTCTGGAAAGTCGAAACAAAAGTGTATCTTAAAAAAATCGTCACTTATGTTATGCTGTGGGGCTCCTCAATCGAACAAAAAACATTTTTTCCTGTGTGATTGATCTGTTGTTTTATTACTTGAATAGGAGAATATAAGTGAGTGAGGATTTTTTTAATGGATATGCATGCAATTTTAGTCAGAAGGGAGGTCATTCACTTCAGCTTTTGACAAAAAAATAAAAAGCCAAGTGATTCATTATTTTTTGTTTATCCTTTTCGGGTTCTCCAAAGGAGGAGGTAGGGTTGATGTTGTTTGAAGGAAGGCTGCCGATAAGGTCTTGACCTTTATAGGACTATTGAATAGCTCAGAGAAGCTAAAGCAAAGAGTTACATCGAAGGACTTGGGTATCACATGGCGGCTAATGTGTAATCCTTATATTTGACAATAGTTTAAGTGTACATTAGTCAGAGGCTTATTCAGTTTGGTTAAGTATAAGTGGGACAATATGACAGGACTCTGTTTTGGGTACTCAAACTTTAATTTTTACTTATTATGTCTACCCAGTTTATAATGCTAATCTTGATAGTTGTAACTTAAGATGACAATGTGTTTGTTTAGGCTTTAGCGGAGGAGATCAAAGCAAGATATGAGAAGGCAGTTGTGAAAGTGATGGACTTGGTATGTTACTGCATTCAGTTGTATTATTGTGAAAGAAGCTGCATTTACTTCAACGTATAATTCTTTCATTTGGCTGTTATCTTTTTTTGTCCTTTTGTTTAGGACGATTATGCTGCAGATGATGAAAAATATGAGGAAAAGCTCAAGAAAGAGACCATAGCATTTTTCATGGTGGCAACGTAAGAAAAGTTCTTGTTTATGAACGATGCTAACTTAGTATTAAATCTCTGTCGATAAATCATCTCTCCTGCTGAATATTTAACTGCTAGTACAGTTATGGAGATGGCGAGCCCACTGATAATGCTGCTAGATTCTATAAATGGTTCACTGAGGTTAGTTGCCTGATAGCATTGATTTATTTGCGCGCTGCCAATTTTTCCTTTTTCCACCAACCACTAGCTGGATTTGATATAGGGCAAAGAAAGAGAACCTTGGCTTCAACAGCTTATGTATGGAGTATTTGGTTTGGGTAACCGCCAATATGAACATTTCAATAAGGTATCTATGATTTTCATATACATTCTCTCACATGGATATCTGCACTCTGAACATTGATCTTGGTTCCATTATTTTGGGGAATGCATCTTTAATAGATTTACCTGGAACCCTTAGTTTGGATCATCATTTGGGTGTTTCTTGGGTTGGAATATGTTCGCGATGGGAAATTTGTGTTATCCGCGGATTATCGGTCACCTGGTACCCGATATAGTAAATCTGGTTTGGACTCGGAATTAAACCTTTACTATACAAATAATAAAACTAAATAATATATAAATAAGGTCTCTCAAACCTGCCAATTCCATTTTCTTCCCAAAATTCTGCCGTTCTCTACTCCTCTCTTTCTTCTACTTGTATTACCATAGTTTGTGTGACATTTAGTCTTGTGATGCTTATTTCGAAAGTTTTCTGCACTTAGGAGTTCACATGCCTTTTTAAGTAAATTATACCATTTCAATTTGAATGTTTCATCTTCTTATGGGATATGGATATCCAAAAGCGCATGTGGAGTCGGTACCTGACTATTTCGGTAGGGATTTGGGTACTGAATATGCGTACTCGACTTTTGGGTACCCAGTTCGATAATCTGACTCCGGACACCGACCCAAACACTCACAACTACATCATTCTTTCATTTCAATTATCTAACATATTTTTTTTCCTGAAACAGATAGGGAAAGAAATTGATGAACAGCTAAGCGGACAAGGTAGTTTTCTGCATCTTGTTGTTTCTGACAATTTTTACATCTGATTGTTCTCTTTGCTTCCAACAGTGTCTCAATTGTTTGATGGGTTGGCGTAATTATTTCTCAATATCAAACAGTACCATCATTATGGCATGGAACTGTTAATAGGTAGCGATTGAGTTGTTTCTTCTTTTTAGGAACTTAGAGAAGTGGTGCATCCTGTAGTCCTCTTGATGTTTCTGTTCCTGGCCCATTGAAACAAGTGCTACACGGGTTGCAAAACTGCAATTGACAGTTTGACACCAGTATGATTCAGAATGTTATGTGTTCTGAAGTAAATCAGGAACTCTGAACCTCTACCACTAAAGAAACTGATATCCAACCTAATGGAAAACATTCTATTCTTTTTTAAAATTTGAAGGAAAAGGGACAGAACACCAAAATCTAACTTTAATTCTTATATATATACGATCTTGTGCATCAGGCGACGTGAACATACTGGCATGGTTTTATGAGAGGAAGGGATGGAGAGAAGGGGAAATGTGGCAGATGGGGGTGATGACATAGTCTTTCGGTTTATGAGAGGTTATCCTGCTTTTTTGGGTGTATGAGGAAGGAATAGAAGTGGGTATGGTCTTCTTACTGCTCTTCGTATGAAAACAATGCAAGTGTAGAATAGAACAAGTCATTTCAACGTGGTTTGGTATTTTTGGATCAGAGTTTGCCCAGTTTTGCCCTCTTTGTATGTTCAACAGTTTTCAAGTGCTGAAGGAGCATCCAGGTGGGGGGGGGGGGGGGGGGGGGTCTTGTTGTAGGTCAGACTGCCTTGAGTTGGGAAAAATTGATTCCTGCAAATCTCCCACTGTTATTATTTAATGCACCTAATGGTTCACCTTTTCTCTTAATAGATCTGGCTCTTCTTTATTTCCTATTTCTTTTTTTTATAATATTTGTACTCTGTTAGTAATTATGATTTGCTTTGCTACTAATTATTAGGCTGGCTGCAATTAATATATTGTTTGTTTGGGCAATCATTGTCCTTTATTGTAAGCACAAAGATTCATTTTGTCGTCACATTTCTTTCCAACATTAATCCGGCATCCGGAAGAATGTTCTTACCAAATACAATCATTATAGCAGTTGGTTTTGGTAAAACTATTTTCACAGGGTTTAAATGCTTTTACATTGATTTTGACCCTCGATTTTTCCATTTTTTGTTGTTGCTTATAATTTTCTAGATTTACATGATTAATATTAGGCTATCACATCGTTATTTTATGAGACATATACACTGAAGTTGAATCCCTATTTAGGCTCAGATCTTCAGTCTGAACCCGAGCTTTGTGCTACTTATTGTCTGTGTAGGCATTGAAGGATTCATCAATATTTGTATATATACTAATTTGTAATACTGGCCTTAATTTAATTGATATTGTTAGGTTAGTCATTAATATTGCGATATGCATAGTGGCTGTATGATTGCTTCCTCTGTCTCAGGTGCTAAACGTCTGGTACCGGTTGGTCTTGGAGATGATGATCAATGCATTGAAGATGATTTCACTGCTTGGTGTGCTGTATTTTTGTGTTCAATTTGCTAGTCGTTTCTTTAATGCTTTTTGGAATGTTGAACTAATAAAACTCCGCACAAGATCAAATTTTCTGCTCTTATAAGTGCGATAATGTTCAATTGTAGGAGGGAGCAAGTGTGGCCTGAATTGGATTTAATTCTAAGGGGTGAGGATGATACAAACTCTGTGTCTACTCCGTACACAGCAGCAATTTCAGAATACAGAGTTGTGATTCACGATCCTGCTACAACATCTTATGATGATAACCACAAATCCATGGCTAATGGAATTGTTTTGTATGATATTCACCATCCATGCAGGTATTCATTTTATTTTAATACATGTATCTGCTTCATCAGTTCATATGCTAGCTAACTGACCGGCCCATTGTTTACTTCTTTCAAGAGTTAATGTTGCTGTTCGGAGAGAGCTTCACTCCCCCGAATCTGATCGCTCTTGCATACACCTGGAGTTTGATTTATCTGGAACCAGTATAGTGTAAGTCCTTTACATCAGTTTCGTCTATGTCTCATATTATAAGCATTGCTCTGCTCAATATTTTGGGTCTCAAATTTATCTTGCAAGTGGTGAATAGGTCTGTTAGCTGTTAAATTTGATATATGGATATGATATGCACTCACACACAGAAACTCACACTTATGTATGAGGAGGATCCTATTGATCTATTACTAAAGTAAACTGGAGTAAAACATGTGCACCAAAAAGAGTGGGGGTGACAAAAAGATTATACTGAGAAACATAGACTGGTTGAGTACATGGAATGACACATTTAGTAATGAGGTAAAGTGCACATCGACCTCCCCTTAATCAAAGTCGGTTGGCAACTACACCCCAAGCGTTTGAGTTTTCGGCATCCACATCCCCTCCATTCATTAATCCTTTTTCAAAGATTGATCAATTGTAGCTATTGCGAGAAACCAAATAATGACAACCAACAATTCAGAACGATACTAACACCGACAAGTCGACAAACTAATTGCTAGAAACATAAAAACCTTGACAGAAGAGATGTCCAAAATAATAATAAAAAAAGAAATATAGGAAAGTATCTATCATAAGAAGAGACAACAGAAGCTTAAACAACTTTGGGGAGCCTCAGCAGTGTACAATTGGTGGCGAGGCTGCAGTGGCCTATAGGTGTCTTTCATTGTTAAAGTTTAGATCTAATTGATACGATACCATGTTAAGAACAAGAGAGAAAACTTGCCATTTATAATCATTACATCATAACCCTAGGGTTATTTATAGTGAATAGACTTCTCAGTAAGTCCGTATAAGGAAACAATATCACAATAATTCTTCAACCCTTACTTGAACCTTAATTACCTAGACAATCATAATAATGACATGACAGAAAATATTCTCTAACAAACATTAGTTCAATTTTGTACTTACAGCAAGACCATATGGCTTTGAAATTTTTGAGCTCCAAAGTTCTTCTTTGGTTAACTTAGATATTTTAATGATACAGTTGAATTAGCTATACATAATCAGGATCTGAGAGATTCAGTTGGGATGGTTTGGTATTAGATGTTGCAAAAAATGATTTTGTGCCAGAGACATTTTTTAGTGGGCATGTTTAAGAAATGACCATTTTCTAATAGTAGGTAATACTTTCATATTAAATAGTCTAAATTAATGATCATGTCAAAGATTGGCTATGTCAAAATCACTGTAATAAAAATCGTAGAGAACAAAAACTTATTTACAAGCACGTTCATTTGTTAAATTGAATTGTGAAATAATCTTTTTCTTTTTGTGGAGAATTTCCAATCTTGAGGGAAAAAGTAGGAAAAGTGTAGATGTGATATGCTTAGATGCGATGAGCCACGATGGCATTGCGGAGACAATAGAGTGGTCCCATTTAGCTGCGCTTTTTCTTCATATCTTCATCCCAAATGAGAAAGAGATCATTGTTCCTTTGTGTACTTATAGAAAGTTTGGATTGGCTTCTGACATTTTGCATGTCCTTTTATCTATTATTTCCCATAGTGTTCAATTTATGTATAGCCATTTGAAGTGGAAGCTTAAAAGTTACCATGTATTTTGCATGTTTGCAGATATGAAACTGGAGATCATGTAGGTGTCTTTGCTGAAAATAGTGAAGAGATTGTTGAAGAAGCGGGAAAACTATTGAGTCAGCCTCTGGATTTACTGCTATCTATCCACTCTGACAAAGAGGATGGAACGTCGCTCGGAGGCTCATTGCCACCTCCATTTCCTGGTCCTTGCACACTTCGCACTGCTCTAGCACGCTATGCAGATTTGTTAAGTCCTCCTCGAAAGGTGTGACTTTTTTTATTTCTTTTTCCAGATTGCTTTTTGTGTCTTTTTTTTTTGTTGAATTGTATGAATCTAAGTGGTATCTCTGTGCTTCACTTCTTGAAAAACCCTTGAAATACTACCTGCAGGCTGCTTTGATTGCATTAGCTGCTCATGCTTCTGAAACTAGTGAATCCGAAAAGCTTAAATTCTTGGCGTCCCCTCAGGGAAAGGTAGATTAGCCTTGTTGCTTTCAGCCTTTTGTGGTGTTTTTACATGTACTGCTATATTAAGATTTTAGCTTTAGAGACTCTAGCTTGTCATGTGTTGGGGTCTTCTTTTGAAGCTTGAATCAATCTGAATTTATTCTTCATCTTTTAGGAAGAATATGCACAGTGGGTTGTGGGTAGTCAGAGAAGTCTCCTTGAGGTACTAGCAGAGTTTCCTTCAGCGAAACCTCCTCTTGGTGTATTTTTCGCAGCAGTGGCACCGCGCTTACAACCTCGCTACTACTCTATCTCATCATCTCCCAAGTGAGTTTCTTTTAATTGTGGTAAAATGATTTTTAACATATCCAAAAGCAAAATGGACTCCAGAAAGATATTTTTATAGCATGTTAAGCACATATAACTCCAAAGTTGATCTTTTTTAAAATGACTGTCTTCATGATTTGGGCAGATTTTCTCCTACTCGTGTTCATGTGACTTGTGCTGTAGTTTATGGTTCAAGTCCCACGGGTCGAACTCACAAAGGAGTGTGTTCCACCTGGATGAAGGTATGAAACAAAAGTAGAGGTGTGTGTATGTGTTTATTTCTGAATTATGTCATTGCCCATGAGAAAATGCTGAATGGGGGATACCATGGTTTTAAGGTTAATATCCAAGCTGTATCATTGTTAATTTAGGGATTTTGGATTGATTTGAAGATTTTGTGTAGCTTTGGTCTATATGTGAGTTATATAATATGTGGTTTTTGAATAATAGCAATCTGGGCTTTGTCAATTTTACCATATAAGTGCCACATCTTTGGTAGCTCAATGTTCTGGAGGTTCATACAAAAGTATCAAACTCCAGCGAGAAGTGATGAAAATACAACTTTTCTCTTCTATAATGTCTAACATCGTCAACCTGTGTCAAAATATGTCCAGAATGCAATACCATTGGAGAGTAGCAGCGACTGTAGCTGGGCTCCTATTTTTATCAGGCCATCTAATTTTAAATTACCAGTAGATCCTTCTGTTCCAATTATCATGGTGGGACCTGGGACTGGTTTGGCACCTTTTAGAGGATTTCTACAGGTACTATGATGGAATTAAGTTTCTGGTACTCTTCATCCCATGAAGAGAGAACTTTTGTAATAAATTTAATTTACAGGAAAGATTGGCTTTAAAAAGAGATGGTGCTCAACTTGGCCCTGCAATTATGTTTTTTGGTTGTAGGAATCGTCGAATGGTAAGACTTGTACCAACCTCAAGTAACCATACCCATTCAAAATGTGATAAATTATATTCATCATTCTGATGTTGATCTTCTGTCTTAGGATTTTATTTATGAAAACGAGCTAAATGATTTTGTGGATCAAGGCGCAATATCAGAGCTGGTTGTTGCATTCTCAAGGGAGGGACAACAAAAGGAGTATGTTCAACATAAAATGATGGAAAAGGTCTGTCACTAGTTACTTAATACTTATTTTCCTATTCGATGCTTATATATTTTACTACCTGATAACGTATTGTGTGGAACTCATTGAACTTTTACCGATGAGAATTGCCAATTTCTCATTGTTGTTTCTTCTTAACATCATCCAAGTAATACCCTAGTGTGGTTATTGATATAGCACTTGATGATGTAGGTTCTCTAACTAGAGTTACTACACACAACTGACAATTGTTTTGTCTAGTTTCTCTACTTCTGAGAGCAATTTAAATCATGCACCCTCAAAAACGATTTAGCGGTTACGAAACTTAATTTTATCTTTTTTCAACTTGCACATGTAGATAAATGATTAAGTGGTAAGGTGCACCCAATTGCAATTTGCCATTTAAGGTGATGAAACCAACTGCCAGCTGTAGACCACAAACACATCTCATCGTGCATCCTTTCCCATAAAATGTGCTACACTTTTCCATTACATTAACTCGTGTATTAAGGAATTTTGACATTTCGGATTATTATTGATAAAACATTTGAACAGTGGATTCGTGGGGATGAATGAGATTTAAACACAAATAAAACATCATCCGCCCAATAATTTTCTTTTAGAAATAAATGGACTTTTAGTTTATTAAATTAGTAATGCATTGTTTGTACATGTTTTAGCAGTGGGAGTGAAAAAGAAAACTCTGGTTCTAAGTTTCCATCATTCTTTAAACAATGGAAAATATAGCAGGAAATATGAGCAATTTATTATTATTCTTTGCTTCTCAGGCTGCCGAAATATGGAGTTTGATTTCTCAGGAGGGATATCTCTATGTATGCGGGGATGCAAAGGGGATGGCAAGAGATGTTCATCGCACCTTGCATACCATTGTCCAAGAGCAAGTACGATCTCTCTCTTTTTCTCTCTCATAAGAAAATCACTATCATGTCTAGAAAACTAGCAACTTGCAAGCTTACCATGTACTCTGTTTTTCCGGTCTTTTCATCAGGAAAACGTTGATTCTTCAAAGGCGGAGGCCGTCGTGAAGAAACTACAGATGGATGGTCGGTATCTAAGGGATGTCTGGTGATTCTGAAGCTTTGTTCAAGTAGATCCTGCTGGGTTCCAACAGACTATAGGACCTTTTAGTCTTCCAACAGATTGTCGTTTGTTCTTTTAATAGACAATTATGGTTTAGTCTGTCTCTTTTTAAAAAAATAAACAATAAAAATAAAAACTATACCTAAATTTTATGTAGGAAAATATTATGCTCGTGACAGTGGATGGAGACTTTGGATGTAGGCCATATAGCATTGGGTTTGGTGTTACAAAGAGGGCCGGATATGAATATGATACCAGACTCGAGAGAGAAGATTAATATTGTACATGATTTACTTTTATGCTTGGATGTTTTTAGTTGAATATTGTTATTGTATTATGAATTAAGACACTCCGATTAGGAAGGAGGGATGAGCTTTCGGAGTAAGGGAAAATCCTATCGTTTAGAAGCTTGTTGGTTATGTTGCAGAGGCTAGTAGTAGTAGGCATAAAATCTGACCAGAAAGCTGGTGGAAATCTTAAGCTATATATGGATGATGGATAAGTATTGGTTTTGTGAAATAGGTTTGAGTGTTCTCAATGTAATAATTGGAACACAATTTAGATGTTGAGTTTTGTGAATTTGAAAATTTAAGATAAAAGTTGAATTGAGGGAGAAATGAGATAATAGATGGTAGTTGTTAAATCAATAATCTTTTTAGATTTTTTTTTTCTAAAGTTTAAAGTTGGAGTATTAGTTTTGAGGAGATTAGCGGAGGCTTGGTCCACATAGAGCTTAATGATTAGAAATCAAGTGATAGTTATGAAAGCTATGGATATTACTGCATTGTAGATTCACGTTTGAATTTTTTTGAAAAATGTTGGAAAAAATGTGTTGTGAGCGGGAAGTTCGAGGCTTTCGCCATAGTCTGGCACACAATTTGTTCCTTGTGTGTATGTGCCAGGCGCATACATGTACACACAAAGTACAAAATTGTGCTAGATGGTGGCTACCATGCGCCACGAATATCTCATTGTGAGCCTATCAATATTAAAGATCGTTTGTCTTGTCTTCCTCCAAAGTTGGGGGTTCAACAAGCTCACCAATGTCTAGTAAGACGCAATGTGCGGCAATTGGAAAGGCAAAGGAAATTCATTGGAGGGCGGCCAACTACGGTTTCATTTAACATATTTTCGAAGTATGATCTGAAGTTTAGTTTAGTTTTGTTTAGGTAAGGTTGTAAACGAGTCGAGTAGTATCGGAACGACACATTGTTCAAGTTTGGTTTGAATTTTATGGAGCTTAAAATTTTGTGTTTGAGCTTGGTTTGATTTCTAAATGAATCGAGCTCAAACAAGCTTTTATCGAACGAGCTCGAGCCGAGTATCGAGTAGTTTGGTATTTTACATGTATATTTTCAATATTTAGTTTATCGAGCCGAGTTTCAAAACTTATCAAACGAGAAATCATGTTCAAGCTTGTTTGATTTGTTTGACAAACCGAGCTCAAACGAGCAGGGCCGACCCTAGGTTTCTTAGGGCCCTAGGTGAAGTTCAAAACCGGGGCCTTTTTTATAAAATAAAATTTTCATGTAAAAATTTGCTTTACTTACCTTAATAGATGCAAAAGTAATTATTAAATCTTCGTATTCTAGTTTTTTAAACATACTTCCTCCATCCCATTTTTTTTATCCGTTGGTATAGTTGACCAGTAAACTTAACTAAATTTATAATAAATAATTTAATTAATAAATATTACTAATAATTTGATAATATTATATGACACCACATTTATTAATATGTAAAAAGTTTAATACATCACAAATATGAATAATTTAACATAATAAGTCACTTAAAATATTGAAGAGTTTGACCAAGTACTGTAGCTAATTGAGTAATAATAATGGGACGGAGGGAGTATAAGAGAAAATATATCTAAGAAACATATCTATATTAATTACTTATAATAATGAAATTATATCTAAGAAACCTAACTACTAAAAGTAGGACTGTCAATTGAGCCGGGCCTACCCGAAGCCCGATGGCTCGACCCGATTAAATTTGACCCGAACCCGAATAATTGTGAGCCGGGCTGAGTTTGAGCCATTATACTAAAACCGATTAATTTATGAGCCGAGCTTGAGCCTTACAAGGCTCAACCCGAATATATTATTATCTTAAATATTACTTCTATAAATTATTGGTACTATTGTTATAAGTATACTAATTACTACAAATAATCCACCACATATATGAATTATAACTAAAATTTCTGCAGGTCAAAGGGAACGTAATAAACAAAAAGAAAAAACGGAAAAATAAAAATAAATGGTGAAAAAAAGGGAGTCTTGGCACTTTACAATTATATTTAATGTTCTATGTTATTGATTACGAGTATAAAATTTGTATACTCTTGTGAATTAAATAAAATTATCTATATATTGAATTTAAAGAATGCGTAGTTTTTTATTTGTTAAGTAAAATTTGCTAGAGTGAGCAAACCCGATATGAGCCCGTTATAAACCCGAACCCCAAAAAATTACATGAGCCGAGTTTGAGCTCATAGATATAAAGCCCGATGGCATTTGAGTTTGAGACCGACGGTATTTGAGTTTGAGCAATTAAAGGCTTGGTTCACATGGCCCGATTGACAGGCCTAACTAAAAGTAATTGCTTACAATAATGTCACTTGATAAAACTTATAATACCTAATACCCTAATCAAATATAAACATTAAACTAACATTAAACCTTCAACTAGACTCTTGGAATTCTTGAATTTAATTTTTTCTATTAATTGTGAAATTAATTGACAACAAGAGCCAATGTTCAGATTTAAAAAAAGCGGCTATAATATGGCTGTAGATGTGGGGTTATTTGAGTTTGGACTGGACTATTTTATTCATTCATGCATCAATATTAATTTTTTTTTTTAATTGTGGCATATATATATAGATATTGCATATATAGGTTGGGGGCCCCAAGTGAGTGGGGCCCTAGGCACTTGCCTACTTGGTCTAACTAGCAAGTCGGACCTACAAACGAGCTTTTATCGAACGAGCTCGAACTAAGTATCAAATAGCTTGGTTTGATTTTCAGCCTATGTCTAGGTCCATCCATGATCAATTTTATGTTTTGTAGATTTTAGACTTGGCCCTGATCCTCTCGACTTTTACTGTCCACCCTAAAATTTAGCGTTTATAAAAAGATTCTTTAATCCAAGTGAAGGCGTGTTACATGCTCAATAAAATTTAAAATTTTGAACGAGTGCTATTTTGCTACTAATACTAAGGTCGCACAGCTATGTTGCAAAGACACTGACTCGGCGACTCGGACTCGACACGATTCGGATTCGGCGACTCGTTTTCTAAAAAAATTTCAAGATACGACATGGCATGGATACTTATATTAAAAAATAAAAAAACTATACAGTTTATATAAAAATAAAATAAATTAACATCATAGCCAATGAATTAACATTCATTCTAATATTCCAAACACAAAATAAAAAAAAAGATCACAAAAGGTGTATAAATTCACTCTAAGGGCATCTCCAATGGAGACCCTATATGGGTCATCAAACCCATCAACTTCCAATTTGGGGACTGAAATCAGAAAATGTGAGCTCCAATGGAGACCCTATTTCAACCATCAAATTAATGTCAACAACCTCTTGCCATCAAAGATAGGGCCAATTCTTCTTGACCCCAAATTTTGGTAGGAAACTTTTCACACTTCAACAGCCAAAAATACTCAACAACGGTAACAATTTTTTTGAAAAAAATCCGTTGTAAATTTTTTGTATAAATTCATCACTTTCAACAAAAAATTACACTTTCAAATATAGATCTGAATTAAAATAAAAATACAAAAAATTAAAACGAAAAGAGAAAAAAAAGTTACGAAGATTCAAATATGAAATCGAAAAATCTTAACTATCTTGATATAATATAAAATATATTATATGGATAAGAAATATGATCATATACCTTGATATTTGAATTCAAAGCGACACGTGGCATCGGAAAATCTTATCATGATATAATATAAAAAGTTAGCAAGATATAATATTTGTAATATACATTTTAGTCTCGTTTTTATATTTGATTGCATTTTTAAATGAGTTTAATTTTGTTTTACTATCAATTTGACTTAATTTTAATTGTTTTTAAAATTGATGTTCCATTTTGATGGTTGTGCATTGGAATATAAAACATTTGCAGGGGCCCCATAACACTGTAGCAGTCCTCAAATGAGTATTTGATTACCCACTTTGATGGCTTAGGATTGGAGATGCCCTAAGCACATCGTAAATGATTCAAACAAGTCTCATATGAAAATAAATATCAAAACAAGTCTCATAAGAAAGATAATCACTCCAAGTACATAACAATCAGTCAATTACACGAAAATTGTTCGAAATCTTTAAATAAAATTAGTTTTTTTATTACAAGATAGAAATACTACTTTTTTTTTTCTTCTTTTGCTTTAGATTTTTTTTATAGCAATTACCTAGAGACTAAAAGATAATACATTTCTTGCCACACAAAGAGAAAGAGTATGGTTTAGGTGCAATGGAGTTTAACAATGCGGCACCGTCACTGAATAGAAACACCAGATAAAAGAACTCCAAATAACTCTAATTTTAGGCCATAATGTCAATAATTTTTGTAAAAGAAGTACACATTGTTGATAGAAAAAGAAGAAAAAGTAAAAACCCGAACTCAAACTTCAAGGAAATAAAACATAAATGCACAAAAATGAGGTAGAGTGGAAGAGAAGTACTTGTAAATTTGAGTAAATTGGAAGAGAAATCTGGAACTAAGGTTTATGAAAATGAATGAAATTGGGGAGTTCAGGAGTTGTTTTAATTTGTGTTTGGAATGAAGAGGAAGAGTACTCTGTAGAAGTTTAATCGTTTAGTTCACAAAAGTATTACTATTTTCTAATTTTTTTAATTAAGTTTCAAATTTTTCAATTTTAACCCACAATTTTGAAAAAAATTGCAGAAAGACCCCTGCCGTGTCCTTGACCGAGTCCTGCCGAGGCCTTGACCGAGTCCGGGTCCTTGACCGTATCCCCGCCGAGTCCAATACCGTATTTTCTCGGACTCGCCACGTGGCGAGTCCGGCGCGTGTCCGAGCCGAGTCGCACGCATGTCCGAGTCCGTAAAGAGTCCGACTCTGCATAGTGAATTTTTTTGAAGTATCCGTGCTTCATAGGGTCGCAGTTAAAATGGGTTGGGTCAAGTATGAGTCAGCCTTGTGGGTTGAAAATGTGTCCGGTGAAAGTTGAGTTGGGTCGACTTACTTTATTTTTTTTTAATTGCTAATGTTATATACTGTGTTTATTGAACAATAACATATACTATATGTAACACAATTTTAGAGAATTTTAGATAAAAAAAAATTAGTTTAAAATTGATTATCTAAAATATAAAATGTACTACTCCCTCCGTTTCAAATTTATTGACAGATTTGCAAAAAAAATTATGTTTCAAATTACTTGTTACATATTGTTTTTCAATGCATATTTTTCCAATTTTACCATTTCTTACCTCTAGGTTTATACAATAAATTAGAGTGCACAAAGATCAATGACATTAATTAAAACAATTATTAAAAGGGTATTTTCGACATTTTATCTTAAAAAAATGACTAATTATCGAGTTTTTTAATCAGAGTTAAAAAATCAAATATATCAATTAATTTGAAATGGAGGGAGTAATATCTGTATACACATATATATACTAAAAATAAAATGCATTTTGCATTAATTTAATAAATATTTACTCGTATTTTAATATTTAAATACATTTAGAATCTAGAATGTGATTAGAACCAGATATTTAGAACAAATAATGTAGGTGGCTGGACACAGGTTTTTGCAACTTTTTCCTATGTTATGGTAAAGGTACAGTTATGGAGTATGATTGGACTTTGTTTCTCTTTTAGATGGTACAAAATTTGGTAATGCATGATTGTTAGATTTATCAAACTTATCAAGAGGTAACATTGATGCATCTATGCAATGTTGATCAAAATTATAAAACTCCTTTGCTTGTATGTGTTTTCTTTCCCAATCACATAAAACCAACCAGTATGTGCACCTCAATATACACACACACCCCAAAAAAAAACAAAAAAATTGAAAACTTAAAGAGAGATATAGAGTTTTACGTCTGCGAAGCTGTAAGATCACTATACTGTTTCTGAAGTGCTGGATTAATGCACGCAAAAAGCGACGGTTTCTGCTTCTTCAACTTCACTCCAAATAAGAAGGATCTTAAAGGGATTCTAGACCGACTTCTATGCTGCTGATTATTTCCCGAAATTCCAAGTTCCTCGTCAAGTTCAGCTAATGTCTTTTGAATCTCACATTGAAGTTCCTTTACCCTTCCAAATCCCAATTGAAGTTCATTTGCAACTTTACCATTCTCCTGTTTCATATTCATAATTTCACCTTGGAACTTTGCAGCTTGATACTCACTCAGCTCATTTTTCGATAATCTTGTTATTTCTTCATGTAAGTTTGACAGAGACGATAGCCTGTTATTCAAATCATCCTTTAAAACTCCATTATGTTCCAATAGAAGAGTCAGCTCAGTTTGTATCTCTCTCAAGTGCCTGTATATTGGACGAATTTCCGAGTTTATCATATGATCTTTTGTAGCCGGCAATTCTTGTTTCTTTTCCTTGACTTTTGCTACCTCAGCTTGTAAATCTTCGACTGAAGTTTGGAATTTTTGTATTTGATGAAACGAGGTGCTAAATCTCAGCCAAAATTCTATGTTCTCCTCCAAAAGATCATCGATTTCCATTCTTATTTTACCTTCTAAAGTCGAAAATGGTGGAGGTTCATCTAAATGTATGCTGATCTTTTCATCAACATATATGCTGATCTTGTCATCTTCCTTTTCTTCTTCAGCGATGATCGACTGTTCTGGAGAGGTCGAATCTTCTCTTATACCTCTTGGCTCAAGGACCTGTTTGTTTAACTTATCTTGTAAAGATTGAATTTCTGCGCTCTTTGAGGAATTAGCTCGTGTAAGGACTTTTATCTGTACGGCAGTTTGAAATAGGCTTGCACGTCTTTTCTTTTCCACTTCGTTAAGCTTTTTCTTAACGTCTTTGTAATTTCTGAGAACCTTTGTGTATTCTTGAAGTAGAATCTTCTCTTTATCATCTAATCCACTTAGACAAAGCTCTTTCCAGTTTGGCTCCTCATCGTATTCTGTACTGAGTTTCTCTTGTTCCAAACTGAAATCGCTATTTGCTGTCTTAAAGGAATCTTGGTTGCTGTTCGCTGTCTTAAACGAGTCTTGGTTGCTGTTCGCTGTCTTAAACGAATCTTGGTTCTCGATCTTTCGCTTTTCCCCTACACGATAGCCCAAAATGTAAAGTTAGTATATATATAATCGGCGAAGATGCATTTTTGGTCGCAGATAGGACACACGGCATCCGTGCTTTAATACATAGCAGTTTTGGTACCAACTTTTTAAAATTCAAAACAGGGAGTGTATAATGAGGGACCGAAAGTGCAAAAAGTAGATGGGAAGGGGGAAAACGGACGAAGTGTACAAAAAAAATATATTTAGAATTAGAGACCAACAATGCAATTTTTTAAAGTGTCATTTCATGAGATATAATGAATTGACAAAGGTAAAAGTACCTTGATTAAGAAGAACATTCTTTTTCTGTTCTATTTTCATTTCCATATCGTTCGAGGTAATTGAGAGATTATCGGAAACTTCATTCTTTTGCTGTTCATCTATCGTATTAATGTCTTCTCCCACATGATTGTCGATAGGAGCCATTGTCTTTTTACCAACACTTGAAAACATTGGATTGGTATGGATAAAAAAGCTCGCTTCACTATCAGAAGGCGCCTTATCTTCTTTTTCCTTGCACTCATTTATTGAATTGTCGAGCAAACTGTTTTTTGAATCTTTATTCAAAATATCATCCATTAAGCTATCGGAAGAAATGTGATTTTGAACATCATCACTCTTTTCTCTTTCTTTCACAGGAACATCAACATTCAAAACATCGTCGTTCTTTTCTCTCTCTTTCACAGGAACATCACCATTCAAAACATCATCATTCTTTTCTCTCTCTTTCACCACAACATCATCCTTCATCTCTTCATCTTTAATGGAAATCCCATTCTTCTCTTTGTCTTCAATCACAGCACTTACAGCCGTTTGTGATTGGCCATTTTTTCCCGAATAACCAGCGTACCAAGAATCAAAACTAATATCTTCTTCATTAATATTTACCTCCTCACAATAAGGCTTCACATTTGACAATTTCTCAGACAGTTCATCAATATGATAACTTGCTTCAAGAAAATTAGAATGGAGGTCATTATTTAAGGTTTGAACACATTGATCTAGCCTTTGAACTCCACTCAATTCTTTTTCCAGCTCCCTTATCTTGTGGCTCAACTCTTCAGGTAAAGATTCTTTATCTTTTTCTAAGCTTTGAAGATGGGATTGCAGTTCATTTGTCTCGGACATTAGCCCTTTCACTTTTGCAGTTTGGGAACATAATGCAGTTTCCAAGTTTATAATTTTTTCCACAAGTTCATCAACCTTATCAGCCAATTCAGGCATTGATAGTGGCACCTCGGAATCAAATCCCAAATTTTCTTTAATCTTTTTACGCAAAAAATCCAAATCCATCGGGACCACTTCCAGTACTTCTAAGTTGTTATTTTCTGAGTTCTTAGAAGTTTCCTTCCCAAGCAACTCATTTCTATATAACCTTTCCCTAAACGTCTCTATTCTCGCTCGTGCTTCTTGGATTTTCAGATGCTCCTCTCTGGCCATTTGATTCGACTCCTGCTGCTTCTCATGTAACCGAGCTAAAGCCTCTTGGCATGACTTTAAAGCTCGATTTGTCATTAAAGTTCGAGCTTCATCATCTTCAATGACTGTCCCTACCCCAAATTCATCTTGTAAACTGTTAACCTTGGCTTGCTTTTCAGTAACCTGGTTTTCAATATCCCAATACTTTGCTAGACCACATTCATAAGAGCTCTTTACAAACTCTCTCTCAGTTTGTAGCCCCAAAATCTCCTTTTGAAGCTTATCGATTTCCTCAAGTGCCTCGACTTTGCTCAACCCGGAGCTCGGAGTTGGTGCAGCGCAATCTTCATTTATCTTGATCAATCCCTTTTTCGACATTAATCGAGATGGCAATTTGGAACTCTTTTTTCCGAAAGAGGTGAGCTTTTCGATGGTTAAATTTGGGGCAGCAGGTACTGTGCCTTTAGAACCTGTTCTGGATTCAGAAGCTTTTGGATGAAAGTTTACTTCACCACTAATATTATCATCATCATCCATTTCTAGATGAACCCTTTCAGGGTAAATAGTTGCGATTGTTCGGTTGGCACTCTGTAGCTCTCTCGAGAGATGATCATATCTCTCAGATAAAGCTCTGTAGCCACGGAAAGAGTCTTCCACAAAATTCATAAGTTCGAGTCTCTTCCGGTAATACATTTCTGCTCTTTGAGCAAATGTGTCTGCATCCTCATCGATTATTTTAAGTATGTACTCAACTTTCTCCTCCATATCTGTAACCAGAAAACAATGTGTGTTCAATAACTAACTTTTCTGAAGCAAAAAACCAGTACTTACAAATAATTCATACCAATGTCAAGGCACTACTAGAAATCATTTCAATGTTTGTCCTTCATCAGTTTTAGAAAACACTGTTGAAATATAGACTAGCTTCAAACATCAAAACTAGCAAACTTTTTTGATTAATTTGGTGACCCCTGCTGCTAAAGTGCTATGAATTTTCTTAATCATTATGTATGACTATAAATACATTTGCTTGTATGATTTTCTTCGACAACAAGAATAAGGTCTAATCTGAGGCTTTCTGATCTGATCAATGCTCAAGTGATTGAAGCAGCCATTTCCAAATTCTGATAGTACATTATATACAATCTGTTTTATGTTTCCCAAATGTATATTCGTTATTATCAGATGTTTGAATTACAAATTTCATGATAATTACATAAAACAAAAAATTTGAGACTTGCATTTATCTATATGGTAAAGTAAAGGTGAAAGAAGCTGGACAGAGCTAACCTCTGCTCTTTGAATATGGTAAAGGTGAAAGAAGTTTGTTTCTTAAAAGTCCCCAAATAGACAACTCTTCAACTTGGCAATGAAAATCTTTAGGCTGTGTTTGGTTATTGGTTCTACTCTAGTAAGTAAAATGAAAATGAACAACAAATGAAGTTCTTTGCTTAGCCTTTTACTCACTAAATAAAATCCATGAGAGTCCAAGAGCCAATAATAGCCTTCATTCAAGTTTCTTAAGGGCTTTACTCTAGGTAAAAAGAAGCCTTTTTCTAAATTCCCAATAATTTTCAAACAATCTGGAGCTTGCAAAACCTTATTAACAATGATAAATTCAACACAAAAATGTCGAAAACTATAAGAAGCAAAAACCTTACCATCTCAATTATATAGCATAAATTTGGAATTTATACCCAAATATGTAAAAAATTGGGGTTTGAAAAGAAAATCACCTTGTAGATTTTGGTCGAGCCATTTAGACTGTTTGGTCCTGATATGGCTTGCCCACCACCATGAATATGCATTTCTTGCAGCTCTGTGCAACATTTTTTATATATCTATATATATATTTCACTCAAAAGCGATCAATTCAAAGATATTTATTTGTGGTTTTGGAAATGTATTGACATTTTGGGAACAATTTCCATTCTTGAGATCAAAAGAAACCCATCTCAAGAATTGTGGCCATATTTATTATATGGGATTTAATTATGAGAAAGAAGAAAAATGAAATACTACACGATGGTTGTTTTGCCAGGTTGGTTCTTAAGACCTCCATAGCGTTGAGGTCTGCATGTTTTCTTTTCTTAAGCTACCAACTTATTTTTTATTTTTTAATTTATTACTATTATTGTGTGTGTAGATTATAGCTACCAACCAGCCTAATATTCTTAAAATGAATTTTTAAATCAAAATACATTTTATTAAAAAAGGAGGAAAAGATAAAGCGCAAGCATTTATTTTAACGGTTAGTTTTCTTCATTAATTTGTCTTGTGCAATACGTTACACTTATACAATTTTATGTAAATAAGTACCGTGTGCGACGAGATTGTCAGTGTCAGTGTAAGTTGTATTGAAATCCGTTTGGATGTATTTAGATTCCGACGGTTTCAAGTTTAGAGTTAAGAAAATTAAATTAGAGTGAAATGCAAAAATATCCCATATGCTTCGCTTAATTAGTAAAGATCTCTATGTGTTATTTTTATTATTAAAATTCCTCCTGTGTTATTTTTTATTGGGAAAAAAATCTTTCATGTCAGAATACATATTTTGCAGAAAAAATGACAATTATACCCCACAAAAGAAAATACAAAAACACCCCTCTTAATTCAAAATATCATTAACCCCCTTTTTGTAACTTTGAAAATTGTCAATAACCCCCTGGTTCAATTAAAAAATTGACAATAACTTCCATATCGACTTATACAATACTTTTAAAGAGATTGTTGGCAAATAAAAAAAGAACATAGGGGGGATTATTGCTAATTAAGACAATACATGATTTTTTTGTTAATTAGGCAACGCACATGAGGTATTTTTTCATTTAGCTCTATTATATTAGGTAGAAGAAATTTAAAATTTGGAGAAATATTATAATTCATAAAAAAACTGTGAGTTTGAAAATTGGTGTTTGGATTTGTTCTAAATATGAGTTGTGAAATTCAGAATTTAAAAAATATAGAGTCAATTATAAAGTGAAAAAGGCATCTACAAAAGCATCAAGGTGGCAAAGTACACAAATCAAGCCACATTATGGAACACAAATAATATTTTGTGATTCATAATTTATTGATAAGTATACCTTCCCACTTCTTTGCACGATGATTTAATTAGTAGCAAAATACCTATTTTCTAATAATTTGTAATAAGAATGTGGTGAGTGACTTGCTCCAATATTCTCTGTCATAATTTTCTGAGATTCCAATTTTAAAAGTTAGATTGAGTTAGAAGAGCATTTTTATTAATTGAAAAATAATTTTGTTATGTATTAGAGCTAGTATGAAAGATAAATATCAACTGAAAAAAATATACTCCATTAATTTTTTTAGTACATTAATTTAGAGTAGTTCATTAGATATAGAAAACTTTGCTGCAACTACACTTTACTTCACTCTAAACAGTATTTTTTTTCATTCTAAAAATTGGACAAATTAGAGTTAACATCGAGTAAGGATTAGAAACATAGTAGCAGACTTATGTTCGAATCCATGTTGTGAGAGGTACTTACTTAATATGTCCAACTCGCTTCCAAAGAGATTAAATCCTTGAAAAATCAAGAAAAAAAAATTTAAATGTTATTATGACAGTCACATCTACTGAGATTGACAACAGGGGTATTAGCGTGGTTTAGATAAAAATTGTTAATTAATAATAAAAAAATTGAAGAAATAATTATTAAAATTCATTAAAATAAAATTACTTTTCTACTCCTATTAAATTGGGTAATATGAAGATTTTTACCCCTAAAATAGTAAATGCAGTGAGCTAGTACTACTAGTCTACTACTGTCTACTAGTAACAAGGGGATTCGCCGCCGTTGAAATAGAAATAGAGAAAGAAATGGAGTCCCTTTTGTTATCCGCAGATACTCTCCCCTTTTCCTCCTCTTCACTCCCAAAACCCTTATCCGTTCCCATTCTTCAAAATCCTAACTTCCATTACTCACATCGCCGCCGCCGCTTCTCCTCACTCGCCGCCGCCGCCGCAGCCGTGCAGATGAAAGAAACGAAGCTGTGGGGAGGACGATTCGAGGATACAGTCACCGATGCTGTCGAGAAATTCACCGAGTCAATTTCGTTCGACAAATCTCTCTACAAGCATGACATCATGGGCAGCCGCGCTCACGCCACCATGCTCGCTCATCAGGTATTGTTATATGTGTAGTAAGATTATGTTTCTCTAGGGATGTACATTGTGTGATTAGTTGCTTTTTTGGGCTTATGTCCCATGGCTATTGTTTTAGCGAAATTCATTGTATGATCAATTTATTTATTATTATTATATCCAATGGTTTTTGTATGAGTAGTTGTTTTGATAGTATTATACTATATTTAGTAATCATTTTAGGGACACGGATTATATGGTGCTTTAGCCTTACGTGGTTTGGTTATTGTTTAAGGGATATGCATAGTATGATTAGTTGCTTTATTAGTCTTATATGGCGTGGTTATCCTTTTTAGGGATTGATGAGCGATGCTGATAGGGACATCATTTTGAAAGGTCTTGATGAGATTGAGAAACAAATAGAGAGTGGAGAATTCGCATGGAGGACTGACAGAGAGGACGTCCACATGAACATTGAAGCTGCACTTACCGACTTGGTTGGTGAGCCCGCCAAGAAGCTGCACACCGCCCGCAGTAGAAATGATCAAGTTTGCACCGACTTTCGTCTGTGGTGTCGAGATGCAATTGATGCTATAGTTTTACGAATTAAGCAGCTTCAGGTCAAGTAAATTTTCTCTAATACCTTGTTTATGTATCTGGTTTCCGTCAAATAGTTTACAGTGAGAAGCCCAATAATATTGCTCTTGGCATGAATGAAGTTCGCATCTAAGCTACTATGTTTTAGACTTTTAGTCATGTTCACTGTATTACTTAAGTGTGACAAACTTCAATCCAACTAAATGAACTGTTCTACCGTAGGATATATCACCAGCTTACTCGTCCCATTGTCATGTGAATAACATGCTGCAAAGTTGCAGTTTCTTAGAAAGGACAAATGTCGATGTTTACTTAACTTTTCTTGATAATTCTATTTACCTTCATATGATTTTTTGGTATTCTCTAATTCGGTCACATGTTTTGTGCATTCTGCAGGTTGCGTTGGTGAAGCTGGCTTTGAAGAATGAGGGTCTGATAGTTCCTGGGTATACTCATTTGCAAAGGGCACAGCCTGTTTTACTGCAGCATCTTCTTTTAGCTTATGTTGAGCAGGTTAGTTTATTCTTGCACACTAGCGCATTTCCCCTTTTCTAAAGAAAATTTATCAACTGCAGTATCTGTCTGAAGCTCGTTCATTCTCTCTTCACTTATAAAAATGGTCTTTTTGTCATTATCTGCTTTTTCTTTGCCTTCTAATTTTCTAGTAGTTTTGCCTCCTGTCAGCTATTTTGCCCTATAATTCTCTCTTCTTGTCCAATTTTGAGGTTCATTCTTTCTAATACTAAAAGCAAATGGAAAACCCCTGACTTTGCAACTACATGGAGATTTCACGAGCTTATGACGACTACTGACTCTACTCTCTACTTTCTTAAGACCTTAATGATACGCTATCATTACTCTGATATTTGGACCCAGTTATTTAAAACTGCATCACAAGTATCTGGCAGAAGCTATTGAGAATTTCATCCTGAAATGTGTGTTTTTGTCGAAAACTCAATGTATATGTTTCACATATTTGATCACTTTGATGCGATATCTAGGTACAGCACAATTCACCATAAAAGTCAACCCTGGCACCATTCTTCACCAACTTAGGTTATGAGTCAACCCTGACACTACAAGGACCAATCATGCAAAACTTTACATTTATGTACTCACTATCTGAATTTCAATAACACTAAGCTTTAGTAGTCACAAGCAAAAGAGTCTGGTGATACTAGTAGAACAGGAAAAGGCAGATCTCACTGAAAAAATAGCTATGTGCAGAGGCAGCATTTATGGCAGTTTCGGTCTCTCTCTCTCAAAGCTGTCTTTCCTATTTTATTTACTTTTTCTTTCAACCGCCTTTCTTTTTCTTTTAAATTCCTTCCCAGTTCTGGTAGCTATGTGTGGATAAGATGGTAAACTCAGAAAGTGTACCCTAATTTGGAGAAGAAGAAAATATATTATCCTTTTCACTCTAGTTTACCTAGGTACCCTTCACTTTATGATCATTAAATCTTACTTCTCTCTTGAACTCCAGTTTTGCAGACAAGATTGTAGGTTTTCCTAAATCTAAAGCTCAGCCTAAATAATGCTAATGCATCGTGCAATAATGTTTTGTAGCTTGAACGTGATGCAAGCCGTTTGCTGGATTGCCGAGTGAGAATGAATTTCTGTCCCCTGGGTGCATGTGCATTAGCTGGCACTGGCCTGCCCATTGATAGGTTTATGACTTCTGAGGCTCTGGGATTCACTGCTCCCATGAGAAACAGGTTGGAACCAAATATTTATGGCCCTTAATTTATATTTATCATTTTCTGTTTTTTAACATGTTATATCTTGTAATACAGTGTCCTTTTTGTGCTTAGTCTTGGCAATTGGCATGCTCATTAGCCCCATGTACAACCGCTTATTAAAATTAAGTAGTCAGTCTTGGTATATTAGCATGATCCAAGCAGCAAGTGACTAATTTGAAATATTATGCCAGTTAACCAATTGTGAGGTTTCACATATTGTCACTGTTGCTGAAATATCTAAAGTCCCACTATGGTACTGAGTTTTCTTCCATTACAAAGAATTTACATCATTGTAATATCATCTAACAATTACCTTTTTAATTGCATAATTTGAATGCATGGTGGATCAAGATTACGTGAAAATGAAAGTTTTACTTATTTATGATTTAAATCTTAACTTAATTCTAATACGTAAATAATAAAAATGATCCATGTGCGTGCGAGTTTGATGAATAAATGAGCAGACTAAAATCTCGTAGAGTGAGTGAGGGATCTCAAAATTGGAGGGAGAACGGCACCCATTTCCCGTGTAGTGGCCGCTTCCATGCCAAATCTTTACTAATTCCATCACGCCTGTCAGACGTCAGTGTAATTCTGAAACTTGACTGGAAATGTTCCTCCAAATGGTGTAACTAAGGGCTAATCAAACAATTTTGAAATTTAAATTGCCAACTGATTTACCTATTAGCATACCAATATGGACCTTTTCTCATTTATATTCTCTTGCTTTTCTTTTCACCGAGCATAATTGGTGACATACTCGCGTGATGTTGCACTAATGCATTTTCAATTGATCTTTTTATGGTTATTTTGTTCCCATTGAGCATTTTGCTTCTCATATTATCATTAACATTATTATATGAAATAGCATTGATGCAGTTTCAGATCGAGATTTTGTTTTGGAATTCCTCTCTGCAAATTCTATAACCGCCGTCCATCTCTCTCGGCTTGGTGAAGAATGGGTATTGTGGGCTTCAGAAGAATTTGGCTTTCTCACCCCTAGTGATTCTGTTTCAACTGGAAGCAGCATAATGCCTCAGAAGAAGAACCCAGACCCAATGGAGCTCGTTCGAGGCAAATCTGCCAGAGTTATAGGAGATCTTGTTTCGCTTCTTGTCTTGTGCAAGGGTCTTCCTCAGGCATACAACCGGGATTTGCAGGTCAAATATTATCACTTGCTTCCCAGCTTGCGATCTGTTTTTTATATTATGCCATGTCCATATCCCTATTTCAGCCCTTGCACTTTCTCTTATGCCATGTTTGTAACTGCTTGTTTTTAAGATAATGTCATGCCTTGCAACTTCATTTCTTATGTTACTTGATGTCTTAATAAAAACAGTTTTAATACTCTTATCCCCCCCACACAGGAAGACAAAGAACCTGTATTTGATAGTGTCAAAGCAATAGCGGGAATGCTTGAAGTGTCGGCAGAATTTGCACAGAACATCACCTTTAATCAGGAGAGAATTCGAAATTCTCTACCAGCTGGACATTTAGATGCCACAACACTTGCAGACTACCTTGTCAAAAAGGTATATGTCATGTCCCTAGATTCCTCGTTCTGTTTTCATTAATCTGGCATGTAATTTTTCTTTCGAAACAGTAGTTCACTTGAAAGTTTTACTTGTTTAATGGAACATGAAGTAATATTTTGTTGGAATAATTTATGTCCTAATATTTATTTGACCTAGACAAAATGAAGAACCAATTAAAAAGCAAAGACAAAAAAGGTTGTGGGCTCTTATGTGTAAATTAACAGTTGGTCATTTATACGAGGATGTGAGGATCCTCGAATTTTGAACTTGTTGCTAGTGTTGATATCGTGTTGGTAATATATGCAAATTTTGAACTACTTGCTAGTGGTGATATCGTGTTGTAATATATGCAGGGAATACCTTTCAGAACTTCTCATGATATAGTTGGAAAGTCAGTTGCCTTGTGTGTTACAAGAAATTGCCAGCTTCAAGATCTGAGTCTAGATGAGCTTAAAAGTATAAGCCCAACATTCGAGAAAGACGTGAACGAGTATCTTGGAGTCGAAAATGCAATAAAAAATTTCAGCTCATATGGCTCCACTGGTTCAGAATGTGTATCTAGTCAAATGGATTACTGGGTGACTAAGTTTCAACTGAACTAAGTTGGAGTCGAAGTTATTGATAATTCAATAGTTAATAGTTATGTCTTCTTATATTCATATTATATCAACTTGACATTTTGTTCCTGCATTTTTAATAGATTGGTACATTCTCAATTCAATAGTTTTGACTTGTTTGAATCCTGAAACCGAAACCATGCATGTTGTTCTCAAGTGCTACATTGTTATCAAAACAAACACAACCCCTTTATTTTTTAATAAAGCCTCTTGCGAAATTATCAGAAAAGCATCATCCAAACACACCAATTTAAAAACTAATAATGTTTCATTGAAACGGACACATATATTCTATTTATTATAAAATTATGAATTATATAAACAGCTCATCTGAAAATAGAAAATACACAAACCCCCTCTAGGGTTTGGGCTTTTTACATAGTGATTCTTTTGTGTTTTGAAATTTCTTCACGGTACCTTCTAACTAGAGCTGTCAATGGGGCGGATTTCAATCCGGATTCGATCTGAATTTGGTCCGATTTATTAGGATAATTGTCCAATTAGGGATCCGATGGATCTGATCTGATTAAGAAGATCCGTAATCCGAATTATATGGAGCGAATATGGATCTAGGCTATTCCGATCGATTACATATCCATATCCGATATATATTACTATATGTTGTTTATATATTATGTATTTAAACCAAAATAAAAATAAAATTATCTATGTTCCACTAAAATATTTTATTATATTAAAAATAATCTTGAAAAGATATGCATGGGAGGTGATATTTGACTAATCTGGTAACTCAATACAACATATTAATTTATGCTATTTAATTAGAAAAATTATAACTCTAACCATTCATCTATGTAGTAGCCGCCACATTCCCTCTACTTTTTCCTCCAATTTTTTTCTTCACTTCCATTACTCAATATTGGGTTTTCTTCTTCTTTTTCCTAGTTTCTATCTTTTTCTATTCATATTTTTGTTTATTCCTTTGTTTTAATTTTTATCGTTTATATTTATCCACCATATTCCATCTTTTACAATTTTCATGACAATAGTTTTGATGAAATAAGTAAAATATTACATTTTAATTCATGGTGGTGAAATCTACAAGTGATTTGAAGGAAAATGAAAGATTTTTTTTTTTGTTGCTAAATATGCTAAACGGATCCGGATAATTTATCCTAATCCGGGATCCAGATAGAAGACATGGAAATCGGACTCGGATCCTGATTTGCCCTGATCCGGTCCGAGTCCGGCCCATTGATAGCCCTACTTCTAACAACATCTGGATTTTCTACAATATAAATATAAAAAAATTAAGATTAGTTTATAACTAATAACTTTTTAAGTAAGCATATTTAATCTTTAGTATTGTAACTAGTCTTTCTTTCTTTTAGGTGGTGTTTTCAATCATTTTTAAAAAACGATTTTTTTTGTTTTTAAAAAAAAAAAGTTGAAAATGAGTGTTTTTAACCACTTTTAAAGTCACAATTGCTCAAAATTATCTTATAAATAGTCATTTTTCGTACAAAGAGTAGAACCTACGTCGATGCAGCTTTTAGCTTCTAAAAAAAATCAACCAATAATCTATTGAAAACACCACCTTAATAGAAGCACATGCGCTCCTTGTCCTACATCTTTTTCTTCCGTTGGAACTATGTTCTCGTAGTAATTATCTCTTAGATTAGTATCTTACAAAAATCTCTATAAGTATCGCAATCCTAACCACCTAATCCATATTATGAAGATTGTGAGATTTGTGTTTGCAGGATCTAAAACATAATTTAATAATCATAAACCATAAACTAATAGTAACACATTATAAATCTATATAATAAGATTCATAAAACTAATAAATTTTGTTGGACTGATGGATATATAGTCACGACTCACGCCCTTAAAAATTGTTCTAACTTTTTAATTATGTTATTCATGTGCAGGTTCTGATGACTTCTACGATAAAACCAATTAGCTCATAGTTAGCGTCCCATCTCATGTGCCCAAGTATAAACCAATTCTTAATTAGTCGTGTTCTTTCTCTAAAAAGTTTTCTTAAAAAAAAAAAAAAAAAAAAAAAGGAAGAAAGAAAGACACTCAAAAGTCTTATGAGCATATTATTATTATTATAATGGAAATGCCATTTATCTCTACAACTCATAATAACAATACCTCAAATGGCTTTTGTTTATAGGAATATGACTGTATTAAGGATAAATGGCACACTAAATCATCCAATTGACACACAAAATAAATATACTTATAATTTATCTAAATACAGGTCCTACAAAGTGGCAAATCTAGGTTTGAATTTCCATTGTGAGAGGTTTCCAAATAATATGATCGACTCGCCTCGAAAGAGATTAAGTCATGTTTAAAACCTAAATACCCATGTGAAAAAAAAAAAAAACCACATAATTAATCAAGTTAATAAAATAAATTTGAGGTCATTAATGAAATATGGTAAATGTTGCAACAAAATAGGAAATAGAAAATTTTAGAAATTTTTCCCAGCAAGCCCAAACTTAAAAGGAGACCTTAGGAATTAAAATAAAACGTCGTCAGTATAAGCAGAGATTTAATTCATTCTTGTTAGAGTCGCATTTAGGCGTTAACATTTGCAGTTACGCGTATGTGGTGTTTTTTTTTTTTTTTGATAAAATGTTGTGTGGTGTTAGGTACTTGGAATGAAGTGTAAAAACATAATTAAAATTTCATTTTTCTAGTTTAAGACAAAAAATTGAATCGGATGGATATAATTGAACTTTTACGACTCTATCTAATTTTTTTCCCCCAAGGATTTAATTCCTTTGGAGGCGCGTCGGGCATATTATGTGGGAACTTCTCCCAAAAGGGATTTGTAACAAATAAAATTTCAAGTTTAAAAATATATTAAACCAGAAAAAATTGTACAAATTAAAAGTTTAATGATTTAATGGGTACAATCCCTATAATTCCTCTGATTCTAATCTCCTAGCAGTAATCTTGAAAAAGGTTGATTTGATCTTCTCCAAAATATTTTCAGCCTTTGAATAACGTTAATCCAAGAGCAATTGTGCTTAATCTTGGATCAAACGTGAAATAATTTAGATCTCCTTGACGAACGTCTCGAACTCCGTCTTGGATACTTTGGTATTTTAAGGGATTTGATCTTCTTTGAAGCTTCGTGAATTTTCAATAACGTTAATTTAAGAGTTAAGTAGCTTAATCTCAAATTAAACGTTGGATTTTCTTCAGTTTTCGAAGAACACCTTTGAATATTGCGAAGAGCGCCTTGGTTTTGAAGAACGCCTTGAAACACCGCCTTGATTTTGAACAACGCCTTGAGAGAATTTGTTTCTTTTCTCCTTGAACTTCTTTGTGCTTTTTGAAATATGTTTTGAGTTGTGATTTTCTTCTTGGAGATGACCCATATTTATAGGTGGGATTTGAAGATCTTGTGAAATTCTCTCCATGACGTGGCGCGATTTGATTGGCTTTTAATATCTTTAGTGACAAGAAATATAATTGAATATATATTTTTGCCTTGAACATGATATTCTATGCAAATATTGCATTGTGTAGAAATTTCATAGCAAATCTTGCCTTGTATAAAAATTTCCTACACACAATTGCCTTCTTTGTAGATATTTAATGTAATTTGCAATATCTCTCAAATTTGACAATATCAATTTTGGCAATAAAATTTACTCTTCTACAGGATTCGAATCTGAGTTTGCTTCTTTGTAGTGACTAATATTTTCCACTAGACCCATCACATGTTGATCAACTCTATCTAATTAAATATGGGTCGATTTAATTAAATGCTACCCAAGTTAAGTTTAATAGTTTTTACTAGATCCAGTGGCCAGTGATCAACGCAAAAAAACTCCAATGTAATTATGCTTACATAATCTTATATTGTATATAAAATTAATATTTCTTTAGAACTTATTCAGATTTTAATTACACTAAAAAGGTAACATTTTCATAATCTAATTAATATTTAGAAGTGTATATACGTATGTTCTCTCCATGTGAAATAGTATGAGCCAAAATTGTCAAATGTAATGACCAATAATACCTGAGTTTAAGTCGATGAAAGTTGGATTACAAAATACAAATATTACAAGGCAAGAACAAAAAGCGCAGTTGGATTGAGATTTTGGTTCCAAGTTGGGCTATTATTAAGGCCAAATAACAGGTTGTATTGACAAAATACATCTAGGCCAGGTAAAGCTGGACAGTGAATAGAAGTAAGGTGCCAAAATATGTTTTATCATAGAGTCCAAATAAGCCATCAACCTTTCTTCTGTACATATGGAACAAGAACATCAAGAGTCACCATAGAAACAAATTTCTGCAAAGCTCAAACTAATTCAAACCAATCAATAATTAACGAATTCAAGTGCATATTAGAGTTACATTGAGGTAAGAGATCATCAAAAAACCAGACTCCAAGATTTCTAAGAACAAAACCTACAAACCCCCCATGTTTTCTTTCCCATGTTTAGTTTTTGCTTGATCATGAGTTGTACTCGATGAAGGCAAACCGTCTTTATCAACCAACTCAGTATTAGTTTGATCTGAGTTCCTTTCCTTTAACTGATTGTTATTTGGCAGAGTCGGTTGCATTGCTCTCGGTAACTTCAATGGAATATCGACTTCACCGTTACTTTTTGGTTGCACTGGAACAATTTCAGCATTCTGAGATTGAACTGTAGGTGGTAGTGGAGCAGGTACAAGCTGAATAGTTGGCTTGTTCCATTTTTTCCTCAAGTTTCCTTTTGGTGCACCAGATTTAGCCTGAGAAGTTAAATTCAAGATCCGAAGAGAAAGTGTTAATTTTAATATTACAACATCAATTCAAGCTCAAAAGGGTAACATATTTGAAAAAACTTACGAGGTTATTTCCAATGTCGGATAAAGGCCTTCGTGTGGCATCACTATTTGTATGGTGAGGTTTCTCAGATAAAGCGTTTTGAAGTAGCATTGCACCATGCGAAGCAAGATTGTGACTATCTGCAGAAGCTTCACTGAATTCTTGTGGCGGCAGGTCTTTTGATGAAGCTTCCTCCCTATTGCTGCACCTAGTGGGTTCGCAACTACACGACAACCCACACGTGCCATGTGCAGCTCTACACTCGCATCTTGAAGTTTTGCAAGAAGAACTTTTACTGCAGGAGCAACAAACTCCTTCGTTTGAGGTCACTGAACTTGGTTTTGTTGAATCACTAGCTATTTCAAAATTGTTATCTGTTCTAGAGTTCCTTTTCCTAGTTTGGTGCCTTCTCCTTTCTTTAGTACGTTCCCACTCACCATCATCATCATTGGATGGATACATATCTTCGGCTTGATAATCCTCGGATGTGTCCATGTCTTCAAATAATTCAAACCCATAAACTCCACTGCTGAATACAATGGAGTTTCGAGACCCCTAGATAAGAAACAGTTTTAATGTCTTGTTAATTGAATTGATAATGCATGAAGTTGTAAGATAATGGTTGTCAAAAGAGTATACCTTGGGTCGTAAGTCATAAGCATGGCCTTCAATGTTGCTCGTTGAGCAAGTTTCAAAGCGTTCCTTCAGTTCTTTGAATTGTCTTTTCAAAGCCGACTTCTGTCAGAATTCCAGTCATTAATACCAACATAGTATGCACCAAATTTGAATATAATTATTTCTGGTGACAAGTATGCACAAGAGTGAAAAAGAAATGTTTATAAACAAAATTGAACCAGCGCTGTTTTTCTTACAATAGATGGCAAATGTTGAGTTTAAGTGAAATGTTAGGTATCATTGTTGCATATAATTTGTACATATGCTATGTAGCACAATGGTCATATATGCAAACATATCAAGTTGTTTTAAAATGCTTAACAAATTCGAACATATTTAAGAGTTAAAACTAAAACTAGTAAAAAAACATCTCCGTTTTTATTTCATAATAAACCCAGCACTTGAATATATGCTACTTTCGTGAAGATCCATGCCACAAACTATGCTATTTAGCATAACATACAGCCTTACCATTTCATTCTCTCGACGGCTGAGTTCAGCCTTCTGCATCTCCAGCTGTCTCATCAAAGTGACCACCTTATCCTTCAACTCTCTAATTACGGAATCCTTCTCCCTGCAGTCAACTTCCCTATCCCTTAGCTGGCATCTGTTGGATGTGAAGGATGGGGGCAGAATTGTCAGCCACGAAATTTCAGAAAGAACACTTAATTTTATATAAAGGAAATAATTCTTTAGAGGCAATTACCTGGACGATGATGCAAGGTTAAAAAGGAAGTTCATGATATCTTTTGCTTCAGCAAGAGAACGAACTTGGTGCCACCTTCCCCTGCCACTAAATGCTCGCTCACGCTCCTCTGCTTCTGACAATTGAGACGCCATAGAAACAAGGGTACATGAAGAAGTAGCAAGCATGTTCTCAAGTGCATAAATCCTTGAATTTCTGGCACCAGGAGACATTGTCTGTGGGCATGCACTACTATGGAAGACAGAGCTTTAGTCAATAAATGTAAAAAGTACCATAAAATGAAATAACAGAAAAACATATAAACCTCAAAACTAAAATTCTCAGAAATGTAACTTCATACCTTAGATTCTGCTTTTCAATTAATGCTTCTTCCTTCAATCTTGCAACCTCCTCAGCCATTTTAGCTCTCCTATAAATGTATTTAGAAAATCAGCAGTTGCATATTTCAAAAGCAAAAAGATTAAGCTTCAAAAACTATGAAGAGTAGGAGAGTATTTTTTAACTTCCAGAATCACTTTGATTACAATAGGTGAAACTACGAATTAGGTAATAAATGTCAACATCACGATATGTTAACTTCAACATGTTATAGAAAAACAAAATGGTATTACGCATGAGATTGAAGGAAATAGAAGGCGAATAAAGCAATAAAAATTAGTAAAGTAATCGTGTGAAATATATACTTCTTCAATGAAAAGGAGGCTGCATAAATGGACTATACCATTACATTTATCTCTAATGATAGAAGTGAACTCATCTTAACGCATGTTCCTTTCCAAACAATAAAACTATTTAAAATAGAAGTTATTTGTAACCATAACATCTCAGCAGGTGATTGGTTGCCACAAGAATTCTTTTGTGATGTTCATATGGGTAAGTTGTTAGAGCAATCCATTCTTTTTACAATAATTCAAGTAGGAAAATCAATTATTTTTACTCTAATTCAAGTAACTCATAAAAGTGGAGTTCCAATACAATTTGAACCTATAAAGTCAGCATGATAAAAGTCAACAAAATTCCATTGGGTCAACATACAAAAATTCAGATATGGGGTACAATTTAATTTGAAAAGGATGACAGTATATCTGAGGTACAATTTAATTTGAAAAGGATGACAGTATAATTGTACTGGACCAGAGCTAAGGTTTAAGAAAATTTTTCACAACCGCTGAAATAGACTACCTGGAAATTTTCATTTGTACAAATCATAGTAGTCAAACCTGCTCTAAATATCTTAGTGGAATATTACTCTTTAAAAAGTAAAGCATTCATAAATCTCACAAACTGAATTGCTACAAATTGTACATAAATTTGGCAAAATTGTTGAATGGGTAGTTGCACTTACTCTTCCATTTGCCGCTCATATTCTGACCGTACTTCATGTACACGTCCAGTAACCTCAAGTTCATGCTCAACCATCTGCCGTAATGCCTTAAAACCCAGAAAACAATAAGATATGATTAATATTCAAAGAATGGATGGGTAATAAATCTATTGGCAAGGAACATGTATCGTGTATGCTAATTTATGTGAGGTGATGAAAACACTACAAATCTGGAATGCTCTTCCAGTCGAAAAAGGTACCTGAATTCCACGACCATTGTTATTTCCGGCACCTGTATACATGCAAAAGAAATAATAAATCATTAAAACTGTAATCATAAGCATAGTGCAGCAGAGGAATCGATTGTATTCTAACCAGTAATCTCCCGCGATTTCCGAGAATCTAGCAACTCTTTAAGTCTTTTTGTGGCTGCAGCAGCTTCTTCAGTCTTTCGCTGCAATACCTGGAATGTGAAAGTATGATTTAAGATTCAATTCCCATATAGTTAAAAATATGATTATGCGAAGAAAGCAAATCACCTGTTTTTGCCTCTGGTTGAGTGCCAACAGCTTATGCATCTCATATTCATTCCTTCTTCCCTCTTTTTTTAGCTATTGAAAACATCCCCAAAAATATTTAATAGTTTCAGACCAAAGATAATATTAATAAAGCAATCTGTAAGCTGTATTCACATTTTTGTTCTTATTCTTGGGGGGTGGGGGGTGGGGGTGGGGGTGGCTAGGCAGGTCTGAGCACAAATGCATTGTTCTGATTTGCTGACTAGTTAAGAAACAATTAGACTTGTTGACACATAGAGCAAAAAGAAGGAAATAGACTGCAAATCAAATATAATTAAACAAGAAGAATTCAGCAGGGCAGTTTGAAAAGTCTTGCGGTTGCAGTTACCTGTAGTACTTCTTTTTCCCGAGATGCTTTCCACAGCCTAAATTGCTCAGATTCATGCTTGATCTTTTGTTGCAATTGAACCTTCATGCAAAAAGAATAATTAATGGCACAAAATAGACCGACATTTGTGTTTATGAGTTCGAAATATCACAATGTAGCACCTTTGTTGTCTTTATTCTCTGGATCTCATCCTGAAGTCTTCTTGCAGCCTCATCACTCTTTTGCTTTTGTCTCAGCAATTGAGCTTGAGCATCCTGTTTCTTCTTCAACTCGGCAACCTGCATACGCAATGGGGTTATTAACAAGAAAAATAATTCGGAAGTGAGTTCTTCGCGATGATTTACCTGTGTCTCAAGGAGATTGAGCTTTTGAAGATACTCCTCCTTCAGCTTTTGAGCACCATCACCAGAATTGGTCGAGATATTGGCAAGATTCTGCCTAAGATCTTCAATCTCTTTCTACAATAGAAAATGGTATTTAAATATACATCTTAAAATTAAAATAAACATTGATCGAAGTGTCATACATCAAAATGTACCTGTAAAGTCCTCTTTTCTAGTTCTAAATCGTGAACTTTCTTCTCATAATGTTGCTTAAGAACTGAAGTATCAGTGCCGGCAACCCTCCTCATTTCAGCCTTAAATGAAAGCGAAGAGTTAGTAAATATGTGGTCCTATTTCATGTTTCTACTACCATGATGTGAAAATTCTCATCCCATTACACATAAAATAGAAAATGTCTACATTTATCTAACATTGTTTGGCAGTTAATCCATATTATGCACAAGTTTTCAGTTTAAACTTTATGCAGCAAATAGAAAATTAAAAATACACTTCAGTGAAAGGATAACAATAGTAGATAATCCAACTCATAAATTTTATTCCAATTTAAGGACGAGAAAGACTACAAATGCTGATGTCAACTTAATGATCAATAATTTCAAATAAAATGAACCATTTTCAGCACCTCGTTTTTCTGGATGTTATAATTAGGAAAATTAAACTTTAAATCCAAACCAAGCTTTTGAGAAAATACATCAGAATACAAATAAATAAATATTCACTAACAATCAGCATTCACAGGAAAGGTATTAATACTTGCAAAATAATTGGAAATAGCTTTGGGGTATAGTAAATTCCTCCAAAGAGTACAATTCACTATTCCTCAAATAGCTTTGATGACTTTGGCATTAATATTTATTAAATTCATTTTCCAATGCTTTGTTTACTTTAACCCAAAGCCAACAGGTAGATGTTAGTTTTTCAATATAAGAAACACCACTTAAATGTCTACCTCCTTCTGTTCAAGTTTTTTGTCCAATTCTTTGAGCTCCATGTCCAATTTTTCTTGAAGAGAAGAATGTTCAAGCTCTTTTTCTACATCTTCGACCTCATCTGCAAGGTGATAAGAATCGAGATTATGCCACTATCACCCTAAATAACTAGTATAAATATCAATTGATTGCACCAAAAACTCCAGAAAGTTTTATGACATTACTACACATAATTATTAAATAGTGTTGGAATCAAATGCTTCAAAAAAAAAAAGCGTTATGCAAAGAGGAGCTGACACAAAATTTGAACTTCACAGCTGGTGGCAGCATACCTTCTTTTTCCACAATATTTATATCAGAATCCATGACATCGGAACTTCCTGAGTGAATCCCATCATCTTCCAAAGTAAGATTAAAAGCATAACCATCACGTCTTACACGGTTTGAATTTCGCATTCGTAGAAGTTCCATCTCTAGCTCTTGGATTTTAGTAATATAACTCTTCACCATACCGAAATCCTAAAGTATAAGGAAAACAATTATTAAAAAATCAATCCTCAATTTGGATACTTCACAAAAGTAATACACAAATAAATATCATTACAAAATAAACCTTATCTGATTTAGTGTCAATCTCATCCAAAGGTACTCCATTTTGAGCTGATTCAATTTTCATAATCAGTCTATCCCTTTCGACCTGATACATAGTTAATTAGATCGGTATGGTTGACATAATAGCATTTCATCAACTCCATCATGTGTGTTATAAACATAAAGTCAATCTGCACCAATATAAAACCAACCTGAGCATCAATAGCACGCTGCGTCAAATGCTCATGACTGATTCGACAGTCATGAAGTTCTTGTTGCAGTTCCATTTTACTTGCTTCAAGCAATGATACTTTGTGCTTCAAAATCTGTACAACAAGAACATAAATTAAACATATAGAATCAAGAATGAGGTGTAATTAATAAATAATACTTACATTAGTAGGGGGTGTCGTCAAATAATTTTAGTATAGTTTAAGATATATAAATTGATGTGAAGAATCAGAGTTTATAAAATATTTAGTTGCACAAAGATGGTTGCTATATATCAACTTGGACAAAAAAACTTAAATCAGGCAAGGATTACAATACTTTAATTTCTTCAATAGGTGCACTGCAGTCTCCACGGTAGTAAAGCAACTCTGCCTGCAACTGTTCAATTTGAGCTTGCATTGTTTGCATCTGAGCTGCCACTGGATCACGGTTGATCTACAAATTTGAGGAATTGTGAGAAGAACATACATAATTATTAGAATTGAAATCCTAATATGACAATTAGAAATAACATATTAATTTGTCTAGAAGCTTACAATTGCTTTGTTTTGAATATTACGAGTACGGTTTGCGTACTTCAATGTGTTCAGAGTCTCCTCGGCATTAGTGTCAGCAGGGCTAACGCATGCTGCATTCATACAACTAACTTAAAAATAGACTATACTAATTGTTCTAGAAAAGTAAAGGATACCTTATCATCAAATTTCAAGTAAAAGATGATGTGGATTATTAAGATACACATGTTCTTCTAGTAGTGAAACGATAATATATGAAAAAACCATACCAATCATAACTGTTTTGCAATTTCCGCCAAGAGAATCCTGTACAAAAATGGAAGTATTAATTAGCATGATAATATTTTTCATGGCGAACTTTCTTAAAGGATTAGAAGCTGACTAAGTAAATTTTCAATGAATGACGAAAAAGTAATTGAGTATTTTGTAGCAAAACACAACTAGAAGCTGGATATTTCTCATTCAAATTGAATGGATAACTGGAAAATGACTCAAACTATAATGTAAATAAACTTTGAAGCTAATTAGGTTATGTAATTAGCTTAAGTTCAAATATGTAATTACAGCATAACATTCAAGATGAAAAGTTGAAGTCTATAGGAATACATCATTGTACAAGGCTCTTTTCTGATAAAGAGTTCTCTGTTTGGGGTTATATAAATATGTGGTTCCCCACCACTTTTATTTAAAAAAAACTAGGGACACGGGGATAAATCATTGCCTGTAATATGCGTGTCAACTTGCTGTCACGGTAAGGAACATGACCTCCTTCCTTCCGCTTCTTGTCATCACCTAAAGCACTAATGACATTACCAAGAGCCAATAATCCCTTGTTGATGTGAATGCCTACAGAACACAAAACCGAAAGAAAGAAAATCAATTCAGATTTGCAAAATAAAAAAGTAAAAAGTAAAAAATTACAGAAGCTGAAAGGCCTTGATCTTGGTAAAACCGTGAAAGGAAACTCATGAAGTCAACAAAATATGTAGAGTATGGCAGTATGCAAAATGTAATAGTAAGACCGAATTTTGTAGCTCGAGAAATGAGAAAAATCTCTCTGTTGGGACATCCATGTAGTAACTCAATACAATTAATAATCTTACCCTCAAATCTTTCTTATAGAAAAAAAGAGTTTTAAAATTAGATATCAGCAACTCTTAACGGCATATCCATGTAACTCAAGACAAAGAATACTCTTACCCTCAAATCCTTCTTATAGAAATATAGATTCCTTAAATATAAACAGCTCTCAAATATTAAACAACCAGTCAACCATACCAAGCATTACCTTCCCGCAAGCGTATCCCATCTGCACCCGTGCGCTTTGCGCGCTCCGAACCCGCAAGGTCAACCAAATGGAGCTTAGCAATGAGAATATCATCACCAACGTCATTTCCAGCTGAAGAATGAGTATTTCTCCTTTGTTCCACAGCTATTGTGAAAATAGCATGTGAACGACTTGAGAAATGAAAAAAATCTAGTGTGAGAAAGATATTAAGAAGATTTCGCCAGAAATTCAGAAAAATACTTGAACAATTCAAGGTTCACCAATTGCATAAATTAAAACCATGCACTTCTTTCATGTATGTTCCACAAAGTGATTGATAAATGAAGCAGGGTGATCTCAAACTTGATTAAACTTTAAATATGTATGTATACGGCATAGTAACAGGCAATGTATTTACTTTAACTAAAAGGCCCAACCAAAATACCTTGATTCACTGTTCATGTTTGTGCTTCCCGTGGCACGAGATAGGGAACCTTGCAGCAAGTATGAGACCATCTCTTCTTTTGTCCTTACTTCAAATTCCGTAACTCCAGCAAGTGTAATCCCTCCACTCACTGTTTCTCTAATTTGAATGGGAGCTCTCGATAGACCTGTAGGCTTTACTGTAGATGGTGCGTCATTTTTTGACAGAGTAGGTGGATTTAGATCTAATAAGTCAAACACTTCTTCCTTGAAAATCTGCAAGATCGAACATAAAAAGTAACCAAATTAATAACAGTAGGATTTCATGTGGAAGTCCAAAATTTGAAATTTTACACTTCATACCTCAATAAAAGATACTCTTATCAAAAACTCTGTTGAATCTTTCATAGCCTCTACTTTCGAAAAAATAGTTTCTATTACTTTTGGGATGACGCCAGCCTTATGTCCTTCACCGTTATAATTTGTACCCATTGTATAAGTTTTTCCAGATCCAGTCTATAGAATGAGTTTGAATGTTTGAAATACAATTAGCAGCAGGTAAGGAACCTTAAGTCAGTCATTGAACAATATAATATTGAAATAGTAGTTAAATGTAACACCTGGCCATAGGCAAGTACGGTGCCGTTGTATCCATGAAAGAGGGCATCAACAAGTGGTGCTACACACTCATCAAATATGGATGACGACGGGTGTCCCTTACTCCCGAAAACGTAATCGAATGTGAAGGCATGTGATCCAATTTGGACCTGTCCATGCAGAAAATGGCAGCAACAAGAACCAGTATTAACTGAAAGGGTAGTATTTATAAATCCAAGCAGTTTAGTTAATTAAACACAAATACTATTAAACTCGGTGCAACTTATCCGTATCTTGAGTAATCAGCCGCAGATAAATGTCATTTGTGACCAATCATTTGAAATATTTTATTTACTTGCTATATAAAATACTATAGACAATTTATATGAAACTATCTGCATAGCAATAACCATGACCTTGCACTTACCTCTCCTATGTTAAATTTATAAGTGTCAAAATTTCACATATGTAACAAAAAACCATATGTGTTGCTTATACAAAAAGAAAAATCCTTCCAATATCCACGAATGTGTGGTGCGAGTACTCCTTTTAAACTTTGTTTGAGGTGTGAGGGTAATTCATGATTGTTTTAACAGTCAAATAGGAGATAAGTGTGATTTCCATACAGGAGACTTTTTGCAAATCATCAAAATAATACTATAATTTTTCACAGTAAGAAATCAAACACGGAGGATAATTGCTATAAAAAAAAACCCTAGATCAATACAATAAATGTTTTTACAGCATTTAATTTGAGAAGCAGTAGTTGAATACCTGCTTTTCAGCTGGAAATACAGTAATGCAGTCTGTACAACCCACGAGGAGCTCGGATGTAACCAGGGGTCGAACATTCACTGCGACTCTCACACTTTCACAGGTTTCCATTTTCAGCGAACAAAACCCTAGCCAAATCTGTAAAAGTATATTTTTTCCCAAATAAATTAGGTGATTTGCAAATCTAATAACACACAAGATAGGGTTACTGAGCACAAAAAAAACCTAATTCAGCGAAAATTGAGATTGTTGGTGCGTAAAATAAATGAAATGTATACTTGTTGATCTGACAAGCGGCGGAGGAAGAATTGAGAGAAGTGGGTTTGAAATGGAGAGACTAAAAGAAGAAGAATGATAACAACGAACGAGCGAAAAAAAAAATTACTTTAATGAAGAAAAAGAGGGGGAGGGACAGAAATTTGAAATTCAAACTCAGAGAAATCCAAAAAACCGAAATTGAAATGTAAAATGTCTTAATTTCACTTTGCACCCTCCTATTAGGTCAAATTGGCACTTTACATCTTAAAATTTAATTATTTCACTTTGCATCCTAAAAGTACCATAATAGGAGTAATTAATAATGACTTCACTTTGCACCTCAACATCTTCGACCACCTTAAATGTCACCGGTGAAGCCATTCTCAATTGCCATAAAGGGCATGTTTGGTATTTATGCAAAAATTCCTATATTTTATAATCAACACACCATTTTTTTTTCGCTCATTGATTGTTGAATAAACCTGAAAATAATTTTTTTTATTTAAACCTCTAAGCACCCTTTTTGCAAGAATAATTGTCGTAACTATGTTACAAACTCTTGAATCATACCATTGAAATAAGCAATATCCTTCTTATTAAAAAAAATAATAATAATAAGCAATATCCTCCAACTTTCTGACGTTTCAAATAAAAAACATATTTATGCAACACAATAAACTTCTGAAATTAAATTTCAAATAATTTGGGCATATATCTCTTGGTAGCGACATTTTATAACGTAGTCATCGTTTTCTCAGTATGTAATATTGGAAAAAAAATACAGATTCACGTTCATGTTGCATAAAACCGTGATATTCATCATAGTGTTCATACGTTTTTTAGCTACCAGAGAAGATGTTTTCCTTCCTTATATTGTTGTTTGTGATTTTGTTGGTTATGAAGCAAAAAAAAGAATACAAATTTTTTGAGGTTTAAATAAATGAAAATATTTTCAAACTCATTCAACAATCAATAGAGGAAAAAATGATATCTTGGGTAGAAAATAGATCAAGGGAAATTTTTCGTAAATAGTAAACATGCCCATGTTGGCAATTGAAAATGGGTTTTTCAGCGATATTAAGATGGTTGGAGACGTTGCAAGATGCAAAGCAAATTCATCAAGGTGGTTTGAGGTGGCAACATTTAATTTTTTCGCCTTCTAAAGTGATTGCGTTTCAAAATTGACCATTTAATGTGGTACATAGACAATATATGTCATTTATTGTGTCGTCGTCATCAATTTCAGTCCTTATCGCCAGAAAATTATCAATTTATGTCTTATTGACTGGATTTTTTTTTTTTTTGCCGAAATCATCAATTTATGGCCTATATGTCCGAAAAATTTAATTCTCGTCAAAATTATCATGTGTCGAGTGACACTTAAAAAATGGGGATTTCATATTACGACTCAAAAATCTGCAAGTTCAAATCATGTAATAGGTCTATAATTTCAATTTCTGATGAAAAATTATTAAAGTTCCCCCATAAATCGGTTAAACTTCGATAAGGACCAAGTTTTGTGTGTATAGAGAAAATTTGAGGCAAAATTGATAGTGAATTTGATCTATTTATATCTTTATAAATAAAAATAAGCATCTACGATTTTTGTGGGAACTTTGACCCTTTTTTTTTATCAAAAATTGAAGTTATAACCCATTACGTGACTTGGACTTGCAAAATTTGGATTTATAATTTAAAATCCCCAATTTTTAAGTGTCACTCCAATTTTATTTAAACCTCTAAGCACCCTTTTTTGTATGATTTTCAGGTCAAATAAGACATAAATTGATGATTTCCGGTGATAATTAAAATTTTCCAACGATAAGGATTGAAATTGATGATGACGACACATTAAACGACGTATCTTGTCAAAAGGGTCAATTTTGAAACGCAGTCACTTTAGATGGCCAAAAATAATTTTTTGACGCTTTGAGGATGCAAAGTGAAAAAATAAATATTTGAGGATGCAAAATGTTAATTGATCTAATTTGAGGATGTAAAGGGGAATTAAGCAAATATGAAATTCAATTCTTCATTTAAAGAGGGATAAAATTGTATATTGACTTTCCAGGTGAAAATGTGAGAACTGATCTGGGGATTGAAGTTCGGGATTAATATTGTTTGATTGTGAAATTATATACAGGCACGTTGTATGTTTTTATTGCGAGTCAAATGGGAAACGAATTTGGATTAGCAAACGCATGAATCTAAAGTACTCAATAAACTCTAATAAATAATGCTAATATAATATGAATCTATTGGCAACCAAACGTATTATAAATCTTCTATAGAAGCATTTTACTTATAATAATAAGAATTTCCATTATTATTTAATTATCGAGTGATATTTTTAATTTTATGCAGCGCATATAAGGGTAGTTCTAGCTTCGGTTGTCCACTCCTCTATATGACAATTAGATTATTATAATGCGTATGCAAACAATAATCTTATCTGATATACAAACATATATAAATTTCATAAATGACTGTTCTTGCAATGCATATGTCAAATTAAAAGTCTAATCATAAATTTTATGTATTACTTTTTAGAAGAAAAAAAATTGTGATGATGTGTAAATTATTACATCAGAAATTTTATTCGAATCTATTTCAGTTAATATTAAAGTACAAAGATAAGTTACATATAATATCCACATTAGTTGGAGTTGATGACCTCTTATTGGTGAGGCCTTTGCCAATTTATAAATTATGATAATTTGTTAAAACTAGAAAGGTACGCACAAATCTTTTCATTATGTTCGGATTTCGGATGTTCCTCATAATCTCAGTAAACTTCAGGCCATCTCCATCGCTAAGGGGGAGGGGGTGGGCGGTGGGTGGTGATATCCAGCGACTGGGGAGAAGGGGTTGGGAAGTCTAGGAGGGTTGGGGCGGTGGGTCGGTGGACCTCGCCACTCACCGCGGTCTATTGGCCCAATTTTCTTTTCTTTACTTGATTTTTTTCTCTCTTTTTAGGGATGAAGAAGAGGTCTTTTGTGCAATTATCCAAGTTTCATTTAGCAAATAAGTCAAATATAAATATTTTAAAAAATTATACATTGGTCCAAACTTTTTGTTAGGTTTATTTTAAATATAAATTGGGTTCAATTCAATAAATAGTTAGGAACTTGAGTTCAATTTATAATTTTACAAACTCATATTTCAAGTGTTTATGAGATAATAGACATATTATTTTTTGATAAACGATAATACATCATTACATCAATATTGTAAAATTAGAAATTTCATTCAACTAAAAAACACTAGTATTAAACTAGAAAAACCCACAATAATGAATGTATTGTTACTAAACACAATATGTGTTTCCATTAATTATTATATCTAAATTTTATCTTAAATACTTAAATTGAAATCGACAATTGATGCCAATGTTAAATTTCATAGAGTAATGTAAAAATTTCTTATTATTAATGCCAATGCTAAATTTATCATAAAAAATTTATTATTGATTTTATTATTAATTATTATTATTATTACTATTATTAAGAAATATGAGAATTGAAATTAATTGAAATGAGTAGATTGAATCACTGGAGATGACTATGGAAAAGAGGACCGAAGGGGGGAAGATGAGTCTGAGCCTCTGAGGTGAAGGGATGGAAGATCCTCGCTGGAGATGGCTTCAAATAACAAACATTAATTTGATTAATTTTGTGAAATTATTCAAAAAGTTATAGAATCATATTCAGATTTAATCCCAACTGAGACTTATTAAGCTCAATCTCAAGAGCTCTTATTAGGGGTGGGCATTCGGGATCGGATTTCGGGAACCCGTCCCGTCTCAGTCGGAATTTTGTAGTTTGAGACGGAAAATATGGTGGATTTTTGGGTTTTGGGAAACCTGAAAATCGGACAAACTAAATATGGATGGGATTCGAGTATTGTCCCACACCCGATTGGAAAAACCGAATCCCGAATTCCTTATTATACAAAATAAAGTATCCCTTTCAAGCAATCTCTTACTCCCAAACCATAAACAATGCATGATCATAAAGAAAAATATAGGAACATGAAGGCATTTTTTAGTCTTTCATGTACTTATCTCTCACTTATTTCTATTTAATTTGTTTTTTATTTATTTTTTCTTGATTTACAAGGATTTAATTTTTTTGTCAGGGATATGAAGGAGCAAAATAAATAGAAGTGTGTTACTTCTACCATATAGGAATTTAAAAGAGTCATTTGCATATATGGCCTTATGGAAAGTTTAATTTGTAAAACTAGCTTTTTCAAATTTTTATTTGCAAAACTAGCCTTACTTAGATTAGGTTATTAATTAACTTTAAATAAAAACCCGAAAATGCCGCTTGTCACTTGGGCGCCCAAGTGACCCGGCGGCAATGCTGCTTGTCACTTGGGTGCCCAAGTGACCCGACGGAAACAATGCCGCTTGTCACTTGGGCGTCCAAGTGACAAGTGACAAAAATTTGGGATGAATTTTTTAGAGAGTTTTTTGTAGTGTGAGAAATTTTGAAATCTGAATTGGAAGTGAAAATGAATTTTTATTGGTGTTTTGTATTATTATTATTAGATTAATTGATTAATTAGACTTAATTGTGTTTAATTAGATTTAATTGTTATTAAAACCAAGAAAAAAGAAAAAGAAAAAAGGGAGGGCTAGTTTTGCAAAAAACATTTGGTGTAAGGCTATTGAGCCAAATATCCCAATTTAAAATTACTATTTTCGGGAAACCCGATCCCGAAAACCCGATATTTATCGGGAACCCAAAATACCGGGATCAAGTCGATTCAAACGGGATTCGGGTAGTGAAAATCAAAACACGAATCCCAAAAATCCCATCACGAATGACCCGAAATCCCGCCCCGATCCCACCCCTAGCTAGCTCATATTCAGATTCAGATTTTTTTTTTTTTTTTTTTGCAAAAAAATAAATAAAATAAACTCCACACCGTTCCCACTTCCTACGCCTATAGAGAACTTCCATTCAAGCATAAAACGCATAGGGCCTGTTTGTTTGGCGTTTGGGAAAGTAGTTTGGGAGAGTAGTAGAAGTTTGTGAAATAATCTCGATTTGCGTAATATTGTTTGTTTGGGTTTTGAGAGAGTGGTTTGAGAAATAAAGTAGGTGTAGGTTTTTTTGGAAGAGTTGGCTTGTAGGTGTAAGATGTGTAAGACTTTATGTCAAATCATGTTTGTTATGTGAGATAAATTGTGTAGGAGATAGGTTACTTTATGTCAAATCAAAGTAGAGTTTGTATAGGTTTTGTTTAGAGATAAGAAAATTGTTGTTTGTTTGGCTTTTGAGAGAGTAGTTTGAGAAAATTAATAGATGAAAAATTTATTTCGGAAAATAGAAAACATGTTTGTTTGGCATTTCCCAAACACGAAAAAATTCTGGGAAACGCCAAACAAACAGGCCCATAACAATCATGATATTAATGTGATTTTTTTTTTTTTTAAATATGTTTATCTTAAACATAGATAGGAAAAAAAAACATTTAAACTACAATGCACACATAGTAGGAGATTATTGATTAAAAAAAAAAGAGTAATAGATTGTGATTTTAATCTATAGATATAATATTTGAGCATATATATATGTTGTGTCTATAATAAATATTTAAACAACTTCTATAAATACATGGAAATTTAAAATTGATTTAATGTTATTTCCTATTAAATCAATATTCAATGTTTATAATGACAATTTAAATGTACTCAGGAATTAAGTATAACATAGTAGTAGTATTTATTCTAAACATAAAATGGGAAAAAACACTAAGTGGATATATATATATATATATATATATATATATATATATATATATATATATATATATATATATATATATTAATTTTAAACTATTATTATGTATGAGAAAAATTGAAATTTTAATTTCATAAATGAAATCTTTGTAGATTAATTTACGTGATCATTGTGCTTACAATATAGTATTATTTTAATGAATGAATTGTTGAGAGAATATGACAAATTAAAAACAAAAGAGAAAGAAATCAAATTCTTCTTAGTGGTTACATGTAAGAAAAACTTTAATATTTCATAATGTATACTATATGCTTTGTCTAACTCCAAAACTCCCCAGTATTATTTTAACTCCTAAAAAACCCCCTGTGATCTCAAATAAGTGCCAAATATACCCCCAAAAAAGAGAGTGTGTTTCAAACGCCAAAATTGCAAGTATTTGTTCACATTTTGCTTTTGATAAGACAATTTTACCCCTGACATCTAAAGACAAAAACACCCCATATACTTTGTCTAACTCCCCAAAAAAACCCCATGTGTCATTTTAAATCCCCAAAACCCCCCTGTGTTTGATTTTAAATACCACATTCGACCCAAGTAGTATATACTTATAATTTTATTTTTGACTTTTGGTGGAATGACAAGATTACCCCTATGTGTTTGTTTTTTTTTAAATTTATTTATTCTTTTTGAAAAATTAAGTATATACTACTTGGGTCGAGTGTGGTATTTAAAACCAAACACAGGGGGGTTTTTGGGAGTTAAAATAACACAGGGGGTTTTTTGGGAGTTAGACAAATAATAGGGGGTGTTTTTGTTTTTTGCTCTAAAAAAAAGGGGGGGGTAGAGTTTGACAAAAATAACCCCCACGAGATATTTTAATTACATATGATACCCCGTTATAGTTTCAAAAGAATCCAAAATATCTACGTATTTATATTAATAATTGACCATGATGATTTTTCATTTTTTGAAATCGATCCATGATAGCATCGTTTGAAATACTATTAAGTATGTATCTCTCTATAAAGATAATTAGACTATCATTTAGTCATTGATCGCCAATTATTTTCTGAATTGGGCTAATTTATTATTTGTGCAAGCGGATTCTGATAGGGCTAATTTTTTTTGGTCCTGCTGAATGTTGATTTGTTTGGGCAATTGGACTATTTCATGTCCCTATTTTTTTTAAATATACAACTACTATACTAAAAAGAATAAAAAAAATTGAGGGGAGTCTATAGACCCGTAACCCCCGTCTCCATCCACCTCTCCTCTGCATGCAAGGTTGGTTATTTGGATCATGGGGCGATTTTGAAGACATTGATCAATTGCACTTAAACTGTCATGATCCTGAATTATAGCAATGCTTGCAGAATCCTATATCTTCAAATTATAGGTCCAACACTCGACCTCTCGTTTGTATGGTTTCAGGTCGCTTCCTATTTCAGATTTATATTTTCCCATCATTGATCTATACCCTTCTTTTTTTAGGGAAAATAAATTTTTTTTTTTATTTAAACGAGCTCGGAAGCCAAAATGTTAAGATCGTTACAGGAACTTCATCTAAAATATATGAATCTCTAAACGAAAGACGTGCTGCTATGAAAAGATTATTAATATTGACCACTGGGATATAATTGTTGTTTAACACGTCTTTAATGATAAACAATATAGTTATTAATAAGAGTGCAAATGAGATGGATCTAGTAAAAATACACTGTTTTAGTTCGACTCTTTTTTTGGAACTTGAACATATGTATGACCTTAATTTAGTTATAAATAACTGGGGTTTTAAGAAAGGTCAATCAAGTTGGACACATAGTCAAGCTCAAATAACTCAATTTATATATTTTACTCCTATGATTTAATATTGCTAGCTTGTCAAGTTTATTTTGAATTACTTTCAAAATGTAATCAAACTATGAATTTCAATATTCTGTCATCAAAATTTAATAAAAATGAAATTTGAGTTAGAACATTAGGGTGTATGTAGATGGGTTTTAGCCCGATCTCGCGGGTTTCGTGAGACCGAGCCAAAATCATTTCAAATGAGTTTTCGCCAAACCAATAAAACAATCAAAAACCTATTTAGAAACTCACACTCAAACTCTTCAAACCTATAAAACATTGATTTGACATCTACCACCTACTTTTTTCCCCAAATCTCACTAAAAAAGACATTGATTTAACACCTGCCACCTACTTTTTTCTCTAAACCCCTACATCCAAACCCAATTCAAGTGGGGTTTCAACCTATACAAACCACAAAACCCATCATCCAAAACCCATTACTCATCTACCGAAAGAAGAAAGCGCAAACATAAAACTATGTTTGATGCTTTGATTTCAATGAGTAAAACATTAAGGAAAATGATTTATATTGCATCCGAAGACGCATCGTTGAGTTTCATTTCTTATTCTTTTGCATTTTACGAAATCCATAAACAAAAACATGTTTCTCATAAAATGTTTGAGTCTTATTATAAAGATTGGAAAACTGTAATATTCAAACATCTATGGTAACAAGTACAATATTCATTTTGCTAACAGAAATAATTCAGAAGAAAGAATTAGAGTAATAAAAGAATTGCACTCGTGAATAATTATGAATACCTACCAATAGGCTCCAGTCAAGATTTACACATGCAATCAGGAACAGGATAGGTATAAATGGATTGCTTTTCCTTCCTTAAGCGAATCTGCCCGTGCCTATTCTTGTGCCCATCCACCACTGCTTGTTTGAAATCCGACCACTCCATACTCTTATTCAAGAATAGCTTCCCGAGAAGCACCATATTCGGCCTAATGGTCTTCAAATTCTTGTACGCACGATGTCCTAACTGCATCCAGAATCACCAAAAACATAGTATATATTGCCCGTCTTAGAAATTTGCAGATTGCAAATTTGGATTTTTAGTCCCACGGGACTGTATTCTCAAATAATTTTTGTTCCCGTGTTATACAAAATTGCACTTTTGATTCTACCAAACCATTTACATCTAATTTGGGACCAAAGTGCGAAACAGAGAAAGTCCTACGGAACCAAAAGGAAAAAAATAGACCAAGTTTATGGAACCAATACTGCAAAAAGTGGATGGAATTAGGACCAAAAGTGCAATTTTTTGAAGCGCGGGACTTAAAGTGTTAAGGTCCAATCCTGTGGGACTAAAGACGAAGTTCTTCTTTGCAGAAAGTGATCTAAGAACAAGATAAATTAGATACTAAAATGTACTGTAATTGTTACCAGTGCATTGTGCATATTGCCTGGGGAAGCAGAGATGAATATGTCACTCTGCATGCTCACATGATAATCAACAGCAGCAGATAAAGAAGCTTTTCCATCTATTCTAGAACGCTCCTCCGCAGACAGAAGACTTCTCTTATCCTCTAGTAGTGGAAAGAGTTTGCGTAGCGCTGAGATCCTTGCTTCTCCACCGTAAACCTGAACTAACCACCAAAATAAATTCTAAGACCATCACTTGTGAAAATCAAAGTTCCTAAGTTCCAAATTTAAGTGATGAAATATCAAAAAATTCTCAATCAACCTTGTGTGAAGCAAGATAAAGTTGGGTATTGTTGTCGAATCCTAAAGCTGCTAATAGAAGTCCAATCTCTTCAGGTGTCAATGGACAACGCCCTTGAGTTCTCAATTCGTCATCAGTGAACTGAGAATTGACAACTCTTCCCTGCCAAATCACTTGTCGATATTTAGCAAGAGCACGTTTCTCAGCTTCACCGCCGCCAAAATCACAAGCTGAGTGCGCAGCCATATCCTGGTCATGCATTACATAGACATGTTTTGACATACTCAACTATTGCTTTTCATTGGAAATAATAAGACTTCAGAGAAAAGCAGATTGAATGTCCATACTTTGTCAAAGCGGAGATGTAAAACAACATATTTTCCAACTCCTCTGTTTTTCTGCAGGTTTATATGCTCTCTTTCCCTATTCCTGCTGGTAGGGTCTCGTAGGCGACTAACAAGGGACTCAGCCAACAACTTTATATGGGGAACAAAAGCTAATGCTTGAAAGTTAACTTTACAGCGGAGGCGCTGGATATCCGACGGCAAATTATCAAAAGCCAATCGGTGAGAGAAAGGAGCAATAGCAGCTATCCCATAACTGAAGCGGGGAAAAATTATAAAATTACTAAACATTTTAGTAAACTAAGCTTAAATTAGTATGTTCATTTACCAAGAAAGTATCAGAATAAACCACAAAGCCTTGATCAAGAGGTTTGGTGGGACATGGAGACTAAGTATATGATGCCGTGTAGGTCATTTTTATCTTCTTAAAATCTCAAGTAAAATCAACTTCGAGGGAACTCTTCACATATGCAATTGCTAGACAGAATGTAATGCTACATCTCTATAGTCCGTCCCTGGATCAAGCATGCATAGAGTTCAGCAACATTATTTTAATAGCAACCATCTAAAATCAGTTATTTTCCTCCACTGCCCTATATCTTATAGCCTGCCCTTTGATCAAGTATAGCATGCATATAGTACATCAGCAATCTTTTAATGGCAACCATCAGTAAACAGTTCCCATTGTACTACTTGAATATCGTGTTTGAGCAAATTGAGAGGGAATGCAGGGCTTCTTAGACAAACCTCTTTATTACAGGGATAACATTCTCTGTATACCACAAGGGAGATGCGTGAACAGGTGCAGTTTTTATTCTAGTAGCTCGGATGCCGGTTGCATAGTATTCTCTGGTACTCCAAGAGTACCCCGTGGGGAGTTCTTTAACTATTGAGATTTCTTCACTCAGAATATTTATGAAGTGATCAACATCAAATATATCTGCGAATGAACTGACAACATATAACTTCATCAAAGTGGTTCCTTCTAAGTTTAGAGAACGAGAAAGCTGATCAGTCATCAGTGATACCTTGAGTCTTGCCATACGGGATTCTCTTCAAGGTGTGGGATCACAAGTGTAGCATTTAATATTTTGGCAACAGCTACAGCATCACAAATCTAGAGATACAATTAAGAAAAATATACATATACATCATCCTGCACAGCTCCAATAAGAAAACACAAAATCTTAAGTAAGAAAATGTTGCATACCCCCATTCTCTGCTGGTTCAGTCCTCCGTCAAGAAATACCTGGATATAACCCCTGGATTGCTTTGGTGAAACTGCAATAAGCACATCGAGTTTTACAAAGACGAGTTAAATATCTAGACCATCAGCATCAAAGTGAACATTGCGCGATTTTGAGATGAAAAAAAAAAAGCTCTATTAGACATAAGTAAAATCAATAATTGTTAAAGTAAATTTATCCTTTTTTTTTTTTTTGATTTTCCTCTTCCTTCCTCACTTGTTTTCAAAATATCTAACTCCATTAAGTTTATCTGTTTATACATAAAAAACCAAACTAGATTATCAAAAAACTTTTGAAGCTTATCTTGAGGTTCAGCTCGACTTGATATTACATATATAAATTAAGCTAATCGAATCCAACTAGTGTTCAATTTAACAAAACCTAAAGCTCAAAATAATTTCATCTTGGATAATAAATTCACACCAAACTTAATTACGAAAATAACACCTCTCATTTACACCTTTACATACTATTTGAAGAGTGTTGGCAGGGTGTCCATCCTTGATCAGGCAAAGGAGACCACAGCTTCGTCGCTATTTCATCATCATCAACAAGATCATCCTGTAAATTAAACGAAAATTAATAGCGAGGAAATTAAGAAAAAATCGAAGAAGAAAAGAGAGAAAAACTCACGGTTACACGTCGTCGTAAAGCAGGTTCAAGTAAATTCAAGTGCATAGGCTTTGGGGCATTCCATTCCTATAACGAAAAATCAAATTGATTCACATATTATGAGTAGTTAGTATACATAGAAATGGAAATCATTTTAGGAGTGATGAATTACAGAGAAGAGACGAGGATAAGCTCGTGAGAGAGGAGAGAAAAGAGAAGGGAAACAGTTTGGAAGTAGAAGCAAAAAGAGGGGGCTTAATCCCAGTACAGATCTCCCAATGCTATTCTGTTTGTCGCCATTCTTCCTCATGCCTTTGTTCTTGTTATTCTAATTCATTCCTTTCTTCCCCGACTTCTTGAGCTTAGTCTAGATATAGAATAGAGGTGTATTTTGTAATTTGTTAAATGTAAAATTGAAGTCACGTTTTTAGACCTTGTGGAGTTGTAAATTTGACTGAATAATGGAGGTTTGTGAAATAATCTTGATTTGCGTAATAATTTTTTATTTGATTTTTGAGAAATAAAGTAAGTGTAAGTCTTTTTAGAAAACTTATGTTGTAAGTGTAACATGTATAAGATTTAATGTCAAATTATGTTTCTTATGTGAGATAAATTATATAATAGATAGGTTATTTTATATCAAATGAGAGTAGAGTTTGTATAATTTTGTTTAGAAATAATAAAATTATTATTTATTTGACTTTTGAAAGAGTAATTTGAGAAAATTGAAATGTAAAAAATTTATTTGAAAAAATAAAAAACATATTTGTTTGACATTTCATAAGCACGAAATAATTTTGAAAAAGGCCAAACAAACAGGCTTAATGTTTTTCTCTATAGACAAACAGGCCAAAATGGTGAAATAAAATCAGAGAGATTAATACTAATAGCTAATTCATATTTTACCCCTCTTCTAAGAAATCCTCTCTGACATATTCTTCCTGACATCCTCTCGAGTAGAAACATCCGTATTCAAGACTATGGATCAAAATTTCGTTTTAAAAGCAAGTTCCAATCAGCTAAATATTAAAAAAATTCGAGACTTTTCAAAAATGTTTCAATAAACGTTATAAAAAATTTACTAAATTAAGAAAATTAAAAAAATAAGAGAGTCTCAAAACAAATAAATAATTTGGGAATTACATCTTATTTTCATTTCGATTGATTCAAAAACAGAAACTTTCCGATATTTTTGTCAAAAAAGATGAAAATTTTGATACATGTTCAGGACCTCACTGGAAGTGTCTTATTCCCCCCCCCCCCCCCCCTCCCCCCTATTTTCATGCATTCTTTTACCTTAAGTATCCCCCCAACAAGTATCTAAAAAGCAAATGCAGAAAATCCTAATCAACCCATTAGAGTTAGACAGCAACTATATAAAGTAACTGGATATGGTTTATCCTACAAACTCTACATAGTAATAATCTACATCAATGTACAAATTCAGAGCCATAATGCGTAACATCCAATTCTTCCTTCAGTATCAATGGCTCATCAGAGCCATAATGTATAACTACCAAAAAGAACTCGTCAACACTATAAAGCAGGCAGCAGCAATTCCAAATCTTCAATAAATCACCTAATTAAAGAGCAGCAAAAATAGAAACACATTTACCGAGCACTGCTACACGAAATACAAGTAATAAGTTAGTTATAAACTTTCAGGGGCATCAATCCGCATCCTTTTTCTAGCATGCAGCTCATCGGATTGTGGTCCCGACTCATCATCATCAACATCAGCTTCCACGTCTTTCTCCTCATTGGACGAAGATGCAGGTGAATCCTCATCATTAGAGTTGACTTTCAGAAGTGGGATTGAAACATCTGGCTTGTCAAATTCAGAGCACTTAGCTTGCGATGGGCTACTAATCCCCACAAGAGGGTTTTGGGATTCAGAAGCATTATTAAGCAATTCTTCAGAAGCCGGGACAAACGAGCATTCCATATTATCCTCCGAGGACATGCCCTTTTTCTGCTTATCTTCTTCTAGTTCATCAACACCTAAGCTAATAATTGTTTCAATTGATTGGCATTTTTCAACATCTCTACTTATGTGCTACATCATCATCAAAATCACTCCCTGATGCTATTGGAGACGAGTAAGGAAACACAATTGTTCCTTGGGTGATTCCATCTTCTAGATGATTCTGGAAGAAAACTTCTTTTGTTAATTCGGTTTGCATGTACCAACAAACATTCACTAGCTTCCACCTCTTCCTGTCAAATAATCATCAAATTTCAGTCAGTGGAACACATGCATCAGTTAATATTTTCTTAGAGAAAGGTGTAATTCTGTATTCCTCTCTGTACCACCCTCTTGGGCATATTTCTTGTTTCTCTTTGAAAATACCATTCAAACTTCACGGTTTCAATAAAAAGATAAAAATTCTCAAACTTTTCCATCACATTAATCTACGTGACATGGATTACCTTAACATCTAAGGAATTTTAGCTAATATAATGTTCACCAACCCGTTTTCTGTATTGTGAACCAGTCAGTAAAGTTTCCTCTTAATTTTCAATTTTTTATGTAGATGATAGAAATCCTAAAGAACAAGTGTAAAAAGTACAACAAAAGAATCAACTATGCCAGAAATACTCCCAAAGTTAAAGAAACAAACTATAACAGCCAACAATATGTTTATATTTGCAGATGAAAGTAATTTTTATGAAGGAAATAACAATATCCCTAAAGATCAAAATATCAAATGCCAAACAATTTGAAGAATAAAAGGAAGCCCTCAAGCAATGATATCTCAAAATCACACAGCTTATGCCAATATTTAATTCATAAATCATATAGCTACAGATTATTATACTAAAACAACCTTCGTATATTAGCCAAATAAGACATGTCTTTGTGTAGGTAACTAAATTTACCCAATCACCTTCCACACGCGCTCTGATTCACGCTCCTGGTGCATTATTTCTAAGTTCACCACATAATTCACAAACAATCTCAACCAAATTTGCGTCTTCGTATTTTATCTGTGTTTCCATTTAGTGTTTTGACGTCACTTGGATTCCCACTTCCAAATTTGTCAATGAGATAATAAATGTTAGGAGTCACCTGCCTTGGTGCTAGAGGAGGAGAACCTATACTACATAATTCCGGCCCACCTCTTCTGAATTTATTAGATCTTTTTAGCCTATACCCCAATTCCCATTAGAGTTGCATTTGTTTTCATTGGTCACTAAATTATTTCCCATATTTTATTGTAAAACAAATAGGACCATTTAATTTAGATTTCCTATATATATACTATAAGATCCGACCCCCAAATTCATAATATTCACTATTTTCCGCTCCATCTAATAGTATTATTTATATTATTTAAAAAAAATAGATAAATACAATATCTAATGCAAAGTTATCGTACGATAATAAATATAAAAATATATTATAGATAAAAACTAGCATAAATTTGCCCTTAAACAACAAATATTTTGCAGCTCTATCGATGCTCTTAATATTAAGTTTTATAAATATATCGTTCGCGCTTCTAGCTCCCGCTACCGGCGCTTGCGTTTCGCTCCAGGACTTAGTTTGGGGGTGGGGGGGGGGGGGGGGGGACTCCACGGGGGGGGGGGGGGGGGGGGGGGGGGGGGGGGGGGGGGGGGGGGGGGGGTCGGGGGGGGGCCGGGGGCGGCGGCTGCGGGGGGGGTGGGGGGGGCGGGGGGGGGCGGGGGGGGGGGGTGGGGGGGGGGGGGGGTGGGGGGGGGGGGGGGTGGGGGGGGGGGGGGGTGGGGGGGGGGGGGGGTGGGGGGGGGGGGGGGTGGGGGGGGGGGGGGGTGGGGGGGGGGGGGGGTGGGGGGGGGGGGGGGTGGGGGGGGGGGGGGGTGGGGGGGGGGGGGGGTGGGGGGGGGGGGGGGTGGGGGGGGGGGGGGGTGGGGGGGGGGGGGGGTGTGGCGGGGGGCGGGGGGGGGGGGGGGTGGGGTGGGGGGGGCGGGGGGGGGGGAGAGGGGGGGGGGGGGGGGGGGGGGAGGGGGGGGGGGGGGGGGGGGGGGGGGGGGGGGGGGGGGGGGGGGGGGGGGGGGGGGGGGGGGTGGGGGGGGGGGGGAAAAGGTCTGCCCTTTTCTGACTGCTCAACGCCACTTTCATAGTCATGAGCAGTCTTGGGACCCTCAAGGGAACAATGCACATCATTCCCATCAGATGGAGAACAATCTTCGGAATGATTATCAAGGAGACGACCAATCAACCTCTCAACATGAGCTCGCTTCATAGAAGCTTCACCAGGTGGAAACCAATCAGCTTGAAGCTGTGAAAAGTTAAGAATTAAGAGTTGTCATATGCACTCAAAAGAAAAAAGGAGAACCCATTATAAATAGGATGCCGATGAAGAAAAAAAGTGCAAATGAATGAATGACCAGATGACTCCAATGTAAAGCTGCTAAGACCATTGTTGCAAGTTTGAGCTTTGGCAGATAGGTTCATGGGCCAAGGTTGTAAAAGGAGTTAACACAACTCATATAGGATAACTCCTAAAAATCAAGCTGTATATCTATGCAATTTTAAGGATTAATTGTGCTCGCATGTTCAAGCAATCGACGTTTATATATATATAACGAGATAAAGATAAATACATCATAGCAATATTAATACCATCAGAAGGCTAATTGAAAGATCCGGTCAAACTTGATCGCTAGTATACAACAAATGGAGAAACTAAAAAAATTGAGCTTCATTTATGAAATTCTAGAAAGGTAAAACAAATTAAAAGGGGGTATAAAATATAGCTGTTGCATCGGAATTTTTATAAATACACGAAAATAGTCATTTGTCTCATAAGACAATCAGGTAACAAGGATCAACCATTTGCTCAGTTATCCTCAAGTTTTATACCTCATTAAATTGTACGAAAGCGGTTTTTCTGCTGTTTGATAATTGCCTATCTACGTTCTCTGCAATACCCTTTGGGGATTATCTTCTAAATAGGTTATTTCCCAAGCTCCATGATAACCGAAGGTAGTCTGTATTTTACTTTTAAAGACTACTAGAACTTTCCAAACCTCAAAGACAATCCAACAAGACCATCAAAAGAAGTCAGATCACAATCAGGAATAAGTGATTAGGACAATTAGAATCTAGAAATAGAGGACTCAAAGTCCTAGTATGTGCCATCACTATAAGGATTAGTAAGCCTTTGATCACTATGTGGAATTCAGAAAGTGAATTTGAATAGGAGAAAGCTCCAAATATCCTTCAACCTGCCATTCCAGAGCAGCCAATAAACAAAGCTACACTCTGAATTAGAAACCCTTAAGAAATGTCTAGACTAACTGCCTATTCTTGATTTGATTTTTTTTACTTAGTCCAATCCTTGTATAAACATGATACATTGTAAATGTATTTTTCATGATTTAATGAAATTAAATCCATTCTTTCTTATGCTATCAGAGCCACACTAGTGTGACAAAAAATATTAAAGAGCAATCCACAACAAAAAATATGAAGTATTTAAAATCAGTAAGTAGAAACTAAGCTTAAAATTGAAAAAAGAACGTCCCCAACAGTTAAGAACCAAACCAGGAAGCAGAAACCTCGCAATGATTTTATAAGTGAACTACATAGTGCAATTAAATCTTTGACCTTGTTCGTCAATGTAACCAAAATCAGCAGTTCAAACAACTGATAAAAAAACACTTCAACATAATTGATCATTGGTTGCAAGGATGCCCCATATATAATTTGCACTCAAGTTTCCCAACAATAGGTTTAAAGCCTAAATGTAGATATTGCATGTTGTGCCTATATGAGACAAAGGGATAAATCTAATTTGGTATCATACAAAAGATGATAAATGTGCAGTACTTGTCAGTCTATGGAACAATATAATCCAGAATATAATTTCAAAGAGCTTTACTATAATTTCAAGGATTGGTTGTTGGTATAAAGATCAAGAGAAAATGTTGTTTGTGATTAATAGATGGACAGCTGAAAGAAGCAGACATCAAGATTCAAGAAAGATTAGTGTTTTATGAGCTTGGTCTTTGATTTATCAAAACCGATGTATACTGCAGCTGCAGCTATTGAGCTGGTGTTTCAACATACTGATTGTCCATTTCCTGTCCCCTCATATCCATATATGCAAAACTCATACCCTAAGTTTCCTTTTCCCACAAAGCTAACAAAGACTAAGCATGGTGAGAGAGGGCAAGTACAAAATTACCATAGATGATGAATATCACAAACTCATACCCTCAGTTTCCTTTTCCACAAAGCTAACAAAGACTAAACATGGTGGGAGAGGTCAAATACAAAATTACCATAGATGATGAATATCACAAACCAGAAAAAGGTTGCTCAACTCTTGGAAGTACAACCTAATTTCAAATCAAAAGATCCTCGACACTACTATGAAGCAGAAGATATGAAAAACAGCAAAATCACAATGCTAGCAAACATAAGCTTAATAAAACAAATTATGATTGGGGCTATCAATTTTCTTGCTTGATGGGACCATTCCTTAATTCCAGTCTTCCAGAGGCTGGTATATACCCTTGAAATCCATATCAAATTGTAGGAAGACTATAAGCAAGAACATAAGGTAGTAGGTTCAGTGAAAGGTTAATTGAATGCCAAAGCTTGAATGTTCAGTTATTTGCAATTGTTTCAGCACTGCAGTTTAATGGACTAATGAAAGAAATCATTATGTCTGCTTGGTCAATAAAGCAAAAAGAGAACTTTGTAAGCTTAATGATGAAGGACAAAGCTGTATACTCACAAACTTCGAAGATGATGTAAGCTTATATATACTAAAGTTATCAGGAATCTCATCCAGAAAAAGCTCTACATAGTGCAGCAAGAAAAGGCCACAATCATATGAGTTCTGCTGCTGAGGTAGCTGCACAGTACAAAAACTTGAGTTAAGTATCATATGACTTGACCAGAACACATGCAGACGATATAGATTATTATGATCAGAATCAGAAATCCCAATATTTGAGATGGATAATCACTAATAGTAACATAAAAGACAAAAAGGTAACTAAAAGCATTAGGTCAAACATGTCACTAGACATATAGAATAGCCCAATAAAAATATGGAAGACTAAAGCTGCAGAAGTTATTTGAACTTAAATCAAGGCTGTAACAAGTTATAGAGTGTAAAGTCAAACAACCTCAACTTAGAAAGCATGTTTTTCACTCATACACATAATATGACATTTATCTCACATCTAATTACAGTGGAAGAAAATGTAACCGTATTATATTTAGAGAGATTATTATACTGAAATTATATTCCGAATTCAAGCAAAATATAATCACATTTATAAAGTGATTTCATGTCATTTTCCTGGGCAGACATATCTCAGACTTTCCTTACATCTAATTACAAGATACAACACCGTGGGAGCCAGAATTGAGCAATAAAATCATGTATATCATGCACATTCAATTCATTTACCACACTAACATGGCAGCGAAACAGGCTCCAACAGGCCAATATCATCTTTTATGCATTCAAGTAGACAATGTCAGTAAAAAGAAAAGGGCGTCCTCTCTATTAAATGAATACCACTTTGAGTGCATGTTAGTAGGAGTGACAGCAGATTTCTGAGAGATTAGGAAAGTTTTAACAAAGGATGTTATAATATATGCTGACTTGGTCATTTTGTCTTGAGAGATTGTGGCATTCAGTGTTGTCCGCACATGGCAAAAGATACTGATATGTTCAATCAAAATCGCACAATTTGAGACTAGGCAAAAGAAAACTGCAATAAGATAAGACATCAAACTGCAGTCTTGAGTATTTGGGGCGGGCAATTGTCAACTCCCTAGTATTTTCACCAGGTCAATATGAGTTCACTGAAGGTAGGCAAGCTCAAGAAATGATATTGACTAATTCTATTTAGCTTTTCATGGCTTCATATAATTATGATGTTGCAACGAAAAGTCCATCAGAACACTTTAATAAAGATGTGCTGAAGGAAAAATAATAAGCTAAAGGCAGGCAGTACGTGATCAAAAATTGTACAATGACCGTGCGGGTATTCAAGATCTGAAAACAGATGAAGTAAAAATTACCATAGTCATAGGTGATACAATGAATATTACAGAAGTACCTCAAGAGAGACAAACTTTAAGTTTCTGAATCTTAAAAACAGATCTTCAGATGTTTCCTTCTGCCTTTCTTTCCACTCCTCCCACAAATAACTGTCATTTCAAATGAAAATTGACAAGTCAAAGATTTAAAAGTTCAATAGAATCAGAAAAAGATCAAGACTGGAAAAAAAAAATACATCTGTTGATGAAAATGGGAAAATTGTGAAACATGTATAAAAAGGATGAGTGATTTAAAAAGGATCTCAGTGAAATCTAGTCAAGTGATCCAATCCATATTATTTTGTCCCAACTTATTTATGGTAAAACCTATATTTTGCATTAGGGATGGTCTTCAGAAGCATTATCATTTTATTGAGAACTCCATTCAGTATATGCTTGCATGATTTGCAGATAACTCAGTGTGGATATATTCTCAAACAAGCCCAAAGCAGAATTTCATTGAGAAATAGTTGATCAAAGGGTGAGTATTGGGTCATCAGGACTAATGGAAGGTTAGAGAGTCGATAATGTCAGCTCTGTTGCTAATGTCGATACTTGGGTTATACTACTATATATCATACAAAGTCTGCCATTTGGAATGCTTCAACTTGCTTGTATATTCACTGGAATCCCAATATACTTATATACTATACATACACATACATACTCCTAGCGTACCTTTTCTAATAGGTGAATGTGAAAAATATACCTTTGCATTAGATCTTTGAGGCCAGCGTGACTTCCTTTGATTGAATCCATATGCAATATACAGGGCACTCTTACTGACCTTTCAGGCTCCACATCTGCAGATAAAGGCCAAAGAAAACTGAAATTGCCAATGCAATGAATAAAGTTATCTAAAAGGTCCACCAGTTGGAAATAACTTGCCTTTATAGCTGGCAACTTCGCCAAAATAACAAATTACTACAAGACTCCAGTGGTAACTGCCATACCATTGCATTGTAAATCACCTCTACATTTCTTGATACCAGAATTTCATATTCAGAAAATCAACTAAAATTTGGACAGCAGAGTTACCGATTAACTTCTTACTTGTAATTGACAGGAATGAAGATGTAGTCCTTCTCAAGCATATTTATTTTCCTTGTCCATTTACGAACACGATGGAACGCTGCATTGCCATCAAAAGCACTAGATGGATCTTTATCCATGTCAGCCAGCTTTCGGAAAAAAAAACTGTTGAAAAAGTGGAACTTAATTTTTTTCTTGGCTTTTAGTCCGGTCTTCAAATATCTGTCATAAGGTTAAACTTTAAAGTGAGGGAAAATAAATAATTGAAAAGGCAGTCAAAGTATAAGGACAAAAATTGTGAGCAAAATTTAAGAATCATTTGCACAATTCCAATGTTGTTCCCCAGAAATGCATCGATATAATGTTTATGTTAAGTTCATCTGTAACCTATGCCATTATATTAAGCTCATGCGTAACCTATGCCAAGGGAAAAAGTTATTTTTTTAAAACAAGACAACACATCAAATAGTGTCACGCCTTCTCTGCTAGCTAGCAAAAAGCAAATTGTTCATGGAAAGCTAATGTTTACCTTATAAAGTGAAAAAGAAGCATCATATTCTCAGAAAAACTTACTTGATGTAAAAGTCTATGATTGTATCATTGACAAATGTATTTGGCCGTAGTAGATCTACGTCTCTCTTACTAATTGAAACAGCATCGGGATCACCTTTAGGATAAATTACTTCTTCAAATGGTTCGAAACTGCAAAATATATAGAATTAGCTAAGTCCTCGTAAAAATTACCAAAACATGTTAATTAACATGCACAAGTCTAATACAGTAGGCAGCGTGACTTAATAAACAAAATCTAATGTTGGGATGAATAACTGAGACGAAAAGTTTTTCCCTAGTTAAACTTATTCCAAATACATGGTAGATATTGGGTGTCAATATAAGTTATGATCCAATAGCCCAGTGAAGGAAAAAAAAAAAAAGAAGAGGAAGAGATGCCAAACATAATGATCCAAAAAGTCTGGAAACAAACAACAGAAAAATAGATTTTTGAAGGGGTAAAAACATGACAGAAACGTTAAAGCATATAACCATGGCAAATAATGAAAACCTCAGGGTTCTTTTTCACTCACTTGCGAAAATAATTTCCTGGGAGCATTGTTACTTTTCCTTCATGCAAAGCTGAACACTCTTCCATTCCAGTGCTTCAGATTGACAGCAGCAAACACCAAGTACACCATCAGAATACTTTACAAATTTTATAATCACAAGTTCACAACTACAGAACTAAAAAAGGTGCAATGTTACACTGAATTATCTAGGTTTTAATCAGCAGAAGAACAAGGATGGAAAATAAATCAAATGAAAAGATGAAAGGTCTACAAACAATAAAATGTAGCTTCAGCTATCCTATACAGTATAACCTCTGTAATGCTACAAATGAATAATATGTAGTGTCAATGATGCAATACAGCAAACTGAAGCAGTCAGATCAGTACTTACAGAACTTACACCTCCACATGAGCGAGCTAATGCTGTAAAATATTTAATGGGAAGTTGAATACGTTGAAAGCAAAGAAGACGAATCATGACAAAGCACATGAGATAATCACTAGAGGAATATGTAATCCACGTATTAATATGTTTACTAATGACAGTGCTTTATGCTACTTGGTAAAAGAGATTCTCAATGAACATTAAGTTTGAAGATAAAAATGAATAGTGATTAATAAACAATTCATCTTCCAAAAAAAATGACATGGCAAGTATTTCCATTCAAAAGTGCTGGAAACAATGTAAGTCCAAATACTTCTCAAAAGAACCATTTGGCTTCCCTTGCTTTTATAACAATCAATAGGAAAACTAAGCAAGGCGATGCAAAGAAGCCTCATATAAAAATGAAATAAATTAAACAACTCAACTGTCTAAATGCCTTACAACTAGAATACTTAAAGAAAAAGAAAAAGAAAAAAAACAATGAAAAATACCATACATGACACATGATATGATATGGGAGTATGGGACACTATTAAAACTTCACCTTACAAAAGTTCCAAGTATCAAGCTACAACCGTGATTATGAAATAATTTTCAGTCGTTCATATCAATCTCAACAGTATATCGTGTAGGCATATAAGCATCAAGCTATTATTAGACATTCCACAGCCACCGTCCTCCCACCTCCCAGTTTTTTTTTTACCCTGTAAATTCTATGTTTACGAAAATTACATGCTTTTACGCTTAAATCCACACTACGGAACACACAAAATTGACAAAGAACAACAGAGAACACACAAAATTGACAAAGAACAACATAATAACACAAAATCCAAAATAACATCAATAAATCATATCTATTAGCAAACAGGAATATTTAACTTCATTTACAAAGAAAGCAAGCAAGCATACTAATAAGATAAGCATAAGGACTCACTCAAGTAGCACATTCCATAGTGCCTTATATCTCATATCCAAAGATTCAATTGCTTCCAGTTTCTTGTACCAGTTAGTGTCGACGGCAGCAAATCTCAATTCCTGAATTCCCGATACTTCACATGCAGCATCACAAAATGAGAACTTATTAGCAGCAACATAAGTTATCAAGCAGGGAGATTAAAATAGACTAATAAAACTTTGCAAAGGTGACTGATAAACAAAAATTTCTTAACATTGAAGATATCATGTTTCAAGTAACGTGTATCAACCAGGCATATTAGACAAAACGAAAAAATAAGTTCAGTACTTTGCTTGTAATATCTTCTCATGAGATCATCCTTAGGGGTGGGGGACGGGTTTTGGGGCCCAAACCTTTCCAAATTTCAATTATTGCAAAAGACATGTTTGTTCGGCTCCAGGTACCCAAACAACAGAACCTGGCCCTGTCTCATGCGTTCCGGGATGGGCTCCCAAAACAGTATGGGAAACAGGTGTTCTTTTATTCAAAACATGCAACACTTTCATAGTAAAAGTGTGCAAGTTTCTAATGCATCTAAATTTAAAAGTCCCTTCCCACCCCCGGAAAAAAGAGCCTAAAATTCCCAAAGCCCCAGGCACAGAAACCCTACCCCCAGCCAGTCCCCCCGGCCACGGCCTCTTATCTCCGGCAGCCGCACCATCTACCCATCAATCCGTCTCGCCTCTCAGTCTCTCAAGGAATCTCTTTCCTAGATTAAATTACTCAAAGTACAAAAACTTTCTGAGGTTGGATTTTGGTTTATATGCAGCACAAAACTGTAGAATTGTCCAAAGGAAAAGAAAATGAGGTGTTTCTTCACGGTGCAGAGAGTAAAGAAGGGCATGAAATAAAACCAAACTACTGAATTCCCAATTGCTTAACTTGGAGGCTATGAATCTCATCTACCCAAAAAATATGGGCTAATTAAAGTCGCTGGAACTTTTAGTCAACCTTTTCAGCAGTTATGTACATCTTCTAAGACATACATTTTTTGCGGATGAATAAACCAAAAAGTATCAACTTTTTGTATCCATTTCATGATCTTTTCTAGACAAATTTACCCTATACGAAAAGCTTACATCAAATACTGTCGTTCATGTGATAGGTAAGTAAAGTGTGTTGTGACCCAAGTCAATGGAACACAGACCTTTCTTCAATATCACACACCCCCAATTTGCATTCTGTTCAGAGATCATCTACGTGAACTTCTAGTCATTGACTGAAACCTGATGATAAGAAGTGACATATCACCTCATTTTCCACTGCCAGATAAAAAACATGACACTTGCACACATAGGTTGATAAATAGATCCGCAGCTTTGCAAATTTTACGATGATAATTTCACTGTTAAGTGTTAATGATTTTATTTCTGATATATCAAATGTAAAATAATAAATTCTAAAAGATATAATACAATACTAGCATATTTACATCAATTTAGGGTTCATGAAGGGTAGGCTACCCTTCATGAATTAGATGTTCTATTTTCACCAATTAGCCTACTCTTCATGAACCCACTTTAATCTAGACAATCTAGACATTCATAGAACGGCAACAACAATCACCAGGGAAGATACTTGGAGGCGTACTAATAGTATACAGATAATAAAACACAATAGTAACTTGATTTCTGACCAACCTGAAGCACTGCAACCAATCTCATTTTGCGTTGCATCTTTTGCGATGAAATAGATACTCATGGTGCCCGTTTCATACTGGATATTAAGGTCATGAATGATTATGTCAATCTGCAGCTATATGCAACACTAAGAAATGAAGAAATAAAGGCATGCTGCATAGCTTAACTTACCCGGGCACTGCACTGAGATTCTATCCTGACAATATCCTCGATTTCCAAATGAACATGAAAATTTCCTTCATTTCCATAGATATTTTTACTTTTAACTTCAACAGAACTTCTAGAAAAAATCACCACAGGGTCTAGATAATGTGTTCCGCGGCAAACTATAAAATCAGGGTAGAAAACAATTCCCACCCTGTCGTCACCCTGCCAATCAAATAGACATGTGAACAACTAGGTTGCAGGCACAATTTGAATGTCTGAGTTACTTAATTTACTTGAAGCTGAATGAGCACATTCACGATATCAAGGGACGCAATGTCTCAATGAAATGTCATCTCAATGTAGTCAACTCTGTAATGAGGGATGAAGTTTATGTAGCATCACCCAGAAACACAAATGAAAGGCAGAATATACTCTAAATGTATAAAATTTGTTCACGATGCTTCCCATTTCATAAGCAAGTGTTTTCCTAGACTTTTAACAATTGGACTTTGTTCTATTGCAGAATGAACAAAAGTTGGACAAATCCATGCAAACTCAACAAGAAACAGTTCTGATACGTGAGCATTTTGTGAAATACTGTATGATGTAACAGAATTATGAAGATAACCATCTGCCGAAAATCAAAGCTGAAAGTCATTGATCAAAGTGAAAATGTTGTGATGCTAAATATACTTATCAGGCAGTAACCTTTATTGTACATGAAAAAAAGAAACGTCTCATATTACATGAGCAATAGTTTTAAGAGATGGCAGAGTAAGAATATTTTTTTCAATTTTTGTCAGTTTTAAATTTACATAAATATATAATGAAGAAGTTTTCCATTTTAAAGGATTGAGAAAGCAAAGGAGTTTCACCAATGTACTAGTTGACGGGGTAATTACAAATTATACATATACCTTATAAGCATAGCATCCCAATTCTTTTATACACACATATTCTTAATCAGGTAAATGCTAACCAGTTTTTGGTAACCAGAAATAGAGATGCTATCTCTGGTCCCTTGATAAAAAATAAAGAGGTTGAATAAAGAATGAAATCTTAGTTCTAATAGTGTATAGAGAATTGCAAAGATATTTACCAAATCCAAGCCACTGAAGTAGTTGTTTGATGGCAATCCATCAGATGAAGCTGCAACAGTGCAATAGTAATGATTAGGAAATGATGAGATCCAGGAAAATCTGTTACTTAATCCAAGTTCCACCCTCTTCAAAGAAAAAAAACTGAAAACAAGAGACTAAAAGAAGCAAGAAGCAAGAAACAAAACAAGACTTCGCGTAGCAAACAACCATAGTCTGCAGCAGCAGATGAAGATCTGTCACTCATGCTCTCTTCAGCATCTGAAGCCAAACGAACTGACTCAACCTGCATGCATTTTAAACAGAAAAATCCAGTGTGAGAAAACACCTTCTGGCCTGGGCAAAGAGCACTAAGTATCAAATAAGATACATTGGGTGAAGACTCTGGATAGACAAAATCTAAGTGGTCCTCCAAACATGTTGTGCCTTCAGGGATTGAGCAGCGTTCCACACCAAAAGAGACACTTCCAGATTCAACGAAATTTGACTTAATTTCTGCATCTTGGTCGTGGCTTTTAAATTTGTTGTGCAGAACATAGTCCAATTTAGATGTATGTTCATATGCTAAATCTTCAATATCCACGGGTGTAAATGAACCAGAAGTATTACGTTTACAATCAACATTAGCAGCATCAACGCCCATTACAGTGGCAATCTCCTTGGACAGAATTCCAGATCCCAGGGAGACTAGAAAAGATAACACCATAGCTAGTTTTATGAAACTTGAAAAGAAGGATTTTTTTATAAAAGCAATTTAAGGAAGAATCCATGAAAGACGTGATTTATACATAACATCAATCAAAAAGTAAAAGTTTTTAGTATTAGTCAACAAGTGGAAGAAATTTTGGATTTGCTTGAATTGCCTAGTTTAGGCCAATGAACACTTATATATTCATAGTAAAAATGAAATAATGCAAGTTTTAAGTTTTCAATATCAGGGCAAGGCAAACCCAACTTTCCTTGTGGACGTGCATGACATAATTACGAAGAAATAGTTTGAATAAGGATCAAAGATACTATCTGATGGAAAACATTTTTAAGGGGAAAAAAGTTGAGCAGCCAATGCTAAACAATGTTTCTAGGTAACATACTAAATTATTACATTGGTTCGTGACGAAGTTCCTAGAAGACACTAATCCGAACTAGTCTAATTCAGTATAGGAAAGTTGGTATAAGAAACTTTTTTGGGAAAGAAATCACAAGGAAATTTTCATGTTCCTAGATTGTATATGTCTCTAACCAATTTAAGTATTAGTAGCGTTTTTCACAACTTTCAAAAGAAAAGGAAGAAACAAGTTTCATCGCTGAGGCTCAGGTTGATTCATATAAACATTTTACAAGCTCTTAAAATTCAAAATTATATTCAAGATACAAAACTACATCATTTGAGAGTGCAAATGCTTTTTCACAACAATTTCAGATTTGGAATTCATATTAAGGAAGACAAGCAAGACTGTGTGTTTTTTGGCAATAAAGGTACCAATCCAAATCGCCAGTAAAACAGGTCATAACATACACTCTAATAATCTGCCAGCACAAAGATACATGATACATGACACATATTCCAATAAGCTGATCATATTCAATTTTCATCTTAAAAAGCAGTTGAAGTAGCTTAAAGTAAATATGACATGCAAAGTGTATTACAATTTGATAAAATAATAAATAAAGCAAGAGAAGAAAGGCTTGGATCAGCCAATGAAAAATGCAACATCACATTCTAGTTTTGTAGGGGGGGAGTTCATACTCATTGTTTATTTTGCCTAAGCTAACCATGCTAATTTTTAGTAATATCCGAAATTCAACACTAAGAGGATGAGAATATTCACAAAGTCAACATACATGTCTTGATACAACATAGAAAGAAAAACCACTACTCTCATTCTAGGGGGGTGGTGGGACATTTTTGTATCACTTTTTAAAAATTATCCTTACAAACCAACAAATATTATCTATTTTATGGTGCAATAGTTATAATGAATCAAGCAAGTTAAACAAGCAGTTAGGTTACGGATGCATCATAACTCTGATTTTTCCTCAAATAACTGATCTCCATTTCTTTCCACAAAGCTAGCCAAATAATCACAGCGTGCTACATAAATAACTGTATAACCAGCAAACCATTTTCATAAGCCCCCTAATCTCTTCTAAGTTCAAGACTCTACTGCTACATATTCAAGTGAAACAAAACAATGTAAACACGCAGTCTGCCTAAAACATTTCAAATATTATATTCTTACTTGCATCTAAAAATAAAATATACTATATACAGAAAAATAAAATGCATCATCAAATTGCTAAATATGTATGATTGCGAAACTTACAGTGGCTTGTGAATTTTATTTTTGGCAGCTCGCCTTCTTCTTTAAATTCAAATACGTCGAACGAATTCTTCATCCTTTTCCTTTCAATTTATGAACTGAAGGTAAGGAGAAGAGAATATAATCTAGGGTTTTAGACCAGTTCGAATTGCAGGTGCAATTTCGGGGTAAAATTAAAAAAGCCAAAGAAACTTATGAATATCGTTTTCCTTCTTCATGTTATTCGGCTCATTTAAACGGGTACGGGTTTCTATTCGGTTGACTTTTTGGTAGGCATAATTTTTTATTAAGCTCTGTTGGGGAAATAAATAGCCAAATAGGGGAGTGGAGGGAAGGGGGAGGGGTTTGCAGATGTCCGGTTCTGTCCTCTGCGGTTGGGTACAATGCAAATCAAAGTCGCATTGAAGTAGAAACCTAATAGATCAAAAACTGGGTGTGGTTAATGATTTGGGCTCATTTCAATATTGGATCATTGTTTAAAATAGTATTAAATCACTCTAATTGGACTCATATTTGACCTTTATCCAAAAAAAAAAGAAAAAATGAGACTCTTTATGGCCAAAATAATAAATAGGAAAGACGCGATGTTATGTCAAAATGAATACATAATTTAATATTGGAAATAATGTTTTAATCAACTACCTTCTCATAATATATCAATCGGACTAAAAAATAGATTGGTCATATAAATGACTGACAAAACGACATATGAAGCATGCAATATCGTTAACACGCATATAATTAACACGCATATGTATATAAGACTAGATTTTGAGACAGAGATAATCATAATATTTTACATTCATAAAACAACATCCAAGCCAATTACTCAATAGTCAATATTATGTATTAATTATTTTATCACGTATATATATAAAATTAGAAAGAAAAAAAAAAAGACGACCCCACTTCCACCCCAACAATAAAAAATTATTTATTGCAAGTGCAACTGATGGATAGATGATGTAGTGCACCAAATGATTAAGACGGTATCTAAGTTCATATATTTAAGAATGAATTATTTTTAATATCTTATATTCACCGTGTCTCAGTATGCAAATCAACTTTAAATCAATAATAATTATTTTTTGCATCACGTCATTCATGCAACGATTATACCAAATAATCTCATTCTAGTCGACTTACGACGTCGATGGTTTAGATTATAAAAACTGCCTATAAATAGACTAGGTTACCCAACATGGCCCAAAGAGTAGAGTCGGAGATATTGTCCTTTTTTAATTTAATATTTATTGTACAAACATTTTAGTATTGGAAAAAATAAATTTAATTGCAATAATACAAAAGGTTATATTTGTACCTAGCGGTAGAGCTAAATGGAAAGGGGGGTCGCCCCCATAAATAACACCATTAAAATATCTGTAGTAGACTAGTAATTTATTTTTTTTTTCATAGCTTAGAGGTTAGATAATATTGCAACATCAGAGTGAGACCAAGTTTCAAATTCTGCCAGCTACAATTTCTGTTATTCTTTCTTTGATCCCAATATTTATGCATTATTTTAATTTTTTTTTATGATTATATAAAGAATATGGTATTTTATTGTTATTATAATACGATAATTTTCTATTTTTTTATTTTTATTTACGGTCTTTTATTTTGTTTTCGAACATATTTGTGGTCATCGATCCCCATTTAAATTTGAGATTGAGTTAATTCAAATTTGATCCGTACATATGATGATTTGAATGACAACTCCAACTAGATGTGGGAGACCCCGAAATTATATAGTGGTGTCTCTAAAGAATATTCTCTTTAAAATTGTTGAAAAAATATTGGGCAAAACACATAAATAAATAAAATATTTTAAAAGATTCAAGAAAATCAATATTTCATTATATAATTTTTACCATGCATTGTTAAAAATCTAAAAGATTTTTTAATTTATATCATATGTTGTTAAAAAAAAAAAAATCAAACTAGCTATTTAAAATTTACCATACATCTTAAAAAACTTAAACTAATTGCATCATATCTGTTAATCTTTTCTTAGATGGACATTCCCTTCTCATTTTAACATAATAATTACCTTCATTGGCAACTTTTCTCAAAAAAAAATAAAAATAGAATCCTTCATTGGTAACATCGTAATTCTATCCCAAATACCAACCAGTAACAAAAATATTTCTTTACATGTTGATATTTGAACTCGACAAATTAGGTCACAATTTTTTACAACTAACATTTTTATGTTTCAAGTTCAACATATTTATATTATTTTCAAGAGACTTCTTAAATGTCAAATTTTAACAAAAACGTATACAATTTTCTTGAAAAACGCACCTTGATCGAGAGACTTCTTATATAGGAATATTCATATCAAATACTAATTTTGACCTATCAAATTTGAGAATCAAAAGTAAAATGTAAGAAAACCCTTTTCGTAGGGAAAGTACAAAGACAGTGTAGAACAAATATTTTACTTATCCGAAATAATATTATTTTAGAAAATAATATTTTTAATTATTATATCAAATAAATAAATTTTAAATAATAATAATTATTATTATTTTATGAATATTAGTTTAGTAATTTCTTAAAATATAAACTAAATGTTGGAGACTTGGAGTGCATAATAAAAAATTAAAAAAAGGTGATGTATAAAACTACTCATCCCGTATAATTTGAGATTAAACAACAATATATAAAACATCTACTCATTCTTTCTTTGATTAAACACACTTAGTTTTGCCTAACACATTTGAGTCAAAACAAAATATACTTTTTAGCAAAATATATTGAGCCCAATAAGTCAAATTTCAATAATATTGTCAAATTAAATTTGTTTTACATAGAATCACCTTTTTGTCATAGTATATAAATTCTAAAGACATGAGACTGGAAAATGATTGTAGGACTAAACTTGCTAGCTCAAAGAAAACATTACATCACACTAATTGTCCATTAAGTTTAACTCTTTTACGCTAGTATCTCTCATATCAAAAAAATTATACTTATATCCTTCTTATTCAATATTTATTACACTGATCATATTTTAAGCAAATTTTCAATCAAATTGACATATGTGTCATTCGTATGACTTTTAAGAGGGATAATTTTGATATTTTATATCTTGAATTACACTTATCCAAACTAAAACTCAATAATCTAACATGCATAAACATTGAGATCGAATTATCCCTCTTAAAAATCATATAAATGACACGTGTAGTCATTCTAGTTGGAAATACAGTAAATGTGACAGATATCGTGTAAGAGGGATGTGAGTTTAAATTTTATGACAGAAGGGGGCGAAACATAAAAAATGAGAAAAGGAACTTCGAGCATTGCTAGTATAGTTCAGCCTCAAAGAAAATGATATAATTTTTGTCAAAGAATAAGGGCCTGTTTGTTTGGCGTTTGGGAAAGTAGTTTGGGAGAGTAGTGGAGATTTGTGAAATAATCTCGATTTGCGTAATGTTGTTTGTTTGAGTTTTGAGAGAGTGGTTTGAGAAATAAAGTAGGTGTATGTTTTTTTGGAAGAGTTGGGTTGTAGGTGTTAGATGTGTAAGACTTTATGTCAAATCATGTTTGTTATGTGAGATAAATTGTGTAAGAGATAGGTTACTTTATGTCAAATCAAAGTAGAGTTTGTATAGGTTTTGTTTAAAGATAAGAAAATTGTTGTTTGTTTGGATTTTGAGAGAGTAGTTTGAGAAAATTAATGGATGAAAAATTTATTTCGAAAAATAGAAAACATGTTTGTTTGGCATTTCCCAAACACGAAAAGATTCTGGGAAACGCCAAACAAACAGGCCCTAAAAGTTATAGGACTAAACTTGCAATATTGCCACCTAACAAACTAGAAACCCAGACAGACATTGTTTTCTCAGACACAAAACACAGATCTCCAGAATCAAATGGAGCATCACACAACCACCAGCCGAGCCGAAGCAGAACGCCTCCTCGGCATCGCCGAGAAGCTCCTCCGAAGCAAAGACCTATCCGGTTGCCGAGACTTCTCAATTTTAGCTCAGGAAACCGAACCCCTCCTCGAAGGGTCCGACCAGATCTTAGCCGTAGCCGAAGTCCTCTTAGCCGCCGACCAAAACAACAACCAACAAGACTGGTACTCAATTCTCCAGCTCCCCCACCGCACAACCGAACCCGAGCTCATCAAAAAACAGTACCGCCGCCTCGCCCTCCTCCTCCACCCCGACAAAAACAAGTACCCCTTCGCCGACTCCGCTTTCCGCCTCGTTGCCGAAGCATGGGCCGTTTTATCCGAACCGACCCGAAAATCCGCCTACGATTCCGAAACCCTCCCCCGTTTCACCAAAGTGGATCTGGGGAAGAAACAACCGTTTTTTAAAAAGGACTCTTCGTCGAGTTTTCACAAGAAATTACCCGTACGGAGAAGCGGAAAAGGTGGTACAGGCATGGGTCCGGGTTCGGATACGGGTACAGGTCCGGGTTCGGATACTCCGGGGGTTAAATTGAACAAGAAGAGTGCCGAATTGGGGAGTTTCTGGACGGCGTGTCCATACTGTTACAATTTGTACGAGTATTCGAGGATGTACGAGGGTTGTTGTTTGAGGTGTGAGAATGGGAACTGTGGGAAGGTTTTCACGGGGGCGGAGATTTTGTCGATGCCGCCTTTGGTGCAGGGGAAGGAGGCGTATTATTGTTGTTGGGGAGTTTTTCCGATGGGGTTTCGCGTGGAGGGTAAGAATGGGTTTCCGAAATGGATGCCGGATATGTTTGGGGATTTTGAGGCCGCGGAGGATGGCGGTGCACCTGCTCCTGCACCACCACCAGCAGCGGAGAATGTGGCGCCTGTGCCGACACCGCAGCCACCACCACCACAGGCAGGGGGTTTGGCTTCCTCGGGGAAAAAAAAGAGGGGCAGGCCGAAAAAGAATTTGTAGGTTGGTTATTTCAGAATTCAGATCTAAGGTACGACCATATTAGAATTGAACTTGAATTTCTGGATTGTTCGATTTTGATTTGGGTGTTAAGTTGCTTTTCTAATGTAGTGTTTGTTGTTGCTGAAGAACTTAACTAGGACGTTAATCAGTCACTTCTGTTGTGAATGTAATGTATGGAGTTTAGCTCAATTTTCTTGAATCTCTCGGAATATATGTATCATATTATGATGTTATTAGCTAATTGATTTCCGACTAGTTTATCTTCTTCTTGCTCTTATTGTTGTTTATTATCTTTGTTTTTGTTTTCGAGGAGTTGAAATAATCTAAACAATCTTGGCTCACTCTGCATTTTTTTCACTTGAAAATCTATTTTGGTGTTTATGCATTGGGCTTGTGTAACTTGACTCGGGGGAGATTCATTCTTAAACTTGCTGAAAATATTGGGGAGATTATGGTGGTAATATGTGGATGAGACTTTGGCCTCAGCTCCTACTTTGGGAATAACTCATGAGTTGCTTTTTCTCTCTTGTGCTTCTTCTTTGTCGATCAATGCAAATCCGAAGGATTATAGTGAAGGGGGGTTATTGTGTGAAGTCCTCGAACATACAACTTGTAGACAAGTGGGGTCGAGTCAAACAACACATTATTTGAGACTCTGGGTTATTTTCAATTGAGTCTAAACGAGTTATATTCGAGCAATATTAAGGGTAAGGGGATGGTCGGGTTTGAAATCTTGTAGTCCATAATAGTGAATTATTTGGTACTTATGCTTATAGTGAGCTCAAATGACCCCAGAGATATGTCCAGGTGCCTGATTTTTATTTTGAGCACCAGTATAATCTATGAAAATTTGTTTCTTTGCTCTCCTGAGGAAATGTAGATATCTAACTAAAATTCAATTTTAGATCTAATAATAAGATATTCATGTCAAGTTTTGAACAATATGTTATTCAATTCAATTCAATATACCCACCCATTAACACCCCATATATTTCACGCTTTCTATAAGAATAAGATTGTCTATTGAATTTGGATGGGGTCTGTTCTAAGCCCAGCGACCCAATTCTGTTGAGCCTGACGAAGCTTTATATAATCAAAATCTAACTCAACTAGCATGCTTAAATAATTTTAGTATATAAAATGTGTCGTCGTTTCAAGTTTTAAGGTCATACTTTTAGGCTAAAATTGGTAAATACATTTATATACAATATGTTCAGTTTCTTTGATAGACTTGTAACAGTTAAAAGAATATCGATGCTCCTTTCAATGTACTATCTAATGGCTGGAAGGATTTCAAATGAAATGAAGAGGGATTTCAAATGAATTGAAATTCATTAATTTGAAATCTCTTGTTTGGATAATTATTTTTACAAAGGATTTCAAATTAATTCATTTGAAATATATCATTTACGGTATTTGAAATTTTCATAGCTTATAATTTGTTCTATAAGTTAATTCTTGCTCGTTATTTGTTGTTGATATCTGCATAAAATTGCATAAATCGATTTGGGGCAAAATTATAATTTTTGAAAATTGAGGGACCAAAAGTGCAAATTCTGGGTTTTTCGAAAATCTGGGGCCTAATTTGAAAATCTTAATTTTCTGAAAATTCTAGACTGAATTGCAACTCTGGGTTTTTTGAAAATCTGGGGTTAAATTGCAATTTCTGAAAATTAAGGGACCAAAAGTGCAAATTTGGTTTTCTGAAAATGCGGGGACGAATTGAAAATTTTAATCTTCCAAAAATTATGGACTGAATTGCAATTTTGGGTTTTTCGAAAATCTGGGGTCAATTGTAATTTTTGAAAATTGAGGGACCAAAAGTGTAAATTTGGATTTCTGAAAATGCGGGACCGAATTGAAAATTTTCATTTTCTACAAATTCTGGATTGAATTGCAATTCTAGATTCTTTGAAAATCTAGGGTCAAAATTGCAATTTCTGAAGATTGAGGGACCAAAAGGGCAATTCGAATTTCTAAAAATAGGAGCCGAATTGCAAATCTAATTTTTTGATTGAATTGCAATTCTAGATTTAAAAAAAATATGGGATCAAATTGCAATTTTCGAAAGTATACAATGTCGACTTTCTTTTTATGTGGATTTCAAATGACTAGGTTTTAGGAAGAATTTTAAATCCACTTAAAACTGGGCTGAAATCCATTGGACTAAAATTCAGGATTTTAAATGAACAGTTTCAAATTTTGTATTCAAATAGCCTGATAGATTTGACTAGGGTTGTCAATGGGGCGGATTTCAATCCGGATCCATCTGAATCCGGTCGGATTTATTAGAATAATTGTCCGATTAGAGATTCGATGGACCTGATCCGATTATAAAGATCCGTAATTCGAAACTCATGGAGCGAATATGAATTTAGGTCGATTCGATCCGTTACAGATCCATATCCGACAATAAATAAATAAAAAAGATATATATACATAATATTTTATAAAAATAAGTATCATTAATAATATTTCACCGTCAATTTAAGAAGATAGTAATTTATAACTCGTTTATAAATTTATTTAAACCAATATTTTCATTCTAAAAATATGAATATAGAAAAGAAACTTTGAACATGTGAGCTAAAATTAAATAAAATTGAAAAGTTAATAAACTTGTTTTAGAAAAAAATATAATTTAACTTTTTAGATGAAAATTTATTAGATAAAAAAAAAATCTGATATCCGGCCAAAATTGATCAAGATCCGTTGAATTCAAAAAATCGAGATTCGAGCACAATTCGAGAATTCGATTCAAATTCACAGCCCTAGATTTGACATGGAATTTCAAATTCACCCGGCCCAAATTCATCCATCTAAATGGGCCTAAAAGTTTTTAAGGGTACTATATGAAAAACCCAATTTCCCTGAGAATCCCAAATTTTATAGAGAGGATAAGTACTGTACATAAACATGGAACGGATACTTAATATAAACAATTGCAGTCCATTTCTTCCCATCTCTATCACAGTCAAGCCTCAAAATAGTAAAACGAAAATATAGATTAATTTCTACTTTTATATGATAAGTTGGTTAAATGAATAACAATTCGTCTTTATTTGCGAGAAAATGAACATGAAGGAGAACAAATCTAATAAAATGAAAAAGGATACAATCTCTAGTGGCAGCAATAATCTTGGATTAAAATTTCTTTTTCTTATATACTCGATCAGTTATATATTGAACCTTTTTTTGAAACTTTATAAAAATAATTCTGAAAAAGGTAAAAAATATATTAAAGTAAAAATTACTCTATATTTTCTTCTGATTGAAACATTAACTCAAAAACAGAAATTCTTCCAAGGAAATGTTTAAAATTTTGAAAAATCAAATTCAACAATTACTATTGGGATATGATCAATTTTCCATAGCCACAAAAAATGTCCGTAAAGTTAAAGTATAAATTGTGATTTTTTGATGACATGATTGAGATAGCTGACGAAGTAAGAGAGTTAATTAGTCTCAAATCTCAATTAAATATACAAATAAATAAATGTGTCACTCTCAATGTCACGTAAACCAACTATTCATATGGGCTTTCACTATAAGCAAGTGATGGTATCAATTAATAAGTTAGTAACCATTTCAATCACAACTACTTTCTCCCTTTCAATGAAAAGTTTAAAATAGTGCTTTTCTGTTGTCTTTTTGTCAATGGTGTAGAAATACTGAAATGCTTCCAAATTCATAACTACTCATATTTATATGGTTAGTATATTGCCATGAAACGTCAAGGCCTGTTTGTTTGGCATTTTCAAAAAGAACTTCGTATTTGGGAAAAGTGAGACAAACATTATTGTTACTTTTTGAAATAATTTTTCATCTCTCAATTTTCCAAAACTACTCTCCCAAAAGCCAAACAAATAACAAATTTCTAATCTTAAAAAAAAACCTACACAAACTATACTTTGATTTGACATAAAGTAAATCATCTCTTACACAACTGATCTCACATTCAAACTTGATTTGACATAAAGTCTTACACATCTTACACCTACAACATAAACTCTTTCAAAAAAAACTACACCACCTTATTTCACAAACCAATCTCCCAAAATCCAAACATATAATATTACCCAAATCGATATTATTTCACAAAATACTTTCACAATTGTCAAACAAGCATGCCCATTTATTTTCAGTTTCTATTGCCATTATTATATCAATAATATCATTAGTAGTTTTTGGTTTGTTGGCAATAATAAAATATTTGGTGATTGCACGATACCCAAATCGTATACAAACAGTATATATGAGATCAAAGTTTGAATTGTAATTTGTTTGTGATAGCGTGTTTCAATCTAAAATGTAGAATATTAACATGCAAGAAATAATCCCAAAATGTATTCGAAATTAATTTACTCATCAGTAGATTACATTTATGGTTGCGAATTTATCACTATATCTATCTCTATCTCTATCTCTATCTCTTCTCTACAATTATAAAAGCATAAATATTTCTTAACTTTTTTGTGTGGACTAAAATATTCTTATTTAAACGGTAAAGTGATATTTAATTCAATAATAAATATATAGAAGTAATTAAAGAGGTATACTTAGACATGAAGTCTTATTATATTTATCTCCTCCATAAACTCATAAATTTATAAATTCTCTCTTATATCAATTTTTGTAATTTTAATCTTCTTCTCTTATGATAGATAAAAACGAACCGTAAAAAATAAAAACACTATGTGAAATCGATGAAAATTGATAAAATTGGATAAAAAATAAGTTAAACCGATGAAAAATAAATTACACTAATAAATTAAATAGGTGAAAACGGATTAAATTGCTCTATTTTATGACACAATAAAATTAATTTTACTCTAATTTACAAAAAAATATTCATAAAATTAACTAGACACGTACAACATACATGCACTTTCCTAGTCACAATAAAAAAAACAAAAGAAAGATCCAATACTGAGAGCAACCTTAACGACATTTATATTGGAATATCAAAATATTCATCTGGTAATGACTATATTGTATTGTTACACTTAGAAAACTCAGTTACTCCAATAATCATCAAATTTAAAATATAGTTTGATTGATTTTAATTAACATAGATTTTATTTAAAATTTAAAAATATGTTATTAAAAGTAAAATAAATTAAATAAAACTCAAAATTTGTAAAATCATAATGCTCACTAAAAAAAGCTAGCAGAGTTTGATTTTTTTTTAACATGGAATAGAAACAAATATACAAACTCTAAAAATTATATTTAAACATAAATTTCATTTCAACAATTACAAGTGTATAGATTATAGGACTTCTACATGAAAAATGAAGTTTGGCGAACCCAAAGGTTGGGCTATCAGCTGGTAAGCAACGCAAGCCATCAAATATTTGTTTGTCCAATGAATTTTTACCATAGGAGTTTCAAATTGTAGGAAACTGATTTTTCATTTTTAAATTTGATCATTGCTATTTCCTACCAGTTTTTTTTGGTACCCTCTGCTTGGAACCCAATTTGATTATCAAAAGAGAGTAACCAACATAAATTGTGATTCAAACCTAGGGAATCAAATTGGCAATTATGTCAGAAAAATTGGCATTTTGCATATTAGAAATACACATTTTGACACTTTGCATCCTGAATTTTGAAATTTCGGCATTTAAAACCATCAAATTGCATATTTTTGGCAAAGTGCACTTTAGTTGGTTGAAAAATGTTCTTTGTTTTGCTAAGAATTATAAAATTTGGGGTGCAAAAGTGCTAAAATTTCAAATTTCAGAATGCAAAGTATCAAAATGTTGTATTTTAGAAGTACAAAACGCTAATTAATTATTATGTCGTTGATATTCGGATGGTGACGACATCGGATTAACTCTTACAAATAAGAAAAAGTAGGAAACACGACTCAAATGAAAAGGTTAAAATCAAAACAAATATTAAGCTCCAAGAAATTGTCGTTGCTTAGTATCGAACATCAAGTTTCTTATGAACTTAAACGTGCTTATCTTTATTGTGCGTATCTAACACACCAATTCAATGGAGCTAAACGATTAGATTGATTATTGAAAAAAGGAGAGCAAAAAGCCCTCCCCGTTATAGAAAAACAACAAGGAGACTTTCTTAAAATAGATATATATAAGATCTGATGCATGTTGTTTAATTTCATCTTTTTCCAATTGGAATGTGTCCGCCACTATCCATATTATATAAAATTAAAAGTAACTTGGGAATTCCTCCATTAAGGAGACTAACAAATATGAATCACATATCCGCAATTTGATTGGTACAAATAAACCACAAATAAGGTTCAATAATTGGGACAACTATAGTATTAAACAAACAAATAGATCTTGACTATTGCAACCACACTAGCTTTAGTGTCCCACAATTTGTTAATTTTAATTAATAAACTCAATGAATCTAGAGCATCATTAATTAACTAATTAAACTCTGGTTTCTTACCATCTAAAGGAAGATTAATCCAGAAGACATGGAATTTAGTGAAACATTCATGGTCAACTTTCTTTAACTAATTAGTAAATATTTGTGGTCCTAATAATGCCTCGATGTTGTAAATTTGTGATTTACGGTGCTTCTCTTGGGTCGACCAAAAGTTATGAACAAAATGGTCTAAAGAGTGTTGGTAAGGCCAACGTTTGGACAATTTCGAACTTATGATTTTAAGAAGGGTGCCTTAACCACTAATTTGTGATTATCAATATCTAAAATATAGGAGTAATATCTATTTTTTTTTTTAAAATCTCCTTAATAGTAATTATTTAGAGTTTGTCAAAACATCAATTTCCAAATAAAATAAAGATTGACTTATCTCATGTTCAATTAAATTAGTCATAGGTTGACTGAATAGTCAGCTGCGTTAATTTACTATGCGCTAGATTAGGACTATAAGGTAATCTCCAATAACTCTCTTAAATTTCAGTCTCTTATCTTAAAATATAAGTAATGAACATTGCTATACACTTTCATTTTTTACTCTGCACTTCAACAACTAGTTTATAGAGATTACTTTTTAATAACCACACACACCACTTCACTTTAACAACTAGTTTATATTATAACAAATTACTTTTAATTATTATTTTATATAAATAATAATAATATATTTATAATACTTATTGATTTAATTTCATAATAAAAAATAGTTTTTTTAAAATATTATTTTTTATTATTTGAAAAAAATATTACGACGTTTACATTCCAACAGACACAACAAGAAAATTGAATTTTTGTGAAGAAGAGGGATTTTCGGAGTTATAATTTGAAGAAGAGGTATTTTCAAAGTTATAATTTGTCCAAAATATTTTAATGTTTTGAAGTACAAACAATTGCATACACTTTGTTTTTGGCCTTGGGTATTTGGCCATCCAAACTCATATTTTTTAACAACCCATAAATTATACAATAACTCTTGGATCACAAATTTTGTGTAAAATGTATCCAAACTCTTAAAATTTTAATTTTACAATAGCTCTTGGAGATGCTCTAACCCTCGTTGGCCAAGTATTCGCGATAGGCAAGCTTTTTTAACCATTTGGTAATACAATTTATACCACTTAATAATGGGTAGCTATAGATTAATACTGGAAGAGGTACTGTATTTGTTTTATTACCATGATCCGGTAAAACTAACAAAGTGTATTGTACTTATTACAAGTAATTAATTTAAATGTGAATGATTACAACCTTGAATTAGTGTGACTCAAAGCCTTGTGTATCTTGGGTTTTAATGTAGTGGACAAAACTGCATTTTTCAGTCCTTTAACTTTTAATGAGTAGTGATTTTGAGACAATTTCTTTTTTAGGTAGGCAATTTCGATCTTTTAACTTTTCATTATTTGTACTTTTAGGATAGTTGGTTTCAATTTTTGTTCTTGAACTTATAGTGTTAGCATTTAGCAATTGTAGGACATTTAATCGTAATTTTAGTCTTTTTACTTTTTGAATCTTGGAGTAACATACCGAAATTGCTGTCAAATCTCTTAGAATTTTAGCTAACGAAAATTTAAAGAAAAGTTGCAGTCAGATTTCCAAAAATATATTTAAAAGTTGAAGGACCGAATTTGTTTACCAAAAAAAAGTATGTCCTATGCCAATCAGTAAAAGTTAAAGGACTGCCATCTCCAACAGCTCTCTCTTATCCTAAAATATAAGTAATGAACAGTGTTATACACTTTCACTTTTTACTCTGCACTCCAACATCTAGTTTATATTTTAATAGACTACTTTTTAACAATCACACCACTTCACCCCAACATATAGTTTATATTTTAACAATTTACTTTTAATTATATTTTTATAAATAATAATGATATATTTATAATACTTATTAATTTAATTTCTTGATAAAAATAGTTTTTTTTAAAAAATATTAATTTTTATTATTTGAAAAAAATATTCTGACTTTTATATTACAACGAACGCTACAAGAAAATTGAATTTTTGGATAGGAGACAGTTTATATGATATTGCAAAAAATTAATTAATGTAGTAACAATTTGAATTTGAATTTGATATTAAAAGAAAATTTAATTTTGGATTACCGGAAATATTAATGACGAAAAAAAAAACTTTAAATATGTTTTCCAGAATCTTTTAATGTTCTGCAAAAATTAAAGTTGTATTTTCCTGTTGCATAAAATAAAAATACTCTTTAAATTTGGGCTTGGGTATTTGGCCACCCAAACTCAATGGGCCTGTTTGTTTGGCGTTTGGGAAAGTAGTTTGAGAGAGTAGTGGAGGTTTGTAAAATAATCTCGATTTGCGTAATGTTGTTTGTTTGAGTTTTGAGAGAGTGGTTTGAGAAATAAAGTAGGTGTAGGTTTTTTTGGAAGAGTTGGGTTGTAGGTGTAAGATGTGTAAGACTTTATGTCAAATCATGTTTGTTATGTGAGATAAATTGTGTAAGAGATAGGTTACTTTATGTCAAATCAATTATTTTAGCCAAAGCGACAAAAAAAAAAAAAAAGTGTGGGAGGGAGTATTATTTTTTTCCTCAAATGAATAAGAGTGAATCGGAAAATTCTTATTTAAACCTAGTTTGATCAAACTCATCCAACCATAAAATAAGTGTATTGAATTTGCTTTGTGATTGATCACTTTCCTAAGAGTTACATCCAATCACAAAATAAGTGTATTGCACTTGTCATGTAGTTACTTTGTATTTAGCCAAACCCAATCTATGATATAACTTCCCGAGTCTGTGCCAGTTGATCGAGGCACGGGTGAATTAAATTAAAATTTTATTTCTTATTTAAATGCAAAGGAGATAATGTAAACAAATTAAGTATAATAATTTATGCGATATTTTTAAATGAGTTGGATCATGACTCAAAATATTGTACTCCATTCATTATCGGGTTAACTTGATTTGTCTTCTTAGTTAATTCATCAATATGTATTTGGAATAGAACAAATAATGTGTAGAGTTGTAGACTTTAAATGAAAATTTAGCTTAAAATAAAATGTGTGAAGTGGGGGAACATACACCCAAAAGTGGTTGTGCTATAACAGTACTACAGTTTCTAATTTAATTGCACCATATCACATACGCAACCCAAGTAAAGTATAAATTAATCTTTTGAGTAAAAGATAAAAATACCCCTATGCTTTGTCTAACTCCCAAAAATCCTCCTGTGTTATTTTAACTCCCGAAAACCCCCTGTGTTTGGTTTTAAATACCACACTCAACCCAAGTATAATTTTACTTTTGAATGTTGATGGAATGACAAAATTACCCTTATGTGTTGTTTTTTTTTAAATTTATTTATTCTTTTTGAAAAATTAAGTATATACTATTTGGGTAGAGTGTGGTATTTAAAACCAAACACGGAGGGGTTTTGGGGATTTAAAATGACACATGGGGAGTTTTTTGGGAGTTTGACAAAGCATAGGGAGTGTTTTTGTCTTTCTATGCCAGGGGTAAAATTGTCATATCAAAAGCAAAATATGAACAAATACTTGCAATTTTGGCGATTGAAACACGCTCTCTTTTCTGGGGGTGTATTTGGCACTTTCTTGAAATCACAAGGAGATTTTTAAGAATTAAAATAACACAGGAAAATTTTTATGTATTGTTTGGTTGTCGGGAAAATGAGGGAAAGTGAAGGAAAGTCAGTTTTATTTTCTCTCACTTGTTGTTTGGATAGCAGGAAAGGAAGTTGCTATTTTCCTTCAACTTTCCTGCAGGAAAATTTTTGTGAAGAAAAAATTTCCCCACCAATTTGATGGGGAAATCCTGGGAAAATCTTGGGAAAATTTTAGAGTAAATTGCAAATACCCCTTATACTTTGTCTAACTATCCAAACTTCCTATTTGTGATTTTTTTTTTTTTTTTACCAAAACCCCCTTTGTGCTTATTTATTATTAGCAAAAAAATACTCTCTCAAGTCACAATAGCAATTATACCCCCATAAAATATAGCAAAACACCCATTTCAGATACAAACAACCCAAAGAAAATATAATTCTTATCTTGAAACTAGAAAAGTACAAATAGCAAAAGGCAATATCAACTAAATTTTACAATATATTTTACAATTTTGAAACTATTTATAATAAAACGGAGATAATTATAAAAAATATTACTTCTTTTTCTAAACTTTCTTGACAACCAAACATCTGCAAGAAAATAGTTTTCCTGACAACCAAACATGTAGAGGAAAATGAATTTATTTTCCTTTCCTTTCCTTTCCCTTTCCTTTCTTTTTCATTGTCCTACAATTTTCCCTCACTTTCCTTACAACCAAACAAGCTATTAGTAGTTAGACAAAGCATATGAGGTGTTTTTGTCTACGGCTCTTAATCTTTTTGTACCAAAAAAAATAAATTAATATCTTTTGTAAGAAAGACAATTTCAACCCTGATAATCACGTTCTTCCCTGCAAAAGGTCCCACTCAACAAAATCTCTTCCATTTGCACCGGCCCACATAATTGCACTTTTCCATCCCTATTCAGTACTGCAATTTGACTAAGATACGCTTGAGTTTACTAATTTACGCCTCACTTCCATGGGCCAGAAACCTTTTCACTCACGTGTCCAGCAGCCATCTCCGTAAACTAGACGTGGAAAGCATAGAGCACCCGTGCGCATGTACACCCCCGGCGCACTTTAGCCCCAACTTCCCGCATGGGGCTAACTATATATTTCCCATTGTTCCTTTTGTTTCTTCTTTTCCACTGGCGCTTAAAATACTCAGCTAAACCCCATCAGTTTTTTCTGTCCACCAATGCAAATTTTTCTTCCCATAAATTATTAAATAATTATATAGCTATTGATTCATTGAAACGTTATCTCCAAATCTGTGGAAGTAGATTTCATCGACGACGAATCGGCGATTTCTGGAAAGGAAAAATCGAGTTTAATTAATTTATAGTATATTCATCGACGACGAATCAGCAATTTCCGGAAAGGAAATAATGGAGTTTGGTTGATTGCAGAGTATATTGAGCTAAACGATGCCGCATCGGACTACTTACTTCTTTCCACGGCAGTTTCCGGATACATCTTCGTCGAATAAATTTTCCGCGATCAACGATGGAAAGTCATCGGAGAGGGAAGAAGCTAGCACATGTTTTGTTCGTAAAAGTGAGAGTGTTGTTGATAGAGTCACGGGAGAGAGAAATCACGGAAAACAGTTGGCCGACTTAGTAAAGTGGGTTACAGATAAGAAAAATAAAAGTAAATCACGTGAAGATCACGCGAAGAAGACCGGATTGTATTATGGCGTTGAAGATGAAGATGAAGACCAGAGACAGAGGCTTTTGCAGAGGGAGGTTTCGTTGCAGAGGTTGTCGAGTGGAGTGAGCACGAGTTATGCCGGGAGTTTGTTTTCGGGGACGACTACGTTTGATGGGAATTGGTCGTCGACTACTACTGGAATTGGATTACTTGAGGAATCTTCGACGGAGGTGAAGGGGAAGGAGGTTGTGGAGGAAAATGGAGAGAATGGATTGGCGCAGAGGTGTACCGAAGGGTTTTATCTGCAGTTAACGCTTGCTAAAAGGCTTACTCAGCAGGCAACACTTGCTGCTGAACCTGTTCTGCAGAAACAGAGTGGTATTGTAGGTGGATCTTCTGAAGCAGAAACTGTCTCCTATCGTCTCTGGGTATGTGTGTGTGCGTGCTCTTGTGTATTTCGAAATTCATTTAACATATTCTATATTTAATCATTTTGGGATTTTATTGTGTTATTGTTACAGGTGAGTGGTTGCTTGTCTTACAGTGACAAAATACCGGATGGGTTTTATAACATTTTGGGAATGAATCCATATCTGTGGTTGATGTGCAATGAGTTGGAGGAAGGTAGAAGGATGCCATCACTAATGTCGCTGAAAACAGTTGAACATAATGATACATCACTGGAGGTGATTTTGGTGGATCGACGTGGAGACGCACAGCTAAGAGAGCTAGAAGATAAAGCCCAGGAGATATTTTTTACTGCGGAGAGTACACTTGTTCTGGCAGAGAAACTTGGCAAACTTGTCGCTGTGTATATGGGGTTGGTACTCAATGTTTTCATTATATTGGTTTACTACTACTTGTTGTTGTGTACTTGTTCATAAGACAATTAAGCTTGTGATACTGAAGGGGCTCTTTTCCCGTGGAGCAAGGTGACCTTCATCTTGGTTGGAAATTGGTCAACCAGAGATTAAAAGATTTCTACAAATGCATTGTCATTCCAATTGGCAACCTGTCTATGGGACTTTGCAGGCACCGAGCTATACTGTTCAAGGTGAATACGTAGATGTATATCCTTATTTCTACTTATTGGTATTCATCCCACATTTTTGTTGTTCGACTCTTAAACATACTTCTTTCAGCCTTCATCTGAAGGAGGCCAGAATATTGTATTTGGAATGTATTGAGTTTGTTGCATTTACATCGTATGAGAGAGCTTTCATTGTTCTGCATATTTTTTAAGGCCAAAGTTTACCCCCTCTATACTTTTGGGTTTATATTCTTAAAGGTTACTTGATCCTTATCTTTAAATGACATCCAAGCACGTGAGTGCTAGCCAAATATTTCAGTCAAAATTCCATACCATATATTACACTGAAAACTGCTGAACGGTTTATGGAGTGAGACATCTTTACAATATGGGACTCTGTTTACTTCTGTTGTATTCGACATTTCAAACCATCATTACTTCTTTTCTTTCTCTTGAACCTCGGGAGCAAGAGGAGTGGGTGAGGGTCTTTCCGTAATCTCTTTGAATGAACGTGAGCTGGTGGACCGGGTGAATATCTTTGCACATTTTGCATGTTATAGCTAATACATAGATCAATTATTTTAACAGAAGACTTGAATTTTGAATTCAGAAACTAGCAGACTATGTAGGTTTGCCATGCCGGATAGCTCGAGGTTGCAAGTACTGTGTTTCAGATCACCGGTCTTCATGTCTTGTCATAATTGAGGATGAAAAGAAGCATGCTAGGTAAGATGATCTGTTCATTTGTGATATCATATTTGTTACCACTGCTTAATAAAAAAGAGCGACATAACTTCTTTTTAATGGAATTGCTGTTTATGTGGCTAACTAGATTACCTTACCAATGAAATGTTGCTTGACATCTGACTTGACTGCCATAAAGGTCCTCTTACTGACTGATTAGGTGATAACTATGATTTTCCAAGTAATATGAAAGAAACAATGTAGTAAATGTAGAGTGGTACATGCAAATAATGTAAACAATACATGATATGAATAACGGGTGTTGTCGGAGAAATGTGAAGATTTATGGAATAGGAATTTATAGCAACCGTAAGTCCCAAAATTATTCGCAGATGGTACCAAACCTGATGTAATACTCTTAGTTTTACAAGAATGGTACCTTATCTTCTTTTTAGAGGCTTAGATGATCGATCATACTCATCGCCTGGGATTGCTTTGGTTTCTCGAGTCTCATGTGTGTCTTGCTTTCAGTCGGAGTCCAAGATGTTTAAGTGGTGCTTACCCAAGCAGCTCATTTTAATTTGTACTTTTTAATGTGTGTATATTGGCAGGGAGTTTGTTGTTGATCTAGTTGGGGAACCAGGAAATATCCATGGCCCAGATTCATCGATCAATGGAAGTGCACTTGGATCTGTGCCTTCACCATTTCAAATATCACATCTAAAAGAATTTCAACAACCTGAGCCGAATGAAGAAATTGTCTGTCAATCGCTGAACTCAATGTATGCTCGGGGTACTATATATTCAGGTTTGTTGCATTATCACTCAAGTTCCATAAGAATAACTATGAATGGATGAAATTGTAGGGGGTGTTGTGAAGTTTGGTTCTGCATAGTCTTATAGAAATTACTGTCAGGGAGCAGCGCCAATAATGTGATAATAGTGTCAGTAGGTGATCAATTAGTGTTAGCAAACTCAATGCTCAATGTGATATGTTTAATGTATTCTTATTTATTCTTTTAACCGGGATGCTGTAAGATTGAACTGCGGCTGTCTTGTGCAAGATATGCATTCATGCTGCATATGTAATAATCGGAATTCTAACAAGAATGAGTAAATTCAGAATGTTTTACTTCAGTTAATGGAGTTAATATATTTTCATTCAGGCAGCATAGAGGAAATGAAGCGTAATAGTTCTCCAGAAAATGCAAAAGATGATGGATGCAGCCCAAAAGTTTTTGATGCTGGAATATCAGAATCTGATTATTCTCGACAAGAAGGTGACAAGATTATTGTAAACCAGACTTCCAAAAAGGAGATAGCTGTATCAGGAACTGCGGTTTTAAGTCAACTTGACAGACAACCTACCAAAGTAACCGTCTTTGAAACCAAAGATCCAATGGAGATGAAGAATAGGTGTTGCAATAATATGAAATATCCTGCTTCAATCATTCCTAGATACTTGAATCTAGAGCCTTCACTTGCAATGGATTGGCTTGAAATCTCATGGGATGAACTGCACATTAAGGAACGTATTGGAGCTGGTACTATTTATTCTTCTCTTATTTATAATCTGATATTATTCTGTCTTTTTGAACTACGGGTTGAACGAATTTTGTTTTTATCACTGATAGGATCTTTTGGTACGGTGCATCGAGCTGAGTGGCATGGATCGGTAAGTGTTATAAGCTTCCAAATTTGCTGTTTACTTTTGGTTCCTCGTTTACATTGATGTTTGATTCATTGAATTATGTAATAGTATGCTGTTTCTGAAGCTCTTATGCATGGCTTGATGAGGATTAAGCTGTTTCAACGCATATACCCACATGAATAATGAAATAAATAAATGAAGCAATAAAATAGGAAGAAAGAAAGGACTTGAGTACATGTATTAGTAGTTTTTTTGTTAGGTACTTCATCTGTTTTAGTTTGCAAATTATATAATTTTGATCCATCAATTTTAGGTCAAGGGATGTGATCTGGTGCTCCTTTAAATTTCCAATTTTTTGATTCATTTACTTGTGTGCTGTTCTATGCAGCATGGTATCTTTTTCCTACAGACTTGCATAATTGGTTATGCATGCCCTGTTTCATTTATTTAAGTCTTTTCCTAACCACATAATTTGCCATGAGCAGTGGAAGTTTATTACATTAAAGGAAATAAGTAAAAATGGAAAGGAAGACTACAAATAATATGGCAGGCTAGAATAATGAAATATCTTTTCCATTTAAAAAATGATTGTGGACAACCTTTCTGTTTGTGTGAATTGGGGTGCTTATTGCAATCTTACAACCGAATTCTTCTGTTGTTGCAGGACGTAGCAGTAAAAGTTCTAACAGTCCAGGATTTTCAGGATGATCAGTTGAAAGAGTTCTTAAGGGAGGTATAACTAATCATAACCTTGATTTGTCAAATTTTCCTACACACAAATCCTTTTTTTCCCAATATATTAGCTGACGTGGATATATTGATCACAGTCGGAGGCATTACCAAATTTGGATGTTTGCTATTATTCTTTTATAGCTTGACAAGTATAACATCCAGAAATGCCTTTGTCCCTGCTTCTAATGTTACAATATGGTCCCTTAATACATAATGAAATTGTTTTGAAGGTTGAAGTTGTAATAGTTGAGATTCCAATATATAGACGTAAAGAGTGTAATTGGCAAAGCTGTGTCAGCAAAGTTGCCCCCACTCTCAGTCTCATATACTTCCATATCTCCATTTCATGGCTGCTTGATCTCAACAGTCACATACTTAAGATTATAGACAAACAAAAAACTATCAGCTTACTATCAGCTTCTTATGAAATACAAGGTTTAGTATGTAACTTCAAGTAAATGTTTTATGGGTTTAAATGAACATGAGTTTTGACATTTATAGAAGCATGATACTAATAAATTTTCAAGTTCATAATGCATTGTACATCTTTCTTCAGGTTGCGATTATGAAACGTATTCGTCATCCGAATGTAGTTCTGTTCATGGGTGCAGTAACAAAACGTCCACATTTATCTATTGTAACAGAGTATCTTCCAAGGTAAATATGTTCTCAAATGATCCTATAACACAAACTGAAATTTGGTATTAAAAGTGGAATTTATGCATGTATGTGTGTAATGCTAATACATGCACAATTAAACTTGTATGGATCAGAGGAAGTCTATACCGGCTGATACACAAGCCAGCTGCTGGGGAAATTTCAGATCCGAGGCGACGAATACGAATGGCTCTTGATGTGGTCTGTTATAATTTTCTATATCTTTATTCCTTCAAAAAAAAAAATTATGCCTCTTGCAATTTCTGATTTATGTTCTACGCAGGCAAAGGGCGTCAACTATCTTCATTGTCTTACCCCACCTATTGTTCACTGGGACCTCAAATCGCCAAATCTGTTGGTTGATAAAAATTGGACTGTAAAAGTAATTATTATTATTATTATTATTATTATTTTTTTTTGGAGAAGATTATGTAAAAGTAATTCTCTTATTGCTTAATTTTCTTGAAAATTTACCAACTTAATTCTATATCTGAATAGTGCTTTTTGATCAGGTATGTGATTTTGGTTTGTCAAGGTTCAAAGCAAACACATTCTTATCATCCAAGTCTGTTGCTGGAACAGTAAGTCTCTCTCTCAATATATAAGTAAAACGTGATTTATTTAAAACAATTACGAATGAAGGATATCTAATATTTTATTCAAAATGCAAAAGAATTTCAAAGTGGAAATTCAATTGATAGCATGTAAGTGATATTTCTGCTTTCATTTTGCAGCCAGAGTGGATGGCCCCTGAATTTCTTCGTGGAGAACCCTCGAATGAGAAATCGGATGTATTTAGTTTTGGAGTAATTTTATGGGAGCTTGTTACAATGCAACAGCCATGGAATGGACTTAGCCCTGCACAGGTCCATTTTGTAATCAAATTCTCATGTTTAAATGGAATAGTTTTTATGTAAAGCTCTTAAAAGATGTTATGTAATGTTTGTAGGTTGTGGGAGCAGTAGCTTTCCAGAATAGGAGGCTTACAATCCCACAGAATACTTCTCCCGTATTGGTGTCTTTAATGGAGTCTTGTTGGGCTGAGTAAGTAGTAGTCTTTACAAATATTTGATTAATCGTTGTCGTTGAATTAATTAGTTTCACTAAATCTGACGACATAAAACCGTGTTTGCAGTGAGCCTACGCAGAGGCCATCGTTTGGTAAAATAGTCGAAACATTGAAGAAGTTGCTCAAGTCTCCATTGCAGTTGATACAAATGGGCACGCCTTGAAGAGCCATCCAATATGTATTTATGCTTACTAACAAGTTGTGTCTCTCTAAAAGGTTTGGAGATTCAATCAAAGCTTGTAGTAATGAGTAAATTAGCGCGCCTCCTTAAAAGTATTTTAGATGGACTTTTGTAGTTGAAATAATTGTCATGTCATACATGATATGGAGTTGCTTGTCTTAAGGTTGAATTTGTTTGTTAGAGAATTAAGCGCAATAACGAATAAGGCAACTCTTATTTTTTTTTTTTTTTTGTGATTAAATCAAGGGTTTAATTCCTTTCGAGGCTGGTTGGACACATTAAGTGGGTACCTCTTCCAACAGGGATTCGAACTTGAGTCTGCTACTTTGTAGCGACTAGTTCCTTTCACTAAACCAATCACAATTCCCGTATAAACTACAATACTCTTCACCAAATAAGGTTTAACTGTCGTTTGTTGAGGGCTATTACAATCCTAGTTTCACGTGAAAATTGAAATATGAAAAATAAAAATCATTCAGTATTAGGAACAGAATATAAGTATATAACCAACCATATAAATACCAAACAATAGTCATATAAAAGCAACGGTATATATTCTATTTTTTTCTTTTTGGCCAAACTATGTCATATATCTTCTGAGAAATTAAATTAGTGGCTCCAAGTTATTTATTTTATAGAACTTTCTAAAAGTTGAATAAAAAATAAAATAAAGATATAATCAACTTTATTTCCAATAGTTGACCGCACAGATCCAATCCCCAAATCGGGTCAAAATATTGACTTGTTCTTCTTCTTCTGTACTACCAACTCCCCCTTCTAGCTAGTTCCTATATTCCATCCTTTCAACACGTTAGATCACACACAGACTGCATTTACACAATTTATTGTATCTCTTGAAATTTATCTTCGCCGGCGATGGGGATGTATAAAGATTTACTTTTACAAGCCGTCATGCTTCTCCTAACCCTTTTCATGTTCCTATTAATGCACAACATCCCTCAAAAACTCTTCTCCAAGCTCAAGCTCCGCCACCTCAACAGCCGCTCCGATCTTCAATCGAAACGCCACTTTGTCCATGGCGCACAGCTCCTCTCCCAAGCACGATCATCTTCTTCTCCCGCCGATCGCTCCTCCATACTTGATCAAGCCGTTGCCGAAGCAGACAAAGCCACAGCACTCGATCCGAGAGACGCGGCGGCTCATATTCTCAAAGCTTTGATTCTCGAGCTACAGGGGTTCAATACATCGGCTATCGACTCGCTCGACGCCGCGCTATCGCCGCTGGCAGTGAAGTCTCTGAGCGACGGCGAGAGGGCGGACGCGCTGTGTAAGCGGGCGGAGTTGAGGTTGAGGTTGGATCGAGTTGATTCGGCGGTGGATGATCTGGTGGAATCGGTTAGGTTGAAGAGAGAGGAGAGTGGTAGGGCGTTTGGGTTGTTGGGAGAGTGTTACGAGAAGAAAGGGCTGAAGGAGAAGGCCCGAAAAGCTTATGAAGATGGGCTTGAAGTCCAGCCCGATTATCATCCGGCCCGACAAGCTTTGGACCGTTTGCTTTCTTCCTAGTTTTCTGATTTTTGTTGCGTTTAACTCAAAAAAAATGTCATGATAAGAGTCGCGTTTTGCTTTTTCTTTTCTGTTAGTAAAGGTGATTGGGAATAAAATTTTGGGCTAAACTATGGATTTATTGGGTCTGTTTGTATTGGATCTGAGAACGGAATTAAATCCCACCTAACTTAAATATAGTGAAACCCTAATATCTGAAATGGATCCAGGTGCAAAAACATTTCTCTTGAAATACTATCAATTAATTACTACTAATTTTACATTTGACTAAACAAAAATTAGAATAAAAATTATTTACTATTTTTTTTTTGATACATAAAAAAAAAAAAAAAGATTATTTACTATTATCATTGAATGTATACACAAAAATAGAATCAAGTTATAAGAAGCATTATATATTCTGAAATCTAGTATGTAGCTTCTTCGTCAAAGTCCCGATTGTTTGGAAGTGACATAACTATTATTTATTTGGGTCAGATTAGGAAGTAGAAATGTTACTATTATAGGCTCGATTGTTTGGACATAAGTTGTTTAGTCATTGCATTATGCAAGTTGCTTCGCCAGCTGTTAATATGTTGTCGATTGTAACCATTGAATTTCTTTGTCTGATTTTTCAAAATCTATCTTTTATTAGCGATAGTGATATTGTAACCATTGAATTTCTTTGTCTGATTTTTCAAATCTTTTATTAGCGATTGTGATATTGTATGTGTTAAGTGATATATATTAAATGATTCCTCTTTCTAACAGCTTAAGCTTTTAGATGAGTTGGTAATTCAACATGGTATCAGAGCTCAAGTCAAATGGAGGTCATGTGTTCGAATCCCTTCGTCATCCATTTCTAAATTCCACGTGTTAAGCTTGAGTAAATGAATATCACTTCTAACAGCTTAATCTTTCAGATGAGTTGTTCATTCAATAGTATGTTACTTCATTGTTAACGTACTTTCTATTGGAATCAATGAATACACTGAAAATTTGTTAAATTATGCGGACATGTAAGTACATAAAGAACTACTCCCTCCGTTTCATATTAATTGACATGTTTGAGTTTTCAAAGTATTTTTTTCAATTTTGTCATTTTCTCTCATTAAAGTTGGGAAATTCAATGGTCACCATTCACTAATAAAAAATTAAAAAGTAATCATCATTATAAATGATATTTGAGATATTTTATTATGAAAAAATATGTAAATATAAGATTTTTTAATCTGTGTGAAAAGTAAGAATATTTCAATTAATATGAAACGAACGGAGTATAAGAGTAGAATTAGGTTACTCGGATCAATCGGTTAGCATATTTGCTATTCAACTTTCCTGGTGTTTAGGGCTGTGCAAACGGTAAAAACCGAACCGTACCGAACCGATTTTCGGTATACCGGTACATTCGGTAATCTGAAAACCCGTACCGTTTGCCAAACCGAAAATTTCGGTTCGGTTCGGTAATTTACCGATTCGGTACGGTTCGGTATGATTCGGTACAAAAAAACCGAAAATTTTGGCTTTTTTTTTCGATTTGTTGGGCCTTAAGTGATGAATTATTGCTCAAGTGTTGTTCGGATTTATGCCATCAATCAAGTTGCATTGGATGATACTTAAATTGACAAAAAAAATTTGCTTTGTCATATGGCATCATAAAATGTGAGAATTGAAATCAATTGGATACCCACTTGAAGTCTGGCCTCTGCAAAGTACAAATTGTCCCACTTGTATTGTATTGGAAAACATCTCTCCCACTGACCCACTTAAAGAATGCTTGGCAAATACATATAACCATGAGGAACCAATTAAATAGGATCATACACTTTAAGAACTAATCTCGTATTCATATTTGATTTGTTATATAAAACAAATAAAACTCAAACAAATTAAATGTTGAAATAAATTTAATTGATTTTCAATCATCAAACAATGAAGAATTTTTTAAGAAGGCAGCATATTCAAATTATTGAAAACATTTTGCATGAGTCTCTTCTTCTCTTATGTTCTACTTATGTGAAATTAAAAAAAATTACAATTAATTTTTCTCACCTAATTCATGAAAAAAATATATATATACGTCCTACTAATAATATATTTCATTCTCCCAATATTTTTGTTCAAATATTTTGATTTTGTCTCAGAAACCTTTTTGTATAAACAAAAGAAGCAATGTACCTAGCAAAAAACCATAACAAATAACAAGCTTAAAAGTTAAAACCATCAACATAAACAAATAATCTTAAATTCATACAAATCATTCAAGATAAAAATTATAAATCTCCAAAGTCTTAAAAAAAAAAAGAGAGAATGAAATTAGGATTAGTTTTTAATTTTTACTCAAGTATAATTCAGAAATCGGATATTAAAAAAAAAAAAAAAATATTTCGGTATACCGGTTCGGTTCGGTAAACCGACCGATATTACCGAAAACCGAAACTTATGCTGGTTCGGTAATTGGCTCTGTACTGAATACCGAACCGAAATTTCGGTTCGGTATTCGGTACGTACCGAATTTTCGGTACCGGTTCGGTTCGACCGATTTACCGAAAATTGCACAGCCCTACTGGTGTTAATTTATTTGTCACTACTTAATGGTACATTGTAACGTCAAAGATACTGACACATCTCGAACATACACATTATTCACGACTGTAATGATTGAAGGTCCTGGTATTTTTTATTTTAATTTTTTTTTTTGGACCAAAGAAAAGAAATAATAGAAGTGACAACTCAATGAAGCTTTTTTAATTTATGGTTCTTTATTGTTATAGGTTGATAATAACAAGAAGACGCTATTAGTGGTTGGGAGGATACCAAATTAAGCTCATGACACGAGAAGAAATTAATTGATTCCAACGCCATTGGGCCAACCCACCAAGCATTAAGTGCAAGCTGGTCACATTTTATGTTATTACTACAATCTCAATCTTTTTCATTTAAAAAAAATATATATATATACTATTCAAACATAACACCTTTTATGATCAACCACCATTTAGAAAAAATGTAAACATACATGTTTCTTTTTTGCTTTTTCAACATTTATCTACCATCGATATTCAAAAAAAAAAAAAAAACATTTATCTACCATCGGTTTGAACCAAAAGTAAGGGGGCGGAAATAAGGGACTTAGAGCATCTCCCATGTTCATCCCTATTTTTTTCACCAAATCATATATTTGGTGTAATGGAGATGAGTTGATCTCCCATGGTTAGCACACCATTTCACCATTTTTGGTGAAAGAATGGTGTTTTTGGCCTCCCATGATTTTCATCAAAATTTACACCAAATTATAAAATAATAATATTTCACCATTTCACCATTTTTAGAGAATAGGATTTGGTTTGATCTCCCATGGTATTTCACCAAATGTGTCACCAAATAATAAATTTGATGTTTATCATAATTTTATTTCATTAAATTTTCAACACAATATTATCAATTTTAAAGTGCTATTTACAATTACAAATCATTTTTAAAAGTATTAAATTTTTATAACTATGTTAATTATTTTTTTTGCTATATAAGTTATGAAAAATCATTAAAACATGTAACACAATTAACTCAAAATGTAATACATATAATAAAATCATAACATAAACAACATTTTCAACTGAGCTTGCATAATTAAACAACATTACAAACTGATAAAGAAAAAACAACATTGCAAAACGAAATAATCATAACTCATTACAAAACATCTCACTCATCATCGTCATCATCACCTATTTGAACTATGATAGCCAAGACTTTCTTTAAGTAGTGGTGCCAAGACTTGAACGAGTGGGTAAGTTATTAAAACGAAAGTTTCATTTTCGTTTTTTTATGAGTATTTCAATTTCGTATTATTTCTAGTTTCGTTTATTATCTTTTTATGTTGTTTAATGTTGTTTAATTAAAAGTGTGTTTCATTAAGGAGTTTGTCGTCATGTATTTTATTTTCATGTATTATTTAGGTTTAATAATATAAATGTAGCTTATTGTTGTTTTATTAACAATGTATTTCATTAAAGGATTTGTTGCCGTTTATTGCATTTTAATTATTAATGATAATTAGTGTATTTATTTGATAAAAATCAATAAATTAATTGATTATTATACCTAAAAATATACAATTAATTAACAATAATGTAAAGAATATTTATTTTTACTAACAATAAATTTTTATTAATAATAATTAATGTATATATTTAATAAAAGCCGATAAAATATTTAAAATATAGTTAATTACATATAAATCATAATAAACATTTCAATACGTTGCTAATCATCATGCAATTAGATGCTAATTAATCAAATAGGGACAATTACACCAAATCCTATTTATTTTCCTATATTTGGTGATAAATATAGGATTTGGTGTAAAAAATGGTGAAATGGTGGAATGGTGGGAGATGTAAATTCCTTCACCAAAAAATTTGGTGTAAAAATAGGATTTGGTGAAATGGTGAAATGGTGGTTGACCACCATGGGAGGCTAAAAAAAAATCCCTATATTTTTTGGTGTTATGGTGATTTAGTGATTTAAGGTGGGAGGCTAAAAACATCTAAATTAGGTGAAAAAAATAGGATTTGGTGTACCATGGGAGATGCTCTTAGGAAGTACTCCTTCCCTAGCTTTTTTTTATTTATTTGTCGTTTAGAGAATTGCACACAAATTAAAAAATGTAATAAATAGTCATTTTTTTGAAGTGAAAATTTCAAAACATAATTTTGATTAAATAATAACATCATTAATTAGCATTAATTACAAATATTATTATTTTTTTAATCTTTTATATTGATAATAATTCACAATTGTAATTATTAATTAATTCCATTTGAAAATTCTTAGTAGAAATATAAGTATCTCTATATCTAAGTGAGTATATAGAATAAGTCCAAGGAATGTAGAACTAAATAAATGGACTTATTCGTCTTTCTACATGAAAGATACGTATGATAATCAACTTGATTTTTTTTCTTCATTTTTTTGTGTTTTGTTATTGTCTTCTAATTTAATTCTAATTTTATGAAAAAAGAGTTTCTTACAAATTATCGAAAGATAAAAATTCTAACAAGAAGGGTAAAAATTGGTAGAAAAAAATAATTTTACATTGAATTCCTAAAACTGCAAATAAAAGTAAACATTTGTTTTTTGCCAAAACGACAAATAAAAAAAAAACGAAAGGAGTAGTAAATATTTTTTGTTAGGAAAATCATCATCAACAATACTCCTATAATATATTTTTCAGTTACATTCATCCTACACCGGTGGATTATATCATAGGACTTGGATGATAAACACATGTTCATAAGAGGACAAAAAATTGTCCTCTCATGCACACTAGTCGCTCATCCAGCACCCCAGTGGATGTAGGCACATTATTTCCATATTTTCTTCAATCAATCTCATAAACTTTAATTGCACATAAATTTTTGGTACTCTACCCCGACATTATAAATAGATTATTACATGCATTCACACACATCCACACCATACAGACTTTCTCCAATTCTATTTTTAATTTAAGTAAAAAAAAAAAAAAAAAAAAAAACAATATGGTGTCAATGTCGACATCCACATCAAGTAGTAACAATAATCACAACCTGCAGCTAATACACGACGTAAGGTTATCCTCGGTGGTTCCGGCAAGCATCACGGCGGAGGAGAAGCAGCACCACCAACTCACAAACATGGACTTAGTTATGAAGCTTCATTACATAAAAACTGTTCATTTCTTCGAAAGAGATGCGGTTCAAGGACTGGGAATTGTGGAATTAAAGAAGGCCATGTTTGTTTGGCTGGAGATGTACTATCCTATATGTGGAAGAATCCGGTGGTCCGATGGCGGCGGGAGGCCGTACGTGAAGTGCAACGACAGCGGCGTTAGGGTTGTGGAAGCCAAATGCGGTAAGACTATGGAGGAGTACTGGCGATTGGGCATCGGCGATTTTTCGATGTTGGTTTATGGTCAACCCTTGGCCCATGACTTTGGATTCACACCGCTCGTGTTTCTGCAGGTACGTACGTACGAAAAAGTTTATGTTGAATTTATTTTTAATAATTTAGTTGCCCCATTATCAATTTAATTTGGGTACAAATCTTAACGATTTGTTGCATTACATCGTGTGGGATATGGAGTATTAGGATAAGCTGTGTTATAGTATAATACTTCCTTCGTCCCATTTTTCTTTATTCCTTGCTACAGTTGACCAGTCAACTTGACTAATTTATAAAACTATAATATATAATTTAATTAATATATTTCACTAATAAGTTAATAATATCATATGACATCATATATATTAATATTTAAAAAGTTTAATACACTACAAATGTAAATAATTCAACATGATAAGTCACTTAAAAGATTGAAAAGTTTAAGCGAGTACTGTAGCTAATGGAGTAAAAATAATGGAACGGAGGGAGTTATATAATATGGTGTTTTATAGCACACTTGATATATCGGGTCCAACGGGTTACATTCATTTTGTGACCGAGATTGGATTATAATTTATACGATCATGGACGGATTAATCGATAAAGTAATATTTGTAACTTCACATATATATATGTATAAAGAGTATGTAAGGAGGAATAATTATCTTTTAAAAATTGAAAAATAAATAAATGAAACGTGTTTTGTCTTTTAGTAATTTATTCAAACATAAAATAAAGTTCATTTTAGAGGGCACAACAAATTATGGTCGAGTAAAATTTGACAGACACAACTATTATTCCGTAGATGAAATCATATTACAGTAGAGAATATATGCAACAATTAAAATAAAAGATGGTAATCTTTTGGCATCCTTGCTCAGTTGTGCTATTTAATTTGACATCTTTTGTTATCATGCCTTATTTAAAATATCATAAAAAAATTCTAATTATCTTTATTAAATTTGAAAAACGCTTGAATTAGATCAGGCTACTCTTATAATGATTGAATCCAATTTACCAAAATAAACTAGATTAATCAATCCTGTGACCCCTATCAAACACCCCCCTTGTTGTTTATATAGGAAACTAGCTAATATATAGAATGTTATTATCGTTGTTAAAATCGAAAATAAAAAAGAAATTTAGCGAATATCAGGTAATTTTATTTAAAAAGGCCAATATGGGTGCGGCTAAATCAAGCTACAATATTAATCTCGTTGTTTCTTTAATAAAAATATTTTAATTTAATTTAGCACATTCAACAAACTATATATTACAAAATAAAATTATATTATCTGCATATTAATTACCTTTTAAATAATTTAGGTGCAGATAAATCTAGCTACAATTTTGCCATAACTTCCTTAATAATAATATTTTGAACCATACTATCGCATCTAGCCACTTCACTAATTATGTGTGTAATTTATGTGAAGAAATAAAAAGATTGAAATGAAACCACGTGAAAAGGGGAAGTCGCCTCCTCAAACGGAAATACAACTAACAACTTAATTTATGAGTCCATTTTTTAAAGGTAAGTTTTTCCCAATTAGTTTTCCTAGTATATTCATGCTACTAATCCATATTTATATTTTATTAATAAAATCTGGAAATGGAAAGAAAAATTGCCAATTTAATTGTTGCATTAATGCTAACATTAAATGCGCCACTCAAACAGCTGTTGTTTGGTTTAAATTATTTTCTGATTGTTAAGAGTTGAGAAAATGATGTTTCATTCATTCACAGCTCTTTGTCTTATTATTAACTTTCGCTTTGATTGAAGTCTTGCTAGTTACGGTGTCACATTTGAAAACTATAGACACGGCTTTAATTGAAATTTTGGTAACGTGTCACGTACGAAAATAGAGGACACGTTTAGCTTTTTCATACTAAAGAAATCACAAAATAAATGTTTTCCTATATTTTCTATATGATGTGTTTGAGTATTAACCATTTATTATGCGAAGACGGGAACCACAAAAATGTTACTCCCTTCGTTTCATAATATTTGTCGCTTTGAAATTTTTTTCTTATGCCATATTATCTGTCACTTTGAATTTCCAATAAAGCATTAATTACTCTTTTTTCATTTTTGCCCTTTATGCTCATAAATTTTCTCAAACATTAGTTGAGGATAATTAATTAAAAAGGTATCTTAGTCTTTTTTATTTTTTTTTCCCTAGAATTCAGCCATATTCAATGATTTTCTTAATTTGTGTGCATACATGTGAAATAACAGATATTATGGAACGGAGAGAGTATTAAAAATTCACAAAAAAATTGGTCATGTGATCGTATTTCCAGTTTTATTGATAAGGTGTGAGAAAATAAGACTATGTTCGTTAGCAAAAATATTTTGATGCTTAAGTTAATATGAGAGCAAAGATTTCGGTATCATGTAAGTCTTACAAATATGAAATAATGTCGAAATTTTGATAAGAATTCACCTTATAGGGTTGGTAAACATCTATATATTTCCATAATGTCGAAATTTGAATGAAATTTGGGGCTTGCAATTTGTAAAGTCTTCGAGATAATATTTTGGAGCTGTTTTGGTAAAACATGCATATTAATATATTTCAGTAGTTTTTAAATGTACAATAGTTAATTTAATATTTGTTATTTTGCACAAAATAACAAGATCATAACTAACCAAACAACCAAATAATAAAATATAGAGGAAGACGAGGATAGATTTGCAACAATATTAAGCTTAGGAAGTGATAATATTCGTCCCTAGCTAAAATTTATTTGGATTTATTTTTAAAAACAAATACATTATGACTTGGTCCCGATCAGAACAAACACTAATTAATTATAGTTGAATATTAATTTTGAATTTGATGAGCATGAATCCGAACATTGAATATCACATGCTATTTTGCTTTTCTAAGTCACTTCTCTCCACATGTGATAATATTAATTGAAATCATGTGCTTAGTTTATTTTGTTTTGATGAATAAATTGAGTTTTTGTCAAACTTGTCAATATATCATATCTTTAGGAACAGATGGGTCCACGCCAATGAGACCAGGTCATTGGTAAGGTTGAGATTTCAAGACTAATAAATTTTTGATTCATTTTTCATTAATTTGAATTTTTCTTTAAGTTTAATACTAATGTGAGATATTGATGTAATCGTTTCTTTCTCTAAAAAAAGGGACAATTTGGTCCACTAGTTGAAAATGTAACTAAAAAAGTTGATTCAAGTAAACCTATATCCTTATTGATTTTAATGAAGTAACTTCGTAACAATTTAACTTCGTAATTCAATGTTAGCCGAAATTTGATTTTTGTAATTTTTGAAAAATGTAATGTTACTTAGGTCACACATACTTCAATCGAATACGTCTGAAATTACTAACTGAGAGAGACAGAAAAAATAAATTAAAAAAAAAAGGACTTCTGAAACTATGATTAAGCCAAAACTGCCTCTGGATCAAACTCTTTTGGAAGCACATATACATTATACAGGTACATTAATATTATATTTATTTTTTTGCGTGTTTATTTCCAACCACTATACACGTACGTAATATATAAAGCGGAAAATTTAGTAAGAAGATGACGCTTAACTTATTTAATCAAAAGGATAATTTTCTTCTTCAAAGATATTAATTAATTATATGGTCAAATTGTATTTTAACTTTTTAATTATTCCCTTAACATCGAAATAATTTACCGAGTGTGACTAGTAATTTAAAAATAAAACTCATTGGTCTAGTGAAAGGGACTAGTTGTGCTTTCGATTTCATAGAACCAAATCCTCATCACTTTTTCTCATAATTTATAAAATTGCAATTTTGATCCTAATTTTCAAAATATTTACGAAGAATGAAGACTAACTTATAAATTGTTTTGTTTACATTTTACAGTTGACAAAATTCGAATGTGGGGGGATGAGTGTAGGAATGTCATGGGCTCATATACTTGGAGATGCCTTTTCAGCTTCAAACTGCGTAAACATTTTGGGAAATTTCATCAACCAACAAAATCAAACTCCCCAATTGAGAAACACAATTCCATTTACCAAAAACTCAAATGAAGAAGAAGAACACAACCACCCTAAAACGACGTCGATTTGCAAATCTCTCAAACTATTGGATCCCCTGGGTGAAAACTGGTTAATTCCCAACACCCACAAAATGCAAAACCACACATTCCATTTCCCAGAAGAGCTGCTGAGCAATTACTTGCTCCAAAAATCTACAGGACAAAACAAAATAAAGCCTTTCGAATTGATCTCTGCAGTTATATGGAAATCGTTAGCCAAAATAAGAGGAACTGATAAAGAACCGAAGATTGTGACTGTTTGCAAGAAGGGTTTCTATAAATCAGGAGAAAGTGAACTGCCGAGCAATAGAAATCAGATTTTCGGCATAGTTGAAGCACCGATGAATTTGAGGGTGCCAGAGGCAGATCCACTTGAATTAGCTAAACTGATAGCTGAAAATTTGTTGGATGAATCTGAAATGGTAATGGAGATGGAGGAGAATGAAATTGGGAAGAAGGATTTTCTGGTGTACGGAGTAAATCTAACTTTTGTTGATCTGGAAGAATTGAATTTGTATGGGCTGCAACTGAAACGACGTCGTCCGGTTTTGGCGAATTTGAGCATCGGCGGAGTTGGCGATGAAGGGGCGGTTCTGGTGGTTCCGGAAGATGGTGGCAGTGGGAAAATTGTGAATGTGATTTTGCCCGAATTTGAACTCCAAGGCTTGAAAAATGAACTCAAGGAAGAATTGGGTATTTTCTAGTCTAGAATTAAATGTGTGTTGGAATATGCATCTATTTTATTTATTTATTTATCGAAAAATTTAAATCCAATTAGAAAATAAATAATGTGTTTATAATTACTTCAGTATGTATGTGGATTGAATCGGACGCACTCCCAAGATAAACAGTTATACTTTGCAATTGTCTTTCGAATAATTTGTCTACGACTTAATCAATTTAATTTAGACTTGAGTTACACACTTGCATTGAGTCATTGACTATCTGATCATGTAAGATTTTTGTAATAGAAGATCATTGAACTTGGTACTTAATTTTCAGAGAGGAGTGGAAAAAAGATGAATTCACCAATATTTTTTCATATATTACTTGTAGATTATATGTTTTCATTAAAAGTAATGAAAAGAAATACTGAATTAACTGGTACAAAGAAAAAAAAAAGTTGGGTATTTTTAAAATAAGATTTTATGGAACATAGGTGCACATGAGATACCCCATATCAACCACTAAAAAAAGTCAACAACAAATCTGAACCATAAGTTTTGGTCAAAATGTCCAATGATGACGTGGCATCGAACATTTAGAAAAAATAAACATATGTTAAATTACATACTAACCCTTTAATTAATATGTTTTAAAATTGCTCCCTTATCTCTAATTAATTTCATCTCTTTCCCAAAAAAAAAATCTCAAGTAATCAAAATTTTATACGAAAAAAATCTCTCAAGTAATCAAATTTTTATACTAATTGACAATTAAGACCACCAGTATAAGATCATTTAAAATATTTTTAGGGAAAATGCACTTTACACCCCCTCTCAAAGTTACATATTTTGAAATTTACCACCCAAAAGTATAAATTAAATAGCACGTATAAAATCAGTTGCACTTTTTCCCTCAAATGATTTTAAGCCAATTCCGTTCACCAAAAAACATAGATATGCGTCTCACTTGTGTATTTTAAGGGTAAATTAGTTCCAACATCGATTTTTCGCCCAAATATTTCACTGACGCGCATTTCTCCCTCTATCTTTACAAATAATTTTTTTTCTACTTAACTTTAGATTTTTGGTTCACAAGACATGAGTCAAGTATTTGGACAAGTAAAAAGTGATGTGACTAATTTACCCTTTGAAAATTCATGTGAGGGGCACATGTACATTTTCCGTCAAACAAAAATTAATTGCATAAAATCATTTTAGGGGGTAAAGTGCAACTAATTTTATTTTTCAGGAGGTAAAGTGTTTATTTTGTACATATGGGTGGTAAAGTGCCAAAACATGTAACTGTGGGGGATAAGATTTTTGTCAACTTTTTTATATGGGATTCATAAATCATATATGGAGAATTTTGTCAATTTTTAAAGTTACCAGGGGTTATTGGTAACATTTTAGGTAATAGGGATGTTTTTGCATTGTTTGGTGGGTAAAATTGTCACTTCGACTTGAGAGGGGTTTTCTTTGTTAATAAAAAAAAGTACAAGGTTTTGTTGCTAATAAAAATAACATAGGTCTTTTTTTTTATAGTTAGACAAAACATAAGGGTGATTTTGAATTCACTCATTAAAAAGGATAAATTTGTCTTTAAAAAAATAAACTATTTAAAGATAAATTCTAAGGGGACACGTGTCACCAAGATAAATGATATCTCATGTGCTCCCCATCCCTCAAAATCTCATTTTAGACAAGCCCAAAAAAGTTTCTACTTAGACATATTTTTTTGATTTATAATTTCTCCATATACTCCCAAAAAACTTTTGAAAATTTACTAGAAAAAAGTAATTTTACTCCATAATATTATTTAGACCATGATTTATAATTACACCATCAACAATCAGACTTGAGTCAAATTTCAAATATTAGTTAGACTTACTTCTTTAAAGGTACAAATTTACAATCATCATTTTTTCAGAAAATATCTCTTAGTTGACGTTGATGGGAAGAAGAAAAAAAGAAGCCTACTTTGAAAATCAAATTTAAGAGGTTCAAATCTTTTCCTCCCAAAAGTGTAAAAACTGTGGAGGTACGTTTAAGCTCATCACACAGCACAAATGGGGAAAATTATTTGAACATAAAATAAAGAGCTACTATTAGGAGAGAAGAAACTGTAGAACTGCCAAAAGATCTTGCCAAAGCAAAAACTAAACCGAGTGTATATGGACATTATCATCTAAAATCAGTGAGTCAGCTACTAAATCGAGAATTCTTTCTATTGAAAAACTGTCTTTATCTATACAACCAGTTTCACTCGACTAACCAAATCCAAACCCTTCGTTGGCTTCATGTATAGCAAGAAGCAGTCTCTCCTCCAAACGTTGTTTCGAAGGATACTCCGGTAGATCCAACTGGTTAAAACTGCACCATCAAGTTACACTAAAGAATTTAGAAATTTCCTTTTAAGAAGTAGATAAATGACAAAGTTTTGATGGCTACAATTATTTCCAAGGCAGAAACAGTCCTATGAAGAAATCATTTTTGTTAATTTTTGTTAATTACAAATAAGAATTATTTACCATGTGTGTGCTGAAGGCAAGTGCTCTGGACTGCCATATGCTTTGTGAATCTGAAATTTCTGAGATCCTGAAATTCCTTGCAGTGCACTAAATCCTTCTAATGGCACCTGAGATGAAACGATTTAAAAAAAGTCAAGTTAATGATATTGCCCAAATATAAATTGATTTCTGTCACAAAATGGAGAACAAAACATAGTGCACTACTCGACCATTTGAAATCATGTCAATGTGACAAAATTGACCCAAGTATTTACATGAAAACTTCTCCTAATTCATCGTATTTGTATCCATCATGGTAATAAAGAGTTCATTTGGCCCATGAAAACATCTCCTAATTCATCGTAATTGTATCCATCATGGTAATAAAAGTTTATTTGGCACAAACATCACCAAAAGAGTTTAGTTTCCCAAAATATCAGAAATATGAAACATTCTCAAAATCATATACTTAATTAATACACACTTGAGGCATTTAGGTATAATATAGCTTTACCAACACTCAATTGAAATATTCTTCAGATGCATAGCAAGAAAGTAAAATTAAACGAAAGGTAAAGCTTGCCTTTGATGTTCCAGTCACAAATTGTAGAAGGCGAGCCTTGTCTTCCTTACTGAACCCCTGAACAACCTCCCAAAACCATTGAATCGCAGGAGAAGCAGCACTATATCCAGAGTACTCCGTATTCGCCCTCAGATCATCCACTGGAAGGCATAATTTTTACTTAGTTGGATTAATGCTCTTAATTCATAAAATAAAGATGAAAATTTTAGAAACTTACAATCAATTTCTGGCAGCCCACTTATTAGCAGTTCCAGTTCCTTATCATTGAATATAGATATCAATTCACGAGATATCAATTCGATGAAACCCTCCATAAATGCGTTGATTTGAGGACGAATGGCGGTTGTTAGTCGATGCTCGGCTACTAAATCAACATATTGGTGCTTGTTATCCTCGGTTACTCTGATATTTCGACCCCCGGGAATCAGTTCATAATCGGTCACCTGCATAATATACAAGTTACAGTCAAATATTAGCCAAACCAAAAAGCAAAAATTTCATGAATATCAGGTCATAAGTAATCTGAAGAATACGTACTTCAGCACGTTCATACAGAATTCGCTTTTCTTCGTCGGCATCAATGCTGAATGTTAGGTCTAATATATCACTTATATCATTCTGCAATGGATAAGTAAAATTAAGATCAGTAAAGTTCATACCATTCCAGCATGCAAATTAGACCATAGGTTCTGTACATTAGTAAAGGGAGAGAAGACGCTTTACCTCAAGTAACCATTTTAAATTCTTAAAATAATCAGGGTCAATGGCTTCAATGTCATGATATGTCACTTTAGCCCCAAGAATATGCTTGTAAAAGGATCGGGTGAAGTGAACATCAAGGAGCTGTCCATCAAACAGTGCCTTACCTACCTGTAAAATATGCACAAATATATTAGGTACTCTCGTTGCAGAGCCCTTTTCAAGATCGCAATAATGAGAAATACTTACAACTCGTCCGACAAATTTGAAGTATGAAAGATGCTCTGTTTGGTAAACAGAATTAGGGTTCGGCTGAAATGTCGATTCATTCCCCACTGTTGTGAATAACAAAGCTCCCTTGTCAAAGATGACTCTGGACAGCAACTGATACCATTCCCTGGTAAGACCACCAGCATCAATTCCTTCCTCACCTTGGAAATGAACAGTCAACCTCCCTTTCAGATCTTGCTCTGACCTCATGCGCAGCTGATTGTATGAATCTTCAAGAATGTAAGCTCTTCTAACAGATATTCTCAGAGGACTGTGATGGTGATCATGCTGATGCTTGATTTTGGATCTAAAGTGAGATCGCTTGTTATCAAAATCAATAATGCGAGGAACCTTGAGCATGAGCGAAAAGGACTTCTCAAGTAATCCTGGATTCTGCCGGATAAAGGAATTCAGAAGCTTTCTGTGCTTCTCTGAGAACCTTACGAAAGCAACATGTTTCTCATCTATTTTTGTAGCATTTTTCTGTTGACTAGAAGATGATGCAGCCTCATCAACATCAGTAACAGCAGAAATAACAAAATCATGGCCTTCACCTGACTGACCAGGATGCAACTTCTCGCACATCACAAAGAAAGATTCGATGTATGGCAAGACATTTTGGGTACCTGCCGGAAGTGGAGGCACTACATTGGATGGTTTAACAGATGAAGGTGACATATCAGGTACCATATCTGAATAGCTCTCTATTTTGGTAATGCAGTTGCTTAACTCCTGCCACAAGGGCTCAAGAGAGGCATTTATATCCCACACCAGAGAAATAGAAGCATTGTGCTCTTTGTTAGAGATGATCTGGTGTTCTCTATCTTTATCAACCAGTAAACCAACTAGAGAGCTTAATGCTTGTAAAACCCTGAGAACTGGAGCTCCATGAGTAGTAGTAGTATTAAGGAGTGCTTTCTCTACATCCCCAAATATGCGCAACTCTTCAGTTGCTGACTTGGTAAGGTTTTGGACTGAATCAGCAAGTTCAGAGATGAAGAGATGACAATGAATAGGAGCAATAGCAACCAATTTCCTCACTACCTCGGCTACAAGAGAATATGCATTGTCCGAAAGCCTGAACACAAAATGAAAAAAAATTACCAATTGAACATTTATATTAGAATGACGAGTGTCAATAACATAGAGCATGGAAAATAAGCGATACAACCAGGTTCATGGTTGTGGCATAATCATCCATAACTAGTAATCTCAAGCAAAATCTTACATGCTGCCGCATTTAAAGACAAACTTTTACTAGGACAGCTTTAAGAGTGCAGGACGTAAAACAGCAATGACCTAAAATTATCCATTCAAAGGAACCATTCTCTAATTCACATTTCATGCAAGAGGTATTGGTATCTTGATCATGAAAAGGGAAAAGGAATCACAGTAGCTTCATTTTATGCAAAATATCTACAAACACAATACTAGTAAATTATGAGCATATTTGGTCAAGAATGTCCAGAAACCTTGGGCTAATGACTCAAAATGCAAAGCTTTCATGCACACATTAGGAGTGTGAGTTGACATAGAAAAATTCATCGACACATCAAACAACATCAAGAGACAGAGAAAAGAGTAGCTATAAATTTCATTATATACCCTTCACGTGCAAGAAGTGAGCATAGAAGTTGAAGTTCCGGTTTGGGTAAATTATTCATTATACTTTGAGCATTTTGCTCGCTATCGCTGCCAGATGATGATGCCTTCATGGTAACATCACCCTCTCCTGATGTAGCAGCAGAAACTAAATTCGTTTCAGTATCTGATGCTGAAATCTGAGCATCAGCTGGCTGTTCAGATGCAGATGGCCTTGGGTCAGCAGATGAGTTTGATTTCCTTCCGGCATTGTCAATAATGACGTCCAATAAATTTAGCAGCTGCACCAGAATTAAAGCACATCTACATAAATCTCAACAGTAATGTGAAATTTTAACAGTTAAAGTTGTATGCAAAACTCACCTGTTCCAAATGGGCTATACTTCTTAAATACAATGATTGATTCAAGAGGCTCAGAAGCAACGTAAAAGTTGCTTGTCCTTCCAAGTATTGCTTTGTTCCTAATGTGACTTCATCAACTAGCATAACAGCTTTTCCACGTTTGTCATCGGAGCTTGGTGACTCCTCGAGAGACTGTTGTGGCAATCTGAACTCAACCAATAGCTTTGCGACCAAAGGATGATTACGAGCTATGTATGTAAGAGTCTCTAAAACTCGCCGAGATACCAAAGGTGGAACACCTGTTCAAATAGACAATTAATGACATTGGCTACGGATTTTTTTTTTCAAATCATTATTATATGAAGATCAAGTGGGAAATGGGAAAAAGGAAAAAGGAAGTCTTGGTCTTTGATAAAGAGAATGAATGTCCACATTCTTCTGTTTTCACTACCTGCTAATAAAACTGAAAAAAGGTTTTCTGCATTTCAGAATGTTTAAGTAGAAAATGAAGGACACAAGCATCAGTAATCCTAAAAGAAACAATCAAACATTGATATATGTTTATACCAAGCTATTATAATTTATATGATTTAACCTGAGAAGAGATGGTAATTAGGAGGTTTAGCATATTCAACCAAACATTTTATCCAAAAAAAATTGAAGGGATCAATACGGGCTTGAGAATTTGCTTCAGGACTAAAAAATTAGGTGATCTTACAGGTGAATTGTAATTCGGGAAACCAATTTAAATTTGCACAAAATGATACTTACCATCCATACATTGAGGGCGAGAATACACATGACTCCTGCAAGCATACAGCCTATAAGGGGGTTCCGCAGCATTCGTATAACTGGGAGATTTCCTTTTATCCAATATTAACAAGTCCATCATAATTTTTACCAAACCAATTCTGGTTTCAGCATGAGCACAGAGGTTCAGGAGAAGCCTCTGTTCACTTTTGTATAGTGGCTGCAAGAAACAAGATCAATTAGTACACATCATACAAAATAGCCTAGTTGGTCGAACTTCAAAGAGCGCCATAAGAGTACCTGAACTACACGAAGCAACCTGATCAAAGCTTGCAAACCTTCTGTATCAACTAAAGGGGACCCATCTGCCTCAACTGGCTTAATACCCATCGACCGACGAGAAAATATTCCACCAACTCTGTCCAAGCCATCCCCTCGCCTAGAAGCTTCACCCCTGCGATTTCTAGGATACATACCAAACAGAGTTTGATTATACCTACGTGCAAACCTTTCGCGTAACATGTTTGCTTCAGCAACAAGAGCAGGTGTTAGATTTGCAAGAATTGCATCAGAGGAAGTTAGAAGAACCTGGAGTGCCAAAGAAGACAGAGAGAGAGTGATTCAAATTATCAGAATCCAACCATACAAAAAAAGTTAGGTGCATTAAGAATGATGAGTGGCAGAAATATGCAATGATACCTCTTCTCGTACGTCTGAAGGAAAAGTTGCAATGATTGAGACAGTGTCCATTTCCACAGGTTGACCTTCCAATTCTTGGGATTGATGCAGCCTTTGTGCCCTTTGTTGTGCCAGAACTTCTTCACGAATGTCAGGGGGAAGCGCTGCAAGAAATTCTGGATCTATATCCTCAGTATTTGGTGGCTCCGGATTTTGAGGCTGTGGAGCCTGTGTCTGTTGAGCAGAAAGAACCTCAGCACGCAACTGATCAGGAAGTGCATCAAGAAATGCAGGATCAATAGGATCAGCATCACGGTTATTTTGCTCCTCCTCGGCTTGTCCACCTTGATCTTCTTCATTGACTGGATCTTCTGAAACTTCAGTGACTCTATGAAGTGATGCATCTCTCCCACCTATTGGTGTATTATTTCCAAATGATGGATTCGCTCTCCTCATCCGAGTATCACCACCAGCTTGTCTCTCTCCACCATCATCATGACCATCAGCACTTCCGATTTCGACATCTAGACTCCGCAAGCTCTCACCTAAAGTTGCTCCACTTCCACCACTTTCTTGACTCACTGCTTCAACATCGCGCACTACATCAGTATGATCGTACTGAATTTCAACAGACTGAGGTGGTATGCTTGATGGCTGATTAGATTCAGCTGCTGCAGGTACACTATCAGCGCTCCTGGAGCCGTTCAGTATTGCTGAAGAGGGAGCAGGTTGATAACTGCCTCCAACACTGCCGCTGTTTTCAGCCAGTGTTTCCGCTGTCATATTAGCAAACTCAGAGGACGGATTAACTTGAGTTTTGTTCTGTGATTCAACGGTGGTAGAATTATTGGAGGATTTCTCAGAGGGTGGCCGCCTCAAGCTGGAAACAAGTAAATCCTCAAGGCCTTGGGGAATTACAGATGAATTTGATCCAGCACTTAGCTGACTTTCATTGGCCCACAAGTTGATTCGGTGTCCTTGGCGTCCATTTCGCAGTGATCGGAAGAAGGAATCCAACCGTGACGAGAAACTCTCTGAGCTCCTGACAGCATTGCGATCATTCTCTGAAAAGAGAAAGGTAGATAGAAAATTAGATTCAGAACGCATAGATTATTTCAAATTTATTATTGAAAACACTGGTTTGAATATAGTATTGAAAGGCTGGTTGTATCATGCAGTCACATAAGTCTAAAGAAAACGAAAAGAAAAAGATCATTATATTTCACCCGATATTCTAGGAAGACCTGCATGAAATGAAGGCGGCTCCACAAGAAGTGGGTGCTGCGACAGGGCAGTGCTTTCACCACTTCTCCCCAAGAGATTATAGATGGATGTAGTTCGCCCCTGGCGACTGGAGCCAAAAATTTCCACAGGCATGACATGGAAACTTTCACTTGATGTGCTATCTCTGCCAAACACCTCTATGTGATCAAATACATTTACTCCATTCATGCCCTCACCCAATCTCAGTATAACACCGTCCTCATCATCCTCTTCATCTTCATCCTCCTCCATGATCTCCTCATCAAATTCATCTTCATCAATTTCATGATCATCTTGATCTGTATCAGGATGTGGTAGGTGATGGGCATCATCTTCCTCAATATCATTGTGTTCATCATCATCAGCATCTTCATCTTCATCGCCTTCATCACCTTCATCACCTGATATATCATCATCTTCGTCATCTTCATCTTCATCAAGATTCCCTTGTACACCAGGCCTAATATCAAATCGTATCCCCACACTGTCAAGGCCATTTTCAATAGTTTGTGTATCCTCAGCATTTTCCTGCATGTAATCATCTTCACCAGCAGTAAAGCCCCCATCCATTTCCTGGTCATGTTCCATATCATCAGTGACAGCCTCAGAACCACCATAGTTCTGGACAGTGCCAAGGGACTCAATTCGGTCAGCTGACATCAAATTTTCATTAGCATGAATTGTAGTATCTATGTCCTGAGCCATGCTACCACCACCGTCTTCCCTAGGCTGAACATGATCAGTAGGTTTTATCAAACGCTCTTTTCTCCCATTAATAGACTCGAAAGCATTAACATGTTCCTTGGACACCAATTCCAAAACTTTCAAGATTCCAGTCACCACCTTCGATGAATCAGTATGGTCCAGGTCTAACACGCGAAGTGTTCGAGTGAATGACTGAACAAGACCAACCTCAATGAAAGTAACAGAAGCTTCTGGAGAGATGTACGAGCCAGTCGGTGAACGAGCAGTCAGTACATCATTGAGCAGGTCGATGAGAGCCTGAATGTCAACTCTTGGTGCCTTGAAACCACTAGAAGAATCAACAAAATCATTGAAAACATCAATAATCTCCGTGAAGATTCTTTTTCTTGCCTCAGTTGAGCGAACACAAGATGCCACCAGAAACTGATTTGCTCTGCTGGCCAGTTTATGGCGCCAGTCCACTTCTGTTTTTTTCTCCTTTCTCTGGGTTTTAGAATATGGAAGAAATTTGTACAGAACATGGTGAAAGATCCCACCAGTACAACAAGCAGCACCAGCTCGTTGAGGAATCGCCTTGTAACTGCAAACCTCTGCATCTTTTCGGACCAGAATATGAACAGATGAAGCATACATTTGAAGACTCTCGGTCAGAACCTTCAATATGAAGACGACCTTTGCCATTGACACACAGGATTCTGGACTGTTGACTTCATTCTCTTCAGGTACAGTGGCAATAGCTTTTCCTTTACCCTTGTTTACTGAAACATCAATTTCCATATCAGTAGATGATGAGCCAATATTGATTGTGGATTCATCCTCGGTAGGAGGTATAAATGATATTACAGAATCCAGTAGAAGATCAATCACATTAACAAAACTTTGAGGAGGTTTCCTATGAACTTTGGAATTTCTAGAATTTGCATCAAGAAGCTTCCCATGCCCACTACTAGGAGCTACTGATACTGTATTGTCAACGCCTCCCTTCCCATCATTAGTTTGTAGTTTTTCCTCCTCTGTTTTATCTTTCTCCCTTTCTTTCTCTTTGCTCTTATCTTTTTCACGGTCTTTTACTAGTACAATATATGGCCTATCTCCCGCCGTCTCAACTTGACACACCGATCTAGCAGCTTGCATGAAAATTACTGGATCCCGTTGAACAACTGAACTTAAACTCGATAGGAAATTTCGGGGAGTTAGTCTTCCACTGGATTGTCGGTTAGCAGCAGTTGCAACAGTATGCCGTATCTCAGACTCCATAGCTTGTTGGAGGGTATGAGAATCTTCAAGGATGTGACGTATTATAGCAGCAGCGATACTGTCAAAGCCAACAAACAAGCTACTTGCTGGCAAGGAAAGAAGCGAATGCAGACCTCCAGCTTCAAGAAAACTAACAGCAACAGAATGGGTTCTCGTGAGAGTAGAACAGAGCTGCAAAACAGCATGCATTGTTTCAGAAGGCAGTTGCTTCCTGATGCAACCACAAGCTATTTCAACGAGCCGCTTTTGCTCTTGTACATCCACGTGCTTACACAATGTCCCACAATTCAACTGCCCTTTCTTCTGCTTATCTTCATCAATAACAATAGATGTTTGGTTGCCCTCATCATTCTTCTTGAGAAGTTCTAATAAATCAGCATTTATTGTTGAATCCACTTGAGCAAGTCGATCAATGGCCACGAAAGCTGAAGTCACCCATTTAGGAACTTGAGATGTTTCATAGTCATGGGAACCAGAACTCCACAGTAAAAGAAGATCTGAAGCAACTTTAACCAAACCATTCTTGGAAGCTACTTCTTGTGCTGCTGTATCTTCATTAAGAATTAGAGCAAGAACATGGAAAAAAGCAGAAAGCATGTTTTGGTTCCCGCTGTCGGTTATGTTACCACAAAGCTTCACTTGATCTATGATAAATGAAATTACTCTTGGTCTTTCCTGGCCTTCATTTTGGGAGCATATCATCACAAGCAGATCACGAACAGGGAAAGCTAAAGTCTCTTTCATTTGTAGAAGTTTCCTGCATGTTGACAATAGCTCATCAACCGGAGGGAGTTGCAGCGGTTCCTCTTCAATAGCCTCACTATTTACAATTGTGGCATCTTCCTCTGTATCTACTGTCCCAGAGTTCCCAAGCGACATTGCAAGTGCTCGAGCAAGTTCATCATCTTCTTGGGCTTCCTCGGGATGTGAAAACAACCATTCCATTGCAAGCTCCACACTATTTGAACCAACATGCCGCAAAGCCTCTTCTGCTCGAGACCTCGAAAACCCCATCTCTACAATTGTTGAAATAGCTGTTTCATTTGGGGGAGGACCAGCAACACGGCTCACGTTACTACTGACATTCTTCACTTCTACGCCGGAGAATATGTGCCTAAAAATATTAACAACCCTCGTAATGAACTCATGACTGTATTCAGGGAAGCGTGGATGGGTCCAAAAAGGAAGCACAGCCTTCAGTACCATGGACTGAAGAATTTTCACAAATGTTTCTGCATCCCGAGGAAATAGAACATCCCCACTTACAAGAGGCTGGGTTAGCAAATGCTTCGTGAATGGAGATAAAATGAGAGATGAATTTACCAAGTGTTCCATAAGTTTACCGTAGCTAGCTGAGGGTCCATAAATTATTAAGTGATCAGCTTCTTTTGTTTCATTTTGCCTCCCCTCGTCAGTCTCCATAGGAGAAGCAGGAGAACTATTGATGGGAAAAGGCAACTGACTGGTAGCCTCAAATGTGGTCAAGATTGATTGAATGACTCCTCGTCCATATAAGGAATTCAGTATCACAGGATTACATGAATCAGGTTTCTCCAAAAGAATGCCGTCAATGAACTCGATGACCTTGGCGAAGTAGCGGCATTTAGTTGAAACAGAAACCTCAGATCCAGAAGAGTTTAAATGACCCCCAAAATTCATGTGATCCATAGCTATAGAAGCAAAGGTAGAGGCCACTGATTTTGATGTAGGAGACACATTTAGCGTATCATCTCGTCGACGAGATGGAAGCAACATCACCTTTCCCAACTCTTGAAACAAATTGGTAATGTGAATCGACAATGATCTTACCATATCACAACAAGAATGGTAGTATGACCTCTGATTGTCATCATTCTTTCTAGCACTAGGTTCAGTCCCATCAGAAGAACCAAACTGGTGTAAATTCTGACTTCGGGCCCGCAGGTTTGAAGAGCCGTCAACCATCTGTTGTTGCTGAAGCCCAGAAGAGCGAGAGAGGTCGCGATACATATTAATCAGGTCAAAAAACTCGGATTCAAAGCTCCATCCAGATGAGCGCCTCCTAAGTAAAGGATCAAGAAACTGCCTTAAGGAGTTCAACCTGGGGTCTTCAGTATCACTGGTACTCGAGTCATGCTGCCTTGAAGCATCAAGCCTACCACTCAAATCATCCTCAACTTCCACCTTAGTGTCTTCAAGCAGCGCAATTTGCCACAAAACTTCACGATGAATACGACCAATATCTTCTAAAACATCCTTATTTCCATTACCGAATTCGGTAAGCAATGCAGTTACCCACCGACTATCTTTGGAGGCAGCCAAAAATAAGAGGAATTCAACTAGGGAGAGGGATGAAAACACTATTCTATCTGGACTGCCCCTAGGGTCCAGCAGAAAGGATCCAGACAACAAACTGAATCCATTCAAAGTTTTCTTCAGATGATCGCGTAGAGAAGAGCAGAAAGCACGAGCAAGAGGAGTGGAATGATGTTGAGTAAAACACTTGAATACCATGGTACTATGTAATGCTATGGACATTCCCTCGGATGATTGAGTAATACTTGGGCGTAAGAGAAGTTTCAGTAAAGCTTCAATACCAGATTTCTCCACAAATAACCGACATGTTTCAGAATTTTCTAGTGTCCTGTGAACAAGTACCATCACATGAAAGATGCAAAGCTGCATACACTGCTCATCACTGATGTTTCCAACTGAAGAATCTGAAGCGCCAATCAGGGAGCAAGATTCCAGGTTTTCTTTGTCCTTGGATTCCGAAGAATCCATTTCCATTGAGTCACTATCCTCGACTTTTCCTGCTGACTCACTACACTTTGTGTCCCCCGGCAATGCAACCTTACTAATTATTTCTATTATTAGATCAACACCATAACCTCGCAAAGAAGATACATGCCGGAAAAGCTCTTCCACGGCATTTGCCAAAGGTACAATACCTTCATTCATAGCCATCACATACTTTTTGTCAGTAAATATGTCAAAGAGGAAGCGCAATGCTGAAGTTTCTCTCACAGCCTCCAGACCCTTGGCATTGAGGCAAATAGCTCCAATACCATTGGGAATACAAGTAATAGCTTTTGAAGAAGGAATCATTCCAGCCACCACGGATGATAAAAACGTAGAAGGTAGACCCAAGTCGTACAAAACATTAAAACATGTCGGATCTTTGTGGATCATTTCACTCATAAGAGTCACAGAAGAGGAGTAAATTTCACCTCCAAATTTCTCCTTGTTACTGAAAATTATCGATAAAGTAGGAGTCAAAGAAACATCATAAGAATTCTGTGATCTTGTAGAGTTTGTGGTGGCATAAGTGGCAGAACCGAGTGCCTTCAACAAAGATCTTATGAGTCTCTTCTGAGTGGACAACTGATCACCACTGTTGTATCTAGAACATTCACCTATTGCCAAAGAATTATCCTCTGTCCCAGCAAAATCAATTACTCTGTTTACTTCAATCTGCAATCTGTGAACTAAAAGCTCTACTCCACCTAAATCTCTGAAGAGGGTGACAGCAGTATTGCTGTAGTCCATGAGCTTCTGTAGAGTTTTCACAGCTAAACAAACAAGATGCAAATGAGTTGGATCTGAATCTTCCAAAAGTGGTAAAAAGGTAGGTACCATTCCTGAACCTCTAACAACACTACCAGTGCTCGAAGAAGATATGACATGTAGCAAATAGAATCGTAGAAGTGCTTCAACAAAGGCAACAGATGACAGATCACTCGAGTTGTTTAAAGACAAGATCGCTCTCTGCAATACATTCAGGAGAATCATGCGATTACCACCAGCAAAACTGATGCTTGATCCGCTCAACGTGCGTTGCCTCTCATGAGATGCTGAATATGCAGCTAATTGTGCTCCCAAAGCAGTCATTGCAAGTGTTCTTATGGTACCGGAAATTATTTCTTCGGACCTCACAATTCTAATTAATTCATTTGTATATTCTGGCTCATTAGCAAAAAATGAAACAAGTTCATCGTGAGAATCACTAGACTGGACAAGCACAATAAAGGCAAGAAGACAAATCTTGCTGTAAAGCCTGCATATTTTGGATGAACGGAATGCACGGGCATATCTGATTCTTGTCAATAATGAGAATCTGAGCTCCGAAGGAACATTATACTGCTCAACACACAATTTCATCATTGACAGGTCATCCTCTTCTCGTAAATGAAGATCTGGGAGGTTAATCACACTCATCCCAGATGAAACAGTGCTGCTATTTCCCACGAGGCTTGGAGAAGTGGTGCCATGCAATTCAAAATAAAGTGTTGATCCTATGCGATACTGCAACTTATCACAATCATTTTGTACCTCGGAAGGAAACAGGCATAACCCATCCTCCTGGGTCCTCTCGTGTAATGTGACACATGAATACAAACCCAAGCCTTCTTCCTTGCTACCCCAACCTTGTGCAAGTGATAATAGAGAACTGTTAACCGAACCACATCCAACCAGCTTTCCACTTGTGTGCAGTTTGGATGGGGTTATTTTCACTAGTGAAGAAAGAGTCTCCAATGCTGCTATGAGAACTTCAGGATCTGTTGAAGCAAGCAAGAGCTTGAAATGCTGAGGAGAAAAATAGGAGAGTTAAATTAAAAGGCACATAACATAACAGAAAAGTAAGAGAAGTACACAATTTACTATCAGTGTATAGTAGGCTAGCAAAGACATAGTAATTGCTCTATCAATAGAGGAAATTGTTGCAATTTCCGGTCACCAACTCACCTCTAAACCACTGAAAGAACTCTTGTTATGGCAATTTTCTAGAATAATTTGCATGACTCTCAAAATTTGCAAAACTGCTTCCTTCGGGAAAGGGCTGAAATCGCCTAAAATGTCATCAGATAAAAGGAGTTCCTTTCTACATGATAAATATGTCTTGAAATATGTGTCAAAATGTAGAAATAGTGGCCTCCAATGGTGGAAGTTACCCTGAAACAGAAGTAATAATTAAGTTGAAACAATGATGGAACCAGAAAAAGGATAATAATTTTCAAGATCAAAGTTCTGCTACCTTTCCATATTCCCAATGAAAACTGGAGAGAGGTATTGCTATATCCTGTAATGGGCATTGAATCACCTTCTCGATGAAAGCTTTTATTGTTGGGAGCTGTAAAAGAATATGATGTCAAGGTGCATGTCCAGGCAAGAAATGGCCATAACAGTATAATTATGGAAGAAGTTGCAGAAACTGTGATAAAACTAAACATCAAAATAAGTAGTATGCCAGTAACCAACACCACACTTAAAATCTTTCAATAGTTTCATAACCAAAAGAACGATATAATGCAACTCTTAAGTATCGTAAATTTAGTCAAAAAAAGTATCGTAAATTATTAGGCCGTTGCATCTATTTCTTAATTTGTTATATAAGATACAACAATAAAATATTATTCTGCTTCCCACACCTGGTTTTATTCCCCATCCAACTGTTATCATGTTAACCAGCCATTCCTTCCTAAAACTCTCTGTTCATGGATAACACAACCAACTTTTTCAAGAGAGAATTATGATCATGCTATTTTTTGTTTGGTCCCATACATTACTCAATGGATGTAAAGGGGCATTAAAAATAAGATATTAGTTATGTTGTTTACTTAGATGCTACTCCTCGATGTTTCAAAACATTATGCAGGGGGTCTCACAGGCTTCTCTGAACCATTGACAAATATAAACCAAACCCAGAAGAGGATTTTAGTATGTGGTTAACAAATTGAACTATGCTTATTTGAACTAGTGGTCTAGAGAAATACTATACATACTTAAAAGTTCTACCAAATAGAATCAGTACATTCTTTACGTGATAAATATTCGCAAACTTGAAATGAAAAAGGCATGAAATAGAACATCTTATTATTTGCTTTCTAAACATAGTTGTTCTACCTAATCGACATAAAAACTTGAACTTCAGTCAAAATAAATTATTATGCCCTCCCACAGGCGATTGAGCTAGATAACTAAACTTTGGCACCCAATACACAAATGAGCTTTCAGGATCTATAACTTAGTGTTTTCTTTTGTTAGCATCAACTTATAATATATCATCCTATCTCACTTGAGATTGGCCAACGTGACAATTAAGTGAATACTGAATCAGGGAACTCAACAATTCCACTAAAGATATTATTTATGCAAGCTTGCATAAAAATACTTATTTCTATATGCATACAGATTGATAAATACGTGTATGCACAAAAGGCACCTTTGTGGTTTAGTTTATGTTTTACCTGCAAAGTTTGAGGCTAACTCCAGTTTTTATCTTGAGTTACAGGCATATGGTGTACTTACATTCAAATCAGGTAAAGAAAAATTTGGTCCCAAATTTCTGAAAACTTGAAGTTTACAAATTTAGGTAACTACACACACACGAGAAACAATTTTTTTAGATATAGCATTTCTTCACTCTTCTACACTTTCATTACTTATTCTTTTCGTTCTAATTTTCCTTCTTCCTCAATCCCCTGACAAAGTATTCTACATTATCACATCTAAAAGAGTCCATCTAATATTGGACAGCTCCTACATTTTATAAATGTTAATTTTCAAAATAGTACTTCCTTCTATTTAGGCTTTGCTTTATAAGTGAAGGAAAGAGCCAGTACTGACGAAGCAAACATATAGCAAACTCTGATTTTAAACTACTATAAATCTTCTAAAAATTTAGAGCTACACAAAATGGGGCCTTCGTCCTCAATGCCCAAATAGAAAAACTGCCAATTTCAAAATATGACAGAGGACTCATTCAGAATTCTCTCAATCCAGTATCGTGACAATCCACCACTTCTCCCCAGCCTCCCACCATCCAAAACCTAAGAAACCAAATATAGTATATCAATAAAACCTAAAGCTTACATATTTTACAAACTTTCTCGAATCTAACATCTACCCATTTACCCTATTCCTCCATTTGTGGTCACTGTATAAATAACGAAGTACAACTAAACACCAAAACTCATTGCTCCAAACCTCTTAAATACAATCCATAATACAAATTTGTTCTCCCGAAATTCCTTAGCCCCAAAAAATATGTTAAAGCATACCGGTCATGTCAACTCAACTCACCTGCTAGAAACTGCTAAAATAACACTGGTAACCATTAATTTAAGGCATAAATAGAGTTATATAATGAGTTAATTAAAAAAAGCCACAAATAAAGAGGACATACAGGCTCAGTGTCAAGCTTAACAGAGGGACCAATTGCTCCTTCACTGGATACCAGTTGCCGTAGCCTCGACGGCAAGCTCGATCTTATATTGGCCATTTTTTCAAACCTGCGCTACTCTATTAACTGTAACAAACAAACCAAAAGGGAAAAATTCATCATCAAAACCTAATTACCTTAATAATCAATAGTTAACAATAAAATTAAACGATAATCCCGATAAAGACATCAATCAATTAAACAAATAGAGACAAAATTGAACTTCTACCATCAACAGAGGCGGTGGATGCTCTGTTCAGATATAGATTGTTGAAAACCTGTGTATAGATACAGATATATATACGTATGGGAAACCCCAAGGGTAGAAGAGAGGAGGGGTTTTTAATTTGTTTTGTGTGTGAAGTCGCTGTGTTGTAAACCTGGAAAAGCCAATTTTGCTCTGTTTATATATACACACACTAAACACGCAGTGAGGCCTGACAAGTGAAGAGCTATTTCTTAGCGGAAGCCTTTTTGCTATTTGGTCCCTCTTCTTCTTGATTATTATCCAATCCTTCTTTCTCCATTACCTTTTCATATTATTAATATTATTATTCTCTTAATCTCTTTATTACAAATAAAACATAAAAATATCTTTTTTTGCAAAAGATGTTTCTACATAATAATACTTTTTTCCAGATTTTTTTTTTTTTTTTTTTTTTTTGATAATTCAATACTTTTTTCCAGATTTATAAATCAACATCATGTTCTAGTATGATCTTTCGAAAAAGTTTATAGAATTTTGATGAGTAAGTAAAAAAAATTATTTTATTTGCAGAAGTTTTGTTAAAAATAAAAAAGGAGGTCCAGGGACGGACCCCTTAAGGCGGTCGCCCCCCAAGAAAAATATGATCTTTATACAGAAACTTGTCAATTATATTCAATCGGAGTCAGTGGAATAGTGGTTGGAGTGCTGAATTTATAATCAAGGAAGATGGGGTTCGAATACCTTGTTCTGCAATTTTCCTTCTTTTTTCAGTTATAAGCTATTCATCTTTCTTTCTTCTAGATTATTAATATATGGATCAATATATAAATATTAATATGGTCATATGTACTAACATTAATGTAAATATTTGATTTTGTAAAATGCACTACAGTAAAAAAAAAAGTTTTAATATTAATTTTGGTACTTATACCATTTCTATTTTACATAACTGAATTTATGTTGTAAAAATGTTTATGTGTTTTAATATTACTCAATATCTTGAACCATTGGTTGAATGTGGCTTTTTTTTTAAAAATCTAGTATATTTCTTCAGCTTTTATTAGATAAATATAGAATATCACTTATTTTCATTTAGTTGCCATTTTATCAATATACCAGAAAAATATCGATTTTACTATTAAAAAAAATCTCGCCCCTCCAACCAAAACCCTCTAGGTCCGCCCCTGGCGAGGTCTGAATTCATCATTGTAGTTTCATAACTAAGTTTTGTATAATTTAATGTTTTATTTTTCTAGTGCATATTCATGGAATATGTATTATTATTTAGAAAAGTTTGACATATAGTTAATCATTTTTTGATATAATTATTATGAGTTTGTTGTAGTTTGTTTGGTATTCATGTGCCAATATGACTAACAAAATTATGAAAATTACATGAAGTTATTATAATCAATAATAAGAAGATAAAAACTGGACCATTATATTCACTTACTCTTTATACAAGTTAAAAGTATATAATTTTGATGTAGTGATAGATTAATATCTGGTGCATTAAGTACAAATTCACAATGTTAGTATTTTTATATTGCACATTTGATATATGAAATCAAATTTTATAAATTAAATTCATATACTTAAAAAAATTAAAGTATTGATTTGAAAAAAAATTGTATAATTGACACTATGATTTGTTTTTATTCATACAAGTAAGGACGGGACAAACATTGTTTGGGTGCATGAGTCCCTTTGGACGGGCCAAACATTGTTTGGGCCAAGACACTATAAGTGTTCTTGTGGACGCGCTCGACGGCCATGAAAGCGAGGGCAACAAGGGGAGGGTAATAGGAGAGACGCCGGTTGATGACCGAGCACGGCTACACAATAAAACATGTTGCTAGTAGTCGAAATAGGAGTCGAGATGGGATGGGTAGTGGAGTTGTCATCTCCTTTTTCTTTAATATTTTTCTCCCTTTAAAAACAAAATATTTGAATTTTTGTATATAATCATAAGTTTTTCTATTTATTTTCATATTTATATTGGTGTTTGAATAAACAATAATATATTTTTCTTAAATGTATTCAGGTTACATACTTGATTTAATTTATTTCGAGACATCGTCAGGCACTTTATGTGGCAGTATTCTATTTTACTATATAGTATTGATTTTAGGAACTCATAAAGTATGTTTGCCATTCATGTGACAGAAAGGTAAAATGATCATAAATAATATCGAATATTTAAAATGATATTCACTCAATAAGATCGAGTAACAAATAGCATATCAATAAGAAGAAACTAAATTGATAAGTCTTTCAACCATAACCTATTCACTCTTGGAGTAGGGGAGCTTCAAGTCGAATGTAGTCATACATAAGCCCCTGGAAAGGACTTTGACACCTGGGCTGAGTTAAGTATATAGTATTGTCCCCTTTCACAAGCACACCACCTTGTATATCTATGTTGTACACCCAATATAGCCCATGAATTCCATGCCTTGCTATTGAATTATCTCTCCCAATTAGTCCACTTGTAAATAATGGTCGATTTGAATTCGGATTATTCACTCGAATCTACATCAACAAAACAAAAAAGAATTTTGCTGATACTACTAATTATGTTATTATTGATAAAACCAAATTTATTAATTTACCTGAAGTTCGGCTAGAGACGCAGATGCAAGTGCAACCCGTAACTTATAAATCCCACCTTGATTAACACCGTCTAATGTGAACTTGATCTGCCAAGTTGTTCCTTGATATGTGTTGTCTTCTTTTTTCCTTCAAATGAAGAAAAACAAAGAGAGATCAAATAATATTCCTCCTAATGGATACAAAACTCATTCGGTAGCAAATATTATAGAGTGAAGAGCAAAAATACCCTCCCTATAATTTATATATAAAGGAATTTCAAATAGGGATTTTTTGCTAATAAATATAACATAGGAGGATTTTTGCCAATTAGATAAAGCACATGGATATGTTTGCGTTTAGCTCAAGAATTATTTTATAACTACGGCGTTTTAATATTTATCTCTTGTTTGGTAGTGTTGATAAATAAACGAGCGGACCCATAAACTAGTGATAACTCGTTTCATAATAATTTCCATGGTACCACAACAATTATAAATGGTGAATTTTGCCTCATTTTATTAACTTGCGACTAATCTATAGACTCTGCTACTGTTCTTGCCATTTTTCTATAGTTGCTATCAAACGAGTTCGAGAAAAGTAAACAGACATAAATACATATATATAGTTAGAATATATCACACACCTGTTAACCTGTGCAAAGAACCAATCTTTTGTGTAGTTACTGGTGCCAACAATGTAAACCAAGTCTTCATTAGGATATAACTCTGTGTACCTATCCCATAATCCATACTGCCTAAATTTGTCTGGATGATTTATATAGAGTTTGTTAACGTATTTGGGATCCGGATCAGGAACATAATACTCTGCAGCAGAACGATCGGGAATGCCTATTTCCCACAACGTTGGCCCATCACGAGGAGCCTCGTATACAATATCATCCATCTCAATATTACAACCTATACGTACATTCTCAAATCAGGTGTTGTAAAAATTGGAAATGACATAGTAAAGAGAAAGATAAAGAGAGATAGACAGGCTTTGTTGTACCTGAGGTTATGGTAATGGAAACTTCATTTCTATAATCTCCAATGAAGCCGGGTACCCATGCATAAAGATTGTAGGTACCAGTGCATACATTGTTTATTGAAAAGTACCCCATCTCATCTGCTCTGCTCCAAAATTGGTAATTCTGATAATACAAAACCAAAATACTTCTTTAGTTCTATTAGGACGCTCAACATTTCACTTTTAGTCCCGTGCTTTAAAAAGTAAAATTTGGATGAGAAAGGAGGGAAAGGATAAAATGTGCATTTAAATTTATAAAGTTGTGACTAAAAAGTGTCATTTTTCGAAAGCAAGGGACTCAAAGTGTTAAGCGTTTGGTAACGTAAGAACAAAAAAGCGATGTTTCCATTTTCAACTTAAACGAACATTAAACGAACATTGCATTAATTACCTTGCATTCTCTTTGCCAGGATCCAACGTCTCCGGGAGGTGCCAATCCCACGTATGCACTATTTGCTGGTATATAATCACTACTAACATACCTATGTAAGAAAATATACATATATAAGTACAAAAATGCCAGCAATAATCTAGTTTGTAACTTTTTATAAAGTTACAAGCAAATTATATTGCATATATACCTGTCGGAGACTAACAGTCTACCGCTTAAATTACCCCTCTGATCCGATGATTGGAAGTCCTCTGAAGCTGGAAAACTGTAAGGCCAGCTTTGGACCTCAATTGACATCTAAAAATAAATTTTAATTAATGCTTGCAGTTTGTCGCACTTCAGTTCATTGTTATATATATTGCCTTATGAAACTAAAAGACCTGTTGTTTGGCATCGTCCCACATGGTTAATGGATCATCTCCATCCATGACGGAGTTTACATAGACAAAAACTGGGCCAAAAACTTTCTTCCATGGCTCACCTTGACCGAATTTCGGAACCAGGTCATCTCCGGTATAATGAGCACTCAGAAAAACCTGGAGAACAGTCGAGCAGTTGTACTTTGAAATCAAATAAACATCGTAAAAACACTAATAAAGAGCTTAATATAAAGAATATACTCACAGAGAGAGTAGTGGGTCCCACGTGGGACGTGAGGTTTTGTTTGACGGGCCCACCGGACCTATACTCGTCACTAGCTGTGATGTTCCAGAATCCGACTGGAGGGTCCACAGAGATCCACCCGTGTACTTTGATATCTTTGTTATCACATGAATACTGGTACTTGTCATCAACCTATAATAGAAGTGCATTGTATTGAACAATCCACATTTAACTCAATCGATAGTAATCTAACAGGTGAAGTGAAAAATAACTGACTTCTCCTATAAGCTCAGGCTCCACAGGATTAACTAGAAGGACTGCCTCAGGGTAGGCAAGAGGTTGGCCTCTTCCGGGTAACCGGTCATCTGGTAGGGGCATAGGCCTATGTCTATTGTCTGCAACCGCCATGTAATGAAACCTATACATTTTCATTAATACCTTTATTAGAGCTAAGGGTATTTTAGTCATTAGCGTATGTATCCCATTGTATAAATACTCTACTAGGAGCACACTAGTATTTTTCGTATGTTTATGATGTCAAATTATGATTATAGATAAGGAAAGTGAAACATTAACTTGTCTTTTCGGAGTTTGAATGCAATCCTAGTTTCACCGAGGCTAAAAGCTGGCCATTCCATTGAACCGACATGTTCGTAAACCGCATAGGTGTAGAAGCCCGAGCAACCACGGAGCAAAACAAACCTAAAACAAAACAATAAATGGTGTTCATCACCAACAATATTTGTTTATTTGAGTGTGTGTGTGTGTGAATGGTGAATGATTAAGAAAGAACCTTTTATCTATATTTATAGGAGCAAGCTTTCCCTGAAGAGAGGGATCCCATGGTCTTGAGAATGATACCTCTACTTGTTCTTCAGTTTCCATTACAACTTCAAATTTTGTTGCTTTGATCCTACATTGAAGTCGAAATAGCTGTTTAAGGCTTGGGACTTCAATCGACAATAAACTTAGAAAGGTATGATGTAATAAATAATATAATTAAACTTACACTTCAAAAGTTCCTGTTTTGCTACTTCCATCTAGTGCATTCCACACCACATCCCAGTACCTAAATATTCATTATAATCCGGTTATTTAAAATGGTTCTGTAAACCGGACCTGAATACTGCTTCCTCGCATAGCATTAAGTCAAACACATACAAAATCAATTACCCTCTGTTATTCTCATCGTTGAGAACTTCGAGCAAATTGTCAACGCCATTATAACGAATTCCGGTAACAATTCCCTCTGGATTTGATAACGTGACTTGAACTATTCCATTGTCCAACATAACCTAAAAAACAATGCTAACAATGAGTTATAAATGGATGCACATAAACAAGTTTGAGATGTTCATATTAAAACTTGATGCAATGATTCTTAAGAACTCGTTAAAATGTGTCTAAAGATAAGCAAGATAACGACGAAGGAGAATATTAATGATTTACATGACGATCTTGAATGTACAAACGAACCCCTAAAGGCGACATGACTTGAACTCCTGCACAAGAAAAAAAAAAGTATTTCTCAAGTTCAATAACCATATGAAGGAAAAATTATAAGATTAGATGTTTCTTACTGTATAATATTCAATCTATGATGAATAAAAATGCAAATGAGGAAGGTGTATTAATATAAACCAGCTATACAAGAGGAAGAGTTTGCCTCCCTTAACAAGAAAGAAAACACTTTTTGAATTACTCATATGAATATAACTTTAGCTTTAGTAATGTCTTTCCTTATTCCCACTACCGTTTGGTGGCTTGTATGTAACTTTAAAGAGTCGCTAAGCTCTTAAAAATCATGGCCATTGTGTGAAAGAAGAGGTCCTTTTTATTGCAGTTTTACAAGTTTAGCATTAATATAAGATAGTGATGAAGAAAAGTGCATGTAATATAAGTTTCTGAAATCTGAGTGGATAATGCTTTTGGATTTTGATTATATAAATTTTATTACGAACCTCATTTAATGCTAATCCTATACATTGCATGCTCAAGTAACTAGTGAAAAACTCATTTTGACTTTTGGGCAAGTAAATGTCAAATTTTCACATGATTCAAGATCTAATTTTTAAAAAGTCACTGTGTCAGTTGATAACTCAAAGAAAACAAGTAGTCTTGGTAGCCATTAATTGAATGAAAAGATAATACAAGCTTTAGGTTCTTTAGCATACAAAGAAAAGAGGCAAACAAATAATAAAAGAATGAATAAGAACAAAAGCCTAAATAACTAGGGCAAAGACTAAAAGACTAAACTACCCTTCTACTAAATATATACAAGTTACACTAATAATAAAACTCTAACACTAGTGTCATAAAAAATATGCAGATTATCCCTTTATGAAATAAAAAAAACGATTGATACGTCTTTTTAGTGCGACCGGTATTATTCATCTGCGTAGAAATACAATTAGAACTCATTTTTTATGTTGAAAGGACAATTTAAACCCCTATTATATCATACTCCACTTTTTAGCAATTTATCTCCTTTAAATATGTCTAATGGGCAATGTACCTTCGTATGAAAAGAAAATATGTAGATTACACTAGCTCTTGTGAAATAAAAAAAATTTGGAAATTGGTGATAAAATTGTTTTTTTCTTCCCTTTTTGATCTAATATTATGCAGGACATTTTAGTCTTTTAACACAAAAATAATTGTTTCAAAAGCTAACAAACACGATGAATATCGATTTTTTTTTTTACATAGGATGGAAATGGATGAGTTTTAGCCCACTTTTTTCCCTTAGAAATTGCCTATTTCAATTTCGAGGGAGGTAAAATGCTATTACCCCCCTTTCTATATTTCTTACTTGAGCATTCCAATTTTAAAACACACAAACTAAAATAGGAGCCTAGGTTTCTTCTTCCCATTAACCAAAAAAGAAATGGAGAAATTATTGAGCAATTAACATTTACACCCTAAAAAATACATTATGGCATTTTTCACCCTTGAATTGCACATTCTTTGCCGAGATGCACCTTACTTGGGTGCATAGTCCCCATTGTTTTGCCAAACAATAAACAATATACAATTCGAAGGTGTAAAGTTTCAAAATTTTAATTTCAGGATTAAAAAATCAAAAAAAGGTATCTTCCGGGTGCAAAATGTCAATTCCTCAAAATTATTTTTACCTGTAGTAGAGTCCCCACAACTGCAAATGGTCTTTCTAATAATATTCTTAAGTCGACGACCGACACTACCACTCATGTTGGTCCCGCCAAGCTTTGTTTTTAGAGTAGTACTCAACTAACTCCACCGCCACCAACGCCGCCGGAATCCATCATCCTCCGATCCGCCACCAATTAATATTAATAAATACTAAATGGGATGATTTGGTTATTCTAAATTCTATAATTGCGGTATTAATAATAGAGAAAGGGAGAAGTTATTGGGAGTTTTTACACGATTGCTTGAAGCAGGTAAGATTGGTTATTTTTCCACAAAAGAATAGGACTCAACCGACTCATCTATTCAGCCCCTTCACTTTTTGATTCAAAATAGATTTTTCATGGTTTTATTATGATTCATGACTCCGGCTTTTCGAAAAGACGATGCATAATTTTTTTTCAAAATATTCTTGCGGCTAGAAAATTTCGTCGCAATTTCACTTTTAAATTTTTTCATCAAATTGATTTGACATCTTCAACTCACTTGCGAAAAAAAAATTTCTCTAAAAATGCAGCACAACGTTAAGGTCGAAATGTTCATCTATAAATATTAAATTAAAATTATTTCACTTGAATAAGAAAAAAGAAATGTTGTTTGAGTTTGATATCGAGACAGAATATCCCCAAAATTATCTTACTACAGCAGATTTTCTACTCCCAAATTGCACTTCCATGTTCATGTTGGTACAAGTTTATTTACTGCATTCCATATAATAAAAGTTGTATTTATCGACTAATTATATCAATGACATGAGACAATTTGCAATTTAATCCAGAAGTCCAAACAAAATCAAAAGGCTATTTTGAAGAACAATGTTGATCATTAATTCTTTACTACCAGTTCACATGAAATGAAACTAAATAAATATCAATTAAAATTTCCCGACAGGGATTAGTGATATGTTTTGGTCTGGAGGAAATATGAACCCAATAAAACAGCAATCCCAGTAATTGCAATAGTAAATAGGAGCTGCCGCGGTGAAAAAAGCTGCCGTGGTGCTTGCCTTGTTGTATCACTTCTTGGATCTCTTCTCTCAGCATGTAGCCTTGTCGTGTTGCTTCTGAAATATCATAACATTCATCAACAAGAAGACAAATTAAATAAAGGAAATATAGAAATCTTCCTTTGTTAGAAACTACTACTCGATATACGACTCAAACTCGTTCTATAAAAGCTCAAACATTCGTTATACATATCAAACCAATCTTAAATAACATCTTCCATTTGATACCTTTTGGAGCAAGCTCGGTTTGGATCGACTCCATAAGTTCAAAAGTGATAAACAAATATATATGTGCAAATATCAAACTACTCTGGTTTTTCGTCTTAGTTAAAGCTCGTTTGAGCTTGATATGTGTAACGATGAAACAAAATTTCAGACTTGATAAGAAAATCATATCAGGCTTGAACAACGTGTTTTTCAATCACATACGGAAATACATATGTATTACAAACTTTCACATTAAAACTTAAGGTAAGAATAACTGGTAGGTACCTTGAAGATTCTGCTATAAAGTTATTAAAGCATAGGCTGCTTTCATGGCTTTGCCTCTCATTGAGTCTAATATATTTGCTGCACAAATGACATAGCTCTGTCCGGTTTCCACATACTTCCTCGTGATCCAATAAATCCATTTCAGGAAGTGGAAACTCGCAATATTTACACGTTACAATCCTTTGTGTGCACTTTTCTCCTATATGATCATCTAAAACATTGAGTTCCATGGTCTGTTTACACAAAACACAATCAACCTGCCAAGTAACTAAAGATGCTAAAAATACAATGATATCCATCAATTACAAAAACATATTACATCTATATTATACCAAATAAAGGAAGGCAAAAGGTGCACTACTTTATGCAAAACAATACTAAGCTCATGACAAAAACGAGAACTTATATGGTAAAAACGAATACCTTTCTAATGATTTTAGGGTGAGTTTGGCCTAGCGATTCGAAAATCAATTATAGGAGAATTAATTTTACTAAAATGGATTTTGGCAATAATTGATTATGATAAAATTCAATTATAATATAATTGCTTTTGGATAATAGCTTTTGCAAAAGTAGCACTTTAGTAGCTTCTGAAATAAGTTGATTTTTAGCTTCTGGAGATCCCAAAAGTGATTATGATATTAGGGGCCAAACACCATTAAAATCACGATTGATTAAAAGCAATTTCTATAATTGGGGCCAAACACTTCAAAAATCACAATGGAGATCTAGAAGTGCTTTTAAGAGCTCCCACCGCTGGGCCAAACTCACCCTTAGAATCCTTTCAAATCTTATTTTTCGCGAGTTTTAAGAATCAACACTAATTTTAATATATTTAGTTTACAGTTAATTCCAGTTATGATTCCTTAGATAGGACATCTACATCTATTTAGTTGAGGTCCGTTTGGTGTCTTAGTTAACTGGCATTAAAACTTGTTCCCATATACTATAAGTTTGTTACAAATTACCCCCTTCTACTATCAAAACCTTCATTTACCGACCCTCCCCTCCTAAAACCTTTGAGGGAGCCAGATGAGATGACCAACAAAGATAATTCTAAGGGTAAAAAACCACTACAAATAAAATTATAGGTTAAATAAAATTTGGCTCCTCTACTAATGGCCACATACCACATTACCCCTCAACCATTTTTTTGGGTCCTATTATGAATTATTAGACATCCAATTCATAATCAGAATTTGGATTTGAACTAAGTTTTAGCTACAAAATGACAATTCACATGAAAATAATAATGTTAAGACTTTTATATATATATGACACCATATTACCTAGAGAAGATACACATAAATGCATTTAATGTTTTAAAATGATCCGATTAAGGCCAATACATATTTTTGTAATTCATTACAGCAATGAACAGCAAGTTAGATATTTTGCATACCTGAGCATGAGTGTTTAGAAAATGTTCCTCTGCCAATTTCTTTGGCACCATATCACCACACACTCTACATTTTTCCAAATTTCGGGAGCAGTGAGCAAAATGCAAGTCCAAATTGGAGGAAGGAACTGCTCTGTCACTGCAAGATTATATCAATAAATCAGGCCAAAGTTAAACTAAGTTCAACAGACAAAAATAAAAATAAAAAATCAGTTAAATAATCATATTAATCATATATAAAAGATAACAATGAGACGTTCATTAATATAATATCAGTTGGACTAGAAACTGACATACACAATTACTAAAACACAAGAAGTGCATGAATACGTCCCATTTGGCACTAAATTCAGAAAATACATAATTCATGACAACCACATTTTGCTAATTTAGCATAAAGCAGAACATGACATAACACAATCAGATCCTTCCAAAAAGAAAAATTCTAACTAAACTCAAACTATTAATTGGCATGTTTTGTTACACCAGGCTTGTGATTAGTCCCTATCTGGTTTACCAAGACCATAATTTCCTCATAAATGCAATATCACAACTCAACAATTTTGCCAAACATATACATAAAACAATTTCATACAATGGTTTCAAAAAATTACAAAACTTTACAACAAAATACAAATAAAAAAAAAATACAAAAGTTACCAGTGACTGCAAATGCTGGTAATCTGATCATCAGAAGCTACAGCCATTGTTTCGCCTATTGGAAATTTGGAACAAAGAATGAATACCCAGAAGATTCAGTAGGTAAGAAAGAATAAAAAGAAATAGAAATCAGGTGTTAGGTGAACGAGAATTCAATCTTCGAATTAGGTTAACCAATTATGAATTTTTAAAAGGGGAAGAAAATCAAAAGAGGCTCCAATAATAAATCAATAAAGATGAAAACGAAAGATATATTCCAGCCTTGGAATTTGGAGCTGAAAAGACACGATCGGTCATCAGACGGTCTTGTCTTGTGGTGAATAATTTTTTATTATGAAAATGGATTAAGGTAAGAATATTTAAATTTTACTAATAAATAAAGAATGTTATATTTTGATCAAAAAATAATGTTATATGAAGATAGGACTGTAGAGTGAAAGTAGCAACTCTTTTTTTTAATCAAATCACTACGTTAAAACTATTTTTCTTGATAATTACAATGAATAAATTTGCCACAAGCCAAGTTCAAACCCGCTTTCAATCAAAAGTTTCAAATCTAATAAATTTTTATTTTTAAATCTATAAAAGATATTATTTGATGCATGTGAATTTTTTTTCACCTAAATCGAAATACCCAAACTCAATTTAGAATAAAATTTAAATGTTATATTATAACCTTCAAATTCAATATTTAAACTCAATTTGAATAGAATTTCAAAATTTTCATTGGAACAACCTAAAGTCCAAAAAAAAGAACCAAGTGAAATGGGACAAACATCAATATGTATAACTATATCCTTTTAAAGTCTTGGGTTCCCCAGAGGCGATACTCAAGTTCGAATCCTACTGGAGACACCATACTGGGATGACATATACCATTTTTTCGAACTGTAAATACACAGTATGATAAATAAAAAAAATAAAAAAAGTCTTGGGGGCTCATTAGAACAAAGCCTAGTCTGTTGAAACAAACAATTTTCACCCAACAGTCCATTGGCAAAAGTAATTAGATACAAATATAAAGTAATTGTGAAAAATAATGAGATTGATGACTAAAATTAAAACAAGATACGTGGATAATTTTATGTAGAGATGAAATAAATATTCGTTTGTCTGGAATAAAAAATTGTTTTTTCCTAATTTATGACAGGCTTATGGAAACATAGGAACGGATATGCGAAACATAGGAACGGATATGCGAACGAATCCGGATGAGCTTTTACAATCTCCGCACGCAGATTCGGGGAAGCTGTCATGACACTTGTAACAGTTTTATCCCTCAAGCTAAAAAAATATCATATTATGTGAATTATTTGTCCACCAATCGCCCTTTCAAGCGATTTTCCGAGAAATTTAGTGTCATGTGTTTAACTTGAGGGGCTAAATTGCTACAACTGCACAACTTAAGGATTGATTAATCACTCTTTTTCAGTGTTTCTTATCAAATATCATTGACTATTTTGGGCTGACAAATTTGGTATGTTATGATATTTATGGCACTTTTATATGATCAATAAAATCGTTTTATGAAGAAGGATATGTGCAATAAATATACCAAATAACCTCTTGTAGAATTGAGAACTAATTTTACTCTCACTCCAAATTTCGCTATCAAAACTTTTAAAATTTAGAAATTGATAGAACTCGTTATTCTTCACTTTTATTTGAAAGATATTTTATAAATTAATTTTATAATTTAATAGTTGAGGTGTAGGTAACTCATATTAATAATATTATAAAAAATGTATTATATAGAATTACAATTTAGTGTAATTTTGTGCATAGCACGGGAATAAGCTAGTTTTATTTATACAATATAATATAAATTTTATAAATATTCTTTATATATAAGAGCCCACTTGATGACCACGAGTGTTTACAGTTACACATACAAATTTTCATATTACTTAATTAGCCCATTTGATGACCACGCGTGTTTACACATACATATTTTCATATTACTTAGTTAAGATATATATAATTAATGCTTACCACTTTAATTCTAGAAATTAATGTTAAATCTCCTCATATATTAACTTATTTATTTGTGGCAAAGACTATTACATTTCTATATTAACATAATTCATTAGATGGTCCAAATCAAATATTTATTTACATTCACGATTTATAAGGTCACAACTATAAGTCAAACTAAGGTAATCAGATTTATTTATATAATACGAAATCTGATTACTTTAGTTTGACTAATTAATTTATTATAAATCCTCTGACATTTTCATAATCTTATATCATTGATATAATTTATATTATTCAGAAATTAACTTAATCATAAGAATTAAGTAAATGTCACTTGAAAAAATAATTAAATCGACAACTAATCTAATCTTGACAAATTAATCCAAAAGTTAAAGAAAGATATACTTATATGTGAGAAATAGGCACAATAAATATATATATATATATATATATATATATATATATATATATATATATATATATATATATATATATATATATATATATATATAAATAGATATAAAAATCTCGTGACATATCTTGCCATTAAATTTCTGTACCACACGCTGAAAAAAGAATGGAAAAATTAAATAGAAATCGCAGCATTCTATATAAATATATATGTTGCCAATTACTTTAAAACAAAAAAAAAATCTTAAAAAAGCCATGGAGAAAAAATCATCTAATTCTCAACAAAAAGGAGAGGTTATGTCATGCTGGGGACAATTTTGGTTGATATTTTCAAGGAAAAGAAGCAAAAAGAAGCATAGGAAATTGAAAAATGAGACATCATGTTACAGTCTAGGGAGCTATTTAATGAACTTTGATGAAGGAGTAAGACATGAACGTGAAAATGAAGAACAACATTCTTTTTCATCGAGGTATGCTGCGCCTCATTCATTCAGATCCACATCCGAAATTATTGACCGATGAAGAACAAGAGGGTAGATTAATTGAAAGTTTTATTAGTAATTGTTACATGTACAAATTAATGTACCTTTTTTTTTCCAAAAAAAAAAAAGGGGGAATTGGGTTAATTTTATATTTTTTAGAGGGTGTATGATCTATAATATTGGAGAGTCGATGGAGATGAACATCAGTGTAGATATAAAAAAAGGAGCTAAATGAAAAAAATACCTCGTGTGTTTTGTCTAATTGGCAAAATCTCCTACTGATATTTTTAGTAGCAAAACTCTTTTGTGTTATTTTATTTTTATTAATTAGTAATATACCTCATTTGTAATTTCTTCATATATCAATTGAGAAGTTATTGTCAATATTTTGGTTATTGCTAATTTTCAAAGTTAACAGATGAATTATTGTGAAATATTTAGGTAAATATCTTTGCAATTTTTGGTATAGGTATATTTGTCATTTTTTCAGCAAAATATGTACTTCGACTTGGGAAGATTTTTTTATAAAGAAAGATAGCACATAGAGTTTTTTTGATAATTAAATATTGGAGTACATGCTAATTAAGCAATATATTGGGGATATTTTGGCATTCAACCCAAAAAAGATGTTGGCAATGATATGCAGAGTATGCAGTCTATGTTATTTGCGTATGCCTGCAGTCCTGTACAAATAAAAATATATTAAATTATACAGAATGCAAACTAAGTATACTTTCGGAAATTTTTTGAAAATATTTACGTTTTTTTTTTATCTAATAGAATAGACTATATTTAGCAAATTAGCACTTCGAGTCAATATATTTTATAATTTGCACCTATGGTCCCATCTAGGGGTGAACATTCGGGAAGAACTTGACTGAACCGGATCGAAGTTCGGGTCCTGGTGGGTTCAGTTTTTTCAAAACGCGGACTGTTTACCGGATCGAAAATCTCGGTCTGGTCCACAAAAAAAACCAGAAATAGGCCGAATTCACGCCCGAATCCGAGTGAATCGCTTCGGTTAGAAATGACTTGAATCACGACTATTTTTTGGTTAGAATCGCGATTTTTATGTCAATTTTGCTTGGAACTATAGATTTTAGTTGAATATTGATGAAATTTTGGGGGGGAAAACTAGGGTTTGGAAGAATTGAAGGAGGCTGCAAAAAAAAGTTTGAAAAATGACTTATATATATATATATATATATATATTCGGTCCATTAAGTTTGGTTTGGGAAACCGATCGATTTTACGAAAACCGACTCCTATAAGAGGTCGGTTCTGGGGCAAGAACTTATTTTCGAACCGAAAGCACGGAGAACAGACAATCACATAAAATAGAGAAGAACAAACAATTACATAAACTAAAGGACGAGGATATTGTTGAAATTAATAGAAAGTACTTCGATTCTACAAAAATGCCACTAGCCTCGTAAGAATATTATAAGAAGTTTTTCCAAAAACAGCTTCTAACTACTTTTTTCATGAGAAGCAAAAATAAAAACAAATTTTACAAATACATAATAACCGTTTTTCAAGGAAAAGAAACTGAAAATTACATAAAATAAAAAATTGCAAACACACCTCTAGTCCTATGGGACAAGAAGTACAATTTTGAGACTCAGGATCCTCTATACCACAATAGTGTATCACTAATAATTAACAGGCACATGTCAATCTCAATTAACATGCATCATATAATATAATTATTTCTTTAGTTTTTGTGTATTCTCCATCTCTCCATATTGAAACAAAGTATTTATTCAGATCTAAATTGATTTTTGGGTCTTGAATTCCTTTGTGATGTTTCATTAAAAATTCTATTGAGCACCTTAATTAAATAAGTTTATTATCATATTGAAACTAATTATTAAGTTTATTATCATATTGAAACTAATTATTTAGAAATTTGAAGTAACTTTTGGATCTTCAATTCTTGTACCCTGTTCCATTGAAAAATTCTCAATTCAATTAATCTATTTTCATACTCAAACTAATAATTTAAAAATGATTTTGGAGTCCATGAATCCACGTATGATATTTTATAAGAAATTCTGCTGGATACTTAATTCAATAAATTTCTTCTTGTACATTTGTATCTGCTGTTTTGTGTTGTTTTTCCGACGCGGCAATTGTGGGTGGCATCGTTTTTTCTTTAAACATATCTTAATCGATTAGAAGGAATTTGGAACTTGAAGTCCCAATTAAATTTATAAGGAACAACAACATTCAAGAATTCAAAAACCCAAAGTTTAAGAAAATTAAATTAGTTTCTAATTTTCATTGGTTGGATATAGAGAATTTGATGTTAAAATTAAAATTTGATTGGATATATGAATCTTAACAATGAAAATTAGATGTTAAAACTGGGGATATAAATAATTTGATGTTAAAATTTGATTGAATATAGGGATCTCAAGAATGAAAATTAGATATTAAAACTGGAAGGTGGAGATAGAGAAGATGATAAGAGAAATAATATAATGTGATGCATGCCAAGTAAGTCTTACATGTGACAGTTAGTTATTAGTGGTACACAATTGTGGTATAGAGGATCCTGAACCAATTTTGACCGCTCAAAATACTCCCAAAATATTTTTCACTTTTTCAATATCTTTTGGCATTAAAAAAAAAAAAACACTTCGTAGACAAATATCTAGAAAAGACCAAACACGCAACTCATTGGGAAGAGAAGACTACTCAAATCCGCAAAAATGAAAAAGAAAGCAAACAGAGCACAACAGAAATGACGCCTAACAATACTAATACTAGTAGTTTATTAATCCCATCACCTGGACCTGGATTATATATTCCTAATAATATTATTATAAGCATTCCATTCTTTTTCAATTCCCAAATCAAAACTAACACTTCTCCGAATACTGTTCGTTCCATTAACCCAAATCGCCAACGTTCTGCATTTCCCGTTCTTTGTTCATCTTCTCTCTCTGGTACCTTCATCTCTCTTTCTCTTGCTTTTACATTTTGATTTTGCTTATGTATGAAGTATAATGTTTTTGCTGTTGCTGACTAATTAATTAGATTGCTCTGCGGCATTTTTTTTATTTGAGTGTGGTTCCTTTTTGGATTGATAGATTGCTTTGGTGTTTTTTGCTGGATTTGTTTTTTTTTCTTCTTCTTCCTTTAGTTTCAAATGGAATAAAGAATATTCTTGCCGGACCTGGTTGGTTGGATCTGATCTAAATGGGATGGAATAATTTTTTATTTTCTGAAAATTTTCCACGTATCCAAGATAAGTATGAAAGTGGGTCTTTGTTGTATATGCCTATGTCGTTACTAGTGCACTGTTTTGATTACGAAACGACACTTGCTATCAAAGTGATTCGATGTAACTTCTGACATATAGCTTATTTAATACTCTAATAGTGAAATTTCAACAAGTACCAACATACTTTTAAGCCTAAGTAAAGCAGATTCAAATAACTCATGTGTGGGTAGCTTAATTATTTTTATTGATCTACTTCTAGTTGATCTTTGGGTGGAATTTAATGTGTAAGGTGTCTATGATCACCCCTTTTCTAGTTATTATCTGTATCTGAATAATTTTCCCGGCATCAGAATTTCGGTTTCAATCACTTCACATTTGGTGGTTCTAGGCAGACGCCACTTCTTTTTCTTGGTATCCTTATTTTATGCAATATCATGCAACTGATTTTTATTTATTTATCAAATAATATTTTTTAATGCCTCGTTAACTCGATGAATCAGCATAAAAATCATACATAATCAGCCTTAAGTAAAATATTCTTATGTGTACAATTTTTACATTTTGTGCAGATATGGATGCTGCACCGGGACAAGGCTTGTACCCTTTGCACCGTACCAAAACTATTCATTTTGTTCGTGTCTACATCCTCTTTTTTCTTAAGAAAGTTCTTGCATTAAAAAAAGAAAAGTGAAATATGATATTGATGCACTTTATGTAGGTAAGGCATGCTCAGGGATTCCACAACGTGGCTGGAGAAAAGGACCACAGCGCATATTTGTCACCCGAGCTACTTGATGCACAGCTAACACCTCTCGGCTGGGAGCAGGTAATAATCAAACATTTCATTCCATTTCATTTTCTAGTATGTTCTTTGGCATTAAAATCTGGAAATTATGTTTGATGGATTATTTATATAACAGAAGTGAAGGAAATAAATTATTTTCGTTTTTGTTACAGGTAGATAATCTGCGCAAGCATGTTCATTCCTCTGATGTTTTTAAGGGAATCGAACTAGTCATTGTTTCCCCTTTGTTAAGGTAAATATTGTGTGCTACACATAATCTCATTATATAAACACTAAAGTAGATATAATCATCTATATATTTCCTTAATGTTCACAATGAAGCAGGATTAACCAAAATTGTTGTAATGCAGGACTATGCAAACAGCCGTTGGGGTGTTTGGTGGAGAAGGTTATGCAGATGGAATTGATGTACCTCCATTAATGGTAGAAAACACTGGAAACAGTAGTAGTCGACCAGCTATTTCAAGTTTAAATTCCCCTCCGTTTGTAGCTGTCGAACTTTGTAGAGAACATTTGGTATGAACATTTTCCTTAAGTACTACTTACCATAAAGTTGTTTTCCAATTTTGATTAGAGTATTTATATTGATCTCCATTAAATTATCGCAGGGAATTCACTGGTGTGATAAGAGAAGAAGCATAAGCGAGTACAAGCTCCTTTTTCCTGCAATTGATTTTTCACTGGCAAGAACATCTCATCTCCATTTTACATGAACGGGATTATATATGCTCTTTACTTGTGTTCTCTTAAGTTGTTGTTTCTTTCTCTTCAGATAGAAAGTGATGATGACACTTTGTGGAAAGTTGATGTCAGAGAGGCTAATGAAGAAGTTGCTGCTAGGGGGCGCCAATTTTTAAATTGGTAAACCCAACCCCCCTTTTGTTTTCTCAGTGAAACTATTAGGCTATGTCTGGTTCTTGGATTTTAATGAGTAAAATTGCATCAGATGATAGAACATTGAGCTTCAATTCTTGTTTAATTTCATTCTTTTTCACTCACTGAAATCGAAGAGCCAAACATAGCCTTGTTGTTTGTGTGAAATTTATACCACATGTATATGTAATGACTAATGAGTATACTTGAATTAATTTAATGTTTTGCATGAAGGCTGTGGACAAGGGAAGAGAAGGAGATAGCAGTGGTTACTCATAGTGGATTTCTAATTCATACTCTTGCTGCATTTGGAGATGATTGTCATACATCTATCAAGAGTGAAATTTGCAGACCGTAAGTTTTGAATATCTTATATTAAGATCTATGATCATATTCATATTCATATCCATCTCTTCTACGACGGGCGTTGAAGTTTGTAAGATGAATGAAATGATGTTTGTGAGTTGTGTTTGCAGGTTCAAAAATTGTGAACTTCGATCAGTGGTTATTGTTGATAAAAGGTATGTATGTATGTATGTTAATTTTAAAAATTAAATTGTTTAACTTTGATTTTCATTTTTTTTCAATTTGCAGTATGATTGCTTCAAATTCCTCAACAACTGATTTTCCTGGCAAAATTCCTGAAGGAAGTGACGCCCCTAGCGACGATGTGAAATAACTTTCATATATACAGAATGATTGTTTTACATACCAATGTGGTATTTAGAATATATTATTTGCTGAGGTAAACTCATCCTTATTTAATATGGTTTTACATCAGAAAATTGAATCAATATTTACTTTGAGACTGTTGATTTGTCTAATTTAGTGGTAATACAAACTCGTTTCTTTAGGGAAGCATTTGTGTTTAAGTTGTGTTGAGTCGTTTCACTTTAGTCCTCCCCCTTTCATTTTCAAGTACTATAAAATTACTTAAAAAATGTAGTGAAAAAATTATTGACGTGTTGGCAAACAGTTCTATTTCTCCCAACTTCTCTTTGACAATATTAACATATTTTAATAATCTAAATACCAAAAAGAATCTGCAATTTAGGGGTGTACATCATTTCCATCTGTCTTGTAACACATGGGACGCTATGAGGGTTTGTATTTTTTTTTCTTTTTTCTTTTTTCTTTTGATAAATCATCGTTCACATTTCAAAAAGAGAACAACGTGAACATTGACACAAATAGTTCATATGGGGGAATGTCCAGGAGGACTAACCGGGCGAACTGCTACCTTTCCATAATAATTCAATATAGATCGGGATTCCATTTCCTAGAAATTCTGAAATTTATTTTTGGGTTCTGAACAATATCTTATTGCAAATAGAAACCAAGAAAAACGTCAGCAAAACCTGTATCGAGAAACACCGAAACAGGGATAGATTCCCGGTATCAATAGAACCAAAAGAAAAGTTTTCCTCAACCTATTTGAGACGATTACATGATACAAAATTTGAATTCTTATATATAAACTCAATTTGGATCATTTGCCTAAATATCTTTAATAATTTTTTATCCAAATTTTAATCACATCATGAAATTTTCAATATAACATATGGCCTTTTATTTGGTCTGAGCATGTTAATATGGCCAGTTACTATTGCCCTTTCTTTTTGGCCCAAATTGGCCCTTCGCAAATAGCCCAAATGGCATACTCGTTATGGGCAGCAAGGGTATTGAAATCCAAAAGAATGTGTGGATTTACACCACTAAGAAACAATGGGTAATTAATAAATTGATGACTAAAGTGACACACCAAAGTGATACAAAATTCATACTTTAGGGACTAATGATATATACACTAAAAATAATGGGTCAAATTTAGCCACGATTATCAAAATATCCTTCCTTTCTCTTTAAGCTTAGACATGTACTTTGGAAAGAGAGACCAAGCCGAGGTTTATTTCGACGAACACCGGCCACCCCCCCCCCCCCCCCGATGTCTAAGTAAGATATGTGATCTTGAACTTATAGGCAAGAAAAAAATACAGGAAATAAAATGTAGATTTTGTGTGTCTTAAAATTAAATGACAATGTGTACCTTTATATTGAAGTGGTTGACCTCGAATTTGTACCCGAAAATATGTTAAGGTGGTAGCACATGTGTAATCTCAGGAATGTTTCCTTGCTGCTTAAAATGGCAGTCCTCATATTTGTTAATAACGAAATTTGATATTGTATTAATATATTCAAGAATAGAAAATAATGCCGGCCACCACTACTACTGCAGTGAAGTGAACTTGCGGAGAAGAACTTCCATTAACAATTAATGGGAGAAATGTACAATCATGTGGAGGCTTGTAAGAGAAAGGAGGAGGCTGAAATAAAGAGAAGGGATGCAGAAGAAAAGGAGAATGCCGAGAGGAAAAAACAAATGGACGATCATGAGAAACACAAGAAGAACAAGAAGAGGAAGGCAAAGTAATTTCGAAATTTGTTTCTTACAATCTTGCTGATACACATATTCTTTTATACATTATCATTATGTCATTTTTAAAGAGATTTTTTTTCAATTTTCATTCAGTAATTTTTTTTTCTTGATTCTCGAACATTAATATGCTTTTTATTGTCGTGCTTATATATTTTGCTATAATTTTTAACTTGTATTGATTAATATAAACTCTAAAGTAGACATAATCACAGAGGGTAAAAAACTATTTTTCAAATTACAGGGAGGTAAATTGAACGTTATACAAATCATATGGGGTAAATTGCCATTAACTCTGGCTTTAAATAACACCAGCAAATAAGTTTCCTGGTACAAATTTCTAAACCGGTTACAAAAAAACACGAATTTATATAAAGAACGAAAACACGGGCCTGGCTCATCTCATGAACTATACTATAGTATATCATTAGGTGAAGAGTACATTTAGTAACTGAAATCAATAAGTTTGGTAAATAGTAAACGATTACTCAATATCAAGGACCCAACACAACAAAAAGATTGAGATTGTACACAAACTGAAAATAGGTTAGCTCATTTTCTTCTACTTTTTGTCTTTGTAATCCTTGATTTGCAAATTTCATCAGGTGGTTTCCATATGATATCATCAAGTTTGTTACAGAAGTTCTTGTAGAACTGCAACAAAGAAAATTTAGTCTCGTCTCAGAAAAATAAATAAACCGAGTATTTATTATTATTTACAATCATCCATTTCAATGAAAGAGTTGAGTCATCTAAACAAATACCTTGAGATATTCATCAGCTTCTCCGGCTGCTTTTTGAATGTCAACCATGATAAATGGAGGTGCAACTTGAAAAATCTATCCAGAAACGGCCAGTAGAATTAATTCTCCATAACTGGCAAAGAAACAAACGACAAAAAAAAGCAAGGAAAACGGAACCTACCTCCATAATTGCGGAGAAATGTGAAGTCTTATTTGCAGAAAGACCTTCAACTCTCATCTACAATTAAATTAAAATTAAAAAAAAAAAAAATCCAAGAACCATACATTAAATCGTCAACTGCTCGATAATCGGCTAGAGTTTGATCAGTAAAAACTTATTCGAGCTAAGTTCATCATACAAACAGACTATTAAACATGCTTAAATAACTTTGTTCATTAGCTTGGTAACTTTTGAAGCTCAGTTAAGTTCGACTAGATAAGCTAAAAATGACAAAGACTTCGTATCGCGGCTTGATTAAAGCTCATTTGAGTTTGGTTGTTGGTAAAATTACCAAGTTCAGACACAATCTCAAGCTCGATAAGAAATAAGACCAAGTTTAAACAACATATTAGACTAAACTCGTTTACACCCCTTGAGTACACCAATAGTAATAAGTTTCAACCAGTATACCTTATAGTTACGTATGTGTGTCTTGAAACCCATTGATTGTGCAATAACTTCCATACTCGATAGAACAACCTTTGCCGGTTTTTGTGAAGCAAACCGTGTTTGATGCGTCACAGTATCCTGGTTAAGACAGGAACAACATGAAATTTTCTATCAACTTCATTTGTGAATCTGAAAGCAACCATTGCCTTGGACAAGAAACATATTAACAGATACAGCTTCGACAAGAGTAAAACTGATAGGCATATTACCTGCCTGCGATCGAAGATTGCCGAAAGATTTAATCCTTGAGACAGAATAATCAGATCAAATGCATTAAGATCCAGAGGCCCCATATCCTCATTCCCACATTGCTCATTAGGCTGTTCTTCCTAGAACACAGCATTGTGAAGCAGCTCATATGAAGAAAATTGATCTAAATAGCAAATAAAATAATTGTTTGTTCTTCTTACATAAGAAAGCTCTCCAACATTTATTTAAGAACCATTATGTTTACTGCAAATAAAAGTCTGTAATTGAAGCACAGATCATAGAGACAATCTTAGGATCTTCTTACATGTTATATGTACAACAAATCCTAATTATTTGGCCCTCTAAAGATGTTTCCTGAAAATTGGTGGGAGAGAGGGGGGGAGGGATCATCGGACCTCTTAGCAACTTCATCAAGCTTAAGACTAGGCTTTATGTGCAAATTTCTTACTTTTTATCTTTTTCTTTTGTTCCAGGAACAAGAATGACAATTAAAGACATTATGTTTATCAGTGAAATCATGTGCTCATGCGAGAGCTTGTGCGTTTTTTTGGTAGAGAGCTCATATCTACAACTACAACAAAATCTCCTAGGCCAAGAAGACTGGGAGTCAAAAGATTTCATTTAATTAGTAGAATTAAATACCATTACTTGCAAAAATATTTCTTATCACCGTTGCAGCCATAACTGGGCTGTGAATTGTGAAGCCAGTGAAAAATACCCCTGTTATCCAATCAGTGATTTTATTTGGATCAGGAATTAGTTGAGGAACACAAATAGCACTGAAAACCAAATTCTGTAACCCTTTCCTTTTCCAGCAAAATGAGTGATTCTTAAACAGACCCTTCCCTTTTCCAGCAAAATGAGTGATTCTTAAGTATGCTTTGAGTGGAGTATCATGGAAAATACATTTACCAACATTTCAAAGGAGGTCATTTAGAAAGTAAACTAAAGGAAACATTTTTTGTTTTTGTTTTGTTCCTCATTTTATTTGATTTCAATCAAAGTGACGAAATCCAACTGACCTCAGGATCATCAAAAGCGGCATTAATATCATCCAAATCAATGTCTTCATTTTCAGCAAGTTTAACAGGATTGTAGTTCTTTTTAAACCACTCATCGTTTCTGATCTCTTCAATCCGAATACGCTGCACAAGAAGTGGAAAATTTAGCACCAACCAAACTTACCTTCTTTAAATTCACAGAGGCTCTTGTATACTAAATCCTACTGAAAATATGGCAAACTCATCATGTGTCTTAATCAAATGTGTTTCCTTTTCCTGACATTCTTTTCAGTATAATTCACAGTGATACCTTAAAACCTCAGCTTCATAGAAGCTAATACAACCTAAGCTAGTCTATTAAGAAAATATGATAATAAAATAAAGATTTTCTATCCTCATAGAAGAAATACTTACCGTTTCAGGGTTGGGATCTAAAATTCGATGGATTAAGGATTTTGCTCCGACTGGAAACCAGGAAGGGCATGAAAATTGGGCATTCTCTATCTGTAGAAGATAATTAAGAAAGTTATAGTATGTATAATTTCCCAAGCAACTTCCTCATAAAAATTGATTATATATTGTGAGAACTCAATAACTGTGCATCTGCTCATATGGAATTTAAGGGCCTGTTTGGATTAATTTGGGCTCGTGCGTTTCAAGGTTTCGTAGTTTTGGAGTGATAAAAAACATTAAAACATGATCTGTAAGAAAAAGAAGAAATGTAGGATTTATGAAAACATGTAGGTCCAACTGAAATTTTGTGGGTTTGAAAATATGACAATTGTTTGAACGTGTTTCCAGTATTGGATTTTCGGAGAACATGTGGGGCTATTAGAGTTTTATAGAATCTAACAATGTCTTGGAATGAGTTTTTCATGTGTGACGTTTAAGAAACATGTTTTTTTCTTTTTCAATGACAATATGGAGTTTTGAAGTTTTGGAATTTGAAGACTCAGAAATTAAGAAACTCAAGAGCCAAAATGGATAAAAACAGGTCTAAGTATTTGTACCATACCTTAATAGTTGAATATATTGAAGATGTAAATTGTAAGTCACCAAAGAAAAATATGGATGAGTACCTTTCCATACAATGTTGTCAAATCAATTTCATCAAATGGCAAATAACCTGCCATCAGAACATAAAGGATGACACCACAGGACCAGATATCCGCCAAAGCACCACTGTAGCCCTTATGACTAAGAACCTATAACTCAAACACCCAAATTAAACAAAAGTGAGTAAGTGACCTCTCCTTAATAAACAGATTTTAAAATTTCAAATATATAGCTTTCTATGAGTTACCTCCGGTGCAACATAATTAGGAGTACCACATGTTGTCCGGAGAAGGTTGACTCCCTGTGCACAAACAGTGTCATTGCACAATATTATATCATACTATATACTCCAGTCCCATACTTTTTGCTCCCTATTGGTCTGGTTCGAAGTTTTGGATAGAGTTAAAAAGTGAAATTTATAAGTATCTTTACATTTACGCCCTTAAATGAAAATGGTTGAGAGTTAGTGGTGTCACAACAACAACAGAGGGTAGTTTTGAGAATAAAATTCATTTAAGGATAGAGGGCCTTGTTCCCGGTCATACCAAAAAGGAAACTGAAGTAAAAAGATTGGGACAGGTGTAAGATAAAGAAAATTAACAAAGATCTTACTTCTGCAGGGAATGCACTAAGCCCAAAATCAGAGATTTTAAGATTTCCTTGGGAATCAAGTAACAGATTTTCGGGCTGCAAGAAAATAAGAGTAAAACTTCAATTCAAGAAAATAATGATAAGGCTTTCTTTTATGTTTGTGTCCAAGAAACACCTTTAAATCTCTGTGGTAGACTCCCTTACTGTGGCAATAATCTACACCATCAATGAGCTGCTGGAAGTATCTCCGAGATTCAGATTCACTGAGTCGCCCATGGTGAACCTGCAAGATACAATTATATCTCATTGCTAACAAGCAATCTTCTTTAAATACGGGAGACTGAGTTAAAAAGGACTAACTATTTTATCGAACAATTCACCACCAGTGATAAATTCCAAGATGATGTAGATCTTCGTGCGGCTTGCTATAACCTAATCGAGAAAAAATTCAGTTAACTGGCACAAGAATGAGTAGAATAATCCTACATAAACATTCAAATAGTTTTTTTTTAATCTTAAGAAAACCACTTGAAACGTGTACTCTTGGTTTAAGCTCATGCCTCGTGTAAACGAACAACATATGGATGCCTAACACGCTTCATAATAGAGATCTCCCTCTTTATCTGCAACATAAAAATGATAATACAAGTATATTACTTCAAAATCTTGTAGGCAAATCCAACCATGACACAAATAGAATGCACATGAACTCTATTTTAACATTTGTATCCTAACCTGTGAGGAACAAACAATTTCATGAGAATTTCGAAAATCTGAGTCATGAATTGCAGATGCTTGGAATACCTAAATCGAATTATTAAAATGATTACTAATACAACCTCAATAGTCATACCACACACGCTACCAAATTTTAGCTCATACATAGTATTTTCTTTTGAACCTTCATTTGATTGCTTGGATATCAAATTGTGAACAATTCATAATCCTTCTCAATGAAGCTTAAAAACAAAAACTAGAAAGAGAAACTAATTATTCCTAAACTTCATCGGGTAGCTCAACTCAACCAATTTACTTGAATCATAACTACTTTAATCTATAATATGATCTTAAGCTTCATCCAAACATAAATCTAATAATAAGGTCAAAATATCAACTAAAAAGGAAAACAAATACCAAGCCCCAAAAATTTTCGAATTTTCCAATCATCAGTAGTAAATAGACAACAATTTACAGAATCACCAAAAATCAAAACCTGATCAACCATCTTGTGTTTGATTATAGTGGAACGATCGAGAACTTTCATGGCAACACTCTCACCAGTCTCTGTATTTTGCGCAAATTTCACTTTCGCAAATGTCCCTTCTCCTATTGTCCTCCCCACTTCATACTTCCCCACCTTTCGCACCACCATTTTTGCTCTTTTTTCTTTTTTTTCTCCTTTCTTCGATCAATATTTATTTGGTTTTTTCAACCATTTCTGAATGTGTTGTTGGACACGACATAAGGCAAATGGCTGCTTTAGATACTTTTTGAAAAAATTCTTCCATCTATTGACGAATTGTTTAATGGAGTGTTAATATTTAATTATTTCTTTTTTGTGAGTGAGATGATAATATTTATTTTAAATAAAGAAATAAAAGCAAGGACTATTGGGTGGGAGAGGATTGGGTTTGGTAAAGTTGGAAGAAATAAATAAAGCAAGGTAGTCGTTGGAGAATGGGAGAGCACTAGTGACAAAATAATTTTCTATTTTCTTTCTCATCACTGACTGTAAAATATTTTAATATTACGTCAATTCCTTTTTCCGTTGATCTTTTTGTTATGGAATTTGATGAAGCTCAAGTTATTATTATATTGAACTAAGTATAATAAATATTTATTAATTCGATATTCAATATGAACCAGATAGCATAAGTTAAGGAAATAATAAAATATACAGTTTATAGGTGTATAAGAGTTCGATTCAATTAAAACTTATTTAAGTCCAAATTCATTTAAAGGAAAAAAAAATACTGCTTGAATTTCAACTTCAATAAAAGAATATTACTTACTTATTTTTATTAAGAGCAAGGCCCATTGTTACCAGCTTGGCCCACTTAGCTGAAAACCTGGGACTGGTTGGTTAATTAACGTCGGCCCAATTATCCGAGAAACTGGGACTACTTTGCTTGGAAATTTTCCATATTTTCTTGACTTTCTGTCAATAAATATTTAAATCTAATAATAGGATTGGCACTGCATTGTCATTAGGATGACTCTTACTCATCATCATGTAATTGGTCTAATGGAAGGAATTAGTCACTACAAAATAGCGAACTCATGTTCGAATTCCTGTTGGAAGAGATATCCACCCAACCCGCCTCGAAAGAAATTAAACCCTTGAAAAACAAAATATATATATATATATATATATATATATATAAACTAGAGATCTTAATCTTACATTCATTACTAATGACTAATCAGTCCTTTAATAATCAATACACGACGCAATTTAATTATAATCAAGTATTTTATTTTTTACTTTTTTTAGGAACAAATTAATCAAGTATTTAGTTTAAATCAACTTGTAATCTTGCTGCCCCGCATATGTCTTTAGATACGTTAAGATTGAAATAAAAAAAATAAAAAAATAAAAACTCGTATAGGAATCTAATTCTTCAGATCCACATACCAGTTACCACTAATGAAATGCTTATACTTTAATCTTAGTTTAATGAATGAAATGACGTTTGAATTACTTTATTTGCTTAGTAGTAATCAGCTAAAATAATTCATTTAATTTAAATTAGATTTATGTAGCAACATATCAAACTACTGTACTAATTCTGTAATGACGTATAGTAAAGCTTTTCTTTTCTTGTTTAAAATCACATTCATCATCATACATCCCAAAGTTGAAAGCCCCACTATTCACTATTGATTAAATTTCACTCTTCATTTTGTTGACTCCTTTCTTCTCAAAGTCCAACACGTCTTTTAATATTCAGAATCAATTAATAACATTAAGGGTTTTTTTCTTTTTCTTTTTCTTTTTCCTTTTTGTTTAATGGCGGAGAGTAATGGCGTTGAAACAATGCATCAAACTGGTGAAGAAGATAATAATATTAGCCATAACCATTACAATCAGGTCATTTTCTCCACTTCCTTTTTTGTTTTTGTGTTTTTCTGAACAAAATTAGCTTTTTTGCGTGGGTTTATGTGTGAGCTGAGAGGAGTTGATTGTAAGAGAAAGGATTTCTCTTTAATTTCTTAAATTGTTGAATTTCTTTGTTAGTAGCACCTGTATAATCGTAGTTCATGACTCGAACTTTTTCTTTTAGATTTTTTGGTATCAAGGAATTGCAGAGTTGGATTTGTAATTAGAAATAGTAGCTTCAAATCTGAAACGAGATATTTCTAGTGGGTTGCGAAATGGAGGTAAAACTTCATCACCTTAAGTGAGAATAAGGACTTAGAGGAAAACAACTTAATTTCAGTCTACACTAAAAAAAATTAACTTTCTCATGACTTATCATAAAGAACATGATCTTAAGCTATGGGTAAAGAGGTTGGGATTTGATGTTAGTCTTGTTCGAGATTGCCTTTTCGTTTTACATTCTGTAGTACAGTTGAAGTCCTGAAATAAAACAGAGATTACCAGAATTTGATTGTGATTTTTAAGCTCAATGGATAAAAACATATGCACATGGTGGATTATTATAAGAATTGTAGAATTGCTTAATTATGCTTGTTGGAACAGACAATTAGAATAAAGAGAGAGGTTCCTCATAATCTCAAATTTTGGATTGTATCACGAATCTCGATCAAGAAAGGAAGAATCAACTATAGTGTCCCATTTGGGGAATTATTATTAGGCATCACCACTCAAACATTTGTTGCTTAAGTCTGATTAGATTGCCGTTTGTCTCATCATCAGCTTTATGATGCTTTTCTTTGTTATAAGATTGTAAACAAGATTTGGACATGAATGTTATCAGAAATACGAAAGAGAAGAAGCCACCTTAATGCAGCCCAGACGGCCAAACCTCCCGTCTTTGGAAATACCCGTACGATCTTTGGAGAATGTATTGTCCGATTTCACAAGAATAGATATTCCAAGCCCGTCTTCTACTAGAACAGGATTACCTCCCAGACCAAATTCAGCGAAAATAATGTCATCTGTTAAAAGTTTGCTTCCACAGAAGAGCTGCAGGGGTAAACACATATCTCAGGAAGCTGAAAAAACAGTTCTCATTATCCCAGATACACCTCTTTCAGACAAGCCCTCAACTTCAAGGTCATTTTCCTTGAACAAACTTTTGTTCTCTTCATACACAAAATCAGCACATTCTTTACCTGTGACACCAATGGCAAATGCTGATCCTCAACCCTCACAGGAAAATCAACACATCCTTAAAGTGCCTGTAAGTCTGTCTCTTGAGTTCTTGTAACTGACAAGACAAAGTGAAGTTTTGTTTACCAACTGAACTTTGTTTACCGACAGGAAACGGAAGTTCAACAATTTATGACACGTTCATTATCAGTTCCGGTAAATGTAAAAACCAGAAGCTTGAGGCGGACAGATTCATCTGGAAGTTTAATACGTGTTATATCATCTAACCATCGGCCTAGAACAGTTGAAACCGACTCGCCAGATATATCTCCTGAAACAGAAGCTGGTATATATTCGCATCCATTCATGTTATGCCTCTAAAATTATAAATTGACATTTATATTCATTGATACTCAGGATTGTTGCTTGTGGAATACGGGAAGGTGCAAGCTTTTGCATTTACATGGTTTATCATTGGAATAAAATGATATTAATTATTGTAAAATCGTAGAAAAGAAAGAAAAACTGAGAGAAGAAATCTAGGCGCAACACCTAGAACTTGAAGGTCCAAGATTTAGAATTTAGTCATGCAATCCAAGAAGAAGCTCAAAGATCTTTTAAAAATCTCACCTAGTTCATGAATTTTATAAAGACAACTCTGACCAAGTTTCATAAATAAGAAAGGTTACAGCTCTTTACCAGGAAAAGATAAATTGATCCTAATAAGGCACTAGAGTTCTAGTATTTCAACTAGGCCTAGGCGATTACCAGGAAAAGATAAATTGATCCTATCATCCTAATAAGACTCAACTTATAACTCCTATCCAAAAGCATGAATAGACAACTAATCATAAATTGCAAAGATAACTACAACTCATGGAATATTTAGAATATACCTAGACAAAACTAATAAGAAAGAAGATTTAAAAGATAAAGAACAACTTCAGCCGTTATGTCGACTAAACTTGTCTTTTCTCTATTATAATTTGTTATATTCCTACACTTTAGAATACTTGAAGTCGAAATTTGAAGTTCTGAAGCTTAGGGCCTCCTTTTGACTATTATCCACCAATTTGGTATAAGATTTGAGTTATACAGACCACCACCTCAATCATTGGAAGGAAATTTAGCACGTTGAGTTCCTTCCTTGCCTCAAATTATTTTGTTGGAATGACAAATTGAATTGTTGTGACAAGTTCAAAAAAAATATTATGCTTCATGCTGTTCAGAGTTAGCAGTACTTTACTAAATGAAGTATATGTTTTACGTACAGATACCCAATATTTATCTGCACCTTCGATCTTTTAATATTCTGCACACTACTTGTATTTATGTGCTTTTTGTAAGATATATAAGTACTTCATTAGCTACTTATTGTAGCTCTTACCTGTGCTCAGCTATCGATGATGCTGGGGAAGACATTCCAGAAGAAGAAGCTGTTTGCAGAATTTGTTTTATAGAGCTTGGAGAAGGGGGTGAAACTCTTAAGATGGAGTGCAGCTGCAAAGGAGAGCTTGCACTTGCACACAAGGATTGTGCCGTGAAATGGTTTAGTATAAAAGGCAATAAGACTTGTGATGTTTGTGGGCAGGACGTCCGTAATCTACCTGTAACATTACTGAAAATACAAAATACTCCTAATGCCATACGAAGACCTGCTGCTGTACCGCAACAAACGGAAATGGCTCGCTACAGGCAAGTTTTTTATCATTTTTACAGTACTATCTTGGTGTTCTGTGGATGTTGTTTCCTCATAATTGATTTCTGTTTGTTTGGGTACAGTTTTAACTTAACTAAAGTATCAATTCGACGTTGCAGTTCATTTTCTAAATGCAGCGTGAGTTATTTATCTTGATCCATTGCTCCATTCAGTCGATATGTCTAGTTTCATAGTTTACGGAAAAAATCTAGGGTGTACTGATTTTTATTTGCTGTTCTGAAAAGATTTTACCTGATTTTGGTATATTTGAGTTTCACCAGGGTGTGATATATTTCAGCAATTGAGTTACTGAAACGTCATAATAAACTCTTCGAATTATCATTCTACGCAACAGAAGAACTGACATCAAACTTCTTGTGAAGACTTTGATCTTGATTTATGGATCTTTTGGTTTGATATGATGTTAAAGGGCACAGAATGAAGAATGACCAACTTCATATTTGCACGAGCAGAGGGGAAGAAATTGATTAATTAACTATATAGACCATGTTCTTTGTGTGATGCATTGGTCTCCCACCTTTTTTTCTTTGTCGTAACTACTCAATTTTGTTCCTTCATTTTCCTGTATTTTTCATACTATACGTCTTTATTCCATAAATGCAGCGCTAAGAAAACCTAATCCTTACAGCATAACTGGAATAATCAGATGAGATCCCTTTATTCCATCTTATTTTTCATAGGAACTCCATTTTGACTCCTCTTTTTTTTTTTTTTTTCTTTTATGTTGTGAATGGTAAAAATACAAAAGGATAGACGGGTTTAACTACAGTTCTATTCATGAAGTTTCAATTGTTTCTGAATCTCCACCTATTGCTAGATTTGTAACTCTCTTTGCTTCAACTCTTGACAGGGTCTGGCAGGATGTGCCTGTGCTTGTCATGGTCAGCATGCTTGCATATTTCTGCTTTTTGGAGCAGCTACTGGTACTTCGTTTGATGTTTTTATTTCACTTTTATTTATATATATGTTTATTGACAAATTTTAGTTCTCGTCTTGTTTCCTAGTTCTTTTACCAAGGTTCTCACTTTCGGGAGATATTTTTAATTTTGTTGTGTATATGCCACCTAAATTATCTTTTAGCTTATTCTCATTTAGATTTTGTTCACCATAACAGGTGACTGAAATGGGACCTCGAGCTCTTGCCATCTCATTGCCTTTTTCTTGTGTTTTAGGTCTCCTTTCATCCATGATAGCATCTACTATGGGTAAGATCAAATTTCCTCTTCCCTAATCAAATCTATTTTCACTTCTTTCTATTTATTGTTTTAGATGTTACACTTATACAAGATTAATATCATGTGATGATTGTCAGTGAGCAAGAGCTACATATGGGCTTATGCTTCATTCCAGTTTGCAATAGTGATCCTCTTTGCTCATATATTTTATACTGTGGTAAGAGAAACTTCTTTTGTTTCTATATTAGACATAATTTTCTAAACATCCCCTAAGGTTTCAATAATTACCAACACCTGTCCTACATTAACAAAAGTTAAGTACTTTTCTATTCGGAACAAATGAGGTCATGTCATCACAACAACTTCTTCCAATGAAATACCCATTTTTAGTTTGACTCTTTTAAAGAGCATATTTGTTGTTTAATATATTAGGTACTTTAGCCTTTCTTTAAAACGAAGGGCATAATAGTCTTTCTGTAAACATCTTCATTTAAACGGAGCTTGACAACCGTTGTAATTATTGAAACCTCAGTAGCGTTTCTGTAATTTCATCTAACTTAATGAGAGTTTAGTAATATTATCCCTTGATATTGTCTATTCCTATTTTTCTTTTTTCTATTTTAATTGTTTTACGCAAGTAACTCGCCTTTCAAAATATGTACAGCTGAATGTAAATGCTATACTGTCTGTGGTGCTTTCATCATTCACTGGATTTGGAATAGCAATCAGCACCAATTCACTTCTTGTGGAGTACCTTAGATGGCGAGCAAGCCGAGTTCCACAGCACATAAGTTCTGGTACGCAGCCACGACATAACGAGCTAAGACAACACCAACACCGGCACCGACATCAAAACTCTGGGCAGCCGGAAACAAGGCTACAGACTGTAAATCAAGAATCGAATATTTGACCATTGTTTGGTGATTATTGGATTTTATAAAGTAAAATGATAAAGAAAAAATAGAAATGAGCATATGCCTAGTATTGTCTCATTTTATGCAAGGTAAACTTTTTTATTCATGTTTTACTTGTTAAAAACTTAAAATCCAAGAATCAAACATAGTTTTAGTATTTTGTGTATGGTAAGCATATCCTCTCAAATATTTTGAGATCCTTCTTTTATGAAATTGGCCAGGTTGGATACTTTCATATTAGGAAATGGACAAACATCAAAAAATGTTAAATTTTACTTTTGTTAGTCTACTATAATTTTTATGTATCGACTATTAATCGGGGACTAAACATGCAATTGATGTCAATTTCCATGGATTTTGAGCAAAATTTAACGGAGTTGTGCGAAATCTCGTTGACGGTTCATGGACTTCGGCATAAAATATCATTATTCTGAAAATCTTATGGGCTATTATGAAAAGTTCTGACTGAGTTTGGTATCAAATTTGAGTTTGAGAGTTTTAGTTGAAATTTTTAAAATTCGATTTGAATAATGATTTCAATAGTATATTGAGCGATAAAATATTAATAAAACAATAATTATTGAATTTGAAAATTTGAGATATAGTTTGAATTCGAGTTTGATTGTTGAGATTTGATGGAGTAAATTAGATAATGTGAAATTAATATCTTTATAGGTGTTCAAATTATTCTTTAAATGTCAAAACATATTACAATTTATTGTTTTAATGTAATATGATTCAATCAAATCTATTAAACGTATTTTTAATATGGTCTTCAATTCGACTATGATCTAATCCACCTTAATCCCATACACCCTACCAAACGCCGTTATATATTTAAAGTTGGATTGAACCCATTATGTGGAGACTAATATTACGGAGCAGAGTGTAAGTGATATTTTTACATAAGAAACAATCTTAATTTTGATTTGCAGCTAAAATTATTTATTGTGTAAATCGTTAATCAAACTTTTATTTATTTCTTTATTGAGGGGAAACTTTTATTTATTTCGCAATCCAGTAAAAACCCGTACTACAACCCGTTTGCCCTTCAACCCAAACCGAACCCGTTTTCTACACCATGCCGAGCTCGTTGAAATTGCAGCAAACTGACAGTTGAAATTATTCAGTTTGATCAAAATCACCTGTTCTTTCTACCTAAAAAGATATCAAAGAGTGATATAACTAAAAAGATGCGTTTCTCCCCTTTTTTAGGGATTCCAATTGCCCTAGCTCTAATATCTTTCTCCCTCTTAAAGATTTTCCCGCTCAAATCTACCAATAATCCTCTTCCACATGTATAATTCCGTCCTTTTTTCGTAAATTCAGACAGTGTGTTAATGAACTAGCTCTTTACATATCACACGTTTTGTTTTGATTTCAGAGACTATTCACTGTTGATGAACTAGCTCCTTACAATGGCACTGATCCTCGGTTGCCTATTTTTCTTGCCATTCTAGGGTACTGCCTTCTCATTTTTCTAAGTATTCAATACTTTAAATTTGTTCTTACATTGATTTGAAGCTTTAAAACATCGATAATTATTGTTATTATTTTTGCTTTCTGATAAGTCAGGTCAGTGTTTGATGTGAGTAAAGGCAAAAGTCATTATGGTGCTGGAGGAGGCTACAATCATTTCTCTGGAAGGTTGAACAAGTTCTTTTTTGTTTGTAGTGTTTGTTTCTACATGCACTTGAGTTTTGCAGTTTCACTTTGTTTCCAATATGGGAAGTCAAAGTATTGTTCTTTTCATTTTGTTTTTGGTTCGGAAATTTTGAAGAAAAAGACAAAGATAAGAGGATACAGAAACAAAAGGAGTGTGGTGGGTAGGTATGCGAGAAAGAATACATTGCACCCTGTGTGAATCCATGTTAAGTATACTTCTAAATTTATTTCCGAAAAGATTAAGTTGAGGCTCTCTATATGAATCCATGTTAAGTATACTTCTAAATTTATTTCCGAAAAGATTAAGTTGAGGCTCTCTATATGAATCCATATTTCAAATTCTGAAGTTATTTACTTGTGTAATAGCTGTTTAAATATTGTCTCAGGGTCTTTGTTAGCATTAATGGCCATAAGACAAGGCAGTTGACCCAGGAATAAAGCAAACTTTCCCGAACCAATGATCAATGGCTTGTTATAACAATTTATTGAATTAATTATTTCACTAACCTTTAAGGAGTGATACTTCCAAAGTCTTGGTGCACTTTCTTTTATCAGAGAGCATACAATCATATTAGGTGGAGAAAAAGAAATATTATAGTTTTATATGCTAATTACTCATTTGAAACTTTGTTTGGTGGCAAGGTACTAGCTATGAATGGTTATCGACCATCATGGAAGAAAGTACTCGATTATTGTATCAGCCCCAGTTCGCCATTTGATCTTTATGGTTGTACCAACTAGGTCCCTTTTATCAATAAAAAAACATATTTGTTTTTTCATAGTTTGAATTCTAACTCAATTGAGTACCAGAAATATAATTTTTATGTCAAGGTTAATTTAAAAGAATGAATTACTCATCTTTTCTTTTTATCTTTATGTTTATTTTTTCTATTGGCGATTTGCTTAGAGATGCTTCCCGTGCATTTGTTTCTGGAAACTTTACAGGTATGTAGCTTCAACTTTATCTTGACACGATCTTTCTTTTGTCATACTTGATATTCAGATGATATCATGATACAAATAACATCTCTTGGAGTCAAACTTCTTTTCTTGTTATCTCACTCTCAGAACTTATTTCCATTTTCTCCTTGCACTAGAGATAAATTTCATATGGGACAATATTAATTCCAAACAGAACTCTGTAATTGCCCTTAAGCAGTAGATATTTTTGTCCAATGCCTTGGATTTGAAGTGAACATACGAAATACTTTCAAAGGGGAACAAAATAAAATGAACAAACAGGAAAGAAAAAAGGAAGGAAGTGAGGCCATGTATAGAAACAATTGTAAAAATGAGGTCTTTGTGATTATAGAAACCTCAGAGGGTGTAGATTTAATCATCCTAATCAGTTATAATTTGTGGGTCCTTTTTATCGAGTCTATGTCATATGTGCGTAGCAAGCTACAGTATGCTCCATCTTAAAGAGGATGATGACGAGTATGTCTATGCTACATTATGATTGGTCCATTCTATCTAATTTATATGAATTTCGGAATTAAAGAATGAATAACAACTTATTCCCCTACTAAAGCAAAACTCTTTCCTTATTGTTGTGAATCATGTAATTCCATTTGTACTTTGTTAAATACCATTGACGTATATTATGCAGGAGAGGGCCTTACTGATAACCTGCATGGTTTGTCTAGCCCAGAGGTAATTCTTGTTATTTCATCAGTATTGCCTTTATTATTTGAGTATTTTCATATGCTTCTACTGCATATGTAGTCATAATACTATGGATTAGTTTTCTCAGACCTCCTTTGGTGGTTAGCTAAATCATCTAGTGTGCATATACCGACACCTCCCTTCAATATTTGAGGATTTACCAAGTATTCATTATGTTAGATTCTTTAGTAGAAAATGATGACATCAGCCAAAAAAGATAATAAAACTTGGAGATGGTGTTAGTGTCATAGGGGTGCAGTTACACAAATACTCTCATATTAAATATCAATTCTAGCTTATATCTTTTGAAGTGTCATAAAGGAAAAAATATTCCGTTATCATTTAAAACTATCACTTTTAGCTCACACTATCAACCCTTTTTGTCGTGTGTAAGCTCATAATCATGACTTATAACTATCAATTTCTAAACTATTGTCGGACAAATATGTATCTATAAGTTATTATAATTTTCTGTTTCTCATAAATTTAAAGAATCAAAATATTAGGAAAATGCATGTCGATGTATTAAGATTAATATTAAAGAAATTAAAGAAATAGAATATTGGTAAAATGTCATATCTATATATTAAGGTGAGCAATTCAATATATAAGTAAATTAAACCTAAATGTTTTCAAAGGGTGGAAGTGTAAAATTATTATGGTTGAGAAGAAAAGCTTACAAAAGGTAAACACTTTGAAAGAGAAATTGTGAATTACAAAATCTTAAAATTAGAGAAGAAAAATGAAACAAACATTATTCCGCCCTAAAAACCCTTTCTCTCACAGCACCACCACCAGTTACTCAACTAAGCCCCTATACATTGCTTCCACACACACAGCACACAGAGTTCCAAGGTGTTGGCGGCAGTGCCACCTTCATGCCACCACCATCAGCTTTCTCTACCACGAACACCTCTGTAATATCAACCCAGATTTTGTAAATACAACTCAACCCGCCTCATTTCTGCACCACCATCCTCAAGTTATTTTAAGATTGCAGAAAATTAAAATCACAAACTAATACCCATCTACCTTTTTAAAATATATACTGATTTTTTTGTGTGTTTCAAATTTTTTGAGGGCAAAAATGTCATTGTTTTCAAGATATTATGAAGCCTTCATTATTTAGACAAACCTTTTTTTTTATGATGAAATTATTTAAAAAAACCTTTAAGTGATGATAAACTAGTCATCTTCGGACTTTCATTTGGATTTCTAACACCACATTGCTTGACGGAATGTGTTGGTGGTAAACTGGTAATTATCAAAAGATGAAGGCACAGTTTAAGCTAACCTTAAAGGGAAGTATGTGTCATTAACACATTCTCGATTCTTAATATTTCTGCTTGCACCTTTCAGCTAAGTTCCTACAACCAATATCATCACTCCGAAAGGTCATTGGAGACTTTGTGGAAGAAAATTGTGTTTCATTTCGATGAGCAATTATTGATCGCACATTACAAACCACTTTTTGAATATATACACCTTTTTGCGCTTGTCTTTCGACCAGACAAACAAGTGGACATGCTCAAACGTGCATTTCTTAAACTTAATTTTGTATGCTTCCATATATTTAGATATAGGTTTTCTTATGCATCATGTTTTTCGGTAATGTCTCTTTTTTTTTTCTGGTTAATCTTCTTATAAATGGAAATTTATCATCTATTTATCTAATGTTTTAGGTGAAAAGCATTGTTGAATGGCGAGATTTCTACTTCAAGACGTACATGTATGTGAGTAATGCTTTTAATTTACTTTCTTATTATCACTGGCAAAATGATATAAATCATTAAAATAATTCTAGCAGAGACATGGTAGTATATTTTCTTGTGATGATAGAGTCAATAATGTTGTTGTTTTATTGTGCCTCGGGTATGCATTCACAATAAGATGCACATTTATAAGCTGATGTCTGGTTTTTTCATTCTTGTTGATGCAACTATTATTCTGGCAAGCTCCTATTTAAAACTTTAAGGGCAGATTGTAACACCACCGAATAGACGTATTACAGAGCCCTCTTTATTTTTGTGAAATTACTGGAACCTCTCCTCCTGTCACTAAAGCTAGCTTAACTACTAATTGATCTTTTTCCCTTCAATGACTCAGCAAATAAAAAGTCCAATAGTTATGTATTTTTGCCTTTCATCTAAATTCATATTTATGTATTTATAAATTAGGAGGGTGTGTAACTAAAGTATCAAATGGCCTTCTACCTTTTTGCCTCAAACTGTAAAGGGATGTTTATGTAATTAATTTGATGCCCTAAAAAAGTAAGTAGCATCTGAAGAAGGTCCTATTTAAGTTGCAAGCAGACAAGCTTGGGATTACCAATAAATTAAAAATACAACATGATTCTCTTAATCTCAAAATATATAGAAACTTTAACTCAAAAGGCTTGATCTCTAATCGATAATGTCTGTCTAGAACTCCCTGCTAACCCGAGCGAACATTCAAATATCTGTCCTACATTCATTCGTGAAGGTACTCCTATGGAGAAAATAATTGGTAAACTAAATTGTCCAGACTGATCTCGGTAATCTATTCATCAATTTCCTAATTTCAATCTTTGTCCTCGTTACCTAATTCACTAGAAAAACTGAAATGAAATGGGTGAGTTGTTAAATTAGTGAAAGAGCATATGAGGTGTCCAACGTTAATTTTTATAATACTTCATCATAATTCTGGCATGTAATCATTTTCTTAAACTATTGTAACTGAAGATGAGAAATTGAACATGTAAAGTAAATGGCATATAACACAACCGAATAACAAAACACTTCAGTATATATGAACAGAAGGAAGGATACTGTATTGCTTATGACTTACATCTTACACCTTCAATCCTCGTTCACATGTACATGAGATGTGTCTTTAATCTATTTGCAGCTTTTTTACTCATGAATTCCTCTGTCCTTAACATGACAAAAATCGAGTTGTCTCATTTATTCCCCAACTTGTGTTCTTACAGATTTGTGGGTAAGTTAGTAGGTCGTTATTATGACAATGAGGGCAACCCAACAAAATACTTGAAAGGGGTTGAAGCAAAGGCTGCTAGAGGTGCTCAGCTTCTTGAAAAACAGAAGACCGAAGAAGCTAAAGTAGCCAGCTGCAATTCAAAATGGAGTCAAGATGAGGGTTCGGAGGTACATTTCTTCTTGTGAATGTTGAGTGTTCCAGCGAGTTATCTCTTTGGGGACATAATTAACCTATTTTTTGCAAAGAACTATTTTTCAAGAAAATATATTTTGACATAATTATTTGTGGAGTAGATCTCATGAGTTCAAACAATTATATTTACTTCAGGTTTGGTGCGACGAGGGGTATCCGAGGTTAGTGCAAAGACCTCAAGAAATAGCTTTGACTGGGAAAATGAGCAAGCGTTGTGCTTGCTTTAAAGAAGATGAACTGGGCCAGACTGGCTTGGAAGTTTATGATGGATGTGATTACTTTGCCAAGAAATGTCGATTATCATAATTAATTATAGAGTTTTAAATTATTATGTAGGTTATTTCACCTCTATTTTTCAGATCTTCGTCATTGTTTATCACACGATTTAAGTATCTCATACATAAAACTATTTTCTCTCTGTGTAGTATTCTGGTTACTCAGGTATGTTGAGCTGCTGAGCTCGCAGCATGGACGTGAAAAAAGAATTGACATTTTACTTGAGTGAAAAAATCAAGGTTTAACTAAACTTCAACAAAAAATTTCGTCGTTTGTTATCTCTTGAAGAATGTTTTCAAATTTGATCGGGTTATGATGGCTCCATTATCCGGACCCAAATTCTAGGGGTTTTGTAAGTGCCCGAAATCGATGTTGAGGCAAAAAATTGCAAAATTTATTAGGAGTAAATTCTCACTAGGTGAATGAATGTGGTAACAGCTAGGTACTCCCAAGAATTGGTTACAATTGGTATCTGTTTAAGAGATGAGTATGAATCTAAATTCTTCATTTTATAACCAGCTCTCTTAGCAAGATTTCAAATTGCAACCCCCTAAAAAAAGAAAGAATATATATAGAAATTGCAATAATTATGTCGTTCGAAGTAGAACGTGAAAAACTAAATATTTCTCCTTATAAAATTATCATCGATTTTGATATAGCTTTTGGTGGTAGCGTCTGGTGAAAAGAAGAAATTTATGACTTGTTCCCTGCTAACTGGCAATTTGCACTCTCGAAATGAATTATATTTATACTTTGAACCATCTTATTCCAGAAATAATACTTTGAAAATTTCAGAAATTGGACACATTGCACCCCTTCACCTTCTGCTCAATCTTTTCGCTGGAAAATGCAAAACCAGAAGCTTGTAGGTGCAAAATTGATACAAAATTAGCTAAGCGGAGAATTTTAACAAGTATATTGGCCTGATGCACACCAGAGATAAACATTTGTCTAGTGAAACATTTTTCTTATTTTTTATTTTTTTGAGCAAGGGCTCTCATCCTGACGACTTGGATTGTTAGATGGAAGATATGCATTTGCACAAATTCCCTTATAATTAAATCTTCAATGCATCTCATCTAACTCATCAAAGAATACTGAGTAGATTTTGTTGGAAAAAACCGATGCTGGTCATGCAAGATTGACGAATTGATGATAGAAACATCACTTCAGAAAACATGTTAAAACCTCTAATCGGAGGATTGGTTAAGTTTTGATCCATTAAACAAAGGAGATTAATTATCAATCCCTTCCTTAATAAAGGGTTGAAACAAAATAGGTGGTTTTGGACAGGACTTTATCAGGGGATTGAAGATCAAGAAACTACACCAAAAATGAAGTGCTGTTCAAAATCACCTATTTAGTTTCCTATATATGTGCATATGAAACCTGAACTGATTTCTAAAAACATCAAACAAAAGAAGCTAATTTCCATATTATGACCCAAAACTGTGCAAATTTCAACCAAGCTTACATATGCATACATATATACATATCACTTGTTTAAGATATTTCCTTTCTCTTTTCTAACAAGAGCTCCATAATTAATCAGAGATAACAATACAAAGATACAAAAAAACATCACATTCTGGAGATCATAAAACAATAGATTTCTCAATCTTCGTGTCATGTCGGGCCATGTTCCATAGCAAATGTAGAAGAGACCAAGCACAAAAAAATCATAATAGGATATTGGCCAATCTGTTGAATCTTTGTGCTATAGGATGGTTATTACTGCTTTCATACACCTCAATCAGTGAATGAATTGTTCTGGATATTACATCCTTTTTCTGGTCCAAAATAGTCGCATGTTTCCCTTCATAAACTGAATCACTTGAATCACCAAGAGATGCACACAAGTTTTTGATCCAGACCTCAAGAAATGATGCTTTCTATATAGGGGGGAAAAAGAGAATATTAAACTTGACATTAATCCTAGGGTTTTTCTTTTTTTTTCTGCAATAAGTTTGAGGACAAAGAAGATATATAACTTTAACATCAGATATAGATATGCACATAATTCAGAATGCTAATCAAACATAACCAGAAGAGGTTCGCAACAATAAAAGTACTTTTCACAGTAACTGTCTATAATATCTTACTTTGATAAGGAAATCTTGTAGAGCTCTGTGGTCACATCTCGCAGCAAGGCCAAGCAGATGCAACATAGTTGAAGTCAGCTGTAACAAACAGACACTCAATATCACTCAAAACAGAAATAAGTACATCCTGTTCATGTAGTTCACGCGGGCATTAATCACGTGGAGTGTAATTTTACGTCTTTTTATTTAGTTTATTAAATTTTTGGAAGGATGAGTTAGGATTTTATTGAACTGTCAAGATCAGATCTTTGGCTATGGTTTTTACTTAAGGTCTAGAAAATTGCTTGGAAGAATTTACACACTGAAGATTATTTTCCCTTCATGGGTTTATTGTATTGGTATTTCCTGGCAAATTTCAGCCTCAAAAATGTACTCCTTGTTTTTTCTTCTTACTTTGTATATGTTCTCTTGCTTTATCTATTTAGTTCTACTTCAAAACACGAAAAATCATGTTTATACTGGATGAAACATGAAAGACTACCTAATGATAACAGCAGGATCAAGTCCACAAACATTTGGAGGAACCTCCTAAAAACATATCAACTATTTTGGTATTTTGTGCGCTAATTGCTCATGCCCTAGCAACTCGAGTTTTTCCATGCCAGTGAAGCAAATAATGACCCTTTTGTTCAAGAAAGCACACAATTTGATGAAAAGACAAAAATGTATACCTCTCGAAAATGAATAAAGACTTTCTAAATGAGTTTGCTTTAATATAAGAGCAATTATTTTCTAGCAACTTCATCATGTCCCACTTTTAGTCACACCTAACTAGACATTAAGACCAGTTCATAGAATTCCTCAAGCTGACCTGCTTTTCGAGTGCGATCCGATATTTGAAATTAGAAGGAGCTGAAATCTGATCCGATTTGAAGTTCTCCACTATCTGCTCCACACCTTTAACTACATCATAATATGATCTACCATAATCTGCAAAATCAAGATTCCAGAAGATAAGAAATAACAAAATGAAAACAAAATAACAATGTAAGACAAGGATTATACTCCACTTGAAAGAAAGGGGAAGGGCAATCTCACGCTACTGAATTCTGTTTATTTGTTGCACCAAACAGAGAGTGCACAATTTATATCACCGTACACATAATATATCAATTCAACATGTCAAACCATATAAATTATACTTGAAGAAAATAAGTTACAAACCAAGATAAAAGAAAAGTTTTTCAGGAATGTCAAACCCTAAGTCAGAAGTCAGATCTTAAGGGATCACGCATCAGGTCTACGTAATGAACTACTTTCGTTTTATAGCAATGTGCATAGTGTTGCAAGCCATGCTCAACTGGAAGCAAGGACAAATTTGCCAATCAACGATCATTATGGCTAGTTAAGCTTGCTTTACTCTTCCTAGCACTACTAGTTTATTCAGTCAGTTCTTACTGAAATTTGAGCTCATGCTTCTGTTTGTCAATTGAAGTAACTCTAAGTTAACACTCAACACCAATTTTTTTATATATATATAATAGTTAAGCAATAAAGAATTGATGTGGGTTATCATTACAGAAAGGAATATGCAAATCTATTAGTGACGTAATCTGATTAAAAAGTGGCAAGTGATTGACTTATTAATAGGAGCCTTTGTTTGGGAGCTAAGGGTAAATATTTTGCATATGAAGTATATAAAAATGAGTATTTTATATCTTAATGAGTTATATCTAATTTTCTCATTGCTTATCCGGATCTTCTGGTATTTGGTTATTTACTCAGGCATCGTGCTCATAATTTCATTAACATTTTCCAGATACCGAGAATTAACTATTTCAAGAAGTTGAGTTCAAAGGGAGATCTAATGGAGCTTGAACCTAGTTATGTTTTAACTAGAATAGTTATATCTTCTATCAACCAAGAAAATTTAGAGAATGTAATTCCAGTTTGTTGGAATTTGCAAGGTAGCCTTTCAGGCTTTTGTTGAAAGTTCCCAAGAGCTTGCGGCAGTTGCCATCGTCCCGAGATCTGGTCGGTGAAAATGTAAAGCACTACTTTTGCATCTTGATGGGTTAGATTATAACCTAACTTGAATCAGTGATACAACGTTGCCAATGGCAAATATTTTTTGATCCAGTTGAAATCCAATAAATAAATATAAATCAAGCTTAACTCAGAATATTTAGTTTCCTTTTCTGGAATATCAGTTTTAGGTATTTGATGAAACATATGCTCAAAAAGCTCAGAATACAAGAAAACCTGACTTGCGCAGAGAAACAAGCTTAGTTAAATTGATATGTTGGACTAAATATCCATCGCAGATTTCTAAAACACTCATTTGATGTAGAAAGATTCTGAAGAAGCCTTATTATTAATCTTTAGCATAAAAAAAATGCTGCCACAACATAAACTCACTGATAGAAAGGCTCTTGCATTTTAACAAAGAGAGAAATAATTAGTGAAGGAGAGTCGTGCTAGTTGTGAAAAAAAACTACTAATTACCATTTATAGTTTCTGGAACAACTAGATATAAACTCACTAATAGAAAGGCACGATAAATCTGGAGAAAAGAGAGAAATCAATAGTGAAGAAGAGTCATGCTAGTTGTGAAAGATCGACTACATTACCATTTATAGTTTCTGGAACAGCCAAAGCAGCGGCTGCTTGTATTTTGATCTTAAAATTAGAAGAATCTCGAAGTAGCAGCAGAAGAATGCTAAAAACAGAAGAAGCCCTACAAAAATATGAGAATAGAAATCTTAGTAATGTCAATACTTCAAACTAGACAAAGCATTAAAATCATTCTTTTCAACATATCAAGTGAAAAGGCATGCCTTCTAAATTGCAAGAACACGCATATGCTTGAATATTTATTTTTACCAATGGCCTAACATTAACTGACAATACCTTATCTCCCATTCTGATCAATAAAAAATTCTGAATATAAATGTGTATCAAGTACTGAGAATATGAAAATAACATGGAAAAAAGAGTTTGATCCTGCAAATCTATTCAACTAGAAGAGTTCTGGTAAAATCTTAATCACCAACTGTTCTGAATATAAATGAGTATCAGGTACTGAAAATATGAAAAATAACACAGGGAAAAATAGTTTGATCCTGCAAATCTATCCAACTAGAAGAGTTTTGGTAAAATCTTTATCCCATGCGGTCAACTGTTCATCTAAATAGTTACTTCAAGAACTAACTGGAATATAAATAGGTGAGCATGTATCAATAAGTGGAATACATGCAACATAATTTATTAAGTATTGATAAATAATTTACAAATTAATTCCAAGTCTAGATACTTGAAATGTAATTATAAAAAAAAGAAGATATTTGCAATCTTTACTCTAAATACCAAGAAATGGCCAGGCTAGAAAAATTTGCTATATGATATCTTTACTCATGCAAGAGTCCTAAACGGAGTCTCATTTACCTCCCAGTTGTAAAATAAAACCTGAAAACCTACAGTTTTAAGAAATCCCATTTCCTAAGGACCTCCTTGGAAGTGACTGATGTTACTGAAATATAGGTATCCTTTATTCTGACTAAAAATTCACTTTGGCTTCTTTCTTTTTGTAGTATTAGATTGCATTTGTTCCAGAAAATTGTAAAATTCAGAGGATCAAACTTGGGGGAACTTAATGGGCTATCTGTTCCCACTATATCTGGATTTGCCATTTGCCATTTACTACCCTATTAGATGATGAATATATGCAAAATCTGACCACAAAATATCATCCCCACTGGAACAAGATTATCCATAAATAACAAGTTTGACACAAATGCAAAGCAATGATCAAATGATGTCTGCAAAGATATGTTAAGGATTAATGTGAGGTGGTTAGCAAGGGCAGGGAGTCTGACAATCAGGAAAACCGACAGATGCTGGGGATGCATAGAACAACCCTTTAGATATTAGAGGCTAGAAGTATAGCAAAAGAAAATCGAATAAACATATTAAGAACAGAGTAAATGGTTTGAGGGGCAATAGAGAGGAGCTTTTTTGTCACACTTCGGAATAGCGTTACAAAGAATATGTTGTACAAGAATAAATCAAAGTTGATTATGAAATAACAAATGTTCATGTACCAAAAAGATACACATTGGGAAAGGAATTAGGATCCCTTGACTATTACAGTTAAGGGTATTATATAGTCATTGACATGTCATATATTTGTCTAAATACCCTAGGTCAACAAGTACGATCATATTAAGTTATTCCCCTTCAGTTACACCTTCAACTTGATATCTAGAACATAAACCTCGCTGAAGCTACCAAAGTAGCCAAAAAGTCCTCCGTCTTCCTCGTCTGCAGATCTGAACGATTCGCCTTCAAACTTGCTAATCGTTCTATGTCTGCTTTGTTTATATGCACGTACCATCTCCCTGGTCATTATCCATCATCATTTCTGTTGCCTCTTGCACTGGCTTGAGAAATGAATCTATTTCCTTTTGCCACAGGTTAAGCCATCACTCATCAACATGGTCTGCAGTCTAGTTGGGATGTTACCCAATCAACGAGTGGTCAACTATCAACACCCAAAAGCAATGGCTGTTTGGTGAGTTGTGTCGTTATTGGTAGATTCTATCTAATCGAGAAGTTCATGAGCAAATCTCACGTTTGTTCTTCAGGAGTAAGGAGGAAATAGTAGCAGTTGTGAGTTTCGTCATTAGAACTATTGAAGTGTCGATTATCATGGTTATTTTTTATGTCAAGATTGATTGTCAGCACTGATCTAATTGATTCAGTTCAATTCTCATTCACCATCAATTGTCAACAGGAATCGTAAGTTTGTTATTATTTCTGGGTGTGGGTCATTGTCGTAGAGTCTGTTAGTTCTATTAGTTTTAATCATATTTATAAACTCAGAGAAAGAGATTATACAACTTAAGGGCATGCCAGAGTTATGGTTACTAGAGTCATTGACGTGTCTGCCTAGTACCCACATAGTATTAATATCATACTTGGAGCAAACTAAGTAATTCCCCACCAGTTACACTTTTTTTTTTGTTGGCGCTAACCATCAGTTACACTTTCAACAGTGCATAAATGATATTTTCTTAATTTTCTTTAAACAAAATGTGCATCAACTGACATTGTTCACTTGTAGGAGGATTTCGGGCTTTTTCCAAAACTCAGTGACTTTTAATTTACCCAACAACTTAAGGCACTAATGGAATTCTCCCATATATCAAATGAAACATGAAACACTTATTTCCAACGTGATTCCACACAAAATGACTAAGTTATCCAAGTTGGAGAATCATGACTCAATTTATTTCAATCAATCAAGCTCCAACAGACCAATATCTAATCCAACGCGAAGCATACCGTGCTTTTTTACATTAGAGATCTCAAGTCACGAACTTGGGTTTTAACGTTTTAATCACTTGCCCTCACTTTCAATAAGCTTAAAGCAATCACTCTGGATAAGAGCAAACAGTGCATGCTTGAAAGGCAAAAACCATATTAAAAAAATTTCATCCTTCAAGGAACACTACAAGCATTAAAACAAAACATGTAGACAAATCTTTATGATTTTCCTAATAAAAGGAAGTATAATAAAAACAGAAAAGATGTATAATCCTCACCAATCCATGTCTTGTAGTTTCAATGTTTTGTTGAAAAATAAGTTGCTCAGTGCGTGACAAACATTCCACTGGACCTGTCAGCAATGTTCAATTCTGAAAATTTGATTCAACCAAGAAATCTTTTCAATCGGTAAATATTGCAATATCAACTCTTATAACAAACCAAACCTTGACATTTCCGGTCGCCACACAAGAAAGAAATGCCTGGACCATATTTTCAAGCCAGTCAAAATTCCCCAAAGATGATGACGGCAATGAGTCTGACCTTACTGGCATGTCATCCTTGGATGGTATTGCGCCATTCATTTCTAATTTGAAGCACATGCAACCCATTGCATCACCACTCAGGGGTGACTGACTAGTAAATTGAACAAATCTTGAAAGATTTCCCAGAGATCTAACAGCATTGGCTTTGACCTATACCACATATAAACGAAGCAACTTTATTCCCGCAGAGATAAACCATAGATAAGCTTTTTATGGATTGGATAAACCAGAACATACATGATTTAAGGCATTAAAGTAACTAGCAAATTACACAAGATTAAGATAACCAATAATTCATATATGAATTCATAATCTTTTGGATCACGAACAAATAAACAATACCTAGCAAATCTGTAGAACCTTGTCCAAATGATCATAGGCTTAGATATTAAGGCATTGTAAGGGCAATAGATATCGTTATACCCTAAATACATAGGCATTTAAGTGATTGATAACATTTTGTCAAGTCAATATCTTTAATATAGATGTAACTTACTCCTGATTTTGGAAAAAAAAAACCCTAACCCATTAACCTATGACGAACATACACCAAGGGGGCACTAGATATCATTATATCCTAAATACATAAGTATTTAAATGATTGATAACATTTGGTCAAGTTAATATCTCCAATCTAGATGTAACATACTCCTGATTTTGGAGAAAACCTGAACCCACTAACCTAGGACGAATTTAAATGATTGATAACATTTGGTCAAGTCAATATCTCCAATCAAGTACGGTTGTGTCGGTTTTGGTTTGGGCTGAAACTCAGGGTTTGATCGGAGACTTCTTCAAACTCTTTACTTAATGTGGTTTGGTCCAGCCAAACTACTTCCATACAGAGCCCAACTGTTCTCTTATATCAGAGTTGGCAGTAGATTCCTTCACTGTAGATTTCTGGCGAAATATATAGGATATGTAAAAAGAACTCTACAAATTTAGTATGGAATTATGTTATTCCCTGTAGAAAAGAAATGACAACTACTTTAAAAAGAGAAACAGCAATTGTACTGAAAAGGCTATAACACCGAGGCACATATTATATCCAGATACCCTGAAGCAAGACCATGAAGACCAAATAAATTGATAGTTCTATCGCAAGCGTCTAGAACTTATTAAATCAATAGATAGAGAAGATTCAAATTGTCAATCATTGAAACTTTACACGCCATCATAATTAAACAAATTGCAAATAAAAATGGTTTTACTTGCAAAACTGTTGCTCTTTGCATGCTTACCTTGTCATTATCCCTGGCCAGCCGCAAGGCACTGTCAACTAGCATTTTTATAAGTTGAGAGCTTTTCCTAGATTCTGTCACAATGCACAAAGTAAGATTGGAGAATACAAACCAAGGGAGGAAATAGATATAAAATTCAAAATATTGTCCCACCAATTGAACATCTCCCACAATGCTGAGCATTCATGCAATGACCCAGTGAATCACATATGTTCGCTAAAGCCCATGAAGCTGTAATACGGACCTGAAAATTTGCATTGAACGTGTTTGTCTAAGATTAAGCGAACATGCTATTTAAAAACAAACTAGAGAGGGAACATCAAACTACAAGAGAGAGAGAGAGGAGAAACCATATCTGTAATAACAAATAAATAAAGTAATGATGGATTTTAATGAAGAAAGATGACACTAAGTATATTTTCTAATTACAGTAATTCTAGGATTTTCTTAACATATCATGAATCTGTGTAGATTCTTCTACAAAAAATGACGTGCTTTGTGCAATAACTAAACATGATGTTAAACAACATACTACATATATATATATATATATATACACACAGAGAGGGGAGAGAGAGAGAGAGAGAGAGAGAGAGGGAGAGAGAGGGAGAGGGAGAGTGAGGGGAGAGAGAGGGAGAGGGAGAGTGAGGGGAGAGAGAGAGAGAGAGAGAGAGAAGGGTAAATTTCGTACTGAAACCAGTTTATCACGAGTGTTATGCTCAGCAGCGTGGATAAACTTCTCAAGGACCTCTGTGCTGCTAAGAACAAAAAAGTTGAGGACTTTTTCTTCGTCACTACATAACAAAATTAATTAAAAACTTGATAACATTTATTTACCTATGATATATTTCTGGGAAACATGCAATAACACCAATGGCACGACAAGCAGAGGACCTAACTGAAGGAATCTCATCGCCAAGAGCGGCATCAATCTAGAAAGAATCAAGAAAGCATGAACTACAGTAAATATTGTAGTATGATTCAAGAATCTGAGCTCTAAGTTTAACATTGATCTTACAGAAGAATTAATAATAAATTCCTGTTTGTCTTTGGGCAGCAAAAGGAAGACAGAAGAAGTCATTCCAGCAAAACAGGTAATGGATGCAGCCCTTACCTTCAAAAGGAGAGAAATAATGAGATATACTTGCACCGGAGCCCAATGAAAACATGATATACATGTCAACGTACGTAAATTTTAGCTTGATATGCACGCATACACTTGGAAGACTTTAAACACAGTGTGAGCTCCCAAAAACTGCTTCAAAAAGATAATGATGTATTGATGTATATTAATGTAGCAGAGGAACACAATCAACCAGAAAGTAGAACTCATGTGTGACTACATTACTCGATATTGCTGAAGAAACGTCATTCCAGAAAACCGGGAAGGGCGTGACAATATTTAAAAAGATGTAAAAAGGAACAGACATATGCCTTATCAGACTGAAGGTATTGAATTATCACCCCATTTAAGCTTGTAGAGCATATACATTTAATATTTTATAGTCTCTAACAGAATACAATCCTAATTAACTCTTGCAACAAACGTAACCTGAAATTATTCATAAAGGTTGAAGTTGGGCAGGAAACAAAGTAAAAATGTATATAGGAAAACAGAGTAACAAAACTTTCATGGACCAAATTTTCCCCCATGTTGGGAGGGCTTCAGGGAGTAAAAGCACTTAAAACACCAAGCACAAATAATTTGAATGCATATGGTAAAGATACAATTGTTTTAAAAAAATCAACTCTTTTTCATCATTGGACCTATTATGGTGCTTTGAATAGTTTGAAAGCGCTCTCGTAAATACTATCAATAAATCAGAGCACCAACGTAGGATAGCTCAAATGAACCAGGAAATGCATTATCTTCCACTTTCTCGCACGATTATAGATAAACATTTATTTTATTGACATATTTACTTGGTCTACATGTTGGATCATATCATCTCCTATTACCATCATTTTAAGATGGAAGTCTTTGTACCAAAAATCTAGATTGCTGTTTTTCTGTCTCCCCAAAATCAGGTTGCTTCTTCTGAATACAGAAAAAAAAAGAAACTAGCATGCAGGCCCTTCTCATTCACGTTTTTATTCATGAACCTCTTCTACCCTTCTCATATAAGAACTGAATGAATCTTCCAAATTACATCCCTTTAAATTTCAGCTGAACTAAATGACAACCTATAGCATTTATGAACAGCAATTTTGAAGTTACATCACAATAATACCCCTTGTTCGCCACGACAACCCAACAAGGGTCATAAAGATACACAAAGAACTAATTTCGACTTGCTGAGTAACAAAGTCGATCTTATGCCATGGCATCATAAGACATAAGGTTTGACATAAAGCATCCTATATCTGAGCCAATCTGCTTTCTATCAAGGGCACTGGCATCCTATTTAAACAAGAAATAAGGTCATCATTTCTGACTTAATATTCTCTCTAAGAATATGTTTACACTGTTCATTACATGTCAACACGTTTTTTTAGGGCGATCTCCAAAAAGGAATACCTCTCCAAAAAAATGGCATATGCCGCTTGATTGCGGCAAGCACAAAGTATTCTTTAGTAAAAGGCGAAAGAATAGTTCGCTTTGTGCTTACCGCGTGGCTTTGTCATGTCAACACTTTGCTCTCTAATAGGTGCATGCAGCCTCTAAGTTTTCATTAGTTTGCCTTCCGAATCTCCAACTAATGACCAATTTAAACTTTGAAGCTCTCGGTTTACTCAACTACATCTCTGCAGGTCAGTTTCCACTTTCAGCTGACAATAATGAAAAGATCTATTCAAAGAGATTATCTTTTCAAATTCCGCCAATTCCTATGCATAAAGTACTCATTAAACCCCCCTGATCTAATAAAGTAAATAAGTAGATGAATGTTTGTTTGAGAGAGTGTGATCTCAATTACTGGCGCCAGTGACTATCGTACAACGACAAAAATACTCCAAAAATGGCACGAAAAGTAAGAATAGCACCTTCTAGACAAACATGTGAAAGCAAGAATCTTATTTAAACTAACCATGGCTGAAGAATTTTTAATAATTTTAGGCATATGTTTCTCTGTTGCTTCAATCCACCGCTGACTTGCCAACATACATGATTCAGATTCGTCCATAGTTGACGCAGGGCTCTGTAAGTTGTATGATGGAGCTGATGAGATTGCCTTTGTTTTGACGTAATCAGATGTAAATGGACTATCAAGAAACTTTTCATTTGAAAGATCTTCAGTTCCTTTAAAACCAGAAATAGCACGAAGAGATTCATCCAAAACCTGCATACACAGTTACATGTCAAAAGAATCAGACTGGATCAACATAAAGTTCACAAGCATAGTCGGAAAAAAGATGGATTATACTTGATATCCGTCCTTTTTACAAATGCCTGAAGAATTAAAGCTAGAAACTAAGCCACCTATGCACTTATAATAGAAAAACATAGAGCTTCTAGTTTCTAAAGTGATGCAGGAACTTATCAAATGAGTGACAAAAAACAGATGTACATAAGCCACTCCACCTAGTACGTCAGGGAGAAGCAATTGGGGATTAGAATCTATACTCCAAGGTGAATTGATAATAATCCACTGGGATCAGTATTACATGGTTATAGATACTGGGCAACTCGATAGCATACAATACGAACACAGGATATGGAAACTTCTAGAAGATATAGAACATAATTTGTCTTGGACGCATTGACATAAATAATTATACAGTACAATATACATCAGTAATGTCATAAAATAGTAAAATTAAAATTATCTTCTATTAGCTATATCATGTGGAACCAAACCAAATACATTCTTCTTCTACAAACACACGACCTATGACCTTCTTCCATTATGCTAACAGGCCTATTATTGGGGTTTGCCATTGATATGGAATCAGTTTTAAAAAAATTCAGTTAAGTTGATGGTTCTATTCCAAGCCCCATCCACCTCTTTGGACACTTTCTGCTATAATGCAGTGCCCATATTCACCTTTGACCTTTCATTTTCATTCAAACTTGGAACCATGTGGAATATATATATTTGGAGCCATGTCAGCCACGTATCCGGGTTCGACAAGAGTAGGGCACAGCACAAAGCCTGTTAAGGTGTATCCATGACTCCATGTAATAGGGTAAATTAAGAAGTGGCTTGAACCCGATAATATCCAATCTAACTCTACCAAATGCAACGAGCATTTGTGCAACAGATTTATTATTAAATCTACAACATCGATCACAACTATCAGCAACTGCTATAGTAAATAAATGCTGCACCCCACACACATACCCCGCTCAAAAGAAAAAAGAACTATATTCCTAGTTTACTTCATGTGCATGCTACACCATACCGAATAAATAGTCATTTAGGGTATAGGGTTTATGCTAATTTTCATGCACACAGTGGTACAGTAATCATAGAGCATCTCCTTTAGTTGCAAGCTTGTCATTTGCTCTCTCTGTTTTGCACTTGACTACACACTGCTATTCTGGTATTCTGATACACAGGCAACATGGGCAACAAAAGAGTAAACTTTGTGTGCATGATAAATATCCATACATTGGGAAATTGTTCAAGGATAGAAACTTGCTATTGAATTAGTAGAAGTGTCAGTGATGAAAACAGAAAAAATGTCCATGTAGAAGACAAGGGTACCACCTTGATTGCAGCTGTTGTGACTCTCTCCTTGATTGATGCACTAGTGTGTTCAAAATTACCCCTCCGTGATCTCATTGGAACCTCTGGGGAAAAGCTCATAACTCCTTGAACAATAGAGGAAATCTGATCCCAGCATAAAGCCACAACGTTTGGATAATTGTGCGCCAGAGCTTTAAGAGCCTGCAGCAAACTAATACAAACATAAACATGAATATTCCAAAAAAAAATTATGAAGCAAATAGAAGTGACAGATGTTCGATAATGATTTATTTGACATGTATTACGGTCAGTCGAAATTGTATTTGTACTCCGAAAAGGGAAACGGTGAATAGAGAGAGATAGATCCTAAGGAAGAGAAAAAGTGGAAGCAAGGTGCATCCGCAAATGAAGATGGTCGAAAGAGCAGTGATAGAATAGAAGAGAGGATAATAAGAAGAGAAACTAACCAAGAAATGAAGAGAAAACCCCAATTAAGAAAGCTAATATGTAGGCATTCCTAACTGATAAAACAGCATCCAGATACATATATTCCGTCCACATTCATAAAGCCAAGATAGTTTGTTTGATCACATTTTCATAGTTTCAAGATATATCAAAGCAATTTAGGCTAAGCCTGTAAAATGCATTTAAGACTCCATTATAACTACTTCCGTTCAACCAAACAAGTTTGTAGCTTCCTGAAAACAGACCTAAGTATCGGGTATATAGGGTGTGACATGAAATAATGGAGGAGAGCTAGCAACATATTCTGAAGTAACTTCAGTATCAAAAGGATTCCACAACAATTTTAACATGGACTAAGCCACTAAGGGTAGATTTCCATCTTGTTGTGGATAAAAAAATTATCAGATCCAAGGAATTCAAAAAAGGCTGATATCCAGCTGGTTGTTCAGAAGACAAGGAAATGTGAAAAAGAACAGAATCGTTTCTTATGGATGAGGAGGGGTTGTATAAAGACTGATGAAGGGACATCCTATCAAGATTGAAAAGATCAGGAATTAACATTTGAAAAGCTATCGAGGAATTCGGAAAAAGATGACTCAGCTTTAAAATATACAAAATTGAGGAATAAACGAAAAATATTCTGATAACTATCATTTGCACAACCATCATTGCTAGGGTGAAGCATGATTACTGTGAATACTGAATTTAATATACCAATCAAATATCTTAATCAACTTTTGTATCAGGTTATCTTATTTTAACTAGCAAAGTATCAAAATGAGTTTTATCTGCCTATGACTAGAGATTGGCAGTTGACTAAACTTTTTCTACAACCTTTTATAGCCAGCATCATTTATAAGGCCAAAGAATAGCATTGACCCTTCAAACATAGAAAAGAATTTTAATTATCCAACATAATAACTATTACCTGATATGCTTCTAAGCTGATTGATGGGCTTGATAATTGTTCGGAATACCGAAATAAGGTAAATAGGACACCAGATTTCTGTTGACCTTCAAGAGATCCTGCCAAATCGTATTGCAGCACAAAAAAAAAGACAATGAACTCTAAAACCCAATTGGAAATTATTTCATAAAGTAAAAGACAAGAAAGGACAAATCGCTGCTACGTTTCTAGCAATCTCCTCTCAAATACCAATAAATGCAAAGAACAAGGAGAAAAGAAAAATAGAATTCCCCGAAAAATAATCAGCACAAGTAATAAGTTTTGTATGGACAAATAATTCCAAACCTTTTGATACTTCCACCAGAAGCATATTGTTGACATGCATTGAGGAGGGAGATACAGAAAGAGCTATGGTCAAACAATTAATTGCAGCTGCCTGGAAATGTTAACCAAACTAGTGTATAAATTTTGTATTAACAAAGAAATAGTAAACATTGAACCAACAAGTAAAACAATCAACAGATCTTTAAAGAAACCTTTTTGCACCCTCACATCTTCAATATGATCAGAGCAAAAGGCCAAGCTCAAGGAGTATGTAAAGATTCTACATCTAACCAAGAATCATGCTGTTTAGTACATTGGTTAAATAACAATAAGCTACTGAATTGATTTGCTTGAGACAACTTTAACACTATCAATCACAAGGAAAGAGAAATGCATGCCCAAGAAATACCGATATCTTTGTTGTCAATGTGGTTCCAACATGTTGCATGTGAGAAATAAAATGAAGTTTCACAAATACTGGATGGTGGGGCAACCATAAAAACTACTTATCAGGACTCGTCGGCGGTACTAAATGTAAGATTTTATTAGGTCCACGATCTGGTTGAGCATTGGGCAAAAAAAAAATCTCAGAGCTTTCAGGCTCGTAGAGCCTGGTTCCAAATCGTAATAAATTGGATTAAGTCCATTACAAATTAAACTTAAAGGGAACAGGAATCCGGAGATAGCTACCTGAAAGACAGAGAATCATTACACTTTCTCAATATTCATACCCAGTAACTAAGAACCTCCCAGACTTCCAGCTTAAAATTGAAGTACACATTACAAGATCACTTGACACTAAAATACGTGCATGTGCAATTGTGTACAAAAACACAAAGTAACAACCATCCACAAACCAAAATGAAAGTCCTAGGATGGAGAGTCTAACCATAAGTGACCATGCATGAGATCTAAATACTAACCAGCAAGCTACTTCGATCACTTTGCAATGGAAAATCCTCATCAATTCTTGATTTAACAGAAGAGATAACCACTGAGAGTAGCTCTTCTGACATTCTTGAATATCTATGTAATGAAAAAATACTGTTAGACTCATTTAAACAACTATTCTATAGCACGGTCAGTCTGAGTAAAATAATTAAAACAATATTCTCTTGAAACAGTACTAACAATCGTCAACTCAATCCGTTTACCACCTTCATGTTTCCTGTTTCCTATTTCCTAAAACCAAATCCATTTGACCATGTATTCTTGCTCATCTAAATGTTTTAATTTGGCAGTTTTTATTAGATATAATTTCCTTAGAAAGCCCAAGAACTAAGATGATGTAGCGAAATCTTGGCAAAAAAAATTTCAAGCTGTTTATAGGCTGTAACATACCTCTGAACTGTAATTTAGGTTAGGGTTGCTTATGGAATAGGGAAAAGTGTGGGCTTTTAATTTATGGTATTTATGACAGGAACAAAGGAACCCGAAAAATGCATGAATTATGAAGGGAAAGAACAGAGACCTAGGCATCACACCTAGAACTCCAAGGCATCAAACCAAAGATGTGGAATAGCATCTCAAAATAAACTCAACAGCCTTCTAAAAATGTCAAGAAACTGGTCAATATTCAAGACCACACTATATTTGGGCTATAAATTGATGTCCTGCTTGGCTGCTTCCAATAGGACTAACTAGAATGTAATTAGGAAAAGATAACATGATCTTGTTTAGACTTAACTCCTTTTCTTATTCTAAAACATATTTAAAAAAAAAAAAAAAAGAGTAATTGAAGGCACTAATCTACCCAAAATCTACATTTCATGGAACTCATTAGATACCCCAATATAATATATAAAACTTAATAAAGATACAACTGTAAAGTTAAAATTTCAAGCCATTTCTATCTACCATTTGAACTTGCATTTACCCTGTCACATGTCCCTTACACTTGTCCCTCTTCGGATTATTTAATATTACACATAACTACATTAGAACCATACACACATTAGCAACTTTGTAAATTAGATAGTATTAGTTACAACGACTCAGAATACCACACTGATGGGTTTCAAAATGGGGATGGAGGAAGAACTTATCCAACGTAAAGAACAGATATGCTAATAATAAAAGGTCGCTAGATTGCTGAGTCCATATCTTTACATCTGGTAGAATGTTTAATTCTTGAATGCATCTACCCTTCTCAATGGACCGCAGATGTGATTTGGAGCATATCGATTCAAAAAGAATAGAATTGGATTTTAAAAAAATAAAAACAGATTTCTCTGGATAATTTTGAATCATAAAAAGAGACACTTACGGTGTAGATGATGTCAAAAGTGTCAGGATTTTGAATGACAATGCCAGCAATCTACTGTGAGTTTCATGTTTGATTACATACAGAGTACCTATTTAACAAAAAATTATATTAACAAGCTATTCTACCACAAAACTATAATTCCAAAGATATGGTAAATGAAGTCAAATAGAAATTTTGGAAAAAAAAAAAGCATAGGCAAGAACAAAAATAGACAAAAAGCACATTATATTCCAATACCTGTATGTAGCTGCATTAAAATATGCCCAAGAGAACTAGAAAGTGATGTAAAAGACCCACACTTGGAGGGCCCCCTAAATTCTGCTACCTGAAGGGAAACGGAGGCAGGCCCATCCAACATTGCCATAATAGTAGATCCAGCTGCAATCCTCACCTAAGCAAGAATAGATATCTCAGTATGATTTAATCAAAGTTTCATGTAACACTAAGAACAATTGTTCTGCGATGCTTGGGCAATAACACTTCTCATACCTCATGGCATGAATGACCAAAAGAATGGAATTTTCGTTGCATTAAGTATACAGAGTTGAGAAATTATGCAGGAAGAAAACTAAATAGAGCATTAGGTGCATTAATTGAACATGTACCTTTAAATATGGATCAAAAAGCAAGCAACTCATGAGGGTAGCCTCATACTGCCTGAAAACAAGTAACACTGCATAAATGGCGAGACAAAAATTGGAAAAGTGACCTCAAATATAGAATCATGTATACTCTAAAAACAATTAGAAACAACAGTATCTCATAAACAACAGAAGAAGAAGCACAGTGATTTACCTCTGTTGTAGCACATCACTGGATGGCAAGAGCAATGTCCATTGGGCAGTGAATAATTTGGGATCTGCTCGGCATAGATCCTTCCAAAAAAAAATAAAGACTTCAGGCAACAAAAAAAGGTCCTCAGAAACAAATTTAATGGACTAACATTTTCTTCAGCAGAAGCTTAGGCTACATGGATTAGCTTGACAAGCTCAATGTCCCATACATAGGACTGACTGATAGTTATGATTTTATTAACATTATTCAAATGTATCCAGAAAATGACATCTAGAAGCACAGAAACTTAAAGCACATATTAAGAATCTCAAAATCAACATTTACGCAATACTTTTGAGATGAACCAGGGAGAAATTGAGAACAAGCTGTAAGAAGAAATGAACATACCTGAATACAAACGATTGCAGCTAACCTAGCCTTAGCAAAATGAGCACTTCGATTGCTAGTCACTGACCCATCATTATCACTGCAATCCGAATCCGATGATGTAAGATGAACTGAAGTTGATTCATATTCAGGAGAAACCAGGGACTCCTCGTCCTTATGCTGCATATCTTCCACAACCTTTTTCCGCAAGTGTGGAGGCCTGTAAGGGCCACTTTTTGATTTACTTGACACTGCAAAATGTAGGTCTTTGCTTGTTGAACCAACTGCCCTTTTGTGACTGATTGCTTGAGTCACAGGACATGATCTACTTATAATGCCGTAACGTAAAAACTTCCTCAATGCTGCTACAAAGCCAGAGACCTAAAAGATAATACAAACTTTAATGAGTTGATCAAAATGAGGAAATACACAATAATATTTTGGCATATTAAATAACTGAAATATTCGTAATGTAGTTTCTTACATGACCTTCCAGAGATCCTCTAGGCTCTATTAGAACCAAGTGCAGACAATGGAGAAGCTCAACATAAAACCTGCCCCAGATGTGACCACGCAATTTCTCAAAAACTAATTCATCAAAAACGAAATTGAATAAAAGGGAAGAGAGTATTACTTGGCAATATAATCATCCTCCACAGGAAGGCCCTTGGATGTCAAGATATCTACTACTTTTCTGAGGACCTAAATGAAAAGAAATCCTAAATAAGCAATTTAAGACCACAACGGACCCCAGTAGTAGTGTGCAGACATGTGTATGCAAACAATTAGTAGTAATAAGAAGGAAAAAAAAGACGGGATTATAGATGAAACATAGGAATTAAGTGGTTTGAAAGGATTGGTGTTTAAGAATATCATAAAATTGAAGGAACATAATCACTCAAATCAGCTTTTTTAGTTTTTTTGCAGTAAGTCCATAGCGCAACTTCAAGCTTCTATCTGGTGACAGTTTTTTTATTAGCAGCAGACATCTCAAGAAACCGAAAAAGCACTTTCGTCTACCAAAAAGCTGAAAGTGTATGATTAGAAGCTTTTGCAGACACCGCTTAAACATGTTATATACCTCAATTGTTGACTGCCAAGCATCGACTGGTAAAGAAGAGCCAACTCTCGAATATACTTCACCAATCATGATAAATGCAACTGTTAAGACTTCCCATACACCGTTATATCCAGATACTATGTAGTTGTCACTTAAGTAAGAAGAGTATCTGGACTCCCCTTGAAAACAACTAACAACTTGAAGAAGGAAACTTAGTAATTGTTCATTTTCTGAGAGTAAAGCAGCTGCTTGACATCGACCAAAAAGGCTCCTGAAAACATAGGTCATTTACAAGTACATAAACATATATAATATAGGATTCAATGTGTTAGTAAAACTGAAACATTTGGGTAACATTTAATACTGAGGTAGTGAACTAATGGAGAAAGAGGGGAAAGCAGTGAGCTTATGGAGCTTGAATTAGTGCCAACAAAAAGCAGTAAGCATTCCTTAGAGAGAATAAAAATGTGTTTGAAGATTTAAGAAGTTAGGACATTACGAAATAAGCATACTGCATAAGTCATCTAATAACGTGCAAAAAATAATTGACAGCAGGTGAGGGAGGGGAGAAAGAAAGAGGAAAACAGAGAAGGGAAACAAATCATCACACCGTATACTTTCTAAACTTTCTTTTGTGGCTTTAACTACAGCATCATTTTCAGCGGATGTACTTCTAGTTTTGGCTTTGCCGATTAAGATTTGCACTATCCTTTTAAAGGAATCCAACACAAGAGCCAGAGACGATGAATTCAATTGTAAAAGTGCACAATGGCTGACACCACGGATCTGCAACAAATAAGAAAAAGTGATATAATTAGTACTGCATCAGAGACTTTAAGATAATATGGTAATAAATGGAAAGAAACCATAATGACCATAGCAGCCAAATTGTGTTCAATATATAGAGTAAGTATTATAAAAAGCCATTTCCTTAATTGCATTCAGTGCATTAAGAATCTCACGAGAAGATCATATAGTCTCTGTAGACTCCCACAATTGGATATAAGAAAAACATAGTAAAACAAGAAGATAGCAACCCAGAAATTTAAGTAAAACATTAGTATCTAATTAAGACCATTCAGTGATCATGGTACAGTCCACACAAATTGTAAGCACTAAAACAATAGAAGAGCTTTTATGAAGCAAAGTAACAAGTAAAGCAAGTTAAAGACCCAAAAGTGAGTGTCCAATAATGTTATTTACGATCTTCATCTCTCTGTGGTGAAAGATAAACAGAACATTTCTTCATTGTAACCCAAATTCAACCTCATCGACATTTACTCCTTGGTTTTCAGCTTTCGGAATATAGTTTAGTTCATTTCAGGAATATATGTATTAGAATTCACCACATGGATTGAGCTAAGTCCACTTACATGGCTTGGGTCTAACTCATCTCAAAAGCTAGCTTGTGAGTTGAGGATTGCCCAAGACCTTATAAGGTAGAATTATTATTGCTTTTCAGGAATATATGTATTAGAATCCATGTGGGACATTTTGTCTCAACAATATGTATATATGATTATATACACACACACACACACACACACACATATATATATATATGTTTATATTTATATGTAGTGTGTGTGTGAGTGGTTTGTTTGAAAGAAACAATGCACAGCTGGTCAAGATAAACAGTGAAGAGAACAGAATAATATTCGAAAGTTCCAAGAATGATAATGTGCAAAGTAAAATCAACATGGTCTGTAGCTATTATGAAGAGCCGACTAATCTTGCTTAAAAGAAAATCTAATACCTGTCCATGTGTTACTAGTGCACCAGGACATTTATTATAAAACGAAGACATATTTAATAAACCTAAGTATCACAACTTATCCAATGGAAATATTTAACTAGCAAGTCAGCTAGGGCTCATTTAAATGGTCTCTTCTAACCGGAATACTGGATTACCTCGTCAAAAAACTTGAGGTTAATTTATTTATAACGGTGAGGTCTGTCCTAACGACATTCAATACAAGATTAACTGCCAAACCATAAGGCTTAAATATATATCATTCTATTTCTTCTAAGCAGCATTTCTTCAAACACCAACTCTATGTTTAAATCCTCCAGCCAATTTGGTTCCTTAATTGGCTAAGCAGGTTGAAATTGGAAAGATGAGAGGTAAAAACTGTGTTCGTGCTAAGCCTAGTACCTACCTCCTTAAATCTCGCGCATGATTTAGAGCAGAAATTCTTAGATTCGTCTCAAAATACGTCAGTGTACTTTCTAAGCAAAGACACTGAAACATGATAGAGCAATTTGAGTGGAAAATAAGTAAAATGAACTGCTATACAAATTACCAAGTGACATAATTTAGTAAAGGACAGAGTAACGTCCTCAATTTCTTCAGAATTTGAAATGTTCTGAGCTAATTCCATCAATAGCATCAAATCAGACGTGACCTGAGAGGAAAAATGCATCTCATCAGTCGGAGAAAGATCATCAGATCGCATCAAATTACATGACTTGAAAAGTTAAAAGTATACCTCATGAGGAGGCAAATCCGGAGCGGCGGCGATCAGGAAATCGGATTGGGCAAAAATGAGTTGGTTGAGAAGGTGGAGGAGAGTGGGGCGAGGAGGCGAAGCTAAGGTTTCGTCTCTCAAGGTCAGAAACGCAGTTCTCCATGACCTCACCGCCAATGACATTGAGTGCAGGTTTTCTTTTTCTGATGGATATCGAATTTCTGACGCTGTGTTGAGAGAAAAAATCCGATCTAAATTTACTCCTATTAAAATTAGATATGTTCTTTTAAATTTTAAATTTTAAATTATTAAAATTAGGGGCGGGATCGGGACGGGATTTCGGGATTTCGGGTAATTCGGGACGGGATTTTTGGGATTCGGGTTTTGATTTTTACTACCCGAATTCCATTTGAATTGACTTGGTCCCGGTATCTCGGTTTCCCGATAAATATCGGGTTTTCGGGATCGGGATTTGGGTTTCCCGAAAATAATAATTTTAAACTCCTATATGGTAGAAATATCACACTTTTCTTTATTTTGCTCCTTCATAGCATTATATTTTTCTTTATGGTCATGAATTGTTAATTTCAAGACCATGGGGTAGGTGATGGGGCTTGAGTTTGGGAGTAAGAAATTTATTGAAAGGGGTAATTTATTTTGTATGATAAGAAATTCGGGATTCGGTTTTCCCAATCGGGTGTGAAATATTTCCCGAATACCGTCCCGATTTAGTTTGTCAGGTTTTCGGGTTTCCCGAAACCCGAAAATCAATCATACTTCCCGTCCCAAACTACAAAATTCCGACCGGGACGGGACGGGTTCCCGAAACCCGATACCGAATGCCCACCCCTAATTAAAATTATTATGGGATCATACCGTATTTATTCTATATATTATTTTAATATGTCGTTCATTTTGATTTTATTTTTATTGAACAAGTTCATTTTGACGTTAAAGACCCGCAAAACTCATTACTTAATGATGTTTGGACATAAATTTCATGAAAACTAAATTTGGACTAAGATATGAACTAGAAGGTGGGCGGGCTAACATCTGCAAACTCAATTTCTTCAAATTTGAATTTGAGTTTTGATTTATGGGTAATTAAGAATAACTCGCTAATTAAGAGAACTTTTTTGGGGAATGTGAAATGGTTATTGATTAGGATTGTAAATTGAGTAGGGTTTATCTGAAATTAGATGATTTGGTCTAATTATATTTGACCTAAACCTAAATAATTTGAGTTGGACAAAGTTTAAATAATTATATTAAACTTGATTAATTTATGAATCGAGTTTGAGCCTAATAAGGCTCAGTCCCGATAAAGCCCAAATATATATCAAATATTACTATTAATTTATTATATTAAAGTTAAAGTATACTAATTTTTATTTTGAAGCAAACAAAATATTACAAACAACCAATGCCCACGTTTATAAATTATAACTTTGTAAACTCACGGCTCAAACATATTTTAAATATATTATTGACGTATAAACATGTCAAATGGGAAAAGAATTTACAAAAAGGGGGAAAAATTGAAATAAATGGTCATATTGGGGGGGGGGGGGTGGGGGGGGGGGGGGGTGGGGGGGGGGGGGGGTGGGGGGGGGGGGGGGTGGGGGGGGGGGGGGGTGGGGGGGGGGGGGGGTGGGGGGGGGGGGGGGTGGGGGGGGGGGGGGGTGGGGGGGGGGGGGGGTGGGGGGGGGGGGGGGTGGGGGGGGGGGGGGGTGGGGGGGGGGGGGGGTGGGGGGGGGGGGGGGTGGGGGGGGGGGGGGGTGGGGGGGGGGGGGGGTGGGGGGGGGGGGGGGTGGGGGGGGGGGGGGGTGGGGGGGGGGGGGGGTGGGGGGGGGGGGGGGTGGGGGGGGGGGGGGGTGGGGGGGGGGGGGGGTGGGGGGGGGGGGGGGTGGGGGGGGGGGGGGGTGGGGGGGGGGGGGGGTGGGGGGGGGGGGGGGTGGGGGGGGGGGGGGGTGGGGGGGGGGGGGGGTGGGGGGGGGGGGGGGTGGGGGGGGGGGGGGGTGGGGGGGGGGGGGGGTGGGGGGGGGGGGGGGTGGGGGGATAAAGAATATTTGTTGGTCCCAAGTGGTCAGATGAGGTCTAGAGGGGGGGGGGGGGGGAATAGACCTCTTTAAAAATTTACCTTTTAAAAATTTCTAACTTTTCTGTTCAGCAGACTAAGCTGATCGAGAACAGTAAGCAGACTAAGCTGATCTAGCACAAAGCTTTGAACAGCAGAGTTGACCACTCTTCTGATTTCACTCAGCTGATTTTATCAAATCAGAGTTTAAAATAAACTAACTTGCAGCGGATTTATCAAGTGTTTTTCACAAGTAGTTTTCTTTAACCTTGAAATAGTTTTATCCCCAGTTTTTAACAAACTCCTTTTAAAACTTTTCAGCAGTTAACCTTTTAAGTGTTTTAAAACTGTTCTTTCAAATATGCAGAAAATAATGCAAGTTAAAAACACAAAGGATTTTTATAGTGGTTATATGGATGTAAATCCTTTAGTCCACTCTTCCAAGTCACTTAGATCTTGGGTTATACTAAATCACACAGATTACAGTATACAATGCTTACGCCAAACAACAAATGAAATGCCGTAAGTTCACAATAGGGAATCACAAAGAAACTCCTATCCTCTGAAGTAATATCGCTCACTAAGATTGATATCTACTTCTCACAACACAACCCTAACAAAATCACTCAGATTGTACAAGTATTTTCTGTTTTCTCTCTATTTAGCTTTGTCAACAAATGACTCGGCTGATGAGTGCTCTGTTCTTGAGTTTGAGACTTAGAAGAATTTTGCTTCAGATTTTTGCTCTCAAAGTGTGTTGTCTCTGTGTTGTTCTTCTTCTTCAACTCATGAACTAAGCTATTTATACTAAGGATTTGAAAATCTGCCCGTTGAGAGATCGCCAGTTGTCAAATCCTCGAGTACTGGTCCTTTTCTGCAGAACGGCTGTTGCGACTGAACACTGTACACTCTGCTGTACTTTCTGTCGCTTCGCATTAAATGCGCATTAAATGCACCAAGCTGATACGAGGTTTCTCTTCAATCATTTGTCATAAATACCCTTCCTCTTCAGCATTTATTACTTCAAGTGCATTTATTACCGTTGTAATAACTTCTGATCCACTTCCACTCTGCTGATCGAAGTCACTCGTCTGATGTATACTCGGCTGATCCCAAACTTGAACTAATCTGATTTGAGTCGGCTGATAGTCCACCAGTCTGATTACTTCTTCAGCAACAGATCAGTAGTCTTCTGGACCATATTTGACTAGTCTGATGAACTTCTTCCTTAGTCAAATATCTTCTAAGGTTTGTACTAAGCTTCCACTTAGCTGATGACTTTGGAAATCATCAAAACCTTCCTTTACTTCAAAGTCTTCATCTTCATCCAACAATTTCCCCCTTTTTGATGATGACAAAACTTCAGCTAAGTACCTGTACCTAAACTAAAGTTGAGTCCTCAAAAATTTCTGAGATAGAAATAATGTGTTGGAAGCTTGAACTTTTTATAGATTGATTTGAAAGTTACAGTGCAAGTTACAAGCAAGATAGACTAAAAAAATTACAAGTGAAGAAAGCTGGTTACAAAAATTCCAACAGATGACCTAGTCTAGTAATCTAGTCTAGTCCTCAGCTTCTTCATCTTCTTCTTCCTCATCAACTTCTTCTTCAACTTCATCACTACTGTCTTCATCTTCACCAGATGTGAAAGCATCAGCAAGACCTTTTAATTTTTCTCTTCTTTCTTCAGCTTCAAATCTTTTTCTGATGTCTTCAATCCTCTTATACTTAACGTCTGGATTAAGCTGTTCTTCAGCAGAGTACTTAGAGGCAGCTAACTCCTTGTCAGTTTTAGCTACTTCCTTGAGCTCTACTTTATCATCAGCTCCATCTTCAGCTTCCTTTTCAAGTACTTCATCTTCTTTTGGCTTTCCAGCAGCAGCCCGTTGGTCTCGTACTTGAATAGTTGCAGCAGCATCAACAGCTAACTTAGCTGATTCCTCTTCCCCCTTTTTGTCAGCATCAGCAGGGTTGAGTTGATCAGGAGTTATGTTGACAGCAGCACAAAGCTTCTTAATGTTTCTATCCATGACTCTTTGCTCAGCACAGTGATGATTTAGAGTAGTTTCCATGCGAAGTTGATTAGCTTTTATTTCACCAGAATGGTCATTCAGACAGTCAACATTCAACTGAAGTGTTGACAGTTCAGTTTGTGCTTTGTCAGTGATGTTGGTAACCTCTTGCATTAGAGCAATGTTTTTCTCAGTTTCTGCTTCACCAACTTGTGTCATGACCCTAACAACTCTTGCAATGTCAGCTTCATTCCTTTGAAGAGCAGTGTGGAGATGACCTACATCAGCCTTTACATCTTCAATATTTCTGCTCATATTCAATATGCTCTGAGTTAACATTAAAGAGTTATCTGGTGGTAGAGGAAAATCTTCAATGGCATCCTTGACCATTTTTGCAGTCTCTTCCTGCATTTGCTTCATCATCAGCTGATTTCTTGTCTCCATCTCCTTCAGAGTAGTCTCAATCAGCATCTGGATGGACTCCATCAGTGAGGAATGCAAATCAGCAGTAGGAGCAGAGTGTGATGATTCAGCAGGATCCTCTTCTTGTGGAAGTTCAGCAGGTTCTTCCTCCTGTTGAACGGTTGCTTCATGAAGAACAGGACTTTCTTCAGCCTTCCACTCCAAAGCTAAATGAACTAAGTCCTTGACCATGATAGGCAGCTTCTTTGATGTATCCAAGTTGATTTCTTCAGCCTTCTGGTCTTTCTTTTGTTCTTCACTAGCTGGCTCATCAGCTATGTGAATGATCTCAGTACCATCAGTAGACACAACTGTCTTCTGACGAATCAAGTCAGCTGGTACAAAGGGTGATGTAGTCTGTTTAATCTTCAGCTTCTCTTGATAAGTACTGATATCAGAGCCATAACAGATTTGCTGTAAACTTGGCAGACTGGGCGTTGAACTTGATGTTCCTGGTTCAAACCTTGATCTTTCAACCCATTTCTCCAGAGTAGTGTAAACAGCAATCTTGACTGCTCTATTAATTCTATCATCAGTAGGACTTGGCTTCTTTGAAATTGAGTTTTTAATAGCATTCGCCTCCTGACTGACAATAACTCTTGCATAGTCATGCAGTCTATCCCTTACAAAATCTGAGTCCAAAGCCTTGACAACAGAGGATGTTTGCAACCAGTTTAGAACCCAACGTCCTTCTGTAGCGAACTCCTTCCAGGCTTGGATTTCTTCCTCAGACTTGTTCAATCTATACTCTCTCCATTGATTGTATCTGATCTTCTCTGGGAGAAAAGTAGTCCTTGATTGAAACAGCTGGTTCAGCCTTTCTAGCTCAGCTTCAAATCTTTTGAAGGCAACGGAGTCATTTTGAACAATCTCAATTGCTCGTCTGACCTCCTTCTTTTTCTTTTTAATTGGTTCAGCCTTTGGTAGCACAAAGTCTCCTTCCTTAGGCTTTTCTCCAATCACGATGCCTCCAGACCTCCTTGGTCCATAAGCATCCTTCTTGCTCTCTTCCAGTGCCTTTGCCAAGTCTGCTTCTTCCTTGGCAGCTAACTCAGCTTCTGTCATTTTCTTGACATCAGCTTCCTTTTTACTTGCTTCAAGAGCTTTCTTTAGCTCAGCATCATCACGTTTTCGTTGTTCAGCCTCCTCACGCTTCTTCTTGTGATAAGCTGATACTTTTGCTTTGCCAGTTCTCTTCTTTCTGGCATTTCTTGACTCAACAACTGGTGCCGCAGCTGTTGTTTCTGGTAAAGCAACTGCTACTGGTGCAGCAGCAATTGGTTCGAGGATCTGCACTTCAGGATCCTCTTGAGGTTTAGCAACCTCAGCTGTTGGTGTAGGAATCTGTTTCACTTGGTCAGTAGATCCCTTCACTGATTCAACAGGCCTCTCAGCAGATTGAGGACTTCTTTTGGCTAACTCAGAAAGTTCAGTATCTTCATCAAGAAGTGTCAGCTTCTTTCTGGCAGTCCTTTTTGTGAAAGGTGGATTTGCAACGGTAGAAGTGGCAGTGTCCTTCATAGCACTTCTTGTTCTTTTAGCCACATTTTCAACCGGTAGCTCAGCTGAAATTGTCTTGTCAGAGGATGTCCCAGTAGACATCTCGTTGATTTCCTTGACTGTTTCATCAACAATCAAATCAGCAGCATCCTTTCTTTTAGAGACAACTGTTCTGGCTTCAACAGCAGGCTTTGCCGTTTGAACAGTCGACTTGCTTTTCTTGCCTTTATCAGCAGGCTTTTCTGGCTCAGAAGCCTTTCTTTTCTTTTGCTTCAACTCTGTCACAACCGCAGGCTCCTTTGATCTTCCAGATTTCACTGGTTCATAAATCTTCAATTCTTTAGCCTTGTGAACATCCTTGCCATTTGTAACATCACATCCCAAATTTACTAGCAGATGACTCAGGAATATTCGGTGCAGAGTGTAACCACGCACTTTGTGATCAGCCAGTATATACCAAATGTAGTTTGCCCAGTTCACCTTCAAGCCATAGAAAATGGCAATCATTGTGTGCAGACGCTTCATTGGTACGCTGTCTAGTGAGAATGTGCAATTCTCCAAAACTTTGGCAACCAAGTCTGCCATTCGTTGAAACTCGTCTTTCAATTGATTTTTCTTTATGCTCCCAGTTAGCATTTCATCCTTCTTTGAAGCCAGATTCCAGAAATCTGCTTCAAATGGAGTAGAGAGAGTTGCAATATCAGTAGAGCCTTCAAGAGAGAGTCCATATCTCTCACTTAGCAGTTTTGGGGTTACGCAGATAGCTTTGTCCCCAATCTTGGCAGTGATCTCCACTTTCTCAAAATTGACATCCTTCTTGGAACCATAAAATTCCATTACTTGGTCTTTGAAGATCATATCTTCATGGGCCTCCATGAAGTTTACCAGTGAGGCTGCCTTAAATTTCTCCAGAATTTCCTTCATTAATGGTGTGCCAGTCGTATGGTAGGTCAGGTAGTTCAAGAACATACCTTCAGCAGCAGCTTCTTTTGCAGATACCTTGGAACCCATTTTCCTGAAAGAGATTGAAGAAAAACGAGAGTAGATTTGCAGTTGAATGGATGCAAAAATGCTCTGAATGCTTTTGAAATTTTTAGGGTGCGTAAAAGCTCAGTCAGCTGATCAGATCTGGATTTATAGATGTTAATTCTTGTCGGTTTCCGTGAAAAGTGGTAACCGTTACTACATTGTAAAAGCAGATCGTGCGACCGTGAAACGCGGATTTCAAAATAGCATTAAATATGTCAGACGGGCGGGAAAACGAAACGCCACTTGTCTGTTACTTATGAAAGCGTGCTTTTTATGAAACGTTTTTAATGCAACACTTTAAATATAAGCTGACATAAATAGAAACAGATGAGTAGAGTACTTATCTGATTTATGACTTGTCTGATACAATATATCACTAGTGAAAGCCAATATCTAGTGATCTTCCTTTGCTGTTTGTCAATCCAGCAAGATAATTAATCTTCAAATCTTCAAGAGTTAAGAGCAAATCTTCTGCTTAAAGCAACTTCAACTAACTGTCATTGAAGATTTCATCTTTAAAACAAGGGTACCGCTAGTCTTACACGTTCCCCCTGAATTCAAGAATTCATCAGTCAACTAGTCTGTTGAGAGTCAGTCTTCTTGAAGTATAACACACTTGTTGTAGTCAGATTAGTGAGCTGTTTGAAACCAGTCTTCTGATAGGTTCCCCCTCAGCTTATGAATCCAATTTTAACAAGCCTAGTTCCACTCTTAGAGTAGAAAATCTTGCATCACTCAATGGTTTGGTGAAAATGTCAGCGATCTGATTATCTGTTTGAACATATTCAATAACAACATTTCCTTTTTCAACATGGTCTCTGATGAAGTGATGTTTGATCTCAATATGCTTAGTCCTGGAATGACTTGTAGTATTCTGAGTAAGTGAGATTGCACTTGTATTATCACAGTAGATAGGGATTCCACTGATCTTCAGATTATAATCTTCTAGTTGATGCTTCAACCAGAGTATTTGTGCACAACATGCTCCAGCAGCAATGTATTCAGCTTCAGCAGTAGATATGGATACTGAAGTCTGTTTCTTACTCATCCATGAGATCAGACGACTGCCTAAAAATTGACACGTACCTGTTGTACTCTTCCTATCAATCTTGCAGCCAGCTAGGTCAGAATCTGAATATCCAACAAGTTCAAATCCTGATTCCCTTGGGTACCACAATCCCAATTCTTGAGTGCCCTTTAGATACTTTAATATCCTTTGAGCAGCTAAGAGATGAGATTCCTTAGGATTTGATTGAAATCTCGCACAAACCCCAACAGAATACATAATATCAGGTCTGCTAGCTGTTAAGTATAGCAGTGACCCAATTATGCCTCTGTATTTGGTGATGTCAACTGATTTGCCATCTTCATCCTTGTCCAGACGAAATCCAGTGGACATAGGAACATTAACAGATGAACTAGTTTCCATACCAAATTTCTTAAACAGATCTTTTGTGTACTTTGCTTGATTAATGAAAATACCATCAGGTAGCTGTTTAACTTGTAATCCAAGAAAGTAATTTAATTCTCCCATCATGCTCATTTCAAACTTGTTCTGCATCAGCTTAGAGAATTTTTCACACATCTGTTTGTTGGTTGAACCAAAAATAATATCGTCCACATATATTTGAACTAGCAATATATGTTCTTCCCATTCAATAGTGAACAAGGTCTTGTCTACTTTACCTTTACGAAATCCTTTTACTAAAAGAAGATCAGATAGAGTATCATACCATGCTCTTGGAGCCTGTTTGAGTCCATAAAGAGCTTTCTTCAGACGATATACCTTGTCTCCCTGTTTATAAACTTCAAAACCGGGGGGTTGTTCAACGTACACTTCTTCTTGCAATTCTCCATTGAGAAAAGCAGACTTCACATCCATCTGATATACTGTGAAGTTCTTGTGAGCAGCATAAGCTAGAAACAGTCTGATTGCTTCAAGCCTTGCAACTGGTGCGAATGTCTCATCAAAATCAATGCCTTCTTCTTGGCAGTAACCTTTGGCCACTAGTCTTGCTTTATTTCTGGTAACAATACCATCTTCATTCATCTTATTTCTGAAAACCCACTTAGTGCCAATTACTCTTTGATGAGTAGGTCTGGGAACTAAGTACCAGACTTCATTCCTTTCAAATTGATTCAACTCTTCTTGCATAGCTTCAATCCAGTGAGAATCACCAAGAGCTTCATCAATTAATTTAGGCTCAATTTGTGAAAGAAAACTTACAAACATTGTTTCATTTGCAGTTGACCTTCGAGTTCTCACTCTGTCCAAAGGATCACCAATCACTAACTCAGGTGGGTGATCTTTGAGCCATCTGAGATCAGGTTGCAAATCTGAATGTTGTCCTCTGGATTGATCTTGCAACACCACTGTTGGAGTCTCAGTAGTAGTCTGTTGAACAGTTGTAGTCTGTTGAACAGTCTCTGGTCTGTTAGCTGTTTGCAACTCCTCTGTTAGACAATCAGCAGACTGATTTTGAACAGCACTTGAGTTAACAGCTTGAGATAAATTGGGTAGTATGATGGGTACATATTCTTCTTTTCTTTCCACATTCAATTTCTGAAATTCAGCAGACAGTTCTTGATTTGCACTTTGATTCTTTTCAGAAGATTGACTTGGTTCATCAAATACTACATGAATAGATTCTTCTACAAGTAAAGTTCTTTTGTTAAACACTCTATAAGCTTTACTAACAGTAGAGTAACCTACAAAAACAGCTTCATCAGCCTTTTCTGCAAATGCAGTAAGGTGATTTTTCCCATTGTTCAAAACATAACATTTACAACCAAAAATCCTAAGATAATGTAAATTAGGCTTTCTGTTGTTCCATAGCTCATAAGGTGTCTTGTTTTGACTTTTGTTGATCATACACCTGTTCTGTGTATAACATGCTGTATTTGTAGCTTCTGCCCAGAATCTTTGGGGCAGCTTTGCTTCAGCTATCATTGTTCTGGTAGCTTCTTTTAGAGTTCTGTTTCTCCTTTCAGCAACTCCATTTTGTTGAGGGGTTCTAGCAGCAGAGTACTCATGACTGATTCCTCTGGAATTACAGTACTCTTCAACAGTAGAGTTTGTAAACTCAGTCCCTCTATCTGATCTGATCTTCAATATTCTTTGACTCTTCTCATTCTGGATCAGTTCCATCAGATTAGTAAGATGTTCCTTGGTTTCACTTTTCTTCTTCATGAAAATCACCCAAGTAAATCTTGAAAAATCATCCACAACAGCTAGGCAGTACTTTTTTCCACCATTGCTGATTGGATCAATGGGGCCAAACAAATCCATATGCAGCAGCTCCAAAATTCTGGTTGAAGATTGGTGCTTCTTGCTTTTGAAAGATGATTTCACTTGTTTACCCTTCTGACATGCGTCACAAAGCTTGTCTTTGCTCATGACTGTCTTTGGAATTCCTTCTACCAGATCATTCTTTATCAATCTGTTTATGGTCTTGAAATTCAAATGATTCATTCTTTTGTGCCAAAGCCAACTGATTTCACTTGGTGTAGAAGCCACTAAGCAAACATTTGAATTCTTGTCCACAGAATTCCAGTCGACTACATAGATATTTCCCTGTCTTCTTCCAGATAGAATGACCTTCTTTGTTCCTACTTGTTCAACATAGCACTTATCTGATGAAAACACCACGGAAAATCCCTTGTCACAAAATTGACTTATGCTCAGCAGATTGTATTTCAGGCCATTAACATAAGAGACGTCAGATATCTCTATGTTTCCTTTGATAAGCTTTCCAACAGCTACAACCTTGCCTTCTTTGCTGTCTCCAAAAGTAACTCTTGGACCATTCACAGCAACAGCATCTGCCAGTTCATGTATGTCTCCACACATGTGCCTTGAACATCCACTGTCCAAGTACCATTTCTTCACTACTTTACTCCTACTCCTAATCCTAACCTACAAAACAAAATAAAATTGTTTTAGGTACCCTTTATTGAGAGGGTCCTGGTGGATTAGTATCACCTTTGACAACCCAAGATGTTGAAGTCTTAGGCTTCTTAGGCTTTGCAATTTTAGCAGGAGCATGAGCAACTTCATTTTCATCATAAACAGCAGGCATATTATATTGATGATCATTATGATGATGATAAGGCTCATAAGCAGGATATGATGCATGATAAGCAGGGTAGGCATGCATTGGTTGATGAGCAGGATATGCAGCATAGTGAGGTGGATAATGAGGTGCAGCATAATATGGTGGATAAGCAGGTTGCACATAATAAGACTCATTTCCATAGTAAGCATTTTTGTTATAATTTCTTTGCTTCTTAGGTCTGCTCTTTACTTGCTCTTTAACAGACGACTTAGCTTTACTAGTCTGATTGGTTTTACTCTTATCAGCAGACTTCTTGGGACTACTCTGCTGTTTGGTTTTACCAGTCTGTTTTTCAGTTTCAGGCTTTTTACCCTTCTTAGCCTTAGGAGTCTGGATCTCCTTTTTCTCAACCTCAAGTGAAGTAGATTTAGTGGTCTGAACATACAAGATAATATTACTATTATCAGCAGATACAAATTTTTCAGCTCTATTCAGTTCTAAACTTTCTTTCACTACAGGTGTACTCTGTTCAGTTGATTTATCAATTGATGCAACAGACGACGTAGGAACAGATGACTTGTTATGCAAAGATATTCTAGCTTCAAGTTCTTTGATCTGTCCTTTGTACATTTCACATTCAGCTCTCAGAGATTCACATTCATGCGAAAGCTTTTTATACATAGCTGATTCTTCAGGTCTTTCTACCTTCGATTTCAGTTTAGTATTTTGCTTTTTCAGCATGATCATCTCGTCCTTAAGCTTAGCAAGCTCATTTACAACATCTACTTTGTTGTTCATCATTTGCTCAAATGAGCTAAACAGTTCAAGCTCACTTTCAGAGAGTATTACCTCATTGTCAGAATCATCAGATTCCTTTGCCATGAGACACAGCAGTGCAGGTGTTTCGTCAAAAACAGAGTCATCACTTGAAGTGCCAGATTCTGTGTTTGATGAGTAGATGGCTGCCATCTTTTTAGCTTCAGCCAACAGCACCTTGCTCTTTTGGTATCTCTTCTCTCTTCGTTCTTTTCTTTGTTTCTTTTCCTCCTCTGTATACTTCTCCGCTTTAGGATATGGGCAGTCCTTGATGAAGTGTCCCAATTTCCTGCAATTATAGCACATCATTTTGGATTTATAATCATCCTTAATATCATGAGAATTAGAGGTAGGTTTAGAAGTAGAAGCATTGTTATATTTGTTCTTCATTTTTCTCTTGTAGAACTTTTTGAACCCGTTCAATAACAACGCAACATCGTCAGCAGTATATTCCTTTTTGCTCAGTACTGGGGCCTCATCAGATGAGTCCTCTCCTCTGCTTTTTCCAGACGATCTTCTTGTTCTTTCTGCAGCGACCAGTGCAGCAGTGGGACCAGAAGTTGAGGTCTCTTCTATTCCCATCCTTGGCATTTTATACTCGTACGCCTTGAGTACAGAAAACAGCTCCGTCAGAGAGATCTTCCCCAGATCCCTAGATTCTTCCATTGCTGTGATCTTCATGTTGAACTTGGGTGGTAGCGCCTTCAGGACTTTGAGAGTGATCTCTTTGTCTGTGAATGTCTTACCCAGCTTTAACACGTTGTTCAGCACTTTGGTAAACCTTGAACTCATCTGTTCAATGGTTTCTCCAGGCTTCATCTTGAAGTTCTCAAACTTCTCCATGGCAACACTTAGATTGTGTTCCTTGATGGCTTCATTTCCTTCACTCATATCCCTGACTTTGTCCCACATCTCTTTTGATGTTTTACAGTGTTTGACATAGTCAAACCTTTCATTGTCCAGGGCTTTAGTCATGATGAAGATTCCAACTTTATCAAGATTTTTCAATTTGATTTCATCAGGTGACATTTCTTCTTCATCTTTGTCCACGATCACTTCTTGATCATTGACTTTGATGGTTTTTGTGACTCTTATCGGACCTTTGGTTATGCATCTGTACATATTGTCATTGTAAGCAGCAAGGAAAATTTCCATGCGTATCTTCCAGTCCTCAAAGCTCATACCGCCTATGTGGGGAACAAGGCTAATGCAATCCATTTTTCAAAAAGTTTTGTTTTTCAAAAAGATGCTCTTTTGAAAACCTTTAAAAAAAACTTTTGAAAAACACTTAAGGATCAAGCTCGTTGATCAGGCAAATGATTCAGATGAACCACCTGCTCTGATACCACTTGTTGGTCCCAAGTGGTCAGATGAGGTCTAGAGGGGGGGGGGGGTGAATAGACCTCTTCAAAAATCTACCTTTTAAAACTTCTAACTTTTCTGTTCAACAGACTAAGCTGATCGAGAACAGTAAGCAGACTAAGCTGATCTAGCACAAAGCTTTGAACAGCAGAGTTGACCACTCTTCTGATTTCACTCAGCTGATTTTATCAAATCAGAGTTTAAAATAAACTAACTTGCAGCGGATTTATCAAGTGTTTTTCACAAGTAGTTTTCTTTAACCTTGAAATAGTTTTATCCCCAGTTTTTAACAAACTCCTTTTAAAACTTTTCAGCAGTTAACCTTTTAAGTGTTTTAAAACTGTTCTTTCAAATATGCAGAAAATAATGCAAGTTAAAAACACAAAGGATTTTTATAGTGGTTATATGGATGTAAATCCTTTAGTCCACTCTTCCAAGTCACTTAGATCTTGGGTTATACTAAATCACACAGATTACAGTATACAATGCTTACGCCAAACAACAAATGAAATGGCCGTAAGTTCACAATAGGGAATCACAAAGAAACTCCTATCCTCTGAAGTAATATCGCTCACTAAGATTGATATCTACTTCTCACAACACAACCCTAACAAAATCACTCAGATTTTACAAGTATTTTCTGTTTTCTCTCTATTTAGCTTTGTCAACAAATGACTCGGCTGATGAGTGCTCTGTTCTTGAGTTTGAGACTTAGAAGAATTTTGCTTCAGATTTTTGCTCTCAAAGTGTGTTGTCTCTGTGTTGTTCTTCTTCTTCAACTCATGAACTAAGCTATTTATACTAAGGATTTGAAAATCTGCCCGTTGAGAGATCGCCAGTTGTCAAATCCTCGAGTACTGGTCCTTTTCTGCAGAACGGCTGTTGCGACTGAACACTGTACACTCTGCTGTACTTTCTGTCGCTTCGCATTAAATGCGCATTAAATGCACCAAGCTGATACGAGGTTTCTCTTCAATCATTTGTCATAAATACCCTTCCTCTTCAGCATTTATTACTTCAAGTGCATTTATTACCGTTGTAATAACTTCTGATCCACTTCCACTCTGCTGATCGAAGTCACTCGTCTGATGTATACTCGGCTGATCCCAAACTTGAACTAATCTGATTTGAGTCGGCTGATAGTCCACCAGTCTGATTACTTCTTCAGCAACAGATCAGTAGTCTTCTGGACCATATTTGACTAGTCTGATGAACTTCTTCCTTAGTCAAATATCTTCTAAGGTTTGTACTAAGCTTCCACTTAGCTGATGACTTTGGAAATCATCAAAACCTTCCTTTACTTCAAAGTCTTCATCTTCATCCAACAATATTCAATAATATCAAGTCGACATGCATAACCTCGAATTTTCATTGAATTCTTTTCGTGGAAAAACAAGTGAAATTGGTGGAAAATGGTGAAATCGATAAAAAAAAATTATGAAATCATTGAAAACATGTGAAATAGATGAAAAGTGAGGGTCTTTTGCATTTTGCAACCCCGAAACATAGGAAATAGACACTTTGCACCCTCGAAACATAGATTTAGCACTTTGCACCACCGAAATATGAACAATTCAACACTTTACATTCTCTTTTATTTTCCTCAAAAAACCTAGGGACAAAATAGGTAATCTATTTTTGGATGTTTGGCACTTTGCACCCCCGAAACACAAAAAATGAGCATTTTGCACCTCCGAAATAGAAGTAGCACTTAGCACCCTCGAATTAAGAACAACTCATCAACTTGCACCCCTGAAACACGAGAAGTGGACACTTTGAACCCCCTAAACACAAAATTAACCCTTAGCACCTCAAATTAAGAAAAACTGAACAACTATCACCCCCTCTTTTTTTGGGCAAAGTTGACCACCGGGGGCAAAAACCTAGGGCTAAAATAGGTAATTCATTTTCTTTTTTCCTTAAATTTGAAAAGACGATAATGAATACTAGAATACTCATTTCTCTCTCCATATTAAAATTTATTTTTATGATATGATTCAGTCAATTTTATATATTAACTTCCTAGAAACTTTCGAATTCTTTTGGATATTTTGAGGACATGATTAAAGAAACATGTTAAAATAGATTTTGCAGATGAATATTCCAGTATTCATAATCGTATTTTGTAAATTTTAAGAAAAAAGAAAATGAATTACCTATTTTGCCCCTAGGTTTTTTTGACCTCGGTGGGTCAACTTTCGAAAAAAATGAGGGGTGCTATTTGTAGAGGTTTTCTTAATTTGAGGTGCTAAGGGATAATTTTGTGTTTAGGGGGTTCAAAGTGTCAATTTCTATTGTTTTGAGGGTGGAATTTGCTGAGTTGTTCTTAATTCGAGGGTGCTAAGTGCTAATTCTATTTTGGGGGTGTAAAATGCCATTTCTCGTGTTTCGGGGGTGCAAAGTGTCAAAGATCCAAAAATGAATTACCTATTTAGTCCCTAAGTTTTTTGAGGAAAATAAAAGAGGGTGTAAAATGTTGAATTGTTCATATTTTGGGGGTGCAAAGTGCTAAATTTATGTTTTGAGGATGCAAAGTGACTTTTTTCCATGTTTCGGGGGTACAAAGTGCAAAAAACCCGAAAAGTGCCCTAGAAATCGATAAATACATATGAAATCGATGAAAATTCGTGAAAAAATGGTGAAATGACAGCATCAATGAAAAGCATGTGAAATCGATCAAAAATGAATAAAGTCGGTGAAAACCTGTCAAATCAATGAAAAATCAGGATAAATTGGTGTAAAGAACATGTGAAATCAGTGAAAAAATGTGCGAAATAGGTGTAAACGGGTTAACATGATAAAAACGTGTGAAATCAGTAAAAAAAATTAACCGACAAAATAAAGTGAAACCGGTAGAAAAATGGTTTAAAACGAAAAAAACAAAAGGACAAAATAGTGAAAATAAGTTATAAATAACTGATAAAAATTGGGTAAAACAATAAAAAAACATTAAACTGATAAAAATGAATAAAATCGATTAAAAAACAGGTCAAACCGATGAAAAATGAATTAAACTAATGAATTAAATAAGTAAAATCGAATTAATTTGCTCTATTTTATGACATAATAAAATTAATTTTACTCTAATTTAAAAAAATTAAATATCCATGAAAATAACTAGTCACGTACAACGTGCGTGCACTTTCCTAGTTTCTTAAAAAAATGATAAGACATAATTGCTCATACAATTTTCTATAGTATTTATGTGATAGATAAGAGTTGTATGTTAAGAAATCATTTCATCTCAATATATAATGCGTAACATAATGAAAGTTTGGAATGAGGTGCAACAAAAGCAAGGCCATGATCCATGACCATCAGTAGTAAGTATCAGATCACAACTGAAGAGGCAAATGGATCCCAGTTTACAATCCTCAAGTTTTAATTAATAATGAACCGTAACCAGGTTGAGCTGTTGAGTATGAACCGTAACCTCCAGCAAGCACTGCCTGTTAGGACAGAGTATAATAATAACAAATTATTTATAACAAGACACAGTTTCCTTAAAAACAGATTCGCCTCCTCCCGTTGGTGTTTGACGAATGCTCGGCGTTTGTCTTCCAAAATACAACAAAAGACTAGTAGCAAGACACACGACCACCCCCCATTGTGTTATGATAAATGTAACATTTTGCTCCCTGTGTTATGATAAATATTGCACATTATCCCTCTATGTTACAAAAATATTTGTAATTTTTAGATCACATGAAGGTAAATTGAACATTATGCATATAATTAATATGAAGGTAAATTGGTTGTCTAGAAAAGCAGATATTGACTTGAGCGCCAAAGGATTCGAGTCATGGTACCTTAAGCTTTCCCTAACCGTTTGTTGTGTGTATGTGTAGGTGAGGTCTATATATTTTCCAGTGAGACAAATAGGCGATCGTTAAAAGAACTTGACCCAAACTCCTTTACTTATCCATTTTGGTAATATGTTGGGCTTGTTTCATTAAATCTTTGGCATTTTTTTAAAGTTTGATTATGCACACTATTTTAGTCGTCTTCAATATGAGCATTAGAGAAGACGTAATCCCTTATATGATAACGGACTAGTAAGCAGCGAATTTGAAACTCAATTAAAAAATAAATAAAAAGTCATACAACATCACTTCTTGAAATCTAAGTGGAGCTCTAATTATTATGAATATATATTGCTAAATATTTGAAATGGAGAAAATGTACTATTATAGGCATGGATCAACGTTTCCATTGTTTCCGTGAAAACATCGAAAAGTTTTCATTTTTGAAACAACGAAAACGAAAATAAGATGTAATTTCAAAATTATTTATATATTTGTCTTATAAATCTTTTATTTTCTTAATTTAATAACTTGTTATATAATTTTTCCTAGTATTTCTCAAATATTTCCGATAAATTCTCGAAAACATTCCATTATTTACCTGACCGAAACAACACTCGAAACCAAATTTGGATCATTCATTATAAGGTAAGGGCTACGCAATATTTGGTCCCAAAGCTTATGTCAGTAACATAGAAAATGGTATTAATTCCAAGGAAGACATTAGCACGTGTAAAAACCAATATTTTGAAGTATATGAAGACACGTAAGTGGGTACGCCCACTATGTTGAATTCACTTCACGTGAAACCCCATGCCTCCCTTTTGTCCATCTTTCTTATTTGGGACCTTTTTGTTCATGTCAACCCCAAAAAAGTCCGAAATTCAGTATTGACAATGAGATCGATTTTATGATTAGAAATTTTATTTATTGGGTCGTACATTAATTATGATTGGTAATTATGTCCCAATGATCACCGGTACCTGACATAAAATGAAATTAAAATTGATTTTATGATTAGACATTTTATTATTGGGTCGTACATTATGATTGGTAATCATGTCCCAATGATCACCAGACATAAAATTAATAAAAAATTATTTAAAATAATATTTATGATAATTGTACATGTAATTAAAGCCTAAACAAAGTTAACACTAATATACTTGGCAAAATTAAATTAAACTCTACAATTTCATACGAGTCAAAACTCAATGCCTGAAATTTTTGGACTGGGGTGCTGAAAAGAAAATTGTTTCTAGCTAGATAATGATAATAATTTGGACGTATAGAAAAAATGCTTGCCGATTCTTCTTATTCCCCAAATAATTGGAATCTCCAAGTCATCATTCTTCTTTGCCTCCTTTTTGCTTCCTTTTCTTTTTGAAGTGATAATTACCAAAAGAAAAAAAATAGAAAAATATAGTGTGTAGATGTTTCACAATTTTTTTGGTGTGTTATGATACACTATATACGATAGTCTGTCTGGAACTCTGTGGAGTTTGGTCAATTCACACCAACACTCCAAATATAAAAAGTACCAATTTTTCTTCCACATATTTAGTAGAAATACTCAAATACCCTTTACTTTCAATAAAATTGCATGATTTTCTTCTAGAGAACTAATATAATGTCTAAAAAATTGGCATTTCTTACCTTTAAATTTAATAATTTCAAAACTAATATATAAATAAGTTATAAAAATTCTTTAGTTATAGTTTAATTTTTAAGTTATTATTATTATTATTACTACTATTATTACTATTATTATTATTACTATTATTATTATTATTATTATTATTAGTATTATTATTATTATTTATGTTGGAGCTTTTCTGAGTAGGGTGACAATAAAATTGGTATTTCTTACCTTTAAATTTTTTTCTGAATAGGTCTCCCCACAGAAAAATTTGATTGTAATATTTATATTATCGAATTAGCGAAACACAAAAAAACACTCCCGATGCTTTTTCTAACTCCCAAAAATTCCTCTGTGTTATTTTAACTCCCAAAACTCTTTTGTGATCTTAATTGAGTGCCAAATACACTCCCAGAAAAGAGAGTGTGATTCAAACGCCAAAATTGCAAGTATTTGTTCACATTTTGCTTTTGATATAACAATTTTACCCCTGACATTGAAAGACAAACCCCCCCTCCCCCCATGCTTTGTCTAACTCCAAAAAAAAAACTATATGCTTTGTCTAACACCCCAAAACCCCCTCTTGTGTCATTTTAAATCCCCAAAACCCCCTTGTGTTTGGTTTTAAATACCACACTCGATCCAAGAAGTATATACTTAGATTTTCAAAAAGAATAAATAAATTTTTTAAAAAACAAGTAATCTTGTCATTCCGCCAAAAGTCAAAAGTAAAATTCTATTTGAGTTGAGTGTGGTAATTAAAACCAAACACAGGAGATTTTTTGGGAGTTAGACAAAGCATAGAGAGTATTTTTTTCTTTAGCACATTATCGAATTGCCTACAATAGAATTTTTACCAAATGGCCAAGGTTCAAAACTCACATGTGATTGTTCTTCTTTTGAACTTTTTTAAGCAATTTTTCTTTCTTCTTTCTTCGTTTTTTGTACCTTTTTTTTTTCTTTCTTTCTTTCTTAATGTGCAGATTAATTGTATCAATGTAGATATTTCCATGGTAAAAATATGTGATTTCATGAATGCACTCACAATTAAAAAAAGAGTTTTAATATAAAATTTGGTACTTTTCATAGCATTTTTTTTATAAAACTATGTTGTAAAATGTTTCTTTTTATCAATTCCTCAACATCTTGCATCACTTCTTGAATAAACTCTTAAAAAAAAATTATTTTATTTATTTTTATTGGATAAAAATACATCGTTAATTTATATTCATTTAGTTGTAATTTTTTCGCAACATCAAAAAAAAATTGCAACTACCCCTTTAATTTTTACAGTATACCACATCATTGTTCATTGACCTTGAAACCTTTAATACACAAATTCTCTAATCATTCAATCAAGTCCTGTCTGTTCGCAATAGAACATTATATATAGTCAAATCAATATACCCCTATTAATGTTTTCTGCATTTAAATACTATCTAGGTTTGTAGATTTTGCAAGACTCTTATTATGTCATTTCATGCTAATTAAATAGTACTTCTATAAAACTAATGAATTTGAAACACACAATGCAGATATGAAATGATTGGATAATATATAACTGATAAAGAAACTGAAACTGCAATTTATTAGGTTAATTATATTTAAATAACTGTAGCCTGTAGGAAAGGTCAAAAATAGGTACGAAAATTACATACTATTAATATGAGAATATATATATAAATCCTAGCCAACAACTTATACTTATGAATTTCACAAAAGTACACCAAAACAGTAAACACACACATTGACCTTTAATTACTACAGTAGCATGCAAAATGAAAACGGAACTGGCCGGGTCGATCGAGATCTTTTTCTGATCAGGTCTGGATCGATCCAACGTACAACGGTTAGTTAATTAATTAATATCGCGAACATGGAAAATGTTGGGATTCTTGACGACTATATCGTACATGTAAACGGAATTGAACTTGGCAAAGTTAATTGGGAGTGAAATGAGGTCAATTGAAGAATGCTTGTGGAACTGAATGAGATCAGGGTCACCACCATTATACCTCTCCCAACCCAAACTTTTCAGAATTTGTTCAAGTGAAGTGTACGAAGACACCACGTGCCCTGTCGGCAAATGCACCAACGCCTTCTTTCTGGAGGTGGCGCCGCCTTGCTCCGCCGCGGGGTAATTTTCAACCAATTGCATTACTCCATTATTCTTGAATACCCAAACGCCAGACATTTTTTTTTAATTAAAGAAGTGTTTGTAAAATAGGGAATTGATAGTGAATTGAAGGGAATGAATTAGAGAGGATGGGGTTTATATATGTGAAGGGGTTTAGAAAAAGACAAGAAAGAAATACTCTTCCGAATCCAGTTAGGATGAAAAAGATGGGTGATGTACGTAATTGGTTTTGTGGAAGCTTTGGTAAAGAACTTTTAGATATTGTGGGACCCATATTCATTAATGGATTTTATTTATTTAATTTTTTTTTGGTGGGCGTGGGGGGTTAGAAGAATCTATATAAATTGAGGCCTTTTTTCTGTCTTTAGAAATTCATTGGAGCTAGAATCTTAAAGAAGTGGGGAATCAATCGTTCAATATTCTGTTTGGATTAGCATTTTGAGTTTTATGCAATGAATAAGTTTAGAAACTAAAAAGATCAGGTCACCAATTGAGAGAAATTCTACAACTTTCTGTTCTTGTGACCACTCACCTCACGTGCCTAGGCGTGAACATAATTAATGTGAAAATTGATCTTTTTTTAATTTACTCATACGTGTCGACGCAAGGGATGATTTTGTACACTTTTTGAGCTTCCTAGATAAAATATTATTTGATTTTGGTTCAACTCTATTTAGATTTGCATGTGGGTATTTTTTGTCTAATGTTAATTATTTTAGTTTGCTGGTTGATTTTTAATTGCAATTTGCTAGTGTCATCGTTTGAAGAAAAAATATTTAGGATATGCCAAAGAATTAAATTAACCTCTTTTTTATTGACAGGCAAATTAGGATAAAAGTGATCTGAATTAAGCTTCTAGCCATGAACCAATATTAAAGACAAATTTGAGAATTTTGTTTGAGTAGAAATTGATTAGCAAGAGTGAATATTCTTGCCATAATTTAATACAAATTAAAAAAGTATATGTGAAAATTATACTTTCAGTTGATGGTGTAGAGATTAAATTAATGATGCATTCGCTTTATAAATAATATTTTGTAATAAATAAATGAGATTTATTTTAATTAGTTTTTTTTTTCCAATAATTTAATTCATTTAATCATATATTCTTTTCACTGGTGTAAAGGAACAGGATCCGACCACACGCATCTCCTTTTTTCTTTGCAAAAATGGATAATGCCATACATTTTTTTGTAAAAATTTGAATGGGGTCACATGTGATGATCACATGGAGAATGTATGGTTAAATGGTCCTTCCTCCGTGATTTAACCAATTTGACTCAGCAGCCGCCTACTTTAGGGCTCTGTTCTGTCTTTTTCCAATCAATCATATATGTCCCTCAAACATTGGGATATTATTGTCATGTCGACATACATAAATATATATTTATGTGAACTAAATCAATTTACTAATTAGTTATTCAGATAATGACAACGAAAGGGAACCAGGTTGGATCATCGATCTATCTCACTTTGATGTCATAATTTTGTCACACATATAGATTTATTGACAAGTGAAACTCTGTGAAAATAAAGTTATCGCGTGTTCTTTTGGGACTTCAACAGTTGTTTTTCACTAAGTATTTTTGAGGAGCAATGTACCTCCTTCAGTCGGAGAGTGTAACTCACTTGCCGAAATTTAGAGTGAGCTTGAAAAGTGTTGTTGTAACATAGGAAGGTAAATTACCATATTTACCATAACATATGGGATAAATTACCACATTTATCATAATAGGGGGGAGGGGGTAAACTGCAACATTATCATAACACAGAGGGGTAAAGTGCCACATATAAAAATATTAGGAAGACAGTGTGAAACTTTTATAAGATTATAGGGGTATAAAATGCTCTTTTTTAAATCTCAGGGAGGTAAATTGAATATTGTAAATATCGCATGGGGTAAATTGCCTCTATATTTGAGTATTTCAGGACTTTAGTCGTTATTTTGTGATTTCAAATCGGGTCTATTTTAATAAACTTTTTAATATTACATGATTTGGCGTTAATTTGGTATATTTCCTTGTAAAAAAAAATCGAGTGCGAAAATAAAAGCAAGCAAATTCAATTGACGTCCAAATCGAAAATATTGCATCAACTAGGGTTTTTGGCACTTTGCATCCTAACTTAAATTTTTTTGGCACTTTACATCCTGAAAATATAATTTATTTGGCAATTTGCACCCTAGTGTGTGTTTTGATGAGGAAATTTAGTTTCAAGAAGGGTAGAATTGTCATTCTAGAATTTTCTTGGCATTTAGCACCCTAGAAATATAGATTTGTCGCTATGCACCTTGAAAATATAGATTGTTGGCACTTTGAATCCTGAAAATATAAGTTTTTTGCACATTCCACTCCGACTTAAATTTTTGGCACATTCTAATATATAATAATTATAGATTTGTAGAGTATATGTCATGTAGAAATTTTTTGGAAACAAAAAAAATAATAATAATACTGTATCTATTGTATAATTTTGTATTGAATATCACAACTGATGCAAATCAGGGTCTATTTAAGGACAAGATGTACATATAACTTGCAAAAAAAAATGATTATTTTTGTGATTAAACACGAAATAAAAATATTTGTCCTATATTTGATTGTTGTGCATTGAACATGACAATATTATCTCTCCACCGACAATATTCATGAGTTTTTTTCATAGGAAAATATTAGGGAGCAAAATACCAAAAATATATATTTCTAAGGTGCAAAAGTGCCAATTTTTTTTAATCGGGGTAGAATGTGCCAGAAAAATTATATTTGCAGGGTACAAAGTGCCAATATTTTATATTAGTAGGGTGCAGAGTGCCAAAATCTATATTTTCAGGTTGTAAAGTGACAAAAATATTAAAAAATGACTATTACCCTTCCACTAACAATTTTTTTTATTAGAACACATAACTAGGGTGCAAAGTGTCAAATAAATTATATTTCCGAGTGCAAAATGCCAAAACTTTTAAGCTAGGATGTAAAGTATTAAAACCCTATATTTTCAGGATGCAAAATACCAAAAACCCATCAATCAACAACAATTCTCAATTTTGATCAATTCGAATTGTTGGGCGGCCATTTACACAAAACAAATATATGAAAGAAGGCCCAAGTTGCTAATAGAAGAGATAAGCCCACCAAAGAAGACCTACATCAATTAGGATATGCGGAATTTGGAGACTTAGAGCAACTCCAACAATGAGAATCAAAGTCAAATATAGTGCTTTAAAGGTCAAAATGATGCCAAAATCTGCTCCAGTAGAGGCACTATCACTGGACCTAAATTTAAGTCCAACACTTTTTGGCAAGGGGCATTGCTTTTTGCCTGGAAATTTAAAAACGACTATTTGTCTTTCCCAATTCTCACCAACGGCTTATATTTTCAAATTTTGCAATGGTACAAAAAATTTCAACTATTAAAATGGCCACAAATTTCAATTAAAATACACAAGTTCAATAATCATGAGCAAAATAAAAAATCAGAGAAAGTTAATTTTCGATAAAAAAATATTATCAATAAAATTTCTTATCATATATCTCAATGTTGAATCACAAATTGACACCTCGATATAAAATCTTATCCTTATCAGATATCTAACATTGTTGACACGTTGATAAAAACAAAAATTATGGATGAAAATCCTTATCAAATATCTCAACAGTGAATCAGACACGGCCATGTAGATAAAATTATGGATGAAAATCCTTATCACGTATCTCAACATATTGATGCTGTTTTTTGATGTTGTCTGTTGTAGATGCTCTTAGGAAGGAAAGAAGTGAGACGGCATCAGACAAAAAGGATATATAATCAAACGACTTTTTCTAATAATTTAGCATGCATACAGTACTTGATTCCTATTTACTTTTAAATCTCACATCTATTAGAAAAAAAAAAATCAAGTATCACACAATCTGTATGGAGTTTTTCAGAAAATTAATACATAAAAGGATGTTGGGTGAAATTCCCACATTCCAGTATAAACTTTACATAAATGGTTAAGGTTTTCACTTTTCCTATCTCATTCAAGAATCAATCTCAAAGTACCTAATCTAACATCGACATTGTTGGTAAGTGATAGTGTTTCAAATAGCTAGCTAAAAGCACACCAATTAGCACAAGTATTACGTACAAATACCGAATTTCTTTTGGAAGTTGTTCTTGAATCAATCCTCAAGTTTTACATGAATTTCCCAACTCGTGACACAATGTGATCAATTAAGTCCGCCATGCCACAATTTTAATCTAAATTTGAAGTGGTGTGTCTATAGATTTTTACACTTAAAAACTATATCTTTGGACCAAATTCCTCTGCCAATGTCTACTCAATGTCTTCCATGGCATCCTGCATAAACAAGAACAAGGATAAATCATTTTAATTGGATTTAAGTGAATGGAACTTGCTTACAGGGGCTTCAACTCTCATAGTATTACCGTAGCTAACCCGGTCACATAAGTTGTAGCCAGTGCCGTTGCTACTAGGCCTACCCCGAGTGTCAATAGCTGACCATTACCTCCACTTAATCCTACTTCAGATTCTTCTTGCTGCACAGAATGAGTCCATAACAAGTAAAACAAAACATTTAACTTAGGGAAAAAAAATCGATTAAACGCATACGTAAGGAAATTTCAAGATTTGCGGCATACAGTATTGTTGGAAAAAGTGCAATTTTAGTCCCACGGTACTGGACCCTCAACAATTTTGGGCCCGCCCTTTTAAATTGTATTTCTGGTCCCAATGTTTTAAATTATTTCGCACTTTTGGTCCCATCGCATAATGTGGGTCTAAAAAATGATACAATCTTATGGGACTAAAAATGCTAAATATAGAACATTCCATGAGACCAAAAGTGCAAAATATTTATTAAAAATTGGGACCAAAAGTGCAACCATATAAGGTGCGGTACAAAAGTGCAAAATATTCAAAAGCTTGAAACCAAAAGTGCAATTTTGTAAAATAAGGGACCAAAAGCGACGAGGGACTAAAATTGCAATGTTGTCATTTTATACAAACACATCAATTGTAGAGAAAAAAAAAGGGAATCTCACAATTATTGCCCGGCCAAATGCACCAGCACTCACATATGCCCATGTTCCCGGAAGCATACCGAGCCAACTGCAAATAAAATTTGTTGAATCTAAATTAGGACATGATCTCAGACACATAAACCAATTGTTTGACTGGTAATTAAGAATAACTATAAATAGGAAAGAGAAAATGATGATCTAACCTTCCTACAATGTAAGGAACAAACTTGACAGAAGTAAGTCCATATAGATAATTTCCTAGAGAGAATGGAAGCAATGGACTCAATCGGAGAAGAGTAACGACTTTGAATCCGTTTTCTCCTATAGCTTTGTCTATTGCAAGAAATTTCTTGTTTCCTTCAACTAGCTTAAGAATACGCTCACGAGCAAAATATCTGGCTATTAGAAATGAAATACTAGCTGCCACCTGAAAGAACAATCACTTTAGGTATCTATGCAATAAAATATTTACCCTTGCGTCTAAGCATTGCAAACTTACGGTGCCACCTATAGATACAATGATTGTACCAGTAGTCGTGCCAAATAAAAGACCGGCTGACATTGTCAACGGGATAGCTGGAATTGCAAGTATCTACAGCATATATAAAAATGAATATAATTATGATCACTTAATGAAGAGAACTTGTTGAGATTGAGAAAGAGAGTTTGATTCTTACTTCTAAACCAGCATAAACTGCTGCAAAAATAGCATAACCAGCTGGCCCGTAACCTGAAAATTATCAGGCGTAGAGAAATTTGAGGAAGACATAATATTTTCAAGAAAAACAACGATTCTAATACTCGAGAATTTGGGATGAATAACAAATGGCCTGCATGTAAAGAGATTTAGAGGTTCAAAGCAAAACTCTCTGTAAGTAATGATTTGGAGCTAATCGTTCAGAAATGAGCTTCCTTAGAATTATAAGTAGTTTTTACTGTTTTATTATCTATACTAAGACACTTCAGCTCCAGCAACAGATCACCATCTCATAGTAAAATCAGAAGGACCTATTTGAAGTAGGATGCGACTTCATTGTCAAGTTAGATAATCCATATAATAAAATAATAAAAACTGAATAAATTAGTATGAAATCAATATCAAAGCTATCCAGTACAAGAAAATACTAGTAAAAAAACTGATATTAGTACTATAAGAATGAATCTTTTTTTTTTTTTTTTTAAATTTGCTATGGAACGGGATCTTGGGTCGCCTGCCTCTGTGCTAAAAGCTATAGCTAATTAAATCTTCAGACTACACAGCATCTCAAGCGCCACTTTTCGACTGTGGGCCCACAATGCGGACCTCTCTGCCAAAGGGCAGTTGTCCTTGTAGACACACTCAAGCCACACTAACCATTCTAAGTACTGCAAGATTTACTAATTCTAATGATACCGAATAAATAATAATTCTGAGTCAGTTTCAGCTCCGCGGATCAGTGAGTCATCACACTTCACATAGCATTTCAACTAACATTATACAGAGAAACAAAACTTGTTAATCAACTTTACTTCTACCACACAAACCTAGCCAACTTTGGGTCCTTTCAACTAAAAATTGTAAAGAGCAACAAAACTTGTTTAATTAACTTTTACCACATAAAACTAGCCACTATTTTTTTTGAAGTCTCTATATTAAACACTATGATGATACACAAACTCATTACTATAACCAGAACTTTATGTTTAAAGTACCATTCTGTTAAATTCCTGGACATGATATTGAAGAATGTTAACATATCTCAACCAACAATTTATGCAAAAGCAGCAAAACCATAAAAAAAATAAACAATGAATCACCTTCAATGAAGACAGAAAACTGTGTCAAAAAAGCATTAATCTGGTCCCTGTAAATATATCCCACACTCCCAAACCCACCAACTACACCCACAAGCAGAACCCCAGCCAAGATTGTGCCTTTAATCGCACCACCACCACCGCCGCCGCCGCCATCGACATTTTCATCATTTTCACCTTTTGGGTCTAAATTCAATATTCTCCTGATGCTTTGTGGGACATTATTTGGAGGTTTGGGACGGGTCTTTTGCTGTTGTTTCTTGGTCTCTCTAAGTGAAGAGCATGGCTTCAAGAAATTGAAGCGCTTAGGTTTTAACCCAAATACTGATAAGTGAAATATTGGCTTTTGTTGGAGAGACGTTGAGGAGGAAGAAAGGCTGAAGCACGGTTGAGTAGTTAGTGGTGGTGTTCTACTTCTAGTTAAATGAATAGCGTTCATTTTATTTCAATTCAGATCTTCATTAGCTTTTCTTGTTTTGCTTGGTTAAATTTGGTGATGTTGTTCGTTTCCTCTTCTGTCAAGGCGTGGTGAATGGATTTAGATTTTCAAATATGTTTCTTGTGTTTGAGATTGAAGCACGTCTAGCTTTTTCTGTGGAAAGCTAAGGTAAATGACCCCAACAATAGTCTAGATTTTCAAGTAAACTATTTATTTTTTAGCAACAATATATTCTCTTCATTTAATAGGCAAAAATAGTTTCTAATAGTTTGGATTGGGATTTTTGTTAATGTCAAAGATTATATTGCTCTTATATATTTTGTACTAATAGTAACGCATTTTCAATTTAATTTTTCATACTCAGAGCAAACATCTCAGCCAATTTGATGCAATTTTTATTATGAGCAAAGTTTAAGCTTATGGTCATTAAACTAAAACATAAACTTGACTGAGAATTGACATCCCAAGTTGCACCGTGTAAAATTATTGAGAAGATCGAAAACTGATAAAAGGAAAAAACGATCGAAAATAAAAATAAAATATCAGTATTGTTCAATATAAACACGATTCTAATTGGCTAAATCAATGTACATGTCATTCAGCATTTGATCCACTGTGTTCTTCAGCAGAAATATGAGATGAAGATGAGGTTGATTCATTTCTTTTGGGTGCCATCAATAATGATCCAGTTTGCTTAGCTGAAGCTGCAATTTTATGCACTTGATCACTCAGAGTAGCTTGAACAACTTTTGGTGAGAGCAACTCTGGTCTTTCAAGCACTTTCAACGTGTTGCTTGCGACAACATTGATCTGTTAAAAGGAACAATATATATAGAGTATTTTAATGGAAACAACATTCTACACCAAATAATCTTAATTATATGAAACATCAAAAAATTTCAAACAAAATCAGGGAAACCTAGAATCCTAAAATCTTGATATACTTGTTAGAGCTCCTCATCCTCATAGTATCCAGGCACATTACAGAAACATTAATCAGAATTAATATACTTTTTCTCGTTTGGTTTTTGATTCCATCTGGTCTCATCTTCCACTTGGTTTAAAGATATGGGTGTTAACCCTACCTCACTGTTTACTCAATAGAAAGAAATCAAGTCGAGCAAGCCATAATCAAATCCCACCTCTATATACCCAAAAATATTTTCATTTTACAAAATTTCTTCATTTGAGGTCTGCAGGTAACATTCAATGCCGCTGTGGGGGGGGGGGGGGGGGGGGGGGGGGGGGGGGGGGGAGGTGGGGGAATTTGGGGGCGCGGGGGGGGGGGGGGGGTTGGGGGGTGGTGGGGGGGGGGGGGGGCGGTGGGGGGGGGGGGTGGGGGGGGGGGGGGGTGGGGGGGGGGGGGGGTGGGGGGGGGGGGGGGTGGGGGGGGGGGGGGGTGGGGGGGGGGGGGGGTGGGGGGGGGGGGGGGTGGGGGGGGGGGGGGGTGGGGGGGGGGGGGGGTGGGGGGGGGGGGGGGTGGGGGGGGGGGGGGGTGGGGGGGGGGGGGGGTGGGGGGGGGGGGGGGTGGGGGGGGGGGGGGGTGGGGGGGGGGGGGGGTGGGGGGGGGGGGGGGTGGGGGGGGGGGGGGGTGGGGGGGGGGGGGGGTGGGGGGGGGAGGAGGTGGGGGGGGCAGGGGGGGGGGGGGGGGGGGAGGGGGGGGGGGGGGGGGGGGTGGGCGGGGGGGGTGGGTGGGGGGGGGGGGGGGGGGGGGGGGGGGTGGTTTGGAAGATTTCTAAATTTCACAAGATTGTCATTTCCGGTAATTGTCAAAATTTATGTGTGGAATCGAGCAAACATTGACGACGTTGAAAACATTGAAACATCGATCGAGCACATGGATGATGTACTATATGTACATTAGAGGACTAAAAACAAATAAAAACTAAGTTAGACGAACAAAAATAATAATATGCATTGCTTCCACTTAGGATCAACTCATTATTAATGATAAAATTGAAAACATAAATTTGAAATTCGATCAATAAAAACTTATTGGAGCTTGACGTACCAAATGCTAAAAATGTATAACATCTACATCGATCATCTCAACTAGTACTAGAATCGGGTTCAAATTTGATCGTTTCAACTGCAAATAATTTTACAGGAGCAAAGGCTTCGACCCTTTATTAAACCAGTGTAGGTACATTCACATTGTTGAGGCATTTTGCTTGTTGGGAAAAGCCTTTTAGCTTCATCAATACAAGTCTTCTCATCGCTAGAACTACAAGTACCCACTTTGTAAAATGTCGCAGGACACAATTTCCTGAAATTAATTAATTTGAACAATATCAAATATTATTAATACAATAAAAAGAAAAATCCATTAATTTTTTTTTTTACAGTTGTTATAGATTTGAAGGAAAATAGACATAAGAATATGAAAATATATATATATACCAGCAGAAGAAGTGGACAGATTTAAAAAAACTGCCACAAAAGAGCAACATGGAGAGCATAACAATGTTCTTCATTTTTTTATGACAAAAATATTGCTATTTTATTGATGTTAATAACAATCTTCAGTTCTTAATTATTTTGAGATGATAGTTGGTTATTTATAATGGGCAACGAACACAAATATGATAGATAATTCAGAAGAAATTACAATATGGTATTTATTTAACAAGCTTAGATTGCATTTTTCCTTGCTTATCCATGCAATAAGATTGAACTTTACAAAAAATCAAATTTCAACCAAATACAAGAAATAATTATAAGATCTTTTTCCTCATTCGGAACATCCAGTCTTGGAAATTAGAGGACTACATTAGTTAAAAATCTAATGACCACTAATGATAAAGTTCTAAATGAAAACTAAAATAAGATCATAGACTTTTTTAATACGATTTGACCTAAAATGACTTTTATTATTAATTATCGAAACAACTCCAAGTAAATAAATGACATTATTTAAGTTTCATCAAAGAATGTCAAAATTGGTTTATGATACCCATTAGAGCAATGTTTTCAGAACCGGATCGGACAGTGAACCGGTAAGCCGACTGATCACTGGTTTTACTGGTCGAATCGGTCGGACCGCTGGTCGGACCGGATGACGTCAAAATGATATAATAAATATATTTAATTTTAAAGCATATGTAATATGCATAAAATTTAAACATTATCTTACAATTGATTTCAAATATACAAAATCTTAGATTATATTTAAATTAAATCATATAATAATTATCTAACTTATATCATAACGGTAATGTGATACTAATTTGTAAGCTCATATTAATATAATATGATTATATTTCTTTATAAAATTTTAAAAGTGTAAGTTAAAAATACAACAAACTAAGAGATTAATAAATTTCAAAATATAATTATGTATAAAAGTCTAGTATTCAAAATCAAACTTGCATAATATATTGATTTGACTTTCAAAATTTGACACTCTTTATCCTAAAAATAATATTGGAAAGAAATATCTTATAAAACAAATTTTAATAAAAAATTATTATTTGAGTATTAATTTTCATTGATAATCTGTAAAATGTTAATTTGAGTTAATTATCATAATCTAATTTATAAATAAATTTGGCTACACGTTTTCTAAAATTTATAAATTTTTGTACTAAAAGTTTAACAAAATTGATGTGGCTCAAATGGTAGGGAAGTTATGTATCATTCAAGAGATTAGGTGTTCAAATCCCACCTTCTACAATAAATTTTAGCTTATTTTTAATATTAAAAAATTTAAAAAATCAAAAAAAATCAAAAAAAAAAAAGAAAAAAAAGTGAAATTCAGAATCGGGTTGAACCGGTCCAAACCGGTTCGCCGGTTCACCTGTTTTGGACTGGTCAAGTTCAGTCTGGGTTTTGAGTCAAGCGGTTTTAGGGGGTAAATCGGACCGGACCAACCTCCGGTTCGTGGTTGAACCGGTCAGACCGGCCGGTCCGGTCCGGTTTTAATAACATTGCATTAGAGTGAGGCCCAAAACCTAGAGTTTCTGAGTTCAATTACTACTAGTGTGAGTTTTCCTTTAATTTATATTGTTATTATTGTTGGCATTTTTTCGTTGTACTTTGGGTGAAATACAGTTCCCCCCCTTAAAGTATGGGGTAATTGAAAGTATCGATTGTAACACTTATCTCCCTCTCTTATAGTTTTGTAGTTTTTATTCAAAAAATACCCCACCCTTTACATAAATAATAAATTTCTTTATTAATTTACTAAAATAAAATTGTCTCTTTATTAATTATGAATTCATTCATCCACCAAACAACATTCTATTTTTAATTTTTTCATTTCTTTTGTTTCCTTCGGTTTTATGGTCTCCAAATTATAGAGGGGTAAATTGAACATTATGCATTTTATAGGGGGTAAATTGCCATTAACTTTGTAGAAAAATTGGGTTTGGTACCAAAATTGCAATGAAAACCTATTCTATGGTACCAAATTTGTATTTTCGTATCCAATGGTACCAAAAGTGCAAGTTAGCCTATCCTATGGTACCAAAAAAGCAATTTTCCCAATGAAGTTAATTTATATACTTTAATATACGAATTTAAAATAAAATAGTGTCGTTATGTCATTTCTTATAATACTAAAATTTTATATGAAATAAATGAAGATAGTCCAAATAACATATTCGCTACTTTAGATAATCAACATTGTAATCATAACAGAATTATATGACTAGAATACAGATTTTTCGATCGATGCTTGTGAGGGGGAAATTAATGCACTTATTTCGCCAATTTTGGAAGATTTCTAAATTTCACAAGATTGTCATTTTCCGGTAATTGTCAAAATTTATGTGTGGAATCGAGCAAACATTGACGACGTTGAAAACATTGAAACATCGATCGAGCACATGGATGATGTACTATATGTACATTAGAGGACTAAAAACAAATAAAAACTAAGTTAGACGAACAAAAATAATAATATGCATTGCTTCCACTTAGGATCAACTCATTATTAATGATAAAATTGAAAACATAAATTTGAAATTCGATCAATAAAAACTTATTGGAGCTTGACGTACCAAATGCTAAAAATGTATAACATCTACATCGATCATCTCAACTAGTACTAGAATCGGGTTCAAATTTGATCGTTTCAACTGCAAATAATTTTACAGGAGCAAAGGCTTCGACCCTTTATTAAACCAGTGTAGGTACATTCACATTGTTGAGGCATTTTGCTTGTTGGGAAAAGCCTTTTAGCTTCATCAATACAAGTCTTCTCATCGCTAGAACTACAAGTACCCACTTTGTAAAATGTCGCAGGACACAATTTCCCTGAAATTAATTAATTTGAACAATATCAAATATTATTAATACAATAAAAAGAAAAATCCATTAATTTTTTTTTTTACAGTTGTCATACTCATAGATTTGAAGGAAAATAGACATAAGAATATGAATATATACCGGCAGAAGAAGTGGACAGATTTAAGAAAACTGCAACAAAGATCAACATGGAGAGCATAACAATGTTCTTCATTTTTTTTATGACAAAATAATTGCTATTTTATTGATGTTAATAACAATCTTCAGTTCTTAATTATTTTGAGATGATAGTGTTGGAATTTTAGAAGTTTTTAAACTTCAAAATAATTAAAACAAATTTTGTAACGTCAATTGCATTAACATCCCCTTAATGTGCCATTATGTGGCCCTTAATATTTTGACCATTAAGGTCTCCCATGAACACTATAAATAGGTGTGTCCTAGGGTCTTAGAAACACACACTCACTAGCTAGGTTGCATTCACGAAATACTTTCATTATTGTTATTGGGCACTAGAGATAATGTTTGGTTCTTTGTCTTCCCGTGAACGTGCTCACAGACGAGGACGCCGGCGTGGCCATTGGGTTTTATCTTGGGATTGTGATCAGCCGCCAATACCTGCACGAGGGGAGGCAATCACTTTCTTAGGACGAGCGTTTAGTAACCTGACTCTCCTCTACAGGCCAGTCGTTTTATATTTTTAATTATTTTATGTCATATATCATATTATAAAGAGATGTTTATTCAAAAACTATGATTTATTTAAATTTAGTGTAAAATCAAAATTTCACAACAATCTAAGAAAGTGATTATAACCCAACCCCCAAAAAAAAAAAATTGGTGAAAAGACCCTTCTTAACCTAAAAAATTAGCAATAATCTCTCTGGTCATTTTGAAGATTGACAATAACCACCTCTTCACTTAAAAAAGTGACAATAACCTCCCTATTGATCTTTTATAAATGAGAATTTTTGTTAAATAAAAAGTAACACAGGGTATTTTTTGATAATTAAAATTACACAAAGAATATTTTGCCAATTAGGCAAAGCACAACATATATTTTTACTTTAGCTCAATTATACTACGCACTCTTACAATTAGAAACACTTAAATTTAATCACACAAAAGCATAGGGTAAAGAGACAATTATTAGCAAGTAAAAAAAAAACAAAAAAAACAAAAAAAAAAGGGAAATAGCGAAGACACATGTGAATCAGATAGAACAATAATGTAAGTGGATTTTGGGCTAACAAGGATCTCAGAAGTACATTTGCTATAATTTAATCCATCATTTACACAAAATATATCTCTAGGGGGTGGCCAAATAGTAATATATTTTATGGTAACAAGTCTAATACAACCAGCCGTTCCCTTGCGCCCATATATTTTCATTGTGAAACGGGACATATATTTTCAAATTATTAGACATTATATAAGTCTACAATAAATCACTTCTACTATATTCTACCTACTATTTTTGTATATCGTAGGTTTTGCAATTACCATTCTATGTTGTTAAAATAAAATTATGATTACCAAAAAACCTTCGTTATTATTCAAAGGAAAAAGATCAATTAATATAGGATAACCACCATGAACTATGTTAATAAATTCTATTATAAACAATGAAATGAGAATTTTGTCCCATTTTAAATCATTTGTTGCGAATACATGTATGCGTACAAAGTAACTGATCGAAGCATATTTTATAAAAAGAATATTAAATTTATTTTATTTATATACTTCTTCAAAATTTAATATCCATAGATTTTTCCTAATGAAAATATTTATACTTATATGAATTCTAATATTATATTATTCTTATACTATTTTAAAACTATATAATATTTATTTAATACCTACATTTACAGGCGTACTATTTTTGTTAAAAAATATCAAAAAATTCAAATATTGTTAATTGGACACAATCAACATGTTGTTATGAATCTAGTCTTTATTTGGTGGATGCATTTGGAATGTCACTAGTTATATGAATACTCTTTGAAACACCAAAAGTCATGTACTTTATTCATTGAATTTTACTTAAACTTATATTGTAACTTTTGACTATTAAGTTGCACTTATAGCCCTATAAATAGGTGCATTGTAAATTGTTTTATATACACAAGAATATATGAATAATAAGAAACTCTCTCCCTAATCTATCTTCTACTATTTGTTTGTTCTACTTTATATACTTTAATTGTTGTTCCTTTTAGCATAGTTTTACAACACATGTATGTATTTTGTTAGTAACCCAAATACAAGAAAGATGGCCAAATTTAAGACCGAACAAATTCAATTGTTTTTTCAATAAATTTCCTACATTTTCTTTCCTTTTTCAAGATACTGGCACAAATTCCAATAAATTTAGTAGTAGAATAAAAAGACATAAGATAATACACTAACGTACACATCAAGATTGACAAAAAAAAAAAGCATTGCAATATATATATTAAACATCAAAGATTGGCAAGTTGCTGAATGTTGATTGGATAAACAAAACTCCTATCTCCATTAAAAGCCCTCTGTCCAAACAAGGCATTAACAGCTTCAGTTGGATGAAATGCGTCCCAAAATATATACCGTCTCCTATCTGGACATGGTGTCTGAAATGGAAGACATGTAATTTGTCCTCTGTTCCTCCCAATTCCACAACACCCTCTATTCACCACATCGAATCCTAATTAACAAAATTTATCCAAAAAAATAATATTATTTAAGAAATTCATCAAAATGCTTTAAAATTGTCCAATTAATTAACTAAGCTTGGTATGTACATACCATATGATCTAGCATTTGCAAGGAGGTCTACGAACAAGTTGTGAATGTCGATGTATGAGAATCGAGAACCCGGGAGATTAACGCTTAGATTGTTTATAACGGCCTTTGTTTTCGTGTTAAACGGTTCAACTAGTTGGTTAACTTCCTCGGAACAAACACCGTTGTTACTTTGAGCGAGAATGCTCGGAATGCATCCCATTAGCCCAAGTCCCGCTATCACGAATTTCCTAGCTCCGAGATTGTACAACCTCTGTAAACAACAAATCTCATAAGATTAACGTAAGAGAAACGAGCTTTTATAAGTTACGTGAATACATAATCGAGATTAGTATGTTACGGAGAGTTGTTGGGAGTATTGGTTAGACAAGAGATCTGCATATTGTTGAGCATTGTAACGATTTTTCGTGTCGTAATTGGGCATCAAGTAATTGTTGAGATAGTCGTTGCTGCCCATTCCGACAAAGAAAATGCACTTGGATAAGGCTTGTGCTACATCCGGTGCACCTAGACTGTCCGTGATTTGATCGAGTGTGTTCTCAAAGTTCTTGATTTGTTGGTTAAATGGGATTCGGTCGACCTAGATCAACATCAATTACCAAAAATAGGAAGAGTCAATATTTTGTTTAAAAAAATGAAAAGCTTAATTTAGATTTTAGAGTATATTTAAACAAAGTTACGTTATATAGAGAAATTATATACTCACAAAATTTCTGCCTGTGATATCAAGTATACCAGAAGCAGCAGAGGCATAATTAACTCCATATCTCATATTTTCACTAGAAGCCCCAGAGTATGCTGGAATTAGAGGCAGTCCAAGCAACTCAGCTGCACGTACAATCAATAATTAATAACACTTCATTTAAGGACCTGTTTGCAAATGCATGCTTAATATATATAAGCACTTCTCAGCTTCTAAGACCAACCAAAAAAAAATGATTTTGAAAAGTGCAACTTCTGACTTTACTTCTACATGAAAAAAATGAAAAGTATAATTACACAGACCTGGACTTGATTCTCGAAGCACTATTACATGATTTTTTGCCACTTTTGGCGTATAAACACTAAAAATGAACTTTAGCCACTTTTGCATAGTTTACAAACACAGACACTAAGCACAAACAATTGGAAGCACCCCAGTAAAAAGATTAAAAAAAAAAAAAAAAGTATTAGGAAATAATATATATGTACCAATTGTATCAACCATAGTGTAACCATTGGAGAACCTTCCTGTAGGGCCACCATTGAAATCAATGCCATAAGGGAAATAGTTAGCTTTAGCGAAAGAAGGCAAGTTATTATTGTTCCCATTGTCTATCAATGAGTCACCAAATATGAACATTGCAGGCACCAACGCTCTCCTTTCACTAACTCCAGGCCCATTTTCTTGACTCTTTGCAAAACTTGCACTCATCAAAACCAAAAGCAAGAAAAACCCACAAAATCTCAAGTTTTTATTAGCCATTTCTTATTATCTTTTAGTGAGTGTTGTGTCATTTGTGTGTGTATATGTAGGGGTGGGGTGACAGATCGAAGAGAAGCTTTAATAGGCGGTTGTTAGGGAGGAGTAAATGAATTCACCTGTTTCTTTACATGCTGTAGTAAATACATACAACCATGCAATAAATTTTAATTTTTTTTCTTTTATTTTTCTACTGATTTTTAATTTGTTTATACATTTTCAATGACCAAGTTGCATGACAAATTATTTGCCATTCATGAATATTATGAAAATATCTAAAGAGTACGTAATCAATATTTTCTTGTCATTTCACCATTATATTGTATCTCCAGGTAATGCTACAAAATAGAACTAAAAGGACATATATATATATATATATATATATATATATAGGGTTTTTTGCTAGTTAACTCCATGTGATATGTCTAATGGGCAATTTACCTCCTTATGAAATAAAAATATGCAATTTAACTCCCTATGAAATGAAATAATGAGCAATTTACCTCCTTGTGATATAAAAATAAACAATTTATCTCCCCGTGAAATGAAATAATGAGCAATTTAACTCCCTGTGATATGAATTAATGAGCAATTTAGAGGGAGGCAATGTGCTTCTTTTATAAAAACACAGGGAGGTATTTTGTCCTTTTTCTTATCACAGGGAGTTAAATTGCCTACTTAGGATATTACAGGGAGGTATTTTGCCCTTTTATTTATCACAGGGAGTTAAATTGCCTATTTAGAATAACACAAGGAGTTAATTTGCTATTCACTCTATATATATACATTAATACATGTGGTTTTAATAGTGACTAAAAATTAATTAAAAATTCTTTTTTCCATTTTGTCGCATCTTTTTGGTTAGATGAGCAACCAAAAACTTGGTACAAGTACTAACTCCAGTTAGTCTTTAAGCTGTTTTATTAGCAACTAATCGGTAAATTACAGTGCCTTGCCTTGAGATAAACAAGAAAAAAAAACATTTATGGTTAATTAATACGATTTGAAATGAATTTATACAATTAATTCTGTAAAACAAAGATAGTCATGTTGTATAGTACGTATAATTGAATTAGTGTTCCGCGTAGTCAACCCAGACCTAGATAGAGTACGTAATAAATATTCTGTCCCATTTACTGTGATTGGCTAAAACATGTCAACGCGTCTTCATTTTCAGACAAAACGAACAACCCATTTTCATTTCATTAATTAATTCTCTTACCACCATTAATTAAAACCTTAGTTTTATTAAATCGATGAAACTCCTATATATGGATGATGATGAATTATTTGATTAATTTGATTTAATGCTCAATTGCGAATGAAAGATGCAAATGTATATGAATCAAATTTCCCTCAGTATTTTTTATGTTTAGTAATTCAAACTCAAAATTAACTTCAAAAATTTGTAATTCATTTCATATATAATATATGGTAAATAGCATTTGAATATTTATTCTTAATTCAAAACATGAGCCAAAATAAGGCCTATTTTTTTTTTTATAGTTAAATAAGGCCTAATTTTTTTTTAATAATAAAATGAGAGAAAGTGATTGGTTGACATTGGCGGCGGATTCACTGATTTCACAGCCACATTAAATCCCATTTCAAACACCAACCATATATGCACCACTGTTTCTAAATAGATTTTGACTTTCGTATATACTTAATTTACTTCTCATGATCACAGATTTGGATGTTGTGATGGGACAGTTAGAGATGGTTTATTACGCCATAAATAAATAAATAGGACAAAACTTTTATTTGTTGCTTTGATAAAAAAATATTTGTTTACTTTTATTTGTCGTTTTAGGATTTTAATGTAATATTAATATTTTTTTTAATTAATTTTACCTTTTTTACTAATACTTGTAATTAGTGCTAAGATTATTTAATTAAAATGATATTTTGGAATTTTTCTTAAAAAAAAGTGGTTATTTATGACATTTCTTAATTCGTGTATATCTTTATGACATTTCTTAATTTGTGTAAAATAATATTTTGGGATTTTTACCTTTATAACATTTCTTAATTCGATAAGGCGCGAGAAGTGGGATTTGATCCTTCCCTTGTCCCACCTCAATTTTGTTCTCCATTTTTTTTGGAAGTTGGAAAATGCATTTGATACATAAAATTTCTCTGCATTTAATTTATAGAGAGCAAAGCAAAGATAAGATGAAATTATGCAATTACAGTAATTCTTTCGCAAAAGGCCAGTAACAATTTATGGTAGGTCGGCCTTGTAGGTTGGTCTAAATTGTCATTTGATGCTTAATTCATCTAGAAGTCCACGTCATAATTACCGATTATTGGTCCAAAAACGACTATTTGGTTTTCCAAGGGTTTAAATCTCTTTCGAGGCGCGTCATTATGTGTGAACTTCTTCCAAGAAGGATTCGAACTTGGATTTGTTACTTTGTAGTGACTAGTCCATTCCACTAGACTAATCACGTGTTTGTAAAAAAAGATGTAGAATTAAGATCATAATAATTTTACAAATTTATTGCTTTGTACTAATTATCCTTTTTTCTTTATCCTTATTACATCATGGATGACGATATTTTTAATTTTTTTTCATTTATGGTGCTCCTAACTTGAGTTTACGTCTTCATTCAATGAACTTCTACAAAAAAGCATAAGGTAGCCATACCAATTAATGGTGAAGATAAGATAAGATAGGCTATTTAGCAAACTAATTCAAGTTAAACTCCATAATTTAATGGGGGGTTTTGGCATTTTGCACCCTAGAATTATGGAGTTTTGGTACTTTGTACTCTGACTTAAAATTTTTGGCACTTTGCACCCTGAAAATATAATTTGTTTGGCATTTTGCATCCTAGTGTGTTTTTTTGTGAGAAAACTCATTGGTATTTTGGCACTTTGCACCCTATAAATATAGATTTTGGCTATCTGCACCCTGAACATATAGATTGTGTCTTTCTGCACCTTGAAAATATAGAATATTGGTATTTTGCACCTTAAAAATATAATTTTTTTGCACTTTTCGCCTCGATTTAATTTTTTTTGGGACTCATTACCATAAAAATATAGTTTGTATGGCATTTTGCACCCTAATGTGTTTTTCTTAGGAAAAACTCATGAATGTCGTTAATGGGGATATAAAATGGTCATTTATATGCACAAAAATCATAAACATGTCATTATTAATTTATTTATTTTTTAATAAATTTGTTTAACATTTTATCTCAGTAAAATTTGGATTAAAAAAAAAGGACATTGTCTTTATTTTGTTTTCAAGTATCCTCTAGATTATCTACATTATATCTAAAAAAACCCTACAAATCTAACATGTTATTATGTTGCATGATATTGTTTCTATAAGACTCACATGTAATCGATCTTAAATTTTTCTACACGACATACTCTACAAATCTAAAATTATTTACTATAATTAGCATGTAAAATTTATTAAATTACAAAAGGGAAAAATAGTACTTACCCAATCACTAATAGCTAGTAATTTAGTTAAAATTTGTGCCAAAAATATTAAGTCGAGGTTGAATATGCCAAAAAAAAAATATTTTTAGGGTGCAAAGTGCCAATATTTTAGATTTTCAGGGTGCAAAGTGTCAAAATCTATATTTCTAGGGTGCAAAGTGCTTCGAAATGGCTATTTTACCCTTCCAACAATGAATTTTTCATTAAAAAACACATTAGAGTGCAAAATACCAAATAGATTATGTTTCCAGGGTGCAAAGTGCCAAAAAATTTAAGTCAATGTGCAAAGTGCCAAAATCCTATAATTTCAGGGTACAAAGTGCCAAAAACCCAATTAATGGCACTATTTTGGCAGAATTTCAAAATTGATCCTTTTAACTTTTGCTAGCAAACATGACAGTTAATGCTCCCACGTGCAATTTTAGTCCTACATCTTTTCACTAACATGTAAATAACTTTTAGTGCCTAAAAGAGTTTTATTTGCTACATTCTTATGAACACGAGTGATGGCAAAGAAATATGTATTTGTCAATTAAAACTAAGACGATGTAATTTGCATATAACCCAATATTTTCTCAACAAAAAGGTGAGAGAATGTACAACACTGGCTAATCAGAGAGTATTGAAGAGAAGGCCAAAACACAATTTAAAGCAGATAATCCCATGTTTAATCAACAGTATCATCATCATCAGCACACTTCAAAGTAAATTTTATTCCTTCAAAATTCTCATTACTTAGAAATCAGGATCAAAAGATAAGGAATTGGAAATGGGAACTTTTCTTATACATTTGAAATTAATAATCAATAATTCATTATTTATTCCATGTAATCATGAAATATCTTCAAGAAATGGATAGTCAGTGTATCCCACAACTGGATCAGATAAATAAAAAGTCTCCCTATTATACTTATTCAAAGGAGCATTAATCTCAAATCTCTTAGGCAAATCTGGATTAGCCAAGAAATGCCTGCCATAAGCAACAAGGTCTGCCCGATTTTCAGCCACAGCTTTGTTACCGTCTTCCCTGTCGTACCCCCCAGCAGCAATGAAAGTGCCTTTAAATGCCTTTCTCATAGGCACAAGACTATGTGGACAATCACTTTTTTCAACGACAGTTCTCATCCTCGGCTCCACCATGTGGCAGTACAAAAGCTCGTATTTGTTCAAGGCCTCGGCCATATAAAGGCCTAGAGCTTTTGGATTTGAGTCTCCACATTCCATGAAATTAGCAAAGGGAGAAAGTCTCATTCCGACTCTATAGGCTCCTACTTCAGTAGTTACAGCTTCGGTTATTTCAAGAGCAAATCGGTACCTGTTCTCTAGAGATTCTCCATAATGATCGGTTCTGTCATTGACTTGATCTTTGAAAAACTGGTCTATTAGATATCCGTGTGCTCCGTGGATCTCAACCCCATCGAAACCTGAGAAAGAAAAGACCCATAAATTCAAGAGATTGACCAACAATACGTGTTACTCATGAAATTATCATGAAAAGAATAATGTGCGTAACTGGAAGTACGAGTTGTGAATTAGTTAAGCTCGAGAATGAAACTCACAGGGGTATTTTGGTCAATTCACATTCAAGTCAAGATACTATTTTTTTTAATATATGACATCGGTACGAGAAAACCATGCATGTAATTAGGAATCCGAGTTTCGAATGAGACATAGCGAAAGTTCAGGGGTATGTTGGTCATTTCACTACAAAATCCTCTCGAGTAACGTTGATCATTCATTTCAGAAGTTGTATGTCTTAAAAAAAAGAAAGAAAGAAAAATTGTACCAGCTTCTATAGCATTTCTTGCAGCGAGCTTGAAATCATTGACAATTTGAGGAATTTCATCAGTCCTTAACCGTCGAGGGGTAGAAAAACGTGCAATATCTATTCCATTAGATCGAACTTGCGGTGCTAGCCCCTTGTCTGTACTAGATATTGGGTCCTGCCCATTTGGCTGAAACTCTGCAAATAAAAGTACAATCAGTATGCAGCAGTGAAGAATTCTCAACCTCGATCAACAAAGTCTAAACCGTAGTCTAAAATGTTTAACCCGGTGAGCTTAAAATCACATTCTGGTTCATTTCAAGAAAGTCTAATAATTACCACGATTTAATAGACTTGGACAAAATAACCAATGAAGAAACTACCTGTGTTTGAAACCCTGCCTACGTGCCAAATCTGGCAAAAGAAGATAGCATCTTTGGCATGAACTGCATCCACAATGGGTTTCCATGCCTCTACCTGTTCCTTTGTCCATATTCCTGGCGTATCCGGATACCTTTCAAAAGGAGATAGATAATTATATAGAATTACATTACTTTAGAATCTTAATTTTATTAACATATATATATACCCTTGTGCAGTGTCGGAAACTCCAGTGGCCTCGGATATGAGAAAACCGCCTTTGGTTGCTCTCTGAGAGTAGTACAAGGCAGCATGTGGTTGTGGAACATTGTTATAAGACCTTTGCCTTGTCAGTGGTGCCAATACAATTCTGTGTAAATTAAAGGAAATTGTTCAGAGAAATACCATGTAATGACTACTCAGAAACACTCAATCATGACAATAAATATAAATCAATTAGTAACTATCAAAATAAATGTCATCTAATTATAGTCTAAATTGAAAATTCCCATCAAATTGACTTAATTCCGAATGCCCAATATACAAAACCAACTTAGTAAACATACCTATTTAAAAATCACACATAAAACTCAACATGGTCCAATAAAGTTCAAATCTTTATGCAAAAATACAATCTGAGAAATTAACAAAAGAAACCAAAAATACTATACTATTAATTTAAACGATTGTATCATACCTATGAGAAAGCTGAAATTTTCCCATTTGATAAGGCGTGAGAAGTGGAATCTGATCCTTCAAAAAATTGTTTTCCATTTTTTAGCAATTGAAAAATATGAATTGGACGCTTCAAATTGCTCTGCATTTATAGAGGGCAAAGCAAAGATAAGATGAAATTATGCGAATGCAGTAGTAATTCTTTGGCAAAAGCCCAGTAAAAATTATGGTTGGTGAGCGGTGGGGACTTTGTAGATTTGTCCTTGGGTTGCATAGAAGGAAGATCATATACTGATTACCTCATGGATGACGACATTTTTTCATTTATTATGCTCCTAAACTGAGTTTACGTCCTCATTCATTTAACTTTTTACACTAAAGAAAAAAAATCTAAAATAGGAAATGTACAAGTCTAAAGATTTGAAAGCATAAATTATGAATAGCTGATGGCTTTCTTTAGCCCATTTTACCAGAATAAGTTCTTTCTGTTGGAGCTCAAGAATTTGATATATTTTCTCAATCTTCTATGTAGTTGGATCTTTTATATTTTTGTGTCACACGTATAAATATTTTTATAAGTGTATAAATTTGAAATTTGGTTTATCATGTGACACTTATCAAAATAAATCAATAAAGAGATAATTTCACTTTTGGTACCATAAGTAACCATACTTTAGGGTTACGGTACCATAACTTTAAAAACATACACATTTGGTACCACATATTAACTGCTCTCGACACATTTGGTACTTCCGTCAATTTTTAAACAGAAAATTCAATTTCTGACGGAAACTTGATGGAAAATTTGCATAATTAGTCATATAGTTATAGATTGTTGCCAAAGTTTGTCTCACGTATTTTCTGGCTGATAAATTTACCCCAAAGTTCATAAGTTTTATAAATTTTATATATGAGTATTATTAAATTTCATAATCTAATTAGATTACATATATAATATATATAAACTAAATAATATTTTATATAAAATCTAATAAAATATAAATTAAATTTATTAGAATTTTTTAATTTCGAAAAAAAATATTTTAAACTAATGAGATTTTATATATAAATTAAATATAAAATATGAAAAAAATAGACTTATTAAATTTTTTAAATTTTAAAAAAATATTTTAATCTAGTTAGATTGTTTTTTTAATTTTTTTTAATTATAGTAAATTTAATAATTAGAATTATTATTATTTATATAATTTTAAGAAGATTTTTTTTAGTATTTATAATAAATATTATTTAATTTGTATATATTATTATCTAATTAGTTTAAAAGATTTTTTTTTTAATTTAAAATTTATAATAAGTTTAATTGATATTTATTTTTCAAATTTTATAATTTATATGTGTTATCATTATACTTATATGTTGTTCTCTCTCATCCATCACTTACAAATCTCTCATGAATTTATATGAATGTTACACAACTTAATTTAATGCAAGTATGTGGTAAAACTCAAGGAGTGTAAATACAGTAACAAAAAAACGCAAGATACTCCTTGGTGTAATGCGAAAACTTTTTACAACCTTCACAAAAAGAATGAGGGAAAAACACTTTGATACCGACCTTTAGTCCAAAAAACACATTTGATACCAAGCTTTTTGAAAAAACACATTTCATACTACGATTCACACAATCTTGATACATTTAGTTTTGCCATCAATTTTCGGACAAAATTCAGCACGTACCGCTCATGTGCCCGTTAAGTTGACAATGGAAGGGAATACATGCACGTGTTTTAAAGACCCACAATTGACGGCACGTGCTGAATTCCGTCCGAAAATTGACGACAAAAGTAAATGTGTCAAGATGGTGTGAATCATGGTATGAAATGTGTTTTTCTGAAAAGCTTAGTATCAAATGTGTTTTTCGTACTAAAGTTTGGTATCTAAATGTTTTCCCTCCAAAAAGAATGAATCAGATGCAGAATAGTAGTTAGTACAAATTAAGCATTCTCAGATTTTAACCTCCAAATCAACAGCCTTCAGAACAAACTTGATACTCATACTGCATTTTTTTCCTTATTTGATTTTAATCTCCAAATCTCGAGCATAATTATACATTTGTAATGTTTCCTTTATTCATTACATATTACATTGTAATCAAGAAATTTCTTCAAGAAATGGATAGTCAGTGTATCCCACAACAGGATCAGATAAATAAAAAGTCTCCCTATTATACTTATTCAAAGGAGCATTAATCTCAAATCTCTTGGGCAAATCTGGATTAGCCAAGAAATGCCTGCCATACGCAACAAGGTCCGCTCGATTTTCAGCCACAGCTTTGTTACCGTCTTCCCTGTCATACCCCCCAGCAACAATGAAAGTGCCTTTGAATGCCTTTCTTATAGGCACAAGACTATGTTGACAATCACTTTTTTCAACGAGAGTTCTCATCCTCGGTTCCACCATGTGGCAGTACAAAAGCTCGTATTTGTTCAAGGCCTCGGCCATATAAAGGCCTAGAGCTTTTGGATTTGAGTCTCCACATTCCATATAATTTGCAAAGGGAGAAAGCCTCATTCCAACTCTATAGGCTCCTATTTCAGTAGTTATAGCTTCGGTAATTTCAAGAGCAAACCGGCACCGGTTCTCGAGAGACCCTCCGTATTGATCGATTCTGTCGTTGACTTGATCTTTGAAAAACTGGTCTATTAGATAACCGTGTGCCCCGTGGATCTCAACCCCATCGAAACCTAAGAAAGGAAAGAGCCATAAATTCAAGAGATTGACTAAAGATATGAGTTATTCATGAAATTATTACGAAAGAATAATCCGTGTAACTGTTGAAGAAATAAACTATATTTATAGATAAGTTAGTACATGCATTTTAAAGTGTCTAGATAAATCTTGGAATATTCCATTCATGAATTAGAACAATGCATGTATAACTTTAGTTCATGTATTTACTTTGTGCATGTATTTAGAAAAGGGGAATAATGTAATTAAATATTGGTACATGTACTAGACTAGATGAGTGGTAGGATTTTCCTATAAATACCCATGTATTCTTCCCATTTGCATCAAGTCAAGTTGAGAAATCGATAAACTCTCGTATTTTCCTCCACTATTCTCTTGAGTGAGTTTGAGTGTTTTAGTGTTTATGTTCTCCAATTTCTAACAGTAACTGGAAGTACGTGTTTTGAATTAGTTAAGCTTGAGAATGAAACCCACAGGGGTATTTTGGTCAATTCACTATAATATCGTCCAAAGTAACCTTGATCATTCATTTGAAAAAAAAAAAAAAAAAATTGTACCAGCTTCTATAGCATTTCTAGCAGCAAGCTTGAAATCATTGACAACTTGAGGAATTTCATTAGTCCTCAGCCGTCGAGGGGAAGTAAAACGTACAACATCAACCCCAGCAGCTCGAACTTGTGGAGCTAGTCCCTTATCAGTACAAGAGATTGGAGCCTGCCCATTTGGCTGAAACTCTACAAATACAAGTATAATCAATATATTTGATCCAAAAAAAAAAAAAGAAAAAAAGGTATGATCAATATGGATCTTAACTTCGATCAACAAATAATTCTTTGGTAAGAGGGATATAAGCGTAAAACACTTTATACCATGAGTGTGATTTAGTTGATGGATATTGCTTACCACTATTTGGTAGAGTTGGACAAAATAACCAATGAAGAAATTATTACCTGTGTTTGAAACCCTGCCTCCGTGCCAAATCTGGCAAAAGAAGACAGCACCTTTGGCATGAACTGCATCAACAATTGGTTTCCATGCCTCTACCTGTTCCTTTGTCCATATTCCCGGCGTATCCGGATACCTTTCAAATGTAGTGGGAAATTGTTACTATCACTTGAATACTTATTTCCTCTTGTGTTTAGATTAGTTTAGAATCATAGTAATTTATTAACGTACGTACCCTTGAGCAGTGTCGGAAACTCCACAAGCTTCGGACAAGAGAAAACCGCCTTTGGTTGCTCTCTGAGAGTAGTACAAGACAGCATGTGGTTGAGCAACATAGTTATAAGATCTTTGCCTTGTCAGTGGTGCCAATACAATTCTGTGTAAATAAGATGAAATATAAGTTCACAAAATTACAATTTAATGCACTACTCAGAGACACAACACAATCATGACAGTCCGAATTGAAAATTCCCATGGTTCTAAAAAAAATGAAAATTTCCACCAAATTTACTTAATTCTCTGTCGTGAATACCCAAAATATGAAACAAACTTAATAAACATACCCATTGAAGAGTCACACATAAAACACAACATGGTCCAATAAAGTTCAAATCTTTATGCAAAAATACAATCTGAGAAATTAACAAAAGAAGCCAAAAAGTACTGCAAAACGGATTATCATACCTATGAGAAAGCTGAAATCTTCCCATTTGATAAGGCATGAGAAGTGAAATCTGATCCTTCTCTTGTCCCACCTCAGTTTTGTTCTCCATTTTTTTTTTGGAAGTTGGAAAATGCATTTGATACATAAAATTTCTTTGCATTTATAGAGAGCAAAGCAAAGATAAGATGAAATTATGCGATTACAGCAATTCTTTCGCAAAAGACCAGTAACAATTTATGGTAGGTCGGCCTTGTAGGTTGGTCTAAATTGTGTATCATTTGATGCTTAATTCATCTACAAGTCCACGTCCATAATTACTGATTACTGGTCCATAAAGGACGTAGAATTAAGATCATAATAATTAAACTAATTTATTACTTTGTACTAATTATCCTTTTTTCTTATCCTTATTACCTCATGGATGACGATATTTTAAATTTTTTTTCATTGATGATGCTCCTAACTTGAGTTTACGTCCTCATTCAATGAACTTCTACAAAAAAGCATAAGGTAGCCATACCAATTAATGGTGAGGATATGATAAAATAGGCTAATTCAAGTTAAACTCCATAATTAATGGCAATATTTTCAAAATTGATCCTTTAACTTTTGCTAGCACGTGCGAACATGACAGTTCATACTCTCACGTGCAATTTTGGTTCCTTCATCTTTTCACTATTCGCAATTTTATAACATGTAAATAACTTTTAGTGCCTAAAAGAGTTTTATTTGCTACAGTCTTATGAACACGAGTGATGGCAAAGAAATATGTATTTGTCAATTAAAACTAACACGATGTAATTTGCATATAACCCTATATTTTCTCAACAAAAAGGTGAGAGAATGTACAACACTGGCTAATCAGAGAGTGTTGAAAAGAAGGCCAAAACACAATTTAAAGCAGATCATCACATGTTTAATCAACATCAGCACATTTCAAAGTAAATTTTATTCCTTCCAAAGCCTTCATTACTTATAAATCAGGATCAAAAGTTAAGGAATTGGAAATGGGAACTTTTATTATACATTTGAAATTAATCTATGATTCATTATATATTCCATGTAATCATGAAATTTCTTCAAGAAATGGATAGTCAGTGTATCCCACAACCGGATCCGATACATAAAAAGTCTCCCTATTGTACATATTCAAAGGAGCATTAATCTCAAATCTCTTAGGCAAATCTGGATTAGCCAAGAAATGCCTGCCATAAGCAACAAGATCAGCTTGATTTTCAGCCACAGCTTTGGTACCGTCTTCCCTGTCATACCCCCCAGCAGCAATGAAAGTGCCTTTAAATGCCTCTCTTATAGGCACAAGACTATGTTGACAATCACTTTTTTCAACGAGAGTTCTCATCCTCGGTTCCACCATGTGGCAGTACAAAAGCTCGTATTTGTTCAAGGCCTCGGCCATATAAAGGCCTAGAGCTTTTGGATTTGAGTCTCCACATTCCATGAAATTAGCAAAGGGAGAAAGTCTCATTCCGACTCTATAGGCTCCTACTTCAGTAGTTACAGCTTCGGTTATTTCAAGAGCAAATCGGCACCTGTTCTCTAGAGATTCTCCATAATGATCGGTTCTGTCATTGACTTGATCTTTGAAAAACTGGTCTATTAGATAACCGTGTGCTCCGTGGATCTCAACCCCATCGAAACCTAAGAAAGGAAAGAGCCCCATAAATTCAAGAGATTGACTATCGACACGTGTTATTCATGAAATTATCATGAAAAGAATAATGTGCATAACCGGAAGCACGAGTTTTGAATTAGTTAAGCTCAAGAATGAAACTCACAGGGGTGTTTTGGTCAATTCACATTCAAGTCAAGATACTATCTTTTTAATATGCGACATCAGTACGAGAAAACCATGCATGTGATTAGGAATCCGAGTTTCGAATGAGACATAGCCAAAGTTCAGGGGTATGTTGGTCATTTCACTACAGAAGTTGTATGTCTTAAAGAAAAGAATTGTACCAGCTTCTATAGCATTTCTTGCAGCAAGCTTGAAATCATTCACAATTTGAGGAATTTCATCAGTCCTTTGCCGTCGAGGGGTAGAAAAATCTGCAACATCTAATGCATTAGATCGAACCTGCGGTGCTAGTCCCTTGTCTGTACAAGATATTGGATCCTGCCCATTTGGCTGAAACTCTGCAAGTAAAAAGGTATAATCAGTATGCAGCAGTGAAGAATTCTCAACATTTTTGAAGCAAACCTTGAATTTCTTTGGTTTACCCACGACTTTGATCAAAATTATCCTTTTTTGTGTCAAATATTCAAAACCTCGGATCCTTTGGAATGGGGAACCTTTGGAAAAAATTGAGCCTTCATGTGGCCTAAGGCAAGGTGACCCTTTGTCGCTGTATCTCTTTGTTTTGTGTATGGAAAGGCTCTCATATTTGATCAGCGAAGAGGTGAACCGGAAAAAATGGAAAGCTCTTAGCCCGTGTAGAGGTGGACCAAACATCTAGCACTTGTTCTTCGCGGATGATCTCTTATTAATGGCGAAAGCTACAAGTAAAAATGCTAGATGCATTAGAAGGGTGTTGAATACTTTTTGTGAATCCTCGGGTTTGAAGATTAGTTTTCCTAAGTCCAAAATCTTTTTCGCTAGTGGAGGAGGAGGAAGGATCAAACGAGAAATCACATCGATTCTTAGCATTGGTTTTACGAATAACCTTGGCAAGTATTTGGGGGTTCCTATAATTCATGAGAGAGTTTCTACACGGACTTTCAGAGATATGGTTGATCATGTGGTGGGCCGGTTATCGGCTTGGAAGGCCAAACTTCTATCTCTCGCGGGGCGTGCCACACTTATCCAAGCAGTTACGTCGGCTATCCCGAATCATGTGATGCAAACCAATTGGCTTCCTAGCTCCACTTGTAATCAACTTGATAAATTGAACCGCAACTTCCTTTGGGCCTCCGACATTTCCCAAAGAAAGTTACACCTGGTGGGTTGGCATAAGGTTCCTCAATCAAAGAAAGAAGGAGGTTTAGGCATTCAACAAGCTAGGAAGGCAAATATCGCGCTACTTGCCAAAGTGGGGTGGATGACTTTAAATGGGGAAAATAGACTATGGGGGGAGACGTTTCGTAGCAAATATCTCAAAAAGGAGGACTTGCTTACCTATAGGATTAAAGGCGGAGACTCCTTCACTTGGAAAGGAGTGGTACGAAGCTTGAAGGAAGTGGAGAATGGAATCCGTTGGAGTATTGGTGATGGTAATAACATTTCTCTTTGGCATGACCATTGGGTGGGGAAGGAACCATTAGCGAATTATTTGGCAGGGATGATTCATGAAGAAGAATTGAATCTCAAAGTGGCACATATTATAAATGATTATGGTCTTTGGGATAAAGGGAATTTGAGGACTGCTATTCCGGATACTATTTAGGATATGATAAGAAATATGCCGCTTCCGTTGGAGTTAAATCGGGTTGACAAAAGGATTTGGAGTGGGACCTCTAACGGTATGTTTTCTTGTAAATCTGCTTATGGTTGCCTAAACCGAACAGAAATATGATCAATGGACAGCTGGGAGTGGTTATGGAAAATTAAATGCCCGGAAAGAATAAGGTTCTTCATTTGGACTTGCCTTCATAATAGCATTGCCACGAATAAACTCAGGTACGATCGTAATCTTGCTGATTCTGATACATGTTTTAGATGTAACAATGATGCAGAATCTGTTATCCATGCCCTTCGAGACTGCTCTATGGTGAAGGAAGTTTGGGAATTTGTAATTGCTCCAACTCAATTTTTAAAATTCTATCAACTAAACCCTGAAACGTGGATCAAGGTTAATACAACAAAAGCAAAATTTGACAATATCCTTCTTCCGGATGTTCCTTGGAATGTTATGTGTATTGCGGTCATTTGGTCGATTTGGAAAGCTAGAAACAAAGAACTGTTTCGAGGAAATCGGGAGCCATTGAGAGACATCACTCTTTCGGCGAAAAAGCTTTCGGGTGAGATTGCGCAAGTTGTATCTAAGAGCAGGAATAAGATAACGAAAATGAAGAAGACGGTTAGATGGAAGAAACCGAGTGAGGGGTGGCATAAAATAAATACCGATGGCAGCTTTTTATCTGAAAGAAAATGTGCGGCAGCAGTGGATTAATCCGTGACGATAATGGGGAATGGATTATTGGCTTTGCCCACAACCTTGGCAATGTTACGATCACTATTGCGGAATTAATGGCGGCAAGGGAAGGTCTCAAACTGGCGTGGGAAAGGCGCCTACAACGAGTTATCCTCAAAGTTGACTCAGAAGTGGTTGTTAATTTGATCTGTGAAGCTGATACTGAAATTCATCCATTAGGCCGCATCATTGAAGACTGTATGTAGATTGCTTCTTCATGCACCTTGGGAAAGCAAGATGACTCAAACTAGGAGGGAAGTGAATAGTTGCGCGGATGCTTTGGTGAAAATGGGACATGATATTCAAGGGATTTGGGAGGAAGCTCCTGAAAATCTGGTACCCCTTATGGGGATAGACTTAGATTAGTTCGTTCTTCCTTTCTATTTCAGATGTACCAAAAAAAAAATTCTCAACCTCGATCAACAAAGTCTAAACCGTAGTCCAAAATGATTAACCCGGTGAGCTTAAAATCACATCAAAATCACATTCTGTTTCATTTCAAGGAAGTCTAATAATTACCACGATTTAGTAGAGTTGGACAAAATAACCAATGAAGAAATTATTACCTGTGTTTGAAACCCTGCCTACGTGCCAAATCTGGCAAAAGAAGATAGCACCTTTGGCATGAACTGCATCAACAATTGGTTTCCATGCCTCTACCTGTTCCTTTGTCCATATTCCTGGCGTATCCGGATACCTTTCAAAAGGAGATAATTATATAGAATTACATTACTTTAGAATCTTAATTTTATTAACATATATATATATATATATATACCCTTGTGCAGTGTCGGAAACTCCAGTGGCCTCGGTTAAGAGAAAACCGCCTTTGGTTGCTCTCTGAGAGTAGTACAAGACAGCATGTGGTTGTGGAACATTGTTGTAAGACCTTTGCCTTGTCAGTGGTGCCATTACAATTCTGTGTGAATTATTAGATGAAATATAATTTCAGAAAATTACCATTTAATGACTACTCAGAAACACAATCATGACCGTAAGTATAAATAAATCAATAAGCACATTGTATAGTAATTAGTAACTATCAAAATAAATGTCATCTAATATCTGTCTAAATTGAAAATTCCCATCAAATTGACTTTAGGCAAAATTGCACAAAACGTCACAAACTAATCAGTGATCAATCTATATCACTTAGTCAAATTCGTCCCGTAATTTTATATTCTTTTGGAATATCGTCCCACTTGCCACATGGCTGCTTACGTGTCAAGATGTGGTAGCATGAACAATTATACAAGATTATAGAATTCGTCCCAAACTAATTACAAATTTTGATTTTTCGTCCCAAACTATATTAATTCGCCGAATTTCATCTCACAATTTGTCATTTTGCATGAATTTAGTCAATTATTAAATTTCTAATTTAATGGAAGTGATGATTCATCTTTTACTTTGTTAAGGGACTAATGATAATTTATCCCTTGTGATATTCATAATGTTCAATTTACCCCCTGTAATTTGAAAAAGGAGCAATTTACCCCCTGTGAAAATTTTAAAAAAGTATTTTATCCCCTTGAACCGGAGAGTGTAACTCAATTGCATAAATTGAGAGTGGGCATGCAAAGTATTTTATAACATAGGGGGTAAATTGCTATATTTATTATAATATAGGAGGTAAATTGCCACATTTATCACAACACAAGGGGGTAAACTGCCACATTATCATAACACATGGAGGTAAATTGAACATTATGAATATCACATAGAGTAAATTGCCATTACCATTTTTTAAGAGAAAAAAAGTATGGATTTTTTATTTTTGAAATTCTCAGGCGCTTTTGAGAAGAAAAAAAATCCTATCTTAGTTTATTAGGAAAAAATTGTGCATTTTTTTGTATTAATAAATAATAAATATTTATAATTAGTTTGGAACGAATTCTTTTTTCCAATGTCATTTTAATTACGGGATGAAAGTCTGCATGTTGATAAAGTTTGGGACGAAAAATCAAAATTTGTAATTAGTTTGGGACGAATTCTGCAATCTTATATAATTGTTTATGCTAAAATTTACCACATCATGACACGTAAGCATCCATGTGACAAGTGGGACGATATTCCAAAATAATATAAAATTACGGGATAAATTTGGCTAAGTGATATAGCTTAGGATGAAAATCCAAATTTATTAATTAGTTTGGGACTTTTTCGCAATTTTGCCTTGACTTGGTACAGAATGCCCATGTTAAGTGATATGTATATTAAATGATTCATCTCTCTAACAAGCTTAATCTTTCAGATCAGATGAGTTGGTCATTCAATATGGTGTCAGAGCGGCCAAAACAAGGTCCTGTATTCGAATCCCTCCGCCACCCATTTCTAAATTTCACGTGTTAGGCTTGAGTAAATGAATACCGCCTACACGTGAGGGGCGTGTTAAGTGATATATATTAAATGATACCTCTCTCTAACAAGCTTAAGCTTTTAGATGAGTTGATCATTCAATATGATATCAGAGCTTAGGCCAAAATAAGGTCTTGTGTTCAAATCCCTCCACCACCCATTTCTAAATTTTACGTGTTAGGCTTGAGTAAATGAATACCGCCTACACGTGAGGCGTGTTAAGTGATATTTATTAAATTATTACACTATCTAACAATCTTAAGCTTTTGGATGAGTTGGTCATTCAATATGATATCAGAGCTCAGGCCAAAAGAAGGACTGTGTTCGAATCCCTCCGCCATCCATTTCTAAATTTCACGTGTTAGGCTTGAGTAAATGAATACCGCTTACACATGAGGGACATGTTAAGTGATATATATTATATGATTTTTCTCTCTAACAAAGATGAGTTGGTCATTGGTCATTCAATAGCCCAATATATAAAACCAACTTAGTAAACATACCCACTGAAAAATCACACATAAAACTCAACATGGTCCAATAAAGTTAAAATCTTTATGCACAATACAATCTGAGAAATGAATACTATTAATTTAAAGGATTGTGTCATACCTATGAGAAAGCTGAAATTTTCCCATTTGATAAGGCGTGAGAAGTGGAATCTGATCCTTCAAAAAATTGTTTTCCATTTTTTAGCAATTGAAAAATATGAATTGGACACTTGAAATTTCTCTGCATTTATAGAGAGCAAAGCAAAGATAAGATGAAATTATGCGAATGCAGTAGTAATTCTTTAGCAAAAGCCCAGTAAAAATTATGGTTGGTGAGCGGTGGGGCCTTTGTAGATTTGTCCCAGTGTTGCATAAATGGAAAATCATATACTGATTACATCATGGATGACGACATTTTTTCATTTATGATGCTCCTAAATTGAGTTTACGTCCTCATTCATTTAACTTTTTACACTAAAGAAAAAAAATCTAAAATAGGAAATGTATTAGTCCAAAGATTTGAAAGCACTGTATGAACTACGAATAGCTGATGGCTTTCTTTAGCCCATTTTACCAGAATAAGTTATTTTTGTTGGAGCTCAAGAATTTGATAAGGATCGTGAATTCGTGATATTTTCACAATTTTCCACTTTAGCCATTTTGTTTCGTAGTGTTATATTTTTGTGTCATATATATAAATATATTGATAAGTATATATATATTTAAAATTTGGGTTGACTCATATATACAGTTGTATGAGAATTTAGTATGTGACACTAAAAGATAATAGATGATATTTTATTGAAATAAATCAATAAATCCAAATATAATAGGACCCTACTTGTTTTATTAATTTATTTTCATTTTTTAGAGTGAAACGACGAATAAAATTTGAAATACATAGGAAAGTACAGAAATTTATGGCTAATCAAATATTTCAAAAGTCTATCGTAATATTTGGAACAAAATTATCATTTGCATAATTAAATGCATTTTAGCAATAGAAATTTTTTATGACTGCATGACTACATCCCATTTAAGAGAATCCCAAAAGCTACTTTAGAAGTTATCATTATACTTATATGTTGTTCTCTCTTTCTCTCATCCATCACTTACAAATCTCTCATGAATTTATATGAATGTTACACAACTTTAATGCAAGTATGTAGTAAAACTTTAAGGAGTGTAAAGGCATCTCTAATCACTTGGAGGGGGAATATCCTCTCCCCCCTCCCCCTAATTTTGTTAGTCATCTCTAATGACTTATTCTGTCAAATTCATTTAATTATAAATTTTATTATTTCCCACTCTCACTACTTATTATTATTATTATTACTTCAGAAATAAATTCAAAATTGACATTAATTTAAAATCAAAAATACATTAGGAAACATGTTTGATTTCAATATGTAATTGTCATCATTGTATTATTTTAAATAACTCCTTCTTAAACAACTAGTATAACGAAATTAAATCATATGTTCTTCACAAATAAAAAATTAAAAACAAAAGAATAGATTGATCAAATTAGATTATATACATAACAAAGATAATTATTTTGAAATAATACACAAATTATAGGAATTTTTTTAAAAAAGAATTACTTTTGGTTGATAAATACAACCCCAAAATTATTAAAACAGATCAATATTAAAAATATAAAATTAAATTAAATTAAATGAAAGTTATATTTTTGTTATTAAAAACAATTATCTCCGATTAATACATAAATTTTAGAAATTTTTTTTTATAAAAAAGCTCAAAAAAGGATCAAATAAAACCAAACAAAATTTAAAAAAAAAAAAAAAGAAAGGACCATGTGTTGATGCCATAAATAAAGTAAAAATGCTGGATACTCCTTTGTGTAATGCAAAACTTTTTGTATGGATGAGGGAATTTCATGCTGAATATTTACTACAGAGGAATTTTATGCAATAAACATTTCAATAGAAAATTTCACACCCAAAATTTTAAAGTACAAAGAAAGAAATTCTATGTAACAAACATTTCACAAAATAATTTTGAGCAGGTTAGAGAACGTGGTAGTTTTTGCATTCCTGTGCAAACGTAAAAATAATCTGAGGTGATGAAAACTTAGATATGGTTGGGAATCCAAAAGCATAAATTAAGTATAAGAATGGATTCACACCTATAACCCTATTGGATTAAATTAACACAAATTTTAAATGCCTGCTTATCAACTTTGAGGGGGTATTAAGAGGTCTGCTCTAGGTCCGGGTTGGTAAAATCCACCCACTCAAAGGCTTTGATAAGGAAATAGTAAAAATAGCAAATTAACACTTTAATCCAAAATTATTTCATCACTCATACTAACCAGGTCACTGATGTGACATGGAACAAAATCATAAAAGTCAATTGTGCTACAAAATTGAAACATGGGAACGACAGTGTAGGATTTTCGAAGACAAAAATTACGATAGGCTACAACCTCAAAGCTACAGGTAACTCTCGATGCAAACTTGTCTGTGTCTCTTCACTTGAAGCACTTGGCATCCAACAAAGCCTCACCCTCAAAAGGCTCAGCATCTTCAATCATCTGACTTGCACGCTCCTTTTGAACCTCATCATTAATATCAACCTTAGTCCACTCGTACAGTTCCATGTCATAACACTCATCAATCACAAACTGAGGAACTTCAGTTCCGCGGAAGAGCCACAATCCCTTCACCTTGTATGGAGGCTCTGAACCAATAACCAACATCTTTCCAAATGCATACTTTCTTGCCAAATCCATACGTTGAAGGAAACCTCCCACCTTGTTCAAGGTGACAAACGAGACAGTGTTCTCATCTTGGTACTTGTAGTCACAGAACCAAAGAGAGTACCCTTCGGGATCAAACATGTCCCAGAATCCTGCACATAACAGAAAAGAGGAGCCTCAAAGGAATTCATAAATAATCAATCATACAGATGTTGTAAGTCGATTGGTTGTAAGAAAAAAATACCTTTGACGGCAACCTCGCGGAAGTTGGTTTTGGTGTTTGAGTAAAGCCTCTTCCAGTCATCCAGTATCATCTTACTTGGAGGCAAAAGATCCAAGGGATTCTTAGCTTTTGGCTTGGGTGCTTCTTCTTCCTCTTCTACTTCTTTGGGCTTCACTTCTTTCTTGACCTCCTTCTTTGGTTCCTCCTTTGCCTTGGGTTTTGCAGCTTCCTTAGGCTGTGCGGGTTTCTTGGATGCAACCGGTGGAATAGCTTTGGCTTGTGTAACGTCACCTATTATCTTCTTGAAATTTGGCTGGTTAACCAAGGTCCAGAAGTACCTCTCCACATGAGGGAATGCCGAGGTAAAGCTCTTAGTCATGACATATTGAAATCCATGAACCAAGTTACAAATCATGACAATGTCAGCTAGTGTAACACCGTGTCCGACCAAGTAGGTGTTGGAGGCAAGATGTGTGTTTAGAGCTTCCAAAGCTCTCTTTAATGAGGCAATTGAAGCTTCCTCAGCCTGTGAACAAGATGGAAAAATGATTTGTTAAGATATCAGAGACTTGGTGAAGTACAATAATATGATAGATGGATATAGGTTTGAATTTTGAAATGTAACAGACCGGAGGAAGGTATAGGCGATAACCAAGTCGTGGGTACAACCAGCCCGCAATACCAGCATCAATCTCAGTAGCGGAAAAGTCCATCCATTGCTCAATGTGGGCCTGAGATATCCAATAAACAGATAAGAAGTGGGTTAAGCGAATAAACCAATTATATGACTAAATCTTGTAATCGTAGATGGAATATTTGTAAAAATACATAACAAAAGCCTTACATAATCGATCAAAGATGAGCCGTATAGGTGGCTATCGGGCTTTGATCTAGCCACTGCACATAGAAATAAGGAAGGTTAGAACAAATTAATATACAGTATAAAGACAAAGTTAGCCCATGTTCATTTACCATATCGAGCAATTGCATTGCTTTCAAACACAGGGCCATCAGGTGTCTCGAGCACGGGAACCTACACATAGAAAGTGAAAATAAATAAATAAATAAAACCGTAAAGGTTACAAATGATTAGAGAAAACAATTATTGCATCATTATTCCATACCTTTCCAATAGGGTTCATCTTGATGAACTCAGGGGTCTTGTTTGATACACCCATCTGAAAATCTTTTGCCAGTTCAATCTTTACACCACAATATTCTGCTGCAATAAGTGCCTTGAATGCATTTTTGTTCCCATCAGCGGCATGCAAAACCTGAACAGAAGTTCAGAAAGAAAAAATAAAGTAAACAACATGGATCAAATAATGGAAAGGTAAATCCAAAAATAGCAAAACAAATTAATAAATTGACAAATTCTCCAATTCTGCCTACAGCATTCCAAAATATATCAAAATGAAATTCTGACAGATTATAGTAAGAGCCAAATTATGAGGCTCAACTAGTACAAAAAACAAGGAGCTAACACTGCTTTCTGATAAGGCATTAGAGCTCCACATATAACCATAACTCAATGAGCTAAATGCTTTAGACAATTGAGACCAGATAACTAGATAAAAAGTTTCAATTTATAATAGAGAAAACAGACAGTTAGAAGGTGCATAATTACAAGTGAGGGACCAACACTAAGCTAAAATTTCAGCCCCAAATCAGATTCCAATAAAACTTACTGTATGTTACATGATAAACAAAAGACCAATTAAACTAGATAATGAAAAACCTTTGAAATCCCAGAAATACGAAAATCCCCATTAAACAAATTAAATTATGAGTTAAATTCATAAACCAAGGACAGATCAGCTGCAACAATCGCAAGAGAAGTAATATATTAGCAGAAAAGAATGAAGGTGAACTGACCAGAGCCATGGCTTTTTCACAAAATCAAATCTCGAAATCCCAGAAATCTGAAAAACTCCAATAACAGAAATTGAATCACAATCAACAATCAAAAGATCTGCAGAAACGCGCATGAAATTGTAAATAAGTACAACAGATCAAAAAGATTTGATTAGGAGAAGGGTTTATCACTTTACCTGCAGAGTGAAAGAAGCCGTGCGCTCTTGAGGAAATGTGAGCGTGAGAGAAAAATTAGGGTTTCTTGTGGTGGCTATATAGTTTTTTATAACGTGTATACTAAACACACTACTAGTGATTTTTCTAGGGGTACCAGTGCGCCTAAAAGAATATGCCTGGTTCAACAAGGGTAATTCTGGAATTTAAGTCGGGGAGACTTTATATATAGTTTATAATGCAAAATCAAGATCTTGGCATAAAGAAAAAGAAAAAGAAAAAGAAAAAGAAAAAGGAAAAAAAACGTTTCATAAATGATGGCAACTATGATTTATTTTCTTATACAAAAATCAATTTGGTAAACTTTTCTATAATAAAGTATAAACTCAATTCATTATTTTAATCATATGTAATAAATATTGATCGGTCTGGTGAAAGAAAATGTCCCCACAATGTGTCAAACACCCACACCAATAAAAGATTCTTATATCATTTTACGTCTGGAAAAATTAAATGGAAAACAAACAAAAAATTTGATTAGACAGTACAAAAATTTAATTGATATTAAAATTTCCTTATTAGATTTTGGCCTTCTTAGCCTTCCAATTATTTCTATTTGATCGACCTTACACCTAAGCTAAGCATGAAAGATCCAAACACAATCCCATGAGGTATTTATCTTAAAAAAAGTATTACATTAAATAAGAATTTTACACCAACTATAATTTGTTATTTTTATAATTTACTCTCCAAAATTTTACACCAATATTAATAAAATATTAAAAGTGGTTTAATAAGAATTAAAAATTTAATACAATATTAGTGGGATTGTGGAGATTTAACAGTTTTTTTTTTTTTTTAATTTAAGAATAGAGATTTAACAGTTGTTGACCAGCCTAATTCTTATTCCTCGCAATCCTTTCTAAACTACAGCCGACCAAGAATTTAGCCAGAAATCAAATCTGTGCAGTCTCCTTGTAAAATTACAGCGAAAAGAAAAGAAAAAAGAAACAAAGAAGAAAGAGATGAGTAAAATCAAAAGTCTGAGCCCTCTGCAATTTTTCTCATGCCTTTTCTTTTCGATTTCTCTTCTATTGGTCCCAGGTTTGACTTCTTCTCTTAATTTTACTTTTAATCAACCCTCTATTTCCGATTGTCTATCATGTATTTAACTTGTTATTATGATTGAAGAAGATCGAAATAGTGATTTCAAGCTAAAATCTTTGAGCCCTAATTTTGTGACTTCTGTCTGAATTGATGTATACTATGAGAAATATGATAAAAGGGAGAAATTTTTTTGTAAGACCATTTGTTATTTATGTTGTAATGATGCAATTTACTTGCCACTTATATTTAGTAATTGATATATCGATGGTTAAATTAAATATTGATTCTAAATTTTATTGAATTTGAGCCATAGATCAAAATTTGAGATTTCAGTTGGGGTGGGGGGGGGGGGGGGTGGGGGGGGGGGGGGGTGGGGGGGGGGGGGGGTGGGGGGGGGGGGGGGTGGGGGGGGGGGGGGGTGGGGGGGGGGGGGGGTGGGGGGGGGGGGGGGTGGGGGGGGGGGGGGGTGGGGGGGGGGGGGGGTGGGGGGGGGGGGGGGTGGGGGGGGGGGGGGGTGGGGGGGGGGGGGGGTGGGGGGGGGGGGGGGTGGGGGGGGGGGGGGGTGGGGGGGGGGGGGGGTGGGGGGGGGGGGGGGTGGGGGGGGGGGGGGGTGGGGGGGGGGGGGGGTGGGGGGGGGGGGGGGTGGGGGGGGGGGGGGGTGGGGGGGGGGGGGGGTGGGGGGGGGGGGGGGTGGGGGGGGGGGGGGGTGGGGGGGGGGGGGGGGGGGGGGGGGGGGGGGTGGGGGGGGGGGGGGGTGGGGGGGGTTGAGGGGGGGTGGGGGGGGGGGGGGGGGGGGGGGGGGGGGGGGGGGGGGGGGGGGGGGTGGGGGGGGGGGGGGGGTGAAATGCCTAATAAACACTTTAGCCTTTCCTAAAATTATCTAATGGATAATTTACCCCCTATAATATTGTTCAATGGGCAATATTTGATCCCCTATGATATTTCTAATAATCATTTTACCCCTTATTATATTCTTATGAACATTTTACTCTTTTGTGATATTCCTAATAGATACGTTAAAATAGGTATAGGCGGTGAGCCTTTTTGAAAAATCGAAGAGAGTTATAATATTGGAAGAGTAATGTCCACTGCCTTCTTCTGATTTCGCTAAACATATAAAACATATTAACGGTGCATATGATAAAAACAATAATGATGCATATGTATTATTGTACTATTTTATTTATGTAGTTTAATAAACTATTAGTTTAGTTTAAGTTTTATTAAGATTTTTATTGCATACGTATTATGAGTTCATTGTGAAAAAAAAAATCATTTTAGTTTAATAAACTAATAGCTTATTATAAGTTGTAATCAGATTTTTATTACGTCATATTTCATTACAATATTAATTACATCAAATTTTATTAAGGTAGGAAAATATTATTTTAGTTTAATAAATTATTTGTTTAGTTTAAGTTTTAATCAGATTTTAATTACACAAGATTTCTAATTGAGATTGAAAAATATTCAGGGACAAAATTGTCTAACACAACTTCTAAATAATTACAGAAATGCCATCAAATTGGAGAAACACCAAAATCTATTAAAAAGGCTGTTTTTTTTTGTTTTCCAAGGATTTGATCCATTTCGAGGCGCGTCAAACACATAAAATAGTAATTTTTTCTAACATGAATTTGAACTTATATTGCTACTTTGTAATGACTAATCTCTTCCACTATACCACACACGTGATGATGTTTACAAAAGTTTCTGCATACACCCACCCCGTAGTTCGCTTAACTATTTTTTCCGCAAAAGCGCGTGAGAATTTGTATCCAAAAAAAAAAGAAAAAGGCGCGTGAGAATGTGCAATATCCAAATCTTAAAAAAGTGGGGACAGTCCTCCCTCCCTTTTCCTACCTTTCCTTTACTATTCCCTCCATCTTCAAGTACACTCTCACTCCAATCCTTTTCCCTCACCTCTCAGAAGTTAATTAGTCAATTTGCAGTTCAGATTAATTAATATTGGCTGTATTGTATTGATCATCAAATCAAATCAAATCAAATTGAGAGAAATGAAATTAAAGATGACAGCACCAAAAAACCTTCAGTTGAGAGACAGCAAGGTATTTGTTGGTGGTTTGGCATGGGAGACTCAAAAGGACACCATGAAGACTTACTTTGAGCAGTTTGGTGAAATTTTGGAGGCTGTTGTTATCACTGACAAGTTCACTGGAAGATCTAAAGGCTATGGATTTGTATGTTTACATTATTAATTAATTTATCAATTCTCATGATTTCATGATCTCAATTTTAAATTAAAAAAATATATGTAGGTAACTTTTCGCGAAGCAGATGCGGCTATGAGAGCTTGTGTTGATGCTGCTCCTGTGATTGATGGAAGGAGGGCTAATTGTAATCTTGCTTCCTTTGGTGTTCATAGATCTAAGCCTTCTTCACCCAACCAAGGTCATGGATTAATAATAATTAATCTCTCTTTTCAAATGGCTAATTATTTTATGTATTAATAATGTTGGTATAGATCATAAAACGACGACGGATGATGTTAATATGTGCAATTGCAGGTGGAGGTGAGAGGAACATGAGGGTGGTAGGTGGGGGTTTCCATTCCCATCATGGAGGAGGTGGGATTGGATCAACTAATTTTTCTTCGGCTTTTCCGAATTATAATTCCATTAATCAAGGGATTCCTTACAATCTCTATGCAGGGTATGTATGTATGTATGTATATAATGTATGTATGTCTCTCTTTTATCTCTCACACGCATAAACACGCACATAAATTGGCCTGTACTTATAAGTGGGATTATAATAACTCAATACTAATAGGTACTCCTATAGTATTTGATCAAATTAAGTGATCCATATTCTCTAATTTCTTTTTCTTTTGACATAAACCTCAGGTACTCTCCATACACGGCTGAATATGCTTACCCTACGGTTTGTACTGATTCTCTTTAATCTTCTTGACCCACTTGCGCCCTAATTTGCATTCTATTTCATTAAGCCTTTACTACCAAAGTCCACATCCTAAAATAATTAAGAATCGATACGACTCTCTCCTTATTTTTTGAGAATTTAGATATTACACAACATGTAATTCACGTATGTATTCTCCTAAGGACACGTGTTCTTTTTGTTAACTATCAAAAAATATAAATTGAAACATATCCCGACACATGTCCTTTAAAGAATATATTCATGCATTGCACGTCGTGTAACATCTAAGTTCTCGATGTTTTTAATTTGGTGAGTGAACTTGTTGGTAATTATTTGTACTATTTTTTTTTTTGGTTTAGAGCTACTATGGTGTGTATGGTGGAGCTAGTGCTCAATATCCGTTATACGGATCTGGAAGCAGCTATTACCCTTATCTGAATTTCAGTGAGGGTACGGGAGGAGCGACAGGCTACTCGGTCGCCCAGGGTGCCTATGGTGTTCAGTATCCGCACCACCTCTTTCAGTACTCAGCAATGAACTCAACTGGCCTTTATCCCCAGCATTATGGCACCCCTATCCCAACTCCACATCAATCAGGTTTGTGCATTACTAAAGCTTCAATTCAAATTATAATTTGCAAATATTCCATAAAGTATAGTCTAGTTTTATGTTTGAAGGAAATACTAATATCTTTGACAGCTTGTTTTGCTGTGCCGCAGGTGTGACCTTGACTATGCATTCACCAATACCTTATTGTTGACGCGCTCTCATACCAATCATCAAGAGAGATTCATTATTTCAATTTGCTTCACTTCGTCTTGAAGATTTTGAAGTACTTTTGGCCTAACCATGGTTACTTTTCAATTCTCTCTCTCTCTGGAAGCCGATGCCTCTGGCATTGGGCCATTTCCATTCTTCACATTGGAAGAACCCCTCATAGGGGTTGAATCCAAAATTGGACACATTTTTCAATTTATTCATCACTTCTCTTTGTAGGAAAGGTTCCTACGAGAGAATAAAAGCATTTATGAGCATCTCATTTCCAACTCAAGCCTCACTTAAGAGGAAAAGTTGATTATTTGTCGCTTCAGCCCTGGAAAGGCTAAGCAAGACAAAATATCTACGAATTTTGCGCCTGAAAGACTACGCAAACAGTCTTTTTATCCATGTTTGTCAAGTACTATGTGTAAAACGTCTTGGGCCTTTTGTTTTCAAAATGTTGATCTTGAAAATTCCTAGTCCCTCCAACATTTAGCTTACATACGAATTAGGAAATCACGGCAGGGGATGCCTCATATTTTGTTCATGATGGCCCTAGTGATTTTAAAACTTTGATTAGTATTAGGTTAGTTTCTCTCTGTTTTAAATCTAGGTTTAGTTGTCCAAAAACATTGTGTAATTGAGAAAAGGATCATCTTTTCTTTGGGAAAGGGTTATGATCCTTAGTATTTATTTCCCCCCCCCCCCCCCCCCCTCCTTTTTTTCTTTGTGTGTGTGTTAACGTTTTATATTCATCGAGGGCTAAACTTTTGGAGTTGGACCCCTGTAACATAGAACTTTCACAAGGAGGGATAGTACTATTTAAGTGATTTTCCTCCTTTCTTTATTGACTGTAGAGTTATAGCGATTTCATTCAATGAAACTCCATCAAATGGATGTGGAGTTTCAATGCATAAGAAGTTACCCTCAGATATATTTGGTCTCTCTGGGTTCTTCTACACTATCAAACCAACCATGGTTAGGAGTAGGACTCAAGTTATCTTCATCTTACGTCATCTACCGCGCCCCCCTTCTTCTCTCTTTCTCCATGAACTCTGATTTTGAAGCTGCATCTTGATTCGCTTTTTATTTTAGTCTATGGCTTGTAATGTAACTAGGAACATGCTCAAATATGTTTATGTAATTTACAGTAGACTGATGTCTCCACTGGATTATGATTTATGATGTTTAATTTTATGCTGTAAGAATATTCAGATTTTCATTAGTGCATGATTCAATTAGAACCATATGAATTTCCTGAACAAAAACTGCTGTTAATTGCTTCAACTGGCAAAAGACCATCTCATTTACCCACAATCCTTATCCCTTAAGCCATATAAAGCGATGTTCATCATTCTAGTTTGGATCATTATGTAGCAGTTGGCCTAGCGGGGGTCAGAACTAAGCCTAAATTTTGTCGACGACTAAGCTAATGTTGATTTCAAAGTAACTACGAATCACTTTAAATTTTCAAAATCTTTCAAATCTTACGTCTTTATATTGAATTCGCAGCTTATCAAGAAAGTCTGCTGATAGGGTCTCTTCAATATCATACATTGAATCTACAGATTGCCCACTAAAACAGACTAGACCACCTGCCAATAGAAAAAGACTGTTGGAAGCAGAATACGAACATACGCACCAACCTTGGCAAATTTTCACTTTTTTATTCAAGTTTAATTATCTACCCGACCCCAAATTCAAAAATAAAAGTGCATATTTCATTTCTCTTATAATAACAAGTTTACAAGCAACATAGATTTGCACACTCTTGGCTGAGACACTCGAAAATACATGTATAACATGCAGCCGTGGACTGATAATGACAAACATTGTCCTTCATGATTAATCTAATTAAGCTTACACATTATAGACTGAAAAAGAAAAACTATTAAAAGGTCCTAGAGTATTTTCTAATTTCATACATTATAGAAGATATAGATACCAAATCCTTGTTCAATGCTGACCCACCAGAAATTTTCTTCATGCAATCAGAAAGCCTGGTATAGTAAAGCAACAGCTGAGTCAATGCAGCCCTCAAAATTTCCATACCACAGAGAAAGTTGCTAAAGGAAGTTATAACATCATTGTGCATCAGCTCTATAGCAGCTTTCCATCTGCTGGCAAAGTCTTTGACAATAGGCTCAACTTCACTGACAGTAATTGTGCGCTCTGAACCAGAACTTAGGTCCTCGGCTAACAACACAATGGCAAAATAAGTCGATCTTTACATCAAAATACATAAGTAAGTTAATTTGGATGAGATTAGGAGATATAAAGTTGCACTTACATGCTCTCGTCTTTACAAACTTTATTAGATTATTGAAGTGCTCCACTAGGAGTTCCTCCTGCATTGAAAGTTTCATCACCCAACTCATTCAAAATAATATCACATGAAACTTTGCTTTTTTGAAGACAATCATCATAGAATTGGCCAATATTTCCCTTCTATGCATGTATAGTTTCTCCCTATAAGGTGTTTAATAGCGTTCATATATTGGATTGGTAGGTTCCATAAAGTAAAAAGATTCATTCTCTAAAGGTCAGTGAAGGCAGAATCTCTGAGCTGAATTGCTTAACTATAATTTGAGAAGGATATTATTTTTAAGCTCAAGTAGGCTTATCAAGATAAGATGTCATAATTACCACAAAGATTGCAGTGTTGTTCTTCAGTAACTCTTCAAAGTGCATTTGGATTTTCCCCCCTTCAGGACCAGCTTCCTGAAAAATACATGAAAAACTTTTGAACACCGACATATAACAAAGCGGAATGTATATATGACCAAGTAATCGATCTGTCTACGTATCAAAGCATCTGTATGTGCACAAAATTGTGATGCATAGTGTTATCAACTAATTTTTTTTTTTTTTTTGCATAGATAGTCGCAAAGGAGTCTCCTTTGATTCCATTTTTCTTCTTAGGGTGGGAAGTTTCAGTTTAACACAGCAAGGATAATTTTGGGGTGGGGTGGTGGCGGTAGAGTGGGGGTGGGGAGTAAAAGCATAAATAACAAGATCTATTTATGGAAATCTTCCCCAACCCTGCACAAGGATCTGGATTATTGTGTATGTATTTGTGCATAGATTAATCACTGCGTGTAACATGACGGCATGATGCCATATTAAAGAGCAGAAGAGTGCAGCATTCACCTTATTTAATGAATACTTTTTTGCTTGAGTACTAGATTATACCTTCAATACTGCAATTGTCATGTCGTAGTTATTTATCAGAAACACCGTCTGCAACTTTGGTTTTTGGAACAATTTGGCAAGCTTGACAATAAAATCATCAACAGCCATTCGAAGTCTATCCAAGTTGAGTTCCAGCTGTAAAATATTAGCAGTTTCACATAAAATCGAAGAACTATATCTTTTATTACAATAAACTCAACAGTAAGCAGAAATTGAAAAGCTAAGTGCACTGAAATACTTCTAACCTGTCCATCTCCATAATCAACATTGAGCTGAATTAATGAAGCGGTGAATTCAGCATAGCGCCTCATGACGTAATGTGGATGTACATCATCTTCCCACAAAGTCCGAATATTGGCATTTCTCAGGCTGTTGAGGTGCAAGTCAAAAACCATCTTAAACCGTGGCCATAAGGAAATGTTGACCTGCTCAGATTCAGTATTGGGTGTTAATTGATTAACGCTAAGAGATTATTTTGAGTTTATACACTAAACAAAACTAGCCTTCAGAATATTATTTTGTTTAGATAACAAAAGCATGTACTCTCTTTTAAATAAATAACCTTATTGCTTGAAAGAATTCCCTGTTGCGTAAAGAAAGTCAGCATGTTACTTGAAAACTAAATTTTTGACTGCACAGTCTGCAAGTTTAAGACAATATTAAACTTATTGTTTGAAAGCATGCCCTGAGGCTTAAAGAAAGTCATGTTTATGCATTTGCAAACATTGTTGCCTCGAGATTGCAAGTTTATGAACATATTTACGATTTCACACTAAGTGAAATGATTTATTCATTGTTTTGGCAGAAGTCGTAAGAAATTATGGTCTTTATTCAGGTCTAATCATTCTCTCATAATATATTATTAATTTCTTTCCGGTTAGTCTCAGTTCTAGCGCACCATTCAGTGATAAGTCAACAAAGCAACTTCATGGAGTTGATTTCTATACTGATAATGCACATAGCCCATTAACATTATTGTCAGCTACATATGTAGGCATAATTGCGACAACTTAAATACTGTTAGTCAATATTCCACGACACAAGAACAAACAAGCGCAAATGCAAGCGCATGCAAAGAAACAAGTAGATAAATCATAACAGTCTCATGGAGAAGTTTCATTTAGAAAAGTTGAGAAATACCTTATCCAAATATGAATCGAGACATGGTATTCGACGCCGAGACATTATAAGCTGAGAGAAAAGGGAAAAATCAAATATTGGTCATCCAAAACTAAATAATAGGAAATTTACATACTAGATTGGACATAGACTCCAGGGATTAACATCAATTATACATGATATGGAAGCACTTGAGATTCAGGATAGAGCTTAAAACCATATGAAAAATTTCACACTTCAACATTAAATACTTGCAATGCGCCACCACAAATTAAAGTCGTGCGCGCACACACACACAGAGATAGAGCCTTTACATCCATCTACTGCATTCGAATCTTGAAGATTATATATTGCAATATAACATACTAAAGGAATACAACAAAAGAACTTGCAAGATAACTATATACGAAAGAATATCCCACTCAAGATACGATTCTAATCATGACAAGGTATGCAATGTAGTCGCAAATGATTATGTCAGTCACGTGGCAAGTCCAACCTCTTATTCATGGTCTTCAAGAAGCAATAACCAGAAGATATGGCTAATTATGATTCAAGCATCACTCTACAATACTTGGTTTTAGTGTTGTAATAACTGCTACGGCTTCAATAAGTCATGCATACAAATTTGAAGCCGCGGATACTCAGCAAAACTTGAGTCTGCATCAAGCCTCCCCTCCCCCCTCTCTCTCACACACACACATCATACTAACAACTGTTCGGTACCAAATTGGGAACAAATCCAGACATAAAGAAAGCATCTACTTATTAGTGGTATACTCTCTATTCATGGTTACATTCATACTCCATCTACATGCAACTATCCTTTTGAGAGTAAATGTTTTATTGATATTCACGGAGGGGATGCCTCCCAAACACATGCATCTATATGCAACTATTCATCTATATGAACAAAATAGTTATTTAAAACAAGACAGACTCTTGGCATGTTAATTGCCAGATCAATTTTTCTATGAAATGCAGCAAAGAAAATTTCATCACAACATGAACAGGGAAACTTGAATTTATAAATAAACAGAAATGTATAAAAATGAAGAGATAGAGTCCATAAGATAATACATCTGCAATAATTAATTTGAAAACGAAACTCAAACACAGTGATCCATTATCATCACTGCAGTATGTTACCTGGTGCTGATATATGATGCGAATCATGAGCATCAAACCAATTGCATCAAAACAATTTGGAAGTATTGTATTTAAGTGTTCGTCAATCACTGCGAAAGGACCTGATAATACAAAAAATGAAAAAAATCAATATCTATATCATAGGTTGACATATATGTATATTATTAGGATCAAATTATGTGCTTTGAGATATAACTTTTCATTATTACGACTGAATGATTTGGTGGCATTGACTCAAAATATGGATCACAAATATTATAACTTTCTGTGTAATGGTTATTGTTCAAGCTCAAGATTCATCATACGAATGGAAGTTACCTGCAAATATTTCATAAAACATAGATTCTTCTCCGAAGAATTCGTCGCAGAATAGATATCTGAAAAATGACATTAGGTAAAACCAACATACGTAGAGGAAGATCACTGCTATATTCTAATACAAAGTAGCCAAAAGATAAAATTCAATGAAAAGAGAAAGTGTCTGATAGTACTCAGAAGCAGCAGTATCCATAAGCAGCTTGTGCAAGCTCCTGAAAAGGACTTCATAAGGGTACTTTTTGGAGCTGGCTTCAGCTATATGTGGAATCAACGCGGACTCATCAATTTCCTGTAAATAATGAGACTCAATAGTCAAAGGCTTTATATTGGAAAACAATTTGAGTTATACCCAAAAATTATTTAACATCAGCTAATACCATAGCATGAGGTGAAGGTGAAACCTTAAGAATATAAATAATAATATATATTACTCTTAATTAAATATTTTTTTTCCTTTCCCCTTACTCTCCTTTGATAAAATTATGTCCCCAAGTATCTTTTGTCCCAATCAGCACAAAATATTGCCTTCCATTCTGCCTTAAGAATAGAAGTAATAATATATACGAAGTACTACTCATATTCACATCAAATGAAACATTTTTTTCCTTTCCTCGTACTCTCCTTTGATAAAATTATGTCCCCAATTATCTTTTATCCCAATCAGCACAAACTATTGCCTTCCGTTCTGCCTACATTTGAATCTTAGCACAAAGGTGCATCCTAGCAGGAGTACTGTTATGAAGTTAACTGCATAAGGATGTACAAAGAAACAAGGCAGAAGTGTTTGAATGTCAAACATTCTGCTAGTTCATTGCAGATGGTTTGTCTTTCTTTTTCTTTTTCGGTGGGGTGTAAATATAAAAACTCAAACTACTTGCATGAAAAAGGTAAGAATCCCATTAGGTTCCTTGAACCCTGATATATATATATATATACACACACACATATACATACGTTTGCTGAACTTTCCCAAGATTTGGAATTCCTGTAGTGTTCTCTTACAATGAAAAAACAGTCCAGTCAAGTTATTATCGGGATGTGCATCCAAGAAAGTTCTTAGAAAAAATAATTAAAAAAGATAGAAAGAGAAGATGTAATTTTTAATTTCATTCGATTAAATGCAGTAAGAGAATAGGAACAAACACCTGGGGTGACAAAAGAAAGACCAACCCAAAAAAAGATCAGAAGGAAAAAAACATGCAGATTAACTCCAAAAAGTAAAGGGAAAAAATTGATGCAGCATGGCCATGGCATAGTGAAAAACATGAGCTCCTGCTAACAGGTTCAGACCTTGAGAATGTTTATCCTTTCTCCCAAAGCAAAAACGGCAGACCGGTTCTTCAAAGGTTCTCGTCCTCTCAAGAAAAGACTAGTGCTTCTAGTATCAACCCCTATCAAATCACTGGATGTTGCTATGTCCAACTGCAACTTCTCTAGTGCTTGAATATAAGCCCGAATTTTTGTACTTAGAACCTGCAATACACAATTGCAACTTAATATGCAAAAATTTGGTCTCCCCAAGAGGAAAAGCATATCAAGGATAAAAAAATGATAGAATAGCTCATATGCCTTTAATGGAACTAGCAACAAATGCATTTGAATAGAAGCCAAAAGTAATTGGATTGAGAATTGAAAATTCCCCTTGAAGCTACTATGCAACCAAAAGTTCAATCAAAGCAGCTCAAATTTCCTTGACTGAGGCCCTGTTCCTCAAAATGTATTCATATATTTTGACGGGTGCCACAACCATCAAGACAAGTAATTACACAAACTACATGGCTAACCATATTATCTAACAAGGAACATAAGAAATTTCCACTGAATATTTACCGAATACTACTAGATGAAAAATTAAACAAAGATGACATGAAAGTTCAAAATTGGAAATTTAGCAGATGCAGGATATTAAAGTATGTCAACATGCAAATTTCATAATCACTTTAAGAAAGAACAAATTGTATTCAAGAATCATGATTCAACAGTTACGTAGAGTTGTGAATTATTATAAAGCATTTACCTTATTCATGGTGTCTATATATGCAGCACGAATCTCAAGATATACATCTTTCCCATGCTCCTTAAGGAAAACGACGACATATCTGCATGTTTGACAAAGAGGTATAACTTGATCTTAGGAAACATACCATTACTTTACATGTATTAACTATCTATAGAAACTACTAGAATAGCCATTTTTAATAACTTTAGTAATCCAAATGGCAACTAACTCATGTAATATTGAGGTACTCTGGTAGTGTAAGCTAATAAGCAGATAGTATAAAACAATATTTAGGTTCACGATAAAAGCTCCAGTATATGAACATTTTGCATGAATTACTGGATAGAACACCAGAAAATGGATAACAACTAGGAACACAGATAGCCATGATAGAAGACCAAATCAAACTCTGCCCAAAAAGTTTTACACAAATCTAGTATAGGTTGACAAGGACAACAAATAATAATGCATCAAATGAAGTGAACAAATGAAGCAAACTAAATCATTTCCACCTACAGGCAACCTAACTAAGATGATTGCCACTAAAGTGACCAATCAAATTATCATTGGGAGCTAAGTAACACTAATGAAGAATTGAAGAAGTTTTCTATGCACGCTAAGATACAGATGACTTTATTTAACATTCTTATCTGGCATATGAGCATTGTCGGTTTTAGGTTGAAAAAAGCTTACTTGTATTTCAGAAGAACACTTTGTTGAAGTATCTGAACATTTGTCTTGGGCTTCCTTAATGCATTAAGTTTTTGAAGAATGAAGTCGTATACCTTTGAAAGAGGCACAAAAGAGAAAATTATTTGGCGAATAGTGAACTCAGACACCTTTTGTATAGAGGCAAAAAAGAGAAAATACTTTGGTGCAGGTGCATATTTCGTGAATTAGTTTTGAAAAGTTCAATAATATAATGGCTAGTCAAACAATAAGAATTTCTATAGGTCAAAATCAACTTGGGATCCTACAAAAGGAACAGACAAAATTTACTAACAATCTGAAACAAATCGCAACAATAAGCTAAGGACCAAATAACTCATTCTTAAGATTAAATCATACACGTCATTTACACCATCATACATACTTTATAATAGGAAAACGTGATCTCTAAAGCAGCTGAATTCCAGAATAAATTAGAAAATTCAGCAAGGATAAATATATATATATACATACATATTGGTTGAAAGGATCTATACCAATATGAATTTAAACTTTTCTTGATATAGAAGACATCACAACAAAGTTTCTGATATATAAATCGTAGTGAAATTATCACAGACCTATTCAACAAGAAAAAGCATCTAGAATCAACCATCAAATCAGAAAAGGTCAGTGCACAAATTCCCATAATTTTAACTAATATTTTAACTTCATAATTCAATGAACCAAATCTTTGCAAAGACAGGCATCTCAGCTAAGGAAACTTTTCTCCTTGAACTATGAACTCCAGGTAAAAATTGCAAGAGAAAAACAGACATTCACCAGAACATGGTAAAATATCATTTGCATAGGCCACCTACTAGCATATGAACCACAAAAGGCCTCCTTAAGAAAGTTCTTGTTAATCATCACCACACAAAGATAAGTAGAAGGTCACCTATTAGAAAATTGTGGAAGAAAACAGATAACTGTTTGATAGGATAGAAGTTTTGACTTGTTCACTTAAGCCTCTTCTTCAATATTCAGATGTTAGCATTTTTTTAATGAGCCAAAACAGGAGGAACAAAAATATTAGAAGGTAAAATCCATGACATCTATACAAGTAACAACAAGTGGAAATATCAATTTATTCCAACTTGAATGATTGTTTAAATAGTACATACCTTTGAAACTGCTTTCTGACGAAGTTTTTCTAATTCAGGTTGAACATCACTTAGAGCTTTTGAAGTCTTCACCATGGTATCAATCTCAACAAACTTCAGCTTCTTACTTAGAACCTCAAGGGTCCTCAGATACTCCTCGCTAACCTGTAGATTATAAATCATACAACAAACCGATAAAGCAAATAACTTTAGCACCATCTGTTGCAAGCTGAAAATGACCATATGTGAATAAGAACATCTAGCTCCAAATACAAAGGAAATTCCCGAATGTTTAAAAATAGTTCAAACCATTTCTTGAGCTTTTAACAAGCTATAATTAGCAAGATATTATATTCTTCTCATAAAGGGGTGGAGTATGGCCATAGATGTATCAAGGCTTCAGTCATCATGCATTAGATAAAAAGGATAGACAATGATCCTAAGATACTTCACACTCCAGTTATGATTCAATAAACATTTAATTACATTTATCAGTGGAGTTACATAAATAAAAATACATTGTTTGTAATATTCGAGATATATTAAGATAGAAAATGTAAACGAAGTAATGCAACCAGAGAGGTTTTAAGCCAGGTTCAAAATCAAACTATTACGATTTTTCAAATGAATATCAATTTAAGGGAGTGAAGGGAAGTGATCTACAACAACTTGAAGTACCTCTCCATCAACTATTATGTCTATCATCCTTGGTGGGACAATGATGTCTTCAACAAATTTAGCCAATTTAGATTCTGCTGCCTGCCGTACATAAACAGCGCTTATCATGGCATCATATATAAGGATAAGAAAGCAAACTGAAGCATAGAAAGACACTGTGAGAAAATCTGGTAAATTGCAGAAAAGAAACCATCTGTCAATGCATGAAAACTGAAAACAGCATATGGGGATTGCATTCAGATCATCTTGCAATCCATGCCGGCAAATTGAGTGTATCTAGTATGCATTAGTGATTCTCATAGTTCTACGTTGAGCAAAGGATGGTTTAAGGTACTTAAAGACAAAAATTCCCGAAAATCAAACTTTAATTGACCTTTTCATCTGTTTCCTTTGTTTGAGTCCATTTGATTTAGTTTGTATTTGTGTACCTAGTTAACCTAATATATTAAGAATTCTGGTAGTATAAGATGTGAGCCAAATAGAGCATATCATTAGAAACTCAAAGCTAGTAGACATAAGAAACAATACCATCCATTTGGCTTCTCTCTTTAAATTTCAACCTATACGCAAGATTATGGGATATGAAAGATCAACATTTGCATACAAGTTACAAAAAGTTATTTAAATTGATAACTTTCTTCTTCTGTTCTTTACAGAGTTTGAGAGACATCCTTGGTTTTCATTCAGGAACTACTGCATAAGAAAGAGTGCAAGTTTGTTTGCAATAGATGAAGCACGAAGGGCGCAAAAATGTGAAACAATTGAAATTCCATATTATTCCAGGATATTGAACCTAGATATGCATAACAAGGTGAGACATTCAACTTCTTCTGTCTCAAGAAACATTACAGAAGAAAGCAAGAGAATGATTTGAGGAGTTGTCGCTATAAACAAGTTAGACAATAGAAATATGCTGCAAACTAGGATTACTTAACTACCTAAAATTTGTAATATTTATTCCACATACAAGAGATGCTTCATGGTAAGGCCAGAAAACTTATTTTATTAATATAAACATACATTTGTAGTTCTTATAGATGTCCATTAAAGAATCTTGCTTCTTTATCCATAGTCCACCGGAAATGCATAGCCAAGTTACAAGAAATACATGTTAGAATTTTCTTATAATAGAAAGGATTAAAGAAGACAATAATAAACTATATATCCAACAATGACAGTCAAGAAGCAATGAACAACATACTTCCTATTTGCACAGCAAAAGAAATGCATGTTAAAGTTTTCATAAGCTATGAAGAATTAAAGAACAAAGGAAGGAACTAGAAGGAGAAAATAATATGATATATATCCAACAATTACAGTCAAACAGCAATGAACAACATTACCTTCCGATTCTTCAGCTTTAGCCCCATATCCATAGATTTTTCCTGAAGAATCTTTATATCTGAGCTTATAGACCCTATCTCGGCCTAATACAAAGATAGGAACTTAGTAACATTTCTGATGCATCGGAGGCTACGAAATTATTCATTAGAATTTGTCTTATTCAAGCAAGGAGGCTTTGATGTGACAGCATAAACAACAGTAGCCATCCAATACATTGCATAAGAGAATCAGAGCAACCCCATAAGACATTAAGCAACATCACTGAAATTTGTTTTCAGTCCTATCCAGGGACGGACAAGAATTTGGAAAAAACATTTTAGTAGTATTAATTTACAAATAGTCTACATTAGTCCTCGTATGTTTTCATACTAAATTGCATTAAGTAATCCACAATTTGTAAGCTATGTTTGTGATTAAAGAATACAAGGAAGCATATAGTGTGACATTTAATTAATTGTTTGATTCGCTTGATATTAAGTCTTTATATTACAACCACAACAACCGAGCGATCAACAATAAAGTTGGTAAAAAATAGGCATAGAAATAAAATGGAAGATCAATACTTGTGTGGATTGTTGGATTATTAACATCGAAAATAAAATTGTTGAGATTTTTGGTACTTATTCTTAGATGAATTTCATGAAATGTGAGAACGTTTAGCATTTTGAATTCAATGTATTTTCTAGTAATATTTTATTCTTAAGCAAATAAAATATGCCGAATATCATTGTCAATTAGTTTTAACGGTGGTCAAACTCGGCCCCCCTGACTCTTCGATCCTGGATCCGTCCATGGTCCTATCTACATATTCTACCAGTTCATAGTATGGAACAAGGTCTCATCTACTTATTACCACTTTAATCCTTGATGATCGGTTAAGAAAAAGGCTTTTTATGCTTTCAATTATCATTTTAAATGATAACATCTTAGTGTGTCAAATTTGGCATGCCAGACACCTAAGCAATACCACTTAGTAAAACGAGAATTATATGAATGGTAACTGTACATAAAATGTGATACCTGGAAACCAGTGAGAAGCATTTCCATTTGGGAAAGAATGGTGTCGCAATCATGAATTTGATCATGAAGTGATACTAGATTGTCACTTTCTTTAATATAATCCTGAAATGATTTATAATCAATAAACAAACATTATAGCAATGTTGCATATATATTTGAAAGTTGACTAAGCAATTAAAGTGCAATATGAGAAGAAAAAGCCTGATTAGGTGATAACCTCAATAGAATCAAGCTCAATTTGGCTTAGATTGTTCTCAACATCCTTGGTGTAGTCCCTCAATTTGGTTCCTTTAGACAATATCATTGCAACAACCTTGAATGCAGATCAAATAACTTACACATTAATAAATAAATAACTACAGGCACACAAATGTAGTAGAACAGCATAACATACATCATCGGATTTACAATCTTGAAGTTCTTGTTCCAGTCCCTCCAATGAGACATCATCACTAAACGAGGGAGACAAAACGCAAATTCAATAAAAGAAACAAAATGCAAATTCAGTTCAAGATATATTCAAATGAGAACCTGGATAGTTCTGGTGCTGGTGCATCATCTTCAATGGTCAATTCTCCAAAATTCAAAGGTCTGGCCCCATCATTTGCCGATGGGGAAGAAGCTACCTCGGTCATCTTGTTCACAAGATCGTAGATCAGATCGTCGGATTTTCGTTCCTTCTAGCTACAGAAAAATTGTACTGTACATATGCTGATGCATAAAGTACAATTCCTTCTTCGAATCTAATAAAACTGGATCGAAATCAGGCCCAATCTTATTTAAGTGGGGTCGAGTGTGGAGTTTGGGTTATAATTAGGATACTGAGGCTTGTTAATGTTCTAAATGGACCGGGTAATATGAAGCCCAGCCCACATACAAATGCAAAGGAGTTTAGTAACGTCAAATAATAAAGTATTCAATTTTAAGAAAAAAGAAAAGAAATACTAGTAAATTAAAAATTGAGAAGACAGACTATTAGGGTTATTTAGCTCAGTAGCCTTACTCAAAATGAAATTTATAAAAATGGCCTTCACTTTTTTTTTATTTTTTTATTTTAAACTCAATTAAAATTAACTAAACATACTTAATACTAATTAAATATACTTAAAACAATTTAATTAACCAACTCAAAATAACAAAAAACAAAACACACCCCCAACTTAACAAATTCATTTTCACTCCATTTCACTTACAAATTTTATTTCTCTAAAAAAATTTCTCTCAAACCTTCAAATCCCTAAAACTCATCTCCCAATTTCATAACAAAATCAAGCAATGGAAAATGAAAATCTTACTTTGGACATAATCAATGACGTGCTGGAAGAATCAAACGGACGAGAAAATGCCGAATTTGTGATTTTTTTAAATTTTTTTCAAATTTTTTCGTATGTAATTCCTTCGTCCCCGCGTCTTCGGGATCTCGGAGAACCAGAGACCTCTTCGTCCCCGCATCTTCGGGATCCCGGAGACTACTTCGTCCCCGAGTCTAGAAATGAATACAAAAAATACAAATTGGGATGAATTTTTTAGAGAGTTTTTTGTAGTGAGAGAAATTTTGAAATCTGAATTGGGAGTGAAAATGAATTTTTATTGGTGTTTTGTATTATTATTATTGGATTAATTGATTAATTAGACTTAATTGTGTTTAATTAGATTTAATTGTTATTTAAACCAAGAAAAAAGAAAAAGAAAAAAGGGAAGGCTAGTTTTGCAAAAAACATTTGGAGAAAGGCTATTGAGCCAAATATCCCATATCAAAAGGCCAGTTTTGCAAATGACTCGACCTATTTACACGGGAAACTGTAGGGGGAAACTGAAGGGAGTCGTCTTGTCTGCGGTGACCATGATGAAGGTGTGGAAGCTGTTTCTGCAATCCTCGAGGTCTCACCAATTACTCTTTTTAACCTTTTTGTTCTATTTTCTCTTTATTGCACTTAAACCCTAGCAGTTCTCTTTCACTTTTCAAGCTGCAGTTTCCCTTTTTAGTTATGCTTCATTTTTTATTCGCAAATGAAATGTCTCGACTTCTACTGTTGTTGTGAAAACCCCAAATTTTAGGGTGTATGGTTATGTGATACTTTATTAAGTCTTTCACCAATTCCTGGCATGTGTTTTGGATTTATGGTTTTAGAACCAAGGGTTTTATTTCATTTCAATTTTTTTAAGAAAGACATGAAGTCTTATTTTGAATTTGGCTTGGGTGACAGAAACTCTTAACACAAAAATATGGGGAAGCTAAATTTTTATGTGGAGTACTAAAGTTTATATTTTCAGGCAACAGATTTTTTTAACATTGGCATTCTCTATTTTGTATTCATTTCTCCTTAATGAATGTTTTAAAAAGTAAATGTTTCCTGATGCTAGTAATTTTTATCACCTTTATAAAACAGGTACCCATTGTCGCGAAAGAGTCTGCTCGGTGAAACTCATAATGACTTCAATTTATTCCGTGGCATAACCACCAAGACTGGCATGTCTACTGCAACTTCAAAATTTGTGACTGATGGTATGAGATTTTTTTAAGCACTACTTCACCACTTTCTTTTCCTTATTGAGAGTGAATTCTTCTTCTGATCTTTGGGCTTTGTCTTTTGTCTTGACCGCAATCTGCAGCTAAAATATTTGCACCTTATTCAATTTACAAGGGCAAAGCCGCACTATCTGCTGGCCCTCTTATGCCGACATTTAATAAATTGGAAGTAAGACAACAATATACATTTATTATTGATAAAGAAGTAATTCAAGCCCAGAATTGGTTGCAAGTGCAGTACACTTGCTTGTATTGGATTATACTTATAGGAGAGTGTGACCAGTCACAAAGCATGTGAAATACACTTGCCTTGTGTTGGTTTTTTGGTGCTGAAGTCTGGTTTGGGTTATAATCTTCATGCAATAAAGATCTATTTTTCTCTCTAGTTTGGATCACACTATCAACCCAATTTTCTTTTTGTAGTCTGGAGGTTTCAGGATTGAGCGTCGTGGTGCCATTATGCTGACATTCTGGCCTGCTATTGGTGAGCGCAAATATGATTGGGATAAGAGGCAGGTAATATCTTTACTATTTTTCAGCCGTTTTATTAGTTCAAGAATCTCTGAAAAAATTGCCTCAACTCCCCTCTAGACTTGACTGACTATTCTTATATATATAGTAGAAATTCGCTTTGTCAACAACAGAGATTGGATCTCTGATCAGTTTGGGTTCAAAAGATTCCTGTGAATTCTTCCATGACCCATCAATGCAATCGAGGTTGATTTTCTGATTTAATTTGAGTTTTCTGATTTAGTTTGGTCTCAGTTCTGAAATTAACTTGAGTTTTTATCCACAGCAATGCTGGTCAAGTTAGAAAGAGCTTATCAATTAAGGCACATGCTGATGGTAGTGGCTACTTCATTTCTTTGAGTAAGTCTTGCTGTACTAAATGAAATCAACTGTAAAAAAATAGACAGTTTATACAACCGAGTGGTTGATACCTCCTGTCTTTTGTCCCTTTTTAATTGATTCTTACTACATCACATGTATTTGGTTTGCAGATGTTGTCAACAATATTCAAAAAACAAATGACCGATTTGTTGTTCCTGTCACTACTGCTGAATTTGCTGTCCTGCGAACTGCTTTTACTGTACGTCATTCTCTATTGTTATGTTGTTATTTTGGTAATTAGAATACTTGTGTTCTTTATATAATGCTAATTGTGAATGAAATGAACCTGTGGATCAAATGCAAATACTTTCTCGTTGCATTTCGTATGCAACTAAATCACCTGCATAAATACTCAAAGATAGGCAGCCAACTCTGCATATATTTTTTTCTTGAATAATAGATATGAAGTCTTTATTTTTTTTTTTGTGTGTTTCCGTATACAGTTTGCTTTGCCTCATATCTTGGGATGGGACCAATATGCAAATCAGCTTCCGCAAAACGTCAATCAGATTTCATCGAAGCCTGTTCCGGAACTTTTAGGGTCTGAATGGGATAGATGAACTTCTTTACATCCTTGTTGTTTATTACCTTCTTGATGATGCTTTAGTTTATTTTGTCCATGACACCCATGAAGTTTTCTGGCTACCAATTGCCCCTGAGGTTTAATGTTGTAAGAGCTTATTATAGTCAGGACGATATGTCTGTCTGTAGAAGACAACTTCAACGGTAGGTTTTATTATAATGTGTAATTTTGGTTTGTAGATTGTATGAATTATGGCATCATCTCTAGCATGGTTTAATACTTATTTGGTGTCCACCTATCTGCCTGTCCTTTACTTCGATGCTGACCCTGAGGTCCCTTGTGGATGTATTTTGGTTTGGATTGGTTTCATTAACAGCAAAAGTAGGTCATAATCAATTCAACTCGCGTTTGGACGGGACTCAAGTGAAACCCAACTCAAAATTAAATGAAACCTTAAAAAAACATTCGTTATATTCATCTTAAACTCAATAAAAGATATTGATTTGTTATACTCCTATTAAGAATTTTTTTTTTCATTTCAAACTTTATAAAAGTCGTTGAGTTGACAATTAAAACCTACTTTTCCGATAAACCTTGATATATATTCAAGCTCAATTTAATTTATCTTAAGATTTCAAAAGCCTCAAAATCTAACATTCAAATTTTATTCAAATCGCATTTCAAATGATTTGTCGAAATCCTCCAAACCAATATTCTAAAATCAAAACTCATTAAAATCATATTATTAATACATATACGCCGTAATGGTCTAGGTGACAAGTGACCTTTTTTTTTTTGGAAGTTTAGCCAATAGATTTTAGATTTCAGAAATTTCATTTCGTGTATTCTTAGACTTGTGATTTTAGCTTATAATTTGCAATACTAGACAACATGACCTTGTGGTTGGTTAGTAATGTTAGAGAAGTTACTAATTACATTGTATTTTTTTTTTTTTATCTGAAAAGGGCAATCACTGCCTATCTTTCTCAACTAAGTCCCGAATAGAATCAGGTGTTCTTCCATCCAAAGTAAACTTTCTCCCGAATTGTGGCCAAGTTTGGCCAAAGCATCCGCCACCGAATTAGCCGACCTTCTAATTTGACGGAGAGACACAATCCACGGCTTAGCATGCAGAATCCTGCAATCCTCTAAGATAAAATCCAGCGGGTGATCCCGGGTATCAGTCTTTTGCAAGAGGGTATAAATAACCTTAGAGTCTATCTCTATCACCAAATTCTCATATCTCTTCTCCCACGCGGCGCTCAAACCATCCCGAAGGGCTAGAAGCTCTGCTTGCTCGATCGAACACGAACCTACACTTCGGCAAAAACCAAAAACCCACATACCATCATCATTTCTTACCACGCCACCTATTGCTGCGGAGTTCGATCTCACCAGCCAACTCCCATCCGTGTTCAACTTGACCCAATCCTTGTCGGGGCGCGACCAAACCTGGTACCCCGAAACCCTTCTCTGTCGGATAAGAGCATACGAACTCTGACTGTCGAGTGCAAGTTGCTTGACCCTAAAAATAGTAGCTTGAGTAGCCTCTTCTCTCCCTTCAAAAACTCGAAAGTTCCTAGCCTTCCATATATTCCAAATAGCAGCTAAAAACACCCAACACCATTGGGTTCTAGGTAAAACAAAGTTACTCAGACTAAGTCGAATGGCCTTCTTCACCCAATTGTCCCTTCCAAGAGAAGCCAGGGCCGAAATATCCATAGGGAAAATCATTTTGTCCCAGATTTTCCTAGCAAGAGGGCACTCGTAAAACAAGTGATACATATCCTCTCTAGCCAAGCAACCTCTAGAACAGAGATCTGAGTCTGCAAAGTGTCGATCAAAACGAAGAGCATTCGTCAACAGGCTCCCATGTTCAATTAACCACACAAAAAATTTTAAACGGTGAGGGCATCGCAACTTCCACAACCACGCAAATGTCCCATCCTCCCCTGAACTTTGTGTTTCTTGGGCATTGTAAGCAGATATATTGTATATATAAATGCAGATGTCTTTTTTTTTTGTACATTTATCTTGTTTAGGACGGGTGTAACTAAATTTCAATAACTAATAAAATAATTTTGAAGAAACCAAGAAGTTTGTTTACACCATTAATTTTACATTGATAACCTTAAAAGATTTGCGAAGAAATACCTAGCCAAATCATAAAATGCAAAAATAAAAATATAATAGAAAGTCACTTGTCATGTAATGTGAGCGTAAGGTCTATTAATGAGTGTCTGGTCTAGTGGAATTTAAAGAACTAATCTCAATAATTCGACGAATCGATATTTGATTCCCCATTGAGAGAGGAATTCACATATAAGGTGTACAATATCATCTTGGATGAGCTGATTTCAAAACCTAAATAACCTTATGAAACAATGGGAGATATTTTATGATAATTAAGTGAGTGATTATCTCTTGTGAGTTGTGAGTTGTGAGTTGTGAGTGTTTGTCTCCCTTTAAGTTAAAATTTAGGGTATTTCGTGCACGTAGGCTATTTTGAATGAATCATGTATATATATATTGTATGCATTTTTTTGTTATTTTGGTAAATTTAATGGTTAGTTATCCTAACAGTAAAGTGATTAGAAAAATGAAAATAAACTTAAAAATGAAACTCAATATCTATAATTGATGCAAAGAAAAAAATCTTAACATTTTACTCATTAAAATTCAAAAAACAAACACAAGTTACATAACCTAAGTGTTCTCCAGCTATACATTTTAGTAGCTATACATTTTAGTAGTGCACCCCATCAATGAGATGAAAAAAGTGGTTCTAATTCTTTTCAATAATTGTTCCTTCATTTATCTTTGGGTGAGTTGGGACTGCAATGTTCTTATAACCCAACCCCCCAACCCCTCTTTTTTTTTTTTTTTTTGATATAAACGATAGTATTATATATATATAAACCGGCCCTTGTACACCCTTAATTAGGTTGAAGCAATGTCGTTAGTGTTTATGCGTAAACCAATTAACAACATCCAATCGATTTAAAACAATGCACATTCACAACATACAAAATCAAACATAAATTTATTCCGAATTGACATAATATAATGATAAATCATATATTCATATAAATGAATGTAAGACATAATGATAAATCATACTTCCTTCGTCCCACTTTATTTTATCTATTGGTACAGTTGACCAGTCAAATTGATTAAATTTATAAAAATTATAATAAATAATTTAATTAATATATTTCACTAACAATTTAAAATGATAAATCTCTCAAGAGATTGAAAGTTTGACCGGGTACTATAGTTAATGAAGTAAAAATAATGGGACGGAGATAAAGGAATGTAACTTAGAACACAAAAAACCATTTGATCAGTTGTGACGATATATGATTGATTATTTAAACTTTGTTATTCGAGTTTTTTGATAATTAGTGATTAACAAGTATTATAATGACAAATACAAACGCTCCGCTGATTGCAAATGATACTTGTTAGACCAGGATAATTGGCACATCTTCCACACGATTGAATTCCTCGTTTACTACAATCACTTGGAAACTCTAACCGGCAAAGTTTCCCATCAACCAACACTATTCCTCCTATCTCATCTGGACAAAATAGTAACAATTAATTAGATACATTGTTTAATTATGTTCAAATTACAATGAAATTGTTGTAATATTTCAAACATTATAAATTACACATGGAATTGTTATTATATTAAAATACAAAGAGGGATGGCATATAGCTCAAAAACCTGTGACGAGAATGGCTAGAACAAACACGATGAGAAATTGTGCTGCAAGCTTTACCATTTTGTCGTTTGAAATAAATTTTTTGTTTGTCAGATGTTAGAGACACTGCAGGTTGTATTGATTTATATAGACTCGAAACGATTTGACTTCCATAATTAATTTAACCAGATTTGTATAGTGTTAAAATCTAGCTTTATTAATATTCACCAAAAAAATATGAAAAGTTTGATGAATACAAGCTTGTCAATTATAAGGAATAAAGAAGAGAGAAGAAAATTAATTAATTTTCCTTATTACTCGTGTATTAAAAAAGACAAATAATAATAAATTAGTCAAAATTAGAAAATTGTTCTGATACCAAATTTGGTGCTCGGATAATCGATTTACATTCACTATACATGGTATAAACTTTTCTTCTTAATAAAAACTTTCCTTCTTAATACATTTTTGGGAATACAAAATATATTTGCAAGATCTAGGTTGTAGCTAATGATTAACGTGTCATAACGGACATCAGTCCAAGATAATTAAGTTTTGGCGTTTAAATATAAAGCTATCATAAAAAAAAAAATCTAAATATTATAAATATATATTTTTGCATTCTTAAATTAAAATTTGACACGTACCGTGAATTGCATATTTTTTGGAAAAGCGCATATTGTTGAGTTGCAAAATGTCGCTCGTTTGCCAAAAAAATGGCAATTTGAGAATGCAATGTAGGGCTGAGCACGGTTCGGGAACCGGACCGAAACATTCGGTCCGGACATTGCCGAACCGAAAATTCGGTACGATAATCGGATCCACGAATTTTCAGGACCAAACTGGCTAGGAACCGAAAATTCGGTCCAATTCAGACCGTTCGGACCAAATGCTCACCCGAATCATATCCAGAACCCATAAATTTGATTGTTTGTTTGGACCAAACCGTTAAATTTTTTGATAAAAAAGGGTAAAATTTAGAATTCGGGAAACCGTGTACCGAACCGGACAGTTCGATTTTTGTACCAAACCGGACCGAAAATTTCGATCCCATAAACGATCCACAAATTTCCAGGACCTAACCGGCCAGAAACAAAACTTCGGTCCGGTTCGGACCGAATGTTCACCCCTAGTGTAATGTGCTAAGATTTCAATTTAAGGATTCAAAATGTCAAAACAATGTATTTAAAATGTGCAAAATTCCAAATACTCTAGAAAACGATACAACTCTGTGCATATTATTTCCTATAAAATATGTTTATGGCATTTAATTTACTCCTAAATAATTGGCCTTTACCACTTTTAATAAATGAAGTTCAATACCCCAACGACGTGATCCAAATTATGCTCTGATTATATCGATTGGAGTTCCTTTCCGAAACTGTAGTTTCAAGTGCAACGGATCTTGCCTAATTTCAGTCGGATTTCATATTCTTTTTGGATTCAAGTAAAATTTGATTTCAAAATTTTCACCTATTTTTTTTATACGTGTTCGTTTTATACGTTATCAAGTTAACCCATGTATTCAAGTATTCTTCAGAATCAACTAAGTTCCAATGTAGAGAAGATTAATTTTGTAAATATTTAACTATTTAATTCAATTTATTTGATAAATCACGTTGAAAAACAACAAAATTGGTATTTCTTTTCAAGATTAATTAATGTTGTCAGGTGAAAAATATGCAGAAAAATATCATGATAAATACCTAATTACTAATCAGGTGATCATGCGGAGTAAACAAACTTTACCCCTAGTTCTTTTCTATGTCTGTCTAACAACAAAACTTAACAATTCATGATAGCTTTATATTTGAATGTCAAAACTTAATTAGCCAAAGAATGATCTCTCTATATATCAGATTGATTTTGCAAATGTAATATGTTATCGAGTTGATTAACAAACAATTTTGGATTGGGGGGGGTGGGGGCCGGCGGTGGGGGGAGGGGGGGGGGGGGGGGGGGGGTGGGGGGGGGGGGGGGTGGGGGGGGGGGGGGGTGGGGGGGGGGGGGGGTGGGGGGGGGGGGGGGTGGGGGGGGGGGGGGGTGGGGGGGGGGGGGGGTGGGGGGGGGGGGGGGTGGGGGGGGGGGGGGGTGGGGGGGGGGGGGGGTGGGGGGGGGGGGGGGTGGGGGGGGGGGGGGGTGGGGGGGGGGGGGGGTGGGGGGGGGGGGGGGTGGGGGGGGGGGGGGGTGGGGGGGGGGGGGGGTGGGGGGGGGGGGGGGTGGGGGGGGGGGGGGGTGGGGGGGGGGGGGGGTGGGGGGGGGGGGGGGTGGGGGGGGGGGGGGGTGGGGGGGGGGGGGGGTGGGGGGGGGGGGGGGTGGGGGGGGGGGGGGGTGCGGCGGCGTGGGGTGGGGGCTGGGGGTGGGGGGGGGGGTGGGGGTGGGGGGCCGCGGGTGGGGGGGGGGGGGTGTGGATACGGGGGGGGGTCGGGGCCGGGGTGGGGGGGGGGATGAATTGTTTGAATGGTTAATAAAGACTTGATCCGCTTCTACTTGTCAACATGGGCTTAAGCATTTTGGGCTAGTGGACTAGAGCTCAACAATGTTGATAAGGCCAGAAGTGGGTCAAGGTCTTTACAAAAACATGCTAATATCAATCAATTAATATGTCATTCCTTGTATTTTGTAATTGCTTACAATTAAATGATTATGTTTAAAGATAGAAAATAAGATATTTAAAAAAAAATTAGGAAATGGTAATAATGATAATTAACCTGAAATACTTTTTCATCGTAGACACCGGGAGATATCTGGAGAGCTTCATTGCCTCCATCGTTAAATGCCCAAGTGCGACACACGGTTAGACCCGAAGCTGAAGCCTCGCGGAATACATTAGAAACTTTGTACCTTTGACTTGGTTGTGCAGCAATGTTCATCATCCAATAAGAGTTGAATCCATTGAAGAGAAATGGGGAGTTGTTTAGTGTAAATTGTGTTCCTCTAGTTTGAACGAATCCTGAAGCTGCAGAAGTACTACTTATTCTTGCTTCAAATGCTAGGGAGATTATTAATAGAATTATAAGTAAACTGCATGCATTGTTAATTCTTTTGAACAAGACCATTGTATTTGTTTTGTATGTAGTAACTCAAAGAAATTATAGTAAATATTTGTTTATTAAGAATTGAGTTGGGGAAATGGTGGAGGTTAGAGGGTTATTTATAGGTGTTTGATGTGGTTTTCAAGGTATCGATTTAAGTTAAATGGAAAAGAGGCATGTAAGTAAGATAAAATAAATTTTCACAGTATCAAATGTATTGCCAAAAACATGAAATTATGTATGTCAAAATAGCAATTACGAACCCTTCGAAAAGGCAAAATCAGATTTTGCATTTTTTTTAAATTAAGATCAAAATTATTCAATTAAAATTCATCACTCTGCAAGTGAAACTCACTAGCCGAATTTAATCGAAAGCCCGAATATTTATGGAGTAAACTTACTAGCGATCATAAATTATGGGACCATATTTGCCTTTCCCCCCTTTAATATACAAAGAAATAAAAGTTAAATATTAGTCTCGTTATTAGACTTCCAATACACACTCATATCAAAAAGTTGAGAATTAGATGGAAAAAGTTATTCATATATGCAATAACGTAGGGAAGATCTAAACTAGGACTGTCAATGGACAATTTCCAATTTGAACCTGAATAGAATTCTTCGATTAATCAAGATATTTGTTCAATTAGAGAACGAATGGATCTGATTCAATTATAAAAATTCATAAATTGAAATATGTGGAACAGATATGGATATAGGTAGATGCATATCCGACAACAAATAATTTGTTACTCTTATACTATATATAGTTATACACACATTGACATATACTATTTTATTAAAATAGATAATATTATTAACATTTTACCATCAACTTGAGATAATATTAATTAATAATTCATTCATAAGTTATAACAGGGACACATCTACTTAATGGATTGCGGGTAGGGGGCTCGGGGCCGGGGGTGACCCCCAAGGTTTTGAATTGTTTTTTGTTCTTAAATTTTTAATGTATTGATTTTTTATTGATCAATACCTTTGAAAAACCCAAATACAAAATCAGGTAATACAATATATATTTATACAAAAATAAGTAATACAATAAATATATTTATCAAAAGTACTATGACCAAACAAATTGTAATTAATTGTGTACGTATATACATATTAAATTGGACACTAACCTTAATTATCTTACAAATAAAATCAAAACATGCATAATCGCATTTTTCTTTCAATTATTGTAGGCTGAGGATATTGCCAGATCGAGCAGAATTGTTGCTGCCGGAGCAAACTTTAGTAGCTTCCTAATTTGCCCTTTTAATTAAGGGAGGTAAATACTAATTTTTTTAATTATCATAATACCCCTCATTATTAAGTTGGTAAGTTGATAATTAAAATATATTAAACATGCAAGATAAAAATTATCAAATTAATCTCTAGAAAATATAAAGTACTTATTGAGTTATGGAATCAAATAAAAACTAACAATAGTGAAATAAATAAATTAATTTGATGCATTTGTATATTTTTTACTCATCAAATTTATATCAATTTGGAAAATTGAAGATAATTCTTTTAATTCATCTGTATTACTAAATCAAACAAACTCACGAAAAAAACAATATAGATAAAATAATTATGATCAAGTAAAAAAAATATCAAAATCCTCTTATTAGCAAAAAAATCCACGTGAACATTTTTTATTAGCAAAAAAAAAAAAATCCATTTCAAATTCCTCCATAAATTAAAGGGAGGTTTTTCTTGTCAATATTTTTATGTGAACAAGGGGGGGGGGGGGGGGGGGTTTATTGCCGATATTGATTGTTTAAATATGGGTGTTTTAGCATCCTTTGGTGGCGGGTGTAATTGTCATTATGCCTGAGAGGGTTTTTTTGCTAATAATAAATAAGCAAGGGAGTGGTTTGGTAATAAATAGAACACATGGAGGATTTTGATAGTTAGGCAAAACACAAGGGGTTTTTTTGCATTTCACTCTAAAATTTTCAAAGGATTTTCCAATCAAATAGGTGGGGAATTTTTTTCTACATAAAATTTTTTTGTTGGAAAATTGAAGAAAAATGATAACTTCCTTCAATTCCCGCTATCCAAACAACAGGTGAAAAAAATAAAAATTATTTTTCCCCCACTTTCCTGACAACCAAACAATCTATAAGTTCTTGTTACTTATTGTATTGTCACAATTTTTATCGTGACAAAACTAAAATTATTTTTATAAATATAAGCAAGAGTGACAATTTTCAATTTGCATTTTCGCATAACCTACAAATAAGGTCATCTCCAACCTAGAAGGCAACAGGGCATTAGGGGGACTTGTCGGTTGCCTTCGATTGGAGATGGCAAAAGAAGGAGGGGGACTGAGCGGGCAGTCCGGGCAGAGGAGGGGTGTGCAATCATGAGGGCAATTGCCTCCAGGCATACACGCCCAATGTATACCTGGAGGTGGGTGGCCGCCACTTGGGGGCCACATATTTTTTTAGTTACATTTTTTTTAAATTAGATTTATTTATAATAATTAGTTGTATTTATTTTTAATATATGAATTGTAATTAGTTTTATTTATTTTTAATAAAATTGTATTTTTTTTGTTGGATTTCATAAAGTGATTAGTTTAAATTGTTAAATTTAAAATTTCTATATTCATAAAATTCATACAAATAAAAGAATTAAATAAATTAGAACAATTTTTGGTTAGTCTTTATTTTTATATCTTTAATTTTGAAAATAGGAAATATTAAATTATGATTACGAAAATTACGATTTAAGTAGATTTGTTGAACAAAAAGAGGGTAATTTAAAATTACACAATACAACTGAAATTAAAAATACAATCTTAAAGTTAAATAAATCTAAATTATTATTATTATTCTTATTAAAATAAGTGAGAGTGAGGAGAGTGGGGGAAGTTTGAAATTGAATTAAATAGATGTTGATTGTCCTTCGGTTGGAGATGAGTTTTTATTTGGGCAATTGAGCAAAAAATGGGTGAAAGAGGCAATTTGGCAATTGGGCATTGGGCATTGGATTCGGTTGAAGATGACCTAATTTATGGGGAAGGAATTCAAGAATTGCAAGTCAAGATAGCTAGCTATAAGGTGAATGAAGAATGTGGATATATAATGTGTCGGTTAGTTACAGTTGAAAGTGATAGTTAGAGAAAGAAGTGCATGAGAAATTGTGCATGGCATCTAACTGAAATTCCTTAGATCTGCCTAAAAGAAGTATTGCTTAATTATATTGGCAAATAGATTGATGATGTTTGCAGTCCATGTGGTTTGTTTCCTTAACATCTGCCTTGTGTTGATTGCCTTATACGATAGCGGTTCAAGCAAAATGAATTAAAGAAAGATAGAGAGATTAATGAGAAACAATAATTGTAATATAAATATTTTCCTAGCTACATAATTCATCAGTTTTATTTAATTTATGTGGAAGTTAATGATTTTGTGGTTATTGAAAAATATATGGTAACAAAATTAGAAAAGGGTATTGAAATGTAAGTATTATGAGCCTCTACTTCTAAGATTCAAAAGAAATTCTTCTTCACTTGAAATTGATTTTGATTTCATTCAATAAGACATTAACATTCGAAAAATAATAATCTCAAACTGCCTGAGAGAACAAGAAACCATTCGAATTAGCAAATATACACCTAGTTTATGCGTACATTTTCTGTATAAATGTAATTTCTATTCTATCAATGTAAATTAAAAGATTGAAATTAAAAAGTAAAACTGCAAATGAATTATTTTAGTCGAGTTAGGCATATATAATTGTTAGAAGAAAACGAAGTTGGTTCGAGTTACTATACTATATATGCACGTTATATACATCATGTATGCATGCATGAAGAAAGGCTGATATTTTCCACCAATTAACTAGATTAAAATATATGTTAATTTCATGTAATATTCAAATGCATTTATTATTGTTGTCGAGAAATGAGGCCCATGTTTTGCTGTGAAACTGCTTGATATACGCTTAATTCCATGTCTATCCCCTCCTACATTAATACATATCTATCCCCAATTCCGTTATTTGCGATTCGTCCAACTTTATATATATCTTGGAAGGTGATCATACTATATATGCATAATTTCAAAACATATATGATAATGTCACGTGTTTGGATAATATTTTTCAGAAAAATGTGATGAATTATATGACAAATACAATAAACTTATATGATCAAACTATAGAGTCCGTATTAGAATTTTTCGATGATATGTCTTTTAATTGTTTCGGTCACACAGCCATGAGCCAGCCTTAATCATTATAAACATTTATAGTTTTAATTATATTAATTGTCTACTCATAAACATTTATCAAATATATCTTTGGAGCATATTATCAACAACAACAAAAAAGACTTTGGAAGATTGGAATCGGCAATAATTTTGTCAGCAATACAGCTATATTTTTTTTAGAATAAGAATTAATCACATCAGAATATTAGTGTATGCAATGACTACAATTGTTGCGGTCGATATATATAACACAGGGGTGAGCATTTGGATCGAACCGAACTGAACCGGACCGAAGTTCGGTTCCTGGCCGGTTCGATCCTGAAAATTCATGGATTATTTACCGGATCGGAATTTTCGGTCCGGTTCGGTCAAAAAAAAAAAACAATCAAATTTTACATGGTTCGATCCTAATTAGGTGAGAATTCGGTCCGAAATGATCCGAACCGTACCGAATTTTCGGTTCCTAACTGGTTCAGTCCTGAAAATTCGTGGACCGATTATCGGACCAAATTTTCAGTTCGATAATCGATCCGGACCGAACCATTCGGTCCAGTTCGATTTGGGCGATTTCTCGAACCATGCTCAGCCCTAATATCACATATATCATATGATATATACAACTAGCTAGCTAAAGTCCACTTTTTCAAGACGGAGTATATAGTTTTAGCTATGGTCAATTTGCACATTGGCTGCGCTTTCAGTTTGTTTAAATATTCAGGTCATGAAAAGTAAGGAGACACGTGTACAATAGACGATGTTACAGATTAGATTTATATAAGGGCAACTAAACTATAGTACCCGTACATATTGATCCGGAAGCTTCAACATTTCTGTTAATGTTGACGGCAGGAACAAAAAAGCCGCAGCAAGAGAATTAAATTGGCGGTTGGGCCAATGCATGTGGGAGGGGAATCTGTTTCGTAACAAGAGAAAGGGACCCGTTTCCGTGCAATTTCATCAAAAAATTAACGGAAGCTTTTTTCTTTAGAAAATTTATTCTATACATGAAGCGTTATACATGCATTAACTGCAATATATATAACAATAAAATTTAATTAAAGGAAAACTCTAAGGCATGTTTGGTTTGATAAAACATACTCAATCACAAAGTAGATGTACTAAGAATCACATCTTCTCTAAATTTTATATGTAACCCGCAATAGTTTTTTTTCAAGGAAATTATTTCATGTAGTGCAATCAAATCAAATTTCTGTTAAAAAAATTCCATTAATTTATGCTTACCTCCTAAAAGTTTAGCAGATTATATACTCAATGCAAGCACAATTAACAACGTTTTTACAACGTGCATAACTAAATTAATATAGAATAATTGAAAGTAAATGCAAGTACAAAGTTGCAGGTAATTAACAACACATTAACGGAGTTTAAAGACATTACTTTTCCTTGGACATTTCTTAAAAAAGGAAAAAACATTATTTCAAATTAACAACGGGAAACAAATTTTCTTCCCATTGTCACATGAAAAAATGTACAATAAATAGATCACACGCATTACACACAACCTATCCATTTTATTCTTGGTAAAAGAAAAAAAAAAAGGAGCAATATAATCAAAATATAATTAATCTATCACGGCTTAGATTTCCTTGCTTGATGATGATGATGATGATGGCCATGAGTCCTCATCGTAACTCCCTGCACATGAGCAGCATGAGGTCCATTATTAACCAAATGCGACAATGAGCTCATTGCATGAGATTGTCTAGAAATAATCCCAGCCGTTGATGGATTTTGTGCTAAGACAATCTCGTAGCCATCATGGTAAGAATCCATGCCTTGTGCCATTAATTGCCAAATTAGACTTCCACTCATTGTACCTCCTCCTGTTCTTGCGAATCTGTATATATCTCTGTATACATTGGTCATGTACAAGTCTCTTTCGTTTAAATTGAATCCAGGATCCTTGCTTGACTTTCCAAATTCGGCAATTATTAATGGCTTCTTCAGTATTGTTCTTGCATCACTCCAATGATTTGACATCCATCTTTCCATGAATCCCATTTGTTCGTTCTCACTTTTCCCAGATAACCTGCAAAATAAATTAAATATAAATAAATAAAGGTCGATCGGCAATCTATATTAGGAAAGTGACCGTTGGAACTCAAAAACAATAATATATATAGTTTGAGGATTTTGGGCAAAAGTTGTTCTTTTAAATTTTTCCAAACATTATGTTTAATTACCAATATTGATTTTCTAATCCAACATGACATGATTCGATCTTAGCAATTTTTGGTCATACTTTATTAAATTATACTTTAAGAAGAAAATATTTACACTTTTAGATCGCCGCCTCTGGGACAAAAAGTGTGAAACAGGACAATTCTATGTGACAAAAAATGCTAAGATCGATCAGAATATTCTATTTTGAGACCAGAAGTGCAAATTATTTTAAAGAAACCGAGATTAAAAGTGCAATTTTTTAAAGCGCAAAAACCAAAATTGCAAACTATTTTAAAAAACCAGGACAAAAAATACAACTTTATAACATACTAGTCAAATGTGTGAGAGACAAGTCCTGTGGAATTGAAAATACAATTTTGCCAGTCTAATTTTACAAAACATACCAAATATCGGGGTAGGCATGTATGGTGGCGAAATCGATTTCTCTAACAAGATTGTTACTAATGAAATCCGTTCCAACTTGATAACCGGGATTGACTTGTTTCCTTTGTGGCATCGTGTCTCCATAAAACCCTTCCATTCCTACCTCAAGCAAGTGCCTCGTATCTAGTGATTTTACAAATCTAGCCATTTCTTGAACCCAACCCTACAATTATATATATTAAAGAAAATGCAAACATTTAGTACATTTTTAGAAATAAAATGTAATTTAATACTAATTAATTAATATACACACGTACGTTAACGGTTCTTCCAGAGTAGTCAGTTTGACAACGGGGCTCGTTCATAAGTTCCCATGCCATAATTGTGGGGTCGTCTCTATATGCAACTCTAGTAATGGTATTCAATCTTGTCACAACTCTCTGCATTAATTAATAATTAACAAAAAATAAGTATAATGTTATTAGAAGCATTAATTAATTGGTGTTGTTAGCTACTGAAAATATATATCACATGCACATAAATTAATTATTCTACGTACCTTGATGTGGTTCCTGTAATAACCTTTGAGGACTGGATGTGTGTAGAAATCGTCATCACCATTAACGTGTACTCCTGCATTTTTAGCCCATTGGGCATATTGAGATCTACCCCCATAATCATTGTAATTATTCACGAAGCTCAAAATCAAACGAATCCGATACTTTCTTGCTTCAGAAATCACAAAATCCAAACCCTGCATAATTTAATGTCAAAAAGATGACCTAGTTTAATTAACAAAATAATATATAGTACAAACTATATAATGCATGTTGATTAATTACGAATATACTTTCAGAAAATTGATTTTTGTATTTTGACAAAATATTAAATGATAAAATGTGAGTTGTTACTCTCTGCATGTATTTATAGTGACAATAATAATGAAAAAATTACTTATAAGTTATCAATAATGAATATTAATAATAAATGAGAGAATTGCAATTGTGGTACCAAACTATATACCGATTCTCACTTGTGGTACCATAAAAATTGAGGTTGACATATTTGGTACCACAATTTAAGAAATCAATCATTTTTGGTACCACCGTTAAAAATGGACGTTAACTGATGACGTGGCAGTTAAGTTTTATTGCAAAATTGATACCATTATTTATGTTGACTGACAATTATACCCCTAACTTTTCAGGTTGTCAAAATAACCCCACATCTTTAAATTTACTGACAATTTTAGTCCACATTGTTGCCCAATTTCAAAATTGGCTCGAATAAGACACGTACAGACCAATTTAGAGATTTTAATTATTATATTTACATATTTATTTAACTAATTTAATTTTATAAATAATATTAATAGACAAAATAATACTTTATCATAAATCCGATAAAATATTAATTAAATCTAAAATTTATATAATAATATTAATATATTTAATATTTATTAAAAAATAAAGTTATATATTATTAATAAAATAATTATAATTTAAAAAAAAAAAACCCCTTCTCCTACCCCCCACCAAACCCCCCCCCCCCCCCCCCCCCCCCAGGCCGCGGTGGCCTGGGATCGGAGGACCCAGGCCACCGCGGCCTGGGACAGCCTATCCCAGGCCGGCGGCGGCCTTGGACGGCCTATCTCAGGCCTGCGGCGGCCTGGGATTTCGGTTGGGGGGGGGGGGGGGTGTTACGGGGGTGTTGGGGGTAAGATGGACTTGTTTTTTTTTTTTTTAAATTATAATTATTTTATTAATAATATATAACTTTATATTTTAATAAATATTAAATATATTAATATTATTATATAAATTTTAGATTTAATTAATATTTTATCGGATTTATGTTAAAGTATTATTTGGTTAGTTAATATTATTTATAAAATTAAATTAGTTAAAAAAATATGTAAATATAATAAGTAAAATCTCTAAATTGGTCCGCACGTGTCTTATTCGAGCCAATTTTGAAATTGGGCAACAATGTGGACTAAAATTATCAGTAAATTTAAAGATGTGGGGTTATTTTGACAACCTGAAAAGTTAGGGGTATAATTGTTAGTCAACATAAGTAATGTTATCAATTTTGCAATAAAACTTAACTGCCACGTCATCAGTTAACGTCCATTTTTAACGGTGGTACCAAAAGTGATTGATTTCTTAAATTGTGGTACCAAATGTGTCGACCTTGATTTTTATGGTACCACAAGTGAGAATCGGTATATAGTTTGGTACCACAATTGTAATTCTCTCAATAATAAATATTTGGTATTTTTTGTTGTTAATGTTTATAATTAGTGAGTGACAATAAATTTTGCTACGATGATTTAGAGACAATATTTTGGTTTTAAATTTATTTTTATCATTAAATGTAGATAAATTAATGACAAATCAATTACAATTCTTGTCATTAATAATATATATATTTATAATGAAAAATATTTACGTGACAAACTTTAAATAGTTTTCAATTATTACATATAACTAGTGACGAAGCTTCACATTTTCTGTTAATGTTACTAGCCATCTAAATATAATTACCTGAAACACTCGTTCATCGTACGTTCCAGGAGATATCTGTAGGGCACGATTACCTCCATCATTGAATGCCCAAGTCCTGCAAACAGTGAGTCCTGCGGCGGAGGCTTCTCTGAATACCTCAGAGACTTTAGACCTGTCGTTAGGATCGGAAGCGACATTCATCATCCAATAAGCATTGAAGCCATTGAAGAGAAAAGGCGAACCATGGAGAACAAAATGAGAGCCTCGAGTTTTAACAAATGCTAATTCTCTTGGAACCCTAGCTTCACAAGCGTTAAAAGCCAAGAAAAGCAAAACTCCAAGAATCAAACTAATTCTAGTAAAAGAAGCCATTTCAATTCCTTTTGTTTTGCAACTGAATATTAATGTTGTAATTAAGTTTTGGTGTGTGTTGCTGTAAGTGAATATAAGCATGCATGGGTATTTATAATGATTTTGGAGATAAGGGAAATTGCTAAATATAGAAAATCTAGCGGGAAAGGGGTAAAATTTCGGTGGAGTGAACCTTTGGAAAATATTTTTTAAAAGTTTTTTTGATGAAAAGATGAAAAAAAGTGTCTAGGGTTTTATGGAAAGTGAAGAGAGGAAAGGAATTAAGGAAGTTAGTTCGTTGAAAGTTGAAACGTCAGTTGAAGAAATCATGGGATAATCAGAATTCAGAAGCAATAGAGAGTTACTAAATATAGATGTGATGATATCTCTTGCACATGGTTATCCATGTGAGCCTTAGTTTCGTAATTATATTTATAATCATGAAACCATGTGCAGATGGAACTTTTTTATTGAAATTAAGCTAAAGTTTGGTTAAACAAATTCTCATAAATTTAGAGGCCGAGTAACGATATTAAGTTGTTTCTATGAAGTCTAAAGGCGCAATTAATGTCGATTTATATAATATTTGTTAATAAAATCAAGAGGGAAAAACATTTTTGATACTAAATTTTATTCCAAAAAACACATTTCATACCATGATTCACGAAATCTTGACACTTTCAGTTTTGCCGTCAATTTTCGGATGAAATTCAACACGTGCCGCTCATGTGCCCGTTAAATTGACAATGGGATGGAGAATATGCACGGGTTTTAAAGACCCACACATGAACGACACGTGCTAAATTTCGTCTGAAAATTGACGGCAAAACTAAATGTGTCAAGATTGTGTGAATCATGGTATGTAATGTGTTTTTTGAAAAAGCTTGGTACCAAATGTGTTTTTTGGACTAAAGTTTAATATCAAAAGTGTTTTTCCCTCTAAAATCAAGGACAAATAGTCTTTTCAAGTTTGGAAAAAACTTAAATCATGATAAAGTTTTAGAAATTAATTTAACTTTTAAATAAAATATCAAACATGATTTTGAAATTTGCAATAGTATTGTACAAGAATATTAATTCATATATAACTCAAACAACATAACATTCTTATTATATTTAACTGTTCTTTATAAAATTATCGAGTTATCATATATGAAATTAGTTAATCATGTGCGATTCACGTGCCTCTTTCTTTTAGAACCATGAAGTATGATACTTAAATTATCGGCATAATTTTCATAAAATTAGGAGAATACATAGACTTATATAGAAATATTATATGTCTAGGAGGAGAAGAACTAATAAATATTGTTTATTGATTAATAGAGAAGAATTACGGCTACATTCTTTGACGATGAACACGGGCATCATTTATGTTATGAAAGAATTTTTTTTAACTCAAATCTAACTTGGCTGTACATAAATTATTTACAAATTTAAAATATTATTGATGCGGGTAATGATACCTTGGATCCGAATAAGGCAGAATCCGACCAATTCTAAATTTAAAAGAATAGCATGTATGCCTTCTCCAAAAAAGAGAAATTTCGACTTAGCATACTCCGATGCTTAAATCAGCAGATGTACGTAACTTGAAAGCAAAGTCTAGGCGTAAGAAATGTAAGACAGAGATTAGGTTATTAAATCGGGAAGAATCTTCTGTCACACTTTGATGTTACATTTGTGTGTCACACCTATAGATCTATCAACAAGTGATTCAAACTTTATGTGGGCCAACACACTCACTTATAAAAGTGAATTTATCATGTGACACTAAAATGAGACATAAAAGTGTAATAGATGATCTTTTGTCCTCTATCATACTTTCATGTCACAATCTAGTGTCATATGATGATCATTGTCTCATTTTGGTGTCACATCTCATATGTTTGTGTCACACATATAGATCTATTAACAAGTGTACTTATTTAAATTTTGTGTGGTTCCACATTTACACTTGAATGGTGGATCTATCATGTAACACCAAATTAAATATGACACCAAAGTATGATAAAAGATCCTCCCGAGTGAATATGTTGCTCCACACAAATTTTGAATTTGCATATTTGTCAATAGATCTATATGTTGTGACACCAAAGTGTAATAACGGATCCTTCTCGATACCTTTGTGGGTATTTAGGAAATGATATGCTTGTTTGGTAGCAATTTACTTGTATGTCTCAGTAATGATAAGGATTCAATTATGAAAACGTGTTTGTTCTAATTTAGGTATAATTTCAGAGCTTTGTTGATCGCTGACCTATATTTGGCATTTTGGATTGCTAGTTATTGAAATCCGCGATGTTAAATTTAAGGGTTGTTCCGTGTGTTAATTCTCGGGTCCGTCTGGTATTTCGGATGGGACCCACATTTTATTTCTACATTAAATATATATATTAAAAATATTGTATGTGCTTTGAAGCGGCTCCCTATTTAGCTAGATTTGATTTTTATTCATTTCTTGTGATAAACCGGTAGAACTCGTAACATTGTACTGGCACAAGTTGTTTGATTATTTATGATAGCTTATTACTTTTTTTTTTAAAAAGTGAGATCTGCATTAAAGTTAAAGAATTTCGATAATAAATTGGAAATCTCACATTCACATACATTTATTGCAAAGCCATTACTGTGTTGGGGAACGAACTGTAACTGGCCTGCTTAATCTCAGCCCAATAAATAAAGTTGATTTAATTGGGCTCAACAATAGTTGGGCCCAGAAGCCACACACCCACTATCTGAGTAGCTAAGTTCAATTTCATGTAATTGCATTTTATTGCGCCGCATATAGGCCCAATTTTGGGGACTGAAAGAAAATTTAAAAATTTAAATTGTTGATCATACTAATTGAGTAAAAAATAAGTTATTAAATTGCAGAAGCTTTTGACCACCTATGCCTTTTCGCCGTCACGAATTTGATGGAGCAAGCAACAAAATTGAATCTCATGCAGTAGAAAATTGGATGTGAATAGTAGTATAAATTAAGTAGTAATCATTATAGATATGATAAAAAAAAAAGATATAATAATAAATACATTGCATGAAAAGACGTAAGGCTTGATATATACGTAGTAGGGATTAATTTTAATCATTTTATTAATATGGTTACGACCCTTTATCTATCATATTAGTAGCTGACTTGCTGGGTTTGGGGAAATATATATCTCAATTCAACGGTTTTTACTGATTAAGATATATAACTAATTACTTTTGGCCTAAGCTAATTATCTGTAAAGCCTACCTTTTTGCAATTGTCTTAGTTTTCAAAGCAGGTTGAATTCAGAATCTAATTAGTTTGTGCATGCACACGCAGAGTTACCATTTAAAAAACTATCTTTTACAACTTATTCAAATTTTGATGAGCGTTATTTTGTTAAGTATATATTTCATATTTTTAGAGTAGATCCATCTTCGTTATCTATTAAAAAAAAAATTGGAAGAAGAAAGTGGCATATACACGAAGTTATGAACTTGAAAATTCGCTATTTTTGCAAAATGAAATTTTTAAGGAGTAACGAACATTTAGTTTTTAATAAAAAGGAAATAATCGAAGTCTTAATCTTAAAGAACGGGGGAGAAAGGTGAAAAGAGGATAACATAATCCCAAGAAGAGATATAGTCAAATCAAATATTCACAAGCAATCAAAAGAAGAAATGAAGCTATTTTAATTTTAGTTTAATTAATTAATTAAGCTTGGCGCCGATATCTTAGCGCGATCCAAGGCGGGGGAGAATCACTCTTACCTTCCCCGTTCTTACTTTTAAATTTATACTCACTTGCATTATGGCAGTTATTTTTCCGGTTTTTCAGTTATCTTCCCATTTGGAACTTGTTGACGACACGTAATTACATTATGAAGTGAGTTATTCTTTTTGAGATGATAAATATCACAATTATTTCGATTTTTTTAATAATCAATTATTGTATCAAAATTGTTTCAGTTACTACTACTAAGTACAAATACTAGTAATAAACTAGAAAAATACTTAAATTTATGAGAATTGAACATTAAAAATGAGAGAATTGCAATTGTGGTACCAAACTATATACCGATTCTCACTTGTGGTACCATAAAAATCGAGGCCAACATATTTGGTACCACAATTTAAGAAATTGAATCACTTTTGGTACCACCGTTAAAATTGGACGTTAACTGATGACGTGTCAGTTAAGTTTTATTGCAAAATTGATACCATTACTTATGTTGACTGACAATTATACCCCTAACTTTTCAAGTTGTCAAAATAACCCCACATCTTCAAATTTAATGACAATTTTAGTCCACATTGTTGCCCAATTTCAAAATTGGCTCGAATAAAACACGTGCAGACCAATTTAGAGATTTTACTTATTATATTTAAATATTTATTTAACTAATTTAATTTTATAAATAATATTAACAGACCAAATAATACTTTAACATAAATTCGATAAAATATTAAAAATAAAACATATTTTTTAAATCTAAAATAATATTTATTAAAAAGATAAAGTTATACATTATTTATATATTAATTATAATTTACAAAAAAAAAAAAAAAAAACCCAAAACCCCCCCCCCCCCACCCCCCCCCCCCCCCCCCCCCAACCCCCCGTAACCCCCTCCCCAAACCCAAATCCCACCGGCGATCCCAGGCCACCCGCGACCTGGGATTTGGGTTTGGGGAGGGGGTTACGGGGGGATGGGGATGGGGTTGGGGGGGGGGGGGGGGGAGAGGGTTGGTAGGGATGGGTTTTGGGGGTTTTTTTTTTTTGTAAATTATAATTATTTTATAAATAATGTATAACTTTATCTTTTTAATAAATATTATTATATAAATTTTAGATTTAAAAAATATGTTTTATTTTAAATATTTTATCGAATTTATGTTAAAGTATTATTTGGTCTGTTAATATTATTTATAAAATTAAATTAGTTAAATAAATATGTAAATATAATAAGTAAAATCTCTAAATTGGTCCGCACGTGTCTTATTCGAGCCAATTTTGAAATTGGGCAACAATGTGGACTAAAATTGTCAGTAAATTTGAAGATGTGGAGTTATTTTTACAACTTGAAAAGTTAGGGGTATAATTGTCAGTCAACATAAATAATGGTATCAATTTTGCAATAAAACTTAACTGCCACGTCATCAGTTAACGTCCAATTTTAACGGTGGTACCAAAAGTGATTCAATTTCTTAAATTGTGGTACCAAATGTGTCGACCTCGATTTTTATGGTACCACAAGTGAGAATCGATATATAGTTTGGTACCACAATTACAATTCTCTCCATTAAAAATAATCAATTTTGTCTCCTTTTATTGGAGAATGTAGCCCACGTCATATAAAAATTGGCACAATACCCCCGTAAGAATTTAAAATAATCATTTTGTCTCCTTTTATTGGAGAATGTAGCCCGCGTGCCTAAAATGAATGTTGTGGTGAAAATAGTTGCGTATAGAAAACAAAATAGCATAGGATCAGAGTAAACTCTTTCAATAAAATTATACATAAGGATAAATTGATCCACAAATAAAATAACATATGAGGTAATTGATCCACACAATATAACATAGGTGCAGTGAGAGTATTTTGTAATTAAAATCATATGAATGTAAAATAGTATTTATTTTATCACAGTGTAGAAAATAGAACATTACAAATATGACAGGGGGTAAATTACAATTAATTGTAATCAATAATGATAGTTCTTATAAAACGTTAAAAAAAAGTCCAATTCTATTCAGTTGTAGTCAAGGCAACTCTCGTATAGTATAAAGTACGTAAATTGGATTTCCTGTTATAATTAATAATAGTAATGAAGATTTCAAACCATATTTAACCAAAATAAACTTGATTACATATAAAAGCCTTAATTTACGTCGTTGCAAACGTTGCAATTGGATTTCCACCACTATATATATAAAGCTAGTCATGTTGCAAAACACTAACTAAACATTTAGCCATTAATTGTACTTGGAAATTGAGTCATCTCTTTCACAAGTATAAATAATGGCATTACTTAGCAATGCAACCAGTTTTTTATTTAGCGTAATCTTCTTCTTCTCTTTCACATTTCTATGTAACTGTGGAAATGTTCAAGGCGACCAAAATTACAGGGATGCCCTTGCTAAATCAATTTTATTCTTCCAAGGCCAGAGGTCAGGGAGGCTTCCTCCATTTCCAGCCCAGGAAATCACGTGGAGGGCCAATTCTGGACTTTCGGATGGTCAACTAGCCGGTGTACGTGACTTTGTATTTTTTATTATCTTATTGATATGCTTCTTTGAGAATAATTATTATGTTAATAATGATGTTATCAAATGGTTTGGCATCATTTCACTTAAATCAACTCTTTCTTTCCTACAATTACGTGTTTAGAAATTGATTAACATTAAATTAAGATAATATTGTATTTTTTTTAGATGATGAATAATACATAGATGAAACACTATATCAAATTGAATCTATTACATTGGAAAAAATGTGTGAATGCATTATGACTCACAGTCGTTACTAGTTAATGTATTGATAATTTGTAAACTGAGTCTCTATACATTTGTTTATGTATGCACTAGTCAAATGTGATAAAAATAAATGAATCAGAAATCTTCGACGAAATAAACCAGAATTGTTCTATTAAGCTTTTTGTATTTCGTCCAATTATAGATTTTTATTTTTTTAGATGGTGAATATATCGTTACATCAAACACAATATTGAATCGAATCTATTATATTGGTATCAAAGTAAACTAATCAGAAATGTTAGTATTAAACTAAAGAAAATACCCACATTAGTGGGAGTTGAACTTCTAACCTCTTGGTCGACATCTTGATCATGGAGTCTCATCCCTAACCATTTAGCTAAGACCTCATCGGTCATAATATTTATTTTTGCAAGACCGCGGCGCCCTTGACATTTTGGTGTTGTACATTAATAAATTGCACTTTTGATCTCAAATTTTCAATATATTGTGCACTTTAGGTCTCATCGATATCATCTCCCTTTTCATTTAATCTGGGATTAAAACTCCAAAACTTAGAACCCTTAAAAAACAAAAATGTGCTAAATATTTTAAAATTATCGGGACAATAAATGTACTCTTGTAAAGCATGAGAAGAAAGTGCAAAAAAATTGAAAAAAAAAAAAGTTGTAATTTAACTAAAAATCTACATATTTTTGGCAGGTGGACTTAACCGGAGGCTACTATGATGCCGGTGACAACGTAAAATTCAATTTACCAATGGCCTACACCACAACAATGTTGTCATGGGGGGCCATCGAATATAGCAAGAAATTGGGCCCCCAATTAGAAAGCACCCGGGCCGCAATCCGTTGGGCCACGGACTATCTTCTCAAGTGTGCTCGGGCCACACCCGGTAAGATTTACGTGGGCGTTGGAGATCCCAACGCAGACCACAAGTGCTGGGAGAGGCCCGAAGATATGGACACGGCCCGAACCGTTTATTCTGTGTCTCCAAGCAATCCGGGTTCGGACGTGGCTGGGGAAACTGCAGCTGCATTGGCTTCAGCCTCCATTGTTTTTCGAAAAGTCGATCCAAATTACTCGAAATTGCTTTTGAAAACTGCTAAAATTGTTATGCAATTTGCAATGCAGTATAGAGGATCATATAGTGATTCACTCGGCTATGCTGTTTGCCCGTTTTATTGCTCGTATTCTGGTTACAGGGTATGTTAATTAATTTTCAGAGTAATTTACGATTGGACCCCTTGTATAAATTTAAATTACCAAAAAGCCCTTATGGTTTCAGAAATTACAAGAACACCCCTTATACTTTAGTCTATTTACAAAAACACCCCTTATGTCCTTAAACAGAAGGAGGTTCTTTGAAATTTCTAAAACAATAAGGTCTACGAATGTAATTATGATTTATCTTAGGGGGTAGCGAGCGTAATTTACCATAATTTTTAATCGAAAATCGAGAAAAGGAATTAATTTTGTTAATTTTTTTGATGTTCTTGTAGGATGAACTGTTATGGGGGGCTTCATGGCTATTCAGAGCAACTAATGATGTTTCTTACATAAATTTTATAAGATCATTGGGTGCAAATGACGGAACTGACATTTTTAGTTGGGACAACAAATTTGCCGGTGCTCGTGTTCTCTTAGCAAGGGTAATTATTAATTGTTATTTATGAATTTTGTTATCTTTAAAATTCAATTAATTATTAAAGATTTTTTAATTTGTATCTCTTTTTTATTTGCAGAAAAGTTTGGTTGATAAGGATCAAGCTTATCAACCATTCAGACAACAAGCGCAAGATTTTCTGTGTAGGATACTGCCTAATTCTCCTTACTCAAGTACACAATACACACCAGGTGAGCTTAATGAAAACTTATATTTTCTTAAATTTCGTATGAAATGGAATGTATATTAATGTATAAGATTGTTTAGTTCTAATTAATTGTATTAATCAATTATTTATTCACCAAATGTAGGAGGTTTGATTTACAAGTTGAGTGGAAGCAATCTCCAATATGTGACATCCATAACATTTTTACTCACTACATACTCAAAGTACATGGCAACTTCAAACTATACTTTCAATTGTGGAAATCTTTTGGTCACTTCCAAGACGATACGAACCCTCGCTAAAAAGCAAGTACGTACGTTTTATTCAAGTAATTTCATAAAAATGTATGATTGAAAAAAATAAATTCAAATCTATGAAATTTACAGGTGGATTACATATTAGGCGATAATCCAATGAGAATGTCGTATATGGTAGGGTATGGGACAAATTATCCAAGAAAGATTCACCATAGAGGTTCCTCGTTGCCGTCTACGAAAGAACGTTCACAACCTTTCAAATGTGAGGAAGGATTTCAACCATTTTACTATACATCAAATCCTAACAAAAATGTTCTAACCGGAGCCATTGTTGGAGGCCCGAATCAAAATGATTTCTTCCAAGATGACCGGACTGATTACAGTCATTCGGAGCCGGCTACTTATATAAATGCAGCAATTGTTGGACCTCTAGCATACTTTGCTAAGAACATTTGAATTTGATTTATAGTGTTTGATTGATTAAAATGATCAATGAATAAGTAGGAAAGTGCAAATGTAAATAATGTATGATCATCAATTCTGTCTAGAAATAGTTGTATGTATCACCATAAAAGAAAAATTGGTGGCAAATTTGAATGATTACAAATAAAGTATATTTATCTAAGTTAATCAACTTTAATGGCCACAATTTATTTTGGCTCCTATTTCAATATTTAGCATGTTTTTTTTTTAAATAAATTTATAAACGAGTTATAAATTGTTATTTTCTTAAATTGATAGTGAAATATTATTAATGGTACTTACTTTTAATATACATTCTTTTTAATTTTTATTGGATACGGATCTTTAACGAATTGGATGGACCTAAATTCATATTCGCCCCATGTGTTTCGGATTACAGATCTTTATTATCGGATCATGTCCATCGAATCTCTGATCGGATAATTATCCTAATAAATCGGACTGAATTCAGACGAATCCAGATTTAAATCCGCCCCGTTGACAGCCTTGCATGTAGTAAAGAAAATGAATTCTCAATGAGCTCCCTAGATTAAGTATTACGATCCCTTCCCAAGATGCACATATAGGGTAATACATCTGCATGCAGGGCTGTCAATCCGTATGCAAATATGCACACATTGTATCCATCAACAACAGATTTAATGATGTCCAACATTATGATAAAATGAAACAAGGGCACATCAATTAATTTGAAATTCAAAAAAATATTATGATTACTCTAAATATATTTTAATACTATTTATTAGATAGAATTAATTATATTTACAAAGGTTTCCTTACAAACATCCTCTTAAGTAGCACCATCATCACAAACACGATCATATAAGTGATGTTTCCCTGTAGCCTCAAGTTGTATGGTGAAGTCATCAATACGTGTAAGTACATTTCTTACCTTGTTCGAAGTTTATTTTTTATTGAGAGGCCTCCATCGACAATAAACTCGAATATTGTCTTTCATATCTGAGAACAAATTAAGAGAACAAGACATAATCTTTCAACAATGGATAGGGAACATTCAACAATAGATAGAGATCACCAACAACTTTTTTTTTTTTTTTTTTGCATCGTAGGCTAAATAAGGTATATTATGCATAACATAAATCATTTTAAATTTTACTTGTATCTAGTTAAAATGTTATTTCCTCAAAGCTACTTCTTTCTTGTAAAGTTCATCCATCTCAACCAATCGAGCCTCGTGCATCTTCATGTAAGGAACAATTGTTAGAACCTTTGTACGTGCATTAATTCATAGACTATCAAAGACATTAGTGAGTTTCAAGTACTAGAAAAGAAAAATATTGTAGCATAAAGATTTCACCTTCTTCGTTTTTCTAAGCTCCTCTAACTCTTCGAGTTGTGAATGATTAAGCATCATGGTATTGCGCTCATGTTCAAAGTTCGTCTGGAAATCACAAAAAAAAAAAAAAACAAATTTTGGTATTATCAGCATCACACAGTTGTCAAAATTTAGATAGCTTAGACATTCTCATCAACATCCTTCCTTTCAAGTCTTTCTTCAAGTAACCGGATCTTATGGTTATGTTATCTATTATCTTCTTTTTCAACATGCAATTGTTCGCGCAAAACTTGTATATACAATAGTAAAAAGTTTTCTCGTAAAAGAAAATTCATATACTTATCAATAATCTTCTAATGAAATATGAGTAGTTAATTTTGTTACTTAATTAAAAGAACAATGACAACACTATTTTCAGTAGCTTTGGAATGCAATGAACTGACACGCTATTTTTCTTCTATAATGTTTTTTTTTCAAGTTCTACATTGTTTTACTAACATTAATCTCTTACAACGAATATATATATATATAAAGTTGCAAATTCACAAAAGTATACTCCATAGGCTGCTCCTCATTGTTACGTTTTTTAAGGTAGTCTTCTTGGAGTGCATAATCCTCCATATATGTAACTAAAGCATTTTAGATTTTCTTTACCTGAATTTAATGAGAATGTCACGAATAACAACACAATGCAATAATAATAATAATAATAATAACTTGAGTTTACAAGAAGTATTGACATTTTCGACCACATCACATATATATACAACCAGATAGTCACAATTTTCCTTGGTAGGTGGCATACTCGCTGACTTTAAGGCATCAGAAGACAAGACAAAATGATAGGCTTGGCAATTGACATTCAAAAGGAAGCTATTCCGACATTGTGATGAATCTGTATCAAACCCTATGTTTGTGGAGTTATCATACATCCAAGTATCCTTTTTTTTTTCTACTAATCTTTCACTTTACACCTAAATGTGTTTATTGCTAGTCCAAGTATTATGTTTTTAAGTTGTTTTGTTGATGCTCTCTTGTTCTTCCCCTGTCACAGCTACGACACGATTATTTGTTAGGCAATTATTTTGTTGGATTGGATGATGATGCACGGCTTAATTAGAAGAAAAATAATACTTAGATGTATGATAACTCCACAAACATAGGGTTTGATACAGATTCATCACAATGTAGGAATAACTTCTTTTTGAATGTCAGTTGCCAAGCCTTTCATTTTCTTTGGTCTTCTGATGCCTTAAAGTCAGCGAGTATGCCACCTACCTAGGAAATTGGTTACTATCTGGTTGTATATATACGTGATGTGGAAAAAGATATCAATACTTATTGTGAAATTTAGGTTATTGGAAACAACATCTTAAATGCATTGGATGTTTGAAATATGACACTAAATAATCAATGAAAAGATAACAACTGAAATAGCTAGGGTTGGGCGCGGGTCGGGTACCTGATATGGCTGGTATTGAATTTTCACACCCAAAACCCGACCCGATATAGCGGGTACCCGAAATTTGTGGGTATTTCGGGTTTTGGGTTTCGGGTACCCGTAATTTCACATCTTTTTTTTAATATATATATAAATGTACAAGAAATTATATTTTTTAATAACATATATGTATGTAAAATTGTAAAATAAATGAATTCAAACATTGAATTGTACACAATATATAACTTCAAAACAAACGTCTCAAGTCTTCAACAATATTACAATCAAAGACTCGAAAACAAAACACAACATACAAGTCTTAAGTCTTCAACATTGAACATTACTACAATCAAACTCGAAACATCACAATATCACAATCAAATTAAAAGTTACAATGACACAAATATAATAAATTGGGTCAATTTTATTTTATTTTATTCAATACCCAAACGGATCCCGAAATACCCGTTCGGGTGTAAATATAATATCCAAAACCCGACCCGAAAATATATTTCGGGTTCGGGTACCCAAACCCGAAATGTCAAATACACCTAATTTTTCAGTCCCAAACGAGAAATACCCGATCGGGTCGGGACGGGTCCCCAAAAACCCGACCCAAACGCCCAGCCCTAGAAATAGCCATCTTAGTATTAATACTTCAAACATCCAATGCATTTAAGATGTTGTTTCCAATAACTTGAATTTCTCAGGAAGTATTGACATCTTCTACCACATCACATATATATACAACCAGATAGTCACCAATTTCCTTGGTAGATGGCATACTCGCTGACTTTAAGGCATTAGAAGATAAGAGAAAAGGAGAGACTTGACAACTGACATTCAAAAGGAAGCTATTCCGGCGTTGTGATGAATCTGTATCAAGCCCTATGTTTGTGGAGTTATCATACATCCAAGTATGCTTTTTTTCTACTTATCTTTCAGTTTACACCTAAATATGTTTATTGCTAGTCCTAGTATTATGTTTTATTGTTGTTTACGTGATGCTCTCATGTTTTTCCCCCGTCACAACTATGACCTGATTATTTGTTAGGGAATTATTCATTGGATGGGATGATGTTGCACTATCTGCATTGGAGATTCGGGTTGAAAATAGATCTGGTGTTTTTGTTGAAAATGGTTAGTTGTTATATTATTTTCTCTTATTCTTTTCTCTATCATTTTCTACATTTCTTTCGTTCATCCTGTTTATAACTTTTTTCGTTTCTTCATTAGTACATTTATTAGTTGTTAATTAATTTTTTAAATGGATTACATACTTATCCATCTATCAATTTCCATATCTAGGGATATGGGAACACATTTAGAATGATTTTTACCCAGACAAATTGCAACCACCGTGACTGAAGCCGGGAGAAAATAATTAGAAGTATAATTTCCTAATTATTACCATTCAATGGGTAGAACCATTGTTATAATGTTTCAATATCATTACAAACAAACATAAAAAATTATACAAATTTCCTTTTGACCTATTATTATTATTATTATTATTATTATTATTAAATATAATGTATAAGCTATCTAAATTTTTGACAACTGTGTGATGCTAATATTACCAAAATTTGATTTTTTTTTTGCGATTTCCAGACGAACTTTGAACATGAGCGCAATACCATGATGCTTAATCAATCACAACACGAAGAGTTAGAGGAGCTTAGAAAAACGAAGAAGGTGAAATCTTTCTGCTACAGTTGTTCCTTTTCTAGTACTTAAAACTCAATAATGTCTTTGATAGTCTATGAAATAATGTACGTACAAAAGTTCTACAATTGTTCCTTATGTTAATATGCATGAGTCTCGATTGGTTGAGATCGATGAACTTTACAAGAAAGAAGTAGCTTTGAGGAAATAACATTTTAACTAGATGCAAGGTAAAATTTAAAATGATTTATGTTATACATATAATATCTTGTTTTAGTCTATGATGCAAAAAAAAAAAATTTGTTGGTGATATTTATCTATTGTTCAATGTTCCCTATCCATTGTTGAATGATTATGTCTTGTTCTCTTTATTTGTTTTTCAGATATGAAAGACAAAATTGGAGTTTATTGTCGATGGAGGCCTCTCAATGAAAAATAAATTTCTAACAAGGTAAGAAATGTACATACACGTATTGATGACTTCACTGTACAACTTGAGGCTACAGGGAAACAACACTTATATGATCGTGTTTTTGATGACGGTGCTACTCAAGAGGATGTTTGTAAGGAAGCCTTTGTAAATATAATAAAATTCTATTTAATTAATAGTATTAAAATATATTTAGAGTAATCAAATATTTTTTTGACTTTAAATTAATTGATGTTCCCTTGTTTCTTTTTACCATAATGTTGGAAATCATTCAATCTGTTGTTGATGGATACAATGTGTGCATATTTGCATACGGACAATCTGGTTCCGAAAAGACATTTACACTTTATGGATCCAAGGACAATCTCGGGCTCATTCCACGTGTTATGTCAGAACTTTTTGATATTTTGAATCGGGATAAGAGAAAATATTCATTTAAACTGAAGGTAAAGGTTTGAATTATGATTTTTTCATTTTCTCTCGACTGGATCTTATTTTTAGTACCCTAATTCAAATAAGTCATTGATCTTTCATTTTTCTACTAGTCTTATAATTCAATAGCATAAGTCACATTCGTTGATCAATATTTTTGTGATATAAGTAGACGTATATGGTTGAATTATATAAGGAAAAGTTCATAGATCTTCTACTACCAATAAATGAAAAACTGAAGGGAGTCAAAGTTGTGAGGTGATTTTCTTCAAATGCTACTACCTTAGACTTTTCAACGCTTGATGATCTAATATCAATTATGAAGAGAGGGTTGGATGGACGGAAGACATCCCAAACTGCGATTAATGACAAAAGGTAGGGAGGGCTTTTTTCAGTATGTTTAAAAACTTTGGATTTCAGTTCAAGAGCATTTCCTTTAAATTATATATATAAAAAAAGGCCTTTACTTTAGGTTTGGCCGATCATTCACACAATTCCTCTGTCCATCGATTGATCACACGATTACGCATCCAATAAACCTATAGTGAATGGAAAAAAAAAAAGGTGATCCCTTCATTTGAAATTATTCCCATTTATCTCTTTTAGCTAGTACAAATCTACAAAAGGTGATCAAAGAGTTGGATTCAAATAGTTCAAAATTCATGTAAATACATGTTATTACACTTACCAAATAATCTAGTTTTCTCATTGTTTATTATCTAAACCTTTTATTATTTTAACCATATTCCAATGCAAACTATATTAATGCTAGTGTGTTCTTCAAGAATGAAACTTGATCAGTTTAAAATCGTGCATTATTACTTTTACACTATAGTACCCTCTCATAGCAAATATCGTTGTCGCTAGAGACAAAACAAAAGATAAAAATGTTCTAAAATGCCATTTTCATTGTCAAATTTTATAGCAATTAATATTTCAATTCTCAAAATCAAGCAACTAATTCATTTTCTTTTTGTTTTTTTAAACAACTAATTCACTTATTCAAAAATATCGCGATCTTGAACTTTTGTCATTCATCTCAATTTGGGATGTTTTCCGTCCATCCAACCCTCTCTTCATAATTGATATTATCAAGTGTTGAAATGTCTAAGATAGTAGCATTGTCCACACAAAACTGGAAAAAAAACATGGACAATACTTGAGGTAAAACAAAATTCAAAATGAAGAAAGACAAGTTAATATGAATCTTCCAATAAATATTTGAAGAAATCATCTCATCGACTTTGACACCTTTCAGTTTTTCATTGATTAGTAGTAGAAGATCTATGAACTTTTCCTTATATAAATAACCATATACGCCTACATATATCACAAAAATATTGATAAACGAATGTAGCTTATGCTATTGAATTATAAGATTAGTAGAAAAATGAAAGACCAATGACTTATTTGAATTAGGATACTAAAAATAAGATCCAGTCGAGAGAAAATGAAAAAATCATAATTCAAACCTTTACCTTAAATTTTAAAGAATACTTTTTCTTATCTCGATTCAAAATATCAAAAAGTTTTGGCATAGCACGTGGAATGAGCCCGGGATTGTCCTTGGGTCCATAAAGTGTGAATTTCTTTTCGGAACTAGATTGTACGTATGCAAATATGCACACATTGTATCCATCAACAACAGATTGAATGATGTCCAACATTATGATAAAGCGAAACAAGGGCACATCAATTAATTTGAAAGTCAAAAATTATTATGATTACTCTAAATATATTTTAATACTATTTATTAGATATAATTTATTATATTTACAAAGGTTTCCTTACAAACATCCTCTTAAGTAGCACCATCATCACAAACACGATCATATAAATGATGTTTCCCTGTAGCCTCAAGTTGTACGGTGAAGTCATCAATACGTGTAAGTACATTTCTTACCTTGTTAGAAGTTTATTTTTTATTGAAAGGCCTCCATCGACAATAAACTCGAATATTGTCTTTCATATCTGAGAAAAAAATTAAGAGAACAAGACATAATCATTCAACAATGGATAGGGAACATTCAACAATGGATAGGGAACATTCAACAATAGATAGAGATCACCAACAAATTTTTTTTTTTTTTTTGGCATCGTAGGCTAAACAAGATATATTATGCATAACATAAATCATTTTAAATTTTACTTGTATCTAGTTAAAATGTTATTTCCACAAAGCTACTCCTTTCTTGTAAAGTTAATCCATCTCAACCAATCGAGCCTCATGCATCTTCATGTAAAGAACAATTGTTAGAACATTTGTACGTGCATTATTTCATGGACTATCAAAGACATTAGTGAGTTTCAAGTATTAGAAAAGGAAAAAATTGTAGCATAAAGATTTCACCTTCTTCATTTGTCTAAGCTCTTCTAACTCTTCGAGTTGTGAATGATTAAGCATCATTGTATTGCACTCATGTTCAAAGTTCGTCTGGAAAACACAAAAAAAAAAAAAACAAATTTTGGTATTATCAGCATCACACAGTTGTCAAATTTAGATAGCTTAGACATTCTAATCAACATCCTTCATTTCAAGTCTTTCTTCAAGTAACCGGATCTTATGGTTATGTTTCTATTATCTTCTTTTTCAACATGCAATTGTTCGCGCAAAACCTGTATATATAATAGTAAAAAGTTTTCTCGTAAAAGAAAATTCATATACTTATCAATAATCTTCTAATGAAATATGAGTAGTTAATTTTGTTACTTAATTAAGAGAACAATGACAACACTATTTTCAGTAGCTTTGGAATGCAATGAACTGACACGCTAGTTTTCTTCTATAATGTTTTTTTTTCAAGTTCTACATTGTTTTGTTAACATTAATCTCTTACAACAAATATATATAAAAAGTTGCAAATTCACAAAAGTAGACTCCAAAGGCTGCTCCTCATTGTTACGTTTTTTAAGGTAGTCTTCTTGGAGTGCATAATCCTCCATATATGTAACTAAAGCAATGTAGATTTTCTTTACCTGAATTTAATGAGAATGTCACGACTAACAACACAATGCAATAATAATAATAATAATAACTTGAGTTTACAAGAAGTATTGACATTTTCGACCACATCACATATATATACAACCAGATAGTCACAATTTTCCTTGGTAGGTGGCATACTCGCTGACTTTAAGGCATCAGAAGACAAGAGAAAATGAGAGGCTTGGCAATTGACATTCAAAAGGAAGCTATTCCGACATTGTGATGAATCTGTATCAAACCCTATGTTTGTGGAGTTATCATACATCCAAGTATGCTTTTTTTTTTTTTCTACTAATCTTTCACTTTACACCTAAATGTGTTTATTGCTAGCCCTAATATTATGTTTTTAAGTTGTTTTGTGGATGCTCTCATGTTCTTCCCCTGTTACAGCTACGACACGATTATTTGTTAGGCAATTATTTTGTTGGATGTATGATAACTCCACAAACATAGGGTTTGATACAGATTCATCACAATGCCGGAATAACTTCTTTTTGAATGTCAGTTGCCAAACCTTTAATTTTCTCTGGTTTTCTGATGCCTTAAAGTCAGCGAGTATGCCACCTACCTAGGAAATTGGTTACTATCTGGTTGTATATATATGTGATGTGGAAAAAGATGTAAATACATATTGTGAAATTCTGGTTATTGGAAACAACATCTTAAATTGATTGGATGTTTGAAATATGACACTAAATAATCAATGAGAAGATAAAAACAACTGAAATAGCTAGGGTTGGGCTCGGGTCGGGTACCCGAAATTTGTGGGTATTTCGGATTTTGGGTTTCGGGTACACGAAATTTCACATCTTTTTTTTTAATATATATATAAATGTACAAGAAATCTTATTTTTTAACATATATGTATGTAAAATTGTAAAATAAATGAATTCAAACATTGAATTGTACACAATAACTTCAAAACAAACACAACACAAACGTCTCAAGTCTTCAACAATATTACAATCAAAGACTCCTAAACAAAACAACATACAAGTATTAAGTCTTCAACATTGAACATTATTACAATCAAACTCAAAGCATCACAATATCACAATCAAATTAAAAGTTACAATGACACAAATATAATAAATTGGGTAAATTTTATTTTATTTTATTCAATACCCAAACGGATCCCGAAATACCTGTTCGGGTGTAAATATAATATCCAAAACCCGACCCGAAAATATATTTCGGGTTCGGGTACCCAAACCCAAAATGTCAAATAAACCTAATTTTTCAGTCCCAAAAGAAAAATACCCGATCGGGTCGGGACGGGTCCCCAAAAACCCGACCCAAACGCCCAGCCCTAGAAATAGCCATCTTAGTATTAATATTTCAAACATCCAATGCATTTAAGATGTTGTTTCCAATAACTTGAATTTCACATGAAGTATTGACATCATCTACAACATCACATATATATACAACCATATTGTCACCAATTTCCTTGGTAGATGGCATACTCGCTGACTTTAAGGCATTAGAAGACAAGAGAAAAGGAAAGACTTGGCAACTGACATTCAAAAGAAGCATTCCGGCATTGTGATGAATCTGTATCAAGCCTTATGTTTGTGGAGTTATCATACATCCAAGTATGCCTTTTTTTCTACTTATCTTTCACTTTACACCGAAATGTGTTTATTGCTAGTCCAAGTATTATGTTTTTTTGTTGTTTACTTGATTCTTTCATGTTTTTCCCCGTCACAACTATGACATGATTATTTGTTAGGGTATTATTTCATTGGATGGGATGATGTTGCACTATCTGCTTTGGAGATTCGGGTCGAAAATGGATCTGGTGTTTTTTGTTGAAAATGGTTAGTTGTTATATTATTTTCTCTTATTCTTTTCTTTATCATTTTCTACATTTCTTTCTTTCATCCAGTTTATTACTTTTTCCATTTCTTCATTAATACATTTATTAGTTGTTAATTAATTTGTTAAATGGATTACATACTTATCAATCTATCAATTTCCATATCTAGGGATTTGGGAACACATTTAGAATGCTTTTTACCCATACAAATTGCAAACCACCGTGGCTGAAGCCGGGAGAAAAGAGTTAGAAGTATAATTTCCTAATTATTACAATTCAATGGGTAGAACCATTATTATAATGTTTCAATATCATTACAAACAAACATCAAAATTATATAAATTGCCTTTTGACCTGTTATTATTATTATTATATAAAATGTATGAGCTATATAAATTTTTAACAACTGTGTGATGCTGATATTACCCAAATTTGATTTTTTTTTGTGATTTCCAAACGAACTTTGAACATGAGCCCAATACCATGATTCTTAATCATTCACAACACGAAGAGTTAGAGGAGCTTAGAAAAACGAAGAATATGAAATCTTTATGCTACAATTTTTCCTTTCCTAGTACTTGAAACTCAATAATGTCTTTGATAGTCTATGAAATAATGTACGTACAAAAGTTCTAAAAATTGTTCCTTATGTTTATATGCATGAGGCTCGATTGGTAGAGATCGATGAACTTTAGAAGAAAGAAGTAACTTTGAGGAAATAACATTTTAACTAGATGCAAGGTAAAATTTAAAATAATTTATGTTATACATAATATATCTTGTTTTAGTCTATGATGCAAAAAAAAAAAAAAAAAAATTGTTGTTCATCTTTATCTATTGTTCAATGTTCCCTATCATTGTTGAATGATTATGTCTTGTTCTCTTAATTTGTTTTTTAGATATGAAAGACAAAATTGGAGTTTATTGTCGATGGAGGCCTCTCAATGAAAAATAAATTTCTAACAAGGTAAGAAATCTACTTACACGTATTGATGACTTCACTGTACAACTTGAGGCTACTGGGAAACAACACTTATATGATCGTGTTTTTTATGACGGTGCTACTCAAGAGGATGTTTGTAAGGAAGCCTTTGCAAATATAATAAAATTCTATCTAATTAATAGTATTAAAATATATTTAGAGTAATCAAATATTTTTTTGACTTTAAATTAATTGATGTTCCCTTGTTTCGTTTTACCATAATGTTGGACATCATTCAATCTGTTGATGATGGATACAATGTGTGCATATTTGCATACGGACAATCTGATTCCGAAAAGACATTCACACTTTATGGATCCAAGGACAATCTCGGGCTCATTCCACGTGTTATGTCAGAACTTTTTGATATTTTGAATCGGGATAAGAGAAAATATTCATTTAAACTGAAGGTAAAGGTTTGAATTATGATTTTTTCATTTCTTTCGACTGGATCTTATTACATCATAAGCTAAACAATTTTTTTTTTTTTTTTTTTTTTTGCATCATAGGCTAAACAAGATATATTATGCATAACATAAATCATTTTAAATTTTACTTGTATCAAGTTAAAATGTTATTTCCTCAAAGCTACTTCTTTCTTGTAAAGTTAATCCATCTCAACCAATCGAGCCTCATGCATCTTCATGTAAGGAACAATTGTTAGAACCTTTGTACGTGCATTATTTCATAGACTATCAAAGACATTAGTGAGTTTCAAGTACTAGAAAAGGAAAAAATTGTAGCATAAAGATTTCACCTTCTTAATTTGTCTAAGCTCTTCTAACTCTTCAAGTTGTGAATGATTAAGCATCATTGTATTGCACTCATGTTCAAAGTTCGTCTGGAAAACACAAAAAAAAACAAATTTTGGTATTATCAGCATCACACAGTTGTCAAAATTTAGATAGCTTAGACATTCTCATCAACATCCTTCCTTTCAAGTCTTTCTTCAAGTAACCGGATCTTATGGTTATGTTTTCTATTATCTTCTTTTTCAACATGCAATTGTTCGCGCAAAACCTGTATATACAATAGTAAAAAGTTTTCTCGTAAAAGAAAATTCATATACTTATCAATAATCTTCTAATGAAATTTGAGTAGTTAATTTTGTTACTTAATTAAGAGAACAATGACAACACTATTTTCAGTAGCTTTGGAATGCAATGAACTGACACGCTAGTTTTCTTCTATAATGTTTTTTTTCAAGTTCTACATTGTTTTATTAACATTAATCTCTTACAACAAATATATATAAAAAGTTGCAAATTCACAAAAGTAGTCTCCAAAGGCTACTCCTCATTGTTACGTTTTTTAAGGTAGTCTTCTTGGAGTGCATAATCCTCGATATATGTAACTAAAGCATTGTAGATTTTTTTTACCTGAATTTAATGAGAATGTCACGACTAACAACACAATGCAATAATAATAATAATAATAACTTGAGTTTACAAGAAGTATTGACATTTTCGACCACATCACATATATATACAACCAGATAGTCACAATTTTCCTTGGTAGGTGGCATACTCGCTGACTTTAAGGCGTTAGAAGTTAAGAGAAAATGAGAGGCTTGGCAATTGACATTCAAAAGAAAGCTATTCCGACATTGTGATGAATCTGTATCAAACCCTATGTTTGTGGAGTTATCATACATCCAAGTATGCTTTTTTTTTTTCTACTAATCTTTCACTTTACACATCTTTCACTTTACACCTAAATGTGTTTATTGCTAGCCCTAATATTGTGTTTTTAAGTTGTTTTGTTGATGCTCTCATGTTCTTCCCCTGTTACAGCTACGACACGATTATTTGTTAGGCAATTATTTTGTTGGATGTATGATAACTCCACAAACATAGGGTTTGATACAGATTCATCACAATGCCGGAATAACTTCATTTTGAATGTCAGTTGCCAAGCCTTTCATTTTCTCTGGTTTTCTGATGCCTTAAAGTCAGCGAGTATGCCACCTACCTAGGAAATTGGTTACTATCTGGTTGTATATATATGTGATGTGGAAAAAGATATAAATACTTATTGTGAAATTCTGGTTATTGGAAACAACATCTTAAATGCATTGGATGTTTGAAATATGACACTAAATAATCAATGAGAAGATAAAAACAACTGAAATAGCTAGGGTTGGGCTCGGGTCGGGTACCCGAAATTTGTGGGTATTTCGGGTTTTGGGTTTCGGTTACCCGAAATTTCACATCTTTTTTTTTAATATATATATGAATGTACAAGAAATCTTATTTTTGAACATATATGTATGTAAAATTGTAAAATAAATGAATTCAAACATTGAATTGTACACAATAACTTCAAAACAAACACAACACAAACGTCTCAAATCTTCAACAATATTACAATCAAAGACTCCTAAACAAAACAACATACAAGTATTAAGTCTTCAACATTGAACATTATTACAATCAAACTCAAAGCATCACAATATCACAATCAAATTAAAAGTTACAATGACACAAATATAATAAATTGGGTAAATTTTATTTTATTTTATTCAATACCCAAACGGATCCCGAAATACCTTTTCGGGTGTAAATATAATATCCAAAACCAGACCCGAAAATATATTTCGGGTTCGGGTACCCAAACCCAAAATGTCAAATAAACCTAATTTTTCAGTCCCAAAAGAAAAATACCCGATCGGGTCGGGACGGGTCCCCAACAACCCGACCCAAACGCCCAGCCCTAGAAATAGCCATCTTAGTATTAATATTTCAAACATCCAATGCATTTAAGATGTTGTTTCCAATAACTTGAATTTCACATGAAGTATTGACATCATCTACGACATCACATATATATACAACCAGATAGTCACCACTTTCCTTGGTAGATGGCATACTCGCTGACTTTAAGGCATTAGAAGACAAGAGAAAAGGAAAGACTTGGCAACTGACATTCAAAAGAAGCATTACGGCATTGTGATGAATCTGTATCAAGCCTTATGTTTGTGGAGTTATCATACATCCAAGTATGCCTTTTTTTCTACTTATCTTTCACTTTACACCTAAATGTGTTTATTGCTAGTCCAAGTATTATGTTTTTTTGTTGTTTACGTGATTCTTTCATGTTTTTCCCCGTCACAACTATGACATGATTATTTGTTAGGGTATTATTTCATTGGATGGGATGATGTTGCACTATTTGCTTTGGAGATTCTGGTCGAAAATGGATCTGGTGGTTTTTGTTGAAAATGGTTAGTTGTTATATTATTTTCTCTTATTCTTTTCTTTATCATTTTCTACATTTCTTTCTTTCATCCAGTTTATTACTTTTTCCATTTCTTCATTAATACATTTATTAGTTGTTAATTAATTTGTTAAATGGATTATGTAACACCCCAATCCCACATTGATTGTGGATGAATTGTTTGAATGGTTAATAAAGACTTGACCTACTTCTACTTGTCAATATGGGCTTAAGCATTTTGGGCTAGTGGACTAAAGCTCAACAATTTTGACAAGGCCAGAAGTGGGTCAAGGTCTTTACAAATGGTATCAGAGCCGACTTCGTGGTGTTATCCATGAGGGCGGTCTTGGGCATATTGATCTGGACTCGACGAGGACGTCGAGTATTTGAGTTGGGGAGATTGTAACACCCCAATCCCACATTGATTGTGGATGAATTATTTGAATGGTTAATAAAGACTTGACCTACTTCTACTTGTCAATATGGGCTTAAGCATTTTGGGTTAGTTGATTAGAGCCCAACAATGTTGATAAGGCCAGAAGTGGGTCAAGGTCTTTACAAATGAATTGTAACACCCCAATCCCACATTGATTGTGGATGAATTATTTGAATGGTTAATAAAGACTTGACCTACTTCTACTTGTCAACATGGGCTTAAGCATTTTGGGCTAGTGGACTAGAGCTCAACAATGTTGACAAGGCTAGAAGTGGGTCAAGGTCTTTACAAATGGTATCAGAGCCGACTTCGTGGTGTTATCCATGAGGGCGGTCTTGGGCTCTTGATCTGGACTCGACGAGGGCGTCGAGTATTTGAGTTGGGGGGATTGTAACACCCCAATCCCACATTGATTGTGGATGAATTGTTTGAATGGTTAATAAAGACTTGACCTACTTCTACTTGTCAATATGGGCTTAAGCATTTTGGGCTAGTGGACTAAAGCTCAACAATGTTGACAAGGCTAGAAGTGGGTCAAGGTCTTTACAAAAATTAAAATCGTGACCAAAACCCCAATCCCACATTGATTGTGGATGAATTGTTTGAATGATTAATAAAGACTTGACCTACTTCTACTTGTCAACATGGACTTAAGCATTTTTGGCTAGTAGACTAGAGCCCAACAATGTTGACAAGGCCAGAAGTGGGTCAAGGTCTTTACAAATGGTATCAGAGCCGACTTCGTGGTGTTATCCATGAGGGCGGTCTTGGGCTATTGATCTGGACTCGACGAGTACGTCGAGTATTAGAGTTGGGGAGATTGTAAAACCCCAATCCCACATTGATTGTGGATGAATTGTTTGAATGATTAATAAATACTTGACCTACTTCTACTTGTCAACATGGGCTTAAGCATTTTGGGCTAGTAGACTAGAGCCCAACAATGTTGACAAGGCCAGAAGTGGGTCAAGGTCTTTACAGATTACATACTTATCAATCTATCAATTTCCATATCTAGGGATTTGGGAACACATTTAGAATGTTTTTTACCCATACAAATTGCAAACCACCGTGGCTGAAGCCGGGAGAAAAGAGTTAGAAGTATAATTTCCTAATTATTACAATTCAATGGGTAGAACCATTATTATAATGTTTCAATATCATTACAAACAAACATCAAAATTATATAAATTGCCTTTTGACCTGTTATTATTATTATTATATAAAATGTATGAGCTATCTAAATTTTTGACAACTGTGTGATGCTGATATTACCAAAATTTGATTTTTTTTTGTGATTTCCAAACGAACTTTGAACATGAGCACAATACCATGATGCTTAATCATTCACAACACGAAGAGTTAGAGGAGCTTAAAAAAACGAAGAATGTGAAATCTTTATGCTACAATTTTTCCTTTCCTAGTACTTGAAACTCAATAATGTCTTTGATAGTCTATGAAATAATGTACGTACAAAAGTTCTAAAAATTGTTCCTTATGTTTATATGCATGAGGCTCGATTGGTAGAGATCGATGAACTTTACAAGAAAGAAGTAACTTTGAGGAAATAACATTTTAACTAGATGCAAGGTAAAATTTAAAATAATTTATGTTATACATAATATATCTTGTTTTAGTCTATGATGCAAAAAAAAAAAAAAAAAAATTGTTGTTCATCTTTATCTATTGTTCAATGTTCCCTATCCATTGTTGAATGATTATGTCTTGTTCTCTTAATTTGTTTTTCAGATATGAAAGACAAAATTGGAGTTTATTGTCGATGGAGGCCTCTCAATGAAAAATAAATTTCTAACAAGGTAAGAAATCTACTTACACGTATTGATGACTTCACTGTACAACTTGAGGCTACTGGGAAACAACACTTATATGATCGTGTTTTTGATGACGGTGCTACTCAAGAGGATGTTTGTAAGGAAGCCTTTGCAAATATAATAAAATTCTATCTAATTAATAGTATTAAAATATATTTAGAGAAATCAAATATTTTTTTGACTTTAAATTAATTGATGTTCCCTTGTTTCGTTTTACCATAATGTTGGACATCATTCAATCTGTTGATGATGGATACAATGTGTGCATATTTGCATACGGACAATCTGATTCCGAAAAGACATTCACACTTTATGGATCCAAGGACAATCTCGGGCTCATTGCACGTGTTATGTCAGAACTTTTTGATATTTTGAATCGGGATAAGAGAAAATATTCATTTAAACTGAAGGTAAAGGTTTGAATTATGCTCTTCTAACTCTTCGAGTTGTAAATGATTAAGCATCGTTGTATTGCACTCATGTTCAATGTTCGTCTGGAAATAACAAAAAAGAAAAAAAAACAAATTTTGGTATTATCAGCATCACACAGTTGTCAAAATTTAGATAGCTTAGACATTCTCATCAACATCCTTCATTTCAAGTCTTTCTTCAAGTAACCGGATCTTATGGTTATGTTTTCTATTATCTTCTTTTTCAACATGCAATTGTTCGCGCAAAACCTGTATATACAATAGTAAAAAGTTTTCTCATAAAAGAAAATTCATATACTTAGGCAATTATTTTGTTGGATGGGATGATGATGCACGGCTTAACTAGAAGAAAAATAATACTTAGATGTATGATAACTCCACAAACATAGGGTTTGATACAGATTCATCACAATGCCGGAGTAACTTCTTTTGAATGTCAGTTGTCAAGCATTTCATTTTCTCTGGTCTTCTGATGCCTTAAAGTCAGCGAGTATGCCACTTACCTAGGAAATTGGTGACTATCTGGTTGTATATATATGTGATGTGGAAAAAGATATCAATACTTATTGTGAAATTCAGGTTATTGGAAACAACATCTTAAATGCATTGGATGTTTGAAATATGACACTAAATAATCAATGAAAAGATAACAACAACTGAAATAGCTAGGGTTGGGCGCGGGTCGGGTACCCGATATGGCTGGTATTGAATTTTAACACCCAAAACCCGACCCGATATAGCTCGGTACACGAAATTTCACCTCTTTTTTTTAATATATATATAAATGTACAAGATATCTTATTTTTGAACATATATGTATGTAAAATTGTAAAATAAATGAATTCAAACATTGAATTGTACACAATAACTTAAAAACAAACGCAACACAAACGTTTCAAGTCTTCAACAATATTACAATCAAAGACTCCTAAACAAAACACAACATACAAGTCTTAAGTCTTCAACATTGAACATTACTACAATCAAACTCGAAACATCACAATATCACAATCAAATTAAAAGTTACAATGACACAAATATAATAAATTGGGTCTATTTTATTTTATTTTATTTTATTCAATACCCAAACGGATCCCGAAATACCCGTTCGGGTGTAAGTATAATATCCAAAACCCGACCCGAAAATATATTTCGAGTTCGGGTACCCAAACCCGAAATGTCAAATAAACCTAATTTTTCAGTCCCAAACGAGAAATACCCGATCGGGTCGGGACGGGTCCCCAAAAACACGACCCAAACGCCCAGCCCTAGAAATAGCCATCTTAGTATTAATATTTCAAACATCCAATGCATTTAAGATGTTGTTTCCAATAACTTGAATTTCACAGGAAGTATTGACATCTTCTACCACATCACATATATATACAACCAGATAGTCACCACTTTCCTTGGTAGATGGCATACTTGCTGACTTTAAAGCATTAGAAGACAAGAGAAAATGAGAGACTTGACAACTGACATTCAAAAGGATGCTATTCCAGCATTGTGATGAATCCGTATCAAGCCCTATGTTTGTGGAGTTATCATACATCCAAGTATGTTTTTTTTCTACTTATCTTTCACTTTACACCTAAATATGTTTATTGCTAGTCCTAGTATTATGTTTTTTTGTTGTTTAAGTGTTGCTCTCATGTTTTTTCCCCGTCACAACTATGACCTGATTATTTGTTAGGGAATTATTCATTGGATGGGATGATGTTGCACTATCTGCATTGGAGATTCGGGTTGAAAAATAGATCTGGTGTTTTTGTTGAAAATGGTTAGTTGTTATATCATTTTCTCTTATTCTTTTCTCTATCATTTTCTACATTTCTTTCGTTCATCCTGTTTATAACTTTTTTCGTTTCTTCATTAGTACATTTATTAGTTGTTAATTAATTTTTTAAATGGATTACATACTTATCCATCTATCAATTTCCATATCTAGGGATTTGGGAACACATTTAGAATGATTTTTACCTAGACAAATTGCAACCACCGTGACTGAAGCCGGGAGAAAAGAGTTAGAAGTATAATTTCCTAGTTATTACCATTCAATGGGTAGAACCATTGTTATAATGTTTCAATATCATTACAAACAAACATCAAAATTATATAAATTGCCTTTAAACCTATTATTATTATTATTATTATTATTATTATTATTATTATTATTATTATATAAAATGTATGAGCTATCTAAATTTTTGACAACTGTGTGATGCTAATATTACCAAAATTTGATTTTTTTTTGCGATTTCCGGACGAACTTTGAACATGAGCGCAATACCATGATGCTTAATCACTCACAACACGAAGAGTTAGAGGAGCTTAGAAAAACGAAGAAGGTGAAATCTTTATGCTACAGTTGTTCCTTCTCCAGTACTTGAAACTCAATAATGTCTTTGATAGTCTATGAAGTAATGTACGTACAAAAGTTCTAACAATTGTTCCTTATGTTAATATGCATGAGTCTCAATTGGTTGAGATCGATGAACTTTACAAGAAAGAAGTAGCTTTGAGGAAATAACATTTTAACTAGATACAAGGTAAAATTTAAAATGATTTATGTTATACATAATATATCTTGTTTTAGCCTATGATACAAAAAAAAAACAAAAATTGTTGGTGATCTTTATCTATTGTGGAATGTTTCCTATCCATTGTTGATTGATTATGTCTTGTTCTCTTAATTTGTTTCTCAGATATGAAAGACAAAATTGGAGTTTATTGTCGATGGAGGCCTCTCAATGAAAAATAAACTTCTAACAAGGTAAGAAACGTACTTACACGTATTGATGACTTCACTGTACAACTTGAGGCTACAGGGAAACAACACTTATATGATCGTGTTTTTGATGACGGTGCTACTCAAGAGGATGTTTGTAAGGAAGCCTTTGTAAATATAATAAAATTCTATTTAATTAATAGTATTAAAATATATTTAGAGTAATCAAATATTTTTTTGACTTTAAATTAATTGATGTTCCCTTGTTTCTTTTTACTATAATGTTGGACATCATTCAATATGTTGTTGATGGATACAATATGTGCATATTTGCATACGGACAATCTGGTTCCGAAAAGACATTCACACTTTATGGATCCAAGGACAATCTCGGGCTCATTCCACGTGTTATGTCAGAACTTTTTGATATTTTGAATCGGGATAAGAGAAAATATTCATTTAAACTGAAGGTAAAGGTTTGAATTATGAATTTTTCATTTTCTCTCGACTGGATCTTCTTTTTAGTACCCTAATTCAAATAAGTCATTGATCTTTCACTTTTCTACTAATCTTATAATTCAATAGCATAAGTCACATTCATTGATCAATATTTATGTGATATATGTAGACGTATATGGTTGAATTATATAAGGAAAAGTTCATAGATCTTCTACTACCAATCAATGAAAAACTGAAGGGAGTCAAAGTTGTGAGGTAATTTTCTTCAAATGCTACTACCTTAGACTTTTCAACGCTTGATGATCTAATATCAATTATGAAGAGAGGGTTGGATGGACGGAAGACATCCCAAACTGTGATTAATGACAAAAGGTAGGGAGGGCTTTTTTCAGTATGTTTAAAAACTTTGGATTTCAGTTCAAGAGCATTTCCTTTAAATTATATATATAAAAAAAGGCCTTTACTTTAGGTTTGGCCGATCATTCACACAATTCCTCTGTCCATCGATTGATCACACGATTACGCATCCAATAAACCTATAGTGAATGGAAAAAAAAAAAGGCGATCCCTTCATTTGAATTTAGTCCTATTTATCTCTTTTAGCTTGTACAAATCTACAAAAGGTGATCAAAGAGTTGGATTCAAATAGTTCAAAATTCAAGTAAATACATGTTATTACACTTACCAAATAATCTAGTTTTCTCATTGTTTATTATCTTAACCTTTTACTATTTTAACCATATTCCAATGCAAACTATATTAATGCTAGTGTGTTCTTCAAGAATGAAACTTGATCAGTTTAAAATCGTGCATTATTACTTTTACACTGTAGTACCCTCTCATAGCAAATATCGTTGTCGCTAGAGACAAAACAAAAGATAAAAATGTTCTAAAATGCCATTTTCATTGTCAAATTTTATAGCAATTAATATTTCAATTCTCAAAATCAACAAACTAATTCATTTTCTTTTTGTTTTTTTAAACAACTAATTCACTTATTCAAAAATATCGCGATCTTGAACTTTTGTCATTCATCTCAATTTGGGATGTTTTCCGTCCATCCAACCCTCTCTTCATAATTGATATTATCAAGTGTTGAAAAGTTTAAGATAGTAGCATTGTCCACACAAAACTGGAAAAAAAAACATGGACAATACTTGAGGTAAAACAAAAGTCAAAATGAAGAAAGACAAGTTAATATGAATCTTCCAATAAATATTTGAAGAAATCATCTCATCGACTTTGACACCTTTCAGTTTTTCATTGATTGGTAGTAGAAGATCTATGAACTTTTCCTTATATAAATAACCATATACGCCTACATATATCACAAAAATATTGATAAACGAATGTGACTTATGCTATTGAATTATAAGATTAGTAGAAAAATGAAAGACCAATGACTTATTTGAATTAGGATACTAAAAATAAGATCCAGTCGAGAGAAAATGAAAAAATCATAATTCAAACCTTTACCTTCAATTTTAAAGAATACTTTCTCTTATCTCGATTCAAAATATCAAAAAGTTCTGGCATAGCACGTGGAATGAGCCCGGGATTGTCCTTGGGTCCATAAAGTGTGAATTTCTTTTCGGAACTAGATTGTCCGTATGCAAATATGCACACATTGTATCCATCAACAACAGATTGAATGATGTCCAACATTATGATAAAGCGAAACAAGGGCACATCAATTAATTTGAAAGTCAAAAAAATATTATGATTACTCTAAATATATTTTAATACTATTTATTAGATAGAATTTATTATATTTACAAAGGTTTCCTTACAAACATCCTCTTAAGTAGCACCATCTTCACAAACACGATCATATAAGTGATGTTTCCCTGTAGCCTCAAGTTGTACGGTGAAGTCATCAATACGTGTAAGTACATTTCTTACCTTGTTAGAAGTTTATTTTTTATTTAGAGGCCTCCATCGACAATAAACTCGAATATTTTCTTTCATATCTGAGAAACAAATTAAGAGAACAAGACATAATCATTCAACAATGGATAGGAAACATTCAACAATAGATAGAGATCACCAACAATTTTTTTTTTTTTTTTTTGCATCGTAGGCTAAACAAGATATATTATGCATAACATAAATCATTTTAAATTTTACTTGTATCTAGTTAAAATGTTATTTCCACAAAGCTACTTCTTTCTTGTAAAGTTCATCCATCTTAACCAATCGAGCCTCATGCATCTTCATGTAAGGAACAATTGTTAGAACCTTTGTACGTGCATTATTTCATAGACTATCAAAGACAATAGTGAGTTTCAAGTACTAGAAAAGGAAAAAATTGTAGCATAAAGATTTCACCTTCTTCATTTGTCTAAGCCCTTCTAACTCTTCGAGTTGTGAATGATTAAGCATCATTGTATTGCACTCATGTTCAAAGTTCGTATGGAAATCACAAAAAAAAAAAAAAAAAACAAATTTTGGTATTATCAGCATCACACAGTTGTCAAAATTTAGATAGCTTAGACATTCTCATCAACATCCTTCATTTCAAGTCTTTCTTCAAGTAACCGGATCTTATGGTTATGTTTTCTATTATCTTCTTTTTCAACATGCAATTGTTCGCGCAAAACCTGTATATACAATAGTAAAAAGTTTTCTCGTAAAAGAAAATTCATATACTTATCAATAATCTTCTAATGAAATATGAGTAGTTAATTTTGTTACTTAATTAAGAGAACAATGACAACACTATTTTCAGTAGCTTTGGAATGCAATGAACTGACACGCTAGTTTTCTTCTATAATGTTTTTTTTTTCAAGTTCTACATTGTTTTATTAACATTAATCTCTTACAACAAATATATATATAAAGTTGCAAATTCACAAAAGTAGACTCCAAAGGCTGCTCCTCATTGTTACGTTTTTTAAGGTAGTGTTCTTGGAGTGCATAATCCTCCATATATGTAACTAAAGCATTATAGATTTTCTTTACCTGAATTTAATGAGAATGTCGCGACTAACAACACAATGCAATAATAATAATAATAATAATAACTTGAGTTTACAAGAAGTATTGACATTTTCAACCACATCACATATATATACAACCAGATAGTCACAAATTTCCTTGGTAGGTGGCATACTCGCTGACTTTAAGGCATCAGAAGACAAGAGAAAATGAGAGGCTTGGCAATTGACATTCAAAAGGAAGCTATTACGAGATTGTGATGAATCTGTATCAAACCCTATATTTGTGGAGTTATCAAACATCCAAGTATGCTTTTTTTTTTTTCTACTAATCTTTCACTTTACACCTAAATGTGTTTATTGCTAGCCCTAGTATTATGTTTTTAAGTTGTTTTATTGATGCTCTCATGTTCTTCCCCTGTTACAGCTACGACACGATTATTTGTTAGGCAATTATTTTGTTGGATGGGATGTTGATGCACAGTTAATTAGAAGAAAAATAATACTTGGATGTATGATAACTCCACAAACATAGGGTTTGATACAGATTCATCACAATGCCGGAATAACTTCTTTTTGAATGTCAGTTGCCAAGCCTTTCATTTTCTCTGGTCTTCTGATGCCTTAAAGTCAGCGAGTATGCCACCTACCTAGGAAATTGGTTACTATCTGGTTGTATATATATGTGATGTGGAAAAAGATATCAATACTTATTGTGAAATTCAGGTTATTGGAAACAACATCTTAAATGCATTGGATGTTTGAAATATGACTAGGGGTGAACGCGGTCGGGTTTGGGCGGGTTTGCATGAAAAAATCAATCCGACCCAACATGTACGGGTTGCCAATTTTTTAAACCGCACCCGCGTTGTTATTTTCATAAACCGTCCGGTTCGGGTGGAATAGGTGCGGGCTGGTGGCGGTCGGTTGGCGGGTTGAACGGAAACAATGTCATAAAATCTTGACATCCAAATATAAACAATTAAGCATATAATCTTAAGTTCTTCAAACAACAAATAAAATGTGTCAAATGTGTTCACTGTTAATTTTAAAATTAAATCCAAAAAGCAAAAAATACAAAACTATAATATAATCAACGATTTCTTACTAATTAAATCAATAGTCTCCACAAAAAAGAATATTACAAATCCCCACAAAAAAATTCATTACAAATCATCACTCACACATTACAAACAATAACAAATTAGTGAAGTTTCTTCTCAATTTTTCAACAACAAACTCTTTAGGAAATAATGTGCTAACATATTTGTACCATTAACATTAATATAAAAAAGAAACTTTAAGAAAGTTTGTTTATTTGTTCTTATTCATTTGTTAATAAATGTAATTTATTTCACACTTTTATTAAACAATGAATAAAAAGTACATCAAGGATGATTAAGTGCGGGTTGCGGGTGGGTCGGTTTATAACCATCAAACCCGTCACCCGACCCATAACGTGCGGGTTTACAAATTACCAACCCGTACTTGATTATTTTAAAAATAAAACCGACGGGTTGCGGGCGGGTTGGAGCGGGTCGGACGGGTGTGTCGGGTCGGGCGGGTTTATGAACACCCCTAAATATGACACTAAATAATCAATGGGAAGATAAAAACAACTGAAATAGCTAGGGTTGGGCTCGGGTCGGGTATTTAGGGTTTTGGGTATTTTGGGTCGGGTACCCGATATGGCTGGTATTGAATTTTCAAACCCAAAACCCGACCCGATATAGCGGGTACCCAAAATTTTCGGGTATTTCGGGTTTTGGGTTTCGGGTACCCGAAATTTCACCTCTTTTTTTTTAATATATATATAAATGAACAAGAAAAATCTTATTTTTGAACATATATGTATGTAAAATTGTAAAATAAATGAATTCAAACATTGAATTGTACACAATAACTTCAAAACAAACACAACACAAACGTCTCAAGTCTTCAACAATATTACAATCAAAGACTCCTAAACAAAACAACATACAAGTGTTAAGTCTTCAACATTGAACATTATTACAATAAAACTCAAAGCATCACAATATCACAATCAAATTAAAAGTTACAATGACACAAATATAATAAATTGGGTAAATTTTATTTTATTTTATTTTATTCAATACCCAAACGGATCCCGAAATATCTGTTCGGGTGTAAATATAATATCCAAAACCAGACCCGAAAATATATTTCGGGTTTGGGTACCCAAACCCCGAAATGTCAAATAAACCTAATTTTTCAGTCCCAAAAGAGAAATACCCGATCGGGTCGGGACGGGTTCCCAAAAACCCGACCCAAACGCCCAGCCCTAGAAATAGCCATCTTAGTATTAATATTTCAAACATCCAATGCATTTAAGATGTTGTTTCCAATAACTTGAATTTCACAAGAAGTATTGACATCTTCTACCACATCACATATATATACAACCAGATAGTCACCACTTTCCTTGGTAGATGGCATACTCGCTGACTTTAAGGCATTAGAAGACAAGAGAAAAGGAGAGACTTGGCAACTGACATTCAAAAGAAGCATTCTGGCATTGTGATGCATCTGTATCAAGCCCTATGTTTGTGGAGTTATCATACATCCAAGTATGCTTTTTTTCTACTTATCTTTCACTTTACACCTAAATGTGTTTATTGCTAGTCCAAGTATTATGTTTTTTTGTTGTTTACTTGATGCTTTCATGTTTTCCCCCGTCACAACTATGACATGATTATTTGTTAGGATATTATTTCGTTGGATGGGATGATGTTGCACTATCTGCTTTAGAGATCGGGTTGAAAATGGATCTGGTGTTTTTTGTTGAAAATGGTTAGTTGTTATATTATTTTCTCTTATTCTTTTCTCTATCATTTTCTACATTTCTTTCTTTCATCCAGTTTATTACTTTTTCCATTTCTTCATTAGTACATTTATTAGTTGTTAATTAATTTGTTAAATGGATTACATACTTATCAATCTATCAATTACCATATCTAGGGATTTGGGAACACATTTAGAATGTTTTTTACCCATACAAATTGCAAACCACCGTGGCTGAAGCCGGGAGAATAGAGTTAGAAGTATAATTTCCTAATTATTACCATTCAATGGGTAGAACCATTGTTATAATGTTTCAATTTCATTACAAACAAACATCAAAATTATATAAATTGCCTTTTGACCTATTATTATTATTATTATATAAAATGTATGAGCTATTTAAATTTTTTACAACTGTGTGATGCTGAAATTACCAAAATTTGATTTTTTTTTTTTGTGATTTCCAGACGAACTTTGAACCTTAGCGCAATACCATGATGCTTATTCATTCACAACACGAAGAGTTAGAGGAGCTTAGAAAAACGAAGAATGTGAAATCTTTATGCTACAATTTTTCATTTTCTAGTACTTGAAACTCAATAATGTCTTTGATAGTCTATGAAATAATGTACGTACAAAAGTTCTAAAAATTGTTCCTTATGTTAATATGCATGAGGCTCGATTGGTTGAGATCGATGAACTTTACAAGAAAGAAGTAACTTTGAGGAAATAACATTTTAACTAGATGCAAGGTAAAATTTAAAATGATTTATGTTATACATAATATATCTTGTTTTAGTCTATGAAGCAAAAAAAAAAAAATTGTTGGTGATCTTTATCTATTGTTCAATGTTCCCTATCCATTGTTGAATGATTATGTTTTGTTCTCTTAATTTGTTTTTCAGATATGAAAGAAAATATTCGAGTTTATTGTCGATGGAGGCCTCTCAATGAAAAATAAATTTCTAACAAGGTAAGAAATGTACTTACACGTATTGATGACTTCACTGTACAACTTGAGGCTACAGGGAAACAACACTTATATGATCGTGTTTTTTATGACGGTGCTACTCAAGAGGATGTTTGCAACGAAGCCTCTGTAAATATAATAAAATTCTATCTAATTAATAGTATTAAAATATATTTAGAGTAATCAAATATTTTTTTGACTTTAAATTAATTGATGTTCCCTTGTTTCGTTTTACCATAATGTTGGACATCATTCAATCTGTTGATGATGGATACAATGTGTGCATATTTGCATAAGGACAATCTGGTTCCGAAAAGACATTCACACTTTATGGATCCAAGGACAATCTCGGGCTCATTCCACGTGTTATGTCAGAACTTTTTTATATTTTGAATCGGTATAAGAGAAAATATTCATTTAAACTGAACGTAAAGCTTTGAATTATGATTTTTTCATTTCTTTTGACTGGATCTTATTACATCATAGGCTAAACAAATTGTTTTTTTTTTTTTTTTTTTGCATCATAGGCTAAACAAGATATATTATGCATAACATAGATTATTTTAAATTTTACTTGTATCAAGTTAAAATGTTATTTCCTCAAAGCTACTTCTTTCTTGTAAAGTTCATCCATCTCAACCAATCGAGCCTCATGCATCTTCATGTAAGGAACAATTGTTAGAACCTTCTTACGTGCATTATTTCATAGACTATCAAAGACATTAGTGAGTTTCAAGTACTAGAAAAGGAAAAAATTGTAGCATAAAGATTTCACCTTCTTCATTTGTCTAAGCTCTTCTAACTCTTCGAGTTGTAAATGATTAAGCATCGTTGTATTGCACTCATGTTCAATGTTCGTCTGGAAATAACAAAAAAGAAAAAAAAACAAATTTTGGTATTATCAGCATCACACAGTTGTCAAAATTTAGATAGCTTAGACATTCTCATCAACATCCTTCCTTTCAAGTCTTTCTTCAAGTAACCGGATCTTATGGTTATGTTTTCTATTATCTTCATTTTCAACATGCAATTGTTCGCGCAAAACTTGTATATACAATAGTAAAAAGTTTTCTCGTAAAAGAAAATTCATATACTTATCAATAATCTTCTAATGAAATATGAATAGTTAATTTTGTTACTTAATTAAGAGAACAATGACAACACTATTTTCAGTAGCTTTGGAATGCAATGAACTGACACGCTAGTTTTCTTCTATAATGTTTTTTTTTTCAAGTTCTATATTGTTTTATTAACATTAATCTCTTAAAACAAATATATATATAAAGTTGCAAATTCACAAAAGTAGACTCCAAAGGCTGCTCCTCATTGTTACGTTTTTTAAGGTAGTCTTCTTGGAGTGCATAATCCTTCATATATGTAACTAAAGCATTATAAATTTTCTTTACCTGAATTTAATGAGAATGTCACGACTAACAACACAATGCAATAATAATAATAATAATAACTTGAGTTTACAAGAAGTATTGACATCTTCGACTACACCACATATATATACAACCGGATAGCACAAATTTCCTTGGTAGGTGGAATACTCGCTAACTTTAAGGCATCAGAAGACAAGAGAAAATGAGAGGCTTGGCAATTGACATTCAAAAGGAAGCTATTCCGACATTGTGATGAATCTGTATCAAACCCTATGTTTGTGGAGTTATCATACATCCAAGTATGCTTTTTTTTTCAACTAATCTTTCACTTTACACATCTTTCACTTTACACCTAAATGTGTTTATTGCTAGCCCTAGTATTATGTTTTTAAGTTGTTTTGTTGATGCTCTCATGTTCTTCTCTTGTCACAGCTACGACACGATTATTTGTTAGGCAATTATTTTGTTGGATGGGATGATGATGCACGACTTAATTAGAAGAAAAATAATACTTAGATTTTTGATAACTCCACAAACATAGGGTTTGATACAGATTCATCACAATGCCGGAATAACTTCTTTTTGAATGTCAGTTGCCAAGCCTTTCATTTTCTTTGGTCTTCTGATGCCTTAAAGTCAGCGAGTATGCCACCTACCTAGGAAATTGGTGACTATCTGGTTGTATCTATATGTGATGTGGAAGAAGATTACAATACTTATTGTGAAATTCAAGTTATTGGAAACAACATCTTAAATGCATTGGATGTTTGAAATATGACACTAAATAATCAATGAAAAGATAACAACTGAAATAGCTAGGGTTGGGCGCGGGTCAGGTATCTGATATGGCTGGTATTGAATTTTCACACCCAAAACCCGACCCGATATAGCGGGTACCCGAAATTTGTGGGTATTTCGGGTTTTGGGTTTCGGGTACCCGAAATTTCACATCTTTTTTTTAATATATATATAAATGTACAAGAAATCTTATTTTTGAACATATATGTATGTAAAATTGTAAAATAAATGAATTCAAACATTGAATTGTACATAAGAACTTCAAAACAAACGCAACACAAACGTCTCAAGTCTTCAACAATAGTACAATCAAAGACTCCTAAACAAAACATAACATACAAGTCTTAAGTCTTCAACATTGAACATTACTACAATCAAACTCGAAACATCACAATATCACAATCAAATTAAAAGTTACAATGACACAAATATAATAAATTGGGTCAATTTTATTTTATTTTATTCAATACCCAAACGGATCCCGAAATACCCATTCGGGTGTAAATATAATATCCAAAACCCGACCCGAAAATATATTTCGGGTTCGGGTACCCAAACCCGAAATGTCAAATAAACCTAATTTTTCAGTCCCAAACGAGAAATACCCGATCGGGTCGGGACGGGTCCCCAAAAACCCGACTCAAACGCCCAGCCCTAGAAATAGCCATCTTAGTATTAATATTTCAAACATCCAATACATTTAAGATGTTGTTTCCAATAACTTGAATTTCACAGGAAGTATTGACATCTTCTACCACATCACATATATATACAACCAGATAGTCACCACTTTCCTTGGTAGATGGCATACTCGCTGACTTTAAGGCATTAGAAAACAAGAGAAAAGGAGAGACTTGACAACTGACATTCAAAAGGATGTTATTCCAGCATTGTGATGAATTTGTATCAAGCCCTATGTTTGTGGAGTTATCATACATCCAAGTATGTTTTTTTCTACTTATCTTTCACTTTACACCTAAATATGTTTATTGTTAGTCCTAGTATTATGTTTTTTTGTTGTTTACGTGATGATTTCATGTTTTTCCCCCGTCACAACTATGACATGATTATTTGTTAGGGAATTATTTCATTGGATGGGATGATGTTGCACTATCTGCATTGGAGATTCTGGTTGAAAATGGATCTGGTGTTTTTGTTGAAAATGGTTAGTTGTTATATTATTTTCTCTTATTCTTTTCTCTATCATTTTCTACATTTCTTTCATTCATCCTGTTTATAACTTTTTTCGTTTCTTCATTAGTACATTTATTAGTTGTTAATTAATTTTTTAAATGATTTACATACTTATCCATCTATCAATTTCCATATCTAGGGATTTGGGAACACATTTGGAATGATTTTTACCCAGACAAATTGCAACCACATTGACTGAAGCTGGGAGAAAAGAGTTAGAAGTATAATTTCCTAATTATTACCATTCAATGGGTAGAACCATTGTTATAATGTTTCAATATCATTACAAACATCAAAAATTATATAAATTGCCTTTTGACCTATTATTATTATTATTATATAAAATGTATGAACTATCTAAATTTTTTAAAACTGTGTGATGCTAATATTACCAAAATTTGATTTTTTTTTTTGCGATTTTCAGACGAACTTTAAACATGAGCGCAATACCATGATGCTTAATCATTCACAACACGAAGAGTTCGAGGAGCTTAGAAAAACGAAGAAGGTGAAATCTTTATGCTACAGTTGTTCATTTTCTAGTACTTGAAACTCAATAATGTCTTTGATAGTCTATGAAATAATGTACGTTCAAAAGTTCTAACAATTGTTCCTTATGTTAATATGCATGAGGCTCGATTGGTTGAGATCGATGAACTTTACAAGAAAGAAGTAGCTTTGAGGAAATAACATTTTAACTAGATACAAGCAGTGTTTTGAAAACCGGACCGGACCGGCCGGTTGGCCCGGTTTAACCGCTAACCGGTCCCCAATCCGGTCCGATTTACCTCTAAAAACCAGTCTCCTAATTAACCAGTTCGAACCGGTAAAACCGGCTCCAAAACCGGTAAAACCAGTGAACCGGTAAAACCAGTGAACCAGTGGTTCACTTAAATTTTTTTTTTTTTTTTAAATTTAGAGATTTTTTGTTATTATTATTTATTTGAACTCTTGTTTAACATTTAATAGAATTACATTTATATACTTTAATTGGAATAACATTCATTATTTTAGTGTTTTAACAATCAATAAGGAACAATCAATGCAATATTACAATATTTTTTACATAAAGAAGTACATAACCATTTTCTCATTATTGTGAATAATATTATTTTGTGTATGAAATTATGCAAATCAATTGCCATATACACATCAAGTTACAACAATAGAACCCAAATGAACAAGCCAAAACTTTGAAAATGTGATGAACTTTGAATTTTGTTGTCTTATTTTGAATGTACGTATCTTTGAGGGATACTTGAGATTTATATTTTTGACATTGATCTTAATTTTTAAGACATTTTGATTATTTGCATGAAACAATAAAAATTTATATTGACAAAGAATGATAATTGTATTTTAGATAATCTAAAAATATATATATATAAATATTACATAATAATAAAGTCACACCGGTTATACCGATCGAACCAGTGGTCGACCCGATCTAACCGATCGAACCAGTAACCAGTAGGGCTTCCGGTTCAATGACCGGTCCGATTTTAAAAACACTGGATACAAGGTAAAATTTAAAATGATTTATGTTATACATAATATATCTTGTTTTAGCCTATGATGCAAAAAAAAAAAATTGTTGGTGATCTTTATCTATTGTGGAATGTTTCCTATCCATTGTGGAATGTTTTCTATCCATTGTTGAATGATTATGTCTTGTTCTCTTAATTTGTTTCTCAGATATGAAAGACAAAATTGGAGTTTATTGTCGATGGAGGCCTCTCAATAAAAAATAAACTTCTAACAAGGTAAGAAATGTACTTACACGTATTGGTGACTTCACTGTACAACTTGAGGCTACAGGGAAATAACACTTATATGATCGTGTTTTTTATGACGGTGCTACTCAAGAGGATGTTTGTAAGGAAGCCTTTGTAAATATAATAAAATTCTATTTAATTAATAGTATTAAAATATATTTAGAGTAATCAAATTGGGGGTGGGGGGGGGGGGGGGTGGGGGGGGGGGGGGGTGGGGGGGGGGGGGGGTGGGGGGGGGGGGGGGTGGGGGGGGGGGGGGGTGGGGGGGGGGGGGGGTGGGGGGGGGGGGGGGTGGGGGGGGGGGGGGGTGGGGGGGGGGGGGGGTGGGGGGGGGGGGGGGTGGGGGGGGGGGGGGGTGGGGGGGGGGGGGGGTGGGGGGGGGGGGGGGTGGGGGGGGGGGGGGGTGGGGGGGGGGGGGGGTGGGGGGGGGGGGGGGTGGGGGGGGGGGGGGGTGGGGGGGGGGGGGGGTGGGGGGGGGGGGGGGTGGGGGGGGGGGGGGGTGGGGGGGGGGGGGGGTGGGGGGGGGGGGGGGTGGGGGGGGGGGGGGGTGGGGGGGGGGGGGGGTGGGGGGGGGGGGGGGTGGGGGGGGGGGGGGGTGGGGGGGGGGGGGGGTGGGGGGGGGGGGGGGTGGGGGGGGGGGGGGGTGGGGGGGGGGGGGGGTGGGGGGGGGGGGGAATCTTTATGCTACAATATTTTTCTTTTCTAGTACTTGAAACTCACTAATGTCTTTGATAGTCTATGAATTAATGCACGTACAAAGGTTCTAACAATTGTTCCTTACGTGAATATGCATGAGGCTCGATTGGTTGAGATGGATGAACTTTACAAGAAAGAAGTAGCTTTGAGGAAATAACATTTTAACTAGATACAAGGTAAAATTTATAATGATTTATGTTATACATAATATATCTTGTTTTAGCCTATGATGAAAAAAAAAAAATTGTTGGTGATCTTTATCTATTGTTGAATGTTCCCTATCCATTGTTGAATGATTATGTCTTGTTCTCTTAATTTGTTTCTCAGATATGAAAGATAAAATTCGAGTTTATTGTCGATGGAGGCCTCTCAATAAAAATAAACTTCTAACAAGGTAAGAAATGTACTTACACATATTGATGACTTCATCGTACAACTTGAGGCTACAGGGAGACAACACTTATATGATTTTGTTTTTTATGATGGTGCTACTCAAGAGGATGTTTGTAAGGAAACCTTTGTAAATATAATAAATTTTATCTAATAAATAGTATTAAAATATATTTAGAGTAATCATAATATTTTTTTTGACTTTCAAATTAATTGATGTGCCCTTGTTTCGTTTTACCATAATGTTGGATATCATTCAATCTGTTTTTGATGGATACAATGTGTGCATATTTGCATACGGACAATCTGGTTCCGAAAAGAAATTCACACTTTATGGACTCAAGGACAATCCTGGGCTCATTCCACGTGTTATGTCAAAACTTTTTGATATTTTGAATCGAGATAAGAGAAAGTATTCTTTTAAATTAAAGCTAAATGTTTGAATTATGATTTTTTCATTTTCTCTCGACTGGATCTTATTTTTAGTACCCTAATTCCAATAAGTCATTGGTCTTTCATTTTTCTACTAATCTTATAATTCAATAGCATAAGTCACATTCGTTTATCAATATTTTTGTGATATTCGTATATGGTTGAATTATATAAGGAAAAGTTCATAGATCTTCTACTACCAATCAATGAAAAACTGAAGGGTGTCAAAGTCGATGAGATGATTTTTTTAAATATTTATTGGAAGATTCATATTAACTTGTCTTTCTTCATTTTGACTTTTGTTTTACCTCAAGTATTATCCATGTTTGTTTCAGTTTTGTGTGGACAATGCTACTATCTTAGACTTTTCAACGCTTGATAATCTAATATCAATTATGAAGAGAGGGTTGGACGGACAGAAAACATCCCAAATTGATATGAATGACAAAAGTTCAAGATCGCGATATTTTTGAAAAAGTGAATTAGTTTTTTAAAGAAAACAAAAAGAAAATGAATTAGTTGCTTGATTTTGAGAATTGAAATATTAACTGCTATAAAATTTGACAATGAAAATGACATTTTAGAACATTTTTATGTTTTGTTTTGTCTCTAGCGACAACAATATTTGCTATAAGAGGGTACTACAGTGTAAAAGTAATAATGCACGATTTGAAACTGATCAAGTTTCATTCTTGATGAACACACTAGCATTAATATAGTTTGCATTGGAATATGATTAATATAGTACATGGTTTAGATAGTAAACAATGAAAAAACTAGATTATTTGGTAAGTGTAATTACATGTATTTATTTTGAACTATTTGAATCCAACTCTTTGATCACCTTTTGTAGATTTGTACTAGCTAAAAGCGGTAAATATGACTAATTTCAAATGAAGGGATATCAGTGCAATTTACCCTCAGTTAATAATACAATCGCAAAATATGACAACTTTTTTTTTTTTGATAAATTACCAAACAAAGAAAAATAAAAGGTTACAATCGGTCAACAAGGGGATCCCCGTCGCAAAAAACGTAAATTGGAGGAAAAGAAAGATTTAAAAAAAAAAAAAGTAAAATAGTTGTATAGGCGAGTCCAATGAGACAAGTTATGGGCTACCCAATTAAAATTCCTAGATACAAATTTGATATGCCATTTAGTGGCCCATTTAGGTCACTTTAACCAAAATTTCTTGATGTGCAAGGCCAAGTCATTTATGTGACAATTTGACAAAATGGAGTGCAAAACTAATTCATTTAATTTGTACCCAATACTTCAAACACAAAAGACAAATTGCAAAAAAAGATAAGATGTTTTGTGGGGACAGAGGCCCTATCTACCCAGCAGCAAATGGCCATTAGGCTGCACCAAAGGAGACGTACTATACATAGTAAGCAATTTTGCGAGGATTCTTCACGTGCACCTTCATTTTGTTAATTTGACATTGACACGGCAAGATGTTCGAATTACTTCGGGGAAATGTTCTCACTTAATATGATTGATGCGTTTTGAAAATGATTAAACATTTGAATAAAAGAAAAATGAATTTTTTGACCGGATCAATTTAAAGTTCAATTTTACTCTCCACTTCTAAAAGTTGGTGAAATATCATTAGATATATGTTGCACAAAATCGATTAATATAACTCAACAAAAAAGATAGATTAATATAGAATCTTGCTCACTCTGTTATTTTTTTACTTCATTGACTAAAATGTAAAGTTAATTTTTTAATTTTTAAGTGACTACTTAAATAGAGTTTTTACACTTATAGAGTTTGAATCCTTCTAAGAGGTATTAATATATATAGAGTTATATAATATTATCAAATTATAGTTAAAATCAATTAAATAAATTCTTTATTAATAATTTTTTAAGATTTGATCAATTCATAATTGTGTAATGGAATGAAAATATTGAGGAGATTTATTAAAAAAAAAAAAAGAAAGGGCTATTAAATAATAACTAGTTCCGAAACACACGTGTTTTAAGTTTTCCTTTCAGGTTTTCAGTTCCAATTTCCAAACATCAACACAACAATCATAGTGGGAGAGAGATACACTGCTCAACAACAATGGCATTCGCATCTTCTGTATCTCCATCTTATTCTTTACCAAATCTTTCTTCTAAACCCAGAAAAATATTGACAGCGCCAAACAAGATCCACCATTTTACTCTCCTTCAAAATACTCCCATTTTCAGGTATACATTTCTTCATAATTTATTTTTTTCTGTGTGAGGAGAACCCAATTTAAAGGACTTGTTTGTTTCCATAATGGACCTTTAGAATGATTTATTGTTGTTTAATGCATAAAATATTGAATATTTTTTCTTTGTGCTTTTTTTCAAGGTACTGAATGAATGGTTGAGGTAATAAAGATTCAATTTTTTTGGTTGTCTGCCCTACTTAAATTATTTTTCTTCAAATTAAAATGTTAGTTATTATGTTTCATTTTTCTTTTAAATATTAATATCATTTTTAAAATGCATATTGAGGTATTGAACTGTTTACTCTAATAAAAGATGAACTGATCTTGCTGAATGCTGTCCTGTCCCTAAAATTACAAAGCTTGGATTTTTATTAACTTTTAATCAACATATGACCAATTTATGTGGTTATAAGGTTTCATTATTGATTGTCATTACCATATTTCTATAGCTCGAGCTTCGAATTGATGCATGAAACATGTACGACTAGGGGAGATAAAAAGTTTGGATTCAGCAAAACACATCTTTGAGTTTACAGGGAGTGGTATTTTTATGATACTGGTGAAAAGATATGCCAAGAAAGTTACTGTCATAGTTTATCCTTTTTGTTGGCATAATTTTTGCTGTTGTGTATTGCTAACTTGTGAGAGCTCAATCCTGCGACAAAGAGTGGTTATATCTTCATCAAGATGTGCTTCGTCTAGTACTAGATGAGGGGCGTGTTTTTCTTATTTCATCCTGTTTATTAGACTATTTTCTAATATTACAATGTTACTTTATTGGAGGACAATCACATGGTTCTGTTTTTAGATAATCGTGTTTGAGCCATTAATTGGTTGGATGATTAAAACTTATTTTCATTCCCTGGTTTCAATTATGACATTTTGAAATGAGATGTATAGGAATTAATGGTGTTTGGTAATTTACTAATTTCTTTTCTTTTAGTTTCTCTATCCCCTAATGAAACAGAACAAGTATCCTTAGTTCATTCCACAGTCCGCATGTTATTTAGTTCTGTAATTTCCTATTTTCTGGAAGACTAAGGTTGCTTTTCATGATAAACTTTCGGATTGACATTCTTGTTGATATTTTCCCAAATGCTGAAGATAAATCTTTTTGTTCTTAATCACAGAATAGGATGTGATTCCAAATTGCAAGGAAGAAATTCATTAAACTTTAACATATCTGCTTCAGCTACTACAACAGGTATCTCTGTCCTCCTCATTCATACATATTTAATTAGACTACTTTTAGAACGTGGATTTTAGTGAGGAAAGAATAAAGAAAATAAAAATGCACAAGTCATAAAGCCCAATGTTCTATGCCAGAATACTAACTAAAATATCATTTTTCTGATGGATAACAAAACTTGTAGATACATTGCTAGATGAAGCTTTGGAAAAAGCTCAACTTTCAAAGGGTGGTACTTGGTCTATCCATAAATTTGGTGGTACTTGTGTCGGAACTTCTGAAAGAATACAAAATGTTGCAGACATTGTAGTTAAGGATGAGTCGGAAAGAAAACTTGTAGTAGTGTCTGCTATGTCAAAGGTTACGGACATGATGTATGATCTCATATTCAGAGCACAGTCGAGGGACGATTCCTATATTATTGCATTGGATGCTGTTTTAGAAAAGCACAAGTCAACAGCAATTGATTTACTTCAAGGAGATGATCTGGCTAATTTCTTAACTCGGTTGCATAAGGACATTAATGACCTTAAGGCCATGTTACGTGCAATATACATTGGTATGCGATAATACTCGGTGATTTTTTCTTATTTTTATTATTTCTTGACTAAAATCCTCTTGATCTATTGCAGCTGGCCACGCGACAGAATCTTTTACAGATTTTGTTGTTGGACATGGCGAATTGTGGTCTGCTCAATTGCTCTCAGCTGTTGTGAGAAAGGTGATTCTTGATTGGTGCTTCTAATACTATGAATTGACCAACTTTTCAAGTTTTCTGAAACTGTTAGAGATAATAAATATAAAATGACTCCTCTCTAATAGGTTAAGGCCCTATATGGAAGAGTTTTGGCTCGGTCTCACTTGGTTTTGGTTTCGAAAAAAGGTTTGGGTGGTTCCATGAAACCTTTGAGACCCCATTTGGATTGAGTTTGGATGTTGGGTTTTGTGGATTTGAAACCCTATTTGAGCTTGGATGTTGGGGCATTGAAGGAAAAAACAGGTGGTAGGTGCCAGATCAATGTCTTTTATAGAGAAAAAGTAGGTGGTAGATGTCAAATCATTGTCTTTTATAGATTTGAATTTCAAGAGGTCTGGCTTGAGTCTCATTTAAGTTTCACCCAAACCCCATTTTGAAAGGTTTCGGCTCAGTTTCGCAAGACCTGCGAATCTAGACCAAAACTCTTCCATATAGGGCCTAAGCTGTTTAGATAAGGTGGTCATTTAATATGGTACCATAGGTCCTGTGTTCGAATATTAATAGGTCATCCAATAGAAACTAAGAATGCATCTAACAATAGAAACTAAGAATGCATCTAACATGTGTTCTTATACCATTTTCCCTTGTCCTTGTAGAGTGGGATAGAGTGTAGCTGGATGGACACAAGAGATGTCCTTGTTGTAAATCCTACTAGTACTAATCAAGTCGATCCCGATTATTTGGAGTCGAGCAATAGACTTGAAAAGTGGTGCTCTAAAAATAAATCGGACATGATTATTGCAACTGGGTTTATAGCCACCACTCCTCAAAATATTCCCACAACTTTGAAAAGGGACGGAAGTGACTTTTCAGCTGCAATTATGGGTGCTTTACTTGAAGCAGGACAAGTCACAATTTGGACTGATGTTGACGGCGTTTACAGTGCAGATCCTAGAAAAGGTATATTCCTTTTCTTATGATTTAGCATTGTTTGTTTTGATGATAATAGTTATATATCCTTAATTTTTTAACAGTTAATGAGGCGGTGATATTGGAAAAATTGTCGTATCAAGAGGCATGGGAAATGGTAATCACTTTCTGATACTGCCTTAACTTATTTAGCCTGATTTTTTTTTAATTTTGTATTAATCGTCCTTCGTTAATATTTATGTAGTCATACTTTGGAGCAAATGTTTTACATCCTCGAACAATTATTCCAGTAATGAAATATGACATTCCAATTGTCATAAGAAATATCTTCAACCTCTCTGCACCTGGGACAATGATTTGCCAAACCGGAGATTTTGGAAACATAGATGACCAGACAGTGGGGTCTTCAGTTAAAGGATTTGCAACAATTGACAATTTAGCCCTTGTAAATGTTGAAGGGTGAGCTTTCTATTCATATTTCATACAATTGAGATTCTCATAAATAGAAAATTGAGTTCTGGATTTTTGTTGTTGTGCAGAACGGGAATGGCAGGTGTTCCTGGTACTGCTAATGAAATTTTTGGTGCTGTTAAGGATGTTGGAGCTAATGTAATCATGATATCCCAGGTAACTAACTTAATTTTCTTTCATACTATAAGCATAATTTAACATTTTTTATGGAGGAAGCTTATTGAAATTTTTCTGACTCAGGCTAGTAGTGAGCACTCTGTGTGTTTTGCTGTTCCTGAAAAGGAAGTAAAAGCAGTAAGTGCTGCTTTAGAATCGAGATTTCGTCAGGCCTTGGATGCTGGTCGTATTTCTCAGGTAGTTTATTTTTCTAATTTGTTTTTGGTATTTATAATGCCTATTATTATTAAGAGAGAATTGCTTTGCAGGTTGCAGTTATTCCAAATTGTAGCATTTTAGCAGCAGTTGGCCAGAAAATGGCGAGTACTCCTGGAGTTAGTGCTACACTTTTCAATGCACTTGCTAAGGCTAACATAAACATACGTGCTATAGCTCAAGGTTGCTCAGAATATAATATCACGGTGGTTGTGAAACGAGAAGACAGCATCAGGGCTTTACGAGCTGTACACTCAAGATTTTATCTATCAAGAACTACAATAGCTATGGGTATTATTGGACCTGGTTTGATTGGTGCCACATTGCTTGATCAGCTCAGGGACCAGGTATATCACCATACATTCACAAATTCTTGTTTTTCTGATCTCGAGTGAAATGCAAAAATACCCCCTATGCTTTGCCTAATAAGCAAAATCCTCCGTGTTATTTTTTAACTGGCAGAAAACCCTTCCCATGTCGGAATACATACAATTATACCCCAAAAAAATATGCGAAAACACCCCCCTGAACCTAAAAAATTATCAATAATTTGAAAATTAGCAACAAGCCCCCTTCACTTAAAAAATTGACAATAACCTCCCGATTGACTTATGAAGGAATTTCGTTTGGAGTTTTTTCTAATAAGAAATCAGGGTTTTTTTGCTAATTAAAATAACACAGTGGGGTTTTCCAATTAGGCAAAGCAAATGGGATAGTTTTGCATTTAGCTCTTCCGATCTCTGTGTTTTAGATAAAATCTTCTTCACACACTGCATTTGTTCTTAACACATGTACTTGATTCTCTGTGCAGACAGCGGTTCTCAAGGAAAAGTTCAACATTGATCTTCGTGTAATGGGTATTACTGGATCAAAAACTATGCTCTTGAATGATACGTAAGTTTTTTAGTGTTTCAAGTAAAATGCTTCATCTTATAATTTGCTAATTTATATTTGATTTTCTGGAATTTGACAGTCTTTAATTACTCTTTTTTTATGATTGAAGGGGTGTTGACTTGGCGATATGGAGAGATGATCAAAAGTCGAAGGGAGAAAAGGCAGATTTGCAGAAATTTGTTAATCACATTCGTGGAAATCATTTCATTCCAAATACTGTGATAGTAGATTGCACTGCCGACTCTTATGTTGCTAGCCATTACCATGAGTGGCTTCGTAGAGGGATACATGTGATTACGCCAAATAAGAAAGCCAATTCAGGACCATTTGAGCAGGTATTACTATTCTCATTTTCTTTCATATCTTTTTTCTGATAATTTATAGAAATCTATTATTTTTAATCGTTATTTGTTTCTTGAAAGCAGTATTTGAAGTTGCGGACGCTTCAGAGACAATCCTACACACATTACTTCTATGAAGCAACTGTTGGAGCCGGCTTGCCTATTATTAGCACTTTGCAAGGTCTCCTTGAAACCGGGGATAAAATATTGCGGATTGAAGGCATTTTTAGGTTAGTATTTTTGATACACTGATGATATTCGGGAATCAGCCCTTTCGTTTTCAGCTATTTTACAAATTTTCATATAGTATTCCTTTGGCAACTTCAATTACCAATAATGTGTTAATTAATGCAGTGGGACCTTGAGCTATATATTTAACAACTTTGCGGGTAAACGAGCTTTTAGTGAAGTTGTGAAGGAGGCAAAAGAGGCAGGTTATACTGAACCAGATCCAAGAGATGATTTATCTGGAACAGATGTCGCTAGAAAGGTAATTTAGCCGTTAATTCTCTACTTTGTATTGTTTTTGTACCTCTTAATAGCCTTATTTGAAATTGCATATTTGCCCCTGCCATCCTTTTAAATCATTGCATTTCACAACCTTTGACCATTCTGCGATATCCGGATGATAGTGATTGGTATGATTTTCTGATCAAATGGTTCACATGGTGCAGGTGATAATTCTTGCCAGGGAGTGTGGATTGAAGCTAGAATTGTCGGATATTCCAATTCAAAGTCTAGTCCCAGAGCCATTAAAGGTGCGACTAAGCTTAATTAGCATATGGCTGCAGCTTAATTAATACAAGTACCCCATTCATGCATCTCTCATGTGATATATATTCTTGTCGCATGCTTTCTTTCAGGATAGCTCACCCGAGGAATATATGCATCAGCTGCCTCAGTACGATCAAGACTGGTCAAAGCAAAGACAGGAGGCTGAAGCTACTGGTGAAGTAAGCAGCAAGCATACATCTCTAGGCCTTGGAAAGAAATTAAAAAACGAGACAAAATTATTTACTTTTATTGCTATTACATTCGAATGATCTAATTCACGAGCTTGAATTTTGTGTAAGGTATTGAGATACGTTGGGGTGGTTGATGTCGTGAACAAGAAAGGAACAGTTGGACTCCGAAGATATAAAAAGGAGCATCCATTTGCCCAACTTTCAGGATCCGATAACATAATAGCATTCTCTACTCAGAGATACGAAAAACAACCGTTGATTGTACGTGGGCCAGGTGCTGGAGCTGAGGTGACAGCTGGTGGTGTGTTTTGCGACATACTGCGCCTTGCTTCATATCTCGGTGCACCCTCATAATAACTTCAACGACGAATGATGGTTTGTTCCAGGCCTGAGAGTTATCTCCATTGGCTTAGGATTTTGCAGCTTCGACTATTTACCTAGCTATTTGTTATAGATAGTGCTAATTGGTTATTTTCAAGTTTTTCATGTGGAAGATATTCGTACAATAAAGTGAACAGAATTGTATTTTGTCTGATTTGTTCTATGATTCATATCCAACAACTAATAAAATGCAATTAAATTACTGCTAGATTGTTTATGAAGGACAAATGTATAGCAACATTTATTTTACATATTGGTAATTTGGGTTACAGAACTCTCCTAAGAGAGAATTAAAAAAAAATCACTGAAAAATAAACGCAATAACTTATGTCTTAGACTGAATTGTCAAAAAAAATTATTATAGTAAGAGCTTTCTTTTTTTCTTTTTTCTTTTTTAAGTGTTTTCATGTTCAAAATCACTATGTATTTTGTACGTGATTTGGATTGTGTTAAAGTAATCGAGCTCATCAAAATTGAGTTATTTAACAAAATCAAGAATTCAAATACAATTTTAAATTGCTGAAGAGGGTTTGTGTGGTTTTTTTACTAATGATTGATGTGATTTTCTAATAAATAATTGTTGTAATAATGTCTTTACTGTTTAAATTCAAATTTCGTAATTAGATTTGAACGAATTTAAAAAACATGTAGGGATTATGGTTAGATTTTAATTAGATCTCACGATTTCACGAAATTGAGCCAAAACCATTCGAAAAAAGTATGAACACAAATTTCGTAAAATCAAATTTCAACTTATATACCTAAACACAGTAAACTCCAAACGTACATAACCAAATAGATATTTATAAAAAAAAATAAAAAATAGGTCTGTAGATTTTCGAAAACGCTCATAAAATCGAAAACTCGCATGTTAATAAATCTATTGACGACTCTCACAATAAAATATGCAGAGCGGCGCCGCCAAATCCAGCAGCACCGCCTCCCCTCGGCCATCCAAAATCCTCTTGTTCGACCGACGCTACGGTTTTGTGTATGTACGATTAATTACTGGTTAATAGGTGTACATTATTATTATTTATTCGGTTTAGGAATTTAATTATTGTGTTGCAGATTGGATGAATGGACAAAACCATCCACAGAAGCCTTATCTGGTGGCCGTGGAATGTATATTCTGAATTTTACTTACCCCTTTTCTCTTCATTTTACTAATTAGCTCAGTATTTTCAATTATTCTTCTGTTAATCAAAATTTTATCTTGGATTGATATCTGTGTAGCAGAAACGATATATATGTACTCATTTAATTTATTTCTCTTCTTCTTAATTGAAGGTTCTGCATTGTGCCCCTAGCAAAAGCATTGTTCGACAAGGCATCAGAATCGGTACAATCACAAATTATTTTCCTCTAATTGGTTGTGAACTGCTTTTGTTTAATTTTGAAATTGAACGAGTTTCTAGTTTTAGTTGCTTTGCACTTGGGAATTTCATATAAGCTGCTCTTATTATGTGCGACTCAGATGGTTTTTGGTGTAATTTACTTGTTCCAATCATTAGATTTGAACTTGATTTAGATTAAAACCAATTCCATTGCCCATCTTATGTAATGTAACCATATAAATAGTTTCTTTAAGCTTCAAAGAGATGTAGGCTACCGGGGATGTGTTGTGTTTTTTGGTATCTTTCAAATAATGATCACATTGCGGCATTGAATGTTACCTGCAGACCTCAAATGAAGAAATTTTGTAAAATGAAAATGTTTTTGGGTATATAGAGGTGGGATTTGTTTATGGCTTGCTCGACTTGATTTCTTTCTATTGAGTAAACAGTGAGGTAGGGTTAACACCCCATATCTTTAAACCAAGTGGAAGATGAGACCAGATGGAATCAAAAACCAAACGAGAAAAAGTATATTAATTCTGATTAATGTTCTTGTAATGTGCCTGGATACTATGAGGATGAGGAGCTCTAACAAGTATATCAAGATTTTAGGATTCTAGGTTTCCCTGATTTTGTTTGAAATTTTTTGATGTTTCATATAATTAAGATTATTTGGTGTAGAATGTTGTTTCCATTAAAATACTCTATATATATTGTTCCTTTTAACAGATCAATGTTGTCGCAAGCAACACGTTGAAAGTGCTTGAAAGACCAGAGTTGCTCTCACCAAAAGTTGTTCAAGCTACTCTGAGTGATCAAGTGCATAAAATTGCAGCTTCAGCTAAGCAAACTGGATCATTATTGATGGCACCCAAAAGAAATGAATCAACCTCATCTTCATCTCATATTTCTATCCAAGTACTAATAAAAAGCAATTAGATTATTGCTAGATTGTTTTTGAAGGACAAATGTGTTGCAACAATTAATTTACATATTGGTAATTTGGGTTACAGAACTTTCCTAAGAGAGAATTAAAAAAATATCACTGAAAAATAAACGCAATAACTTATGTCTTAGACTTAATTGTCAAAAAAAAATTATTACTTTTTAAAGTGTTTTCATGTTCAAAATCACTATGTATTTTGTACGTGATTTGGATTGTGTTAAAGTAATCGAGCTCATCAAAATTGAGTTATTTAACAAAATCAAGAATTCAAATACAATTTTAAATTGCCGAAGAGGGTTTGTGTGGTTTTTTTACTAATGATTGATGTGATTTTCTAATAAATAATTGTTGTAATAATGTCTTTACTGTTTAAATTCAAATTTCGTAATTAGATTTGAACGAATTTAAAAAACATGTAGGGATTATGGTTAGATTTTAATTAGATCTCACGATTTCACGAAATTGAGCCAAAACCATTCGAAAAAAGTATGAACACAAATTTCGTAAAATCAAATTTCAACTTATATACCTAAACACAGTAAACTCCAAACGTACATAACCAAATAGATATTTTTTTTAATTAAAAAAAAAGGTCTGTAGATTTTGGAAAAAGCTCATAAAATCGAAAACTCGCGATGCTAATAATCTATTTGACAACTCTCTCACAATAAAAAATGCAGAGCGGCGCCGCCAAACCCAGCAGCACCGCCTCCCCTCGGCCATCCAAAATCCTCTTGTTCGACCGCCGCTACGGTTTTGTGTATGTACGATTAATTACTGGTTAATAGGTGTTCATTATTATTATTTATTCGGTTTAGGAATTTAATTATTGTGTTGCAGATTGGATGAATGGACAAAACCATCCACAGAAGCCTTATCTGGTGGCCGTGGAATGTATATTCTGAATTTACTTACCCCTTTTCTCTTCATTTTACTAATTAGCTCAGTATTTTCAATTATTCTTCTGTTAATCAAAATTTTATCTTGGATTGATATCTGTGTAGCAGAAACGATATATATGTACTCATTTAATTTATTTCTCTTCTTCTTAATTGAAGGTTCTGCATTGTGCCCCTAGCAAAAGCATTGTTCGACAAGGCATCAGAATCGGTACAATCACAAATTATTTTCCTCTAATTGGTTGTGAACTGCTTTTGTTTAATTTTGAAATTGAACGAGTTTCTAATTTTAGTTGCTTTGCACTTGGGAATTTCAGATAAGCTGCTCTTATTATGAGCGACTGAGATGTTTTTTTTTGTAATTTACTTGTTCCAATCATTAGATTTTAACTTGATTTAGATTAAAACCAATTCCATTGCCCATATTATGTAATGTAACCATGTAAATAGTTTCTTTAAGCTTCAAAGAGATGTAGGCTACCGAATTTATGTGGTAGCCGGGGGATGTGTTGTGTTTTTAGGTATCTTTCAAATAATGATCACATTGCGGCATTGAATGTTACCTGCAGACCTCAAATGAAGAAATTTTGTAAAATGAAAATGTTTTTGGGTATATAGAGGTGGGATTTGTTTATGGCTTGCTCGACTTGATTTCTTTCTATTGAGTAAACAGTGAGGTAGGGTTAACACCCCATATCTTTAAACCAAGTGGAAGATGAGACCAGATGGAATCAAAAACCAAACGAGAAAAAGTATATTAATTCTGATTAATGTTCTTGTAATGTGCCTGGATACTATGAGGATGAGGAGCTCTAACAAGTATATCAAGATTTTAGGATTCTAGGTTTCCCTGATTTTGTTTGAAATTTTTTGATGTTTCATATAATTAAGATTATTTGGTGTAGAATGTTGTTTCCATTAAAATACTCTATATATATTGTTCCTTTTAACAGATCAATGTTGTCGCAAGCAACACGTTGAAAGTGCTTGAAAGACCAGAGTTGCTCTCACCAAAAGTTGTTCAAGCTACTCTGAGTGATCAAGTGCATAAAATTGCAGCTTCAGCTAAGCAAACTGGATCATTATTGATGGCACCCAAAAGAAATGAATCAACCTCATCTTCATCTCATATTTCTGCTGAAGAACACAGTGGATCAAATGCTGAATGACATGTACATTGATTTAGCCAATTAGAATCGTGTTTATATTGAACAATACTGATATTTTATTTTTATTTTCGATCGTTTTTACCTTTTATCAGTTTTCGATCTTCTCAATAATTTTACACGGTGCAACTTGGGATGTCAATTCTCAGTCAAGTTTATGTTTTAGTTTAATGACCATAAGCTTAAACTTTGCTCATAATAAAAATTGCATCAAATTGGCTGAGATGTTTGCTCTGAGTATGAAAAATTAAATTGAAAATGCGTTACTATTAGTACAAAATATATAAGAGCAATATAATCTTTGACATTAACAAAAATCCCAATCCAAACTATTATAAACTATTTTTGCCTATTAAATGAAGAGAATATATTGTTGCTAAAAAATAAATAGTTTACTTGAAAATCTAGACTATTGTTGGGTCATTTACCTTAGCTTTCCACAGAAAAAGCTAGACGTGCTTCAATCTCAAACACAAGAAACATATTTGAAAATCTAAATCCATTCACCACGCCTTGACAGAAGAGGAAACGAACAACATCACCAAATTTAACCAAGCAAAACAAGAAAAGCTAATGAAGATCTGAATTGAAATAAAATGAACGCTATTCATTTAACTAGAAGTAGAACACCACCACTAACTACTCAACCGTGCTTCAGCCTTTCTTCCTCCTCAACGTCTCTCCAACAAAAGCCAATATTTCACTTATCAGTATTTGGGTTAAAACCTAAGCGCTTCAATTTCTTGAAGCCATGCTCTTCACTTAGAGAGACCAAGAAACAACAGCAAAAGACCCGTCCCAAACCTCCAAATAATGTCCCACAAAGCATCAGGAGAATATTGAATTTAGACCCAAAAGGTGAAAATGATGAAAATGTCGATGGCGGCGGCGGCGGTGGTGGTGGTGCGATTAAAGGCACAATCTTGGCTGGGGTTCTGCTTGTGGGTGTAGTTGGTGGGTTTGGGAGTGTGGGATATATTTACAGGGACCAGATTAATGCTTTTTTGACACAGTTTTCTGTCTTCATTGAAGGTGATTCATTGTTTATTTTTTTTATGGTTTTGCTGCTTTTGCATAAATTGTTGGTTGAGATATGTTAACATTCTTCAATATCATGTCCAGGAATTTAACAGAATGGTACTTTAAACATAAAGTTCTGGTTATAGTAATGAGTTTGTGTATCATCATAGTGTTTAATATAGAGACTTCAAAAAAAATAGTGGCTAGTTTTATGTGGTAAAAGTTAATTAAACAAGTTTTGTTGCTCTTTACAATTTTTAGTTGAAAGGACCCAAAGTTGGCTAGGTTTGTGTGGTAGAAGTAAAGTTGATTAACAAGTTTTGTTTCTCTGTATAATGTTAGTTGAAATGCTATGTGAAGTGTGATGACTCACTGATCCGCGGAGCTGAAACTGACTCAGAATTATTATTTATTCGGTATCATTAGAATTAGTAAATCTTGCAGTACTTAGAATGGTTAGTGTGGCTTGAGTGTGTCTACAAGGACAACTGCCCTTTGGCAGAGAGGTCCGCATTGTGGGCCCACAGTCGAAAAGTGGCGCTTGAGATGCTGTGTAGTCTGAAGATTTAATTAGCTATAGCTTTTAGCACAGAGGCAGGCGACCCAAGATCCCGTTCCATAGCAAATTTAAAAAAAAAAAAAAAAAGATTCATTCTTATAGTACTAATATCAGTTTTTTTACTAGTATTTTCTTGTACTGGATAGCTTTGATATTGATTTCATACTAATTTATTCAGTTTTTATTATTTTATTATATGGATTATCTAACTTGACAATGAAGTCGCATCCTACTTCAAATAGGTCCTTCTGATTTTACTATGAGATGGTGATCTGTTGCTGGAGCTGAAGTGTCTTAGTATAGATAATAAAACAGTAAAAACTACTTATAATTCTAAGGAAGCTCATTTCTGAACGATTAGCTCCAAATCATTACTTACAGAGAGTTTTGCTTTGAACCTCTAAATCTCTTTACATGCAGGCCATTTGTTATTCATCCCAAATTCTCGAGTATTAGAATCGTTGTTTTTCTTGAAAATATTATGTCTTCCTCAAATTTCTCTACGCCTGATAATTTTCAGGTTACGGGCCAGCTGGTTATGCTATTTTTGCAGCAGTTTATGCTGGTTTAGAAGTAAGAATCAAACTCTCTTTCTCAATCTCAACAAGTTCTCTTCATTAAGTGATCATAATTATATTCATTTTTATATATGCTGTAGATACTTGCAATTCCAGCTATCCCGTTGACAATGTCAGCCGGTCTTTTATTTGGCACGACTACTGGTACAATCATTGTATCTATAGGTGGCACCGTAAGTTTGCAATGCTTAGACGCAAGGGTAAATATTTTATTGCATAGATACCTAAAGTGATTGTTCTTTCAGGTGGCAGCTAGTATTTCATTTCTAATAGCCAGATATTTTGCTCGTGAGCGTATTCTTAAGCTAGTTGAAGGAAACAAGAAATTTCTTGCAATAGACAAAGCTATAGGAGAAAACGGATTCAAAGTCGTTACTCTTCTCCGATTGAGTCCATTGCTTCCATTCTCTCTAGGAAATTATCTATATGGACTTACTTCTGTCAAGTTTGTTCCTTACATTGTAGGAAGGTTAGATCATCATTTTCTCTTTCCTATTTATAGTTATTCTTAATTACCAGTCAAACAATTGGTTTATGTGTCTGAGATCATGTCCTAATTTAGATTCAACAAATTTTATTTGCAGTTGGCTCGGTATGCTTCCGGGAACATGGGCATATGTGAGTGCTGGTGCATTTGGCCGGGCAATAATTGTGAGATTCCCTTTTTTTTTCTCTACAATTGATGTGTTTGTATAAAATGACAACATTGCAATTTTAGTCCCTCGTCGCTTTTGGTCCCTTATTTTACAAAATTGCACTTTTGGTTTCAAGCTTTTGAATATTTTGCACTTTTGTACCGCACCTTATATGGTTGCACTTTTGGTCCCAATTTTTAATAAATATTTTGCACTTTTGGTCTCATGGAATGTTCTATATTTAGCATTTTTAGTCCCATAAGATTGTATCATTTTTTAGACCCACATTATGCGATGGGACCAAAAGTGCGAAATAATTTAAAACATTGGGACCAGAAATACAATTTAAAAGGGCGGGCCCAAAATTGTTGAGGGTCCAGTACCGTGGGACTAAAATTGCACTTTTTCCAACAATACTGTATGCCGCAAATCTTGAAATTTCCTTACGTATGCGTTTAATCGATTTTTTTTCCCTAAGTTAAATGTTTTGTTTTACTTGTTATGGACTCATTCTGTGCAGCAAGAAGAATCTGAAGTAGGATTAAGTGGAGGTAATGGTCAGCTATTGACACTCGGGGTAGGCCTAGTAGCAACGGCACTGGCTACAACTTATGTGACCGGGTTAGCTACGGTAATACTATGAGAGTCGAAGCCCCTGTAAGCAAGTTCCATTCACTTAAATCCAATTAAAATGATTTATCCTTGTTCTTGTTTATGCAGGATGCCATGGAAGACATTGAGTAGACATTGGCAGAGGAATTTGGTCCAAAGATATAGTTTTTAAGTGTAAAAATCTATAGACACACCACCTCAAATTTAGATTAAAATTGTGGCATGGCGGACTTAATTGATCACATTGTGTCACGAGTTGGGAAATTCATGTAAAACTTGAGGATTGATTCAAGAACAACTTCCAAAAGAAATTCGGTATTTGTACGTAATACTTGTGCTAATTGGTGTGCTTTTAGCTAGCTATTTGAAACACTATCACTTACCAACAATGTCGATGTTAGATTAGGTACTTTGAGATTGATTCTTGAATGAGATAGGAAAAGTGAAAACCTTAACCATTTATGTAAAGTTTATACTGGAATGTGGGAATTTCACCCAACATCCTTTTATGTATTAATTTTCTGAAAAACTCCATACAGATTGTGTGATACTTGATTTTTTTTTTTTTCTAATAGATGTGAGATTTAAAAGTAAATAGGAATCAAGTACTGTATGCATGCTAAATTATTAGAAAAAGTCGTTTGATTATATATCCTTTTTGTCTGATGCCGTCTCACTTCTTTCCTTCCTAAGAGCATCTACAACAGACAACATCAAAAAACAGCATCAATATGTTGAGATACGTGATAAGGATTTTCATCCATAATTTTATCTACATGGCCGTGTCTGATTCACTGTTGAGATATTTGATAAGGATTTTCATCCATAATTTTTGTTTTTATCAACGTGTCAACAATGTTAGATATCTGATAAGGATAAGATTTTATATCGAGGTGTCAATTTGTGATTCAACATTGAGATATATGATAAGAAATTTTATTGATAATATTTTTTTATCGAAAATTAACTTTCTCTGATTTTTTATTTTGCTCATGATTATTGAACTTGTGTATTTTAATTGAAATTTGTGGCCATTTTAATAGTTGAAATTTTTTGTACCATTGCAAAATTTGAAAATATAAGCCGTTGGTGAGAATTGGGAAAGACAAATAGTCGTTTTTAAATTTCCAGGCAAAAAGCAATGCCCCTTGCCAAAAAGTGTTGGACTTAAATTTAGGTCCAGTGATAGTGCCTCTACTGGAGCAGATTTTGGCATCATTTTGACCTTTAAAGCACTATATTTGACTTTGATTCTCATTGTTGGAGTTGCTCTAAGTCTCCAAATTCCGCATATCCTAATTGATGTAGGTCTTCTTTGGTGGGCTTATCTCTTCTATTAGCAACTTGGGCCTTCTTTCATATATTTGTTTTGTGTAAATGGCCGCCCAACAATTCGAATTGATCAAAATTGAGAATTGTTGTTGATTGATGGGTTTTTGGTATTTTGCATCCTGAAACTATAGGGTTTTAATACTTTACATCCTAGCTTAAAAGTTTTGGCATTTTGCACTCGGAAATATAATTTATTTGACACTTTGCACCCTAGTTATGTGTTCTAATAAAAAAAATTGTTAGTGGAAGGGTAATAGTCATTTTTTAATATTTTTGTCACTTTACAACCTGAAAATATAGATTTTGGCACTCTGCACCCAACTAATATAAAATATTGGCACTTTGTACCCTGCAAATATAATTTTTCTGGCACATTCTACCCCGATTAAAAAAAATTGGCACTTTTGCACCTTAGAAATATATATTTTTGGTATTTTGCTCCCTAATATTTTCCTATGAAAAAAACTCATGAATATTGTCGGTGGAGAGATAATATTGTCATGTTCAATGCACAACAATCAAATATAGGACAAATATTTTTATTTCGTGTTTAATCACAAAAATAATCATTTTTTTTTGCAAGTTATATGTACATCTTGTCCTTAAATAGACCCTGATTTGCATCAGTTGTGATATTCAATACAAAATTATACAATAGATACAGTATTATTATTATTTTTTTTGTTTCCAAAAAATTTCTACATGACATATACTCTACAAATCTATAATTATTATATATTAGAATGTGCCAAAAATTTAAGTCGGAGTGGAATGTGCAAAAAACTTATATTTTCAGGATTCAAAGTGCCAACAATCTATATTTTCAAGGTGCATAGCGACAAATCTATATTTCTAGGGTGCTAAATGCCAAGAAAATTCTAGAATGACAATTCTACCCTTCTTGAAACTAAATTTCCTCATCAAAACACACACTAGGGTGCAAATTGCCAAATAAATTATATTTTCAGGATGTAAAGTGCCAAAAAAATTTAAGTTAGGATGCAAAGTGCCAAAAACCCTAGTTGATGCAATATTTTCGATTTGGACGTCAATTGAATTTGCTTGCTTTTATTTTCGCACTCGATTTTTTTTTACAAGGAAATATACCAAATTAACGCCAGAATCATGTAATATTAAAAAGTTTATTAAAATAGACCCGATTTGAAATCACAAAATAACGACTAAAGTCCTGAAATACTCAAATATAGAGGCAATTTACCCCATGCGATATTTACAATATTCAATTTACCTCCCTGAGATTTAAAAAAGAGCATTTTATACCCCTATAATCTTATAAAAGTTTCACACTGTCTTCCTAATATTTTTATATGTGGCACTTTACCCCTCTGTGTTATGATAATGTTGCAGTTTACCCCCTCCCCCCTATTATGATAAATGTGGTAATTTATCCCATATGTTATGGTAAATATGGTAATTTACCTTCCTATGTTACAACAACACTTTTCAAGCTCACTCTAAATTTCGGCAAGTGAGTTACACTCTCCGACTGAAGGAGGTACATTGCTCCTCAAAAATACTTAGTGAAAAACAACTGTTGAAGTCCCAAAAGAACACGCGATAACTTTATTTTCACAGAGTTTCACTTGTCAATAAATCTATATGTGTGACAAAATTATGACATCAAAGTGAGATAGATCGATGATCCAACCTGGTTCCCTTTCGTTGTCATTATCTGAATAACTAATTAGTAAATTGATTTAGTTCACATAAATATATATTTATGTATGTCGACATGACAATAATATCCCAATGTTTGAGGGACATATATGATTGATTGGAAAAAGACAGAACAGACCCCTAAAGTAGGCGGCTGCTGAGTCAAATTGGTTAAATCACGGAGGAAGGACCATTTAACCATACATTCTCCATGTGATCATCACATGTGACCCCATTCAAATTTTTACAAAAAAATGTATGGCATTATCCATTTTTGCAAAGAAAAAAGGAGATGCGTGTGGTCGGATCCTGTTCCTTTACACCAGTGAAAAGAATATATGATTAAATGAATTAAATTATTGGAAAAAAAAAAACTAATTAAAATAAATCTCATTTATTTATTACAAAATATTATTTATAAAGCGAATGCATCATTAATTTAATCTCTACACCATCAACTGAAAGTATAATTTTCACATATACTTTTTTAATTTGTATTAAATTATGGCAAGAATATTCACTCTTGCTAATCAATTTCTACTCAAACAAAATTCTCAAATTTGTCTTTAATATTGGTTCATGGCTAGAAGCTTAATTCAGATCACTTTATCCTAATTTGCCTGTCAATAAAAAAGAGGTTAATTTAATTCTTTGGCATATCCTAAATATTTTTTCTTCAAACGATGACACTAGCAAATTGCAATTAAAAATCAACCAGCAAACTAAAATAATTAACATTAGACAAAAAATACCCACATGCAAATCTAAATAGAGTTGAACCAAAATCAAATAATATTTTATCTAGGAAGCTCAAAAAGTGTACAAAATCATCCCTTGCGTCGACACGTATGAGTAAATTAAAAAAAGATCAATTTTCACATTAATTATGTTCACGCCTAGGCACGTGAGGTGAGTGGTCACAAGAACAGAAAGTTGTAGAATTTCTCTCAATTGGTGACCTGATCTTTTTAGTTTCTAAACTTATTCATTGCATAAAACTCAAAATGCTAATCCAAACAGAATATTGAACGATTGATTCCCCACTTCTTTAAGATTCTAGCTCCAATGAATTTCTAAAGACAGAAAAAAGGCCTCAATTTATATAGATTCTTCTAACCCCCCACGCCCACCAAAAAAAAATTAAATAAATAAAATCCATTAATGAATATGGGTCCCACAATATCTAAAAGTTCTTTACCAAAGCTTCCACAAAACCAATTACGTACATCACCCATCTTTTTCATCCTAACTGGATTCGGAAGAGTATTTCTTTCTTGTCTTTTTCTAAACCCCTTCACATATATAAACCCCATCCTCTCTAATTCATTCCCTTCAATTCACTATCAATTCCCTATTTTACAAACACTTCTTTAATTAAAAAAAAATGTCTGGCGTTTGGGTATTCAAGAATAATGGAGTAATGCAATTGGTTGAAAATTACCCCGCGGCGGAGCAAGGCGGCGCCACCTCCAGAAAGAAGGCGTTGGTGCATTTGCCGACAGGGCACGTGGTGTCTTCGTACACTTCACTTGAACAAATTCTGAAAAGTTTGGGTTGGGAGAGGTATAATGGTGGTGACCCTGATCTCATTCAGTTCCACAAGCATTCTTCAATTGACCTCATTTCACTCCCAATTAACTTTGCCAAGTTCAATTCCGTTTACATGTACGATATAGTCGTCAAGAATCCCAACATTTTCCATGTTCGCGATATTAATTAATTAACTAACCGTTGTACGTTGGATCGATCCAGACCTGATCAGAAAAAGATCTCGATCGACCCGGCCAGTTCCGTTTTCATTTTGCATGCTACTGTAGTAATTAAAGGTCAATGTGTGTGTTTACTGTTTTGGTGTACTTTTGTGAAATTCATAAGTATAAGTTGTTGGCTAGGATTTATATATATATTCTCATATTAATAGTATGTAATTTTCGTACCTATTTTTGACCTTTCCTACAGGCTACAGTTATTTAAATATAATTAACCTAATAAATTGCAGTTTCAGTTTCTTTATCAGTTATATATTATCCAATCATTTCATATCTGCATTGTGTGTTTCAAATTCATTAGTTTTATAGAAGTACTATTTAATTAGCATGAAATGACATAATAAGAGTCTTGCAAAATCTACAAACCTAGATAGTATTTAAATGCAGAAAACATTAATAGGGGTATATTGATTTGACTATATATAATGTTCTATTGCGAACAGACAGGACTTGATTGAATGATTGGAGAATTTGTGTATTAAAGGTTTCAAGGTCAATGAACAATGATGTGGTATACTGTAAAAATTAAAGGGGTAGTTGCAATTTTTTTTTGATGTTGCGAAAAAATTACAACTAAATGAATATAAATTAACGATGTATTTTTATCCAATAAAAATAAATAAAATAATTTTTTTTTAAGAGTTTATTCAAGAAGTGATGCAAGATGTTGAGGAATTGATAAAAAGAAACATTTTACAACATAGTTTTATAAAAAAAATGCTATGAAAAGTACCAAATTTTATATTAAAACTCTTTTTTTAATTGTGAGTGCATTCATGAAATCACATATTTTTACCATGGAAATATCTACATTGATACAATTAATCTGCACATTAAGAAAGAAAGAAAGAAAAAAAAAAGGTAAAAAAAACGAAGAAAGAAGAAAGAAAAATTGCTTAAAAAAGTTCAAAAGAAGAACAATCACATGTGAGTTTTGAACCTTGGCCATTTGGTAAAAATTCTATTGTAGGCAATTCGATAATGTGCTAAAGAAAAAAATACTCTCTATGCTTTGTCTAACTCCCAAAAAATCTCCTGTGTTTGGTTTTAATTACCACACTCAACTCAAATAGAATTTTACTTTTGACTTTTGGCGGAATGACAAGATTACTTGTTTTTTAAAAAATTTATTTATTCTTTTTGAAAATCTAAGTATATACTTCTTGGATCGAGTGTGGTATTTAAAACCAAACACAAGGGGGTTTTGGGGATTTAAAATGACACAAGAGGGGGTTTTGGGGTGTTAGACAAAGCATATAGTTTTTTTTTTTGGAGTTAGACAAAGCATGGGGGGAGGGGGGGTTTGTCTTTCAATGTCAGGGGTAAAATTGTTATATCAAAAGCAAAATGTGAACAAATACTTGCAATTTTGGCGTTTGAATCACACTCTCTTTTCTGGGAGTGTATTTGGCACTCAATTGAGATCACAAAAGAGTTTTGGGAGTTAAAATAACACAGAGGAATTTTTGGGAGTTAGAAAAAGCATCGGGAGTGTTTTTTTGTGTTTCGCTAATTCGATAATATAAATATTACAATCAAATTTTTCTGTGGGGCGACCTATTCAGAAAAAAATTTAAAGGTAAGAAATACCAATTTTATTGTCACCCTACTCAGAAAAGCTCCAACATAAATAATAATAATAATACTAATAATAATAATAATAATAATAATAGTAATAATAATAATAGTAATAATAGTAGTAATAATAATAATAATAACTTAAAAATTAAACTATAACTAAAGAATTTTTATAACTTATTTATATATTAGTTTTGAAATTATTAAATTTAAAGGTAAGAAATGCCAATTTTTTAGACATTATATTAGTTCTCTAGAAGAAAATCATGCAATTTTATTGAAAGTAAAGGGTATTTGAGTATTTCTACTAAATATGTGGAAGAAAAATTGGTACTTTTTATATTTGGAGTGTTGGTGTGAATTGACCAAACTCCACAGAGTTCCAGACAGACTATCGTATATAGTGTATCATAACACACCAAAAAAATTGTGAAACATCTACACACTATATTTTTCTATTTTTTTTCTTTTGGTAATTATCACTTCAAAAAGAAAAGGAAGCAAAAAGGAGGCAAAGAAGAATGATGACTTGGAGATTCCAATTATTTGGGGAATAAGAAGAATCGGCAAGCATTTTTTCTATACGTCCAAATTATTATCATTATCTAGCTAGAAACAATTTTCTTTTCAGCACCCCAGTCCAAAAATTTCAGGCATTGAGTTTTGACTCGTATGAAATTGTAGAGTTTAATTTAATTTTGCCAAGTATATTAGTGTTAACTTTGTTTAGGCTTTAATTACATGTACAATTATCATAAATATTATTTTAAATAATTTTTTATTAATTTTATGTCTGGTGATCATTGGGACATGATTACCAATCATAATGTACGACCCAATAATAAAATGTCTAATCATAAAATCAATTTTAATTTCATTTTATGTCAGGTACCGGTGATCATTGGGACATAATTACCAATCATAATTAATGTACGACCCAATAAATAAAATATCTAATCATAAAATCGATCTCATTGTCAATACTGAATTTCGGACTTTTTTGGGGTTGACATGAACAAAAAGGTCCCAAATAAGAAAGATGGACAAAAGGGAGGCATGGGGTTTCACGTGAAGTGAATTCAACATAGTGGGCGTACCCACTTACGTGTCTTCATATACTTCAAAATATTGGTTTTTACACGTGCTAATGTCTTCCTTGGAATTAATACCATTTTCTATGTTACTGACATAAGCTTTGGGACCAAATATTGCGTAGCCCTTACCTTATAATGAATGATCCAAATTTGGTTTCGAGTGTTGTTTCGGTCAGGTAAATAATGGAATGTTTTCGAGAATTTATCGGAAATATTTGAGAAATACTAGGAAAAATTATATAACAAGTTATTAAATTAAGAAAATAAAAGATTTATAAGACAAATATATAAATAATTTTGAAATTACATCTTATTTTCGTTTTCGTTGTTTCAAAAATGAAAACTTTTCGATGTTTTTCACGGAAACAATGGAAACGTTGATCCATGCCTATAATAGTACATTTTCTCCATTTCAAATATTTAGCAATATATATTCATAATAATTAGAGCTCCACTTAGATTTCAAGAAGTGATGTTGTATGACTTTTTATTTATTTTTTAATTGAGTTTCAAATTCGCTGCTTACTAGTCCGTTATCATATAAGGGATTACGTCTTCTCTAATGCTCATATTGAAGACGACTAAAATAGTGTGCATAATCAAACTTTAAAAAAATGCCAAAGATTTAATGAAACAAGGCCAACATATTACCAAAATGGATAAGTAAAGGAGTTTGGGTCAAGTTCTTTTAACGATCGCCTATTTGTCTCACTAGAAAATATATAGACCTCACCTACACATACACACAACAAACGGTTAGGGAAAGCTTAAGGTACCATGACTCGAATCCTTTGGCGCTCAAGTCAATATCTGCTTTTCTAGACAACCAATTTACCTTCATATTAATTATATGCATAATGTTCAATTTACCTTCATGTGATCTAAAAATTACAAATATTTTTGTAACATAGAGGGATAATGTGCAATATTTATCATAACACAGGGAGCAAAATGTTACATTTATCATAACACAATGGGGGGTGGTCGTGTGTCTTGCTACTAGTCTTTTGTTGTATTTTGGAAGACAAACGCCGAGCATTCGTCAAACACCAACGGGAGGAGGCGAATCTGTTTTTAAGGAAACTGTGTCTTGTTATAAATAATTTGTTATTATTATACTCTGTCCTAACAGGCAGTGCTTGCTGGAGGTTACGGTTCATACTCAACAGCTCAACCTGGTTACGGTTCATTATTAATTAAAACTTGAGGATTGTAAACTGGGATCCATTTGCCTCTTCAGTTGTGATCTGATACTTACTACTGATGGTCATGGATCATGGCCTTGCTTTTGTTGCACCTCATTCCAAACTTTCATTATGTTACGCATTATATATTGAGATGAAATGATTTCTTAACATACAACTCTTATCTATCACATAAATACTATAGAAAATTGTATGAGCAATTATGTCTTATCATTTTTTTAAGAAACTAGGAAAGTGCACGCACGTTGTACGTGACTAGTTATTTTCATGGATATTTAATTTTTTTAAATTAGAGTAAAATTAATTTTATTATGTCATAAAATAGAGCAAATTAATTCGATTTTACTTATTTAATTCATTTTTCATCGGTTTGACCTGTTTTTTAATCGATTTTATTCATTTTTATCAGTTTAATGTTTTTTTATTGTTTTACCCAATTTTTATCAGTTATTTATAACTTATTTTCACTATTTTGTCCTTTTGTTTTTTTCGTTTTAAACCATTTTTCTACCGGTTTCACTTTATTTTGTCGGTTAATTTTTTTTACTGATTTCACACGTTTTTATCATGTTAACCCGTTTACACCTATTTCGCACATTTTTTCACTGATTTCACATGTTCTTTACACCAATTTATCCTGATTTTTCATTGATTTGACAGGTTTTCACCGACTTTATTCATTTTTGATCGATTTCACATGCTTTTCATTGATGCTGTCATTTCACCATTTTTTCACGAATTTTCATCGATTTCATATGTATTTATCGATTTCTAGGGCACTTTTCGGGTTTTTTGCAATTTGTACCCCCGAAACATGGAAAAAAGTCACTTTGCATCCTCAAAACATAAATTTAGCACTTTGCACCCCCAAAATATGAACAATTCAACATTTTACACCCTCTTTTATTTTCCTCAAAAAACTTAGGGACTAAATAGGTAATTCATTTTTGGATCTTTGACACTTTGCACCCCCGAAACACGAGAAATGGCATTTTACACCCCCAAAATAGAATTAGCACTTAGCACCCTCGAATTAAGAACAACTCAGCAAATTCCACCCTCAAAACAATAGAAATTGACACTTTGAACCCCCTAAACACAAAATTATCCCTTAGCAACTCAAATTAAGAAAACCTCTACAAATAGCACCCCTCATTTTTTTCGAAAGTTGACCCACCGAGGTCAAAAAAACCTAGGGGCAAAATAGGTAATTCATTTTCTTTTTTCTTAAAATTTACAAAATACGATTATGAATACTGGAATATTCATCTGCAAAATCTATTTTAACATGTTTCTTTAATCATGTCCTCAAAATATCCAAAAGAATTCGAAAGTTTCTAGGAAGTTAATATATAAAATTGACTGAATCATATCATAAAAATAAATTTTAATATGGAGAGAGAAATGAGTATTCTAGTATTCATTATCGTCTTTTCAAATTTAAGGAAAAAAGAAAATGAATTACCTATTTTAGCCCTAGGTTTTTGCCCCCGGTGGTCAACTTTGCCCAAAAAAAGAGGGGGGGATAGTTGTTCAGTTTTTCTTAATTTGAGGTGCTAAGGGTTAATTTTGTGTTTAGGGGGTTCAAAGTGTCCACTTCTCGTGTTTCAGGGGTGCAAGTTGATGAGTTGTTCTTAATTCGAGGGTGCTAAGTGCTACTTCTATTTCGGAGGTGCAAAATGCTCATTTTTTGTGTTTCGGGGGTGCAAAGTGCCAAACATCCAAAAATAGATTACCTATTTTGTCCCTAGGTTTTTTGAGGAAAATAAAAGAGAATGTAAAGTGTTGAATTGTTCATATTTCGGTGGTGCAAAGTGCTAAATCTATGTTTCGAGGGTGCAAAGTGTCTATTTCCTATGTTTCGGGGTTGCAAAATGCAAAAGACCCTCACTTTTCATCTATTTCACATGTTTTCAATGATTTCATAATTTTTTTTATCGATTTCACCATTTTCCACCAATTTCACTTGTTTTTCCACGAAAAGAATTCAATGAAAATTCGAGGTTATGCATGTCGACTTGATATTATTGAATATTCTTTATATTTTTCTATTCTAACCAAAGTAAAATTACGTAATTAGTTAAGTCATAAGTATTTTTTATTCTTTCATAGTAAGATGCGATTCATTTTTTTTTTATTAACAAAATGATATTTAAGAGAATTTCATCTTAATTTTTATATTTAGAGTGTTTATGACATATATTGTACTAAATCTTTAAATTAACATTTTCTTACTTAAAGAAATATTGATGCTAAAATATAATAATTTTTATATATATTTTAGGGGCTATTTAAAATAATAGTATTTTCTTATGGTTCGTTTTTATCTATTATAAGAGAAGAAGATTAAAATTACAAAAATTGATGTAAGAGAAAATTTATAAATTTTAAGAGTTTATGTACGTAGAAGATAAATATAGTAAGACTTCATGTCTAATTATACCTCTTCAATTACTTTATGTCTTTTATATATTTACCATTTAATTAAATATTACTTTACAATTTAAATAGGGATATTTTAGTTTGCACAAAAAAATTAAGAAATATTCATGCTTTTATAATAGTAGAAATAGAAATTGAAATACTATAGAAAATTGTGTTTAAAATACCTTAGACTCTGGAAGCCAGGATTTCAATTTAGGGGAATTTATTTATTTTCCTTATATCTATATAAACCCAAATCAAATATTAAATATATGGGCCGTTCGGTAGGACCTAATAGGAGGTATTAAGTCATATTATATGTGTCAATATGGGATAATACAATGTTTGGTGGCATTGCTCTAATACCGGGTCAAATGGATTAAATCCTTATGACCCGGTATTAAGACTAGATTATAATCCACCCAGGCATGGATGGATTAGTTTATCCGGCTGAATATGGATTCGATAAAATGTCACTTATAACCTCAAATTTACATATTACATATTTTAACATATCATTAAATATCATAAATTCTTCTTTATTCTATGAAAATGGAAACACATTCTACATAAATAATTAAATCACAAACTAAAATCTATATCAATTTATAATTAACATGGAGGCATTCGAACTAAAAATCAACTCTTTCTCTTATACTAATGATACAAATGGCTTCGATGCATTGATATATCTAAATTAACATAATATGTTCAATTAAGTCATGAAAATATATTAAAATATGCTTAAGCTCTTAATTCCCCCAAATATATTACAATTTCTTGCTTTAATGTAATATGACTCAATCAAATCTATCAAACGTATTTTTAATATGGTCTTCAATTCGGCTCTGATCTAATCCACCTTAATCCCATAAACCCTACCGTTTATATATAAGAAATCATATTATTAAATTATATGTTTTAGTAATCAAATGGGTTATAATAATATGTAATCATTAAAGTTACGGAGATACATTTAATCAATATTTAGAATAATATGGAATTTAATTTAAGATATGGTATGAAATGAAATGAATGTAAAAGTAGAGAGCCTGTTTGTTTGGCGTTTCCCATAATTTTTTTGTGTTTGGGAAATGCCAAACAAACATATTTTCTATTTTCCGAAATAAATTTTTCATCCATTAATTTTCTCAAACTACTCTCTCAAAAGCCAAACAAACAACAATTTTCTTATCTCTAAACAAAACCTATACAAACTCTACTTTGATTTGACATAAAGTAACCTATCTCTTACACAATTTATCTCACATAACAAACATGATTTGACATAAAGTCTTACACATCTTACACCTACAACCCAACTCTTCCAAAAAAACCTACACCTACTTTATTTCTCAAACCACTCTCTCAAAATCCAAACAAACAACATTACGCAAATCGAGATTATTTCACAAACCTCCACTACTCTCCCAAACTACTTTCCCAAACGCCAAACAAACAGCCCAGAAAATTTGATATGATTTTAATTAAAAATCTTCAAGCTAAGTGGGCTTATGGAAGCAACTTCGCAATTCGCATTGTATATCTTCTTCAAGAAATTAAACAGAAGCCCTAAACCCATTTACAGTAAATATTGCTCTCTCTCTCTCTCTCTCTCTCACACACACACACACACAGAGAAAGTTTCTGCTTAAACAATCCAAACCGAGGTAAAACTTTTTCCTGTGCGAACATTTATATCATGACCTGTGTTTTCTACATGTAATTTAGATGCATTATTTTCTGTTGTGAGTTCTGCTTCTCGTATCTTGTTAAATTTGCAATGTTTTTACTTGGAAATGAACAATAGAGGGATAATGAAGTGTATTGAATAAAATCTCGATTATTTCAGCAGTTTTGACAATTTAGGGCATGGCTATTATAAACTCAGATGGCTAGAAGAGTGTTTTCGGAGCTATTTGTAAGCAGTATGTATTCTTCCTTCAACTTCCCCCTATGCTCTGCTTTTGTTTCTAAATTGTTGGTGTGATAGTTTAATGTGTTATAGAATAACTCTATATCTATGTAATTGGAGTTTTCGTTTTTGTTTTGTCCATGTATAAGATGGTTTTGGTTAACTTGGAATTTGGCATTAGGGTTGTCATTTTATACCACGACTGAAGAATTGAAGAGGTTATTCTCACCATTTGGTTTAGTTGAAGAAGGTAAAACTCTGGTTGCTTAAACTATCATGTTTTCAACCATTCAATGATCTTATACTTACATATCGTTTGATTGTTGCACATAATCACATATCGTATATTTTTAACAAATGTAGTAAGGCTTATCAAGGACCCTAGAACACAAAGGCCTAAAGGATTTGGTTTTGTCAAGTTCACGTCTGAAGTAGATGCTCAGAATGCATTGAAAGCTATGAATGGCAGGGTAAGATTTGTCAACTTTCCTCCAATTATATGTGTGATTTCGGCAGTTTTTTTTCCAAAGCATGTGTGTCTGTGAACACGAGCCTTCTCATTCTGGTGCCCCATAACTACATTGTGCTTCATGTCAACTTGAGTATTGTCTCTTTTTCCTTATCAAACCATTTTTCCCAGTAAAGATCTGCCATGTTGATTGTAATTGTATGTATTATCATTTGACACCTCAATTGATGGAATTTACAGGTTTTTCAGTGACATGGCATTTTAGTCCCTTGGGGGGGGGAGGCGCATGTATGTCCAGTGGGGTCAATTGACCCCATTGAATTGGAATCAAATATAACTTTTCAATTTATTTATAGTTCTTAAATTTACTCTTTTGACCGACTAAGAATATTGAAGACAGTCAAAATTTTGAACAATTTGATTTGTACTGTTCTAAATGGGGCATTCACTTTGGGACGGGGTGAGCAAAAAAAGATAAAAAATGGTTGTGCAATGAAAATCGCCATACTCTGTAATGTAGATATAGGAGAAGCACATTGAATGCTAAAAAGAATGCCTCTCAAATATACAGAGGACAACTAATTGACACCTGACTCGTGGCTTGTTTACCATTTTCAAATCTTTATCTGGTTCAACGTATATGTTCCTTCAGTTTGTTTTCACATTTAAAGAAACCCCGTTTAGAGAAATCATAGTGTTGCATTTGAATCAAAGGTAGTCATGTTGTCAGAGACTTGTACTGTACTCCTTAATCTCCTTAATTATGTGAAGTCTTATCTATTTATTCCTGCACTGCTATTAAAAATGCAGATAGTAAATGGAAGGTTGATTTTTGTGGAGCTTGCTGAGACTGCAGGACCTGGAGAAAGATCCTCCTGAATCGCTTTATCTTCAAAACAAGAGATTTGAAAGAAATATCTAGGCATAGTAGTAACCTAAATCAGAAAGTATGGGAGAACTCTTGGCATTTTCACCCTTTTCTTTGCTTCTATCACCGCAGTTTCAACTTCACTCGTCAAAGCATGGACGCCTTCCTATTGTTCGTAACCCGGCATCACAAGCAGTTACTTCACCTATGTGTTTCTTATCAACAAGGCCAACGAGCTTTCCAATCACTTATTCTGAGCCAAAGCAGCATTCATGGAGGACCCGAGCTGCCATTGCTTCAGACTCTAAAGTGCCAATCACCTTTACAGTTGATTCAGCAGGGGAAGGCATTGATATTCTACCGGATTCCGGTGGATCTAACGACAATCTTGGTGACGGTGGTGGAGGTGCAGGTGGTGGTGGAAATGGTGATAATAATGATAACACCAAAGGGGGATCGGATGGAAACGAAGATCAAAGTGGAGGCAGTGAGGAGGGCATGTCAATGTCCCAGAAACTCACACTTGCGTATACTTTATTTTTTGGAATCGTTGGATCCTTGGGCTACGTAGAGGGTGTTGGAGTGCCGGCCTTATTATTGATTTATGTACGCAGTATTCTTCCAACAAATCCCATTTTGGCATCATCTATTGGTCTTGGCTTGTCTGCTACTCTTTTGGGAGTGATGGGATTGAGGTTTAAGAAATCGAGAAAGATCTTTCCAGCTGGTATTGTCTCGTTAGTGTCACTAGTCATGACTGGTGACTATTTGCGTGGAATTTTACGTAGTCTACATTGATGATGCACCATGTGTATCGTTAGAAGCACTTTGTTGCCGATATATTAGATCTATCTGAATATTTGTCCATGTTTGTTGGCAGATGGAATTCTGATTTTCTTCTGTTGAACTAAACTGAAGCTCAATTGAACTTAGCTGCTGTTGTTTTGCGACATGATGGAACTTGAGTATTTTGTACTGCTGTAATTGAGTATTCTACATTCCCTGCTTCATTTATTCTATTGCCAATGCTTTTTCGTTAGAAGATTTGGTTGCACAATATCATCAAAATCGGATATCAAAACCCAAATTTGATGACGTTTGTTACATTGATTTGAGGTCTTCTCAGTTTTATTTGTTTTTGCTACAAATAATGTCTTTTTTTTTATGTGTGTGTTAGATTTTCCTTCAATATGTAAGCAAGGAAGTCAACATTTGGGGAGGGACTTTTGCTAACATAGAAAGGATTTATTTTGCCAGTTGTCTGATGCTGTTAATTATTAGAACAACAGAGAACGATAATACAAGGTGAAATTGCATTCTTACTCATGCAATTCTTTCCGAAGTTGCAGTTTGGCCCTAATTCCTCAAAAAAATTGCACTTACTCGTGCTGTAGAATACTATTTATTTCACTATTTTAGCTCTATAGGTTGTCTCAATTTGGCATCTTTGATTAAGAAGAAAGCAACGAGATCAATAGTGTAAAATAATACTACAATGTAAAGTATGGGATCAAATATGCTAAGGATTCAGTCACGTGGTAAAACAAGTACAATTTCTTCAATATGTTATTCTACTCATGAGAGTTGGATCTAGTGTAATGGACTAATAGGCCTGTATATTGTGGCTTTGGATCAACCCATCTCAAGTGTTTGACCTTGACAAAGGATTTAGTCGGTAAGAAAAAAGAATATTTAGTTGTATCTTAAACCCAATAACTTCATTAAATGTAAGTATAACCTATTGATATTTTATTTATTACCCTAGCTGTTTAAACAACTCATAAGAATGGTAGCTTGTCCTGATCAACAAGTTGCATAGCTTAATATAAGTTAATATAAATATTTTACTTATAATTAGGTTAACCTATCAATATAAAATTAGTCGTTGAAACAAATGTTAATTACAATAATTAAGAATTCTCGGAATCCACATGTCATCATAAATTACATAAACAATAGTGTATTATAATAATTAATTTAATTAAACATCATGATTGGGCATGACTACCCTTGAGGCGTTGACCACCAGCTAGCGTACAATACTTTTTACACACATGATTCATGAAGTATTGGAACGCCTCCATTGGTACAGAAGAATTAAATAAAGGAAAAATTGAAAAAAATGTCACGTAATTAAAGTTCACCGGCAAAAAGGTTCTTTTAGGATTCCAGCTGACAATTAAGGCATGCCACTCAATCAATTTGACAATTCCTATAATATTTCAGCCTGAAATTTTTTATTTTTCCAAACAGTCACATACGGGCTATGTGACTTGGAGAAAAATTGCAAAAATATCTTGTAATTAAGATTTAGTGGCAAAAGAAACTTTTTAAGATTCGGACTAACAATTAAGTCATATAAGGAAAGTAGTTGATGATTTCAGTCTTATTTCAACATGAAATACTTAACTTTTAAATTGGGTCACGCTAAATTGAGTCACGTGACTCAATTAGTTGAAATTTTTTTCAGCGTCATGCTCAATCACCCCTCCTTATATGTATGGGGGCATTGAGTGCGGAGTCTAGTTAATTTGATTGTGGCCATAAAGGCATGAAATCTCCTCCTAAGGTTTCATGTGCTTGTGCAAGACGTGCGAAAGCTAGCCCATCTACAGCAGTTGCAATCGATGGTTGACATATCCGATATCTTTTCGAAAACTTTTTGTGCAGGGGAAAAGAGAATACAAAGGGAAAAAATGGAGGTTGTGAAGAACAAAATAAATAGGAGAAAGAAAGAAGAAGAAATTGGTTGGAAATGATGATATCAATTGAGAGAATGGAGGGCAAGAGGTTTAAGTTTAGGTTGAGAAATGAGAAAGGTATTCCCTTTATTTTTTTCCCTCCTATTCCCACAACCAATATTGTCTTGGTTGGCGTCCACACCAGTTGAATAGTAAATGATATTGACGCGTGAAAAGGGAGGGATAATTGGGGGTCACATGGGAATATTATGAATTAATTGAGTCGAATGACCATACAGGGACTTAATTTTGAATAAATAAATTAAAAATTTTAGGCTGAAAAACTTAAATTACCAAATTAATCATGTTATTGAACTCAATTGTCAGTCCAAATCTTTAAAAAAAAAATTATAGTTTTCAGATGATTTTGCAGTTTTTCTCCAATTAGTTGAGCCGCATGACTCAATTTAGGGAAATCAAGAATTTCGAAGTAGAACTAACATTGTTAAATCAATTTAGTTACATGAATTAATTGTCCGCTCGAATCTTAAAATAACATTTTTATCAACGAACCTTAGTTAAAAGAAATTTTTTGCAACTTTTTATTAATTTAATGAAATGTGAAGAGGGACACACGCGGTACAAAGTACTTTTCATTTTTTTTCAAGTCTATTCGTACGTACACACTATAAGATCCACTTTCCGACCATTTTGATTAGCACATAAATATATCATAACTCATGTGCATATGCTTGTCTCCTAAATTTATCAGTTGACTTCTACTATGTCTTCTTCCCAGGTGAGCTTCAATTAATACTTCTTAATTGAACTTATGAATTTAATTATGTGATTTCCATATTTTCGATTCTGAATTATCATTTTTTTGTTTCATTACATATGAAATCATGTACACAAAATTTTATGATCATAATCTGAAATAATTTGTACTTTATGATTTGCTATTAGGTCACAGAAATGGAAGGATTCTTTCATGATGATGAGATGTTTGATCTTAAGCCTATTATTCTACCTGATGAGATCTATTCACCACAACCATTAATATTCCCTAGTGCCAAACTGCACCCTCAAATTTCTGATCATGCCAAATTAATTTCATTTCATAAGAACTCAAAAAATGTTCCGAATATTATAAATTTAGATGAACCATTGAGTTATAGTACTCATAATCAGAATTCTCCCCAAATCATAAATTTTTCATCTAATATGGTTGTTGAAGATGATTCTAATAATTTCAATGAAGAAGACCTAATTAGTATATCAAATAAGAGGAGTAGTATTTCTACTGTGAACCGGACACCGTTGCAAGCTCGTGATCATCTCATGGCTGAGAGGAAACGCCGGCAGAAGCTAGGTCAACTTTTCGTCAATCTTTCTAAAGTTGTGCCAGGACTCAAGAAGGTACTATATATTGCTATCTAATTACACTATTAATTAATTCTCTTTTCTTTCAATAATTTCAATAATTATAATATAATAATTAAAAAATGAAATGCGAAAACACCCCATCATCAATTTGTTGAAGTATTCTATCATCATAGTTGATAATGTGGTGAGTTTCTGACTATAATGTCTATGCAATTCTGATAAACCTGGTCTATGTAAGAATTTTTCCCGTATGTTGCCTTTGTTCGAAAGTCATAGTCATTTGCACTCCTTCTCAAATGTTAGAGCTTCAATTATATAAATTATTATCTTATATGCATGTAGGTATTATTCACAATGACATGTGGTAAATGATAATTATGCGCCTCACAACTAAATAGACATCAAGTGCTTTGTCGTCAATGTAAACAAAATTCAATCTTTTATCACAATTGATAATGTCCCCTCGTTCCTTAAGAAAATTGACAATATCCTCGTTTATTTTAAGTGGTTGTTTCTGTTTAACACGGATATTTATACGTCATTGTCAATTCGCGAGAAGTCTGTCTACTTTTAAATTGTGTGCTTAGGTGCGGTGTTCGAGAATTAGACCAATTAAAACACATGTTATTTTGGCATATCACTCTATAATTATTTTAGGGTTTTTGAAGAATCAATTAATTAATTACATGAAAATTTGATTGTTTGGCCAGTTGGACAAAGCTTCTTTACTTGAAGATGCAATTGATTATGTGAAAGCCCTTCAAGAGCGTGTGAACGCCTTGGAGGAAGAAGATAAGGTGATGCAGAAGAATGCAATATCAAAAGATGATAATGATGATGATGATGATGATGATAATGATATGATTAGTGAAATAATTAGCACAACAAGTGATGATGAGGTGGTTGTTGAAGAAATTAAGGTAAGAGTTATGAACAAGAATGTCCTAATAAAAATATGCTGCAAAAAACAAAAGGGATTGATGTCAAAAATTCCACGTGAAATGGAAAAGATGAATCTCAATGTCAAAGACATGAGAGTGATGCCATTTGGAGGGGCTGCATTTGATGTAACCATTCTTGCTGAGGTATTTAATTAATTAATCTCACAATTAACTCAATTCAATTATCTTTTTTAATTTCATTTTTAGTTTGCAGACTAGTTTGTGATTTACTAATTGATATGTAAACATTGTACATGTAAATTAATTAAACCATATTAATTTCTCTAGCTAGGTAATAACAATAACAAATTAAATGCAAGTACAATTCATTATTTCATTACCTATTGTTACACTAACTAATTTTCAATGTATATATATGCAGATGCATAACGAGTTCAACGGCACCGTGAAAGACATTGTTGCTCACCTGGAGATGGTTTTCTTGAGCCAGTCTGACAATTAATAAGTTATTATTTAATGCAAGTTAACTTTTTTTTAACATTTTATTCACTAAAATTTAAGATCCAAACATAGCAGAAAATAATTTCTCAAGTAAAAGTGTGTATTTATATTTCATACTGTTTTATCATTTGTTACGTTATTTGATGTAAGGAAACATGTTCCTTAGCATTTTACTCTTTAAAATCTAAGATGCAAACATATGGCAAAATATTTCTTATGTGAAGGTGTGTATTAAAATATGTCTAATTTCATACTATTTTATAATTTGTTACATTTGAATTTGATTCATGATTCTTATAATATGCTTTAGTTAATTTCGACACGTATTATGATGCAATGAATAATAGTACCACCGTTTCACTTAAAAGATAAAACAAACGACGAATTTAATTTTAATTGGGTGAATTTCTTTTCTTCTTGTCCTCATTTGAGTTTATGTTGCTAGAATCAATAGGTCTTCAAATTCTTCATTTGGAAAAATGAAAATCTTTCGTATTGGATGGTCATGATATTTCCTCGAAATCGAAATTTTTTATCAAAGGAGGAACAATATCACCTTTTTTATTCAATAAGGTACACTTTTGCTAGACAATATCTATTCAACCATGTTTTTCAGGTGAAAAATGCTTCTCTCTGGTTTTAATGGTGGATTCAAAATATTGATTTGTCTGGTTTTGAAAAGGTATTTAAATCACAATTTGAATTGAGTCTAGATTTTGGAGTGTGAAAATTAGAGATGTGATTGGAATCGAGTTTGAATATTGGGGTTTCAAGGAAATAAAAATAGGTTGTATATATCAAATTAATGACTTCTATAAAATTTTAGGTAAAAAAAAAAAATAGATGATAAATGTCGAATCTATAACCTAGTTTCAAATTTTTGACCTGAGTTTGCAAAAGCTCATTTGTGTTTAATTCACCCCAGCGTCAAGCTCAAACTTGGGCTCAAATTAACCACTTTCAAACCTATTATATTCATAAACCTTTGTAATAGGGGTGTAAACGAGTCAACTAGTACGAACGATACCCTTGTTGAAGCTTGGCTTGAATTTTATCGAATTTTTGTTTTAATTGGTTTAATTGTTTACCAAATCGAGCACAAACAAGTTTGAGCCGAGTATCGAATAATTTAATATATTTACATTTGTTTTGTCAATTTTTAGGTTTGTTTAATTTGTGTGATAAATCGAGCTAAATCAAACTTTTATAGAACGAGCTCGAGTTGAGTATCGAATAGTTCAGCCCAATATGTAATACATTAGTTTGACACATATCTACCTTTCATTTTCATAAACGTCATTGATCTGAGACACCTACTTTTTCACCACAAAAAGAAAAAGAAGCACGACTTTAAGAATATAACAACTATTCATACTATAATAGAATGTAAACAAGTTGAACTTGAATTTCCATTTGGTAAAAGAACAACGCCCTCTATAAAGAGGAAAATATATTGAAGGCTCCAGCAAATTGAAGCAAATAAAGGTTTCACAAAAAATTATTAGAAAAAATTACGGGTTTTTTCCTCAAATAAGGAAACTATGCCTCTCAACTGTAAAATGGAGAAAATAACATAAACCAAACACTTTAATTTGCTGTCGACTCTTTCAGGTAAGCGATAAGGTCAGCACGATCTTGAGGCTTCTTCAGTCCTGGGAAAACCATCTTTGTTCCAGGTATATACTGCAGAGCATTAAGAGATAAACATATAAAAACACGGCGTTTCTAAATTATCATTGCAAGAACGAAATGTAAGGGAACGTAGAATTCAAGAGAAGAATACATAAACCTCAAACAAAGGCTTCTGATACATCCAACTGGTTGATGAATTTCCGAGAAATATCTAATACTAGCAAAAAATCATTGATTATCAAAATAATTTTGTACCTTCTTGGGGTTTAGCAGGTAATCGTAGAGTGTCTTCTCTTCCCAGTTGACGGCCATGCTCTTATTGGCAGCAGAGTATGAATAACCAGGTGTAGTTCCCGACTGCCTTCCAAAGAGGCCATTCAAATTGGGTCCTGTCAATTTCGTGCATAATCAACAAATTATGAACAAGATAGAAATAAAATCACGTCACTTTTTGTCCTAAGCCTATGTTTGATTCTTGGATTTTAGTGAGTAATTCACTATGAATTTTTTTTCTTGCTTCATCAAATGATGGTAGTATGTTGAGCTACAAAAAGTTAGCTCTCATTTCCTCGGTCATTTTAGTCACTGAAATCCAATAACCCAACATAGCCTAAATGACAAAAAGAGTGGAAAAGAATCAAACTTTAAGCACTCAACAACTACCCGTTTTAAAAATTATTACTTATCAAAAGCTCATATAAAATTTAAAACAATGTAAACTGTGTTATATTTAGTCCTAACAGCATAGAGGAAACATAAAAATGGAATCAGCTAGCTGCTATAGCATAAAAGGTAAGGAGAAAATTACATGAAACAGCAAGATATATATACCCATTATCTTACTTATCCACATGATTCATTTCAATCTCAAAGACATTACTCGCAAAACACAATTATCCAACAATTTATGCAACAGACAACACGCGAATACAATTGTTTCGAACATCAACAAAAAATCTTTTCTCTTTTTTTTTTCCTAAAGTTACACAACCCAGAAATGCAAATACATGAATACATAAAAAGATCACTAATAAAAAGCTGAAATCCTTCAAATCTCAAAGAAAAAGGCTATAATCATATAAAAACAAGATCTTGGGAATTCTGCATCAATATCTAAATAAATCCAACCAATGGAACAGTTCAAAAAAAGAAAAGCCAAAACAGAAACAAAAAATAAAACATCAACACAGATCAGATCTAGCTTTGAGAATGAAAAAGAGGAAAGCGTACATAAGCATATGAGAAAACTTTACCTTGTTTATGGCCAGCCCCTTTATCAACAGTGTGACACTGCGCGCATTTAGTCTTAAAAATTTTCTCTCCTGCAGCTTTGTTTCCCGGCGGTGCCTCTGCAAATGATGCCATCTTCCTTTAAAAAAAAATAAACCTAAAGAACCTAAATAAAAAGGGACAGGGTTGGATTTTCTTTGTTTCGGCGGAAGCTAAATTGGAAAGCAGAGTAATAAAGGGACGAGGTGTGCGTATGGACCCCTCGAATTCGCACAATTTTTATTTATTTTTTTCACTATTTAATTTTCTTGTGTGCGAGTAAAAGAACCTTCTTCAAAACGGTTGGGAAAATTTGGCTAAATGGTTTGGAATTTGGACCAAGCCAAACTGAGCCGAAACCCCTTTGCTAATGGATTTGGGAAGGCCTTGGCCCAACCTTGGGTTTTGGTTTAAGCCACGACCTGCTCAAATCTTTTTTTTTTTTTAAATATAATTTTGCTCAAATCTATTTGAGGCTTATAAAAATATTAATATGATTTTTTTTTCTTTAGATGAAAAAATATTGATTTGATATTACATTATCATTTACTTTTGATACTAATAATAAATATATTGAATTGATATTATCACATATTTTTTTATTCAATCTTAATAATTAAATTTCAATCTGAATCAAATCACAAATTTTAACCCATTAATTATTATTTTACTATCTCAATATGCCGTAAAAATCATTGTCTAAATCGACTTTCCAAAGTTCATACGAAAACTCCCAAAACCATAAGACCAAACTGGAACATAATTCATTCATTCTTTTTTTTTTTAATAGGCCCTTGTGTTTTCTTTTTTTAACAGATTAATTTGTGCTCAATGGACATGATAATTTACATATGAAATAGTTTGTTCATTAAAAAGATTGATTATTTTCATACATAACAAATCAAAATTTGATTTCTTTGTAAACTTTTTTTTTGGTTTCTCAAGTATTTTCATGTTTTAGACCTGACTTATTCTATTTTCAGATGTGTGAGACATATTATGTGATAATTTCACAGCGATGATTCGTACGTAAATTTGCACTTTGTGGGTATTAGTCCTTACTACTAGACCAATTATCATTGGTATTTTTTTTTAAAATAATGAAACAAAACTTTGATTTATTAGGTGTAATATGGAATACCCCAAGGCGGTTAGGCCAAATGATAACATCTTATGACCCCAGAGGTGAGTTTCAAGTTTGGATACAACTGTAGTCATCACACTGAAAATGACATATACCCAATGTGATTTCATGTCTAGACCGTGATCCACAGTTTAGTTAGAAAAAAAAAATTGTAATAGTAGACAAATGAGAATCAATTCCGAAGCTATCTATCCTTTTATTCAAAATATAGAAATTATCAATATATTAAAACAATTTGTTTTCTACAAGAGGGGATTGATTTAGTAGAAGGGACTAGTTCCCTTAAAGTGGTGAACTCAAGTTTGAATCCTTGTTCAGAGAGGTTTAATATACACGACGCGCATCGAGAGGGATTTAAGTCTTGGGAAACACAAAAGGGAAAAATATTGTTCATTCTTATTAGAATTCACCACATGGTTTGGGCTAAGTCCACTTACTTGGCTTGGGCCTAACTCAACCTCAAAAGCTAGCTTTTAAGGTGAGGATTATCCAAGACCTTATAAGGTGGACTTAACTATTGTTTTCAACCAATGTGAGACATTTAATCTCAAAACTCCCTCTTCAAGCGTGGGCGGGTTGAATGTGCGGGTGAACAAGCCCAACACGTGACATATGAAAGCCCAACCTTGTAAATTTGCAACATGTGGGTGAAGATCCAACACAATAATAATGACACTCTGGGTCTTTGTTAACGGAGGAATAATTACACTCCAAACCTTGATTAGCTGGAGGAATAATGACAACCCATGTCTTTGTTATCGAATAATGACAACCCATGTCTTTGTTATCTGGGTGAAGTGTGTTGGTAGATATTGAAATTCATCATGCGTACAAGGAGGAACCCATCACGGAAGGAGGTGACCCACTTTTAACCTGGGGCTCTGATACCATATTATAATTCACCACATGGTTTAGGCTAAATCTACTTACATGACTTGGGCCTAACTCAACCTCAAAAACTAGCTGCTAAGGTGATGATTGTCCAAGACCTTATAAGATGGACTTAACTATTATTTTCAACCAATGTAGGATATTTATTTTCAATAATTCTTGTTGTACTTCCCAACTACCGTACGGTTATTCAATTTGCATTCAATGTTTTCACAATAGGTTACATATAATATTGCACAACGCGCATCCAAAGAAATTAACCTTTAGGAACAAGAAAAAAAATCCAATTTAGAGCCAATAAGATTGCTTATTGTTAATTTTTTCGGTTCACTCAATGTAATTATAGAATTCAACGGATGTGACGTCACTAAAATATAGTATTAAATAATTTAATTTGAAATATTCTAATGATTAAATTTAATTATATCCTAAAATAGATGGAAGACTTAAATTTATTCAATATTCTTTTCATGTTAAACATGTTAGATTGTTTCACTTATATTAAATTGACAACTTAACTTTATGATTAACAAGTAAATAATACCATATAACTAGAACATAGGAATATTCACTTTGATAGTAAAAGGTTCATATTTAAAATATTATAAACTATAATTTTATTCGATATTAAAAGGTCAATTTCCTCAAAATAATATATTGAAAGATTTGATAAGTAAAATTTATAAATGCCGCTTTTTAGCTTTTTAATTTTTAATTCTAAGAAATTAGTGAAAACAAGTCATGAAAAATAAATAAATCTAAAGGAAGAAAAATACCATAAAAAATACTTTAATAATCAAATAGGCTCATGCCGGGAAGATGAACTAATTAATTTAAGTTTATTACGAAATAAAATTGTAAAATCATACTTCCTCCATCTCATTTTTTTTTTATCCCTTGGTACAGTTGACCAGTTAACTTGACTAAATTTATAAAAATTATAATAAATAATTTACTTTTATATTTCACTAATAAGTTGATAATATCATATGACATCATATATATTAATATTATAAAATTTTAATATACCACAAATGTGAATAAATAACATAATAAGTCACTTAAATTATTGAAAAGTTTGACCGAGTATGTAGCTAGTGGAGTAAAAATAATAGGACGGATGGAGTATAATTTTAAAGTTAATTATCGTTTTCATCACACTACTAGAAAAAGGGCAAATTTCAACGGATTTTTCATAAAATTCGTCGAAATTTACATATTTCGACCGTAATAGGCCGTCGAAAAAAGTGTCGTCGAAACCAAAATTTTGATAGATATATTTCGACAGAAATTTCAACGGAAAACATTTCCGTCGAAATTCAGAAATTTCGGCGAAATTTCTGAGATTTCGACGGAAATATTTTGAATTTCGACGGAAAATATTTTTTGTCGAAATTTTCAGCGGAACAATTATCCGTCGAAATATTTGAATTTTTTTTTTGCACCTGTTAATTGTACATAAATTATATATTCGACAAACAACAATATAACATCCAAAAACATTTTAATAAACATGATTCAATATTCAAAACATACATTGATCAAACATGCCATCCAACTACGAAATTCCAAATCCAAGTAATTAATAACTCCCAATACTACAAAACAATCACAAATCCGAAATCAAACAACTAATCATCTAATTTTTCGGGAACACAAGTGTCATTTGCTCCATGAGACTGACCTTGTTGAGACGGGTGCTGAGACGGTTGTAGATCAGTTGTACGGGGTATATTCAAAAAGATTGGGAAAGTATTTGGTCCCAAAATATGTGGAAAATGAGAATATATCATACCCGACTGAGATGTGCCCGCCTGAAGCTGAGAAACTACATGATTCGTAAAGTTGGAAAATGGTTGTGAACTTTGAGATGTTCCCCCTAGATTTTGAAGTGTTGATAACAAGCTGGCGTACATCATCTTTTGCATTTCAATCTCGATTTTATGTTGTTCCTTAATTGTCTCCAACAAGGCTTTATGGTTTTTCTTAATTGTCTCCACTGAATTCAAGACAGTTGCCAACTGGGTTTCTAAAATTGATAGTCGCTCAGAGGTTTCTGGATCAGTATTAGAAGTATATGTAGAACGCGTGGGACGTACTTGGGAAGCCCGGCGTGAAAGTCCGTAAACAGGTCCCTTCTTTGACACACCTTCCTTCTTTGACACACCTTGTGTCTCCGCCCATATCTGAAAGTTTGAAAACAATGTTATTCAAGTATTAACAAGCATACAATATAAAAAGGCAAGTTAAATTGGAGATGAGTTATTCAATTATACCTTCAACTGATCATCAAGTGGCGGGAAAGTTAGTTCTTCTCCATCTGAATTCGATGCTTGACTACTTAAGGTCTCCAATTCAGTCTACAATAATTAAAGAAGTTTGTTTAAAATAATTCAAAGTACGTAGGTGAAACAAAACTTATTCAAATTATGCAACTTACGAAAGCAGTCTCTGCCTTTCGATTCGCCCATTCTTGTAATTCCCCATCTGCATTCTTTTTTGCATATTGAGCGAAGAAAATTTTGCCTTGTTGAGGGTCACGGCGTAATTTTTTCCGCTGAAAAGGAAAAATAGGATTAAACATTTAATGTGTCCAAGTGATGTTAAAAAAAAAAGAAAATTTCTCCAACTTACCAATTCATCTTCAAGTCTCATACGAGATTTAGCCCCACTGAAATGACTTATACTTTCAGCACTATCTTCAAGATCTTCGTATCGGTTGTTACCCTCATTATGAATAAAATGACCACTACTAGTAGCTTTGACATTATTATTATTCACAGCTGGCTCAACCTCACCGTGTGAAGTCCAATACCAATAGTCTTCCTTGAATCCCCATTTACACAAATGTACAACCACAACATCACACTTAATGTGTTTTCTATTTCCACATTTTCGACAAGGACACCTAATTTCATTAGCTGATGATACAAGTCCAGGTTGCGACATAACATGGTCGATGAACCCGTATACCCCACTCTTGAATTCCTCCTTAAGAGTTCTGTTGGCGGGATTAACTCTATCGTACATCCATCCACGCAGTAAACGAATATCCATATTCTATGTACACAATTTAAATTCATTATCATGAGTTAGTCATTTTTATAAGGTGATGCGTCTCAAGTACATAGAAACTTAATTACATGGATTGTATGAAAAGTATGTGTTTATTTGTCTAATTTACTAAAACCCTTTCAAATGAGTTTTCGCCAAACCCATAAAACCATCAAAAACCTATTCAGAAACTAACATTCAAACTCTTCAAACCTATAAAACATTGATTTGACACTTACCACCTACTTTTTCCCTCAAATTTCACTAAAAAAAAACATTGATTTGACACCTACCACCTACTTTTTTCCCTAAACCCCAACATCCAATCCCAATCCAAGTGGGTTTCAAATTATTCAAACCACAAAACCCATCCAAATGAAGTTTCAAACGTTTCATCGAAACCACCAAAATCATATTTTTTAAACCGAGACCGGCGAAACCGAGCCAAAACCCATCCAAATAGACCCTTTGTGTCTGCAATCAATTTTTTAGAATTCTTAGATTTTGTTTTCAATATGAGATCCAAATAAATTTAACCGAGACCTTAAATCATAACTGAACCAAAATCAATTTAATCCAACCAAAAAAATCAACCATAGATTTCTCAAACCAATTCCATCACTCCATAGCCCATACGTAATATTATATGCTAAAAATGCTGACTGATTAAACCCAAGCCCAATATATCCAATAAATTTAAACCTGAACCCATTATTAAACTCAACCATATATGGATAACAGAAGCTATAACCTATGGCAAAAGACTATTAATATCTCATTACTATTAAAAAGAGAAAAAAGCTAAACCTAGCAATAACAGAGAGCCAAAAAGGGAAACACCTACCATGGTTTCCCAAGTTTGTCAAAGAAATTGAACCCGACCTGTTCAATATAGCATTTAATGGTCAGAACCCAATTAATAAACCAGTAGAAAATGCAAAATGTTGGTCATTACGCGTAACCAATCCAATTATTAAAGGTAATACACAAAGAAAATAAGTGAATAAAAAAATCATGGATAATGGTTTTTTAGAGAGAAAATCCCTAGTGAAACTGTCTCCAGCTTCTTTTCTTGTTATGCTATGGATAATGGTTTTTTAAAATTCAGTCATTCATGTCTGTGGCTTTACGGAACATGTAGGCACACACTCAAGCATGCTTCTTTTCTTTAACTTCAAAGAACTAATAAGAAAGTTGGACATTACTGTAGGAAAGAAAGAAAAAAAAATACAGAATTAAGCTTAAACATGATGAGATCATCAAGACTAAAATGTCCAACATAATGACAATCACCCTGGAAAGGAATCTAGGCAAAAGGATAATACCTTACACCAAAAATACCAATATAATCACCATAAGAAATGCCAATAATGTAAAAAATCATATTCTGACTGATCACTCATATTAAATTTTTGAATGAAACCGACACATTTACTTTGCCAAAGCCACGTTCCTTATAATTTCACTTAACTTTCTTGATCAGTATATATCAATGTATGATTAATTTCAGTGTAATTAACACTAAACATCCCAATAACAATTAATTAAATAGGAAAATTGTACAATAAACAGATGAAAATCCCTATCAAACAACAGCAAGTTTAAAACCCTAACACAAATAATCACCTATCGCGTCATACCTGATTGACAATTTTCACATGAGCATCAGAAAGAAGGGATGAGAGAAGCGAGGTGCGACTGCTGGTGGAGCGGCGCGGGGAGGGCTGGGCTACGCGGAGGTGCGGCTTGTGGCAGGTGGACTGGCGCGGGTAGTTTTGGGATGGAGGCGTCTGCAATTTTAATTTGGGAGTGAGGAGGAGTTTTGCCGAGGGAAATGAATTTTTTTTACTTTTCTTTTTTTTATTTTTTATCGAAACCAACGGAATAAATTCTGTCGAAAATATTATAATTTTGACGGACTTAATTCTGTCGAAAATATTCCCTTTTTCCTTTTTTTTTTTCGCGAAATTGTTAAATTTCGACGGAAACAAAATCTCTCGAAATTATTGCAATTTCGATGGATTTTGGTTTTCGTCGAAATTATTTTATTTTACAGTGTTTTTTGAAATAATTTTCGACATATTATTTCTACCGAAAATAAAGCAGTCGAAATTATTTCGACGGTTTTATATTCTGTCGAAATTTTTCGACATAAAATATTTCCATCGCAAATTTAAGATATATTTCAATAGATTAGTTTCCGTTGAAAATTGTCTGTCGAAATTTAACCTTTTTCTAGTAGTGTCAATTAGTAAATAATGTTCCAATTTAATCAACAATCTCATAGCTGGCTAAGTGCATAGAGTGATTTAGGGCCTGTTTGTTTGGCGTTTCCCAGAATTTTTTCGTGTTTGGGAAATGCCAAACAAACATGTTTTCTATTTTCCGAAATAAATTTTTCATCCATTAATTTTCTCAAACTACTCTCTCAAAAGCCAAACAAACACAATTTTCTTATCTCTAAACAAAACCTATACAAACTCTACTTTGATTTGACATAAAGTAACCTATCTCTTACACAATTTATCTCACATAACAAACATGACGTGACATAAAGTCTTACACATCTTACACCTACAACCCAACTCTTCCAAAAAAACCTACACCTACTTTATTTCTCAAACCACTCTCTCAAAACCCAAACAAACAACATTACGCAAATCGAGATTATTTCACAAACCTCCACTACTCTCCCAAACTACTTTCCCAAACGCCAAACAAACAGGCCCTTAGCATTTTACTTGGTTTTGGGTTCAGACTCATCTTGTTACAACAAATATTATTAGGCAAAATTGAAGAAAACGTCCCAAACTAATCAGTGTTTTAGTCCCAAACTTTATCATCTCACCGAATTTCGTCTCGTAATTTAATATATTCTTTTGGAATATCATCCCACCGTTAATTATAAGATGGAAATTGCGCATAACATGGTTGCTTACGTGCATGTCGTAGCAAATTTTAGCATGAACAATAGTATAATATTGCATAATTCGTCCCAAACTAATTACAAGATTGAACCGTCATTTTCGTTAAATTGGAAAATTATTATTGGGACTAAATTCATGCAAAATTGTAAATTACGGGACGAAATTCGACGAGTTGATATAGTTTGGGACGAAAAACCAAAATTAGATATTAGTTTGGGACAATATTCCAAAAAAATATTAAATTACGGGACTAAATTCGGTGATGTGATATAGTTCGGGACGAAAACCCAAATTACTAATAGTTTGGGACGTTTTCTGCAATTTTGCCATATTATTATTATTGCTTTAAATGAAAAACTAGAAAGACTAAATTGGCGCTGGTGTGGCGTGAACCAATTTCCTATAAGGCAAGTTTTTTATTTAAGAAGATAATTATATATAAAAACGTGGCCTAAAATGGCAATATAAATAATAAAAAAGAAGGACCTCCAGTTATAAGAATCCTTGTACAACAATCAATTTTCCCTATTAAGTAATCAATCCCGTTCTTTAAAAAAAAATATAAATCCTCTTGCTCAATCTGCATAAAGAGCGAAAGATTTCTTTTAAAATCCATCCCCAGCTAAACGTAGGACGATACAATTTGATAATAGTCTATATATAGTTATTTTTATCTCATACATATACTATAAATATCAATCCCAAATGGTATAAGAATAAGGATCCATTTCATCCAATTCCTCCACTACTTGAGTTCCCTCATAATTGGCAGATGATTCTCCTACAGATGCTACTTCCATCGACATTTTAGGCGAGTCGAGTGGTGCTTCATTTATTGCTTGAATTTGGCTTGCCGATAACTCCACTCTTTCCGGCACAACAGCGCCACCTCCAGAGCCAATAATCTCGACCTGCATGTAGGATTTAAAATCAAATCAAGCTACTCGATATTCAATTCGAGTTATGTTCATTTAACTGTCAAATCAAGCTCATAAAAAATTCTAAATCTCGATAAAAAAAATTAAGAACAAGCTTGAACTATGTGTTGTTCGACACTACTAGACTCGTTTACAGCACCCCTACCTGCATGGCCGCTGCCTGCTGAGCTGCTTGACGAATGTCGTCTGGACTATTGCTAGCCGGCTTTGGAAATCGTCCCACGAATTCTGGGAAATTGAGGCGTGCATTATCTGCTCCTTTGAGGTGCAATGCGGCCACATCATAGGCCACAGCTGCCATTTCGGGTGTGTCATAGCTACCCAACCAAATTCGGGTCTTTTTACCGGGTTCGCGTATTTCTGTCACCCATCTTCCGTATTTTCTTTTCCTAACTCCTATATATTGTGATGTGGCAGTACTTGATTCACTGCCACTTGCACATTGATTCATTTAATATGTTGCTATTGTTAGGAACGATTAATTTGGTGAGGTTAATTAAGAGAGCTCAATTGACATGTATATATAGTGTATAAGTAGATTAGTTTGTGTGATCAATGAAATAGTATGATTCTTGTTGGATGAAGTGAGCTTCCATGTAGTTGCATGAAAGTGGATTGAAGTTGTATGACTGTATCACAATATGAGGGAGAATTTGGGGACATCCTTTGTATTAATTTGGGGATAGATTTTGCAATAATTGAGCTAGCACTTATAACTTGCCACTTGTGCACCGCCACCCCCCCGCCCCCTCTCTCTTCTAATGTCATATGTTTGAATATCATGTTAATAGGACAGCATCATTTGAAAGGATTTAATATTTCGGATGAATGTCCCCATGACCTAAATGTGTGGAATTACTCTTTTAAAAGAAGTTGACATGTAAAGGATTGCCTTTGAATTTGATAGAGTTGAACACATAGTATTAGATTTCACTAGACCAATCTAATAAAAAAAAAATGTATTGTACTTTTCATATGATTGATCATTCAATTACAAGACAAGTACTTTGATTGCCACTTGTTGTAATCACTATTTTGAGTTCGGTCAAAATCGATATGAGCAAATATTATTAGGGTTATTGGAGGATAGAGTCTTGGGATTGAACTTTTTTCTACAATTAATGACACTACAAGAAAAGGGGACATCAGCGACGACCTGATACTAACGAAAACAAATTTGTTGCTATTATATATTAATGGAATTACAAAAGCAAAAATGGATGGAACTTGAACATAACTTCACCATTCTTTAGTGAAATTTGAGCCTAACTACTTTCAGTTATTTTCAGTGGTGGAGAAAAATTAAGAGATTTAAGGAGATCAAGAACAACTGAATAAATCCACTTTGTTGTGTAACTCGTGAATTAGTTCACATTTTTTTAATTCTGAACTGAACTAATTAAAGTACGATTTGTGCTGCTTCTCTAACACATTGACATGCAATTAAGTTTCATTTTCAACTACCAGAAAACTAGAAAAATTTGCAAAATGGTTCTTCGATTTAGATCATTTTCCTTTCGTTTTCTTTTTCTTTGTTTTGGTACAAAATCGTCTTTTTGACTTACCCAAACCGTCCACTAAATGTTCATTTCGTGACTTCACCCTCAAACTAAATGGATTTTTGACATGTTACCTCATGCGACAAGTCTAATTGATGATAATCTATTCCAAATTTTGTGAGGTGTAAAAATTGGCATATTACCCCTATATGATATATAATAATGAGCATTTTACATCATTTCTCGCGGAGTTGTTGCAGCGACTAAGACTTTATTTTGATGCGAAAAAACTACAAATTTGACCATATTTTGACAATATACTGCCTTCTCTTTACCCTTATGTGATATGTGTAATGTTCAATTTACCTCCTTGTGAGATTGAATAATTGGCACTTTACCCCAACAATATTGTCTAATGGACATTTTACCCCCCTATGAATATGAAAAAATAAAGAGAGAGAAGCTGTGTTTCTTTTACAAAGACACATGAAGTATTTTGTCCTTTTGTTTATCCATTGCTTAAAGGATAACTAAACTGCCTTTTAAAAATAAATTGGGGATAATTTGCTATTAGCTCCCCTCAAAATCCTCACCACTCTCCAAAAGGATAAATTTATATTAAAAAAAAAAAAGTTAAGGGCTACTTTGGGTATTGTTTTAACTTTAACTCACAGCTGTTTGGCAAAATCAAAATTAAAAACCACTTTAATTCGTTGAAATATTAAAGCATGCATTGACCTAAGTTCATCAGTAGATTCAGTACCATTTCACAGATTCTTAAAAAAATACTGACATTTACTCAATTTTTTCTTTCCAAAGTTCCATTATTCAAACTACATTCAAATCATAATTGATCAGATTTTTAATCCTCATTAATCATTATAATTACAAAATACTATAACATATTTAACTAAAATACATTGAAACCGAAATCTAAAGAAAATTTAATTTTCAAAACCTCTAACTAAAAACTTGGAATGCCAAACAGAATCGATCAGAATCTCTCCCAAACATTAATTGGTTTTTTGGTTTATTAATAAATGTCAAAGTTGATGATTAAAATGAAGAAAAACATATACTAGTAAGTAATTAAGTATAATGTGGTCCGTAATAAAGACATTTTAATAGTATTCTCTCTATTCCATTTTAATTGACGTTTTAAGCCTTTGCACAGGTATTAAGGAAACTATTAATTAGTCTAAATTTTAAGAAACAGTTAGAGTTATACCTAATATACCATTTTTCTCTCAAGACTCTTATATTTCTCCTTCAATTAATAATTTCTTATTCAATATATAAGGGTAAAATTGGAAATTTGTAATTAATGTTGTATTGAAAACCCTAAAACGACAATTAATTTGAAATATAAAAAAATCTCTAAAGCGACAATTAAAATGGAATAGTGGAAGTATTATATATACTTAATTAATGCCAAGATATTTATTACATGAACTGTGACTTACAGCTGGATTTTTTTTTTTGATGTAACAACGCTTTTATGTGTGTTTAATTGTCTGGCACATTACCAGTCCACTTGTCCTTAAGCACATACTAATTAATTAATTGTTTGAAAGCTTAAAGAATTAATGTCATAAGATAAAACTTAATTTGAACATGTAAGTACCTGCCGCCGGTGGGGTAAATGCAAAATACTCTTCTGTGTTATGCTAAACCTGCAAGAAACTACCATGTGAAATTTTTATTGCGCCAAACTTCCTTGTGTTTTCAAAAAACACCCAATTTGTAAAAAATAGGTCGTCTTGGATCGACATATTTCAATATCATTTTTAAAATACTTCAAGTTGGTCCCTACAACTTCACGTGATATATTTTTTAAATTATTTCTTGAAATATGTCGATCCAAAACGACCTATTTTTTACAAATTGGGTGTTTTTTGCAGGGTTTTTGAAAACACAAGAAAGTTTGGCGCAATAAAAATTTCAAAAGGTAATTTCTTGCAGATTTAGCATAACACAAGGGAGTATCTTGCATTTTCCCCCACCGGTCGACGGGACTATTGTCTTTATCTCGTCAAAAGATTAGATTTTCTTCTTCAAGATAAAAAGTGGTCATTCATTTCTGGTCGGTAGTCGGTACAAAAAAAAAAGGTAGTCGGTACTTTACTTATAATTGTTTTATTTGTTATGGTGATTCAAATTAACTTAACAAGTACTGATTCTAACTTCGCATAGCATTCATTGAGGCTTTCTAATTAACTAATCCCCAGGAATTAATATAGTATATATCCAGTGGTAGAGCTAGACGAATTTTTTTTTTTTAAAAAAAAAAATTGGTTCCATTTGAGTCCCAATTTCAAATTGGTCCAAAATTTCCTTTGTACGGGCCAATTTTCATGTCATGTGGCCCGCACATGATTTTGGGTCAAATTTGGAATTAGGTCTCAATTGGCACCCAAATTGTCACCGATGTTGAAGTTGTGGTAACAAATATGCCATCCCAAAAAAATACGGGGTAGAAATGCCAACGAGCTATAATCGTGGCACCAAAAATGCAATAATTCCTATTTTAATATATATGATAAATATTTTTATTTGTTTATTTTTTTCACATTTTATTGGATAAAAATACATTGTTACTTTATTCTCGTCTAGTTGTCATTTTATCAGAAAATTTATCGAGTTTGTTATGAGAAAAATTCTTGCCCCCAAAACCAAAATTCTCTAGTTCCGCTCTTGTCAACAATTGCGAAATCAATCTTAACAAATAACATCAATAATCACATTGGGGGGGGGGGGGGGTGGGGGGGGGGGGGGGTGGGGGGGGGGGGGGGTGGGGGGGGGGGGGGGTGGGGGGGGGGGGGGGTGGGGGGGGGGGGGGGTGGGGGGGGGGGGGGGTGGGGGGGGGGGGGGGTGGGGGGGGGGGGGGGTGGGGGGGGGGGGGGGTGGGGGGGGGGGGGGGTGGGGGGGGGGGGGGGTGGGGGGGGGGGGGGGTGGGGGGGGGGGGGGGTGGGGGGGGGGGGGGGTGGGGGGGGGGGGGGGTGGGGGGGGGGGGGGGTGGGGGGGGGGGGGGGTGGGGGGGGGGGGGGGTGGGGGGGGGGGGGGGTGGGGGGGGGGGGGGGTGGGGGGGGGGGGGGGTGGGGGGGGGGGGGGGTGGGGGGGGGGGGGGGTGGGGGGGGGGGGGGGTGGGGGGGGGGGGGGGTGGGGGGGGGGGGGGGTGGGGGGGGGGGGGGGTGGGGGGGGGGGGGGGTGGGGGGGGGGGGGGGTGGGGGGGGGGGGGGGTGGGATTCCGTATTTTCTTTTCCTAACTCCTATATATTGTGATGTGGCAGTACTTGATTCACTGCCACTTGCACATTGATTCATTTAATATGTTGCTATTGTTAGGAACGATTAATTTGGTGAGGTTAATTAAGAGAGCTCAATTGACATGTATATATAGTGTATAAGTAGATTAGTTTGTGTGATCAATGAAATAGTATGATTCTTGTTGGATGAAGTGAGCTTCCATGTAGTTGCATGAAAGTGGATTGAAGTTGTATGACTGTATCACAATATGAGGGAGAATTTGGGGACATCCTTTGTATTAATTTGGGGATAGATTTTGCAATAATTGAGCTAGCACTTATAACTTGCCACTTGTGCACCGCCACCCCCCCGCCCCCTCTCTCTTCTAATGTCATATGTTTGAATATCATGTTAATAGGACAGCATCATTTGAAAGGATTTAATATTTCGGATGAATGTCCCCATGACCTAAATGTGTGGAATTACTCTTTTAAAAGAAGTTGACATGTAAAGGATTGCCTTTGAATTTGATAGAGTTGAACACATAGTATTAGATTTCACTAGACCAATCTAATAAAAAAAAAATGTATTGTACTTTTCATATGATTGATCATTCAATTACAAGACAAGTACTTTGATTGCCACTTGTTGTAATTACTATTTTGAGTTCGGTCAAAATCGATATGAGCAAATATTATTAGGGTTATTGGAGGATAGAGTCTTGGGATTGAACTTTTTTCTACAATTAATGACACTACAAGAAAAGGGGACATCAGCGACGACCTGATACTAACGAAAACAAATTTGTTGCTATTATATATTAATGGAATTACAAAAGCAAAAATGGATGGAACTTGAACATAACTTCACCATTCTTTAGTGAAATTTGAGCCTAACTACTTTCAGTTATTTTCAGTGGTGGAGAAAAATTAAGAGATTTAAGGAGATCAAGAACAACTGAATAAATCCACTTTGTTGTGTAACTCGTGAATTAGTTCACATTTTTTTAATTCTGAACTGAACTAATTAAAGTACGATTTGTGCTGCTTCTCTAACACATTGACATGCAATTAAGTTTCATTTTCAACTACCAGAAAACTAGAAAAATTTGCAAAATGGTTCTTCGATTTAGATCATTTTCCTTTCGTTTTCTTTTTCTTTGTTTTGGTACAAAATCGTCTTTTTGACTTACCCAATCCGTCCACTAAATGTTCATTTGGTGACTTCACCCTCAAACTAAATGGATTTTTGACATGTTACCTCATGCGACAAGTCTAATTGATGATAATCTATTCCAAATTTTGTGAGGTGTAAAAATTGGCATATTACCCCTATATGATATATAATAATGAGCATTTTACATCATTTCTCGCGGAGTTGTTGCAGCGACTAAGACTTTATTTTGATGCGAAAAAACTACAAATTTTACCATATTTTGACAATATACTGCCTTCTCTTTACCCTTATGTGATATGTGTAATGTTCAATTTACCTCCTTGTGAGATTGAATAATTGGCACTTTACCCCAACAATATTGTCTAATGGACATTTTACCCCCCCCTATGAATATGAAAAAATAAAGAGAGAGAAGCTGTGTTTCTTTTACAAAGACACATGAAGTATTTTGTCCTTTTGTTTATCCATTGCTTAAAGGATAACTAAACTGCCTTTTAAAAATAAATTGGGGATAATTTGCTATTAGCTCCCCTCAAAATCCTCACCACTCTCCAAAAGGATAAATTTATATTAAAAAAAAAAAAGTTAAGGGCTACTTTGGGTATTGTTTTAACTTTAACTCACAGCTGTTTGGCAAAATCAAAATTAAAAACCACTTTAATTCGTTGAAATATTAAAGCATGCATTGACCTAAGTTCATCAGTAGATTCAGTACCATTTCACAGATTCTTAAAAAAATACTGACATTTACTCAATTTTTTCTTTCCAAAGTTCCATTATTCAAACTACATTCAAATCATAATTGATCAGATTTTTAATCCTCATTAATCATTATAATTACAAAATACTATAACATATTTAACTAAAATACATTGAAACCGAAATCTAAAGAAAATTTAATTTTCAAAACCTCTAACTAAAAACTTGGAATGCCAAACAGATTCGATCAGAATCTCTCCCAAACATTAATTGGTTTTTTGGTTTATTAATAAATGTCAAAGTTGATGATTAAAATGAAGAAAAACATATACTAGTAAGTAATTAAGTATAATGTGGTCCGTAATAAAGACATTTTAATAGTATTCTCTCTATTCCATTTTAATTGACGTTTTAAGCCTTTGCACAGGTATTAAGGAAACTATTAATTAGTCTAAATTTTAAGAAACAGTTAGAGTTATACCTAATATACCATTTTTCTCTCAAGACTCTTATATTTCTCCTTCAATTAATAATTTCTTATTCAATATATAAGGGTAAAATTGGAAATTTGTAATTAATGTTGTATTGAAACCCTAAAACGACAATTAATTTGAAATATAAAAAAATCTCTAAAGCGACAATTAAAATGGAATAGTGGAAGTATTATATATACTTAATTAATGCCAAGATATTTATTACATGAACTGTGACTTACAGCTGGATTTTTTTTTTTTGATGTAACAACGCTTTTATGTGTGTTTAATTGTCTGGCACATTACCAGTCCACTTGTCCTTAAGCACATACTAATTAATTAATTGTTTGAAAGCTTAAAGAATTAATGTCATAAGATAAAACTTAATTTGAACATGTAAGTACCTGCCGCCGGTGGGGTAAATGCAAAATACTCTCCTGTGTTATGCTAAACCTGCAAGAAACTACCATGTGAAATTTTTATTGCGCCAAACTTCCTTGTGTTTTCAAAAAACACCCAATTTGTAAAAAATAGGTCGTCTTGGATCGACATATTTCAATATCATTTTTAAAATACTTCAAGTTGGTCCCTACAACTTCACGTGATATATTTTTTAAATTATTTCTTGAAATATGTCGATTCAAAACGACCTATTTTTTACAAATTGGGTGTTTTTTGTAGAGTTTTTAAAAACACAAGAAAGTTTGACGCAATAAAAATTTTACAGGATAATTTCTTGCAGGTTTGGCATAACGCAGAGGGAGTATCTTGTATTTTCCCCCACCGGGCGACGGGACTATTGTCTTTATCTCGTCACACGATGAGATTTTCTTCTTCAAGATAAAAAGTGGTCATTCATTTCTGGTCGGTAGTCGGTACAAAAAAAAAAGGTAGTCGGTACTTTACTTATAATTGTTTTATTTGTTATGGTGATTCAAATTAACTTAACAAGTACTGATTCTAACTTCGCATAGCATTCATTGAGGCTTTCTAATTAACTAATCCCCAGGAATTAATATAGTATATATCCAGTGGTAGAGCTAGACGAATTTTTTTTTTTTTAAAAAAAAAATTGGTTCCATTTGAGTCCCAATTTCAAATTGGTCCAAAATTTCCTTTGTACGGGCCAATTTTCATGTCATGTGGCCCGCACATGATTTTGGGTCAAATTTGGAATTAGGTCTCAATTGGCACCCAAATTGTCACCGATGTTGAAGTTGTGGTAACAAATATGCCATCCCAAAAAAATACGGGGTAGAAATGCCAACGAGCTATAATCGTGGCACCAAAAATGCAATAATTCCTATTTTAATATATATGATAAATATTTTTATTTGTTTATTTTTTTCACATTTTATTGGATAAAAATACATTGTTACTTTATTCTCGTCTAGTTGTCATTTTATCAGAAAATTTATCGAGTTTGTTATGAGAAAAATTCTTGCCCCAAAACCAAAATTCTCTAGTTCCGCTCTTGTCAACAATTGCGAAATCAATCTTAACAAATAACATCAATAATCACATTTCATATTTAAGTAGATAAAAATAAAAATTCACCCCAGCAAGGAGTAGATAAAGAAAAAGGAAAAAATAAAGCTTAGGCACTAATTTGGCTCTAATTCACTAAATTAAACTAACTTCTTCCTGAAATTGTAATTTGTGTCTTTATACTTCGGTGATTAATAAGATATTTTTCTTTCATTTAAATGTTCTAAGTTTTTTTCTTTCTTTTTTTCATATTATTAATATGATTATAAGGATCAACATATATATTGGTGCACATTAATATGGTCATATAGATTAGTATGAAGATTATTGCATTTTTGGTACCACAACTATAGCTCGCTCGCATTTCTACCTCGTTTCTTTTCGGTCTGACACATTTGGTGTCACAACTTCAATATCAGTGGCAATTTTGGTGTCAGTTGAGGCCCAATTCCAAAATTAGCATGAAATCCTCACGTGCGGACCACGTGACATGAAAATTGGCCCCCAAAAGCGGGCTTTCGGGCCAATTTTGAAATTTGGCCTCAATTGGCATCAAAATTGCCACAAATGTTGAAATTGTGGCACCAAATATGTCAGCCCGAAAAGATACGGGATAGGAACGCCAACAAACTATAGTTATGACACCAAAAATGCAATAATCCTAGTAATTAATACTCGTTTTCTTGTTTATCTCCGCCAATGTATCTTAAAAAATCATTGTACTTATTTCCTGTTTTTTTGGATAGAGAGCTAGGTAGGTCTTAATTTATCCTGTTGGAAGACGCGGTTTCATCTTCTCTCATAATAAGTACACTTCTGGCTGAGGAAACTTTTAATTAGTTTAAGATTCCATCATGTTTTATCTTACCGACAATTAATATGCATTCAATAATGTTTTTTTGATACTTTTGAGTACGTTTGCCATTATTATATTCAAGATATAAACAAGATTAATTCACCTCCGGTTTAGTGTGCAAAATTAGATTAAATCTTCAGTTTTGTTTGGTAAACTTCGGGTAAACATGATTGCTGCTATTAGTTTGACTTCTAGAAATTCCCTCTATCAAATTGTATTAGACACATTAGTGGTTAAATATATATGTGCCTCTCAAACAGAAAATAGAGAAATATAAATAGAAGAAGAAGAATTTTACAACTATATAATTAACCATATTATAACCAAAAAAAATTTAACCATATCTTCTTCTACATGATATGTTGCCTACTTTTTGTCCCTGTACTAACTAAGTGATCCTCATATTATAAAATAATAATTACTAAAACATCCTACAACAAATTTGATATTGTATATGGCTGAACTAAAATTGAATTGTACTCTATGTAGATATTAATTAGTCCCAAATGGAATAATTATAATCCATTTCATCCCACTCTTCAATCTCAATTTCTTCATAAGAAACTGATAAAGTATCTGCACCCAATTCCATCCACATTTTAGGTGAATCAAGTGGTGCTTCATTTATAGCCTCAATTTGGCTAGGCGACAACCTTACTCGTACCGGTATATCTCCGCCGCCACCTTCTGACTCCATCCTCCTCATCACCCGCATCGATTTTGCTGCCTCATGAGCCGCAGTTTGGACATCCTTTGCTTTGTCGCTCGTAGGTTTGGCAAAACTATCCACAAGTTCGGGGAAGTTGAGGCATGTATTCGGACCTTTTATGTGCAATGCCGCCACGTCGTAGGCTGCAGCCGCCATCTCCGGTGCCTCGTAGCTTCCTAACCAAATTCGAGTTTTTTTACCCGGTTCACGAATTTCGGATACCCATTTTCCCCATTTTCGCTTCCTAACTCCTATGTATTGTGGTTGTGGTGTGACACATTCAACATTATTGCAATTTTGTTCTAGCATGGCTAGGCTACAATGCAGAAAATATGAAGTGATGAATGGCTTGTATATGTAGATAGGATTGTGTGAGTGAGTAAGTAAAAGGGTGATGGGAAAATGTTGATATGGATCAAGGTTCCACGTAGTTGCATGAAAGTAGAGTACAGAATGTTGAGGTGACATTTTAATTTGTAATGTGGACATGCAAAATTATACTCCGTAATTAATTTGGACTCATTAATTAATTATGTATCCTCGAATTAAAAATAAATAAACATCACCTGCAGCCAGCCAAGTGTCGTTGATTTGACGCAAACAGTGCACGGATGGAATGCCTGTACGGGTCTATTTTGAAGGGTTTTGGCTTGATTTCATAAGTCTCAGTTTTAAAAAATATGATTTTGGTGGATTCGGTGAAATTTTTTTTGATTAGGTTTTGTGGTTTGAAAATAGCTTAAACCCACTTGAATTGAGTTGAATGTTAGGGTTTAGGGAAAATAATAGATGGTAGGTGTCAAATCAATGTATTTTTTTATAGAGTTTGTGTGTGTGTGTGTGGGGGGGGGAGGGGAAGAGAGAGTAGGTGATAGGTGTCAAATAAAAGTTTTATAAGTTTCAAGAGTTTGAGGGTTAGTTTCTGAATAAGTTCGTGATGAGTTTCATGGGTTTGACGAAAACCCAACCACATAGGCCCTATATGTTTGGAATATGTTTTGTATTAGAAAAACATATTGTATATATATTGTCCATGTTTAGAATATATATATATATATATATATATATATATATATATATATATAAAGTCTTATAAGAAGGTAACCCACTTGTGTACAGTGCACAACCTTTATATATATATATATATATTGTCCATGTTTCGAGATGAATTATTCTTCTATACCGATTGTCTAATTAAAAATAAGTATATTCAATATGCCTTATAAATGTTTTGAATACGGCCAAAATCAGTTTGGATAAGAATTTTCTAATCATGTCATGTTATAAATGAGGTTAGAAAGCACAAGGCATTTTTTTATCGAGGGAAAAACACTTTTGATACTAAACTTTATTTCAAAAAACACATTTGGTACCAAACTTTTTTAAAAAACACATTTCATACCATGATTCACAAAATCTTGACACATTTAGTTTTGCCGTCAATTTTCGGACGAAATTCAGCACGTGCCGCTCATGTGCCCGTTAAATTGACAATGAGATGGAGAATATGCACGGGTTTTAAAGACCCACACATGAACGACACGTGCTAAATTTCGTCTGAAAATTGACGGCAAAACTAAATGTGTCAAGATTGTGTGAATTATGGTATGTAATGTGTTTTTTGAAAAAGCTTGGTACCAAATGTGTTTTTTGGACTAAAGTTTGGTATCAAAAGTGTTTTTCCCTTTTTTTTATTTTAATTTTGAAAATTTTCAGATTGTCTCGGATACAAAATAACTTGCACCAAAATTTTCTAATAATTTTAAAAGGAATTAATTATTATTATGGTGACAATCCACTTTATAACACACTCTCCATTAGAATACATGAACAAATTTAGTTTAGAAAAGACTTATGATATACTATCATTATTCTATACCCTACAGTATATATCAGTCTAAATTTTAAAATATGATATATCCAAACACATTACCCATTATTACACAATTAAAAGAGAAACATCACATCACATCACGTGTGGATTATGTTATTAGAAGAAATTAAATTAATTAGCTTTAATTTGTGGTCCAATCCAAAATAATATACAAAACCTTTTCAACAATAATCAATGCCATGATAATAACAATGACATGAATATAAGTCCAAAATAGAAGAACCTATATCAATTTCATTACCAATATTAACAGCTGGATGTTGCAACAATTCCATAACTATATTATCTGTCTCCCAATAATTATCATATTTTTCAGAGCTTCTTTTTTAGTTTTTTTGCTAAACATTACTACTCTCTAATTACTAATTAGTGGTATGAACGCGTGAAGATGTGGTGGGTTTGTTTCTCTTAATTAATTTCAGGACGGGCTCGGCGGCAGCTACCGTCGGTTGACTAGATTTATGAAAGTCACATATCCGTATCAAAGTACTATACGTGGAAAGGCAATAGATTTGTTCATCAAGAAAAATTGAAACGCAATAGATTTTGTTCGTCTTTGTCAACAAGAAGAATGGAAATGCCCAAAGTTTAATTGCATTTTTCTCTTTTTTTCGTAAAATTAATCATGTATTTGACCGCAGGTCGGTCCTAGATTTTTTTGGGGCCCTAGACATGATTTAAAATCGCGGGTTTATGTCATAATAAAAAATTATTTCATTTAAAATTTTATTTTTCTTGTTTTAGTAGATGCAAAACACATTTTGATTTTTCTAATATATTTTTTCTATTTCTTTCAAGCAAAGCAATCGTCAAAGGTATAGTAGATATTATTCTATAGCAGGTACACATGTTTGGATACGAAACGAGTGTTTTTATATGATTAAGAATAGCAATCGACTGATCTATATATATGAGCATGTATAACTTTTGGTAAAACTTTTAATTTATAATATAAATTGGAACCATCTATATCTAATATTAAATTTTTGTTTTAAAGATTTTTCAAAATTGATACAATCTTCTTCCAAAACTTTGTCATCTAAAAACTTTAAAGTTGTAATATCTAATAAAAATTGAAAATTTTGTGTAATTTTTAAATTATTCAAATATAATTCTAATAGAAGAAATATTTTAATTTAAAATAAATGAGAAATACTTAAATGAAAATTCTTTTTCCTTTTTTTTTTTTTTTTTTGATAAATAATGAAAAATGTTCCCCATTTGACAGTGATGTAATATCATTATTTTGGGTCTCATGAAATTATTTTTCCTATAATTTTATTTTATGGATACAATATAATGGTCATTATGGGTTGTGAGTTGTGACCCCCTCCCTCCCCCAAAATTTGAAGTCTTGAACATTAACCCAAGTCATCTTGGGCCCAAACCGACCCTAATTGACCATACAGTTCTTACCTATTTATGTTAGTCTAGCTCGTGATGAATTTTTCTTCAATAATAAACTAAGTTATTTATGTTAGTGCTATGATGAATCTTTTCTTGGGAATGTTACTCATTTAATCTTTGGGAATAACATGAATGTACTAGGGGATCTTTTATTAATTCAATTATCTATTACTCCCTCCATTTCACATTACATGATGTTTAAGGTTTTTTCACAAGGATTAAGGAAATAATTAATACCCTATATTTTAGTAAAATAAAAGTGTAGTTGGACAAAATTATCCTTAAGAATCAATTAATTTTTTTGTAACTCCCCATAATCCATCTCTTTCTTTCCCATACATCTTTCTTCTCTCTCTTTTTAATGAAGAAGGGTAAAAATGTCAAAATAGCATTTAAGTTTATCTTGAATTCCTAAAGTGACATGTATTGTGGAAAAAAAAAAATCTCTCTAAAAAGACATGTATTGTGGAATGGAGGGAGTACATCACTTGGTCAAGTTGAGATTATCAATTGTATCACTTTTTTTTTATTTTGATAAATATATATTGTAGCATTTATCATATTAAACTATCACTCTCACAAAACTAACTCATTTAAATGCCGTTAAAATCGAACAAGATTGATCGGTTCAACCGTAAATCGTTAGTCTATTGGGTTCAAAAGAATACCACAAAACCCTGTGAGGACTAAATCATCAACGAACCGTCAACTGCGGTCTCACCAATATATTTTTAATACAAAAAAGATTTCACCGACTAACCATGGGCTGGTAGTCTATTCAGTCAGGTGGAATCCACAGACCCTAGTAAAGACTAGGCCGCTGATGCACCGATAAAAATTGGCGAACCGACTAACCGTTCAACCAATCTCGCTAATAAATGAATACCTTCAGCCACTATCACTTAATAAAAAAAATCAATTGAGAATATATATATAAATATTACCGTATTTTAAAATTTAATGACTTTCATGAATGAATTCTATCGATTAATGTCTTTAGTTAAATTTTTGTAGTATTTTCTAAACACCAAAAATTATTTCACATTTATAATTCCATAACTTGTAAAGTCATAAAACATTTCCCTCTTTCATTGTCAAATGGGCTATTTGTTCACAAGTGTTAGTTTTATGGAACAAGGAATAGTTAATTATCTAATAAAATGTTTATGCATAAACCGATTACATGATTTAAAATTAACGACAATACCTGAAGTCTCTCCAATCCCTGTAATTAAGTCACAAATTCTGTTATGACAATTGATTATATATATATATATATAACACTAAATTCCTGAAGAATTCCTGAAGATGGTGCACAAATATCTTCATATGGAGCACTCTCCTAGAGACAACCTTCGTAAGTATCAGCCAAATGGGAACTTGACATTTTTGGCCTCGAGTTTTTGGTCTGTAAAATGTCGATCCACTTCACTTGTTTTGTAGGATCATATTGAACTAGAACGTGTTTAATATTGACTCTAGTCTTTTGAGATTTTCAAACGAGAGCACCTATAGTTTTTTAGAGAAAATCGCACTTCCCCACCTGAATTTACAGTCAACTTGCCTTTTTCCCCATAACTTTAATTCATTGCACTATCCACCCTAATTACTTACATTAATGTTGCACTCTCCCCCTCAACTCTTTTCTGACCACTTTTCCGGCCAAAAAGTTTAGGTGGAAAAGTGCAACATAAAAGTTCATGGGAAAAAGTGCAATAAAGGTGTAACTTCAGGGGCAACTTGACTATAGATTTAGGGGGGAAAGCGTAATTTTCTAATTGAAAGTATTATGTTGTTTATTTAATTAATAATTTTATCTCTTTATCCTTCAAATAATAATTATCAATTAGAAAATACACGATTTCAGATAGTCAAACAACATAATTTATTTTATTTTTTTTGCAAATTTTAACAATAGGAACCTCCTTTGAAAAATGTGAATGTAAAACTTGCAAGAAGCTAAACCGCTAAACATGAATGTATATTATATGCTCGATTTTATAACAGTATCCCACTATGTAATATCTAATTAATATATTTGTATTTTGTACTAAAGTTTTTGCTATTATATGTTTTGTACTAAACTCATTTGTGTCCTAGCCTCCTAGGACGAGGCATTTTCGTCTATTTACGGATTAGATGTAGACAAATTATATACAGTCAGCCTCAGGTTTAATTCTTTCCATTTTCCTTCACATTCTCTGGCGGAGAAACAGAGACAGACTAAAAGCCACGATTAGCTCGCCACCCAAGCTTCGGTGTCTCCGCCTTCATTCCCACTTTTTCGTTGCCGTATTTACCCCTCACTCCACCGCCAAATTCGACCTGAACTACTACAAGCTAGACATTTCCCCTTTTTGAATCAAAATGTCGGCGGTTTCGAATTTTTCGTGCCGGCATTATGAAATTCGACCTGCATTTAGATCAGATAATCGGTTAGGTTTTAAATCGTCATTTAGAAATGGAGGTTCGCTAAAGTTCAATATTACAAAGCCTTTCCGCGAGGTGATTTCTTTGTGTATATATAAGAAAATCAAGAGACTAACAATCTAATTATATGTTTTTTTGACTTAATTTTGCTTTCCTCTTGTGAATTTAGAATCTAATTTTTTTTTAGATATTTTCTATTTTATTTAAGTTTTCCTAGCTTGCTTCTCTTAGGTAGCTTTGAGTCTATCTAGAAAGGCATCTATGCGTTCAAGTATACGAATGACATTTGTAGATGAGAGGCTAGCAGATAGGAGTGTTATTGTGAAGCCTGCTGACATTTTGGTAATATAAAATGAATGCCTAAGAAAGTTTATTCTGCTTATATTTCTGTTTTCAGTGTATTCTACTAATTGTATTTTCTGTATACAGGCGTATGAACTTGTTCAAGGAGCAGATGTGAGTCCCATGTTTTTGTTCAGCTTTTTAATTAGAGATTTCTGTATCACATTATAATAAATGGCATCATATTCATGTTTTTAAGTGACTTAGTGTTTGGACATGGAACGCTTGTGCTTTTATATAAAGCTTTGTTTGGATTTCTATATCATTATTATTTATGAACATTTTCTTTGTTTTCTTTTATTATCTAGACCTGACAAGCTAAAGTAATGAGGGTCAATATATATAATTGTGCATCATAAGTTGAGAAGGATTTATCCAGTTATTGTATCTTTGAGATCATTAACGGTGATTGTTTCAAAGCCATGCCTTATATATGATTTTATGATGTTGTATTGTATTGTATTGTGATTGACACAAGAAAAAAAAATATGGAATATATACATGTTTATGCAGTATTATAAATTTTGATACCTAATTGAAGGAAATGTACTTGCATAGTTGCATGTTCAAAATATAGTTCTTCATCTTCTTCTAAGTGTGAAGCTTGTTTCTGCTGATGTGCGGATTAATATATGTTGCAATTATGCATGAGGTATAAAATAACACAGAAGTGGTGGGCCTCAAAATATTACTTTTTTTTTGGTAAATCCCAAAATATTACTTCAATGACAAGTCAGGCCCCTCCTTATATAATGCATGTATACACGTCGATCATAAGTCTATTGTTTGCCAAAATAATACTTATTATAGATATCATAAGTAAAATGTCATGTCCCTTCTTCTCAAGTATCTATTGACTGTATTAGTTTTTTAATTGTGGAAATAAGTTGTCCCTTACTGGCTTCTGAATTAGTTTCTTAAGCACGGGGTGCTACTTTGGTTCATCATAAATTTATGTGTGAAGCTATTTGTATATGATTACAAACCTCAATGAATATCTTGAGAGTATCTGTACCTGCTTTCACGTTTACTTTTTTGGTCCTGTTTCACTTGAATATGACTGTGTCCCTGAATTTTTGCTCCTCAGGTGAGATGGAGTTACATCATGGACAAATCAGCACCCGAGCCTCCAACTGCTGTCCTTTTGCATGGTATTCTAGGTAGCAGGAAAAATTGGGGTGGGTACTACTCTTTTATTAGGAGTCGAATTTATTTGGAGGCAAATAAATATTGAGTACAGTTCACTCTCATGGTCAGATTTTTAATCTTTTTTAATTCTTTTCCTTTTTATGTTGACATATCACTGTGTGACCACGATGGATGATAAAAAGTACTACTTAGAAATAATTTAGTTTCTTTCCTTCAAATGAGTAACAATAAAAAGCGAGGACAATTTCTTGAGTTAAATGTTTCGATCAAACTTGATATAAAGGCACTCTAGATAGTCTAGGAATGGCTGGGGAAGTATGTTTAGTACTTTAAAGTTAGTATGCTCGCTCCCTTAGTGTCAAGATTTTCCATGGTCTACTCTTTCCATAATATATATGGAGATATTTGGAAACATTTATATTACAGAATAACTTCTTTGAAATGATAACAATTACTGGGTAATTGACAGGAACTTTCGCTAGGAGATTGGCCAAGGAATTTCCTAAATGGCAGGTAGATCAATGATACACTTAGTTTAATGTTTGTAATTACTCCCAAGTGTCTCTCATTAAACTATCTGAAACGTGAGCATAATTTTGATTAAGTACTAACGTTTTCGTGGGGTTTTTAACAATTATTCCCCAGTTTTATCCAAAATACTCCTACTTAAAGTATACGATGTAACTGTACTCATTGCTGACCATTTTTTGGGGAGTGGATATATGAAGATGTTTCACATTTCACTAATTGCAACTCTCATTCCAGTCCATAAGTATTTTCTTATGATAATTCGTTGATCTGAAGCTTACTTCCCGTTCATTTTTCCGTTGACTCAGTTTCTCCTCGTAGACCTGCGGTGTCACGGTGATTCAGCATCTCTAAAGAAAAGGGGCCCACATACTACTGCTTCAGCTGCTCTTGACGTTTTAAAGCTAGTATGTAATTTTCAGAATGAGCTTTATCTTGCATGAAATTTTCTTCAGTTGCCCTAGACTTCTTAATTTTGGAAACAAATGCCATTTCCTTTTATCAATGGTCGCTAGTTTGACATAGAATATAACCTATTAAGACATAGAATATAACCTATTAAGTCTGTGGATATAGATGTAAATTGCTATGGATAATAACTTAGTTACATAATAGTTTTTCCAATCAGTTACATTATGCTCATCTTATAGTTGTTATATTGTGAAACTTTTCACTCTGTGATTTCCGATCTAGAGTTCAAGGAATGAAGTTATTTTGTCTATTAATCTTAGCTTTTCATTATTTTGGCTAGCTTGGTCAGCTGAAGCTAACTCCACGAGTATTAGTTGGTCATAGCTTCGGTGGAAAAGGTAACTAAGTCTATGTTGCTTGTGTAAATCCAGCGAGCCAAAGAAATAATCTTACTACTTTTATCTTATAGATCACTGTGATTTATACTAATTTCTCTCTTATTGTTCCTGCAGTTGCTTTGAGCATGGTGGAGCAGGTTCCAAAACCTCTTGCTCGGCCTGTTAGAGTAAGTTATGAGATTTTATAATATCTAGCAGGAATTTATCATTTTTTCTTTCGGTTTTCAGCTGAAGAGCACATATACCTGAAAAATGCTTTGAGAGTTTAATATCCATATCATGTTGCCTTGTAGTAACTTGTTTTTCAGCCTTAGGTGTGTGATAGATAAAACGCCGGACCACTTTTGACCTTTTGCTTAACCTTTAACTATTTTCTTGATTTTGTTGTCTTCCTATCAGCTTCCTCGTTTTTCATTTTAATGACAATTTCAGGTTTGGGTTTTGGATGCTACTCCTGGAAAAGTTCGAGCTGGTGCAGATGGAGATGACCATCCTGCCGAACTTATCTCTTTCCTAACAGCGTTACCAAAAGAGGTAAGTATGTTGTCATAATCTATATTTCCTGAGTACATTACCAAAAGAGGTATATTGTCATTTGCTGAATCTCTTTATCTCATTTACCTTTTCCCATGGCTTTTCCATGTGCTGCTACAAAATTACAGTCATATTTGCCTACAAAGTCTTTATGTTGGTGTCTCTCCATTCTGGACCAATTGAACTATATTTGTGAACATTGAAATTTTCAAATATCAAGCATTGAATCTACTAATTTTCAAAAGGCTTGGGTATTCGTGATTGTGGTAAACAATTTCATGATGAATCATTATGATTCTGAATTACCAACTTGCTTGCTTGACTCACATGAATTTCAGAGGAATAGACTACAAAAGAAATGGCTACATGTGTATAGTTTCAGTTCCAATTTTCCTCTGTAAAAATCATCTTGTTTGTTTAAAACTGACCTAAAGATTTTGCTAGTAACTAATTTCAAAAGTTAACTCAATATCATGAAGCGCAAGTTTTACATCGACGCAATTATATAGCACTTTTTTCTGCCATAGAAGAAAATAATATTCCATTGGCATCTATGGACTAGGGTGTCGGCAAACAGTAACATGACATAGCTAAGCTGCTTGGGTGACAAATTTGGGCTACTCTGCTAATGCTGCTGTTACTTTTGTTCACATTTATAAGTGCATCTTCTGTGCTTTAACTTAAAGAAGTTTGTTTTTTATGTCTATTATATCTTTTGGGATAGTGTATGCCTCTTCTTTTCTTTTATCATCTTACGTAATATATAATGGTAAATATAGATAACTGAACATCGATACCAATTTGTACTTTTTTTTTTTTTTTTGATAATTGATACCTATTTGTACTTTGTATCTCTAATTATTCTTCAAGGAAGGTCTCTTCCAAACGGGGTGTGATGGATGGTCTTGTTCAGAATGGCTTTTCAAAAGATGTTGCACAGGTAAATTCAATGTTTGTGTTACATGTTAGTGTTTTCACTTTGGTGGGTATCCATATTAGTCTGTTTGAGAAGGTTGATTTTATGCACGTAACTTTTCAAATAATTTTGTTGATGCACATTGTTTTCGGAATCAATATTTTTCTTGTAGTTTATTTTTACTGTATATTTTCCCTATCATTCCATCGCAGTGGGTGGTAACTAATCTTCGACAGACGGGAGATAATGGAGCGTCATCTTCAAGCTTCTCCTGGGTGTTCGATCTTAATGGTATTAGAGAGATGTATCAATCATATGAAGAAACAAATATGTGGAAGATAGTAGAAGATGTGCCCCGAGGCGTACATATAAATTTTCTGAAAGCAGAAAGAAGTTTGCATAGATGGGCCTTGGAAGACCTTCGCAGGATTCATGTTGCTGAGGAACAAGCCGTTGAAGAGGGTGGTGGAGTTGAAATGCATGTCCTGGAAGATGCCGGTCATTGGGTATGTAACCATTTCATCAATTTCTCCTTCACAAAGGCTAATTGTTAAAAGGTATATGCCCTGCTAATGTATGTATCTACTGTAATTTCTGTTTCAGGTACATGCTGACAACCCAGATGGGCTTTTCAGAATTCTTTCCTTCTCATTCCAAGCATCTTAGGCATGAAATGATTCTTTATTGGTGCTCAACCGATGGAATAATTTCTCATCTATCTTGAATTGCGAAAGAGATCTTGATACTTTTTTACATGTGTAGGAAAAATTTGAGGGGTGGTGTTCTATAATTATATGTTAAATGCATAGTGTAGGTGCCGAACTTACTTTCACGTGTAGTCTGTAAGTGGATGAGCATTAAAAGCCATTTTTGGATACAATTTCAGATATATAGAGGAAAATAGCCTGATTATTAGGCATCATTTGTACTTGTCTCACAGTCTAAGAAGCTGTAGAGAAACTTACGGTTGAATATGCTAGTCTGTTTGTGTTCCATGCATATGGAACCAGGAAATTGTTGTGTATCTGAAATTTTATTATCATAGTACTTTATGGTTGAAATCTTTTGCCATTATTATCACTGAAATGAGGAGATCTAACTCAGACACTCAAACACTCCCTAATGCACTTGGTACAAATTGTGAGGAGTAACTTTTGCCAGTCAAATTCTATCTATCCAAAAAAAACATTCTTCATAATTCTTACAAAGATTTTAATTGGCTAGCATACTAAGCTACTTCCACAGATGTTGCCATTGGTGGTTGAAAGCTTGATTCTGCAGTGGATGAATGATCAAGAAGTCTCCTCCCAGTAGATGCTGACCATTTCATTTGCATGAAGCTTTCCTTTCTCCATGGACCCATGTGAATCTTTTGCTCTTCAGTTGATTTCTTGGCTGCCGAACAAATTACACGCACAATTGCATTCAAATGTTCGGTTCTTCCTATATACATTTCAGGCAATTGATTGATCAATCTTTTGTATTCGTCACAAGCTTTTGCCATCCGAAATTCATCCCAGAACCTTAGTTCTACCAAGAATGATATTTGATTTCTTCTCCCTTGTGTGCTAGCAATCACTTCAATGTATTCGTGAGTACCTGCAAAAAGTTAGGTCAGTTTTTTTTCCCTTTTTTTTTTGGTGATGAAGAAAGGCTTAAATAATTTCAATACCTCCTGGTATTCTATGCGTTCTGTTCCACTTGGATGTGCAGATGGCAGCACTGAAGCCATTGCTGCAGAGCTGATTGACCGATGCTCGTCGTAGGCACTTATTGCAGCAACCTCTGATGTTTTTGTCCAGGCAAGTGCAGTAATCTGAGTTTCTGGCAATATCTATGTGTCTTTTGATTTGTTCTCTCAACTTCGAACCAGTAGAGTTGTATTGATCTAGTATTTCCTGAAAATTAGCAAATTTATATAAGCTTTTTAGATCAATTCGACTGGTGAAAATAAGTTGAGATCCAGTTATCCCTTCAATGGTTCATCTCTTTAATATCCTAAGTCAATATTGTGCCTTTCTACTAGTTTGGCACTTGGTTCTGTGTTGTCTGAATTCCAAGTCAAAATATGATTTTTCCCTTTATTACACTATGTTCTAAAATCTCATGTCATCAAACAATGAATTATAACTTTGAACATATGGTAAAACTTGATGAAAATACCTGAAGTAAGAATTCTTGTGATTCCCAGTATATCTTACGCGCTTCTACCGCGGCCTGTAACTCAATATTATCAGTGCTATCATCGTCAACACTAGAAATGTTTCCATCAAAGCTCCCAAATAATCCTTGATCATCTCTCATCATAGCCTTGTTTTCTAGAAATATATCCCCAACCATATTGGAAATCATGTTCTTTTCTTTCCTTTCCTTTCCTTTTTGTTGGTATCTGAACAAATTCTACTTGATTTTGCATAGATGAAATGTTTTACCTCATTTCTGTTAATTACAAAAGATACACTATATATAGTAATTGCTTGTCAAAAGACGAGTGCATTTTCGTATAATTCATACTAAACAATCCCATCACATTCATTGTTTTTATTGTAAGTTTGTAACTATAAAATGGGTAAATCATTAATTTGTGATTCTCCATTTTGATCTTTTTCTTTTGGAACTTAATCACTATTTAATACTTAGTGATATTAGTTTTAATGTGGGAAGGAGTTGTCATAAATTAATGGTGATATTTTCTTTATGTAGATTATGGCTCATGCATCATTTTTTGGGATTTTAATATTTTATTAATTCTCGGCAAAGAACAAGTTTGCCGAGTTTATTTGGTTAACGTAACTAAAATGCAATGAACTAAATTAGGCCTAAACAAGATTCTAGCAGGCAAAAGAAAAGAAAATAAGGAATCATCTTCATATAAAAGTTAATATACTGATTTTTCCAATAACTAAATGATGACGAATGGGACCACAAAATTCTAGCCCATTGAATCTGATAGTATTATTGAAAACGCGTGGCTATCATCACTTAGCCTTTAATTTAAATATATATATATCTTCTGAAATAGTAATTCTTTTGCCACAATAATATTCTTCCAATTCCATCCACCACGGTCCACAAATTATTCAACACGTTTAACATAAGGAACCGATACTCTACAACAGGTGTACCGTATGTAACACAATTATTTGAGATGGAGCCCATGAAAACTTCTCTGCTAAGTCTAAATCATACAACAGGTTGGGCCAAAACCTCAAATATTCAATGGATGAAGCCCATAAACTCAGATCCAATGTTAAAAGTCTGAGGCTGCTTTTAAAGGTTTCGCTCCGTTGATAATGGCTGTCAACGGGGCGGATTTAAATTCGGATCCGATCCGAATTCAGTTCGATTTATTAGGATAATTATTCAATTAATAATAATAATTCGATGGATTTGATCCGATTAAGAAGATCTGTAATCCGAATTATATGGAGCGAATATGAATTTAAGTTGATCTGATCTGTTACATAACCGTATCCGATATATATTATTATATGTTGTTTATATATTATGTATTTAAACCAAAATAAAAATAAAACTATCTATGCTCCACTAAAATTATTTATTATATTAAAAATAATCTTAAAAAGAAATGCACGAGAGATGTTGGACTGGTTGGGCCTACAACATATTAGTTTATGCTATTTAATAAGAAAAATCAAAATCCTAACCGTTCATCCTTCATTTTTTGTCTTCTCTTCTATTTCTCAATATTGAGTTTTCTTCTTCTTGGTCATAGTTTATATAATTTTTACTTATATTTTTGTATATTCCTTTTGTTCTAATTTTAATCGTTTATATTTGACCAACATATTTCATCTTCTACAATTTTCAGGGAATAGTTTCGATGAAATAAGTAAGATATTACTTTTTAATTCATGATGGTTTTATCTGAAAAAGATTTAAGGGAAAACGAAAAAAAAAACATATTGTTAAATGTGCTAAACGGATCCGGATAATTTATCCGGATTCGGGATATCCACCGGATTAGGATCCGGTCGATAAAATTCAAGATCCGAGCTGATCCGGATAGAAGAAATGGGAATCAGACTCGGATCCGGATCGGCCCTGATCCGGTCCGAGTCCGACCCATTGACAACCCTAGTTGATATGGGTGGTTAAACAATATCTGTATTTAGTCTGTCTTGCCAAACACACATCCAATTTTAACTCACCTTTTCTCTATTAACCAATTTAATATGCATCAATTTGGCTACGCTTTTAATTAAAGTTGGTTCAATGTTAAGGACTGAGATGACAAGGAAGCTGCAAAATGCAGCCTGGAGCCAAAATAGTGAAAGGGATGAGAAAACATAGAGAAATTTCAATAATTTTGCTGAACCCCTAAATCTAGATGCTCAACCGTAACTAACCCCTATGGTTATACAAATCTGTATCTAATTACGTATTTCTTTAGTTTTTTTCCAAGGGTTTAATTCATTTTAAACGCGTCGGACACATTAAGTGGGATCTTCTCCCAACAAGGAATCGAAAATGAGTTCGTTATTTTGAAGTGACTAGTCTCTTCCACTAGACCAATCACATGTTTGTTCTAGCTACGTATTCAATGCATAATATTGTAACTAATTATGTTTAACAAATCAGCAGCTATCCATTGGCCTACGTGTACTCCTTTATTGCCCACGTGCTCAAGTTGTTGAGGCTTACCATTTTTATTCAACATATATCCATCTCGTCATCTTCATTCATCATGACATTCAATCATATTTTTCATGGCTTAAAAAGCAAAGGTTTATCATAGCCTAGACCCGGCCGCCTCTTTCTTCCACTGAAACAGAATCAACAATATATCCAAGGTCACCTGGATTTGGTTGACTGAGCTTCAAGTCTTCAATCGTCATCGTATAAAAGCAGGTTACCTGAAAACAAAACATTATGAATAATCAACAGATTCATCACTCATGCTTACAAGAGCAACGATACTAGTTCAAATCTGGAACTGACTAATGACTATAAACCCCACGAATCCAGGAACCTACAAAACCAAAATTTGCATGTTCAAGTATATTAAACTTTTACTTAACCACGGGATGGACAAGAATACGTGTACATGCTTCATCTTAATAAGCAAATACATGTCTCACATAAAACCTGATTGAGCCACCACCAAGGCAAATAAGATGGTGGTGTTGAAGTTCATTCACCCATCTCGTCTCCCAAAATGTCCAAGTCCCCTCTTTTACTCTCAAAACTCAGAGAGGCAAAATAATTACTGAATATACCAGTGAACAAGAAATAACAGAGGGGAAGAAGTTACTATAGAGCACATCTATCATCTATGTGAAAAACTTGAAGAGATAATATCTGACTTATAAGTAGCCCTGTACTCCTTCCCAACAAATAACTCACACATTTGAGCAATCAAGGACAGGATGAATAGACAATATATACATTTGAAAAGCAACAAGTAGCTCCCATAGGCATGGTAGAGATGGAGCATCAAGACATCACCATGTTAAAGGGCAGTGTTGCAAATATCAAGGAATCATTGACCCTTCACAACTAGAATAAACTAAGAAAAGGAGAAATAATCCACATACCACCGTTCATTTCATCGATTCTGAGTCCTTCCAAACAAACTTCGAAAAATTGTATGGCGATCAAGTACAAAATCATTATCCGCACTGATGGAAATGACCACATGCAAATGTCTTTTCTTGGGGTCACTACATCAAATGTCTACTGTATAAGTTTCAAGTAAAAAGACAGTACCAAAACAAATAAATAGCATCTAATGATTTATACGGTTATACCTAATTAGAAATGGAAGAACCCATAGCAGCTGCAAAAAGCGTCGAGATTAGAAAATCCTGAATGCGCATTGCAGTTTGTGATGTTTACTCTTTTCCTTCCTATTTTTACATCTCTCACCAATAATCTTTACATGAACAGGCACCATTCTGAAAATGATGGAAGCGATAGGCATCACGTACAACAATAGTCCGGCCAACAATGTTCGTTACAAATTTAATCCAATTATGACAATCATTACAAACACGTAGATTCTTCATAACATGCAAGGGAATCATATCAGGCAAACTTATAAGTCCAAATGCAACAGCTAACTTTTCACTATGTGTGTATTCAGTTGGGTCCTTCTGCTCCAGTTCTAATTCACTCCATAGGCTATTACGGTCTTGTATGTAACCAATGGCAGCCACCCGTTTGTTTAGATCCTCTAAGTAATTGTAAATTTCGCCTGCAAGAGGATGGAGTTTATCACCAACAAAAAATGCATGAAATGAGTTCTTTACTTCAATCCAACTACGACCAGGCTCTTTCCTCACACCTCTGTCTTTCATAAGTCTTCTTGCTCGGTCCCGATAATCCCATTTACCAGTAACAGCATACATGTTTGACATGAGAACATAAGTAGCCGAGTCTTTAGGTTCTAATTCTAAAAGATGCTCTGCGGCAACTCTACCAATTTCCGTGTTCTTGTGAACCGTGCAGGAACTTAAGAGGGTCCTCCAGACCATTGCATCAGGTTCAATTGGCATGGACTCCACAAACTCTCTTGCACGGCACACTTGACCAGCCCTCCCAAGAATATCAACAACACAAGCAAAGTGTTCTCTTTTTGGCACTAAACTATGTTTCTCGCTCATGGAGTTGAAGTAGCTGAGACCCTCCTCCACCAATCCTACATGGCTACAGGCTGACAAAACACCAACATATGTTATATGGTTTGGCATCATTCGCAGCTTTTTCATATCTTCGAAGAGTTCTATAGCTTGCCTACCAAATCCGTGTTGAGAGTAGCCCGTAATCATAGCATTCCATGAAACTTCATTCTTCTGAGGCATTTCAAAGAACACCCTCCTGGCACCTTTAAGGTTCCCACATTTCGCATACAATGTAATTAATACATTGCATACTTCCGTCTCAGTGTCATACCTTGTTTTTATTATTTTCGCATGAATTTGCATACCAAGTTTTACGTTTGTTAAATTAGCTGCTGCACTAACCGCTGACCCATAGGTAAACTGACTAGCCTCCCCTCCAGCTTGAATCATTTGAGAGAACACCTTCAGGGCTTCCTCAGTCTGCCCACTTTGTGCGAATCCTGATATCATCCCATTCCATGAAATATTATCTCTAGCATCGATTTTCTCGAAGGCCAAGTGTGCTTCATGTATACAACCACACCTAGCATAGAGACATATAAGTGCATTTCCGATTGAAAGATCCGATGAGTATCCAGAGACTATAGACTTAGAATGAATTTGGCGTCCTTGATTGAGAGCTTGAATTCCAGCACATGCACTTATCGCACTTGATAATCCTACGTTATCTGATTGAATCCTTCGTTTTTGCATCTCCACAAAAATTTTAAGAGCTTCAATAAACATTTCGTGTTGAGCATATCCAGCAATCATAGCTGTCCAAGAAACAATATCATCTTCCTTGAGACGTCTTAATATTTTCAGGGCTGTTTCCAGTTTTCCATGTTTGGCATACATGTCTATAAGCACACTACAGACATACACATTCGGTTGAAATCCAGTTTTTATAACTTGGGTGTGTAGTTGCTCTCCTAAATCAAATGCCCCAACAGAAGTACACGTTCTAAGTATACTAGGATATGTGTACTGATTAGGTTGTAGGCCATCAATCTGCATCTGAGAATAAATATCAAACGACTCTTGGAGATCACCCATCTGTCCATATGCCGTTAGCATCACATTCCACAGGACAACATTATCTGTTTGTGTTGTGAGGAAGAACTTATGAGCTGTTTTAACATCCGAGCATTTTACATAAAGGTCTAACAAAGAGCCCTCGATAATGATATCCGAGCACATTCCTGCCTTGATTGCATACGCATGCAGCTGCACTCCTTTACAGAGAACCGCCATCGATGCACAAGTGCCCAAGAGACAGGCAACTGTAACACAATCAGGCTTCAAGAACTCAACGTGCATTTGCTCAAATATCTGTAGAGACCTCTCACCCGACCTCTGCATAGCAAGACCAGCAATCATAGTGTTGTACGACACTCTATCCCTATTCGGCATTTCACTAAATATCAGTTCAGCAGAATTCAAATTCCCACATCGAGTATAAAGTGCAAGAAGTGAATTACAAACAAAAAGCTCTGACGAAAATCCCCATTTGTAAATTACAGCATGAAGTTGCTCCCCAACTTCATAAGAGTCTATCTTTGTACAAGCACTTATGATGCTCGAAAATGCATATGGAGTCGGGAACACTCCTAAACTACGCATCTCGCAGTATAGAAGAATAGCTTCTAACTCACGGAGATTTTGAGACAAGCCTGATATCATTGCAACCCATGTAACACTATCCTTACTGCACATATTCCTAAAAATTTGAATTGCAGAATCTACATATTCATTCTTGAGGTACAAACGTATAAGAGGATTACAAACAAGTGGACTTGTACTGAAACCGTAATGTATAATCTTAGCATGAATTTTCTGAACAAAGTGAAAATAAACTTTAATTCCATTACAAGCCAGCAAAATATTAGCTAGAACACCTTCATCCGGAGTAACATTTTTGTGAAGCATTCGAGAAAAGAGATTTAATACCTGAGGGTACAACTTGTTCTCAATGCACAATGATATCAGTTTATTCCAAGAGGTAGGGTTTTTGCGTCCTGAAGAATCATCCGAAGCCTGCAATGAAGAATCCAATTCTCCAGCAGCGGCATAAATAATTTTCAAATTTTCTTCTCGAAGCTTCTCAGATGAGAATTTATTGAAATGACAAAGTGACCTTGTGAAAGATGTTGAAGGAAACTTTGAAGCGAAGCATCGAGCTATTAACGCACACTGATTCGCCACCATAGAAACAATTGTAGTTGTTTTGGGAAGAAGAAAGAAGAACAAATAGACAGAATAACTAAAAGCGTGTTAATACGCTTATTAATAAAAGCGTAGTTAGTACTTTAAAAACGGGAAAACATTAATTTTTCCATTTCCCTTTCTCCTTTCTGTTTGGACTGAACGAAACCCTAGATTATTTAGCATAAAACTGATCGATCATCAATCAATAAGAGATGGCGATTGCGAGAACGGGCGTGTTCGTTGACGATTATTTAGAGTGTGAGCTGCTCTTTTATCTCTACTTTTTTGCCTATTTATTAGTATTACTATTACGTGATTGAGTAGTTATTACAAAAATCAAACGATTCTGATTGGTGTTTGTGTATAACCTAACAAAAGATTCCAACACGCTGCCGGCGGAGCTTCAAAGGCTTCTCAACACCATTAGAGAACTGGATGAACGATCCCAAGGTTCTTTTAACTTTTTTTGTTATATTATTATCGAGTAGAAGTATAGAGCTTGTTGGTGATATAGTATAGCTGCATTGATACATATATAAGTAAAATACAGTACAGTATATATTTATGCATGCATGATGAAATAAATGTAACTAAAATTGTCTAGTAATTTAATGTCAATTATCACGGTTATTGTTTACTTAATCTAAAACATTAAAACTGATACGAGTGTGAATGATTAGTAACTAATGTATAAAATATCTCGGGTCTTTTATCAAACTGCTGTTGTGCATCAAGAATTTGGTTCTAAATTTTAGAATACTTGTATGAAATCGCCCTTTGAAACAAGCGATATGTAGTTAGATTCGCCAATGTGTTTTGATTCTTTTATCGTGAAGTTCTATTAGAACTTGGGATTTCAGACTTGAAGCTTAAGGCAATGTGATAGAGGCAGTAGGGAATAAGAGAAGAAAAATGTTTTAGGGGTTTGTTTTGGCCATGTCTAACACGTATCAGTGCCGTATCCATATCTACGCTGTGTCTGACACTGTATGTTGTCATTTATTGGAGTGTCCATGCATCATAAGGACATAAAAAGTAACTAACATAGGTTAATAAACAAATGAAAAATCCGTAAAGCTATCATAAACCAGACAAGACAGCAAACCAAGTACTGCGTGGGGATGGCGGCATCTCAAGGTCAAGGGGGCTACTTCTCAAGGAAAAACGAGGAGATTGAGGAAGAGGATGAAGTATTTGAAAAGCTTCATAAGGAGATTGAGGGAAACCAGGACAATGCCCTTAACCTCTGCACCGAGAAGGTTTTATTGGCCCGACAAGCTCGTGACCTTGTAAGCCTCAAAATAACATCTTATAGCTATTCGTCAACTTTATGCTTTTACTTGGTTGTTACTTTATTTCAGATTGATAGTCACTTAAAACGACTTGATGAGGACCTCAACAACTTTGCGGAAGATCTCAAACAAGGTGCACTTACTCGGGTTTTCTCAGTTAGATTCATGTTTGGTATTTTGTTAATTCATTTAGAGTATGTGAGTAATTTATTTTGATCTTGTGCTCCTTGTCATTATTACTATAAGCGACGCTTATGTCGTGGGTGTAAGATTTTCCTTTTTCAAAATTTGCAGAAGGAAAAATACCACCAGATGAGCCAACTGTGCTTCCTCCGTTGCCTTTAGTTCCTAAAATTGAAAAACGCAGACCAATTTACGGAACACCTCAGTCAAAGAGGATTGATTACAAGGATAGAGATTGGGATAGAGAGCGCGATAGAGATTATGAGCTTATGCCTCCACCCAGCAGCCTTAAGAAAGATTTTGCTTCACCTGTTGAGCTCGATCAACCAATTGATCCAAACGAACCTACTTACTGTGTCTGTCACCAGGTCCGGACTCCTGGCTCCACATCAGAATTTAAATTTATTTCGTGCAAATTAGATAAATTACTTCTATACTAAAGCTTACCAATCTTACAGGTATCTTTTGGTGATATGATTGCTTGCGACAATGAAAACGTAAGTCTACTTCTCCTTACGTCTTTTTCCCTTCTCTTGCACTTAACATCATGATGATTTTCTCCTTTTTGTACCGTTTACTTTTAAACAATTTAAACTCTTGCCAAGTGTTATTAGTACACTTTTACATGTTCTGAGATTAGTATTTTTTTTTTTGGTCAACAGTGTCAAGGTGGTGAGTGGTTTCATTATACTTGTGTTGGCCTCACTCCAGAGACAAGATTCAAAGGAAAGTGGTATTGTCCAACCTGCAGACAACTACCACATTGATTTGCTTGTGGATCAGTAAATGATTGCGTTACTAGTGTATATGAATGAAGGGATTATGTTCTAGGAATTTGCATTAAAAGTGATGGTGCTGGTACATTTGGTTTTCTTTTTCTATTTCTGTTATTTAGTAGTATTATAAGATAGAGAACAGCTGCTCACATTGTTATATACATATGGTTTATGGTTTGATTAGGCTACTAAATTGTCGATTTATGTGCCAAATTCATCCCATAACGAGAGCCGATTCATTTGAAATTTACTTATAGGCCTATATTGAAATAGACATATAAGTTGTTGAAATAGGCTCCCTTGATGCTGTTGGACCACTTTAACTAAATAATTAACGGTAATTTCTCAAACGATAAGAGGATTTTCGTAATTCAACGAAACCTTGATCTGGTTTTGGTAATTATTTGCAAATAGAAAAATGATTGTTTAAATGCAAAAGCGACCATCAGGGAAGCCTGGACTAGTAAAATCATTTCTAAGATTTGCACTTCATAAAGAGGTGTAGAAATCTAAAAGTGAATAGTTTTCGTTCATTTGCATAATATGGTAAAGCGCAAAATGAGCATGTATGTTGCTTGTTCTTTGTCCCAACTGATCATAACAAAGAAGACAGGATACTATTCCATAGACATATTTCTCAAAAACATACTGGAAACACAACATTGCTATATATCTAACATAAGAAGATACCTATTCCACTAACTGCTTAGGTATTCACTCACTTTTGAGAGTCTGGTTCGACTGGGAGTATGCCACGGAACTTCCTGCAAGTCCTCTAGGAGGGGTTCCCTCGACAAACGCCCTCCGTGGTGGGGTTCCCTCAACGAACGACTTTCCTGGCTCGACTTGTGACCTTCCAGTACCAATGAAGGAGGTTCTTCTCTCACCACCATTTGTCAAAAGATAGCGGAATGTCCTATAGAGAAATTTGGGTGCAAAAATTCTATACAAGAAGAATATATCGTACCAACTTGGATATTTCACGTATGGATCTCCTCTGCATGCCCCATAAACTATCAGCTTTGCAAACTCCTCTACTGGACCACCACTTACATGTACCTAACACACAAAAATGTTCAATTGAAACTTGGAAAACTTTTATTCCCCTTTATTAGTTAATATAGTAAATTTAGGCCAAATCAAGAAACATTAATACTAAGATGTAGGAAGTGAAAGAAAAACTCACTTCTCGTTCTTCCTTCCACTGCATTTCGGCACCTTCCTCAAGCATGAGTTTTCCAGTGGTCATTTCGGTTCCAATCCAACCATGTGTCGCAACCGTTATGCCTACTTCATCCTCCACTTCAAATCTCAGCGTTTCGTAAAAGTTTACGAGTGCTGATTTGGCAGCCTACACATCGCAAAGAAACAAACATACTCCTAATTAGTAAAGTTAAGAAGTTGCTGAAAATCCTTATATTGTTATTGAATTTCATAGAATAAAAACTCACAGAAAACAAGCTCATCCTTGGCAGAGGCAACCAATTCTCAACTGATGCATTCACTACAATACGACCATTGCTTTCTCGTAAATGAGGAAGTGCCACGTGTGTTGGATAAACATTGCCCCAAAAGTTTATGTCCTAAATATGGACACATTTGGATGTTACATAACAATTATAGTTATCCTTCAAAATAAACTTTGGACAACTTCAAAATCATACCATTAAAATGGGGAAAACACTCATGTCAGTTGCCTCTTCAAAGTAAAAAGTATGACCTAAACTAGCCGTGTTCACTAGATGATCCACTTCAAGAGAGAAAAAAAGGTGAACAAAGTCTTATAATTATTCAATAAATGTTTAATTATATATAACGACAACGCATATTCAAGATGAAGGTTACGTACCACGACCATAATGGTTGATTGTTTCGTTGATAAATCTCCGACAATCATCTTCCTTAACAACATCGGCAGCTATTATTAACACTTGTCCTGCCCCCATCCTTATTGCATTATCACTTATTCCTAACAACCTTTGTTCTCTTCGTGCGACCAGCACGAGATTGGCCCTTCTTTTTGCATATTCATATGCAATTTGCTGTCATTAAAACAAAATCCTCATTCTCTTGATTTCATAATACACAAGAGAATATATAGAACATGGATTTGACTTAAAAACTACAATGAAAATAAACATGAATTATATTCAAACCAATGAAGTGATTGACCTTCTGATTATATAAATTCTCATCTCAAAGTGTTCATTGGGTAATATGAAGATAGAAACCATCACTTGAATCCATAAACATATTTATCACAATCAGACTCTATATATAGATTTACTGCGCAGTAAATTGAAAGAGGAAGAAGGGAAACTTAATTAATTAATTACCTCTCCAATCCCAGAAGAAGCTCCAGTGATAACAACAACTTTATTTTGCATGTTTTCAGTGTTGAAGAAAGTGTTGTAGAGAGATTCACAAGTGTTGATGAAAGTGAGAGCTGGCCATGAAAAAGCTAGCATCACCAGGCTTGCTGGTGGCACAAAAAAGTTGAGCAGATTATTCATCAAATCCATTCGATCTTCTTCTTCCTTTTTTTTTTTTTTTATTCTGATATTCTTGAAAACAGAGTATGTATTGATCTTGAAAAAAATAAATTAACTACTACTATTATTAATATATTTAATTTGTAGTGCAAATGGAATTTAGCCAATTAAAAGGGATGAGGAGAATAGTGGATAAAAATTAGAGTAGCGGTTTGTTTGTTTCTTGTTTTTGGTTGAATGTGCTTCAAGGATCAACACCATGGCTACATGCAGAAGAGGGAAGTGAACACGTGTTTTTCTGCAGGCAAATGTTGTCAGTCACTAGTAATTGCGACTTCTGCATCATCAGAAAATAGCGCTAACGCGACTTAATATGTATGCTATATGGAAATACATTAATTTTAGGAGCGGAAATGGAAAATATGGAAAAAGGATTCAGAATTTTTCTTAAGTAATAAATTTGAAGAGCTGATGGAAAAATTGCATTATCAGTCTTATAAAATTGGATTATCAGCACTTTTGGGTCCACATCTTATGAAATTCCTCATTAAAATATTTTGTATCTATTCTACTCCATAGTTTGGGGCTAAAAATGCAAACTGGGACAACCACATATAGTTAGAAATGCTAAATCAGAAGTGCAATTTTATAAGAGTGAAATGGTAAAACATCACCTATGCTATTTTTAGAAACTCCTATGTTATTTCATTAACTCACTGCATCTATTTGAAAATTTAGAGTCGACCACATGGAATTATTGTTAATACATTAAGAGAACATGGGGATTATTGCTAATTTTTTAAGGTTAGAGGAGGGTTATTGCCAATTTCTTATAGTGAACTATATATTGGTGTTTTCGTATTTTATTCAAAAGAAAAAAATAACATCTAAGAGTATATTTATCACTTTCCTACAATCATGAAAGACACATGTACAGTAAAATACATTTCGGCCTACAAAGAGGGTACATTGTTTTTGACTTGTTAACACAAGGTATTTTATGCCAATAACACATGGAGTATTCTATAAAGTACCAAAAATATATCTTATTGGGACTACAATAGCAATTTTGAAGAGTACAAATGAAAAAATGGGGGAAATTGCAAAATACAAAAATGCACATTTAGTACCACAATTTAAATATTGGTTGCAATGTTCATACCATCGTCAAATAATTGAACGTAGTTGACCACGTACACCGTATATGGCCATTTCTAGTATTTTTAAGAGAAAATAATCATAATTCCCTAACTTTTGGAAGGAAAGTTATCACATTATTTCATATTTTGGAGGGAAAATTATAACGTTTCCCACACGTTTTCACGTTATCATGTGATAATTTTTACTCCAAAAGACATGTGGCCGATTTCGGCCAATTCGACCCAATTATTTGACGGTGGTATGAATATTACAACTAATATTTAAATTGTAGTACTAAATATATATTTATATATTCAGTAGTACCAAAGTTACAAAGTAATCTATTGTATGATACCAAATTTACAATTTTCCCGATTAAAATATTGAGGATCCTATCCTAGGATCAAAATATCAATTTTACCATGAACTGATATAATAGCTCTTATAACTCGGCTACAATAATAATTTTGTCGGGTACAGATCAAATATTTTGAGGATCCTGTCCCAGGACTAAAAGTGCAATTTTACCATGCAATTATATACTCTCTGTGATTTGAAAAATAATACTTTACCCCTCTATAATTTCATAAAAGTTTCACATCGTCTCCTTGATATTTTTATATGTGACAGTTTACCCCATGTATTAAGATAATGTGACCATTTTTTACCCCCATATGTTATGATAAATGTGGTAATTTACCCCTCTTTGTTTTGATAAATGTGGCAATTTATAGACTATGGATTTTTTTTTTTGAGAGAATTTATCCACTATGTTACAAAACCCTTTTTATGCCAATCTCAATTTCTTTAAGTGAGTTACACTTTCCAGTTGAAATGGGTAAATTATTTCTTTAAATTGTTCACATGGGGTAAATTATTCTTTTTCAAATTATAAGGAGTAAATTAAATATTATGAATATCATAGGGGATAAATTGTCATTAACTCTATAAATATAGCTAGTTTGGGTATTGTCATATTTAGTAGTTACAAAACTTTTTACCGGCAAAATTTCATTTTTGACCCTTTAAAGTGGCTGCATTTCAAAATTAGCCCTTTATTGTGGTACCTCGACAATAATCATCCTTTATTGTGTCATCATCATCAATTTCAGTCCTTATTGTCGGAATTTTTTATTTATCGCCGGAAATCATTAATTTATGTCTTAATTGACTGGAAAGTTAAACTTTTTTGTCAAAAATCACCAATTTATATCTAATCTGGCCAAAAAAATTAATTTTAGCAAAAAATATAATTTGTCGAGTGACACTTAAAATTAAGAATTTCATATTCTGACTCCACAATTTGCAAGACCAAACCATGTAATAGGTCAAATATGACATAAATTGATGTTTTTTTGGCAATAATTAAAAAAAATTGGTGATAAGGACTGAAATTGATGATATTGACACAATAAATGACGTATATTGTCGAGGTACCACAATAAATGACCAATTTTGAAATGCAGCCACTTTAGAGGGCCACAAATGAAATTTTGCCCTTTTTACCCGTAAAAAAATATTCCTGATGTTTTTTCCACGTGGCAGTCGTTGACATTAATTAGTTCATGTCTTATTGCAATGCACGTCTGCAAATTGAAGTTCAGGTGAAAGAAATTAAGAGACATTACAAAGTGCTTCAAACGACACGAATTTTGCCACTCAAAAGATTCTGAGAAAAGAAAAATGGTGAAGAAGATGATGAGGACAGAATTATTTTTACAAGCAGTAACATTTGTCTTCTGCATTCAAAGTACTGATGAGCTGATTCTTGGATCATGCAAGATTCCCATTTAAGGAAAAGGTATGTACTTTAGAAACACAACCTTAGTTTTGTCGAATGCAATCTTAATTAGTAGTTCATTTTGGAACAAAGTACCTTAAAACAAACGGTCAGCCGCATTTTTAGGTGTTCTTGAGTCCCGTAAATTTCTGTCTGTAGCAATTTTGGGTGAAAATTAACCTTAGATTAGATATACCATGTTTTGATTTTGATTTGAGCAAATTAATTGGGAAAAAAAATTAATCTTCTATTTTCTGACAATATTAATGACAGAAGAAAAATAATAAAGATTTTCTGGAACCCAAAATCTTTCATTAGGCACCCTCAAACCTTGACCAGAACTTCTGCATTAACAACCATTAGGCTTTCTTTCAATATACATTGTACTTTTGTATATACCTTTATGAATCTTTACATGTAATGCAAGATTCTGGTCTGGGATTTGAACCTTAATTAGTTTTGGATTTGTGTTTTTTGCATTGGTTCATAGTATCCAATATTTCTTCCTTTCAAATCTTTCTAATAGGAAATTATCCTATTATTTTCACAGAAAGATTATAATTATAGGTAATTAGGCCCTTTAATGTGGCTTCGATTTTAGGGGTTTCTGCAAATTTTGAGGGGATTTTGGCCTTTAATAACATTGGTGGGATTATCTCAGGTGATCAAGAATCAGGATTAATTCAAGATTCTTTCTTTTTGCCTCATTTCTGTTTGGGGCTGCAATGAACTCTCGTAAAAATCCATGTTCTGTAGGCTGATTGTCGACATCAAAGAAGATTTTTCTTGGGGAAATTAAGGATGGGATGCATTTGTTCAAAAGGAACCGACGAGCAAGATTATGTTGTTGAAAATGAAAAGGAGAAAGAAATTAAGGAGGTGAATAAAGTATCAGTACAAGTCACACCTCCTTTGAAAATGGATGAGGTTAAAGTAGTAGTCAATTCAAATCCGGAAGGCTCCCTTCATTCAAGATCTAAGACATCATTAGAATCAAGGGTAAATCCTGTCCCAGCTCCAGTTATCGAGGATAATGGGAAAACGAGAATCATTGAAAGGCCTAAACCCGGCCACCAGAGACGGTCGACTATGGATTTAGGAGGAGTTAATGGAACACAACCAACAATGTCGAGAATCCCAAGTATGACACATGGGACCAAAGGTGAACAAGTTGCTGCAGGATGGCCCTCGTGGCTAACTTCCGTTGCCGGAGAGGCTATTCAGGGTTGGACTCCAAGAAGTGCTGATTCATACGAGAAATTATGCAAAGTTAGTCCTATAACTTCACTTTGTTTAAATTTATGTAACTTCGAAATATTTACTTCAAAAAACGTTCGTTTTTATATATGCAGATTGGCCAAGGAACTTATAGTAGTGTTTACAGGGCTCGTGATTTAAAAACCGATCAAATTGTGGCAATGAAGAAGGTAAGATTCGTTAATATGGACCCGGAAAGTGTTCGTTTCATGGCAAGAGAGATTTGTATCCTGCGAAAGCTAGACCACCCTAACGTCATGAAGCTTGAAGCACTAGTGACATCAAGAATTTCCGGAAGCTTGTACCTCGTGTTTGAATACATGGAACACGATCTTGCTGGACTTCTAGCCTCCCCAAAGGTCAAATTTACTGAATCACAGGTACGTATCTCTTTTCACTTTCAATTAAATATGAGGTCAAGTTTAGCATCTCCTTTATACCTAATATTGTGCAAACTTTGCAGATTAAATGCTATATGAAACAAATGTTTTTGGGACTAGAACATTGCCATAGTCGAGGTATCCTTCATCGAGATATTAAGGGTTCAAATCTTTTAGTCGACAATAAGGGAGTTCTTAAGATCGGAGACTTTGGTTTAGCGACATCTTTTGAGCCTGAACAAACGCAGCCATTAACTAGCCGTGTTGTAACTCTATGGTATAGACCTCCCGAACTATTACTAGGTGCCACAGAGTACGGTGTTGCTATTGATATGTGGAGTGCCGGTTGTATTGTCGCTGAATTATTCGCTGGGAAGCCTATCATGCCTGGAAGAACCGAGGTATTTAAATTTGTGAATTTTATTATATAGTTTGAGTGAATCATAATATAACCAATAAATATTGTGTTTATAGGTGGAGCAAATGCATAAGATATTCAAGCTATGTGGTTCACCTACGGAGGACTTCTGGAGGAAAACAGTACTTCCACATGCTACTAGTTTTAAATCACAGAACATATATAAGCGCAGAGTTAGTGATACGTTTAAAGACTTTCCTTCATCTGCATTGGCTCTCGTGGAAAAGCTCCTCTCGATTGATCCAGACGAAAGGGGTACCGCTTCTTCCGCACTCGAAAGCCAGGTATTTTTTTCAACCTCCGGCTCCATGTACGAGATATGTTCATTACTAAAAACATTAGTAAAAATAATACTCATTTTTTGGTTTTCAGTTCTTCACATCAAATCCACTTCCTTGTGATCCATCTAGCTTACCAAAATACCCTCCAAGTAAGGAGTTTGAGGTCAAGATTCGAGAAGAGGAAGCAAGACGGTAATAAGCTATATGTTGAGCTCTAATTCAGCTCATTGTATGCTCCTGAAACGAATTTACCTTTGTTTTAACAAATGTATTTTTTTTGGGTCCTCATCCAGGCAAAGAGCTGAGAGTGGGAGGGGACGAACTGAGAGTAATTCAAGAAAATCAAAGGCCGTTCAAGACGGACAGGTTTCGAATCTTTTTAAACATGTTCCTTTTATTTTTGAGCTAAACACAAAAACACCCCCTGTACTTTGTCTAATCGGCAAAAATCCCCTTTTGTTATTTTTATTAGCATTAACCCCTGTGTTCTTTTTTTATTAGCAAACAACTCCGTTTGAAATTCCTTCATAAATCACAACTGAGACAACTGAGGTTATTGCCAAATTCTAAGTGAACAGGGGGGTTATTGCCAATTTTCAATGTTAACTGGGGGATTATTGTCAATTTTTTGGTAATAAAAAATAGCATAAGGGGATTTTTGCTAATTAGACAAAGCACATAGGGTATTTTTGCATTTAGCTTTTTTTCCTACAACTCATTGAAATTTTAAATGGAACAGGGACAATCAAATAAAAGCACGAGCGTTAAGTTCAACCCACCGGAGGAAGACAGTGGAACCGGCTTCCCTATAGAGCCGTCGAGAGTAAATTTAAAGAGCGGTTTTTCCCATTCTAATACAGTGATTCATCCCAATGCAGTAGGATGGAGTAAAAAGGTAAACGAAGATGCTGGTCAATCAGTTCAAGTCCGAACTTTAAGCTCTTCTCAACACGGTGCTGAACTAAGAAGACAGGGCTCTCAACTTCATCAATCATTAGCTGGCTCATCAAATTATCGTTCTAAACAGGCGTCTAACAATGATTCAATAGTAAGTTTTCAGAGTCCATATACGGATTTATTCTTTCTTTAATTTATCTTAGTCTTCTTCGGTATCTACTTAACTTGTGTTGTTTTCAGGGTTATGTACCAAAGAGAAACAGGATCCTGTGCTCAGGTCCTTTGATGCCTCCAGGCGGGAACATGGAAGATTTGTTGAATGAGCATGAAAGGCAAATTCAACAGGCAGTGCGTAAGGCTCGTCTAGATAAAGATCGGACAAAAAGGAATTGATATGGTGATGTGTAGTAGAACGAGACAAAGCCATTACCCGAAAAAAGAATGTCATAGAAACAAGCAGTCCAACTGAAAGAAGCTTGAAAATGTATAGTACTGAAATGAAGTAATTATATTGAATATTTTTCTTGTTTCCACCAGATGGAAATCGAATTTGGCGGGTGGTGGAAGAAGATGAAAATTTCCCAAATTTGAGACAATGTTCAATTGAACTACTTCTAAAGTGCTGCCAATAGATGCTTTGTTAAGTGAACTTGTGCCTCTTGAGAAGGGCATTTGCATTGTATAGTACAATGTTCTCAGTTTTAGTTGTAAGATGTGGTTTTTTTTTAGTTCATTTCATTCTTATATAAATAGTTAGGGGTAGCACTTGATCATGCTAGGGTGGATCAAAGAAGGTTAAACTTAAATAAAGCAGTTTGTTTCCAGGTCAAAGATGAGTCGGATTTGTTGTAATCGAGTCAAAATGAGCAAGATCCAGGCCATCAATTGTAATGTAATAATCGGGTCAAATTGAGTCGGATCCAGACCGTCACTTTTAATGCTTGTCTACTTGACTCGATCAGAACTAAATTTGACCATCACTAAAACTAATCCAACCTTAACTGAATCGAACATAAAAGTATTTTGGTTCTGAAAAAAAAGAACTATATTCTCCTGTAAATTTCCAATTTCAGCATACAAGTACCAACTGTAAATTTATAGTCCTTTCGGCCTGATTTCAAATATATACATGCTAAAAACAAGCAACAAACTGCATCAAATCTTGACAATTGAGATTATTTATTTAAGCTCAGAACAGTATTATTACTTACATTACTTGTTCATACTTTTAAGTAAATTCTGTACAATGAGGTACATACACAAACTCGATTTTATGTCAAAGTGGCTCCGAGAGAATGGCTAGATATCTTGCTTGGGTTTGCGGCTCAATTCCGAATAGTGACCGCCCATAAGTTGCAGAATCTCTTCCCATAAACCCTCACACGAAGAATTCTTTGAAACCTCAAATATCAAGTTTGCACTACAAGCAGCAACGTACCAGTAATCAGATTCAATCTCATCCCTTAATTGGTCCACCTGCCACCCTGCGTATCCCACAAAGAATCTGAAATCTTGAAGACTATGTTTACCTCTCATCACCAGCCTTCCAGCTTCATCCAAACTGTTTCTCGAACCACCGAAATACAACCCGGGAATAACCTCCTCAAAACCGGGAATTTTAGTTTCTCCAGCTCTCAACAAAAACGTACTCGCATCAAGGGGCCCACCAAAATTCAAAGAACAGTCGGCAAATGTAGTCGCCAACTCAATATTAGTGAGAGGCATATGTTTCCATTTCTTGTTAAGTGGTCGATTAATTACGATACCAAACGGCCCCTCTTGTGGGCTCCCTGAGCCAGATCTTATTAGAAGAACTACAGTTCTCTCAAATGTGCGAACTCCATCAAGCTTTTCTGTAGCTACGAGAAGGCAGCCATTCTCAGGTGCTGAGATTGGATGTGCCCATTTAAGAGGAAGAGATTTTGATGCCGATGATTTTCCATCTTGGTCGTGAACGGAATCTCCATTTTCGGCCTAGCAGAATGTTATAGAACTAATCTTTAACTTAAATGTCATATAATTTCTACCTTCCATGTTTTAAAGTAGTAAAAATGCCAAATTTAAATTTAATCTTTATAATACATGCCAATCAGATTTAATTGAAGGGAGATATGTAATCTACATTCAAGACTCGTTAGGATGGAAAAATGAGCCCTTCGAGAAATAAGAATACCTGCTCCTGATGGTAAAGCAATGCTCTAAACTCTCTCCAATCCAAGGGTTTACGCTGGGACTCCTTTGAGCCAGAGTCACCAGAGTTATTGCTTCCTTTTAAGCCATCTCCTCCAGCTTTAGAATTATCACTGTTCCCTGCAGAGACGAAACCACCCTCATAAATAATGAATTACCAGCAAACTTACCAGTTTCAAAAGCTTGACAATTATACCACGGAGTAAAGAAGTCTGACATCTTACAATTAAGGCATAGAACTTGTTATCTTCAGAAAACAAACAAAAATACAAACATAATGAAGAGTGCAGAAGTAATCTATTTACAAGTCAACTTTAAAAGTCCATTTATGTTAGTATTTGCCAAGGGATCTTGAGCATAAGCAATGTTGTCCACTTGATCCTATCAAATGGGAAGCAAGGCAATTCAATTTCACTCTGCAGACCCCACTTTCAACTTTTTCGTGTACTTTGAAAGGTAAGGTGGTGAAAAATGAATATATGCTAAGGTCAGCATGAAAGAACAGACTCGTAATATGTTAATGAAGCTCTCGGAGTTAACCATTGACCTTGACATTTCTGCTGTCAAACACGAGGGAGATGGCATTCATCCGCACAGACAACATTCATAAATCATTTTTTTCTGAAACTTTATAGTTAGTTTGGGAGTTCCTGAAATTTCACAAGGCAATGCACACATTTACATCCATAAACTTAACATCATAACAGAAATATCAATTCCATAATAAGAAAAATCTAAATAAATGGAATTTTACATAATCATTGTAAAGATCAACAAAAAAAACTAATAATTACAAGTAGCAGCTTAACTTTCATTAATCGAGTTCGGAAGTCAACTCAATAATTAAAAATGTTCCCGAATAACCTCACACTACAAAAAGAAACAGAAAATAATAAATAATATATAAAGGGATTTTATTCTTTACCTTTACCAGAACTAGAAGAGGATGAATTGGAATTAGAATTAGAATTGCTGGAATTTCCAGGATTCTTCCCCCCCACAGCTCTGACTAATACTGATCGGTGTCTACAGTAACTAAATAAGGATTCCTTCCTCGAAACCCTAATTTCCAAAGCTAACGAATTATTTCTAGAATTCCAGCAAATAGGTTTCTCAGGAATCGAATTCCTCAGTAGAAATCCGTTTCTTTCCGCATGTACACAGCAGTGATTCATTTTTCAAAATTAGATTGAAAAAGCTTCCTTTTTGTTTGTATGATGAAGAAATGAATCGTGATGAGAGACTGAAGAAGGGGAGTGAGGGTGCGCACTGTTAAAATTGCCTGAGATGATGGTTGCAAGATAGAAAAACAGGGGCAGGTATTTTATTTTGCGCTGTTTTGTGGGGGCCGTGAGACTGATATTTAACCAAGTTCCGTTCCGCTCTCATATTTTCACTTCTATTTTTAATCTTTACGTTATTAATTAAGAACTCTTTTTTTTTTTTTTTTAAATTTTATTACTCCATTTGGCTATACAAATCATTATACGTTCATTTGGATTAAAGATTTATGATGTGATAGACATGCATGTTATCACGAATTTAATTGAAATGGATGCTATTGTAATAACTTATCAATTTTTTCATCTCATATCTATTTTAAATTTTTGGACCCCAAAACATATAGTGGGCCAAAAACTTCATAAAAACTACTTATTAAACTTCTCTATTAAGTTAAGAAATTCAATTGCTCCTTTCATTTCTCTATTTTTTTTCCAACCTTTTATAATTCTTTCGTTACTCTATTGACTCAATCAAACTCTAGTCAAATAACCTATTTCTAGATCCCTTTACTGTAATTTATTGGCGCAAGAAATTCATAAGAGACTTGCAGATTATTATTTAACTTATTCTAGCATATTTATGATTAATGTACTTTCGTTTTCCATTCTCCTACGTCACAATACAATCGTTGCCAAATTGTTATAAAACACAATATATTTGCTAATTTTTAGAGTGGTATGAAATATAGAAAGATAATTCTTTTTTTTTTCATCAGCGTAATACCAAATTAATCAGCTCTATTTTGATGAATTTGGGTTATTATGACTATGAATTTGTTAAACAATATTTCGAGCTATTTTTTAAAAAAAATCTAGAAATCTTCAAAATCTTCATAAAAACATTATCTAAATAAAAACCATCGCACTTATCTTTAATAATTTTAAGTTTCTATTTTTGATCTAAATTTTTTGATCAAATTTTATAAGCTATTTTTCAATCTCTTAATTTGGTTCCAAATTCTGATTTCACATAAAATCTTGAGTTCAAGACCCAAATATATTAGGAAAAAAAAAAATCCAAAAGACTTGTGCCTTGTTCAAACATTAGTTGTACCTTCTTTTACATTTATAGCGGTCAGGTGTGTCGAGGAAAAGTTTTATTTTTTCTCCAAAATTAAATTCACAAATCTGAAAAATGAAGCGTAAATATAAATAAGATTATAGTAATAGTTTCTTTCTAATTATTATAGAAAGAGTACATCTCGCTTTAAATTTTGAACATCTCTTCACCACCTCTCTCTCTCTCTCTCTGCCCATTTTCATATCTTTTCCAGTTTCCGAATTCAAACTTCAAATTTTCAAATATCTGTGAAACCCTAAATCTAAAACAATCTATACTTGCACATACAGATATAATACACCACAAAATATTTTAACTCGATCTCCCCCCATTTCATTGGATCTGTTGGATCCAGTGGTTCAGTGAAATACGTCGATTGTTGTATCTGAGCCGTTGGTTTTATAGAAGGAGATTGTTCGGTATTCATGGAAGCAATCGAGGAATTATCGCAGCTCTCCAATTCGATGCGGCAGGCCTCGGCGCTGCTTGCAGACGAAGATGTGGACGAGACATCTTCATCCAAACGGACATCTACTTTCCTTAATGTTGTTGCTCTCGGAAACACTGTGAGTTCGATCAATCAGAGATTTATAAAAGTTTTTATAATAATTTACTTTATTGTTAGTGTATGGAGCAGTTGTATTGGATCTCTGAACCTAGCTGATTTCTGGATCTGCAATTTTGGTTCAAATTGAGATTGCACTTTGTGTGATCTCTGCGTAGATTATATTATTATTTTAATGTTATTTCTATAGTTAATCATGTAGTGTAATTCAGCATTCATCTCTGCTTGTTCTGGATTAGTTATTAGGATGCGGATCAAGTATTTATGTTGATCTTTAGATTGAAATTTTTAGTGTTGGATAGTGGTATGGAAGTTAAGCATTGGGCACAATTATACTGTTGTACATTTGGCTGTAAATTTTACATGGATAGAATGACTAACTGGAATGAATTTGAGTTTGATGAGCTTAAGTTGCAAAAGTATAGCTGACAGAAGGGTTGAATTTTGAACTCTTTATGTCTGTTACTGACTTTTCTAAGTTTACATTAGATTGTAACTTTTTCTTATTAATTGCTACTGCAGTATATTGAGGTAAGTTTAGCGGCCATCTTATAAACCAAACACTCATCTGAAGGCACTGTTATTATTTGCATTATGATTTTTGAAATAGTTAATAGTCTTTGGTTTATATGAGCTTTTTCTCCTTTTCCTCGACACTTCTTTTGCATGATCTCATTTTTGGTTTACTAAGAAAAAACAGAAGAAAAAAATTACTTAAATTCTAGCTAGCAAATACTGATACTTAGTTTAGTGGCTGGGGAATTGGGCCTTAGCTTTCGATTTTAAACATTCTGTTAGAATTTGGATTAGTTAACTTACGTACTATTATCTCTTATATTTAAAATTATATAAGAGAAATATAGTGATAATGATGTTTCCACCCAAAAAGATGCTGATGTTATCAGATGAAGCTTATTGGTGCTTTCCAATTGGTTATTTAGGTGTTGACTGCAGATGAGTTAAGAAAATTGAATTTCAACTTGTTAGATTTTTTTTAAGGTTTATAATTTTCTTGGAAGCTTGTCATACAATAAGTATAAGAACTTGTTTTGTCAAAAGAAATCCTATAATCCTACTTTCCTGGTCCGTCATGAGTTCTTTTTACATTCTATATGTTGTGGATCTCCACATGAAATTTCCTGTTATTCATACCTGAAAAAGATTTGGCAAATGTTTTTGTTATTATTATTTAGATACAATTTTCATTTAATCTTAGTTTGTTTGATTAGTATTAATCTTTTTTTGTCAAAACCAAATTTCTAAAGAAGTTGCACTTGTCATCTCTGAAGCACTTTTGGACTTTATAGCATTACTGCATTGAGTATTTTGAGTTAGGCTACAACTGCTGCTTTAAGTGATGTTAAGTAAAAAGAATGTTTCTTATAGTTGATGGTAATATCTAGTCATTGTTTCATACTTTGGCATCTTACGCGCAAGTACATTAAATTTAGTGTCTTTAATGAACCACCAAAACGTGAAGAAGTAGAATTAGGAAGCCGCCTTCTTTAGTGAAAGGCTGCTTGTGTCACTCATTGGGTTACAGTTAGATGGGTTGGGATTGTTCATGATTGCAACAGTTCCTTGCTCTAAATAGATGTATCGTGTATTTAAGGGCCAGTATCCTGGTAAAAGCACAAGTGACTTAAAGATAAGAAAATAAGATGAGCTTTATTTTTAATGGACCATAGAATTCTTGCATATAGACCAATCTTACATGAAGTTATTAACAAAAGATAGTAAGTTAAATATAATATTGCACCTCCTTACTAGAATCTCCATTTGAATTAGCACATTATGTTGATTGAATTCCTAATTAGAATCTCGATTTGAATTAGCACATTACGTTGATTGAATCGCAGAATTAACTATCTAAGTGTGATCCTTGAATTGCTACTTTGCCCCTCTACCATTCTTTATAATGTCAATGAAACATTATTTCTGATTGTGAAATATTTTTTCAGGGTGCTGGTAAGTCTGCTGTATTGAATAGTTTAATTGGGCATCCTGCTTTGGTAAGAATCACTAAATTATGAATTCTTTATGGAATTATCCAATCCACTTGATTATTTTAAGTTAAAACCCGTAATTTTAAAGGTTAACCCTCAATTTTGCAGCCAACGGGTGAAGGAGGCGCCACACGTGCTCCGATTTGTGTTGATTTGACAATGGATAGCTCACTAAGCAGCAAATCCATTATGTTGCAGATTGATAGTAAATCTCAACAAGTTTCTGCAAGTGAGTCCTCTAACTGAACTTTAAACCTGAAGCAGTGTTCCAAACACACCAAACTAGGCACTCTAATGCCTGTTCGTGAATGTTATAACTTGGTTTTTCTTAACTCAGAACCTGTTTCTTATCACTTTGGTCTATTCTAGGTGCTCTTCGGCATTCATTACAGGACAGATTAAGCAAAATTTCAGGGAAAAGTCGTGATGAGGTATATTTGAAGCTTCGTACAAGTACAGGTGCGTCTGTAGCTAGAATTAATTAATTGGCAGTAGTGTTATCATGTCTTTACATGTAGATCCCATGCCAATTGGATACTTAACAAAGTAAAAAAGTAAACCTAAGTAACTTTGGCATAAAATATTTTATTCAGCCATGTTCCGATGCCTAATGAATTATCAAATTCCAAACCTTATCCGTCAAAGAAAAACCTGCCTTTTGGTTTTATATTTACTTAAAAAACTGATGTTGCAGCAAGCTGGTTCAACTTCGCAATTTTACTGACTTTATTAACCTTCCAAAACTATTATGTGACAATTAAGAAGGCAATTCGCTTCCTCATAGGTGCTTCAAATATTATGTGAAAATTAAGTTTCTTCGTCGGACAACAATGCGTGTTTTGCATGTTGTTCACTTTGTTATTTGTCTAATATTTAGATCTTCTTATGCAGCTCCACCATTAAAATTGATTGATTTGCCTGGGGTGGAGAAAGGAAATCTTGATGACTCATTGGTGAGTAGTATCTGAATCCAAAAAACATAATAATTTTGGTTCTGACACATGTGTTTGAGATTACTCTATTAAGGCAATAGATAAACTTGTCATAGCAGGATAGGAATGTCTTGGATAACTAGAACATAGTTTGTAAAATGGTGCATCTTCCTTAGTACTCATAGTTTTCTTGGGTTAACTCGTGCTAAGCATGTTCTACTTGAATCCTAGTTAGATATCAAATGCAATTAATTATTTTTGGGTAGTTACATGTTTTGGCCCACCCCAAATATGTGCTAAACGTGTAAACCTTGACTGGACATAGAATCTATGAATTTTGGTTTTCAGCAGTCTGACAGCCTATTTCTTCATTGCAGAGTCAGTACGCTGAACATAGCGATGCAATATTGCTGGTGATTATACCTGCTTCCCAGGCTCCTGAAGTGGCCTCGGCAAAAGCTATCAGAATTGCAAAGGAGCTTGATGGGGAAGGTGGGTTTGCTCTTCCCATTTAATCTTGATTTGTGAACTCCAAAAAGCGAATCATATTTTGTATTATATTTATTAAGTTCTTTATTTATGTGCGAATATCTTATATTTGCTTATATTACTTAGGTACAAGAACTGTTGGAGTTATTAGCAAAATAGATCAAGTATCTTCAGAACCAAAAATACTTGCGGCTGTGCAGGCTCTGCTATTAAATCAAGGACCTCGAAGTACATCTGACATCCCTTGGGTTGCTTTGATTGGTCAATCTGTTTCCATAGCATCTGCTCAATCAGGGAGTGTTGGAGCTGATAATTCTTTAGAAACGGCATGGAGAGCAGAAAGTGAAAGTTTGAAATCTATACTAACAGGAGCTCCTCAAAGCAAGCTTGGTAGATTGGCTTTGGTGGAGACACTTGCTCAACAGATCCGAAATCGCATGAAAGTGAGGCTGCCAAATCTCCTCTCAGGGTATGTCTCCTCTTCGACCTTGGGTTTTGGTATTCCATTATCACTCATCCATCGAAATTATATTTTTTTATATTTGCGAGCCATGTACAAAAGCATTACATTGGGTAAACTGTAATTTTGTCTACTCCGACGTTTGTAACTTCTGCTTTATACGATATTCCTGGATATTCGTGTTTTTGAAATATAGTTTTCCCTTGAAATATTGTTGTTGTAGTTGAAATCATGCTTCTTATTGTCTCCATTCCTTCTTTCTGTTATCTATAATTTACTGGTGCCATTTCTGAATTTATTCCGGTCTTTAACTATGTTAAAAGGATATCTTCCCCTTTTACGGGACACCGTGAGATACTTCTTAGTTCTTACAGACTGCAACAATGGCCTGCACTCTTGGAAAGACTGCCTCATGCAGATACTCCAGATTTAGAAATAAATTATTAAACTACTATATTTTCGTTTGTTGAAATTAAAATGTACCAAAAATGATGCTGCATTTGTTGCTCATATTGTCTTTTTCTGTTTATGTTGATGCATTCATTAAGTGCAGTCTGATGCATATCAAGTTTTCATACTAGTTTTAAATGGCCGTTATGTGTTAGTTTTATATTCGTTATTGTCCCTTTATTTATTAATTTTGCAAATCCTGTAGGCTCCAGGGGAAATCTCAAACAGTGCAGGATGAATTACTCAGACTTGGTGAACAGATGGTTAATTCTAGTGAGGGTACAAGAGCTTTAGGTCTGGAGCTTTGCCGTGAATTTGAAGACAAGTTCCTTCAGCATATCACAACGGGAGAGGTAAAAAGGAAAATGAGTTATGTTTTTGGTTATGAATGCATGTAAGAATTTCTAAGTAATAAACATGAGTTATGAGTTCTAGTGATAGGAGTTGGGTCTCTTGAATATTATGCAATGTTCATATGGAGTAAAATTAGGAAATGACAAATGTCTTTTATATCTCATCTTTATATTTTCAGTATATAGTTTTTATTAATCATCTCAACAAATGCTACTAAATATTTGGTTGGTTTTTTGGGTCTGTAATTATGCCCTTAACTCAAAAGGGGGACATGATGCTAATTCCCAATGATTTTTATGTTCATGTTTTGGGTTCAAACTCCATTTTGTACAAATGATCTATAAAGATTATGGTTTTGATATCCGAACTATTGAAGAAACGAAAGAAATTCAGAATACTAAGCTTGTCAGAATACTCGGGAGGATTATAAACTTTTTTGATTTGTGCTTCTTATCATGATAATGATTTGAACAAGCAGACTGTTTGATACCTTTGTTAATTTCAATAACACCTTTAGAACTCATAATGTTCCGGTTGTAAGAAAATCTCATGACATCTCTTGTTGATATATCTGGTGTAATCTCTGAAGTTATTAGAAGAGAGGATAGCAATACGATGGGCACTGTTGTTTTGGCGTTCTTGCAATATTCGACATAAATTTCTATCATGGGATTAGTTGATGCTACCTTTGTTTTTGCAACTGCCTTATGGGTAATGTCGACTTAACTCAATGAAAAATGTGTCGTGGATGTTTCCTGTAATTTGAGAACTTTTGTGGTACTCCCTAGTGGTCCATCTTTTTCCCATTGTGCATGCATTTCATGCACAAGTATCAAACTGTGCATACTTGTGCACTTCATGCACAAATATATAACTGTGTGTAGTTTACTAGATTGCAGTCTTCAATTATTAATTTTGTGGTTTGTCTCCACCCTCTGTTGCACTCTGATCAACAATGTCATTATTGTTGTTGCCTGTTGGTATTCTTCCAGTGAAATGATCCAATCTGCATGGTGTCAATTTATAGTTGGTGTGTGGTACAGTTGTATACTCTTGTTTGAGCACTAGTTTATTTGTCTTATATTCTTATTCTAAAATGTTTAATCACTTGACTCTTATAGGGTGGTGGATGGAAAATTGTGGCTAGTTTTGAAGGCAATTTTCCCAATAGGATCAAGCAACTACCTTTAGATAGACATTTTGACATAAATAACGTTAAGAGGGTACGTGTGTTCTGCCATTGCAGCTTGAATACTTTCTGAACTCTTAAACTTTTTTTCTTTTGTATGCATTGATAATCGTAAATCATTACCAGATTGTGCTCGAAGCAGATGGTTATCAACCTTATCTTATCTCTCCTGAGAAAGGGTTGAGGTCATTAATAAAGGGTGTCTTAGAGCTGGCAAAAGAACCCTCGCGTCTTTGTATTGATGAGGTAATCCATTGTTGGTTGTTTTCCTATTTTTATGGCTTTTGGAGAAGATTGTATGTGTTTCCTTCCAGGGGCTTCTCTATTTTATTATTTTTTTCACTATTTAATAAAACCAGGTGAGTATATATTTTAAAAATGCTGTTTCTGACCTTGAAGTTTTATCTGGTTCAGTTCCTCTTGTTTGATTGGTGTGTTTTGTTTCAGTGCCCATTTTCCAGCTGTTTCATCTTTCATGCAGTACATGATTTACTGCTCAAGTATTGTACTTTCTGGTTCTGTGTACTAGGCTTTAATACTAAAATCTTGAATAGGTGCACCGTGTACTTATTGAAATTGTATCAGCTGCTGCAAATGCCACACCAGGCCTTGGAAGATATCCTCCCTTTAAGCGAGAGGTATAGAGAACTTTGAGTTCAATTGCTCAATTCAATATATGTATTATATTGGATCTTCATGGTATGCACTTTTTTGACTTTTTATGCTATTCATATAGGTTATAGCAATTGCCACAACTGCTCTTGAAGGATTCAAGGTAGAAGCCAAAAACATGGTAGTTGCGCTTGTTGACATGGAACGTGCATTTGTTCCCCCACAACATTTTATCCGTTTGGTGCAAAGGCGGTATGCTCAATAACAACTCTAGTTTTGTTAGTTAATTTTAAATGTATGTGTGCTAAATTAATAATTATCAAGCAATTATTAATGAAGTGTGTTCATGATTTCTAATAACCCTTATGTTTATTTGAAGTGGCAATAAATTTTCCGATATTTTGTCGAGGAAGAGTAAATATGTCTTTTGTGGTTTTTACCAGGATGGATAGGCAACGACGTGAAGAGGAGCTGAAAGGTCGATCTTCTAAAAAGGGACTTGAGGCTGAGCAGTCCATATTAAATAGGGTACATAATCTTCTTGCTTTTTCTTCTTCTCTATTGTTAATATCTAAATATGGCATTATTGCATGCATTAGCAATTTCATTGAAATGTTTTATTTTAGTTTGTTCTTTGGTCCTCTAATTTTCTTGAGTCTTCCATTCAGGCATCTAGTCCACAAACTGGAGGCCAACAAGGTGGAGGGAGCTTAAAATCGATGAAGGACAACAAGTCCAATTCGCAGGATAAAGATAAGGATGTGCAGGAAGCATCTGGGTTGAAGACTGCAGGGCCAGAAGGGGAGATAACAGCAGGTTAGTGCAAATAGTTTCTCACATGGGTAGTTTTTATTGACCTTGTTACCTCTTTATCTTCTTGGTTTAGAATCATGCATGGTTTTACTTGGAATCTGACTGAGCTTGATAATATATAATCAATGAGTGTTATTGATTTTTGCATTTGTTATGTCTTCATGCTACCTTGGTTTTCCACTATGAACCTTTTGTTTCACTTAGGTGCTTGTTATTAATGTTTGGTGTACATGGTTCTTCCTTGTGCTTCGTTTTGTATAAGAGCATGGTCTTCATTAGTGAATACCTCTACACGGAGAAATAGTTCTTAAGCTCTTTGATATCTCTGGCATAACATAAAATAACCCAATTCTTGTTAACAACCCCTGCAAACAAGCTGCGGGAGGTTTCTGATTTGCGGGAGCAAAAATTCATAAAAAGTTAAGATCTATGGAGTCACACAAAGGAAGGTTACCAGTTTTTTATTTTATTTTTTATTTTTTTTTATTTTACTATAGTAAGGCAGTTTATCACTATATTTTCTTGGATCCATATGGAAAGATCTCCCTTTTTCTTTCTCTTGCTATATGTTACACACAGTTTAAGAGTATGTAGCTATGTTCAATATCTTAACTCTGTAAAATTGGGTGAATTTATAAAGTTTTCTCTGTGGTGCCTGATAGATGATTTATGAGGAAAAAAGGCTTATTTTACCTCATTTCTGATCTTTATAGTTTGCATTGTCTTGACATTAACCTTCTTTTCTCTTTTGAAGGTTTTTTATCGAAGAAAAGTGCGAAAACTAATGGGTGGAGTAAAAGATGGTTTGTTTTAAATGAAAAGACGGGAAAAGTGAGTAGCTCAAACTTCTGAAGATTATTGAAACAAAGCAGATTTTAATATGTTACTTTGACAAAAAGGGTGGATACCACTTTCATTTCTATCTATTAATTAGTTTTTGTTGTTGGCTCCCAACTGCTTATACCTCTTTCTGTCAATATACTTCTATTTCTAAAATTACTACCAGGTACTCTTGCTAGAAGCCATTAATTCATATCATTGTTCATTGGATATTCTATTTTTCAACTTTTTTGCACAGTTGGGATTTTTTTTACCTTTTGCGACTCAGTTTATATCCTTATCCCTTGCTGACTATCAAAACCTTACTCCTGCAGCTTGGATACACAAAGAAACAAGAAGAGCGCCATTTTCGTGGTGTAATTACGTTGGAGGTATTTTTTGGCCATATGATGATATATTATGGAGGTTTCACGTGTATTTTCTAATTGTTATCCATATGGTATGGGAGTTTGTTCAAGTCAATGTATCCAAGGTATCTAGGAATCTAGTATTATCATCTTCTGTTGTCAGATAAGAGAACTAGATTGCAGAAACTGATAAGGTTGAGCTAATTCTATTGGAAATTGGTCAAACACTTTTCTTATGTTCATCACATGTATAAAGGAGACTAATGAAAATCAGGTGGAGAGGAACGCAGTTTTGGCCCACTACTTTGCCATATTCTTATGGACTCGGGGTCTAATGACAATATTTGTGAGCTACAACTGTGCATAGTAGTTAAAAGCTCTGCGAGGCTCAGCCCCAGTCATCACATGTTCTAAAGTTAGAATGCATTGTTGTAGTATAGAATGCTAGATCTTTGCCAATCAATTACTTTTGTGTTGAATTTATTTGTTGGTTTGATATGGCTGATACAATTACACTTTGATTAACCAATATTTTTGACCCATGGTTGTGAATATTAGGAATGTAATCTGGAAGAAGTTGCAGAAGAAGAAGAAGCTCCTTCAAAGAGTTCTAAAGATAAAAAGGCAAATGGTCCAGATGCGGGAAAAGGACCCAGTCTTTTGTTTAAGATAACAAGCAGGGTTCAATATAAGACTGTTTTGAAAGGTACTTCTATGAATTTTTGCTTCTCTATTTTTCTTTCATCACTTTGCAGACAGCTAACTTGAAGTTCACTAATGTCTGCAGCTCATAGTGCTGTTGTTCTGAAGGCTGAGAGTGTGGCAGATAAGATTGAGTGGTTGAACAAATTAAGAAATGTTATCAGCTCTAAAGGAGGTCAAGTGAAGAGTGAATCTGGTCCTCCTATGCGACAAAGTCTTTCTGATGGTTCTCTTGTAAGTAACTTCTTGAAATTCTGTACCTTTTGAAATCGCTGCTTATATATAATTATTTTACTAACTTCCACTTACTTGGACCACTTCATTTTTCAAATTATAAGTGTCTCGAGTCTTTTTCTGTGCATGTTGAGCAAATACTTATCTATTCACTTTTGTTCGCCCATCTAGGACACAATGGCCAGAAGACCTGCGGACCCGGAAGAGGAACTTCGATGGATGGCTCAGGAAGTGCGGGGTTATGTTGAAGCTGTTCTTAATAGTCTTGCCGCTAATGTTCCAAAGGTCAGTGTTAATAGAGGACCTCATTTGACTTTGTTCTGAACCCACCTTTTCATCTATGATGTATTTTGATTACAGGCAGTTGTTCTTTGCCAAGTAGAGAAGGCGAAAGAAGATATGCTTAACAAGTTGTACAGTTCTGTCAGGTTGGGTTCATTTTCATGCATAAACTGTGGCAAAGTTACTTTACAGTTTGTATTGAGCAAGACATATGAAAAGGATGAAGTGAATTTCCTTAGGAACCCTATTCCTCAAAGTTAATTCAATTACGTCTATTTTCATATCCATTTTTTTTAGAATCAATTCTATTTTTCTGTTGTATGTCTTATTCTCATTTTCATCGGACTGGTAGTTCCCAAAGTACGGCAAGAATAGAAGAGCTGCTACAAGAGGACCAGAATGTAAAGCGCAAGAGAGAACGTTACCAAAAACAATCTTCTCTTCTTTCCAAGCTTACTAGGCAACTAAGCATCCACGATAATCGGGCAGCTGCAGCATCAGCCTACTCCAATGGAGGTGGAGCAGGTGATCATTATCTTCTCTTAGTTTTTGGGTGATGATTGAAAGAAATTTTGAATTCATACATTTGGATGAAAATGGGAGCTTTACTTCCATTTATTTTTAGAAGATGACCTTTTCTCATGTTATTTTATGTCGTCCATATTGAATTGAGCAGAAAGTAGTCCAACTGCTGCTGGCTCGTCACCAGGCGATGAATGGAGATCTGCATTTGATTCTTCTGCTAGTAGTTCACCTAGGTCCAATGGTCACAGTCGCCGGTACAGTGACCCTGCCCAAAATGGTGACGCGAGCTCTGGAGCAAACTCGGGCAGCCGCCGCACGCCTAACCGACTGCCACCTGCTCCTCCTTCATCTGGCTCTGGTTATAGATTTTAGGGTAGATGGATTATGATGATTGATTTCTTGCAATTTTTGTGGGTGGTTGCATAATTTTGAACATTTTATCGAGCTCTTATCGAGCTCAAATCTTGTTATGGCAACTCTGTAGAATGAGGTATACACATGTTTGTAGATAATATACGATTAATGTTGTCCTTTCTGTTTGAAATTTTGTTCTGTATTGGCAGAATATTTTGTAAGATTTTATTTACTCCGTCAATTATTTGTGTGTATTTGGCCGTCGTCGGATGCAATGGACATTATCTTTGAATGAGAATATTGATAATTTTATACTGGTGTATTATATCTTTTAAAAAGTTATGCTTGTAATGTTGCAACTTAGCTTGGGCGCTAATTTTGCTATTTAGATGTCCACTTGGGATAGAACACAACAACACATCCGAATATGTTCTCCGGTTAATTTCGTAAAATAAAGTCCGTCTTTTGTCCTCCATTAATGATGAGCTGCATACACCCATTATTGCATAATTATGCAGAAAATTTCATATTTTGAGTACATATTGTTTGAAGTCTAACTAAATTAAAATAAATATATATTTCATCCATTGATCTAAAGTCATCGGTGCTGTGGGAACTGATATATACACTTTCTTAAATTTAAGAAAACACCATTAACTATCCTGGATTTTTGAAGTCACTAAATTCATATTTATATTTGGTGTGACATTTTCTTTTTCACCGTGTTATCAGCAAGCAAGGCCATTCAATTATAATTTAAAAAAAAAAAAACAAAGTTTGAAAAAATGTGGCAAATTAATCATGAAAAAAATCTTCAACTTTACTAAAGTAGTTTAGCAACAGACGTGACAGTGAGTTGAAACAGAATATTTTGATTAGTCGAATCTTTTAATAAAAATGATAATCTTTTTCTACACTCCATATTCTTCCATGACAGAATAAATTATTTAGTGAGACTCGCGCAAAGGAAGAATACAACCATAACTTTCACTGAAAGGATATCCCAACAACTAAAGAAAATTTTGATGCATGTTATACTGTCCTAATTCAATCTTATAAGTAATTGATTTTAACTAAATCTAAATGTGTGGAATATGACAGATAATTTGGATTTTGTTTTCCATCAGAGCATAAGAAAAGTAGGGAAAATAATTGGTTTTTACCTAATACTCTACTTACATATATTTAAAGAAACTTCAATAATGTCCACATAGGATGCTCTTCAAGTCACTTGTTTAATTGGATATAACAATCTCTGTTTCACCTAATATCTCAACTACTTTAATTATAAAGAAATGATAACCAAACATGGGTATAATTATCTGTCTTGCAATACCAGAAACATCATTAATTCTTTTGTCCCCAGCAACCTTCAACTTTATTTGCTTCATTTCAAAAGCAAAGCCCAAAATATATATATCCCAAAAAACCAATTTATCAAGGAAAACTAGTGTTCAAACCACTCCCTCTTTTGTTTGTCATTTTAGTACAAAAAAAAAAAAAAACAAAAAATGAGAAGTAAGCCACAATATCCAATCAATCTCAAGATCATTTTAGTTTCCTTTTTCATTCTTTTCCTCCTCTTCTTCATACTCAGATCCAGTTTCTCAAATCCCCTACACAATTCAATCCACTCTTCAAATTCATCATATTCAATCCAAGAATCAAATCCAAAAGATTGCCCAACTCCTCCAAATTTGATTCCAACATGCACCAAAATCTCACCTTCATTAGCACATGCTATAGTTCACTACACAACATTAAACATCACACCACAACAAACCTTAAAAGAAATCTCGGTCTCCCTTAAAGTACTCGAAAAGAAGTCACCTTGCAACTTCCTCGTGTTCGGTTTAGGCCACGACAGCCTCATGTGGACATCACTCAACCATGGCGGTCGCACGGTTTTTCTCGAAGAGGACAAGTCATGGATCAATCAAATCCAAAGCCAAATCCCATCTTTAGAATCATACCATGTTGTATATGATACAAAAGTGACACAAGCTAATGAGCTACTTGAAATTGGGAATCAAGAAGAGTGCAGATTTGTGAGTGATCCAAGATTTTCGAAATGTCAACTTTCCTTAAAGGGATTCCCAAAAGAAATATATGATATTGAATGGGATTTGATCATGGTGGATGCGCCTACAGGGTATTTCGATGGGGCTCCGGGAAGAATGAAAGCTATATATACTGCAGGATTGATGGCAAGAAACAGAGAAAATGGTGAAACTGATGTTTTTGTGCATGATGTTGATAGAGATATAGAAGATAAATTTTCTAAGGCATTTTTGTGTGAAGGGTATCTGCAAAAACAAGAAGGGAGAATAAGGCATTTTACTATACCAAGTCATAGGACTCGTTTTGGTAGGCCTTTTTGTCCATAGAGATATTGAATTAGTTGATTCATTTGAAATTGTTTTGTTTAATTGTTTTGGTTGTTCATCATTTATGTGTACAATTATTTTATTTCTATGACTTTAGTATATATATGTATATATATTGCATTGAAGATTTGGATACCATTTGAATACTAATGAAATTGTAGTGTGAATTTAATTTCTCAACATATTCTCCTAGACATTGTAGTGTTTAGTTGGAGGTAAAAAAAAATGAATTTATTTCTTAGGTTTATTTTATCTTTGTTTATTTAAAGCTTTGAGATATACTTACTAGTAGAATCATACAATAGTTAGAGATTAACTTTTTCTACAGTTCTAAAGTTATTAATTTCAAAAGGTTGAAGACTATTATCCATCCACACTTTAACTTTAGACAACGTATCATTTATCTTTGTACCAACAATAATATTTTTTTAGTTTAATATTAGTTTTGATAGTTGCTTATCTTCGTAATATATAAATAATTGAATAAATTCAAATAGATTTTTGATATAATGATGTATTCAACGTTTGACTACAAAAATTGAGAGAAAAATTGCACACAACACTCCTGTCTGTTGATTTTCTTTTAAAAACTTTAAATTGGTCCCAGTTTCAATTTTGATTTTCTAAAACACATACCATTTTAGACTACTCTCATTTTTTAGGTAGAATTATGTTTTTCATATATCATCTCAACGTTGACTCTGTAAGCAATCATAATTTATTTTGATGATTAAGAAAAATATAATATTTACCAATTAACTTGTTTAATTAAGCAACTTAATTTTTCAATTGTTTAAATTACGATAAATCTTAGTTTAACAACTTTAAATCTTGACCATCTTGATTTTTTTTTTTCCCTGAGAAAAACTTGACCATCTAGATTGATAATGTAAGTTACATACACTATTTCTCTTAAATTTGATGGATCCCCCTATATATTCAAGTGATTTCAAATTTTAGTTTTGGTCAAATCAAGTTTAAATCGCCTCAATTTCTAGTATGCGAGTGATCATGTATATATTCACGACAATATCAATATTTGGCAAGTGAAAGAACTATAAAAAAAACCTTCAAAATGAGTTTGATTTGGTCGTAATTTTTTCTTCGGCTGAAAATTTAAAAACAATAAAGTGATATACCAAATACATAGGTGAAATTGTGTAAATCATTGTTCCTGGATTCATTAATGATGATAATCATAATTTCAAAGTTGTTGAACAAGAGTACAAGACCATTCAAAATAATTATGTATAGTAAATTACAATATTACTTAATATGTTTTTCATATTAATCAAATAAAATTATGACCAATATTGATAAGCAATAAACTTTCTAATGAAGTTAATTTATATACTTTAATATACGAATTTAAAATAAAATAGAGTCGTTCCGTCATTTCTTATAATACTAAAATTTTATATGAAATAAATGAAGATAGTCCAAATAACATATTCGCTACTTTAGATAATCAACATTGTAATCATAACAGAATTATATGACTAGAATACAGATTTTTCGATCGATGCTTGTGAGGGGGAAATTAATGCACTTATTTCGCCAATTTTGGAAGATTTCTAAATTTCACAAGATTGTCATTTTCCGGTAATTGTCAAAATTTATGTGTGGAATCGAGCAAACATTGACGACGTTGAAAACATGGAAACATCGATCGAGCACATGGATGATGTACTATATGTACATTAGAGGACTAAAAACAAATAAAAACTAAGTTAGACGAACAAAAATAATAATATGCATTGCTTCCACTTAGGATCAACTCATTATTAATGATAAAATTGAAAACATAAATTTGAAATTCGATCAATAAAAACTTATTGGAGCTTGACGTACCAAATGCTAAAAATGTATAACATCTACATCGATCATCTCAACTAGTACTAGAATCGGGTTCAAATTTGATCGTTTCAACTGCAAATAATTTTACAGGAGCAAAGGCTTCGACCCTTTATTAAACCAGTGTAGGTACATTCACATTGTTGAGGCATTTTGCTTGTTGGGAAAAGCCTTTTAGCTTCATCAATACAAGTCTTCTCATCGCTAGAACTACAAGTACCCACTTTGTAAAATGTCGCAGGACACAATTTCCCTGAAATTAATTAATTTGAACAATATCAAATATTATTAATACAATAAAAAGAAAAATCCATTAATTTTTTTTTTTACAGTTGTTATAGATTTGAAGGAAAATAGACATAAGAATATGAAAATATATATATATACCAGCAGAAGAAGTGGACAGATTTAAAAAAACTGCCACAAAGAGCAACATGGAGAGCATAACAATGTTCTTCATTTTTTTATGACAAAAATATTGCTATTTTATTGATGTTAATAACAATCTTCAGTTCTTAATTATTTTGAGATGATAGTTGGTTATTTATAATGGGCAACGAACACAAATATGATAGATAATTCAGAAGAAATTACAATATGGTATTTATTTAACAAGCTTAGATTGCATTTTTCCTTGCTTATCCATGCAATAAGATTGAACTTTACAAAAAATCAAATTTCAACCAAATACAAGAAATAATTATAAGATCTTTTTCCTCATTCGGAACATCCAGTCTTGGAAATTAGAGGACTACATTAGTTAAAAATCTAATGACCACTAATGATAAAGTTCTAAATGAAAACTAAAATAAGATCATAGACTTTTTTAATACGATTTGACCTAAAATGACTTTTATTATTAATTATCGAAACAACTCCAAGTAAATAAATGACATTATTTAAGTTTCATCAAAGAATGTCAAAATTGGTTTATGATACCCATTAGAGCAATGTTTTCAGAACCGGATCGGACAGTGAACCGGTAAGCCGACTGATCACTGGTTTTACTGGTCGAATCGGTCGGACCGCTGGTCGGACCGGATGACGTCAAAATGATATAATAAATATATTTAATTTTAAAGCATATGTAATATGCATAAAATTTAAACATTATCTTACAATTGATTTCAAATATACAAAATCTTAGATTATATTTAAATTAAATCATATAATAATTATCTAACTTATATCATAACGGTAATGTGATACTAATTTGTAAGCTCATATTAATATAATATGATTATATTTCTTTATAAAATTTTAAAAGTGTAAGTTAAAAATACAACAAACTAAGAGATTAATAAATTTCAAAATATAATTATGTATAAAAGTCTAGTATTCAAAATCAAACTTGCATAATATATTGATTTGACTTTCAAAATTTGACACTCTTTATCCTAAAAATAATATTGGAAAGAAATATCTTATAAAACAAATTTTAATAAAAAATTATTATTTGAGTATTAATTTTCATTGATAATCTGTAAAATGTTAATTTGAGTTAATTATCATAATCTAATTTATAAATAAATTTGGCTACACGTTTTCTAAAATTTATAAATTTTTGTACTAAAAGTTTAACAAAATTGATGTGGCTCAAATGGTAGGGAAGTTATGTATCATTCAAGAGATTAGGTGTTCAAATCCCACCTTCTACAATAAATTTTAGCTTATTTTTAATATTAAAAAATTTAAAAAATCAAAAAAAATCAAAAAAAAAAAAGAAAAAAAAGTGAAATTCAGAATCGGGTTGAACCGGTCCAAACCGGTTCGCCGGTTCACCTGTTTTGGACTGGTCAAGTTCAGTCTGGGTTTTGAGTCAAGCGGTTTTAGGGGGTAAATCGGACCGGACCAACCTCCGGTTCGTGGTTGAACCGGTCAGACCGGCCGGTCCGGTCCGGTTTTAATAACATTGCATTAGAGTGAGGCCCAAAACCTAGAGTTTCTGAGTTCAATTACTACTAGTGTGAGTTTTCCTTTAATTTATATTGTTATTATTGTTGGCATTTTTTCGTTGTACTTTGGGTGAAATACAGTTCCCCCCCTTAAAGTATGGGGTAATTGAAAGTATCGATTGTAACACTTATCTCCCTCTCTTATAGTTTTGTAGTTTTTATTCAAAAAATACCCCACCCTTTACATAAATAATAAATTTCTTTATTAATTTACTAAAATAAAATTGTCTCTTTATTAATTATGAATTCATTCATCCACCAAACAACATTCTATTTTTAATTTTTTCATTTCTTTTGTTTCCTTCGGTTTTATGGTCTCCAAATTATAGAGGGGTAAATTGAACATTATGCATTTTATAGGGGGTAAATTGCCATTAACTTTGTAGAAAAATTGGGTTTGGTACCAAAATTGCAATGAAAACCTATTCTATGGTACCAAATTTGTATTTTCGTATCCAATGGTACCAAAAGTGCAAGTTAGCCTATCCTATGGTACCAAAAAAGCAATTTTCCCAATGAAGTTAATTTATATACTTTAATATACGAATTTAAAATAAAATAGTGTCGTTATGTCATTTCTTATAATACTAAAATTTTATATGAAATAAATGAAGATAGTCCAAATAACATATTCGCTACTTTAGATAATCAACATTGTAATCATAACAGAATTATATGACTAGAATACAGATTTTTCGATCGATGCTTGTGAGGGGGAAATTAATGCACTTATTTCGCCAATTTTGGAAGATTTCTAAATTTCACAAGATTGTCATTTTCCGGTAATTGTCAAAATTTATGTGTGGAATCGAGCAAACATTGACGACGTTGAAAACATTGAAACATCGATCGAGCACATGGATGATGTACTATATGTACATTAGAGGACTAAAAACAAATAAAAACTAAGTTAGACGAACAAAAATAATAATATGCATTGCTTCCACTTAGGATCAACTCATTATTAATGATAAAATTGAAAACATAAATTTGAAATTCGATCAATAAAAACTTATTGGAGCTTGACGTACCAAATGCTAAAAATGTATAACATCTACATCGATCATCTCAACTAGTACTAGAATCGGGTTCAAATTTGATCGTTTCAACTGCAAATAATTTTACAGGAGCAAAGGCTTCGACCCTTTATTAAACCAGTGTAGGTACATTCACATTGTTGAGGCATTTTGCTTGTTGGGAAAAGCCTTTTAGCTTCATCAATACAAGTCTTCTCATCGCTAGAACTACAAGTACCCACTTTGTAAAATGTCGCAGGACACAATTTCCCTGAAATTAATTAATTTGAACAATATCAAATATTATTAATACAATAAAAAGAAAAATCCATTAATTTTTTTTTTTACAGTTGTTATAGATTTGAAGGAAAATAGACATAAGAATATGAAAATATATATATATACCAGCAGAAGAAGTGGACAGATTTAAAAAAACTGCCACAAAGAGCAACATGGAGAGCATAACAATGTTCTTCATTTTTTTATGACAAAAATATTGCTATTTTATTGATGTTAATAACAATCTTCAGTTCTTAATTATTTTGAGATGATAGTTGGTTATTTATAATGGGCAACGAACACAAATATGATAGATAATTCAGAAGAAATTACAATATGGTATTTATTTAACAAGCTTAGATTGCATTTTTCCTTGCTTATCCATGCAATAAGATTGAACTTTACAAAAAATCAAATTTCAACCAAATACAAGAAATAATTATAAGATCTTTTTCCTCATTCGGAACATCCAGTCTTGGAAATTAGAGGACTACATTAGTTAAAAATCTAATGACCACTAATGATAAAGTTCTAAATGAAAACTAAAATAAGATCATAGACTTTTTTAATACGATTTGACCTAAAATGACTTTTATTATTAATTATCGAAACAACTCCAAGTAAATAAATGACATTATTTAAGTTTCATCAAAGAATGTCAAAATTGGTTTATGATACCCATTAGAGCAATGTTTTCAGAACCGGATCGGACAGTGAACCGGTAAGCCGACTGATCACTGGTTTTACTGGTCGAATCGGTCGGACCGCTGGTCGGACCGGATGACGTCAAAATGATATAATAAATATATTTAATTTTAAAGCATATGTAATATGCATAAAATTTAAACATTATCTTACAATTGATTTCAAATATACAAAATCTTAGATTATATTTAAATTAAATCATATAATAATTATCTAACTTATATCATAACGGTAATGTGATACTAATTTGTAAGCTCATATTAATATAATATGATTATATTTCTTTATAAAATTTTAAAAGTGTAAGTTAAAAATACAACAAACTAAGAGATTAATAAATTTCAAAATATAATTATGTATAAAAGTCTAGTATTCAAAATCAAACTTGCATAATATATTGATTTGACTTTCAAAATTTGACACTCTTTATCCTAAAAATAATATTGGAAAGAAATATCTTATAAAACAAATTTTAATAAAAAATTATTATTTGAGTATTAATTTTCATTGATAATCTGTAAAATGTTAATTTGAGTTAATTATCATAATCTAATTTATAAATAAATTTGGCTACACGTTTTCTAAAATTTATAAATTTTTGTACTAAAAGTTTAACAAAATTGATGTGGCTCAAATGGTAGGGAAGTTATGTATCATTCAAGAGATTAGGTGTTCAAATCCCACCTTCTACAATAAATTTTAGCTTATTTTTAATATTAAAAAATTTAAAAAATCAAAAAAAATCAAAAAAAAAAAAGAAAAAAAAGTGAAATTCAGAATCGGGTTGAACCGGTCCAAACCGGTTCGCCGGTTCACCTGTTTTGGACTGGTCAAGTTCAGTCTGGGTTTTGAGTCAAGCGGTTTTAGGGGGTAAATCGGACCGGACCAACCTCCGGTTCGTGGTTGAACCGGTCAGACCGGCCGGTCCGGTCCGGTTTTAATAACATTGCATTAGAGTGAGGCCCAAAACCTAGAGTTTCTGAGTTCAATTACTACTAGTGTGAGTTTTCCTTTAATTTATATTGTTATTATTGTTGGCATTTTTTCGTTGTACTTTGGGTGAAATACAGTTCCCCCCCTTAAAGTATGGGGTAATTGAAAGTATCGATTGTAACACTTATCTCCCTCTCTTATAGTTTTGTAGTTTTTATTCAAAAAATACCCCACCCTTTACATAAATAATAAATTTCTTTATTAATTTACTAAAATAAAATTGTCTCTTTATTAATTATGAATTCATTCATCCACCAAACAACATTCTATTTTTAATTTTTTCATTTCTTTTGTTTCCTTCGGTTTTATGGTCTCCAAATTATAGAGGGGTAAATTGAACATTATGCATTTTATAGGGGGTAAATTGCCATTAACTTTGTAGAAAAATTGGGTTTGGTACCAAAATTGCAATGAAAACCTATTCTATGGTACCAAATTTGTATTTTCGTATCCAATGGTACCAAAAGTGCAAGTTAGCCTATCCTATGGTACCAAAAAAGCAATTTTCCCAATGAAGTTAATTTATATACTTTAATATACGAATTTAAAATAAAATAGTGTCGTTATGTCATTTCTTATAATACTAAAATTTTATATGAAATAAATGAAGATAGTCCAAATAACATATTCGCTACTTTAGATAATCAACATTGTAATCATAACAGAATTATATGACTAGAATACAGATTTTTCGATCGATGCTTGTGAGGGGGAAATTAATGCACTTATTTCGCCAATTTTGGAAGATTTCTAAATTTCACAAGATTGTCATTTTCCGGTAATTGTCAAAATTTATGTGTGGAATCGAGCAAACATTGACGACGTTGAAAACATTGAAACATCGATCGAGCACATGGATGATGTACTATATGTACATTAGAGGACTAAAAACAAATAAAAACTAAGTTAGACGAACAAAAATAATAATATGCATTGCTTCCACTTAGGATCAACTCATTATTAATGATAAAATTGAAAACATAAATTTGAAATTCGATCAATAAAAACTTATTGGAGCTTGACGTACCAAATGCTAAAAATGTATAACATCTACATCGATCATCTCAACTAGTACTAGAATCGGGTTCAAATTTGATCGTTTCAACTGCAAATAATTTTACAGGAGCAAAGGCTTCGACCCTTTATTAAACCAGTGTAGGTACATTCACATTGTTGAGGCATTTTGCTTGTTGGGAAAAGCCTTTTAGCTTCATCAATACAAGTCTTCTCATCGCTAGAACTACAAGTACCCACTTTGTAAAATGTCGCAGGACACAATTTCCCTGAAATTAATTAATTTGAACAATATCAAATATTATTAATACAATAAAAAGAAAAATCCATTAATTTTTTTTTTTACAGTTGTTATAGATTTGAAGGAAAATAGACATAAGAATATGAAAATATATATATATACCAGCAGAAGAAGTGGACAGATTTAAAAAAACTGCCACAAAGAGCAACATGGAGAGCATAACAATGTTCTTCATTTTTTTATGACAAAAATATTGCTATTTTATTGATGTTAATAACAATCTTCAGTTCTTAATTATTTTGAGATGATAGTTGGTTATTTATAATGGGCAACGAACACAAATATGATAGATAATTCAGAAGAAATTACAATATGGTATTTATTTAACAAGCTTAGATTGCATTTTTCCTTGCTTATCCATGCAATAAGATTGAACTTTACAAAAAATCAAATTTCAACCAAATACAAGAAATAATTATAAGATCTTTTTCCTCATTCGGAACATCCAGTCTTGGAAATTAGAGGACTACATTAGTTAAAAATCTAATGACCACTAATGATAAAGTTCTAAATGAAAACTAAAATAAGATCATAGACTTTTTTAATACGATTTGACCTAAAATGACTTTTATTATTAATTATCGAAACAACTCCAAGTAAATAAATGACATTATTTAAGTTTCATCAAAGAATGTCAAAATTGGTTTATGATACCCATTAGAGCAATGTTTTCAGAACCGGATCGGACAGTGAACCGGTAAGCCGACTGATCACTGGTTTTACTGGTCGAATCGGTCGGACCGCTGGTCGGACCGGATGACGTCAAAATGATATAATAAATATATTTAATTTTAAAGCATATGTAATATGCATAAAATTTAAACATTATCTTACAATTGATTTCAAATATACAAAATCTTAGATTATATTTAAATTAAATCATATAATAATTATCTAACTTATATCATAACGGTAATGTGATACTAATTTGTAAGCTCATATTAATATAATATGATTATATTTCTTTATAAAATTTTAAAAGTGTAAGTTAAAAATACAACAAACTAAGAGATTAATAAATTTCAAAATATAATTATGTATAAAAGTCTAGTATTCAAAATCAAACTTGCATAATATATTGATTTGACTTTCAAAATTTGACACTCTTTATCCTAAAAATAATATTGGAAAGAAATATCTTATAAAACAAATTTTAATAAAAAATTATTATTTGAGTATTAATTTTCATTGATAATCTGTAAAATGTTAATTTGAGTTAATTATCATAATCTAATTTATAAATAAATTTGGCTACACGTTTTCTAAAATTTATAAATTTTTGTACTAAAAGTTTAACAAAATTGATGTGGCTCAAATGGTAGGGAAGTTATGTATCATTCAAGAGATTAGGTGTTCAAATCCCACCTTCTACAATAAATTTTAGCTTATTTTTAATATTAAAAAATTTAAAAAATCAAAAAAAATCAAAAAAAAAAAAGAAAAAAAAGTGAAATTCAGAATCGGGTTGAACCGGTCCAAACCGGTTCGCCGGTTCACCTGTTTTGGACTGGTCAAGTTCAGTCTGGGTTTTGAGTCAAGCGGTTTTAGGGGGTAAATCGGACCGGACCAACCTCCGGTTCGTGGTTGAACCGGTCAGACCGGCCGGTCCGGTCCGGTTTTAATAACATTGCATTAGAGTGAGGCCCAAAACCTAGAGTTTCTGAGTTCAATTACTACTAGTGTGAGTTTTCCTTTAATTTATATTGTTATTATTGTTGGCATTTTTTCGTTGTACTTTGGGTGAAATACAGTTCCCCCCCTTAAAGTATGGGGTAATTGAAAGTATCGATTGTAACACTTATCTCCCTCTCTTATAGTTTTGTAGTTTTTATTCAAAAAATACCCCACCCTTTACATAAATAATAAATTTCTTTATTAATTTACTAAAATAAAATTGTCTCTTTATTAATTATGAATTCATTCATCCACCAAACAACATTCTATTTTTAATTTTTTCATTTCTTTTGTTTCCTTCGGTTTTATGGTCTCCAAATTATAGAGGGGTAAATTGAACATTATGCATTTTATAGGGGGTAAATTGCCATTAACTTTGTAGAAAAATTGGGTTTGGTACCAAAATTGCAATGAAAACCTATTCTATGGTACCAAATTTGTATTTTCGTATCCAATGGTACCAAAAGTGCAAGTTAGCCTATCCTATGGTACCAAAAAAGCAATTTTCCCAATGAAGTTAATTTATATACTTTAATATACGAATTTAAAATAAAATAGTGTCGTTATGTCATTTCTTATAATACTAAAATTTTATATGAAATAAATGAAGATAGTCCAAATAACATATTCGCTACTTTAGATAATCAACATTGTAATCATAACAGAATTATATGACTAGAATACAGATTTTTCGATCGATGCTTGTGAGGGGGAAATTAATGCACTTATTTCGCCAATTTTGGAAGATTTCTAAATTTCACAAGATTGTCATTTTCCGGTAATTGTCAAAATTTATGTGTGGAATCGAGCAAACATTGACGACGTTGAAAACATTGAAACATCGATCGAGCACATGGATGATGTACTATATGTACATTAGAGGACTAAAAACAAATAAAAACTAAGTTAGACGAACAAAAATAATAATATGCATTGCTTCCACTTAGGATCAACTCATTATTAATGATAAAATTGAAAACATAAATTTGAAATTCGATCAATAAAAACTTATTGGAGCTTGACGTACCAAATGCTAAAAATGTATAACATCTACATCGATCATCTCAACTAGTACTAGAATCGGGTTCAAATTTGATCGTTTCAACTGCAAATAATTTTACAGGAGCAAAGGCTTCGACCCTTTATTAAACCAGTGTAGGTACATTCACATTGTTGAGGCATTTTGCTTGTTGGGAAAAGCCTTTTAGCTTCATCAATACAAGTCTTCTCATCGCTAGAACTACAAGTACCCACTTTGTAAAATGTCGCAGGACACAATTTCCCTGAAATTAATTAATTTGAACAATATCAAATATTATTAATACAATAAAAAGAAAAATCCATTAATTTTTTTTTTTACAGTTGTTATAGATTTGAAGGAAAATAGACATAAGAATATGAAAATATATATATATACCAGCAGAAGAAGTGGACAGATTTAAAAAAACTGCCACAAAGAGCAACATGGAGAGCATAACAATGTTCTTCATTTTTTTATGACAAAAATATTGCTATTTTATTGATGTTAATAACAATCTTCAGTTCTTAATTATTTTGAGATGATAGTTGGTTATTTATAATGGGCAACGAACACAAATATGATAGATAATTCAGAAGAAATTACAATATGGTATTTATTTAACAAGCTTAGATTGCATTTTTCCTTGCTTATCCATGCAATAAGATTGAACTTTACAAAAAATCAAATTTCAACCAAATACAAGAAATAATTATAAGATCTTTTTCCTCATTCGGAACATCCAGTCTTGGAAATTAGAGGACTACATTAGTTAAAAATCTAATGACCACTAATGATAAAGTTCTAAATGAAAACTAAAATAAGATCATAGACTTTTTTAATACGATTTGACCTAAAATGACTTTTATTATTAATTATCGAAACAACTCCAAGTAAATAAATGACATTATTTAAGTTTCATCAAAGAATGTCAAAATTGGTTTATGATACCCATTAGAGCAATGTTTTCAGAACCGGATCGGACAGTGAACCGGTAAGCCGACTGATCACTGGTTTTACTGGTCGAATCGGTCGGACCGCTGGTCGGACCGGATGACGTCAAAATGATATAATAAATATATTTAATTTTAAAGCATATGTAATATGCATAAAATTTAAACATTATCTTACAATTGATTTCAAATATACAAAATCTTAGATTATATTTAAATTAAATCATATAATAATTATCTAACTTATATCATAACGGTAATGTGATACTAATTTGTAAGCTCATATTAATATAATATGATTATATTTCTTTATAAAATTTTAAAAGTGTAAGTTAAAAATACAACAAACTAAGAGATTAATAAATTTCAAAATATAATTATGTATAAAAGTCTAGTATTCAAAATCAAACTTGCATAATATATTGATTTGACTTTCAAAATTTGACACTCTTTATCCTAAAAATAATATTGGAAAGAAATATCTTATAAAACAAATTTTAATAAAAAATTATTATTTGAGTATTAATTTTCATTGATAATCTGTAAAATGTTAATTTGAGTTAATTATCATAATCTAATTTATAAATAAATTTGGCTACACGTTTTCTAAAATTTATAAATTTTTGTACTAAAAGTTTAACAAAATTGATGTGGCTCAAATGGTAGGGAAGTTATGTATCATTCAAGAGATTAGGTGTTCAAATCCCACCTTCTACAATAAATTTTAGCTTATTTTTAATATTAAAAAATTTAAAAAATCAAAAAAAATCAAAAAAAAAAAAGAAAAAAAAGTGAAATTCAGAATCGGGTTGAACCGGTCCAAACCGGTTCGCCGGTTCACCTGTTTTGGACTGGTCAAGTTCAGTCTGGGTTTTGAGTCAAGCGGTTTTAGGGGGTAAATCGGACCGGACCAACCTCCGGTTCGTGGTTGAACCGGTCAGACCGGCCGGTCCGGTCCGGTTTTAATAACATTGCATTAGAGTGAGGCCCAAAACCTAGAGTTTCTGAGTTCAATTACTACTAGTGTGAGTTTTCCTTTAATTTATATTGTTATTATTGTTGGCATTTTTTCGTTGTACTTTGGGTGAAATACAGTTCCCCCCCTTAAAGTATGGGGTAATTGAAAGTATCGATTGTAACACTTATCTCCCTCTCTTATAGTTTTGTAGTTTTTATTCAAAAAATACCCCACCCTTTACATAAATAATAAATTTCTTTATTAATTTACTAAAATAAAATTGTCTCTTTATTAATTATGAATTCATTCATCCACCAAACAACATTCTATTTTTAATTTTTTCATTTCTTTTGTTTCCTTCGGTTTTATGGTCTCCAAATTATAGAGGGGTAAATTGAACATTATGCATTTTATAGGGGGTAAATTGCCATTAACTTTGTAGAAAAATTGGGTTTGGTACCAAAATTGCAATGAAAACCTATTCTATGGTACCAAATTTGTATTTTCGTATCCAATGGTACCAAAAGTGCAAGTTAGCCTATCCTATGGTACCAAAAAAGCAATTTTCCCAATGAAGTTAATTTATATACTTTAATATACGAATTTAAAATAAAATAGTGTCGTTATGTCATTTCTTATAATACTAAAATTTTATATGAAATAAATGAAGATAGTCCAAATAACATATTCGCTACTTTAGATAATCAACATTGTAATCATAACAGAATTATATGACTAGAATACAGATTTTTCGATCGATGCTTGTGAGGGGGAAATTAATGCACTTATTTCGCCAATTTTGGAAGATTTCTAAATTTCACAAGATTGTCATTTTCCGGTAATTGTCAAAATTTATGTGTGGAATCGAGCAAACATTGACGACGTTGAAAACATTGAAACATCGATCGAGCACATGGATGATGTACTATATGTACATTAGAGGACTAAAAACAAATAAAAACTAAGTTAGACGAACAAAAATAATAATATGCATTGCTTCCACTTAGGATCAACTCATTATTAATGATAAAATTGAAAACATAAATTTGAAATTCGATCAATAAAAACTTATTGGAGCTTGACGTACCAAATGCTAAAAATGTATAACATCTACATCGATCATCTCAACTAGTACTAGAATCGGGTTCAAATTTGATCGTTTCAACTGCAAATAATTTTACAGGAGCAAAGGCTTCGACCCTTTATTAAACCAGTGTAGGTACATTCACATTGTTGAGGCATTTTGCTTGTTGGGAAAAGCCTTTTAGCTTCATCAATACAAGTCTTCTCATCGCTAGAACTACAAGTACCCACTTTGTAAAATGTCGCAGGACACAATTTCCCTGAAATTAATTAATTTGAACAATATCAAATATTATTAATACAATAAAAAGAAAAATCCATTAATTTTTTTTTTTACAGTTGTTATAGATTTGAAGGAAAATAGACATAAGAATATGAAAATATATATATATACCAGCAGAAGAAGTGGACAGATTTAAAAAAACTGCCACAAAGAGCAACATGGAGAGCATAACAATGTTCTTCATTTTTTTATGACAAAAATATTGCTATTTTATTGATGTTAATAACAATCTTCAGTTCTTAATTATTTTGAGATGATAGTTGGTTATTTATAATGGGCAACGAACACAAATATGATAGATAATTCAGAAGAAATTACAATATGGTATTTATTTAACAAGCTTAGATTGCATTTTTCCTTGCTTATCCATGCAATAAGATTGAACTTTACAAAAAATCAAATTTCAACCAAATACAAGAAATAATTATAAGATCTTTTTCCTCATTCGGAACATCCAGTCTTGGAAATTAGAGGACTACATTAGTTAAAAATCTAATGACCACTAATGATAAAGTTCTAAATGAAAACTAAAATAAGATCATAGACTTTTTTAATACGATTTGACCTAAAATGACTTTTATTATTAATTATCGAAACAACTCCAAGTAAATAAATGACATTATTTAAGTTTCATCAAAGAATGTCAAAATTGGTTTATGATACCCATTAGAGCAATGTTTTCAGAACCGGATCGGACAGTGAACCGGTAAGCCGACTGATCACTGGTTTTACTGGTCGAATCGGTCGGACCGCTGGTCGGACCGGATGACGTCAAAATGATATAATAAATATATTTAATTTTAAAGCATATGTAATATGCATAAAATTTAAACATTATCTTACAATTGATTTCAAATATACAAAATCTTAGATTATATTTAAATTAAATCATATAATAATTATCTAACTTATATCATAACGGTAATGTGATACTAATTTGTAAGCTCATATTAATATAATATGATTATATTTCTTTATAAAATTTTAAAAGTGTAAGTTAAAAATACAACAAACTAAGAGATTAATAAATTTCAAAATATAATTATGTATAAAAGTCTAGTATTCAAAATCAAACTTGCATAATATATTGATTTGACTTTCAAAATTTGACACTCTTTATCCTAAAAATAATATTGGAAAGAAATATCTTATAAAACAAATTTTAATAAAAAATTATTATTTGAGTATTAATTTTCATTGATAATCTGTAAAATGTTAATTTGAGTTAATTATCATAATCTAATTTATAAATAAATTTGGCTACACGTTTTCTAAAATTTATAAATTTTTGTACTAAAAGTTTAACAAAATTGATGTGGCTCAAATGGTAGGGAAGTTATGTATCATTCAAGAGATTAGGTGTTCAAATCCCACCTTCTACAATAAATTTTAGCTTATTTTTAATATTAAAAAATTTAAAAAATCAAAAAAAATCAAAAAAAAAAAAGAAAAAAAAGTGAAATTCAGAATCGGGTTGAACCGGTCCAAACCGGTTCGCCGGTTCACCTGTTTTGGACTGGTCAAGTTCAGTCTGGGTTTTGAGTCAAGCGGTTTTAGGGGGTAAATCGGACCGGACCAACCTCCGGTTCGTGGTTGAACCGGTCAGACCGGCCGGTCCGGTCCGGTTTTAATAACATTGCATTAGAGTGAGGCCCAAAACCTAGAGTTTCTGAGTTCAATTACTACTAGTGTGAGTTTTCCTTTAATTTATATTGTTATTATTGTTGGCATTTTTTCGTTGTACTTTGGGTGAAATACAGTTCCCCCCCTTAAAGTATGGGGTAATTGAAAGTATCGATTGTAACACTTATCTCCCTCTCTTATAGTTTTGTAGTTTTTATTCAAAAAATACCCCACCCTTTACATAAATAATAAATTTCTTTATTAATTTACTAAAATAAAATTGTCTCTTTATTAATTATGAATTCATTCATCCACCAAACAACATTCTATTTTTAATTTTTTCATTTCTTTTGTTTCCTTCGGTTTTATGGTCTCCAAATTATAGAGGGGTAAATTGAACATTATGCATTTTATAGGGGGTAAATTGCCATTAACTTTGTAGAAAAATTGGGTTTGGTACCAAAATTGCAATGAAAACCTATTCTATGGTACCAAATTTGTATTTTCGTATCCAATGGTACCAAAAGTGCAAGTTAGCCTATCCTATGGTACCAAAAAAGCAATTTTCCCAATGAAGTTAATTTATATACTTTAATATACGAATTTAAAATAAAATAGTGTCGTTATGTCATTTCTTATAATACTAAAATTTTATATGAAATAAATGAAGATAGTCCAAATAACATATTCGCTACTTTAGATAATCAACATTGTAATCATAACAGAATTATATGACTAGAATACAGATTTTTCGATCGATGCTTGTGAGGGGGAAATTAATGCACTTATTTCGCCAATTTTGGAAGATTTCTAAATTTCACAAGATTGTCATTTTCCGGTAATTGTCAAAATTTATGTGTGGAATCGAGCAAACATTGACGACGTTGAAAACATTGAAACATCGATCGAGCACATGGATGATGTACTATATGTACATTAGAGGACTAAAAACAAATAAAAACTAAGTTAGACGAACAAAAATAATAATATGCATTGCTTCCACTTAGGATCAACTCATTATTAATGATAAAATTGAAAACATAAATTTGAAATTCGATCAATAAAAACTTATTGGAGCTTGACGTACCAAATGCTAAAAATGTATAACATCTACATCGATCATCTCAACTAGTACTAGAATCGGGTTCAAATTTGATCGTTTCAACTGCAAATAATTTTACAGGAGCAAAGGCTTCGACCCTTTATTAAACCAGTGTAGGTACATTCACATTGTTGAGGCATTTTGCTTGTTGGGAAAAGCCTTTTAGCTTCATCAATACAAGTCTTCTCATCGCTAGAACTACAAGTACCCACTTTGTAAAATGTCGCAGGACACAATTTCCCTGAAATTAATTAATTTGAACAATATCAAATATTATTAATACAATAAAAAGAAAAATCCATTAATTTTTTTTTTTACAGTTGTTATAGATTTGAAGGAAAATAGACATAAGAATATGAAAATATATATATATACCAGCAGAAGAAGTGGACAGATTTAAAAAAACTGCCACAAAGAGCAACATGGAGAGCATAACAATGTTCTTCATTTTTTTATGACAAAAATATTGCTATTTTATTGATGTTAATAACAATCTTCAGTTCTTAATTATTTTGAGATGATAGTTGGTTATTTATAATGGGCAACGAACACAAATATGATAGATAATTCAGAAGAAATTACAATATGGTATTTATTTAACAAGCTTAGATTGCATTTTTCCTTGCTTATCCATGCAATAAGATTGAACTTTACAAAAAATCAAATTTCAACCAAATACAAGAAATAATTATAAGATCTTTTTCCTCATTCGGAACATCCAGTCTTGGAAATTAGAGGACTACATTAGTTAAAAATCTAATGACCACTAATGATAAAGTTCTAAATGAAAACTAAAATAAGATCATAGACTTTTTTAATACGATTTGACCTAAAATGACTTTTATTATTAATTATCGAAACAACTCCAAGTAAATAAATGACATTATTTAAGTTTCATCAAAGAATGTCAAAATTGGTTTATGATACCCATTAGAGCAATGTTTTCAGAACCGGATCGGACAGTGAACCGGTAAGCCGACTGATCACTGGTTTTACTGGTCGAATCGGTCGGACCGCTGGTCGGACCGGATGACGTCAAAATGATATAATAAATATATTTAATTTTAAAGCATATGTAATATGCATAAAATTTAAACATTATCTTACAATTGATTTCAAATATACAAAATCTTAGATTATATTTAAATTAAATCATATAATAATTATCTAACTTATATCATAACGGTAATGTGATACTAATTTGTAAGCTCATATTAATATAATATGATTATATTTCTTTATAAAATTTTAAAAGTGTAAGTTAAAAATACAACAAACTAAGAGATTAATAAATTTCAAAATATAATTATGTATAAAAGTCTAGTATTCAAAATCAAACTTGCATAATATATTGATTTGACTTTCAAAATTTGACACTCTTTATCCTAAAAATAATATTGGAAAGAAATATCTTATAAAACAAATTTTAATAAAAAATTATTATTTGAGTATTAATTTTCATTGATAATCTGTAAAATGTTAATTTGAGTTAATTATCATAATCTAATTTATAAATAAATTTGGCTACACGTTTTCTAAAATTTATAAATTTTTGTACTAAAAGTTTAACAAAATTGATGTGGCTCAAATGGTAGGGAAGTTATGTATCATTCAAGAGATTAGGTGTTCAAATCCCACCTTCTAAAATAAATTTTAGCTTATTTTAAATATTAAAAAATTTAAAAAATCAAAAAAAATCAAAAAAAAAAAAGAAAAAAAAGTGAAATTCAGAATCGGGTTGAACCGGTCCAAACCGGTTCGCCGGTTCACCTGTTTTGGACTGGTCAAGTTCAGTCTGGGTTTTGAGTCAAGCGGTTTTAGGGGGTAAATCGGACCGGACCAACCTCCGGTTCGTGGTTGAACCGGTCAGACCGGCCGGTCCGGTCCGGTTTTAATAACATTGCATTAGAGTGAGGCCCAAAACCTAGAGTTTCTGAGTTCAATTACTACTAGTGTGAGTTTTCCTTTAATTTATATTGTTATTATTGTTGGCATTTTTTCGTTGTACTTTGGGTGAAATACAGTTCCCCCCCTTAAAGTATGGGGTAATTGAAAGTATCGATTGTAACACTTATCTCCCTCTCTTATAGTTTTGTAGTTTTTATTCAAAAAATACCCCACCCTTTACATAAATAATAAATTTCTTTATTAATTTACTAAAATAAAATTGTCTCTTTATTAATTATGAATTCATTCATCCACCAAACAACATTCTATTTTTAATTTTTTCATTTCTTTTGTTTCCTTCGGTTTTATGGTCTCCAAATTATAGAGGGGTAAATTGAACATTATGCATTTTATAGGGGGTAAATTGCCATTAACTTTGTAGAAAAATTGGGTTTGGTACCAAAATTGCAATGAAAACCTATTCTATGGTACCAAATTTGTATTTTCGTATCCAATGGTACCAAAAGTGCAAGTTAGCCTATCCTATGGTACCAAAAAAGCAATTTTCCCAATGAAGTTAATTTATATACTTTAATATACGAATTTAAAATAAAATAGTGTCGTTATGTCATTTCTTATAATACTAAAATTTTATATGAAATAAATGAAGATAGTCCAAATAACATATTCGCTACTTTAGATAATCAACATTGTAATCATAACAGAATTATATGACTAGAATACAGATTTTTCGATCGATGCTTGTGAGGGGGAAATTAATGCACTTATTTCGCCAATTTTGGAAGATTTCTAAATTTCACAAGATTGTCATTTTCCGGTAATTGTCAAAATTTATGTGTGGAATCGAGCAAACATTGACGACGTTGAAAACATTGAAACATCGATCGAGCACATGGATGATGTACTATATGTACATTAGAGGACTAAAAACAAATAAAAACTAAGTTAGACGAACAAAAATAATAATATGCATTGCTTCCACTTAGGATCAACTCATTATTAATGATAAAATTGAAAACATAAATTTGAAATTCGATCAATAAAAACTTATTGGAGCTTGACGTACCAAATGCTAAAAATGTATAACATCTACATCGATCATCTCAACTAGTACTAGAATCGGGTTCAAATTTGATCGTTTCAACTGCAAATAATTTTACAGGAGCAAAGGCTTCGACCCTTTATTAAACCAGTGTAGGTACATTCACATTGTTGAGGCATTTTGCTTGTTGGGAAAAGCCTTTTAGCTTCATCAATACAAGTCTTCTCATCGCTAGAACTACAAGTACCCACTTTGTAAAATGTCGCAGGACACAATTTCCCTGAAATTAATTAATTTGAACAATATCAAATATTATTAATACAATAAAAAGAAAAATCCATTAATTTTTTTTTTTACAGTTGTTATAGATTTGAAGGAAAATAGACATAAGAATATGAAAATATATATATATACCAGCAGAAGAAGTGGACAGATTTAAAAAAACTGCCACAAAGAGCAACATGGAGAGCATAACAATGTTCTTCATTTTTTTATGACAAAAATATTGCTATTTTATTGATGTTAATAACAATCTTCAGTTCTTAATTATTTTGAGATGATAGTTGGTTATTTATAATGGGCAACGAACACAAATATGATAGATAATTCAGAAGAAATTACAATATGGTATTTATTTAACAAGCTTAGATTGCATTTTTCCTTGCTTATCCATGCAATAAGATTGAACTTTACAAAAAATCAAATTTCAACCAAATACAAGAAATAATTATAAGATCTTTTTCCTCATTCGGAACATCCAGTCTTGGAAATTAGAGGACTACATTAGTTAAAAATCTAATGACCACTAATGATAAAGTTCTAAATGAAAACTAAAATAAGATCATAGACTTTTTTAATACGATTTGACCTAAAATGACTTTTATTATTAATTATCGAAACAACTCCAAGTAAATAAATGACATTATTTAAGTTTCATCAAAGAATGTCAAAATTGGTTTATGATACCCATTAGAGCAATGTTTTCAGAACCGGATCGGACAGTGAACCGGTAAGCCGACTGATCACTGGTTTTACTGGTCGAATCGGTCGGACCGCTGGTCGGACCGGATGACGTCAAAATGATATAATAAATATATTTAATTTTAAAGCATATGTAATATGCATAAAATTTAAACATTATCTTACAATTGATTTCAAATATACAAAATCTTAGATTATATTTAAATTAAATCATATAATAATTATCTAACTTATATCATAACGGTAATGTGATACTAATTTGTAAGCTCATATTAATATAATATGATTATATTTCTTTATAAAATTTTAAAAGTGTAAGTTAAAAATACAACAAACTAAGAGATTAATAAATTTCAAAATATAATTATGTATAAAAGTCTAGTATTCAAAATCAAACTTGCATAATATATTGATTTGACTTTCAAAATTTGACACTCTTTATCCTAAAAATAATATTGGAAAGAAATATCTTATAAAACAAATTTTAATAAAAAATTATTATTTGAGTATTAATTTTCATTGATAATCTGTAAAATGTTAATTTGAGTTAATTATCATAATCTAATTTATAAATAAATTTGGCTACACGTTTTCTAAAATTTATAAATTTTTGTACTAAAAGTTTAACAAAATTGATGTGGCTCAAATGGTAGGGAAGTTATGTATCATTCAAGAGATTAGGTGTTCAAATCCCACCTTCTACAATAAATTTTAGCTTATTTTTAATATTAAAAAATTTAAAAAATCAAAAAAAATCAAAAAAAAAAAAGAAAAAAAAGTGAAATTCAGAATCGGGTTGAACCGGTCCAAACCGGTTCGCCGGTTCACCTGTTTTGGACTGGTCAAGTTCAGTCTGGGTTTTGAGTCAAGCGGTTTTAGGGGGTAAATCGGACCGGACCAACCTCCGGTTCGTGGTTGAACCGGTCAGACCGGCCGGTCCGGTCCGGTTTTAATAACATTGCATTAGAGTGAGGCCCAAAACCTAGAGTTTCTGAGTTCAATTACTACTAGTGTGAGTTTTCCTTTAATTTATATTGTTATTATTGTTGGCATTTTTTCGTTGTACTTTGGGTGAAATACAGTTCCCCCCCTTAAAGTATGGGGTAATTGAAAGTATCGATTGTAACACTTATCTCCCTCTCTTATAGTTTTGTAGTTTTTATTCAAAAAATACCCCACCCTTTACATAAATAATAAATTTCTTTATTAATTTACTAAAATAAAATTGTCTCTTTATTAATTATGAATTCATTCATCCACCAAACAACATTCTATTTTTAATTTTTTCATTTCTTTTGTTTCCTTCGGTTTTATGGTCTCCAAATTATAGAGGGGTAAATTGAACATTATGCATTTTATAGGGGGTAAATTGCCATTAACTTTGTAGAAAAATTGGGTTTGGTACCAAAATTGCAATGAAAACCTATTCTATGGTACCAAATTTGTATTTTCGTATCCAATGGTACCAAAAGTGCAAGTTAGCCTATCCTATGGTACCAAAAAAGCAATTTTCCCAATGAAGTTAATTTATATACTTTAATATACGAATTTAAAATAAAATAGTGTCGTTATGTCATTTCTTATAATACTAAAATTTTATATGAAATAAATGAAGATAGTCCAAATAACATATTCGCTACTTTAGATAATCAACATTGTAATCATAACAGAATTATATGACTAGAATACAGATTTTTCGATCGATGCTTGTGAGGGGGAAATTAATGCACTTATTTCGCCAATTTTGGAAGATTTCTAAATTTCACAAGATTGTCATTTTCCGGTAATTGTCAAAATTTATGTGTGGAATCGAGCAAACATTGACGACGTTGAAAACATTGAAACATCGATCGAGCACATGGATGATGTACTATATGTACATTAGAGGACTAAAAACAAATAAAAACTAAGTTAGACGAACAAAAATAATAATATGCATTGCTTCCACTTAGGATCAACTCATTATTAATGATAAAATTGAAAACATAAATTTGAAATTCGATCAATAAAAACTTATTGGAGCTTGACGTACCAAATGCTAAAAATGTATAACATCTACATCGATCATCTCAACTAGTACTAGAATCGGGTTCAAATTTGATCGTTTCAACTGCAAATAATTTTACAGGAGCAAAGGCTTCGACCCTTTATTAAACCAGTGTAGGTACATTCACATTGTTGAGGCATTTTGCTTGTTGGGAAAAGCCTTTTAGCTTCATCAATACAAGTCTTCTCATCGCTAGAACTACAAGTACCCACTTTGTAAAATGTCGCAGGACACAATTTCCCTGAAATTAATTAATTTGAACAATATCAAATATTATTAATACAATAAAAAGAAAAATCCATTAATTTTTTTTTTTACAGTTGTCATACTCATAGATTTGAAGGAAAATAGACATAAGAATATGAATATATACCGGCAGAAGAAGTGGACAGATTTAAGAAAACTGCAACAAAGATCAACATGGAGAGCATAACAATGTTCTTCATTTTTTTTATGACAAAATAATTGCTATTTTATTGATGTTAATAACAATCTTCAGTTCTTAATTATTTTGAGATGATAGTGTTGGAATTTTAGAAGTTTTTAAACTTCAAAATAATTAAAACAAATTTTGTAACGTCAATTGCATTAACATCCCCTTAATGTGCCATTATGTGGCCCTTAATATTTTGACCATTAAGGTCTCCCATGAACACTATAAATAGGTGTGTCCTAGGGTCTTAGAAACACACACTCACTAGCTAGGTTGCATTCACGAAATACTTTCATTATTGTTATTGGGCACTAGAGATAATGTTTGGTTCTTTGTCTTCCCGTGAACGTGCTCACAGACGAGGACGCCGGCGTGGCCATTGGGTTTTATCTTGGGATTGTGATCAGCCGCCAATACCTGCACGAGGGGAGGCAATCACTTTCTTAGGACGAGCGTTTAGTAACCTGACTCTCCTCTACAGGCCAGTCGTTTTATATTTTTAATTATTTTATGTCATATATCATATTATAAAGAGATGTTTATTCAAAAACTATGATTTATTTAAATTTAGTGTAAAATCAAAATTTCACAACAATCTAAGAAAGTGATTATAACCCAACCCCCAAAAAAAAAAAATTGGTGAAAAGACCCTTCTTAACCTAAAAAATTAGCAATAATCTCTCTGGTCATTTTGAAGATTGACAATAACCACCTCTTCACTTAAAAAAGTGACAATAACCTCCCTATTGATCTTTTATAAATGAGAATTTTTGTTAAATAAAAAGTAACACAGGGTATTTTTTGATAATTAAAATTACACAAAGAATATTTTGCCAATTAGGCAAAGCACAACATATATTTTTACTTTAGCTCAATTATACTACGCACTCTTACAATTAGAAACACTTAAATTTAATCACACAAAAGCATAGGGTAAAGAGACAATTATTAGCAAGTAAAAAAAAAACAAAAAAAACAAAAAAAAAAGGGAAATAGCGAAGACACATGTGAATCAGATAGAACAATAATGTAAGTGGATTTTGGGCTAACAAGGATCTCAGAAGTACATTTGCTATAATTTAATCCATCATTTACACAAAATATATCTCTAGGGGGTGGCCAAATAGTAATATATTTTATGGTAACAAGTCTAATACAACCAGCCGTTCCCTTGCGCCCATATATTTTCATTGTGAAACGGGACATATATTTTCAAATTATTAGACATTATATAAGTCTACAATAAATCACTTCTACTATATTCTACCTACTATTTTTGTATATCGTAGGTTTTGCAATTACCATTCTATGTTGTTAAAATAAAATTATGATTACCAAAAAACCTTCGTTATTATTCAAAGGAAAAAGATCAATTAATATAGGATAACCACCATGAACTATGTTAATAAATTCTATTATAAACAATGAAATGAGAATTTTGTCCCATTTTAAATCATTTGTTGCGAATACATGTATGCGTACAAAGTAACTGATCGAAGCATATTTTATAAAAAGAATATTAAATTTATTTTATTTATATACTTCTTCAAAATTTAATATCCATAGATTTTTCCTAATGAAAATATTTATACTTATATGAATTCTAATATTATATTATTCTTATACTATTTTAAAACTATATAATATTTATTTAATACCTACATTTACAGGCGTACTATTTTTGTTAAAAAATATCAAAAAATTCAAATATTGTTAATTGGACACAATCAACATGTTGTTATGAATCTAGTCTTTATTTGGTGGATGCATTTGGAATGTCACTAGTTATATGAATACTCTTTGAAACACCAAAAGTCATGTACTTTATTCATTGAATTTTACTTAAACTTATATTGTAACTTTTGACTATTAAGTTGCACTTATAGCCCTATAAATAGGTGCATTGTAAATTGTTTTATATACACAAGAATATATGAATAATAAGAAACTCTCTCCCTAATCTATCTTCTACTATTTGTTTGTTCTACTTTATATACTTTAATTGTTGTTCCTTTTAGCATAGTTTTACAACACATGTATGTATTTTGTTAGTAACCCAAATACAAGAAAGATGGCCAAATTTAAGACCGAACAAATTCAATTGTTTTTTCAATAAATTTCCTACATTTTCTTTCCTTTTTCAAGATACTGGCACAAATTCCAATAAATTTAGTAGTAGAATAAAAAGACATAAGATAATACACTAACGTACACATCAAGATTGACAAAAAAAAAAAGCATTGCAATATATATATTAAACATCAAAGATTGGCAAGTTGCTGAATGTTGATTGGATAAACAAAACTCCTATCTCCATTAAAAGCCCTCTGTCCAAACAAGGCATTAACAGCTTCAGTTGGATGAAATGCGTCCCAAAATATATACCGTCTCCTATCTGGACATGGTGTCTGAAATGGAAGACATGTAATTTGTCCTCTGTTCCTCCCAATTCCACAACACCCTCTATTCACCACATCGAATCCTAATTAACAAAATTTATCCAAAAAAATAATATTATTTAAGAAATTCATCAAAATGCTTTAAAATTGTCCAATTAATTAACTAAGCTTGGTATGTACATACCATATGATCTAGCATTTGCAAGGAGGTCTACGAACAAGTTGTGAATGTCGATGTATGAGAATCGAGAACCCGGGAGATTAACGCTTAGATTGTTTATAACGGCCTTTGTTTTCGTGTTAAACGGTTCAACTAGTTGGTTAACTTCCTCGGAACAAACACCGTTGTTACTTTGAGCGAGAATGCTCGGAATGCATCCCATTAGCCCAAGTCCCGCTATCACGAATTTCCTAGCTCCGAGATTGTACAACCTCTGTAAACAACAAATCTCATAAGATTAACGTAAGAGAAACGAGCTTTTATAAGTTACGTGAATACATAATCGAGATTAGTATGTTACGGAGAGTTGTTGGGAGTATTGGTTAGACAAGAGATCTGCATATTGTTGAGCATTGTAACGATTTTTCGTGTCGTAATTGGGCATCAAGTAATTGTTGAGATAGTCGTTGCTGCCCATTCCGACAAAGAAAATGCACTTGGATAAGGCTTGTGCTACATCCGGTGCACCTAGACTGTCCGTGATTTGATCGAGTGTGTTCTCAAAGTTCTTGATTTGTTGGTTAAATGGGATTCGGTCGACCTAGATCAACATCAATTACCAAAAATAGGAAGAGTCAATATTTTGTTTAAAAAAATGAAAAGCTTAATTTAGATTTTAGAGTATATTTAAACAAAGTTACGTTATATAGAGAAATTATATACTCACAAAATTTCTGCCTGTGATATCAAGTATACCAGAAGCAGCAGAGGCATAATTAACTCCATATCTCATATTTTCACTAGAAGCCCCAGAGTATGCTGGAATTAGAGGCAGTCCAAGCAACTCAGCTGCACGTACAATCAATAATTAATAACACTTCATTTAAGGACCTGTTTGCAAATGCATGCTTAATATATATAAGCACTTCTCAGCTTCTAAGACCAACCAAAAAAAAATGATTTTGAAAAGTGCAACTTCTGACTTTACTTCTACATGAAAAAAATGAAAAGTATAATTACACAGACCTGGACTTGATTCTCGAAGCACTATTACATGATTTTTTGCCACTTTTGGCGTATAAACACTAAAAATGAACTTTAGCCACTTTTGCATAGTTTACAAACACAGACACTAAGCACAAACAATTGGAAGCACCCCAGTAAAAAGATTAAAAAAAAAAAAAAAAGTATTAGGAAATAATATATATGTACCAATTGTATCAACCATAGTGTAACCATTGGAGAACCTTCCTGTAGGGCCACCATTGAAATCAATGCCATAAGGGAAATAGTTAGCTTTAGCGAAAGAAGGCAAGTTATTATTGTTCCCATTGTCTATCAATGAGTCACCAAATATGAACATTGCAGGCACCAACGCTCTCCTTTCACTAACTCCAGGCCCATTTTCTTGACTCTTTGCAAAACTTGCACTCATCAAAACCAAAAGCAAGAAAAACCCACAAAATCTCAAGTTTTTATTAGTCATTTCTTATTATCTTTTAGTGAGTGTTGTGTCATTTGTGTGTGTATATGTAGGGGTGGGGTGACAGATCGAAGAGAAGCTTTAATAGGCGGTTGTTAGGGAGGAGTAAATGAATTCACCTGTTTCTTTACATGCTGTAGTAAATACATACAACCATGCAATAAATTTTAATTTTTTTTCTTTTATTTTTCTACTGATTTTTAATTTGTTTATACATTTTCAATGACCAAGTTGCATGACAAATTATTTGCCATTCATGAATATTATGAAAATATCTAAAGAGTACGTAATCAATATTTTCTTGTCATTTGACCATTATATTGTATCTCCAGGTAATGCTACAAAATAGAACTAAAAGGACATATATATATATATATATATACATTAATACATGTGGTTTTAAACTTAAAATTGCAACTGAATTTTTGCAATCGAATTAAATCGGTTAGTAGTGTTACTAGTGACTAAAAATTAATTAAAAATTCTTTTTGCCATTTTGTCGCATCTTTTTGGTTAGATGAGCAACCAAAAACTTGGTACAGGTACTAATTCCAGTTAGTCTTTAAGCTGTTTTAATTAGCAACTAATTAACTAAATGTATCGGTAAATTACAGTGCCTTGCCTTTTTCTTTTCTTTTCTTTTTTAATAAGAAAAGTGCCTTGCCTTGAGATAAACAAGAAAAAAAACATTTATGGTTAATTAATACGATTTGAAATGAATTTATACAATTAATTCTGTAAAACAAAGATATCATGTTGTATAGTACGTATAATTGAATTAGTGTTCCGCGTAGTCAACCCAGATCTAGATAGAGTTCGTAATAAATATTCTGTCCCATTTACTGTGATTGGCTAAAACATGTAAACGCGTCTTCATTTTCAGACAAAACGAACAACCCATTTTCATTTCATTAATTAATTCTCTTACCACCATTAATTAAAACCTTAGTTTTATTAAATCGATGAAACTCCTATATATGGATGATGATGAATTATTTGATTAATTTGATTTATAAATTGTGCTCAATTGTGAATGAAAGATGCAAATGTATATGAATCAAATTTCCCTCACTATTTTTTATGTTTAGTAATTCAAACTCAAAATTAACTTCAAAAATTTGTAATTCATTTCATATATAATATTATATGGTAAATAGCATTTAAATATTTATTCTTAATTCAAAACAGGAGCCAAAATAAGGCCTAATTTTTTTTTAATAATAAAATGAGAGAAAGTGATTGGTTGACATTGGCGGCGGCTTCACTGATTTCACAGCCACATTAAATCCCATTTCAAACACCAACCATATATGCACCACTGTTTCTGAATAGATTTTGACTTTCGTATATAATTAGTTAATTTACTTCTCATGATCACAGATTTGGATGTTGTGGTGGGACGGTTAGAGATGGTTTATTACGCCATAAATAAATAAATAAATAGGACAAAACTTTTATTTGATGCTTTCATAAAAAAATATTTGTTTACGAGGATTTCAATGTAATATTAATATTTTTTTTATCAATTTTACTTTTATTACTAATACTTGTAATTAGTGCTAAGATTATTTGATTAAAATGATATTTTAGGATTTTTTTAAAAAAAGTGATTATTTATGACATTTCTTATTTCGTATGTAATCATCCAAAACAATAAATAAATAAAAAATGGAGGGAGTATCTAAAATATATACAATTAATACTTTTTATAACATGGGGGGTATTTGAGAACACGCAGTTGAGATTTTAATTCAGAACAAACTTGATAACCATCAAACAAAGATCACAGATGAATGGTACTATTAATTAGCTTTAGCAAGAAATTAATTCATAAAAAAACTATTAATCAAGGTCAAGTTATATTAGGCATTTAATTTGGTGAATAAAAGTCAAGCAAGCACATAAACGAGCTAGAATCTAACATCCATACGGAAGATTGGAGGAGTAAAAGTTAATTTAGCCATAATATTGCTAGAGGGGAACAAGTATATATAGGAAAGAATTATATATGAAACTACAGATCAAATTATATTGAATATATTAATGTTTAATCAACAATATGGCATGGGAACTTTTATTATACACTAGAAAAGTACACGTGCGTTGCACGTGATTAACTAGTTTTTTATGTTAGTTGATTCATATAATATTTTTCATCAATTTAATTATTTATATACTGTTACCAAGAATTTAAAGTTGTTATTATAAACTTCTAAATTCAAAACTTAAAAATAAAAAATGAACTATAATTACTAAGTATTTCTAATCTAAAACTGCATGTCTACATAATTATTATTCTAAAACAACCATTTGAATGAATGAACAATATTAAATTTTTTCTTCCTTGACATTGATATTTCCATCTAAACAATATTTTTACATCTAAACCAGTTTTTACAGGTTTAACCCATTTTATTTTTTTTATTTAACTATTAACCAGTCTTGTTGGTTATACCTTTCTTTTACTGAGTTCATCTATTTTCAATTACATGACTAATCCATTTTTTAACTAATCTAACCCGATTTTACCAATTTTCCTCAATTTTGTCGAGTAAACCTGCTTTTACACTAAGTTTACCCTTTTTTTGTTATTTTAACATGTTCTTTCATCGATTTCAATCGTTTTTACGTTGCGTTTAACATTTGTTTTTATGTTATTTTAATCCCTTTTTTCACCGATTACACCCACTTTTTTATGGTTTATCCCATTTGTTAATCAATTCACTCATTCTCTCTGTTTTAACCAAATTTTAGTCGATTTTACCTATTCTTATGCTAATTAAACCTATTTTCTCACCTATTTCACATTTTTTTTGCCAATTTAACTCATTTTTTGTTTTGTTCTTTCATCGATTTGACCCCCCCCCCCCCTCCTTGTTATCTCATGTTTAGCCAACATCATCATTTTATACCAATTATCCATTTTTGTCGGTTTACCCCGTTATTTTATAAATTGCACCATTTTTTTTGGTTTTAACTCGTTTTTCTTCTATGTAACCCCTTTTGTCCATCCCTTTTGTCCATTGATTTTACCATTTTTTATCATACATATTTTTAATAGAATTTTACCAATTTTCATCAATTTTAACCCTTCTATGTTTTGACTTACTTTGGCTTAAGCCAATTATAAGTTTTTCAGTTAAGTAAATAATACTTTTTTTTCAATTCATATAGCTCAAATGTGGCCTTTTGTTTTTAGATTATTTAATAAATGATAATTTCTTAAGAACTAACAATAGAAATATCGATTTTACATGCTTTTACACTGAGTTAATCTTTTTTTTTGTTATTTTAGCCCGTTCTTTCATAGATTTCACCCTTTTTTGTGTAGTTTATCCCATTTGTTAATCAATTCATCCATTCTCTCTAGTTTAACCCAATTTTAGTTGATTTACACATTTGTTAATAAATTCACTCATTCTCTTCGGTTTAACCAAATTTTAGTTTGATTGTACTTATTCTTTTGCTTATTTAACCTATTTTCTCACATATTTTACCTTTTTCTTGTCAATTAACTCATTTTTTTGTTCTTGTTCTTTTATCGATTTTTTCCATTTTTTTATCCCGTGTTTAGCCGATGTCATTCATTCTTTTTACTATTTTACCCATTTTTTTGTCGGTTAACCTTGTTATTTTTTATCAATTGGCACTTTTTTTTTTTTTTTTGCTTTAGCTCGATTTTCTTTCTATCTAACCCATTTTTTTAATTGATTTTACCATTTTTATCATATATTTTTAATCGAAATTTAACTGTTTTGCCGGTTTTAACAATTGTTTAGCCGATGTCATTCATTTCTTTTACCGGTTTTACCCTTTTTTGTCGGTTGACCTTGTTGTTTTATCAATGACACCATTTTTTTTGCTTCAACTCGTTTTTCTTTCAATCTAACCCATTTTCCCATTGATTTTACCAATGGACAATATCAATTCTTTTCTTTATTGACCTTGATATTTTCATCTAAACAATTTTCACAGATTTAACCGCTTTTTTATTTATCGATTTCACCAGTTTTACCTGTTATACATGTCTTTTACTGATTTCATCCATTTTTTAAACAATTTGACATGTTGTTACCAATTTTCCTCAATTTTACACTGAGTTTTTTTTTTTGTTATTTCAACATATTCTTTCATCGATTTAATCCGTTTTTACACTGTACTTATCATTTTTTTTGTTATACTAAATCGTTCATTCACCGATTTTACCAATTTTTGTGGTTTTTCTCACTTGATAATCAATTAACTTATTCTCTCCGATTTAACGAAATTTTAGTTGATTTTACTTATTCTTTTGCAGATTAACCTATTTTCTCACATATTTCACCTTTTTTGTTGTCTATTTAATTCATTTTTTATCTTGTTCATTCACCGATTTGACCATTTTTGTATCACGTGTTTAGCCGATCTCATTCACTTCTATCGATTTATCAGATTTTTGTCGGTTTACCATGTTGTTTTATAGACTGCACCATTTTTTGTTGCTATAACTTTTTTTTCTTCGATCTAAACCATTTTTCATTAATTTTACTATTTTTTATCATATATTTTTTAATCGAATTTTACCCATTTTTCAGCGGTTTTAACCAATTCAGTGTTTTGAGTTTTTATTGGTTCAAGTCCATTTATTAGTTTTCAGTTAACTAAATAATAGTACTTTTTTATTCACATAGCATGAAGGTGACTTAATTTTTTTTTTATGAGGCTCTTTAATTAGTGATAGTTTTTTAAGAACTTTTCAAAGAAATATCGATTTCACCCGCTTTTACACTGAGTTTACCTTTTCATATTTTTTTATATTAACCCGTTCTTTCACCGATTTTATCCTTTTGTGGTTTACCCCATTTGTTAATCAATTCACCCATTTCCCCCGGTTTAACACAAAATTTAGTTGATTTTATTACATTTGTTAATCAATTCCTCCATTCTCTCTGGTTTATCCCAATTTTAGTCGATTTTGTTTATTTTTTTGCTGATTTAACCTATTTCACATTTTCATGCCAATTTAACTCATTTTTTTTGCTCTTGCTCCTTTATTGATTTGATCCTTTTTTTTCTTATCATCCCGTGTAAGTTGATATCATTCTTTTTTTTTTTTTTTTTTTTTGTTTTTACCCGTTTAACGCGTTGTTCTATCAATTGCACCATTTTTATTTTTCTTTTACTCCTTTGTCTTCTATTTAACATATTTTTCCATTGATTTTACCATTTTGTGTATCATATATTTTAAATCGAATATCATCTGTTTTCACCAATTTTAACAATTTCTATGTTCTGACTTTATTTTTCTTAAGCCAATTATAAGAGTTTCTGTTAATTAAATTGTACCTTTTTTTTTTATTAATATGGCACGAAGGTGGCATTTTTTTAGGTTATTTAATAAGTGATAATTTCGTAAGTGCTTTCCAAAGAACTATTGATTTCACCCGCTTTTAGACTGAGTTTACCATTTCTTTTTTATTATTCTAACTCTTTCTTTCACCGGTTTTCACCTATTTTTGGTGGTTTATCCCATTTATTAATCATTTTTTCCGCTATCTTCGGTTTAACCTAATTTTAGTTGATTTTATCTCATTCGTTAATCAGTTCACACATTCTCTCATGTTTAACCCAATTTTTCTTAAGCCAATTATAAGTGTTTTTGTTAACTAAATAACACCTTTTTTTATTAATATGGCACGAAGGTGGCATTTTTTTAGGTTATTTAATAAGTGATTATTTCGAAAGTGATTTCCAAAGAACTATCGATTTCACCCGCTTTTACACTGAGTTTACCATTTCTTTTTTATTATTTTAACTCGTTCTTTCACCGGTTTCACCAATTTTTTTGTGGTTTATCATATTTATTAATCATTTTTTCCACTCTCTTCGGTTTAACCCAATTTTAGTTGATTTTATCTCATTCGTTAATCAGTTCACACATTCTCTCATGTTTAACCCAATTTTAGTCGATTTTACTTATTTTTTTGTGGATTTAACCTTTTTTCTCACCTATTTCACTTTTTTTTGGCCAAATTAACTCATCTTTTTGTTCTTGTTCTTTTATCAATTTGATCCGTTTTTCTTATTATCCCGTGTTTACTTGATTTCAGTTTTTACCCGTTTGCGGAATATTTGACTGTTAGGAATTAGCTAGATAGAAATCAATCTTTTTCTTCAAACATTTAATAATGGCAAAAATTAGAATTTGTATATATTAAATATATATATATATAAACGATAATAAAATTTGTTAGTCCTCGTATTAGTTTCCGTAAGCAACTTTCTAAGTTTCTATCTTTTTTTTTAACTTCACCTACATTATTAAGTCCACCAATTTTATGTATTGACCAATTTTTATTTTCTTGTATTTATTATTATTTTAATACAACAGTGTTTATATTAAAGTAGACTTCTTTTTCATGTAAAAATATATGATTATTCAATTATTTTATTTATCATTTAAGTAAGGGTATATTAGTCATCACAAAAAAGGAAAGAAATTCTCTTTGCCAACCCATACTTTTATATGTATATAGATTTGTAATTCTTTCCATTAATCATTACATATTAATTAATTCCTTTGTAATCAAGAAATTCTTCAAGAAATGGATAGTCAGTGTATCCCAACAGGATCCGATATATACATAAAAGGTCTCCCAGTCCCTATTATACTTACTTATTCAAAGGAGCATTAATCTCAAATCTCTTAGGCAAATCTGGATTAGCCAAGAAATGCCTGCCATAAGCAACAAGGTCCGCCCGATTTAATTTCAGCCACAGCTTTGTTACCGTCTTCCCTGTCGTACCCCCCAGCAACAACGAAAGTGCCTTTCTCATAGGCACAAGACAGTGTGGACAATCACTTTTTTCATCCACAGTTATCATCCTCGGTTCCACCACGTGGCAGTACAAAAGCTCAAATTTGTTCAAGGCCTCCGCCATATAAAGGCCTAGAGCTTTTGGATTTGAGTCTCCACATTCCATGAAGTTAGCAAAGGGAGAAAGTCTCATTCCAACTCTGTGGGCTCCTACTTCAGTAGTTATAGCTTCGGTTATTTCAAGAGCAAACCGGCACCTCTTCTCGAGAGACCCTCCGTATTCATCGGTTCTGTCGTTGACTTGATCTTTCAAAAACTGGTCTATTAGATAACCGTGTGCTCCGTGGATCTCAACCCCATCGAAACCTAAGAAAGAAAAGAGCAATAAATAAGAAGTTATAGGGACCAACTTGAAGTATTTTAAAAATAATTTACCCCTAGAATTTTGTTTGGTTGCATTTGATGCTTAATTCATCTACAAGTCCACGTCCATAATGACCGATTATTGGTCCAAACACGATATTTTGGTTTTCCAAGGGTTTAAATCCCTTTCGAGACGCGTTATTATGTGGGAATTTTTCCCAATGGGGATTTGAACTTGGGTTCGTTACTTTATAGTGACTAGTCCCTTCCACTAGACCAATCACCTGTTGGTAAAAAAAGACGTAGAATTAAGATCATAATAATTAAACAAATTTATTACTTTGTACTAATTATCCTTTTTTTCTTTATCCTCATTACCTCATGGATGACGATATTTTTAATTTTTTTTTCATTTATGATGCTCCTAACTTGAGTTAACGTCCTCATTCAATGAACTTCTACAAAAAAGCATAAGGTAGCCATACCAATTAATGGTGAAGATAAGATAAAATAGGCTATTTAGCAAACTAATTCAAGTTAAACTCCATAATTAATGGGGGGTTTTGACATTTTGCACCCTGGAATTATAGAGTTTTGGCACGTTGTACTCTGACTTAAAAGTTTTGGTACTTTGCACCCTGGAAATATAATTTGTTTGGCACTTTGCATTCTAGTGTGTGTTTTGGTGAGATTTTGGCACTTTGACATTATAGATTTTGGCATTTTGCACCCTGCAAATATAGATTTTATCTTTCTGCACCTTGAAAATATATAATATTGGCACTTTGCACCCTAAAAATATTTTTTTTGCACTTTTCACCCGATTTAATTTTTTTTTTGTCACTCAACACCATGGAAATATAGTTTGTATGGCATTTTGCATCCTAATGTGTTTTTCTTTGGAAAAAACTCATGAATGTCGTTGATGGAGATATAAAATGGTCATTTATATGCACAAAAATCATAAACATGTTATTATTAATTTATTTTACTTTTTAATAATTATTTTTAACATTTTATCTCAGTAAAATTTAGATTAAAAAAAAGACATTGTCTTTATTTTGTTTTCAAGTATCCTCTAGATTATCTACATTATATCTAAAAAAAAATCTACAAATCTAACATGTTATTATGTTGCATGATATTGTTTCTATAAGCCTCACATACCTGTAATCGATCCTAAATTTTTCTACACGACATACTCTACAAATCTAAAATTATTTACTATAACTAGCATGCAAAATTTACTAAATTACAAAAGGGAAAAAATAGTTCTTACCCAATCACTAATAGCTAGTAATTTAGTTAAATAAAAAATGTGCCAAAAATATTAAGTCGTGGTTGAAAATGCCAAAATTATATTTTTTGAGTGCAAAGTGCTGACATTCTATATTTTCAGGGTGTAAAGTATCAAAATCTGTATTTTTATGGTGCAAAGTGTCATAAATATTCGAAAGGGCTATTTTACCCTTCCAACAATGAATTTTTCATTAAAAAACACACTAGGGTACAAAGTACCAAATAAATTATGTTTCCAGGGTGCAAAGTGCCAAAAAAGTCATGGTGCAAAGTGCCAAAATCCTATAATTTCAGGGTGTAAAGTGCCAAAAACCCAATTAATGGCAATATTTTGGCAGAATTTCAAAATTGATCCTTTTTAACTTTTGCTAGCACGTGCGAACATGACAGTTAATACTCCCACGTGCTATTTTAGTCCTTCATCTTTTCACTATTCGCAATTTTATACTCCCTCCGTTTCATATTAATTGGCTCATTTTTACTTTTCACACATATTAAAAATCCTCATAATTACATACTTTTTTATGGTAAAATGTCTCAAATACCCTTTATAATGATGGCTACTTTATATTTTTTTTATTAGTGAGCTATGACCATTGAGTTTCCCAACTCCAATGAGAGAAAGGGAAAAATTGGAAAAAATGCTTTGAAAACTCAAACATGCAAATTAGTTTGAAACAAAAAAATTTGACAAATGTGTCAATTAATATGAAACGGAGGGAGTAACATGTACATAACTTTTAGTGCCTAAAAGAGTTTTATTTGCTACATTCTTATGAACACGTACGAGTGATGGCAAAGAAATATGTATTTGTCAATTAAAACTAACACGATGTAATTTGCATATAACCCAATATTTTCTCAACAAAAAGGTGAGAGAATGTACAACACTGGCTAATCAGAGAGTGTTGAAGAGAAGGCCAAAACACAATTTAAAGCAGATATGATTATCCCATGTTTAATCAACAGTATCATCATCATCAGCACACTTCAAAGTAAATTTTATTCCTTCAAAATTCTCATTACTTATAAATCAGGATCAAAAGATAAGGAATTGGAAATGGGAACTTTTATTATACATTTGAAATTAATCTATAATTCATAATATATTCCTTTGTAATCAAGAAATTTCTTCAAGAAATGGATAGTCAGTGTATCCCACAACTGGATCAGATAAATAAAAAGTCTCCCTATTATATTTATTCAAAGGAGCATTAATCTCAAATCTCCTAGGCAAATCTGGATTAGCCAAGAAATGCCTGCCATAAGCAACAAGATCAGCTCGATTTTCAGCCACAGCTTTGTTACCGTCTTCCCTATCGTACCCCCCAGCAGCAATGAAAGTGCCTTTGAATGCCTTTCTCATAGGCACAAGACTATGTGGACAATCACTTTTTTCAACGACAGTTCTCATCCTCGGTTCCACCATGTGGCAGTACAAAAGCTCGTATTTGTTCAAGGCCTCGGCCATATAAAGGCCTAGAGCTTTTGGATTTGAGTCTCCACATTCCATGAAATTAGCAAAGGGAGATAGTCTCATTCCGACTCTATAGGCTCCTACTTCAGTAGTTACAGCTTCGGTTATTTCAAGAGCAAATCGGCACCTGTTCTCTAGAGATCCTCCATAATGATCGGTTCTGTCATTGCCTTGATCTTTGAAAAACTGGTCTATTAGATATCCGTGTGCTCCGTGGATCTCAACCCCATCGAAACCTGAGAAAGAAAAGAGCCATAAATTCAAGAGATTGACCAACAATACGTGTTACTCATGAAATTATCATGAAAAGAATAATGTGCGTAACTGGAAGTACGAGTTGTGAATTAGTTAAGCTCGAGAATGAAACTGACAGGGGTATTTTGGTCAATTCACATTCAAGTCAAGATACTATTTTTTTAATATACGACATCGGTACGAGAAAACCATGCATGTAAATTAGGAATCCAAGTTTCGAATGAGACATAGCGAAAGTTCAGGGGTATGTTGGTCATTTCACTACAAAATCGTCTCGAGTAACGTTGATCATTCATTTCAGAAGTTGTATGTCTTAAAAAAAAGAAAGAAGGAAAAATTGTACCAGCTTCTATAGCATTTCTTGCAGCAAGCTTGAAATCATTGACAATTTGAGGAATTTCATCAGTCCTTAACCGTCGAGGGGTAGAAAAACGTGCAACATCTATTCCATTAGATCGAACTTGCGGTGCTAGCCCCTTGTCTGTACTAGATATTGGGTCCTGCCCATTTGGCTGAAACTCTGCAAATAAAAGTACAATCAGTATGCAGCAGTGGAGAATTCTCAACCTCGATCAACAAAGTCTAAACCGTAGTCTAAAATGTTTAACCCGGTGAGGTTAAAATCACATCAAAATCACATTCTGGTTCATTTCAAGAAAGTCTAATAATTACCACGATTTAATAGACTTGGACAAAATAACCAATGAAGAAACTACCTGTGTTTGAAACCCTGCCTACGTGCCAAATCTGGCAAAAGAAGATAGCACCTTTGGCATGAACTGCATCCACAATCGGTTTCCATGCCTCTATCTGTTCCTTTGTCCATATTCCTGGCGTATCCGGATACCTTTCAAAAGGAGATAATTATATATATAGAATTACATTACTTTAGAATCTTAATTTTATTAACATATATATATATATATACCCTTGTGCAGTGTCGGAAACTCCAGTGGCCTCGGATATGATAAAACCGCCTTTGGTTGCTCTCTGAGAGTAGTACAAGGCAGCATGTGGTTGTGGAACATTGTTATAAGACCTTTGCCTTGTCAGTGGTGCCATTACAATTCTGTGTAAATTAAAGGAAATTGTTCAGAGAATTACAATGTAATGACTACTCAGAAACACAATCATGACAATAAATATAAATCAAATTAGTAACTATCAAAATAAATGTCATCTAATTACAGTCTAAATTGAAAATTCCCATCAAATTGACTTAATTCCGAATGCCCAATATACAAAACCAACTTAGTAAACATACCCACTGAAAAATCACACATAAAACTCAACTTGGTCCAATAAAGTTCAAATCTTTATGCAAAAATACAATTTGAGAAATTAACAAAAGAAACCAAAAATACTATACTATTAATTTAAACGATTGTATCATACCTATGAGAAAGCTGAAATTTTCCCATTTGATAAGGCGTGAGAAGTGGAATCTGATCCTTCAAAAAATTGTTTTCCATTTTTTAGCAATTGAAAAATATGAATTGGACGCTTCAAATTTCTCTGTATTTATAGAGAGCAAAGCAAAGATAAGATGAAATTATGCGAATGCAGTAGTAATTCTTTGGCAAAAGCCCAGTAAAAATTATGGTAGGTGAGCGGGGGGGCCTTTGTAGATTTGTCCTTGTGTTGCATAGAAGGAAGATCATATACTGATTACCTCATGGATGACGACATTTTTTCATTTATTATGCTCCTAAACTGAGTTTACGTCCTCATTCATTTAACTTTTTACACTAAAGAAAAAAAATCTAAAATAGGAAATGTACAAGTCTAAAGATTTGAAAGCACTGTATGAATTATGAATAGCTGATGGCTTTCTTTAGCCCATTTTACCAGAATAAGTTCTTTCTGTTGGAGCTCAAGAATTTGATATATTTTCTCAATCTTTCTATGTAGTTGGACCTTTTATATTTTTGTGTCACACGTATAAATATTTTTATAAGTGTATAAATTTGAAATTTTGTTTATCATGTGACACTTATCGAAATTAATCAATAAAGAGAGAATTTCACTTTTGGTACCATAAGTAACCATACTTTAAGGTTACGGTACCATAATTTTAAAAATATACACATTTGATACCACATATTAACTGCCCTCGACACATTTGGTACTTCAGTCAATTTTTAAACAGAAAATTCAATTTCTGACGGAAACTTGATGGAAAATTTGCATAATTAGTCATATAGTTATAGATTGTTGCCAAAGTTTGTCCCACGTATTTTTTGTCTGATAAATTAACCCCAAAGTTGACAAGTTTTATAAATTTTATATATTAGTATTATTAAATTTCATAATCTAATTAGATTACATATATAATATATATAAACTAAATAATATTTTATATAAAATCTAATAAAATATAAATTAAATTTATTAGAATTTTTTAATTTCGAAAAAAAATATTTTAAACTAATCAGATTTTATATATAAATTAAATATGAAATATGAAAAAAATAAACTTATTAAATTTTTTAAATTTAAAATAAATATTTTAAACTAGTTAGATTGTTTTTAATTTTTTTTAATTATAATAGAGTTAATAATTAGAATTGTTATTATTTATATAATTTTAAGAAGATTTTTTTCAGGATTTATAATAAAAATTGTTTAATTTGTATATATTATTATCTAATTAGTTTAAAAGATTTTTTTTCAATTTAAAATTTATAATAAGTTTAATTGATATTTATTTTTCAAATTTTATAATTTATATGTGTTATCATTATACTTATATGTGTTATCATTAATGGATGAGAGAAAGAGAGAACAACATAATCTCATCCATCACTTACAAATCTCTCATGAATTTATATGAATGTTACACAACTTTAATGCAGGTATGTGGTAAAACTCAAGGAGTGTAAATACAGTTAAAAAAAACGCAAGATACTCCTTGGTGTAATGCGAAAACTTTTTACAACCACAAAAAGAATGAGGAAAAAACACTTTTGATACCAAACTTTAGTCCAAAAAACACATTTGATACCAAGCTTTTTGAAAAAATACATTTCATACCATGATTCACACAATCTTGACACATTTAGTTTTGCCATCAATTTTCGGACAAAATTCAGCACGTACCGCTCATGTGCCCGTTAAGTTGACAATGGGAGGGAATACATTAAAGACCCACAATTGACGGCACGTGCTGAATTCCGTCCGAAAATTGACGACAAAAGTAAATGTGTCAAAATGGTGTGAATCATGGTATGAAATGTGCTTTTCTGAAAAGTTTGGTATCAAATGTGTTTTTCGAACTAAAGTTTGGTATCAAAATGTTTTCCCTCCAAAAAGAATGAATCAGATGCAGAATAGTAGTTAGTACAAATTAAGCATTCTCAGATTTTATCCTCCAAATCAACAGCCTTCAGAACAAACTTGATACTCATACTGCATTTTGTTCCTTCTTTGATTTTAATCTCCAAATCTCGAGCATAATTATACATTTGTAATTTTTCCTTTATTCATTACATATTACATTGTAATCAAGAAATTTCTTCAAGAAATGGATAGTCAGTGTATCCCACAACAGGATCAGATAAATAAAAAGTCTCCCTATTATACTTATTCAAAGGAGCATTAATCTCAAATCTCCTAGGCAAATCTGGATTAGCCAAGAAATGCCTGCCATAAGCAACAATGTCCGCCCGATTTTCAGCCACAGCTTTGTTACCGTCTTCCCTGTCGTACCCCCCAGCAACAACGAAAGTGCCTTTAAATGCCTTTCTCATAGGCACAAGACTGTGTGGACAATCACTTTTTTCATCCACAGTTATCATCCTCGGTTCCACCACGTGGCAGTACAAAAGCTCGTATTTGTTCAAGGCCTCCGCCATATAAAGGCCTAGAGCTTTTGGATTTGAGTCTCCACATTCCATATAATTTGCAAAGGGCGAAAGCCTCATTCCAACTCTATAGGCTCCTATTTCAGTAGTTATAGCTTCGGTAATTTCAAGAGCAATTAAACCGGCACCGGTTCTCGAGAGACCCTCCGTATTGATCGGTTCTGTCGTTGACTTGATCTTTGAAAAACTGGTCTATTAGATAACCGTGTGCCCCGTGGATCTCAACCCCATCGAAACCTAAGAAAGGAAAGAGCCATAAATACCCATGTATTCTTCCCATTTGCAACAAGTCAAGTTGAGAAATCAATAAATTCTCATATCTTCCTCCAGTATTCTCGAGTGAGTTTGAGTATTTTAGTGTTTATGTTCTCCAATTTCTAACAGTAACTGGAAGTACGTGTTTTGAATTAGTTAAGCTCGAAAATGAAACCCACAGGGGTATTTTGGTCAATTCACTATAATATCGTCTAGAGTAACCTTGATCATTCATTTCACGAAAAATAAAAAATAAAAGTGTACCAGCTTCTATAGCATTTCTAGCAGCAAGCTTGAAATCATTGACAACTTGAGGAATTTCATCAGCCCTTAACCGTCGAGGGGAAGTAAAACGTGCAACATCCACTCCAGCAGCTCGAACTTGTGGAGCTAGTCCCTTATCAGTACAAGAGATTGGAGCCTGCCCATTTGGCTGAAACTCTACAAATACAAGTATAATCAATATATTTGATCCAAAAAAAAAAAAAGAAAAAAAGGTATGATCAATATGGATCTTAACTTCGATCAACAAATAATTCTTTGGTAAGAGGGATATAAGCGTAAAACACTTTATACCATAAGTGTGATTTAGTTGATGGATATTGCTTACCACTATTTGGTAGAGTTGGACAAAATAACCAATGAAGAAATTATTACCTGTGTTTGAAACCCTGCCTCCGTGCCAAATCTGGCAAAAGAAGACAGCACCTTTGGCATGAACTGCATCAACAATTGGTTTCCATGCCTCTACCTGTTCCTTTGTCCATATTCCCGGCGTATCCGGATACCTTTCAAATGTAGTGGGAAATTGTTACTATCACTTGAATACTTATTTCCTCTTGTGTTTAGATTAGTTTAGAATCATAGTAATTTATTAACGTACGTACCCTTGAGCAGTGTCGGAAACTCCACAAGCTTCGGACAAGAGAAAACCGCCTTTGGTTGCTCTCTGAGAGTAGTACAAGACAGCATGTGGTTGAGCAACATAGTTATAAGATCTTTGCCTTGTCAGTGGTGCCAATACAATTCTGTGTAAATAAGATGAAATATAAGTTCACAAAATTACAATTTAATGCACTACTCAGAGATACAACACAATCATGACAGTCCGAATTGAAAATTCCCATGGTTCTAAAAAAAATGAAAATTTCCACCAAATTTACTTAATTCTCTGTCGTGAATACCCAAAATATGAAACAAACTTAATAAACATACCCATTGAAGAGTCACACATAAAACACAACATGGTCCAATAAAGTTCAAATCTTTATGCAAAAATACAATCTGAGAAATTAACAAAAGAAGCCAAAAAGTACTGCAAAACGGATTATCATACCTATGAGAAAGCTGAAATCTTCCCATTTGATAAGGCATGAGAAGTGAAATCTGATCCTTCTCTTGTCCCACCTCAGTTTTGTTCTCCATTTTTTTTTTGGAAGTTGGAAAATGCATTTGATACATAAAATTTCTTTGCATTTATAGAGAGCAAAGCAAAGATAAGATGAAATTATGCGATTACAGCAATTCTTTCGCAAAAGACCAGTAACAATTTATGGTAGGTCGGCCTTGTAGGTTGGTCTAAATTGTGTATCATTTGATGCTTAATTCATCTACAAGTCCACGTCCATAATTACTGATTACTGGTCCATAAAGGACGTAGAATTAAGATCATAATAATTAAACTAATTTATTACTTTGTACTAATTATCCTTTTTTCTTATCCTTATTACCTCATGGATGACGATATTTTAAATTTTTTTTCATTGATGATGCTCCTAACTTGAGTTTACGTCCTCATTCAATGAACTTCTACAAAAAAGCATAAGGTAGCCATACCAATTAATGGTGAGGATATGATAAAATAGGCTAATTCAAGTTAAACTCCATAATTAATGGCAATATTTTCAAAATTGATCCTTTAACTTTTGCTAGCACGTGCGAACATGACAGTTCATACTCTCACGTGCAATTTTGGTTCCTTCATCTTTTCACTATTCGCAATTTTATAACATGTAAATAACTTTTAGTGCCTAAAAGAGTTTTATTTGCTACAGTCTTATGAACACGAGTGATGGCAAAGAAATATGTATTTGTCAATTAAAACTAACACGATGTAATTTGCATATAACCCTATATTTTCTCAACAAAAAGGTGAGAGAATGTACAACACTGGCTAATCAGAGAGTGTTGAAAAGAAGGCCAAAACACAATTTAAAGCAGATCATCACATGTTTAATCAACATCAGCACATTTCAAAGTAAATTTTATTCCTTCCAAAGCCTTCATTACTTATAAATCAGGATCAAAAGTTAAGGAATTGGAAATGGGAACTTTTATTATACATTTGAAATTAATCTATGATTCATTATATATTCCATGTAATCATGAAATTTCTTCAAGAAATGGATAGTCAGTGTATCCCACAACCGGATCCGATACATAAAAAGTCTCCCTATTGTACATATTCAAAGGAGCATTAATCTCAAATCTCTTAGGAAAATCTGGATTAGCCAAGAAATGCCTGCCATAAGCAACAAGATCAGCTCGATTTTCAGCCACAGCTTTGGTACCGTCTTCCCTGTCATACCCCCCAGCAGCAATGAAAGTGCCTTTAAATGCCTCTCTTATAGGCACAAGACTATGTTGACAATCACTTTTTTCAACGAGAGTTCTCATCCTCGGTTCCACCATGTGGCAGTACAAAAGCTCGTATTTGTTCAAGGCCTCGGCCATATAAAGGCCTAGAGCTTTTGGATTTGAGTCTCCACATTCCATGAAATTAGCAAAGGGAGAAAGTCTCATTCCGACTCTATAGGCTCCTACTTCAGTAGTTACAGCTTCGGTTATTTCAAGAGCAAATCGGCACCTGTTCTCTAGAGATTCTCCATAATGATCGGTTCTGTCATTGACTTGATCTTTGAAAAACTGGTCTATTAGATAACCGTGTGCTCCGTGGATCTCAACCCCATCGAAACCTAAGAAAGGAAAGAGCCCCATAAATTCAAGAGATTGACTATCGACACGTGTTATTCATGAAATTATCATGAAAAGAATAATGTGCATAACCGGAAGCACGAGTTTTGAATTAGTTAAGCTCAAGAATGAAACTCACAGGGGTGTTTTGGTCAATTCACATTCAAGTCAAGATACTATCTTTTTAATATGCGACATCAGTACGAGAAAACCATGCATGTGATTAGGAATCCGAGTTTCGAATGAGACATAGCCAAAGTTCAGGGGTATGTTGGTCATTTCACTACAGAAGTTGTATGTCTTAAAGAAAAGAATTGTACCAGCTTCTATAGCATTTCTTGCAGCAAGCTTGAAATCATTCACAATTTGAGGAATTTCATCAGTCCTTAGCCGTCGAGGGGTAGAAAAATCTGCAACATCTAATGCATTAGATCGAACCTGCGGTGCTAGTCCCTTGTCTGTACAAGATATTGGATCCTGCCCATTTGGCTGAAACTCTGCAAGTAAAAAGGTATAATCAGTATGCAGCAGTGAAGAATTCTCAACATTTTTGAAGCAAACCTTGAATTTCTTTGGTTTACCCACGACTTTGATCAAAATTATCCTTTTTTGTGTCAAATATTCAAAACCTGGGATCCTTTGGAATGGGGAACCTTTGGAAAAAATTGAGCCTTCATGTGGCCTAAGGCAAGGTGACCCTTTGTCGCTGTATCTCTTTGTTTTGTGTATGGAAAGGCTCTCATATTTGATCAGCGAAGAGGTGAACCGGTAAAAATGGAAAGCTCTTAGCCCGTGTAGAGGTGGACCAAACATCTAGCACTTGTTCTTCGCGGATGATCTCTTATTAATGGCGAAAGCTACAAGTAAAAATGCTAGATGCATTAGAAGGGTGTTGAATACTTTTTGTGAATCCTCGGGTTTGAAGATTAGTTTTCCTAAGTCCAAAATCTTTTTCGCTAGTGGAGGAGGAGGAAGGATCAAACGAGAAATCACATCGATTCTTAGCATTGGTTTTACGAATAACCTTGGCAAGTATTTGGGGGTTCCTATAATTCATGAGAGAGTTTCTACACGGACCTTCAGAGATATGGTTGATCATGTGGTGGGCCGGTTATCGGCTTGGAAGGCCAAACTTCTATCTCTCGCGGGGCGTGCCACACTTATCCAAGCAGTTACGTCGGCTATCCCGAATCATGTGATGCAAACCAATTGGCTTCCTAGCTCCACTTGTAATCAACTTGATAAATTGAACCGCAACTTCCTTTGGGCCTCCGACATTTCCCAAAGAAAGTTACACCTGGCGGGTTGGCATAAGGTTCCTCAATCAAAGAAAGAAGGAGGTTTAGGCATTCAACAAGCTAGGAAGGCAAATATCGCGCTACTTGCCAAAGTGGGGTGGATGACTTTAAATGGGGAAAATAGACTATGGGGGGAGACGTTTCGTAGCAAATATCTCAAAAAGGAGGACTTGCTTACCTATAGGATTAAAGGCGGAGACTCCTTCACTTGGAAAGGAGTGGTACGAAGCTTGAAGGAAGTGGAGAATGGAATCCGTTGGAGTATTGGTGATGGTAATAACATTTCTCTTTGGCATGACCATTGGGTGGGGAAGGAACCATTAGCGAATTATTTGGCAGGGATGATTCATGAAGAAGAATTGAATCTCAAAGTGGCACATATTATAAATGATTATGGTCTTTGGGATAAAGGGAATTTGAGGACTGCTATTCCGGATACTATTTAGGATATGATAAGAAATATGCCGCTTCCGTTGGAGTTAAATCGGGTTGACAAAAGGATTTGGAGTGGGACCTCTAACGGTATGTTTTCTTGTAAATCTGCTTATGGTTGCCTAAACCGAACAGAAATATGATCAATGGACAGCTGGGAGTGGTTATGGAAAATTAAATGCCCGGAAAGAATAAGGTTCTTCATTTGGACTTGCCTTCATAATAGCATTGCCACGAATAAACTCAGGTACGATCGTAATCTTGCTGATTCTGATACATGTTTTAGATGTAACAATGATGCAGAATCTGTTATCCATGCCCTTCGAGACTGCTCTATGGTGAAGGAAGATTGGGAATTTGTAATTGCTCCAACTCAATTTTTAAAATTCTATCAACTAAACCCTGAAACGTGGATCAAGGTTAATACAACAAAAGCAAAATTTGACAATATCCTTCTTCCGGATGTTCCTTGGAATGTTATGTGTATTGCGGTCATTTGGTCGATTTGGAAAGCTAGAAACAAAGAACTGTTTCGAGGAAATCGGGAGCCATTGAGAGACATCACTCTTTCGGCGAAAAAGCTTTCGGGTGAGATTGCGCAAGTTGTATCTAAGAGCAGGAATAAGATAACGAAAATGAAGAAGACGGTTAGATGGAAGAAACCGAGTGAGGGGTGGCATAAAATAAATACCGATGGCAGCTTTTTATCTGAAAGAAAATGTGCGGCAGCAGTGGATTAATCCGTGACGATAATGGGGAATGGATTATTGGCTTTGCCCACAACCTTGGCAATGTTACGATCACTATTGCGGAATTAATGGCGGCAAGGGAAGGTCTCAAACTGGCGTGGGAAAGGCGCCTACAACGAGTTATCCTCAAAGTTGACTCAGAAGTGGTTGTCAAGTTGATCTGTGAAGCTGATACTGAAATTCATCCATTAGGCCGCATCATTGAAGACTGTATGTAGATTGCTTCTTCATGCACCTTGGGAAAGCAAGATGACTCAAACTAGGAGGGAAGTGAATAGTTGCGCGGATGCTTTGGTGAAAATGGGACATGATATTCAAGGGATTTGGGAGGAAGCTCCTGAAAATCTGGTACCCCTTATGGGGATAGACTTAGATTAGTTCGTTCTTCCTTTCTATTTCAGATGTACCAAAAAAAAAAATTCTCAACCTCGATCAACAAAGTCTAAACCGTAGTCCAAAATGATTAACCCGGTGAGCTTAAAATCACATCAAAATCACATTCTGTTTCATTTCAAGGAAGTCTAATAATTACCACGATTTAGTAGAGTTGGACAAAATAACCAATGAAGAAATTATTACCTGTGTTTGAAACCCTGCCTACGTGCCAAATCTGGCAAAAGAAGATAGCACCTTTGGCATGAACTGCATCAACAATTGGTTTCCATGCCTCTTACCTGTTCCTTTGTCCATATTCCTGGCGTATCCGGATACCTTTCAAAAGGAGATAGATAATTATATAGAATTACATTACTTTAGAATCTTAATTTTATTAACATATATATATATATACCCTTGTGCAGTGTCGGAAACTCCAGTGGCCTCGGTTAAGAGAAAACCGCCTTTGGTTGCTCTCTGAGAGTAGTACAAGACAGCATGTGGTTGTGGAACATTGTTGTAAGACCTTTACCTTGTCAGTGGTGCCATTACAATTCTGTGTGAATTATTAGATGAAATATAATTTCAGAAAATTACCATTTAATGACTACTCAGAAACACAATCATGACCGTAAGTATAAATAAATCAATAAGCACATTGTATAGTAATTAGTAACTATCAAAATAAATGTCATCTAATATCAGTCTAAATTGAAAATTCCCATCAAATTGACTTTAGGCAAAATTGCACAAAACGTCACAAACTAATCAGTGATCAATCTATATCACTTAGTCAAATTCGTCCCGTAATTTTATATTCTTTTGGAATATCGTCCCACTTGCCACATGGCTGCTTACGTGTCAAGATGTGGTAGCATGAACAATTATACAAGATTATAGAATTCGTCCCAAACTAATTACAAATTTTGATTTTTCGTCCCAAACTATATTAATTCGCCGAATTTCATCTCACAATTTGTCATTTTGCATGAATTTAGTCAATTATTAAATTTCTAATTTAATGGAAGTGATGATTCATCTTTTACTTTGTTAAGGGACTAATGATAATTTATCCCTTGTGATATTCATAATGTTCAATTTACCCCCTGTAATTTGAAAAAGGAGCAATTTACCCCCTGTGAAAATTTTAAAAAAGTATTTTATCCCCTTGAACCGGAGAGTGTAACTCAATTGCATAAATTGAGAGTGGGCATGCAAAGTATTTTATAACATAGGGGGTAAATTGCTATATTTATTATAATATAGGAGGTAAATTGCCACATTTATCACAACACAAGGGGGTAAACTGCCACATTATCATAACACATGGAGGTAAATTGAACATTATGAATATCACATAGAGTAAATTGCCATTACCATTTTTTAAGAGAAAAAAAGTATGGATTTTTTATTTTTGAAATTCTCAGGCGCTTTTGAGAAGAAAAAAAATCCTATCTTAGTTTATTAGGAAAAAATTGTGCATTTTTTTGTATTAATAAATAATAAATATTTATAATTAGTTTGGAACGAATTCTTTTTTCAAATGTCATTTTAATTACGGGATGAAAGTCTGCATGTTGATAAAGTTTGGGACGAAAAATCAAAATTTGTAATTAGTTTGGGACGAATTCTGCAATCTTATATAATTGTTTATGCTAAAATTTACCACATCATGACACGTAAGCATCTATGTGACAAGTGGGACGATATTCCAAAATAATATAAAATTACGGGATAAATTTGGCTAAGTGATATAGCTTAGGATGAAAATCCAAATTTATTAATTAGTTTGGGACTTTTTCGCAATTTTGCCTTGACTTGGTACAGAATGCCCATGTTAAGTGATATGTATATTAAATGATTCCTCTCTCTAACAAGCTTAATCTTTCAGATCAGATGAGTTGGTCATTCAATATGGTGTCAGAGCGGCCAAAACAAGGTCCTGTATTCGAATCCCTCCGCCACCCATTTCTAAATTTCACGTGTTAGGCTTGAGTAAATGAATACCGCCTACACGTGAGGGGCGTGTTAAGTGATATATATTAAATGATTCCTCTCTCTAACAAGCTTAAGCTTTTAGATGAGTTGATCATTCAATATGATATCAGAGCTTAGGCCAAAATAAGGTCTTGTGTTCAAATCCCTCCACCACCCATTTCTAAATTTTACGTGTTAGGCTTGAGTAAATGAATACCGCCTACACGTGAGGCGTGTTAAGTGATATTTATTAAATTATTACACTATCTAACAATCTTAAGCTTTTGGATGAGTTGGTCATTCAATATGATATCAGAGCTCAGGCCAAAAGAAGGACTGTGTTCGAATCCCTCCGCCATCCATTTCTAAATTTCACGTGTTAGGCTTGAGTAAATGAATACCGCTTACACATGAGGGACATGTTAAGTGATATATATTATATGATTTTTCTCTCTAACAAAGATGAGTTGGTCATTGGTCATTCAATAGCCCAATATATAAAACCAACTTAGTAAACATACCCACTGAAAAATCACACATAAAACTCAACATGGTCCAATAAAGTTAAAATCTTTATGCACAATACAATCTGAGAAATGAATACTATTAATTTAAAGGATTGTGTCATACCTATGAGAAAGCTGAAATTTTCCCATTTGATAAGGCGTGAGAAGTGGAATCTGATCCTTCAAAAAATTGTTTTCCATTTTTTAGCAATTGAAAAATATGAATTGGACACTTGAAATTTCTCTGCATTTATAGAGAGCAAAGCAAAGATAAGATGAAATTATGCGAATGCAGTAGTAATTCTTTGGCAAAAGCCCAGTAAAAATTATGGTTGGTGAGCGGTGGGGCCTTTGTAGATTTGTCCCAGTGTTGCATAAATGGAAAATCATATACTGATTACATCATGGATGACGACATTTTTTCATTTATGATGCTCCTAAATTGAGTTTACGTCCTCATTCATTTAACTTTTTACACTAAAGAAAAAAAATCTAAAATAGGAAATGTATTAGTCCAAAGATTTGAAAGCACTGTATGAACTACGAATAGCTGATGGCTTTCTTTAGCCCATTTGACCAGAATAAGTTATTTTTGTTGGAGCTCAAGAATTTGATAAGGATCGTGAATTCGTGATATTTTCACAATTTTCCACTTTAGCCATTTTGTTTCGTAGTGTTATATTTTTGTGTCATATATATAAATATATTGATAAGTATATATATATTTAAAATTTGGGTTGACTCATATATACAGTTGTATGAGAATTTAGTATGTGACACTAAAAGATAATAGATGATATTTTATTGAAATAAATCAATAAATCCAAATATAATAGGACCCTACTTGTTTTATTAATTTATTTTCATTTTTTAGAGTGAAACGACGAATAAAATTTGAAATACATAGGAAAGTACAGAAATTTATGGCTAATCAAATATTTCAAAAGTCTATCGTAATATTTGGAACAAAATTATCATTTGCATAATTAAATGCATTTTAGCAATAGAAATTTTTTATGACTGCATGACTACATCCCATTTAAGAGAATCCCAAAAGCTACTTTAGAAGTTATCATTATACTTATATGTTGTTCTCTCTTTCTCTCATCCATCACTTACAAATCTCTCATGAATTTATATGAATGTTACACAACTTTAATGCAAGTATGTAGTAAAACTTTAAGGAGTGTAAAGGCATCTCTAATCACTTGGAGGGGGAATATCCTCTCCCCCCTCCCCCTAATTTTGTTAGTCATCTCTAATGACTTATTCTGTCAAATTCATTTAATTATAAATTTTATTATTTCCCACTCTCACTACTTATTATTATTATTATTACTTCAGAAATAAATTCAAAATTGACATTAATTTAAAATCAAAAATACATTAGGAAACATGTTTGATTTCAATATGTAATTGTCATCATTGTATTATTTTAAATAACTCCTTCTTAAACAACTAGTATAACGAAATTAAATCATATGTTCTTCACAAATAAAAAATTAAAAACAAAAGAATAGATTGATCAAATTAGATTATATACATAACAAAGATAATTATTTTGAAATAATACACAAATTATAGGAATTTTTTTAAAAAAGAATTACTTTTGGTTGATAAATACAACCCCAAAATTATTAAAACAGATCAATATTAAAAATATAAAATTAAATTAAATTAAATGAAAGTTATATTTTTGTTATTAAAAACAATTATCTCCGATTAATACATAAATTTTAGAAATTTTTTTTTATAAAAAAGCTCAAAAAAGGATCAAATAAAACCAAACAAAATTTAAAAAAAAAAAAAAAGAAAGGACCATGTGTTGATGCCATAAATAAAGTAAAAATGCTGGATACTCCTTTGTGTAATGCAAAACGTTTTGTATGGATGAGGGAATTTCATGCTGAATATTTATTACAGAGGAATTTTATGCAATAAACATTTCAATAGAAAATTTCACACCCAAAATTTTAAAGTACAAAGAAAGAAATTCTATGTAACAAACATTTCACAAAATAATTTTGAGCAGGTTAGAGAACGTGGTAGTTTTTGCATTCCTGTGCAAACGTAAAAATAATCTGAGGTGATGAAAACTTAGATATGGTTGGGAATCCAAAAGCATAAATTAAGTATAAGAATGGATTCACACCTATAACCCTATTGGATTAAATTAACACAAATTTTAAATGCCTGCTTATCAACTTTGAGGGGGTATTAAGAGGTCTGCTCTAGGTCCGGGTTGGTAAAATCCACCCACTCAAAGGCTTTGATAAGGAAATAGTAAAAATAGCAAATTAACACTTTAATCCAAAATTATTTCATCACTCATACTAACCAGGTCACTGATGTGACATGGAACAAAATCATAAAAGTCAATTGTGCTACAAAATTGAAACATGGGAACGACAGTGTAGGATTTTCGAAGACAAAAATTACGATAGGCTACAACCTCAAAGCTACAGGTAACTCTCGATGCAAACTTGTCTGTGTCTCTTCACTTGAAGCACTTGGCATCCAACAAAGCCTCACCCTCAAAAGGCTCAGCATCTTCAATCATCTGACTTGCACGCTCCTTTTGAACCTCATCATTAATATCAACCTTAGTCCACTCGTACAGTTCCATGTCATAACACTCATCAATCACAAACTGAGGAACTTCAGTTCCGCGGAAGAGCCACAATCCCTTCACCTTGTATGGAGGCTCTGAACCAATAACCAACATCTTTCCAAATGCATACTTTCTTGCCAAATCCATACGTTGAAGGAAACCTCCCACCTTGTTCAAGGTGACAAACGAGACAGTGTTCTCATCTTGGTACTTGTAGTCACAGAACCAAAGAGAGTACCCTTCGGGATCAAACATGTCCCAGAATCCTGCACATAACAGAAAAGAGGAGCCTCAAAGGAATTCATAAATAATCAATCATACAGATGTTGTAAGTCGATTGGTTGTAAGAAAAAAATACCTTTGACGGCAACCTCGCGGAAGTTGGTTTTGGTGTTTGAGTAAAGCCTCTTCCAGTCATCCAGTATCATCTTACTTGGAGGCAAAAGATCCAAGGGATTCTTAGCTTTTGGCTTGGGTGCTTCTTCTTCCTCTTCTACTTCTTTGGGCTTCACTTCTTTCTTGACCTCCTTCTTTGGTTCCTCCTTTGCCTTGGGTTTTGCAGCTTCCTTAGGCTGTGCGGGTTTCTTGGATGCAACCGGTGGAATAGCTTTGGCTTGTGTAACGTCACCTATTATCTTCTTGAAATTTGGCTGGTTAACCAAGGTCCAGAAGTACCTCTCCACATGAGGGAATGCCGAGGTAAAGCTCTTAGTCATGACATATTGAAATCCATGAACCAAGTTACAAATCATGACAATGTCAGCTAGTGTAACACCGTGTCCGACCAAGTAGGTGTTGGAGGCAAGATGTGTGTTTAGAGCTTCCAAAGCTCTCTTTAATGAGGCAATTGAAGCTTCCTCAGCCTGTGAACAAGATGGAAAAATGATTTGTTAAGATATCAGAGACTTGGTGAAGTACAATAATATGATAGATGGATATAGGTTTGAATTTTGAAATGTAACAGACCGGAGGAAGGTATAGGCGATAACCAAGTCGTGGGTACAACCAGCCCGCAATACCAGCATCAATCTCAGTAGCGGAAAAGTCCATCCATTGCTCAATGTGGGCCTGAGATATCCAATAAACAGATAAGAAGTGGGTTAAGCGAATAAACCAATTATATGACTAAATCTTGTAATCGTAGATGGAATATTTGTAAAAATACATAACAAAAGCCTTACATAATCGATCAAAGATGAGCCGTATAGGTGGCTATCGGGCTTTGATCTAGCCACTGCACATAGAAATAAGGAAGGTTAGAACAAATTAATATACAGTATAAAGACAAAGTTAGCCCATGTTCATTTACCATATCGAGCAATTGCATTGCTTTCAAACACAGGGCCATCAGGTGTCTCGAGCACGGGAACCTACACATAGAAAGTGAAAATAAATAAATAAATAAAACCGTAAAGGTTACAAATGATTAGAGAAAACAATTATTGCATCATTATTCCATACCTTTCCAATAGGGTTCATCTTGATGAACTCAGGGGTCTTGTTTGATACACCCATCTGAAAATCTTTTGCCAGTTCAATCTTTACACCACAATATTCTGCTGCAATAAGTGCCTTGAATGCATTTTTGTTCCCATCAGCGGCATGCAAAACCTGAACAGAAGTTCAGAAAGAAAAAATAAAGTAAACAACATGGATCAAATAATGGAAAGGTAAATCCAAAAATAGCAAAACAAATTAATAAATTGACAAATTCTCCAATTCTGCCTACAGCATTCCAAAATATATCAAAATGAAATTCTGACAGATTATAGTAAGAGCCAAATTATGAGGCTCAACTAGTACAAAAAACAAGGAGCTAACACTGCTTTCTGATAAGGCATTAGAGCTCCACATATAACCATAACTCAATGAGCTAAATGCTTTAGACAATTGAGACCAGATAACTAGATAAAAAGTTTCAATTTATAATAGAGAAAACAGACAGTTAGAAGGTGCATAATTACAAGTGAGGGACCAACACTAAGCTAAAATTTCAGCCCCAAATCAGATTCCAATAAAACTTACTGTATGTTACATGATAAACAAAAGACCAATTAAACTAGATAATGAAAAACCTTTGAAATCCCAGAAATACGAAAATCCCCATTAAACAAATTAAATTATGAGTTAAATTCATAAACCAAGGACAGATCAGCTGCAACAATCGCAAGAGAAGTAATATATTAGCAGAAAAGAATGAAGGTGAACTGACCAGAGCCATGGCTTTTTCACAAAATCAAATCTCGAAATCCCAGAAATCTGAAAAACTCCAATAACAGAAATTGAATCACAATCAACAATCAAAAGATCTGCAGAAACGCGCATGAAATTGTAAATAAGTACAACAGATCAAAAAGATTTGATTAGGAGAAGGGTTTATCACTTTACCTGCAGAGTGAAAGAAGCCGTGCGCTCTTGAGGAAATGTGAGCGTGAGAGAAAAATTAGGGTTTCTTGTGGTGGCTATATAGTTTTTTATAACGTGTATACTAAACACACTACTAGTGATTTTTCTAGGGGTACCAGTGCGCCTAAAAGAATATGCCTGGTTCAACAAGGGTAATTCTGGAATTTAAGTCGGGGAGACTTTATATATAGTTTATAATGCAAAATCAAGATCTTGGCATAAAGAAAAAGAAAAAGAAAAAGAAAAAGAAAAAGGAAAAAAAACGTTTCATAAATGATGGCAACTATGATTTATTTTCTTATACAAAAATCAATTTGGTAAACTTTTCTATAATAAAGTATAAACTCAATTCATTATTTTAATCATATGTAATAAATATTGATCGGTCTGGTGAAAGAAAATGTCCCCACAATGTGTCAAACACCCACACCAATAAAAGATTCTTATATCATTTTACGTCTGGAAAAATTAAATGGAAAACAAACAAAAAATTTGATTAGACAGTACAAAAATTTAATTGATATTAAAATTTCCTTATTAGATTTTGGCCTTCTTAGCCTTCCAATTATTTCTATTTGATCGACCTTACACCTAAGCTAAGCATGAAAGATCCAAACACAATCCCATGAGGTATTTATCTTAAAAAAAGTATTACATTAAATAAGAATTTTACACCAACTATAATTTGTTATTTTTATAATTTACTCTCCAAAATTTTACACCAATATTAATAAAATATTAAAAGTGGTTTAATAAGAATTAAAAATTTAATACAATATTAGTGGGATTGTGGAGATTTAACAGTTTTTTTTTTTTTTAATTTAAGAATAGAGATTTAACAGTTGTTGACCAGCCTAATTCTTATTCCTCGCAATCCTTTCTAAACTACAGCCGACCAAGAATTTAGCCAGAAATCAAATCTGTGCAGTCTCCTTGTAAAATTACAGCGAAAAGAAAAGAAAAAAGAAACAAAGAAGAAAGAGATGAGTAAAATCAAAAGTCTGAGCCCTCTGCAATTTTTCTCATGCCTTTTCTTTTCGATTTCTCTTCTATTGGTCCCAGGTTTGACTTCTTCTCTTAATTTTACTTTTAATCAACCCTCTATTTCCGATTGTCTATCATGTATTTAACTTGTTATTATGATTGAAGAAGATCGAAATAGTGATTTCAAGCTAAAATCTTTGAGCCCTAATTTTGTGACTTCTGTCTGAATTGATGTATACTATGAGAAATATGATAAAAGGGAGAAATTTTTTTGTAAGACCATTTGTTATTTATGTTGTAATGATGCAATTTACTTGCCACTTATATTTAGTAATTGATATATCGATGGTTAAATTAAATATTGATTCTAAATTTTATTGAATTTGAGCCATAGATCAAAATTTGAGATTTCAGTACCCAATCAAAGAGTCATTTAACTGGGTTGTCCTAAACCAGTTGAATTCAATAGTGAAATTTGATTTGTTGTTCTTGCTGAACTTGATTGATCTGAATCTGAATCCCTAGGTTGATTGCTTTGTAGGATTGGGTGACAATTCATCCTCAAATGGAAACAAAGATGCGACTAAGAAGTCATCTAATTGGTTGGAAATCCTTATCATAATATTTGGCCTTTTAGCTGCTGTTGCATTTTCTGTTTTCTTGTATAAGCTGTGGCAAAGGAAGAAGAGAGACGAACAGCATTCCCGCCTTCTAAAGCTCTTCGAACAAGACGATGATCTTGAGCTCGAACTTGGCATTCGCGATTGATATTTCATCTGTTTTTATACACATATGTATAACATTGTTCTGGATTTCATTTGACATGTATATTTTGATGATTTTCCTATTGTAATATTGAACTCGAACCCTTTTAATTTCTTATTCACTTCATCGATTTCATATTTTGGTCATTTCTCTACTCTTAGCTTCGTTGGAGAATTTGGAGTTTGTTGAGGTTTTGCAAACCCCACACGACGATTAGCCCACATAAGATTTTCTATCACACGTGTTTGTGTCACACGAGTTCCTTCGTTCATAGATGTATATGTGGACCTACTGAAATTTTAAATTAGGACACTTGTCAATCAATGTACTTACTAGTGTGACACGAAAGAATGTGATAGGAGATCTGTCAAAAGTACCCTCGTAAAAGTGGAGCATGCTGAGTATTAATTTTTTTCAAGAGAAACGATCATTACAACAATATAACACATCAACATCATAGGGAGGTAAAATATCCATTATGCAATTTCACATGGAGGTAAATGGTCCGTTATATTTTGTCAATGTAGGGTTAAGTTTTTCGCATCAAAACGAAATCACAGTCGCATTTTGAAGCATATGTGTAATACATCCATTGAGGAGAGTTAAAACGCTCATTATTAAGTCACGTTAATATGTCTATTTTCATATAAAAGAGAGGTAAGTTGTCCATTAGATATTATATGGACGCAACTTTTGCAAGATTGATATGAATGCGTGTAAGAAAAAATAATCAAAATTTGTTAAGAGTCAAATATTCGTTTCAGATTTAAGAAATTACATGGAAATAATTGAAATGGAAAGTAATGTTGATAGCATGACAAAGAATAAATAACAAGAAGTCATGATTGGGACCACACGTCAATTTTCGTCTAAATTTAACTTGCCCTTTTGAATTCACCAAGACCAACCCTTAAAATATATCAATCACTTAATTAACGTAATTCTGATTTCTACTGTAGTTCAGCTATGCAATTTAGAAGATAACATGTATTGGAGGAGTTGAACTGATGATAGACAGAAGACAAAGAAAGAATGAAGAAGAAGGAACGAAGGAAAAGAATTTGGGAATTAGGGATTCTGTTTTCTTAAATCAGAATTTTAAGTTTTATTTTATTTTTATTTTTGTTTATTTAAAAGCGTAAACACGCTTATGTAAATAGTAGTACATGTAAATAGTAGTACTGTTCACCGCCTTACTTTCTGTATATATATAGCTAGGGTTCGAATGGTGTACAGAACAATTAATTCATAATAATATGTTTACAAGTTTTCTTCTCTCTTTCTCTCCAAGAACACAATCAATTTACATATCAAATTTAAACACTTTTTCTGCTGCACTTTATGAAATCCTATGGATTATAACATGGTATCAGTAAGTTTCTAAATCACTTCCGCTTCAAATTCTATTTTTTTTTCCCCTGTTCTTTCTTCGAAGATTGTCATCATCTTCCCCTGTTTTCTTCTTCTCTTGAAGTTTTGCTTTCTTGCGTTTTTTTCTCCTGTTTCAGAGGTTTTGTCCTCTCTTTTCTTGAAGTTTTGTCTTCTTGAAATCCATTATTTTTTTTACTGGAGCCTTCTCCCCTTCTTTTCCAGTTTTTTCCTTCTTGAATCCTAGTCAAGAATCATGTCTACAGAATCTGGCATACATTCTTCTTCCAACCCCAGTTCCAATTCTCGTTCCAGATTGCCAATGGAAGACCCTTCCACACCCTTTTTTCTTCATCCATCAGACGGCCCTGGCCTTCTTCTTGTTCAGAATAAACTGATGGGTGACAATTATGCTGCTTGGGCACGTTCAATGTCCCTAGCATTAAATGTCAAACACAAAATAGGGTTCATAAATGGAACTTTAACAGATCCTGGACACTCTGATCCAATCTTGCAAGATGCATGGTCTAGGAATAATGATATAGTAGTTTCTTGGATTTTAAATTCTGTTTCTACAGAAATTCATTCCAGTATTATTTACACTACAATAGCCAAAGAGATTTGGGATGACTTGCAAGCAAGATTCCAACAAAGCAATGGGCCAAGGGTTTTTCAACTACGTAGGGATCTTGCCACTCTTACTCAAGACAACCAATCAGTCAACATCTACTTCACAAAATTAAAATCAATTTGGGATGAGTTACACACTTATAGACCTACATTGGTTTCTTGTCCTGGAAACTGTGGTAATGCACAGAAAATTCACTCTCATAATCAAGAAGAGTATGTTATGGCTTTCCTCATGGGATTAAATTCTTCTTTTGAAACTCTAAGGGAACAGATTCTTCTCATGGATCCTTTACCTCCTATAAGTAGGGTATTTTCCCTTGCTACACAAACTGAAAGGCAAAGACTGGTAGGACAGAGACCCCTATTAGACTCATCTTCATCCATGGCTTTTGCATCCAAAACTTCTACACATCAATTTCAACAAACTCAAACCCCACGCCCTTACAACCAATTCAAACAACACAACCAATCCACTACCACTTTCAAAAAGAAAGACAAGCCTACTTGTTCACATTGTAACATTCAGGGACATACAATAGATAAGTGCTACAAGTTACATGGGTATCCACCTGGTTATCAGTTTAAATCTAAACAACAGAATTTCCAGAATAATTCAGTTAACCAAGTATCTGAGGACTCTCATTCAATCAATAACAATCAGAGGTTTCAGACTAGTTTTTCTACTACTGGTGATGCAAATCATCCAATCAATCCTCTACTACAGAGTTTTACTGCTGAACAGTGTCAACAATTGATGAACATTCTTTCATCACAAGTTCAATTTCCTGGTGCTTCTTCCTCCACTTCACCTAATGATTCAGCACACATTTCTTGTGTTTCTGGTATTTGTTCTAATACCTATGATCCTATTATTTCAATTTCTAAACATTTTTGGATTATTGATTCTGGAGCTTCCAAACATATTTGCAATAACAAATCATTATTTACCTTTTTGACTCCTATTAGTGATGCTAAAGTGGTTCTACCTGATTCATCTACTTTTACTGTTTCTGAAATAGGGGATGTTTTTATAAACACTAATCTGGTGCTCAAAAATGTTTTTTATATTCCTCATTTCAAGTTTAATCTAATCTCTGTAAGTGAGCTTCTAAAACTAGATAATTTAGTTATCAAATTCACACCTACTTCATTCCTGATTCAGGACTATCAAGAGAGGATGATTGGAAAGGGTAGTCTTCAACAGGGCCTCTACATTTTGGACCAACAAGAAAACACAAGACAACTACATGCACATTGCAATAAGGTCTCCTTCACCACTTGGCATAGAAGATTGGGACACCTACCTATAAAGGCTATGAATAAACTTAGAAATGTTTTAGATTTAGGGACTTCTCATAATTGTAATGACATTCCTTGTTACATTTGCCCTTTAGCCAAACATAAAAGGCTGCCATTTCCTAAATCTGTCACCACTTCTAATGCTATTTTTGATTTGGTTCATTGTGATCTATGGGGTCCTTTTCATATAACATCACATACTGGTCATACATACTTTGCTACTATAATAGATGATTACTCAAGATTCACTTGGGTCTGTTTTTTATCAAAAAAATCTGATATAGGTTCTGTTATTCCAACATTTATAAATATGATTAAAACTCAGTTTAATAAATGCATTAAAGTTTTTAGAAGTGATAATGCACCTGAGTTATGTTTTACAGATTTGTTTGCTAAATTTGGTATCCTACATCAATTTTCTTGTGTTGAAACTCCACAACAAAATTCAGTTGTGGAGAGAAAACACCAACATTTATTAAATATTGCAAGAGCTTTATATTTTGAGTCTAAAGTGCCTCTTACTTTTTGGAATGAGTGTGTTTCTACTGCTGCTTTCTTGATTAATAGAACTCCTTCTAAGATTCTTAATTACAAATGTCCTTATAACATTTTATACAACAAAAATGTTGATTATAATTCTTTCAAAACTTTTGGATGTCTTGTTTTTGCTTCAACATTAAAACAGGGAAGGTCAAAATTTGATCCTAGAGGTAGGATTTGTGTATTTCTTGGATATCCTTTTGGGACAAAAGGATATAAATTGTATGATATTCAAACTACAGAGGTTTTTATATCCAGAGATGTGATTTTTTATGAAAATAATTTTCCTTTTCATACTTTAAATAAATCTGATCAGGATTCACAGGACAATAATATATTTCCTTCTGAAAAATCTTTTACTTATGATTTTCCTGATTCTACTTCTTTTGAACAATCTTTTATACCTTCTGTTAATCCTTCTACTAATGATTTGGATTCTGGAATAGATTCTGAATTTATTCCTGATAATTTTACTGAAACTAATATTGTTCCTTTAAGGAAATCTACTAGAGAATCTAAAAAACCCTCATACCTAACAGATTACCATTGCAGTGCTCTTAAGAATTTCACATCTAGATATCCATTATCCAATGTTCTACAATACAATAACCTATCTGACAGTTATAGGTCTTTTATTAACAATGTTTCATCTGAAATTGAACCCTCATATTATCATCAAGCTATTAGTAATAGTAAATGGAGAGAGGCCATGAATTCTGAAATTCAGGCATTAGAAGATACTAAAACTTGGATCATTGTTCCACTTCCTAAAGATAAAAAGTCTATTGGGTGCAAATGGGTATATAAAATTAAAAGGAATCCAGATGGCTCTATTGATAGGTATAAGGCTCGGTTAGTAGCCAAAGGTTATACTCAAAGGGAGGGGATAGATTATAATGAAACATTTTCACCAGTTGCTAAATTAGTAACTGTTAAGGTACTTTTAGCATTAGCTGCCACAAATAATTGGGAATTATGTCAACTTGACATAAATAATGCTTTTTTATATGGAGACCTAGATGAGGAAGTGTACATGGACCTTCCTTTAGGGTATAAATATCCTAAAACTACAGCTTCTGTCAAAAATGTTTGTAAGTTACAAAAATCTCTTTATGGTCTTAAACAGGCTTCTAGACAGTGGAATGCCAAGTTTACTGATGCATTAAAGGAATTTGGTTTTTCACAATCAAAATCTGATTATTCATTGTTTACTAAGGGAAAAGACACTAACTTTATTGCTCTTTTATTATATGTAGATGACATTGTTCTTGCAGGTCCTGATATTAAGCAAATTTCTCTTCTAAAGGATTTTCTTTTAACAAAATTTAAATTGAAAGACATGGGATCTCTTAAATATTTTCTTGGATTGGAGGTTGCAAGATCAACTAAAGGGATATGCTTGAATCAAAGGCAATATGCTCTTCAAATCCTAGAGGAGACAGGTTATCTAGGGTGTAAACCTTTATCTTTGCCTATGAATCCTAGAACCAAATTTAACTCAGAAGATGGAGATCTTTTGGATGAAGAAGAAATTACACAATATAGAAGGTTGATAGGAAGATTACTATATCTAACTATCACCAGGCCAGATATTTGTTTTTCAGTTCACAAACTCAGTCAATTTGTTTCTAAGCCTAGAATTCCTCATTTACAAGCTTTACATCATATTTTAAGATATGTTAAATCTTGCCCTGGTAAAGGTTTGTTTTATTCTTCTACTTCTTCACTAACTTTGAGTTCTTTTGCAGATGCAGACTGGGCATCTTGCAAAGATACTAGAAAATCCACTACAGGTTTCTGTGTTTTCTTAGGAGATTCACTTGTTTCTTGGAAATCAAAGAAACAAGTAACTGTTTCTAAATCCTCTGCAGAGGCAGAGTATAGAGCTTTGGCCACTGTTTCCAGTGAATTGGTTTGGATAAAGCAATTACTTAATGACTTACAAGTTTCTGCTAATTATCCTACTCTTCTATATTGTGATAATAATTCAGCAATTCATATTGCAAGTAAACCTATTTTTCATGAAAGAACTAAACACATTGAAATAGATTGTCATTTTATAAGGGAACAAGTTGAGCAAAAACGCATAAAACTCATGCCTATTCATACAGACAATCAATTAGCAGATTTGTTTACAAAGGCTCTACACTTACCTCGTTTTTTGCAGTTGTTGTCCAAGATGAAGCTGCTCGATATCCATGCTCCATCTTGAGGGGGGAGTATTGGAGGAGTTGAACTGATGATAGACAGAAGACAAAGAAAGAATGAAGAAGAAGGAACGAAGGAAAAGAATTTGGGAATTAGGGATTCTGTTTTCTTAAATCAGAATTTTAAGTTTTATTTTATTTTTATTTTTGTTTATTTAAAAGCGTAAACACGCTTATGTAAATAGTAGTACATGTAAATAGTAGTACTGTTCACCGCCTTACTTTCTGTATATATATAGCTAGGGTTCGAATGGTGTACAGAACAATTAATTCATAATAATATGGTTTACAAGTTTTCTTCTCTCTTTCTCTCCAAGAACACAATCAATTTACATATCAAATTCAAACACTTTTTCTGCTGCACTTTATGAAATCCTATGGATTATAACAACATGTATTATTGACTCTTTGCTAAATAATATTTATGTTTGCCCCTTTTCATAAAAAGTTTTATCTTTACAATTATGTTAATTTCGTTTTACGTAATGATGTTTGTTCCATCTAATTATAACATATCTATCTTTTTTATATTGAATTGCTCCTCTTTTCATATTTGGATATTATATCTCTCATTGTGACTTCGTAGAACCAAGAAAACATACTCTAACATAGTAATTTTTCTTCATATTATGTGTTAAATCTTCGTTGAAATTTTAGCAAAACTTATCTAATACATCGCCATAAATAATCCGACTTGAAGAACGATCTATGCCAAAGTAAACCTTAATTTTATCTATTTCCTTGCACTATTGTGGTTTGCAAGGCTTCAAACAAAATGGTTCTTTACTAAGTCCCCTATTATCATGTCCGTCCATTATTTACAAGTTTGGTTCAACTATGATTCCTTAGTTTTAAATTTCTAATTCAACAAATGAAAAACAAAAATTGTTTGGTTCAATATTTGTCATTCTCATACATTAAATTTTTCATTATTTACGAATGAACTATAATTCGACTTTGACACTCATCTTTTAAGTTTTCATTGTTGTAGGATCCACACAAAGATTACAACTTGATACGTACCCTTAACCCAAATTAAAGATTCTTGTAAGAAAAATTTCTAGGTCCCACGTTAATTGATCTTGAGCTTACCTTTTTCTATTTCTATCTAAAACGTCATTTACTCGCCTAGCTCTAAAGCCAGATTCTACTTTATTACTCATATTTGTTGAGAGAATTGTAATTTTGGTACCGTGCTTTAGGTCAATTCTCACTTTTGGTACACCATTTTGTATCAAATACATAAATACATTGGTACCACATTTTAACAAATTGTGACACATTTTGTACCGTCGTTAAAAATCACCGTTAAGTGGTGACGTGACAGTTAAGTTATATTGCAAAGTAGATGCCAATACTTATGTAGACTGACAATTTTACCCGATAACATTTCAGGCTACCAAAATAGCCTCACTTCTTCAAATTTACTGACTATTTTAGTCTACGTTGTTGACAAATTTCAAAATTGACTCGAATAAGACCACGTGCGGACAAATTTGAGATTTTACTTATAATATTTACATAATTAATTTAATTTTATAAACAATATTAATATTAATAAAAATTTGGAAAAAAATCTGCACGTGGTCTTATTCAAGTCAATTTTAAAATTTGGCAACAATGTGTCAATCATCACCAAATTTGGAGATGGGGGGCTATTTTAGTAGCCTGAAATGTTATGGGGTAAAATTATTAGTTAGCATAAGTATTCGCATTGCAATAAGACTTAATTTTCACGTCACCACTTAACGGTGATTTTTAACGGCGGTATCAAATGTGTCACAATTTGTTAAAATATTGTACCAAATATGTTGAACACATAAAACGGTGTACCAAAAGTGAAAATTGACCTAAAATGCGGTTCCAAAAGTGCAATTCTCTCCATATTTATTGGAGTATATATTCATTTGTATATATATTCATCAAACCCATGATTTGTTATATTTTCGCATCGACACTATTTTCCTCAACCTCTCACAAGTAAAAGAAGAAGAAATAAACCTAGTATTATATATAGCCAAGATTAATATGCTTATACATAATTTCGCTGAATATTAATTAGTAAGAATATCTAATGTTGGCCACCTCAAATATTTTTGTTTGAGCTTTTGAGAAACGTTCTCAGTTCTCACACTTTTTTACATTTTCCAAATTAAAAACATTTGAAAATTACGTCACTTTAGAGACTTTGTCATACACACATTCAATTTTTTCCAAGTATATGAAAATCAAGGACATTTCAAAATATCATCTAGACCTCTGCAAGCATTTTAAGAAATATTAATGATAGTGTTTTTAGAGACTTAGATGATTTTCTGAAATGTTCTCGATTTGGATGCATTTGTAAATGATTACACTTTGAGTTTATATGCGAGAAGAACCCAAATTTCAAGACGTAACACTATATTTGAGAAATAGAAAATATTATTTGTTTGATTTTCTCGGGAATTAGAAAATGCGTCCTTAAAATTCAAACAAACGGGACTTTAACATTTTCTTGGAACAACTACCAACCTATATATATAGGGTTACATCCACTTTCCCCAAATTTTGAACTATTAACATTCACCTCCCCTAACCTTTGCAAATTTTATTAAAAACAACATATTTGAATGCAAATAATTCAAAATCCGAGGAATGTGGATGCATTTCACCCTTTAATTGCAAGAAAACTAAAAAATTTAGAAGTTAGAGGGTATCACTATTGTTAAAACATTTGATTTATTATATAAAAGAATTGTCCCCTTTGTAATGGTACAACATATGGATTTAATGTACCAACATGTTGTTGGGGTTATGTGAATAGAAATGAGGGAAAAACACTTTTGATATCAAACTTTAGTTCAAAAAACATATTTGATATCAAGATTTTCGGAAGAACACATTTCATACCATGATTCACACCATCTTAACATATTTACTTTTGCCGTCAATTTTCGGATGGAACTCAACACGTGCCATCAATTGTGGGTTTTTAAAACCCGTCCATGTTTTCCCTCCCATTGTCAACTTAACGGCGCATGAGCGGTACGTGCTGAATTTCATCCGAAAATTGACGGCAAAACTAAATGTGTCAGGATTGTGTGAATCATGGTATGTAATGTGTTTTTTCAAAAAGCTTGGTACAAAATGTGTTTTTTGGACTAAAGTTTTGCATCAAAAGTGTTTTTCCCTCGATTAGAAATAGTTTTAAGTAAGGATTGCGTATTTTCGGTCTAAAAAGGTACATTTTGAATTGATATGAAAATGTGTATTTTAAACCGAAACATTGCATTGTTTGTAGTGAAATGCAATCCACACAATGTGTCCCTTAAAAAACAACTCTTCATGCCCCATAAATACAAGACAAAGTCTGGCCAACTAAGTATAGAAGGATTATTCATCTCCCTTCTCTTAAGTTCTTCACTTAAAACTATGTCCAAATTTTCTGTTTGCTCAAGTTCGTCGTGAGTTCTTTGTTTGTGCAAACAAGAAGCATCAAACTGTTGTATCTTGGGAGACTACCGGGGATCGACTGTGTGCACCGTAGACATCCCGAAAGTATTGTCTTAAGGAGATTGCTTCCGCAACCTCAATCTTAATTATCATTTCCTATTGCATGTTTTGGTTGAAGAGTTCTTCGGAGTAATTTCAATCAAGTAAGTATGTTTACATGCTTTAATCACGTATATTATTATGCGTTTTAATGCACATATTGTTCGACACCAACACATGTAATTGGTCTAGTGGAAGAGATTAGTTACTACGAAGTAGCGAACCCAGGTTCGAATCTCAAAATGTATTAATTAAACCTTTGAGAAATAAAATATATATATATATATATATATATATATATATAAATTTTATGTAAAAGAAAACAAATATGCCCGCCTTCTTTTCCTCTTCAAAGTTGAGCCTAAATAGTAAATATGTAACAATTCACATTAAGTTTGTAGATGTTATGGTAAAAATGCACTTTAAGGTTCAGACTTCAGAGCTATATATGTCGTAACTAATCTTCACAAAAAGGTGACTAGTTAAGATTTCCCCTAAACTAATACGACCTGAACCCGAATTTGTTCTCCAATTTTCATTTTGAGTGTTACTATTCTTTTATGTAATTTCCTTCTGATTTTTTTAATGTCTCTTGATCACATTTTCTCTCTAAAATCTTATTATTATTATTATTATTATTATTATTTTCATTTCACATAATCAATAACGTAGACTAGAGTGAAAAGGGTAAAAAAAAAAAGCATATATTAGTTCCACTTAATATAGTTATTAGTTCTGAACTTTAAATTTTCCTTTATTTATGCATGCAACTTAGGCTTTATATAGATCACGTTAAGCATAGTTTTAGTATTAACATGACCAATACATGTTTCAAAAATGGGTGGGGGTGGGGAAGGAAAGAAAACGCTATAACTTAATCCAAGTTCATATTATTTGAAGTGGATACATCTTATAAAGGAAATATATATTGTTTGACAAGTGTACAACTCAAAATTTGTTAAATTTTCAACAAATATATAAGTGTGCATGTCTTAGTTCAAAACTTTAAATTTTCCTTTATTTATCCATGCAACTTAGGCTTTATATAGATCAATTTAAGTGTAGTTTTTAGTATTAAAAATGACCAATATTTGTTTCAAAATGGGGGAAAAGAAAAACGTTGTAACTTAATTCATGTTTATATCATTCGAAGTAGAGATATATATAGAAATATACATTGTTCGACAAGTGTACCAACTTAAAATTTGTTAATTTTTAAATAAATATATAAGTGTACATGTGCACCAAAATATTGCATCAAATGAAGTCTATTTTACGACTATAAGTCTATAATAGATAACGTGTTTTATGACCTTGTACAACATGTTTTTGTTCATGAGCTAACCTAGTATAATGGAATTTAAGGGGATAGGAAACAATTCATAATGTGCTAGCCCTAGGAACCCCTACTTTTATTTTAAACCTTTTTTTTTTCTCAAAGGCATTCAGGTCAAGACCCGACTAAATTATTTTCAAAATGCGTCAAGTATATTGTATGAAAATTTCTCCCAGTTATATAGCCAGGGAATCCCGAATTATTAGAGTCTATGTTATGTACAACTTGTCACACGATTACTTACTTTGGCTATTTAATCACCTACTAGTGTTGGATTATAACCATGTTGTCTTCTCGTTATAGTGAATTAATATAGCATATAATCAAACATTATAGTCTCATAACTGAGATTATATATGTACTAGTTTTGTGTGTTTTTTGTAATTATCTAGTCTTTCAATTCGTAAGACATTAATTCCTGAATATTATAATGTGTAGATAGAAAGTATTATTTATAAAGGGCACATGAGTCGCAAACTAGGCCATATAAAGACCGTTGGTAAAGGATGAGGCTCCAGAATCAAGGGATTTTGGGTTCAATTTCCACTAATGTGAGTTTTTTCCTTACATAATACTAGTGTTTGTTAATTAATCCTCTATTTGTAGTTTAATTGTAATTCAATAGATTTATGATTTAGTGATATTGATGTAATGATATTATGTAATGATCATTTCTCTTAAAAAAATAGACACCTAAAAACACAAAATAATTTACACATTTTGTACCACATGTTTTGAAAACACACATTAGATACCACAATTTGACAACCCTTGATAAATTTGTTTGCCTTAAAGAGTTTGGAGATGCAATTTAGACAACATCTAAATCTACAACTATTCCTCGATTTGACATTAAGTTTAAAGAATTGTTAGAGTTTGATCATAATTTAATAAACTGGTTTTGACGTGCGATAAAACAAAGTACATCAATAAACGTCAAATTGTGATATCAAATGTGATTATCCAAAAAACTTGTACCAAATTAATGTGTAAAATAAAATAAATTGTAGTATAAAAAGTGTAATTCAATTCTCTCCCATATATTACATCAAAATAATATTAGACCATATATAACTAATACTGTATGTACATGAATTGACCTAGTATAATGTAATGGAATCCAATGGGATATATTGCCCTAATTAATTTTGGCTAATTACAAACAGGGGCATGCACGTACGTACTTTATGAAGGGCAAATGAGTCCATTCAGAAAGGCTGAGACCACTGCTGTTTATGGTGAGAATTCTCCAGCAGAGCTGCTAATAATCACTAGCCCACAACATCACGCTTAGTTCATATTTGGAAACAATGTCATTTTCTTTGCCAGCGAAAGAGATATTTTATATATACGTACATATATATGTATGTATACACCGAAATGCAATTACCTAGAAGCTAGGGATCGGATATACAAAGAAAGAAAGAAAAAGCTATATACTATAAAAATAATTAGGGCCGGTGAGTTAATTGTTAATTATGAATATGATTCATTCAAGAGTTTGAGTTTTAGGGAAATCAAACTTTCAGAAAAGCATTAAAACTCGCCGGGAAATAGCAATTTTTTCAGAAGAAGAAAGGTAACTCATATTGATGACATCAATCATCTTATGAAGAAATTAAAAACTAAAAAAATCAACTTCTTTTTTTATTATTATTATTAATTAGCTACCTAGCTCCTTTCTTACATGGGATTTGGGCACAGTTCCAAATGTTTTCTCTTTGCTTGTTTTTTTTTTCTACATGACTCTTGGTCAAGCATAGATCTGCTACCACAACTCAGAAAAAACCTTTTATTTTTTTTCATGGTTTTTCATTCCCAAGAAATGCTTCAAATAATTTTGATGCATATTTTTGCTGTTACAATCAGACATGTTCAAGAAGATTTTGATGGCTTTTGTTTTTACATTGTGATAACCCTTTTGTTCCTTCTTCTTGCTACATATGATGTTTTCTCCTTTCTCTGTCGTTTCAGAAACCTCTAATAAAATTTTTGCTTTACTTAATTTATGAATGAAGAGGAGGGCATCTTTCAAATATTCTCATTTTATCTTTTTTTTCTTCTTATTTTTCAAAACCCTACAGAGGAATTGAAATTGTCTATCTATTATGTCTACCTGTTTAAATCTGCATAGAAATTCAGAAAGAAGCCCTAGATCTTGGGATTTATGTTTTGCATCATTAATTTTTGTGCTGTAAATCCATGATGGCTCATACCATATATTATAGTATCTGATTTTATTAAATAATATTAAAATCATTTCAAATGTATGTATTCTTCATTTGCTGTACAAGTATTTCCTCCTACTCTACTAAAAATACATGATTAATAATACTAGTAATTAAAACCTTTTGGTTATTATTGTAAGATTTAATAAGTTTCAGATTTTCTATGATTTATTATCAACATATAGGTTTATATACCTGGGAAATTAAAAATTGTTTTTAATGAAATATTAGGGTTTGGGATCGAAATGGGAAGAGGAAAGATTGAGATAAGGAGAATCGAGAATAACACGAATCGACAGGTGACGTTCTGCAAGAGAAGAAATGGGCTAATGAAGAAAGCTTATGAACTATCAGTTCTGTGTGATGCTGAAGTTGCACTTATTGTTTTCTCTAGCCGTGGTCGGATCCATGAGTTTGCCAACAACAAGTACTTAATTCTTACTTTTCTTTCTTATATATATATATATACATATAAATTCTACTTCTATACCATTTTCTGATTAATTAATAAATTTTTGTTCGGTCTTAATTAAAAACTTTGAAAAAGGAAAACTCTTCAACTTGCTTTTATACATTTCTTTGAAGCTTTCACTTGAGTTCTATATGATATAATAATAGATCTTGATTTGTTTGTTAAAAGAATTGTGCATCATCTAATCAAAGGATTTTTTTTTGTCATGGGGTATAACTTTTTATTGAGAAAAAAAACTTAATTCAGTAGATCTTGATTTTCCCTTTAATTTGCAATTAAAAATTGTGCAGCAGTTATGAGATAGAGGACTTTTTTTTTTTTGTGGTCATGGTGTATGATATCCTATTTGTTGTTGGTTATGATTTCATTGAATTGATTTAATACACTTCTAATTTATATAATTTTCTCACAAATAAATTGAAATGGTGGTAGTTCAAAATTAAGAGATAATAAACAAATATCTCCTTATGATAATAAGTTAAAAGCAAATACACTGAATTTTCTTATCTAAGTACAACATAACAAAAAAGCTCTGGCAAATCTTGTGCAGACACAATTACTTAGAAGAAAATTGAAAATCATAATAGGTTCTGATTCTTTCACATTTTTGTTGTTTAAGACTTCCAGTTAACTTTATTGACTTACTTTCCAATTTTGTCCTTTTCTAGCATTATACAATTAATAATGCTTTCAATTTTTTTGAACTGAAAGTCTATCTGCAGCAAGTAGCTTTGTTTGTGTTTCAATATTATAAAGGTAATAGACATTCAATAGTTTCAGGTTGTTTGCTTTTCTAGTTTCATGTTAGCTTATTTCATATATTTTAGCCTATATAATATGTATTGTGAAGGACACAGCATTTGTATTTTTTATTTATATAAAGGGTTTCATGTAATTTTAAATTTCAGTGTTTCTGTAAAGTTGCTTATTTCCATTCCTAGCTTTCAAGATTTTCTGCCACTTTTCTGCTTAATCAATAGATAACTCGGATTCTTTTCTTTCAGTTACATTTTATTTTCAAAAGTTAACTATATATATAGTTTACGTTCGATACTTGTACAGATTTTTCTTGTAGCCTATTTGTATTGTCTTTTTAATTTCTAGAATATATATGTTTGTAATGTTTATTTGGTGCATGCAGCATTAGGTCAACCATTGATCGATACATGAACGCCACTTCAGATGCTTCAAATTCATACACAACTCATGAGATCAATGCTCAAGTAAGTAGTGCTAATCATCAGATTGTATAGTACTCACGAGCTCGTCTATATATGTATAAATTTCATTTTCTTGCCTATATTTTAATTTCTGGATAAAATTAATTAATGCAGTTTTATCAGCAAGAATCCAAGAAGTTGCGCCAGCAAATACAGATGCTCGAGATGTCCAACAGGTAAAATGCCAGAAAAGTATTTATATTATGATGAAAATGCATGTTTGATTAAAATAGGATCGATCTTGGGATTTGTTAAACTGTCACAAATTATTAATGATGAAAAAATCAATTAAATTTCACATGTAGGAATCTTATGGGTGAAGGTTTGGGGTCTTTAAATATGAAGGAAATGAAGCAGCTCGAAACTAGGATTGAGCGTGGCATCACAAGAATAAGGGCCAAAAAGGTAAAAAGAAAAAATTAAAAAAAAAAAAAGTTCCCCTAGACCATGTTCTAGCTATACTAATTCTTGATGTTAACTAATTAACAGCATGAAATGATACTTGCTGAAACTGAGGATTTGCAGAAGAGGGTAAATTTCTAAACTTATATAGTTAATTCCAGCACTAGTATATATATTATTTCATCCTTTAATATTTCTCATTTAAAAGTAACCTCGATCCAAATCCAATAGGAAATTATGTTGGAGCAGCAAAATGCGTGCATCAGAGCAAAGGTAATTTTAACAAATATGAGTGAGAACTAATTAAGTTAAATTGAAACAAAGATTGTTTGTCATGGACTTAAGTTGTCGTCAAATTTCAGATACAAGAAAACGAGAAGCTTCAACAACTTAGCATGATGCCGAGTGGACAAGACTATGCTTTCCAGGCTTATTTTGCTCGGGATATGCTCCAACTTAACATGATGGATAGTTTAACTGCATATCCTGTTCATGACAAGAAGACTCTTCATCTCGGGTGCTTAAACATTTAATTATAAAGCTTTATTAACTCTAATTAAATCGTATTTAAATAATTTTTTGTGACCTAAGTTTCTCTTCTTGCTGATGCAGGTAATCAGTCAAGATCTAGATAAGTCCTAAATAAAGTGCTTATTATTATAATATGTATTGTGGCTTTTTAGAGACATGAACCACTCACTGTTAATGTGTATTTGACAATTTCTATTCTGTTTTTGTCACAATTTCAAGATTACTTATATTATGCTGAAATAATTCTGATACTCATGGTTGATTCTTGAGTTACTATAATGTGCAGCTATATATTATGCAAAGAATCATAACATTCTATGTTACCATTTACAAACATCTAAGGAAAACTTAACCAAATGCAAAATTGTGAATTAAAAGCTCAAAATACTAATATATATAAGCATATTCAGTATCAAGCATAACAAAGTAGCAAAAATAATGTGTACATTACACCCCAATATATAATAAGCATATATAAAAGGAGCACAACTGAAAGTATACTTTTGGATTCCTAGAAAAAGCTATATATGCATGATGCTTAGTAGCTAGTAGTATACATTATTACAAAATAACACAGTTTTTTTCAGTTTTCTTTCGCAGCTCCTTGCTCTCAACCCGAGCTCTAGCTAAATCCTCTCTAGTTTTTTCAGTTTTCTTTCGCAGCTTCTCGCTCTCAACCTGAGCTCTCTCTAAATCCTCTCTAAGTTTTTTTATTTTAGCTTCCGCCACTGCTTCTCCCTTCAGTCGGGCAGCTTGCTCCTCTTCCAATCTCTGTTCAAGCCTAAGAATGGTCTCTTGGAGCTTTGACTCTACCTATAAAAGAACATTATGAACCAAATTATAGTAAGGTACATATATGAGCACACATTATAAAATTCATAAATTTTGGAAAAAAAAACCAAACTATATACCATCTCAGTCATTTTCTTAAGCTGCTCTTCACATGATTTATTGAACTGCATTTGAAATTCAGAGATTTCCTGCATGGAGTTCCCTTCAAATTCCACACTTTGATCACGCAGTTTCAATGCTCCCTTCTGTTAAATAACAAAACAGGGAGCGGTATAAAAAGAATCATTAATATTTTCGGCAACAATTAATGTGGCGGTCAACAAAAAACATTCACCTTCAGTTCAACAAATAGCTCATTTGTAAATGGTCTCCCATCATTTTTATCTACAACCTCGTTCACAAGGGAAATAAGCTGTTTCAGTTGTTTAGATTTCTTTACTTCATCTTTGGTCTTGTTATCAAAGAGAACCCGCCTATTTCCACACATTTTGACAATTTCCTATGTCGAGACAAGTAATAATTGAGCAAAATTAGAATATTTATACTGGAAATAGACAGGAAAAATACGAAAATAATAGTGCAAAGAAGGGAAAATTGCATTTTTAGTTCCACATGATTGGAGTCTCAGAAAATTCCACTTTTATGATCAAAAGTGCAAGACACTTTAAAAATTGGGACCAAAATCGCTGAGGGTCCAATCATGTGGGACTAAAAATGCAATTTGCCTGTAAACGAAAACTAAAGAACAGAGCAGATCAAATATATTTCAACCTCTTTTAAGATATATGCATATCATGAGACATGGCAAGCTAAAAGAAATAGGTGAGAATGATAACGCAGTAAATAGTTAAGATAATAGTGGACACTTTGCATAAGAAAATGATGTAGAAGTCGCAAAGAGTGTGCACTATATTTTCATTTACGAAAAAAATTGTATATCAAAGTCCTAAAAGTAAGAAGTAGCAGAAATTATGAGCATACCTTTATATCTGGTCTTGATAAAGAGTGAAATAATTAGCTTGCCTGATTATATCAGGGTAACATCTAAGCCAATGTTCCTTTAAATCAATGTCACATCTAAGTAAACTATCAAATAAAGAATAACTACAATTTTCCTTGTTGCATAAAACTTCTCATCTAAAAATATCACATAATGAAATCCCACAAAAGCTTTAAAATTCTAATTTGTTAGTTAACTCACATTATCTTTTCACTTACAAAAGTTTTGCTGGATCATAGTAGTTAATGTCGCGCTATTGGGGCCTTTTTTTTTAGGCTATTAACTACAAATTTGTTCGTTAATTCACTTCAGCTATAGCGAGCGCTACTGGGGCTATTAACTACTATGTACTCTATACAATCAAACAAAACTTAGACCAACATATAACAAGAAAGACGAACAACAGAGAGGTTTGGACTTTGGACAGAATGCTCTACCTTCAAAGACCCAAGTGAATGACGGCCCAAGTAATCATCCAGAGTCTTTCCACTATCTTCAAGGTCATCACCACCGGTGAAAACTACAATCATGTAGTCACTGATACTGCTACCAAAGAATTTCCGCAAGCTATCAACAGCGGCTTCTTCTTCCCTCGTAAAGCGACTTCTAACTGAGAGGACCACAAGAACAGCATGGATACCATCCTTTGCCATTTTGATGCATCTAATAATTTCCTTTCCGATAAGTTCAGTGTCACCGGAGAAATCAAATAACCCTGGAAATTTACGGATTTATTGAAGTAAAACCAATTAAAGACATACTAATAAATTATTCTTGCTTTATAGAAATACTTACCTACACTTCACCTATTTTATATGTTCATCATTTTTTTACATTATCCTTATATCTTCTCCTATTGTTTCATAAAAAGATAACTAATTGGAAATACGAATTAATATTATTTAGTACCCGGAGTGTCAATCACATTAAGAATCTGGCCGTCTTCTAGTACAGTGTAATGCAGCTCACAAGTAGTAGTGACACCATCTGAGCTAGGCATCGAATCAAAAGCTTTACGGCTAAGAATACTATTGCCGGTAGCACTCTTTCCGTTCCCTGCTCGTCCTACTAAAACTAGAGTTCGAACTTCACTGGAAGGTGAAGCAAACTCCCAGTCATCAACATATGCACTTCCCCCCATTTTCATTCAATTAACTGATCTGCAGATAGACCAAGAAAGATGCACATTCAATTAGAGTGAAATGAAAAGAAAGAAAAAACCCTATGTTTTGCCTAATTGGCAAAAATCACCTTGTGATATTTTTATTAGCAAAAACTCCCGTGTGCTATTTTTTATTAGCCAAAAATACCCTCCCAACCAAGAGTACATATTTTGCTGGAAAAATGACATACCCTTTTATGCGAAAATACCTCTATTCACCTATAAAAAGTTGACAATATTAAAAATTGGCAATAACCCACTTGTTCACATATAAATTGACAATAACCTTTGTATTTACTTAGAAGTAATTCAAATGGATGCAGTAAGCTATTAAAATGTCCATACATTTTTTTGCTAATAAAAATAGCTTGGGAATCTTTGCTGATTAGGCAGAGACCCAGGGGATTTTTGCATTTAGCTCCATCAAATTAAACAAAACTCAAATGTTGTAAAACTAAAGATAAACAATATATTCACATCATCAGTTTCAGCAAAACTATGTTTAGATTTCTATTTAAGGGTAAAATATATATGGGGATTCAAAAGTTTCGATCTTTAGTAGAAAAAATTCTTTAAAATCAAACGCATTTACATATACACATAACCATTAAATAAAATAAACAAAATGTCTAAAACCCAAAACCCTCTTCACAAGAATGGAGAAAGATTAAAACAAACATCGGACATTAAAAATTAAAAACCAAAAGAAGATTCAAACTATATTCAAACTCACCTTGTTCAGGAGAATTAATGAATGAAAAGGGAATTAGGGAAAGCGAGTAGTAAATATAGAAGATGAGTTTGTATATAGGTCCGACTGTACGAGTACTTTTAGGAGTAGCAATAAGCATGCAGACTCTTCCTCGAGATTGGAACCGTTTTGAGCCCTCGATTCTTTAAGTGCTCGATCTTGACCGTTCGATGGAAGAGATGCTAATTGTGCTTAGATTTCTTCTTTGCTTTCATTTTAGGGAAAATTCCACTCTTTTCCTGATCTTCACCGGATCTTATTTAATCCCCTCAACTATTAAATATATCTTAAATAGTTTCATAAAATGGAAAAAAGTTAGGATCTAACATAATATTTCATCCAGCTTTAATAATGTGGCTTTGAACATTTTCACATGTTTTCACTCAATATTTGAATTTTTTTCACTTTGTCACCCAACTTTTGAATGTTTTCGCACTTTTCACCCAACCTTTGAACATATTTTGTCGACGAACATCCAAAATTAATAATCTGGAACATTTTTAATAGTTGAGAAGATAAATGAAAACTCACAAAAATTAAGGGGCAAAATAAAATAACGTTCAAAAGTTAGATATTCACTTCTTTTTATTCGTATTTTACAAGTCAATGGGATAATAAAGGTCCTTCTCCACATAATTGTAACTTGATAATTCGATTGAAATGTTGCCTTATAGACTTCTTATTAGAGAATAGTTTATATGGTGGTTTTTTTAGCAAAATTAGTTTTAACTTTTAAGTTTTAACGTGATTTTTAAATGTTTAGCATCAAAAGCGAATTTTTTAAATTTTTTTAGCAAAATTAGTTTGGGATAACTTATACGGCACTAATCATTTTATTATTTAAGTTATTTATAATAATTGTCTATTTTGACTATAATAGAGACAATCATGATAAAAGTTACATTTTTTTTTTGTTTACAAAAAGTTTGGGTGGGTTCGGCTCCGGTCACCATCACGGTCGCCCCCCTTACTTCACAATCCTGGCTCCGTCCCTGGTCGTATTTGAGTTCGCTACATTTTTGTAATTAATCTCTTCTACTAGATTGTGTGAATATAAATGTCAAATCCCGAAAAAAAAATTGTGTAATCAAAATATTATAAATACAAAACATAATAATTATATGACGAAAATTTGAGATTAAATATATATAATGTTCCCTCGCATATATGAGAAACAGAGGATTGAGAATAGAACTAAATAATGCACCCAATTATGCCAATTTATATGCATAATATATTCCAGTTTCCTACTGGTTGACCAACATTGAGGAACCTAACAAATAATGATATTATCTTATCTATTGAGGGGCGTTCAGTTTGTCCAACAGAATTGAGCCCATTTACTACTTATTATGTGTAATATTACAATTGGGCCAATTATTAAAGTGATGTTTGATTATAATTTGATTCAGAATGATAATCAATTCGCAAATGAAAAAAAAGTGTTTGGTTAATATGTCAAAGAAACGTTTCATTTTTCTTGATCAATGATTATGTTGAGAGCCTAAGATAACTCATAGCTTTGCTGGTTGATTAATATTGAATTACTTCAGTATGCAACTAACTTAAATTTGTGCATGACTTGACAACAAAACAAATAAAAATACATCTTCTTAAACATACCAACACTAAATCAGATTTTTGCTACTGAAATTAAGAAAAATCCCAAGTCAAAGCTAGATATCATTTGGAACTTAAAAGCCCAAAAATACTAATACAAGCATATATATTCAATGTCAGAAAATACACTTAACCACAAAAGTAGCACAAACTTAACCACAACATAGTCATGTTCAATAAGAAATCCATCATCAAATGTGAGCAGCTAAAAGCATACATATATTGAACTATATATATATATATGCATGAAGCTTAGACGACTTAGCATTTAATATTATCACAAAATAGCACATTTGTCATTTTGTGGTCGGTTTCGAAGCTCCTCTGTCTCCCTCTGAGCTTTCTCTAAATTCTCTCTAAGTATTTGTAGTTCATTCTTTGATTGCATGTGAGCTTCACTTGACACCCTTTGAGCAGCTACTACCTTTTCTGATGCCTCCAGTCGGGCAGCTTCTACTCTTTCTAACGCCTCCAGTCGAGCAGCTTCTGCCTTTGCTAATGCCTCTTGTCGGGCAGCTTTCTCCTCAGCCAATTGCTTTTCCAGCATTTTAGTGGTCTCTTTGAGCTTTGACTCGACCTATAAAAGAACATTATATATTCGCCAAATAAAAAATAAGGTTATAAGCAAATATTACAAAACATATGATGGACAAAAACCAATTACTACCATCTCCGTCATTCTCTTAAGCTGCTCCTCGTACGATTTGTGGATCTGCTGCTCCTGAAATTTTCAGATATTTTTGGCATCATCAGTAACAACATCATAAATATTTTCTGCAATGAAGTGGTGATGATCAACCAAAAACATTCACCTTCGATTCAACAAATAGCTCATCTGTGTATGGTATCCCACCATTTTTATCTACAACCTCATTCACAAGGGAAAGAAGTTGATTGAGTTGTTTATATTTCTTGACTTCATCTTTTGTTTTGTTATCAAAGAGAACCCTCCTGTTTCCACACATATTCAGAATCTCCTATATATACATATGGAACAGCAACAGTTAAAGCAGAAAAATAATACTCTACTGCAGTACTAATAATCATGAAAAAGAAAAAAAGAAACTATGTATGGTCTATGTACCTTCAAAGGCTCAGGGCAACCATGGGCCAAGAAATCGTCCAGTGTTCGATTTTCTTGAAGGACATCACCATTGGTGAAAACAACAATCATGTAGTTATTAATTTTGTTACCAAAGAAATTTTGCAAATTATCGACAGCACCTTTTTCTTCCCTCGTAAAGCGAGATCTGAGTGATATGACCACAAGCACGGCATGGATACCAGCCTTGGCCAGATTGATGCATTTAGCTATTTCCTTTCCAATAAATTCAGTGTCACCAGAAAAATCACATAATCCTGGAATAATACATTACACCAAAGTTCAAATATATATATATATTGAAGTGAAACCAAATAAAGAGAGATAGATATATTGAACATTCAACTACCACTTGTGCTACTCTAATTAATGTCTAAATTAACTTTATCTTTGTTTGAATAAATTTTGATTTAGTACATTTATAGAAATATGAATTAGGATTAATGTTGGATCATCAATATATACCTGGAGTGTCGATCACATTTAGAATATGGCCACTTCCTAGGACAGTTGCCTGCAGCTCACAAGAAGTAGTGACACCAGCTAAGCTAGTCATTGAATTGAATGCTTCTCTGTTGAGAATAGTATTGCCCGTAGCACTCTTTCCGTTTCCTGCTCGTCCTACTAAAACGAGATTTCGAACTTCACTGAACCCCCAGGCATCAACATATTCACTTCCCCCCATTTTCATTCAACTAAAATTATATATCTGCAAACAAACAAACACAATTAAATTAAGCAACACTCAAATGTTGCATAAGTAGATAACTATCTCAAGAACAAATCAAGTATTTCGAAATTCTACTACACCCCCTTTTTAATGACAAGATGATGGTACAATCCCGAGCCCTCTTAGAGAATTAATACTTTAAAGGAACATTACATACACATTATTAACATAAACAAAAAAAGCATTTATATATGTTAACTCAAACACATACATGCACGCCATCAACTAATTAAAGACATTTATTTTTACATATATATATGCACATAACTATTTACTGAAATAATCTACGAAGATTTAACATTGGACATTACATTAAGAAATAGAAAAAGTTAATTTCATAATAGCCAGTAGAAAGAAGAATAAAAGTCAGTACCTTAATTAAGGCGATCGAGTAGTAGATTATACTCTACAAATTAAGAGAAATAGAGACGATGAGTTTCTATATAGTATATATAGGTGCGACCGTGCGACGGTCAAGTTCCTTAGAACTCATGTCATGCAGCGACTCTTCCATTTTTGAGCCCTTGATTTCTTAGAAAGGTTTCATTTCGACCGTTCGATGGAGGAGACGAAAAGTTGCGGGTTTTTTGCACTTTGCACCCCCGAAATATAGAAATAGGCACTTTGCACCCCCAAAACTTAGATTTAGCACTTTGCACCCGCAAAATATATAAAATGCAGCACTTTGCACCCTCTTTTATTTTCAGGCAAAAACTCAAGGGCAAAATAGGTAATTCAATTATAAATATTTGGCACTTTGCACTCCCAAAATAAAATTAGCACTTATCACCCTCGAATTAAGAACAAATCAACAACTTGCAACCCGAAACACAATAAATGGACACTTTGCACCCAGAAACACATAATTAACACTTAACACCCTCAAATTAAAAAAAAAAAAATCAAACCCCTCATTTTTTCCGGCAAACTTGACCATCGAGGTGAAAAAAAACCTAAGGCAAAATAGGTAAGTTTCTGATCCGATTGAACAACCTACATTTATATACATATATACGAATTAAATACCATGAATTTGGAATGATTACATCATATAACAAATTAACAAGCCATAAATTATAGCTTGTACAAATTTTCTGATCCGATTGGACAACCTACATTTATATACATATATACGAATTAAATACCATGAATTTGGAATGATTACATCATATAATAAATTAACAAGCCATAAATTATAGCTTGTACAAATTTTCTGATCCGATTGGACAACCTACATTTATATACATATATACGAATTAAATACCATGAATTTGGAATGATTACATCATATAACAAATTAACAAGCCATAAATTATAGCTTGTACAAATTAAACGTGCTATGCACAACAATTGAATGAGTAAAAATTGGTAAGTTCAACTTTGTCGGAGAAAATGAGGGGTTTGAGTTTTTTTTTTTTTAATTTGAGGATGTTAAGTGTTAATTTTGTGTTTCGGGGTGCAAAGTGTCCATTTATTGTGTTTCGGGGGTGCAAGTTGCTGATTTGTTCTTAATTCGAGGGTGATAAGCGCTAATTTTATTTTGGGGGTGCAAAGTGCCAAAGATTTATAATTGAATTACCTATTTTGCCCTTGAGTTTTTGCTTGAAAATAAAAGAGGGTGCAAAGTGCTGTATTTTTCATATTTTGAGGGTGCAAAGTGCTAAATTTAAGTTTCGAGGGTGCAAAGTGCTTATTTCTTATGTTTCGGGGGTGCAAAGTGCAAAAAACCCAAAAGTTGCTGGATGTAATTGGGTTTTTTACTTTTCTTTTTCCTGTTCGAAATAATTTTAACCAAAAAAAGACGTACGTTGAGTTAACAAAGGTTCTTATTACTCAAGCAAACACTAGATAATTTGAAATTCTGATTCAAGTATTGGATCAGACTTCTAGTCTAATTTGACTTCAATTGATCGTCAATTTAAATTTTATTAAATTTACTAATATGGAAAAAAATGAATTCATTTAACTAAATATGTAAACAATTTGGTTATATTTATAAAATATTATTATTAAAATTCTATTTAATTTATTGTTATACCATTTAAATTGTTAATAATTATGTAAATCAGTTTTATTTTTTATTTTTTGCAATATTTATTGAAATTTATGGCAATTATAAATTATATCAATTATTTTGGTAGTAAATATATAATTATTATCTTTATAAGATATAAGATATAACAATTAGCACGCAGATTTTATAATTAATAAGATATTATAGACATCATAAATAATCACAAAGGGCAAAATTGAAATATTTTAGGGGCAAGGGGTTAATTGTAAGAAGGTGACAAACATGGGGGAATTTTTATAATACTCAATACGTGAGAGAAATTTTTGTAATTAGACCTTACCTCAGAGGGTTAACCGTAATATACCTTATAAATAAATCACAAAAAGACATTTCAATAAAGTTTGGCAACAAAATAGAGCCTTCAACCGGAGGAGGAGGGGGAACGTCCCCCTGTCCTTCAGGCGCCACTTGTTTAATCTTTTTTTTTTAAATTATTTTATTTAAAATGTTATTTTATTTTTAAAACTTAATTAATTATAGAAAATTTTATATTTAAATTTTTTGTAAGATTTAATAACATTGTATTTTAAATTTAATCTTTAACAATATTAGTTTTAATTTTAAAATTTTAAATTTGTCTACAAAATAAAATTTAGACAAAATGTATAAATATGGAAACTTTATTTTTAAATTTTAATTTAATTTAATAACATTGTAATTTTTTTATTATTATTATTTTATATGGTGAGAGTAGTGGTGGAAAAAATTGTATGGATTCCCCTCTAGGTTGGAGACGAGGTAGGGAGATGAAGGGGGATCACCATAGCTCTATGGGTTGGAGATGGCCTCACCTTCAATAGAAACTCGAACCGAAACTCGAGAAAGATTTGAGATTTTGATAACAGATATGATTAAAAAAATAGTTATAGGCTTAGTCAAATAGTTGTTGTGAAAAATCATGATACAAAATAGTTCCATGAAAGAACCACCATACAATTGCATTTGCATATAAAAACATAAGAAAATCAATTAGGTGCAAGTAGAAGGAGATCAATTAAACCATATAAATAAATAATATGAAAAATTCAACAAGAATAAATTTATATGATTTTTTTTTATTTTGGGTTTGGTATTCAAATTTTAGCACTGACTTAATTTCTTTCAAAACACGTCGCATTAAGTGATAACATCTCCTAATATATTAAAATAAGAGTCTAGTTTAACAAAAGAAGGATTATGGATGAGTCAAGTCAAATTGAAGACTAGGAAAGACAAATTAAAGCTTTGAAAAATGTGAAAGAATAACTTAAACGTTTCATTTTTCTTGATCAATGATTATGCTAAGAGCCTAAGATAACTCATAGAATGATTTTAGGCTCTTAACAGCCAACAGTTCCCCCGTTGAATTGAAATATAAGATACTCCCTCCGTTTCAAATAAGTTGGCACATTTGATTTTTTCACACAGATTAAGAAATTCAATAATTAGCTATTTTTGTAAGATAAAAATATCAGAAATACCTTTTTATGATTGTTTTAATTAATATCATTGAGTTTTGCACACTCTACTTTATTGTGTAAACCTAGAAGTAAGAAAGGGTAAAATTGAAAAAACATGCATTCATGTACCAATTAATTTGAAAATAGGAGTGATTACCACCTACATTGCAACTAAACTTTGTGCAAGACTTTACAACAAATAAAAATGCATAACATCATTCATGCTTTTTCTTAAACAAACCAACACTAAATCAGATTTTTGCTACTGAAATTAAGAAAAATCCCAGGATAAAGCTAGACATCATTTGGAAATAGCAGATTTCAAACTCATAAAAGTTGATCGAAACACAAAATTTTGAATACATAAAAGCCCAAATTAAATACTAATATAAGCATATTCACTGTCAAAAGAATACACTTGAACACAAAAGTAGCAATACATAATAACCACAAAATAGTTAATACCATTCACCTCAAAAGATAATCCAGCATCAACGGTGAGCAGGTGATGCTTAATTAGACTTAGCAATAATTAATATTATTACAAAGTGGTCGGTTTCGAAGCTTCTCCGTCTCCCTCTCAGATTTCTCTAAATTCTCTCTAAGTATTTGTTGTTCATTCTTTGATTGCATTTGAGCTTCACTTGACGCCCTTTGAGCAGCTACTACCTTTTCTGATGCCTCCAGTCCGGCAGCTTCTGCCTTTGCTAATGCCTCTTGTCGGGCAGCTTTCTCCTCAGCCAATTGCTGTTGCAGCATCTCAATGGTCTCTTTGAGCTTGACTCGACCTATAAAAGAACATTATATATTCGCCAAATAAAAATAATTTATTATAAGCACATATTATTGACCAAATTACTACCATCTCCGTCATTCTCTTGAGCTGCTCCTCGTATGATTTATGGATCTGCTCCTGATATTCTCAGATATTTTTGGCAGGGATCAGTAACATCGAACATTAACATTTTCTACAACAAAGTGTATGATGATCAACCAAAAACATTTAACCTTGGATTCATGTAAAGGGTATCCCACCGTTTTTATCTACAACCTCGTTCACAAGGGAAAGGAGTTGCTTCTGCTGTTCATATTTCTTGACTTCATCTTTTGTTTTGTTATCAAAAAGAACCGTACCCTCCTGTTTCCACACATTTCCAGGATCTCCATCAAAGGCTCAGGGCAATCAGGACCCAAGTAATCATCGAGAGTTTCATGTTCTTCAAGGTCGTCACCACCAGTGAAAACTACAGTCAAGCATGTAGTCACTAATTTTGCTACCAAAGAAGTTTTGCAATCTCTGGACAGCAGCTTCTTCTTCCCTCGTAAAGCGAGATACCACAAGAACAGCATGGATAACATCCTTTGCCAAATCGATGCATTTAGCCATTTCCTTTCCGATAAATTCAGTATCACCAGAAAAATCATACAGTCCTGGAAATTAAATATTATTTCAAGTAAAACCAATTAAATTAATATTCAACTACCTACCACTTCTGCTAAATGTGACAAATAATTATGATCAACATATATAGAGACATGATGATTTATTACCTGGAGTGTCGATCACATTTAGAATAAGACGTACAGTCCTCTGCAGCTCACAAGTACTAGTTACACCACCATAGCTACGCTTCGAATCAAATGCTTTCCAGTTAAGAATACTATTGATGCAGACTCTTCCTCAAGTTATGAACCGTGTTGAGCTATTGATTTCTTAAGTCTTCATTTCGACCATTCGATGGAGGAGACGAAAAGTTGCTGGATGTAATTTTTTTACTGTACTTTTTCTTGTTTGAAATAATTTTAACCAAAATGAGACGTTCACTTATACACTAGATTAGATAACTTGAAATTCTGATTCAAGTTTTGGTTTAGACTTTTAGTCTAAATTCATTTAACTTTAATTGATCTTCAATTAATTTCCCTAACTAACCAAATTGAACGTATGGTTATAAATATTGTTTAGGTTGATTTGCCATATGAATGAATTGACGTAAAATAGACTTTCCCAAAATAAATTTGATTTGAAAATCTAAGAACTTGATTTGATTTTTAGCCCTATTATTGTGGAACTCAAATACATACACTTGGTGAAATGAAAATATGAACATTAATAATTCTCCGATTTTGGAGTCCATTAAAATAATTTCCCTACAACCACGAGTTGATTCAATGGAACAACGTTAGGAAAAAAGGAAAAACTGAAGCTATATATACAAAAAATGCAACAAATCATATTTATGTATCCACCAATGTGAAAAGAAGACAATGAAGAGAATGAACTGGCAAAGTATTTAATAGTGAGTCTGAATCCTAAATATAACTTACTTATTGACATCCTAAATACAGCAAAGAATCCCATAATTTTTTTATAAAATAAAAAGTAAACACCTATGCAATTTGTGCTATTTCAAGCAAAATTTTATGTAGCGACTGAGGCTTCGAGAAGAAAGGGCAATGGTCGCTACCTTTGATCTTGAAAACTCCTTCAGGTGGATTTTCTCTAACAAGCTTTTCTTGAACATCTGGTGAAAGCGCATTATCATCAAGCGTTTGCACGTAGAACCTCCGCCCAGTGCCATATTGTTTGGCAGACAAAGACAGTTTTTCCGTCATGGGACCAAGAGGGATCGGTCTCATAGAAACCATTGCTAAAGCTACATCCTGGAACAGAAAAATAATTCAAATTTTATGCTATTCATCTAGAAAAACAGTGAAATGCAAAATAAACCCTATGGTTTGCCTATTTAGCAAAAACACCCGTGTTGTATTTATTAGCAAGAAACTCCCTCCCATGCCAGAATACATAATTTGCATGAAGAATGACGATTAGACCCTCACCATAAAATTCAAAAACACCCCTATTAACCCAAAAATTATCAATAATCCCCTTGTTAACTTTCAAAATTGGCAATAACCCCCTTGTTCACTTTTAAAACTGACAATAACCACCCTATTGACTTATGAAGGAATTTCGAATGGTTTTTTTTTTTTTTCTCAATTAGACAAAACATGGGGGGATTCTTGAATTTATGTAGAAAAAGCTCACAAAAACAGAGCATGGAAATTTGTTTGTGTTACCTTTGCAGGAGATTGATTGAAATATAATCCATGCATATGCTGCTTCTCAAACATGAATCCAGTTGGAGGATTGTCTTGACCATTCCCGTAAATTAGAGCCTTCGATTCTGGTGAAAAAATTTCTGCAGAACCAAGCTGCAAGAAAGAAATATTAACTTAAGGCATGATAAATAGAAAATTTCTATCACCCAAAAAAAAATAAAAAATGAAAATAACACCTCTTCAGCAAATACATCGAATGGTCTCTGCCCATCAGATATCATCGTAGCACAGAGATAAACAGCTTTCGAGATCTTCTGAGGAAGATGCTCTAATGCATAGGAAACACAAGCACCTCCGCTACTATGACCAACCAATATTACCTACAAAATATACACCGAGCTATCAAAATACTTGGTTCAAAAATATTAACAAGAGAATGAACGTTCGATATTTCTTACCTTTTCATCTTCTGGTAATTTCTGTAGAAAATCAATCAATGGTTTTGAGTACTCAGCCATTGTGCTGACTTTGTTTATATCCGTTAGATCGATACCAGAACCTGTTAGATCCAAGGCAATTGGAAGTAATCCTGTTTCTTCAAGTAGAGCAATACTTTTATACCAACACCAGGCTCCAAATCCTTCACCGTGTACCAAAACGAATTTCTTTGTTTTCATATTCTCCAAAAACTCTGGTAACTATAGACGATATATACTTCATATAATGAGTGAAATTTAATATAACCATGGCAATTACTATATAACTAATCAGAAATTGTAATAGTAATGATCACTTAGTTTGAGGTTAAGATTATATAATTTTATTAAGAGTGTTGTGTTAAATCTTTTTTAGTCCTACAAGAAACCAACATAACATCAAATTATTTATATATCAAGAATCATTAAAATACTTAAAGGGACCACAAATGGATTCCAAAAAACCTTCAAAAAGGAGCCCTTTTTCTTTACTAAACAATAAAAGGTCCATCAACAGATTTCCTTTTTACCCCAATTCTCTCACCTTTTAGCAGAATCATGAATCTTTATATACTAGAAACCCCCAACCCCACCACTCTCACACACACACAGAAATACACAAAAGGTACATATATAATAGTAGTATCAGATTACAACATGAACCCAACTTTTCCCCTTTTAGATACTAATCATTATTCCATAAAAACAGGCAAAAAAAAAAAAAAACAGTTCCCAAACATCATGTACACCTAGTTAAGGAGTAAAGGTTAAAAATTACAGTGGGGTTATTAAAGAAAAATTACCTGCTTGTTGTTAGTATTAGAAACAAGGTCGGACTCGGACATATTGGCAGGTCGGCGGCGAGAACTGGTGGATCCAATACGCCTAGACATTGAACCATTATTATTATTATTATTATCAAATCTTTGAGAGTGCTGTTGAATTGCCATAGCAAGTGCTTGTCTGTGCAACAATTCTTCATCAATTGCATGTGCACCCCTCCTCTTTGAAGCTGAAGAACCCCTTTTACTTCTTGATCCAATCCCAGCAATTTGGCTCTCCTTCTTACTCACACAAGTAAAGTTATTACCCATTTTTTTTGTTAAAAAATTGGATTTTTGACAAAGCCCAGACTTTTATGTACTTATTATACAAAGACACCAAAATAACTGTTTCCTGGGGAGAGAGAAAGGAATTGGAATTGAGGTAGGTGGTGGTGGAGGTGGTGGAGAAGGGTGGTTTATTTAATTTAATTTAATTATTGTGGTAGTAGTTTTGATAGACAAAGAATCAAGAGAAAAGATTGTGTGGGAACAAACAACTCAAAAACAGCTCAACTGTAATTTTAATTTATAAGCAACCAAATTAATCCCCTTTTCCTGTTTTCTGAATTTGATTGTATTTTTTACCTTTTATGTAGTTTCTTGCTTCAGATTTTCTATGCTATATTTTGGTTTGTTTCTATTTGGTTCATGTTTTCGGCAGATTTTGTTACCTAATAATAGTGCTAAAGTTTGGAAATATGATTTAGAAGGGTTGAAACTTTGAAAGTTGATTTGTGTTGTGTTCAGTGAGAATCAAGCGAGATTTAATTATCTTAATTGAGTTGTTAGTCAAAAGAAAGAAGAGTGGTTATTTCGTGGCTCGAGTGACTTAGTACTCACACTTTCTTATTCGCACATTTGAATTACGTTGAAACTCTGTATTATATGAATATATGATTAGATTTTTATTTTTATTCTATATAAGAAAATATGTTTGGATTTTAAAAACAAAATTACTTTTAGTCAACTATAATTTAGTAAAATTAAAGTTCCAGATAAATATAAGTATTAAGTTTCCTAAGATACTAGTATATATCAAGGAAGTGAATATAAAACTCAAATAAAATTATATCATATTTTTTTGATTTTCAATTTATGATGCACGGATATGGAAATGACTATACATTTACGAATTTTTAAAGTTCAGTCAAAAAGTCACTTATTGGGAGAACAAGCACACTTGAGGAACATGGCCTATATGGTTAAGTTTTGGTCCGATCTTGCGGTTTCGTAAAACTAAATCATTGCAAATGAAATCTAAGCAAAAAGTTTACGAAACTCATGTTTCAATTTATATATTCTAACTCAATAAATCTCAAACATAAGAGACTATGAGTTGACATCCACCACCTATTTTTTTTCTTCTATAAAAAGACATTATTTCAACACGTACCACTTACTCCCTCCATCCCCGACATCCAAACACAATCTAAATGACGTTTCAACTTTTTCAAAACCATAAAACCAACATCCAAACTCAATCAAACGAGATTTCAAAGCCTTCACCTAAATTACCCAAACCATTGTTTCAAAATAAAAACCTACCAAAACATAACCAAATAAGTCCATGGTTTCAATCCATCAAATTATTTCATATACAAAACTAGCCATACATAATAGTTTTCAACACTTCCAATTATTTCATATACAGATCCAATTAGTCTAATTAAAAGAAACCAATTACTTTATCGACTATGAATCATATATAATCATAAAACAATATAATTGAATTTAAAATGATAGTATATGGATTCATTGACCACCCTAAAACTCAACATTATAACCAATTTTTGTTTTCATGCTTGTCATTGTTGTGCAGGAGCCATGTTAAGCTTCACTGTATCGATTCAACATTACCCTTTGCACAAATTATAGGGAACATTAAATTTTGAATTTTGATATAACAATACAAGATATGCAATGGATAGTCAAACATCAAGACCACACTTTTAAAATGAAAGCACATAGCTGCTAATAGTTCTAAAATTTAACATAATACTTTATAGGCTAGGGAAGTCGTTTGCTATCATCCTCCTCCTCATCAGAGTCACCTCGGTCTCGAAATCGAGGGTTTTTCTCCTGCAAAACAGAATATGAAGCATGGATAGTTTAGACAATAGTCGGGCAATATACATACAGACCGCTTCCCAATTATCAACTGGAGGGCATAGAAGTAAAAAGTAACGTTTCAACTAATCACAAAGGTGGTGTTCGTAATAGTTTATGCAAAATCAGAAGTTGATGTTTTTGCTTTAAGTTTGGCATAAATATCAACTTTAAGCTACAAATCGGAAAAAGAGGTTTTGCAAACCAATTTTCAGACATACCTTATTTTGGTATAAATGTCTAAATCAATTTTTAATTAATTAAGAAATTGTAATTAATGAAAAACACCCCTAGATGTGCTTTTCAGATTGTGGCTTTTAACAGCTTATTTTTGGATAAGAAAAACAGAAGATGTATTTGCAAACTCTAATTTATAAAGTATAACTTTTGATCCCGTAAAAAGAAAAGAAAAACTCCAGAGCAGTTTGCAAAAGCTATTGCAAACACCAACTAAGACTTACAGGTCTAGGTTCTTGATCTGGGTTTCTCCGATATACAAAGGCTGACTTTCTTCTTGAGAAGTCCTGTCCCCTGCGGTCATCCTCTCTCTGTCGCTTATGAGGGTAACCTGTTATCGAAGTATCAATTAATGAACTCAATAAACTATTACAAAGACATACAGCCTCAATAAAAGTGTAATACCTCTGCCATGCCGGTTAGAGCCCCCATGACCATAATTTCCATCGTGCCTAGCATCTGCAAGAATTGAAGGTCAGCTTCAAATGCAGAGATACTAACGTTATACAACTTACACAAGTTGTGTAATGACTTACAGTTATGTGGAATAGCAGATGGAAATGAGTCTAATGATCCAACACCATAATCAACGAGCTCCCTTTGAGCTTCCAATTCTTTTTGAACTAATTTACCATAACCACCTCTACGTATCAATAATTAAGGAATTACATAGAAATTAAATAAGTCCATTTGTAGCAAACTGCGTAATTTCCTTAAAAAATTATAAGCTTGAAAGTTTAACTCAACCCTCAACATGACGCAGCCAGGCAATGATGAAGCAGGGAAACAGGAAGTGAAGAATAAACAGAAAATGACTCAGAAAAATGAGCAATAAAGAAAGCAGAAAACTAAGAAACTCAGACCAAATGCATTTATGTGACTTACAGCATGAAGTTAAGTGTTTGACTTTACTAGGATATACTTATGCATATATGGTGCCTTTCTCAGGGTCAATTCTAAATTTCTAACAAACTCTCTGCACCCAAGCAGGGAAAACCACTCTTTATAATAATAATTCAAGAGTAAAATCCAACAGCCAGACATAGTATACTGAAACAAATTATAAAGAAAAGAAATACAGTAATTTTTAAAACAGAATTAGCATAAGAAGGATATCTGGATCATAATCTGTACGATATTCATCTCGCACCTGACAAAGAAAAGATGAATTAGATCAAAATATCAATTAGCAAGGTTTCAGAAGTTTCATATGCATCACCTGACCACCACTTCGGCCACGGCCCCATTGCCTGCCTTCTTGGAATCCCCAATCAAAATCCACACGAATTGGACGGTCATCGAGAATTGTCCCACTGATATATTTAACAGTATCTTCAGCATCTTCTCTGGAGTAGTACCTGAAAGGTGCAAGACTCCATTACCAAATTATGAGTGGTAATAAAATAACTTTGTCCTTTGTTTTCTTTCTTTCAAATCAAAAAATGGTTTAACAACTTAAGGTGCTTAGCTAAGAGCAAAATCACTAGTTCCATTGGAATCTCTGATACAGTAAACTCAAATCTGCTCATGGGGAATTAATAGATAAAACGTGTCTCTCTAATCCTTCAATGTGATTTCAAAAAAAAATTACGAAAACTGTTTTGGGTTTTTCATAAATATAAATGGCAACATAGTATTTTGAGATTGAGATGAGAAGGTGATATCTCTTGGTATATATACAAATCTAACTCTTTTTCCATAATTTACACACAAATATATTATTTACATGAATAATAGGTATGCGTTGTAATTTAATAAATTAAGAATAAAATGAATGAATCATGAGCAGCCCTCAACAGACTACAAATACTTCTACATAAGTTCATGTTCTTTCCTACGTATGTACTTAAATCAAGATATATGCACCATACTAAAACTGCACAACATCAGAATGGAAACAGAATCAGTTGATCAGAGGATAACATAAACATTCCGATATTTCAAAGGTTTCACATTGTTGGTCGCAATTTATTGCTGAGACAAAAGACGAGGTGCAAAGGTACTTTAAGTCGAAAAAGCTAAAAACTAGATTAAACATACAAGCGGAAAAACTTACATTACAAAGCAGAAGCCACAAGGTGTCTTGGTGTTCTTATCCAAACCCATGATCATCTTTTTAATCTCTCCTGCTCGAGAGAACAGCTCGTAAACTTGCTCCTCAGTTGTGTAAAATGACATATTCCCTACATAAACAGTAGTAGAGTTCTGCAATGCCTCATCAAATTCTTCCTGTGTCCCAGAAAACCTCCTATCCCTATAGGCAGATAGCTTATTCGGATCCTAATACAACAGAGAAATTATTAAGCCAACAAGCACCATGATACAACATTGAAAACAGAACTAAGAAACTTGGCTTTTCTAAACAGTAATTACAAAGTAACAATGTAACCACTTAAATCTGATCAAAAGAGGTAAATTACACCACGGAAAGAACTCAAGCATACAAAGAACAAGCTCAGAAGCACATGGTACAACATTTTATGATGAGTGAACGAGGGCTTGAAAACCGCCAAGCAACCAATTGAAAAATAAGGAGTACACAGCACACAGTGGTACAACATTTTATAAATCCTTAATTCACAAAATAGAAACTTAAAATGCCAGAGATTTTCCTCATAAATCAAAGAATCAAAATACATCGAAAGATATATCTAAATTTTCCTCATAAAATGCGTGAAAGTAATGAATTCACAATCAGAAAATTACCTTGAAAAGGGAGGCCATCTGAAATTCTCACTAGAAAGATTAGAAAACTTGTTTTGGTGGGAAAATAGGAGAAATCGTGAAACCCTAGTAGAGCAATTAAGCTTAAAGCCGAGCCTGAGGCCGAAGACTATGTTTGGATGTACCTATTTGAAAAGTTACTAATTTGTTTTAAGTTCAACGTCTTTTGACATATTTTATATATTAATTTTTTAAATATATAGACATTTTTTGAAAACTTAGAATATATATAAATTTGCTTATATGGTAGCAATTTTTAGTGGGGTTATACTTCAAATTTAAATATGTAGCCAAAATAAAAATAAAAATAAATATGTTCGGCCATGTCTTATGAAAATGAGTTGGGTTAGAATTTAGGTTAAGTTGAAGGGTAAAATACAATTTACCTCGTTAAAGTATGGGGTGGTACCAGTTACCCCATAAAATATCACTTGTAACATTTATCCCTTTGTTATAGTTTTGGAATTTTTATTTCAAAATTACCCCGCTCATTTTATGATTAATAAATATTTTCTTTCTAAATTTTTCAAAAAAAAAATACTCATTTATTAATTATGATTACTCCATCCACCAACGAATATTATATTTTAATTTCTTCATTTCTTTTGTTTCTTTTCCTTTTTTTGTCTTAATATTTTTTTTTTATTTCGCTCTCATTTTTTATTTATTTTGGTTTGAATTTGTATTTTCCGTTTCAATATTTTCTTTATTTCTTTTCTAGGTTTTTTTTTCTCAATTTTTATTTGGTGGTAATTATCTCGTTTATTTTCGTTACAAATTATTATTCCAAATGTTGAGTATTCTCTTACTCGCCAAATTCAACCTTGACACAGGCTCATACTATTGGTAATGATTTGTGTTGGTATTGAATCTACTTTTAATTGTTAGTAGATGTATAAAGAAATTAGAGTAATTATAGATTGAGAATTGACGATACAAGCCTATGTCAATTTCGAATTTTTCGAGTAAAAATTTGAAGGACATTACTCAACATTTGAAATAATATTTTTTTAATGAAAATAAAAGAGATAATTATCACCAAAGAAATAGTAAAGGAAGAAAATCGAGACAGAATTAAAGAAAAAAATTGACACAAAAAATAAAGAAGACAAATTTGAATCGGAAATAAAGAAGAAATTGAGACAAAAATCGGAAGAAAACAAAAGAAATGAAGAGACTGAAATATAATTTTTTTGGTGGATGTAGAAATTCATAAATAATAAAGAAACAATTATTTGTTCGAAAAATTAATAAATAGTTAGTTAATCAGTTAGAAAAGGGGTGGGGGTAGTTTTGAAATAAAAAGTTCAAAATTATAACAGAGGGATAAGTATAACAAATGATACTTTAGGGATAATTGGTACCGCCCCATACAGTTTTGCCCAAAATTGAATGATTAGTTTGTATTGCAAATTCTCACTTTCATGTTTTATTCTGTCATATATATGTCAGGAAAGAGAATAATGTACATCATTATTTCCTTATACATCATCATGTTTTGCTTATGGGAGTGGATAAAAAATCATAAAATATGTCATAAAATAGTTGATCGAAGAGCTCAATTCATTGGTGTTTAACTTAACAAATATGATATTCATTAACTATAAAGTGGGTCGGTTTCATATTTGGATCTCAATATTTTGTACATGATTCAAATTTTCAATTTCAAAATGAATCATTTTATAGTGAATTTGACACAAAGTTAAATTAGAAGGAAAACATAGAACACATAGACAGACACACATACGTACACAATGACAACAGTCAGCTAGCATGGTTTGGCTACTCTAAGACAGTAGTTGTACATCATTTTCCATCTTTTCTAATCTTAACAGGTTATGAAACTTAGTCCTAAAATAAATAATTAAGGAGTTTTCTTGTACCAATGAAATCAAGAAAGTACATGATTTCATCGATAATTATCATTGTTTCTTGGACGTCTAAATTTCAGAACTGCATGTTACGGGTATATTCGAAGTACCCACAAACAATAATAATGTGTTAATGAGTTCATTGTTTGAACAAATGAACCCTAATGACCTGCAAAAGAAGCAAACTATGTAATATTATGTTGGTATTTTCTTCTTCTCAATAACAACCTCCTGGTTTTCTTTTCTCCTCATGAAATCAGCTTTGACTAAGAGAATGTATCATGTATTAGAGTAGTGGGCCACATGTTTGAGGAGTAAAGCAAAGTACTTGAAAATTATGTATATTCTTAAACTTCAAGTGTAGGCATATATGTAGAGAATGTAACAGTTTCATGTCCTTTCAAGCCAAGCCATAGACAGCCACAAATCCATTAACTTCTCAAAACTGATCAATCTGTACTTATATATTAATACCTCACTGTGATTTATGCAAATCAAGTAACAAAACAAAATATCATCCTTAAATTCATGGACAAGTTAACATTTATTTGCTTTCTTATTTTGCTTGTAGTGCCCCTTAGAAGTGCAGACAAAGATTTTCCAGACCAGTTCAAGGTTGTAGCCAAGCTCGACAATTTGGAGGTAGAAGAAGGAGACGATGAACTTTTTGAAGAGCTTCTAGACATACCCTTTTGGGAGAGTCAACACGGTAGCAAGAATCTTGTTAATGTGGATGGATTTGGAGCAATTGGAGATGGGAAATCTGATGATACTCAGGTGAAAATGTTGTGCTAAATACTATTTCACAAATATGAAACTTCCTAAATATTGGGATATTGAAATTTTGTTTTTGTTTTTCTAAGGCCTTTGTAAAAGCATGGACACAAGCTTGTTCCATACCAAGATCAGTGTTCTTGGTTCCTGAAGGGCGTCGATATCTAGTCAATGCTACAAGATTTGAAGGGCCTTGTTCTAAAAAGCTGATAATCCAGGTAAAAAATAATGTTCATATGTCCAGATTTTATAAACTATATAGATTGCTAATATAATAACATAATCTTTTTACAGATTGATGGAACTATTGTAGCACCAGATGAGCCAAATGATTGGGATCCCAAGAGTCCACGAACTTGGCTTGGATTTTACAATTTGAGCAATACCCTTTTCCAAGGAAAGGGTGTTATAGATGGCTCAGGGGCCAAATGGTGGGCAGCTTCTTGCAAGAAGAACAAGTCCAACGTAAATCTCAGATTAAATTGTCATTTTTTGGCAAACATAGACTTAAATTGCATTACTAATGAGTATTTTCTTTTCTTTTTCTCCTTCAACCTCTCCCTCAGCCATGCAAAGGAGCACCAACGGTGAGGTTCTTCTCCCTTAGTAGAGATTTTTTGCAAAATACGGAACACATAATTTTAATATAAAAAAATTCACATGCTGCAGGCGTTAACTATAGACTCAAGCTCAGGTGTAAGAGTGAAAGGACTCACAATTCAAAACAGCCAACAGATGAACTTTATCATTGCTCGTTCTGACGCAGTTCGCGTGACTGATGTAGTAGTTTCAGCTCCTGAGGACAGTCCCAATACTGATGGAATCCATATCACTGGATCAACAAATGTAATTCTTCAGAACTGCAAAATTGGAACAGGTTCGAATTAAATGACTTCCTTGTTTCATATTTACTCTGCAAATATTGCATAGCCTTGATGAATGCATCTTTCACACTAGAAATTGCGTTATAACACCCAAATTACTTTGAAAATTTATGTTTCTCCCAATCATCGGAATAGGCGTATTTCCCAATAGGAATCCCCCTGTCTAGAAGTTCTGAACCTCACAGGGTGGTAATACATCTATTCAATTCAATTTTTTTTTTTTTAAAACGATCACTTCATATCTTGATCTCTAGGTGATGATTGTGTCTCGATTGTCAATGCAAGCTCAAATATCAAGATGAAGAATATATATTGTGGACCTGGTCATGGAATCAGGTAAGATAGAGTATAGCGAGTCTGGACTAGAATTATCGTCTTTTAAGCCAAGATACTGAAATGCCAAATATTTTCAAGATTTAGCTCAAATGTTAATGAATAATCACATTGTGTTCTTCATTTCCTGGTTATGATACACCAGCATAGGTAGCCTTGGGAAGGACAACTCCACTGGCATAGTTGAGAAGGTTGTACTGGAGAATGCATTCCTTAGAGGTTCAACAAATGGCCTTAGGATCAAAACTTGGCAGGTAACTCTCACTCCATTTACGAAAACTAAAAGGAAAACAATTTCAATATCATTCAGGAAAAAGCCATAAAAATCATCACAAAACCTCAATCATTGAAGGGATTAATTATCTTGTAGGGTGGGTCTGGTCATGTGAGATCCATACGCTATCAAAATGTGAGGATGGAAAATGTCTCGAATCCCATTATCATCGATCAATTCTATTGTGATTCACCGAAGAGTTGTCAAAATCAGGTATAGTATGTACTGCAAAATACCATCAATAATGCAACTTTGTTTACCTGCACACTGTTTTCCCCAACCAAGAATGTTTAAGCTTATCGCTTTCTTTTTTACTTCCATTCCCTCAGACTTCAGCTGTGGAAATAAGCCAAATCATGTACCAGAATGTAACCGGGACGTCAAAAAGCAAAAACGCCATGAAATTTGCATGCAGTGACACAGTGCCCTGCACCAATATAGTTCTCAACAACATCAATTTACAGAGAACAGATGGCACTGTGGAGACTTACTGTAACTCTGCGGCAGGCATTATCAATGGATATGTCCAGCCTTCAGCAGAATGTCTGTCATCTTCTGATAAAGATATGGGTACTATACAGGAAAACGAAGATGATATCACAACAACTAGATCAGAACATATCATCCATACAGAACTATGAGCCAATCTCATTTCGACGATACTTATATATTCCATATCAAAACTCTAGTTTAAGTAAATATGCACTGTAGTAATTCAAGAAAATATTTCATTCAATACTCAAGAAGAATATGTCATAAGTTTTCATAGGAATACAGAGTCAAACATATTTTGAAGAACAAGGAGTCTCATGTAACATTACACTATAGAATGAGATTGGTTGATTACAATATATCTAATGTAAATCAACAGGCATTATGCCTTCTACTGAATTTCTAAGATAGCTTACGATTTATGTTCACTACAGTGTATGAAGATGCCACTAATCCAAATTGGGACAGGACAAATTTCTGACAGCAGAGGATCCTTCACACTTTCTTTTTTCTAATCCATTTTCTTTGAAGCATTCACTTCAACTATGCACCTCCATGGCGGGTGAGGAGAACAGCTCTATAAAGGGCAGCAACGTGCAGGAAGCATATGAATACGATAATCAGATCATCCAGGAGACCAATTATACCTAGCAGCCCTGTGAAAGGAAAAATGATAAAAGTTTAGCTAATATCAATAATACCAAGAAATTAAGAATGACAGAACCTTAATAGGATGGTACCTTCAGGGATTAAGTCCACTGGGCTAAGGACATAAATGGCACTAACAAACATCTGTCCATTGGAAATTACAGAAGCATGAGAAAGCGTGTGACAAAAAACTTGAGCAAGGTCAAAACAAAAACAAAAAACATCCAAAACTGCTGGACACGCACGGCTAATGTCAGGTTTAATTGATGAAACAAATCGTGATAATATGAAGAATATAAAATACTCCAAATAACATGTAATCTTAATTTCGACATCACAAAAAATTTAGAAGTTGTATTGATAGCTGCCCTTGATATAAATGGATAAGAAATGTTAAAGAAATGGAAATTTTTCCATATAATCACTTGTCTAACAAAAGTAAAAGTATTGATTTCGTGCTGCAGAAATGTAAGCATACAACTTAAAATGGATATCAAGCATTTATTTCTTTAATAAAAAGCAAAATGCTTGACCTATGGTCACAAGATTAACAATGAAACTCTCTTATTTATGTGGGGGGAATCATCTTCCCAAAAAAGCAAATATCCATCTCTGATTTAACTGATAGAGTAACATCTCTCTACATTTATGTTCCTGGAAAATTACATTTAGACATCTAGCAAAATTTTAGCTTAGTTCACGGTAGAATAGCAAACCGTTAGCAAGTGGATCATGCTTCCCAAAATTGAAGGTCACCAACAATTGAAATAACAAACATCTATTCTTGTCTCACTTACATTACATCACATCCTTCTAAAATAATCTTAGGTATTGCTAAATGAGAGACTTCATAAATCCAACAATGAACCTTGTGACCTTGGTCTATGCATGCACAAAGGCATTTAGTACTACAATGCTAATGGTAAAGGGTCTAGATCTTTTGCTACAAATAACTATATTATCGGAGTTATATATACGCAACAATGGTTCAAGTATATCTTAGTATCTTCACAAATTGTAAGTATCAACTTACGTAACATAGCAGCTATATGCAAGCATAAGTGTAAAAAATGACTAGCATGTCAACTACACTGTCATGGCAGCATAAAAGGGAGTGATAACTTAACTGCCAAATAAACACGAGCCCTGATAACAAGCGGAAGTGATCTGTGTGGGTCCATGATATCTCTTAACAATCTCTTCAGAAGAAAGGGAAGGTCTTGCATTCTCTGCCAAGAAGAACGATTTTTTTTTCATCAATCATTTCAGAATGAAATTTCGCACAATTTCTAAGACTCACAAGCCATAATGAGCAAGTTAATTAGCACCAATGAGTACATTGAAAATCCAGTATGCATAATCTATAGTACTCTTCAAGTAAGTTCAAAAGAGTGTTTCACATAGACATCAGGCAAGAGTGCTTCACTGACCTCGTCTTTTCACAAAAATCAAGAAAACAATATACAAAGTATTACCTCTTTACTTTTGGACCAGTGATTTCAATTAGAGAAACAACCACTGTAAGGAGCAATTATGCATAAGGGATAAAGTAAGAATGTAGATACCATAAAAAAAAAAAGAAATGGAAAAATGATACTGCTGATAACAGCTCAATCAAGCAACGGAACAAATAACGAGGTAATATAACTTAGTAACCTGCATGAGACCAGTTGAGCGTTCACCATATAGACGGTTGTATCTTTCGATCCTCTGCAAGATCTCAGTGACATCAGTCATATGACGCTGCCTTATTGAAGCCTCACTAGGAACCAACAAGGTGATCTCACGTCTGCATAGAGGACATTTACATGGATGAAGTGCAGCTCCATGATCCCAAACTTGTAGTATACAACTACCTAAATGGAACAGCACAACAGATATTATACAAAGGAACTTCAAATAAATGCAATAAAATATCAATGTCATGTTTCCCATTTCAGACGATTTATATTGATCTTATGCCTCATACCAAGGCCCTAATCTAAAAATTATAAAAATATATATTTTCACAGGTTGAACTCAGAATTCTTTAACCAGGACAGTGAATAGAGATTCAATTCCTGCATTATATGGAAAATGAATTCAATACTATAAAAAAAAGATGATGTGTTTACTAACCCTATAACATGCCAGTCATATTTCAGTATCCTTCTGCTCTCAAATATAATAGTATCTCTTTTAAACGTGTTCTAATATATGCCAAGAGTATATAATCCCTAACTAACTATATTACCCCAATTACTGACCTGATCAGGTACGTAAATGAATCTATTAGTGAATATCCATTGACAATCTTTTTTCCTACGCAAATAGTAACAAATCATTTCAATTCTTTGCCCAATGATTCAATACCAAAAGTCGATAATCGTTCTACTCATTCTATTCCATACAGATGCAGTTGAAATAGTATTCAGAAAAAAAAAAATGAAAGGATATCCTCGATTTCAGTTTCACATTACACAAACTTATGGAACGTAATCAAAATAAGGTGTGCGCAATTGTAATTAAAAAAAAAAAAAAAAAAAGAGGACGTACCGCAGAACCAATGCGAGCAATTAGCTTGACACGGGATGTGAAAGTTGGCGTGACATATTGAACACACGTCATTCTCCGGCGGCCCATCCATTTTTTTCAGTTTGTGTTTGCTATTTTCGACCTAATTTTGCCTCAAGTTGTGAAATGGGGGTTGGGTTTTGTGTATCGTGTTCCTTAGCATGAAAGATTTGCTTGGGTGCTTAATATGCAATTAGAGGGAAATTTTGGGGATTAGAATGTAGAGTTTCAGGATTCGAGAATAACTGTTAATTGTCTTTTTAGAGAACAACTGTTAATTTAGTTTGACATCCTAAAACGAAATTATTCTCAATTGAATTAGAACATTTAAAGCTAAAGCCTGTTTGTTTGGTGTTTGAGAAAGTAGATTGAGAGAATAGTAGAGGTTTGTGAAATAATATCGATTTGTGTAATGTTGTTTGTTTGAATTCTGAAAGAGTGGTTTGAGAAATGAAGTAGGTGTATATTTTTTTGGAAGAGTTAGGATGTAGGTATAAAATGTGTAAGACTTTATATATGATCATGTTTGTTATGTGCAATAAATTTTGTAAGTGATTGGTTACTTTATGTCAAATCAGAGTCAAGTTCGTATTTTGTTTTGTTTAGAGATAAAAAAGATTGTTGTTTGTTTGGCTTTTGAGAGACTAGTTTGAGAAAATTGAGAGTTTAAAAATTTATTTCACAAATTAAAAAACATGTTTGTTTGACATTTTTCAAATGCGAAATAATTTTGAAAAACGCCAAACAAACACGCCCTTATGCTTCTGAAAAAAACATTTATAAAATAGTGTTCTACTCGCATGCATAAAGTATAAATATGATATATTTTTACTAAATTAATTTGTATAACGATAATTAGTACTGTTAGTATTTTTTTTTTTAAATATATTGAATTATGAAAGCTATTTATGGATTGTAATCTATTACGTACGCTCTGTACATAGAATATAAATAATATATTTGTAGCTTATAAAATTGTTATTATGAGAATGAAAATTAAGTGTTGAAATATTAGACTTATTTCAATCAGATTAGGACTATCATTCCTATAGGGCCAAAAATGTGTTTTGTTTAACCATTTAGCTAAATTTTGATTTTATCCAAACAAGCATTTACCTTTGGGGTTGCTCTAACTATAGTATGTAAAAAAATAGTGTCATTACTATTGTCAATTTATTTGCTCTATTTATGTATTTATAGAGAATTTATTTGTAAACTATAGAGATTGATACTTGTTCACATAAAATTTATTTGGTGCGTCTTAAGTGCGTTATAATGTATTAATGTATTAGGAGATATCAAAATAAACAATTGTACTCTCTCTTTTTAAACAATCAAAGATTATCACGAAAAAATAGATATTGTTTTCATATGTCTTTATAAAATATATTCATTCTTCTTCTCACTTGTAATAATAAGTATATACATCGAGTTGTCAATAGAGCCTTAAACCGTTTTAGAATTCGACATGATTTATTAATATTTTATTAGATTAAATATTCCATGTAACTGATTTGGTTAAAAAATTAGTAATTCGAAATACATAAAACGAGTATGTATATTGATTGAATATTTAAAATAACATTACTAACATTTATTTTTAAGTAAACGAGTATTCCAAAGTAATCGAACATAGTCCATACAGTATCAATTAGCAAACATTAGAAAATATAAAGAGAAAACCCAAAAAAAACTAAAATGAAGAAAGTTGAGTATTCCAAAGTACCAACTGAAGGCACCAATGAAACCCGTCTCTCAAGGAGCATAAAAGAAGGATTCTAGTAAATATTATTAAAACATGAGTTCAGAAAGGATGAAGGGGTAGCTTCCCTTTACCATGATAAGGTTCACTCAAGGTCTCTTTAGCACCTGCATTGGAGGTAGAAGGAGTATTCTGAATATCTTCAATCCTCCAATCAACCACCCGAATCTTGGTCTCCAATAGGCGAAGCATCTCATGCAGATCTTCTGGGTTGCTAACATCCACTTCATCTTTGTCCAGACACTCTGCCAAGAGTAGTTCCATCTCCAATGATCGAACTTTCTTGGTCTCTTTCTCTAGATTGTTGGTTACTCTAGCCAGGTTCTGCTTAAGGAATCCAACTTGATCTAACATTTTGTTGGTTTGAGAGGGAGCTGGTAAACTTCTGAACCTCTCAACAACTTGCATTGCTTCTGGTTGGGAAGGCCAAACTTCCGATTGACTCCCATCTTGATTAAGGACAACGGCACAAGCATCAATGCCACATAGTGTTTTAATTTCTTCTAGCTTTTTGAGAAAACCAATCTTTCTTTTCTTGAACGTCTCGCGTCGCGTACACTCATTAGCAATCATCTCGTATCTTACCTTTGATCGAACCATAGTAAATTCTTTGAATCTACAAAGGCAACCTTAAAGATATACAAGCGTAGCTGGAATTGGACAATTTATACATGCAAGGAAATTAGTTAACAATTTAAGGTTATGGCTAACTTTGGAAAATAACATTATTCTAAACCAGAAATGTAAACATGCATTATATTATAAGGAAAAAACTTTGTTTACTTCACAAAATGTAGCTTCAATGACAACTCGAGCGTAATAAAGAATTCTACTTTAGGAAAGGCTTCCTCAGACTTGTTTGCTTATCATATTATATTATGGCTCCATAATAAATTACTTCTATGTTTACTTGTACTCTATAATCATTAATGCTTTAAGACATAGTCTTACTTTTACCAAACTGTATTTCAAAGTTCCAACTGTTATGCCGAAAATATACCTTTGCACTACGAGTTACTACCTAAAGTGCATTCTTATAACAAAAAAGTCAAATTTGTTGATCAAGTTAGTATGAAACCACTGCTACATTAATTAGAAATTTTCTCATAGAATACACACTTAACAAGAAACAACAAGATAAAAGAAAAAAAATTATTTGTTACTTTTTCCATGTATATCCAGACCAAATATTGGAAGAACCAAACCAGGATAAGAGGCCCAAAAAATTTGAGATTCAAAGCATAAGTTTTTTCATTCTATGGTAAAGCCTGAATGGTCAGTTGTCTAAATGTGTCTTGGTGCCTAGATAGACGTAAGATGCATCACTACAACTTGTGTTCACATTAATTTGTATTCCACAAATCTATAAATAGATGATACCTTATGAAATCCACTGAATATAACAAGAATCTTATTTCCACATTAAATCATGCAATAAAAACCATCAAATTCTTCATATGTTGGCTTTTATAGACGAATCGTACACCGCTATACAATAAACTAATACGTGGTTGATGCTTGAATATATCCATCGACATGAGAATTTCGTTATATACACAACAATATTTTCTAGATCTTATGGAACTTCACATACAACACACATTTAACATCAACAAATGATAAATTTATGATGGTTTCTTACAAAATCAATCTAGCATTCATTAATCCACTTTGAGTGCAAAATGACTCAAAAGGTGCAAACTTACACTTGTTTTGCCGTAATAAAAATGAACTTTTCGTAAATCAACAATTTTCAGACAGGATAAAAAACCTTGAAAACTAAAATAAGTCCATAAAAAATAAACAGAAAATCACCTGGATGTTTGAACCGGAAATGGCGCCGTTGGTGAGGGAGTTTCAATAGAACTGTTGAATTGAGAAATAGGGGAAATAAGTAGGGACAGTTGATATTAGGTTGGATGGCTAAAAGGGAAGTAAATGCAATTGGTTTGGGGATTAAAGCAATCATAATGATTTTGCTAATCTGTTGCTGTATTTTTGTTCCCTTGTAATAAAATTACAAAATCACAATGGATGTTGAGTTGGGGTTCAAATTAAATGCAATTTTACTGTTGTGAACATGGAAGGTGAAAACTGCAATTTGGTACTTGATATAAGTTGTTATTTCATATTGTCCTAAGTTTTTTTATCTTTAACTAATTCAAACCCATTGCACGAGAGTGAATATCAAAATTAGTTACTCGATATTCGGCTCAGTCTCGTTCATATACAAATAAGTTTGAACAATATTTTTAATGTAAATTACGAATACCCCATCCCATGAGTAAGGCCTAATTACGAAAATCCCCCTCACGTATTGGGTATTACGAAGATTCCCATGTGGGTTGTCACCATCTTACAATTGACCCAGTACCCAAAAGTTCCAACTTTGCCCCTAGGGGTTATTTGTAATATCTTAAAAAAAATAAAACTTTGGTGCTAATTGTATTATCTCATAAATTATAAAATGAATAATTATATATTTACCACCAAAAATTGATCAAATTGTATAATTGCCCATAAGTTTCAATTTTTTTTACATTTATTAATTTATTTTTATAATAAAAAATAAACAAAATTTTATTAATTATATTTATTAAATATAGGAAATTTATTTAAAAATTTAATTGAATAAATTATTTTTTATGTTTATAATAAAAAGTAAATTCCAAAAATTAAAAAAAGTAAATTAAAAAAATTATATTGTATTTTTAAATTTTCTTATTATTTTTAAAATATTAAATTTATCAATACAATATAAAAAAATTAATTTAATTAAATTTGTAATAAATTTATTTTTTTATAAAATATTATTAATAAAATTTTGTTTTATTTATTATTATAAAAATTAAATTGTTAATAAATATGTAAAAATAAGTTTTTTTTAGTATTTTTGGAAACATATGTGCAATTATACAATTTTTTCAATTTTTTATATGGTAAATATATAATTATCAATTTTATAATTTATGAGATATTACAATTAGCACCCAAATTTTAATTTTTTTAAAATATTACAAACATTACAAATAACCCCTAGGGGCAAAGTTGGAACTTTTCAGTGATAAAGAGTTAATTGTAAGATGATGACAAACCTTAGGGGGATTTTCGTAATACCCAATACGTGAGAGGGATTTTCGTAATTAAGCCTTACCTCAGGGGGTATTCGTAATTTACCCATACTTTTATTTGATACCTCAAACTCATTAAACTAAACAATTGTGATAGTCTATAAAAAGAATATCAAACTACTCGAGCTCGACTTCTGTTCGGCTCGATTAAATCTCGTTTTAGCACGATTTTCAAACCAAACTTCAACATACCTCTGCTCGACAAAAAAAAAATGAATATTGTATTATTCAATATTATTCGGCTCTTTTACAACTCTACCCATGTAAAAAATTGGAGTATTTCTATTCATCAACTAAATTATTAATTAAAAAATTTGACCTGCAAAAATGGGAAAAAATCATGTGCCTTAAATTACTCAAATTACCTCTTAGTTTTAGTCTCATTACATTGGCCATCCTCCAAATTTTGAAAATTACTTAAACTATCCCATAGGTATTGGATTCATTACAACTACCCCTTAGGCGATTTCCATTCTCGAGGATATGGCTAGGAGGAGGGAGGGCTTGGGGTGGGAAAAAAATCAAGTTCAACCATGGGGGTTGAGCTTGGGGTAGGGAATGGGTAGAGAGGAGCTTGAAGAAGATCCTCCATTGCCCCGCGAGCTCTTACGCGCTGCACGGGCATGTGTTGTGCAGGCGCCCGAGCAACAAATCACTTGAAGCATCCCTTTTTATTTTTATTTTTTTCTACTTAAAATTGCTATTGGCAATAAATTTTAATGTTTTTTTTTTTTGCTCAATTCGTGAACAATCCTTGAACCTTTTTTTTAAATTAATTTTTACATGGGTAATTTATTTGTCACATTTTTGTAAATAAGTTTTTGTGTTGAAATTTTAATAAATTATAATTAAAATTAAAAAATCAACTTAATTTTAATAAATTCCAATTAAAGATAATTCGTCTTTGATTTTAAATTTAATTAGAATATAGTTGGATATATATTTAATACGATTTTTGGAAATAAATTTCAATATGATTCAATTTAAATACGATTTAAATTCATCCACAATTTAAACACTTAAACAAAATATGATTTAAAATCCACAATTTAAGAAACAGTTAAGAAATCTACGAATTAATTCGAAATACATTTTGACAAACACTTAAAAGAAGAAAAATATTTATTTTGTTGATACATTTTCACAAACACCGTTTATGCTTGCGGACTATGTCTTGCCCACACATGGGCGATTTATTTTTAATTTTAATATTTTAATATTATTATTAATTTAATTATATTATTATTATTCTTATAATTAATTATAATTATTAATTATTCAAAAGGTGAGAGGGGAGAAGAGTTTAAAGTGGAATTAATTGGAGGGGAAGTCCCATGATTGGAGACGACTAAGCAAGACCAGCCACAGGGCTTGAGAGCCCTGCCCCTGCCCCCAGGATTGGAGATGCCCTTATGGCATTAATTTTTACTAGAAATGTTAATGTCGGAAAAAGAACTTTTATTCGAAAAATACCCCTTATATGATTTCTCTAAGAAAATTAAATTACTTAGACCATCCCTCATGTTTAGTATAATTACAATGACTATCACTTAAGTTTGGAAAATTACTTAAACTACCCCTGAGGTATTTATTTTATTACAATCACCCTCTTACGAAGTTATTTCTAACAACACATGCTCATGTCATTAAACAAAATTATTCCGAAAATACCTCTGATGAGATTTTAAGGAATTTTTAAGAAATTATTTTTAATACTATTAAAGAAACTCACCCCAACCCACGCCACTTCATGGGCACCTAGCAGCACCCCACTCCTTTCTTTTCCCTTTCCCTTATCCCCATTTTTCCTGCGCCGACAACCCTTCGCGAATGTTCATGAAGGGTTGCCGATGCACGAATGGCGAATGGGGTGAATTATGTGTGGGTCTTAGGGAAAGGGGTTGGTTTTGTGCGAGTCATGTAGAGGGGATGGGGGTTGGTATAATGGGATAGGTTTTTTTTTTTATTTTCTCAAAATTTTTAATTAATTTTATATTTTTAATTTATATAAAAATATATTAATATATAAATCATTTTTTAGGTAAATAACTAAATTATATATTTTTATATTTACATATGTAAGTAAGCAAATAAATGTTATTACTCTATTAATTGTATATTTAAATAACCTATTTCTATTTGTTTATTGTGATTTTAAATTGGAATATTTAATTTATTTAAGTACAAAACTATTGTTTTATTTTACTGAAATTCTAAATGGGCATTTTATTATTTTATTTAAACTATGTTCAAAATATTATCTAAATATTTTTAGTCAATTATTTAATAATATTTAAATTATAATGTACTAATATAAACAATTGAGGGAATTACTCAAGTTGCCCCTAAGATTTAGTGTAATTACCAAGACCATAATGAGGTTTGTCTTTTTTTATAACTAATTTATATATATAAAAGAGGGTCACTTTGGTACTTTCAACTCTTCAGTTACATTTGCTTCACCTGTAGCTCGGTTCCTACTACCCGCGGCTTCCCAGTGTCCCTGGTGAGCTTTCTTCTTCCCTGAACATAATTGTGCCTGTCTTTTTACTCTTTAGTTAACTTTTTTAGGCTTTCATTTATGCTAATTGTTTTTTTTTTTTTACTTTATGTTTGGTCGTTGTTTTGAAATATTTTTTGTCAGGAGCTGCGACTCTACTTTTGACGCTTTGTTTGAACATTGAGTTCTCGGGACATTTTATTTTTCTTCTTTTGATGGTTAAATAAACCGTGATTTCCCTCACAACATTTTATATATAAAAAAATTTATAATTATAAAGCCCAATAAAATGGACTTTTTTAATAATTTGTGTATAAATGTGAAATTTTTTTTTGGTTTCCGTAGAGTATCCAGGGATTCGAACGTGGATTCAGTACTTTGTACTGAATAGTCCATTCCACTAGATCAATCACATATTTGTTAAATGTGGATTGAATCATCTTATCTCTATGTTATTTGTGTCCAACAGTAGTGTGCTTCTGCTTTGTGTCTTTATCATCTCTGATTTCTTTTATTTTGCAATCATCTTAATTAATATAGATAAATTTATTATTTTATTGTAATAAGTTAAGAGTGAAAGTGTTACATATTTTATTTGTTTGCTTAATCATTTCCTCCAAAGAAGCACAATTCAAATTAAGTAATTGTATAAATTGCACATTTTTCTTGTCTAAATTATGAAGTCAAATGAATTTAAATCACATCAATTGTATATGTGTCGTATAGGACTGATGTAATAGTATATTGATATCAATTTATTCTTTATCTTCTTTTTTTTTTCATTATATAAAAAAGCAAAAGACAAAAACACCCATATATTTTGTCTAATTCCAAAAAAAAAACCCTGTGTTATTTTAACTCCCCAAAACTCTCATGTGCTCTCAAGTCAGTGCCAAAATACACCCTCCAGAAAAGAGAGTGTGATTCAAACGCGGAAATTGCAAGTACGTATTTGTTCATATTTTGCTTTTGATATGACAATTTTATCCCTGACAGCGAAAGACAAAAACACCCCCTATACTTTGTTTAACTTCCAAAAAAATCCTTGTGTTATTTTAACTTCCAAACCCCCCCTTGTGTTTGGTTTTAATTACCAAATTGATCCAAGTAGTATATACTTGAGTTTTCAAAAGGAATAATAGAAAAAACCCAATACATAGGGGTACTTTTGTTATTTTGCCAAAAGTAAAGAGTCAAATTCTACTTGGGTCGAATTTGATAATTAAAACCAATAAGATTTTGAAAAAACCCTATGAAAAAATTTGGTGCGTGTACTTATTAGAACGATTTTATACGTTATATAGGACCACGACTATATCATCGTGTGATTTCTTTTTTCAAGGGTTTAATCCCTTTTGAGGCGCGTCGGGTATAATAAGTGAAAACATCTCCCAACAAGGATTCAAACATAAATTCGCTATTTTGTAATGATTAATCATTCCACTAGACCAATCACTTGTTGGTACCATCGCGTGATATAGAATCACTACTATATCATTGTGTTTTAGAAGATTGACTTGACATGTTTAATAATTTCTAATATTTGTCAAAACATGCAATTAAACTAGATGTTGCAAATTATATTTTTTTTAAAAGGAATTAAGTAAAAAAATGAGCTAAAATTGTATGGGTAAGGATGTGTAAAAGTGAGCAAATATTACCTAACTTACTTGACAATCCGTAAATTGAACAAAATCCACAACTTGCATCATAAAATGAGCAAAACTGTACGTGAAAGTGGTTTTTTCATTTGTACACGTTAAATAATTAAGGGCGAAAATGGAAAAGGAAAAAGAAGAAACAATATCCAGCTGCAAAATAGTTGTTTATGTGACATGTCAGGCATGTCCTTGCCAAGTCAGCTAAAGTTCACGGCTGCTTGACGGTAGTATTAACGGAAGATTTTCTTAGTAGAGGGGAGGGGAGGGGAGTGAAGTACATCTAACAGGGGAGGTTAGTGAAATTAACTCTTTCCTTTTCCGTTTAAAAGAACAACCATAATTAATCATTTATCTCATAAATTTGCTCTTAAACCTAATTTCATACGAATATTAGTATCTTATCATTTCATACCACATTAATTAATTTTTTTTATTAAATAATTAAGGTGTCGTTCGAGATTATTACTTTGATGGGGTCGATCGAAACTCCGGATCATGGTCATAAGATGGATAGGATTAGTGTCTTGCTTAGTCACTCGAATGGTCGTATTGTAGGCGGTGGTGTTGATGAAAGATTTTATAGTTCTCAAATTTTGAATGATTTACAAGTGAGGCTTTGCCCCTGTTTATACAAACTACCTCGTCAAATAACAAAGATTGATCATCTGAACTCTAATATATTCTTTTAGATAGTTACATGAACCTATCTAGAAATGATTACTCTAGAATTATGCACACGTGTTATCCAAAATTGTTTTTACAATACAAATATTAATAAGTTCTTTTTATTAAATAAAATTTTATTTCAAGATTTTGTTTAACTAGTAGTGTAGAAAAAGATTCAAACTATTCTAATGTATATGTAAGGAGAGTAAAATGGTATTTAATTTAAGAATCTATGTAGTTAACAATTTAACGGGGAAATGAATAGTGTGTAAAATCTTTTACTATTATAAGGGGAATTGCATGCTATAAAATTTAACCTAGCCATAATCCCACCAAACAAACATTTAAATACCAACTCTAAGAAACAACGGCCTTTCTAGTTTATCGACTAGCAATAACGTAATCAAAGTAAAAGTCGAGCCAACAATTCCAATCATAGTTGCAAACATTAGCCATGCACTTCCCCCTAATCCAATCGTTAGAAAGAGCAGTGGAGCGTAAAACGATATAATGTTTATACCCTTTATTTGTTGAAAAAACGGTATTGAAGTTGTTGAAATATGGCCTATAACTAGCTTGAAAGGGTGTTTTATGGCTTTTGAAGCATAACTAGCTTCACGTATATCATTGAACTCCTCTTGAACATCATTTGTACCTCACAAGAGTTTTTTGGCCTTTACGTGATCATCCGAAAGCTTGATTAGGCTGTTTAGTGTTTCGGGTAGGAAAACGGCACCGAACGAGAGGACAAAGGCTGGGACTCTGGCCATGGCTAGGGAAATACACCAACCATAGACGCCTTTGATTTCAACATGTACTATTTACAGGGATTCTGTATATTAATTAGATAAATGAAATAATTTCTTGAGAAAGAAACAAGTCCTGATTTATATGTATATTAACATCAAAAGAATCTCTTGCATTTTCTTATAAAACACTAGTACTTCGAGCATTTAACCTTTACATGGATAACAAGTTTCACATGACATTGTTACCACTTTCTCAAGTATGCCACACAAATGACGCAAGAACATTAGATTAAAATTTAAAATAGAATATTCAGACATCCTACTCATACGTATCAAAAACATTATGAAATATTCAAAAGATCCCAGCAAAATTTAAATGTTTCAACAAAAGATAATTGTTTCATAAAATGTTGGCTCTAAAATACCAACTCATGAGGTTTCACTCCGGCCCTGAGTGAGAATCTTGCGCCCAAATAGAACTTCAGTTCTGGGACTGACTCAATAGCTTTTAACAAAGGTGCATCGACTGCTTTCTGATCATCTTTCTTCTCTGCAGGGAGTGCGGTTTTATCCTACATCCCAACAAAAATACCATTAGGACATTACAATCACTAACAAATAACAATCATAGATATGTAATGAAATAAAAACTCACCTTTTTCTCAGCCTCGAAGAACTCGCTCTCTCCCTTTTTCTTCTTCTTCTCAACTTCCTTGGCGAAGTACTTGTCATCGAACTTCTCAACATTCACCCCAGAAACATCAACCTTTGTAGACGTTCCAATAACATAGGACTGGTTCACACGTCTGATTGGAACACCATTGACCTTGTATGGACCTGTAGAGGTTGAAAGCAAAAAAATGATAATAAATACAAAAAAAAATAGTTGATCCAAAATCTCAACTGATATTAGGCACTGTAGATGAGTACTTAAGCAAATTTACACTAAAAAGTAACAACAAAACACATTACTTACACAAAAATGGAGCACACAAACTATATAACACATTTCAAACTTATAATGATGTTACCATTAACTATAGCACAGAAATGGGTTTGAAAGAATATGCAAATTGATAAAGCTACATCACTAATGGAGAGGAATTGTTATTTCAATTAATATATGTATTTCTCATGGCTAATCCCAAGATGGTAACAGCAGCAACCTGCTCCACAAGGCAATAGGGTATGAGAACTCCCTGTTTGGAGAAGTGGGAGTCAACCAAGTAGGATGACTCAACCACACCATCAACAAAAAAGGGACTTTATCTTCGACAACTATAATCACTTGGGTCATACAAGAATTGGAATACATCTCGTCCCATAAAAGTGAATCAACGCAGCAACACGATTATGAAATAAAAAAATTATGTGCACACAACTTCACACTTCTAAGCATCTATCAATATAGCCTCAAAATTCTCCAAGTTACTAACTAAAAATCATTAGACATTTTAAATCACTTAGGAGACCAATATTAAGTTTACACAACACAAACAAATGAATCAAATGGCCAACCTCCAACAAAGCTCACTATCCAGAGAACCTCAATTTGCAAATGAAACATAAATTTTAACCATATAAATCATACAAAAAGCACCCCTTTACACACCAGAGCAAAACAAATAAATAGAATAGAATAAATTAAAATAACTGACCAGTAACTAGGAGCAATCCAGAAGTGAGCTGCTTCAAGAAGACAACTCTCTTCCCCTTAAACCTCCCTGACAATATAATCAAAACTGTACCAGGAGTAATACTCGCCCTACAAACACAAAAATAAAAGCTATAAAACAAATGCAATGAATAAATAAACACGGTTTTTTAAAATTAAATAAGATTATAAAAAACCTGATCTTGGTTGGCTTGGGCTTGCGCTTGTTTGAGAGCGGCTTCTTGACGTCATCAGCGGGATAAAACTTCGGGGGCTTCTCCGCCACGGGAGCGGCGGCGGCGGATTTGTCGTGGTGGGGGAATTTTCCGCCGTTTTTGGCTTTGATTGCCCAGAGGCCACGCTTGTGGTACATCTGGGAGCGGGAGATTTTCCTCACTCCGGGGATGAGTTCAGGGTTACGGGTCACTTTCTTAGGCGCCATTTGAGCAGCTCCCAATGTGTGTGTTTTGTGTGTCGGAGAGCAGGCGATGTGAAAATGAGAGACGAAAACCCTAGAGAAGTATAAGTGTTATTTGTATGAATTTATGAAAACTTTGTTTTAGTGGGCTGAAGTAATGAAGCCCAATGTCTATTCGGTTACTATTTTGGGCTTTTATAACTAACTAGGGCTGTCAATGGGTTGAATCAGGCTCGACCCATATCAGCTTTATTTATGTCTGATTGGATTCGACTCATGTCTCAATCTTGGTAGTGCCTAAATTTTTTCACTCTACTGGATCTTGATCGTATTTAGTCGGATATCGGATCATTTTTAGCTCCAATAAAATCTTCACTCTAAAAAATTACACAAGTATTTTTTCTTAAAACAAGTTTGTTAACTTTACGATTTTATTTAATTTAGCTCACATTTTCAAATTTTTTTTTACTAATATTCATATTTTTAGATGAAAATATGCATTAAAATAAATTTATGAACGAGTTATTAACTACTAAATTTTATTTAATTTAGCTCACATTTTCAAACTTTTTATTTTATTTATTGTCGGATAAAGTTCTTTAACGGATCGAATCTATCTAAATCTATATTCACTCCACGTGTTTTAGATTACAGATTTTTATAATCGGATCATATCCAGCGAATCTCTAAAGTAAACGAATTAAAATCCAAATAAATCTGACGGAATTCATATCGGATTCGGATTGAAATCCTCCCCATTGACAACCCTATTAACGATGTCATTTTGGACATGCGCTTAGATAAAATTCGAATCAAGTTTGACTTTCTAGGAATTTTTTATTTAAAAATTAGATAGATCTAATCTTATTACGAAGATTCGTAATTTTAAATATGTGAAATAAATATGGTTCAAGGTTGATCTGAGCTCGATAAAGATCTGGATCTGATAATAAATAAATGACTTTTATATATACATAATATTATTTATTTCTATAAGTAGGATTAATAACAAGATATGAGTTAGTATTTCTTTTATGATTTTAATTTTATGCATAGTTTGCATCCATCAACATGAAACAATTTCGATACATTAATGCCAATTTCACTATTTCTAACGGACCAGTTTGATATTTTTTGTTTTATTTTATTTTGTGTGCTTCCTTCTAGTGTTTTTTTGTGATGAGGGTTACCACCCTATCTTTGACTTTGTTATACCATTTATTTAATTTTGAGGAATCAAATGTTTAATAATAAAAAATAAAAATAAAAATAAAAACGTTATCAGTTAACTCATTTGGATTACGTGGTTAAATGTGACTACTATTTATCTTTTTATGTTAGAACTTAATGAATATGAAAAAAAAAATTAATATTTGAATCAAGTTGAATGAAAATGTAACTTTAACAAGTTTGATGTATGAAAAATATTGGTGAAATTTTTTAAAGTAAATATTTCATTGTATTCGAAAAAGAATCGAGATCTAACTGGAATCCGATCAAGATATGATGGATACAAAAGTCTCAGATTTGAGCTAGATTCGTATTCAACCCGAATCAAATCCCACATAACTAGAGTCGAATCTAGATCAAATTTGATCCGACTAAATCTGATATGTTACAACCCTAACTTCCTTCATGTCATTATTTTTACATTACTTCGACCAATTTATCTATTTAAATGATTTTTGCAACAAACAATAATAATTTCACTACATTAGATAATACAACAAAGTTAAGCTATTAATGTTTCAAACATAATTGCGAAAAAAAAATATCAATTTAATAAACTATATTTAAAATTAATAAAAAATATTGGAACTTATGAAATATTATATTGCAATTTAATTTAAAAATACATCAATTAAACAACTTAACAAATATGATTACAAAGAAACACCTAATTCGAAAATGGCCCGTGTGTGTTGCCCACAAGTGTTCGACTAAATCTTTTTTCAATTGGCTATTCGAAAATTATTATTATTATGACATTTCTCTATTATTATTATTAAGTAAGAGTAGAGAAAGTTTGAAAATAGAATTAAATGTATTAGATTGTTGGTTCGGTTGAAGATGACAGACTAAACAAGACATACCTACATGCAGATAGGCAGGTAAGAGGGGGAGTTGCCAGCTTTGGCTGGATATGGCCTAAGTATCCTATATCAAAATTTATTTGATGAGTGAAAGAAAGTTTGCGCATGTTCATAAATTGGAATAATAGATAATTGAACATCTTTTGTGGCAAGTTTATGTACTCTTCTTAGTTCGACCTCCTTTGTCGTTCAAGGTTTTGTTCTTCATTGACCAAAAACATAAAATGGATAATCACCCATAAAAGAAAGGATTGTTATCCTTGTTCTAGATTAGAAAGACTCAGCCACGAACAGGTGATTGGTCTAGTGGAAGGGACTAGTCACTACAAAGTAGCGAACTAAAGTTTGAATCCTTGTTGGGAGAAATTCCCACTTTATGTGTTCGACACGCCTCGAAATGAATTAAACCCTTGGAAAACCAAAAAAAGGACTCGGCCTTGTAGAACAACCAATTAAGGAATAAATTCCAAGAAGTCTACGTATTGAATTTGAGTTCCATTTTAAAAAGAAAAGTTCCAAGGGTTAACCTAATAAATGCCAATGATGTAGGGCCTGTTTGTTTGGCGTTTGGGAAAGTAGTTTCGGAGAGTAGTGGAGGTTTGTGAAATAATCTCGATTTGCGTAATGTTGTTTGTTTGAATTTTGAGAGAGTAGTTTGAGAAATAAAGTAGGTGTAGGTTTTTTTAGAAGAGTTGGGTTGTAGGTGTAAAATGTGTAAGACTTTATGTCAAATCATATTTGTTATGTGATAAATTGTGTAAGAGATAGTTTACTTTATGTCAAATCAAAGTAGAGTTTGTATAGGTTTCGTTTAGAGATAAGAAAATTGTTGTTTGTTTGGCTTTTGAAAGAGTAGTTTGAGAAAATTAATGGATGAAAAATTTATTTCGGAAAATAGAAAACATGTTTGTTTGGCATTTCCCAAACACGAAAAAATTCTGGAAAACGCCAAACAAACAGGCCCGTAGTAGTTTACGGACATTATTTTTTTGAGGACTGCAATCGCATACTATAGCTATGAGATATTTTCAATTGCAAGACGAAAAGATTGATATAGGCTCTCAAATCTTTTATAACATTATAAATGAATAGGAAAAGTTAACAATTTATGCCAAAAGCAATGCTGGATGGAGCCAACTCGGCAACATTGTATTCTTATTTCAGTTACAGATATAGCATTCGTAAAAGTTATGCAATACATCGCAATTTGTGATCAAAAGGTCAAATAATATTGGACATAGATCATAGATTTCCGAGTAAAAAACAATTGCAAGGTAAATGGGAGTGAGTCACTTCAAAAACCTGTCCAGCGATGATGATTTCATTCCTCCGCAGCCTGCATTAATGAAAACAAATTCTTTAACATTTATATAAACAAGTCTGAGGGAGAGGAGGGAGGCCTCTATGGTAAAGGTAGCTACATGACGACAAATACACAAAGAAAAGGCAGATTCATCAGAATTATCGCTTGGTTGCAAATGAAGAGTTCACAAAGAGAAATTAATGTCCAAATATCAGCATATTTTAATATCTGGATTCGTTTCTCTCACAAAAAGGCAAAGAAAAAACTTCCTAACACCCATAAATCATAATAAACTAGATCTATCCAAGGTAAACTTATACCCACTAGAAAAGTTCTCTACAAAAAGTAAGGCTTTCATTCTTAAATTCTCCTTGACCAGAAATTCAAAATATACTGCTTGTAGATGGAACAAATAATTCCAACTTCTACCAATCATACTTCTGAAATGACCACAAAGGTTTTTGTACTATAACGATCACTCGCATAACCAAATTGAAGAAGTGTTACCACTGATTGGGAATATATAAAAGGCAGCAAGATATTTAATTCCCCATTCTCCCAACAGTAAAAGAAGTGTGAGGAAAATAACAAACAACAGTAGCACTATGAAATGCATACCTTTAAAAATTTAGGAGACAAATTTGACTGAGATTCATTAAATTTTTGAGAGCACTCTGAGTATGCAGAACCAATCCCGATCCCAGCACCAAAAGCTACAGATGCCCAGCGTGTTACCGGACTACCTGGTACGATCAGTCGAATTAATTTATAAGACGAGAACAATCTCCAGAAGTTAGTACCAGAGTATCACATCAACTTCCAAAGTATTCTATATGAACAATCATCAAAAAGTTCTGCAACGTATGGAAGGCTTAGCGAAAAAGTTAGAAAACACTGCATTCATTCTGCACCAAATCTTTACACTACACGAACCATTTACCTATTAATAATGTGGTCTTTTAAGTTAGCATGACATCTATTTGTATGATAATCATATCATGGTTAGAAAAGAAATGACAAGCCCAAGACTGGAGAAAAATTGAAACAACATTAAGGCTACAATACCACAACTGATGCTGCTGGCAGCATCATATCTAACACACACACACAAAGACAACAAGAACAAACTAACCCCAAAGGTCAAAACAAGCTATAACAGGGAGTTGTGAATGATGAACAATCAATTTATCGATGAAAGAGAAACACTTTCTCAAGACCCTTACCTGTCCTTTAGAGGCACATAATAAGCACCATTTCAAATAAAAGGCAACTCCATGACCCTCTTCATATTATCATTCTACAAAATGCAGCAACAATTGTGCAAAACTGTAGTAAAGTGAGATGCAGTAGCATAAAATCTCTACACATCTAACAGGATCAGATGGCATAAAATCTCTACACACACAGAGAAAACCTGTGCATTTCCAGATGCCTTGATATTGTTTAATAACAAGAGAGTAGAATGAAAAATCCAGCTTGAGCTAGGCCAAGTCTGAGCTAATTTACCAATATTCTATGTAAAGAAAACTCAGGAAACAACACATATAATTGGCTCGCACTGAAAGAAAAAGATCACTAGAAGGAAATTGGGGTTGGGGGGGGGGGGGGGGGGGAAAAAAAAACATTTTTTAAAATTTTAAAAAGCTCAGGAAACAGAGAAATACTGACGGAAGAGAAGAAGTCCAGTGAAAGCGCCGGCGAATGAAGAGTAAACGAAGCGGCGAACGCCTAAATCAAGGCAGGCATCCCATTTTGCATTCAAATCGTATTTAGCTGGAACCTCGACTTTGCTTACCTCCGCCATTTTTCTCCAATTGTTGGGTTAACTGGATTTTGATGTCCAATTTCCTCTTCTTTTAACCGAGGGTTTCGTTTTCTGTCTGTAATTTCTGATTTTCAGATTCTTTGATTTGTTTGTGCATTTTCTTCTCAATTTGGGCTTTCATGAACTTTCCACTCCAGGCCTGAAGAAACTCATACTGGCCTCAGGGAGGCCCAATTCTGGACTTAAATAGGATTATAGGACCATAGCCTTGAGCTTCAAAATTAGTTGATTGAGAATCAAATTATTTATACGAGTTCATTTGGTAAAAAAATTATTTTAGCTAGGCTCTTTATATATTCAAACATGTTTAAATAATTTTTCGTTTAATAATTTTTGAAGTTCAGTTTGAGCTCCAGTAAATAAGCTAAAATTTACAAATTATTAAGTTACTCAATACTGACTCGACATTATTTAATATTTCTCTTAGAATTGATTAGTTTAGCGATAAAACCAAACTTAAATACAATTTCAAGATTGATAAAAAAAGTCAAACCAAATTTAAATATCAAATTATTCAACAATACTCAATTTGTTTACACCTCTACTCAAGTCTACAATGACTAATTAATCCCAAAATCATTTTTCTTTACATTTCTCTATTATTTTCTTTTCATATACTTTTTTTAAAAGAAAAACTGGCTACAAGCTCAGTAAATTTTTCCCATCATTGCACTATAGTCCATATAAAAGCTTGGAATCGTGTTCAATAAATCCTTTTTTTTTTTTTAATATATTAGAAATAGAAATAATTAGTTTCTGTCGTCAAGGATAAATCAGTTTTGTGTTACAATGTTAGAAATATGTATAAGTTCAATCTAAACTTTCTGTGTCACTCCAACTGTATGTTAGGACACTTTTTCCCATAATCAAAGCACATGATAGACACATTTTGAAACACATTATTTATCTGGAATAATTTAAGAAAAAGAGAAAAATACTCAAATTACTCCTGAAATTTAGTTATTTATGTTTGAAAAGTTACTCAAACTACTCCCGAGGTATTGAATTCATTACAGTTATCCTCTTATAGTGTTAATTTTGTGAAAAAAAATATTTGAATTCCATAAATATCATCTTAGAAAATATAATTTGATGTGAAAAAACGGGTGAAATTGGTGAAAAAATGGGTAAAATTGGTGAAAATGGTTGAAATCGGTGAACAAATGAGTGCAATAAGTTGAAAAAGATGAAATCGATTTGACACCCTTGAGGTTTGTGATTTCTTAGATGTTACACAATGGAATTTCATGAACTTACTTTTTTTGTTAATAAAATTAACGTCATAAGAAGGTAACTGTAATGAATTTAATATCCCAGGGGATGTTTAAGTAATTTCCCAAACATGAACGGTGATATGTAAAATTACTCTAAACCTTAGGGGTTCTTTTAAGTAATTCCCACTAAGAAAAAAAATGGACAAGTATTGAAGTGGGCAAGGCCCATCATTTTATTAAAAAAAATCAAAATATATATAACCAAATCAGAATAACCTTAACCATAGGTTATAGGTTCTTAAGTCCATGGCCAATTAAAATATAGGCCCAAATTAAAAGGTGTAGTCATAAGTAATTAAGTACTTACTAATGACAGCCAAAGATAACATTCTGTTCAAACTAATAACAAAATTAGAATAAGTAATTCCATTTTCCCTTCAATATTCTATTTCCAATATACTCCCATAAAAGCAAAACAATAAAATATTATAACGTTTCGACTAATAAAATACTACGTCATAAATTTGAATCATTTTGACATACAAATTAGAAGATTCCAAAATCATTGCACTAAGATCATGTATAATAGTTGTATAAATTAAATAAGTTTCTCAAAATTACACGGTTAGGTAGAATTCACAATATAATTTTGGTTTCCCTTTTTAGCCCCCACCAAATGTCATCATTATAATTGTTAATAATAACTTAGCATGCTTCACTTGACCACATATACAGCATCTCTTTATAACTTCATGAGAGATATTTCATTTAAATATAATGAATTAATTGTGAGCTATTTGAGATGCCATTGTGGGGAGTTTTTTTAATTCAGATTAGACAGCTAGTTTAGTTAAATAACTTTATATTATTACCTATTTATTCTTTTCATGTAATGTAGGTATAATTAAAATTTTCATTTATATCAATTAATTATAAATTGTATCATTTTTCCTCCCTTCAACTATCTCTCATGCTTGAATTGCACAAGACAATTTTTTCAAACATATTTCCATCAAAATAACATTAACAAAAACCTCAAGTTTCCATTTGTGCCCTCATTTTTGTTTAAACACACTTTTCTCCTGCCAATTTTCTTATAAAATATGATGACATAATACGGAATTTGCGGTGTTTTGCTTAGATTTAATGCAATATATATGGAAGCATAAAAGATAATTGGATGAAAAAAAATTATGCAATTGATCATTGAAGGGGCAACGTGGACATCCAGATAGTTAAAAGGGTCAAAATTGAATTTAACCTATTTTGTATTTGTCATTACCCTACAATGGACATGCTAAAAGAGAAACAAAAACATGAAATTGAAAGAGGAGAGGAAAAGCCAACAAAACTTGCACGAAATTCCTCCTTTTCCCCATTTTTTTGTTTTTTTTAAAGTACTTAATTCTTTAATCGGAAAAGAAAGACAATGAATATTGTGTTTTTTATTTATAATTTGAATATTGTGTATCAACTATCTTTAAATGTAGAACTAGTACCCAACATTTTTTTTCTTTCCAGAAAACAGGAATTTTTCTACCAAAAATAGGTCTAAAGTACATAACACAATGATGTGCAAGAGTTGCAGTTGCCCAACTCTTGTCTATGTTGCAATTTGATTTCCTATGGTCAAATAGTACTCCTGCCGTTTTGTTTTTCTGGATAAATTAATATACCTAAAATTTCATATTTCAGTATATAAATAATTTCATGTCAAGTTACATAAATTAAATTAATATAGTTACTTCAAACTTGCTTATGGTTTAGTTTTATTTTATTTTAATATGGTTATTCTTATTGTATCTCTCCAAAAGAGAATTTATAGTATTCCTCTGGATTTTGCAGGGATTTAATGTACTTTCGTAAGAGAAATTAGGTCCGTCTAGTCCTTTTCTTCGTACTGCCAAGAGCATAAATACATAAAATCTACAATAAATGCTAAGTAAAAAAAAGAAAGAAAGGCCATAACTGATGAATTCCACCACATACCTGATTTCACTATTCAAGTGTAACATTTTGGTGGCATATGTATATATTCATTGACAAGTTTAAATGCGGAACAACCAAAATTATAAATTTGGAAACTTAATAATAGATCTATACATGTAACATGTACTAAAATATGTCACAATTAGGTGATGAAATTTCACCCAGGATTTGACAATTTCAACAAACAAATAAATTTATGGGGAAAATGCACAATACTTCATTATGTTATGCGGAATCTCCACAAAACTACTATATGAAACTTTATTGCACAAAATTACATTATACTTTTAGATTATCTGCATTGAATTCCTCGTCCGTCCACTTCCATCAATTTAGCACGAAATGGCCTTGTACTTTTAAATTTTTGACATAATCCCTTATACTTTTTTGAACGTAGCACATAATCTCCGTGTACCTTTTAAACGTAGGAAGTAATATCCTTGTACTTTTTAAAAATTAGCATATAATCTCCTTATATCTAGGGGTAATTTAGGTATATCAATTAAAAATTAACACCGTTAGAGAACTAATTGATTAAGGGAGAATGTACAAAGAATCTGAAAGTACAAGAATATCTGGTGCAATAAAATTTCAAAGGGGAGTTTTGTGCATGTTTCTCATAACACATGAGAGTATTGTGCATTTCCCCCTAAATTTATATATAATGCGTTATTACTGAATATTCGTTTAGAGTGTTGATTAGTAAAATAACAAATTTATTGAACTTATCTTGTGATTAATTCATATATGGAATGAAATTCAAGTTACAATTTCTCCTACCACTCCAAAAGGAAAACATGAAACCTACAACGGGGTAATTTTTAGTAGAAGGGACTAGCTTACATTTTGAACAAACTCATAATTGAATGTTTAATTATATGTCTAACATTACCTCAAAATGAATTAAATTAGACGGTTTGAATACCACTGGAAAAAAAAAAGGAAACATGTAAACCACTCAAACATAAGAAGGATCATACCAACCATCGTAGATAAAAATTTCCATCGTTTCCGTCGGAAACATTAAAAATTTTCCAATTTTTAATCAATAGAAACGAAAATAAAATGTAATTCTGAAACTATTTGTTTGTTTAGAACTATGTTATTTCTCTTAATTTAGTATTTTATTTTACAATTTATCAAATATTTCCGAAAAATTCTTGAAGAGTTTTCAATATTCAGCTAACCAAAAGCATACAAGTCGAAACGAAATTTTGATCCATGCCAACCATATACCAATATATAGCAAAGTTGACTTATAGAGTCCTTATAAAAGAAGATTCATGAGAAATTACAACAAAGAAATATGGCAATTAGTGTTAAGTTTGATGTCTCTTTTCACGTCCTAGCTAATTCTTGACCTTTATCTCATGGTTCTGTTCAACGAGACATTAAAGTCATTTTCAAAGAGTTAGATATTTGGAAGAGTATTTAAAAAAAAAATTAGAAAGAAAAACTATAAACAAGAGATGAAAAACAACAAAATCAACTTCAAAATATCCCAAAATATTATTAAGAATATCATGAAAGGCAACAAATGTCATCCCACGTATGAAGGCAGAACATATCAACATATAATTAATATCTCTTTGCTTTATGGTAATTTTGTCAGCTTAATGATGTTCCGTTTACATAAACAAAAATTAAGCTAGAATCCTGCAATGACAATATATGAATATGATGTGGGATTATAGTTTGTGTGCTGCAACATTATTGGTATTTGGTGGGGTCTATTTCTTGAGATTTTTATATGCTGGGACTGCTACTTGAGCTGATAATTGATGATTAACAGAGAGAAATTATAAACAAATTACTTACTTTAATATAATAAGTTGGTGGTGGGAAGAATGATTAGAAACCAAACTTTAAGACAAACTCTGTACAGGTATTATTATCATAAACTATAGTCATTTTATAGAGAATCTTAAGATGACTTTTTGCTCAAACAGTCTCCTTTTTGGTACATACAAATTTTATTGGTGGATTTTTGGCTAACTATTTAATAGAAAATTTGCTCTTTATAATATAAAAAATAGATATATTATAATATTGGGCGTTTATTTAATTTTTTTTGTAGGTATTGCACACATTTTTTATAATGTGACTGACACTTCATTTTAGTATGAAAAATGATTAACTTAATCCTACTTAGATAACCTACTCAGATCCCTTCATTTTATCTCTGTGATATGTATAATGTGCATTTTCACCCAAGTAATATTATTTAATGGACACTTTACAAAAAGAAAAGGGTGTCTCGTGTCTTTTTATTTATCACAGGGGAATAAAGTATATTTTAAGAATAACAAGGAGGGTAATTTGATATGAACTCTAATAGTTAACAATGTTTTAGTTTTCTTCTGCAAAGTGCTTTCGTTACAGCTTTCACTGTTTTATTTTAAGGAATAAACCATAGTTGTATTCTGCTTTCTGAAAAGTGCTTAACAAACTTTTTCTCCTTTTTTTTTCTTTTTCTTTTTTCATTTTGTTTATAATTTAATGTTTCATTCTGATATTTTGAATTAGATTAGTCCTCTGCAACAAATAACTACTTGTGGTGATTTCTTCTTCCCTATAAAATCCAAAAGCATCTTTAATCTAAAATGTGATTTAAATTCATAAAAGCGCTTGGGCTCTTTTGAATCACTTTGTATCATTTCATAGATAAATGCGATAATTTAATTGTCTCTAAGAAATGTGTCTGACATGTTTGGTAGAAGTTTGTTGAATATTACTGTTATGTGAAAGAAAAATAATAATGATTTGAAAAATTAATTGAACATGTTTGCCTTTCTTTAAAAGAAAATTGCACCACAAAAGCAGTCCAAGACAAGGTGCAATACTCATTCTACGATTCAAATAGATCCAGTATGATAGTGCAAGAAAAGTAATCCAAACAAGCTTAAGATTCCTTTCAACTTTCAAATTATCAAGCAAAATATCACTGCATCAGCTTTTCATTGATGTGCTTCAATTTTGAACCAAAAGATCAGGTGGACCAAATAAACTTGTAAAAGGGTAAAATCACTTGAACCATATGGCACAGGTTGGTCCTCATTTGAAACAAAAGAGAAAATCATAATAATTCCAATTGTAACTCTGCAATAAATTAAATGGAAGAATTTGACTGATTTGGCCCATGTAATACCAGAAATGGAGACAATGAGGCAGAAGAAGAATCCAATTTACATCAACATCAACAAAAGGATAAACAAAAGCAATGACAAAATATCAAATGTACACATAATAATTTACAGATGAAAGTATCATAAACTAGTAACAAAAGTTTCTTGTTCACATTTCACACACTTCCAACCACCTTGTATGCATATGTATCTCTATATTATTTCCACATCCTTGAATTCCCAAATTGTTTTCAACCAGACACATATTAATCCAACAACAAAAACTTTAAACCAAGAAATAAAAACAACAAACAGACACAAAAATAATAGTAACTCAACCATACTAAAACTTAATATCAATCAAGAAAAAAAAAGAATATTGAATTCTGATAAGGAACCTCTCCTTATTCAGAGGGCTTGGTCTTGGACCTGTAAAGAACCTTCTTCTTCTTGGAGGTTTGGTTGTCAAATGTGAGTACTACTTTTCCAGGTTCACCGATTTTGAAGGTACAACCAATTACATGCTCATCGTGAGGTCCAATCTTTCTTGCCTTCTGTACAATCCAAGTGTATCCACCTTCGGCACAAGGTACAAACTCGGCTCCGTAAGTAACATCCCAGCCCATTACTCTCACCTCCCAAACCAATGTTCCAGCCTGCAAAATTGATTGTACAATTAGAACAAAAGTTCATTATATAGACTAAAATACCAATTTGAGTATTTACAGTTATACCCACCTCAGTTATAGGTAATTCAATGGTGTGTTTGCTTGTTGGCTTAATAATTTCCTCTGTTGCTGAATCAGCAGTGGTGAATTCAGTTTCACCCTCCTTGCTAAGGCCACCGTATTGAACTGGAACTTGCTCGGGTGCTATGTATCTGCCAAAGATCGAATCTTTAATCATTAAACTTGTAATAAACCTAAGTATCAAAACAGTTATCAATTTCAAAAAATCGAATCTTGAATCATCAAAGTTCACTAACTTGAAGAGGGTCTCAGCAGTTTTGGTAGGCCCTGCAAACACAAACTTGCTCTTGGTTCTTTGGGTTAAGAATGGACTAATCATTCTATTGTAGGCCACATACCACCATGGAACATTGATGAACACCTTCACACCACCAATAACCAAAAACTCAATTAGTACAATTCACAACCAATAAGAACATAAAATCCATCCACTTCTTGAATTCTAGTGTGTAAAACGCTAGGAAAACATTTTCATAGTATCAAATGATAAAACATTGAGCTTCATTTTCATTTGCCTTATCATTTTACTTGTTGAAATACAATAGACTAAAAAACTTAACAAATTAAAGCCCAAATAAGAAAGAGATTAAATAAACCAAGATAAACAAAACATAAACATAAAAAATTCAATCATATCAAATCAAAGGTTAAAAAAGAGATATTTTTTCTGTTAAGTACCTGTTTGGCAACAAATTCGGGGTAATCGTCCTGAAGCAATTGAAGAGCTTGATTGGTAGCTTGTCTGAGTTCTTTCTTGAATAAGATAAGCCCAGGTGAATTCTTAAGGTCAGTAATTTGAACAATTGTACATGTTCCATCAGGACCAAAGTCAAGCTTCCTGATATTCTTCTCCAAGAACTGAATATACCACCTCAAAAACTTGGCCCTTTTCTCAGCATCAGCAAAAGTGTTGTTATACAATTCCTTGTCCTGAAACTCACCTAAACAATTGTAACTAACAGGGTGCCCTTCTTTATCAACTCCATTAATATAGACCACTTTTTCAAGCCCTTCAATGATTACTTCTTCTTCCAATAACTCATCAATTTTGAACTCTTTCCTCCATGACACCACACTTTTAAGCATGGATAAAGCTTCTTTCACCTTAAAGTCTCTTGCCCTTAAGAACTTGAGAAGAATCACATCACTTTTTTCGTCAGCTAGAAGTCGAACACCCCAGATTGAAACCTCCTCCGGTGTTTGGGGTGGGGCGGTTTCCTCCTCCGCCTCCGGTGCGGCGGCGGCGGGCTCTTCACATGGTGGTGGAGCAGGGGGGGTAACTTCATGAACTATTGTTTCTTTTATCTCTTCAACAGCCTCCACTTTTTCTTCAACCTTTTTTAGTTCTTCTTTCACGGGCTCCGCTGCTGCCGGTGGTGGGGTGGGTTCTTCTTTCACAGGCTCCGCCGCCGGTGGTGGAGGTGGAACTTCAGCAGGGGTTTCGCAAGACTCTGTCTTCTCTTCAGTTTTTGGCTCTTCTTCTTCTTTTTTCTCTTCAGGTTTAGGCTCTTCTTCTTTCTTTTCTTCTGTCTTTGTTTCTTCCTCCACCTTTTTCTCCTCCTCCTTGACGGCGGCCGGAGGGGGTGGTGGTGGGGCGGTGAATTCACGTTTGTTGAGTGCTTCCTGAATCAAAAGTTTGAACTCATCTAAAGCTTTCTTTTCTGGGTCGATTAAATCATCAACCTTGTTGCTTTCTTCCTTAAAAGAAGCGGATTCAGCAATTTTCTCTTTGGGTTCTGCTTCATCTTTCTCCTTTACCTTTTCTCCTTCCACCACCACTTCCTCCGCCGCCGCGGCTGGTTTCTCCGGCTCCGGCTGCGGGGTCGTCACCTCCTTCTCTACAACAGAAGTTGTGGCCTTCTCCGCCACAGGAACATCACAGACCACGACCTCTTCAGTTGTCTTCTTGGTTTCCTCAGCCATGATAATAAAAAACTCTCCTTTTAATGCAAAATTAAGGAAATAACAGAGGATTTAATTCAAGATTAAATCTTTTTGTTTAATAAACAAAACCCTTTTGCTAATACGTTTGAAATAGAGAGAAAAGGGGATTAATATGAGAAATGGGATTGGGATGAAAGGAATAAGTGTGCTTATGTATTGGTGTATTTGTATTTGTGTGTGAGGAACAGTCTGTCAAAGATTTTTTTGGAATTTTGCCAGCTCGTTACCACTCTTATTAATGGGGTCCATTTCCACCACACCTTAATTTTCTTTCTTCAAAAGTTCAAATCAATCAATTAAACGATTCAAACATATCTAATTTCTTTTGCTCTAGTTTATTATCTGTATCTACTAATAAGAAGAGAAAATTGCATTTTACCCCCTGAACTTACAATCAAGGTTCACTTTTTCCCGCAACTTAAATTATTTACGCCGTCCACCCAGAACTTATATTAGTGTTGCATTTTTTCCTTGAAACTATTTTCAAAGCTCTTTTCCAAGTAAAGTAGATCATATGAGAGGCACATATATTTTCGTCATTTAGAGTCGAGAAGAAAAGCGCAACACTAAAATTTAGGGGGGAAGTACAATGAGGGTTTAAGTTCAAAGAAAAAGTCAGCTTAAATGTAAGTTTAGGGGGCAAAATATAATTTTTGCAATCAAATATAATTCAAAATACAGAAAATTAAACTTTCAAAATTATTTTTAATTGTAAAAAATGTACAATATAGAAAAAACAAAAACTTGAATACAAATTCAACAAAAATCAAAATAGATATAAACATATTAGTTAGACATTATAGAGTGGGAGATACGTATAAAAACATACATCATATATTCATATTTAGATTCATCTTGCTAGTTTTGCATTATATTCTTCAAATGAGATTTCAAGTTGTTAAAATTTGTGGGGAATAAACTAGTTTGACAATCTAAATCGTGAATTTTATAGTTGATAATTGTCATTTGAAGGAATAAATAAACAAACTTATTAATGAAGAAGCAAAATAATTATTCCAACAAGAAAATCGCAATTTTCTACTGAACTTATAGTCGAGTTGCACTTTCCCCTTTAACTTAAATGTTGCACTTTTCCTTGTAATTTTTTATGACAGAGATACCCTACTCATTGACATGTGCCTCTCACATGAACTACTTGGCTAGAAAAATGCTTGAAAAAGAGTTGCAAGGGGAAATTGCAATATTAATGTAAGTTCAGGACGGACAACTCAACAATTTTAAGTTCAGGAGGGAAAGTGCAAGTTGATTGTAAATTTAGGGGAAAAGTGAAATATAACTATAAGTGTAGGGGGAGAAATGCGATTTCTCTAATAATGATAATTAATTTGTTAAAGAATCTTTTTCATATTTTCATAGTTGCCAGCATGATTTTTTCCCTTTTCAAGTTTCTATCAATTATTAAGCTCAAGTATATTTCGTATGCTGATTAGGTTATTAATTTATTTTATTTATATGTACAGAAGAGAAATAGCAAATGTTTTGCTGTCTTTTTTCTAAACAACGGTGTACTATTATTTATTACATTTAGGGCCTTGAGTTCTTACGTGACTTTGCTGTAGGTCAAATGCTATTTTTTTTTTTTACTAATTAAGCAATTCATCTTTATTTGGTTACTACATTTAGGGATAAGTGCGTGCTTAATGCTTATAAAATCAAGTAAAATGTTTTCTTAGTCAAATATGAGCTCTTTTGTATGTAAATTTGAATATGCGTAAAAAAAGTGAAGATGGAAATGAAATATTATTTATTCATGATCTTTTCTTCGTATCAAAATATCACACTATTATTATTTTTTTTTTTTGAGAAACACGATTATATTTCAATCAAACAAGTTCAGAAGAAACAATGTTCGAAATAGAATAAGGTAAAACATCAGACGAATAAGAGGCAACATAAGATAATCTAGCAATTTTGTATTATAAGTTAAATAAGAATCACATACACACAAATTGTTTATTTCCACTGAATTTTTTGCTACTAACTGTCACAGTTTGTAAATTTTATCTTATTTTAAGAGCGTGCATTACTAAAACATTCATGTCGATTGACACAAGTTATTAATTAGCACTTAGCAAATTACATATGTACTCTTTTCAACGTTTTGAGGAATATAAAATAGTACAACATTTTACTAGAAGTGAAAAAGGCATAAAAGTTTTAAAATTTGACCTATCAAAGCACAAAATACTAATTATGCGAGGTTGGGGTTATAACTTGTTAGAAGTTTCTACCTAAAATACTAATAAGAAAACCAAATGAACCCAATATTTATGGATGAATATTTTGACATGATATGAATAAATATGTTGCGATATGAAGTAAATTTTCTTAAATATTGCCTAATCCTAGATGCATGATATTCTTATTAATTTGTTATTTACATACTACAGGATAAGCTTAAACGAACAATTCCTTTCTTCTAACAAGACATAAAACGGATTTGGTTTGATCTCCCATGGTATTTCCCCAAATGTGTCACCAAATAATAAATTTGAGGTTTAGCATAATTTTATTTCATTAAATTTTCAACCCAATATTATCAATTTTAAAGTGCTATTTACAATTACGAATCATTTTTAAAAGTATTAAATTTTTGTAACTATGTTAATTAAATTTTATGCTATAAGTTATGAAAAATCATTAAAACATGTAACACAATTAACTCAAAATGTTATACATATAATAATCATAACATAAACAACATTTTCATAAACACTTGCATAATTAAATAACATTGCAAACTGATAAAGAAAAAACAACATTACAAAACGAAATAATCTTAACTATGTTGTTTAATATTTTTTTAATTAACTATGTGTTTGTCGTCATATTTTTATTTTCATGTATTATTTAGGTTTAATAATATAAATGTAGTTTATTGTCGTTTTATTAACAATATATTTCATTATAGGATTTGTTGTCGTTTATTTCATTTTAATTATTAATGATATTATTATATTTATTTGATAAAAAATAGTAAAATTAATTGGTTATTATACCTACAATTAATTAACAATAATGTAAAAAATTATTTTTATTAACAACAATTTTTTATTAATAATAATTAGTGTATTTATTTAATAAAAGTCGATAAATTATTTAAATATAGTTAAATATATATAAATAATAATAATATAGTTGCTAATCACACAATTAAATGCTAATTAAGTAAATAGGGACAGTTTCACCAAATCCTATTTCTTTTCCTATATTTGGTGATAAATATAGGATATGGTGTAAAAAATGGTGAAATGGTGGGAGATGCAAATTCCTTCACCAAAAAATTTGGTGTGAAAATAGGATTTTGTGAAATGGTGAAATGGTGGTTCACCACCATGGGAGGCTTAAAAAAAAATCTCTATATTTTTTGGTGTTATGCTGATTTAGTGATTTTAAAGTGGAGGCTAAAAACATCTAAATTAAGTTAAAAAAAATAGAATTTGGTGCACCATGTGAGATACTCTAAGGGCCATATTATCTATAAAAGATGCCGTTCTTACATGATAGCCCTAAAAGGCTAAAAGTCAATAAAACCTAATTTAATTCTGAGAAACTTTATTTACTCCCTTAATTAGCTATTTTAATAACATACTTAATTTTGACATTTCAACTATTTATTGCATCATTTTATTCCTCCAATTCGCAAAAATTAAGTTAATTGTCTTCTCTATGTCGTATAAATGATTCATATTTCATTCAAATAATATGATATTCTATTCTATACTCATATTGAGACTAATGGTTTTAACTTTACATTAATCATATTTACAAAAGATTTTACATTACTGAATACTGACAGGGGCCGTACCCATGAACCAGGAATCGAGGAGGGTGAACTTTTATTATCAATAAAAAAGAAAAGTTTATTTTTGTTTTTATAATAACACTCATATGTTTTATTTAGGCCATCTCCAACCGAGCCGGCAACCGGGCATGAGGGGGGGTTGCCGGCTCGGTTCGGTTGGAGATGGTGGCTGGCAATCAGGCGAGGCAGGGGGCAGGGCGGGCAGGGGCAGTCGGGCAGGCTATCCGGCAAGCAGGCAGGCAATGGTTGCCTGCTGGGGAGGCAGGTAATGGCTACTATTTCTTTTTTTTTTTTTTTTGTTAAACAATTTCATTATTTAAATAAATAAAATTAGGTAAAATGCCTGCCTGCTGGAGAGACGCGCTGGGGAGGCAGGTAATGGCTACTATTTCATTTTTTTTTTTTTTTTTTTTGTTAAACAATTTCATTAATTAAATAAATAAAATTAGGTAAAAATAGTTTTAAGAAAAAAAGGGCACAACTTGGATTGTCTTTGAGTTTTTCGGGCTGACATTCGTGTCAGCAGGTCCTCACAAGTCTTGAAGGTGTGACAAGTGAAGAGACTTTTGGTTGCTAAGTTGTTACACATCTTGGTTGACAAATCATATATAAACCTCAAAATTTTTTACTCATCTTCCAATGTGGGATGAAAGTTTTTCCAATTTATTTTCTTCCATTTCAAATGGTGATCTTTGAGTTTCAATTTCTCATTCACCGGTACTCCGATTTGAACATACAATATACCGTTTTAATCTACTCACGGAGTAGAATATAACTATTAAAAAAAATTATTATGATTTTTATTATTATTATTATTATTATTATTATTATCATTACTATTATTATTATTAAAATATTTGAGTGGGGAAAGTGAGAGTGGGGAAAGTTGTGAAATTGAATTAATAGATGTTGATTGCCCTTCGGTTGGAGATGAATTTTTTAGGTGGGTCGAAAAAGCATGAGGGCAAGACAAGAGGGCAAGGCAATTGGGCAATTGGGCAATTAGGCAATTGGGCAATGACTTCGGTTGGAGATGGCCTTACATAAGTGCACAAATATAAAATTCTATAGTTGCTGAAGATTATACTAATTCTTTGAAGAATTAAATTTTAGAACAATAGTAATAAATTACATCTAATAAGCTAAAAAAAGATTCACTATAAAATTATTTAACCAAAACAGTAGTCAATAAAATTAAATATGTTAATTCATATAATTATTTCGAAATGGTAGAAGAGATTAGAGATTGTAAAGTCATGCATGTTCTGTATATAATTTGAGAGACAAAATGGTGCAATTGATGAATGACACATATAATTGGAAGACAAATCAATGTCTATTAGATAATAAAAGAATAGTATGTAGTTTTTTTTTGTTTGATTTTATAGTATTGTGTGAAGATATTTAATTAAGCTTTATGGTTAGTTGCTTGCAAAAATATCACAACTTAAATAAGGCACACAATTGATAAATATATTGTTTGTATGTTAATTTATAATTAGCTTTTAAAGGAAATCAATAAAAAATAGTATGTACTATATGTATATATGTAGAATTTTAAAAAAAAAGTTAAAATCTTTGGTGGGGTTGGGGGATTGTGGGGTTTGTGGTTGTCCATGGACCATGTAGGGTGTAAGTGGATGGGTTTTGGCCCGGTCTTGCGGGTCTCGCGAGACGGAGCCAAAACCCTTTCAAATGAGTTTTCGCCAAACCCATAAAACCATCAAAAATTCATTCAGAAACTCACACTCAAACTCTTCAAACCTATAAAAATTAAAACATTGATTTGGCACCTATCACCTACATTTTCCCCCAAATCTCACTAAAAAAAGAGATTGATTTGACACCTACTACCTACTTTTTCCCCTAAACCCAAACATCCAAACTTAATCCAAGTGGGGTTTCAACTTATTCAAACCACAAAACCCAACAGCCAAAACTCATCCAAATGAGGTATCAAAGGTTTCATTGAAACCACCCAAACCATTTTTTTTAAACCGAGATCCACGAAACCGAGCCAAAACCCATCCAAATAGACTCGTAAATCTGCCCTTGAGTACTGATGGTTTTTGGTCCTCAAAATCAAACATTCCAAAAACCAAAAACCAAGGTTAGAAATGTATCAACCGAAATTAAATTTATTACACCTATCAGGTTTGCCTTCATGTTCAAAGATTTTATTCCTCATATAATTCATTTTCCAGCACAAAACATGGTGACAATGTTGTCATACGAAAATAGAAGAAAGTTGAAAAATTCAATACTGCATAAGTTTCTTATTATCGATAAGTAATTGGTCTAGTGGAAGAGACTAGTCACTACAAAATATCGAATTCATGTTCCAATCTCTTTTGGGAGAGATTCTCACTTAATGTCTTCGACGCGTCTCGAAAAAAATTAAACCTTTTGAAACCAAAAAAGAAAAATATAAGTTTCTTATCATCAAGCTGACTAATTGAGAAAAAGAATGCTTAATAATTTAATAATTACAATCTTAATAAGTAGATTTAGACATGGATTAATATAAGTATAGGCAACGGATATCAAATGTCTATCGTTTTGGTAGGGTGGTGCCCACCCAGCCTCCGTCTTTCATGTGCCAAATGATCACATGGAATAATATATTGGGTAAATATCACTTTTGGTCCCTCTTATCATTAACTTTTTACAGAGTGGTCCCTCTTATGTTTTTTTTCCCGCTTTAGTCCCTACTATGAATTTTGTGTTACACTTTAGTCCCTACTATGAATTATGTGTTTCACTTTAGTCCTTATCAGGTGGTTCCGATAACACGTGTCATGTATATGAATATTTTTTAGGGCATTTTCGTCCGTTCACTATTGAGACTATTTGAGATATTGTTTAATTGGTGAGCAATTTTGGTGTTTGAAGAAGATTTTGGGAGAAAACTTTAGTTTGGAACGAAATGGACGATTAAGTTGGATTGGAATGAAAGCCTAGTTTGAAAGAGATTAAATATTTTTTTTAAATTAGAAAGACGAAAATATCCCTGTTAGTTTACTTGAAATGATGAAATTGCCCTCATGTGCATATCACATGTTACCGGAACCGCCTTGGATCACTTGAAAGGGACTAAACTGAGACAAATAATTCATAGTAGGGACTAAAGTGGGAAAAAAAACATAAGAGGAACCACTCTGTAAAAAGTTAATAATAAGAGGGACCAAAAGTGGTGTTTACCCTAATATATTTATAGGTAACGGGTATCAGTAGTTGCTTCTAATTGAAGTTTTTTCTATTTTTTTAACTGATTTTTTTATTTATTTATTTTTTACAATTATGATGACGCTTTCTCATTCACCGTCTCCGCTGGAGTCTGCACCCTTAGTCGTAGAGTGTTTTTCTACTTGGCATCCTGTGTGTATTTTTTGGTCTTGTCCATGGTTTCTTTCATGGCATCTCTGTCTTCGTCGGAAGATGTGATGTCGTCAACAGCTTCGTCGGCGTTGTGAGGACTATATTCTTATTTTTTATCATCTTCAGCCGAATTTCGTCCCTATATATAGGTACATTATTAGCTAAATGAGACAATTAACTTGGAAATGATAATACAATTATACCCTTGGCAAAAGTCCATTTTGGTTGCAATAAGATTAGATCTTTACTATTTTTTAGTAAACTAAATTACTAAGTTCCTTTATGATTTCAGCTACAATTATAATTATTTTGTTCGAGTACCATTTTTAAAATAAAGTTAACATTTTTAATTCATCAGATCAAGCTTAAAATAAAGTTTCAAAATATTCGAATAAAAAGGTTGTTTAATTAATTTTTTGCTTTAGGGGTTCTCCAAAAGTAATTATAATTTTCTACAAAAGAAAATTATGAATGACTGAAAGTGATAGTTAATGAAAATTATAAATGACCCAAATCAATTGGAGACCAACCGGCTACAAGGATCAGATTAGGCCCAAAAAAGAATTAGTTTAGTCCAATACAATTCGGCCGAAAGTATTTATTTGACTGGTCCAGGCCCAAACAAACACTACTCCAATCCAATCCAACTCTACATCAAATTCAATCATCCTCTTTATTCATGATCTTATCTAATCCCCCCCTCTTCACTTCTCACTCCCACAATCGATCACCATGGCTGCCGCTTCAGCTACCTCCACAACCTCCCTCTCCGCCACATTCTCCTCCTTATCCATCCACCACCACCGCCGCAAACTACCCTCTCTTCTCCCCACCCCAAACTCAAGACCACACTTCTCCCCTCTTCTCTCCCACAAACTCCTCCCTCCTCCAAAATCCACCCCCGAAGCAGAAACAACAATCTACGAAAACGAGGAAGATGCAATGATGATGTCAATTTTCAGCCCCCCGGAACGCCCCGAAGACTTCGTCCCGCCCCCCTCATTCGACGACGGGCCAATGGAATCGGAAGAAGAAATCGCCCGTGCGTACGAAGAGCTGTACGGTCCTGCTTACAGCGGTGAGACTCTTCTGGGAAACGATGTTTTCGTGATGGATTCGAAAGTGAAGAAAGTTACTGGGTTGGGTAGTTCGAGGAATAAGGATAAGAAAGTTAGGGATGGGTTTGAGGAGAGGGTTGTTCAGGTTAGGAGGGTTACAAAGGTTGTGAAGGGGGGTAAACAGTTGCATTTTAGAGCTGTTGTGGTTGTGGGTGACAAACAGGGGAATGTGGGTGTGGGTGTGGGTAAGGCCAAGGAAGTCGTTGCAGCGGTCCAGAAATCGGCTGTTAATGCCAGGAGGAACATCATCACCGTTCCTATGACCAAATACAAGACTTTTCCTCATCGGTATGTGTTGTGTTTTTCACCCCCTTCAATTAATTTTGTGTATTAATTAAGTAATAATTCAGTGATTGATTGTTTGAATGATGAATTAGATTATATTGCCCCTTATAGTAGCTTTCTCTCTCTCTCTCTCTCTCTTGGTGCAAGTAAGAACAACAATAATAGTCCAGTCCAGTCCAGTCCAGTCCAGTCCTTGTGTTTTGTTTGATATGTGGAATTCTTTGTTGAATTGGTTTGAAGTTTGAGAAGCAGCTGATAAAGATTTTTATGTTGAGTAAATTAAGGAAGGGATAAGTGGAGCTAGCTCAATGTGGGCTTTCTTTTCTAGGAACCTTTAATTATTGAAACAGGCATTGATTGAAGTTGAGTTTATAATTCAAAGAAGTGGAGTTTTGGGTGTTCTTAAAAGAATATGATGTTTTGGTGGGGATTGGGACTTTAAACATTTGAGATCGATCGAGCTATGGTTCATTCTAATTGTTGTTCAAACTTTGATTGCAATTCTAAAAATATTACTACTTGAATGCGGAAAGGGCAACCAGTAAAGGATAAATGATAAGAAAAATGTAGTGAAAGAAAAGGAAGATTCTTGTTAGCAAAAGCTTGCTTGCGGTTGAAACATGTGATACTAACCAAAAAAAGAGAAGAGAAGAGAAGAAAATTGTTGAATATAAGAAGAAATGGGTAGAGGAGAATTGCTTTTTTTGCGTATTTCTTGAATGCTGTTTCTTAGTTTTATTGCTGATGAGTAAATAAATAAAAATGGCATGACAGATCAGAGGCAGATTATGGAGCTGCAAGGGTGATGCTTAGACCTGCTTCGCCAGGTACAGGTGTTATTGCTGGAGGTGCTGTGAGAATCGTTTTAGAACTAGCCGGTGTTGAGAATGCTCTCGGAAAACAGCTTGGTAGTAACAATGCTCTCAACAATGCCAGGGCCACAGTTGTTGCTGTACAGCAGATGAGGCAATTCAGTGAAGTCGCTGAACAACGTGGCATCCCCATGGAAGAATTGTGGAAGTGATTAGTGATTACTTCCACTCTTCTTTTCTTTTCTTTTCTTTGGAGAGAAAGAAAGCAAGGAGGATATGTTTGTTTTGATTGCAATTTCTTTCTCAAAGTTAGTTTCTGTAACTCATAATTTGTTTAAACATTTTATCATTTTATTCATCAATGTTTTTTCTCCTTGTATGATTTCATACCATACCTAATGTTGTGAAAGGAACCATGTATGGTTTAACTAAAACAGATCACCTTACAAAGTTAATATATCTATATATATATATATTAGCCAAATGGGTGAGAATTGGATAGCTTAATAAATTTGCCTCTTGAGCAATATTTGATTGTCCAATCTTTTTATACAGAAAGAAGGACAAACCTATTGTCAGTCCTTGTTCCAATCATTAGGAACTCAGGGCATCTCCAATCCATAGGGGTGTGGGTAGAGATGCCCCTTAGGAGCACACCCGAACGGTCTCCAACCGTCTGGGGTGTGCTCCCTGCACACCCCTGGGCTGTGCCTCAGGCTGTTGAAAGCCTGGGGCACATCCCTGTTTGTACGGAAGCGTGTCCGTCCTGTCCAATTATTCTTTTTTTTTAATTTTTTTATTAAATAATTATTAAATATGTATATTAATTGAAAAAATTAACTAGAAATAGAAACAGTATTAGATGAAGATTTAATTTTGAATTTATAACATTATTAAATATTTTTGAATTAAAAACTCGAAATGGAAACATTATTAAATAATTCTTAATCTTTAAATTTTTTTTATTGAATTTATATAATCAAAATTAAAAGTAATAATTATTATATATTTTTTTTGCAAACGATTTAATACCATCTTGTTTTGAATTAAAGTTGTAACATTATTAGTTTTAATTTTGAATTTATAAATTTGTCTACGAAAATAAAATTTAGTCAAAAAGTATAAATATTTAATTTTTCATATTCAAATTTAATTTAACAACATTATAGTATAAACATGGGTAGTTTAAATTTTAAATTTATTATTATTATTATTATTGATAATGAAAGGTGAGAGAGTAAGTTTTTTTTTTCTAATTAATTGGTGTTCATATTCCTGACGGTTGGAGACTGTGCCCAGGGGAGGTGCAAGAGGCATTACAATATCAACTGAAAGGAGTAAAACACCAAGAGTTAAACAGATCAAACCAAGTTTTGGGAACAAGAAACAAAAATTAAAAGAAAGGAAGAAAATTAGCTATTGCACAGAGGTGTGCGATAGCATGAGATCCGACTGAGAGGAAATCCAAATCATTTCTTCCACTTGAGCCCGCACGGGACTAACAAGTGCTGCAAAATCAATATCCGAAAATCTGCCTCTAAAAAATGCCTCTCTTTTCTTGTTTTTGTGGTAAAAATGCACAGAAAAATTATTTGCAATATAACCCCAACATAACCTTATATATAATAATGGGCTAAAGTATACAAATGTGCTACCAAAAGATTGAGTATTTTTTTTTTTTTTTGTATCCCAAGGGTTTAATCCCTTTCGAGGCGTATCAGACACATAAATAGGTAACATTTCCCAACAAGAATTCGAACATGAGTCCGTTACTTTGTAGTGACTAATCTCTTCCATTAGACCAATCACCTTTTGGCAAAGATTGAGTATTTATCCACATAAAAAGAGACCCAAAACACGACACTTTATTTCTCAAGCTGTTGACTGTTGTGTAAAGGCATTTTCTTCACCCATTATTATCTCATTGTGATTTGTGAACATAATAGCCTCGTTGAAATTGTTATACTACTAGTTAGTAGATTAATGAATCATGATTGTTTAGCTGAACTAAGCAAAAAAGTGCATAAACCGGTGAAACTTTGAAACTGTGGGATCAAGATTAATAACTCATAGTATAAGTCAATGCGGTTCCTAATATGGCACGCAAATGAAAATTGCATCTCATCTTCACCTTTGAATTTTGTACTTCATGTCTCCATCTTTTCTTTTCTATTTGAGATTTAATTTTCTATTGAGTGGTGGGTCTCCTTCGAATTAATTAATAGCCTTAAGTAAAAGGATAATTTTATTCAAAAGTTTGATATCACATACATGAATCTTGAGAAAATAGCATCACAAATACATTGAATATATATTTGAATTTGCTTTCATTGCCAACTGGGAACGGATAACTCAAATATTGGACCTGGCTCAACAATTCAAAATGGGACGGATCAAATATGTATCATTTTTCAAGGGGAAAATGAGCAAAGTAAAAAAAAAGGTCAGGGTCAATCCAGTTAAGTCCGAGATGTGCCGGGCCAGTTGGTTTGCTTAATAGATTTGCTAGTGAGATGTATTATGTTAATTAAACTTTAAAACACATCCATATTCATACAAGATATGATTTCAAATACGCATTTATAAATTTTAAATTAGCTTGAGATCAATTATTATAAGTAAAATTTCCTATGTCCGATTTTTTTTACTCAATTTGCCATGACCTGCACATACATTTTTAAAATATATTTTTTTAGACGGTAAATACATAATTACATCAATCACTATATTAACAAACCTATTCGATTCTATTTCATTGGTATCAAAGTATAAAGATAAACTAATTACAAAGACTAGTATTAAACTAAAAAAATATGTACACACACTAGTGGGAGTTGAACCCATGCATGACCTCTTGATCACGGAGCATCAACTTTACCTCATCGGCACTTTCAGAAATTTTCCATTTTTGATGTTTAAATTATAAAAAATTAATGACTATAATGTTAATTTTTTAATATTATCAGAATATTATTATGATAAGTTAATTATATTATTTATTATAGTACTTCTAAAATTATTTAAGTTGACAACCATAGAAATGGATTAAATATTATGGGACAAAGATAGAATACATGTTTTTTTTTTAAGTAAAATTGTAAAAAAAAAAAAATGCATTTGCTTCATTTGGAGAAATTCTATATATTATTTGAAGATTTAGATACATGTAAGACCTATTATGTGATTAGAACTTACATATTTAATTTTAAAAGATGAAAAAGTGAACTGATTCTTCATATTTTGATTTTTTTTCTTCTATTACTTGATTAATTTTTAATCAGGCCAAAATCAACTTTGACCCATATATTTAACCGCAATGAAATCTAGCCCAATAAATTATGAATAAAATATGGGTACACAAACTGCTGGTGCAGGGAATATATTTAAATGCCAATATTTCTTCAAAAGGCCCTAAACCACATGTACACACAATCATTTGATGTCGTCACTCAATTTAAAGTTGCATATATCTACATGAACAATCTCATCGCTGAACATAAGCCCAGCAACCCTCCAAGAATAAAAAAATCACTTATCTTCATAAATTGACAAATGATGGTGACAAAAAATTAAACTGATTAAGAAATTAAGGATATTTCATTTGGCATGGATATTTTGTGATATGGCCCTTTAATGTTTAATTTATATCAGGATAACTATAAAATATATATCAACATGGAGTCCTTGTGGGCTAGAATAGGACTATGGACAAAAGAAATTTGGTTGCATTATACACTTTTTAGCCTCTGAGATAGCCATAATTAAGATGTACACATACAACTTGCTCAATTGACAACATGCATACAATTATGTTTTAACGAATCGACATACATATTTCAAGACTGTAATTTAGGTATTATTAGCTTTGACTATGTTCATATGTAACTTCACCTAAATTTACATTTAACGAGTCAAAAACATATCAAATCAAGATTTTTTTTCACTTCTAAAGCGAAATAGGGTTGAGACTTCTTGAACTACATAAAAAAAAAAAGATTGAGTTTTAATCGAGTTTGATATATCCATTATATATCTCTTGTTTATTAAATCTATTATGTACAAATTAATAAGACCAAAGATTGATCTCACTAATTTAAATCCAACCCAATTCAAGTAAATTAAAATATCTAGATTCAAATTCAAATTCAAATTCGTACATATACTATTCAATAATATTTATCATAATACAGTGGGATAAAGTGCTACATTTATCATAACACAAGGGGTAAAGTGCCACATATAAGAGGTATAATTTTATCAATTCGTATATTTATTTTAAGTTTAAAAATATCAAGGAGACATTGTGAAACTTTTATAATATTAGAGGGGGATAAAATGCTCCTTTTTAAATTACAGGGGAGTAAATTAAATATTATATATATCATAGGGGGTAAATTTAATTAACTCACCGAAGAATTGTATAGAGTTGACCAGTGGGCTGCAACTCTTGGGCCGAAACGCGATTGTTCTATTTGAAGACACAATTTCATTGGCCTAAGAATAATTCCAAAACTCTTGGGCCCAATTCCGAATAAGAATAAGCAATGAAGTACATCGCCAAAATAGGCCAATCCAGAATGGATCCTCAATCCATGAAGTCATGTAGGGCTTGTTTTATATTCGTTTTTTGAAAACAACTCAAAAGAACTGCATTATGTAGATCGAATCCAGTCCCGGCAGCCTGTGTTTGAAGATGAGCGGATTGGGGGTGGGGTGGGTTTTCCTTCATTTATCTTATAAATATCAGTTATTAAAATAAAATATTATATTAATAATTTGTATCTAAAAAACTCGAAGAAAATTCCATTGCAATAAACATTTTACAAAGTAGTATCATATCAGAAGAATAACATGGTACTAAATAATTCACTGGAGACTCATGGAGGTTGGAGTTTCAGGCATGGGATCTTCTCCTACAGACATAGGACCGGGCGAAGTAGATGTAGGCCGCGAGTCCAAGTACGCTGATCCCTGTCAGCAACCAATAAAAATAATCAAGATGTGCCCGATTCAAGTTGTTTGCAAACCAGCCATCATGACCATGTCTTGTAGTCACATTCTCAATTAACGATACGAGAAACGAGCTTAACAAGCTTCCTATGCCAAGTATATTTAGGTACATAGCAAGACCTATACTTTTCAGATCACATGATACTTGTTCATAGAAGAATTCTTGAAGACCAATCATGGCGAAAACATCAGCAATTCCGGCAAGCACATATTGAGGTGCGAACCACCAGGCACTCATTGGGATCATGACATTTGGCTTGTCCACCAACCCGAATTCTACAGCCGTTGCAAGACGCTTCCTCTCAACGAAAGCTGCAAAAACTATGGAAACTATAGACAAAAACAATCCAATTCCGATTCTCTAAAGCATTGATATGCCAGAAGGCTTTTTTGTAATAGCTCTGGCAATTGGGACAAAAACTCGGTCATATATTGGGATAAAGACGATAAAGGTAACGAGAATAAAGTATTGTTGAAATGAAGCAGCTGGTATTTCAAATCTAGAAATGAAGTAACGATCCATTGTAGTTGCTTGCTTAGTGAATAGAGTTGAAGGTTGTGCATATATTATTCCGTATCCCAAAGCTGTAAACCATATTGGAACAAGCCTAAGAATCGATTTTGCATCTTCAACGTCGCCAATGCTACAAAATTTCCCATCTTCAATTGAAACATCACGAGGCGCGATTAATGCTTTCTCAAGAAACCTATTAAACTAAAAGTAATACTTAGACGAAAAAGCTAAACACAAAATTGAGTGCTTACTGAGAAGAAAGATAGCAAACTCGAAGACTTACTTGAATTGAGTACTTTCCTGTGACAGAACTGCCAAAGCTTCCTCATCAACAGATAGAACTACAGGGGTAGCCCTCCAATTTTTCGCTGCTTTGACAAAAACACGACTAATTCTTACAAATGGATTCCTTCCATCTTTGCTAATATGAAATCGATAGGTGGGAGTTCCGACCAAGAACACAATCTATGTGAAGCCCATGACAACAGCCGGGATTCCAAATCCAAGTACCCAACCGAGATTCTCTTGAATGTATGTCAGAACTAAGAGAGGTACCAAAAGACCACCACAAGTAAAACAATACCACCAATTGAAAAATGAGCTTTTAGCTTTGCATTCTTTTTGGTCTTCCTCATCAAACTGATCAGCCCCGAAAGCTTGTACGTAGGGTGTGTGTCCTCCTTGAGCTAATGCCACCAAGTATAAAGAGAAGTTTTTAGCTGAGGTGGAGAACATGATGTAGTACTGTTGTTTGATGTAGCCATTTTACATTCAGAAGATTTGAATTTGTTAAGTGAAGCTGATAGAGACAAGTGATGGATGAAAATCACATATAACATGAAAATGGATTTTCTAACCCTAGATCCATTTAGTCGATTAAAAGAGGATTACTCACCGTAGGAGTTTAAGAAAACCTACCAGAATCCATTGTTATGAAGTCTGAATGAATTGATGATTTGAACTTGAAGGAATTGATGATTTGAATTGCCCAAGACTTGAAAATCTAGATCTAGTTACCCAAACTTTTCTGCAGTTGTTTTCTCTGATGGTGGGGAGAGAACACGTTGTTTTGTGGTAACTGATCCAGGGACCAAGTCTCTCTATTTATTAACTGCAATAGCAGTTACTAATTGTGTAATTGCTAAACTGCCCATCAAAGTTTAGTAATTGCACTTTCAGTACTCTACACATATAAATTACTTTATTTACCCCCACACTTATATAAAATGATATTTCCTATGCCCATATAATAATTAACTTAATTCGATCACTTTAATCGGGCATATATAATTGAAATAGCCCTTCTTAACAATCGATTAAACTTATTAAAAGTCCACCTAATGGATTTATTATTGAATTAACAATAAAAGTTCCAACAATCTCCCACTTGGACTGTATAAGTTTCCTAAGATCGTTTAGAAGTAACCTTAATGCGCGCAATATGCTATTTCTTCCTTGAAATATCTCAAAGAACAATCTGGTCCATTAATTTACAAAAATAAAGAATCAAAGCGGCTTTAGTCGAATTAACTCATGACTTCAACCTTCAATGGTCACAATACTCAAGCAATTAACGACATAGATCAAGTGTGGATGTGTAGCATGGAAATTACATGCAATGCGATCACACATGCCTATTTCCAACTGGTCCTACCTTATGACTTTAACAGTCAAATTAACTTTCCTACCAAATGTTAAACCACAATGGAAAGTTGCAAACTTTATGTCAAAATGCTCAAACCAATATGAAAGAAAGTTCATATCACTAATACCATAATATGTACAGAAACAAATATCCATAAACATATCAAAGAGCATAAATGTATATCAATACAACTAAAACAAACTCCCACTATGCAGACGCATCTTAAAGTCTAATGACACCCATTTGAGCAACATGCTCAAGAAACACCTTAGGCGGTAAGCCTTTGGTAAACGGGTCAGCTATATTGGAGTTTGTGCTGATGTGCTCTATAGATACTTGAGCATTTTGAACCCTTTCCTTTACAACCAAGTACTTTATGTCAATGTACTTAGACTTTGACGAACTTCGATTGTTCTTTGAATATGACTCGGCTGCCGTATTGTCACAGTTGATCCTAAGTGGTTTTTCAATGCTATCAACCACTTGTAACCCGGTGACAAAATTTTTAAGCCATATAGCTTGATTGGATGCTTCAAAGCAAGCTACAAATTCGGCCTCCATGGTTGAGGAAGCTATTAGTGTCTGTTTGACACTTTTCCACGAAATAGCTCCTCCAGCTAGCATGAAGATATATCCTGATGTCGATTTCTTGCTATCAAGACATCCAGCAAAGTCTGAATCGGAGTACCCCACGATCTCCAAGTGATCTGATCTCCGATAAGTGAGCCTGTAATCCTTAGTTCTTTGCAAGTATCTTAGTACCCGTTTCACCGCTTTCCAGTGATGCATTCCCGGGTTACTTAAATATCTGCCCAACATCCCAACTATGTACGCAATATCCGGACGCGTACATACTTGTGCATACATAAGACTCCCAACTGCGGAAGAGTAAGGGATCGTCTCCATTTCCTTTTTCTCAAGATCTAGTTTAGGACATTGGAGCAAGCTGAATTTGTCGCCTTTGGCGACAGGTGTATCTCCTGGTGCACAGTTTTGCATGCCAAAACGACATAGCACCTTATCAATATAAGCCCTCTGAGATAGTCCAAGTATACCCTTAGATCGATCACGATATATCCAAAACAAATGAAGCATTACCAAGATCTTTCATTTCAAAATTACTTGATAGAAATTTCTTGGTATCATGCAACAGACCTATTATCACTGCTTGCTAGTAGAATATCATCTACGTATAGCACCAGGATAATGAATTTGCTCCCACTGATCTTGAGATATATGCACTGATCGATGACATTCTCCTTAAAACCATAAGAAGTAATAACATCATCAAATTTCCGGTACCACTGGCGGGATGCCTGCTTTAAGCCATATATGGACTTCTTTAACTTGCATACAAGGTGCTTCGAGTCTGAGGAACCCGAGTTCTCTGGTTGTACCATGTAAATTATTTCTTCAATGTTTCCATTGAGAAACGCAGTTTTTACGTCCATTTGATGTAGCTCTAAATCAAAATGAGCTACAAGTGCCATGACAATCCTTAGGGAATCTTTTGTTGAGACCGGTGAAAAAGTCTCTTTGAAATCGATTCCTTCCTTCTGAGTGAATCCCTTGGCTACTAGACGAGCTTTATACCTTTCGATGTTACCATTTGCATCCCTTTTGGTTTTAAATATCCATTTACAACCAATTGGTCTTGCACCTTTTGGTAACTCGACAAGGTCCCAAACGTCATTGTCAGCCATGGATTTCAACTCTTCTTTCATTGCTACGATCCATTTAAGAGAGTTTGAACATGATATGGCTTCACTGAATGAGGTTGGATCATTTTCCGACCCCAAGTCATAATCATGTTCTTGAAGATAGATCTGATAATCATTGGAGATGGCACTTCTTCTTTCTCTAGTGGATCGCCTGATTGGCTCTACAGGTTGAGGTTGCTGATTTTGTATCTCCTCGAGAACTTCCTCTAAAGTTAGAGGTTGTTCTTGAAGCTCTATGGGAGAACGTTCTTGAACTACAGTGGGATTTGTAATAGGGTCAATTGTGTTTGAAGGGATAACCTGATTTACAGGTTGAAGAATGACAGGGATGGATACCTGATCACTCTCACTCGTAACTGGAGTAGGAATGTTTACACATTCCTCCTCAAACTCAATATCATTACTCCGATTACTCCCACTATAATCAGCATCCTCAATAAATTTAGCATTCCCTGTTTCGAAAAAGGATCCTTTTGAGGGATCATAGAACTTTTAACCCCTTGATCTTTCCGAGTATCCCACAAAATAGCAGCTAACCGTTCTTGAGTCCAACTTCGGCTCTTTAGGCCTATAAGGTCTGGCTTCTGCTGGACAACCCCAGACATGCAAGTGCCTAATACTAGGCTTCTTGCCCGTCCACATCTCGTATGGGGTTTTAGCTACTGCTTTACTGGGGACTCGATTTAGGATATAAACTGCAGTTTTTAATGCCTCGCCCCAAAGTGACTCAGGTAGAGAAGAATGACTAATCATACTTCTCACCATATCTTTAAGTGTTCGGTTTCGTCTCTCAGCCACACCATTTTGACTTGGAGTCCCTGGCATAGTGTATTGAGGGACGATACCGCACTCAGCCAGGTATTTGGCAAAAGGCCCTGAACGTTGTTCACCTGATCCATCATTTCTGCCATAGTATTCACCACCACGGTCAGATTTGACAGCCTTAATTTTCTTGCCTAGTTGATTTTCAACTTCAGCTTTGAAAGATTGGAACATATCCAGTGATTCAGACTTCTCGTGTATTAAATAAAGGTAACCATACCGAGAGTAGTCATCTATGAAACTGATAAAGTACCGCTGCCCATTCCAAGAAGCTTTAGGAAATGGACCACAGATGTCCGTATGAATCAGTTCCAAAGGTTTACTACTTCGATATGCACCTTTATTACGTTTGTTTGTTTGTTTTCCCTTGATACACTCAATACAGATTTTAAAGTCTGTTGTATCTAGGGGATCAAGAATTCCTTCTGACACAAGTCTTTTAATTCTCGGTTGAGAAATGTGGCCTAATCGTTTGTGCCATAACATGCAAGAATTCTCATTGTTTAATCTACGCTTAATACCTAAACTTGAATGCAGATTTTCATGATTAGTAGTTAAGGTGTCTAATTTATATAGCTTGTCAATTAAAGTACCGGTACCAACAATATTAGAATTTAAAGACACACTGAAGGTTCCATTGCTAAACGAACAAGAGTAGCCATATTTGTCCAAGCAAGAAACAGAAATTAAGTTCCGCCTAAAAGACGGTACAATAAAAGTGTCTTCCAAATCTAAATAAAAACCAGTACATAATTGCAACCTAACTACACCTACAGCTACTACTTCAGCCTTGTTCCCGTTGCCCACATAGATGTATCTTTCACCATCAATTGGCTCCCGGTAACTTAGGCAATCCTGCAATGTGACACTTATGTGAGTAGTTGCACCGGTATCTATCCACCAAGTGTCACTAGGTACCATAGAAAGATTAACTTCAGAACAAACAAAATTGAGAAGTTTACCCTTTTTCACACGCCATCCAGCGTATTTGGAACAGTCTTTCTTGAGGTGTCCAGCCTTTCTGCAAAAGAAACAGGTTAAGCCCTGATCCTGTTTCTTCTGCTCCTTATGCTGAGATGTTCCAGGGTCTGCAGTTTTCTTTCCCTTATCCTTCCTCTTCCTTTTCTTGGCGTTTCCATCGTTGGAGGCAGATGCCAAATAAGCACTTTCAGTCTTCTCTTGCTTCAGTCTCTCCTCTTCCTGCACACACTGAGCAATAAGCTCATTAAGAGTCCACTTTTCCCTTTGAGTGTTGTAGGAAATCTTGAAGGGACTGAAGTGTGCGGGAAGGGAGATCAGGATGAGATGCACGAGTATGTCTTCTGACATATCCAACCTGAGTGCTCTCAGCCTTGTCACAAGATTGGACATTTCCATTATGTACTCACGAATATTTCCTTTGCCCTTATACTTCATGGAGGTGAGCTTACTAAGTATAGTGCTCGTCTCCACCTTTTCACTTGCAGTGAAACGGTCTGACAGTTGCTTAAGGAAATCTTTGGCAATTGCTTCCTCGGATATCCCACCCCTAATGGATTCCGGAATTGAGTGCTTCATGATCATTAGACTCATGCGGTTTGTTCGCTCCCACTTCGCGTATGCAGCCTTTTCCTCATCAGTACTTTCATCGGTCAAGGCTGCAGTGCAATCAAACCTAAGTGCATGGTCCATATCCATGACGCCAAGCACTATCATAACGTGCTCTTTCCACTTTCCAAAGTTGGTGCCATTAAGCACCGGGATGTTGTTCAAATTAGCAGTCACAGCAGATACTATAATAACAAAGAATCACACAGTAAAGCTCAAATTAATACATGATAAAAGCATGCATAATCATAAACATATAATTAAACATGCTCAATTGGTGGGCCCATAAACAAGATACCTAACACGACATTATTATTTAGTCTTTGGACATAAACAACAATTCGCAAATGGTACTCTCTAACCAAAATAGTACAAGAATTTGCATAAATAAAACCGGCCAAGCATCATGCCTTTCTTTGGACCGACATAACACACGCATGGTAAATAACACATAATTTGCATATTCTAGACTGACATTATCCGGTCAAAACAATCCTCCTTTGGGTTGATTGTTTCACATGGATAACCCATGTTACCTCGTGAAAACACAATTAATTTTACCAAACAGAGGTTGCTTTGGCTACATATTTGTTCAATCAATTGAGTTAAACTTGGAACAAGAAAAGAAATTCCCTTATGAAAACAGAATTTCAATTTTTTTTTTTTTTTTTTTTATGGTCATCCAAACAGGGCCTTATGAATAGTTCTGGTCCTGTTCAGGATCAATCCTAACCAGAACCAGACCAATTCAGGTTCAGATTAACCAAATAGGATCAGTTTAGATCAAGTTCAGAATAGATCCAGATCCGATTCAGATCCAATCCAGGTTAGAGAAAACCCAAGTCCAACCGGACCGAACTGAAAACGGATCAACCTTAACCCAGATCCAAATGAATCGTGTCGGGTTTAAACCATATAACCCGAACCGAAAAGAACCGGATCGGGAACCGAAACCGATCCAGATCCAAATTGGATCCGAACTGAAAAGAACCGGATAAAACGTCCCATATACCAAACGGTCCGGGTCAAAACCGAATCGACCCGGAACTTCACCTTCTTGACCCGGTTTGATGAGGAAACCGCAAATTAGCCGGAAAGTCAAGAACTATAAATCGAAATTGGTAGCAATCTATAATCTTATGCACAAGCAAAGCATCAATTTCATGTTCTTCATCAATTAAGACATCCAAAATAGAAGAAACCGAAAATTGAAATTAGAAAATTTCCAGATCTGGAAAAATTCTTTCTCACATACTTACAGAAAATTCAGAAAAGGAATTCATCAATTACATGCCAAATCCATAGTCTATTCATTAATTACATGCTCATGTATTGCTATGGTGAATAAATAATCCCATTAGCCGTATGACATTATCCAAATGGAGCAAAACATCATGAATCACATATAGAGACATATTCTTCATCTTACGGAATGAAAAACAGTGCACAGCATGAATTTCAAATCAAGTAACTGAATTTCGAGAAACCGAAAAGTTAACCCACGAATCATAATGATTTGAAGCACAATTAGTAATATCATACAGAAGCTATCATAATTGTGGAATAAATTTCCACACGGCAGTACATAAGCATGAACATTATAAATTCTCAAACTTATGTAAATTAACCGAAAATCCTCTAGAAATCGAGCAAAACACTGCTCTGATACCACTTGATGGATGAAAATCACATATAACATGAAAATGGATTTTCTAACCCTAGATCCATTTAGTCGATTAAAAGAGGATTACTCACCGTAGGAGTTTAAGAAAACCTACCAGAATCCATTGTTATGAAGTCTGAATGAATTGATGATTTGAACTTGAAGGAATTGATGAATTGAATTGCCCAAGACTTGAAAATCTAGATCTAGTTACCCAAACTTTTCTGCAGTTGTTTTCTCTGATGGTGGGGAGAGAACACGTTGTTTTGTGGTAACTGATCCAGGGACCAAGTCTCTCTATTTATTAACTGCAATAGCAGTTACTAATTGTGTAATTGCTAAACTGCCCATCAAAGTTTAGTAATTGCACTTTCAGTACTCTACACATATAAATTACTTTATTTACCCCCACACTTATATAAAATGATATTTCCTATGCCCATATAATAATTAACTTAATTCAATCACTTTAATCGGGCATATATAATTGAAATAGCCCTTCTTAACAATCGATTAAACTTATTAAAAGTCCACCTAATGGATTTATTATTGAATTAACAATAAAAGTTCCAACAACAAGAAGACGAGTCCCTGTGGATCCAAAATTAAACATGATTAGCTCTTCTCATGCCTGCATGAATAAACTAGAGAAATTGTAATATTTCCAAAAATATTATGACAAATACTTCTCTCTTACAGAAATACTCCAATAAGGATATGAGATAATCTAGTTCCATCATATGTTTGACTTAGTGCATACCCGACATGATCATACTCGAGCACAAACAAATGTATTTGATTTGCTAGAAAAGTTTTTCATTTTTTTTCAATTTTACAAGAGTATGGTGTTTTTTGTATGACTATAAAAAATTTGTATAAGTTTTTGAAAGTATGATTTATTTTTAAAATCATATTTAACAATATAGAACGAATTTGAGATGGAAGAATATAATTTGTTATAATTAAAAAGGTAGAAGTTATTTTTCTTTTTGTGAAAATTTTCAGATTTTCTCTGAAAAATATTTTGAGACATTTTCAGAAAATGAGTAGATTATCTCATATTATTATGAAATTTTCAATAAATATAAAGAACACATTTTTAGAGATTTTAATTTTGAAAATTCAATTTATGAGAAAGAACAAGTCCTAGTCCACGACTCTACGGCCACACTGTCACTTTTGTGTGCATCCAAGGTTAAAGTTAAGGGGGAATTGTATTTTTCATACCAAACTTTATCCTACTTTGGATATTTGGTACCAAACCTTCAAAAAAGACATATTTAATATCAAAATTGAAGGACTTTTTTTAGATTTGCTTGAGCTTTAAAGATGTATTTTGGTATGCTTAAATTATGCTCCACTTTTTTTACCATAGCATGCTTATGCCCTATATCATATCTGAAAATTATTGTGGCATGATTCGTTGTAGATTATGAGTTATGATTTAATTTTGATTAATATCCTGAAACTTTGTTAATTTTTTGGGGATTATTTATTGCGTTTCATGAACTGAAACTTATACCATTAGAAAGCTCTCGTCAAATCTTTTCAGCCATATAAAGAACACAAATTTTGTCCATTAAAAATTGACGGAGAAAGGAAATGTGAAAAACTCCTTCAATTTTGGTATTGAATGTGTCTTTTTTGAAGGTTTGACACCAAGTATCTAAAGTAGGTAGAAGTTTGGTATGAAAAATGCAATTCCCTCTTAAAGTTAAAGTACATTTATTACCCCAAAATTTAAATACACACGGAAAAGACAAAACAAGTACCGTAATTAATGTTCGTTGACAAGTTTACTATTTTTTTCGGGCTGGAAAATTTGCTTCTAACACCCCAATCCCACATTGATTTTGAATGAATTGTTTGAATGGTTAATAAAAATTTGACCTACTTCTACTTATCAACATAAGCTTAAGCATTTTAGACTAATGGACCAGAGCCCAACAATGTTGACAAGACCAGAAGTTGATTAGAGTCCTTACTGATGGTATCAGAGTAGACTCTGTGGTGTTATCCACGGGGGCGGTCTTGGGCCATTGATTTGGACTTGACTAGGGGGTCGAGTATTTGAGTTGGGGAGATGATTAATAAAGATTTAACTCACTTCTACTTATCAACATGAATTTAGGCATATTGGGCTAATGGACCAGAGCCCAACGATGTTGACAAGGCCAAAAGTGAATTATGGTCTAATTTCAGTCCCTTTTTGGCTCAATTGCAAAAACTGTAATCATGTACGTGTCTCGTGACTAAGGGTGAGTTTGGCTCAGCGGTGGGAGCTCTTAAAAACACTGAACAATTTATCAAATTGCATATTGAACCCCATGGAATAAACGATACGTACTATTCAGTCAAAATATTCAATTCCTAATTTGCGAGGTAGATATGCAATTATTAGTTTTATTATTCTATTAAAATGCTGACTTCTAATTTTTGGGTATAAATATGCAAGTATTAATTTTAAAAAAAATTAAAATATTCAATTTTTGAATTTTAATGGTAAAATATGCAATTATTAGTTTTAGTCACAATCCTCAACTTTTAGTCATGAGGTCCGCATGTGAATTTAAGTTTTGCAATTGGGCTGAAAAGGACTCAAAATGCTTGACTTTTATGCATAGTGGGTTCAAAATTTAAACAGAGAAAAAAATTGGGGTAAACTTGTCAAAAGTTAAAGAGTACCATTTTTTGCCTTCCCCCGAAAAAAAAAAGAAGGTAAATTTATTAAAACGTACCAATACGTAAAGCACAGACGCAACTATAATTGTGCCGGTGAAAGAGTCCGCCACGAAAGCACCCAAAATAGGCAAAAGCGACGCCGTTCCGAACCACGCCATTCACCAAAGACGCCGCCGATGCTGTAGATTGGCCCAATGAACCAGTCAAATAGCTCACTAAATTCAAACTTATTCCGAAATATACAAATCTCTCCGCCACTCCATCCCCTACAAAAATCACTTGAAATTTTAACAAAAAAAGAAAAGGAAACTAAAATTGAATGAAGATAAACACGGCGTACCTATAATATAAGCAGATGATTTCCAGCAACCGGATTTTGAACGGACGGAGGGGCGGTTTTTGTAGTCGACCGAGTCCTGAACAAAATCTTCCAGAAGAGGAAGCTCGATTTCGTCTCCGGTGGGTGTGGAGATAGTCATTTTCTGTGTGTATGATTAATTAATTATTATTACTATTGTGTTATAAGAGTGAGTAAGTGAGTGAGTGATTTCTGCTTAAGAAACTGTTATCTGTATAGTGTGAGTATTCTTTTTTTTTTTTGGCGCATTCCTGCACCTTATCATTTTTGTACTAGCTAGGTTCCTTTTTATTTTTATAATTATTTATATGCGCATGTGTTTTTGTATGTACTTTTAAACCTTGGACTTTTGTAGGTCTTTTGGGAATATCACAACTATCATTTGCCAGGGAAATTTCGTGACTACAATCTAATGGATCAGTGACAAATGTATATTTTTTTATCCTCTAATGTACATGTATTTATCATTTAACCCTATGGATATAATTCACTAGTATAGGATGAATGTAACACATTTGCCAGTTGCATGTTCTCCGATGGAAAATCAAGAAACTTATGGTCATCTCCAGTAGCTCTCTTAAATTTCAGCATTTTATCCTAAAATATAGCTAATGAACAGTTTTATACACTTCAATTTTATACTATGTACTCCAACATCTAGTTTATATTTTAAGAGACTACTTTTTAATAACCGCACCACTTCACTCAAACATCTAGTTTTTATTTTAACAAATTACTTTGAATTATTATTTTATATAAATAATAATGACATATTTATAATACTAATTGATTTAATTTCATAATAAAAAATAGTTTTTTTAAAAAAATATTAATTTTTATTATTTGATAAAAAATATTCCGATGTTTACATTACAACAGGCACTACAAGAAAATTGAATTTTTGTGATAATATATTAAGTTATAAGGTCAAACTTGTCACTTTTTATAATTGTTAAGTGACAATAATTTAGGTATTGTCACTTCATATACATATTACTAACAAAAATAGAGAAAAAATGTCATTATTGACATTTAGCGATGCCTTAAAAGTGATAATCAAAATACTATCACTAAATCACTGTGACAATATTAATTATCACTAGTTTGTCGCTAAAGAGGTTTCGCTAATTCTCAGTAGAGACAAATTTCTTATAGTGATATTCAAATTATAAAAACTGAATTTACAATTCCAATTCAAATTTGTATATTTGAATTTGATTAGCAGCTGCCTTATTATATTTGATTGCATTTACAAGTCCAATTCCAATTGTTTTTTTATTGTTTTGCAGGTGCAAACGGTTGCAAATAAAACTTTGCTTTTGGCCATGGGTATTTTGGCCATCCAAACCTATAAATTTTAACAATCAATAAATTATATAATAACTTTTGGAGAGTAATTTTTATGTAAAATTTATCAAAACTCTTAAAATTTAACATTTACGTTAGCTCTTGGAGATGGCCTTATTTCCAATGTTTTCAGAACCGGACCGGACAGTGAACCGGTGAGTCAACTGGCCACTGGTTTTACTGGTCGAACCGGTCGGACCGCTGGTCGGACCGGATGACGTCATAATGATATAATAAATATATTTAATTTTAAAGTATATATAATATGCATAAAATTTAAACATTATCCTACAATTGATTAAAAATATATAAAATCTTAGAATATATTTAAATTAAATCACATAATATTTACATAACTTATATCATAATTGTAATATGATACTAATTTGTAAGCTCATATAAATATAATATGACTATATTTCTTTATAAACATTTAAAAGTGTAAGTTAAAAATACAACAAACTAAGAGATTAATAAATTTAAAATATGATTATGCATAAAAGTCTAATATTCAAAATCAAACTTGCATAATATATCGATTTGATTTTCAAAATTTGACACTCTTTATCCTAAAATAATATTGGAAAGAAATATCTTATAGAATAAATTTTAATAAAAAATTATTATTTGAGTATTAATTTTCATTGATAATGTGTAAAATGTTTATTTGAGTTATCATAATCTAATTTATGAACAAATTTGGCTACAGGTTTTCTGTAATTTATAAATTTGTTTTGTACTAGAAATTCAACAAAAATGATATAGCTCAATTGGTAAGGAAGTTATGTTTCATGCAAGAGGTTAGGTGTTCAAATCCCACCTTCTACAAGAATTTTTAGTTTATTTTTAAAATTAATAAAATTAAAAAAATCGAAAGAAAAAAAAAAAGAAATTCAAAATCGGGTTGAACCGGCCCAAACCGGTTCGCCGGTTCACCGGTTTTGGACCGGTTCAGACTGGTTTTTGAGTCAGCTGGTTTTAATAACATTGCTTATTTCCCACTTGAAGTTGGTGAAAATTCCATATTTTGGTGCCAAAATATTTCTGTCTATTTCTTGCCAAGCATCTGGAGATTGTAGTACTCTTTTACAAATGACTCATATTTGAACACTTGACATCTTTACATAACAATCAATATTTTATTCCAATTTCAATCCAGTGAAACAACACTAGTATAAACATGAATGCCAGCTTCAATTACCAGCATACAAACCACGTACAATGAGCGAAGTAGAAAAAAAAGGAAACATCGCTACATCAGAAGAATAACATAGCATTAACAAATTCACAGTATAAATAGTATTGCAATTCTCTACATCCCATAATTCTCATGGCGTATGGAATTTCAGGCATGGGATCTTCTCCTATAGGTGTAAGATTGGGCGAAGAAAATATAGGCCGCGAATCCAACTACACTGAGCCCTGTCAGCAGCCAATAGAAGTAGTCAAGATGTGCCCGATTCAAGTTGTTTGCAAACCAACCATCCTGACCATGTTTTGTAGTCGCATTCTCAATAAACGATACAAGGAACGAGCTTAACAAGCTTCCTACGCCAAGTATACTTAGGTACATAGCAAGACCTATACTTTTCAAATCACAGGGTACTTGTTCATAGAAGAATTCTTGAAGACCAATCATGGCAAAAACATCAGCAATTCCAGCAAGCACGTATTGAGGTGCCAACCACCAAGCACTCATTGGGATCATTGCATTTGGCTTGTCAACTAGCCCATATTCTATAGCAGTTGCTAGGCGCTTCTCCTCAACTAAAGCTGCAAAAGCTATGGAAACTAAAGACAAAAACAATCCGATTCCGATTCTCTGAAGCATTGATATGCCTGAAGGCTTTTTCGTAATGGCTCTAGCAATTGGGACAAAAACACGGTCATAGATTGGGATAAACACGATAAGGGAAACGGTAATAAAGTATTGCTGAAGTGAAGCAGCTGGTATTTCAAAGCTGGAAATGAAGTGACGATCCATTGTAGTTGCTTGCTTAGTGAATAGAGTCGAAGGCTGTGCATATACTATTGAGTATCCCAAAGCTGTAAACCATATTGGAACGAGCCTGAGAATTGATTTTGAGTCTTCAACGTCCTCAATGCTACAAAATTTCCCATCTTCAATTAAACCATCAGGCGCGATTAATGCTTTGTCAAGAAACCTATTACAAACCAAAATTAATATTAGATGAGGAAGCTAAACACAAAAATCGAGTGGTTGCTAAAAGGAAATATAGCAACTCGAAGACTTACTTGAATTGAGTGCATTTCTTTGACAGAATTGCCAAAGCTTCTTCATCAACAGATAGAACTACAGGGGTAGCCCTCCAATTTTTCGCTGCTTTGACAAAAACACGACTAATTCTTACAAATGGATTCCTTCCATCTTTGCTTATACGAAATCGATAGGTGGGAGTTCCGACCAAGAACACAATTAATGTCAAGCACATGACAACAGCCGGGATTCCAAATCCTAGTACCCAACCAAGATTCTCTTGAATGTATGTCAGAACTAAGAGAGGTACCAAAATACCTCCGGAAGAGAAACAATACCACCAGTTGAAAAATGAGCTTTTAGCTTTGCATTCTTTTTGGTCTTCCTCATCAAACTGATCAGCCCCGAAAGCTTGTACGCAGGGTGTGTGTCCTCCTTGAGCTAATGCCACCAAGTATAAAGAGAAGAAAAAGAACATGATTTGTAGCTGAGGTGGAGAACATGATGTAGTACTGTTGTTTGATGTGGCCATTTTACATTCAGAAGATTTGAATGTGTTAAGTGAAGCTGATAGAGACAAGAAGCCAAGCCCCTGTGGATCCATAATTAAACATGATTAGCTCTTCTCATGCCATATCAATAAAGTAGAGAAATTGTATTTTCTTAAATACGGTATTATGACAAATACTTCTCTCTTAGAAAAATAGATATTCCAATAAGATAATTTAGTTCAATAATATGTTTGACTTGGTCCATATCCAACATGATCATAATTAATAACAGAACAAGGGTAATTGATGGGAAATTTGATCTCAAATCGGTTGTGGTCGAACCCAAAGTAACTACATGGCAATTGCAATACACTTGTTTTGGGATTTGATGTAACTCCTAAGAGAATGATCAGTCATATATACACTTGATTTGTGGTTGAATGTGTTTGGCCAAATCAGGTATGGACAAGAATTTTCCGTTATGAATTCGAGTTTGATTGTTTAGAATTTTTTTTTTTTTTTGGTGTCCACCTCTCTCAATATGTTTAGCTACAATTTTACATGACTGACTCCTTTTTGGGATTGGACCTAAATAAAGCCCGTATGAAATTATCTCGAGTAAAAGATAAAAACACCCCCTATGCTTTGTCTAACTCCCAAAAACCCCCATGTGTTATTTTAACTCCCAAAATCCCCCCTGTGTTTGGTTTTAAATACCACACTCGACCCAAGTAGTATATACTTATAATTTTATTTTTGACTTTTGGTGGAATGACAAAATTACCCCTATGGGTTTGTTTTTTTTTAAATTTATTTATTCTTTTTGAAAAATTAAGTATATACTACTTGGGTCGAGTGTGGTATTTAAAATCAAACACAGGGGGGGTTTGGGGATTTAAAATGACACATGAGGGGTTTTTTGGGAGTTATACAAAGCATAGGGGGTGTTTTTATCTTTCGATGTCAGGGGTAAAATTATCATATCAAAAGCAAAATGTGAAAAAATACTTGCAATTTTGACGTTTGTAACACACTCTCTTTTTTGGGGGTGTATTTGTCACTTATTTGAGATCACAGGGGATTTTTTGGGAGTTAAAATAATACAGGGGGATTTTTGAGAGTTAGACAAAGCATGGGGGAATTTTTTGTCTTTTGCTCAAATTATCTCATTACAATAATTAAATTTTAGAAATCAGATAACTCAAGCAAGGAAAACATTCTTATAAAGAAAATAATATTGAAATGTTTTTCATAACCGTCACACGCTCCCAATTACAAATTGATGATTTTGACAGGACTTTAAAACAAACCTAACCTCTAACCTAACCAAAACTGTACTATACGCATTTAAAGGAAAATTAAAAGTTGGTAGGGATGGTCTATAAAGAGAGTCACCAACAACATTATTTTTGACCAATTAAATTTGGACACGTGTATATATTACAAACCAATAAATTCATTTACAATCCCAACTAATTCTTGAAATACCCATTATACCCTTAGTCTTTATTTTACTAAATTCCTAACTTACCCTTTATATATTAGATTTTAGCTCAAATATCAAGTATATTATATATTAATAATTGGGTTGAAATTATATTAGATTTTCTACCAAGTCAAATACAAAGCTAATAAAAATAATAAATTCAAATATATAATTCTTTTAGATAAATATAACATTAAAATGAATATTTTTATTTACAAAAATATATTATTAAATGTTTTTCTACAATAATTGTACATTATTAAATATTTAATATTTTAAGTCATTTCTTATTTAAAAATAAAAAATAAAAAATAAATCATTTCTTAAAAGGATGAAGCTTCACCGCTTCACCGGTGAAGCCTCAGTGTTCTGGTCAGAGACCAAAACTGAGGGAGAAGGGCTGCGTCGTTCTGGCCGCGACCAGAGAGGCGGCGATGTGCCGCCTCCGTACTGGTCGCGGCCAGAACAACGGCGAGTGATGTGCCGCCTCCGTTCTGGTCGCGACCAAAACGGCGACGACCTTTCGCCGCCATACAAGTGCGATCAGATGGAAGACGGCACTTTGCCATCGCCGCCTCGTTGGAATAGGTACATAGAGAGGAGGAGGGTGGTGGTGGTATGGGTTAGGTTATGAAGAGAATATGGGGGAGATGAAAAGAGTGGGACATTTTGGTATTTTGAGTATTTTTATAAAGGGTAATAATGTAAAATTCATATTTACAATGTATTGTTTATTTAATTTTTGAGTGTAATACACAAAATATATGGGTGATACACATTTGTGCACATTCAATGGACAAGATAAATTTTTCTTTTTTTTCAATGATTGAGATTAATTTTTTCTTGTGACTCAACTTTGAGTTGAGAGTCACAATAGAATTCCCCAAGTTGGTACTATTTCAAATAAAGAGTAAAATTCATTTTCGAAACATACCGCAATGTAAAGCACACACGCAACAATAATCGTGCGGTATCGTCCGGAGAAAGAGTCCGCCACAAAAGCACCCAAGATCGGCAAAAGCGCCGCCGTTCCATACCATGCATTCAACAAGGCCGCCGCCGCCGCGGTAGATTGGCCCAATGAGCCAGTCAAATAGCTGACTAAATTCGAACTTATTCCATAATATGCAAATCTCTCCGCAACTCCAGCCCCTAGAAAAATCACCAGAAATTTAGAAATTTAAACAAACACTAAAATTGAATAACTAATGAATATAAGGTGTACCTATGATGAAAGCAGATGATTTCCAGCAACCGGATTTCGATCGGACAGAGGCTCGGCTTTTGTAATCGACAGAATCCTGGACGAAATCTTCAAGCAGAGGAAGCTCGATTTCGTCTCCAGTGGGTGTGGAGATAGCCATTTTTAAATATTATTGGAGGGGGAGAGAAATATGAGTGTGTGATTTCTACTTTACACGCTGCTATTTAATAGTGTGAGTTCTTTTTTTTGGTAGTTAGGGGGGTGCACTGTATCTGCACCTCATCATGTATGTCGTTTTTTTATCGTTTGTTTGTTGTGGGCCAAATGTTTTTGATATTTCAATTAATTACTCTATTTTTATATTCACTCACATGTTATTGTAGGTACTTCTAATTATTATATAGTTAGTTAGGTTGTCAAAAGAGTGTTTGATCGAAGTTTCTTCTTTCTTCACTTGTTTGGTTTTGTTATGTACGGTTTTTGAATGTATTACTGATTCATTTCTTTTTCTGCGAAAATTGTCCTTAAGATGGAATTTTTTCAATAAATTTGAGTTTAAAGCAGAAATATAAATGTGAAAAGCCAAATCAACTTAAACAACCAAATGTTATTAGATACACGACTTAAACATCTTTGAAATACTTTCTGTTGTGGTCCTTGTGGTGCCACTTTTTCAGTTATAGAAGTTTAGTCGTGCGGCATTGATTTCCACTATTTTCAGTCAAATGGATATGTGGAAGAGATATTTAGAATCATCAAAGCTACTTAAAAGCATTGACAGTGTAAATTAACAAAACTTTTAGGGCTGTCAAGATTGATGGATTTGGGCTGGGTGGATTTAAAATTAATCGTCAAATCCATCAGGTTATTTGGATACAAAATTTGAATTCATTCATTTGAAATCATAGATTTTAATCCAATGGATTTCAGCCCAAATTTAAGTAGATTTGGAATTCTTCCTAAAACCTAGTCATTTGAAATCCACTAAAAAAAAGGTCCACATATATTTTCAGAAATTGCAATTTGATCCCAGATTTTTGAAAAATCTAAAATTGCAATTCAGTCCAGAATTTTCAAAAAATTAAAATTTGCAATTCGGCTCCTATTTTCGGAAATTCGAATTGCACTTTTGGTCCCTCAATTTTTGGAAATTACAATTTTGACCCTAGATTTTTGAAGAACTCAGAATCGCAATTCAGTCCAGAATTTTCATAAATTAAAATTTTCAATTCGGACCCGGATTTTCAGAAATTGAATTTGCACTTTTAGTCCCTCAATTTTTGGATATTGCAATTTTGACCCTGGATTTTCGAAGAATCCAGAATAGCAATTCAGTCCAGAACTTTCAGAAAATTAAAAATATTCGAAGCCTGATTTTCAGAATTCCGAATTTAAACTTTTGGTCCCTCAATTTTCGGAAATTACAATTATACCCCAGACTTTTGAAAAACCCAGAATTGCGATTCAGTTCAGAATTCTCATAAAATTAAAAATTTTCAATTCGACCCCAGATTTTCAGAATTCCGAATTTACACTTTTGGTCCCTCAATTTTCAGAAATTGCAATTTGACCCCAAATTTTGAAAACCCCAGAATTGCAATTCAGTTAATAATTTTCGGAAGATTAAAAATTTTCAAAGATCCCAGATTTTCAGAATTCCGAATTTACACTTTTGGTCCCTCAATTTTCAGAAATTGCAAATTGACCCCAAATTTTTGAAAACACCAGAATTGCAATACAGTTCATAATTTTCGGAAGATTAAAATTTTCAATTCGGCCCCTGATTTTCATAAATCCAAATTTGCACTTTTGGTCTCTTAATTTTCAAAAATTGCAATTTGACCCCAGATTTTCGAAAAACTCAAAGTTGCAATTCAGTCCAGAATTTCCAGAAAATTAAGATTTTCAATTCGGCCCCAGATTTTCTGAAATCCGAATTTGCACTTTTGGTCCCTCAATTTTCAAAAATTATAATTTTGCCAAGTATACTTAAGTACATAGCAAGACCTATACTTTTCAAATCACTAGGTACTTGTTCATAGAAGAATTCTTGAAGACCAATCATGGCGAAAACATCAGCAATTCCAGCAAGCACGTATTGAGGTGCCAACCACCAAGCACTCATTGGGATCATTGCATTTGGCTTGTCAACCAGCCCGTATTCTATAGCAGTTGCTAGACGCTTCCTTTCAACGATAGCTGCAAAAACTATGGAAATTAAAGATAAAAACAATCCAACTCCAATTCTCTGAAGCATTGATATGCCTGAAGGCTTTTTGGTAATAGCTCTGGCAATTGGGACAAAAACACGGTCATAGAGTGGGATAAAGATGATAAGGGAAACGGTAATAAAGTATTGCTGAAGTGAAGCAGCTGGTATTTCAAAGCTGGAAATGAAGTAACGATCCATGGTAGTTGCTTGCTTAGTGAATAGGGTTGAAGGCTGTGCATATACTACTGAGTATCCCAAGGCTGTAAACCATATTGGAACAAGTCTAAGAACCGATTTTGCGTCTTCAACATCCACAATGCTACAATATTTCCCATCTTCAATCAAACCATCAGCAGCGATTAATGCTTTGTCAAGAAACCTATTACAAGCCAAAGAGTAATATTAGATGAGGAAGCTAAACACAAAAAACGAATGCTTACTAAAAAGAAAGATAGACACTAAAAAAACTTACTTGAATTGAGTGCTTTCCTGTGGGAGTATTGCCAGAGCTTCCTCATCAACAGATAAAGCTACAGAGGCAGCCCTCCAATTTCCTGCTGCTTTGACAAAAACACGACTAATTCTTACAAATGGATTCCTTCCATCTTTGCTTATACGAAATCGGTAGGTGGGAGTTCCGACCAAGAACACAATTAATGTGAAGCCCATGACAACAGCCGGGATTCCAAATCCGAGTTCCCAACCAAGATTCTCTTGAATATATGTTAGAGCCAAGAGAGGTACCAAAATACCTCCAGAAGAGAAACAATACCACCAGTTAAAAAATGAGCTTTTAGCTTTGCATTCTTTTTTATCTTCCTCATCATACTGGTCAGCCCCAAAAGCTTGTACGCAGGGTGTGTGTCCTCCTTGAGCTAATGCCACCAAGTATAAAGAGAAGAAAAAGAACATGACTTGTAGCTGTGGTGGTGAACATGATGTAGTACTGTTGTTTTCTGCAGCCATTTTACATTCAGAAGATTTGAATGTGTTAAGTGAAGCTGATAGAGACAAGAAGATTAGTCCCTGTAGATCCAAAATTAAACAGGATTAGCTCTTCTCATGTCAGCACAAATAAAGTAGAGAAAACTAATTTCCTAAAATCTTATTCCTGACAAATACATATAATCTTGTTCAGGAATTGACTTAGTAATGTTCAAGTTTGACATGGATTAGAAATGTTAAAAAACATTAAGAAAATTCTAGTTCAGACGCAGTTTGGTCATACACAGGCAATCTCACACAAGACAAGTACATTGACATTGCCCTTTGAATAACTTGGTTCATAGAGCCAGATATAAAAAAAATTTCTTCTAGTACTGGTGTCCTTCACTCTCCAATAAGTGAATCTGAATTCAAGGACTATAAATGAGAATATATTCAGAAAATCACAAATCTACATGACACCTTTTGAAATTGGACTCAGAATCAACACCCTTTGTAATTACATAAATCACAAATCGAGCAAAATAAACTTTAAATTGCAAGCTCATTAAAACAATCAAGTAAAAAACTTATAATAGAAAGATAAATTGGTTCTAGCCAGCCAGAGGGTTAATTGAAAAACAAGTGTTTACATAACAGAGAATGTTTCCTGAAGAGGTTTAGTCTACTTTTCTGTACAATTCATGGTTAGAATGATATTTACTGTTTACCCAAATATCTTTAAAAGTACAATTAATGCGATCTTTACATTACTTGAAGATAAATAACCAACAAAAACAGTATCACATATCCTAATATAGAGTAATTTTTGTGAACATACCGATATGTAAAGCACACACGCAACAATAATCGTGCGGTATCGGCCAGAGAAAGAGTCCGCCACCAAAGCACCAAAAATGGGCAAAAGCGACGCCGTTCCATACCAAGCATTCAACAAAGACGCTGCCGCCGCGGTGGATTTGCCTAATGAGCCAGTCAAATAGCTGATTAAATTCGAGCTTATTCCGTAATATGCAAATCTCTCCGCAACTCCAACCCCTAAAAAAATAACCACAAATTTAGAAACTCTAAACTACGAAAAACTGCAATTGAGTACTAATTAGAACTTATCAAGGCTTACCTATAATATAAGCAGATGATTTCCAGCAACCGGATTTTGATCGAATGGAGGGGCGGTTTTTGTAATCGACAGAGTCCTGAACGAAATCTTCAAGCAGAGGAAGCTCGATTTCGTCTCCGGTGGGTGTGGAGATAGTCATTTTATTTGTATTTGATTTTTATTGTGTTATTGGAGGGAAATCGAAATATGACTATTAGTGAGTGAGTGATTTTTTTGCTTTACAAACTGTTATATTTATAGTGTGAGTATTTTTAAATTATAAAAAAAAAAAAAGAAAAATAGTGTGAGTAGTTTTTTGGCAGTTGCGGGTGCAATGTTTCTGCCCCGTCGTAATTTTGATTGTTTATTGTGGGCCAAATGTTTTTGATATTTTAAATTACTCTATATATTGATATTTTAATTGCTTATACGCACATGAACCTACTTGTAACTTTTTTTATCTTATCCATATTTGTTCAAATTTTTTTTAAAAATTATCAAGTTGAAGCCGTGGAAGTTAGACTTAGACTAAAGGAAAGAGGCAGGAAATTAGAGTTGACATTTTTCTAGTCTCATACTATGTAAGCCGTATTCCAACATTTTAAATCTTATGTGAGTGGGTTTAGAAATTTATTCTTAATAAAACATAAAAAAAAAAAGAAAAAAGATTAATTTGCAATTGCACAAATATCACCTATTAGCCACCTGAATTCTCATAAAAGAGATATAGCATAATACATCCTAGAAATATGAATGATTTTTTTGACAAGTTGCATCATGGGGCAATTTACATCTAATCTTTCAGAAGAGATGAGGGTAAAAATGAAATTTTTTTTTTAAAAAAATGGCCCAACTCCATGGGTCTGTCAGATTACACTCAATCGAATGGTTATTTTTTTAAAAAGGTTAAAATATCGATTTTTTTTCCTTGACACGAGTATAAAACCAAAATGATAGTTTAAAGAATAAGCATCTAATTTGTACGTCAACAATTAATTTATAAGAGATTTATATTACTGGGTCTTTAATTTGACATAAAAATAAAATTTATTTCAATGGTAACGGTTTTAAGCAGAAGCATTTATTTACAACATTTTAATATATTTGAACAAAATAAAACTAAGAGGGATCAATTTAGTAGTATATTAAAAAAAATATTTTGTGAATATATAAAATCAATTTTAATGATTCATAAGTTTTAAACAAAATCTTAAATTAAAGACAAGAACATAGATCGACAACAAAAAATACAACTACTCTAAAAATCACTAGGATGGGACATACAACTGTGATGACCTAACCACAATACGAATTATCGTTTTTCAAAACATCTGCTGTTGAAAAAAGTGAATCACATAATGCGTAAATTGATCGTCCAACTTAATGAGCGTGTGGTACAAGGGTCAAGGGAGGTATGTATGCAACATTATAATCTTGACAATTATATCAAGCAGAAATAACCACAATCATTTTTCAAATAAATAATCGATAACCATCAGTTATTGTTGCCGCCAACCACTTACCCTTCCAATCACACTTAAGGCCTTAACTGAGCACACCAGTAAGTAGTTACCTTACCATAACAATCACTTGCGTCACGTCCAATCCCACGAATTTGGTCTTACTCTTCAAATGTATACAACCAACTTGGTTTGTAAGTATCGGGTCTACGTAAATCAGGGGCTACCCTCTGGATTCTCCTCGAATCCATACATCAAGTCGGGCCCACTTTTAATCGCTGACGCGATGGTCTCGTTATAACAATCAATCGAGCAACATATCGGGTATTCAAGCCTGCTACACATTACCATAGAAGTAAACATGGTAATAACAATCATTCATCAACAATAATATGTTTCGGTCTACTAGAAATTAGCCTTATAGTTCACCTATCTAAGTAGTTGTAAATTCAGCGAGAAAATTTAAGTATCACATTTGCATCATACGTAGGATTTATGCTAAATAAAAACATGGATAATTTATCCTAGTAATCGAGTTATACACAATATCGTAATTCTCTAGCATATGTCATGCTCGTGTATTTAGGGACTATGTTGAAGTTCATACTCGACCTACTAGCAAGTACAACTGATTTACAAATAAACATATCGCTCACCTTCTTTCATGAAATTTGAACAAGTACATATGCGACTTATAAACTATCTAATAGTCTCACTTAAATATAGCTAAATAAAATGTTATCAGGAGAATCTCCTAACTAACACTTAGAACTTATGACATCAAATCTATTTATCAAATCTATCTAAGAGAAATTATTTTCAACTTAATTTATACACACTTAATTTATACACAGTTATAAGTTTAGGTAAAAAAAAAATTAACAAGCATAATTTCATGTCAACCAAATACAAGAACATAGTCACTATTTAGAATGAACAAAATTAACAAATTGGCATGAAATGAATCGAATATATTTGTCAATCTAACTAAGAATTGTGGTTGGCATGAAGTTGCAGTGGGGTGCAACTTGTCAAAGATCCATGGTGCATTTTGCTATATTTATTATCTAAGTATGGAAACCACCAAAAGATAATATTTCGAGGTGCGACTTGCAAATCAGTCATAAAATGGGAATTAACTACATTCTACATACCATGATACCACAACATCAAAACAAAACTAAAATACATTTAAAGAAAAATACATTAACAGAAAATACATAAAATAGTGATAAATTATGTTCAACAAACCAAACTCTCAAACGACTTTTAATTAAATAAGATCCGACTATTGTATAACTAAAGCTTGTTTTCAAGTTGAACAGAGTTGATTTTATAAAAGCAAGAGCTGAATTTTATATATTTTTTCCCTCGATTCTTTAATCATGTATACTCCTGATTTTATATAAAATTATATGATTTTTTTGTCATGTGCTTGTGATAAAGATCATTTATTACAAATGAGGGATTATATTTGTTATCAAATAGCGTTGTTTATTTATTACAAATGAGGGATTAATTTTGTTGTCAAATAGTATTGTTTAGTTCCATTGCACTTTTATCAAAGATTCCTTCTTTCTCCACTTGTGTAGTCGTTCAAAAGGCTTGGCAAGTCCAACCAACAACAATAAAACTTTTACATTTTGAGATAAACTGCAATAGTATTCCAAGATGACTTACTCATTAATTACTAAGTAGACTTACAACAGTTAAACTGATAAATAAATTACTATCTAAGCTTTTACAAATGAATATCAAGTACTTCTAAATTCATCGTGTATAACAAATATACTATGAATAAACTTGAATGCCAGGTTCAATTTCCGGCATACAAACTAGAGAACTACAATGAGCGATGCGTAAAAAACAAAACAACGCTACATCAGAAGAATAACGTGCCACTGAACATTTTACTGAATAAATAATATTTCAATCTTCAACTTGCCATAATTCTCATGGAGTGGAATTTCAGGCATAGATTCTTCTCCTATAGACGTACGATCGGGCAAAGTAAATATAGGCGGCAAATCCAACAGCACTGATCCCTGTCAACAGCCAATAGAAGTAGTCAAGATGTGCCCGATTCAAGTTGTTTGCAAACCAACCATCCTGACCATGTGTTTCGGTCGCATTCTCAATGAACGACACCAGAAACGAGCTTAACAAGCTTCCTATGCCAAGTATACTTAAGTACATAGCAAGACCTATACTTTTCAAATCACTAGGTACTTGTTCATAGAAGAATTCTTGAAGACCAATCATGGCGAAAACATCAGCAATTGCAGCAAGCACGTATTGAGGTGCCAACCACCAAGCACTCATTGGGATCATTGCATTTGGCTTGTCAACCAGCCCGTATTCTATAGCAGTTGCTAGACGCTTCCTTTCAACGACAGCTGCAAAAACTATGGAAATTAAAGATAAAAACAATCCAACTCCAATTCTCTGAAGCATTGATATGCCTGAAGGCTTTTTGGTAATAGCTCTGGCAATTGGGACAAAAACACGCTCATAGAGTGGGATAAAGATGATAAGGGAAAGGGTAATAAAGTATTGCTGAAGTGAAGCAGCTGGTATTTCAAAGCTGGAAATGAAGTAACGATCCATTGTAGTTGCTTGCTTAGTGAATAGGGTTGAAGGCTGTGCATATACTACTGAATATCCCAAGGCTGTAAACCATATTGGAACTAGTCTAAGAACCGATTTTGCGTCTTCAACATCCACAATGCTACAATATTTCCCATCTTCAATCGAACCATCAGGCGCGATTAATGCTTTGTCAAGAAACCTATTACAAGCCAAAGAGTAATATTAGATGAGGAGTCTAAACACAAAAAAAGGAGTGCTTATTGTAAAGAAAGATAGACACTACAAAAACTTACTTGAATTGAGTGCTTTCCTGTGGCAGTATTTCCAGAGCTTCCTCATCAACAGATAAAGCTACAGGGGCAGCCCTCCAATTTCGTGCTGCTTTGACAAAAACACGACTAATTCTTACAAATGGATTCCTTCCGTCTTTGCTTATACGAAATCGGTAGGTGGGAGTTCCGACCAAGAACACAATTAATGTGAAGCCCATGACAACAGCCGGGATTCCAAATCCGAGTACCCAACCAAGATTCTCTTGAATATATGTCAGAGCCAAGAGAGGTACCAAAATACCTCCAGAAGAGAAACAATACCACCAATTGAAAAATGAGCTTTTAGCTTTGCATTCTTTTTTATCTTCCTCATCAAACTGATCAGCCCCGAAAGCTTGTACGCAAGGTGTGTGTCCTCCTTGAGCTAATGCCACCAAGTATAAAGAGAAGAAAAAGAACATGACTTGTAGCTGAGGTGGTGAACATGATGTAGTACTGTTGTTTGCTGCAGCCATTTTACATTCAGAAGATTTGAATGTGTTAAGTGAAGCTGATAGTGACAAGAAGATGAGTCCCTGTAGATCCAAAATTAAACATGATTAGCTCTTCTCATGTCAGCACAAATAAAGTAGAAAAAATTAATTTCCTAAAATCTTATTCCTGAAAAATACATATAATCTTGTTCAAGAATTGACTTACTATGTCAATTTAATGGTAAAGTTTGACTTGGATTAGTCATGTTAAAAAAATTAAGAAAATTCTAGTTCAGACGCTGTTTGGTCATACATAGGCAAATCACATAAGACAAATTGAAATTGCCATGTGAATAACTTGGTTCATAGAGCCAGAATTAAAAACATTCTTGTTCTATTGGTGTCCATCACTCCCGAATAAATGAAACAGAATTCAAGAAATATGAATTATATTATAATAATAATATATTCAGAAAATCTGAATTCTATATGACTCCTTTTAAAATTGGACTCAGAATCAAATCCTCTGTAGTTGCATAAATCACATATCTATTAAACTCAACTTTTAAATTCAAGCTTATTAAACAATCAAGTCAAAAAGCTTAATATAGAAAGATGAATTGATTCTAGCCAAATGGTGGGTAAGTAAGTTTTTTTACAACAGAGAATGCTCCCTCCAGAGGTTTAGTCTATGGTCAAACTGTTAATATTATGTACAACTTGAGGGTAAAATTTTACAGTAGTTACTATCTACCCAAATACTTTTATGTACCAAAATCACTTTAGAATAATAACCAACAAAAGAGAGTACATTTTCTTAAACGTACCGATATGTAAAGCACACACGCAATAATAATCGTGCGGTATCGACCGGAGAAAGAGTCCGCCACGAAAGCTCCCAAAATAGGCAAAAGGGACGCCGTTCCATACCATGCATTCAACAAAGACGCGGCAGCCGCGGTAGATTGGCCCAATGAGCCAGTCAAATAGCTGATCAAATTCGAACTTATTCCGTAATAAGCAAATCTCTCAGCAACTCCAACACCTACAAAAATAACCACAAAATTAGAAATTATAACAAAAAAAACTACAATTGAATACCTAATTAAGATAAACACGGCGTACCTATGATGAAAGCAGATGATTTCCAGCAACCGGATTTCGATCGGACGGAGGGGCGTTTTTTGTAATCGACGGAGTCCTGAACGAAATCTTCCAGAAGAGGAAGCTCGATTTCGTCTCCATTGGGTGTGGAGATAGTCATTTCAGTGTGTATTGATTGATTATTGGAGGGAGATTGAAATATGAGTGAATGAGTGAGTTATTTCTGTTTCAAAAAGAGGTGCTCTCTTTATAGTGTCATCTTTGTGGCTGATGGGTGCACGGAGCCCTGCACCATGCTTGTACAGTTGTACTCTTTCCTCGATTGTTCGTTGGGCCCCCAATGTTTTTGATATTTATTACCTTTATTCTCTTTTTCTTTGATATTTTGATTTTAATAACTTTTTTGCCCATGTGTTTGTCTAGGTACTCCCAATACTTATCTTATCCACCATTCTGTGAATAAAGAAAATAGAAAATATAAAGTTGAAGCCGTCGAAATTAAGTCTAGAAAAAGAGGCGTGGAAGTTAAAGAGTCAAACAATTTAGTCTAAAGGGTTTGATTTTAAATTTCAATTATTCAAAATGAATTTCAATCCGGATTGAAACCACAACTACTGGAAATAGTCTTAGGTGTATTTAGCTTCTCATATTTATGGGCAAAATAACAAGGATGAAAAAAGGGCCATCCATAGTATTTCACATGGGGTATAAAGTGAATGAAATATGTCATTAATGAATGGTTAAATTGATACTTTTTGCATCAAAGATAAGTTCAATTCGAAATTTAATTATCAAAAAAAAAAAAATTTTAAGTTACATTCGCAATTTTAAGTGCATGTACAATACCTCATCGATGAAGGAGGTAAAAACGCTCATTTTTTTTCTTTTTCTTTTCACAAGGGTTTAATATGCTTATTTTCATATCACAGGTAGGGCTGAAAATCAAGCCAAGCTATCCGATACCCGACTCGAGTTTGTTCAATAAAAGCTCATTTGAGCTCGGTTAATTCGTCATACAAATCAAACAAGCTTGAACAACATTTCTCATTTGATAACTTTTGAAGCTCAGTTCGAGCTCGACTCGATAACCTAAAATTAAAAAAACACATGTAAAAATATCAAGCTACTCGATATACGACTCGAGCTTGTCGATAAAAGATCATTCGAGCTCGGTTCGTTTAACAATCACTTGAAACATAATTCAAGCTCGATACAAAATTCAAACCAAATTTGAACAATATATATATCGTTTGAAACTACTCAAGTCGTTTACACCCCTACGGGGAGTTAAATTGCGCCCATTACGGGGGTAACTTTGCAAAAAATAAACCCGCCAACGATGTTTGCTTAAATTGTAACATCAATTTGAAACTATATATAATTCTAAATAAGAAACATTGTTTGAAAATTGGGACATTGGCAACTTGGATTACTTGTAAACTAGATATCAATTTGGTCAAAAAAATTTAAATTTCAACTTGATTTTCCCATAATTACAAGTCTGTATATCTAAAAGAGGGTTTTTGGAAGTTAATTAACTCCCTATGAAATGTTTTACCTTTTTGTGATATGAAAATAGACTACCTTCATGTGATTAATGAGCAATTTACATAATTTTTCATGGATGTGTTGCATACACGCCCTACAATGTGACTTAGACTTCATTCTCATGTGAAAAATAATCATTTTAACCATACATTAACAACATAATTACTTAACTTTATCTCTTGTGATATGAGTACATGTGTAATTTACCTCCCTATAATATGCGTAACGGCACTTTACCCCCTATTATAGTGCATAATGGGCATCTTACCCCATTATAAAAAAAAACGTAAAAATCAAGAAAGAGACAGTGTGTCTCTTTATAAAAACACAGAGAAATAATTTGCTCTTTTATTTATCATAGACAACTAAATTATCTATTAGGAATACCATGAGAAGGGAATTTGCTATTTACTCATCCAATTTTTTTTTTTGATATTTCCAAGAAAAGATATAAAGCAAGCAAAAAAAGGTAGAGAGAAATTAAAATATCTATAACAAGAAAATAATATCTGAAGGGAACATCATACTAAGTTCTCATCAAAAAGTGTTGTGAGATAATAGAACTGTTTTTGTATTCAAATAAATAATCAACAATCCAACGTGCTTTTTCTCAACCTAAGCATTCAAATGCTGCCCTTCATTATCTGGCCCTCTAAAGGTTATTTTCATCCTAAACTTATTACATATTTGAAACGAATAATAAAGCCAATGAGTCAGTTGTTTAGTGGTAATCATCAAAACAGACGCTAAGTGTGTTTGCGTGTTCGTCTTTCCTCGACTGAACTCATCAATCAGTCAGTCTAGAGCCTTCCTGTGAAGGACCAAGAGGTCCTGGGTTCAACTCTCACTAATACGAATATTTGTTCTAATTTAATACTAGTTTTTGATAATTGTTTATTATTTATAATTTTTTGTACTTTGACAGTTATTGAAATAATTTTTGATGTAATAATTGATCATGATGAATATATTCTTAAAAAAGATAAATTATAAAGACTTCATTTAAAAAATAAAGTCTAGAGTCATGGCAGGATTATTATCAATATATAGTGAGACACTATTTTGAATTAACTGAAATTATAATCATTTACGGCTGGAATGATTAGGCAATAGACAATATCAAATACTGAACGTACACCCAAATATCTTAATAATAATAGTAATTAATAATAACAAATTAATAAGAGTAATGATAATAATTTTAAAAATGCCTATAAAATTTGTGATTTCTACAGCCAAAATTTTCATTCCATTTAAATTGAGCATAAATATAATGTATTTAAGCATATTTTTTTCTCTGTCTTCTGCCAACACTTCAGTTATGAGACTTGACTTGGAAGATAGATTTTAATTCTTACACGGCGTGAAATGAGAAAAATAGAACAGTGTGGAAAATAAAAATATTTTGATAAAAGTAAATTAGGTTTGTGTTCATTCTATTTTTAAGTTTCTTTATATATTTAGTAGAATTTTACTTCGAGTGTGATGTGCACGTGCGAGTCACGTGGGATGATAATGGTCAGTGGGGACGGCGATTGGAGGATTTTAAGCAAGTGGTTGGAAATGAAATTGATTTGATATGTCTATATATATATATTCAATTATTAAAATTATTATTTTGAATTCAAAATGTTCCTTTCGAAAAACAAAAATTCGAAAAAAACAAAGAGAAATTGCATTATTAGAGCATTGTTGATATAAAACACTAGTTACGTACATAAATTTTACTTTATATATAAAGATAATACTCAATTTTACATTAAATCGAGTAATTGGATGTCAGCTATAGAATTAATAATAAATTTTACAGATCATTATAATCAATTTTATCGAGTAACTGAAAATATAATAAAAAAGATGTGTGGTCTTAGGAAAACTTAGGGCCTATTTCTTGAAGTCCAGGTCCGGTCTCGCGACTTCGCGAGACTGAGTCAAAATCATTCAAAAAGTCTCAATACATGTTTTGTGATATTCATACATAGTAAATCTCAAACATATAAAAGACAATGATTTGACGACTCATATCACCTACTTTCCTCTATAAAAAAAAATATTAATTTAACACCTACCACATATTTTTTTTTTTTCCAAAGCCCAACATCTAAACTCAATTTAAGTGAACTTTCAATTTGTTAAAAACCTAAAACCAATTGAGTTGAATGCTGATGAGATTTTTTTTTTTTTAAACCACATACAAAGTCTGCTGCTGATGAGATTCTGATTCTGTCCAACTGCTTTAGATAATTATTAGGTTCTAGCAGCTGCTTATATTTTTAATTGTAGATCCCAAAGGAGCTATGTACACCCTCCGTTTCATTATTTTTGCACCTTTCACTTTTAGTATGAAATTTTTGGTAAATTTTAATCTTTCTATATTTTTGCCCTAAAAAATAATTGTTAATAATTAATTATGTCAAATAATTCAAGTTCGAATTCCTATTATGAGAGGTTCTCATATAATATATGTCCAAATATATAGGGCGGATGAAGTATTTTTTTCCCTCATGATTGTTTGGGGAACGCAAGGCTCTTGTGGGAAAGATTTGATGCAGTGTGGATTCACCTGATATGGGTCAAATTCCATTTTGACAATGGATTGAAGCGGCCAACATATCATTAATCTAGTGAAATGGACTAGTCACTACAAAGTAGCGGACTCAGGTTTGAATCCCCGTTGGGAGAGATATCCACTTAATGTATCAAACCTGACTCGAAATGGATTAAACCCTTAAAAAACGAAAAATAAAATGGATTGAAGCATATTTTGGCTCAAAATCCAGATTTATGTCCAGACTGCCTAGTCAAGACATGTTTAACTAAACTACTTGAAGCTTATATATTTATTTATTTTCTTGTAAAAAAAGCTTATAATTTTTCAATTGTACATATGTGATTTATTTAACACATATAAAGTTTTTGATTTTCATTTATTTTTCCTTCAAATTTTAACAATCAATACCTCAAATTTGAAACATAGTAATTATTATTTTATTAATATTTTATCATTTCATTATTTTATTGAAACTATATTTTGGGATCAAATCTGAACGAAACCACCAAACTTTTCCAAAGTAACTTTTTGAATCTAACCTTAGTACTTATTTTGGATTCAAATTTATTTATTGTAATACTTTATTTAGTAATGTATTAACTTTAACTTTGTAATTATTTTGGATTCTGATAATTTCATTTGGATATTCTCAATCATGAGTAATATTTATATTTTGATATTACATACAAATTAAAGATAAATCAATATCAATATTTCATTTAAATATTACCCATAAAAAACTTAATACCGAGCCAGTTTTTGGAAAAAAAAAAAAAGCTACGATCAATTAAAAAATCAATAAAATCTTTATCAAATAAATATAAGCTCTGATGTTAATATTTTGTAATTTAATAAAATTGTTGGTAAAAAATATTGCATCTATGAGTTGGTTTAGAACTGACCCAATTTAACCTTCTCTATTTTATTTTTATTTAGAAAAAAAGTTTAACCTTTTCTATTGTAAGATAAAATGAGTGTAACTAAATTTAGTTTTGACCGATCTGATTTTTTTTTTTAGTGAAATGGTAACATTAATAAATATATTTGATCACTAGCAAATTACATTGAATGTTCAAATAAAAAATATTAAGAATTTTTCAACTAACAATACTACTAGCTATTAAATTAGAAAATTAACCATATTTATGATATGATCCAAACTCAAGACTTTTAGAGTCTTGGGGCCTCCGTTTTGTCATTAGGTTAGGCATCCTCGGCTAAACGATCAAAATAAAAAAATGCAGTCAATAATATAACTATATAAGGTACATAAAAGCCGAACTTAATTAGACATAACTTGAACCTTTTTTCCGTCCCAACCAATCATGATCCATCCCGCTCAATTATATTGACCCGGTTCGACTTAAATTTTATGTTAAACAAATCGAATAAATCATTTTCATAATTTTAGTTTATAGCTTATAACATTGACAAGGCTTGCCAATTCTTACCCAATTATTCAAAAGATAAAGATTATTGACTCTTCTTTTGTTCATATTAAATATGTAGGGTAGGGTAGGGTGTGCTTAGAATAGAAAAAAGCAGTCTTTGTAGACATCAACGTCTCACTCTTTAATTTTAGCTTCTCGATCGGGTGAGCTGAATGATTGGAATCACATAAAAAATTTCAGAATATAAATAAAAATATATATTACTTATATAGTTTTGTTTATTTTTCGACAAGTTATTTGCAAGTAGCACTGCCTCCAATCTTGCCTTGAGGCGGCTTGTCAAAGATAAATGTACACTGAATCTACGAGCAAATTGTAACTATTGAATAAATATAATTCGACTATGATGATATTTTAAACCAAGTTGTTCTTTATATATGTTTTTCCAATCTAACAACTATTGAATAAATATAATTCGATAATGATGATATTTTAAACCAAGTTGTTCTTTATATATGTTTTTCCAATCTAACATGTGTGCAATTTGTTTTTACTAAATCTGCTTTAGGAAACTGAATTTCATATATGATCAACGGATTTTGACAATTTATCTTGCTAAGATATGCTTAATGGATTTTGACATGTTTGTTCGATGTTTGAGAGAGTAGTTTGGGAGAGTAGTGAAGGTTTGTGAAATAATTTTGATTTGTGCAATGTTATTTGTTTGAGTTTTGATCAAAGTAGATGTAGATTTTTAGGGAAGAGTTAAGTTGTAGGTGTAAGATGTATAAGAATTTATATCAAATCATGTTTGTTATGTGAGATAAGTTGTGTAAAAGATGAGTTACTTTACGTCAAATCAAAGTCGAGTTTCAATAGGATTTTTTATGCTACTAAGATAATTTTAACTTTATATATTTTTAACAATTTACCTCCAGGGGCGGAGCCAGAAATATAAGTCGAGGGGGGCGATAATTTTAGTATGCCGATAGTCCTTATAAAGAATGATATAAATAAATATATATAGTCAAGTTTGATAAGTGCAATTCTTTCGTCAAATATATATATATATATATATATATATATATCAGTTCTATAATATGAAATAAACAATCACAATATCTTAATTACACGTGAATGAGAACATGAGAGATTTAGTTCTTAATTAGTTATCCTAAATTTTGCTCTACACTTTTATGTGGCATCAATATTGAAGTAATATCAAACATTTAAGCAAATTGTTTCTTAATATACATTATTAAATAATTAGATAAGGAATCATATTAAATTTTGCTCCGGAACCTCATCTTCACAATTTTCTTAGATGAAAATACATGTTCAGATGCCACAGAGGAAACATGAGAAACCAAAAATTGTTAAGTCAATATGTCAATAAGATAGTAATTGTTTGGCATTTCTATCTTAAATAGTAAATACTTGGCACAACATATAAAAAGTCGAGACATATCGAAAACCAACGATTTGTTTTTTTAATATTAGTTTCAAGACCCTTATGTTTATATTAAATAACCTATATAATTGTCAAGAGATAGTAAATAAATTAAAAAAATAAAAACAAGAATCAAGCATGGCATAAAACATAATATAGAAATTATAAAAAGAAGATTCATCTCTTCTCCTAATAAAATTAAGATAAAATTTAAGTATTAATGATTTAAAGTTTAAAGTAATAACTTTTTATAATACATTAATCAACTCACATTTGTGAAGAAAAATTGTAGAAGAATGAAAATCTAACAGAATTTTTAATTAGAGCTACTTTTCAGTGTAAAAATTTCTTATTCAGTTAATATCACTTACTACTTATGTGTAGAAATAGAATTTCCTTAATTCTGAAGGGCTTTTTTATTCATTGATAATTAATAATTAGTTTGGGCTTTTGTAGTCTGAAAAGAATCGGAATTAATTAGTAAATAGGTTGCAGTGCATATAATACTTATTTTTTATATTGAATAGTGATGTTATAGTATTAAGCTTTCTCTGATTGGCTGGGGGGTGCGGGTGCCCCCACCAACACCCTATATAGCTCTGCCCCTGACCTCCTTGATGTATATATACCTAATGGACAACTTATCTACTTATTAAAAAAATTGGTATGCATATTACCTCCTCGTAAAAAATAAAACAAAAATGAATAACATTGATGATGTTTTTGTTTTAATTTTATATAGGGTATTTTAATCTTATTAGGAAGCGATGAACCTCTTTTTTAACATCAAAATAAGGTGTTTTAGGTTTTAGTTATTTTTTTCATAGCGAAATAAATTTTCTATTTCAAATATTACATAGAGCTAAATCACTATTTAACAGAAATTTCATTTCATTCATAGGTAAAAGAACAAAGAAAAGCAATAATCAACAAAAGATGTCTAATTAATATTAAAAATGCTCTATGCTCACTTATATTCACCGATATACTCTTATTTGCAGTAAAAATGGTCACTCTTAAGTGGTGTTTTACTCACGCTTTTCTATCACTATATTTTTTTTTTTTTTTTTTTTTTTATCAGTACTTTTCTATACACACAAAAAGAGATGGTTATTTTAATGGGATAGAGCACTTTATCTTTAATCACATCATGCATTTCATGTTAAATCATATATATGAAACGCCAATATTTCCCATGTTATCTTTAACTGTTTTATTCTGTTGTTGCTTTATTCTACACTGATTGTTTAGTGGAACCCAATCTTTTTGTATTTTTCTCATTATTGCCCAGGTCATGCCCAGGTCATGCCAACATATTCTTATACTCATGCATCAATATGACCTTGCCACATAACTTATATATATCTCTGAAAATCAAATTAAATATTTTCAAATCATGTATTCAAAATTCGATCTGAATTCGATTATTTCAAGATACTTTGTTTTTATCCAAATAATTAAATGATCAATCTGTTTGAAATTCGATTCACAAAGTTTTTCTGGAATCACTTCATTCGTATGAAATCAATTGAGTTCTTTCTAATAAATAACAAGATATTTGTAAAAAATCAAATAATTTTCAAATACACTCTAAAAATAAACCCAAAATAAATTGAGCATTGTGTTCTTTTAGACCCCCACAATCATATGAAAAAATGGTTGATAAGAGGTGAGCTTACGGCTATCAATGGGGCGGATTTTTATTTGAATTCGATTAGAATTCAGGCCTATTTATTTGAATATTTATTCGACTAAAGATTCGATGGGTTGGATCCGATTAAGAAGATCCAAAATTCGAAATATGTGGAGCGAATATGGATCTAGCCTGAACCGATCAGCTACATATTTGTATCCGATATATTACTATATATTATTTATATATTATGTATTTAAACCAAATAAAAATAAAATTTTCTATGTTCCACTAAAACCTTTATTTACATTAAAAAGAATTTTAAAAGAAATGCATGAAATATGTTGTTGAACTAGTTTGGTAGTTAATTGGGCCATATTTACAATAAATTAATTTATGCTATTTGATAAGAAAAACTAAAACCCTAATAATTCATCTATTGAGGAGTTGTCATCTTTCTTTACTTCTTCCTCCAATTTTGTCTTCTCCTCAATTTTTTTAATATTGGGTTTTCTTCTTTGACCCATTTTCTATCTTTTTCTATTTATATTTTGATTTTATTCCTTTGTTCTAATTTTTATCGTTTATATTTGACCACCATATTCCATTTTCTACAATTTTCATACAGTAGTTTCGATGAAACAAGTAAAATTTTACTTTTTTAAGTCATGATGGTAAAATCTGCAAGTGATTTGAAGGAAAATGAAAGCAAAAAATTATTGTTAAATGTGCTAACAGATCCGAATAATTTATCCGAATCCTGAATATCCACTGGATTGGAATCCGACCGCTAATATTCAAGATTCGAGCGGATATGGATACAGATCTGGATCGGCCCTGATCCGATCCCAATCCGACCCATTAACATTCCTAGGTGAGTTTTTCCTTACTCACAAGATTATATATATGTACTTTATTTTGGCTTATCCCATATGCTTATTTCACATTGGTTTGTTGAAATGAAAGTAATAAAGTTAATGGTATTTTATCTCCTTGTCCTTGTGATATTTATAATACTCAAATTATTTCCTATAATTTAAAAAATAATTACATTCTGCCTTCCTATATTTTTATAAAGACTCACACAACTTTAAACCTCAAAACAATATGATTTGACAAAAAAATATCATTTATATGATATATATATATATATATATATATATATATATGAAACATATTTTAATGGATAAATAAAGCAAATTTCCCCTTGTGTTATTTTATATGGACCTATTCACTCCCTTGTATTATTTTATATGTATAAGTTTTACACACACCCCCCCCCCCCCACCTCTCCCCCCGGGTGTTATTATATATGTGGCACTTTATTCCCTGTTGTATTATTATACATGGAAAAGGAAAATTGTATCCTTTTACACAACAATTTTTACCTCTACATTCAATTTCGGGTAAGAGTTACAATTTTTAATAAAAGGAGGTAAATTGATCCTTCAAAATTTTCATACGGCTATATAATATATTCTTTTTTTAATTACAAGGGGTAGGTTAAATATTATGCCTATTTAAGGGTAAACGAGAATGAGCCCAAATGGAATATAATGATAATTTTTTTGAAAAGATCAGCACACGAGATAGTGGAAGGTAAGACGTTATAATCAGTGATTAGTGAAGTAAACTATAATAAATTACTTAGTGCTCACACGTTTATGTAATTTGTTAGTAAACCACCTTTATGTCTATGTACAAAGTTTAGAATTAAATATAACAAGTTGCTAGCTGTTGAAATATAGTATATATATAGATGATGCATCATCCAATTTATTTTATGTAAGGGATCGAAATAGTGACAAACAACACATATTAAATATGATTATATAGAAGTGAAATAACTCAAATAAAGTAAATATGTGTATATTATAACTTATAAGAAAATGAAATGATTATCTTTTAGATGCCTTTTCTTTTCTTCCAATTAAAGTATATGGTGAGGAAACTTCTATGACTTTACTTACTTAATTAGGTTCATGCTCAAATTTGATTTCGATAATAAGAGCAAAATATTCATGTAAAATGAAAAAAAAAAAAAAAGGTACAATAAATATATAATAATTTGAAGAACCCTACATGCATTTTCTAAAACTTTTTCACACCGAATGTTGATTATATATATAATTCCCTAGCAGGAGGGGAAAAACAATTATTGGGGTTTCTTTTTCATTTTCAGAAAGCAAAGAGATAATCTCTTCTCAAACAATTCTTGATTATTATGCCATGTGTGGTTCTGTTTATTGTTCTTATTCATTTATTTCAACTGCAATATTATTGTTCAAGTCACGTCAATTTTATTTTGTATTCTTTTCATTTTTTCCATTTTTATTATATTATTAGATTTCCAAAATTAAAATCATCAAACTTCTATTGCATAAGTCATAATCTGCTCAATTAAATAAAGCTGGTACAATTGCTGGCTAAAATGTGAAATGCCTTGGGTCTTTTTTAGGAGGAAACGTGTCAAAATTGCAATCTTTAAATTAACTCCTGTGTTATCATTTAAAGGCGGTTTATCTCTCTAAGATAAAAAAAAAGGCAAGATATTTTCGGTGGTTTTAGAAAAAAAGCACACTGTCCCCCTCTTAGATTTAGCATTTTCAAAGGAAGTTAAAGTGGCTATTAGACAATATTACATTGAGATAAAATGTTCATAAACAATATCACAAGGAGGTAAAGTGTCTATGAGGCAATATCACCGGGGGTAAAGAGCCCATTATATTCTGTCAATTTAGAGTTAAATTGATCATTTTTCTCATCAAAATGAAGTTTCAGTCGCATTTAAGAGCGTGTATGCAACAACTCCATGAAAAGGAAGATAAAACACTCATTATTATATATCACAAAGAGATAATATATCTATTTTCATATAACAGAAGGATAAATTGCCTACGAGATAGATCATTGGAAGGGAACTTGCTAAAAACTCCACATTATTTTGTATGTAGCAAGTTGGTTTTACATATGAAATTTTTTGAAGTCCCAATGGGCTAAAAATATCTACACTACTTTTTCTAGGATGTCAATTAGTCTATTTATGTTTGATTCAATTATGGAGGATTTGCAATACATTTGATTAGGATTGATTTGATCTATTTAATTTTGAATTTGAATATACGGTAACAATTGATATACATAATTTGTAGTAGCAATTTAGTGGCTTGGTTTTCTTTTGCACTGATGAGTTCACGTCAACACATATATTCGTAAACTATTTGTCTTGTCATGTCATTTATTTTAATTCATTATTATTTTTATATATAAATAATGACATTTACTAAATACTATGTTAATAATGACTCCCCGCCCACTTTAACCTAATTTTGCCTAATTCATTAAATTTCGTTTGCGTCTGTTCCTTTGTTTTGCTTAAATCGAACTTGGGCTTCTTGGACTTGTCTAAAGACTTAAAATTCAATCTCAGTTAAGTACGCACAATGACATCAAAAATCCAAATTTCCAATCTCAGGAAAAATGTAAAATAAACCATATATGCATTTTAAATACGTATTGATACCATATCCTTTTGCTTTTTCAAAAAAAGGGAAAAAAAAAATTATGGCACAACCTGAACGAACGAAAGTGGGAACAAAGAGCATCCCATTTCATGACAACCATGGATTAAAATTTTCATCACTTATTCAAATTTTTTTATTTTTTAATAAAAATGGAAATGTAAAGAAGGTGTAATTTCAAAACTATTTGTTTGTCTTACAACTCTATTATTTTACTTAATTTAGTAAAAAAAATTATAGATTTTCCTAGTATTTGCGAAATGATTCCAAAAAGTTATCGAAATATTTTTAATATTTAAATGATCGAACGTGCACAAGAAACAAAACTTTGATCCACGATGACAACCCCATTTCATATCCCCTTTTCTTATTTTTATCACTTTTTATGAGATTATGGGTCAGAATAAGAACATTATAATTTAACTACTTCAACATATACCAAATAATTAAACTCATACTCCCCGTCCTTTAATTTTTGTTCCTATTTCCCTTTTGGTATGTCCTGAAACAACACTCTCTTTCCTTAAATGAAATTTTTCTCAAAGTTACCCTCTCATTTAAAGTAATAATTTGACAATACTAACTCTCCACCACTACTTTTATGGACATAAATGACTTTCATTTTTCCAACTTTTGCCTAAAACTCTGCACAAAAACTCAAGGGAGCAAAAAAAAAATGATGGAGGGAGTAATAGATTCTTCACGGGAAAATTGCATATTTAGTACCTTATAGGGCACTTTGCACCCTTGGTTCCACTGGATACGTAAATTCACATTTAGTACCATAATTTAAATATTGATTGCAATGTTCATACCACTGTCAAATAATTGGAAGAAAATGGATGGAATTGGCCACGACGTGCCCCGCTCGTGGCTGTTATCTTGTCTTTTGGAGGAAAAATCACCTTTTCCTCATTTTTTTAGGGAAAACTATCATTTGAAGGGAAAATGATAATGTTTCTCTTACTTTATCATATTATCATGTGGATTGACCGTGTGCGGTGCACGTGACTGATTTCGTTCATTTTGGTCCAATTAATTGATGGTGGTATGAACATTGCAACCAATATTCAAATTGTGGTACTAAATACATATCCAGTGGTACCAATATTGCGAAGTAATGTTCTATTGTATGGTATCAAATATGCAATTTTTTCGTTTCTTCACAATATATTTTGAGGGATCGGAAAAACACTTTTGAAATCAAACTTTAGTCCAAAAAACAGATTTGATACTAAGCTTTTCGGAAAAACACATTTCATACATGATTCATACCATCTTGACACATTTACTTTGCCGTCAATTTTCGGACGGAATTCAACACGAGCGGCATATGCTGAATTTCGTCTGAAAATTGACGGCAAAACTAAATGAGTCAAGATTGTTTGAATTATGGTATGAAATGTGGATTTTCAAAAAGCTTAGTACCAAATGTATTTTTTAGACTAAAATTTGGTATCAAAAGTATTTTTTCCTCAATATATTTTAGTTGAAAATGAATGAAAGCATATATCAAAGAATCATAAAAAACGATTCATGATATTCAAATTATTGTGTATATATATATATTAACATTATTTCATGAGTTGTTTCACCTACTTAATAAATATCTATAATTTTTGTTATAGGTTGTTTGTCATTATTTCAACTCTATAAATAATATAAAAGAGATTCAACGAGGCATCTTTTGTGTTTGTTATATTTCAATTAACAAAACATTTTTTATATATTTATGTACATTGTGTGCAAAGACCTTTTATTTTATTCCTTTTTTTAAGTTCAATATTTAAGTTCAATACATTGTGCATAGACATAAAACTACACAAATAAATTGTTTGAAGTGCACAGGCTTAAGGTCGTTTACAAATCATTGTCAACATTGCTTCTTGAACTAAGCCAAAAATGCTAAATGATTCCATAACTAATGGACGTTGAAAATTTTGATTCACAAGTAATCGGGTTATAGATTTATCCACAACTTACAAAATTGAAGTAATTTGGAAATTTTTCGGTCCATATGTGAAAGTGGACCTCGTTTGCGGGCTGAAAATTCCTCGATTTATATTCAACAGGCCCATGTGCGAACAAGGTTCACTTTCGCAATTGAACCCAAAAGTCTCAAAATTATTTTTGTTTTATAAGTTGTTGAGTAAAATTGTCAGCACAAATATTTATGGTGCAAACTTTTTAGCAATCATTAGTTATGGGATCAATTTTGCCATTTTTTTTTTAATTAAGGTCCGGTTATATTTCAGAAGAGGCTAATAATTCATTATCTTTCAACAAGACAAATTATTTTATAGGGAGATTATTGTCAATTCTTTTAAGTTTAGAGGGGCTTATTGTCAATTTTTTAACTAAATAATCAAGATCTCACATTTTATTCCAAAGAAAAAATTAACATATAGGGTTATATATGTTTCTTCCCTTGCAAATCATGAAAAAATTTCGCATTTAGAGCGAGTAAAATACATTGCGGCCTTTAGGGGGTAAATGTCTTTTACATGTTAACACATGGTTTTATTTTGCTAATAAAAATAACTTAGAGGATTTTCTGCCAATTAATAATAATAGAGGGGGTATTTTTGAATTTGACTCAATAATTAACCTTCCAATTTTAACTTCTGCTTGCATAAAATAAAAAAATAAATTGGCGAATCTTGGATCCGTGTGTTTAGGTATTCCGAAAATGTTTTAGATTTGGAGACCTTTTAATGGCACAAGATACTAAGTCACACATTTATATCTTATTTTAATGTCACATATGATAAATCCACTCCTCAAGTGAATGTTTATGCTCGTACAAATTTTGAATTTTATACATTTGTCAAATATATATATGTGTGACACGAAAGTTCAATAAATATATCATCCCACCTTTTGAGTCAATAGTTTTCGTGCGATTGAGGCAAAAAGTTACTATGTCGGAACATCACAAATCTCAAAAAATAAGATAGTTCTTGGAAAATAGAAGTCTCATGACATCCCGTTGTATTCATTCTGTTTCATTTTAATTGTCATATTTTGCAAAATTTTCATATTTTAAATTAGTTGTCATAATTGATTAGTAATGCACTTTTTTTCAATTTTACAAGATTAATAATATTAATTAGAACAATTATTAAAAGAGCATTTTTAACATTTTATATTAGAAAAGTGAATAATTAAAGAGTTTCTTAGTCTATGTGAAGAGTCAAATGTTACAATCAAAATTAAATGGAGGAAGTACTAGTTTTCTTTTTATATATATATATTTCTGTACATTGTGTGCTTAGACTTTTTATTTTATTTATTTTTTGATTCGATACATTCTGCATAGACATAAAAGGTTTATGCAACTAAAATGTTTGTTGTGCGTATACATAAGTGTCGTTTACAACTTACTAAATTAAAAAGTCGGTTATCTTTCAGAAGTGGCTAATAATTCATTATCTTTCAAGTACAAGACACATTTTTTTATGTTGAATAAACCTAAATAATTAGGCGATTTGCAAAACATCCCCTTTATTATTCATAATTGGCAGAACACATCCTGTGCTTTTTTATTAGTAAAAAAAAACAATGTATTATTTTTATTAGCAAAAAACTCCATGTGTTATATTAGTTCATTCCACCCATTTGAAAATTAAGAGTTGACTATTGGAGGTTATTGCCAATTTATTTAAATGTACAAGGATGTTATTGCTAAAAAAAATTTAGCGAATAATCAAACTTTAACATTTTTTCAAAAAAAAAAAAAACATATATGGTTATATTTGTTCCTTTCTTCTACAAATTATGAAGAATACTCGCACTTCAAGCGAGTAAAACACATTTCAAGCCTTGAAGGAGTGCACATATCTTAATTTGTTAACACGAGATTTTTTTGCTAATAAAAATAGCAAATGAGATTTTATATCAATTAGAAATAACATCGTGGATGTTTTTGCATTTCACTTCTAATTAATTAGCATGCATTAAGAATAATTGTTTTTCAAGCCATATTCGAAATCTTAATGATTGGACGACTCCGGATTGATAAGCTCGTGGTTTTTTCAAAGAAATCTAAAATTTTTGGTTATGTTGGCCGAAGTGGAGATTCAAGTTTGCACCGAAAAATTTAAACTATACTGCGCACAATCTTGCGACATGGGCTTTCGTTTCCGATTGGTCGAATCCGTCTATTTGTATCCCGTTTAGTTTAATTCATGTCAATATTTGTTGTGATGTTAATTAAGTGGTATTAAAATGTTAATTATCAAACCCCAAAAGAACAAATACTCTCACATTTAGAAATATCCTTGATTTGTGCGTAGTTAAAAAATGTTTGTTTGTTTAGATTTTTAGAGATGGAATGAATAGTTGGTTTATTTTTAAAAAGTTGTAGGGTTCTTTTTTTTTCGAAGGAAGAGAAATAAGATAAGGAATAAGAAAGTTTTTTTAGATGAAATTATTTTTAAAATTGTGAGATATTCATATTAAATAAGCTTCTTTCTAAAGAGAAAAAAATTGTTTGATTTTTCATAAAACATCGAAATACTCTTTACAAAAAATTAGACAAACAAATATGTATTTCTTTCTTTCTTTTTGGGGTCAAAGCTAAGGGGCAATTTTTCAGTTTGGCTACCTCATATGTTCGAAACTCTAGAGTGACAACAAATATTAAAGTACAATCTGAATGAGAAAAAACAAATTAAGTAAATATGGGGGTTCGACATTTAGATTAAAAATTTGTTGAAGTTCTTTAAATGTTGGATTCTTGAAAACATTTGCGGTCGTCGATCTACTTTTTTTTTGGAATCAAACAAAACTAGAATATTAATTAGTTAGAATTCTTCTCCAATTTTTGGTTTTTGTGAACATGAATATTTGGATCGTTGGGATCAAATATTTTTACTCGAATTCGATTCATGTTTAGCTTGAATAAAGCTCATTTGAGATTGATTTAAGATTAAATTCAAATTCAAACAAAAAAAAAAAACTTGTTCATCTCACCCGGATAAAAGCGTGGTTATATTAATTATTTATATGTTGTTGTTTTTTGGCCCATTTGGCTTGTGCGGTTATATGATTAAGTTGAATAGCACGGGCTATTAACTTGATCATGAGACCCTGGCCTGGCTCGTATATTTGAGAGAATTGGGTCTCTTGGATATACGAAGTCGTTTTTGAATGCACTGACCAGTCTTTCATAACAGCATAAGGTGTGTATGGGGGAAAATCATAAGGTGCAATTGGAGGAAATCATAAGGTGTGTTTGGGGGAGCAAACTCTGGAAGTTAGCAGACATCGAGACGTATCATTTTATACCGTACATTAATATATACTTGTTTTGTTTACTTTATTTCGCATTCGTTCTCTTTTCTTTGAAATTATTTGAATTTATGCACACCCACCTCACTAAGTTGCAAGTCAACTTACGTAATGTGTTTTACCTATTTCAGATTTTTAGAAGTAACATAGAATTGGCATTAAACTAGATTCAGCTGAATCACTAATTTGATAAAATCAGAGCTTTTGAGTTTTTGCTGCAGCGGAATATATAAAGTTTAAAGCTTATATATATACAAGGAAAGTGCACGTACGTTGTACGTTTCTAGTTAATTTCATGGGTATTTTTTGTAAATTAGAGTAAAATCAATTTGATTATGTCATAAAATAGAGCAAATTAACTCGTTTTCCACCTATTTAATTCATTTTTCACCGGTTTAACATGTTTTTAGCCGATTTTATTTATTTTTACCAGTTTAATATGTTTATTTACTGTTTTATCCCATTTTTTTTATATGTTTTAACTTATTTTCATTGTTTTTATGATTTTGTCCTTTTGTCTTTTAAATCATTTTCTACCGATTTCACCTTGTTTTGTTGGTTAAACTCTTTTTTTTTTACTATTTACTATTACTAATTTTTCACACGTTTTTATCATATTAACCTGTTTTCACTTATTTCACACATTTTTTACACTGATTTCACATGTTCATTTCACCAACCTAAATTTTCATCGATTGACACGTTTACAGCGACTTTATTCATTTTTTCACCGATTTCACCTGTTTTTCATTGATGTTGTCGTTTCACCGGTTTCATCATTTTTTCACGAATTTGACCCGAATTTTCATCGATTTCACATATCTTTATCGATTTCATGGGCATTTTTTCACCCGTTTCAACCAAATTTCTACCAACATTGCCGGTGTTTACCAATTTCACCCGAACTTTCATCGATTTCACATATTTTCAATGATTTCATAGAATTTTTTTTATCGATTCACCTTTTTTCCACTAATTTCACCCTTCTTTCACGGAAAGAATTCCATGAAAATTTGATGTTATGTATGTCTTGATATTATTGAATATTCTTCTTCTTAATATTTTTCTATTCTAGCCAAAGTAAAATTATTGTAATTAGCTAAGTCATATTTTTTATTCTTTCATAGTGAGATGCGATTCAATTTTAACTTTTTTTGTAACATAAAGATATTTAAGAGAATTTCATTTTAAATTTTAATAATAAGAGTGTTTACGACTTATGTTGTACTAAATCTTTAACTAACATCTTCTTACTTAAATAAATATTGATGATAAAATATAATAACTTTTTATCTATATTTTAGGGGTTATTTAAATTAATAGTGTATTTTTATGGTTCGTTTTTATCTATTATAAGAGAAGATTAAAATTACAAAATTTGATTTAAGAGAGAATTTATAAATTTTAGGAGTTTATGTAGGAGATATATATAATAAGACTTCATGTCTATTTATACCTCTTCAATTACTTTTATATATTTATCATTAAATTAAATAACAATTCAAACAAGGGTATTTTAGTCCGCACAAAAAAGTTAAGAAATATTCATACTTTTATAATAAAAATAAATAAATAATAAATATATAAATATATATAATAAATAAATAATATAAAAATAGTAGAGATATATATAATATAAAATAGCTACTATTAACTTATATAAATTTATTAAGTTTATATGTAAATATTAGTTAAGTCGGGCGTTATAGCTTTATTATATTTGAACATAAATTTATAGTGGGTCACTCTGTTTCAAATATAATAAGAATTGTTAAAATAAGTGAATCGATGCATCTTTCTAAATTTAATTAACCCACATTATCAAAAAAAAAAAAAAAAAAAAGAAAAAGGAAATTTACTAACCCAGTGTCTACTGACCACAATGAAATATATAAGATAGTTGTTGGAGAAGGAAAATTTTGTGACATAAAGAAAAATTTGACTAACTCTAGACACCACCTCGGAGTTATTATATATGTGACATTTTATTCCTATGTATTATTATATATGGAGATGGAAGATTTTGTCTTTTTATACAACAATTTTCACCTCCATCAAGTGAGTTACACTTTTAAATAGAAGTAGATAAATTGATTATTAAAATTTTCATAGTGCTGTATAAAATGTTTATTTTCAAAATACAGGAGCTAGTTATTATGCATATTAAAGGAATAAATGAGAACGAGCCCAAATGGAATCTAATGATAATTTTTTGGGAAAGATCATCACACAAGATAGTGGAAGGTAAGACGTTATAATCAGTTTTTTAATGAGTGAATAGTGAAGTTAGCTATAAGAAATTACTTATTGCTCACACGTTTATATGATTTGTTAGTAAACCACCTTTATGTCTATGTAGAAAGTTTAGAATTAAATATAACAAGTTACTAGCTGTCCTTAAAATATAGTATATAAATGATGCATCATCCAATTTATTTCTTGTAAGGGATCGAAATTGTGACAAACAACCCATATTAAAAAAAATAATATGATTATACAGAAGTCAAATAACTCAAATAAAGTAAATATGTGTATATAATAAGATTATGAATATTTTTGTAAAAAAAGAAAATTATGATTATCTTTTAGATGCCTTTTCTTTTCTTCCAATTAAAGTATAAGCCTACATGTTAAATGTAGAATATTGATTTTAATAATAAGAGCAAAATATTCATGTAAAATGAAAAGAAAAAAAAAAGTTACCATAAATATATAAAAAATGTTACATTGTTTGAAGAACCCTACATGCATTTTCTAAAACTTTTTGACACGGAATATTGATTATATATATAACTCATAATTCCCTAAAAGGAGGGGCCGGGGGTGGGGTAAGGAACAATTATTGGGGTAATTTTTCATTTTCAGAAAGCAAAGAGATAATGTATTCTCAAAACAATTCTTGATTATTGTACTTCTGTTTATTGTTCGTATTCATTTCTCTGCCTACGTTGGTCCCAGTTCTCTCTGTTTTCTCTGCGGATCATGTGAGTATTTTTTTCTTACAAGTCATAGGAAGATAACTTGCTAAAAACGCCACATTGTAGGATGTCAATTAGTCAATTTAAGTTTGATTCAATTATTGAGGATTTGTAATGAATTTGATTAGGATTGATTTCATCTATTTAATTTTAAATTTTGAATATACAGTAACAATTTCGTTAATATTTCTATGGGAAAATTCAAAATTCATAATATGTAGATCTGAAATCAAAGAATTTTATAAAATTTTCTTTGGTATTGGACCAAAACAGATACGGAACGATTCCGACCCAATTTTGCCTGATGATTCATTAAATTTCGTTTAATTTGCGTCTGTCCTTTTCCTTTGGAATTGGACTTGGACTTGGGCTTCTTGAATAATCTAAAGACTTTAAAATTCAATCTCAGTTTAAGTACGGACAATGACATCAACAAATCCAAATTTCCAATCTCAGGAAAAATGTAAAATAAACCATATTATATAGTACATTGTACTACTATATATGTACTTGCAATACATAAATTTATTTGATACCATATCCTTTTGCTTTTTCAGAAATGGAAAAAGAAAAAGAAAAAAAATCAATGGCACAAACTGAACCAAAGTATCCCATTTCATGACAACTATGGATTAAAATTTCCACAGTTTCCATCAAAATATCTTATAGTTTTCGTTTTTGAAGTAATGAAAATGAATAGATGGTGTATTTTCAAAACTATTTGCTTGTCTTGCGACTCTATTATTTTACTTAATTTAGTAATAATTTCTCTTAAAAATTTTCTTAATGTTTTTTAATAGATTCCAAAAAGTTTATTAAAAAATTCCAATATTTAGATGATTGAAATATACACAAGAAATAAAAATTTGATCCATGATGACAACCCCGGTTCATATCCCCCTTTTCTTATTTTAATTACTTTTTATGAGATATGGGTAGTAATACGGACATTAAAATTTAAGTACTTCAGCATATACCAAATGATTAAACTCATATTAGTTTATTCACCATATATTTTACTTGGAAAAGAATAAAAGCAAATATCAAAGAATCATGAACAAAAGATTCATAATCTTCAAATTAATGTATATATATGTGTGTGTGTTTACTTTATTTGAGTTGTTTCACCTACTTAATAAACATCTATAATTTTTGTTATAGTTTGTATAAATAAAAAAGATTCAACGCGGCATGTTTTGTGTTTGTTATATTTTCAATTAATTAAACATTTGTTTTGTATAAATCTGTACATTTTGTGCAAAGACTTTTTATGTCATTCCTTTTTTTAGTTCAATACATTGTACACATAAAAGGTTTACAAATAAATTGCTTGAAGTGCACAGACTTAAGGTCGTTTACAAATCAATGTCAACCATTGCTTATTGAATTTAGGGAAAAAGGTTAAAACAGTCCCATAACTAATGACAGCTGGAAAATTTGATCCAAGAGGTAATTGTATTGACAATTTTCTCCACAACTTACAAAACAGAAGTAATTTTGGGAATTTTTCGGCCTGATTGCTAAATTGAAACTTGTTCGCGGGCTGACAATTTCCCAATTTAAATTCAACGGGCCCGTGCACAAGAAATGTTCACTTTCACAACTGAACCCAAAAAGTCCCAAAATTGCTTTTATTTTATAAGTTGTCACCGTATACTTATGGTGCGAACTTGTCAGCCGTCATTAGTTATGAGACTAATGTTATCTTTTTTTTTTTTCTTGAATTAAGATTTGGTTATCTTTCAGAAGAGGCTAATAATTCATTATCTTTGAACAAGACAAATTATTTTATGTTGAATAAGCCTACTTAATTAGTATTAAAACAGAAAACATATAGCCCCCAAAAAAATATACTCGCACATACAAAATACCAAATGGTCTGTTTGTTTGGTTTTTCAAAGAGTAGTTTCAGAAGTTTGGAAGATTTTAAAGATATTCTCGATTCATGCATATTTAAAAAATGTTGTTTGTTTAAATTTTTAGAGATGAAATAAATAGTTGACTTTTTATTTTTGTTTTTGAGATTATTGAAATAAGAGAAATAATGTAAAAGATATATATTACTTTATGTAAATTAGATCATATTTATTATGTGAGATAAATATTGTAAGAAATAAATTACTTTATGTCAACTCAATGTAGAGTTTGTTTAAATTTTATTTGTAGATAGAAGAGTTTTTTTAGATGATATTATTTTTTTAATATTGAGGAATACTAAATAAACTTCTTTCTGAAAAGAAAAATATATTTGTTTGGTTTTTGAAAGAATTAACACTGACATTTTGATGTTTTTACATATATTTTTTTTGTCATTTTTAATTATAAAAAGAAATATTTGATAATGTTATTGACAATGGTTCATTTAACAATCAGATCAGTTTCATATATAATTTCAAACTCAAAATAAATAAAAGAAAAAAAATCAAACCAAACTCGCATAATGTTTTGTTCGAATCTAGTCGCCTTACTAACGATCTTAGATTTACTCATAAATTTATGGAGGGTCACATGTCATTCATTTAAAAATGGAGAGAATTTCATTTTTGGTACCACAAGTAACTTTTAAGGTTACGGTACCATAACTTTAAAAACATACATATTTGGTATCACATATTAACTGGGATCGGCATATATGGTACCTCCGTCAACTTTCGTACTGAAAATTGATGGAAAATTTGGAGAATTGGTCTTATAATTATAGATTGATGCCAAACTTTGCCCTACATATTTTATGACCGATAAATTTACCCCACAATTCACAAGTTTACCCCAATTGTAAATATAATTTAGTATAAATCCTATTTATAAATTTTATATATTATAATTATTAAATCTCTTACACTAAGTAGATTTTATATAGAATATATACAAACTAAATAATATATTTTATATAAAATAATTAGCAACTGGTGCGGACAGCAGCACGAGTTGTGCTTCGGAACAGGGATGGATTTGGTTATGACGATAAAGGAAAATATTTGTGTGGTGGGCTAGGAAAAACTGAATTCCGGCTGCAACGATTCTCCTTCAACGACACATACTTGTTGATAACTTTTGTCCTCTTTGTGGTTGCAAAAAATAGATGATTTTACACACATTGTTTGTATGTCCCTATGCAAGACAAGTGTGGGCGCTATCCAACATACCAGCTGAAGTTTATATAGTTTTGGGAGCTTCAGTGAGTGATTGGGTTGAAAAATTGCGAACTAAATTGGATTCAGGTGAAAGGAACTCGTGCTGGATTATTTCTTGGGCTTTATGGAATAAGATTCAAGTGGGAGAAGAAGGATTTCATCATCACGAAGTTATCTAATTTGCAAAGGATTATTGGGCTAGGGTGAATGCAGAGAATACTATCACACAGATTCAAGTAACTGTTCCGCTTAATTCAAGATGGAGTGCACCACCTCCTAATGTTATTAAGCTAAATTTTGATGGTGCGGTTGCGGATGGCATATATGGGTTAGGAGATGTTGCAAGGAATCACAAGGCCGAATGTATTGATTGGAGAAGCTTGAGGATAAACCGTAAACTTCCAATTGAAGTGGCGGAGGCTTCGACACCTATTAAGGCCTTGGAGCTGGCTATCATGATAGGTTGGAAACATGTGATATTGGAAAGGGACTATAAAGTGGTAATTGGTCGCGTTAAAGAACATAATGCCTTTCTTGGTTCTTTCAGTGTACTCGTTGATGATCTAAAAAGATTGGCTAGTTCATTTGACTCGATCCATGTTTGTCATGTTCATCGTCAAGGAAATGAAGTTGCAAATTACTTAGCCAAATTAGCTTTGAATTGATCTTGTATTGTCTTATTTTTCTTTTTCCTCTGTTGGGCAGTTCTGATTGTATTCTTGAATTTTTTCATCAATAAAATCCTATTGTTTCCTCTCCCAAAAAAAAAAAAGGTTTAGTATCTGATAACTACTTTCCTTAATTTTTGTAGATCTTATATTTATTTTCATGCATTTTTTGAAGTTTTATTGAGAAAAAAAATTATTTATTTTTCTTCTTTTGATCATATTATTTAAAATAATTTATGATTTTTGGATCATCACGAATATATTTTTGTTTTGTGTTTTGAGTCTTTGTTATGACTATCAATATAATTAATAATTTTGTTTGGAGTCAAATTTAAAAACAAACTCAACTATCAATTAATACTTAAAATAACTGAAAAATAAAGAATTACGATGATATTTGCTCATCTGGCGCCTTGAGAATAAAAAGCAATAAAATTTATTCGATTTTTTTAATTTTGAAAAAAATCTTTTAAACTCATTAGATTTTACATATAATACATATAAATTAAATATATTTTATATAAAATATCAATTAAAAATTTTAAATTTTTTAAATTGAAAAAAAATTATAAGATTTTACATATTATATAAACAATTAAATAATATTTATTATAAAACTTGAAAAAATCTTTTCAAAATTTTATCAATAATATAATTCTATTTATTAAATTTATTATAATTAAAAAAATAAAAAAAATGAAAACACAAAAAAAAAACCTAAGGGCCTGTTTGTTTGGCGTTTTCCAGAATTTTTTCGTGTTTGGGAAATGCCAAACAAACATGCTTTCTATTTTCCGAAATAAATTTTTCATCCATTAATTTTCTCAAACTACTCTCTCAAAAGCCAAACAAACAATAATTTTCTTATTTCTAAACAAAACCTATACAAACTCTACTTTGATTTGACATAAAGTAACCTATCTCTTACACAATTTATCTCACATAACAAACATGATTTGACATAAAGTCTTACACATCTTACACCTACAACCCAACTCTTCCAAAAAAACTACAACTACTGATCCATCACACAACCTAGGTCGTGGTGGCCAGAGGCTGACCGTAAGAGGGACTGGGGGCGGAGGGGGGGGGGGGGGGGGGGACCCCCAGAAAAAAAAAAATTCTTTGTATTTATAAATATATTTGATGTAGTTTTCATTGAAAAGTGTTTTCCGTGGTAAGGCTTTTAGTCACCTTTGTACAAGGTCTTGAGTTCAATTCTTGCAGGACTGAAATTAATTTTTGCTTTAAAATTAATTTTTAAAAGACTAACACGTGACTTATGCAGGATGCAAAAATTACTTTTAAGACTAACACAAAGGGCTGAAAATCAAACCAAGCTACTCGATACTCGGCTCGAGCTCGTTCGATAAAAGCTCATTTGAGTTCGGTTCGTCAAACAAATCAAACAAGCTTGAACAAGATTTCTCGTTCGATAACTTTTGAAGCTCGACTCGATAAACTTAAAATTGAAAAAACACATGTAAAATACCAAGCTACTCGATACTCGGCTCGAACTCGTTCGATAAAAGCTCGTTTGAGCTCGGTTCGTTAAGAAATCAAACCAAACTCAAACACAAAATTTCAAGCTCGATAAAATTCAAACCAAGCTTGAACAACGTGTCGTTCGATACTACTCGACTCGTTTACACCCCTACTAACACATGACTTATGCAGGTGGGCCTAATACGTAACTTATGCACGTGGGTCGTGCGATTTTTTTAAAAATACTAACTAACATATGATAAATGTAATATTGATCTAATAACTTTTTCATCACTTTATAATATGTGTTTTTAATAATAAATCTACATTATAAATCATTGAAAATAACTTGAATCGTTCGATTTTGATTTTTTTATCACATTATTTTTCAAAGAAAATAGATTTACATCAAAGAATATTATATTATTTCTCAATTCCTCAATTTTTTGAACCAATTATTGAAGCAATAATTCACTTAGCTAATACTCTTAAACAAAAAATTATCAGTTATCTTCTTTTATTCACCTTATGTTGGATAAAATTATATGATTGTTTTATACTATGTTAGTTTTTGTCTTTTTATCAAAAATTCGAAAAAATATCGAGTTTGCTATAGAAAAAATCTTTGTCCCTGAACTAAGATGATCTAGCTCTGCCCCTATTGCTCACCCCCCTCCCCCCGGAAAAATATGGTCTAGGTCTGCCCCTGGCGGTGGCATGGACTCTCCAATCTCAGGCCACCACAGTCTGGGATCGTCGGTCCTAGGCCGTCGGTGGCCTTGGACTGGCGAACCCAGGTTGATGGCGACCTGGGTTTGAAGGGGGGAGAGGGGGGTTGGTGGGTGAGGGATTTAGTTTTTTTTTCAGATTTTATAATTAATGTTATTTAATTTGTATATATTGTATATGTAAAATTCAATTTTTTTTTCAAAGATTTAAAAAAAAAATGTAATAAGTATATTTATTTTTTAGATTTTATATAAAATATTATTTAATTTATATATATTATATACTCTCTTCGTTTCATATTATTGTCACATTTCTTGTTTTCACATAGATTAAGAAACATCATCATTACATACTTTTTTATGCAATATGTCTCAAATACCCTTTATAATGATGGCTACTTTTTAATTTTTTATTAGTGAGTGGTGGCTATTGATTTTCCCAACTCCAATGAGAGAAAGGGGCAAAATTGGAAAAAAAATGCTTTGAAAACCCAAACATGCCAATTAATTTGAAAAAAAAAATTTGACAAATGTGTCAATTAATATGAAACGGATTAAATATAATTAGTTTAAAATATTTTTTTGGAAATTTAAAATCCTAATAATTTTAATTTAGATTTTATACAAAATATTATTTAGTTTATATATATTATATATATAATCTAATTAGTTTAAGAGATTTAATAATAATAATATATAAGATTTATAAATGATTTATAATTTTATTTTATTTGCAATTGGGACTGAAAATGCTTCAAACTTGTCAATTTGTGGGAAAATTTATCGGTCATAAAATATGTGGAACAAACTTTGACAGTAATCTATAACTAAAGAACTAATTATTCGAATTTTCCATCAATTTTCTGTCCAAATTTGAATTTTATGTCCAAAAATTGACGGAAGTACCAAATGTGTCGAGGACAATTAACATATGGTACCAAATGCGTATGTTTTTTAAGTTATGGTACCGTAACCTTAAAGTAATATTACTTGTGGTACCAAAAATAAAATTCTCTCTTTTAAAATGTTAACGAATTGTTAATAATGATATATCATATTCTTGTTTATAAACTAAAATTAATCCACTGCACCACCAATGTACCACCGGCCACAATGATATTGTGCGGAAGCATGTTATGAAGTGATTAAACAAATGCTAAAAACAAATAAAAAATACTCACAATCTTAAAGACCTAGATTTAACGAGGTTCGACAAAAATATTCCTATGCCCTCGGGAGAAATATGATACTAATCAAATTGATGATGGTGAATACAAATGGACAGGACGGACCTAGACCTCATTTTTTGGGGGGGTGGGGGGTGGGGGGGGATAAGGAACAGAACTAGACCATTTTCGTTCGGGGGCAAAAAAAAATTATGTATCAAACTCGATATTTTATCGATTTTTGATAAAAATAACAAAAAACTAATATAAGATAAAACAATCCTATAATTTCATCCTAGAAAAAGTGAAAAAAAAAAAAGAAAAAAAGATGACAATTTTCTTTCTGAGAGTATTAGCCAAGTGAATTACGTCAGACCACTCAACAAACGGTTATAACAATTGTGGAATTTGATCAAACATAGAAATTATAACTAAATTACTTACAATGTAATTCCGTTTTGTACGGAAAATAATGCTATAAAAATGGAATTGAGAAAGCATAAAAAAAAATTAATATGTAAATCAATTTTGTATGGAAAATAATGATATAAAAATTTCAAAGTTGAACAATTCAAGTTTTTTCAATGATTTATAGTGTCGATTTATTATTAAAAAAATATATAATTAGTTTTGAAAAAGTTGTTAGATCAATATTAGATATTTATTGTAAAATTGTGCATAATATAATGATTATGTTAGTATATATTTATTATAATATCTATCAGATAATGCCCACTTGAGTTATGCCTTAAATAGTTCAAAAGAAACTGAATATTAATAAATAAATAAAAAAAGTTTATTTAAAAAATTGAACACAAGATGCCTACACCATGTCCAAGAACCTTACCAAATACCAATAATGCCCACCCATCTAAAAGTCATGTGTAGTAATTAAAAAAATATCAATTTTAATGCAATACACAATTCAATTTTGATGAAAAGAAGGAAACAAAATTATTGACAACCCCAAGGATCAAACACTAGACCTTCAATAAAGAGACCATGAACCTTACCAATCAACCAACAAATTTCCTTTCACCAATTATAATTATAGTAAATATATATATATATATATATATATATATATATATATATTTATATATATATATATATGCAAAAATTCAATTTTCATATCATAGAATAGGCCCAAGTCCATTTTTCATACCAATCGAATGAAAATCATACCGTAGAATAAATAGACGTTTCAAAAATCATACTTCCGTTAGTTTACTTAACGGAACTGCCACGTGTCACCCGTTGAAACAAAAGAAATGCAATTGTCTAAAATTGAGCAGGGTGTTTTTGCAATTATTGTCTTATTCCTCCTATGTATGATCGCCGGCTTCCGGTGGCATGTTGGACGAAATTGGTTGAGGGGTTTTGTTCCTCTTGTCATGGGCAACATTTCCCATGGTGTAATTGCAGCGGCCGTCGACGGTGGAGCAGAGGAGGCGCATTTTTTCAGCGAAAATTAGGGTTTAGGCCGAAAACGCGCCGCCACTTGGGCGGAGCTCAACCGTCAACGGCAGCTACAATAAACCTATGGAAAATTATGCCCACGGTCAGGGAAAACTATTGCAACAAGAATCACGAAGTTTGGTTAAGAACTGAAGAAGAAATCACGATTTGAAATTTCGAAAATTTTGACCTACCGCAATTCGAAATTAGAACTCAAAATTCGAATAGATTACTCAACGGATTGAAAAGATCTTTATATGTACGAGTTCTACACGACAAAGGGAACAAAATCCCTCAACCAATTTTGACCAACAGACACCGGAAGCCGGCGATTGTATGGGAGGAGGAAGAAGAAGGCGATAATTGCAAAAAACCCCTGCCTAACTTTTAATATTTGCATTTCTCACCTCTTTTTTGAATTAACGGAGGAGGCTAACCTTCCGTTAAAAAACTAACGACAGTATGATTTTTGATATTTTAGTATGAAAAATGGACTTGGGCCAATTCTATGGTACCAAAATTGAATTTTTGCCTATATATATATATATAATGACATAAAAATATTTTTTTCCTCGGGACAATGGCCCCCCAGTCCCTCTTGTGGTACGTCCCTGCAAATGGAGATAACCAAAACAAAAAACAAAAAAAACACTCTAATTTTTTTCTCACTCAAATATTCTCTAGCTTTCAAATTGTGTGATGCAGAATGCCTTCTGCTTACTCCTATTATATGAGCCAAAATGCAAGATTTCGCATTCAAATGGGTCTCTAACAGACAATAAACATCTTGCGTACACTTGACATTTTTCCAATTGTGCAAGCAAGAGCTCATAGTCCATGATTATGCAAGCATGCAAAGATACTTCAATAATTAATTGGGGTGGACCCTCCAACTTACAATAAATGATAATATATAGGATCAGATAGTTGCTGGTGCCAAATTCATCGGCTAGTAGAGAAAGAAAGAAAGAACAACGTAACGTAGAGAGAAAAATGACTATCTCAAAAACCACCGGAGACGATGAGATCTCGGAGGCCGAGGCTCCTCTGCTAGACGAATTAGTCGTCGGGGGTTTTGTCGACTACAAAGGCCGCCCATCCGTCCGATCAAAATCCGGTTGCTGGAAATCATCCGCTTTCATAATTGGTGCACCCTCTGTCTTTTTATTTATGTTATCTTTTTAGGATGTCCCAAAATAAAATTCTCGTTACCTAAATTGATAGTATTTTAAATAAGAGTAATGATTTGACAGCATTAATTTTTTTGTAATTGGTCTTATGTTTTATTTGATATTTGTTAGGTGTTGGAGTGGGGGAGAGATTTGCTTATTATGGAATAAGTTCGAATTTAGTAAGTTATTTGACTGGCTCAATGGGCCAATCCACAGCAGCGGCGGCATCATTTTTGAATGCATGGTACGGAACCGCGTCGCTTTTGCCAATCCTGGGTGCTTTCGTGGCGGACTCTTACTCCGGCCGATACGGCACCATTCTTGTAGCTTGTGTGCTTTACACGATGGTACGTATTGTCAATAAAAAAAAAATATACTCTTTTTATATATACAGCTTTGGACATACTTTAAATTTGTTTATTTCAACCTTGTCGGTTGTATTTGATTAAGAATGAATCTAAAGGAAAATAACACTTCAACCTTAAAATTGTACGCAAAGTAACAGTTTAACCATGGAATAAGCCCCTCAAGGAAACATGCAAAATGCAAAACACCCCCTGTATTATTTTTAATTGCCAAAAAACCCTCTGTATTATTTTTATTAGTAAAAAATTCAATGTGTTAATATTTCGTAAGCAAAAAAACCCATTTGTTATCATTTTATTATTCCATTACACTCATTTAAAAATTGAGAGTCAACTATAGGGAGGTTATTGTCAAAATTTTAAGTTTAAAGGGCTTATTGTCAATTTTTTAAGTGAATAATCGAGTTCTCCATTGTATTCCAAAGAAAAATTTAGCATACAGGGTTATATTTGTTTCTTCTCTTGTAAATCATGAAAATTTCTCGCACTTAGAGCAACTAAAACACATTGCTGCCTCGGAGGGGGGTAAATTTATTTTGCAAATTAAAATAACTTAGAGGATTTTCTGCCAATTAAAAATAATAGAGGGGGTACTTTTTAATTTGACGCAATAATTAACCTTCCAATTTTAACCTCTATTTGCACAAAATAATATATTTTTGGCGAATCTTGGATCCGTGTGATTAGGTATTCCAAAAATGTTTTAGATTTGGATAACCTTTTAACGGCAAAAGATACTCAGTCACAATTTCATATCATATTTTAGTGTCACAAGATAAATTTACTATTCAAGTGAATGTTTATACTCGTACAAATTTTGAATTTACACATTTGTCAAAAAATATATATGTAAAACACCAAAGTGCAATAAATAAACCATCCCACCTTTTGAGTCAATAGTTTTCATGCCAAGTGCGATTGAGACAAAAATTTACAGTGTGAGAATAGCATAAATCTCAAAAAGTACGATAGTTCTTGAAAAATAGAAAATGTTTTGTTTTCTTCTTTTGATTTTTGAGTTTTTATAAGTCTCATGACATCCCGTTGTACTCCATCTATTTCATTTTAATTGTCACATTTGCAAAAAAATTATTTTCCAAATTAGTAGTCACATTTAATTTCCAATGCACTTTTCGTTAATTTTACCCTTTCTTACTGCTGGATTTACTCGTTTATTAATGTACACAAGATTAATAACATTAATTAAAGCAATCATTAAAAAATATTTTTGAGATTTTATATTAGAAAAAATGAATAATAAAAGAGTTTCTTAATATGGATCAAAAAGTCAAATTTAACAATTAAAATGAAATGAGGGGAATGCTAGTTTTCCTTTCAGTTCTTGTCATAGTTTCTTCCATCAAAATTACAAAACCGAAACTCTTACGTATTTAAATTTGAAAAGCAATAGTTGCCGTGCCGAATATGTGTTGGGTCCTTTTCACGACAAATTTCACCAAAAAAAATAAATAAATAAAGGTTCTGTTTTATGCGATCCCAACAAGAAATAAGAGCGAAAATATCAATATGCTGGGGTATGTATTCGGAACATGTTGAAAATTAAACTATTGACTCTGACTACTGTAATGAACTTTAAATTTGGGGTCATGTAAATTTATGACATGTCTTAGTTTAATAGCTACTGAATTGAGATTGATTTACTGGCATGTGATTAGTGGACAAAAAAACAAGTGCTTAATTTTAATTTTGGATTATGATGTACCAATTAACAGGGACTCATCTTCTTGACTCTATCAGCTTCACTTAATACATTCAAATCTTCTGAATGCAAAAGGGCCGCAAACAACACAACATGTTCACCAAGTGAGCTACAAGTTATGTTCTTGTACTTGTCTTTATACTTGGTTGCATTAGCTCAAGGTGGATTCACACCTTGTGTACAAGCTTTCGGTGCCGATCAATTTGATGACGAAGACGACAAAGAATGCAAAGCTAAAAGTTCCTTCTTCAATTGGTGGAATTGTTTCTCTTTTATAGGTATTTTTGTACCTCTCTTGATTCTAACATACATTCAAGACAATCTGAGTTGGGAACTCGGATTCGCAATCCCAGCTGTTGTAATGGGCTTTACATTTGTTATATTCTTGGTCGGGACTCCAACATATCGATTTCGTAAAAACAGTGATGGAAGGAATCCATTTGTGAGAATTAGTCGTGTTTTTGTCAAAGCGGCAAGAAATTGGCGAGTTGCATATGTGGAAGTTCTATCTGTTGATGAGGAGGCTAGAGCTACTCTGCCTCAGGAAAGCACTGATAAATTCAAGTAAGCTTTTAAATTTATGATTTGTGATTATATAATTACCTTCCTCATCTATAAGATTACATATAAGTTGAAGGAGTTAATGGCAGTTTACCCACTTATGATATTCATAATGTTCAATATATCTCCCTGTGATTTGAAAAAAAGAGCATTTTACCCCTTGTAAAAGTTTCACACCACCTCCCTCACATTTCTTCATGTGGTACTTTATTTCATGAATTGTGGCAGTTTACATCCTGTGTTATGATAAATGTGGCAATCCAGAGGTTGAAATCAATTATTGTCTTGTAAAATGTAGAATCAGGGTAAACTAGTCACTTCAAAAGAATGCGATTACTCATTTGATTATTATTATTATTTTAACTAATATTTGTTTCAATAAATAATAAATTTCTAAAACTAACATGTTATCACTACTTTTGATTTGTAATAGGTTTCTTGACAAAGCATTAAGTGCACCTTCCATGGAAGATGGGAAGTTTTGCAATATTATGGATGTTGAAGATGCAAAATCGATTCTTAGGCTCGTTCCAATATGGTGTACAACTTTAGGATACTCCATTATATTTGCACAGCCTTCAACTCTATTCACCAAGCAAGCAAATACAATGGATCGTAACTTGGTTTCCAGCTTCAAAATACCAGCTGCTTCACTTCAGCAATACTTCATTGGTGTTTCTCTTATCGTATTTATCCCAATCTATGATCGCGTGTTTGTCCCAATCGCCAGAGCTATTACAAAAAAGCCTTCTGGCATATCAATGCTTCAGAGAATTGGAATTGGATTGTTTTTGTCATTAGTTTCCATAGTTTTTGCAGCTTTCGTTGAGAGGAAGCGTCTAGCAACCGCTATAGAATACGGGCTAGTGGACAAGCCAAATGCAATGGTCCCAATGAGTGCTTGGTGGCTAGCACCACAATATGTGCTATCCGGAATTGCTGATGTTTTCACATTGATTGGTCTTCAAGAATTCTTCTATGAACAAGTACCCTGTGATTTGAAAAGTATAGGTCTTGCTATGTACCTAAGCATATATGGCATAGGAAGCTTGTTAAGCTCGTTTCTCGTATCGTTGATTGAGAATGCGACTAAAACACATGGGCAGGATGGTTGGTTTGCTGACAATTTGAATCGGGCACATCTTGATTACTTCTATTGGCTGCTGACAGGGCTTAGTGTAGTTGGATTCACGGCCTATATATACTTCGCCCGGTCTTATGTCTATAGGAGAAGAATCTCTACATGAAATTCCACCTGCCATGAACAAAATGGCAAGTATATAGAGAATATCAATATATTTGTTCAGTGTACGGGATAAATGCATGATACTACTCTGTGTCAGTAACTAACAGGGATTTGGTGTTTTATACAGAGTTTTTGAAAGTACAAGGAAGTTTGGTGCAAAAAAAAATTCACAGGGTAGTTTGGTGCAGAGTTCGCATAACACATGATAGTATCGTGCATTTTCCCCTTCAGTGTAGTGTCTAGTCACATGTTTTTCTTCTAGTTTTTGTATATAGGCTCAAATGTGGAAGTAGACATTATCTTTCTGGCACAAAATATGTGTATTATTACTGTACAACTTGTACAAGTGTATCATTATTGTACTTAAATTATCTACTTTGGCTTTAATTTTTCTTCAAGTTCAATCCAGTAACATGAAATTAAGGACATAGCAATTTGAGAGTATTTAATTTTTTATGCAGAGCTATATCTATCTCAAACTTGAATCTCTAAATTTATAGCCGAAACTTTGTTTATGATGGTCTTTCATAGAAAAATCACACATGGTCTCCAAAGTATAAAGTATTTTACACTTAAGTCACTCTTGCCAAAAGATTTACACTTAAGTCACTTTCATACAAACGTGTTACACCGATCACTTTCCTGACTATTTTCCTGTAAAAGAGCAATCACGTGACTTTGAGTAAGGGTATTTTCGATATTTTAGGTCCTATAAAATTTAAACTTGAATATGTGTTGCTGTTTCGTCTCTCATGTTAATAATATATTTCACTTGGTCCTTTGGCGGGAAAATAACTTTTAGGTCCTATATTGGCATGCAGAACACTTGAATAAACTAATTAATTGGGCGATATCCAAAAGCATCCCCTGTATTCATAATTGGCATGCAGAACACCTCCTGTGTTTTTTTATTAGTAAAAAAAAATTCCACATATTATTTTTATTAGCAAAAAAATCCATGTGTTAACACTTATTAGCAAAAAAAACCAGTGTTATCATTTTATTTGCTGATTACACCCAATTGAAAATTAAGAGTTGACTATTGGGGGGTTATTGCATATTTATTTAAGTTTACAAGGAGGTTATTTCTAAATTTTTAAGTTAATAATCGAACTTCCTCATTTTATTTCAAGTAAAAAATAACCGATCGATATGTTTATATTTGTTCATTTCTTCTAGAAATTATGAAGAATACTTGCACTTCAAGCCTTGGAGGAGTGAAAATTTCTTTAAAAAGTTAACACAAGATTTTTTTTGCCAATAAAATTAACAAATGAGATTTTATATCAGTTAGAAATAACATCGGGGATGTTTTTGCATTTCACTTCTAATTAATTAGTATTAAATAAAACACACACATATAACCCCCTATCAATTTATGAAGCATGCACTGAAAACGATTGTCTTCAAGCCATGATTGAAATCTTTAATGATTGGAACACTCCAAATTGGTCAACTCGTGGTTTTATCGAAGAAATCCAAACGTTTTGGGCATGTTGGCCGAAGTGGAGATTCAAATTTGCACCGAGAAATTCAAACTACGTTGCGCACAATCTTTTTGCATGGGCTTTTGATTCCGGTTGGTTGATCCATCTATTTTGTATCCCTTCTAGTTTACTTATTGTTAATATTTGTTGTGATGGGAGATATCCCCAATCGGACTTTGTAAAACCTTTCTTTTTAATTTGGTAGTATTAAAATATTAATTATCAAAACCCCCCAAACCCCACACACAAAAAAATAAAATAAAATACCCACATGCAAAAAGCCGTAGGTCTATTAATAGTTTTAGAAGTTTGTAAGACTTTCTAGAGACGGGATGAATGGTGGGTTTATTTTTTAGAAAGTGATAAGGAGTTTTTTAAGATGAGATTATTCTTTTAAATTGTGAAATACTCATATTAAATAAGCTTCTTTTTAAAAAGAAAAAATTGGGTGTTTGATTTTTCAAAAAACACGGAAATACTCTATAGAAAAAGAGATAAACAAAATTGTTGCCGGTTAGACAGATATTCTGATACTAAGGGGAAATTTTCTTTCTTCGTTAATTGATCAAAGTCAACATTATTGACCTTAAGGTTATGTACATTAAGGTTATTCGAATCAAATCGATAATTGGCTCGAAATTACTTAGTTAGTCACTAATTCCAAATCATTGACTATATTGTTATGTATATTGAGCTTATTCGCAATCAGATCGATCGATTCTCGATTTGCAACCTTAATTGACCAATAGTTGACTTTAGTGTTAGATTGTACATTTGAGGTTATTCGAAATCAAATTGATACTAACTTGGCTTGAAATTATTAATTTATCATTAATTCAATTTTTTTACTATATGGTTATGTAAAGATGAGTTAAGTCGATAAAAAAGATTTCAATTAATCAAATTATTTCAAAAAGTAATTTAAGTCGATCAAAATTGATGGAAAATGAGTCGAGTCAATGAAATTTGCGAAAATATGGATCAAAATATTTAATTTTCCCGATTATATATTTCAATTATTTTTAGTTATTTAATTTATAAGTTTTTATATTCTATATTTATTATTATTATTTTAAATAGGAAATAATTAATTTATTATTTTTTATAGATATCTTCCGAAGGATAAAATCCGTCGAAAAATAATTTAAATTTAATTTTTTTCTATTATGTTCCGACAGAAATTTTCGTAGGAAAATATTTAATATTTTTATTATTTTCAGACGGATAAATTCCGTCGGAAAAAATTAATTTTTTATTTTTTATACATATTTTCCGATGGATATATAAATCCGTCGGAAAATAATTTTATTTTTTATTTTTTAAATATTTCCAACGGAATTTGGCCCATCGAAAATTCCAACGGAATTTGAAATTTGCCGTAGGAAAATCCTTTTTTTTTTTTTTTTTGTAGTGGCTGGGCAATTTTCAGTTTGGCCTTTACCTCATATGTTCGAAACTGTAGTGACAAAAAACATTAAAGTACAATTTGAATGAGAAAAAAAAAAATTGAGTGAATATATATGGGGGTTCGACATTTAGAATAAAAATTTGTTTGAAGTTCTTTAAATGTTGGATTCTTGAAAACATTTGCGGTCGTTTAGTGTTTTTTAGAATCAAACAAAATTTGAATTAGTTAGAATTCTTCTCACTACAAGAAATACTGTATTTGGGGACGAATTTCTTAGCTACGCTAGATATTTCATCACAAAAGTTCACATTAGAAGACAAAACTGTGTTTTCGTGCTAAAAAGTGTTCACCTACAAAAGAAATTCGTGCACAATTGTTGAAACTCTTAGGATACGCCCTTTTTCATCCCTAATAGCAATATTAAGCTACATCCAACAAAATTCGTCCCTAAATATTTATCTTTGGGCACGCTTTAACTTTTTTCGGTCTACAATTATTTGAGCACATATATCTTACATCGTGCCCAATTGAATTGTTATAATTCTTTTTAAAACCAATAACTCTAAAAAGAACTCGGCCAGTACCATGAAATAAAACCCGAAAAATGTAAAAACTAAAAAGCAAAATCTCCAATTGCAGACTTCACGCCCGTATCACCGCCGCACGCTCTCTCTCTCTCAACCCCCGTATCACCACCGCTGCCTCGCACTCGCTCTCTCTCTCCCTTATCACCGCCGCTGCCTCACGCTCGCTTTATCTCCCCGTTTCGTCGCCGCTGCCTCACGCTCGCTTTATCTCCCCGTTTCGCCGCCGCAATCTCAAATTTTAACCTATTTTTTTCGTTCCTCTCACTCTCCATACCTTGAAAATCATTTAATCAATGATTCTTGATCTATTTATATAGTTTTAGTAATTATTAGCAGTATTGCCAAAATTTCTCAATTTGCAGATCTTTACGTCTGATTTTGTGTAAATTGCCCTATGGAATCGAGCGAAATCACCCTTAGTTGAGTTAGATGCGAAAAATTCCGCTACTCCTTTGCCTCTAGTGTTCTCGCTGTTCGGTTTCTTCACGTCCACACCTGCTTCGCCCGGTTTGGACGATTTTAATAGGTGAAACCATTATTTAATCTTTGATAATTCATTAGGTATTGTTACTTTAGAGTATATCATTGATAGTATGACATTTCTTCTAGTGCTACTTTGTTAAATTAGCTTTATTTAAACACAAATGGTTTCAGAATTCTACAACTTCTGGTAGTTTGATATATTCTTTGGGCCATTACTTGTTCCTTTCAGGGTGAAGTGATTAATGCTGCGAAATCTGATGTGAAGCTAAAAGTTCACGATGGAGCTGTCTTTGCTGACAAGCTAAAATGCTGGAGCTCTTCCTCTGCAGAATCGAATCGAAATTTACAAAATAGAAGTTGTTATTTCCTTAATCCAAATCCGTTGAAGTAAAACATCGTAAGTTTAAAGTGTTAATTAGAAGGAAAAAGGTAATGGTGATTGGATCGAAATGTTAGAATTATCAAAAGATGATAATATCAGCAAAGAAGATAATGGTCTCTGCCCTGTGCAGATGAGAGGTTAATGATCCCATCTTCTGTTTTGAGTGCATGATTGCACAAAATTGAAAATTCTACTCCAACTAATTCATGAAGTGTTTATAATTATGTCATCACTCCACCGGTGAATTGCATGTTACTTCAACCAGAAAATATATTGGTGGTTTATAAGTTATTTAAAGATTCCAGATAAGATTTTATGCAAACCAGGTTTGGACCTATTTGTTGATTTTGATGTTACTATTTTCTTATTGCATTTTATTCCTGTGTAGAACGGAGTAGTGGAGACTCAAGTATTAATGTGAAGCGCCTTGAACAAGAAACTAATGCAAAGATCTATTACCTAAAGAAAGAGCTTCAAGATTTTCACTTGGTTTTGTATCTATGCTTTTCATTCTTTGTGATTAAATATACTAATATTACCTTGTCATGGAAGATTGCATAGAATAGCTTCAATACCAGAGCTGAACCTAAAACATGTATCTTCCTTGTTGTTTCTCTCTTAGGCTCTTTTTGTAGTTATAGAGAACACGAGAATACAAATATTTCATCATATTTATTCAGCTCTTAGTGTTACATTCACTTTAAATGTATTCATTACTTGTATACTAAAGATATATTAGACATGCGATGTCTTAAAATATACTTTGCCTCGTAGAGTAACCATTGAAATGTGTGCGTGAATTATCATATTTATATCATTCTTATTTACAAAATTTTGAGAAGCTTAAAGACTTAAGTGGTCCATAAAAACTCAAGATGAATTCTCTATATCATGTGTGCGTAGATTCTTTACCTTTTAGGATTTTTTTTATATTAAGCTCCATACCAGAATATCAGCCGTGTCATATGAAGCCTTTTATGCTTAGATGATTTTATATTGCTATTGTATAATTACCATACCTTAGTGTCCACTGATCTAGTCTGACTTTGTCCTTTCAGGCAGGTAAATAGGAGATGCATATATAAGACCAGGAGAAGGTATGTATATTGCTCATTGGTAGTCCAAGTTCAATTGATTTAAATAGAATTTTGGAACTAAACAAACGGGGCAAGAGGTAATGTTGATCCTAGTTTTAGCTTTTGGAATTTGCAGGTACATAACTATGCAATTTCTGATTCCTAGGAATCCGATCCAGATGTCAGACATTACTATTGTAAAAGCTAGCTGATTCGAGGTTGGGGATTGCTTAGGTAAATTTTCTTTTCAATTTCATTAGTATGATTGTATTGGAGAATATGATTGCATGATAATAATTGAAGAGTAATTAAGATGGTTGTTCTAAACTGGATGTGGATCTTAAGGTGATAGATACTGAATTCTAAGATGATTGACACTAAAGTTATAGTGAATGCAGTTACCTAATTTGTGCTCTTCATAAAATTAAATGTTGACTTCAGTCCATTGTGGGGGTAATTAGCCCAATGGTCTCTTGGTGCACATTTGTGTGCATCTGAAGAATCTAATATCACATATAAATCAAATTCGGATAGTATTGAAATGTCTCAAAGTTTCACACTTATAAAATGAACTTCTATTACTATTTGATGATAGCTATCCCTATAGAATACAAGCTGGCATTATTGTGTGGATGTTCAATAAGATTCCTTTGTGGTGCTATTTTTTAAAACTTTAATTCTGGTAAATCTATTTCCTTTTAATATTGTTCATTTTCTGATGTCCTGTTGCAATGCTAGCTTTTGGATGTTAGTTTTATGTCTGAATATTTTTTTGCTGGCTTATGAACTAATTTTATCTTTTGTAATTTGCAGATTCCAGGGTAACATGGATCTTGGCGTTGATATAACCATTTAACTATTTTGTAGCTTAAATTATAGTTTGTGACTTTTCTCATAATGCATCACCTGACTATTAAGAGTTATGCTTTTGTTTAGGTGGTAGACTATTTTTTAAAAGGTAACATTTTTTTTTTTACTTTGACAGATACATGTAATGTTAATAAAGTGAGAGCTTATTAATTTTAATTCTTGATTTGATATTTGATTAAAATGTGATTTTTTTTGCATTACAATACTTAAAGCTGGATTTGATAATATAAAGAATGAAATGAATTTCTAGAGTATTATGACCACTAATATAGCATTTGAAATCATCATTGTAGCTGAAATTTCGTCCCCTATGATGAGCATTTGTGCACGGTTGAAATTTCGTCCCCTATGATGAGCATTTGTGCACAGTTGAAATTTTGTCCCCTTTTAAGAGCATTTGGCTACGAAAATGGACCAATAGCTACGAAAATATATGGCTTTAAAGACGAAACAAATTGTGACCAAAGGCATATGATAGGGGACGAAATGGAAGCTATAGGGACGAATTACAAAATTTCATGCACAATTGCCTTCAACGACGCTCCTTGCTACGAAATATTTTCGTCCCAAATAACTTTTTGCGACGAGATATTGCTTTTTGGGGACAAAAAATTTCGTAGCAAAAACCCTAATTTCTTGTAGTGTCTCCAATGTTTGGTTTTTGTGAACATGAATATTTGGATAGTTGGGATCAAATATTTCCTTTTTTAATATGTGAAAATGAGAAAATATATTTAAACATCAAACTATTCGAATTCGACTCATGTTTAGCTTGATTAAAGCTCATTTGGAATTGGTTTATTTAGCTATTAGATCAAATTCAAATATAATTTCAAACTCAAACTTAAAAAAAAAAAAATCAAACTTGCACAATATTTCATTCGAATTCCTCGACTTCCTATATTATCTTAGCTTTATTATATTTGAACATAAATTTATAGTGGGTCACTCTGTTTAAATTTTTTTAAAGAATTGTTAAATGATATAAGTGAATCATATTCATCTTTCTAACTTTAATTAACCCACGTTTATTAAAAAAATAAAATTTACTAACCCAGTGTCCACTGACCACAATGATAAATACTTCCATATAAGATAGTTGTTAGTGCCACTCTTTAGTAGAGAAATTAAGAAAGAAACAACATAAAGAAAAAATGACTATCTCTAACACCACCGGAGACGATGAGATCTCAGATGCCGAGGCTCCCCTGCTCGTCGATTCGATCGTCGGGGGTTCCGTCGACTACAAAGGACGCCCCTCCATCCGATCAAAATCCGGTTGCTGGAAATCATCCGCTTTCATTGTTGGTACGTATATATAGTACCCTCTGTCTTTTTACTTCTATTTTCTTTTTAGGATGTACCAAAATAAAATTTTCATTGCTTAAACTGATATTTTCCCTCGGAAAGTAATGACTAAACACCACTAATTCCCAGTCGTTACCTATATTGTCATGTTGTTTTTAGTCTCTTTTTGAACTTATGTTAATTTTTGGTTATTTGTTAGGTGTTGGAGTCGCGGAGAGATTTGCATATTACGGAATAAGTTCGAATTTGATCAGCTATTTGACTGGGTCAATGGGCCAATCCACCGCAGCGGCGGCAGCGTTCTTGGATGCATGGTACGGAACGGCATCGCTTTTGCCGATCCTGGGTGCTTTCGTCGCCGACTCTTACTCCGGCCGATACCGCACAATTCTTGTATCTTGTGTGCTTTACATATCGGTATTTCTTTTGAAATTACTCTTATGACCTTACTTTAGCTTTGTTTATTAGTCTTATTAATCAAAACCACTATACTTTGTCGGTATTTAATTAAGAAAACATGCTATGTGATACATGTAATAATTAACATCCATCATTAACTCTATTTTATTTTATTTAGTCAGCAAAACCTACATTTGTTCAAAATAAAATATTTCTGGCGAATCTTGGATCCTTGCTAAGTATATAATTAACATCAATCATTAACTCTATTTTATTTTATTTTGTCAGCAAAACCAACATTTGTTCAAATAAAATATTTCCGGCGAATCTTGAATCCGTGCTAAGTATTTTAAGAAAACATGCTATGTGATACATGAAATAATTAACATCAATCATTAACTCTATTTCATTTTATTTTTTCAGCAAAACCTACATTTGTTCAAAATTAAATATTTCTGGCCAATCTTGGATCCGTGCTAAGTATTTAAAGAACCTTTTGAGTCATTAGTTTTTGTGCTATTGGAAGAACGTTAATATTTGTCTGAGTTTTTTTCGGAAGTGACACAAATCTCAAGAAATAACATATCTTAACTTTTTTTTTTTTTTGGGTGTTTTAGATTAGCAATGTCATGACATCTAAATACTCAGGCAAACATGCATCCTTTTAAGCCTTAATACATGCAACAAGAATACCTGATTCGATAAAAATTGAAAAACCCAAACTCTCGTGCATATTTACATTTGAAAAGCAGTGGTTGCCAAATAGTTGTGATGGGTCCATTTCAGGACAAATATTAAAAAAAAATATATATAGTAGCACTGTTTTTTGCGATCCCAACAAGAAAATTAGAGCAAAAATTGCAATAAGCAAGAGTATGCATTTGGAACATGTTGAAAATTAAGCTATGACTCAGACTACTGTAATGAACTTTAAATTTGAAGTTTAGCACTCAATTTTGTGAATGAGCAATATCAAATCTGGGGTCATGTAAATTCTGACATTTCTTATTTTCATAGCGAGCTAATGCCAATTTACCCCCTGTAATATGCATAGTATTTAAATTACCTCTTTGTGATTTAAAAAAAATATTTTACACCCTTGTCGAAATTGTGAGTAGCATGAAAAATACTTTTTGTAACATGGGTGAGTAAAGTGCAACATTTATCATTACAAGGGGGTAAAGTGTCACATTTATGTCACATATAAGAGGGGTTTGTCAATTTGTATTTTTTAATTTAAAAAATGTCAGACAGACATGAGAACAAGATTATTGGATGGTAAAGTGCTCTTTTTCAAATCACGATAAACTGAATTTATTTATATCACGGGGGTGTAAATTGTCATTAACTCTTTTTATAGCTAGCTACTGAATTCAGATTGATTTTAGTGGACAAAATAAATGCTTAATTTTAGTTTTGGAATATGATACCAACAGGGACTCATCTTCTTGACTTTATCAGCTTCATTTAATACATTCAGATCTTCTGAAGGCAAAAAGACTGCAAACAACACAACATGTTCTCCAACTGAGCTACAAATTATGTTCTTCTACTTCTCTTTGTACTTGGTGGCATTAGCTCAAGGTGGATACACACCTTGTGTACAAGCTTTCGGTGCCGATCAATTTGATGATGAAGACAACAAAGAATGCAAAGCTAAAAGCTCATTCTTCAATTGGTGGAATTGTTTCTCTTCTATAGGTGTTTTTGTACCTCTCTTGGTTCTAACATACATTCAAGAGAATCTAAGTTGGGAACTCGGATTCGGAATCCCAGCTGTTGTAATGGGCTTTACATTAGTTATTTTCTTGGTCGGGACTCCAACATATCGATTTCGTATAAACAGTGATGGAAGGAATCCATTTGTGAGAATTAGTCGCGTTTTTGTTAAAGCTGCAAGAAATTGGAGGACTACTCTGACTATTGATGAGGAAGATTGTTCAATTATTCCTCAGGAAAACAATCAATTCAAGTAAGTTAATTTTTCCTTTAATCATTTGTGTTTTTTTATCTTCATTATTTAATGAATGTTATTACATATACATAGTAATAGTTTTGATTTATTGCTATAGGTTTCTTGACAAATCATTAAGTACTACTGCATCCGATGATTCCATGGGAGATGGGAAATGTTGTAGCATTAAGGATGTTGAAGACGCAAAGTCGATTCTTAGGCTTGTTCCGATTTGGTGTTCTACTTTAGGATACTCCATTGTATTTGCGCAGCCTTCAACTCTATTCACTAAGCAAGCAACTACAATGGATCGTTACTTCATTTCTAGATTTGAAATACCAGCTGCTTCACTTCAACAATACTTTATTCTCGTTACCCTTATCGTCTTCATCCCAATATATGACCGAGTTTTTGTCCCAATTGCCAGAGCTATTACAAAAAAGCCTTCAGGCATATCAATGCTTCAGAGAATTGGAATTGGATTGTTTTTGTCTTTAGTTTCCATAGTTTTTGCAACTTTCGTTGAGAGGAAGCGTCTTGCAACCGCTATAGAATACGGGCTAGTGGACAAGCCAAATGCAATGGTCCCAATGAGTGCTTTGTGGCTGGCACCACAATATGCTCTTTCCGGAATTGCTGATGTTTTCACATTGATTGGTCTTCAAGAATTCTTCTATGAACAAGTACCCTGTGATTTGAAAAGTATAGGTTTTGCTATGTACCTAAGCATATATGGCATAGGAAGCTTGTTAAGCTCGTTTCTCGTATCGTTCATTGAGAATGCGACTAAAACACATGGGCAAGATGGTTGGTTTGCGGACAATTTGAATCGGGCACATCTTGATTATTTCTATTGGCTGCTGACAGGGCTTAGTGTCGTTGGATTCGTGGCCTATATATACTTTGTCCGGTTTTATGTCTATAGGAGAAGAATCTCTACATGAAATTCCACCTGCTATGAAAAAAAATGGCAAGTAGAGAATGACAAATAGTTGTTCCAGTGTATTGTTTAGTCTTGTGTTATTCTTCTAGTTTTTTTATATATGCATGTGGAAGTAGACATTATCTTTCAGACACAAAATGTGTATTATTACACTCCAAGTGTATCATTACTGTATATAAGACATTGCAATTTGGGAGTATTTCATCTTTTATGCAAAACTTGGAACTGGTTGACTTAAGTTCCTTAGATTATTGACATTATATATCTCAAATTAACTTGAATCTATAAATTTATAGCCGTAACTTTAGTTATGCTCAGTTGAGTTAAAGCAATTTCTAGCTAACTCAAGAATCAAGATCAACTTGACTGCTTCTCTTTAACTGGACCCATATTCAAAACAAGCTCAAAATGTATAGTTAAACACTTAACTATAAAATATGAAAAGTGAAGCAATACTTGTTGATTAGGCAGCAAAAGGTGACCCAATTCCAGGCATGTGCCTGACCCAAAATAGGTTGGGCAAAACTTAATACGGATGGGAGTTGGGTGGAGAGATCGAAGTCGACAGCAATTGGAGGTGTGGTGAGGAATGATGAAGGTATATGGACTTTTGGTTTTTGTTATAAGGTGGGTTCTAGCTCTATGGTCCAAAGGCCCTTCGGGATGGTTTGAGATATGCATAGGAGAGGCGGATATGCAATCTATTTGTGGAAATTGATTAGGAGGTTATCTACAACCTAGTTCAGAAGATTGATATAAGAGAACATTTGTTTAATTTCATCCTGGAGGATTGTAGGAGTTTGCTTGTTAAACCTTGGAATATATCTATACAACATATTATAGATCGGCAAATTCAATGGTTGATGCTTTGGCCGAGTTATGACACACTGTGGAAGATGGACTGCATTGGATGGAAGAACCACCGGACTCCATACGGGAGCTAGTCGAGAAGCATTGATAAAGGATTTTAAAAAAAAAAGCTATAAAAATATGAAAAGTGACACACATCTCTCTTGTATTACCTCCTAAATTATTTACTTTTGTTAGTATACTCTTTGAGTCTTTGTTATGAATGAGTAACATTTCTAGAGTTTTTTGGAACATTCTTACCTAGACCAGGTTTAGGAGCTTAGTGGTAAACATTATGGTCTAGGATTTACCAATTTATTTATAATTACTTAAAATTCAATTATTAGATTAATTTAACTAATCTAACTAGATTAAACTAGAGTTGAATAAAAACAATTAATTAAGTGTGAGCCAATTTTAAGTTTATTTTAGATGAATAAAAAAGTTAATTATTATGATTTAACTAATTTACCTTCATCATACTAAACCAAAATTGAAAATTAACAAATATTACTTTTAAGGAAAATCTTTTACATTGTGGACTTACTATTGATTCATGAATCACCCAAGGAAATTATAGTGCAATATGTATAAACTCTAAATATATAAAACACAACAATTATTTCATGTATAAGATAAAACTACACTAAAACAACTTAGTAATTAAGTGAAGATGAATATACCATCACATACTCTAACTTAATTTTTTTCGTTGTGGAAATTTTTTAAATCGATGTGTAGGAAGAGTTAAATTAACTTTTTTTTTTTTGGATAACTCTCGTGCAAATTTTCTGCTATTCAAAGCTGAAATACCGTTCATTATTTTTTATTTTTAACTTATGCATTAATTATAGTTTTTGTTTGTATATTGTTTAATTCTAACATTATGATGTATATTGAACATAAGATGCAAAATGATAACACACGAAAAAATGAAATTAGATCCATTTAAAATAAATTGAAGATGTTAGATTCTATATTTAAAATTTTATGAAAATAATGAAGGATGTGATTCTAAAATAAATTAGGCTCGAATTTTTTATTCATCTAAAACAAGATGAAGATTTTAAATTCTAATTGTTATTTAGTTTATGATAATAAATTAATAATGTAGACTTCATTATTTATTTCTACTTAACTAGAGTTTAATCTAGTTGTGTTAGTGAAATTTAATAATTAAATTTCAAATAATTATGAATGAGTTGGTAAATCTTAAATCACAATAACTACCGCTAAACTCATAGACATGGTCTAGGTAATAATTTTCCGAGTTTTTTGGCGCAGCCATATGGAATTGTGCCCACATTAAGTTTGGTCCTAATTAATTATAATCTCACTTGGGTTTTTCTGGGTTAGTGATTAATAAGTTTGGTGGAATAGTTTGGGCTTTGTATTTATCTTTGGTGGCCCAATAAATTTATTGTAGATTGGTGGATAGGTAGGAATAAAAATGTTTTTACTATATTATCCTTGTCGTTATATAAAATTCTCAAGTCAGCTCTAAAATTAAGTACAATTTTGAATAATTAGGGACCTACTAAAACCATGTCGTTCTTGCACTCGGATATCGAATTTTCGACGGATTTGGTCTGTTTCAGTTTTCAAATATCCGAGCATATCTAGAGCGAATTCGAACATATCTGGAACGAATTCAAACATATCTTACAAAACTTGGATCTAGAATCGGGTTGACCCCGATCCAGTTGAGTCCAACCCATTGACAAACCTAAAACTAATTAATACGAGTTCATATTTTCGTCTTGATATGAGTATATATAATTGGAATCTTTAGAAAAATTGCCTTAAAGTGTAAATAATATTCCATGAACTTTTTCCATTAGATACACTTCTTTTTTAAGAATAAATTTTATTTTTTTGAGAATTTTTTATAAAAAATATTAGCTACACCATGTTAAGCATGAATATTTATTTATTAGCATGTTATTCTAAGCAGCTCTATTTATTGATCAATTTTCTTTTTATTGCAATTCAAAAACAGTTTATTGCTACTTTCTCCTTTAACTAAGTATAAATAAATAATCAAAAAGCATAAACTTCAATAAACACCACCCGGAAAATACTTAATAATAATACATCCATATATATTTTATATATATTTTCACTTTATGTATCCGACACGTCTCGAGAAGAATTAAACCTGGGAAACAAAAAAAATTGTTTTGTACACAATATGAGGGGATATATTAAACCTCAAACCAAACTAGAACTTTTACAATCAAACTAAAAGCAATAGTCTCCATTATTTATGCCTAATCAGGATTATTCTCCTACTAATATTACCGTCTCTAGCCCTAATTTCAATTGTTGGTATTAAATTTTAGATGAAAGAAAAGGGAAATAAATTAACTGAGAACTGGCCAGATTGTTCTTTCACAGTTTCACCCTTTCCGTTCCGTAAACGCCAAAGGGGCAGCAGCAGGTTAGATTTATTGAAAGTTACAAAACAGAAACACGGAAAATTCAAAAAGCCAAAAAGAAAACTCAGAAGAAAGAAAATAAACCCAGATGTGGGACTTGCATTCGTGGTGCTGTTTCCTACCAAAAACATTCAAAAAACACCCCCACGACCCTACTGAAAACTTGCTCCTCATCACACAACCCCAAAACGACGCCGCTGAACACAACTGCATTTCCTTCTCCGCGTTCGCCGTTATGCTGACGTCATGGCTCAACCGTCGACGCCGGAGGTACTTGCTGCTGATCCTATGCAGCCCTTTTCTTATCCCTCTGTTATTCGTGACGTGTCCCTTTATCTGCGCCGTTGAAGTTTGTTTATTGATGTGCCGGAGACGGCGGAATGAGGCGGCGACGGGCGGAGGAGATCGGCGAAGTGGATTCGAGGAGGGTGGGGATGAAGTGGGTTTGCTGCAGAGGTACTTGGAAGATCAGATGTTGCTCGTGCTTGGATCTGTGGACGATGATGAGAATAAGGGGGAAAAAGATGGGGTAGATGTGGAATATTTTGACAGTGTGAGGCCTCTTCTGCAATGACGGGGTATTTATATTACGGAGATTTTTTTTGGGTTTTCATTGTGGTGTGTACAGGAGGTCAACGAAAAAAAGTTGAAAGGGTTTTTTTCCTATTTTTTTTTTTTGGGTTAATTGACTTATGAATTGGAAGTTACTGACTTTGTAAAAACATCCAATTTTTTTGATGTATTTACAAAATTTGGATGAGAAAAAATGTTATAATTTAAAGTATCAATTTTAAAATTGTTGTTGTTAAGTGCTTGGTTTAAAATTATCTTACCATCATTGTGACTGGTTATTATTAGATTTTAACTTTTAAGTACTCCCTCTGTCCCAAATTATCTTTTTTTTTAGAGAAAAATATTTGTCCCAAATTATTTATCACTTTAGAATTTCAATACACTAATAATTACATATTTTAGGTATGTAAGAGAAAAAGTAAGAGAGAGAGTGTAAAACTTGAATAACGTGTAAATAGCTAATGATGAGATAAATAAAGAATAAGGGTATTTTAGGTATATAATTTATTTTTTCCCTAAAAATGAGGCTATTTAGTAGGTACAATAATATATGTAAAAACATGTAAAATGACAAATAATTTGGGACAAAGGGAGTAACTAGTAAACCGCGCATGCGGATGTGTGCCTAAAACTTATCTTAATTATTAAAATCAAATCATATAAAATATGCACATCCAATTTTGCAGTCTTTTATGAACGATAAAAAAGAAATCGTAAATTAATTGGTTGAGAAAATTGGAATGGGAGTAATATCTGAAATTTTATTCATAAATAATTAATGTGAAAAGAATAGCTACCATTTGTTTTCTTGATTTTACCAAGTGTAAATTTTAATTCATAATGAAAAGTTTTTTTTTTGCAAGAAGTACGGAAAAAATTCACTAAGAAAGAATATAATTGAATGTAAAATACGAGCTTAAAGAGGTTAAAACTAACAATAATTTGCATATAAGGGAAAGGATAATTTGGACAAAAAAAAGTGTAACTTTGACTACAACAAGAAACGGTAGGGGTAAGTGTTATAAGTAATACTTTAAGGGATAATTGATACACTACCCATATCTTAGGGGAGTAAACAATATTTTTTTAAATAAATAAATTTCATTACACACTAATAAAACGGTTCAACTAAGTCAAAAAGGGGATAACCCCCATCACAATAAATATTTATCGGAACAAATGAGAAAAGGAATATAATTTGACCAATCCGATCAATCGGAGCTAAAGGCCCACGCGACAAGGTTGTGAGCTGCAAAAATTGAGTTACGATGAATGAATTTGAACTTCCATTTGGGCCAGCAAGCCAAAATTTTGTAAATATCAACTATTAGGGCTCAAGCAGACTAATCCGATACCTTCAAAGAATTGATAATCTCAAAGATAGCTTAGAGATAATAACCATTTTTAATGTACACCTCAGGAATGCGACACTTGATAAGAACCGAGCATGCAATGTGGATAGAGAGAACCTCGATAGCAAAAAGAGATAAACATGGTTGCTTAGAGGAAGTAGCAAAAAGAATGGACCCTTAAGAGTTGCGGGCAATGACCGCAATCGAACCAAATCCATCTTTGAAAGAAGCATTCGTATTCACATTCAAAAGATCAATAGCCGGATGAGACCAAATGACCAATGATGACCAAGAGGAGACGCCTTAGATGTGATAACGAGTTTCTTTTAAGCAAATAAATATTCAAAAGCTTTCTTCTCCACAAAATTAATAAAATGAATAAGTTCTTACACATGCTTGTTGTGAATCATCGAATTGAGATATGTTCAAATAGATTCTATGAGCACTGCCGCAAAAATGAGGAATTCCAAACAATTTGAGTCAATTAGAAACAACCAAGATTTAAAATTAAACAAAATCATTGAACAACCCAATAAACAATTCATTACTAAATGAATCAATACGAACAACCATTTGGATTCAAACAATATAGAATATATAGCGTAGTTTACCTTGAATCGGAATGATGTTATGGAATTTCCAAATGAAGAGCTTCCATCTGTTGAAAATCTCGACCGATTGAAGGAAGGATTCGGTTTTGCACCCAAAAAAAAAAAAATACTCCGTATAACATTTTGTAAAAACATATTCCTAATATTTTTCAAGGACTTTTTTTTCTTCTTTTTAATTAATGAATAAATAGGAGCAAATAAAATAACTACTAAGCGTATCCTATATTAAACACACTCACAGTCCGCCTGAGCTAAACCCAAATTTTCACCTCTTTCTCGACTGATAATCCTTCTCAGATCGAAAACCTAACAGGAGGAGCCAATTATAGATAGAGTGAATCGAATGATGACATGAAATCCTGATACTAAATCGAAAAGGCGGTGTCAAAAAATCCATTTTCTTGAGATCTAAATATTATTTGGTGTGTTTCCTTGATTCAGATCCGACGGACTTTATTCACCCAGAGGCGATGCGGTCCGCCATTCGATCCTTCTCCTTCATCGTCTCCTTCTTGTTCCTTGTCTCCTCCACTCTCGGGAAGGTGAAAGAATTACTAATTTACCCCTAGTACACTTCTGAATTTTACCTGTTCATTCGTTGAGTATATGTAGATCGTGTTTCTAATCTGCATTTTCATTTGTAAATTGTTTTATTTAGAATTACTAATTTACCTAAGTTTGTTTCTGAATTTTACCAATTCATTCATGAGACATTGAGAGTTGGTAGATCGTGCTGTTTTGTGTAATGAATAATGTGTTTAATTAGGATGATGTTTATGGGCGTGTTTTTCAAGATTTTTGTTTTCCTTATCAAGTATCTTTGGGCTATGTTTTGGACCTTGAATTTTAGTTAAGGAAAATGAGGAACAAAAATTTAGCACAAAGTTTAATCATTCAAAGTGGGAAAACATAGCTTAAAGATGTCATTTTGTAGCCTGTCTAATTCAGAAAGAATTGATTGGTTTTGGCAATTTTATAATTTGACACCTCTGACCTCTCAATCTCTGATCAATATGCAGTATCAAGCTGACGAGACAGTGACTTTATGGGTAAACAAGGTTGGTCCGTATAACAATCCCCAAGAAACCTACAACTATTATAGCCTCCCATTTTGCCACGCACCTGGCAATCCTGCTCACAAGTGGGGTGGGCTTGGCGAGGTTCTTGGAGGGAATGAGCTTATTGATAGCCAAATTGAAATAAAGTTTAAGAGTAATCATCTTACTGCATTTCGTTCGTCATACTTTTCTTATTTCCAAATCTTTTTTCATTATATAAGTAATTAATTTCTTTTGCAGGAGATGTTGCGAGAACTACAATTTGCGAAATTGAACTTGATGCAGCAAAGGTTAAACAGTTTACGGATGCAATTGACAATTCGTATTGGTTTGAGCTTTTTATGGGTATGATTTTTTGTGGTTATTTTTCTTATATTATTGCCGAGTAAGTGTACATTACAAGCTTAATGCATCAGGATATTATTGTTTGTCTCTGACTTGTGTTGTTTCTGTGTATATTTGTTACCTGCCTGTGATCAGATGATTTGCCGCTATGGGGTACGTTTTATAATGTAAATACAGTTTTAATGTACTGTTGGACCATTTTTTTATAATTGGTAATTCTTTTGTGAAGGTTTTATTGGAGAAGTACTTCCTGATAGAACCCGTGATAATAAGCATGTACTTTGGACACACAAGAATCTCGTTATTAACTACAACGGGGACCAGGTTTGTCGGAATGGAGAAGTTCCTTACTTAAATAATTAATCACACAGTCAGATGTCAGTAGTATATTCATTTTGAATTGAAAATTTTCATCTGCAGATTATTCATGTCAATCTAACTCAAGAAAACCCTAAGCCACTTGAAGAGGGGCGATTGTTGGATATGACTTACTCTGTGAAATGGGTTCCAACTAACATTACATTTGCACGCCGGTTTGACGTTTATCTGGACTACCCCTTTTTTGAGCACCAGGTATATTTTACTTAACATTGCCAGCTTTTCTTGAAGTGTTTTCTTGTACCTATCAAGAAGGATATTAATGCAAGTGGGGCTCTGGGGGCAGTTGGAGAGCTTATTGTCAAGTTTTGCCAAAATTTTAGTGTGCTATTATGACTGCAAGCCAGCAGTTCATACAAGTGTCTCATTTTGCAGATTCACTGGTTCTCCGTGTTTAACTCTTTCATGATGGTGATTTTCCTTACTGGCCTGGTTTCGATGATATTAATGCGCACCCTCCGCAACGACTATGCTAAATATGCTCGGGAAGATGATGATCTGGAGACTCTGGTAATGGTTATCTTGTCTTTCAACAGATACAATACTGTGGAGTATATATTTATTATGTAATAGTTTGCACTTCATACTTTAATGTATGGATATGTACTATGGTCCATATAGTTGTATTAACAGAAAGTCTGTTACATAGTTGTACTTGCTGAAGGAAGAATCATGTTTTAAGGAAGCTTGCTTATATTGAAATTTTTCTTTAGGAACGGGATGTGAATGAAGAATCTGGTTGGAAACTTGTCCATGGTGATGTCTTTCGGCCTCCCCAAAATCTTGCTCTACTTTCAGCTGTTGTTGGCACTGGTGCTCAGCTATCAACACTTGTTCTGCTTGTCATCATTTTAGCAATTGTTGGAATGTTATACATAGGGTATGTAAGAAACACCTTTTTTATTCTTCCAGTTGTTGGAGTATATGTTTTCGAGGAGCACGTGGTCATGTTCCGAGTTCAATTGCTGCTAATTTTTTTACTTTTACCTCATAGTACTTCGTTTTAGATGTACCTGATGTGATTTTGTAATTCAGGAGAGGAGCAATTGTCACAACCTTTATCATATGTTATGCTTTTACCTCATTTATCGCTGGTTATGTGAGCGGCGGCATGTATTCGCGCCACGGGGGTATATTCTCTTTCAAACACCCCCTCCAAATATCTTTTGCGTTTTGGGAAATTATTATATCATCTTTAACTTTCTTTTCTAATGCCTACATCTGTTATTTCTTTTTAGGCAAAAAATGGATAAAGTCAATGATCCTCACGGCATCACTTTTTCCATTCATATGCTTTGGTATTGGTTTCATCTTAAATACAGTTGCCATTTTTTACGGCTCTCTAGCTGCTATTCCCTTTGGTACAATGGTGGTTGTTTTTGTCATATGGGCTTTTATTTCTTTCCCCTTGGCACTTCTTGGCACCGTTGTTGGAAGAAACTGGAGTGGAGCCCCTAACAATCCATGCCGAGTAAAGACCATCCCACGTCCAATTCCTGAGAAGAAATGGTATCTCACCCCATCGATTATCTCTCTCATGGGAGGTCTGCTCCCTTTTGGAAGCATATTTATTGAAATGTACTTTGTCTTCACTTCCTTCTGGAATTACAAGGTAATATTTTAGGTGATTCTTCATGTATGAGAAAAAGAAACTGCCTCTCATTTATCTTTCATTGTTTATAGGTTTACTACGTGTATGGCTTTATGCTACTAGTGTTTGTGATTCTGATAATTGTCACCGTTTGTGTGACAATTGTGGGGACATATTTCTTGCTGAATGCGGAGAACTATCACTGGCAATGGACTTCATTTTTCTCAGCTGCGTCAACTGCTCTTTACGTGTACCTCTATTCGATATATTACTATTATGTGAAGACTAAGATGTCAGGCTTCTTCCAGACCAGCTTTTATTTTGGATACACTTTGATGTTCGTTCTTGGTTTGGGAATTTTATGTGGTAAGTTAGTTACCCTTAATAAAATCTTTTAATTGTTATCTCGTGTTTTAACAATCTAATCGGCCTTTAAATTGCAGGAGCTGTTGGGTATCTGGGCTCCAACTTGTTTGTCAGGAGAATCTACAGAAACATCAAATGTGACTAGTTCCAGAGTAATATAGTGAGTTCCAGAGACATTCGGGATACGAGGAAAGACCAGCAGCCTTTAAGAAAATTCTTTTTCATTGATGAGAGGAATGGGTTTTACAGCTTGTTAGAGTCTTCATGAACTGCCGGTCAGGAAACTTCATTTTGCCTTGCTCCCATTTATATATTGCAAAACATTGTTCCAAATTTTTTGTAGCTTGTAAATTTTGCTGCTTGAGCTGTTGTTATACTTAACTCTATTTTCGTTTATATAGATCCTTGCTGTAGTTGATTTTTCTTCTGAAATTGTGATCAGGTTTGTTAGGAGTGTTGAAGGAACATATTGAGATCTAAGTTTTACAATAAGAAAATGTGATTTAAATTGATTTATCTTTGTCTAATTAAGAGGTATATATCTTCTCGCCTTCAAGTGCTAAATTGACTCTATCTATATTAGGTGTTTTTCATCGAATTTAAGTTGCTCAAAAAGCATTATAAGCTTGTGAAGAGTAATATACGGGTAAATCTGGTCCAATCAAGTGGTGTGGTCGGATGACGCTCTGTACATGTATTTGAATAACACTAACATGTAATTATAGACTTGTTGAATTATAGACATATCAATCGCAATATTTTTGACTTGTTGAATTATAGACTATAATTTGGCTATAAAGTAAGATTTAATTTCTCTTTGAGCACCAAATTTCTTTTCTCAACATTAGAATAATAAAACCTGCAATTACAGAAATAATAAAAAATTGAACAAGCGAATTGAAAAAAACAAATAGTTGCATAGCTCACCCATTTTTCCCAAAGTCTTGTGTCCGGAACTAGGAAATGAACAGCTGAGTAGTACCAAACACAACCAAAATTTAAATCTGGGTTAAAACTTTTATTTAACATAAAATTGTGTGAGTAGTACCAAACACAACCAAAATTTAAATCTGGGTTAAAACTTTTATTTAACATAAAAATTGGTTGGCAACTTTGATTTGATTGTTTAATAAATCAAAAAATTTAATCGGATAATACATTAAGTAGCTTCATATTTTAACATTTAAAATACAAGAAAAGGTTAGGGTGAGCATGCCTCCAATCCCCATTACCTTCGTCACTCAGAGTGATTAACTTGGTGCAATATTTGTTGGGACATTTAAAATTGACTAGAAAAGTACACGTACGTTGTACGTGTCTAGTTTTAATTTCATGGTTACTTTTCATAAATTAGATTAAAATTAGCTTCTTCTTTTCTATACCATAAAATTCAATTAATTTTTATGAAATTTATGTTTATTAATTATTATTATTTTACCAAAAAAAATGATAGCTTTAAATAGTCGTAATTTTTTTTTTAAATGATGACTTATATAGTATGGACATCTTATAGAATTTGATCTATAATAGTAGTATTCATCTTAAGTTTATTCATTATTCACCGATGATACATGTTTCATCCGTTTCTTCACAAATTTTACCCGAATTTTCATCGATTCACGAGCACTTTTTCTTATTGGTTTCACCAACTTCACCAATTTCACCCGAAGTTTCATAGATTCATATGTTTCCTGTGTTTAGTTTATTTACCGGTTAATATTTATATTTTTAGCGATTTTTCCACTTTTTTTTTTATTGGTTATAACATTTTTCATTGTTTTTCCATTTTTCTTCGATGTTTTTTCCAATTTAAACCATTTTCCCACCGATTTCACCTTTTTTTGTCGGTTAAATTGTAACCCGTTTTCACCTATTTCACTGATTTCACATGTTATTCACCTGATTTTTTTCATTGATTAAATATGTTTTCACCGATTTTAAGCTTTTTTGACTAATTTTACCCTTTTTCACTGATTTTATCCGTTTTCCGTTTTCATCCGTTTCTATACAAATTTCACCCAAATTTTCATCGATTCATATGTTCTCATTGTTTAATTTTATTATCGGTTCATATTTCTTTTAGCAATTTACCCTTTTTTTATCGGTTATAACCTTTTTCATTTTTTTATCAATTTCTTTTATTTTTTTCCGGCTTAAACCATTTTCTACCGATTTCACATTGTCTTTGTCAGTTAAACCTTTTTTTTAACTGATTTCACTCGTTTTTACCATTTTTACCCGTTTTCATCTATTTCACATGTTTTTCTCTGATTTCACATGTTATTTATTCACTTGAATTTTTCATTGATTAAATATGTTTTTACCGACTTTACGCTTTTTTACCGATTTTACCCTTTTTTCACTTGCTTTGCACCTTTTTACTGGATTTCACATGTTTCATCATTTTTCTTACAAATTCCACTCAAATCAATTTTCATTGATTTCACATATTTTCACAAACTTAACATTTTTTTAACCGATTTTACCCGTTTTCATCTATTTTTCACAAATTTCACCCGAAATTTTTATCGATTTCAAATATATTTACGGTTTCACATGCACTTTTTTTACTGGTTTCACCCGTTTTTTAACTTACTTCACCAGTGTTCACAAATTCACCCGGACTTTCATCGATTCACATGTTTTCATTGATTTAATATATTTTTTTATTGATTTCAGCAGTATTCATCGATTTCACCAGTTATTTGACCAATTTCACTCATTTTTCACGAAACCAATTCCATGAAAGTACAAGGTTATGCATGTCTTGATATTCTTTATATTTTGCTTCTCTAGCCAAGTAAATAATAAGTACTTAGTTAAAGTCATAAGCAATTTTGGTTCATTTATAGGTAAGATGCGATTCTATTTTAACTTTTCATTTATTATTTTCTTCTTCTTATGTATAGCAGAATGATATTTATGATTTTAATATTTTTCTCATAGAGGAATGTATATGACTTATATTGAACTAAATCTTTCAATGATACGAATAACATATTTTTACTTAAAACATATTATTGCTAAATTAAAATAATTTTACATTTATATTTTAGGAGCTATTTAAAATAACAGTGTTTTTTCCTTATGGTTTATTTTATTTTATATGTTATATGAGAAGAAAATTGAAATTATAATATTTGATGTAAAAGATAATTTCTAAACTTTAGGAAATTATGTAGGAGTAATAAGATTCCATGTCTAATTGTACTTTTACCATAATTAATATAAAAAGATTCTATGTCTAATTATTCTTCTTCAACTATTTTTACATATTTACCATTGAATTGAATATCACTTTACAACTCAAATAAGGGTATATTAGTCTTCACAAAAAAGAAAAAAACTTAAATTATTTACACTTTTATAGAAGTATAATATAATATAATATAATAATAATAAGTATAGATTTGATTATCAATACACGCACTAAATAATTTCTGCCGTCACTCATAGGTTCTCAAATTATAGCGCTTGTTAAAGAGAAAGTGTATAATTAGTAGTGAAAACAGAATTCGTGCATCTGCTCTGCCGCATTGGCAAACAGATACAGATATAATCCTTTTAAACCAAAAACCGCCGCGTGTAATTCTATAACAACATTCGGCAATCCACGTGTTGCATGTTAATAAACTAGACGCTACGTGTCCACTTTTCAAGACTCAACCAACTCCCTACAAACTGCTGTCCTCCTTCCCCATTCAAACAAGCATTCATAGATCTACACTTACTACATCCATCCAAAATAATTATAACAAAAAAAGCAAGAATGATGAATGTTCTGGCTTTAGGCCTTCTATTTACATCAGTTGTCACGGCAGGGTTCTTCTCTCCAAGCCCACAAAATGAGAACTCAAAACCAAATGATGTCATAGTTAAAGAAGGGCACAGAGTAGTTGTGGTTGAGTATGAAAAAGATGATGAAAAAACCAAAGTTTTAATCTCACCACAAGATCATCATAATTCCGATGAAAAAGGGTATGTCACAAATGCCAAGGAAAAACTCTCTGAAAAAATGGAAGATGCCAAGGAGAAAGTAAAAGAAATTCTTCCTGATGATGAGGAAATTTCTAGTAGGTTTAAACCTAAAGAGCTTGTGTGTGATGCTTATGGAATATGTAAACATAAAATTGCAAAGGTTATAGGTAAATCCAAGGAGACGGTGGCGGAAAAAGCGCGTGAAGCCTCGGAGAAGGTTTACGGTATGGAGGAAGAGGCGAAAGAGGCTGCGGGCGAGGCTATTGACCGAGTCAAAGATACGGCTACCCGCACGGCCCATAAGGCCTATGACAAAGCCAAGGAAACGAAAGATAAGGTCACTGAAAAAGCCGATGAGACTAAACAAGGGGCTAAACAAATGGTACATGATACATTCGACACCGCGGAAAAGGTGAAAGAAGAGGTAAAGAAAGATGCCTATGAGAAAATGGAGGGTGTTAAAGAGAGGGGAAAAGAAGCCGGGGAAATCGTTATGGAAAAAGCGAAAAAGGTGAAGAAAGAAGGGGAGAAGGGATTGAGTCGAATTTTTGGGTACTTGGGGGGTCCGGTTGCGGGTGTATTGCATTTGATGGGGTTTTCAGCGGCTTATGGGATGTGCGTGTGGGTTACATTTGCTTCTAGTTATGTTTTGGCTAGTATTTTGCCTAGGCAACAATTTGCAATGGTGCAAAGTAAGATTTATCCTATTTATTTCAAGGCAATGGCTTCTAGTGTCGGAATGGCGTTGTTCGGACATTTGATGGGATTGTTTTCGCCGCTAATTAGCCTTAATCTCTTAGCATCATTGGCGATGATTTTGGTGAATATGATGTATTTGGAGCCTCGTGCTACCAAGGTCGGTCTCGATTTATTTTACTTAACTATCTTGATTTTGTATATATTGTACTTATAAGTGGGAATTGGTGTTATGTAGGTGATGTTTGAGAGGATGAAGAAGGAGAAGGAAGAAGGGAAAGGAAAGGAAAGCCATTCTACGGACGAAAGAAATAGAAGAGTCGTGGAATCGGTGACTGAAAACGCGGGCAGAAGTGCTGCCGGTGGGACGACTACTACTACTACTACTACTGCACGTATAGGAAGTCAAGAAAAGCCAGAAGAAGCAGTGGCAGTGGCAGTGGCAGAGAAGTCATCGTCGTCATCGTCTCAGATTAATCGATTGAGTGAGATTCTAAGGAGATTGAATTCGTATTCATCGTTACTCAATGTTGCGACTCTAATGTCACTCACTTGGCACCTCGTTCACTTAGGCAAGCGTCTGCATACAGTTTGTTGATTGTAGATTTGTAATTATTTCTATATGAGTGGTTGTTTTGTGTGATGTTAATTATGTAGGTGGTTTACAGTTACAGTTGTTGTAATGATGTTGCTGCTGATTTACTCATTTAATTTCTGCTTACTAGATATTTGTTCCTAACTAGATGTTCAAATTGTAAATGAGTGATAAGTTGTGCACAGCTTCATTTTTGCTTATACACTTTCTTGATTAGTAACTTTAATAACGTGTTTGTCATTTTTCCAGAAGGTTGCTCAATGAAATATAATTCAAGGAATCAGTAATTGAGAATTATTTTGAAATTTTAACACAAAAATAGACTATTATTAAATAACGAAAACTTAGACTATTCCAATTATTAGGGAATAGGGATAAATGCACAATACTCCCAATACTCCCTTGTGTTATGTTAAACCTGTAAGAAATTATTGCGTCAAATTTCTTTGTACTTTTAAAAATCCTGCAAAAAATATCCTATTTACAAAAAATAGATCGTTTTGAATCGACATATTTCAAGAAATCATTTTTAAAATACTTTAAGTTAGTCTCTATAATTTCACGTGAAATATTTTTAAAATTATTTCTGAACATGTACATTTTCCCACACCTATGCTACTAAAACTCACTCAACATGACAAGTACAACAATACATTGATATAAATATGATACGAATGACACAATTGCACATACAAGGTTTTTTGTTTCCATATATACATATGTGATATGTAAATACTTAATTACGCATTAAACACACATGGAAACAAGAATCAAAAGGAATATACAAGTTTAGGGACCAAGCCAACTTATTACCAAAACCATCATCTCTTTCCATAACTTAGTTTCCTGTCTTCTTAATCAACATAAACTCTTATTTGTTTTCTCTTATTCTCCATTATTCCTACACAGCCACCACAATGCATAAGCAGTTTCCACGGCAAAACCCCGAGTATGGATTGGTCGAGACCAAACCTCCTTTGGCTGCAAGAATGGGGTATCAGGGACGGGACAAAACGGCAAGCACTTATGACTTAGTGGAGCAGATGAAATTCTTATATGTCAATGTTGTGAAGGCAAGAAATTTTCCTGTGATGAATATTTTATGGAGCCTTGATCTACACGTCGAGGTGAAAATCGGGAACTACAAAGGTGTGACTAGCCACATTGGAAAGAATCAATATCCAGTATGGAAAAGAATTTTCGCTTTCTCAAAGGAGAGCATACATAGCAATTTGATTGAAATTACGGTAAAGGGTAAGAATGATATCATAGGAAGAGTCGTGTTTGATATCGCGGAAGTGCCTCAACGCGTGCCACCAGATAGTCCTCTTGCTCCTCAATGGTACAGATTGATGGGCAATGTAGGAGAAATCATGCTTTCAATTTGGATGGGGACACAAGCTGATGAAGCTTATCCAGAGGCTTGGCACTCTGATGCTCATAGCATCAGCAAGCAAAGTGTAGCCAATACAAGATCAAAAGTGTATTTCTTGCCAAAATTGCATTATCTCCGAGTCCATATCATTGCAGCTCAAGATCTCGTGCCACGTGACAGTACCCGGTCACTAGATACGTATGTGAAAGTGCAGGTTGGAAGTCAGGGGAAGTCAACTAGGCCTTCTTCTTCGATGAAACATAATAGTAACAATCCCGAGTGGAAAGAAGAGCTTATGTTTGTAGCATCTGAGCCTTTCGATGAATACATTATAGTTAGTGTGGTGGAAAGAGTTGGACAAGGCAAGGAGGAAGTCATTGGAAGGGTTATTATACCTGTTAGGGAAGTTCCACGGAGGTTTAACACTGCTAAGCTTCCGGAAGCACGTTGGTTTGCTTTACGAGAGGAACAAGGGGAGAAGAAAGAGAAATTTGAGAGCAGAATTCTTCTACGTCTTTTCTTAGATTCCGGTTACCATGTTCTTGATGAGTCCACAGATTTTAGTAGTGATCTTCAGCCATCATCAAAGGCTTTAAGAAATCCCAGTATAGGACTTCTTGAAGTTGGTATTTTGAGTGCTCGGAATCTGCAGCCAATGAAGGGTTATGTTGGTAAATTGACTGATCCTTATTGTATAGCAAAGTACGGGAATAAATGGGTTCGAACAAGAACACTCTTCGACACATTGAATCCTCGTTGGAACGAGCAGTATACTTGGGAAGTTTATGATCCTTGTACCGTAATCTCAATTGGCGTTTTTAACAGTTGCCACCTCATCAATGGCATAGAGGATCAGAGGATTGGAAAGGTTAGAATTAGACTCTCCACCCTGGAATCTGATCGAGTTTACACCCATTCATACCCGTTATTGGTTCTTACTCCATCTGGTTTGAAAAAACAAGGGGACCTCCACTTAGCAGTTCGTTTCACCTGCATAGCCTGGGTGAACATGTTGACAAATTACGGAAAACCATTGCTCCCGAAAATGCATTATATTCAGCCCATATCAAACCGCCAAATTGATTTACTACGCCACCAGGCAATAGGGATAGTGGCTACAAAACTTTCGCGAGCTGAGCCACCACTCAGAAGGGAGACAATCGAGTACATGTTAGATGTAGATTATCATATGTTTAGCATAAGGAGAAGCAAAGCCAACTTCCATCGTATAATATCTCTACTTAATTGGATTTCAAATGGCTGCAAATGGTTCGATAACATCTGCTACTGGAAAAACCCAAGAACAACAATCCTCGTGCACGTGTTGTTTTTAATATTAATATGCTATCCAGGATTAGTCTTGCCTACAATTTTCCTTTACCTTTTTGTCATTGGCTTGTGGAACTATCGGTTTAGGCCACGTCTTCCACCCCACATGGACGCTCGACTTTCCCAAGCGGAAAACGCAGATTTAGATGAATTTTATGAGGAATTTGATACGTTCCCAACTTCGTGTAAAACTAACATTGTGAGGATGAGATATGATAGGTTACGAAGAGTGGTAGGAAGAGTTCAAACTGAGATAGGAGATTTGGCTGCACAAGGGGAGAGGGCATTATCTATACTGAGCTGGAGGGATCAAAGAGCAACAGCGGTGTTTATCGTGTTTTCACTGATATGTGCCATTTTTCTGTATATTACTCCATTCAAAGTTGTTGTGGTGCTCATTGGGCTTTATGTATTGCGACACCCACGATTCAGGTACAAGTTGCCATCGGTACCTGTAAATTTTTTCAAGAGATTACCAGCTAGTTCAGATATCCTTGTGTGAGATAGGACAGCAAATTCGCTAAATGCATCAAATAAAGTTACAGTTCCTCAAGTTCCAACTTTATCAATTTATGTATTTTTAGCACCAGGATTTTTTTATTTATTTGTTTGGTTATGAAATTTTGATAGTATTCAATAGTTATTGAAACAGAGGAAGAAATCAAGTGTAAGTATGACATATCAATATTCAATATGTAATATAAGGATGCTGATTTTAAGCTGAAAAAAATTGGTTTCAATTCTCAATCAACAATGGTGTCAACAAAATAGACGACCTAGCACTGGTTTCATTCTAGTAGGAACATCTTGAGCATTCATTTTTAAACATAAAATTTGGGAAATAAAAGTTGACCTGATTATGAGCACCTCAAAGTTTACATGTAGATTTTTCTACATGTGATAGTACTTCAAAAAAAAAAAAAGCCACACATATTCAGCTACATGAATCCGTTAGGGTTTAGGGAGATAATCAGAGAAATGGACCTGAGCGCCATGGATTTTAGTGGTGTTGTAGTTCTAGAAAGTGATGATAATCTTTTATGTCTATGTTTAACAACGACGGTGAACGCCACCGGAACCTCGGCGGAGCACCATCCACAAATGAATGTACTCTCTTATCTCTATTGAAGATTGTAACTGTAGATATTTATATTGTTTGGGCCGAGTTAAGTTATTTTTGGGCCAGACTAAAAGGTGCTGACATGACATTGAAGATGGAATCCGTTAACGGGCTTTACGGGTTAGTCTTATAGAGAAAGATCAATCCAGTTAAGACCAACGGATCTAGATATATTTGATCCGAAGCCGCTCCATTGCATCCTGAATAATTACATCATTTTTCTGATATTAACTTAGACCATTTGATCAGAGATAAATTATACTGGTAACACATTCTTGACTGGTTTCATGTAGATTTATTTCAATATATTGATAATGACTTCTTGAGTCTTAACTAGTTTCATGTTGATTTATTTCCTTTGAAAGTTTCATATCCCTAATATTCAAATGAACCATTCCTTGTGTTTCAAAAAAAATATCTTCTATTACCAAAAAGAAAAAAAGAAAAAAAGTTAGATTGCTTGATATTGAGACATTTATCTTCCTCTAATGATGAATACAAAACACTTTTATAATGATCGTTATTTTATTTGCATTACAAACCAAATGAATTGGATGTAATAATTAATATATGATTAGCTATAAAATGAGGGAAACAATTGTCATATATGAGTAAACAATTGTAGAATACAAAGGGGGAAGTAATTAAATTTAGACTATTCTCTAATTGTATCTTTCCTAGATCCACTTTGGTCAAATATTTCTACTTTGAATTTCAAATCGCCATGATACTTAAATAATAAAACGTCGCTAAAATTCAAAGAATTATCTATATAAAATCTCTCAAAACCATCTTTGAAAAATATGCCATCACTTTCCTTGGACAACTTTACATGCCATTTGCGCCTAGAAGAAACGCCTTCTAAAGTTGCGACTCCTGATGGTTCTTTCTCCATATGATCTATAAAATCTGGAGGAATTTTCTATAAAAGTTTGAAATAAAGTTAGACCTAGATATATTGCATGAATACGATATAAAATTAGAGGATAAGTAATAACAATAAAAAAGTAGTGAGACAATAAAGAGGGTTAAACACATTTTCATTTTCTTTACTATTAATGTAGAGGTGTTTGATAGCTTATTAAGGATTATGACTAATTAAATGATCATGCCCAAGTTATAATTGTTACATTTTTTTTATCTATTAAATTGTGTATTTACAACTTGGACCAAACTCAGACTAGAGAGAGCCCATTGGATATAGGTCCTCCTCAGTATGGTGGCTCCAATATAATTCGAACTTGAATTTCATCTCCATGGATTGAAAAATGTTACCTAAAATCTACTGGCATAATTTGACAAAGAGGAAAATGATTCTAATACTCAAACCCACCAAGCATTCCATTAAAAAATTGTGTTGTGATATGCATTGATAAGACTCCCTCAATTAATTACCACAATATCTTATTTGTCATAAAACTATTACTATATGTTATACCACGTGTAAATTATGAACAATATGTTAAGAGTTCGTGTATAGACAAGTATTAATGGGGATTTTTTTTCTTCCTATTAATATAAACGAAAACATTAGCTATCTCTCACTGATCATTTTCTAGATAGCCAAGCTCCTTCGTAATTTGCTACACTAAAGTCAACTTTTGCAAGAAGAAGAATTAATTAGTATGTTTGCTATATATTATTGATTTGCATAAACTCAACTTAAATTTATGAAGCAATTGACGTGTTTATCACTTTTGATTATCATACCTGCACCATGTGCACTGATCTAAATGTGAACAACATATTTAAAATAGCTATGTAAGAGATTAGGATTTGTCATGAACAATCGTAAACAAACATTGAAAAATTTAACAAGATCGTACATTTGAAAACATAGGGAAAATCAAAATTAAATTCTAATGATCTATTTATTTTTATATTTAAAAAAAAAAAAACCTTACCAATCCAGATATGCTCGAACCAGGAAAAATAATTTTGTAGAAACTTCTTGGTTTATAGTCGCGACTGAAAGACATTATGTTTCTTACAGATGTAGAGTTATCAATATATTAAAAAAATGAGAGAACTTTTGACTTAAATACTTGAAGATGATTCATATCAGGCCAGAATGCATTAAATCATATTTGCACAAAATGCACATACATATAAAATGTGGAAGGACTCATTAAATATAGTTTGCTTAAATGTATTTGCTTAAATATCATATTTGCACAAAATGCACATACATATAAAATGTGGAAAAAATCATTAAATATAATTTGCTTAAATATCATATTTGCACAAAATGCACATATATATAAAATGTGGAAGGAATCATTAAATATAACTTGCTTAAATCGTATAAAATGGACATACAAATTAAATGTATTTCTGAAATTTGACATCAAATTTGTGGAATCACTCTTTTTCTAGAAAGTAATTTATTGTTCTTTTGTGACTCTTTACACATGAAATTTATTTTTCAGATTTTCTTCTTTTTATAGCATTACATTTTTAGAAACAAAGTTGAAATTTTATTAATCACAATAATATTTCAATAACAATATCCAATGTAAAACTAGATAAATCAAAACCAACTAAGACATTTATAGAGGCCAATATCACAAACGAATTTAAATATATTTATTTTCTAAATTAGTAAATTTAATAAAAGTTATGTTGTATTATAAATCAAATACTTTAATTTATAAAGTTTATATTGTATTATAAATTCAATAAAAAATACTATTTATTTAATTAGTTAAAATATAATTTTATATTTACAAATTCTATTATAATTTTATTTATTTTTTCATTATAGAAATTAAATTATAAATGAATATGCAAAAAGATGCAATATTTATTGAAATTTATGGGAAATAATAAATTATATCAATTATTTTGGTAGTAAAAATATTTTTATCATTTTTATAATTTATAAGATATAACAATTAGCATCCAAATTTTAAAAATTATAAGATATTATAAACATAACAAATAATCCCAACTGGCAAAATTAGAACATTTTAGGGGTAAGGGGTTAATTGTAAGAAGGTGACAAACCTGAGGGAAATTTTTGTAATACCCAACACGTGAGGGGGATTTTTTTAATTAGGCCTTACCTCAGGGGGATATCCGTAATTTACCCTATTTTTTTTATCCATTTACAATCTTGTAATGGTGACTTAACCAACTTTCTTTATCTTGGTCTAGTTGTAATATATGTTTTTTAAAATCTTTTATGGTATTATTGTTTACTGGTAATTTTTTTTTATGTTTTGGTCTATATGATATTTCTTGTTATTTATTTGAAAATTTAATTAACACAAACTTATGTGTCGATATATTTTCTTTATTCATTTCATCCTCAAGTTAATTATTCCGTTTTCGTTAATACATTTTTTAATGAATTTTGCATTTAAGTAAACTTCACTTTCTTAGTAGTATTACTTTATCTTAAGTTATTTTTTGTCATTTTACAAAAAAGTAGAAAAAAAAATATCGAGTTTGTTACAAAAAAAAAAAAAAAAAAAAAAAACTCAAATAAAATTAGAACTCCATATTAGTTTATCTTAAATTAGTTTTGGTCATTTTATCGAAAATCGAAAATCGAAAAAATATCAAGTTTGCTATTTAAAAATTTTTGACACCCCCAAGCAAAATCGGCTAGGTTCGCCCCCGCTCATCACCCTTCCTAAAGATATGATAAACCCGGAAAACATCTAAGGACATTGATAAACGTTTAGTGTATTAACAAATTGGCCCTAACGCACTACGGTAAGGAGAGCGTTCGGTAATATATACTAAATATAGGATTAACAATGAAATGAGAAAAAAAAATATTATGAGTAAACAACTTCATATGGAAAAGAATACAAATGGAAAAGTAATTCAATCTCGACCATCTCTAGTTATATTTTTCCATCTTTCCTCGATCCATTTTGGTCAAACATTTTTACTTTGAATTTCAAATTGCCATGATACTTAAGGACTAAAACGTCATTAACTTCTAAAGAATTATCTCTATAAACCATCTTTGAGAAATACGACATCACCTTTCTTGGACAATTTTACAGACCATTCGTGACCGGAATAATTGCTTTCTAAAGTTGTGAGTCGTGATGGTTCCTCCTCCATATGATCTAAAAATTCTGGAGGAATTTTCTGCAAAAGTTTGAAAATAAAGTTAAACTTTATATAATGAAAGAATATGATATAAGGTTAAAGGATTGAACACATTTTCATTTTCTTTAGTATCAATTTAGGGCATGTTTGGTAGTCCACTAAGAATCATGGCTAATTAAATCATACACAAATTATAATTGGCGTATTATAGATTATGAGTTCAATCACTAAAATTTTACACTACTTAAAATATATAGTTGGGTCCAATCTAGCAAGAATGAGGGGATTCTTACACGGCCTCAGTACCTGGTTGATTAAATTAACATAGTTTCTTTTCTTTTTTTAGAAGACCGACCTATTAAAAAATCATGTTGTGACATGCATTAATTATACACACTCAATTAATTTGTTATAAAACCATTATTATACGTTATACAACGTGTAAATTATGAACAATATGTTAAGAGTTCGTGTATAGGCAAGTATTAATGGGGATTTTTTTTCCTATTAATATAAACGAAAACGTTGGCTTTCTCTCACTCATTTTCTAGATAGCCAAGTTCCTTGGTAAGTTGCTACACTAAAGTCAACTACTGCAAAAAGAAGAATTAATTAGTATGTTTGCTATATAATATTGATTTGCATAAACTCAACTTAAATTTATGAAGCAATTGACGTGTTTATCAATTTTGATTATCATACCTGCAACATATGCATGGGTCTAAATGTGAACAACATATTTAAAATAGCTATGTAAGAGATTAGGATTTGTCATGAACAATTGTAAACAAACATTGAAAAATTTAACTAAATCGTACATTTGAAAACATAGGGGAAATCAAAATTAAATTATAATGATCTATTTATTTTTATATTTAAAAAAAAATTACCAATCCAAATATGCTCGAACCAGGAAAAATAATTCTATAGAAACTTCTTGCATTATAGTCGTGACTGAAAGACGTGTCCTCCAGATGTAGAGAGTTATCAATATATTAAAAAAATGATAGAACTTTTGACTTAAATACTTGAAGATGATTCATATCCGGCCAGAATGCATTAAATCCTATTTGCATAAAATTCACATACATATAAAATGTGCAAGGAATTAATATACGTAATTTTCTTAAATGTTTTTTCTTAAATATCATATTTGCACAAAATTCACATACATATAAAATGTGGAAAAAATCATTAAATATAATTTGCTTAAATGTATTTGCTTAAATATCATATTTGCACAAAATGCACATACATATAAAATGTGGAAGGAATCATTGAATATAACTTGCTTAAATCATATAAAATGTACATACAGGTTAAATGTAATTCTGAAATCTGACATCCAATTTGTGGAATCACTCATTTTCTAAAAAGTAATTTATTGTTCTTTTGTGACTCTTTTCACATGAAATTTTATTTTTCAGATTTTCATCATTTTATAGCATTATTTTTTCAGAAACAAACTTGTAATTTTTACTAATCACCATAATATTTCAATAACAATATCCAATGAAATACTAGATAAATCAAAACCAATTAAGACATTTATAGAGGCCAATATCACAAACGAATGAGCTGGGACTGGGCCCCGTCCCAGAAAAATGCAAATATGTATAATTTGACAAGAAAAATCATCCGGCATTATGGTAGTTTGTATGTATGGAATGTAAAGGTAGCCTGGTAGAGCTTGGTTTGATTCCTAGACTGCAATGTTCTTTTTGTAATTATATTCTCCGTTTTGGCAAACTTTTTTTTTTTGTCCTTTTACAATCTTATAATGGTGACTCAACCAACTTTCTTTATCTTGGTCTAGTTATATATGTTTTTTCAAATCTTTTTATGGTATTATATTTTACTGGTAATTTTTTTTCCATGTTTTGGTCAATATGATATTCTTTGTCCTTTATTTGAAAATTTAATTAACATAAACTTATGTGTTGATATATTTTCTTTATTCATTTCATCCTCAAGTTAGTTATTCCGTGTTCGTTAATTGATATTTTTTAATGAATTTTGCGTTTAAGTAAACTTCACTTTCTTAGTAGTATTACTTTATCTTAAGTTAATTTTTGTCATTTTACAAAAAAATCGAAAAAAAAATAACGAGCATGTTACCAAAAAAACTCAGATAAAATTAGAACTCCATATTACTTTATCTTAAATTAGCTTTTATCATTTTATCGAAAATCGAAAAACTATCAAGTTTGCTATTTAAAATTTTTTGGCACCCCCAAGCAAAATTGTCTAGGTCCGCCTCTGCTCATCACCCTACCTAAAGATATGAGAAACCAGGAAAACATCCAAGGACTTTGATAAAAGTTTAATGTCTTAACAAATTGGCCCAAACACACTACGGTAAGGAGAGCCTTGGTTAATATATACTAAATATAGGATTAACAATGAAATGAGAAAAAAAAAGTATTTTAACAACTTCATATGGAAAAGAATACAAATGGAAAAGTAATTAAATTTTGGCCATCTCTAGTTATATTTTCCCATCTTTCCTCGATCCATTTTGGTCAAACATTTATACTTTGAATTTCAAATTGCCATGATACGTAAAGACTAAAACGTCATTAACTTCTAAAGAATTATCTCTATAAAACATCTCCAAACCATCTTTGAGAAATATGTCATCACCTTACTTGGACAATTTTACAGGCCATTCGTGACCAGAATAATTGCCTTATAAAGTTGCGACTCCTAATGGTTCCTCCTCCATATGATCTAATAATTCTGAAGGAATTTTCTGCAAAAGTTTAAAAATAAAGTTAAACTTTTTATAATGAATGAATACGATATAAGGTTAAATGATTGAACACATTTTCATTTTCTTTAGTATTGATTTAGGGCATGTTTGGTAGTCCTCTAAGAATAATGGCTAGTTAAATCATACACAAATTATTATTGGCGTATTATAGATTATGAGTTCAATCACTAAAATTTTACAATACTTAAAATATATAGTTGGGACCAATCTAGCAAGAACGAGGGGATTCTAATACGGCTTCAGTACCTGGTTGATTAAATTAGCATAGACAGACTGGATATTCTTTTTTTCTTTTCTTTTTTTAGAAGACCGACCCATTAAAAAATCATGTTGTGATATGCATTAATTACACACACTCAATTAATTACCATAATATCTCATTTTTCATAAAACTATTGCTATATGTTATACCTCGTGTAAAATATCACAAATTATGATTAATTTGTTAGAAGTTCGGGCTATAGAAAAGTATTCTTGAGAATTATTGTTTTCCTTTTAAAACGAAGAACTTGGCTATCTCTCACTTATTTTCTAGATAGTCAAGTTCCTTCGTAATTTGCTACATTTAAAGTTAACGTTTGCAAGTTGAAAAATTACTATGTTTGCCATATATTATCGGTTTGAACTCAACTTAAATTCGTGAATCAATTGACGTGTTTATCAATTCCGATTATCATACCTGCACCATATGCACGGGTCTAAATGTGATAAACACATTTCACATTGCTATGTAAGAATTAGGATTTGTCATAAATAATTATAAAGAAATATTGAAAAATGTAAATGGATCGTACAATTTAAAACATATGGGAAATTCTATATATATAATGAAAAAACTTACCAATCCAGATATATTGTAACCAGGAAAAATAACTTTGTAGAAACTTCTTGCATGGGAAATACAAAATTAAATTCTAACGATCTATGTATATATATATTTGTTTTATGAAAAAACTTACCAATAACTTATTGCATTATAGTCGTGACTGGAAGACATTATGTGTCTTCCAGATGTACATAGCTATCAATCTATTAAAAAATGAGAGAACTTTTGACTTAAATACTTGAAGATAATTCATATTTGGCCAAATGGATTATATCATATTTGCACAGAATACATACATATAAAATGTGGAAGGTTGTATTAAATATAATTTGTTTAGATTAAATGTTTTTCTGAAATTTGACATCAAATTTGTGGATCTCATTTCCCATAAAGTAATTTACTATTCTTTCATGACCCTTTTCACATGAAGTTTTTTTTTTCTTTTAATAATTTTATTTTAAGAAAGAAAATTGAAATTTTCATTAATCACAATAATATTTAAATGACAATAAATAATGTAATACTAGACAAATCAAAACCAATTAAAGCATTTATTGAGGCGAATTTGACAAAGGAATGAGTTGTCGCATCACCTTCCTAAAGATATTAGAAACTCGAAACTTATAACTTTAAGATTTCTGACCCATATGCAACCTGTATTCCAATACTCATCTTGCTACCATCGCTTCCACTACTTTGGGGTTCAAGAGGGAGATGATTGTAAAAAGTTGTCAAAAGTGACATTTACCTATGGATTTTTTCTGGCATAACCTTATACCAGTACACAACTCCCGACTTTTGTACAAAGAGGCATTAACTATTCATAGAGAGGTCTTCAACGCGCCAATGACCTAGTGATATGAATGGACACATTTGAAGTTATAGTTGTTTTAAAAACCCCAAACTAATTAAATGACCTTAAGGGAACACCTTGTGATCGAATCCAAAAACTAAAGGTTTCCGCTATGCCTTATAATCCAAACCAGTGGTACCAAAGAGCCCAATTGCGATGTTGTCGAACTTCTTCATGACCTGCTTGAACCAAGCCCGATCTCCGTATATTCTGAATCCACATTATTTGTAGCAATAGGTACGATGCCCAAACCTGACGAGTAAAGTTGGAGAAAAAAGTTGTGATTGATTGTATCCTGATCACCACCGTACCTTAAACATACAACATCATTGGCAGTGATATACACATTTTATATAACCCATATGTAACTTTAATTATGCTTTAATAGCCAACCTGATGATTAGAAAAATAAAAAAATAAATTTACATTTAAGCACCTTGTCGACATGGCCCGATCACCTAATCGGGTAGCCTGATTGTGAATCCATTACCATAGCACATGGTCCACGGTAAAGATGATCGACCTCGTCGGCCATCAGCCACACTGAATTTGATTGTTGACACAAATTCACGCCTATCGACTTCGACGTTTATGCCTCTTATCGAAACATTGAAACACTCCAAGATCTACACACATTTTAGGGTGGGTCGACACACATAAATTCCACCAAACATATCATAAATATGTATTTTGGCACCTACTATACAAGATCCATACCTAAGATTGTTATAAATGAGCTCCGGCGAGGTGGATATATAAGCGACAAAATAAAAAAGAGGTGAGAAAAGAAAGAATTGGTGACGAGAGTCTATACACTCTAAAATATTTTTGCATAAAAAATAAATTAGGTTACTACTTTCTATTTAAACTAGCAGAAGAAAATGAGATTGTTACAAATGAGCTCCGGCGAAGGCGGATATATAAGCGACAAAATAAAATAGAGGTGAGAAAAGAAAGAATTGGTGATGAGAGTCTATACACTAAAATATTTTTGCATAAAAAACGAATAAGGTTACAACTTCCTATTTAACTAGCAGAAGAAAATGAAATAAATGCAATTAACCGTAATTAACCAAAGAAATAAAATTTGATGTAGCATCCTTGAAGTCACGTATCAAATTTGTCTGAGATTTGTTATGCAACGACCTCTCGTTTCAAATTCTTCCACGTGTCACTTAATGATTTGTCCGTTTGTCTTCATCGAAACGATGACGTCTTGCTCAGTTATTACTCCAAATTAGCAGTCTTGATTCAATTTGTCCTTCATCCAACACTCAAGATTTTAATTAAACTAGATATTTCCATCCTACAATCACAAATCAAATCAGATGTATTCATGACATACTTAATAGTCTAAAATCGCGATTTACAAATACTACATGATGTTATTTCCCAAGACTCGATTTTTTTAGTTAAATATGAGATAGTTTACTTTCTTTCTAGTGGAACCAAAGAAAACGAAAACCCTTCCATCAACGGGCTGGTTGATTCTATTCGTAGGTTTTGGGCTTGTTGGCCCAAATGAAAATTCAAGCATGTAACTCGTAACGCAAATAATACGGCCCATAACCTTGCGTCTTGGAAATTTTGTCGTGTTTAGTCTACTTTTGTTAGACCACCAAACTCCCTTTAAATATTTTTTTTGATGGTTTGGCATGTATGTTGGGCCCAATAAAAAGACAAGAATTAGGAAAAAATAGAAATAAAAAAAAAAACTTAACCGTGCTAGCCAATGTAATTTCTCCTTAAAGTAGCAAGGCGATTTTAGTTGTTGCTTTCATGTTCTTTTTCACTTGGTTTAATGAAATTTACAGTCTTCATCACTGATTCCGCTCTCTAATTTTGGGAAATTCTTCATTTCATTGAAGAAAATCTTGGACTTTCAAGGATTCCCCCACTCCCTCGAATGCAATCTTGATTGAAAATGTCAGAAACGTCATCGCAAAGCCAATCATCGCAGAAAGATTTAATTGGGTCCTACTTCCTCAGTATCTGGCTCAAGAACTCCAAAACCCTAAACCTAGCACCGAAGTCCGAAGAGGAGGAAGAGGAGGAACTCCGTACGGCGCTTGACACTGTAAAGAGCTCCGGTGGTTTCTCGTTAGTGGGCCCCGACAAGCTTTCGGTGTCCTATCCGACTGTTGATTTGCACGGATACGACGTCGGTGTGGTGCAGGCCAATTTCCCTGCGCCCTCAAAACGGCTGCTTTATTACTTCGAGATACATGTGAAGAATGCAGGGGCTAAGGGTCAGATTGTCATTGGATTTACTACCCCTTCGTTCAAACTCCCACGTCAACCGGGGTATTTTACAGAAATGCCATTTCACGTTGTAATTTTGTGTAGTTTGTGTAATTATTTTCAGGAATTTCGAGATTATGTGTTTAGAATTGAGTGTATATTATAATACTTTTGGATTCTTGCATTTCTGGATTGTTATTATTACTTATATTTTCTTATGAATTGTGGGAATAATTTGTGCTTAGCTGTTTTTCTATTATTTCTTCCTTCTCGAATTCTTGCGAACAGTATTTCTGTGTTGGATGAAGACGAGTTGATAGAAGATGGGTATACTTGTCAATATGTTAGATACGGAATTGGAAGTTGTTATCTATAATTTATTATTTACTTCAGATTTTAAGAAAATTTCATTGGTTTAGTAGTCTTTAGGCTATGTTTGGTTGGTGGATTTCAGTGAGTAAAATGATGAGAAAAATGAAAACCGAAGACGAAGCTCAATGTTCTATCATTTGATGCAAGGAAAAACATTTTCCACAACTTTTTACTCACTAAAATTCAAGAACCAACATACCCTTAATGTACACATAGTTTTTAGTTCTGGTTTAATAATTATCTATATTCATTATTTGAGGTCCTTGATGAATCTTTATCTGATAGATGGGAAGCAAACAGTTATGGATATCGTGGTGATGACGGAATGCTTTATCGCGGACATGGGAAGGGAGAAACATTTGGCCCGACCTTCTCAACTGGTGACACAGTAGGTTGTGGTATCAACTATGCTTCACAAGAATTTTTTTTCACGTAAGATGATCTTTCACTTTAGGCTCATCTACACGCATCTTTTGCTTTGGGTCTTGGTGTTTGAGAATAATTGCTAATCAACCTTTTGCTAACTTCTAATGGCATTGTAGCTCATTCTATTTAATTTCTGGAAAACTAACCTTTCCTTTAATTTTGGTTCTGAAAAATTTCTCCTGACCTTTTTAACAGGAAAAATGGGGCTGTAGTAGGCTCTGTGTATAAGGACATCAAGGGTCCATTGTTTCCTACAGTTTCTGTCCATAGCCAACATGAGGAGTATGTATCATCTCGAAACATTTTCTTACTTCTCTTCCATGTTTATTATGTGTACATGCTACTCCTCCTTTGTCATGATAATACATTATCAAAGGAGGTCAATATACTGATAGTAGTTCTCACTTATTCTATTATGACAGGGTGACTGTGAACTTTGAAAAACAATCATTTGTTTTTGATCTTGACGTAAGTTTTACATCCTTTTCTCTTCAATGAACAAACTGAATTTCTCTCTAAATTATTGTTCGCTGCCTAAATCATGTTAGTTGCTTAAAGCATTTGTTTACTGCGCAAGTCGTGTTAGTAACAACATATATTCATTTCTGAAACATTTTTCCTTAAATCTGATTTTTTTTTAATTATGTCTCAAGTATAGCTAGATAACTGTTATGAAGTTTTAAGATGTTCGTTTGTCTTTTAACCCTCATCTTCTTATCATGGGCTTATTTCCATTTGATGCCTGATAGTATTAGGATCCGTATCTTGATTTTGGGAGTGCTTGCAGTTGCTGAAAAAAGCACTTTTCAGCTTTTGGGGTAAAATGTGCTTAAATAGTGTCAATATCACAACTTTGGTTTCTATTTCTCTTAAACAAGCCATAAAGGACTGAAAAGCAAAAGCAGCAAGGAGGCTTATTCTAGCTGTTGCTTGCAGATTTTTTCTCATAATTTGCTAGCACCTCCTACTTCTACCATTATTTTCTATTAAAATGCAAACACCACCTACTTTCTATCCTCAACTACTTTTGTGATTTTTCAAGAATCTCTACTTAAAGTAAAAATTGAAGCATGTGATGGCACCCCCTTTATACCACTATTTTGTGGGTTGAACTAAAGAAGACAAATTAACTCAAATCCTCTTTAGTTTTTCTGCTGGAAGGTCTTTGACTGTAAAACATTAGTTTGATTACTTAATTCTCATGTATCATCTTTTCCCTCAATTTCACTATTCCTGAGAAAAGAAAATATATCTGCTGGAATGGGACTGTACCTTGTTGTATATTTTCCTTATTATAATTTTTCTAAATCTGCTGGCTTATTTCGTCTATTGATCAGGCGTATGAAGCAGAATGCAGAGAAAAAGATCAGTTGGAAATTGACAGTATCTCAATGTCAAAGGACCCGAGTTATGGGTAAGTAAGAAATTGTTATATCAAATTTCAGGATCTGAATAGATAATATCACACAGGTTTTGATTAGTGAACTTCCGTGAAAAGTAAACCTGTCTTCATTACTGATTGGGCCTTTCTTTATATGCCCGCTTTAATGGAATTCCAAATTTGTGAATTTTTATTCCTACTGCCACATAGTTTAGATGATTGTGCTGATGCTTTTTCGATATCGTCTTAAAATGTATTGATGCCTTTTCCAAAGCTAAAACTTCCCACTGGCAATGTCAACTTCCTGTAATGTGTTCATGTTATTAATGCTGAAATCTACAACAAAGATCACAATATTACTTTTACTTTATTGTTGAGTCATTTTAGTCTTGACTTTCTGGGGTCTGCAACTGATACTCATTTTGTTAATTACACTGGTTTTTGTTTCTCCAGAATTGTTCGGTCCTATTTACAACACTATGGATATGAAGAAACTCTTAATATGCTTGATGCTGCTGGTGAGAGTAATATTCCTCCCATTTCTGCAGTTCCAGAAATTGGTTCTAATGACGAAGACAGTATGTATGCATTGAATCAGAGGAGGACTCTTCGTCAGGTATGACCTAAAACATATTTCTTGTCTTTTATCTTATGAAGTAGTTTATAATCTGAATATTTTTGAATATTGGTTGCTGAAATTCCTTAGTCATGGAGTTTTTTTTCTCCTTTTCTCTTTCCTCCTCTTCCTGAGTTTCATGATTGCAATGGCTGAAATGTATGTTATCTTTATGTTCTCGTGTAACTGAACAATTTTGGTAATATGTTTCAGACCAAATTTCATCTGAAGAATGTCTGGAATGTATGAATGTGCCGTTTCTTTGTTTAGCAAATTCTCGAATCATAATTACAGTTTTAACTTAAGAATGGCAAAACTTGCCTTAGTTATCTTATCCAAAAAAAAATTAAGAAAAATGTGTTGGTTAACCATAGAGATGTTGATATCTTGTTCTTCTTGGACTTAGTGGTATACATACTATACAATTATCGTACTTGGTACTAAGCTCAAAAACACGTGATTTCACCAGATAGTATTTTCCTCGTATTCATAGAATTTAATTCTGCTCTATCAGCAATTTTAAGAAAAGTTTATTTTTATAGAATTTCAATATGCTCAAGTTTGTATAGAAGATGCTCTAAATTAAGCTTTTAGTTTTGATATGGACACAAAATATAGTAGATGGGAAGTCTACTATGGTGCTCTGCAAGATTTTTTTCGTAAGACAAAAATGAATAACTTTTATATCAGCAGCTAATTTTTGTAAGTTCTGCAACTCTAAACTATTTCATTTGAATCAAATTTCAGCATTCGGAATGTTTAATGCTATGGGTCTCACATACCAAATAGCTATTAACATGTGAATTTGTTTATGTTATTTGTTACATCCTTTTTTATGAGTTTAGGTGCTGATAAGTTTTGCTACTGTTTGTTGACTCTTAGCCTGTCCAGCATCCCTTAGTTTACCCTCATTAAGCTGTTCTGTACATGACATATTATAAGTCTATTAGTTGATACCTCATGAGGTTGATGTTTATGTTTGAAGTTCTCGAAATCTTTTGCTGAATACAATTTTCTGCACAGACTTTCATGATTTCCATATGCTATTACTGGTCTTTGTTACTATTATGAGAAGTGGCTCCCAAATTTTCTACATAACATATTTATTGATATCTTCTTTTCTTTGTCCCATAGCTAATAAGGCGTGGTGAGATAGATGAAACATTCTCTAAACTTCAAGAATGGTATCCTCAGATTGTTCAGGTATATGATCTCAAGCTTTTGCTTCACAGAATTCCAGTCTTGATTTGTTTATGTAATGAATTTCTTAACTGCTTTTTGATAGGAAGAACTTGAAAATATTACCTTTCAAAATCTCTGCTCCTTTTGAAAATATGGTGTGTAATTACATTTATAAAACCAGCATGATGTGTGTGTATTTTCTGAAAAAGAAAGCTTTTCTCCTCCCATACCACTCGTGTAAGTAAACTATCTTCAGTGACTTCCGGTTAGCCATGCAGTTTTTGCACATCGTTTTATTGCTTGTAAACATGATAAGGTGATACCTCTTCCTTGTAGTATGGTTTCTCCTTTTATAATAACTACTGTGTCTCAGATTGTTAGTAAATTTCTTTTGTTTTTGTAATTAAAATTTTCAAAACATTTGACAGTTAGTATTGCTTTCTGCAGGATGACACTTCAACTGTTTGCTTTTTGCTGCACTGTCAAAAATTTATCGAGCTTGTCCGGGTATTCACATTTTCTTCTGTAGTTTATGGACGTCACAGTTGTATAAATCCATACTTCTTGTATCCTCCATGCATAAGCGCTACCTCCTATTTTCAACTTATTAAGGCATATCGAAGCAAATCCAACAGCATCCGTGATGCAGTAGCTAACATAATTTCATCAGATAATGATATGCCTTAATAAGTTGAAAATAGATAAATATCATCTAAAATTGTTACATATATATACAATCTATAGTACAAACTTTAAAGGAGAGAAAGGATGCCGATCAAATAAAGTAGAACGTGTTACTTCATACATTACCATAGTTCAATTTAAAATGTCTAGATCATCATGATGAGGTAGCCTATGTCTTGCTTTGCCTATACAATTCAGGCTTATCACAGCTTTTTTGGAATGCTAATGATATTCCACATTCTTTTATGAGGTCTGGACTTATGTTCTATTTACAAAAGGTCTCTATTTACTTGAAGTTAGATATTTAAGCTGTGGATATCTTTCTCTGCAGGTTAAGAAGCTAGAGGAAGCTGTAATGTATGGCAGAAATGAATTTTCCAAGTTCGAGAAATTTCCGGAGTTTGATGATCTAGTTAAGGTAGCTAGAAGGAGACTTACTGTTTGTCATTATTCTTCCGTAACATTTTTCCTTTGTAACATAAGCACCATTCTCTTCATCTGCTAGGATTGTGCTGCTTTATTGGCATATCAACACCCGGAGAACTACTCTGTTGGATATCTTCTTCAAGAATCTCAAAAAGAGCTGTTGGCAGATGCAGTGAATGCTAAGATTTTATCTATGAATCCCAACGTAAAAGATGCAACAATTTGCGTGAACTCGGTTCTTGAGAGGCTAATAAGACAGCTTGGTGCTTGCTTTATGGAAAAGAGGGCCTTGAATGGGGATCAAGGTGAAACTTTCAATTTGCACAAAATTCTCGACAGTGCCGGCCCGACATATTAGGGGGCCAAAGGCAAAATGTAAATCGGGGTCCTATTCTACATATTTTTTCACTTTGGCAGTTTGTTAAACACTGAAATATACTATATTGGTTCTCCTACTTCAATTGATTGTATCCAAATCAGGCGTACAAATATGAAGCGCATATAGTTTGTGAAAGAGTTGAATCGGATAATAGATTGTTCAAATTTTATTTCGCTTATTTAAATCCTTGCCATAAAAGTTTTGATTCATTATCTTTTTTTTTTAATCAATTGCTTTTTTAATCTTGAGATATTTTGACACTGTACTACTTTTTTATACTATTACTTTGATATTAATAATGAAAATAAGATCAATTGATTTCTATTCATCAAAATTCAGGTATATATGTTGATTGGACTGGAAAGGAATGAAGGGACTCTTTTTCATTTAATCACGTGAATTGCGCTCTCACTCTTTCTTTTTTCCTTTTCTTAGTTAAATTAATTAAGGAAAGAACAAAATCATACAAAAAGACAACAGAAAGTCTTACATTACATAGGTTGATTAATTTGTCCCTATCCTCCCTTTAATCGATCTCTTTAATTTCTTTCTCCACCACTCCAAAAAACCAGAGCTTCCATCTTCCATGTGAAAGCTCCTCCGATCCTCTCCCCCCACTGCCGGCGCTACGTACCTCCGGTACATATCTAATTAATCTCTATCTGTACTTGAAATGTTGTTCTGAATTAATTTTGTAAAAACATGGGAAATAAATAAGGTTTGTTTTACATTGGTAGTGTCTAGTGTTCCTTTTTTCTTTTTTATTTGGTTAAAAAAATTATGCAAATGGAAGAGGGAGAATTCATATTTTTGAGGTCATTCTTGATATATAGGCAATATTTTATCAACGTCACATACGTACGTAGATCATATGAGAGAAGAATATCAATATCATGCAGCATGTGTTGGGTCTAATGGGAAAAAGGGAGTAGTCTCCCACGGTGTGACGAACCTAAGTTCATATTAATCCCTGCCGGGAGAGATGATCACCTAATGTACTCAATCGTGCCTCAAAAAGGATTAAGTCAGGTCCTAATGTCTATAAACAGAATTTGTTGACAACAACGTACTAAATGTTGTTGCAAGATATGTTAATGATTAGATATGTGCTCTTCGTATCGATTACTTGATACAGATAGCCAAGTGATTAATGCCATTCATATTTCACTCTAATGTACACTAAAATCTTTTTTCTGTAGCTGATTTTCTATAGCCTTGACAAGAATGAATAACTCAGCAGTTTTTTTATAGCTTATTCTTTTAAATGATTACTGTACATTTCAACAGGCGGGTGGCTGGCTTGTTCAGGGAATGAAAAGCGCGGAAGGATTATCAAACTTCACATACAACAATGGGACACATTTGCCAGTTTTCTCCTTCCTTAGCTCTACTAATTCCGCATCCTATTCTACTGATTCTTCCGAATCAAAAGGGAATGATCTAAAAGGTTCCGAATTAAGTCTTATTAATTACCATCATCAACGTTGCTCGTCTGAAAGCTTTCTTATAGAGGAGCAACCCTCTTGGCTCGATGATCTCCTTAACGATTCAGAAACAACGTTTATACATAAAGTTGGTCACCGGCGCTCAGCCAGTGATTCTCTTACATACTTTGGTGGTACTGGTGAAGCAAAAAAGACTTTTAACATTTCCATCAAGACCAAGACAAACTCATTAGATGAGACAAATAATCAGGTTTTGCACCAATCCCATCAAACAAATTTCTCAAAAATCATCATGTATGTTTGTTATTTGTAGAAGAGATTTTAGTCCAAAAAGTGACGCGCGTGAAGCTGATATTTTGCAGGATTCAGAAGAAAAAGTATCTGGTTTAGCTTTAGAGAGGATCACAGACGAAGTTAGTTCATTAAACCTCGATGGCTCTACTGATAGAGCTAGTGGTTCTCAAGTTAAAACTTCTGCAACAAAGACAGAAGCCAAACGTGCTAAACAGTAAGGACATGTTTGGTAGATTGAATTATCAATATTGTTATTGTCTTCTAGGACCTATAAATGGAAGTTATTGGCATAAATTAATCATGTTCTCTTTGCAAATGAGTAATGAGAAGTTATAATATATATGCTATGATTTGAAATCGAATATTATAAGGCCATTTTCATGTTTAACTTACTTCATAGCTAGATAGAGCACAATATATGCTTAATCTTGACGCGTTTTATATTATATAGGAACAATGCTCATAGATCACGTCTGAGGAAACTTCAATACATAGCTCATCTTGAAAAAACTGTTCAAACTCTACAGGTAAACGGTCTTTGAATTTCTTCGCAATTATTCTATTTGGCACTAAGACTTCATTTATTTTGTCCTGTTTCGTATAACGACAGACAGAAGGATCTGAAGTTTCTGCTGAGCTTGAATTTCTTGAACAACAAAACATTGTCTTGACCATGGAAAATAGAGCACTGAGGCAACGTTTAGAGAGTATATCCCAGGAGCAGATGATCAAACACTGTAAGTTTATGTCTATGTATTAATATGATATTAGAGCCAGAATCAGGATTATGTTCGATTTTTTCACCATCCATTTATGAAAAAGAGTTCTATATATCTGTTATATTCATAGGGTGCACATGGTACAATTTTGTGCATTTTTTACAGAATTTATACTATACAAATTGGTGCGGTTTAAAATGTTCAATATCAAAATCCGGCTTTTAGATGGTTTTCATATCGTTTCTTCTATTTGAGAACACTAACTTAACTTTGTTGTCTCAATTTGGTTTGAAGGGGAGCAAGAGATGTTAGAAAAAGAAATCGCGAGGTTGCAAACTATGTATCATCTACAGAAACAACAACAACAATCGCACCCAAAACAACGTAAAAACAGAAGTAGAGATCTTGATCAAGTGAATATTGATTTTCCAATAAAGAATTACAAGGATGCCAGTTCCAGCAAAAGTTCACTTAATGGTTCATTTCACATTTAAATTTGATTTCACTTCCACCAGATCCGTTTTTCCCTCTTTCACTCATTGTTTCTTTTTTTAAGACTATTTGATTGATCTCGAGGCCTATGGCTTGACAATTTATAAGCACTAGCTAGCTTTAATTTGTTTGGTAGATTTTTTTTCAATTATTTATTAGTCTATTATGTTGGGGTAGGCAGATTGTTTAAGTGGTTGTTGTTACTGTACATCTAAGTTTGGAGTGGATATTTGAAATTCTTTCATGTACATATACTTTTAGATCCCTAATGTTTAGAAAACTCCATTCCATACACATTTAATCACGAAGGAAGATATGTCAGTTATGACATAGTGAAAAGTGATCAAAAATTTTCAAGAGGAATTATTCATTTTTCCAAACTAAACACACAAAAAACAAATGTTTAAATATTTTTCATGCGCAACAGTTAAGCAAGCAAACTTTTAGGTAGGGACTTTTTAGTTTTAGTGTGAGGAACTATCAAATTGATTCACATATTGAGTTAAAATATAAAGTTGTGTTTGAAAGCGACTCAAAAATCTGCGACTCTACTATTAATGTGTCATCAAATCGGATGCTACACCTATAACTCGAAGAAATGACCCTCGCTATCGGACAAAAAATATCCACCAAAAAAATATCCACCACAAAATCTTATAAAATGAGTTTAATATAAAATTTATATTCTTCTCACACTCCATAAAAAAAAAAAGTTCACAATAATAATTTCCTACCAATCAACAAAACAAATCATAATCTCTATAGTTTTTCATTTTACTAGTTTAAGCAAATAATTTTTTCCTAATCTTCTCAACCAAACATTATAAACTCTTTAATCGGAGATAGAATGGTTTGCCATATTAATAACTACATCCATGTGCAACCCGCTTTATTGTAAAAAAAGGTTATCTTCTTGTGTGCATCCCTTTATTAACTGTAAGAAAAAAGATGACTACTTTTCCTTGTATTCAAACCGAGAAGCTACCACCGACTTTAACTCCCCCACTACCCCACCTTCACTAATGCATTTCCTTTCCTTTGTCCCGTGTTTCTCGCCACCCACACGATTCGAAATTACACTCTCTGTATCTCTTCACAACACTGTAGCAATACCCACTAGTGTGTGTCTGTGCGTGTGTGTTTTTCTCTTCTCCCCCCTTCACTTCAGGTGCAGGGAAAGTAAAATCAAGAAAATAAAAAGGAAACCCAATTGATGATAATTGATAAATGACATTTTTCTTGATTGAGGTTAAAGATCTGAGCTTTCCCCCAATACCTCAACCCCACCACTGATTTCAGGAAAAAACCCATATTTTTATATATCATTTGGGTATAAAATTATGCATGGGTTAAGTCGCCTGAGCAATGGGGTGAGTTCTGTATCTCCGCCGTCTTCTCCCCGCCACCGTGGCAGCCGCGGCAAGAGCGCTGCCGCCAGCCCCACCACCTCTCCCGGTGCTTCCGATGTGGGGTGTAGTTTCAAGGGTAGTATTGGTGGTGGTGGTGGTGGAAGGGCGAATATTAAGAATGTGGTTGAGAGGTTGGGATATTTTTTGATTTCAGCATTGTATAGGAGGAGAGGGGTGCTTTTGTTTGCTCCCTTATTATACATTTCAGGCATGCTTTTGTATATGGGAACTCAGGGATTTGATGTCATTAATAGTGTAAGTAGTAGAGGTGTTCGTGATGTGGTGGGGCCGGGGTCGGTTTATCGTAGTCCTGAGGTCTTTGAGAAGCTCTGGCCTTTTATGGAATCTGAAAGCAACCGAACCTCGAATGTGGTAATTTCGTTTGCTTTATTGTTTTCACTGGTTTCGAGTTTGTTGTGTTTATAATTGTTGCATTATAGTAATTTTTTGGTGGAGTTTATGTTAGCAATTGTGGTTTGGTAGGATTTTTAGGCACATTTTGGTTTAAAAAAATGAAAAGCAGCTGAAAGTTTCTATTTTATGACTTTCTTGGAAAGTTTAAAGCTAACAAAGTCATTAAACATACTTCAATTTTAACAAGGGATGGAATTTTCTCTTGAGAACATTTTGACCAACAAGAAGTCATTCGTACAGTTGGACAAGTTAAGGCAGGACAAGTTAAGGCAGCGGAGTGATAAATCAACTATACCTTATTTTTTTAATGTTATCAGTTAAATTTGTTTTCGGACTTATATAACTCACTATCTTGGGATAATATGCAGTTAATGAATGTATGGAATCCAAAATTGCAGCAAAATTGGAAGCCTTGTATCGAACAAACTGTTTCCTCATCAGGTTTGTAATAAGATCACCCATCTTTTTTAGTCAATCAAATGCTCTGAGTTGCAAGGTTCGAGCATTCTTGTAAATGTCCATGCTGTGGTTGTATCATTAGAGTAACATAAAATTACTTCTGTGCATGAAGGACTCTCAGGGTTGCCAAAGTCAAATGGTTACCTAATAATTGAAGCAAATGGTGGGTTGAACCAACAACGATTATCAGTAAGTCGCTAATAAATTAAAGTCTCAAGGGCATTAAACTTCAAAAAATGGTGCTTTGACTATTCTCTTTGTTTGTTACCATTTTGTGAACTGTATCCGCGTGTCATCTAGAATGTTTATGACAGCTGTTGAATATCTCAATTCTTTTCTTATCATTTTGGCCATGAATGTTGTCTGCATTTGGATAAAATTATGTTCTTGAAGGTTTATGTATGCGGGTATGCGTTAATTTTGAGAAACAGCCTGTAGATAAACCAAATATGCTATTTATCTGACAAGAGAATTTTGAGGTTGAAAGAGGTTAAACAAGAAGACTTAATAAAGAACAAGCAAAATTGAAGTAATTTAAGGTAGTATCTGCTGATGATAGTTGGTGAAGATTAGTTTGAAATGGCTGGGGCATATTCAGTTATGAAGGCGTTAATGCATCTGTTGTGAAAACCTAAATAGAACTTATATTAGGTAAACCTATATGAAGAGTTGACATAATATCAAATTTTCAATTGGTCATGTTGTGGCTAAACTTATGATGTCCTTAATTGGAGTGGATATTATCAAGTGAAAATAGATGATCCATGTGATAAAACATGTTTAATATAGAAGAATATTTGGTTCAGCTGAGTTGCAGCGGAAGTTGCGTGGAAATTTGAGCTTCTCTTGTTTGGCATCCGTTTGTTTTCTCAGTTATCTTAGTAGATATGTCTTTATATGTATATGCATGTCTGTGTATACAAAGGCGGAGCTAGAATATGAAACTAGGGGCTGCGAGATTATGTTGAATAATTATTACTCCCTCCGTTTCATATTAATTGTCACATTTCTTGTTTTCGCACAGATTAAGGAACCTCATCATTACATAATTTTTATATTAAAATGTCTAAAATACCCTTTATAATGATGACTACTTTTTAATTTTTTATTAGTGGATGGTGACCATTGAGTTTCCCAACTTAAATGTGAAAAAGGGGCAAAATTGGAAAAAAATGCTTTGAAAACCCAAACATGTCAATTAATTTGGAACAAAAAAAATTGACAAATGTGCCAATTAATATGAAACCGAGGGAGTATCATTTATCAATTTAATTATATGCATATCTACGTAGTTTTTGTCGAGTTTATATCTTTCTCTTTAATTTATTAATTGTGCATTATAATATATTGAAACTTAAAAAGAAATTGATTTGAGTACTACAAATAATCTTGTAAAGTAAAATGATTGTGAAGCTGTTAAGAATATATAAAATAGCTCTATATAATGAGAAATCAATAATTTAATATTTATAGATCATAAATAAGACGACACTAATGTAAAGGTTATTCAATAATTTAATTGATATATCATAAAGTGTATTCTACATTTTTTTCATAATTTCGAATTCATTAATGATTGGATTAATATCAAATATTTGATAAAATTCTTTCTATTGTTAAAGAACTAGATAAAAAAAAAGTACAAAGTTTAGAAATACAATGAATTGCACCAATTTATGAAGAGAATTAAGAAAAAAGAAGAATAATGAAGGTTATTTTGGAATTGTTTGAGCTCAGTTTAATATACTATCAAACCAAGCTTGAACGACTTCTTTTGAAACTCGACTCGAGAAGCTCAAAACATCACATATATATGTATGTTGATAAATCATATTCGAGTTGGACTTGTGCTCGGCTAGATTTAAACTCTTTCGAGCACAGTTAAAAACTTAAACCATCTCAAGCAAAATCTAAAGTTCGATAAGAAAATTAAATCAAACTGAAAAATACTTTGCCCCAATCTAACTTATACCAGTTAGAATGTGCCAAGTGTATAAAGTACATTGTTATTAAGAAAGCACACTATGATTTCTCTTGCTTGACCCTTCCACACGGTAGTTATTACTAGCAATAATTGAAATGCGTGGAGGCTGGGATATGTGGGGGTGTCCTTGGTTCAGCCTCTGTGTGTATGTATAAATGTGTGTTGACTGCGAAAAATAGATAATAGATGTAATCTTTCATTGTCAAGGACATGTTTGCATTGTAGATTACCTAGTGAAAGAGGCACCACTTTAATACTAAAAAAGTCTCGTGGAAGGGAATTGAGATGTGCATCTATGAACATTAAGATGGTTTCATTTTCCTTTTCTGTTGCAGATATGTGATGCAGTGGCTGTGGCTGGTTTGCTGAATGCTACACTTGTTATTCCCATATTTCACTTAAATAGCGTTTGGCAAGATTCCAGGTGAGGATCAAATTATATCCTATTTTTCTTATCAGAGTTAACTAGCTCATCGTAATTTTTGTTCCTAATATAGAGATTATGATATTTTGTTTCCTTCTTTCTTTTTCTTTAAGTTTAAGATGTTAGGCGTCTATACTTTATGTCATTTGGCAAGGCATCTATATTTGTTTAGGCTATGTTTGTTTTTCCGATTTCAATGAGTATATGATAAGGAAAATGAAAATGAACTAAAAATGAAGCTTAGACTTCTATCATTTAATGCAAGAAAAACATTTTACCTAAAATTCAAATTATATGATCTTGTTCTTTGACTATACTATCTCCAAAAAAATTCTTATCAGTATTGATATGTGCCTTACTTCTACGAGGGTAAGATTCATGATATGTTGATCATTTATTATAATAATTTCATTATATGTCTCTTTTGCTATGTGTAAGATGATATCTACTTAATCCAAGTTTTGCTAGTCACATAGTGCTTGGCTGCTTTCACTTGATATTTCCTCTAGGTTATATGGCAACCACATCCCAGCCAAAAGTACAACTAAAGCAACCTCACCAAAATCATATATTGCACTTAGTTTTAGCCCTGTAATGTAGTTAATGAAAACATTAAAATTCTTGTGGAGAAGTGTTCAGCTTTGTGCTATTTTTTATGAATGACCAATCATAGTTAGCATAATTCTGAATTTGTGAATGACCTGTTTTTAGTACACTCTGTTACACTCCATGCTGTTCCTGAGCTTGTCAATCACTAAATATTGGGATATGTAACAAACATGTTTCCTTTTCCCCCTATCTTTTGCAGCAAATTTGGGGACATATTTGACGAGGAATTCTTCATATATGCGCTTAGAAATCACGTCACCGTGATTAGAGAACTTCCGGAAGATATACTTCAGCAATTTGACCATAATATAAGCAACATAGTGAATTTGAGAGTAAAAGGATGGTCGAGCCCTACTCACTATCTTCAAAAGGTTCTTCCAAGGCTGTTGGAGTTGAAGTATTGATCTCTCACCTTTTCTATTCCATAATCTCTTTTCCATGTTTGCCTATAACTTCTGAAGATGGGTCTTAATTTCATAATTTTGGGGCAGGGCTGTCAGGATTGCGCCTTTCTCTAACAGATTGGCTCATGCAGTTCCTCCATACATCCAAGGGCTTCGATGTCTTTGCAATTTTGAAGCACTGAGGTTTTCAGAACCTATACGTATGCTAGCTGCTAAGATGGTTGATCGAATGGTTAAACATAGTTCGAAAAGTGGGGGGAGATATGTTTCTGTACATCTCCGTTTTGAAGAGGTGCTATTTTTAATCCGCTACTTTAATTTGAGAGGGAAAAAAAAAAGAATTTATAATTATTGTTGTGTGAAAGTTTTTGGACTAATACACACTTTCTTCTACTAATGAAGGATATGGTTGCATTTTCGTGCTGCATATACGATGGTGGTGAAGAAGAAAAGCATGAGATGGATATTGTTCGAGAAAGAAGTTGGAGAGGAAAATTTCGGAGAAGAGGTAGGGTTATAAGACCAGGTGCCAATCGAGTGGATGGGAAGTGCCCTTTAACTCCACTAGAGGTATGATTAAGAATCATAAAAACTATACAAACTCGCTCCTCATTATTCTCAATATATTTTTACTTTCTTCTCCTTTCTCATGTTAAGGTAGTTGCGTGCTATATCTTTTATCTACCTTCTTTTTCTTTCAAATATAGATTCTATGCACTTTATAAAAATGATATTATTGAGCGACCATTTAAAAGTTTAAGTTGTCAGAGAGGAGAGAATTATTTTCCTTTGAATTGATTGTTTCTAATATACTTTTATAGGTTGGAATGATGCTTAGGGGGATGGGATTCGATAACACAACCTCACTATATGTTGCTGCTGGAAAAATTTACAAAGTAGAGAAGCATATGGCTCCTCTTAAACAAATGTTTCCACATCTAGAAACAAAGGAAACTTTAGCCTCCGTGGAAGAACTTGCTCCCTTCATGGTAAAACTCTATACGAAGAATTACAATTTTTTTACTTTCAAAAGGTCTAGTGTTGACAGTATTATCTTGTTATTCAGGGCCACTCGTCAAGGTTGGCCGCCTTAGATTATACAGTCTGCCTCCACAGTGAAGTTTTTGTTACCACTCAAGGTGGTAATTTTCCCCATTTCTTGGTGGGCCACAGACGATATGTTTATGAAGGACACGCCAGAACAATAAAACCTGATAAAAGGAAGTTAGCTAATTTATTTGACAGCCCAATTATCAGGTATAATCTGCTTACTTACTCCACTACTCCCCAGTTGTTTTTACGGTCTAATAATTGGCTACTAACAGTATTTGCGTATATCTGTACAGATGGAAAGACTTTAAACGGCAATTGCAGGATATGCTTCATCACAGTGATGCGAAGGGGATTGAGCTGAGAAAGCCAAGTAGCTCCCTCTACATGTACCCCATGCCAGATTGCATGTGTAAAAAATCAGAAGCCAAAATCGAGCATAGTAACACGACTAAATTACTTAATTAACTGAAGCATACATAAACCTTATAATAGTTCAAAGGTTCATATAGTTTCTTACATTTATATATAGCAGCATTGAGTTATAGTTGTAGCATTTATATAGCATTCATTTCTTTACAACTTTCATCGATTGTGTGCATTGATTCCGCAATGCCTAATATTTAATTACTAGCTTTGTAATAGATACAGTTCAGTTGGTAATGAAAATCATTCTTTCTTGAAGGATTTGATAGCTTTGAAGATGGAGATTTTATGGTTGTTTGCCTTTTCATATACTTTTGGTTTAATCTTTCTGAATTGTATGAGGTTCTATTCTGGGAATTTTTTTGTTGCAGGTTTGTGATTTACCATAATGTAGGGGCAAAAGCAAATTATTCTGGTTGGGACATAAACATGTTAGCCCATGTTACTGATCAATCATTTGACTTAAAGACACCTCCAAATCTTAAAATTTTATATGACAGCAAAGACTTGTGGTATGAATGATATTTTGTACAAATCAAACGGTACAAACCCTCTTATTGAAGTTAATCAAAAAGTGTTTTTTTTTCCCAGAAATTTAAAGGTTTTAAATCTTGGATTATATGTTACGCAATCTCCCACGGCTTTGCTCGTCTTTGTTCTTATGAATGTTGTGGAAGGGACTAGTTACTACAAAGTGGTGATCTCAGGTTCGAATCCCTGTTGGGAGAGGTACTTACTTAATGCGCCTAATCCGCTTCGAAAGGTAAACAAAAAAAAAAAAAAAAGATTGTTTCTTCCGTACATGAGTAAGGTTGTGGGACTTGCACGGATTTTTCTTGGTCTTTGAGGGCCTCAAGTCTTAGACATGATCTAGGTTCGTCACATTGTGGGGACTAGTCCCTTAATAATAAATCAATCAGCGATATTGAACCTGCACTAATATCATTTGATAAGGCTCTACAAAAAATTTATCACATAAGCTGACTATAAAAATGAAAGAACATAAAGCCTTATAAATCTCACGTCAATATTCATACTAACAAAGTCGATTAAATCATAGCATCCAATTGGAATCGCAAACAAATACTTTTCAACAAATTCAAAGTTTTCAACTTGCACTAGGGTCCATAACGTATAAACTTGGGTTGCTCCATTGACATCCAATTTATTATGTCAGATACTTAGATGAACGAACAAGCCCATGTGGTAACATCAATCTTTAATGCTAATTAATCTTCATAATCACTTTACCATGTAAAATCTCCAAGAAACACACACGCACACACAAGTGACAAGTCTACATACATACATACATACATAATATTTATTTATATGTATATGTACGTAAGAATGAATATAAAATTGAGAGAGAGGCCACAGCACAAGGCCAACTCATCCGTTGTAATCTTTATCTAAAATATTTAATATATCATCCGTTAAAGTTTACCTACCTACCAAATCCCAACCCCATCTTATTAACTACTTGTCTTTCTCACCAACTTGGTCAAAATGTCAAATAACACCCCCCCACCCACCCCCACCCCAACCATCTGTTTGTTAGAAATCCTCCAAACTTCTGGCCCTATTTAATATCTCTTCTCTTTCAAGGCTCATCAACCATTGCCTCCACCCGACCCCCACCCCCACCATATATATATATATATATATATATCTATAATAATAATCTTTCCACTTCAATCAAATCAGTAATAAGACCTCTATCATTCTCTGTTTTCTCTCTATTTCCTGAATTGTCCATCAGGAAAGAAAAAAAAGGATCTGTATTGTTATTGCATAAACATTTTCAAGAATTAATTAAATAATTAGGCTTGAAATAATGGGGCGTTCCCCTTGTTGTGAAAAAGCTCATACGAACAAAGGTGCTTGGACTAAAGAAGAAGACCAACGTCTCATCAATTACATCCGAACTCATGGTGAAGGATGCTGGCGTTCACTCCCCAAAGCTGCAGGTACAACTATTTTTATCAATTCATTTGAAATAATTGGTTATAAATTTGATGGAAAGTTAAATAATTAATTAATTCAAATTTTGTGTTTTTCTCATTTAACAGGACTGCTTAGGTGTGGAAAGAGTTGCAGGTTGAGGTGGATAAATTATTTGAGGCCTGATCTCAAGAGGGGCAATTTCACTGAAGAAGAAGATGATTTGATTATCAAACTTCATAGTATGCTTGGAAATAAGTATGCCCTTTTCTATCAAGAAAATTAAATTCTGTTTTATTACCCTTTTTACTCAATCTGCATATAGACAAAGTAGAAGGAAACAGAGGGTGTTCAAAGAAAAAATCTTTTTTATTTATTTATTTTTTTTTTTGTGTGTATTTAGTAAATGCAAGAGTTTTTAAAATTTTACTGTGGTGAAAGATCAATTGAGATCTTCTATCACATCTGAGATTTACATTTTGTTGTCACACGTATGTATTTACTAACTAGTTCATGTGTGAGCACCCTAGATCTTCTATTGCATATGTGCGTCACATTTTGGTGTCACACGTATGAATCTATGAACAAGTGTATGTCTGGGTCCACATAAATTATAACGTTGCCATTAAATTTATAGACATGACGTCAAAGTGTGACATGAATTCGTGAGAAAATCCATTCCAAAGTATGGGTTCGTACAAACTATTATTTTGGACACTTGATTATGTCTATACGTGTGATACGAATATGTGATAGAAAATCTATCCCGGTAAACAATACACTATTCTGATGTTTCATTTGAAAAATTCTTTTGTAGATGGTCTTTGATAGCTGGAAGATTGCCTGGAAGAACTGACAATGAAATCAAGAATTACTGGAACACGCACATTAAACGTAAGCTTGTTAGTCGTGGCATCGACCCCCAAACTCACCGTCCACTCAACTCCGCCGCCACCACCACCACACCCTCGGCGAAAACTTGCCTAGACTTTAGAAACTCAACTTCAAAAGAAAACACCCCCAGCAACATTTATATACCAAAAATAGTTAACTCCTCATCACTTGATGACGCAAAATGTAACAGCAGCACAACCGAGGAGTCTCTGCCGCCACCACAGGAGGAGAAAAATGCCACCTTTGCAATTGACTTGGAGCTGTCTATAGGGCTGCCTTTTCAGTCCAATTGTACAAAAAGTGGTTTCTTGAACTCATCATCATCGGCTGAGTCAAAGGCTGTGTTTGACTTCTTGCGGCCTCAGGTTAAAGTTGAGGAGGTTGCAACACCATCCACGGCGGCGGTGGCGGCGAAAGCCATGTGCTTGTGCAATTGGCAGTTGGGTTTGCAGAAGGGTCAAATGTGTAGTAAATGCCAACCTTTTAATGGCTTATTTAGATGTTACTAGTCACTGTAATAATATGTAGAGTTTTTAAGGTTTAGATACTAATTAATGCTTCTTTTGCTGTAACTACCTTTTTTGTTATTACTCCTCAATTCTCAGCATATTCAACGTATTCATTTGTTGCAGTGAATTATATAATAATCTAGACCCATGGATTGAAAAAATAATTCTAAAGTATTTAATTGTAGCTAGTAAAATCAAATTTACATAAAATTTGCTGACATTAACATGAATGATTGGAGGAGGGAACATTGATAGTAATAGTAACACAAAATAATTTTAGAAGTAGTAATTTTGTAAAGAGCAGGCAACATTGGAAGGTCCCTAAACGAGTCATTGTTGAGAGTCCTAACATTGAGAAAGCCGCGGGCCCTTGAGGCCCGAACTACTTGCTATATGCCCGTGTTTCTTCATCGATACCAGCTACCGTGTGTGGCTCTGAGGAGAAAGGTTAGTTTTGGGAAATGGTAAAGGGTTCGAAGACGTTTCAGCCCAAATCGAGACTTACACTAACTCTGAGATCTATCAAGTTATTGTTTTTTTCTCAAAAAGAAAAACAAAAAAAAAAAAAAAGTTATTATTTTGATATATGTCATCTATTTTTCACAAATACAAAGTTATTGATCTGACACTCCGTACCTATTTTTCTCTTATAAATCCAAATCCAAATCATATTTCAAATTTTCAAAATTCGCTAACTATTATTTATTAATATTTATTATCTCAATATTCCAATAAAATTATTATCCCAATTAAGTATCAAAAGTTTCACTGAAGACTCTCAAATTACCTTTAAAACCAAACTAGTTCCAACATAAGCCCAAGTGACTGATTATTGAGGGTAAAATTCACAAATAACTATCTTAGGCAAAAAGTGATTTATAATTTGAGCATCTCCAGAGTATGTATTTGTGCCTTAAGAAAATCACCCTATTCATAATATTATTATAAGTTATCATAAGTAAGAAAAGTGTAACGGCTGAAAAGTCTCTCTCATTTATAAATTTTTTTTTTTGTCCTAACATTTATAACTTGTAAATTGTAACACTTGTAATGTCTTTCTCATTCATGACTTGTAGTGTCTTTTCATTTATGATCACCATAAGAAAATCTTTATGATTATTGATCGATAATAAATATATCGTTTATTTAATCAGAAAGTAACTTATCTCATTTATATTTTTACACCCCCACTTGAGCTTTTTTGAAAATACTTGCGCTTACTTGAACATCGGATGGTTTGATCCAATCTTGGCTCTCCCTAAGTATTTGTTATGTGGAGTTCAAAAGTTATACTACAAATTTATGGTGTGAAGTAGAGGCAAAAGAAACATATATTTCCCCTAATTGCTTTTAATTTTTGATAATTTTTCATTTAAATTGTGGTTGAAATAATAACCACAATATTTTTTCCTTTTTTCAATTGAATTTTTTCTTAATTGATGTTTTAGTATATTTTATAGACAAAAAAAAAACGTGTTATTTTTAACATACGCTGAAATTGTATGTTAATCTTAGCAGCATAATATTTTATCAAAATGTCAAGATTATAAAAATATTTTTGTTATTCCATAAATTCTTTTAAAGAATATATATATATATATATACGTTTTATGTAAATGTATAAAACATAACAGATCAATATACTTTATTATGATTAAATAGTAAAAAGGGAAAAGTTTACTACAAGGAGTATAAAGAGACTTATTAAACACTGTTAATTTACTAAATTATAGATATGACAAGCACGTTACAAGAAATTAGTTGGAGACACTCTTAGGACTTATTTGGAAGAGTTTTGACCCGGTTTTGCGGGTCTAATGAAACTGGGTCAGAATTCTTCCAAGTGGAGTTAAACAAAATCCATGAAATTCAACTCAAATTTATTTACAAATTCATATCAAAATTCTTGAAACCTATTTGCAAGATGCAACCCCATAAAATTTTGATTTGACATTTACTACCAATCTTTTTTTCTCCATAAGTACACCATTAAAGTCAATATATATCAAAAAGAATTTCGTATGAGTGATAAAAGTTAAATTCTCTACTTTCTCAAAATATGGAGCTAGTTTGTTACATGTACTACACAGCATATGATCGATTTGGCCAATCACATGGCGTAATTGTTGTAGTTATGGCATGGTCGGTTCTAATTCAAATTAAAAATTCACTTAATAAAATTGAATTGAATTTAAGTAGATTATACTATAATCTATATGCCAAGAGGCAAATAATAAAAATGTCAACGGTACAATGAACTATCTCCTTTCATTAATATAGACAGGTAAGAAGCTGTTTTCAGATGAATTCCGTGTGCATAATAGTCACGTATGTTCTTTCCTGTATCATTAATTAATCACATGGTCATAAATAACCAATGAAATTAATATTGAAAATTCAGTTTCGATTTTAACAGATGGGATAATTATGAGGTTTTTAATATAATATTTTAACGATATATTTAATACCATGTCAACTGTCAAGCCAAATTCAATTTGTACATACATACAATCTCTCCAACTATTATGATTGGTTCAGGACTTCAGGTGCTGCTCATTGAATAATAACTACTTCTTCAATTGCTTATATTGGGAAATTCTTATACATATCGGGTTTGGCCGAAATCAAAGTAACTACATGACAAGTATAATACACTTGCTTTGGGATTGGATTTATCTCTCAGGAGAGTGACTAATCACAAAGCAAGTGCAATACACTTGCTTGGTGGTTGGATTGGTTTGGCCAAACCAGACTTGAATAAGAATTTTCTTACATAGAGATAAAACCCTTCGTGTTAGTAGACAGAAATCTATGTGTTAATATATTATTAGCAAGAAAATATTTGTTTCACCATTTATTAGTTCATACACTCATTTGATTATTGTAGAGGGTTTTTTTTTTTGGTCACTTTTTTAAATTTACAGAGGAATTATTGTCAATTTTTATATTTACAGGGGGTTATTGCCTATATGAAAATAATTGTGCTTTCGTATTTTATTCCAAATAAAAAATATGTAGGATTATAATATATCACTTTCCCAACAAACTGTGAAGATTCGCACTTAGGACGAGTAAACACAATGTGACATTGAAAGGAATAAATGATTTTTACTTGTTAACATAGGAGTTTTTTTACTAATACAAATAACAGATAAAGTTTTTTGTATAACACATGGTTTTTTTGCATTTTACTCAACATATTAACTACTTAAGTTAACGTGTAAATAGATTGTGACATAATGTAAAATCTCAACCATTCCAAAAATATGGTTTTTAATAACTCCTTTTGAAATGCTAAACAAATGGAAAATATTATTTCAAATGGAATAACACATTGAATGTCATATTTGAGTATCTGACTAAGATATGTGGTGTTATCTACTACACCAGCGTACGTGGTAGGGACAAATACCGATTTACCAAATGATATGTACAAGAAAAGAATTGATCCTAACAAATTTGAGTTGTTAAAATCAAAAGCCCTCCAATAATTAGATGTAACATATTAAAGTGCACATGATATTAGTTGAATTTTGAGACAATATGGGTGTTTTTGGAATATAGTTCTTGTTCCTATATATGTTCCACATAAAATGGCGCATATTTCTCCATTTACAAATACCTACTCACTTAAGGTAGGTATAAACTATAAAGTATAAACTAACTATTTGTTTAATTTTGAGACAATATATTTCTTCTTGAAAAAAGAAAAAAATTTAGACAATCTAGTTTTGTTTGAATTTTCTTATCAAACTTAGTTCAAATTGTACTTGAATTGGTTTATTTATTGAAAGACCAATCTTGAAAAACTTCTAGTCGGTTATCGGGTTAAAACAAAGTTTTAAAAGTTGTCAAATAATTTACTTATCAATATTCTGACTTGAACCAAAATTTAGACAACTTTGTTTGAATTTCAACTTTAAATATAATTAGTCATAATCCATTTGTATATATGTCGATCCAAGATTTCTATAAAACAAAAATAAAATGGCCCACTAATCTATACTATTAATTGGTCAATTTTTGTTGCTTGCTAAGACCAATTATTAAAGTTTAAATATATATTAAATGGATATAAGAACATGTGACATGTTTGGATGGTAGGTATACGTACATATCTTTTAATTACCTGTTTTAGTACAAAAAATAGTAAATTAAAGTTATGGAGAAAAGGGAGATGAAAAGAAAACAGTTTGTTTAGTTAAAGTTAGGTGGCTAATGACGGTGGAAGAGATATAATTAATATGTGGAGGGTGTCATGTGCACCAGTGTGGAATTGTACGAAGAATTTTTAGCCAGCGGAACATTGCCTATTTTTCAAGCATAATCCAACCACACGTTGTCCTTCATAACCTTTTTGTTGATTTTTCTCACAATAACAATTTCCACAAATGAATTGAAATGGTGGGAAAAAAAATTTTAATTGTCACCAATAGTTTGACAATTTGAACCGTAAAACGTTACTATCTCATAACGGGATATGTTTTAAATGTTAATAAAAAGTAACCAATTCAATCAAAGCAAAGGAAAAGATCGATCAAGATTAATGTTCCCCACATCTTACCAGCCGCGTAGTTCCAATTTCACCGACTAGACTCAATATAGAGGTTCGCTTAAAGTGGGGTGTATGTTGTCTTTATTGAGATAGGCTCTTTCCCATAAGGCCTCACCGTAGGGGTACTTTTTTTTTTAAATCTCAAAATTTAAAAACAAGCTAATTAATAATTTAAATTTTACTTTTATTAATCATGATACACATTTAATATAGTGGAGCTATCAACGTACCAAAATGATAGACTATATGTACGTTGAGCTGACACGCCTCAAACGAAATTAATTTAGAACTGAGCTACTTAAAAAATAAAATAAAATAAATATAACATGGAGTAAAATGAGTTTTGTTATTTCACATGCTCCCACCAATACAATCACTTTGCGGTTTTGTTAAGCTCTATGCCATGTGCCGATTATTCTTCTTTCTCACAAGTCACAATTGTTCCTCTTCTGTTTTCCTGAGATTCTTATTTTTTTTCTAATTAATAAAAATACATATTTTAGTTTGTACTTAAAAAATAATTTCTATAAAAACACCGACTGTTCACCACACACAGACACCTGCAGGAATAGAAACGCCACATGGCAGATTATAATTGGTTCATTTTTTGTTGTATATAATCACTGGCTTATTTTAATGGTTAATAGAACTAATCATGCAACTAACTGATAAACACAATTTAACTAGTACAGTACTATATAATCTGCCATTTGTCAGTAAGAAACATCACTTGATAAAGACGTCTTATTACCAATGCAACCAATAATATTCTCCATATATATATATATACAAGGTTAATGACAATTTACCTCCCCGAGATATTTTTAATATTTAATTTACCTCCCTGTGATTTGAAAAAGAGCAATTTACCCCCTGTGAAAATCTTAAAGAAGCAATTTACCCTTTTGAGCCGAAGAGTGTAACTCACTTGCCGAAATTGAGAGTGGGCATAAAAGTATTTTGTAATATAGGGGGTAAACTGCCAAATTTATTATAACACAGGAGATAAATTGCCACATTATCATAACACAGGGGGATAAATTGCCACATTATCATAACACAAGGAGATGCCACATATAAAAATATCAGGGAGGCAAAGTGAAACTTTTGTAAAATTACAAAGGGGTAAAAGGTTTTTTTTTCAAATTATAGGAAGGTAAATTAAATATTATGAATATTAGAGGAGGGTAAATTGCTATTAACTCTATACATATATACTTGCTAGTTTCTTTATGTTTTGAATAATTTTAATACATAAAATTACAAAGAAATTAAAAAAGACTTTTTAGTTAATTTAGCTTGTATTCTGAAAATTTATGGTTAAAAATTAATTCACATTGTTATTTTATGTTAAAGTTCAATTAGCAAAAAAAAAATCATGCATCCCAAAGTTCCAAATAATTAAAATTTTGAAAGAAAAGGAATGTCAATTTGTGCAGTTAAACTAAATAAAATTGAGAAAATCATAAATGGTATTCATATAAAGTAAATAAGATGTTTGATGCCTAGCTACAATATTTATAATTATCTCCAAGTAATTCTGTAATTATGTAAGAATTAATAATACAGAAGCTCAGCAAATTTCTTAGCTAAAGATCATCCACTCGGAAACTCCCAGAAGTTAATTTTAATAATTAAAATAATATTAGTATACTAGTAATAAAACATTTTGACCAGAAATCAGGGATGGTGGGTGGTGGGTGGTGGTTGGTACCATTGTGACGTTAGATACTTAAACAACTGTACCTGTTTTTCTTTTTCTACTCATTAATCAATTTTTGGGGTCTACTTCACAATAGGGATAAGAGCACTTTAACCCCAGAAAGTTCAAGTTTTTGCAGCTATTTACCTTATATTACGAATTAAGCACATTGCCCCCTGAAAGATCAATCAATGAAGCAGATAACCCTCATATCATTTTCCGGCGATAATACACTGCATAATTCGATCATGTGTGATGCATGTGATGCCTACTAAGGTCAAAACATCTAAATGCATTCCCACTCAAATCAATATAATTTGTTGTAATTGGCGCGCCAGTTTTTGGGGATCATTTATACCATTAAAAATGTTTTTTTTTTCAAATTAATAAAAAATCTTGATTAGAAAACGTGCACCTCTACTGTAAAGCCAAAAAAATTATTCTAGATAAGATTTACTCTGATTCTTTTAGAAAATATACTAGCGTGAATCAAAATTTCGATACGTTTCCACCAAAAACACCAAATTTTTTTGTTTTTAAGTCAACCGAAACAAAAAGTACTTTAACATATTTTCTTTAATTTACAATTTTTTCAAATATTCACAAAAAAATTTCGAGAAATTCTTGATAAGTTTTCGGTAATTAATTGACCGAAACATAGCACTTTAATTCATGTATGCTAGAACAAGCAAATAAATTTTATGCAGCTGGGTATATTAACAATTTAACACTAGCTGACAACATATCAAAATAATATGTACTATATTAATGTTGTGCAATGAATAAGTGCACACCACCTTAACACATAATTTTTTTGGAGCAAGCATGAATCAACTCAAAAAGCGGGTCCTTTTTGTGGAGGGATTGACATTTTTGCCCTTGCTAGGCATTACATGCAGCGCACGAGCTCGGATTTCGCAATGTATTATCGACGAAAAATGATCTGGGGGGTTATGTGCTTCATTGCTTGATCTTAATTTCAGGGGGTTATGTGCTTAATTTGTAGTATGACGTAAATAGTTACAAAAACTTAAACTTTTCAGGGGTAAAGTGCTCTTATCCCTTTCATAATTAATATAATTTTCAGCCCATTCTATTATTAGTTTAATTTTTTAGTCTTCAGATCAGTAATTTCTGCATCTTATCCGTAAAAACATACAGTAACAAGAACATTAAAGTATCACAAATTACATTAATTAGAGTAGCACATTTGAATTTGTTCGCACGATGAGATTGATTGGAGATATAAACATGTTAGGCCGGAACAGCACATATTCAAACTTCACTCTATTGGTGTATTTTAGTAAGTTAAATATTAGTAATATATTTTTCGATAATTTTTCATAAATATAAAATTTGTAATTTAAAGTAAATTACATAATTTTTTTGAAAAAAATAGAAATTTTTCAGTGTTTCGATGATCCATCAGCATAGTAACACAATATATCGATGATTGTACATTAGATGCATATGATATCACAAAAAAGTATAAGAACAATAATCCAAAGACCTCAATCATATGATATCATCAAAATCTGATCATGGATAAAATAGAAGTGGATGTGGATATTTCTTCTAGAAGGCCATGTAAGAACCCACGTTACTCTTACCTAACAGACTTGCCATTTTTTGTCTTCCTCAGATATTGAAAAACTAAAAGAAAGTCTCACCAAAACCTTCTAGATAATGTTGTCACATTCCATTTGGAGCCTTTCTAACAGAATAATATGCAATTGTATTAATTGTAATTATATTTGCTTTCCTTGATTGTGTATTAATATTCATCAAATTTTAACTTTATCTGCATATGCAATTGTGACAATTATGTGCATTAAATTAATATGTATATACATGGAAATTAAAAAGGAAGTATATAGTAATGTATATAATCTTGTATAAAAAGTAACTTGAGATGCTAAAAGAAGAAGTATTTAGCGATTATTTGGAAAACATATTTTTTGTCGTTGCCAGACACTCAAAATGAATTCAGATATTGATATACCTAATTTAATTCTCCTTGTTGCGTGCATAACATTAGAACTAGTATTAGATATCATACTTTATTATATGAGCACGTCAAATTATTTGTGATTTTGGAAGTTGCCTTTTCTTGTACTTTTTGCGGGGATGACTTATTTAACAAATATTTAAAATTTCTTGGATAATAATTGAAATTATTTCTGATGTAATAATGAATGTATTCTTAAAAGACCTATGTAGTAATACTAATTTCACCGCCTTTTCAATTATTAGTTTCATATGTTAATTTTCTAAATTAAAGCTAGATCGGATGAATTTCGGTTATATTTTATGAGTGATAAACTGAGGGTGGAGGGTACTTGTGATTTTTGGGCTTTTTTGCAATGTGGGCTTCAATATATTTGTAAACGAGCCCATTTAACATTCAAGTAACTAACATTCAAAATGTCAACGACGGAATTTTAAATCCCAAAGGCCGCCTTATAAATAGGTCCAACCCAACACTATTTAAAATTTGTTACAATAGATCCAACCCAACCAAAAGCGGCCCAGAACTTGTATTATAATTGCTACAATAGATCCAACTCAACAAGGTCAACCCATTTCTTGTGCTATGGGTCCATGGGCGTATAATACACCTAGGGCTGTCAATGGGGCGGATTTCAATTCAGATCCGTACGATTTATTAGGATAACTGTCCGATTAAAAATTTCATGGACCTAATCCTATTATAAAGATCTGTAATCCGAAACAGATGGATCGAATATGGATTTAGGTCGATCCAATCTGTTAAAGATCCATATCCGATAAAAAATATAAATAATGATATGCATATACATATAATATTTATAAAAGTAAGTATCATTAATAATATTTCACTGTCAATTTAAGAAGATACTAATTTAAAACTCGTTTATAAATTTATTTAAACCAATTTTTTCATCTAAAAATATGAATATTAGTAAAGGATGTTTGAAAATTTGAGCTAAAATTAAATAAAATTGTAAAGTTAATACACTTGTTTTAGGGAAAAACATTAATGTAATTTTTTAAATGAAAATTTTATTGGATCCGGAAAAGATCAGATATCCGGCCAAATCCGACCAAGATCCGTTGAATTCAAAAAATCTAGATCCGAGCACAATCCGAACAAAATCCGAAACCGACATGATCCGATCTGATAAAAATGGAGCCTGATCTGAACGAATCTGATCCGACCAGATCTGACCCATTGACAGCCCTAAATACACCCATATTTTTGGTCCTTTTGATTTGGCTCATAAATTTTAATAGAACTGTGTCTGGGAAAATTACTAGTATTTTTTTTCGGAAATCTCACTGTTGTGTAGTTATTTTCCGATGACAAACACCTTGCAAATTAAGTAGGATCTCTGTAACAACGCAAGATAGCTCTCAATTATCAATTTATATTATGAAACAACATATACATCGAATTTGAAATGGGATATTGTATATAGAAGATAAGGTACCCAATAATTACTCGTGAACATTTACCAACACCATTGCATTGTAACAACCCATATATACCTCAAATTCAATAACTAGAAAAGAATATATCATACAACGTGAAACTTATTACATAGAGAACACATAAAAAATCACAACTTCTCAACAAATAGTACTCAAACGTATGATTCTAGTTCAAGATAATCTATGTCCCATAATTTGGGAAATTTTTACCTATATCTGGTTATACACCTCGACCTCAGTAAGATTCAACTTAGAGCCTAAATTAAAATCCGAAATATCCATGGTAGAGGATGCTATGAGAGATGGTCAAGTTGGTGAATAATCAAATCTTTCTTAGACGAAACCTGCAAAAGCACATGAAAAAGAAAGAACTGCCATAATAAATGGCTTAGGGAGAGGAGAGGGGGAAAAAACCCAAAATAAAAATCGACAGAAACTAAGATAAGATATGGATCAAAGCAAAATCATGATATTTGGAAAAGTGAGCAAGGACATCGATAATGATACATATAAGAGCATCCGCAACAATTAGTTTTTTTGCTCTTGTAAGAGCTAAAAATCAATTATACATAACCAAATCAAAATTTTGTGTTCCAGTAGTGTCTTGTTTATATACAAGACTGTGTATAAACCATAATTGGACTTGCATATATGTGACAAAGGATAAAGTCGATCAGAAAAGGATAAAATTGATCAGAAAAGCGTAGAGTCGGTAAAAACATATTTAATCAATGAAAAATTCAAGTGAATAACATGTGAAATCAGAGAAAAACATGTGAAATAGATGAAAATGGGTTAAAATAGTAAAAACGAGTGAAATTAGTTAAAAAAAATTAACTGACAAAAACGACGTGAAATCGGTAGAAAAATGGTTTAAGCCGGAAAAAAGCAAAAGAAATCGACCAAAAACTGGAAAACAATGAAAAACGCTATCACCGATAAAAAAAAAAGGAGTAAATCGCTACAAAAAATATAAACCGCTAAAAAAAATTTAAACAGTGAGAACATATGAGTCGATGAAAATTTGGGTGAAATTTGTAAAGAAACGGATAAAATAAGTCAAAAAATCTTAAAGTCGGTGAAAATATGTTTAATCAATGAAAAAATCGGGTGAATAACATGTGGAATCAGTGAAATAGGTGAAAACAGGTTAAAATTTAACCAACAAAAACAGGTTAACTCGGTGGAAAATGGTTTAAATTGAAAAAAAAAAAAATTCGAAGAAAAGTGAAAAAACAATGAAAAAGGTTATAACCGATAAAAAATGGGGAAATATTCCTAAAAAATATATTAACCGGTAAAACAAATTAAACAATGGAAACATATGAATCTATGAAACTTCGGATGAAATTGGTGAACATTGGTGAAGTTGGTGAAAAAAATGGTGAAAACAGTAAGAAAAAATGCTCGTGAAATCGGTGAAAGTTCGGGAAAAATTTGTGAAGGAACGGATGAAACATGTATCATTGGTAAATAACGGATAAACTTAACAAGAAAACTACTCTTATAGAACAAATTCTATAAGATGTCCTGTCTATATCAGTCATCATTTTATATTTTATTAAAGCCATCAGTTTTTTACTTTAATTTATGAAAAATACCTATGAAATTAAAACTAGACACGTACAACGTACGTGCACTTTTCTAGTTTAATTAAATACAATCTCAAACTCGATAAGAAAATTAACCATTTTGAATAATACATCTTTAGATTATATTTTGTACACTACATTCTTAAGTCCTTATATATCATCTTACCATGTATGAAAAATAAATCACAAAAAATTACAAAAAAATATTAAATTACAAAATAAAATAAAAGTATATATCATATACAAAAAAAATATTGACAGCCTAAGTTGACTTCAATCATTAAATTACAAAAAAGAAAAAAATATACATCATAAACCGAAAAATTGGAGGCCTTTCTACCCTCGGGTCCCTAGGCAACCGCCTAAGTCGCCTTCAATCATTAAATATATATATATATATATATATATATATATATATATATTATATACCAAAAAAATTGGGGCCCTTCTACCATAGGGGCCCTAAGGCAACTTAGGGCCACCCTGCGGATATCTTGCCTAAACAAGAACATTCAGTAATCCGCCATGAAACGAAAATCTCATCTTCCACCACTCATTGGCAAAATATTATTATCCTTGAGACTGTCATATCCAATACTCACACTATTAGCGTAATCAATATCCAAGCCATTTATTCCTTCACCCAGCAACGATTCCATTTCAATCTTCTCTTCATTGTGTTCAGTTTGTTCCCATGAGTGTTTCCCACCTAACCTTAGCCCCTCAAGTTCCATAGCCACTTCTTTCATTGTAGGCCGATCTTCTCCTCTCACATTCAAACACCCTTTTGCAAGCCTAGCAACTTCTACTATTTGCTCCCTATTTCCTCCGCACACAATGTCATCATCAAGAACTCGGAACAAGAGTTCTTTTTTCAGTACAGAAAGGAAAAAATTCGCTAAGTTTCTCTCTTCTTCCGGCTTATCATAACTTAATGCCTTCCGGCCTGTTAAAAGCTCCACGAGGACTACTCCAAAGCTATAAACATCACTTTTCTCTGTCAATTGGTTTGTTTGCATGTATTCAGGATCGAGGTATCCAAATGTACCTTGGACCATTGTGGATAATTGAGTTTGATCTATAGGAACCAATCTTGAAGCTCCAAAATCAGCTACTTTAACCGTGAAGGTATGGTCTAAAAGGATATTAGCCGATTTAACATCTCTGTGTATGATTGGAGTAGAAGCTGCAGAGTGTAGATAAGAGAGCACACCAGCAGTTTCTGTTGCAATCTTCAAACGCATTTCCCAATCAAAAGAATGTGTTCTTGGCATATTATGTATGTACTCGAAGAGGGTACCGTTGCTTATGAATTCATATACTAAAAGGGGTACTTCTGTTTCTAAGCAACAACCAAGAAGCTTGACTACATTTCTGTGATTGATTTGAGAGAGGACAATGACTTCATTGATGAATTGGTCGATCTGATTTGGATCAACTTCTTTAGACTTTTTTATGGCGACTATCCTTTTATTGGTTAAGCAGCCCTTGTACACAACACCATAGCCTCCTTGACCAATGATCATACTGGTGTGAAAGTTATTTGTTGCCTTGATTAACTCAGATGAACTAAAAATCACTGCCGTGTCAGATGATTTTTCTCTACTTGTGAGTTTTTCTTGCAACAACATGCCGCCATTTTGAAGAAAAAACTTTTGCTTCGTTTTTTATGACTTTTTTCTCTTGAGTTTGATGTACAACCAGCAAATAAACAACAACACAACAATGATTCCTAGAGAAATACCTGTGTTTGAGTTTTGAGAAACATAACAGAATGCTTATAAGCTTAATCATCTACTTATTTTGTTCAAAAGTGGTTCACAACTTCACATTCAAAAAAAATACTAGCAAATTATTTGGTCTAGTCTCATTAGACTCTTTCTTTGGTAATAATAGTATATCTTAGAGTTGTTGACAAAATAGAAATACTTGTGCTAACCTGATGCAAGTTTGTATACAACTGATTCACCGCCAACTGATTCAACTCGAGTGCAACCTTTTGATCCTTTTATTTCATCACCTGTGTACCCCTTGGGACAATCACATCTGAAACTCCCTGGAGTGTTCACACAAATATGTTCACAATCATGGCGTGTTGGATCGCTACATTCATTTATATCTGAAAATCAATTTGGATACTAAATAAGCAAAAAAATAATAGAAAGAAAATGTGCAACACCTGCAAACGAGCCTAGTCTGTTCATCTATATATAAATCTTGAAACAAAACCTAGAAGCCATAATATAATTGAACAAAGGACACACATGCACAAATAAGATGACTGGGAAGGACACACCTCCGGTTATAGGAATGATCGATCCAGGATGACTCTAGAAAAGGGATTCTATTAATGTTAAAAAAATCTTTACTTTAAACTTTTATATATCATACAATTACACATGCATACCATTGCAGCTATCTTCCAGATATGGATTTCCTTGATAACCCTCCTTACAGCGACATCGGTACCCGTCACCATTGTTGGGATTGTAGCACTCTGAATGGGGGCTTTTACAAGCATAAGTAGTTGAGGTATCATTTCGTGCCTCCTCGCATGTCCCATTCCCCATGGCCCAATCAACCACCATAGGAAGCATTGTAGTAGGACGTAAGTTGGTACGAGTTTCCAAGGAAAAATTGAAAGCACTTTCCTCCACAAGAAAAGCATAGTTGCATTTATTATACTTCCAAACATAGGTATTATTGTAATAGCTGCTCAAAGACACGTTAGCACTCCGAACATTTCTAGGGATAAAACTCTGGCAACAACCTAAACCTGTGCAGGACACTTCTGCCAGATCTTCCTCCCCATAACACATGGTGATGCACCCAGTCGTGTAAATCCGGTCAGTCAGCATACCGGAGATAAATCCAGACGAGTCACAGCCCAAAATGGTGAACTTATTTGCGGTGTTGTTGACAGTATAGCCTATGGGCAACCTTATCCACGTGTCAAACGCGGAAGTTCTGCTGCCATTCTGAGCATAACATTTATGTGATATGATGTTCAATACCTTCAACTGGCCATCAAGTGAAGTGCCTGTGATTTGTAGAGTGGATTTCTGAAAGAAGAGTTTAGGAGGATTGAAAGTTGTGTTGCAAGTTACCAAGTAAGTAGAGTTATAGTAACACTTCTCTGTTGTGCCGAAAGGGTATGGAATGCTTATGTCGCCACAACGATCAGCGCAGTTGGGCTTTGCAACAGGGAAATTTGCTAGATGATTATTATTATTTGAGGCACAAAATGTTGGAAGCCCCATTATTACCAGAATTAATCCCAGGTTTAGGAATTTGGTCTGCAACACATGAAATTGAAATCCCATTATACTTCTTCTGGCTAATTAGAACTACAAATTTAGAATAATTATAAACAAACTTTTTGTATATGAATATATGCATATATGTAAAAGTAGTGGGGATTTGTCTTAATATATATAGTTCTAGTGATTCATTAATATATGACTAATTCTGCATTAAGGACGCTGATCTTTGTTATTGTTGATTTTGTTTACTTCATCAAATGATATCGTTATGTGTTGCTGAAGTTAGGAAAATATTTAGTGAAATACAAAAACACCCATGTAATTGACAAAAAGAACTCTTTTTATTTTTATCAGCAAAAACCTTCATATATTCTTTTATATTGTCATTTACCTCCCTTCCATGGGGTAGTATGCACTCACTCGCAGTAAGCGCAAGTATTCTTTATAATTTTTTACGGAGAAAATCACAATCATACTACATTAAACACTCGTGTATCACAAGGGTAAATTACTAAATTGCCTTTTAGGAGTAATACATGGGATAATTTGCTATAAAATCTTATTCCAAGGGTTATAATTAGTTTTGGAATAGTTAGACCATGCTCCGTCAATCTTGTGACTGCAATTGGTGAAACTTTAATATAACGAATGATTCTAAGTATATGGTCTTTCATTAAATATATAATAATTACTGTATTAATTAATGTTTCTCATCATTGACTTTTTCCATCTTATTCAAATTCATATATCCAATTCCTGTGGTTGCAATAAGAGAATTGAATAATACTTTTTTCTTTTTTTTTTTCTTTTAGTAATTCCATCATAATCAGCTTCATCAAGTGGAAGGGAATGTTCTTCCTGGAGAACTGCTCAATAGCTTCAACAATTACTATTTTATGTAGTCTGAAAATATCCATCAAATTGGATAAAAAAAATTGAAATAGAATGAAAGAAAAAAGGCCAAAATGGAATGAAAATCTTAAAACACATCTATATGACCCCTGAATCGTGATTCATATGAAAGGACGGATATACACAAACATCCCTCACCTTTTTCTTCCATAATAACAAGTAAAACAATAGGCAAAAATTCATTTTTGGCACCATAGAACTAGGCGTTTTTCAATTTTGGTACCATGGTGTCAATTTTGGTACCAATTCTAACTGACTTTTTCAATTTTGGCACTTCCGTCAGTTGACCTAACGGTCAACTGACGGAAGTGCCAAAATTGAAAATGCAAGTCAGAATTGGTACCAAAATTGACACAATGGTACCAAAATTGAAAAACAACTAGTTCTATGGTGCCAAAAATGATTTTTTGCCAATTTCCTTCACCAATTACTTCCAATTCACAATTTATCCCACTCACATTTTAATAATAATAAGAATAAGAATAATATTAATAAAATAGTAAAAAAATTATATTAAAAAAAATTCCACCTTCGTGCTAATGAATGATATTGGCTAAACACGGGATAACAATAATAAAAAAAAGATCAAATCGATAAAAGAACAAAAGCAGGAAAAAAAAAAGTCAAATTGGCATAAAAAGGCAAAATAGGTGAGAAAATAGGTTAAATCAGCAAAATCGACTAAAATTGGATTAAACCGGAGAGAATTGATGAATTGATTAACAAATGAGATCAAATCAATTAGATTTGGATTAAACTGGGGAGGATGGGTGAATTGATTAACAAATGGGATCAACCACAAAAGGGTGAAATTGGTAAAAGACGGGTTAAAATAATAAAAATGAAATGATAAACTCGGAGTAAAAGCGGGTGAAATCAATATTTCTTTGGAAAGTTCTTAAGAAATTATTACTTAATAGAAAACCTCAAAAACATTATAGAACATCAAAAAATAAAATTATGCCACATTCGTGCTATATGAATAAAAAAAAGTAATATTTAGTTAACTGAAATACTTATGAATGACTTAAGCCAAAAAAAAGTCAAAGCATAGAAATTGTTAAGCCGGTGAAAACGGGTAATATTTGATTAAAAAATATATGATAAAATTGTAAAATCAATGGAAAAATGGTTTAGATGGAGGAAAAACAAGTTAAAGCAACGAAAAAAGTGGTGCAATCGATAAAACAATGGGGTAAACTGACAAACTTTGGGTAAATCGGTAAAAATTGAATAATATCATCTAAACACGATATAAAAAAGGGTCAAATCGATGAGAACAAAAACAAAAAAATGAATTAAATAGACAAAAACTGGTTAACAAAGTGAGGAAAATAGGTTAAATTAGCAAAGAATAAGTAAAATCGACTAAAATTGGGTTAAAACGGATAAAAATGAGTGCATTGATTAAAAAATGAGATAAATCACAAAAATAGGTGAAATCAGTGAAAGAACGGGTTAAAATAACCAAAAAATAAATGGTGGTTCAGTGTAAAAAACGAATGAAATCGATGAAATAACATGTTACAAAAATGTAAACTCAGTGTACAAGCATGTTAAATCGATAAAATAGGTTCACTCGGCAAAATTGAGAAAAATTGGTAACAACGGTTTAAATTGGTCAAAGAATGGATTAAGCATGTAATTGAAAATTGATGAACTCAGTAAAATACATGTATAACCCCTAAAACTGGTGAAATCGATAAATAAAAAAGGGGTTAAACCTGTAAAAATGGTTTAGATGGAAATATCAAGGTCAAGAAATAAAAGATTTAATGTTGTCCATTCGTTCAAATGGTAGGTTTAGAATAATATGTATGTAGACATGTAGTTTTATGTTAGAAATACTTAGTAATTATAGTTCGTTCTTAATTTTCAAGTTTTTGTTTTAGGTATTTATGATCTCAACTTTAATTTCTTGGTACAACATAATAATAAAGTGATTTAGTCAAAAAATTATGTAGTATGTTATTAAGACGATAGTATGATGAACAATCATTATACATATATGATGCAATTAACGTACAAAATTAGTTAATCACGTGCAACGCACGTGCACTTTTCTAGTTGAGACTAAATGTCTCACATTGGTTGAAAACAATAGTTAAGTCCACCTTATAAGATCTTGTGCAATCCTCACCTTACAAGCTAACTTTTGAGATTGAGTTAGGTCCAAGTCATGTGAGTGGATTTAACCTAATCCATGAGGTGAATTCTAATATGGTATCAGAACCCCATGTTAAAGTGGGTCACCTCCTTCCGTGATGGGCTCCTCCTTGTACGCATGATGGACTTCAATATCTATTCACACACTTCACCCAGATAACAAAGACATGGGTTGTCATTATTCCTCCAGTTAATCAGGGCTTGGGGTATCATTATTCCTCTGGTTAACAAAGGTCCGGAGTGTCATTATTCGTGTGTTGGGTCCTCACCCACATGTCGTAAATTCACAAGGTTGGACTTTCATATGTCACGTGTTGGGCTTGTTTCATCTTCACATTCTACCCGCCCACACGTGAACATGAAGTATTGAGACTAAATGTCTCATATTAGTTGAAAACAATAGTTAAGTCCACCTTATAAGGTTTTGGACAATTCTCACCTTACAAGCTAGCTTTTGAGGTTTAGTTTGACCCAAGTCATGTGAGTGGACTTAGCTCAATCCATGTAGTGAATTCTAATATATATAGAAAAAAACTCAAATTAGTGAAAGTTGAACTCATGATCTCTTGGTTATGGGACCTCACTTCTCATACTTACCAGCAGACTATGACTTCATCGACGGGGCAATGTCATGCTGAATTAAAATATATTATAATAATAAGTATATATGTTGAAAATTGGGAAGAAAAAAAAAAACCGATGAAAACGATTATGAGAGCAAAAGATATTTTAATAACTGGATGGAGGCTCACAAATCTGATTAATCAATATTTTTGTTTTCGTGATAAGATCACCAACTCTTATTAATATGTTTATTTATATAATTCCTTAATGGAAACTGGACTTCGTGATCGGATGTCTTTATGGAAGGTGGTAGGCTGGTAGCAGCGAATGTGTAGTTGAGACGTCGTTCTCTAAACTCTAAAGAATTGGAGGAAGCATTGTTTGCCATGATTTTACAATTATATACTAGGCCTGTCAATGGATGAATTTTGAATTGTTACTCGATATAAATTATTAGGATATTTTTTTTATTAGAGATTTAATGGACCGATTCGATTAAGAAGATCTATAATTTAAAATATGTGGAACGAGTATGAATTTAAGTCGATTCGATCCTTTAAAGATTTGGGTATGATAATAAATATATAAGTAAAATTATACTCCCTCTGTTTTTTTTTTATTCGCTTCGGCAAAAAAAATTGTTTACTTTTATTTGTCGTTTTAGAATTTCAATGTAAAATTAATGTTCTTTTACCAATTTTACCCTTCTTACTAATACTTGTTTTTAATATTAATTAATGCTAAAATTATTTGATTGAAGGGATATTTTGGGATTTCTGCTTCAAAAAATGGCTATTTATGACATTTCTTAATTCGTGTGCAATCCTCCAAAACGACAAATAAAAAAACGGAGGGAGAACATACATAATATTTTAGTTCTATAAATATCATTAATAATGTTTTACTATCAGTTTAACATGACACAAATCATTATTTTATTCACGATTTTATTTTGATGCATATTTTTACATAATAACATGAATTAACTTTAATACATCAATACCAATACAACTATTTTCTAAAGATATCTCTTAAAATAGTTTAAAGTAATTGGTTAAACGTGTGAAAACTGATCTTTCCTATGTTTGAGCTTGGTAGATCATGAAAAAAATTAAATATGTGAGCTAAACTGATCAATTAATCTTCCATATTAAAGCTAGATCGGATGATATTAGGTTATAGTTTTATGAGTATAGGGTGGTGACTCATGCGTACTTGTGATTTTGACCTTTTTAGCTATTTTTGCAATGTGGGCTTCGGTTTATTTTTAAACGGGCCCATTAAACAGGGAAATGAGTTTTGTGACACTACCATTTTCTTCTCCTGACAGCCCATAGTAGATGAGCGTCTTTGGGGGTACTACCAAAAGAGGCCCAGAACTTGTATTATAATTGCCATTTGCTCGAATTAGGCTCGATCTAGATCCGGGTCCATTTATGTCATATCGAATTTGGATCAGATTTGAATCTCACTCGGATCTAGGTTCTTCAGATCCATCGAATCTTGGTCGAATTCGGTTGAATATCGAATGTTTTTCAAATTTAATAAAATCTTCATTTTCAAAATTTACATCGGTACTTTTTCCTAAAACAAGATTTATATCTTTATGGTTTTATTTAATTTAGTTCACATGTTCAAACTCTCTTAACTATTATTCACATTTTTGGATGAAAATATGCATAAAAATGTAATTATGAATGAATTATTAAATTTTATCATCTTAACCTAATTGTAAAATATTATTATTGTTACTTATTTTAATAAAACATTGTGTATATATCTAAAAAAAAATTATTTTTTGTCGGATACGGATCTATAACGAATACATATCTATAACAGATCGAATTGACCTAATTCATATTCGCTCCACGTATTTCGGATTTCAGATCTTTATAACCGGATCAGATCCATCGAATCTCTAATCGAATCAAAATTCTAATAAATCGAGTCGGACTCAAATCAGATTCAGATTGAAATCCACCCCATTGACAACCCTAGATCAAATTGATCCAACTCAACAAGATCAACCAATTTCTTGTGCATATGGGTCCATTAGACGTATACAATTCTCCCTTTGACTTAATAACTTAGTCTTTTCGAATTTGGCTCATAATTTTTAAAAGAACTAGAAAAATGTCTATTTTTTTTTCAGAAATATATATATCTCATTGTTGTGTAACAACCTTGCAAAGTAGGATCTTTGTAACGACACAAGATAGCTCGCAAATACCAATGTATATTATGAAACAACATGTATATTGAACTCAATTTGAAAAGCGATATTAAATATATATAAAAAATAAGGCACGCAAAGTTTCTAGTGCACATTACGATATATTACCAACACCTATGCATTGTAACAACACATGCCTCAAATTCAATAACTAAAAAGAATGTCGTAGATACGGTAACATGAAACTTATTACATATAGAACACATGTAAAATCATACTTCCTCAACTAATAGTACCTCTCAACAAGTAGTACTCTGCTTATGAATCTAGTCCTATTTCTTAGGTGCCCCATAATTAGGGAAAAATCTTATCTGTATTTGGTCATACACAAAATAATTTAATATAGTTGATGCATAAATTAATTTTTGCATGTTCTATCAGAAATTTGTCTAAGCAAGAATAATCAGTAATTCATCATAATACCGGAATCTCATCTTGCTCCACTCGTTGGAAATATAACATGATTCTTAAGGCTGTCATATCCAATACTAACATAATCACTAGTATCCAAGCCATTTACTCCCTCGCCCAACAACGACTCCATTTCAATCTTCTCTTCGTTGTGTTCAGTTTGTTCCCATGAGTGTTTCCCACCTAACCTTAGCCCCTCAAGTTCCATAGCCACTTCTTTCATTGTAGGCCGATCTTCTCCTCTCACATTCAGACACCCTTTTGCAAGCCTAGCAACTTCTACTATTTGCTCCCTATTTCCTCCCCACACAATGTCATCATCAAGAACTCGAAACAAGAGTTCTTGTTTTAGTATAGAAAGGAAAAAATTCGCTAAGTTTCTCTCTTCTTCCGGCTTATCATAACTTAATGCCTTCCGGCCTGTTAAAAGCTCCACGAGGACTACTCCAAAGCTATAAACATCACTTTTCTCTGTCAATTGGTTTGTTTGCATGTATTCAGGATCGAGGTATCCGAATGTACCTTGGACCATTGTGGATAATTGAGTTTGATCTATAGGAACCAATCTTGAAGCTCCAAAATCAGCTACTTTAACTGTGAAGGTATGGTCTAAGAGGATATTAGCCGATTTAACGTCTCTGTGTATGATTGGAGTAGAAGCTGCAGAGTGTAGATATGAGAGCACACCAGCAGTTTCTGTTGCAATCTTCAAACGCATTTTCCAATCAAAAGAATGTGTCCTCGGCATACTATGTATGTACTCAAAGAGGGTACCGTTGCTTATGAATTCATATACTAGAAGGGGGGCTTGTGTTTCTAAGCAACAGCCAAGAAGTTTGACTACATTTCTGTGGTTGATTTGAGAGAGGACAATGACTTCATTGATGAATTGGTCGATCTGATTTGGATCAACTTCTTTAGACTTTTTTATGGCAACTATCCTTTTATCGGTTAGGCAGCCCTTGTACACAACACCATAGCCTCCTTGACCAATGATCATACTGGTATGAAAGTTATTTGTTGCCATGATTAACTCAGATGAACTAAAGATCACTGCCGTGTCAGATGATTTTTCTCTACTTGTGAGTTTTTCTTGCAACAATATGCCGCCATTTTGAAGAAAAAACTTTTGCTTCGTTTTGGATGACTTTCTTCTCTTGTGTTCGATGTACAACCAACAAATAATCAACATCACAAGAATGATAGCTACAACAATACCTGTTTTTATGTTTTGAGAAGCAAAACAATTAAAACAAAGACTATAAGCTTTTCATTATCAAATATTATTAACAAGTGTTTTTAGAGTAGAATATGTTCTGCAAACCTGATGCAAGTTTGTATACAATTGATTCCCTGCGAATTGATTCACCGCCGCGAGTGCAACCTTTTGATCCTTTTATTCCATCACCAGTGTACCCTATGGGGCACTGACACTTGAAACCCCCTGGAGTGTTCAAACAAATCTGTTCACAACCATGGAGTGTTGGATCCCTACATTCATCTATATCTGAAAATCAATTTGGATACTTCATCATTTTAAATAAGCAAGAAATAAAAGAATGAAAATGCGCAACAACGAAAAACGATCCTAGTCTGTTGTATAAAATATCTTGAAACAAATTAATTACTCAATTTAAGCCAAGAAGCCTTAACTACCTCGACCAATATAACTGGACAAAGGACACATACACCTCGATCTGGTTAATTATAGGAATGATCTAGCTAGGATGAACTCTAGAGAAGGGATTCTAATCTATTACTATTAATTTAAATTTTACATATACAGAAAGCAACCATACCTTTGCAGCTATCTTCTAGGTACGGATTTCCTTGATAACCCTGGTTACAGCGGCATCGATACCCATAGCCATTATTCGGCTTGTAGCACTCTGAATGGGGGCTTTTACAAGCATAAGTAGTTGAGGTATCATTTTGTGCCTCCTCGCATGTCCCATTCCCGATGGCCCAATCAACCACCATAGGAAGCACTTTAGCGTTCCTTAAGTTGGTACGAGTTTGTAAAGACAAATTGAAAGCACTTTTCTCCACAAGAAAACCATAGGTACACTCACTATACTCGGAGGAAGAGCTTTGCAATATCAAATTAGATGTCCGGACGTTTTCAGGGATATAACTCTGACAACAGCCTACACCTGCGCAGGACTCTTCTGCCACATCATCGTTTCTGTAACACATGGCGATGCACCCCGTTGTGTAATTGCGACTAAACTGCATCCCCTGGATAAATCCAGTCGAGTTGCAGCCCACAACGATAAACCTATTTGCAGTGTTATTGAAAGTATAGATTGTGGGCAACCATAATCTGGGCCGATTAGTAGAACTAATTACATTGGTAACTGGATCAAAACAAGTTCTTGCTATGAAGCTCAATATTTTGAACTGGCCATCAAGTGAAGTGTATGTTATGTCTATACTGGTATTATGCAAGAAGAGTTTAGGAGGATTGAAAGTTGTGTTGCAAGTAACCCAAAAAGAAGAGTTATGGTAACAGTTCTCTGTAGTGCCGAAAGGGTATGGGATGCTTATGTCGCCACACCGATCAGTGCAGTTGGGCTTTGCAATGGGAAAATTTGGTAGATTTGAAGCACAAAATATAAGAGGAGGCATTATTATGACAAATATAATTAGCAGAATTGCCTGCAGGTTTAGGAATTTGGTCTGCAGCATATGAAAAAATTCCATGTTCGATTCGATGCTCTGTAATAAATAATGTAATTGTTCTTTTTTTTCTGGCTAATTAAGACTTATGAATTAGACATAGGAATATACTTTTATATAAGTAGTCGGGAGGGTTGGAAGTTTCCTCTAGCTTATTGTTGCAAATTGCAGTTTGTTTCTATATTTTTTTCGGATTATGACTTTTTCTGAGTTACATTAAATAGACTAATTCTGCATTGTTCTTTATTATTCTACATTTTGTTTACTGAACATCTAATAATGTTGTTTGTGTTGCTCAAGTTGGCAAAAAATTATACTTCATACTTATAATATTGCAACCGGGCAATTTGGAATTTTAATTAATAAGATTCTTTAATTAGTTATATATAGTAAAATTAACATGGATCCAAGTTGTGGAATAGTTCAATTAATGCTATGTACGTGACTCTGGAATCTAAGTTGTTCACAAATAAATCAAATGCATTTATTTTGTAATTAAGTAATGCTTATAGTGACTAAAATTGAAGAATAAGTGTAAGTCTATGGTCTTTCACAAAATAATTACTGTATTAATCATTGTTTCTCATGATTGACTTTTTCCACCATATTCAAATTCATAATACTTCTATGTTTACTTTGCTAGGGACCTTGCAACTTACCTTCTCAATGGACTTTTAATTAGTACCCTCATTTCAATTGCCAAATGATCAATTTTATACTTCTTTTAGCCTTGTTTTTGCAATATAAGCCATCTTTTTATTTTTATTTTTATATATATATATATAATTCCATCAGAATTAACCAACTTCATCAAGTGGAAGGGGTTGTTCTTCCTGGGAAACTGATCAATAGGTTAAAAAAAAAAAAGGGACTAATTCTAGTGATATCTTCTTTATCTTTTCAACACGACTAATTAAATTATGTATTTTGACTTCTTATAATCAAGCGATGAGAGGGCAATGGTGTCTTAAATTCCAATATTATGAAGTATGATAAGTATGTTGAGAATTGGAAAACAACAAAACTCGAGAGATTGATTATAAGAACGAGACAACTGCACTTTTGGTACCGCATTTTAGGTTAATTTTCACTTTTGATACACTGTTTTATGTGTCCAACACATTTAATACTGTGTTTTAATAAATTGTGATACGTTTGGTACCGCCGTTAAAAATCACCGTTAAGCGGTGACGTGACAGATAGGTCTTATTGCAAAGTCGATGTCATTACTTATGTTCACTCATAAGTTGGTAGCTTATGAGTCAACATAAGTAATGACATCGACTTTGCAATAAGACTTAACGGTGATTTTTAACGGCGGTACCAAATTTGTCACAATTTGTTAAAATGCGGTATCAAATGTGTTGGACACATAAAATGGTGTACCAAAAGTGAAAATAGCCCAACATCTCCAAATTTATTGACGATTTTAGTCCACATTATTGCCAAATTTCAAAATTGCCGTGAGGACCAATTTGGAGATTTTACTTATTATATATATTTAAATAACTAATTGGGTTTATAAACAATATTAATAAATTAAATAATACTTTAACATAAATCCCAAAAAAAAATTAAGATAACATATTCTTTTCAAATCTAAAATTTATATAATAATATTAATCTATTTAATTAATAAATTATATAATTAAAAACTATTTAATATTCATTAAAATAATAAATTATAATTTTAAAAAACCTAAAAACCCACCCTACCCTACCCCCAACCCCGTAACCCTTCCCCCCCCCCCCACCCCACCCCACCCCAACCCAATTCCCAGGCCGTTGACCAACGATAACCATGGCCACCACGACCTGGGCAGAACCAAGGTCGTGGTGGCCTTAGAATTGGGGGGAGGGGGTGGGGTGGGTGAGTTTTTAGTTTTTTTTAATTATAATTTATTATTTTAATAAATATTAAATAGATTAATACTACTATATAAATTTGAAAAGATTTTTTTTTTCAGATTTATATTATTAATATTATTTATAAAATTAAATTAATTATGTAAATATTATAAGTAAAATCTCAAAATTGGTCCGTGCGTGGTTTTATTCGAGTCAATATTGATATTTGGCAACAATATGGACTAAAATCGTCAGTAAATTTGAAAGTGTGGGGCTATTTTGGTAGCTTGAAATGTTATGGGATAAAATTGTCAGTCAACATAAGTATTGGTATCAACTTTGCAATAAGACTTACCTAACGCATCACCACTTAACCTTGATATTTAGCGACAATACTAATTGTGTCACAATTTGTTAAAAATGGTACCAAATGAGTAGGATAAATAAATCGATGTATCAAAAATGAGAGGACCTAAAAATCAAGAAAAAAATTCAATTCTCTCTTATAAGAAGATTAAGAACAGAAGATACTTTAATTAAGTTATGGTAGCTAGCTCACAATTTATCTTAAATAGTATATATCAATTTGGCTATATATAATACAATTCCTTAATTGAAAATGGATATATATAAAAATTAATTAACATGCTAAATATAAGTAGGAATCGAAAAAAACAAATTCTTGGGCGGGCCATTGGGCTAAGGTCCCAAGCTATAGCGCAAATCCCGGCCTCCGCCAATAAAAATATATTATTGTCTACAGTCTAACAGATACGTTAAGATCTTATACTATATTAGTGTACTAAATTATTAATGAATGTAACATCGTACCAACCAAATTAAGTCATGGGCATGCTCGTAATTTCATACAAATTATTAATGAATGTAACATCGTACCAACCAAATTAAGTCATGGGCATGCTCGTAATTTCATACAAATTATTAATCAATGTAACATCGTACCAACCAAATTAAGTCATGGGCATGCTCGTAATTTCATACAAATTGAAAACCTAGGATAACAAACTGCAATGGCAGACCACGTAATTGAAACTGGACTTTTATATGGCCGTGTAAGAATATACTGGGCTGCATTGAAGGTGGTAGCAGCGAATGTGGAGTTGGGCCGTCATTCTCTGAAAAGTGGAGAAGGCATTGTTTTTTTTTTTTTGGTTTCCAAGGGTTTAATTTGTGATATAATATGAAATAATCTAGGGAAAATTCAGATGGATGGCATAATTTTGTAGAAGAATGTGACCAATATATACATATATATATTATATAGTTGTGCTGTAATTGATCAAGTACAATTATAAATAGAATTTGCAGACGCCCATGTTCATATTTTAGTTACAAAGGGGGCTCAGGCCCAGCCCCTTATCAGAATAATATAACAAGATGGATTTGTTCTAGCCCAATCCCAATTTATATCGTGTACTAGCCCACGTAAAAAGTAAATACTAAAATAATTTTGTATTTGTTAAACGGTTCGACTGACTCATGTGAAACGGTTAAGTCTATTAATTAGAATTGGAGTCAACCTTGATTTAGTACTACCAACCAAGCCAAGTTGATATTAAATTTATCTGAAAGGCTTCGTACATTGGCTCTCAATTCTTATTAACAAATTCTCGTCGTTTTCCTCCCTGCCTGCAATGCTTTTAATTACTCCAATAATACCGTTAACCTCTCACTTAATTGTGCATCACTAGTGATTTATTAATTAATTCTTGTTATTGCAAAGTCGTCACAACAAAAATTAAAATTAGTCGTTGTATGTTAAATGATATATATTAAATAACTCCTCTTTCTAACAGCTTGAGTTTTTATATAGATAAATTGGTCATTCAATAATCAATATTGTATCAGAGTACAGGCCAAAAGAATATCATGTATTCGAATCCCTCCGCCACACATTTTTTAATTCCACCAATTTGCATTCACAAAGTTGGCAAACATTGAATTATTCTACCAGCAATCATTTTCTAAACCTAATTACCCTTTAAAAAGTACTAGGAAAACGATTCCAAAAGGGTCAGTGCATTATTCAAGTAATTTTCTGAGTCTGCATCAATAATAACCTCATTTTAATGATGTAAACAAAATGCAGAATCATTCAATCTGATGATGAAATAAGCAAAAGTCATAATCCAATTTTCTTATAAATAAAATGCAACTTGCAATCCAATTGATAGATAAAACTGAAATAAGAAGACGACTATCCACTACTGATATATTATATATAGTTCCTCTATGTTGGTTATAATTTCTAAGTCTGAAATTAGTGAGCATCATGGAATTTTTTCATATGCTGCAGACCAAATTCCTAAACCTGCAGGCAATTCTGCTAATTATATTTGTCATAATAATGCCTCCTCCTATATTTTGTGCTTCAAATCTACCAAATTTTCCCATTGCAAAGCCCAACTGCACTGATCGTTGTGGCGACATAAGTATCCCATTCCCTTTCGGCACTACAGAAGAATGTTACCAACACTATAGTTTCTTCGTCACTTGCAACCAAACTTTCAACCCCCCTAAACTTTTCACGCAGAAATCCGCAATCGAAATAACGGATATTTCACTTGACGGACAGCTGAAATTCTTGCAATTCATCGCACACGACTGTTATGACATAAATGGCACAAGAACTTCATATGCAAATCCCTCTATAAACTTGGCCAAATACCGTACTGTCAACAACACTGCAAATAAATTCATTGTTCTTGGTTGCGACACTTATGGTAAGATCTCAGGAACACGGTCAAACCGCGGTGATTACACGACGGGGTGCACTGCCACATGTGATGCAAAGGATGATTTGGTAGAAGGGTTTTGCTCAGGTTTAGGCTGTTGCCAAACTACTATTCCTAAAGATGTTTCGAGTGTTTTATTGGATATGAGCAGCTTTTCCAATAACAACTATGTTTGGGACTTCAACAAGTGCAACTATGCTTTTTTTGTGGAGGAAAAATCTTTCAACTTTTCTGCGAAACTTCTTACCAGCTTGACGGACACTACAATGCTTCCTATGGTGATTGATTGGGCCATTGGAAACGCGACATGTGAGGAGGCTAAGATGAATTTATCTAGTTATGCTTGTATAAGCCCTGATTCAGAGTGCAACAAGCCTAACAATGGTTACGGGTATCGATGCAATTGTAAGCAAGGTTATCAAGGAAATCCATATCTTAATGATGGATGTAAAGGTCTGGATGTGTGTGTATCTTTTCTTCTTTTTTTTTTCATATTTTTTTGAAATAATTTACCATTCAAGTTGATTTGCAGATATAAATGAATGTAACAATTCAACACTCAATAATTGTGAAAAGCACTGTGACAACACTCTAGGGAGTTTCAAGTGTCGTTGTCCCAAAGGGTACAAAGGCGATGGAATAAAAGGATCAGAAGGCTGCATTCGCGGTGAATCACTGATATACAAACTTGTAGCAGGTTAGCAGAACTATTCTTATCATTTTCAACAACTCTAACCAAAATTGGACTAATCCTCATAAATTTACTTTTATTGTTGAGAAAATAAGTATGAAGTTTGTAAGTGTTTCTTTTTGCTTTTCATGCAAAACATAAATACAGGGATTTCACTAGGGGTTATTTTTGTGCTATTATTTACTTGCTGGTTGTACATGGGATTCAAGAGAAGAAAATCTTACAAAATGAAGCAAAAGTTTTTTCTTCAAAATGGTGGCATATTATTACAAGAAAAACTCATAGGAAAAGGAAGATCACCAGATACGGCAATGATTTTTAGTTCAACCGAGCTAATCAAGGCAACCAATAACTTCCATAACAGTATGATTGTCTATGGTGTTGTATACAAAGGTTACCTAACAGATAAAAGGATAGTTGCCATCAAAAAGTCTAAAGAAGTTGATCCAACTCAAATCGACCAATTCATCAATGAAGTCATTGTTCTTTCACAAATCAATCACAGAAATGTAGTCAAACTCCTTGGTTGTTGCTTAGATACAGAAGTACCCCTTCTAGTATATGAATTCATAAGCAACGGTACTCTCTTCGACTACATACATAATATGCCAAAGACTCGTTCTTTTGATTGGAACATGCGTTTAAAGATTGCTACAGAAACTGCGGGTGTGCTCTCATATCTACACTATGCAGCTTCTACTCCAATCATACACAGAGACGTTAAATCAGCTAATATACTCTTAGACCACACTTTCACAGCTAAAGTGTCTGATTTTGGAGCTTCAAGATTGGTTCCTGTGGATCAAACTCAATTATCCACAATGGTTCAAGGAACGTTTGGATACCTCGATCCTGAATACATGCAGACAAACCAATTGACAGAGAAAAGTGACGTTTATAGCTTTGGAGTAGTCCTAGTGGAGCTTTTAACAGGCAGGAAGGCATTAAGTTACGATAAACCGGAAGAAGAGAGAAATTTAGCGAATTTTTTCCTTTCTATACTAAAACAAGAACTCTTGTTTCGAGTTCTTGATGATGACATTGTGTGGGAAGGAAATAAGGAACAGATTATAGAAGTTGCTAGGCTCGCAAAAGGGTGCTTGAATGTGAGAGGAGAAGATAGGCCTAGCATGAAAGAAGTGGCTATGGAACTCGAGGGGCTAAGGCTAGGTGGAAAACACTCATGGGCACATATTGAACACAATGCGGAAGCGATTGAAATGGAATCGTTGCTTGGTGAGAGGGTAAATAGCTTGAACAGTGGTTATGGTAATAGTATAAACACTGGATATGATAGCCTTAAGGATCATATTATTCTACCAATGAATGGTGGGAGATGAGATATATTGGTATATAATATGATGTCCAATTTTGGGATAATTTGTGCAAGATTTATCATAAAATTGATTTAGGTTGTGTTGTACTAAAAAAAAATATAAGTCTGAATTATTACTACTGTATTGGTTTAGAATGTGTGGTTTTCATGTGTGCATTATGTAAAAAGTGTTGCTTTGTATATACATTATCCATTTGTAATTTCTGAGCTTGAAGTATATGTTGTTTTTGAAAACTTCTATTCTGTTTTTCTTCTTTGCTCTGCTCTTTTGGATGCATGTCAGCCAAGTTTTAAGTTGCAAATTGCGGTTAATAATTTTTTGTAATTCTATGACTTTTGGTTATTTTATTATCAGATGGAATGATTCTGCATTATGGAGCTGTTCTTCATTATCAACATTTTGTTAATCATATGTATGTACGTAATTAGTAAAACATTAGTATAACTCACATTACATTCGAATTTAGTTTAGGGTTAAATGCATAATATCACCCTGTGTTATGCAAACTTGCACAAAACTATCCTGTGATTTTATTCTGTTGCACCAAACTCTCTTGTACTTTCAAAAACCCTGCATAAAACACTGTTAATTTTAAATTGAATTGTCTAAATTATCCCTATATATAATTAAAATACAAGAGGGTTTTGAGCAAACGTTCAAAAGTACAAGGGAGTTTTGCGTAAATATTCAAAAGTATAAGGGAGTTTTGTACAAACTTTTAAAAGTACAAGGAAGTTTTGCGTAAACATTCAAAAAACAAAGGAGTGTTACTCAAACAAAATTCATGCAAAAATTAACGGTATTAGTAACTAACGAAGATTGGATATTTTATGCATGATTTTTAAAAGTACAAGATAGTTGGGTTCAAAAAATAATTCACATGATAATTTTACGTAGACACAAGATACTATTATAAATTTATCTCTCCAATTGAGGTAACATGATTTCACTCCACTGGATTGAAGATTCTAGCTCAAATTTAATCAATCAATCAATCATAAGTTTAGAGAATGATTTTTAGTTGATTTGCAATTAACATGCCTCAAGCTTGACCAAGATTCGAGATTCCTTTGATTGTATTCATTGAATAAAAAATGATTCCTTTTTTTTTTTTTTGATATAGCGAATAAAAAATGATTCCATTAAAAGAGTCCATGCAACTTTCACCTGATTTTTGTCCATCTGTTGTTTATGAAAGAGAAAAGGGTAATCGCCTAAAGTAGTGATTACTTAATTGATAAATTGTTTCCCACTCCCCTTTTAATAATTGCCTTTCTGTCAGCTGCCATAAGCATCCTCATTCTGCCAAATATTCACTCACTTTCTCCCAATAAATAAGAAATGTTTAAAGACATGGAGAAATTCCCTCAAATATTTTGCATCATTAGTCGAGTCTTTTGCACTTTGCACCCCGAAAACATAGGAAATAGGCATTTTGCATCCTCAAAACTCATATTTAGCACTTTGCACCCTTAAAATATAAAAAATTCAGCACTTTGCACCCTCTCTTATTTTCAAGCAAAAATAACCACCAGAGTCAAGGGTAAAATAGATAATTCAATTGTATTTCTTTGACACTTTGCTCCCCCAAAACATGAAAAATTGACACTTTGCCCCCCGACACAAAATTAACACTTAGCACCCTAGATTAACAACAACTCAGCAATTGAACCCCCGAAACACAATAAATGTCACTTTAAACTTCGAATCACAAAATTAATACTTAACACCCTCAAATTAAGAAAAACTTAAACCCCTCGTTTTTTCCTGGGACAACCATTGTGATGTTCTTTTATATTGTGCTTGCACTTGATTTTTATGATTGTCCCAGGATTTGTCTCCATTGTTTCCTCACAATAGCTCCATAGTTTTGCATATTCCTCCATCTATGTGCCATTGTTTAGTTTGGCAGCCCCCATTTTTATTAATTTGAGGGGTTTGAGTTTTCTTAATTTGAGGGTATGAAGTGTTAATTTTATATTTCGAGGTGCAAAATGCCCATTTATTGTGTTTCGGGGGTGCAAGTTACTGAGTTGTTTTTAATTCGAGGGTGCTAAGTGCTAACTCTATATTGGGGGTACAAAGTGCCAAAGATCTACAATTGAATTACCTATTTTGCCCTTGACTCCGGTGGTCATTTTTGCTTGAAAATAAAAAAGGGTGCAAAGTGCTGAATTTTTCATATTTCGGGGGTGTAAAGTGCTAAATCTGAGTTTCGGGAGTGGAAAATGTCTATTTTTCATGTTTCGAGGGTGCAAAGTTCAAAAAACCCTCATAAGTCATAACACTAAATTGAGTTCCATATAATTTTGTCTAATAATATTAGTTACACCAAATGGTATGTAATTATATGAAATTTAAATAATTTAAACCTTATATTAACTAGCTTATCTTCCATCTTCTTAGATATGCTTATAAATATTTTTTTAATCAAACAAAATATTTGCATACCCTCACTTAGAAAACAATTGTATCTATTTCTTATCCTCTGAGATAGATCACTTTATTGAATTTATTATTAATTTTTTTCTAATAAGATTTTCTTAAAATAATTGAATTATATTAAGAGCATAACCTTTTTTCTTTTTCGTTTTTTTACTTTCCTTATTTCCCAAAAGGAAATAGGAGTACATCTCAAATCGGACAATCAATTCAGAAGTCAGAACTTACCTTATTAATTTATTAATTTATTTAATAGACTATAAAGAATGGAATTTACAAAAAGGCAAAAAAGAAAAGAAAATACAAATTCAAATCCTCTTTTATTCAACCCTACAAACCCCTTCCCCTTCTTCTATCAGCTTTCCAAAAACCCTTCTCAAAACTCAATCCAAACTTTTCTTCTTATTATTCTAACTTCACCCATTTTAATTAAATTTATACACAGAAATATTATAACTTTAGTATCTATAATTTGTAGGTTGTGAGACATGCGCCACAACGATGCAGAAGCTGCTGCAAAGGAGCCCCTCAGCCTCTTCCCCCCCTATTCTATCCATGAACAGTAATCTCTCTCTAAAAATCTCCAAAACCACCTTTATCTCTCTAGCTTTCTCCACTCCAGTCCCTAAATTTATCAAAAAGATGTCTTCCTCCACCGCCACTCTCCCCCTGCACCGCCCCGCCCGAATCCACACATTCAAAAAAATGCCCCTCTCCAGTTGCCGTCCCTGCACTTGCTCTCTCGAGAAAGGCAACAATAAGTTGGCGCCGTTGAGGGCTTGGGTGGTTTCAAAAGGAGGTAATAATTTTGGTAGTATTGGTGGTGAGTATCATACAAGGGCGTGGTTTAGTACCCTTGCCGCAGGAAATTCGGATAAGGGTGGCGGTGAGTTAGAGAATGAGGTGGAAAATGCTAAAGCTAGGATGCAGAGGAGGGTAAAAAGTGGCGGTGGGGCCGCGGTGAACCCGGATTTGCTGACGATACCCGGAGTGGGGCCCAGAAATTTGAGGAAGCTGGTGGAAAAGGGTTTTGAGGGTGTAGCTCATCTCAAACAGCTATATAAAGACAAGGTATTTGGACCTTTATTTATTTTTTTTTTTTTTGGAGGTTTTAATTGTTGTGTGTATTATTTATGTGCAATGTAGCTTTTTGTGCAGGCAAGATTTTTATAGGGTGTTTTGAATTTAAGGTTTTGTGTTATGAGTTTGATGGGTAAAATATGTTGTTGAAAATGTGAGAACGGAGAAGGCTGAAATGGTTTTGTTGTTCAACAAAGCTGGAAAATTTGGGTTGATTTCTAGCATTGGTTTTTTTATATGTATTTTTTGGTTTTTATTACGATTTTATTAGTAGCTGTGGTTCACAAAAATAAGTTTTGGATTTTTTAGCTAGTATGTGTATGTGAATAGAGTAAATGTCTTGCAAGTGGCAACGGTTGGTATAAATTGGCTTAAGAATGAAAAAGAATATCTAACATTCTTAGTTTATAAACATAACTCGGTTTTACTTTAACGAGGATATTTGTTTTTTATAACAGTTTTTCGGGAAGTCCAGTCCAAAAATGGTGGAGTACTTACAGAGTTCAGTGGGAATCGTACACAAAAACCATGCTGAAAGTATAACCACTTTTATCAAAGAGAGTGTGGATGAAGAGTTGAAGGAGAACGATCCAAAGCCAACCCAAAAGAAACGAATTACTTTATGTGTTGAAGGAAACATAAGTGTTGGAAAGACCACATTCCTCCAGAGAATAGCTAATGAAACACTTGAACTCAGAGATCTGGTCGAGATTGTTCCTGAACCAATTGACAAGTGGCAAAGTGTGGGTCCAGACCACTTCAACATATTGGACGCATTTTATGCTGAGCCAGAGAGATACGCATACACCTTCCAAAACTATGTTTTCGTAACGCGAGTTATGCAGGAGAAAGAGTCTTCTGCTGGAATTAAGCCCCTCAGGCTAATGGAAAGGAGTGTATTCACTGATCGAATGGTAACAGTTTTAATTTTTTTTTTTTTTTTGTTTTTTTAAATTTATGAGCTTGCTAACTCTTCTATTCAATGCATCTTGATACTCTTCTCTGACTTTGTAAAGGTCTTTGTGAGGGCAGTTCATGAGGCAAAATGGATGAATGAGATGGAGATAAGCATTTACGATTCTTGGTTTGATCCTGTTGTTTCGAGTTTGCCTGGTCTTATTCCTGATGGTTTTATTTACCTAAGAGCAAGCCCTGATACTTGCCACAAGCGTATGATGTTACGTAAGAGACCAGAGGAAGGTGGAGTCTCTCTTGATTATTTACGGGACTTGCACGAAAAGCACGAAAGTTGGCTTTTCCCGTTTGAAAGTGGAAACCATGGAGTGCTTTCTGTCAGTAAGATACAGAACGAGGCTGGCTCGCTTTTACACCCAAATATTAGAGACCGTGTGTTCTATTTGGATGGTGATCATATGCACTCAAGCATCCAAAAGGTATACCGCTATGCTCCGATTTAAAGGCTATTTATGAATTTTATTTTATTAAGCAAAACCCTGGACAACATATTTATTTGTTTAATGAATGAAACTTTAGGCCTTAGTTTTTGTTATTTTCACCAAAATTCAAGAACGAAACATAGTGTAAATGTTTTCTGCAATAATTACTATGTGACTTAATTTTTGTTTGGGAATGATCAGGTCCCTGCCTTGGTTCTCGACTGTGAACCGGACATTGATTTCAGCAGAGACATTGAAGCTAAGCGGGAGTATGCTAACTTAATTTCCCTTGTTCTTGATATTTTTTCTTTCAGTTTGTTTAATTAATTACATGCACCAAAGAAAAGATCTTTCCTAATATAATGGCTTTCATGCATGATTTAGTCTTGAAATGGCTAGCTAGCGTTTCTCTATAGCATCCATCTTTTGTACTAAAATATTCATCACGACTTAGTTATATATATTGTCTCATTACTTTTTGGGGATATTGTTTCTTTTGAAGGTATGCTCGACAAGTTGCTGAATTCTTTGAATTTGTGAAGAAAAAGAAGGAAGTTTCCGATTCGAATGTTGGAGAATATGCAGCAGCAAGGAGCAATCAATCTCAGGTGTTACTGCCTCGTGATGGAAACTTGTGGATGCCGGGTACACAGCCTTTACCAGATTCAGCGCTCAAGTCATTTAAACAAGCCATTTCTTTTACGCCTTAATTGTCAGAAGTAGTAGTAGTAGTAGTTGGTCTTTTTTTGCTTATCTGAAAGTAGTTTCTTTAGGAGATCTGTCCAGTATGTGATTAGGTCCTCCCTTCCACATGTAAAGAAGTTGTTAATCTGATGTGATGACATTAAGTTTTAGAGAAGTAGAGTTAGTTGTAAGTTATGGATTGTAGTGGACTATTTAGTGGAAGCTTAGTTTGTTTTGGAAATTTAAGAATTTCTTAATATTTCACTCTGCAGTTTTGTAATGTGGCCATCGTGAATGAGATAGATTGGCTCAAATTCAGATTTCATCCGTTGTCCCTTCTTTTTCTTCAATAAAATTCAATACTTCAATAAAAAATAAACATCATATAAAAGGTTCAACCAAATCGAAGATGGGATAACAATCATTACAAAAAACATTACAAGAAATTAAATTAAAAGGGATTCTAGCCGATCAATCCGAAGCTAGGTTGTGAATGGAGAATTGAGAAAAATTGAAAGTCGAAACTTCCACTTAGGCCAGCAATCCCATGAGTTACGAATTTTCAAGATAAGACCATGAGACTCCCAATTCGGCTCCTTGAGACTGTTGGTTATATTACAAACAACTTCAGCACAATCACTTTCAAAAATCAATTTGAGCACTTTAGCCGGTTCACAATTGAGAAAACTTCTTTATCCTGAAAGTCTCATCAACTTTAGCACAAGAACAAGAGCAAGAGAAAGAGGAGGCCAAAAGGATGGAGCCCAAATAACTACAAACAAAAATCGCAATAAAAGTTTTGCCATCTCGAAATGTTGCATCTGAATTCACTTAAACCAACCAAACTTTGGGGGAATTCAAACTGAGCAAAGAGGTACATAATTTTGTTTGAAAGAGAGGCGGGATTGTCCCATTGAATGATCATTTGCTCTCAACTCTATTCGTTTGACATAAGAAGATACCAAAGATGCAGGTTTCCCGTGAGTGATGAGGTTTCAGTTCACCCAAAGGGAATCAAGAGTAGTAGCCTAAAAAATGAGGAATTCCCGTCTAGAATGGTCACAAGTGAACAAATTCCCTTTGTTGTTCATAATGGCCAAGAGAAAGCACTTAAGGGATTCATTACTAAATGTATCAAGACGGAAAGACCATGTAAACGGCTCTAGCGAATGGACAACAAAGAAACAAATACTCTATTGACTCGTCTTCTAAACCACACACGGAGAAATTCAAACAGTCAATCCGAAACAGCGCATTGAGCCTAACTTTGATCGGAAAAAGATTATGAAATACTTTCCATAAGAAAACCTTGAATCTATTATGAAGCTCACCTTCCAAAGATTTTAACAATATTCGATCTTATAGGGCTTGCTTGCACATTATTCTAAAAAATTAATGATTTGGGCCAACATTTTTTGATCTGTTTTGGTCGTTTAGAAATTTATAGAAATTGTGTCTTGGACGTATTGGGCTCACAACTTACACAAGCTTGGACCAATAACAAGCCCAAATCCATTATAAAAAGCCCAACAAGTACCCACGTGGAATCCACATGAGTATAGTACAGTGAACCTGAATCAGTTCTCGCGAAGCTAGCATAGAGCAAAATTGCAATCCCTAATTTCCAGTCTCCTCTCAAATTTCTGCATTAATTTCTGAAATGGCGATTAACAGCGTAGTGAAATCATGTGCTTCCAAGCTCCTAACTTCTGGCCGATCAGGTACTGCTGCAATTTGTTATATCAATTGGATTTATTTTTCCGTCTTCAAATTTTGAAAATTAGGAGTAAATTGCGGATTGGAAAAATACGGGGTTGGATTCGGCGACTCAGTTAATTTTTTCTTTTGTTGTATTACTGAAAATGCCTAATTTATGGTGTGTCAACACATTATAATTAGGTGAAAATTCTAGCACACACCACACAGTTTTTTCAGAAGACAAGTACGCTTTAGTTACCATACTAGATATGGATTAGAATCTCCCCATTACTATGTTGATTAATTGATTCTGAGGTGGTCTTTTTTCGTTTTTGTTTTGTTATTAGGAGTATTATTATTATTATTATTTGGAAAGAAATTGTGATTCACTTAGACAATTCACTTTGAGTACAGGGAATTCTGCTGGTAGGAATTCTTCAGGACGTATTACTACTTTTCACCGAGGGGGTGGATCGAAACGATTGCAGCGAAAAATTGATCTGAAGCGAAGCACTTCGTCTATGGGCATTGTAGAAAGGATAGAATATGACCCTAATCGTTCTTCTCGAATCGCTCTAGTACGATGGAAAGTGGGGGCCCACCAGAGAAAAGGCAACACGGTAGAAGAGTTTGCTCCGTCGAAAAAGAGACTCGAATCTACGACGACCACCATCCGCGGTCCATTTGCATTCTCTTCCCTGCCCGGGAAGGTGGATCAAAGAAAGGAAGCTTGCTTCTCTCCTGGACTGATGGCGGTTCATGGAGTGGTCGGACTTCCTACCAGAATGTCTTCTTCTTGTTCGAAGAGCCACTTTACTAGTAAGGGCGCAGGAAGCAAAAAAACTTGTGTGAAGGACGTTTTCTTCTCTGCCTTATCCCCAAAGGCCAAGGGAGAGACTGCATCCCTTTCCTTGGGTAGCTCTTTTTCTTTCCCAAGGATAGCGGTAGCTGGGGCAAAGCCCCCTTTCTTCGTTTTTCGAAAGAGTGAAGAAGTCAGAGAGGAAAACACGTTCCCTCTTTGCGAGATCCGAAAGTGGAAATCGCATAGCATTCTCTGGGCACACAGGATCAAACGTAAAGCAGCGCTCTCTTGGCAGAGTTTTGGGCGGCAAGATACTTTACGGCTTGTTGGAGCTTCTGAGCATAATGAATCGAAGCCGAAGACGGATCAAGGATTTTTTACCAAGGCGATTGACGGAGGACCGAAGAATGGAACGAGCAAAGTCGATCGTGCACCTATCACTTATATAATAGCCAGTCATCAGATGGAAGCGGGCAAGATGGTGATGAATTGCGATTGGTCTAAACCTTCGACTAGCGACTCATTGCGACCTGGCCAGAATACATACTAAAACCTCTTGATTTATGTGGGGGGGGGGGTGGGGGGGGGGGGGGGTGGGGGGGGGGGGGGGTGGGGGGGGGGGGGGGTGGGGGGGGGGGGGGGTGGGGGGGGGGGGGGGTGGGGGGGGGGGGGGGTGGGGGGGGGGGGGGGTGGGGGGGGGGGGGGGTGGGGGGGGGGGGGGGTGGGGGGGGGGGGGGGTGGGGGGGGGGGGGGGTGGGGGGGGGGGGGGGTGGGGGGGGGGGGGGGTGGGGGGGGGGGGGGGTGGGGGGGGGGGGGGGTGGGGGGGGGGGGGGGTGGGGGGGGGGGGGGGTGGGGGGGGGGGGGGGTGGGGGGGGGGGGGGGTGGGGGGGGGGGGGGGTGGGGGGGGGGGGGGGTGGGGGGGGGGGGGGGTGGGGGGGGGGGGGGGTGGGGGGGGGGGGGGGTGGGGGGGGGGGGGGGTGGGGGGGGGGGGGGGTGGGGGGGGGGGGGGGTGGGGGGGGGGGGGGGTGGGGGGGGGGGGGGGTGGGGGGGGGGGGGGGTGGGGGGGATCAATCAGGACAGACAGGCATCACATTTTGTGCCATTTTTGTCAATTGACAGTCTATTTTAGGTCCACTACCTATGGCTCCCGTGAAGCCGTGCAAAAAAAAAAAATGAAATAAAAGTGTGAAAAAAGGAAACTAAATACTTTGATTATTTGATTTTCCTTTAAATTATTTTTATGAGTTTTAAAATTCTTCAATTATTAATTTGAGTGTGTAGTACATCAAATTTATGACTTTTTGATTAATCTCTAATTCTTACCCTTATTTCTTTATTTTGGAATGTCCCTAAATAATATTCAATTTTCAAGAATAAAATTATTTTTCTAAATAGTATTATATCTCATAAAAAGTAATGTTTTAACTAATTAATTCTCAATCACTATGTTTTAGAGCATAAATATAAATATTTAAAGTTTTACTTTTTTAACTTTACATAAATTTTCATGTTAAAAGTAAAAGGAGCAAAATAAATAAATGACGTACGGAGTATATAACACTTACTAATTAGGAGCAATAATGTCGGTCTGAATTTGCAAAAGCATTTTGATATTTTAAACGTTGAAAATTTGGATATATGATTCCTCATAATCCAACTGAACTTGTTGGTGATGTACGTGTTGTCCAATGAATATAAAGTGTTGGAGGCAATCAATAATAGTTATAGTAAAATGTTATTTTGGTGTCATTAGTTCTGGGAATGATTATAATTTTGTAACTTTTGGACTAATTTTAAATCACTCCGTATTAAAAAGAAAAAAAAAACAAGAATAGCAACTTTTTGTTTATCTTCAAAACCATTTTTTTCCGTTTCTGAAACAAAAAAAAAAAAAAAAAACATGTTTTTCCATATTATAGATCTACCAAACACATGTATTCTGATCTATTCCAACCAATTATAAAAGGAAAAAATAATATAGTCACTACAACAAAAATCATGTTTAATAGCATTACAAAATGTTATTAATCATTATGATAGTGGCATTTCTAATTATAATGACATTTTAAGTAAATGCCACATGTAGCGATGTCGCTAAAGGTAATTGACATTTATAAAGTAACTATTATACCATTTATCGACACCATGAAATGTTATTGAAATTATATAAAAAAACATGTTAAAATGTCATAAATAGGATAAACACCACTTATGATCCTCCTCATCATTAACTTTTTACAGAGTCGTCGATCTTAATTTTTTTTTTCCACGTTAGTCCCTACTAAGAGTTATTTTATTTCACCTTGGCCTTTTTTCATGCTGAACACGGAGGTTTCAATATCTAGTGGCCTACACGTGAAGGTGTTTTTGACCATTCGTTGTGATAGTGTTACATTTAAGTCCCGAATAAAACCTATATTGCAGTTCACGTGACATCGGATCCGCCATGATCAATCTGAAAAAGATTAAAGTGACACAAATAATTCTTAGTAGGGACTAATATGAGAAAAAAAACTTAAGAGTGACGACTCTATATATAAAAAGTAAAGATAAGTAGAACCATAAGTGGTGTTTACCCTAAAAAATATGTGAAATGGTACTAGTAAAAAACTTAAAGGACAAAATTAAACAAATTAACTGGCCTGTTTGTTTGGTGTTTCCCAAAAAAATTTCGTTTTTGGGAAATGCCAAACAAACATGTTTTCTACTTTCTCAAATAAATTTTTCATCTCTCAATTATTTCAAACTACTCTCTTAAAAGCCAAACAAACAATAATTTTCTTATCTCTAAACAAAACCTATACAAACTCTACTTCGATTTGACATAAAGTAACTTATATCTTACACAATTTATCTCACATAACAAACATGATTTGACATAAAGTCCTACACATCTTACATCTACAACCTAATTATTCCAAAAAAACCTACACCTACTTTATTTCTCAAACCACTCTCTCAAAATCCAAACAAACAATATTATGCAAATCGATATTATTTTACAAACATCTACTACTCTCCCAAACTACTTTCCCAAACACCAAACAAACAGGCCTGTTTTTTTACCACATAGTCATCACTATACATGGAATTCAAAATTTTAAACTACTCGGTCATTTGACTCATTTCAATGTCGACTTCAATCTGCATTAAAAATAAAAAAAGATTAAATAACTATAAACTTGTAAATTATATTAAAAATTAAACATGTGAGGTACCACTAATGAAACATCATTACTCCTAAGTTTGTATTTATTTGTCTTCCTCCAGCTAATCCCATCATATTAAACAATGGTCCTAATTATTAATAAAGTGTTTTGCTTTTTGGAAGTTTGGGATTTAAATTCCAAAACAAAAAAGTTTCTCTAACCATTTAATCTTGTCATTTTCCACCACCGCAAATAAACAGACTGATATCAGATATTGTCTTAACATAAATTCATCAATTGTTTTTTTAATAAAAATTAAAATATTCATGATGATCACACTTCCTTATCTTCTTGGCCTACTTTTGTCTTTTCTCAAATCATTTAGTTCCACTTATCTTTCACATTCCATGAACATAAATCACATAATATATTACTACTTCCCAACAAACTTCTTTTCTTTCTTCTTCTTCCTTTTTCATGTGTCTGTCATACTTCAAGATTTCCAATTAGCTCTATTTTAAGAACTCTTAAAAGTGGAAGAAAGGTAAAGAAGATTCTTAATTCAGCTGCATGGTTATGAAAAACAGAAAAGCTTGAGCTTTTTATCAGAATCCAAGGTAATTAACTTAGTCTTTCTACTTGTTTTATATTTTAGATTTTGTTTTTGCATGTATCTCTGTTTTTGTATCTGATAAAAGCTAATTAACCCATTTATGTATAAGATGATTTTTATGCTAATAGAATTGAATCTCTCATTCTTTGATATTGTCTTCGGTTAAAGATTAAGATTTCAGATAGTGATTTTTTTTTTTTTTAATATTATAGGTAAAAAAACATTAAGGCTTCTCCACTTCTTGTTCATTTTGAGTTGCTTTAAAGCGAGATGTGTTTTGTTAGTTGTAATCCAATACTAAACACAAATTGACATCTTAACTTTAGATTAAGTCTATCTGTTCTTTCTCTTTTCCACAAAGTGCATACGTTTTATTTAAGAACATTCCTTTAACATTTATTGTTTTAAAATACTACTAGTATATATTAAAGTTAATTGCTTTTGTCAGACAAAAGGATTTATAAAAATAAATGTATTTATTATCAGTTGTATTTATTTACTTGACCTCATTTATTTGGTGCAGAATTTCTCATGTCCGCTACTGTTTGTATACACCAAGGAAGGATGGACACCCATGGCAATAATAGAGTTTGTCTCCCCTTGTAAAAAGACTCTTCTGCCCCTTCCACTTTTAGAAAAATGGCCAGACAATCACAACTCCTTTCCCTCCAATTTCTAACCATTTTCTTGATTTTATTATCTCATTCCATACCATCCACGTGCCTTACAGCAGAGACAAAAGCCTTACTTGATTTAAAAAAACAGCTCATTGATCCTCTACACTATTTGGATTCTTGGAAAGACTCAGATACCCCTTGCCAATTCTATGGAGTCACTTGTGATAAAGAAACTGGTTTGGTGACTGAGATTTCACTTGACAATAAGTCCTTATCAGGGGTAATATCGTCATCGATTTCCGAGCTTGTTAATCTCAATTCTTTGGTGTTACCATCAAACCTGATATCAGGTGTTCTTCCTAGTGAGCTAAGCAAATGTGTAAACCTCAAAGTTTTAAATGTCTCAGGTAATTACATGAATGGCACCATTCCTGATTATTCCAAGCTCAAGAACATGGAGTTTCTTGATTTATCGGATAATTATTTTTCGGGGGGATTTCCGAATTGGGTTGGGAATTTAACAGGTTTAGTTTCATTAGGCCTTGGTGACAACGACTTCGATGAAGGTGAAATTCCTGAAAGTATTGGGAATTTAAAGAACTTGAATTTGCTTTACTTAGCTGATTCAAACTTGAAGGGGGGAATCCCGGAATCTTTTTCTGGATTAGAAGCATTAGGAACATTGGATATATGCAAGAATAAGATTACTGGTAACTTTCCCACATGGATAAGCAAACTTAAAAACTTGTGGAAGATTGAGCTCTATAAGAACAATTTGACTGGTGAAATTCCACAAGGACTTGCAAAGTTGACTCTTTTGCAGGAGTTTGATGTTTCCGATAACCAAATGTATGGAGAAATTCCGAAACAAGTTGGAAATCTGAAGAAATTAACAGTTTTTCACTTGTTCACTAACAACTTCTCTGGAGAAATCCCACCTGCCTTTGGAGATATGCAGAATCTGAATGCCTTTTCTGTGTATAGGAATAGTTTCACTGGTGAATTTCCTCAGAATCTTGGTCGATTTTCCCCTTTAAATAGTATCGACATTTCTGAAAATAAATTCTCTGGTGCATTCCCAAGATACTTCTGCCAGAATGGAAATTTAGAAAAGCTGCTTGCCTTGGAGAACGATTTTTCGGGTGAGTTTCCCGATTCATATGCTGAATGTAAGCCTTTGGTGAGGTTAAGGATAAGTCAAAATCGGCTAAATGGGTCGATTGCAGATGGTGTGTGGGCCCTTCCTAATGTGCAGGTGATCGATTTTAGTGATAATTTTTTCACTGGAGGGATATCACCAGGGATTGGAGTTTCAGTGAATTTAAACGAGCTAATGCTATCGAATAACAGATTTTCGGGTGAGGTGCCTAAAGAACTAGGCAAGCTTACGCAACTTGAAAGAATTTACTTCAATAACAATAGCTTCTCTGGGAAAATCCCTTCAGAAATTGGTGCTTTAAAGCAATTATCATCTCTGCAGTTGGAAGAAAACATGTTTAGTGGTTCGATACCTTCAGAATTAGCCGACTGTCCTAGGCTCGTGGACTTAAATCTTGCTTCAAATTCTTTAACTGGTAATATTCCAAGTAGTTTCTCAAAGATGGCTACTTTGAACTCTTTGAATCTTTCGAAAAATCAACTTACGGGTTCGATTCCAAAGAATTTCGACAAGTTGAAGCTTTCATCAGTGGATTTTTCGAATAACCACCTTTCGGGAAGTGTGCCACCTTATTTTCTTTCCGTGGCTGGTGATAAAGCGTTTCTTGAGAATAAAGGGCTTTGTGTTGAAGATGAAGAAAGCACGAGAAAGTTCATAAATTCGGGGCTAAGTTTTTGCGATGGGAAAAATGGGCGTAAAAACTTTTTCAAGAGTAAACTATTTATGTTCTGTTTCATATTGCTTGCACTCGTGGTCGTTATATGCGGCTTATTGGTTATAAGTTACCGGAGCTTCAAAAATGAGGAAGCCGATATTGAAATTGAACAAGAAGTTGACAAGGGGATAAAGTCAGAATCAAAATCAAATTGGAAGCTTGAGAGCTTCCAGAAGGTCGAGTTTGATGTGGATGAAATATGTGACTTAGACGAGGATAACTTGGTTGGAACCGGAAGCACTGGAAAAGTTTATCGACTGGATTTGAAGAAAGGTTGTGGTACAGTTGCTGTGAAGCAACTGTGGAAGGGAAATGGGCTGAAAGTTATGACAGCAGAAATGGAGATTATGGGAAAGATTAAACATAGGAATATACTAAAGCTATATGCTTGTTTAATGAAAGGAGGTTCAAATTTCTTGGTTTTTGAGTATATGGCAAATGGGAATCTATTTCAGGCTCTTCATAGAGAGATTAAGGTTGGGAAGCCAGAACTTGATTGGTATCAAAGGTATAGAATCGCACTCGGTGCTGCAAAAGGAATCGCTTATTTACACCACGATTGCCCTATGCCGATTGTTCATAGAGACATTAAATCAACAAACATTTTACTCGATGAAGATTATGAAGCAAAGATTGCTGATTTTGGTGTTGCAAAGGTGGCAGATCAAGTGTCTCCTAGAGGATCTGAGTTCAGTTGTTTTGCAGGCACTCATGGCTACATTGCACCTGGTTAGTTTTCAATTTTATCATATTGTGCTTATTCAAATCAGAAAAATACTAAATATCTTGGTTATTTCATTTAATTGGTTCTTGTTTTTGTACAGAGATGGCGTATTCAATCAAAGTCACGGAAAAGTGCGATGTTTATAGCTTTGGGGTGGTTTTGTTGGAGTTAGTGACGGGAAAAAGACCAATAGAGGAAGATTATGGAGAAGGGAAGGACATAGTGTACTGGGTTTCGACTCATTTAAATGATCGCGAAAGTGTGATCAAAGTTCTTGATCCTAAGGTGGTTTGCGATCTAGTTCAAGATGACATGATAAAGGTGTTGAAAATTGCTGTACTTTGCACTAGTAAGCTTCCAAATCTGAGGCCTAACATGAAGGAAGTGGTGAAGATGCTCATGGATGCTGAACCTTGCACTTTCAGGTCCCCGGACAATTTTGGGAAACATGAAAAGGAACTTATATAGCTGATTTTTGTATTGTATTAAATGTTTATATTTTTATGTAGATAGTAGTTTTGTATGATTCATATTCAGATTCTAGGCAAATGCAGATTTCATTTTACATATGTTACTAATATAGCGTGTTGTATTCTATAAGAGTGAGTAGTTATTTGTCTCTTTAAACTTTGTTTGTTTGCATTTTCAGACATCAGTGTATTTTTACTTGGATAATATTAATACAATCATTTACTTGATAAGATTTACAACATAGAATCAAAACACTGGTAATAGCAGACAATATTATTAAAATACAAAAAAATAATCATAAGTTATAGCGCAATGCATAAACTTAAAGAATCGATATTTATCGACACATTGGTATAGAAAGGGGATTATAGTATTTGTTCTACCCAATCACACGACAAGGAACGTGATCTATGAAACGAATCACCAATGGTCCTTAAACTTCATCTTCAAGGTTACCTCTCCCTGTTTGCAGCAAATGGTTCTTTGTTTTCTGCCTTTGTAAGCATTTTTTTCAACATTTTGTTTTTTCATGCTGCCAGTGAACCCAAGGGAGCCTGCTTTTGTTCATGTAGCTTTGTCAATGCACAGTCAATTTCTGAATATACCTCCTGTTTGGGGAGACTTCCATCAATCTGCAACCAAAGGGAAAACTAAAATTCTTGACTGAACCATATGGGGACATAAATGAGCAATCGAGACAAACACAAAGGGATTTTATGCAACATTTTGTAAAACACAAAGGGATTCCTTGCAGAAAAAATAAAACGGGGGGTTTTGTGCAGGTTCCCAAAAACACAGGTGTGTACGATGTTTTTCTCCCATTTATCAAGGTAAAAAATTAAAAAAAACCTTCACATTTATAAAACTTTTGGGGGCCTTCTAAAATATGGACGCTGGCCATGGTACACCGTATAGTTTATAATAGGACGAGCAAGACACTTGCCTTACCCCATGTAAATCAAAGTTTAGTTTCAGAATATAACACATATTAAACAATTGATGTTATATATATTGTTTTTTATATTTTTTTATGTTCTACTTTTTTTTTGGGTGGCGAGGGGGTTTGGGAGCTTGAGAATATGCATTCATTGTACTTTTGACTTTCAGTCAGCAGAAAGTACACGTCTTTCTCCGGCATATGAAATAATAAAAGTATACAACATACTCTGATCGTAATGCCTTCATAGAGTGAAAGCACAGCCTCCACATTGCTATTATGAGTGAGCAGACGCAGTTTGACCTGAAAACAGGAGGCCAAAATAATTATGTAAGGTAAGTTAAATATTCAAAAGAACAGATAAACAAATATGCAAATACTTAGCAAGAATTAGAAATCTAAACAAAATTTACCTTTTCTTCAGTGTCATCAAAACGTTGAGTAAGTCTAGCAGCAATTTCATCGGTTTCTGGAGGAGAATACTTTAGATGGTATATTTTCCCTGTTACAGGATCTAATCTTCGTCCCACAACTCTCTCTACGAGTAACTCTTCAGGAACCTATTTAGACAACAATAATTATGGCACATATTTAAGTTATAAAAATGTTTATTAATTGACTCAAGGGCAAACTCAACAAGTTCAAGATTGGATATATGAATTTGAAACTTTATGACCACATCATAACTACCTCAGTGAACTATGTCTATTACCTACATATACAGAACATATTTGAACATGGCCTTGTATAACAAGAGAAAAAAACAGAACCTCACTTCAAGAAGAATGAAGATGTCAGGATCAAACCCAAATTTCTTGAGAGCAGTAGCTTGAGATACGCTCCTTGGATATCCATCAAGAAGCCATCCTTTCTCCAGAGAATCTTGCTGTGATAAACGCTCCTTGACCATCTATAAACAAAACAGAAGAGATGTGGGCCTCGAAAGGAGATTCCTCCAAAGTTATAGAATATTTGAATCCATAAGCCTACCATGACAACTATTTCATCTGGGACTAGCTGCCCTTTCTCCATGTATTCTTTTGCTCGCTTCCCGTTTTCTGTCCCAGCAGCAACTTCAGCCCTGAGAAGATCTCCAGCCGCAACATGCACCAAATCATACTGCAGGTCAAAGACACATTATAGTAACTTGTTTCACATCATGATTCATCAGTTGAATTGACAGGGTGAGAAGCTCAAGATTAACCAGGCAAGTACATTATTAAATTGCAAAAATAGAAACAGAAATAAAGAAACCCTCTGCCCTTCAGTCCCAAAGCCTTCATTTATATGTCCAGTGCAACTCATCTAAATAAACAAAAAATGACTAATTGATTATTATATAGCATGGATATATAGGGATATAATCCGATTAGCGAGTTCTGAGTTCAAACCTTTTACCATCCGCCATCCAAAGACAGATCAATTGGAATCATCAGAGACTTCTTCATCCTAATCAATTTCACTTTCCAAATTTGCAATTTAGTTTTCTGATCCAGTATGCAATTATGGTGAGGTTAAGATGGTCAGAAAGACCGAAACTTTCTTATGCCCAAGAAAACAAATGACGGTATAAGAGGAGCCTTAGCACTTCAAGTTGAATATTGAACTGGAATAGAACATAAAGAGAAACCAACAAAGGAGAAAGATAAGCAAAAGTAACAATCACCATTACACAGTGATCAACATAATAGTTCACCCATTGTTGAAATACATTGCTGGGGGAAGAACGGCAATTAGTTTCTCTACTGCTATGAATAAGATAAATCACCTCTCACTATCAGCATTAGCTTATTACTCCACCAAAATCCCAATAGCTTTTACAGCCATTCTTTATCCAATCTTAAACCCTAAATTCTAATAAATGTAGGTAATTAGCAATGAACTTTTTGGGGTACAAAATATATGGATTTTAAATCCACAAAAAAAGAAAACCATCTAACATTAACCATTAGTACCCTTAAACAGATTGCTAAGCCAAATAGATGGAGTATGTAAATAAGCTTAACAGCCACCACTATCAAATCAAATCAAATCAATCAATCAGCAAACAAGCAATGCCAACTTCTGATTCACCACTAATATATATATATAGAATATTTATTTGTTCAAATTTTATACCTTAGTCCTAATAAGTTCACATTGAGTCCCTTTACCAGAAGCCGGAGCTCCAGATATCATTACCCTCAAAGGCTCCGCCTTTTCACCAGACGCAAAAACCTGTTGAAGTAAAAACGATAAACATTACATTTACACGTAATATTTTATTTATTTTCCAATTTCAAATTAAAAAAAGGAAAAAGGTAAAAACTTTACCACAAAACTTGGAGCAGCTTTTGATTTTCTGAACTGGGTTCTTGATAAATTTTGGTTTAAATGAAGTGAGAGGAAGGGGGAATCAGAGTGTGATGATGAGAATTTTGAATTGAGAAGAAGATGATTAGGAGAGGAAGTTAAGGGCTTGTTTGGGTTCAAGAATGATGCTGTAAAGTTCACTGAATAAAAGTTGCAGGAAGCCATTTTCTTTGGCTTTTCTTCGTCCTTTCGTCACTCTTGATGAGTCTTGACTTCAGTTTCAACGTTGTTATTTCACATTTGGGTTTGTTTGGTTACGCGAATAGTTATGAGAATCTAAATTAGGGAATTTGGAAGGTGAAGAGTTGTCCACGTTTGGCACGAGATGCCGGTTTGGTTAGTAAATCATTAACATTCCTTAATTGAAAATCTTTTTAAAATAAAGTTCCACATTTTTTAAAGTAAAAATACCTAAAAATTTCACATTTTTAAATGAAAATAAAACTCTGTGTCAAAACTAAAATGATAGAAAAAAAAAAAGGATGTAGGGAATATGTACGTGGAAAAAATAGAAGTATGGTAAGATATAAGTTACTTTTACATAAAATCAAAGTTATTATGTGAGTTAAATAGAATAAATATATATTACTTTATGTTAAATCAAAGCAAAGTTTGTATAAACTTTTTAGATGAAATATATATATCTTTAAAGGGGAGTTTTCCTTTTCCCTAAAAAAACAAATTGGGAAAAAACTTTATATAAGCCAATTTTCGAAAACAAAAAATATGTTTGTTTGATTTTTTCAGAATAATCAATAAAAAAAATTGGAAAAATTTCCCAAGATACTTGGACAAATCATAAATAAAAAAATCATAAAGTAAAATTATTTCATATTTTTATTTCGATTGATCCAAAATAAAAAACTTTAGTCCAGGATTGATATCGGGCTGCAATAAAATGATAAATTAAATTAAAATATGAATAATTTTTTTTTTTTGAGAGAATTAAAATTTCAATACTAGATATTGAAGAAAACACTTGTTCATATGGAAATAAAAAGGCGAAGTTTCGTGAACAAAACCACCTTAACCATTCCACCAAAACACGCCTATAAACGACACAAAAATTCCCCAAATTCCTAGATCGAACCAGCCCTAACCCTCCAACAATGTCAAGATCCACAGGCAGCAGGCAATTAATCCTCTCCCCTTCTACCACGCCCACCATAACCATCGAAGCGACGTCGTCCAATCATCACCAGCCCCAAATTCGAGATTCATTAGTATTGAAATTGAAGCCCCCGAAAAAGAAGGTGTCGTGGAAGGAAGGAACCGTGGACAACGAGTTTATGAATAAGAAAAGTTCCAAAAAATGCTGTATTTTTCACAAAGAAAAGCCTTTTGATGAGGATGATTCCGGTGATGAGGCTGATTGTCATCATGATTGTAATAATGACGATTGAGATTCAAACATAGTCATTCACTGTACTTGTAAGTGTATTATTGGATATAATAGTGATTGTCGTTGAAGGATTATCGACACGCCAGTTGTTTATGAGTTTTGGTTGACATTATCTTTTTTTTAATATGTAAAGTTCGTGGATTCTGGATAATGAAGATATATGGTTAATTTCTTTACCACAGAAAAGGGTTTGCTTTTATGGATTGTGCTTTTTTTCAGTTACATTTGTGTTGATTTAGTTAAGAAACCACTTTGTATACACATGAGAGAAGTGGGATGTAGTTTTTTGTGTCTCTAATAATGACTACTTTGTAGGAAATTGATATGGTTTCCAGAATTTGGTGCTGTGTGGATTTCTATTTTCAGTTTGATTAGAATTGATTATATGTTGATTGCCTGTTGATAACAGTATTGAGTTTTTTGGTTATTTTGTGATTTTTAGCTTATAGGTTACTAATCTTTTGCTGGTCTAGAGCTAATCGCTATGGCGACTAAGTTTTTGTTTATAGGTTGCTAATCATTTCCTGGTCTAGTTGCTTATTTGCTATGAGGATCAAGGTTTTTTTTTTGAGAGCTTTGTAGTTGATTACCATATTTTATCCATCACAAAATGATCTGTAGCTACATCTGCATATGATGACAAGTGGTAGAATATTGTAAATTTGACAGATAGCCAAAGTTCATGATATTATGTAACTTAAGTGTTGCCAAAATATCGTCATACCTGGTAACTTTCTATTGTTATTTCGCCTCTCCTGAACAGACAAGTAGAATTAAGATTTCTGAATTTGGAATATAAGCTGAAACTTACGTTAAATATGTACTGATGAAGCGAAGTTTCTTTAGTTTTTCGTAAAATGTTGATTTCTTCAAGGATGATCTTGAACTTTGACATATAGTTGGATGGTAAGTTGAATAATTTCACTAGTGTTATTCATTGGTATTCTTATGATCACACTTCAATATGCAGAACAAGTTTTGGAAATATACTGTGATGCAATGTTGATGGTTGTTTACATTTGTGAGTTCATGAACTGATTATTTCTATAGTCATGGGAAACAAAGTACAAAATCAACTTTTGAACTTGAATTTGGATGTCATGACTCACGAGTACCTTAATTTGTTATTTTTTTATGAATATAAAAATAAGTTTATTTGGATATATAACAAATTTTATAAAATATATTCAGTTTAAATATTGTGATCATTACTTAAGATAACTACTTACTTTATCATTTGAATAGTAATTGAATCTTGAATGAAAAAGACTTCAATATTATAACTATGAGATTGTATAACATATTTCATGTAATAACAATAAGTTAAAGTAATGAAAGAATAATGGGATTAATGCATTTTTGGTGTCACAACTATAGCCCACTGGCGTTTCTACCCCGTAACTTTTCGGGCTGGCACATTTGGTGCCACAACTTCAACATCAGTGGCAGTTTTGGCGCCAATTGAGGCCCAATTTCAAAATTGGCCTGAAATTCCCCCATATGCGGGCCATGTGATACGAAAAATGGAGATTTTGACCATTCAACGTCTTTTTCATTAAAAAAAGATAACAAAATTCAAAATCCTAACTTTTCCTATAAAATTCACCAAACATTCCATTAATTAAATTGTTACCCACTTTCTTATTCTTCCCCAAATAAAAACATCCAAGTAGCCTAATTCTTGGTGGGTGGAATTTTTTTTTCATGAAAAAGGTGTTGAATGGTCAAAATCCTCAATTTTCATGTCACATGGCCCGTACATGGAGGAATTTCGGGCCAATTTCAAAATTGGGCCTCAATTGGCACCAAAATTACCATTGATGTTGAAGTTGTGGCACAAAATGTGCCAGCCCGAAAAGTTATGGGGTAAAAATGCCAGTGGGTTATAGTTGTGGCATAAAAAATGCAATAATCCCAAAGAATAATTATACAAGAATATCACATGTTGATGAATCATGCATGGGAAAAAAAAGTTATGCTGTGTACCAATTCTTAATAAATGAATCACTTTATGATTTTGTGTGTGCACCGTTGCAAGCATCAAGTGGGGACTCCTTTGTTTCTAGCGTAGTGATGGGTCGATATCAAATCATTCATAAGTGAGAAGAAGGCACCAAACAACATAGAATATTAATTCAAGCATAAGGCTCCTCTTGAGCAGAGATCAGGAAATTAAGAATTGAACTGAAGTTCCCAATGGCAAAAAATGAGAGCAAAATACTCATTTTTGGAGGCACTGGTTACATTGGTAGCTACATGGTGAAGGCAAGCATCAAATTAGGCCATCCCACTTATGTTTTCTCCAGGCCTGATTCCAACAAGACTGATTTACTCAATGACTTCCAATCCATGGGTGCCATTATTGTCAAAGTATGAATTAATTTCCCATTTTCCTATTCTGCTTCTAGTTTATAAGAAGTTGAGTCTTTTATGTTTGTAGGGGAGACTGGAAGAAATCGACAAACACGTTTCTGTGCTTAAAGAAGTTGATGTGGTGATATCTGTATTGGCATATCCTCAAGTGCTAGATCAGCTCAATATCATTGAGGCCATCAAGATTGCTGGAAATATTAAGGTACATATATACATAAGTCTATATCGTATTCACTGCTAGCTACCAAGCAAGTGCTTCGCAAATTATAATATCCTACTTGGAACTATGACGTTAATATTTGCACCATTATTCTATAGCTGCTATCAAATGAGTTCTAAGTTGTTGAAGAATTACATATTCTTGTAGAGATTTTTGCCATCGGATTTTGGGGTTGAAGAGGACAGAGTGAGCGCGTTGCCTCCATTTGAAGCCTTTCTAGACAAGAAGAAGAAAATAAGAAGAGCCATAGAAAAAGAAAATATCCCATATACTTTTGTTTCTGCGAATTGCTGTGGTGCTTACTTTGTGAATTACTTGCTCCGTCCTTATGACGAAGAAAAGCAAGAGATTACTGTTTACGGCACTGGTGAAGCCAAAGGTATATAATACAATATTTCAAGAATTAATCTTTATCAAGACGTACATGTTCGATTTAAACTTAATTCATTATGTTTGACTAATTTGTTGTAGCTGTGCTGAATTATGAAGAAGATATTGGCGTATATACCATCAAAGTGGCTACAGATCCAAAAGCATTGAACCGTGTTGTTATATATAGGCCAGAGACGAACATTATATCACAACTTGAATTGATTTCTTTATGGGAGAAGAAAACAGGAAAGATGTTTAACAAAGTTCATGTCCCCGAAGAAGAGATTGTTACTCTTTCTCAAAGTAAGTATGCTCTACTCTAGACATCGATAAATTAAGAATGTTATGTATAGTCCTACCTTTCAAGATAAAAATCAGACGATGAAATTTGATTATTGTAGCTTTGCCGGATCCAGACAATATACCAGTCTCCATTCTACATAGTGTCTTTATAAAAGGTGTGACGATGAACTTTGATCTCGGAGAGAATGATATCGAGGCTTCAGCACTGTATCCAGACTTGAAATTCACTACAGTTGATGAGCTCCTCGACATTTTCCTGCACGATGATCCACCAAAGCCTTATATTGCAGCATTTGAATAGATTTATTGAAAGACGGTGCACGTAGTTTCTGGAAATAATTTATGTAATTTGTTTGTTTTGAATAACATAAAAGTTTGAATCTCTTTTCTTCAGTTTGTGGCATTCTGTTGAATAAATATTACCTCAAGACTCTACATTTGTCATCAAATCCTGTCTTTTTGGCTACATTAAAACTTCACAAAATCCTGTCTACAGCAGTTGTTTTGTTTCGTTCTAAACAGAACCAGCTAGCGCATCCACCGAACTGAACCAGTGCTATTCCGAACAGTGTGAATGTTTGTAACTAGTCCAAATTTGCGTATATATTCTTCATTTCATTTTCTTGCTATATTACAAAAACTCTACTCGCCTTTCTTCTTCTACAATTTTGTCGAATATTGCTTGGTTCACTGTGAGTATATTATTATCTTGTGAAAAATAGTAAATTTCCTACTGTTGTATTTTGAAAAACTTCAGAAAAGTAAACTGTGTTACGTAAAGATAGTCTCGTAAATATTGTCTTAAATACATTGCAGTAAGAAAACCTCGGTCGCTATGTATTTTTCATGATTTGTAGGGCAAAAGATACATATACCACTAAATGAAGTATCTTTTTTTCTTTCTTTGTAATAAAATGCAAAAAACACAATTGTTCACTTAAAAAAAATTGAGAATAATCCCCCTATAAACTTAATGTTTGTAATAACCCCTCTGCAACAATGTTGCACGGATACGGATAAGGCGATACAAACGGATACGGTACGAATTCAGCGATACAAATTTTTGAAATTTATAGAATACGATACGGTTAAAATACGTGTGTGTATATTTAAAAATATATTATAATAAGAAACCAATGTTTTAAAAATGTATAGTAAAAATTATGTAATATATATTTAGTTCACTTTTTATTCCATTTTAAAATGAAGAATGTTGTCTCCCTCTTATATAAGTGTTCAAGTAAAACCATAGTATTAATACCATATGCAAAGTCTTTGGCCCTTTACAGAATTTCAAGCGTTTTATGTAGATCACTTTGATAATATACATAATCTAGAACTTATTTGTAGAAATACATGCTCTTAAGTATTCTGGGTGTTTCCGATACGCCTTCCTGTGTATTCGATACGGTATTCTTTTTATTTTTATTTTTATTTTCTTATTATTGAAAATGCCACGTTGGAGTATTTCACAGGTATCTTACGAGTATCTGAGTATCCGAGTAACCAATACGCATGCGATACTGCACGGTATATAATTTCAGAGTATCCGTGCAACCTAGCTCTGCAATCAACTCTTAATTTTCAAATAGGTGTATTGAGCTAATAAAATGACAAAACATGGGGATTCTTTTCTCATAATAATTAATATATGATTTTTTTTTTTTTTGCTAATAAAGAAAACACATGGAATTTTCCGGCAGTTAGAGATAACAGAAGGGTGTTTTGCATTTTGTGTTTCTATCTTTGAGTTTTGTTATTTTTATGCCACCAAAAGTGATAATGGGAGGCTTTGGTCTTTCTTTGTGGTGAATTTCAAGTCTTGTAATAGTTGGTAGTTGTTTATTTAATAAAGCATGAATTTAATTATATCAAAATAAAAAAGGAACATAAAAACGTCAAATTTAATTTATTTAATTTGGATAAAAATATATATATATATATATATATATATATATATATATATATATATATATATATATATATATCGATTTGATTTAATTTAATTTAGGTTTGGATAAAATTAGATACACATAAGATGTATTTTGGTCAAATTTTATTTGATTTGTACTAATTAAGGGTCCATGTTTTATTTATATTATGAAATGAATAGCCGTCCTATGGAGGTGAATTCAGATTATAAAAATAAAAATAAAAATAAAAATATGGAGGTGAACTCTTAATTGCTACATGTATAGCTTGCCCGAATCGATCGGGATGGTTAACAGAAAAAATTTGGCAAAGTTGTTTACATCCAAATTTCTATCCTGGAGATCCTAACACGTGATACGCAACTTAAAACAACTTGATGACACGCAGTAGGATGAAGAGTTTTCAAAATTGAAAAGAATTGGCGATCTGGCTAGAAAATTAGTAGAAACAAGGTGCAATATTGTGTATACCATTCATTGTATGTTAATTTTCAAAGTTAACAATTATTGAATTCGTCAGTTGCTTCAACAAATTGGTATTAGACATCACTATCATAGTTTGTATATAGGGCCTTTTGTATTTGTTATTAGTATAGGGATTAATCATGATATTGTCCTTGTTAAGTAGCCTTAATTGCCTATAAGTATAGGTGGTATGTTGTTTGTTCAAGAGACTTTGACCCTTTTATTGTAATTCATACTCTGTAAATCAAATTTGATCTCAATGAAAGATTTTTCATTTTCTTGTAAATTTTTCTTTTTTGCTTTCACATTATTCTTCAATTTTAAATCAATTCCTCCAGATTTAACACGTGAAGAAGACAATTTTCACTATGAAGCATATACAAATCAACTACTTAAGAAGTCAGGATAAGAAATGAATGGTTAAATGAGTTTATAGTTACGGGTCTAAGTGGAGAATGATGTAGTTGGAACAATTTTGAATGACCCAATCATAAAAGTATCAATCCATGACAATTGACAAATCAATATGGACACTTCTAAAATATTTCAGCATATAGCTAATTAATATTTATAATGGCCTTGTTAAAATATTTTTCTAGTTACGCCATTGCCCTAGCTAGATCCATAAGATCCACAGGCACTCGTACATTCCACGTGAGTGTTGAAGTACTATTGATAGATATATATATCCGTGTTTGGCAAGGCAATATGGTGTTAGGCACGTAAATATGTGGTCCAAGTTGACATTTTATATTTGCAAATTTTTGTTTTGTCTCTATCAATGTTAACATTTAACTGAATTAATTTTCTTAATTTGGACAAGTATGGTTGTCAAGAAAATAAGGGAAAATTGTAGGAAAGAAAAATAAAAAGAAAGTAAAGGAAAAGAAAAAGAAAGTCAGTTTCTTGTATATGTTAATTTGGTTGTCTAAAAATTATTTTCATGCAGATATTTATTTGTCAAGAAAGTTTAGGAAAATAATATTCTTGATAAATATATTTGTTTGATTATGAATATTTTTAATATTGTAAAATATACTAAAAGTGATTGCAAAATAATAATTAGTTGATATTGTCTTTTGTTATTTGTACTTTCCTAGTTTCTAATTGGTAATATATTGTATGGATAATCATGTTTTTTATTAAAAAATAATTTGACGATATTATATATTTTTTAGTCCCCGAATTTGTATCAATTTTCAAAATTGGAGACATTTTTTAACTTATCTGTATTATTACTAAATTAGACATATTCACAATATATATAGATAGATAGATAGATAGATAAAATAATTACTAGACTGTCCAAAAAAAAATGCACTTTTCAAAGTTCAAATTTGCCTAGAATTTCCTCATCAAATTGATGGGAAATTTGCCTAAGAAAAATAATAACTTCATTTCCTGATCACTTTCCTGACAATCAAAAAAGCTATCATTGTTCAGTTAATCCACATGTTGATTGAATTTGCGCACCAAAAAAAAAAGGTTATATGAGGGAAAATTGTTAGTTTGAGTAAATGTAAGAATAAATTGGCAAATATTAATGTTAGGACTGAAAAATACAAATATACCCCTGTTTTTGCAATCATAACTTTCTTCCCGAACAATGTAGTTCTATTATATATATAGATAGTTTGACATATTTGTGTTATATATATAATTTCATTGTTTTTTTTCTGTTTATTAATTGATTATTATTAGTTTGACATCATGACTCGTGTTCTTTTCTGCGGTCCACATTTACCTGCTTCTCATAATTTTACAAAAGAGTATCTGCAAGATCATTCATTTATACAGGTTCTCTAATACTATATAATTAGTTGTGTCATAGTTGTAAAGGTTTGATCGATAATTAATTATTACATGCATAATATTGTTTTGCTCCTAATTAAATTAACTTAGCCTTTGTTTTTCAGGTCGATGTTGTCCCATTTGATGAAATCCCAAATGTTATTGGAAATTATGACATTTGTGTTGTGAAAGACATGCGACTGAATTCTGATCTAATCTCTCGAGCAAGCAAAATGAAGCTTATCATGCAATTTGGAGTTGGCCTGGAAGGTAATTAATTAATTAATTAATCACTTGATGATGTTTTTAAGTTTTTTTATAAACTTATATTTTCAACATACATATATTTATTATATAAATAATATACTCTATGAATTATATATTATTTATTACATTTCATGTAAATGAAGGTGTTGATATAAATGCTGCTACAAAACATGGAATTAAAGTGGCTAGGATCCCAAGTAATGGCACTGGGAATGCAACTTCATGTGCTGAAATGGTCATTTATCTGATTTTGGGTCTCCTCCGCAAACAAGTTTGTCACATCTTCAAATACTATTATTATATATACATTATATTAATTACTCTAACATACTGTATTATCCATTTTAATTACTCAGTTGGTTAATTTAATACTAGCTTTTGTTTTGATGGGTTAATTAATAACTCAAATTGGTCTTGATCCCATAAACTTATAAGGTGAATTAAATTTTGGAGGTACGTACTCTTATTGGAATATGAGCTGTTTAATTATTTACTTCAACCTATCGATCGGATTATGTTTACTTAGGCAACTTGAAAATATTGCCGGGCATTGCAGTAACAAGCATCGATCAATCGATTAATATTTCAGTCCAAAATTATGTAATTTTAATAGTTGCGACTTTAATGATACTTTCTTATAATATTTACAATTAAAGTTTATTCCAAGGTACACAAATAATTGTTTTACAGAAGCACATTTTAATTACTTGTGTATATTTATTTGATCATTAATGAACTGGTGCAGCATGAAATGCAAATAGCCGTGAGAGAGAAAAGAGTTGGAGATCCAGTCGGTGACACTTTGCAAGGAAAAAAGGTGAATATTATTAATATATTATTAATAATAAATAAACTCTTTTATTAATTCATAATAAATGCTCCTCGGCTTTTTAGATATTCATTATGGGATTTGGAAATATTGGGGTTCATTTAGCATCGGTTTTGCGGCCCTTTGGTGTCAAAATACTTGCTACAAAAAGGAGTTGGTACAAATCAGATGATGGTACATATTATGAAGATTAATTAGTTAGCAATCTGATTAATTAATTAACCAATATTAATTAATTAGATGCACAAATTATATCTATATTTCAGAATCTTACACTGGAAATGATAATCTCGTGGATGAAAAGGGTGGACATGAAGATATTCTCAAATTTGCAAGTCTTTCTGATATAGTTGTTTGTTGCTTGGCAATGAACAATGAAACGGTAACATGTCATTTATAAATATATTTTCCATGTATTTATGTAATTAAATGTTATTTTGTTCATATAACTTATTCTTGTGAAATGTGATCACTTTTTTTTTTCTTTCTTTCAGGCTGGCATAGTGGACAATGGTTTCATCTCTTCCATGAGAAAGGTTTTTCTACGCTATATAAATTGCCAATTAAAAAAAAACACTATATATACAAATTAATTACCTGCTTTTTGGATAAATTAATAAAACCCCATAAGGCTTGGATGAATTGCAAAAATTTCCTCCTTGTTTGAGAAATTATAAATAACCTCTGAAACTACGAACAATTAAAAGTTATAATTGACTGACGAAAAGTCATAAATCCCCTGAGAATTTTGTGTGATTTAGGCATTTTTCTTAGGGAATTTTTTTGTAATTTGTAAAAAAGAGAGGAATTTTTATAATTCAGTCGAATCTCAGAGGATTATTAAAAAAATTATATATTCTTACTTAAAATCTAAAGAAAAAGATAAAAACCTTAAAATCATCAAAATATTCTAATGTCCCCCAATTTTTTTTTTTTAGAATGTCCTTTGACAATAATATATCTTGGCTATACTTGGAGTGAAATGCTTTTTATTTTGTTGTCCTTTCATTGTCTCCACTTTAAATAAATCGGAGTTAATTTTGTGGATGGGGCTGGACCGCGCGTGTCAAATATAAGTTGGAATTGGGCTCCCGAGTGGGTCCGGCCTTATATTTGTTCTTTGTTGACTTAGTCCATAATATCCAAATTTGACAAGCGCTATTTTAACATTAAGTTTTGGATTAAATATTAGCACAAAAAAAAAAAAAAGTTTCAGGACTGACTAGTTTTATTAAACTAGAAAAAGATTCACATTTCTGGTAAGATTCGAAATTTTAAATATGATACATTTTTCTTGTGTTTAGGGGTCTCTGCTGATTAATATAGGACGAGGTGGGGTGTTGGACTACAACGCAGTAGTTGATAATTTAAGATCAGGTCATTTGGGAGGATTAGGAATTGATGTTGCTTGGACTGAGCCATTCGACCCAAATGATGCCATTTTAAAGTTCCCAAATGTCATATTAACTCCCCATGTTGCTGGAGCAACTGAATCCTCCATGAGATTAAGGGCCAAGGTACGTAATTAATTAAGCATTTAATATTTTGAGACGTCCCGAAACAAATTAAACTCATCTTGTTATAAATTTATATTGATTTTTCTCTCTTTAAACTATACTCGAACGTAAGATACTTAATGACATTTTTACGAGAGAATTGCATTTTTCGAGGTCAATTCTCATTTTTAGTACACCGTTTTATGTGCCCAACACATTTGGTACAACGTTTTAACAAATTGTGACATATTTGGTACAATCGTTAAATAAATTGTAAAATCACCGTTAAGTCGAACGCGTGCCCATTAACTTGGGTTTTGGAGGGAAAAACAGCATGCGCGCAGCACGTGGCTGCCCAGAAAGTTAAAACAAATTAAAAAAAAACAAGGAAAGAAAAAAGAAAACAAGGAACGGGCAGACTCATTTACCCGTTAATTATCTTCTTTCATTTCAGCAAACAAAAAACGTAAACCCTAATTTTATTTCCCAAAAAATTAAACTTCAATCTCTTCCATTTCAAGCGAATTGTTCACTGATTTTGTAATCCCCCAATTCACTTCGACATCCAGCTGCTAAATCGCGACTCACATGATAAGTATTTTAATATAGTATTTTTTGTAGATTAAAATGTCTAATAAAGTATTTTTAACACATTTAAAGTGTCCGGGTGTAGTCATTCTTTAGATTAAAGTTAGGGTTCTTTATTGTTTTTGGGGTAAATTACGAATACCCCCTATGGTAAGGTGTAATTACAAAAATCCCCTCATGTTTTGTCACCTTCTTACAATTAATCCCTTATTCCTAAAATGTTCCAAGTTTGCCCTTGGGTATTATTTGTAATGTTTGTAATATCTTATAAATATTAAAACTTGGGTTCTAATTGTTATATCTTATAAATTAGAAAAAAGATAATTATATATTTACTACCAAAATAATTGATAAAATTTATAATTGCCCATAAATTTTAATAAATATTGCAAAAAAAAAAAAGGTATTTACATATTTATTAGCAATTAAAATTATATAATAATAAATCAATAGAATATTAATAATAATATTCTATAAATATGAACAAATTGTTTACACATTTAGTTAAATAAATTTATTTTCTAAATTAGTAAATTTAATAAATTATATTGTATTATAAATAAGATATTTTAATTTAATAAAGTTTATATTGTATTATAAATTGCAATATTCATTGAAATTTATGGGCAATTATAAATTTTAATAATTATTTTGGTAGTAAATATATAATTATCATTTTTATAATTAAGAAGATATTACAATTAACACTCAAGTTTTAATATTTATAAAATATTACAAACATTACAAATAACACCCAATGACAAAATTGGAATATTTAAGGGACAATGGGTTAATTATAAAAATGTGACAAACCTGAGGGAGATTTTTGTAATACCCAATACGTGAGGGATATTTTTGTAATATGGTCTTACCTCATCGGGTATTCGTATTTTACCCTTGTTTTTATTTGATGTGGTCCCATAATCGAGTGGGTGGGTGGGTGATATTTATAATTTTTTTAATTAGGGATATAATTGTTAATTGGATTCTTGATGGTCCCAATTTTATATGTTTTTATTAGTTTATGTTGATGATCCCAACTGTGGGGCCCATATGATTAAATAGTACACATTTCATGCATGTACTATTTAATTATAATTGCAAGGGGTCCATATGATTAAATAGTACACATTTCATGTATGTACTATTTAATTATAATTGCAAAACTATTTTATAAGGTTATACAACTTGTATAAAACATATATATATATAAGCATCCATATAATTCAGAATGTATTTATTTAATTGATTAATTTATTATTGTTTGAAAGTAATTGGTAATTCATTGAACCTTTTATATTGATACCTAATTAGTTTGGTCCGATAAAACTGATTGGATGTATGACATAGAATGCTTTTAGCAATATTCATAGTATCTTTCTTTGCTTTATAAATTTTATTAATATTCTTCAAATAAAAATATAATATTTAACTAATGGAAATATACATTTGGAAAAATCTTAATCCATCATGAATGACACTATTAATTTTCAACCGTTAATTTTCACTATAAAAAATATAAAGATATTTAATAAAGTTGAATCTTGGACTCTTAGCAAAAATGAGTAAAAAAATTGAATGGATGGAGAAATGAATATATGAAATTAGAATAAATACAAAAAAGTATTTAATTTGTAAATATCCCGATTATTGCATTGTAAGTCTGAATTTTTATTTTTATTTTCACAGGTTGTTGGAGATGTTGCCCTTCAATTTCACGCAGGAAAATCTTTGACAGGGATAGAAATCGTCAATTGATTAACTCAAGACGGTGTGTCGAAATGGGATTTCTTGTAGATGTATAATATTAAAAAAATAAACATTTGAAAACAAAATAATGATCACGAGACGATGATCGAACACTTTTAAAAATGGAATTTTAAGTTTAGAAGTTCATTTGGGATGGACTATCCCACACATCCAAAACATAAAGTTTATATTGGGCATTCCGACATTAATTATAGGGCTAAATACATCTTACCCCTTAATTATGGGATTGTAACACCTACTTCTAATGTATAAAATGTAACTGTTATTACCCTAAGAGATAACAATCACCTCAGGACAAAAAATGTGTTATTACGAACTATTCTTATAATATTAGTTTAAGCATTTCTTTTGGTACAAAAATATTTCATAGTTGTGTCATTTAACATCATATATTACTATAAGCTAGTACAAGCTTGTTTGGCACTACACAACCAAGGGGTATTTCTGCCACGAACAATCGTCGTTTTTTGATGGTTTTTCCGCTTCTCACAGCTGCTCTTTCCACACCTCCGGATATCTGGTGCCAAATTGTCGCCCGTTTCCTTATTTCTTTGATAATAGAGTTGGCTATCTTTGTGGCATCGATTGTACAAGTTCGTGAAGAGGGCTGGACGAGTGGAATGAGGTCGTTCGTCGATTTGTTTAAAAAAATGATTTTGCTTAAATCAAGTGTTTGGTTTGGTTGATTAGAAATCGGGTTGGCCCGAAAAAGTGAGCCACCCCCTTGTCTTGACAGATTATAAACCTCTGATCCAGTAATCTCTCATTCATAATTCAGTAGAAAATTACATTATGTCCTTTCCATATATCAAATCTTATTATGCACATATGTTTCTTCTTCTCTTTTACTTCGCAAGTTTACATGTGAATTCTAGTCTCCAAAATCTTAGAGGGGATTCTTCTTTCTTTTTTTCCTAATATTGTCATAAAAATTGCCTCTACTATCCTTGATCTCATCTTTCTCTCATACTCGGTCAAATCATAATGCAATCCATAAAACTCAGATTTGATCTTCACTTTGCATAACAATCAGCCCCTTTACTAAACTTTAAGATTATGTTGAATTAACTCTTTTACTTCAAATAGTACAACCCAGTTCAATAGAAAATCTTAAAATTAAGATGTAATTGGAACTAAATAATTAAGATGGATCTATAGTTGAGAAGAAGAAGTTCTACCGGTAGCTTTTCCCCATAATCGCTTAACGAAAATAACCATGGGAATGAACTAATAAATGTTTATATAGCTAGTAGTAAATATATAAAACTGGGGTCATTTTCTCAAATCCAATAATCATGGGCAGAAACATGTGAACCAAACAATTTTTTTCATTTGCGAACTGGATCAAAATTATAACAAAACATCACTTTTAATAATTGGCCCAACTGTAATATTAGACATAAAAAGCAAGCCAGCCCAATTATGTTGGATAAACTCAACTCCCCCTAATTTTTTGAGTAAAGCAAAAGAGGTCTTCATATAATTACAGAAATTTCATTTTTACCATCATATGTCACACATTTTACCATTATACCTATAATGGACATTATGGAGGGAACAATTAATGTCAAATTTTCACAAGCAATGATTCCCCCCCCCCCCCCCTTCGGGTTGCTATATGATTGCTCACACAGGCTTACAAAATGCAATTTTTAGTAGCATAATTTTTTGAGGGATTATTGCATTTTTGGTGCCACAACTATACCCCCACGATCGTTTCTACCCCGTAACTTTTCGGTCTGGTACATTTGGTGTCACAACTTCAACATCAGTGGCAATTTTCGTGCCAATTGAGACGTAATTTCAAAATTGGCCCGAAATTCCCCCATGTGCGGGCCATGGGACATGAAAATTGAGGATTTTAACCATTCAATACCTTTTTCATTAAAAAAAAAAAATTATTTCCATTCACCAAGAACTAGGCTACTTGGATTTTTTTATTTGGGGAAGAAGAAGGCGGGTAACAATTTAATAGGTTAAGGGAATATTTGGTGAAATTTATAGGAAAAGTTAGATTTTTAATTTTGGTATTTTTTTAATTAATTTTTTTAATGAAAAATGCGTTGAATGGTTAAAATCCCCAATTTTCATGTCACATGGCCATCACATGGGGAATTTCGGGTCAATTTTGAAATTGGGCCTCAATTGACACCAAAATTGTCACTGATGTTGAAGTTGTAGCACCAAATGTGTCAGCCCGAAAAGTTACGGGGTAAAAACGCCAGTGGGCTATAGTTGTGGCACAAAAAATGCAATAATCCCTTTTTTTATGTTTACTAAATCAATTTCTTAAAGGCTTACTTATGTGATTGAATTGTTTATTTAACCACATCTAGTTTATTATAGTTACTAGCTCCAGTGAAATAAATTATACTCATACTAAATAACATTTATAATTTGTAACAAATAAGTTAGTTAGGATTTGATTGATAATTAATTTTGTGGTTAAATTGTTTACTTAACCCCGTGTCATTAGGGCTATTTGATCTCACTGAAAAATATTTATAAAATTTTAATCATGCTACATAAAATTGTATTTTCGTAAGCAATTTTATGCTACAAAAAGAATATTTTTCATAAGCAATCATATAATAACCTAAAGAAAAAATCCAAAAAGTCATTAATTGCTTGAAATAAGGCAAAGTTTGTTTCATAACTAATGGCTGTTGACAAGTATGGCCCATAAATCTTTGAGCTGACAATTTTACCTCATAATTCATAAAACTAAAACAGATTTGGGACATTTTCGGCCTACCTGAGAGAGCGAGCTTCATTCTCGAACTTATTTTAATTGAAATATTTTTATCGTGATTTATTAATAAAAAGAAAAAAAATTAATATGAATCTTGTGCACGACACATGACCAATGCAAAATCTGTTTTTGTCTTTTAGGAGGACTCCTATTACGATTTTGTGATATAAACTTAATATTTTTTTCTAATCGCGATTTTGAAATAATATTTTTCTTAACTTTAATAATGTGTTGATTCTTAAAGATGATATATGACCTTGTAATAACACCACATTAGAAAATACTTTTGTAATATATTTACATATCAAAATCCTAAACTATATTCAATGGCCTGTATATTTAAAAATTACATCAAAAAAATATTTCAAATGCACATTCACGTTTTAAAGATCACACAAATCATCAACCGATCCTACGTAGTGTTTTCTACAATATCTATAGTATTATTTTATTTAAATAAATTTCACTACTCTTATCAATATTATACCCTAAAATTCCAAAAAACCTCAATGGTAAAAAAATACATAAAGGTCCAGTATAAAAGTCAACACAAAATTATGGACTAAAATGAAAATATACCCTACATATAGCTAAATCGTCATTTATGCATCAACGGTGATCAGTTGTGAGAGTGCATCATTTCTTCACTCCGCCCTCATGTATCGTAACACCTCCTTCCGTTCTTTACCAACTGCTATGAAAGCTTTATTAGGTGAGAATGGAATTCCTACAATTACAAGGAACAGAACATCATCGTACAATTTCACTACTATCACTACACAGCAGCGCCACTCTTCATTTTCCCCAGGTAAGAAAACCCTCTTGAGTTCAGTGCAGTCTCTGATTCCAATTTTTTTCCCTTTAATTTTGCTCATGTGTGAACCGAATTGGTGTAATTAGTTGTTACTTTTTTATTTTTCATATGTTATTATATAATCAAGTTACAGAGGTTTTAGGAGTAATGGGTTTGTGATTGTGCAAAAGCTTTGAGTAATAGTATTAGGAGTATATGCAAATTTGGGAATCTCGATTTGGTGGAGGAAGATTATTGCATTATTATAAATAAATAAATAAAAATCGTCCATTTTTGCTTTGCTTTGTCTTTGCATTACATAGTTGCTGATCAGATCAGGTTAGTGATTTAGATTTATGTACTTCTACGGCAAAAGTTTCACATTTGGTGTACTTTTGTGATGTTTGTTAAGATATGTTTGGATGATTCACGTTAGGGATTTAGACTTATTGGCATTATTCGCATTTCCTTTTCTGAGACCAATCATAAATACTACTGCTTTTACCCAATTACCCCTACTCTTCTCCATATATTACTCCTACTCCTATGACTAAGACTATCAAGTCTACATATTTTAATTTGAATCATGTTGGAAATTCTTTCGTTTTATAAGGTTATTTTAGTGTCATAAAGTGATTATCCCATGTCCACGTCAAATTGGTAGATGTTCTCATATGACATATCTGAAGCATTTCCAATGATATTAAATTAAGATTGAAATTTGAATACTCTTGCAAAATCAAAAAAATTAAGGTATTTTGATTTTGGTACCTGACTTGACTCTTTCCAGACGTGTTATGTCGGAACCTCTTCCAACATAAATTAAACTTCAATTCACCACATTACGCAGCAGTTGACTGGACATCTAGGGGTAAAGCACTGTTTCGGTGCGGGCCGCGAGAGCGGTACCAAATCGAGGCAAACTCTGAATACTAGATATGACATAAATTGTTGAAGAAAGAACAAGATCTTTCTTTTGTCCCTTCCAGGCGATCGGAAAATAAAGAATTTGGTTATTCACCATGTACGAGGATCCCCGCCAAGCATCCATGGCTGAATGGTTAAAGCGCCCAACTCATAATTGGCGAAAGATTCTAGCCGCACTTAAAAGCCGAGTACTCTACCGTTGAGTTAGCAACCCGAACGAAATATAAATTAAACAACACTTCCAGATTCACTTCTTTTTTTTTAGGGAAAGAAGCCGGCGCGATCTCCTTAAGTTAAGCGCTTCTTGCTAATGTCCTGAAAAGGAGAGAAGGAATTATAAGGAATTTGAAATGAATTCCAGATCATTCAGATTTCAGGCGGGATATGGATGGAATCGAGAGGGAAGAAAAAGTCTGGTGTGTGTTGGAGCTTGTGAGCGTTCACGCTCTCAGTTTGTTCTAGAATCTGGTTTGATTTTGTAGTCCAAATGATCCCATACCAGGACGTATCTGGAATAGTAGCCCCCTTAAAAACCCATTACAACATAAGGATTTGTTACTCTCTCGTCCGGCTTAAAAAATCAAATATGAACTTTTTTTCTTGGCCGGGACAACTTATGATAGAATACGTCTTGTTTATCTTGACGAAATGGGGGGGGGGGGGGGGGGGTTACACGGAGTGCCGGAGTGAATTTGAATCACCGCTTTTTTTACTTTTGCTCTTTCGAGATGATTCCCAAATAGAGCACCCACTCTGCATAAATTAGGCATATAGGCATTCCAGCCCGTTTTAGTCGAGGGGCGTGTTATTTGTTTACATCCATTAGTTTGTGGGTTGAAAATGACATAGCCTCCCTGATAAAAAATGACGACTCGAAGTTATTTAAGTTCTTTTTCCAAAGGTGGACGGAGTGAGTGAATGAACTAGGACCAATCTCTTTCGCTATATCAATCGTCCGTTGACAAATTATGTTGGAAATCTAATTTATTTAAATCTTTACTCGGTTGGAGATTTGATGAATTAGATTTAACTAATAAGATATGTAATTCATGCACATAGTAAAATGAGCGGAATTTTTATTCAAATCAAGATTAGATTCTAATTTATTTGAATCTTTATTTGATTAGCGTTTGAATAGATGAAATCCTGTTAAGAAGATATGTAATCTAAAATACATAGTACGAACATGATTCAGGTCGATATGCTTCGTTGAAAATATGAATATGTTATTAAATAAAAGTAATTATACATATACATAACTTTTTATTTCTATAAATAACATAAATAATGTTTTCACATCAATTTAAAAAGACATGCGTTAATTTTTCATTCATAATATCATTTTTATTCATACTTTCACCTAACAATATAAATTAATTTTGATACGCTTATATTAATAACAATGTGTTTCCAATGAAAAATGTTAAATCAATTGAAATAAGTGATTAAATGTGACGAGAGTGGGCTTTTGGCATTTTGTTAGTGGCTATTTGTATATCCTTAGCTTGGTTTTAGGATCAACAAAGTGCTTATTTTGCAAGAGGCTAGTGCAGCTTACGTTTGGAGCAATTGTTGTTCTTGTACTTGTGATAAATCGATTAATTTTTATGAATGTGTGCCAACCTGACCAGCAATATGGGTCATAATTAATTGGGTAGAAATTCAACATGTTGCTGTTGCTTATGCGTAATTGAGGAAGGGGCATGTTCTAGAATATCTGAACCTTTGCAATGTTAAGAGGATATTCTTTAGAAAAGTTTCCGGGAACTCTACCGTTTGCACAAATCATAGTGAGGAACTGAATTCTTAGAGGTTTAGTGCTAATTAGAATTCAGTCTCCAACAATATAGTTTTGTGTAAATAAGTATGTGAATCACTTACATGGTTGGTATTCTTACTTATTTGTGTCAATTAATTTTATTGCTTCCTCAGTGCAGGTTTATTAGGGAAGGTCTCAGAAATGGCTAGTGAAGGTGGCAAGCCCATCACTCGCGTTCTTTTCTGTGGGCCTCATTTCCCTGCTTCTCATAATTATACAAGAGAGTATTTGCAAAATCATCCATTCATACAGGTTTTTCATATTCCTGAATATGCGTATTTTCTTTATCTACTTAGTTTAATTGCCATTTATCTAAACATCATATTGTGTTTATTCATTCCATGTTGCATATATTCTGCTTTATTTTCCAGGTTGATGTTGCCCCCTTTGATGATATCCCAGATGTTATTGGAAATTATGATATTTGTGTTGTAAAAAGCTTCCGACTAAATTCTGAACTCATCTCTCGAGCTAGCCGAATGAAGCTTATCATGCAATTTGGAGTTGGCCTCGAAGGTATGTATTATCTCATAAGCAATATAACTTGAGGTTTTCAAGACAACTTTAATTAGTCATAATATATGTCTATGTATCATGATTATTCTTAAATGAAGGTGTTGACATAACTGCTGCTACGAAACATGGAATTAAAGTGGCTAGGATCCCAAGTGATGGCACTGGGAATGCAACTTCATGTGCTGAAATGGCTATTTATCTGATGTTGGGTCTCCTCCGTAAGCAAGTTGGGGTCTTGAAATATTACTTAGCATATTATCCATTTTGACGTTATAATGTTTTTTTCTTGCTTCCTCCATTTCTAAGTGATGTATTATTTAAGTTCAAGTATTTTACCATCGCTGCAGCATGTTATGCAAATTTCCGTGAGAGAGAAGAAACTTGGAGATCCAGTTGGTGACACATTGCAAGGAAAAACGGTGAATTCCTCTATTGTTTCCCCTTAACAATTCAAGCTATGTATATGTTCTTAGCATTCATGTAAAATAAGTGACTTTCACTGGTATCTATCTCATGTTCTAATATGAAGATAAATGCTCCTCACATCTTGTAGATATTTATAATGGGATTTGGAAATATTGGGGTTCATTTAGCAAAGCGGTTGCGGCCCTTCGGTGTGAAAATACTTGCTACTAAAAGGAGCTGGCCTCCCACTTTGCAGAACTCAAACAAATCAGATTGTATGAGATTTAGAAACATAACCAATAAATGTAAAAATAAAGTTGCTAAACTTATTGAATAACATATAGTTAGATGCATGTATATATCCAGCATTGTGCGTGGAAAATGGTACCCATGATAACTTGGTGGACGAGAAAGGTGGTCATCAAGAGATTCTCAAGTTTGCAAGTCGTTCAGACATAGTTGTTTGTTGTTTGTCCATGAATAATGAAACGGTAAAAGATTCCCCATGCTTCATGCAGTATCGTTATTATGCAATTAACTTAATTATGTGTTAATTTTTCGTGTCATGTGGTTACTTCCAGGCTGGCATTGTGGACCATGGTTTCATAACTTCCATGAGAAAGGTTTGGTTTATACACATCACTTTTTGCTTGCATATATTGCCTTTATTTTAAGGCAAATAAATTACAAGTCTTTGCACCTCTCTATCTCTCTCTCTTGTGTGTGTGTGTGTGAAATTGGAGCCATTTGGCAACTTAAAAAAGAAATGTTCATGCTTTAGGGTTCTCTGCTCGTTAATATAGCACGAGGTGGGCTGTTGGACTACAATGCGGTATTTGATAATCTAAAATCAGGTCATTTGGGAGGCTTAGGAATTGATGTTGCATGGACTGAGCCATTTGATCCTAATGATGAAATTTTAAAGTTCCCAAATGTTATAATCACACCCCATGTAGCTGGAGTTACTGAATGTTCCTATAGATTCATGGCCAAGGTAAAAAGGAAAAAAGTAACTTAATATATATACTATGTTTTTGCATTGTAATCTGTATTATACTTTAGTAGTAGTATTTACTGGTTATCGTTGAATTGTGTAGGTTGTCGGAGATGTTGCCCTTCAACTAAATGCAGGAACATCTTTAACAGGGATAGAAATCGTGAATTGATCAGCTCGAGACAATGTATGCTTATCTGAAGTTAAGTTATGGTGCAGAGCAAACTTCTTTCTGCATGAAAGTTTAAAACTTCATGATTATTGACGCGATTTTGTACTATTAATTACCATTTTAGAGAAATAATCTACATTTTACATGTTGGAATTCTTTGAGACCGATTTTTCAAATTATTGGAACCCCGGAAATTGGACACGAACATTGTACAGAAGCTGTCATGTTACATTTTACAGGAACATTGTACCCCCCTGACTTATAACTTATCAGTAGTACAGAAGCTGAGATACTATGGAACCTTAGGAATTTAATCTGTCAAACACTATTTGTGCAAGTAATTCCAACTACCTTCTGACAGTGATTTGACTTCTACAACCCCCACCATTACTATCAGTTTGAATCTTGTCTTGTTTGCATTTAATGTGCGTATTAAAAGCATTGTCTGAGGTAATGTTTCTTAGCTTGGTTTGATTGCTAGACGACTTAAGATTGGATTGATTTGAGTTGATCCAAATATAAGTATTCTTCTTATCGAGTTCATTGAACTTGAATCGAATCTCAAATGGTTTGATTTCGTTTCTCGCCTAAATCAAATGTACTCGTAAAATATCTCCTTTTCAAGGAGGCCACCATGTCTTTCCCTCACTAGCTCTTTCATTACTGACTCAAGTTAATTTGCATCTCTCCTGCTAAAGCTAAAACAAGTCACATTCACAATTTTCCAGTAAAAAAAAAATGAATGGGTACTCCAGAATCAGAAAAGTTAACACAACAAAATCCAAATCTGTAAATTCTGAAAATCATTCTTTCCCACATCATATACCAAGATCAAGATGAACCTACTGCAACTCCAGCTTTAAGTCCCATAAAACAATACAAAATCACTACATTGCAAAAGACAAAACAGGCACAGCAATGCATAATCCAATCCCAAAGCACGAAAATGAGGAGGAGGGCACTGGAGAGGTTTTCGGAACCATACTTGGCCGTAAATTCCCCATTTCTTCTGCACAGTCCTACAATGTTTCAGCCAAGCAACATAGCTCGTCATTTCAGACTAATATCGTAAATAATTCACTGTCCATGAAAAGATCAACCTCTAGTTCTCAAGGGTATTGTAGAATTCATCACCAGTGTGATTTAAATGATAAACAGGGTGCAGAATCTACTTCTCAGTCTCAGAAGACATGCACTAAGAAGAAAGGCAATTTTTTAAAATCTTTCAGGAGCTTATTCGGGTTGTAGGTTTCTTTCAATAAGTAAGTACCATGTCTCATAGATTGCTTGCACAATATGTATGCAGTAATTTCTAAAATAAGATGTTTCTTGAAGTTGTATTATTCCTTTAGCAATGGAGTCATCTATCTGCATTTATGATTCATTTAAGAATCTTGATAAGCAAAGAGCTCTAAATTGAAAAGAAATTTCAATGTTATTTTTCAAGAATGCTATATCTACCATGTTGTATTTACATCTGAACTTAAACAATCTAACACTAAACAAAGTTGTTCTACTATGAGGTTCAATAAACTAGGTAATGCTGAGAATAACGAAACTAAGACCAAAAACGGGATCACCAGAGGAGATCGATCATTACGAATCTTCCTCCACGGTTTGATTAATGGAGCCAAATACGTACCTTTGGTATCTCGATGCTTAAAAATGTTGCAGATGCATCACATTTGATGGTACGCAAACACGGATAGTTTCAATACACTTGATTTGGATCCGTTAAAGATTGTATTCAACAATATTAAAACAAAAAAATATGTATATTGATAATGTTTTATTTTGTTAATGTGCCATCAATTTAATAAGACATTAATTAATAATAATGCATATGTTCAGTTCATCTAAAAGTATGAGTTGATTATGATACTCTAATATCAATATATTAGATAATAATGCATATGTTCAGTTGGCAAAGTTGTTTACATCCAAATTTCTAAAATGGAGATCCTAACACTTGATATGCAAACTGAAACAACTTGATGACACACAGTAGGAAGAAGAGTTCTCAAAATTGAAAAGAATTGACAATGTCGCTAGAAAATTAGTAGAAACAAGGCGCAATTAATATTGTGTATATTGCTACAACAACGTGGAGAAGACAATTTCTACTATGAAGCATATAAAAATCGACTACTTAAGAAGTTGGATGAGAAATAAATGGTTAAATGAGTTCATAGTTACTAGTCTAAGTGAAGAATAATGTAGTTGAAACCATTTTGAATGACCCAATTATAAAACTATCAATCCATGACAATTGACGAATCGAAATTGACACATGTAAAATATTTCAGCATTTAGTTAATTGATTTTTATAATGACCTTGTTAAAACATTTTTCTAGTTACGTCATTGACCCAGATCCTTAGGCCATCTCCAATGGAGATGGCCGGGGTCGAGGCGGGGTCGGGACTAGGTGGAGAAGTCGTCTCCAGCGGTGGGGGCTCGGGGGCGGGGTGGGGAACGGGGCGGGAACGGGCCGGGGAGCCCTGGCCGCGGCTCGTTCCCGCGTGGGATAAATGAGGAAGAAGAGGGGTCGTCCCCTGATTGGTTCCTTTTTTTTTTTTTTTAATTTCTTTATTAAAAATAGTTTATTTAATATTTTTAAATAGGTAAAAATAAATTATTTAAATAAATAAATATAAAATTAAATTTCCCTCCTAAATTAAATTAAATTATTTAATAAAATTTGTTAGTATATTTATTGTATATTTACTAGTATTTAATAAATATATGTAGTCACCAATTTAATTATTTAATATAATAAAATATATTTTTTTTAAATTAAAATCATTAATAATTTATTAGAATTGTAATTAAATTTATTTATGGACGTTAATAAATAAATTCAACATTTTATTTTAATATCTTTTATTATAATTAAAAATTTAATCATTTAACTACAATATTGGTGGTGGCTATATATTTTTAAAAATACCGAATTAGTTAAAAATAAAATTAAACACTTATACAAATAATTTAGATTAATACTTAAATAATAAAATATTTAAATACATATTAAAATTAATCCTCTTTCTTGTATTTCCTTTCTTGTTTGTTGTATTTCCTATTATGTATCAATTTTAATTTTATGATTATTTACTCTCTTAAATTTTAATATTTAAATATAATTAATAATTTAATTATATTAATAAAATAATTATTAGTATTATTAATATTAATATTAAAAACAAAATTAAAACTAGAATTATAGGTGAGAGTAGGCAAAGGAAGAAAATGGAATTAATTCCATTCCGGAGCCCTGCCATTGGAGACGACCAGGCAGGGCTCGGGGTGGGGGAGGGGCAGCCCCGGGGCTCCGGAGCCCCGAGCGCCCCCCCATTGGAGATGCCCTTAAGATCCACAGGCACCCGTACGTTCCACTTGATTGTTGAAGTACTAATGATAGATATATCCGTGTTTGGCAAGGCAATATGGTGATAGGACTTAGGCACGTAAATATGTGGTTCAAGTTGATATTTTATATTTGAAATTTCTTGTTTTGTCTCTATCAATGTTAACATTTAACTGAATAAATTTTCTTAATTTGGACAAGAATTCATTTTCAATCATTCATAGCTTGTTTGGTTGTCAAGAAAATAAGGGAAAATTGTAGGAAAGAAAAATAAAAAGAAAGTAAAGGAAAATAAAAGGAAAGTCAGTTTCTTGTACATGTTTCATTGTCAGAAATATTATTTCCTTCCAGATATTATTTTCTTGGTTGCAAAATATACTAAAAGTTATTGCAAAATAAAAATTTAGTTGATATTGCCTTTTGTTATTTGTACTTTCCTAGTTTATAATTGGTAAAATATTGTATGGATAATTACATTTTTTATTATATTAAATTTATTACAAATTAATTTGACTCTATTGTATATTTTTTAGTCGCCGGATTTATATTTTTGAAAATAGAAGATCATATGTATTAATTACTAAATTAGACATACTAAATGAAAATATAGATAAAATAATTACGACTATGTCAAAAATAAAACTACATATTTCAAAGTTAAAAATTTCCTAGGATTTCCCTATCAAATTGGTAGGGAAAGTTGAAGAAAAATAATTTTCGTAAAAACAAAAACAATTTTTCTCTCACTTTCCTCAAACTATCATTGTTCTGTTAATCCACGTGTTGATTGAATTTGCGCACCAAAATTTGACTGTAATAATCGTAAAAAAAAAAAAGTTTGTTAGTTTGAGTAAATGTAAGAATAAATTGGCAAACATTAATGTTAGGATGAAAAATACAAATATACCCCTGTTTTTGGAGAGAATTTCACTTTTGATACCACAAGTTACGGTACCATAACTTTAAAAACATACACATTTGGTACCATATGTTAACTGTCCTCGACACATTTGTTACTTCCGTCAATTTTTGGACGGAATATTCAATTTCAGACGGAAAGTTGATGAACAATTTGCATAATTAGTCTTAAAGTTATACATTGCTGCTAAAGTTTGTCCCACATATTTTATGGCCGATAAATTTACCCCAAAGTTCACAAGTTTTATAAATTTTATATATTATTATTATTAAATTTCTTAAACTAATTAGATTATATATAAAAAATAAAAAATATTTTATATAAAATATAAATTAAATTTTTTAGAATATTTTTATTTCAAAAAATAATCTTTTAAACTAATAGATTTTATATAAATTAATAATATTTTATATAAAATCTGAAAAATAAATATACTTATTAAAAATTTTAAATTAAAAAAATAAATCTTTTAAACTAATTAGATTTAGGGTTTTTTAATTTTTTTAATTATTTATATAATTTTAAAAAGATTTTTTTTCAGGTTTTATAATAAATATTATTTAATCTGTATATATTATTATCTAATTATTATAAAATATTTTTTTTCAATTTAATAAGTTTAATTTATATTTATTTTTCAAATTTTATATAATATATTATTTAATTTATATGTGTTATATGTAAAATATAATTAGTTTAAAAGATTTTTTTTAGATTTAAAAAATCCAATAAATTTAATTGGTATATTTTTTTTGGGATTTTATATAAAATGTTATATATAAAATCAAATTAGTGAAAGAGATTTAATAATTATAATATATAAAATATATAAATAGGATTTATAATTAATTATACGTGCATTTGGGACTGAAATGAATCAAACTTGTAAATTGTGTGTAAATTTGTCGGCCATAAAATTGAATTTTCCGTACAAAAATTGACGGAGGTACCAAAGGCGAGGGCAGTTAACATGTGGTACCAAATGTGTATGTTTTTTAAGTTATGATACCATAACCTTAAAGTAGGGTTACTTGTGGTACCAAAAGTAAAATTATCTACCTGTTTTTGCATTATTTTTCAGTGAGATCAAATAGCCCTAATGACACGGGGTTAAGTAAACAATTTAAACACAAAATTAATTATCAATCAAATCCTAACTAACATATTTGTTACAAATTATAAATGTTATTTAGTATGAGTATAATTTATTTCACTGGAGCTAGTAACTATAATAAACTAGATGTGGTTAAAGAAACAATTCAATCACATAAGTAAGCCTTTAAGAAATCGATTTAGTAAACATAAAAAAAGGGATTATTGCATTTTTGGTGCCACAACTATACCCTACTATCGTTTCTACCCCGTAACTTTTCGAACTGGTACATTTGGTTTCAACATCAGTGGCAATTTTGGTGCCAATTGAGGCCTAATTTCAAAATTGGCCGGAATTCCCCCATGCGCAGGCCATGTGACATGAAAATTGAGGATTTTAACCATTCAACACCTTTTTCATTAAAACAAAAAAAAATATTTCCATTCACCAAGAACTAGGCTACTTGGATGTTTTTATTTGGGGAAGAAGAAGAAGAAGGCGGGTAACAATTTAATAGGTTAAGGGAATGTTTGGTGAAATTTATAGGAAAAATTAGGATTTTTAATTTTCGTATTTTTTTTAATGAAAAATGCGTTGAATGGTTAAAATCCCCAATTTTCATGTCACATGGCCATCACATGGGGGAATTTCGGGTCAATTTTGAAATTGTGCCTCAATTGCCACCAAAATTGCCACTAATGTTGAAGTTGTAGCACCAAATGTGTTAGCCCGAAAAGTTACGGGATAAAAACGCCAGTGGGCTATAGTTGTGGCACCAAAAATGCAATAATCCCTTTTTTTTATGTTTACTAAATCAATTTCTTAAAGGCTTACTTATGTGATTGAATTGTTTCTTTAACCACATCTAGTTTATTATAGTTACTAGCTCCAGTGAAATAAATTTTACTCATACTAAATAACATTTATAATTTGTAACAAATATGTTAGTTAGGATTTGATTGATAAATAATTTTGTGGTTAAATTTCTTAATCCGGATCTGGAGAGGCTAGTTCAGCTTGGTTTGCGTCTTCCCAACATCCAGTAGTTTAATATGCAAAAGTACCCCCCACACCACCACCATCACCAAGTGGATTCCATTTGAAGTAAGTGTGTTTTCTTCTTAATTACAATAATTGCAGAATAATTAAATTATATTCAAGTTTATTAACCTTAGTATTTGTTGAATACTCATGAATCATCAGAAAAAAATTGGGTTTGTTTAGTGTTTGTGTTAATTCCTCATAGAAGGTGCGGTATTGTTTCTGAGTGGACACCTGTGAATGTTTAATGGACTTTTCCTTAAAGTTGCCTACTTTTGCAGATAATCTAGGTTAGAACAAAGTTTGGTTATTATTGTTGTAAATAGAAATTGCTGCTTTCGGTTTACATGCTGGAATATTGCTGCTAATGTCCGAATTGCTATCAATATATGGTAAACTTGAAGAGTTAGATTAATATGGAATCCCTTTTGCTTGTATTTATGCAGGGCCGACTCTATAGCTAGGCAATTTAGGCCCTCGCCTAGGGCCCCAACTATAGAGGGGCCTCAATTTTTTTTTTGTTAATGTAAATGTATCTCAGTTTTTTTCTATTTGATAATTTTTTTTTTGTCAATTAAGATGTAAGAATGGAAATTTTCAAATGGTGTGTTGCCCTATTTATATAACCACATTCTTAAACAGACGGTGAAAATCAACTTGATCTACTGGCTAAAACTGATGTTCTAGAGACTTTTCATATATACTTTTCTAGAATGTTTTACTCCATAATCTAGAACCATGTATATGCAAAAAAAATGTCCTAGATATCTTTATGGGCTATATATTTCTGCTCTGTCTTCCCCCCTTTACCTGCATCATATTATATTAACATTAATGCGTCATGTATTGGTTAAGATGCGTTGGACAATGATCGTAGCGCGACATTAAAATAAATTTAACCTATCAAAGTAACTTTTCGATTAACATTACAAATTCTATTGAAATTCATCTTGTGTTTGTTATGTAAGCTCTGTTGATCTAATTTATGTAAAAATGATTATTTCATATTATTGGTGTCAAATGATAAAGATTGCTCCATCCGTTTTTTTATTTATCGTTTTAGAATTTCAATCTAGAATTAATTTTTTTATACCAATTTTACCCTTCTTATTAATGCTATGATTATTTGATTAAAATGGTGTTTTGGGACTTTTACTTAAAAAAGTGGCTATTTAGTATAATTCTTAATCCGTGTTCAATCCTCCAAAGCGAATAAAAAAACGGAGGGAGAATATGCTAATTGATAGTACAATTGTTTTTGTTTTATTGTGTCTTAGTATTTTGGAAAAAAATATATTATGATATTGTTGTTTTGCATTAATAAATAAAATTTAGAATTTGATGTAACTGAGATTCAATGGGTTTGAGTTAAGCTACAATTTTTAATATTAATTTATTACAAAGAATACTCAAACTACATACACGTCTCGGTTTTTTGTAGCGGAGTGAACCATTTGATTATCGAACTGAATAGTTCGGTTTGATTACTGTACAAATTTTGAAACTACCGCGTCAGACTAGATACAAACAATTGGTACGATTCAGTTATATTGAATGCAACGACAACAAACCCCTAATATTAGGGTTGTGCACGATCCGGTAAATCGTATACGGAACTGAAATTCGGTTCAGTATACAGAATAACCTTCATTACCGAACCATTATAAATTTCGATTTTCGGTATTACCGGTAGATTTATCTTACCGATACTCATTTTTTTTTAAATACCAATTCAAAAGGTAAAGAAGCGTTCCAAATTTCCAATCCAAGCTTCACTTCACTCTTCTCACTTCTTCTACGGTTTGCCCTATAGCACCCAAATCTTCTTCTTCAATTCAAAATCCCGCCGCACCACCTACCCCCATCGCGCCTCCACCATCTCTCTCTCGGCCCAGATTTGTAATTTACTGAGGTACAGTCCAAATTCTATATGCCCAGTTTTATTCTTTTTCTGATTTTCTCTTAATAAATTGGGTTCTAATTGCATTTAAAACCCAAAACTTGAATGATGCTAAAGTAATTTTTTTAGAGGGGCTGAGGCTAGGGGGTCTCTGATGTATTCTTTATAATTTCTATTCAACTTCATTGGATGGTTAGTGGTTAGAGTGGTAGGAAGCATATTCAAGAAAATTATTTTTGATTCAATAATTTTTCGGGTTTTTTATACCGAATCAAATTGAACCGTACTGAATTGGTAATTTACTGAACCAAACCGAAATTTTCGGTTTGGCAAACTGTACGTGATTTCAAAATATCGAACCAGCCGGTATAACGAAATTTGGTACGGTTCGGTTGGGTTTTACCGTTTGCACAGCCCTACCTAAGATAGTAGTGTGAGCAGAAATATTATACTTTCATATTCTATCTGTTTACTGATTGTGACAAGTAAAAAATTATATTTGTTAACTTACATTTGTTATATAACTATATTCACGATACTTAAATTTTCAACATATATATATATATATATATATATATATCCCCAATTTTAAATATCGCCTAGGGCCCCGTAATATGGTAGGCCGGCCCTGTATTTATGTTAAGGTAAAGGACTGACTATTTGTTCCCTTGAATATTTGACCAATTGTTTTCAGTTATAGGTGAAGTCTTAGAGGTCACTCATGCTTACAGTTCATTCGTTGTGGTGCAATGCTTGCATACTAGTTATATAACACCTTGTGTTTTTCATAGGTTGGAGGAGCTATGATGGGGGTTGTAAACAAGTTTATGATTGCATCAATATGTATGTGGGCAGCTCCTGTTGCAATTCTATATGCGTTTAACCATAATTTAGTCCCTGGTAAGCTTCCATTGACACACATGTGTAATGATTACATATTCCAGGAGTTGTTGACATGGTAGCTTATTGTTGACTATGCACTTCTTTATTTATACTGTTTGATATTGTACTTTGTGTTGTCAAATATTTTAGCTTTTTTAAAGATGCATCCTTGTTTCATGGAAACGGATCCTTAATGCCTGTTTGCAGTTCTATAAGCACATTATCAGTAATCGGTACTATATAATCAGTGTGAAAGAAGGATTAAAAATGTAAAGCATACATCTCTTTAAGGTTTTTCATTATTTCTATTCTTGTGTCGTAAATGCATATGGGCACATAGTTTCTTATTGAATCAATTGTATCAGTTAATTTTATTAGTAATTACTATTCGCATTCCCTTTTTTATGTTACTTTCGGATTGGATGGCCTTGAAGTTTAGATTGTTTCGTTGTTGTTTCATTTATCTTCCTCTACCTGACCTGTATTAATCTTTTTAGTGCAACCTCTGCACTCCCCCTTGTACTCTTATCTTTATTAATACAAGTGTTGTGTTGTTTCGAAGAAAAAAGATATCAGTTGGTGGGGAGGTAATGGTATGCAACTTTACCCCTTGTTTAGTAGGAAAAGCAGCTTGCATTTATGCTGGGCAGTATTGTTGTTCTACTCTGTGAGGCGGCTTTAAATGCTGTAGAGATAGGGTGTGTGAGTGTGCATCCATTAAAGTCTTTGATTAGGATGGATATACAGTATAACTTAGTTTATTATCCTACTAAATCAGTAGTGCATAGGGTTATCAACTAAAAGAATAACAGTCATTCCAGCCAAAAAGAAAATGAAGCTGGAGTAAGACTTACCGTGATAGCAAATATAAGGTTACATTGTGTCCATAAGCAGGCTTTGTGTCATCTGATCATGCTGTGTTAGTCTTCTAGTTGGTTCTGGAGGGTAACTTTAATGTCGGAGTTTGAGTTCCTGTACTTTGTCAATTTTCAAGTAATTTCAACATTTTCTAGTGCTATTGCTTGCTGAAATTTTCATTTTTTAAATATTAATTTCTTTAGGTTGCAGTTTTTGAGATACAATGGTGGTGGTGGATATTGCTTCTCTCCCCTCATTGTTTTATTTTCTAGTTAAGAGGTGCTCAACATTAATTTTGGGAAACTTTTTTTTTTTTTTTTGGTACAGAATTTTGGAAACTCTATTTAGGTTCAAAAGTTGTGTAAGGGAAACTATTATTGAATTTAGTGAGAACCTTGTCTTCTTTTCTTATCATAGTTTTGTTCAAATTCACTGCAATTTTGGTAGGTAGTACCCCTATAAATGTGGGCATGTTTGGGCTGGGATCATATATATTATGTGCGGAGTCTTGTTAACTATGCTAATCTCATCATTCTCATTATGGTGAAACTGCATTGAGTTCACGATTAAAGTGAATTAATACTTCCATTGTCCCCGTTAATTCCTAATCAAATGATTGGGCTTCTGAACTATCTTAACTTGAACTTTTGACGAGCATTACAAGCGTAACATGACATACCCCCACGTCTTATGTTTGATGAGATAAAATGCATTGGCTGGCACTAAAACTAAAGAAAGCCCGTCACTATGCAAGGACACAAATTGTGCCCCTATGACAAAACATAGCAAGTCGTGAGGGTAGTTTTAATCGGAAAAAATCTTCATCATCCTTTAATGGTTCCATGTAAATTACACAATTTCCGGACTTGCATAGTTGCATCTTTATATAACTATTCTCCCAACTAAACCCACTCAAGTCTATGCTACAAATATTAGATATATGATATTTTTGTCACGTCTCTCAGTTTATTACTATCGTAATCTCATATTTCCTACTACACGTCTTCTTAAGATATATCAACCCCTCCCCCACCAGAAAAGGTACATACATGATACATGCATATAAAGGTTCTAAATTATGTATCATCTATGATTTCGAAACTGATTTGTTAAATAATCGAGGGTAATTTATTGCCGTGTGTCTGGAACAGGTTCTACTGGCTTGTCTCCGGAGTCCACGACATTGTGGAGTGGAATCCTTGCAGTGATTTCTGTCAATATGGTTATAGCATTCTACATATACATGGCCATGAAAGAGCCAGCAGACAAACACGAGCCAGATCCTAGATTCCTCGCAGATGCAAAGGCTAGCATAAAGCAATCTGGACCAAGTGAAGCTGACTCGTCATCAGACCGTACGAAAAAGGAATAGTCTAAGGCCGTTTTGTTTCTCCGAGGAACTGAATGAGCACCTATATTTCGCGCCTTTGTGCAAACTTGAGTTCCATAGTTTCATGCTTGTTTTTGTTGAAAAGTTTTGTGAAAGAACTCAATAGTGTGAAAATTTTGGTCTTGTTTTTTTGCTCCTTATAAATTTTATGTGTACTTGTTATATTACCCAAGTTAAACAAAATGATACCCCCTATATAGTATATTGGTCAAAGAAAGAATTCTCAAAAATTAATTTTAGCTATTCAAAGTTCGATTGGTGATCAATTGATAAAAGCTAGTTTGAGTTTAGTTATACAAACAAATCAAAATTTTTGAGTAATATTTATAGTTTATTAACATTTGAAACTTGAATTCAAATTCAATTTGATAAGTTATAAATATAAATATTATGTCATACATACTTGTGTTCAGTTTGATACAAGATAATTTATATACTTATGTTCGGCTAGATTAAATTTGATTTATTAATAAAATATAATTAATTCTCGATAAAAGAGGATCAAGCCAAACTTACGAAGTATCTTTTCCCATTCAATTGCCGCGTTTATAACTATCCTATAATGCAAATTTATTTTAAATTATATTTTCTTAAACTTTTATTTAAGATTTTGCTTTGCGTCAGGTAAAAAATACTAGAATGGAGGTTTTTTCTCATAAATATAGTACAGTATATTAGAATGGAACCAAAATAGTTTCCATTTTTTCTGTTTAGATAGTTAAGGCTTCTTGAAGACAATATATTATAATATTAAAACTCCAGAAAATCAAAATTTGGTACATAATATACTAACACTTTAACCATCGATTCGCCATGCATTCATCTCCTCTAACGATATACTCCTCCTTTTCACATTTTCCACTCTATTTACTATTTCTATTGTCAATAATTTTGCTTTCCCCATGGATCGGCGCATCGGAAAATCAATTCAAATTGGACGGCAAAGTTTTGGAGCTCGACGAGTCTAATCTCGACGCCGCGATTTCGAATTTCGATTACATTTTCATTGAATTTTACGCTATGTGGTGTGGCCACTGCAAGGACCTCGAGCCAGAGGTTGGAATTTAATTGTTCCATATTTTTTTTTCTTTTTATTGATTTGAATCTTCGTATAAAATATAATAATTATTTGCATTCGCATATGTGCCCCTGCTAATTTCTGATTTATCTCCTTGTTGGTTATTAAATGATTATATGAATCTTGAGGAACAAATTCTGTGATTACAGCATATGATTATGTGGCGTCAGGGATCAAAACTTAATCAAAATGTTTTTAATTGATAAAGGTTTGTTTGAGCTCCTTTTTTGTATTTATAATAGACGAAGTTTGAAGAATTTTTAAGAACATTTTACATTGGGATTGATAAGCAAAGACATACGATGTATAGTATGTATCTAAGGTGAGTTTGCTTGAATTTGACACATATGAATGGTGCACTGCAGTTAGATAAAGCGGCTCCTATTCTAGCAGGATTGAAGAAGCCCATAGCTGTAGCAAAAGTGGATGCGATTAAGTACAAAAAGCTTGCTAAGAAACACGAGGTCGAGTAAGTTTGCATGACCTCCTGACATAATAGTGTTTGGATATGTCTGCAATATGTTTTTCTACTATTATTCTCTTTTCCGATGAAATGTAATATGGAAACTTCATTACTGCTCTGAGAGTACCAAATATTACATCTAATCTTCAATAACACGGGAAGGGCACTGAAAAATATTTATTTTCTTTGACACAGTCGATATCCAACTCTAAAGATATTTATGCATGGAGTCCCTACAGAGTATTTTGGACCACGGAAAGCTGATTTACTAGTTAAACATGTGGCAAAATATATTGCTCCTGATGTAGCTCTTCTTAGTTCTGACTCAGCTATCAGAGACTTCATTAAAGAAGCGGGCACTAATTTTCCTATATTCATAGGATTTGGCTTAAATGAGGCCATGATAGCTAATTTGGCTGTCAAGTATAAGACGAAAGCATGGTTTTCTGTTGCCAAGGATTTCTCAGACGATATCATGACCATATATGATTTTGATAAGGTGCCTGCTTTGGCTGCAATTCATCCAGTCTACGATGAACATAGCACTTTTTATGGACCCTTTGAAGGTTAGCTCATTCTGATTATAAATTTTGGTTTCTGAAACCCGTTTCATCTTGTTGAAAGCAGTGATGTTAAGATTGTCCAACAATTCAAGTTGCTATATGTAGTGTAATCAAAATATGGTTGTATGGTTATTTACTTATTTATGTAGAGTGCAGCCTGAATATTTAGAACTTTGTGTGATCATGAAAGTGTAACGTTCTTTAATTAAGTAAATTTTGTGCCTTTTTGGGTGTTAGAAACAGTTCCAAGAAAGTATGGTGTTTGAGAACATAGTACCTGGATTACATAATTACGTTTTTCTTGAGGAGCTTATTGAAATCGTGGGAATTCATGTAAGATTTGTCTTTCTTAATTAACATCTCATCTGTAGCATTGTATGCTGGTTTGTGCTTAGTACAGCCTGTATGTCTAAATTAGGTCAAGGTTTTATGTATCTTACTATTTACCATCTATCTTAGTAATAATCTGCAAGCATTTCGGCTCCTATAATTTATTAAACATGACTTTAATATTTAAAAACTTCTGCTGTTTCACCGGTTATAAGAATTGCTTATACAATTGTGGAAGTTATCTTTTGTTGCCATAAATGTCAGATAAGTTCCTTGAAGATTACATAAAACAGAGTTTGCTCCCTTTGATCTTGCACATAAGTGAAGAATCACTGAAGTCACTGAAAGACGATCAAAGGAAAATTCTTCTAACTCTCATTAGGGATGAAGCAGATGAGAAATCCAAGGGATTTTTAGAAGTTTTAAAGGCTTCTGCCTCTGCAAATCGTGACCTAATATTTGGTTATGTTGGGGTGAAGCAGTCGGAAGATTTTGCTGAATCATTCGAAGTCAATATGGAAACTCAGCTTCCAAAGATGATTGTATGGGATGGTGGCGATGCTGAGGACTATTACACTGTAAGTATTTATCAAAAAAATTATTGCACATATTGTGTATAAATCTTTCAATGTATTCATTTTTTATGTTATAATGATCTGCATGCTATAACTTATAAGTCCCTAAAGGTTATAAACTTGCATATTGACGGTTGCTGTTTTTTGTTTGAACTCTAGGTTAATGGTTCAGAAACCATAGATGGCACAGATATGGGGACACAAGTCTCAAGATTTCTCGAAGGTTATAGAGAAGGAAATGTAATACAAAAACGTATTGTCCGTCTAACCTTGATGAGTTTCATAACATCACAACTCGGAATGATAGCTCTAGTTCTTGTTGTTGTTGTGCCTCTATCTTCGTTGATCTTGAAAATGATTAATAAGGAGCCTTGGACTGATGGCATTCGAGACAAAGCTAATGCTGGGCGAATCTCCTCCATCAAACCAGTCCCAGAGACGAGAGGATTACGTCAAGCTACTTCTCTCAAGGAGGATTGATTTTGTGCTTTGCTCAAATTATGACTAGTCATTAGTGCTGAAACTCGTTTTTGACACGGCCAAACCATCAGTTGATCTATAGAGAATTGCTCTCTCTCTCTTCTTCCTTTTTTTTTTTTTTTTTTTTTTTTTGTAAGGAAAATAGTTAATGTAGTTTCAATTTTTGGGCTTTATTTTGTAGTTGAGAAAAGTTTTGTTAGACTATCCACTGTCAACGAAAAGTTGGATAAATCACATTTTATTTCTGTACATAATAATGTTATATTACTATGATTCTTCGTACTTGCCATTATAATGTGTAGTTTTTCTGGTCAAATTTAATAGGACTAATTTATTGCATGCATTTATAAAATGAAACTTAGTAAAGCACGCATTAGGTATTTTTTTTTTCATAATTCAAAAGATGATAATTTTATAAATAAGAAACATATACCAGTGAGTATAAAATTACAAGATCATTAAGTTTCTTTTACTCATGTTTAAATTCATTCCAAAGTATTTTCCTCAAATTAAAAGATGTCGCAGTTCGCATTTGGATTTTGTTGACATGAATATTTGTTTTACTACAAGAAGACAGTCGTTCGGGATTTTAATTTTTCTATTATATCATATGATTAACATTTGAATTTTAATATTTTTTCTCACCCCTTTTAAATTATTAATCTTGAGATTTGTTAAGACTGTTAAACTGAGTTGGGATGGTCTCCCATTAGTTTCTCAATGTCCAACCTGGGGATGGTCTATTATGACTCTCCCTTTGTAGAGAGTCACCAACAATTTCAATTAAACCCAATCAGATTTTGACACTTGTCTACGTTACAACTCCAAACATCCCATGTACAACCCCAACTATAATGTAAAATATCAATTATACCCTTACTCTTTATTTTGTGAAAGTCCCATTTAACCTTTTATTTAAATAATAATAATAATAAAGAATTGAACTACACCGTCCACCCCCACCCCATGTTTATTTGTTTGACTATATTGCCTTTTTTCAGTTCTTCTTTTCCAAAGCATCCCCTTAAACCTTAATTAATTTAATTTCATAGATCTCTTTCTATTAACCAATTTATTAAATATGACAGGAAATCCATACAGTTATAACAACAAATCTATGGTGTACACTGGTCGGACCTCTTTGGACTGCTGCCGACGGAACACACACCCAGGACAAATATTTTCCAACATTTTCTTCTTTCTTCTTTAGTTATGTGATGTTCTGTTAGGATTAAAGGAGATTTTGTTCCGGATCTTGTTCTAATCTCTTCTTTGGTCGTCTCTTCCCAGGTCATCGCCGGCCTGGGGTCCTTTTGGAGGGGTGGGGTTCGACTGGGTTGGTGGGTTTTTTTATTTATTTATTTTGTAATATTTTTTAATTCACAAAATTGAATTATTTTATCAAATAATGTAATAACATTTTTATAATATAATTTATAATTATAAAAATCAAATTGTTAATAAATATTTTTTAAGATATTTTCATAAAATTTTATAATCTTATGAATATTATAAAGAAAAAGATGTTCCAAAAAATGTGTTTTTAATTATTTTTATATTTTACAATTCAATTTGAGTTGATAACATTTTGGCTTTGAGGTAAGGAGACGGACGGATGCTAGATAGGTGGGAGAGGAGGGAATTAGGGTTTTGAGATAAATGATGGAGATGTAATGAGAGGGGCATTATCGTCCGATTGAGTGTTATTGTTGTTTTTATTAAGGGGTAATAATGTAAAATTACTATTTACAATGCATTAATAATTAAATTTCTTGGTGTAATACCCAAAAGGTGGGGTTGATACATATTTATACACAATTAATGGACAAGATTATTCAATTCTATTTTTGAATGGTTGAGATTAGTTTAGTTGGATGACTCAAGTTTGAATCAAGAGTCATGATAGAATTCCCCACCTTTTGTAAGGTCAATGACCAAATGCTGACACGTGTCTAAAAAATGACTTGATACCTTTTAAACAAATTACTTCCCACAACTGAAATTTACCGAATCACCCTTTCCAATATTGTTGAAACAAATTTGAACACCTGAACACCCCCACATCATTAATGGAGATTTCTAATTTTGCCGATTCTTGACATTTACTTGTTATAAAAAATTCTGATTATTTTTTTAATCTAATTCCACTTTTGGATTCTCCACTCTACTGCGATCATTTGCACATCTCAATTGAGCAATTTGGTTCAGTTTTGGGGGTTTTCTTATTTCTATGTAAAAAATCATTTGAGCTCTTAGGAATCGATTTCTTCAATTTTTCTGTTGATTGAGGTTCCTTCATCTACAATTAGAGTTTATTCATCACTTTGGGGGCAAATTTCAGAGATTATAGTTGATTGCAGCGATTTGGGTGTTCATCGCTATTTTTTACTTCAAATTGTTTTGTGACCAAATTGCCGTGAATCGTTGTTGTTGATTTCAATTCTTATGTGCTCGAATTTGTCGGTGGTTGATTTAATTTGGTGAGATTTGAGTTAATTTAGCGGAATTAAAATTTGATTTTATATGTGTATTTCATTCCTTCAAAGTTGTGTGTTGGGGAAGATGATATATTTGCACATTCAGCCCCCAGGTTATGTTCTTGGTCAAAATCGCCCTTAAACTTTCAATTTTGGTGAAAAATTAAAGATTTTGTAAGATTAAATAAAGTTTAAAATTTAATAACGTGATTAGTTTAAATATTGTTAGTTTTAATTTTTAAGTCTAAAATTTGAAAAATACAAAATAGCTAGTAAGAATATAAAAAAATACGACTTAATTAGAATTTCTGGAAAAAAAAACTTAAATAAATCTTAATTAATATACAACACATCTTAAATAAAAACAAAACTGTTTTTTTTTAAGATGGCGAATTTCCTTTCCTTTTCTTTTTAAAAAAAATTCATTTTCTAAAATTTTTATTCATTTTTTAAATTACAAATTACAAATTCATTTGATTTGATTTTTTTAAAATTCTTGTTTTTTAAATTCCGTAATTTGAAAATATATCGATAATTTTAAAAAATTGATGATTCGGTCATTATCCGATCCAATCGTCTATTAGATGGTTATGTAACACTAAGTTCTCCATAATTTGAAAATATATCGATAATTAAAAAAACGTTGATGATTCGGTCATTATTTCGATCAAATTGTCTATTAGATGGTATTGAACACTACGTCTTCCATAATTTGAAAAAATATCGATAATTTTGAAAAATTTGATGACTCGGTTATTATTCCGATCAAATTATCTATTAGATGGTTATGTAACATTAAGTCCTCCATAATTTGAAAATATATCGATAATTTTTAAAAAATTGATGACTCGGTCATTATTTCGATCAAATTGTCTATTAGATGGTTATGTAACACTATGTCCTCCGTAATGTGAAACTATATCGATAATTTAAAATAAAATTGATGACCCGGTCATTATTCCAATCAAATTGTCTATTACATGGTTATGTAACACTAAGTCCTCCGTAATTTGAAAATATATCGATAATTTTAAAAAATTGATGATTCGGTCATTATCCGATCCAAAAGTTTTCCGTAATTTTAAAATATATCGATAATTAAAAAAATATTGATGATTCGGTCATTATTTCGATCAAGTTGTCTATTAGATGGTATTGAACACTACGTCCTCCATAATTTGAAAAAATATCGATAATTTTGAAAAATTTGATGACTCGGTTATTATTCCGATCAAATTATCTATTAGATGGTTATGTAACATTATGTCCTCCGTAATTTGAAAATATATCGATAATTTTTAAAAAATTGATGACTCGGTCATTATTTCGATCAAATTGTCTATTAGATGGTTATGTAACACTATGTCCTCCGTAATGTGAAACTATATCGATAATTTAAAATAAAATTGATGACCCGGTCATTATTCCAATCAAATTGTCTATTACATGGTTATGTAACACTAAGTCCTCCGTAATTTGAAAATATATCGATAATTTTAAAAAATTGATGATTCGGTCATTATCCGATCCAATCGTCTATTAGATGGTTATGTAACACTAAATTCTCCGTAATTTGAAAATATATCGATAATTAAAAAAACGTTGATGACTCGGTCATTATTTCGATCAAATTGTCTTTTAGATGACTATGTATCAATAACTCTTCCCTAATTTAAAAATATGTCGATAATTTTAAAAAAATTGATGATTTCATCGAAATAATGAAAATGATGTGTGAACATAAACCAAAACAGAATTACAATCACATAAACTCAGAAAATGAAAACAAAATTGATCGCGTTCGTATATGAGGCCCGAAGTGAAGCCCGAATTACAAACTCCCAAATTCGTCAATCAAACCTGAAATTGATCAATTACCCAATCAATATAGGCAATTTCGAACTGGAATGCAAGAGGAATTGGATTAAGTCAGCCGCAAACAAGCCAATTCAACGAACAGGCCCTCAAAGTGCTATTACGTGAAAAAATTCAATTCCAATATTGCAATCGTTTAAATCCAGAATTGATCAACGAAATCAACTCTAAACAGCTCAGTAATGATCTAGAGGTGATAAATCAATCAATTACTCCTCCAGAAATCGCAATTTGATCACAAAACAATTTGACGTAAAAAATAGCTATGAACACCCAAATCGCTGCAATCAACTATAATCTTTGAAATTTACCCCCAAAGTGATGAATAAACTCTAATTGTAGATGAAGGAACATCAATCAACAACAAAAAATTGAAAAAATCGATTCCTAAGAGCTCAAATGGTTTTTTACGTAGAAATAAGAAAACCCCCAAAACTGAACCAAATTGCTCAATTGAGATGTGCAAATGATCGCAGTAGAATGGAGAATCCAAAAGTGGAATTAGATTAAAAAAATAATCAGAATTTTTTATAACAAGTAAATGTCAAGAATCGGCAAAATTAAAATCTATTGTTAACAACGATGGAAATTTTTATGAAGGACAATAAAGTAATTTTAATTATAGATCTAAAGTTAACAACACAACACAACCGGGACAATGACCGGTTGTGTCGGTCACCTCCAAAAAATAAAAATATATTATAAAAATCAATCCAAGGCTTTTTTGTTCCTGACCTTTTGTAAGGTTTTTGTTGCTGAACTCATGGGAGACAATCCCAACTGAATTTCAATGTACAAGAATTACTTTTTACTTTGTTAATTAATAATTTTAAAGCGAAGTTATAGCCTAGTTGTAAAGCTGTGGTGCAATTATGATTATGAATGTAAATTGAGAAAGAATTTTGCCTTAATTCGGCCCAATAAGTAATTGTGTTTGGGCCTGAAAATAAAATAAAATGTTGATACAAAATCCTGAGTGGTCAGTGGACTTAAGCCCATCTAATCATCCCCAAAGTTTTCACAAAAAAAGAAAAACTCGATAAAGAAGTGAAAATTCCTCGTAGCGTGAAGATCGACTGACATCGCCGCCGCAGACCACCATGCCTACCGTTAGCATAGGCAGAGATCGCCTGTTCCAAGCTCTAGGACGCACCTACAGTAAGCTACTATACTGTATCTCTCCATCGGTATCCACATACACACACTGACACTATGCATTTTGTTGAATTTTTTCTTCACTTTTCGTGGATTAAAGCTGAAGAGGAGTTTGAGGATTTGTGCTTCAAGTTCGGCATTGAGCTGGATGATGTGGTATGTGATTGTGAAGTCAATTGGATATATACGTCTACATTTCAATGTTTTGTTTGCTAAGGTCAATATCAAATTCTTATATCTATTGTCTGAGTATGAAAATTTCGATATTATAAATGTTTGAATGACATTTGTAGAGATGCTTTAATTAATATACATGAATTGCTAATTTTTTATTTGTAAAAATAGTCAAGTTGAGCGTTTGGAACATTCATTTCAGGATGGAAGTTCTATTTTTCCATGAAATTGTTGCGCATTTAATTAATTGTTTACAAATGTGCAAATTTTATAGCGTGACATAGTTATTTGATGTCCCACTCTTCTTTAGATATTAATATTTGATTTTAATGTTGAAAATTTGTTGGTCTTTGTGGATGTTTTTGAATTGAGTTGGATTTGTAAAATTCTCAAGCGGTTTCATATTAGAACTTGGTTTTTGCCAAAAGAAAATTCTTGAATTCAATTAATGTTAATTCAGACAACGGAAAAGGCAATTATACGAAAAGAGAAGCATTTGGATGAAGAAGAAGCATCTGAAGATGAGGAAGTAATATACAAGATTGAAGTTCCGGCGAATAGGTATTTTGATGATTAAATATTCCGATTAAGTGTATGCTGATGTGGATATAATTACAAATATGAGATTAATTACTTATCAGTAGTAGAATGGAGTGTCATTGTTTGTAAAGTTGAATAGGGTACTGGAGTTCGATATAGTTTGTTTTGTGGAAGCTGGAAAATTTGTCTGTTTTTGAAATTTAGTGAATAACTTTTCTTTTCTCGGATTTTAATTTTATGGCAGATATGATTTGCTTTGTCTTGAAGGATTGGCACAAGCCCTGCGCATTTTTAATGGGCTTGATCCAATACCTTCTTATAGCGTGGCGAGCATCGGTAAAGAATCTATGCTCAAAATGCATGTAAAATCAGAGGTATGCTTTCTGCTCTTGTAGGGATTTTCAGCATTGGTAGTATGAATTTATAAATGATGAGTTGGTGCCATGCTCTTCTACTGCAGACATCAAAGATTCGCCCTTATGTTGTATGTGCTGTTTTGAGAGGTGTAACATTTGATGAAGCTCGATATAACAGCTTCATTGATCTTCAAGATCGACTTCATCAGAATATCTGCCGGTAATGCCACCAGATCTCTGATTTTACTGGACGCCAGTTGATTGTTTCTTTATCTTGTTTGAGAACATGATTCATAGTTGCAGTAAATGTGATGAATGAAGTTACACCAGGGATGGTTTTAATGCTGAACAACCATGTTTCCTCACTTTTACTATTGAGTGGAGCAGTCCACTCTGGCTATAATGCATTCATCAATCTGTTTTAGATTATTACATCTCTCGTAATAAAAAGCCGGAAGGGATCACATATAGCCTAACTTATTCTAGCGGATTTTGGACTGGAACCACCACTATTCATGTGTAATTGAAAAGTTCATTTTTCTATATGAACTTGGTGTAAAGTATTCAACTTTAGCCAATCTTCATATATTAACTAACCCTGTGTTCATGCGGTTTTATTCACCAAAGCCATCCATTAAACTAGTTAAAGTTTGACGAGTGAAGCTATTATAAAGTGAATTTGGATGCTACTGTGTTATAAACCAGTTGCTTCTTAAAGTAATATAAGAATTATTTTTGTGAACTTTCTTAAGCATTGATATTATTGTATCTTTTTTTTTATGCTTGAATCCCTGTAGGCGAAGAACTTTGGTTGCTATTGGCACACATGATTTGGATACAATAGAAGGCCCTTTCACATATGAGGTATGCTGTTATGCTTTTCTATTGGTTTAGTCTTCACATGTTCCTAAGGTACAATGTTGAACCACAACGTTGGTTTATATCTGTCTTTAATTCCTAGGGTGGTTGTTTGACTAGTTTAGTTAAGAACACACCATATTGTATTGGATTGAAATTTTAGAAACAAGATGTATACTACAGTTTTCCCAATTTCTGAAGCTCCATGCATAACCTCAATGACATTTTGGTGCAAGATGTTTTGCTGTGATGCATCTATTACTGTTCTCTTATGAAACCTGAAAATGTTTAGTATCTTAAGTAACTATTAATAAATTGAATCCATGTAAATTTCAGGCTTTGCCACCGAAAGAAATAAACTTCGTTCCGCTGAAACAGGTAATCATTTTTTATTATTGCAGTTCGTAATGCTTATATGTCAATGCGTCAAATTATACTTTGAAGATGGAACTTAAATTAATATAAATATATATTTAACAGCAATATTATTGGTTCTTGCTCTTAAATTGTGTTTCTTAATTGTGTGAAGTGTTTAGATGCTTCCCCTCGTAATTTGTAATTGCATACTTATCTAATCTGCAATGTCTCAGACGAAGAACTTCAGAGCTGATGAGCTAATGGAGTATTACAAGGTTAGTCATGCGTTTGGTTATATTTCCCATAATTCTTTATTCTGATTTGCATGAAATTCTTGATAAGAGTCTTTTGTTCTTGTTTCTTTTACTTATATGTCGATATGTCAAATATTGTATGATTTCTAACTATAAATTTTGTTTAAATCATTTGGCAGTCAGATATGAAACTGAAGAAATTCTTGCATATCATTGAGACTTCTCCAGTATTTCCAGTGATATACGACTGTAACAGGTATTTTGATTTTTGCAGTACTCGTAACTGGTATTTTAACTTTTACAAACAGCTTTAGTGTTTGAAATTTAATTTTGCACTTGTTTATGTTGTGTCCTAGGCATAATTTATCATATTTTATAAATATGCCCTTCTTCTCCCTTTACCAAAAACAATTAAGCCTATCTACTGCAATGGTTTTCTTATTCTCTTCAAAAACAAAATGTAGTGCTATGGTTGATTTATCTAATATGACCTTTACCTCTTTCTGCAGAACTGTTTTGTCTCTGCCTCCAATTATCAATGGTGCACATTCTGCCATTTCTTTGAAGACAAAGAATGTCTTCATAGAATGCACAGCCACAGATTTGACTAAAGCCAATATTGTTCTGAATACAATGGTAATAGCTAGATGAGATCCAGTTCACTAACCTTATACATCTTTACCGTTTTCCCTTTTAGTGTTTGTATAGTAATGAATTTGTTATGCAGGTAACCATGTTTTCAGTCTATTGTCAAAAGAAGTTCGAGGTTGAGCCAGTTGAAGTAATTTACCCGGATAGACAATCATACATCTGCCCTGATCTGTCGTTCTATCAGATGGTTGTGCCTTTATCATACATTACCGCCATAGTTGGAGTTTCCCTTCCAGCTCATGAGGTACTGTGTTCTGTCAATCATTCTCATCAATACTATCTGCCTCCTTCTCATTGATTAGTGGCCAACTATATAGCTTCTGAAGTTGATTCTTCTGTAATTTTATCCTTAAATCTTACAAACATCATGGGCAAATGTGTATAGATTACTTCTTTCGAAGATAAACATTGCAACAGATCCAAGTAAATATAAATATTAGGAGAACATATATATTTTATTTTGCACTCTTGTCTTCATATACCTTGTTAGGCTGATACTAAACCCAAAATAAATAAATAATAAGATAGCATGATAATTGATCCCTAAAGCCTTCCTGGAAAAGTTCGATCTGCTGGGTACTTTTTTGTCCCTCTAATTAGTTATTCACCTCTACACTTGCGTAAGCAGCATTAGTGTATGAAAACCAAGTCTGGTTTTAACATTATCGGTTCATTTTTTAATTATTAGTGTTGCGCATTAAGTTCTATAATTAATGTGAATGATGTCATTTTGCGATGGACATTTCACTTTATGGAAAATTCCCAACAAAAAAAATGAAATTCTACAAACAAGCATTCAGGATTTGAGATTTCAGGTGGCTGGCTTGCTGAATAAAATGCAACTACATGTGGAGAACTCCGTACTGGAAGAGAACCAAACGAAATTCACTATATCTGTTCCTCCCACAAGAAGTGACATTCTTCATCCCTGTGATGTGGCTGAGGTATTAGCTCTAATGTCTTTGTCTCTCACAAAATATCATCTTAAATCGCGTGCCTGGACTGATGTACGATAATATCTCTCTTATACCTATGTCAGGATGTTGCAATTGCTTATGGTTACAACGAAATTCCAAAGATAAAACTTCCATCCTTGAAGCCACAGTCATTGAATCAGTTCAGTGAACTTATTCGAGCAGAGGTAGGTCTGACACAAGTTCTTATCCAACGATCGATTGTTTCCTCAGAAGTTCTGCATCAATATTTTGAGCTACTTCGACTGTTGAAATCCATGCTGCACATTACATCTTGTCATACTTGTTATAATTATCTTAACTGTCCTGATCAAAAGCAGGCCACTATCAAGTATGCTTGCACCATAGTTGTTCTTGTTGTTCACTTGGATCTCAAGCTTTTAACATAATATTGTGTTTGTTCACTCTTAGATTGGGATGGTTGGTTATACAGAGGTGCTAACATGGATATTATGCTCATACAAAGAAAATTTCACCATGCTGAACCGCAAAGATGACAATTCAACTGCAGCCATTAATGGAAATCCTCGTACTGCAGATTTTGAGGTTTCTATCTTCTTCCCTTTCGGGAACTATTGAGTTCATGTTGCAACTATGATCTTCTCCATATTTTATTAATTGTCATAATGTAATAAATTTTTGATTTGAAGCTCTAATATTTGCTCTTATTCTACATTTGCTGTCTATGATGATGTGAGCCATTTTGTTTTTGTATCTTGTCATTTGAGAAGAGTGTATTGTAGGTTGTTCTTTGATAAATTTATTCATTTGTCCGCCGAAGTATGTCAATTGTATCATTTATATGTTGATTTGTTACATGGGGATTTTGTTTTATTTTTTCTTTGAGCTTTAATTAGATTTGACGTACTAGCTAGATTGATGGTAGAACTAAATAAATGCTTACTTTTGGTTTTATGAGCTTTAATGGGTGCGTGTATCCTTTAGAGTGGAAAGACTTCGATGGGACCTTGATTACAGTTAGATTGATAAATGTAGTTGGTGTCTTTTTCCGACCTACATGGGTTCTGAGTTTTTGGCTTACGTTCATCTATGAACTATGATATTTCAGTGCTATGGTAGTTTTTAGATGTTTACCTTAAATTTCCTTAATCCACATCCCTTTTTTATGTGGTGATGCTAGAATCGTTTGTCGAGCTAAGACGTTATTTGCGATGTTTATCTATTGAGTATGTCGAGGATATAAACGTTTCATCTCTCTCCAATTTTTTCTCGTATGTCACTTGTAATTCATTATGCTCCTCTAATTTTTACAGGTTGTCCGCACCAGTCTTCTGCCTGGCATATTGAAAACCGTTGGGCACAATAAAGACCATCCAAAACCAATTAAGGTAATGAGATTATTTATTTTGTTATTGCTGTACTTCAAATTCGCAGACCAGTCTTCCAAAACCAATTTTTTTTGCATTATCTTTTTAATTCAATAAATGTGGCAATGGAAGGGCTTGTTAGCAGCATTCCGTGTGATATTTTGTCAAAATCAGATTCTCTTGCAATAGCGAATTAAATGATGTTAAAGGGCCACATATACCCAGCTTTCTTTAATCAGAAGCCTGAATAATCAACAAATAGAATAAACTTCTTCTGGGATGATATCAACAACTGTCTTAGATATCTGATATTCCCCACTCACCTGTAAGTATGTTGAAATACGTTTGTATGATCTGTCATCATACAGGTATTAGATGCGATATCTATTTGTTTCCATGTGGTGTGAAATTCTACTCCTATGCTTTGATATATTCCCTTTTTTTTTGGATCATTCTTCTGAAATCTTTCCTTTTCTAAACCATCTTTTTTTTTTTCTTTTTCTTTTTCTTTTTTGATAATCCTAATTTATCTGTCTTGTGACCTAGATTTTTGAAGTGGGTGATATAGTACTACTTGATGAAAAAAAAGATGTTGGTGCTTCAAATCGTCGTCATCTTGCAGCTTTGTATTGTGGAGCCACTTCAGGGTTTGAGGTATATAGCAACATTTATTATATCTATGCCTCTGTTCTATGCTATTATGAAAATGGTCATTTTCATAGTTTGCTTTTGTAGAAATCATGTTCTTGATGTAATTGTATCATTCCTTAAATTAATTCATTATGCTTTGTTTGGGGACCCGTTTGTATATAACATCAACTAAATCTTGCCTCGTTTCCACTTTTCAGCTGATACATGGTCTTGTGGATAGAATCATGGAAGTAACAGGAACCCCATTCGTATCACCAGGAGATAAATCGGGCTACTATATACAAAGTTCAGATGTATGATAGCATTTGCTGTTTCTTCTTCTTATATGGATTTATTAACAAATGTGATATGCTCACTCTATTGTATCCTTTTATTTGCAGGAGCCTGAGTTTCTTACAGGTAGACAGGCAAGCATCATTTACAAAGGAAATCAAATTGGTACTTTCGGAATCGTACACCCACAGGTATACAAATTATTTTAGTTTAAATGTCCAAATAACTGTTGTTCTTTTCAGTATTTTTATGCACTTGTTTGATGTCTCAGGTGTTGGATAATTTTGACATTCCAGATCCATGCTCCTTCGTCGAAGTTAACATTGAGAGCTTTCTGTAAGGAAATGAATGCATTGTTTTGTAGCACAGAAGAAGATATATATCATGATTGTTTTACTATTATTGAATTTGCTGTTAAACATTTGTCTTTAATGGAAAGAAACCAGTTTTGTACAAGCACTAATTTTATGAAGGCAAAACTCATACATATAATGTTACTGCACAATATAATGACTTTACATTCAGTGTTTAGCATGGTAGATTTTCTATAATTGTTATTTCCTCTCATGCTATTATTCTTTTAAGCCGATTGATTAGTTGGCAATATAGTGAGTAAGCATCTCAATGAAAGAAGTGGATGACTGTTGTATTTGCTGGAAATTTAAAAAAAAAATGACATAATAAGTTGTTTGAGGTTTACATTAAATAGCTGACCAAGAATTAAATAAATAAATATAGACTCAATAACTAAAAGTACTCTAATTGAGGGGAAAATGCAAGATACTCTACTGTGTTATGCTAAATTTGCAAGAAATTATCCTGTGAAATTTTTATTGCGTCAAACTTGCTTGTGGTTTTATAAATCCTGCAAAAAACACCCAATTTGTAAAAAACAGGTATTTTTGGATCGACATATTTCAAGAAATAATTTTAAAAATATATCACGTGAGGTTGTAGAGACTAAGTATTTTAAAAATGGTTTCTTGAAATATGTCGATAAAAAACGACCTATTTTTTTTTATAAATTGGGTGTTTTTAATAGGGTTTTTGAAAACACAAGAAGGTTTGACGCAATAAAAATTTGACAGGGTAATTTTTGCAGGTTTAGCATAACACAGGGAAATATTTTGCATTTACCCCCTCTAATTGAATAACATTCAACTTTTTTACTACCTCCGTGTCATTTATTTTGCTCCCTTTATTACAGTATCCGGTCAAACTTTTCAATCTTTTAATTAATTTATTATATTAAATTATTTATATTTGTGGTGTATTAAAACTTTTTAATATAATATTAATATATATTATTTCATATGATATTATCAACTTATTAGTGAAATATATTAATTAAATTATTTATTATATTTTTTATAAATTTAGTAAGTTGACCAGTTGATCGTACCAAGGGAGCTAAATAAATGGAATAAATCTTTGATAGACAATAATTAATATCTATTTCCAATTACTTGTACAATGCAATTCTTTCCTAGGATTAATTTATTACAACCAAACTATACCGTCTACACCAATGTATCCAGCATGATTTTCATCTATATCAATATCTTGATTTTGGGAAAAAATAAAATTTCACTACAATGCGATAGTACAGTCTAAACCACGTACAACCCTAATTACACCTATCAAGATAAAGCACTCCAAATTATATCTATCGAGATAAAAAACAACTCAATATACTTGCTAAAAAATAAACAAGGTGTCAAAACAAACTCAATTAATACAAGCAAATCAGAATTCTGTCCGTATAAAATCTCAACCTTGTATGTTAAAATTCTCATCTGATAACAAAACACAACAAATCTTACTACAATGTACACATGTGGCTGTCAAGGTTCACCTCAAGCCATCCAGAAATCATCCAATTGGCCTTAGCTGTGTGCATCTAACCATCTTCACTATCTCTGCTGTATCTTGTGTCAACAATCTGGAAGAGACTGAGCCGAAGCAAATGGCGAAAAGCTTGTAGCGGACTCACTATAATGCAGTGGATTACGTTGACGACTGGAAGATCCGATATAACTTGAGGACGCATAACCACCGGGACTTGGAATATATGGAGACATGTATCTTGAATTTAGAGGTGATAACGAAGGGTAACCCAAGGAGTGAGGTGAAACTAGATAAGTGCCATGTGATCTTTGTGAGGACATATTCCTAAGATCAACTGAGCTCCGACTTATACTTAGGTGAGGTGATTGGTTATGAGACCGAAGAGGATGCCGCTGGTAATAAGGAGTGCTAGACATGGAAACCGTGGGGGAATGAGTAGTAGAAGATGGACCGATTTGTATGGCTGATGATGAAGCTAATGATGACCTAAATGAGGATAAAGCTGAGGATGCTGACATGGAAGCTGGAGTTGAAGATAGCAATGGAGTTGATTCTGATGCTGGTGGTTCACCGGTACTAGTTCTTGCATCACGCTTGCAAACGGGACAAAATGTTCTCCATGAAGTTAGCCAGGCATCGACACACATAGCATGGAATTCTGCGAAAATGGAACATGAAATTACTCAACTATGGAGAATGTCATGATATATTTAGTGGATTATTGTAGTTTCTATAACTTTTAAAATTGATGCAGTTCAAAATCTTTGGCCGGTCAGCGGCTGGCACATATCCAAATGATAATTAAATAAATACTAACAAGAAAGAAACACATTTTACCCCTAATCTTTCGACTATATTGCACTTCACTTCCTAAACTACTTTCATCTAGTTGGCATTTAAATCTTAAATGGTCACCGCTGAACAGGCAAAGGTAGTGATTTTGCAACAACTTAAAAAGCAGAGAGGGCAAGTGCAAAATAGCTCTAAGGTACTAAAGTGCGATTTTCCAATAATTACCGATGCAGAATCTGATAACATAATGAAAAAGAGAATACTTACTATGGCGGCATGGCAAAATTCTCAACTTGTCTCCTACATCATAGTCTTCAAGACATATGGCACATGTTCTTGAAGTACAATTATCCTCAAGAACGGCGGTAAATATTAGGCTAGGCATGGCTTTCACCAAACGATCACTCATCCCGTGAAATTCTCGTACACGAGGAGCTCGAGTGCGGTCTCTTCTAATTCGATGCCTTCGGACAAAGAAACATGTAGCTAAAACAGCAGACATCGCAAGCAATGAAATGAAAGAGATAGCCATGATAGACCATGCCGAGTTTTCAGAACTCGGAGCTATCCATACTTCTGCATCAGTAGCACCTGCATATTTTGCTAATGTCTCACCAGCAGCTCTTGAAACAAACACTGCGTGTATCTTTATACCGGCAGAATTTCCAGCCACTGCATTTTCAAACCTCAATCGTTAATACTAATCATTAGAAGGCATATGACTCAATTACAAGGCAGGATAAAGACTTACTTGAAACTAAATCACCATTTTCATTGTCATACACAATAGCTGCTTTGAATCCCGCAGATTGTGCTCTTCTGACTTTATCCTCAAAGCTACATCCTCCTCTGATTAACAACACAAATGGAGACTTGGAGTTATTTAATTTTGGAGCAATTGTATTAGTCAGTGGCAAGCATGCATCCAATGGTTCTGCAGCATATACTGTCCCACATATCCCGGACCCTTTAACCGATGGAGCTGAAATAAGAAGAGACTTATATCAGTAAATGCCCCCATTAACAAATACCTTACCATCTACTGTTTCTGGAATTCAAATCAGATAAATATTCCATTTTTTATCGGAACAGAAGTAGAGAAAAAATTTAAAGATTGCAGATGCTAAATTATTCAAGCAATTAAAACATAGAAGCTGAAACAAATGGGAAAACCTAAAACCAAGAAATATTGAATTACTTGAGCAACTTCAAGCTTATCAGGTTTGAACAAACCCACGATTCAAATTCAATAAACCAAAGTCACCCAGTTTCAAATTATTAATCTATCAAACAATATAATTATTAACATTAAATACATAAATTAAACTCACCAAAATTAGCTTCAATATCATCGAAAGATAAAGTAACGTTGCTCCCTATCAAAAACACATTTCCAGAAGCTGTGAAACCGCCCATTAACCAAAAAGAGCAGCAGACAAATACCCATATATTCAAAATCCGTTTTAACCCTAAAGATTCCATCTTTTTGACAGAATTACAAACACAAACCCCTTTTTCCTGAAAAGAAAGAACTTTTATTGTAAAAATTATACTAGGGTTTCAATAAGAAGGAAATTGAAACATCAGCTTCCATACTGCACTATAATTGTGTGAGTTTCTTCAACTTCATAGGGCTTTGGAAAAAGCTTCGGTCTTTGGATTAGTTGAATTATAATTAGGAGTAATTTATTTGTCAAAATGGGAATTCAATAATGCTATTAATAGGGTCTGTGTCTTTTTCTGTGGGTGTGGTGTAGTGTGCTGATGATAATAATCTTTTGGTGCATGAATATCTTTACCATACCTGTCCGAACGACAATAAATTAATAATGAAATATTAGATAAGCACAAAAATAGGCAACTTGTAAGAAGGTAGTATAAGAATTTTGTTCTCGAAAAAACAGTAAGAGAATTTTGACTCAAATTGACTAAAAAACAATGAAAATGATATAGTTAGAAATCATTTCTTCAAAATACCTGATTTTGAATTGGTAGTAGGATAGAATTTTATATTGCCTTCGTTTTATATTAATTGACACATTTGTCAAATCTTTTTATTTCAAATTAATTGGCATGTTTGGGTTTTTAAATCATTTTTTTTCAATTTTACCCCTTTCTTTGAATGGAGTTGGAAAACTCAATGGTCACCACTCACTAATAAAAAATTAAAAAGTAGTCATCATTATAAAAGGTATTTGAGACATTTTACCATAAAAAAGTATGTAATGATGATGTTTCTTAATCTGTGTGAAAACAAGAAACATTTGTCAAATCTTTTTATTTCAAATTAATTGGCATGTTTGGGTTTTTAAATCATTTTTTTTCAATTTTACCCCTTTCTTTGAATGGAGTTGGAAAACTCAATGGTCACCACTCACTAATAAAAAATTAAAAAGTAGTCATCATTATAAAGGGTATTTGAGACATTTTATCATCAAAAAATATGTAATAATGATGTTTCTTAATCTGTGTGAAAACAAGAAATGTGCCAATTAATATGAAACGGAGGGAGTACCATATATCAAAGCTTTTATAGTTAATATAATAAAAAATTAATTTAAAGTATCGTATGTATAAAGTTACTATTATATCTATGTTCCATAATAAGTATCGATTTAGAGAATTGTTTTGTTTCAAAATATCTATGATTCCAATGCAATATTAATTACTCCTTTCGAACTTTACCTTTATTTATTACACTTGAGATAAGTAGAGAGAGTAAGAGTAACCAGGAGAATAATGGTATTTTATATATATATATATTCAAAAATCTATGTTATACATTAAGTTCCTTGATACTCATGCAAAACTTAAAACAACACTTATTATGAAACCGAGGGGAGTATATAAGATCTGTCATTCAAACTTTCTTTGAGGTAATAAGGTTTATATACTCTACTTAATTTTTTGATGGATATACACTTTCATCAGTTTGGATAATTTATTGTAAAAGATAACATATAGATGCAGATGTTCTTGCTAGGTATGATAACATCCCAATATTGATCCATAATTGTTAAAGGATTATTCTATTTCAACAGACAAGAGGATATTAGATTAATATGGTTAGGTGTGACTAAAGGAGTTAATGATTGCTAATTTTATAATGTCAAGTAGGTGTGGAGAGGGTAATTCCTATTATCAACTATTGTGAATTGTGATAGAGACAAGTGCCCATTTGGAGAATTTTTTGTAAATATGGATCAAGCCGGCAGGCAATGTGATTTGTGGGCCATTAAAAAAAGTTAGCTACTTGTTCTGATCTTAATACTGTTTGTTTATTGTTTAAAGAAGTCGCAAAGTCTAAACTTTAAGCTAAATGGAGTATTAGTTTAAACTTTAAAGAAAGAACAAACTTATGCCCAGTTGTAGTTATCTTAGCCAAATTAATTGAGAATCTGGAATTGAAACACACAAGTACCATAACCTCCAAGAATTATTCTTTTTTTTAACTTTTTTATTTTTTATGAAGGGATCAGTACAAGGCAGACAAGCAGGCCCACCTCGACAAATCACATGGTTGTTTAACACTCTACAAGTCGATATACAATTGGAACACGTGATGATGTGAAATCAAGAAAAATAGCAAATCTAACCCGTGAGAATGGAGCAAACCTTTTTACCAGAAAGTCAATTCCCTATAGAAAGATTAAATTCTCATGAATTATTTTATTTAATAATCATTAAAACTCCACCCTATATATGTATGTAAAATATTGTAACCAAGATATTCAAGACAATTTTTACAAGAATCTCAATAAGTCAGGATAAAAAGAAAAGGGGGGATGGGTGGAGACAAGTTTAAGGTGGGGAAAATCTAAATAGAAACTAGAAAAAAAAAAAAAAAAAAAAAAAAAAAAAGAGTGATAGAGGTGCATGAATAGTCATCTGCTATTTGGGAAAGCTAAAACTTCTGATTGTAGTCAAGCCTCTATATTACAACAATATTGAAGAGGCAGCAGCATCTTGGCACCACTGACTACTCCGTGACTGAACACATTATGGCAAAATTAGAATAAAATACCAACTCTCAGGCTGCATTTGTGATAAGAACGATTACCGGATTTCACCAAATGATTTTCAGGAAGAAGACAATGGCTCTAGAATCGAGCTATTTCGACGTTTAACACACATATTAGCATCTTCCGCGTTGATCCGATTACAACATTTGAGGTCAAGTACAGAAACCTGGGCCATGCAACTTCGAATAAGTACTATAAGTTGTAAATTTGGTTAGATTATATATCTTACCTTCAGGTACGAACCCACAGGGGTTCCATCAAGGATTGTTTCTCATTTCGACTTTGGGCTGCAGCCGGCCCTAAAGGAGGTGCATGAACAGTAATTGGGAGAACCCACTCACATTTGTCCCTGCCCTCTATCAAAAGTGGATGCTCAAACCTGACATTAAAACGAATATTGTGTTCAGAAATAAAAAAAGGGAGTTCAGAAACAAGTTCAGCAGTCAACATGACTATGATTCATTTGGGAACGTGGATGATTTGTGGATTATGAAAATAAGCCATGAATAAACAAGAAAAGAGAAAACGGTGATCTGCAAGCAAACAACTATTATGGTCACATAAAATATCAAGAATTATACTTTGTCCAATCCAAATTCTTTGGAGTTGTAAGAAATTCGAATCTAAGAGCCCATTGCACCGAGACATAACGGGTGGAAAAGGTCATGGGCCCATCCATTGGAATGGAAAATAGAAAGCTTGTTTGGATTAAATCTGCCACAACCTCATGGTGATCACTATGAACCTGCACAATCAGACAAGGATAAAAGATCAGCAGTTAATAACTTGATATTACATAGGAAATCATAATACTTACATTACAACCAGACTAACAAATTATTTAAGCTCTACCCAGCTTGCATTTTTTAAAACAAATCTCAGGACTACCATTCGAAAAATAAAGCATTAAAAAATCTACAATGTTGCATTATATATGAATCCAATACATTGTGATGTGTAAAACAGACTAAAATGTAAAACAAATTGAGCATGCAAGCCAAACATGCAACTCTTCAAAATGAACAGCCATTAACTATGAACCTTGGTAATAGTGGGTGAATGCCTTCGAGAAGGATGGACAAAGCGCCGACTTATAGTCTCTGTCATCTCCAAAGTTATTGACAGCTAAAAAGTACCAAAAGTCCTATTCAAGTTAGTATTACTAGGAAATAACTTATGCAAATGGCTGCTGGCTGCTCACAAGTATGTATTCTGGAATAAACCATTACCTCTAGGCATCTCCTAGCTCCTTCTTCATGAAAGAAAGTAAGTGTTCCACCTATCTGTGAATTCAGAAAGTAAGATATGATAAGTAAGGAATGAAGAAAAGACAACTGCCACCAAATTATTATGCATTACCATATCACTGAAGTAATAATTTGAATCAGAGTTCTTAGGTGAAAATCTCAGCAGAACTTGGTCATCCAGTCTGATATTGTATGATCTCCCTCTAACAAACCCTTCTGCTGTAGAAAACGTGGCAGAAAATTAGTCTTGAAAAAGTTAATGCAGTAAATCAAATGCCTCAATATATGAATGCCAAGAATAAAATTACATGCTCCCGATTCTACAGATCCCGAGGCAGATGGCACACTCGAGGCATCATCGGCAGAAACGGCTTTTAAATGCTTTAGTGGTTGACTTGGAGACATAACAGCCGGAGACCTATCTGGAAACAGTGCACGAAAACATAAATCACCTCAATGTGTGCCACAACAATACGCTCTACAGAGCACAAGTTCAAATTCTGATACATGGAGTCAAGCCAGCACACGTAGTTCTGGTCTTTCATAACTGTCTATACATGTTGCGGTAAGCATTAAAGTCCAAAAAATAATTTACCTCCAGCGGGATCATGCAAGACCTCAGCTACAGACAATCGAGGAAGTGCCATGTTTGAGGATATGCTAGGGAGTCCTTCAACGTAGAGAGAACCTTTATTTGAAGATCTCGCTCCAAACGACTGTAACGATAATGAACTTCCAAACGCTTTATTTATATCTTCCTTCATAGGGTTGTAGGAAGAAATAGATGATGTCTCGTCTCGTGAACTTTCATACCCTTCCTCAACTCCATCGAAAGCCTCATTCACTTTAGCCTACAAAGGAAAATCAATTTAATCCACAATTACCCTGTTCCCCCTTTTCCAAGAGAAATAAGAGAGGAGATTACGAAAGACACATCAAAGTATTAAATGAAGGTCTGAAAACAGCGGCAAGGAACAGGATTCTACCCACTCGGAATCTGCATTCATTTCTTTCCAATATACTTCCAAGAAAACAGTTGGCACAGGAACGATACCTGACAAAATCATATTATATGCAGAGTAAATAGCAACATTACTGATAAAGGAAGTCACAGAAAGCTAGTGATACATGGAAGAAGAAAGTCTATTCAGGATTTTAGTTGCAGCAAGATTAATTACCAAGGAGCATGTCCACTTACCATGTAACAGGCCCACACACTAGGGTGAGAAACCAATCACATGGAAAATGATAAAAACTTACCATGTGATTTGTTGCAGAGACCAAACCAAGCAAGGAAAAATTTACGAATAATAATGCAATAGTGCGAATTTGCATGGTTTCATTTAGTTCTGATATACATGTCCAGAGATCATCTTAAGCAGATGATTACTAAACCAGAAAACATGAGGTGTAGAGAGAAAAAGTAGATAGAACAAAAGGATGTCTGAAGAAAACAAATGCTAGCATTTTCACACACAAACATAAGAAAACATGCCAGAATATTTTTACCATCATTGCGACCATCTTCACTGATCAGGCCATTGTTTTTCTGAGTAACCCATATCTGCAAAGGTGTTCTTGCTTCCTGTGTAGTTTGAACATACGTAATATTTTATAAAATAGATAAGGTTGGCTGAAATACATGAAATGACAGCTAACAATCATGAGGAAGCAACAGTCATCCAGTTGTATGAAATCTAATCCTCCTAATTAGGTCATTTTACAAAACTAACATAAAAACATCTGCTAAAGATCTGGGGAAGACAAATAAAATGCAATTTTCATGCATAGGGAACCATAATCACCCAAGGCAATGAGGAAAAGAGAAATACCAAAAAGCCAAGAGAAAGAAACCACAGAGAGAGAGAGAGAGAAGCAGAAGAAAGATGAAAACCAATGAGTAAAAGAAATATAATAATTTGGTTTCTTTAAATACATATTCATCAACTTTTGCAGTTTGAGTTATGTTAAGAGGAAATATTTTTTTTGCAAAATTTAGCATGTGGATTAATGTGTTCTAGTAAGAATCGAACAGAAAATGCATTGCAAACGGTGATATATAGTTGGACATCTCATTATCGTTGTCATGCAAGAATGCCTAACAAGCAACAAAATGTGGAATTAATAGGCGAACTGGTTCATAGAGAAATGAAGGACAGTGAAAACTAACCAGTTCAGAAAAATCTTGAACTGGCTCCCCAAGAGAGGGTCCAGTTTCCAATATCAAATATTGTCCAGACAACATACTCTTAACATAGTACAGATAACGGATAGTTGCACCTCTGTATGATGGAGGAATGGTGCTTGGTATAATGGTGCGTACCACGTCTACAAGTAAACAAAATTCAATATTCACTGCAAGATTGAACTAAAGAACTAGCAAAAAATATAAATGTGAATCAAACGGTAATTAGAAGACTACTTATCAAACCATGCCAACAATACTCCCATCCAAGAAACAACTAGCTGAATATGCTAAAGAAAACAGACCGTGAGAACCAAAATATATTAACGATAGCAGGTTTGACGAAAAATTAGCTGCTACCAATTGAATAACCACCTCATCCAACATCATATGCTAATAGAAAGAAAAGACACTCAATATTTTATTGTCTCTAACATGCCCCTTCATGTGAAGGCGGTAATCGTTTTATGAAGCCTAGCCCATGGAACTCTTTTTTCATAGATGTGTACGGTTGAGACTCATTCCTAGACCCTATACCATATTGAGTGACCATCGCATCAGAAAGTTTAAGCTGGTAGAGAGGAAAGACATCTAATGTTATATTTTCTCTTACACTACCAATGTAATAAGGCTTTGGTCCACCAACCAAATTACCAAGCTAGTCTGGTCACAATTATTCCAATGATATGTGCCCCTTGATTCAAGACCAATCTAATATACATTCTAACTTCTCTGAAATGATATTGCTCGTAAGTGAAAAAGATAAGTAGAAATTTCTCTGCATGAATAAACCAAGGATAAGTATTTTCATTTGTCACAATCTAAATATGCTCAGGGTCTTTAACTTGCATAATGAATTATACTCTTTAAAACTAGATGAATATATAATGCCGCGGGATTAGTAATTGACGAAAAATGGCTGCATCATTCAATATGCTATCTTAGTTTGATTTTAAGTGTCAGCTACCAAAGAATCAAAGACACAAGCTTAAAAAGGAACAAATTTAAAGCTATTGAAGTTATTCAAGATGAACTGAACATAGGAAGTACTGATGCTATATTGAGTTGTAATTAAATAAAAAAATTAACTGAGCGAACATGCATGAATGAAAATCATGATCATACAACTTCCAAATAATGAATTGGTGGAACAAGTTTTCTACATATGGGATGAGTAGGTGCAAATAAAAGTGATGAGCGCCATGGACCATTATGACCTGGAATGACTGGATGCGAAGTTTTATGAATTTGCAAATAACTAAAGAATACAGAATTCATCATATTTACACAGGCTTACAAGTTTTGGTGGATCCACTGGATATAATTTGGTTTGAAACTATCGTTGGAGTCGAGCAATCCATGAATACATACTCACCTGAGGTAAAGATAGCATAGAACTACACTTGAGCAATTTAAAAAAAGATGACAATAGTATCTCATGCAGTAGTTTTATATCTCTACTTTTACTATTTCCTTTTATAAATTTATTGTCATTCTCATTCTTCAGTCACCTAGAAACTAGAAAATGTAGTACTATCATTAGATAGTGAACAATACAAGGTCTACAACCTGCAAAAGTGTCCAACAGACATGTGACATGCCCAAGATAGATGTGAAATAAACGGGCTCGTAGCATCATAAATTAATTAAGCATGGACATGTTAAAGATCATTATTTATGTGAGGCTAATTGAAAGTGACATTATTAAATAACTTTTCATAGCAACTGTTAGCTCCTAACCTACATCTCGTGGAAATTTTATATTGAGAAGGGTCTCTCTCTCTCTCTCTCTCTCTTTCTGTGTGTGTGTGAGAGTGTATGTTTTAGTATCTATTTAATCACTAACCTTGAGCATTATGGTCTTATCTTTCGGGTGCAGGAAGTTACTTATAAGACCTTATTTTACAGTCACACTTTTGGTAATCCTTTATTTGGAAAGTGTAGGATTTATAGATACTATGGAAGCATAAAACTGAATATGATGATGAATTCATAAAACAATCTGCATTTGTTGCAATAAAAAACTTCTCTGCAAGTCTAATTTTGATTGCTTGAATCATTCATTCATACTTATTTAATTAGATTTGTTATAATAACTTAGAAGGACCATAAATTAAACTTCAAGAGTCCAATTTGATGTTGCCAAATGTAACTTGACCTCTATTTCAAAGTTAACCCAAACTCTCCAACATTAAACCCCCAGAGAACTACAATTCAGTTTCATGCATTTGATCTTAATATAAAGCATGCAATTTTGAAAAAACAAATAAGCGTGAACTAAAGAAGGGTACCTCGCCGGTGATTAATATCAGGACTAGGCTTAGGAGTAGTGAACCACTGAGCATCCAGTTTCTCGATCCCCTTAATTTCGAAGCTGAGCTTTTCGATCAGAAGCGAGCATAAATTGGTAGGGTTTTTAATCTCAATGGTGATGGTGATCAGATCACCGGGTCTGTACACTTCTCTATCCGTTTCCAATTTTAGCTGCGGCAAAGGCGGATCTGTATTAGCGCCACTGCCAGCAGCGGCGGAGGAGGTGGAGACTAGATTGAAGAAGGAAAATCTTCGGGAGGGTTTATTTGGTGGTGGCATTTTGATGGAAAATTAATTCTAGTTTTAGCTAGTCAGTGCATTGTGGATTCTTTGATTTGATGTATGAGAAAAATCAATGTATCAATGTTTCAACTCCAAACCCACCTCCTCTGTTCTCCAGAGCTCTCTCTCTCTCTCTCTCTCACACACACACGTACAGTAAAATTCTTATTGTTATTTTTATGGAGTAATTTTTATTTAAATTTAATTGAAACAGATAATGGGCATGTTTGTTTGGCGTTTGGAAAAGTAGTTTGGGAGAGTAGTGAATGTTTGTGAAATAATATCGATTTGCGTAATGTTCTTTGTTTGGGTTTTGAGAGAGTGGTTTGAGAAATAAAGTATGTGTAGGTTTTTTTGGAAGAGTTGGGTTGTAGGTGTAAGATGTGTAAGACTTTATGTCAAATCATTTTTGTTATGTGAGATAAATTGTGTAAGAAGTAGGTTACTTTATGTCAAATCAAAGTAGAGTTTGTATAGGTTTTGTTTAGAGATAAGAAAATTGTTGTTTGTTTGGCTTTTGAGAGAGTAGTTTGAGAAAATTAATAAATGAAAATTTTATTTCGAAAAATAGAAAACATGTTTGTTTGGCATTTCCCAAACACGAAAAAATTATGGGAAACGCCAAACAAACAGGCCCAATTACTTTGACTAAGTCTAAACATTGCGTGTAAATTAGTTGAGGACTAAAATTCAACTTTTACTACATTTTAAGGATAAACAACATGAGACCAAATTATCACTTGTGGGATTGAGGAAATGACACCACAAATCAAACTAAATTTTATTTTAGGGTAAATTACGAAAAATACCCTCAGGTTTGTCACTTTTTTACAATGAACCCTTTGCCTATAAAATATTCTAATTTTGTCCTTAGAGACTATTTGTAATGTTTATAATATATTATAAATTTCAAATTTTGGATGCTAATTGTTATATTCTATAAATTTAAAAAATAATAATCATATATTTAATACTAAAATAATTGATATAATTTATTATTGCCCAAAAATTTCAATAAATATTGCAACATTTTTACATATTTATTATTAATTTAATTTCTATAATAACAAACTAAATAAAATTTATAAATATAAAATTATATTTTCATAAATTTAAATTAATAATATTTTATTGCATTAATAAATATTAAATTTATAATACAATATAAACTATATTAAATTAAAATATTGATTTATACAATATGAAATTTTAGTAAATTTACTAATTTAGAGAATAAATTCATTTAACTAAATGTGTAAACATATATTCATATTTGTAAAATATTATTATTAAATTTCTATTTAATTTATTTTTATACAATTTAAATTGTTAATAAATATGTAAAAACCTTTTTTTTTTTTTTGCAATATTTATTAAAGATTATGGGAAATAATTTTGATAGTAATATATAATTATCACTTCTAAAATTTATATAATATAACAATTAGCACCCAATTCTTAATATTTAAGATATTACAAACATTACAAATAACACTCAAAGGCAAAATTCGAACATTTTAAGGGGCAACGAGTTAATTATAAGAAGTTGACAAACTTGAGAAGAATTTTTATAATACTCAATACGCGAGGAAATTTTTCATAATTAAACCTTATCTATCTCGGGGGTAATCGTAATTTATCCTTAATTAATATGTTCCCTCACCCGTTTGACAGCACAGCAGCTAGCCTGATGATCCTGCAAGTACTGTATAATATGTTGGGCTTAAAATTTGGTCTATAATTCGTGGACTCCTTATCTTTTTATTTTTTTATCTACTAGTATAACTTTCTACTCAAGGCAAGAAGGATTTGGTTGGGCCTAATATGAAATTCATCAGATAAGATCCCAGTTTTTAATTTGAGAGGTCTAGACAGGCCCAAAATCGACAGGGATATATCATATATCTCATATCAGTCATATCATGTTAAAATATAAAATATAAACTAATAACTAACCAACCATTTATACATCATAATTACTACTAGTTAGTGGGGAGATAATTTGGATGAAATTTAAAATTAACTATTTGCCTTCAGTTTATCAAAGAATATTGGCAGTTGAACTCGGCATAACATACAAAACAAATCAAGATTGAACAAATATTTATCGTTTAATAATTTCAAATTTTGGTGCAAACTTGATTTTATAAATTAAAGATGATAAGCATACATATCAAGCTACTCGAGCTCGACTCGATAATTGAGAACATATTTGGACGTAATATGTTTTACACTCGCGCGACAAGCTGAAGTTAACCACACAAATCTCTAATTTTATTAACAAAAAAAGAAGTGTTTTTATACAGCTCAACTTGTTCTTTATTTTTTTCTTTCTTTGAGACAAAATCAACTAGTTTACACTTCAAAATTTTCCAGCTTATCTCTACTTTTTTTATTATAAAAGCATGAATATTTCTTAACTTTTTTGTGCAGACTAAAATACTCCTACTTATATTGTAAAGTGATATTTAATTAAATGGTAAATATATAAAAGACATAAAGTAATTGAAGAGGTATAATTAGACATGAAGTCTTATTATATTTATCTTATACATAAACTCCTAAAATCAAGACATGCATAACCTCGAATTTTCATTGAATTCTTTTTGTGAAAAAAGGGTGAAATTGGTGGGAAAATGTGAAATTGGTGGAAAAAGGTGAAATAAAAAAATTATGAAATTATTGAAAACATGTGAAATCGATGAAAATTCGGGTGAAATCGATGAACTCTAGCGAAGTTAGTGAAATTTGGGTGAAACGGGTAAAAAAGTGCCCCTGAAATCGATGAAAATTCGTGAAAAAATGATATAACATCAGTGAAAAGCATGTGAAATCGGTGAAAAATGAATAAAGTCGGTGAAAACGTATCAAATCAATGAAAATTCAGGTGAAATTGGTGAAAAGAATATGTGAAATCAGTGAAAAAAATGTGCGAAATAAGCAAAAACGGGTTAATATGATAAAAACGTGTTAAATCAGTAAAAAAAAAAGTTTAACGGACAAAATAAGGTGAAACCGATAGAAAATGGTTTAAAATGAAAAAAACGAAAGGACAAAATCGTAAAACAATGAAAATAAGTTATAACTGATAGAAATTGGGTAAAATAATAAAAAAATATTAAACTGGTAAAAATGAATAAAATCGATTAAAAAATAGGTTAAACTTGTGAAAAATGAATTAAACTAATGAATTAAATAAGTAAAAACGGGTTAAGCTTAATTTTATGACATAATAAAAATAATTTTACTCTAATTATAAAAAAAAATCATTAAATTAACTAGACACGTACAACGTACGTGCAACTTTCCTAGTAAACAAAATGTATATATAAATAATATCCCATTACATAAGTATACGCACAGAACGTATATATATATGAAATCGATCAACAAGATTTCTGGAACTATATATGGAAACAATATCTTATATAATATGCAATTCTTGAGGTGCAAGATATGTCAGGAGACTTATTGATCCATTGTTCTGCTTGTGGGGATTCAATTAATGGAGTATACAAGTAAGTTCATCTGATTTTCTATAAAAGAAGCAGTGAACATTATTTAACAATGATAGGATTCATGATGGCCATAAATTAATTTCATAGGAAAAATTAACACTATTTATGTTTTAAATTTTACTGAAAATGGACTATGCGTCATAAACAATGTTATTGAAAGTCAACAAAATCTCGAGGGTTAGGTGTAAAATGATTCTAAAGATATTATAAATATAGTTGTTTGTTTCTTACATTATTGGACTTGTTTTTAATGTTTTTTTTAAAAAAAACTCTTCTTTTATAATTCTTGTGGCCTTTAATTAAAAAATTATTACTATTGCATGTACATCCTGCAACCTGCATCATCTATTCCGATTCAACTCTATTTTTTTTAGGTGGTTTACATACTAACTTTGGTGACGTACATATTCTAATTTTAGATTTGATCAACAATGAATTAAGTAAATAAAGAACGTATAGAAATTTAATACTCCCTCTGTCCCATTATTTTTACCCGTTTTACTTTTGACTTTTAGGTAGGAATTAAAAAAGTGGGATTTTTTTGACAACTTTACATTTATTCCCTCAAAAGTAATGATTGAGAATTGGTGGTGTCATTCATTATTTTATGTAAGAGGTTAGTTTTGAGAAAAATAATTTTATTTTAGAAAATAGAGTATTATTTTGGGACATCCCAAAAAGAAAATAAGAAAAAATTATTGGACATCCCAACAATTCAACTGGTTATTTTTAGTATATATATCCAACTAGCTATATATCTCTGACTCACTTCAACGCACCCAATGTCACTCTTGATTCCAAGATCATATGAAATTTCTATATTAGTGTGTGTGTATATGAGGTTTTTGGAAGATTATTTTATAACAAAATCATTCTTTTCTATATTGGTTGGGTGACTTGTAATTAAGTGATCATTCAATGAAGATATATTAATTGGTGCATGCATTTACTCGCAGCCTGACAATTCGTAAACATCAGTACAAGCCTAATAATTTTTGCCATTAATATGAGATGAAGTAGTACCAAATGAACTGATTTTCAAGTTTTATGCATTAATGTAACTGTCGGCAAACTATACAAGCATATATTAAATAATTTGATGGAAAAAATATTTATAATTGATGTAGTGACGATTTGAATATGAGGATATATATTCGTACCGTCCATGTGCTTATATATGATGTGTATACAAAAAGTTAAATTCCTTTGACCAATGAGATCGTAATATAGTGATTGGGTTGATGCTACGATATTAAGAGGCCTTGGGTTCGATTCCCGCTTGTTTGAGTATTTTTTTTTGGTTTATTACTAGTTTTTATGATTAGTTTATCTTTGTAATTTAGTAGTTATTGAAAATATTTCAATGTCGCGATTGATGATTGATGTATGAATGTATTCACATTTAAAAAAAAAAAAAAAGAGTTGAATAGTAGTCTATAGTAGATCGGTCCGATCGACTTGATGATCAAACCATGCTGGAGCAAGTTTATTATAACGGATCATCCTTCGTTGCTCTCGATCGGATACATTGATCTCCAATCGACTGATCTGCTACTTTAACTCATAATTCCGATCGACCAAGGCTCTTGGTAAAAAGATTAAAGGCTATGAGCATCCAATGGTTGAGATTAAAGGCACGTCATAACATCTCGATCATGGTCATTGACGTCGCCCTGATAAATCGACCTGTGTAGCTTCCGGATAAATGGGTCAAACCGCAGGAACATTCCGCCTATAAATAGCATAATCATTTAATACCAAGGCACACAATTTAAGACTTACTAAGATCAGACCTTTCTACAATAATCGTTAAGTTTTGGAATTTGATATACCGTAATTTGACCTTTCTTGAGCGATTGATCATTCCCACATCTATCTAGAATTTTTTGACATTGGAGGAATTACACACTGATTTAACCTTGGCACATGGACATCAATTTCACATCAAATAACATTTCATTTATGTATAATGGAGTTTCCAATTGCAACGACTCACTCGAGTTATGTAATTTTAATTTAAAATTGCATGTTATTGTCCTCTATTTTTCATGATTTTCATGTATTTATGTTGTAAATATATTGTTATATGATATATAACAATTATTCGTAGTCTAGCATTGAGCAGGTCGAGTTGGGTTTGGGCAATTGATCATGGCTCAAATTAATTAAAGAGATAAATTTGATTTTGGATCACTAATGGATCCAGTAAAGTCGGACTGGGTTGGCACATTAACGTTCGTCCCTCCTTCCCTTCCTCTCAATTATTAAGAATGAAAGATCAAGGTTAAAGTCGTCACCCATTTTGGCATAGAGTAGTAGCAACTAGCAACTAATTAAACACGTTTATGTTAAATTTTTTTTTGAGGGGGTGGGGGTGGGGGAGGCTAGTGGAGAAGCTACCTTATTATTGCTCATCATTCCGGAGCGGAGCTTCTTTCGGCACTTCAGTATTACATAAATTAAATATGCCTCAAATAAATGTCCACTAAACCTTTCATCATTATGTAGCCAAAGTGTAACATATATATTAAAAGATATTCCAGTGAAGTTAGGCTCCACGACGAGAAAAAGAGAGATTTATTCTAATCAGGGCTTCAAACTTTTTTTTTTAAGAAAAAAATGATTTTATATATTGATGATTAAGTCACCAATTACAAAATGGTGCTAGACAAGTCATGTAAGTGGACTTAGCCCAACCAATGTAGTGAATTCTAACATAGTATCAGAGCTTCATGTTAAAGTGAGCCACCTCCTTACGTGATGGGCTCCTCCTTGTACGCATGAAATGCTTCAATATCTACCCACATACTTTACCCATATAATAAAGGTCTGGGTCGTCATTATTGCTCCTGGTTAACAAAGGCCCGGAGTGTCACTATTCATGTGTTGGATCTTCACCCACATGTCGCAAATTCACAAGGTTGGACTTTCATATGTCACGTGTTGGGCTTGTTTCACCCACACATTCTGTCCGCCCACACATGAAGGGGGATTATTGAGAATAAATGTCCCACATGGATTGAAAATCATAGTTAAATCCACCTTATAAAGTATTGGACAATCCTCACCTTACAAGCTAGCTTTTGAGGTTGAATTAGGCACAAACCATGTAAGTAGACTTAGCCCAACTCATGTGGTGAATTCTAACATTTAAACAAAATTTCAATATTAATAAGAAAATCATTGGGAGTATATATATTAAATTAAATAATTCGTTATTTGAGAGTACACCTATTTAATTCTCAATCCTGTTATTACTTACCCTCACATGGGTTTTTGTAACTTCTACTCATACTTCCAAATAATCACATGGTGTCCAGAAGGACACTAAATTTCAAGTAGATTGCAGTTGCATACGGTCTACATATAAGACAAACACTGCAGTACTTTTTTTCTGCACTAAAAAAAGGAAATTACTAGCTAATAATATTCAAATAAACATTAAACTACTAAACTTGCTACAACATGACATGGGGTACAGATTAGTTTGTCCTACATTTTCTTGCATTAACAATCAAAACTAAATAAAAGCACACACAAAAAGTAGTAATTCTCAAGAATACATTAACATATAGAAGTGATAATTAAAACTTATCTATAGTTAATTTGAAGATTATTCAATCAATGGAGGTAACGAACTAGCTCGAACGAGGATTAAGAAAGATTTTTGAGCCTTCTTCTTGTTGGGAGATACACCATTGATTCTGAAACTGCACATGTTCTCTTGCAAGAATTGTACATGTTTATGAATCCAAACCTATCACTTAAAGTCCTTGCAATAATTTTGGAGCTACCAAAATTTGTACCATGACCATAGTCTTTATCCTTGGAACATTCTTCTAGTGCTGCAATAAATGGATCCCTTTGAAACCTATTGCTATTATGATGATTTTTCTTAGGAGATATCTCTTCTTGAATTTGCAATTTCTTCGCGGAGTAAGAGTTTCCGGCAGGCGGCAATGGGAGAAGATGCTTTGAAGATTCCTTCTTCTTACAACCTTGTTGCTTTGGGATTCCGGGAATTCGTTCCCAAGAGAATGGAATTCCTTTGAATTTGAGAGGTGTACTTGGAGTAAATGGTGAGCATTCCTCGTTGAGAGAGTATGATGATGATCGAAATGAAGAATCGCAAGAATGGGATGGTGAAGTCGACCATGAGAACGATGGTGTCCTACGAACAACCGGCCGGAATAATATTGGTGTGGAAAAATGTGTTTCTTCTTCATTTGGGAGAATTCGAGGATGGCTTTTTGTGAAGGTTGGAGGACTAGAAGGCATTGGTTTTGGAAGTTGAAGGCGATAGAAGATGTGTTGAGGATATTTTGTTAATTAATTTGTGGTATGTGATTTCCTTTCTTTGAGTTTTTGTGGCCAATATATGTGCAAGATTAATTGAAGACCAAAACAATGGTCAATGGAATGACAATGATATAAGTAAAATAAAATAATAAAAGGCCCCCAAGTCACAATGAAAAGGATGGAAATTAAGAGGGGACCAAAGGGGAAATGAAATATGAAATGGATGATGTGGATATGTTCATTATTGCCCATATATTACGAGGGCTATAGGTAGAAATAGATCATGGCCGGAGAGTAGTTGAGTGCATTACATGGACATGATTGAGGGTCAATTTTGCTCTTATATTAGGAAAATATCGAGGATTTTTTTCATGCCCGATGGTGTATGATCCGACTATATATGATGTGATGTAATAAATTAATTTGATTTCTCTTTACTACACCCAATTTAATAAATAAATTATTCTTGTGGGTGTGCTGCATTAAGAACATATATATGCGTCTAGCATTAATTCTTTTTTGAAATGGAAGTGATTAATATTCATTTAAAATATAAGCTCATGGATTATTTTTGGCACTATATCTAAATATATATCAAGTGCGATTCTAAATTTCTAATTACTACAAAATTAGAGATTAATATTTTTACAAAATCTTATTAAGGAGTTATATCATGTCATGAAGACTACTAATGCATGCCATTAATTCAACAAAGAATGTCTAAGTTCGAGAATAACTCTTTTATTGAGGTTAGTCACTTGGTCATGTGAAAATTTCATAATTGAATAGAAACGCGGTTACGTTTTGAACAATGTTATATATCATATCTTCCAATTTATTGTTTGACCATAATTAAAAGAAATTATTACACACATGACTAAGAAAGATCCAATGTAAAGGAGATTGGCACATCAAAAAGGAAACTTGTAAATTTTCTATATATAAGTAGATTAATAATTTGTTGACGTGAAATTAATGGTGACTTAAAAGATGAAAAAAGAAGACTTATATGAAATAAGATTGTGACAAAAGATGCACATTCCCTCTGCTACCAAGTGCGGAACTATTGCATTTTTAGTGCCAAAACTATAGCCTACTGACATTTCTATACCGTAACTTTTCGGGCTGGCACATTTGATGCCACAACTTCAACATCAGTGGCAATTTTGGTGCCAATTGAGGCCCAATTTCAAAATTGACCAGAAATTCCTCCATGTGCGGGACATGTGACATGAAAAATGAGGATTTTGACAATTCAACGTCTTTTTCATTAATTTTTTTTTACCAAAATTCAAAATCTTAACTTTTCCTATAAAATTCACCAAATATTCCTTAATTAAATTGTTTACCCGTCTTCTTCGTTTTCCCCAAATAAAAACTTCCAAGTAGCATAGTTCTTGGTTGATGAAAATAAATTTAATTTTATTTTAATGAAAAAGGCGTTTAATGGTCAAAATCCCCAATTTTCATGTCACATGGTCTGCGCATGGGGAAATTTAGGGCCAATTTTAAAATTGGGTCTCAATTGGCACCAAATGTGCCAGTCCAAAAAATTACGGGATAGAAACGCCAGTGGACAATAGTTGTGACACAAAAAATGCAATAATCCCTACCAAGTGCTAACGTGCACGTGATGTACCTTTTATATTAGCATGTGATTCGGTGCTGCTCGGCCCATGCATGGTTGTGTGAGTGGACATATACAATATTTTGGATTTAGAATTTAGACACACATTATTTTAAAATTTTAAATGTAATCAAATACCATATATGTTACTTTTTATTGGCATTAAATTTCTTCACATAAACCACAAAAATATATGCTTCGGAATCAATTTTATATCTTCTGCTCGACGTGATATATTTTGATATTATTAATACATCTTTTATTAAGTTTCAATTTACAATTGTGTCAATTGATACATACGTGCACCACAAACGCGACATGAATACGTATATACGTATATACTTTTGTTTTGACTTAATTATTTCCTAACCAATGTCATTTGCTTTTTTTTTTTTTTTTTTTCTCAAGGGTTTTTATCCCTTTCGAGGCGCGTCAGACATATTATGTTGGAACATCTCTTAACAGGGATTCGAACTGAGTTCGCTACTTTATAGTGACTAGTCCCTTTAACAGGGATTCGAACTGAGTTCGCTACTTTATAGTGACTAGTCCCTTTCACTAGACCAATCACATTTTGGTCCAACAATCCAGCGTCATTTACTAGTTAAAGGGATATTGTAAAATCAATAATTTTTCCCAACTTTTACGTGAGCTATGTTAAAGAGTTAAAGAAACGAAAGCTATTAAGTGATCCCTAAAATTCTTGCACTTGTGATCATATTTTGTCTTTTGTGCTATAATAATAATGTATTGGATTCCCTGCTGTGATGTAGTACACTATTAAATGAATTGGGCCAATAAGATCTCACTTGGGCTATAAGGATCCATAAACCCTAACAGCAACTCTTTTCTTACCATTTAGCTGCTTCTGGGTTAGGTCCAATATCAACAACATAATTGGCCCAAAATTAAACTTCGTATGGCCTCTGAGCCTATTCTCATTAGAATATAATTCAGTTCGAAATTGGATTCTCTCACTCTTGCTTTATCATAATTCTTACTGGCATGGTCTGATAAATAATCTTTTATCTCAGAAAAAGATAAATAAATTTATTTTGGATAAATAAAAAATCTTGAAAATATTATAATAAGATAAAACATATTTTTTTCCAATTTTGTGGAGAACTTATGCATTTGTTAACATGATAAACTTAAAATATATACATATAAGGAACATATAAATGATTCCTTTTTATTTTAATAATGTAGATGTATTTTGTTGTTCATATGGAATATATTACATTTGTATTTATTCTTTTATTTTTCTCCAATTAATATAAACTATTGAGTTTTTGCTTTTTTTCTTTTCTATTTAAAGTAATCAATTATAAATTTTTAATACTTATAACGACTTTTTTTTTTGCCCATTAATTTTTTTTTACAATTTTTCCACTTAGACCCTTAAAATTTAGTTTAACAAATAGATAATTTTAAGGGTATTGAGCATAATCATTATAACTATATACAAATTACCTCACCAAATATTCATAAATTGCAAGCAAAACTCATAATAAATTAAATTAAATAGAAAAAAATACTATATTAAACTGAATCGAAATCGTAAATAGTGAACAATGTGTACTTCAAGTACATTAAATTTTTTGAGCATTTGCTCAAGACCACCAAAAGTCATTAAGGTCTTAAAATGATATTTATGCCCTTTAAGTATTTAGATGTTGATTTGGTGCAAAGTGCAATCCTCATTTAAATTCCAGGAGTTTAAATGCAAAAGCCTTACTTTTAAATGGTTTAAGTGCGAAAATTATAAACATTTGAAAGGCGAGATGAGAATTGTCCTACATATAGCTTCATTATCTTAGATATGTAATTATAAATTTTATATTTTTCTTACATGTTTTTTTTTTATATCAAAGATTTTAAAATATATTTCTATTTTTTCTTACATGTATTTAACACATATTGTGTTTTTTTTTTTAATATCGAATGTTCATAACTCAAGAATTGTAGAAGTAACTATATATTAGACCTAAAAACGTGTATGTGGGTTTCAAAATGCTAATCTAAAAGAAACATTTAAAACTAATGATGATCATATAAATACACAACCTATTGAGAATCTAAAAAATGAAGGAACATACAATTTTTATAACTCTAAAACAAAATGATAGCTAGAATGTAAATCAATGTACACCATTAATAAACTATTGAGAAAATTTAATAAATATAGAGTTAACAAATCCACAAAAAAAAATCTAGAAGTTATTTCTTTTACATCATTCAAAAATAATTATGAAATTCTTATAAAAATATTGATGCAATAATAACGGAAATTAAGAACTACTAAGAAACTATCAATAAATAATCTATTTAGTTCCAAGTAATACAAAATTAATAACCCCCTAAAAAATTACCTCGATATACATGAAAATCTGACAAAGGAACACACACACTATATATACAAAATATATACTTGTGTGTATACTTGTACGTATAATACAAATGTAGATAATATATGATCAAAGGTTAACTGAAAAAATAGGTAAATAAAATTAAAAAGGAAATAAACACAAAATATATTAACACAAATCTAGAAAAACTAAATATAATCAAAACATTAACATGAACCAGAAAAATGAATGAAAAACAATAGAAAGTAAGAAATATCATTTGAAACTTTTGAATATGAATACCAAAAAATTAAATAAATAAATTATTATACTTTATCCTACTGATAATCTTATATGTAAATAAAAAAAAAAGAATTAACTAGATAAAATATAAAATAGTACATAAACACAAAATATATAAATACAAATCTGGAAAAAATTCGAAACCAGCTCAACGCGAGCCAGCTGTATCCAAAAGAATGAATAAAATATAATAGAAAACATAAGAAACTTCGGAATATGAATAAAAAAATAAATAAAAAATAAGAAATTAAATTAATATAGTTTATCTTATTACCTTATATGAATGTCAAACTCAGAAAAAGAGTAAGAAATCAATAATATTTAGAAAAGAAGAAGAAAAGAGAAGGTCGGGTACCAAAACTTCCATGACCCTTTACAGTAAAATATCAAGAAACATCGAGGGAGAGCATATATATATATATATATATATATAGATGATATAATTAAAATGTGGATACATTTATTATATATTTATAAATTTGTCCCAAATTTTAGCCAGTTTCATGGTGGAGGTTGAGATTTTTAATTGGTATAATTGCTCGTTTTATGCAAGTCAATCCATTTTAATAAAGAAATTTTATAAATTATTGTGTTGATAGTAAATTTAGAAATATGTTTATAGTTCGGAAAGTTTCAATCAATCAATTATTTTAAAATTCTAGATAATTATTTTTGGAATTTAACACTTACTTCAAATAAATATATACATATATATATGGAAAAAAACAAATTGCACGTTCTTTCCTTTTAAATAAAATCAACACTGAATAAAATTTATTTAGTTATAATGAACGAAAGAAAGAAAAAATTATATTTAGTAACCATAATGAGCATAGTAAATTAAATGCACTAAATGACTAAAACGCTAACCAAGTTAATTAGCTTAAAATATTTTCACAAAATATGGAAATGTGTCTCCGCGAATCTAGAAATTGTTTTTGGAAGAACTAATGTAGCCAAAATGTATAACATTAATTAACTAGTAACCAATAACAAAATTCCTCAAGATTTAGAAAATATTCAAAAATCTAGAAAATTAGTAGTTGGTCAAAAGTGACCAAGTGAAGTAAAAAACCACCCTTCAAATATATAATGTATGATGATGATTGATTTGGGCTAATATTTGACGTCTAATTGAGGTAAATAAACATTCATGCACAATGTTCTCATAATAAAGCAGCCGTTGGAAACGTTCACTGGGAATCAGCCAAATTAAAATGACACCGCGATTGTTCAGAATTGTCTCGTTATGTCATATCAAAATCAAATGCCTGAAAATAACCAAATATCTCACAACCCCCTAAATTAATAAACCATTAAAAGGAAAGGGGGTGCGGAACCGTGCAAGTAAATTACAAGACCATACATGTCACAGTCAACATAAATGTCCTCCAAAACGACGGCGTCGCCCACATGCAAACGGATGCTACACACAACAACTCATGCACCACATGTCGTGTTGTATATGTATATATTAAAAATGTTTCAATATCTTTTTCATTTCCTCCGGTAGTGGGTACTGTGCATCTATATCTCTCTTTCTGTTATGAAGTAAGAAAGAGAAGAAGAAAGAGTCACATTTACGACGCTGAATATATTATACTATATAATATGCACTAAATTATAAGCAGTTCATGAACTAATCGAGAATCCCAGATTGGGAATAGAAAGGACACCTGGTTTTGTGGGTTCAGTGCCACACTTCTCATATGAGTTAGATTATTTAGTGAATTTGTTTGTATGACGTGGTGAATTAGTAGTTTTTCAATAAAACACATTTCGCAAATGAGACTATGGAAGCAACATAATTTCCAGGTTCAAATGCACCACCATATTATATGTGTAGTGTAAACATAATTGCTAGTGTCATGACCCCCAGAGGTGAGACTCAAGTTCGAATCCTACTGGAAACACCACACTGGGAAGGACCTATACCCTTTGCACTCTTCAATCCGAGCTGTAATTACACAATCTAGTAGATCAAAAAAAAAATTGCTAGTGTCATGTAAGGGTTTGAATTTTGATATGTAGAAAAAAATATATTGTGCAATTGCTACATGAAATGCAACAAATGATTATATTTAGTCATTAAATTTAAGAAACAATTAACTCTGAGATTTATCTACCGTGTATCTTGTGCAAAAATTAACTTTGATAAATATAAGCTATGTGTTACACGACATTAACAATGCATTACAAATAATGCAAACCGTAGAAATAATCTGCCTTTTGACCTCTTAATTTCTCTATGTTCCCATTCTAAAAAATCTATTTAGTTTCAAGTAATACAAAAATAAATTTAATTATTTTTGGAATTAAACACTCACTTCAAATAAATTTATACAGATGTATATGGAAAAAAGAAAATGCACGTTCTTTCCTTTTAAATAAAATCAACACTGAATAAATTTATTTAGCTATAATGAAAGAAATAAAGGAAAAAATATGTTAAGTAACCATAATGGGCATAGTAAATGCACTAAATGACTAAAACGCTAATCAAGTTATTTTGCATAAAATATTTTAACAAAATATGGAAACCTAGCCTGCTTCATCCTTCGGGACCAACAAGGTGTGTCTCTGTGGATCTAGGAATTGTTTTTGGAAGAACTAATTTAGCTAATAATTGTATAACATTAATGAAGTAGAAACCAATAACAAAATTGCTCAAGATTTAAAAAAAAATCAAAAATCTAGAAAAACAGTATTTGATCAAAATTGACAAGTTGAAGTCAAAATTCACCCTTCAAATATATAATGTATAATGCATGACGATGATGATGATGACTGATTTGGGGTAATATTTGACATCGAATTGGGGTAAATTTACATTCATGCACAATGATCCCATAATAAAGCAGCCGCTGGAAACATTGACATACACTGAATCTGTTAGGAAATCTGCCAAATTAAAATGACTCCTCGATTGTTCAGAACTATCTCATTATGTCATATCAAAATCAAATACCTAAAAATAACCAAATATCTCAGACCCCCTAAATTAATAAACCAATTAAAAGGAAAGGCGGTGGAACTGTGGGAAAAAATTACATGACCATGTATACATGTCATAGTCAACATAAATGTCCTCCAAAACGGCGATGTCGCCCACATGCAAACGGAAGCAATACACAACAACACAACAACTAATGCAACGCGTGACGTACATGTCTCCTTCGGGATGTATATGTATTTATTAAATACTTCATCCGTCCCATTTATTTTGCTCCCTTTGTTACAGTACCCGGTCTAACTTTTCAATCTTTTAAGTGAATTATCATGTTAAATTATTCACATTTTTTGTGTATTAAATCTTTTAAATATTAATATATATGGTGTCATATGATATTATCGACTTAAATTATTCACATTTTTTGTGTATTAAATCTTTTAAACATAATGAGCATAATAATTGCACTGAATGACTAAAACGCTAATGAAATTAATTTGCTTAAAATATTTTAACAAAATATGGAAATGTGTCTATGTGGATATAAGAATTGTTTTTGAAAAACAGATGTAGCTAATAATTGTATAACATTAATTAACTAGTAACCAATAACAAAATTACTCAAGATTTTTTAAAAAATCAAAAATCTAGAAAATTAGTATTTGGTCAAAAGTGACCAATTGAAGTAAAAAAACCACCCTTCAAATATATAATTTATGATGATGATGATTGATTTGGGCTAATATTTGACATCGAATTGGGGTAAGTATACATTCATGCACAATGTTCTCATAATAAAGCAGCCACTAGAAACGTTCACATACACTGAATCTGTTAGAGAATTTGCCAAACTAATAAGACTTTCCGATTGTTCAAAATTGTCTCATTATGTCATATCAAAATCAAATGCCTAAAAATAACCAAATATCTCACACTCCCTAAATTAATAAACTGACTAAAATGAAAGGGGGTGGAACCATGGAAGTAAATTACATAACCATGTATACACGTCACAGTCAACATAAAGGTCCTCCAAAACAACGACATAGCCCACATGCAAACGCAAGCAATACGCAACAACTCATGCACCACATGTCGTGTCTCCTTTTGGAGATATATATATGTATTAAAAATGTTTAATTTTTTTTTTCATTTCCTCACGCAGTGGCTGGTGCACATCTATATCTCTCTTTCTGCAGTAAGAAATATAAGAAATTAAAACAAGAGTCACATTTACGACGCTGAATATATTATACTGTATAATATGCACTGACTTATAAGTAGTTCATGAATTAATCGAAAATCACAGATTGTGAATAGAAAGGACACCTGGTTTTGTGGGTTAAGCTTCACGCTCGTCACATATGTTTTAGATTATTTAGTGCAGTTGTTTGTATGGTGCATTAGTCAGTTTTTCGATAAAAACACATTTTGAAAATGAGACTACGGAAGCAACATAATTTCCAGGTTCAAACTCACCACCATATAATATGTGTTGCCGAAACATAATTGTTAGTTTCATGAATGGGTTTCAATTTGACATGTAGGAAAAATTATTTTATGCAATTGTTGCATGAAATGCAACAAAAGATTATATTTGTTCCTTAAATTTAAGAAAATATTATCTCTAAGATTTATCTACCGTGCATCTTGTGCCAAATTAACTTTGATAAATATAATCTATGTGTTACACAACATTAACAGTGCATTACAAAATAATGTAAACCGTATAAATATCCTGCCCTTTGACCTCTTAATTTCTCTATGTTTCCCATTCTACAAAATAATCTATTTAGTTCCAAGTAATACAAAAATAAATTTAATTATTTTTGGAATTAAACACTTACTTCAAATAAATTTATACAGATTTATATGGACAAAAAATGCACGTTCTTTCCTTTTAAATAAAATCAATATTGAATAAAGTTTATTTAATTATAATGAAAGAAAGAAAGAAAAAAAATATATTTAATAACCATAATGAGCATAGTAAATGTACTAAATGAAAACACTAATCAAGTTAATTTGCTTAAAATATTTTAACAAAATATGAAAATGTGTCTCTGCGGAATTTAGAAATTGTTTTTGGAAGAACTAATGAAGCTAATAATTGTATAACATTAATAAAGTAGTAACCAATAACAAAATTGCTCAAGAATTAAAAAAAATCAAAAATCTAGAAAATTAGTATTTGGTTAAAAGTGACCAATTGAAGTCAAAATCCACCTTTCAAATATATAATGTATGATGATGAAGATGATTGATTTGGGCTAATATTTGATATCAAATTGGGGTAAGTATACATTTATGCACAATGTTCTCATCATAAAGCAATCATTTGAAATGTTCACATACAATGAATCTATTAGAGAATCTGCCAAATTAAAATTACTTCCGGATTGTTCAGAACTGTCTCATTATGTCATATCAAAATTAAATGCCTAAAAATAACCAAATATATCACACCCCCTAAATTAATAAACCAATTAAAAGAAAAAGGGGTGGAACTGTGGAAGTAAATTACATGACCATGTATACACGTCACAATCAACATAAAGGTCCTCACAAAATGTCGATGTCGCCCACATGCAAACGGAAGCAAGACAAATCAACTCATGCACCATGTTGGTCCCAAAAGTGGCCAGATGAGGTCTAGAGGCGGGGGGGGGGGGGGGGGGGGTTAATAGACCTCTAAACTTTTCAAAAATTTTCTCTAACTTTTCTGTCAGCAGGGTTGATCTTACTCGTGAGACTACTATGCTGATTTAGCACTCAGCAGATTCAGCAGAGTTGACCACTCGTCTGATTTCACTTATCTGATTCAGATATACTCAGAGTTTCAAAACTTGTATGCAGCGGATTTTATCAAGTATGTTTTTCAAACAAGTTTCTCTTTAAAGTTTTACCCCTGTTTTATAAATTCCTCTTTTAAAGGCTTTGTCTTTTAAACGTTTGTTTACTTATGAAAATATGCAACTTAAAAACAAGTAATCAAACACAGGAATTTTTATAGTGGTTATATAGACACAAAGTCTTTTAGTTCACTCTTCTAAATCACACAGATTTAGGTTCTACTAGAAACACAAAGTAACTAGTACTTGAGCTTTTACAACAAATGACAAGCCTCAAGTAGAACACTCAGCTCCCAGGTTGATCACTTAGAAAAACCTATTCTAAAACACTCAGCAACTAGAACACTTATGCTTTACAACAAATGATAAGCCATAAGTAAGAACTCTCTCTTCACTCTCGGAAAATCACACAGATTAACCTTGCTCACTCAATATAGGAAATCACTCAGAAGACCTATACTATGAAGTTATATCACTCACAAAGATGGATATAAACTCCTTCTATTCTTAGTTGAAAGTCACTTAGACAGACAACGTTTGATCTTTGTTCTTCAACAAACTTCGTCAACAGATGACTTCGCTTATGATCAGACGACTCAACTGATGGATCTTTCTCTATAGATGTGATCTTGAATTGTGCAAGTCTCTCTTCAATCATCAGTCTCTGGTCTATTTATACTCTCGGATTTGAAATTCTGCCCGTTGAAGATAGGCGAAATTACATTTTAATCCTGAGCAACGGTCTTCTTCTTGACGGTGACATTTGCAGACTGTTCACTGTACACTCTGCTGTACGGATTTATATCAGTCGCATTTAATGCTCTCCGCTTGTTACCGTTGGTGAGCTTACTGACCGACTTCACTTCGCTGATGGGATTACTCTACTGATGACCACTCTGCGAAATGATCACTCTGTTGATAGCTACTCTGCTGATTCAAGAATGAACACTTCTATCTTGACTCGGCTGATGATAACCAATATGATCTTACTAATCTGATATCCCATTCTGCTAATTCGGTCACATAGCTTCCAGACCGTGAGATAGGTTTCACTAAGCTTTTCAGTTCTTAGTTGATGACATCCCTTTTAAACTTCAAAACCGTTTTGGCCTTTTTGTCTTCTTCAAAACCTTCTCCAATACCAACCAACAATTTCCCCCTTTTTGATGATGACAAAACCTTCAACTAAGAACGTCTTTCAAGTCTTTAGATTTAGTCTTCATACTCTAAGATGGAAACTAATTGATCTGATACAACTTTCAAAAATCAATTATTGGTTATTTTCCCTTTCTGATTTTCTGTCGTTAAAAGGGTTCTTAGTTGCATCTCTATCTTCCCCCTTTGTGTCATCAACACCAATACTTAGTTGCATATCTTTCTTCTTTTGCTTCCCTTTATAAAATTGCAAACTTAGTATGCTGAAGACAAGTAGGTGAGTACTTAATTGTTCGGGTAGTTAGCTGTTAATGAGCCAACATACAGTAGTCTTTCTTGCTGTTTATCACTCAAGCTAGAATGACTGTTCCCCCTTTCTTCAAGAATTGATACCACTTATTGATATCAGATTAGTCAGCTGATACCAGTTGTTGATACCACTTGGTATAGTACATTCTTGAATATCACTTGGCTGTTGAGTTTTAGTCAGCTGATGAGAAGCAGTCTTCTGATAGATTCATTTTGACTTATTGAGAACTTCATCTTTAGTCAGGAGTACCGCTAGTCGTACACGTTCCCCCTGAGTTCAAGAGTCTGTAGTCAAGTAGTCTGATGAGAGTCAGTCTTGACAAACACTCAGACGTTGAATTCCAGTAAGCTGTTTTGAGATGAGTCTTCTGATATGTTCCCCCTCAGCTTATGAATCCAAATTCAACAAACCTAATTTCAATTCTGAAGAGCTGAACGACTAATGTCACATGGTTGACTATATCACTTTGTTGGTTTTTGTTGGTCTCTATACCACTTGTTATCCTTTCGTAGGCTTCATGTTTCCAACAATCTGGATTTTCTTGAAATCTCCAAATGTAGCGTCTACCACTCGTTAATTTATACCAATTGTCTTATACCACTTGATGGTTTGTACCAATTGTTGATATAAGCAACTGTTGATACCATTTGTTGGTACACTCTTGTTGGTAAGACCACTTGTTGAGCTTGTTGAAATTTGCAAGGACAGTCTCATTTGAAATGTTCACATACATTAATCTATTAGAGAATCTGCCAAATTAAAATTACTTCCGGATTGTTCAGAATTGTCTCATTATGTCATATCAAAATTAAATGCCTAAAAATAACCAAATATATCACACCCCCTAAATTAATAAACCAATTAAAAGAAAAGGGGGTGGAACTGTGGAAGTAAATTACATGATCATGTATACACATCACAGTCAACATAAAGGTCTTCCCAAAATGACGACGTCGCCCACATGCAAACGGAAGCAACACACATCAACTCATGCAGCACATGACTTGTCTCCATCGAGGAGGTATATGTATGTATTAAAAATGTTTCAATATCTTTTTCATTTGAATCTGTTAGGGAATCTGCCAAATTAAAATGACTCCCCGATTGTTCAGAACTGTCTCATTATGTCATATCGAAATCAAATGGCTAAAAATAACCAAATATCTGACACCCCCTAAATTAATAAACCAATTAAAAGGAAAGGGGCGGAATTGTGGAAGTGAATTACATGACCATGTATACACGTCACAGTCAACATAAATGTCCTCCCAAAATGACGACGTCTCCCACATGCAAATAGAAGCAATACACATCAACTCATGCACCACATGACGTGTTTCCATCTGGAGGTATATGTATGTAATAAAAATGTTTCAATATCTTTTTCATTTGAATCTGTTAGGGAATCTCCCAAATTAAAATGACTCCCCGATTGTTCATAACTGTTTCATTATGTCATATCGAAATCAAATGCCTAAAAATAACCAAATATCTCACACCTCATAAATTAATAAACCAATTAAAAGGAAATGGGGTGGAACTGTGGAAGTAAATTACATGACCATGTATACACGTCACAGTCAACATAAAGGTTCTCCCAAAATGACGACGACGCCCACATGCAAACGGAAGGAACACCACAACAACAACTCATGCACCTCATGACTTATCTTCATCGGGGGGTATATGTATGTATTAAAAATGTTTCAATATCTTTTTCATTTCCTCACGCAGTGGGTAGTGCGCATATATATCTCTCTTTCTGTAGTAAGAAAGATAAGAAATTAAAGCCAGAGTCACATTTACGACGCTGAATATGTTTTACTATATGATAAGCACTGAATTATATGTAGTTCATGAATTAATCGAGAATCCCAGATTGGGAATATAATGGACATTTGGTTTGCGGGTTAAGTGTCACGCTCGTCATATATGTGTTAGATTCTTTAGTGCAGTTGTTCGTATGACGTGGTGCATCAGTTAGTTTTTCGATAAAATATATTTTGAAAATGAGACTACAAAAGCAACATAATTTTCAGGTTCAAACGCACCACCATATTATATGTGTAGCGGAAACATAATTGTCAGTGTCATGAAAGAGTTTCAATTTGGACAAGTAGGAAACATTATTTTGTGCAATTGCTGCATAAAATGCAACAATATATTATATTTAGTGTTTAAATTTAAGAAAATATTAACTCTAAGATTTATCTACCGTGTATCTTGTGCCAAAATTAACTTTGATCAATATAATCTATACCACTATCTTGTCCCAAAATTAACTTTGATAAATATAATCTATACCACATTAACATTAACAGTGTATTACAAAATAATGTAAACCGTATAAATATCCTACCCTTTGACCCCTTAATTTCTCTATGTTCCTCCTTCTACTACTTCACGCTTCACACTTCACACTTTGGGGGTAAATGCAAAATACTCCCCTGTGTTATGCTAAACCTGCAAGAAACTACCCTCTGAAATTTTTATTGCGCCAAACTTCCTTGTGTTTTCAAAAACCCTGCAAAAAACCTCAATTTGTAAAAAATAGGTCGTTTTGGATCGACATATTTCAAAAAATCATTTTTAAAATACTTCAAATTGGTCCTTACAACTTCACGTGATGTTTTTTTCTAAAAATGATTTATTGAAATATGTCGATCTAAAACGACCTATTTTTTACAAATTGGGTGTTTTTTGCAGGGTTTTTGAAAACACAAGGAAGTTTGACGTAATAAAAATTTTAAAGGGTAGTTTCTTGCAGGTTTAGCATAACACAGGGGAGTATCTTGCGTTTTCCCCTCGGACTTTTGTCTTTTTGCCATTTCCTTTTCTGCCTTTCCTATATATATTTGCCCAACGTCCAATACTTAAATATCTTTTCATCTCACTTTGTTTTGTTGAAGTGCCCAAGAGAAAGAAAAATGTCAGGTGAAGCAGCTGAAGAATACTCTTCAGGAGATCCCAATTCCTTCCATCACCTACACTCTAATTCTTCCCCAATCACCCTCCAGGTAAATTTTCTCATTGAGTTACAATATTGAGGACTTAGTAATAATTTTGTCAAATAATTTCCAGAATTACAAAACTTTATTCAAACAGAGGATTGACTCTGTTTTAATGTTTGTCTAATATCCTATATAAGTTAGGTAATGTTTATGTGTATTTTGAATTAAAAAGGTTGACCTTTTTAGTAAATACGTTGACTAATAAAAACTATTGTCATTTGGTATGAACTGCAGTTCTTCGACGTTTCATACAGATTAAAACTCCACGACTCCACCACATCCAAATTAACAACCACCGCCATAACAAGCATTTTCCACGGCGGCGCCTCCCCGCCGTCAGCCGACGTGGAAAACCCATCTCCGGCGACTCACCACCATCAAATTTTGAACGGAATCACCGGCATGGCTTCGCCAGGACATATCCTAGCTATCCTCGGCCCCTCAGGAAGCGGCAAATCAACCCTCCTCAACTTAATCATGGGTCGGCTCCACTATACACACGGTCAGACCGGAACGGTTCTCTTCAATAACCGGAAACTAACAAAATCGGTTATAAAAAGAACCGGTTTCGTAGCACAGGATGACGTATTGTACCCCAATTTAACAGTCCGCGAAACACTAGTATTTTGTTCGTTGTTGAGGCTCCCGAGTTGGGTATCGAAAAAGGAAAAAATCGCCGTCGCGGAATCGGTGATAATCGAATTGGGTTTGTCAAAATGTGAGCATACGAACATTGGGAACAATTTTATACGTGGGATTTCTGGGGGAGAAAGAAAGAGAGTGAGTATAGGGTATGAGATGCTGGTAGATCCTAGTTTGTTGATTTTGGATGAACCCACGTCGGGATTGGATGCGACGGCGGCGTATAGGGTGGTGGCGACGCTGAGGGGGCTGGCGGCGAAGGGGAAGACGGTGGTGACGTCGGTGCATCAGCCTTCGAGCCGTGTGTACCAGATGTTCGACGATTTGCTTGTGTTGTCGGAAGGGAGGTGTATATATTTTGGGAAAGGGAGTGAGGCCATGGAGTATTTTGAGAGGGCGGGTTTCTCGCCGAGTTTTGCCATGAATCCTGCTGATTTCCTGCTTGATCTCGCTAATGGTACGACGTCGTGTGATCTTTTCTTGTTTCGACTTTCTGCCTGCTTGTACTTGAATTTTCTATTATTCTATAAATAGTATAATACTACGGAGTATAATAATATATTTTCTCGAAAATTATTAATTTATAGTAATTGATAACAATTAGATAGTTTGATCAAATAGTAGACATATAGGTAGGTGTATTGAATGGGTTTTGATCCGGTTTTACGAGTTTCGCGAAATTGAGTCTGAACTCTTTTAAATGAAATTTGATAAAATTGTGAAATTTATCATAAAATTATTCAGAAACTCACACTCAAACTCTTGAAATCTATAAAACTTTAATTTAACACCTACTACCTATTTTTCCAAATTCAGTTCATGTGGAGTTTTAGCTTTTTCAAAACCACAAAACCCAGCATGCAAAACATAATCAAATGGGGTTTCAAATATTTTATCTGACATATAGCAAATGAAACTGAATCCTCCCTTAAAAAACAAAAAACAAAAAGATGGAAGTGAGAGGTAGCTACTAGTTGTGAGTTTTAATTAGGGCTGTCAATAGGTCGGATTTGGGTCGGATCAAGTTCGATTCAGGTATGATTTCATTTATGTTAGATCAAATTCGATCTAGATCTGAATCTTGTTCATATTTAAATTTCTCGACTTCGATTAATTTTGTCGGATTTCGGATCTTTTCCGAATCCAATAAAATCTTCACTTTAAGAAATTATACCAGTATTTTTTCCTAAAACAAGTTTGTTAATATTACGAATTTATTTAATTTAGCTCACATGTTCAAACTTTATTTACTAATATTCATATTTTTAGATTAAAATATACATGAACTAATTATTAACTACTATCCTCTTAAATTGGTAAAATATTATTAATGTGACTTAATTTTATAAAATATTATGTAGATGTATAATTTTTGTATTTATTGTCAGCCTAAATTCACATTAAGTCCATGTGGTACGGACCTTTATAATTTGATTAGATCCACCGAATCACTGAAGAATTGAAATCCGAATAGCTGTAGTTTTAATTACTAGGACTTTTATGACTTGTGTGATTATAAACAGGGCCGACTTGGGCCCTAGCAGTTGCCTAGGGCCCAAGATTTTGGACCCCCCCAACATGTAACACCTATAGCCATTTCATATTAATCCAAGAAAAAAACTAGTAATAGCCCAGTCAAGTCTTGCCCTTGAGCCCCACCAGATATATATTTTCAACACTAAGAGTAATAGGCCTCCCACCTCCAACTCATTCAGCTGGACCATTGCAATAATATGGAAAAGGGATTTTTTCACGTCAACCTTAGACGACTTTAGCTCATACTGTCTACATCAATTTGAGCCAACCTTCATTTTTGGATTTTGGCATTGCAAAAGTGAAACAAACAGAAAACTTTTATGGCTTTGAACTTGTAGTTCAAATTTGCTTGACTATATGTGCAAGTTGTGCAAAGACCATTGTGAAACTGCAACTTGATACTAATAGTACTGACATTGATGCATGCTGTCCCAAATCAGCACAACATGTGATATTTTAAGTTCCAGTTGGATATTACCACCATGTTGAATAGTTTAGGCCTTTAGGGCTAATGCCTTGATCCAACCGACAGACTCTATCGGTAATTTATCAGCATTTTAATTCAAATACTGGTGGGTAGCATCCAGTAAATATTGCTAAGGCTTTCTCTTAGTCCCACACTTTATTTATCTAGGAATTACATGAAATATAGGTTATAGTTATACACTATATTGAGGTTAGACACAAAGTGTTTGCATTATTATTTTCTAAAGGTATAGTTTTTAGTCCTTTTTCCCTTTTCATTTCAAGAATAATTGGAGGGAACTAAATAATTAAGTACTGGTGGGGACTGGAGAGCATTTTGACTTGTTAATCTTTTGTTTATTTGTTTAAGGTTGTTCTGTTTAGAGCATTAAACAATGACATTAAAGTGGTATTTTGTTATCCTAAATCTTTTGGAAATTAATGTGGATTATGGAAAAGGTGACAACATCTCTTACGTAGAATACCATTCAAGTAATTAAGAAGATGGTGGTATTAATTAATTATATGAATACTTTCTGTAGAAATGTTGATTCAATTAGTCATCCAAGTAAGACAAAGTGTTAACTTAAATCCTGCTTTTTGAGTGCAGGAGTATGTCAGCTAGATAATGCAAGTGAAAAAGAGAAGCCTGATGTGCGGCAAGCCCTCATATCCTCTTACAACAATTTACTTGCCCCCAACGTAAAGATTGCTTGTGTCGATGCCCCAGCTACAGTGCCAGAAGACAGAACAATCATTGGAAATCATGAGAAGAATAAATATGACGTGTACGCTAATAGTTTCTCCACTTGGTACAATGAATTCAGCATCCTACTCCAAAGAAACCTCAAGGAGAGAAAACACGAAACCTTCAACTCTCTAAGAGTTTGTCAAGTAATCGCAGCCTCATTACTAGCCGGTTTTATGTGGTGGCATTCAGATTATAAAGATGTCCAAGATCATCTTGGCCTTCTCTTCTTCATCTCCATCTTCTGGGGAGTTTTCCCCTCACTTAACGCGGTGTTTGCTTTTCCTCAAGAACGAGCTATCTTTGTAAAGGAAAGGGCTTCCGGTATGTACACATTGTCGTCTTATTTCATGGCAAGAATCACGGGTGACCTCCCAATGGAACTTATTCTTCCCACATTGTTCATTTCCATAACTTATTGGATGGCTGGCCTAAAACCTGAATTCTTGGCTTTTACACTGACGTTGATTGTGGTGCTTGGTTACGTGCTCGTGTCACAAGGTCTTGGACTCGCTTTTGGTGCTTTGATAATGGATGCCAAGCAAGCTTCGACTGTGGTCACGGTCACAATGCTGGCTTTTGTTTTGACTGGAGGGTACTATGTGCACAAAGTGCCGTGTTTTATGGTGTGGGTAAAGTACGTATCTACGACGTTCTATGGCTATAGACTTCTTATCAATGTTCAATATGGAGATGGGCGACGGGTTTCCTCGTTGCTCGGTTGCTCGTCTGCGGGACATGATCGAGCCACTTGCAAATTTGTTGATGAAGATATTAAAGGGCAGATTCAGCCTGTGATGAGTGTAGGGATGTTGTTGATCATGTTTGTAGGTTACAGATTGTTTGCTTATATTGCTTTAAGGAGAATTAGGACTTGAAATGATGTTACAATAATTTTAAGAAGAAAAGAAGGGAATGTATTCTATAGGGAAGGATCAATAGTCAATACTAGTACTAGATAATAAATCTACATGAAATTTATATATGTCCATTTCATTTTTGACTAAATTTCATTTTTGAATTAGTTACAACTATTCTTTATTTTTATTTTAATTAATTGGCTCTGCTTTACTCAGATTTGTGAGCCTGTAGACTCTTTATATAATAAATAATATAGCTCTTGTTTAAACACAACAATTAGGCCCATAAACGATTACTTTAGGGGTCATATGGTCCTCTATCCCAATAAAGATTTGATTCGGAGGCCCATCACGTTAAAACTGCACGAAACTTCACAGTAAAGAAACGGAGGTAGTCATTTACGAATAAATAAAAATAGAAAAAGAAAAAATAGGTAGTCTCTATCTACCATTGAACTTCTGAACACTCGAGAAGAAATTTCAAAACCCAACCTCCTTCACTACCCGCTGAAGAATTTCTTCAATTTTCGGACAATCTTTGTTCTCGCTGAACCACACAGTATTGGAGAATATTGGTAGAAAAACCTTTAATAAATGGAGAAACAAGGATCGGGCTCGAGGGAGTTGCAGTGCGTGGGGAGACTGGAAATCGAGAGCCCGAAACCCGTTGGATTTCTATGCGGGACAATACCGGTTACAACTGACGAAGCATTTCAAGATTTCTCCTCTGCCGCCCTCGTTCCCTCTAACGATACGTATGTTATTGCAATTCTGTTTTGTGGCTCGCCTGATACTTCCTACCTATATAATTGCGAATTAAAAAAAATTGTTAGCACGTTTCAGTTTTACTATCTGATGAAATTTTAAACTCTCTGTTGCTCAAATTTTGGAATAAATGTGTAGGTGAGCTGATTGATTGGCTGTATATGATTTTGTGTATGGTTTAATATTTGGTAAATTGTAGCTTTAGAAGAGGAATTGAAGGGTGGTATTTTTTCATTTTGCGCAGCTTAATTATTTCTTTGAGAATGATGTGTTAGGCGTGCTTTCTGTGTGTGTGCGTGAGTGATAAGTTAATAGTTTTTGCTAATGTCGGGAATTGGTACCTTGCAGTGGTTTGTTAGTAGACTATAACTTTAGGATTTATGGTGGAAGAGGTTCAATGAACAGCAAGTACAAGTTACTGAACAACTGCATAGATTCTTCGTTTATAGAATTTTTTAATATGTTTTTCATTATATTTCATCTTTTATAATTGTGAATGTCGCTAGGGTCTGTCATTTATTAGCTATGGTGTTGTTTAACAATATAGGGAAAAAGCTCCAATGTATCGGATGATTCCGACAGAAACAGATCTGAATGCACTTCCTTTACTCTCTAGTATTCCAGAAAAAATTCTCCCAATTGCAGCCGCACAGTCAAGGTCAAGTGGAGGTAATCATTGTCTTCATCTACATAATTATTTTCATTTAAGAATTTTATCTTTTGTCCATGCCCACCAGAAAATACAAAATACACACATGCAATTCTGCTTGTTGTAATACTCCAAAAATGATGCTGGAATTAGGGTAAAAGAATCATTGTCCAACACTTATGATGGGTGACTATTCTTCAGGTTGATAGGGGATGTGATGACATATCATATCTGATATGTTCTTATTGGTATGCTTCCGGATATTTCAAATAGATAATTCTGAGATTTCGTGGACACCCCCGGTCGCCTCATGTTTTGGTGTTCTAATGAGCTTTTACCTATCAGCTAAAGTTGCTATTTCTGGTTTAAGTGTCTGCTCCTGCTCTTTTATAGTAACTCTGTAGATGATAGTTTTTTTTATCAAGCAAACAAATATCCCATTCCACGATGACAGGAAGCTACTCTCCCGTATTTTGGACATTCAGCAAGTTTCCCCCATGAATTTGAATTGGTCAAGTTCCCCATGTTTAAAAGAAATGTTGCCACCTACTTATAAAAGAGCATATTTTGAAGGGCTTGCTTTAAGAAATTTTTAGGTTAATTCTGCAAAATCTTTTGGGGCTAATTTGCCATCAATCCTCACAAGCTGCATTCTATTTTTTCTCTTTCACTTTTCTGGCAGATGCACCATGGCAAGGTGGCCCCATCATGTCAACTCTTAGAAGGAAAGGTGAAGCACTTGCTGTATCTGGTTTGGTAGAGTATGGTGATGAGATAGACGTAATTGCCCCAGCTGACATCTTGAAACAAATTTTTAAAATACCATACTCCAAGAGCAGAGTGTCCATAGCAGTTCACCGTGTTGGACAGACACTTATCCTAAATGCTGGGTATGATTTTATAAGGTACAGACTTTTCTATTTGTTGAATGCAGTTGTTCTCAAATATTGTATGGCACAGGCCTGATATTGAAGAGGGAGAAAAACTTATTCGAAGACAAAACCGTCAGCCAAAATGTGTAGATCAGTCCTTATTTTTGAATTTTGCTATGCATTCGGTAAGAATGGAGGCTTGTGACTGCCCACCAAGTCACAGTACTTCATCAAATGAACAGTACAGATCATCAATTTATCGCGACCAATACATGCCAAGTGAGAGGCCACTTGAATCCTCGAACCGTCCAAAACAAGGGCATGCGTCTCATAGGCAGAGTGACAGCATTGCTCAAGGGGAAGGATATGTCCATCATCAAGATTTCCCACAAGATGAAAAGGAAAATTTGTATTGGGAAAAGAAGAAGAACAAGAGATATAAAGGTCGTGAAGCTGTCAAGAAGGTCTCAGAAGTTAAAGAAAAGCCAAGGTGTCCAGTGCAAGAATCCGACAAGTATAGAAACACTGGTGATGATGGGTTCTTAAGGGTGTTGCTTTGGCAGTTTCACAATTTCCGTATGCTTTTGGGTAGTGACCTACTCATTTTTAGCAATGAAAAATATGTTGCCGTTAGTTTGCATTTGTGGGATGTCTCACGAAAGGTGGCTACCTAACTTTGATTTGGACTTGTTGTTTCCTGCTTGTTCACCCCTCTTTCTTTGTTTATTTAAGTTGAAAACACCTCCCAGTTTCTGTGTACTTATCTGAAGATGTTTACAGGTCACCCCATTGACCTGGCTTGAAGCTTGGCTGGACAACTTTATGGCTAGTGTTCCAGAACTTGCCATCTGCTATCATCAGGATGGTGTAGTTCAAGGTTATGAGCTTTTAAAAACTGATGATATTTTTCTACTAAAGGGCATATCTGATGATGGAACCCCTGCTTTTCATCCCCATGTCGTCCAACAAAATGGCCTTTCGGTTATGAGGTTCCTTCAGGAGAACTGCAAGCAAGACCCCGGTGCTTACTGGGTAAAAGTTCTTTTTGCAGACTGCCCTCTTTGAAGTTCTGATACTGGTCTTATCATTTATCTCATTTCTATAATTTATTTATGGCAGCTGTATAGAAGTGCTGGAGAAGATGTCATCCAGCTGTTTGATCTCTCTGTCATTCCCAAGAACCATGCCACTGATAGTTGTCATGATAGCTCTAGCTCTTTGCCAACATTTATTTACAGAGGGAGAAGTGATTCCATACTCTCCCTGGGTACTCTACTATACCGCATAGCGCACAGACTTTCACTCTCATTGGTATGGGATGATGTCATGATAGTTTCTTTTGTTATTTGCCAACTAATGTTTTGCTAATAAATATTTTATTGCAGTCATCTAACAACAGGGCAAGGTGTGCTAGGTTTTTCAAAGAATGTCTCACTTTCCTGGATGAGCCAGACCATCTAGTATGTTTCCCTTTGAAATTTCACTGAGGAATTTTTCTTGTGTATTTGCTTATTCACTAGATTAGAGTATGAAAACAGCTATGACCGTGTGAGATTGGTGAATAGGTGGTACGTGCACTTGCCCACGAGCAATTCGCTAGGCTTCTCTTAACTTACAATGAAGAATTGGAGTTTCAAGTGCTTCCTGTGGAATCTGAAGTTACCATTGCTGATGCTGAAGAAGAATCCTATGAGTTCATTAGTGGGTTGTCTGCATCAAATATTCAAGATATTGCCTTACACCCCGCCATGGAGGTTGAACAACCTAAAAATTCTGGAAGTCTGCAAAATGTTGAACAAGAAATGTCTGCTGAAATATCAGTTAGTCAAGAGATATCTTCACCCGAAATGCCTGTGGTATCAGACACGGCAGTGGCAGATCAAAATATGTCATGTTGTGATAAAGATTTTCTGGTGCCGAAAACTTCGGATCATGTGGTCCAGACTGTTGGGGATCCACTTGCCTCTAAGATGGCTGCAATACATCATGTTTCTCAAGCCATTAAGTCTCTCAGGTGGACACGCCAACTACGAAAAACTAGGCCAGAGTCGGACCTTAATTGTGCATTCGAAGATGATCTACCTCCACCAATGGATTTCTCTATCTGTGCCTGTGGAGATCCTGACTGCATTGAGATTTGTGATATTCGGAAGTGGCTTCCAACATCAAAAATAGATGATAAATTGTGGAAACTTGTCTTATTGCTTGGAGAATCTTATTTGGCCCTTGGACAAACTTATAAGGATGGCGGCCAGCTGTATCAAACTTTGAAGGTTGTAGAATTGGCTTGTTTGGTTTATGGATCAATGCCTCAAGACAATAGTTTCATTTCTTCCATGGGTTGTAACTCATTGGCCCAACTGGAAATTAATGATAGAAGTGAAAAAGCAGAGTCCTCTGTCGGTGATGATTGTGTTACTTTTGATGGTTTGTCTTCTAATTACCTCTTCTGGGCCAAGGCTTGGACCCTGGTTGGAGATGTGTTCGTTGAATTTTACTTAAAGAAGGGTCAAGAGGTCACTGGGAAAGAAGAAAGGAAAGACTGCGCCAAGGACTTGAAAATGTCATCTGAAGTATTGAAGGAGGTGGAACGGCTCAAGAAGAAGATGGGACAATTTAATGAGAATTGCAGTTCATGTTCTTTAATAAATTGTAGCTGCCGAAGTGACAGGGCGAGTAGTGGCAGTAGCGCTAGCAGTAGTACCAGAAATTCACGCTCATCAGTTTATGGCAGAAAGCAGAGTAAAAAATCATATAGCAGAGACAAACCCTATCTACGTGCTGGAGATTTTAATGATAAGATTGCTCCGAAGGGGGACGAGAAAAAATATAATGGATGTGAATACGTGAAGCAACACAAGGGTGATACCAGAAATGAAAACTGTAGGCTTCCAGATAGTGTGAAGGACAAAGCTACCAGCTCTGAAAAAGCTCATGGTTCCACAGAGACAGTTACTGCAGGGTCTAGGGGAGATGCTTTTTCAGAAACTACTTCCAAAGAAAAAACTTCAGTAAAAAATGGCGGTATATTTAAATATGTGAGGGGTTCTACAACTGGGGATGCAGATTACACTCTCTCTGTTGCACTTAGCTGTTATGAAGAAGCTCAAAAAGCTATGAGTGGACTTCCTGCTTGGTCAGAAGAACTACAATCTATAGTTAAAAAGAAAGGATGGGTGTGCAATGAACTAGGACGAAATAGGCTGGAAAGAAAAGATTTGGCCAAAGCAGAAACTGCTTTCATGGAGGCAATTAAGGCATTTAGACAAGTCGAAGACCATACCAATATCATTTTGATCAACTGCAATTTGGGCCATGGAAGACGTGCGTTGGCAGAAGATATGGTATCAAAGATGGAAGATCTCAAAAAACATGCCATCTTCCAAAATGCTTATCTGCAGGCACTTGAGACTGCCAAACTAAAATACCGTGAAGCACTCAGGTTTTACGGATCAGCAAAAACAGAACTACATGCTCTTGCTGAAAAAGTAGATCCTGTTTCAAGCAGTTTGAAGAATGAAGTGAACACACAGTATGCTCATACATATCTGAAGCTTGGCATGCTATTGGCAAGAGAAAATACTGTTGCTGAGGTTTATGAAAATGGTGCTCTCGAAGATTGCACTAGTTCTAGTCTTGGTCAAACTCAGATGGAACACAGAAGGCATGGAATATCAGCAAATGATGCACTTCGAGAGGCTTTGTCTTTATACGAGTCATTGGGTGAGTGCCGAAGACAGGAGGCTGCTTATGCTCATTATCAACTTGCTTGCTATCAAAGGGATTGCTGCTTCAGGTTTTTGGAGTCGGGTCAGAAGAAAAACAGTTTGACCAAAGGTGAAAACAGTGTGGTTCAAAAGGTAAAGCAGTATTCGTCTCTGGCAGAAAGGAACTGGCAGAAGTCCTTGGATTTTTACGGGCCAAAATCACACCCTGTGATGTACCTGAATATTCTTATTGATAGATCAGCTTTGTCATTTAGCCTCTCAAGTTACCTTCACTCCAGTACGGTATGTTTATTGTTTCAACTCTCCTTGTACCTTTTGATGCTGAACATTATTCATCATATATCTGTTACAATAATATTTAATTGTGAAAGAATATTTATATTGGAATTGGTTGGCAATAAACTTATTAATATTACAAATTTTTATTACTAACCATTTATCATGATGCTTGTGGGCCAGCTGCTTGAATCTGCCCTAGCACGCCTTCTTGAAGGACGTTTTGTGTCTGAAATAACAACACTGAAAGTCGATAATCCGGATGTCTGTACAAATTTTTGGAGTCAGCTACAAAAACTCTTGAAGAGTATGTTGGCATTGAGTCGTTCGGCAAAGGGAAACAAATATCCCATCAACTCTCAGCCAACTTCATCTTGTAAATCTGCTGATACACTGTCTGAGCTTTACAAAATGTCTTTGAAGTCTTCTGATTTCAGTCAGTTGCACATAATGCACAGCTTGTGGACATTCAGGGCCGGCCCGACATGTTAGGGGCATAGGCATAGGTGAAATTTAAAATTGGGGCCTCTTTAACAAAAAAAAAAAGACAAGTTATTATTTTAAAGTTTATTTTCTTACTTTTAAAGTTGTAAGATTATTTTTAAGTATTACTAACATATTAATAATTGATGTATAAAATGATAAATTAATTTTCTTTTTCTTTTTAAATTCAATCGTAATATATTTTTATAATATTTCATTTTAAAACTCTTCTCTTAACAAAAGTAAATACGATAATATATATATATATATTGAGATCCAAGTATCGTGAATACAGTTATGTAATTAATATACGTTAACAAATATAATTTTCACTTATTAGAATCAATAAATAGATAAAATGTAATAAGTAGAATATATATATATATATATATATATTGAGATCCAAGTATCGTGAATACAGTTATGTAATTAATATACGTTAACAAATATAATTTTCACTTATTAGAATCAATAAATAGATAAAATGTAATAAGTAGAATATTCTTGATCTTGTAACTATCTTAGGGGTGTGCATTTAGATTACAAGTTTTTGTTATCTAGATTGGTGTGATAATTTCAAAATTTGTATCGTATGCCAAACCCTATTCATATCGATTACTAAACGATATAGTTCCACTAACAAAAATCGAGACGTGTATGCAATTTTGAGTTTTCTTTGTAATAGATTAGTATTAAAAAATGTAGTTTGATTCAAACTCGTTGGGCCTGTTTATTTGACATTTTCCAAAAAAAAAGTGTTTGAAAAAAGTGAGACAAAAACAATTTTTACATTCTGAAATATATTTATATTTTCTCAATTTTTTCAAACTACTATCCTAAAAACCAAACAAATAACAATATTTTTATATCTCTAGAAAAGATCTACCCAAACTCTACTTTGATTTGACTTAAAGTAATATAATTTTTACACAGTTTATCTCATCTAACAAATATGATTTGAGATAAAGTCTTACACATCTTTCGGTACAACTTGAACTCTTCCAAGAAAAGTTACACCCGCCTTATTTCTCAAACCACTCTCTCAAAATTCAAACAAACAACTTTACGTAAATCGATATTATTTCACAAACATCCACAACTCCCAAACTACTCTCCCAAATGAACACACAAGTCCGATGAATATAAATTACATTAAATGTTAAATTTAATGTATTATTGCAAAATTACAGTATCATAAATTTTTTCTTTCAAAATACTAAGATTCAATTAATTAGAAACACTTTTACTATCAATTAACATATAATCTTTATCATTTGACGTCAATAATATAAAATAATTATTTTTACATAAATTAGCTCAACGGAGCTTGCATAACAAACACAAAGAGGATCTCATTATAATGTGTATTGTTAATATTTGTATAAACTATACATGATCAATTAAGTTTGGCCCAATAAATTATGCATGAAGATATCTAGAACATTCTTTTTGCTTATACATGGTTTTAAATTATGGAGGAAACATTCTAAGTAAGTACATAGGAAAAATCTCTCGAGCTTAATATGACAATTTTGTCTAATTATAAGCATCACATGAGAATGCACTCGTATATTGTACGCCGTGTGACATCTAAGTTCCAGCATTGATAAATCAATGTTGAAAAAAATAAGTAATACAAATAACTTTAATATATCGTCAACCTGACTAAACTTTTTTGATTTTTGCTTCACTGATTTGTGTTCTTCCACCTGGTTGTCTAAAGTCTAGACTAATTAAGAGGACTTTCTTTTAAACTTTTAATGCATAAATAAATAATAATAATTCTTCAAAACACCCGGATAAAGTTCTAAAAGCGTGACACACAAGAGAAGTCGAAGGAAATAAATTCGATCATTTCAATGCAAGGGTAATATAGTAAAAGGAATAAAGAAAGGTCGGTCCTTATCCCTTAACGCATAAGAAATAGGAAATATCCGAGAACAAGAATCCCCAAAAAGCCAAATTCAACAAGCCCTTGTAATCTCCATTAAAAAAGAGCAAAAAAGTGATGCAGAAGAACCAGTACCTTTTCCCAACAATCGTGCTAGCACAAGTGATATTGCTATTTTTTTTCTTGATCCCATCTATGGCCACCGTTACATCATCCGAAGCTAAAGTTCACATAGTTTACACCGAAAGACCTGAGGGTCAAGAACCAGAAGATTATCATATCAAGACTCTCACCTCTGTTCTTGGCAGGTAAAATTTCTTTTAATTTTACGTACCGTAAAGAAAGATTCAATTTTTAGTATATAGGAAGAAGAAATCAGTGATTTGGGATGTTGGATGAGTGGAATATAAATGGTCAGGTGTGATGTGAATTCATGGTTCTAAATTTTGAAGGGCTTGTTTGAGTTTTTGTCTTTTTGATGTGTTACTTCAAAAGGATTAGAAAGATTTAATTAATATGAATTTGGTTATAAATGGTAGTACCAAATATGTGAAATGGGTATTAATGGGTTTTTCTTTATCCTATTGTTTGTGTCTTAACAATTTTTTATGGTTAATTTTTTTGGTATGTAAGTGAGGATGCTGCAAAGGAGGCTTTGGTGTACAGTTACAAGCATGCTGCTAGTGGGTTTTCTGCTAAGCTGACTCCAGACCAGGTCTCTCAGCTCTCAAGTAAGTTTGATGGTTTTGTTTTGCTTCTGGCTTTCGATATTAATTGTCTTGATTGAGTGTAGTGGATATATGATTGGCTTATAAGTGTTGATGTTTATGAGTTTGTTCATGGTATCATCTCCTTTTCCAATTTCAGTTTTACATGGTTGTGTTGTGCTCATGTATATATTGTCGTTTAGGCTTATGTTTGATTATTGTCATTCAATTAGTAAAATGATAAGTGAAATGAAAATGTACAAAAAAACGAAATTAGATGTTCCATCATTGATTCAAGGAAAATATTCAAACATCCAAGAACCAAATATATCCTTATGGTTTCTTGTTAGTTCTATTATCTTATCATTTATATGTGTGCGTGCTTGTAGAAGAATCACGTCTTTGCCATTTGTTCACTATATGGTCTTTCATATATGATTCAAGGAATGTTTCTTTAAACACTTATAATTCATGGCCTTGACACATTAGCTTGATAGTAAATCTCCACTTTTTTATGCTCCTCTCCAAACTGAGGGAAGTTCGCTCTATACAATTAGCATATTGGAACTTTGTCATGATTATGTGAATTGATATTTGTCAGAAGTTAAGAAGGCCGTTCTTCAATAATTTGTTCACAAGAATATGTCCTGTTCACATATATAATATGTTGAAGTTGCGAATTTGAACTGCACAATTAGGAAATTGCATCCTTGTAATGTGCTTTGATCAGTATTCATATATAGTAAACTACAGTTACATGGAGTTCTCCTCGAACTTTTATCACTATTCGATGTTATGGATTGGTATAATTCACTGATTGATCAAATTTTGGCATGCAGAGCAAGCTGGTGTGCTTCAGATTGTCCCCAGTCAAACTCTCCACCTGCATTCGGGACCTGGGATGAACGTCTAAAAGATCTTCTTTTACTAATATCAGTACCACTACCTCTTCTTGTATGCTCTCCAATAAAAAGCTCTTTGTTAGCTGTTATATGCACTATCGACACTGAATTACATATTTTGTATGCCCTCTTTTAACATGTCAATAAGTATAGTATCCTACTTCTGAGATTTGTCCGAGTTGAATCTTTTTGGTTCTGGCTCATAACCTTAATCGTTTATTACTGTAAAACGACTTCATACGTGAAAATTACATTTCCTTGAAAGGACTTTTTGTGTGTGTGTGTGTGTGTGTGTTTGAGCTACATGGTGTTCTGCATAACTTTTGGACACTTCCAGTTCCAAAAGGAGTTGAAAATCAACTTGGTGATTTGAGTGATAAATGCGGTTTCTTAATTTCCAGAAATGATAAATGCAAGTTGAGTAGAAGATTAGGAATTCCTCTCTCTGGGTTGCTCAGTGAGAAAGATATCCATTCCAATTAGCTAGATAGAATAAAATTGGCCTTGTTTGGAAGCATTTTGGCTTATTTGTTTCATGGTTTTTTAGTTTTGGAGTGCGAATAAACATTGAAATATGATTTGGATAATACTTTGGGGAAACACGTGGAGTCAATTGATGTTTTGTGTGTTTGAAAATATAAAATTTGGTTCGGATCGGATGTGTTCGCAACGTTGGATTTTGAGAAACATGTATGCCTACTATAGATTTTAGGAATTTAAAAATATGAATATGTATTCAAATGTGTTTTATTTGGATGCGATTTGATGTTGTTTTTTAGCAATAAGTGAGACCTGTTTTCTAATGAATAGGATGATATTTGAAATTTTGGGTTGTGAAAAGTTGAAAATTCTAAAACAACTTAGCCAAAATATATCCGAACAGAACTTTCCACATATTGTCTGAAATCTAACGGAAGATAAGAACTGTATACGATGTTGAACATATCTTTAAAATTTTATATACTATTCTGAACATTAGGCACTACTTTCTATGATTTAAGCACTGACATGATATGATTAGATATGAACATAAAATTATGGTATTTTTAAAAAATTACAAAATACGTAACTACGTGAGGGTTGGGACAGATATCGTGTCTACACGTAGATATTTGGGTTAATTTGTTTATATCCCTTATACTATTATATCCTTTACTTGACTCCCTTGAAAATTTAATTCTTCACTTACTCCTCTTGTACAATTTTATTCTTTACTTGCCCTCCCCTGAGTTAAGTTTTCCGTTTGAAGATGTTACCCTTGACCTATGTGGCAAAAGAAAACATTATCTTTTTAGTTATTTTTTCAATATTACCCTTCATTCAATTTTTATAACCATAGAAGACTCTGTTTATTTAAGGGTAGCATTTTCATCATTTAATATACTCCTATATCTTTCGGCATGCAATTTGCTCATTTCATAAATTTCATTCTTTATTTTTTAGATATTGTATAAATAAATAAAATTTCACCTCATAAAACTCATTTTTCTTACGATTACCTCCTCGTATTATTTCAAATTGTCAAAATGCCACCCATAGTATTTTATACAACAAAATCCCCCATGTTATTTTTGTACAATTGCAATTTCAGTCGATAACAAAAGTTTTAACTTTACAATTAATAGAGGGGGAAGTGAAAGATTAAATTATACAGGGGAGGTAAGTGAAGACTTAGATTATACAGGGGAGATAAGTGAAGAATATATAATAGTATACTATATGGGACAAATTCAACCAAATAGGTCAATTACGTAAATTGCAATTTATAACTAAAAGTCTAAAACATTTCTCACTAATCTATAAAACAAAGTAATCTTATTGTGTTGAAAACATGTTTTGAGTGTTTGTCACACCTATAGCTGTATTGAGGATTGCCTCGCACTATGTCCATATTTCAATTCTGTGTTTATGTTTGGCACAACTAGTGGTTTCAAATCTTTGTCCAAGTCGTATCTGTTCTTCATTAGTATATTCCACACTACATCATTGTATATTTAAATATGCTATTGCATGTATCAAGTCTATAATTTTATTCAGAAATCTATCTTACAAAATGGACTTGTTCAAGTCAATTTCTTTGTCCTAAATCCTACATAACGTATATACTACTATAACATACAAGTTGTCTAGATATAAACCACCCAAGACATGGTACCAAATCAAATAAAAAAAAAAAAAAAAAGAATATTTGAACGTGGATAGATGGCATACAACAATTATATATATTTTCAAATAAAGAAGTGCTAATGGGTGTCAAGTTGGCAACTAACAATTTTTCAAATGCGCAAAATAAAGTGAATCAATCCCCACCGCTTGAAAAAAAAAAGGAATTGGTACATCCGTGTAGTTAAAAGTAATTAAGGAGAAGTTATTTGCATTATATAACTAATTAAAAGAAATCTTATTAGTTAATTACATGACATTATTTGTGTAATCGGATGCACCAAATAATCCATTCCACAAAATTGTATTGATCAATTGCAATGTATTGACTAATTGCACTGAATCGTTCGTATCACGGATGCACCTAATAGTCAACCCCGCCGGGTTGCGTTGACCAAAACACATAAATGTTCGTTCCTACAAATATGAAACAAAAACCATAAAATATGAAACAAAAACCATAAGACAAAATCCTATTCTCACCAACTCAAAAGTCAAAAAAGAAACCAAGAGCAAAATCTCTCTTCTAAAACAGAGGAGAAAAAAAAAAAAACCCAAAAAACAGAGCGATGAACAAAAAATCTTCAGCAGTTCTTCCATACGAAACTCCAAAACTCAGAGATCATTACAACCTAGGCAAGAAACTAGGACAAGGCCAATTCGGCACAACATATCATTGCACAGAAAAAGCAACCGGAATCGAATACGCCTGCAAATCGATCCCAAAACGGAAGCTTTTATGCAGGGAGGATTACGACGACGTTTGGAGGGAGATTCAGATAATGCACCATTTGTCCGAAAACCCAAATGTTGTGAGGATTAAAGGGACTTATGAGGACAGTGTGTTTGTTCATCTGGTGATGGAATTGTGCAGGGGAGGTGAACTTTTCGACAGGATTGTTCAAAAGGGACATTATAGCGAGAAAAAGGCGGCGGAACTGATGAAGACAATTTTACAGGTGGTTGAGGGTTGTCATTCATTAGGTGTTATGCATAGAGATCTTAAGCCAGAGAATTTTCTTTTTGATTCGCCTCATGAAGATGCTAAGCTTAAGGCTACTGATTTTGGCTTGTCTGTTTTTTATAAGCCAGGTATGTTAATGTATGTGTCTGTTAATTAATCCTGGGTTTCAATTTATTTTTTACATAAAAATTGCATATTATTTAATTAAATGAAGTGATCTCAAGGTGAATTTTACTCTTCAGGGCAATATCTTTCCGATGTGGTTGGAAGTCCTTACTACGTCGCGCCTGAAGTATTGCACAAATACTATGGACAAGAAAGTGATGTATGGAGTGCTGGTGTTATACTCTACATTTTACTAAGTGGCGTTCCGCCTTTTTGGGCAGGCAAGTGTCTATGACTTCTTCACAACATCCTTTATTTATTGCTTCTCTTCTTAATACTTAGTATATGTTAAATCTTGCAGAAACCGACGGTGGAATCTTCAAACAGATAATGAAAGGAAAAATCGATTTTCAATCTGAACCGTGGCCTCACATTTCAGACAGTGCAAAGGATCTTATAAGAAAGATGCTTACAAGGGATCCAAGAAGTCGAATTACTGCTCATGAAGTCCTATGTGAGTCATATATATATATATATCCTTAACTTAATTCGTGTGATTCTTGTTAATTAGTTGCTTCATATTTCATTTTTATGAATTTTGGTTATGTAATAATTTAATAGGTCATCCTTGGATTGTGGACGATAATGTTGCACCCGACAGACCTTTGGGGTCTGCTGTGTTATCGCGGCTAAAGCAATTCTCAGCCATGAACAAACTTAAGAAGATGGCCTTACGTGTAAGTTTATTTATCCGGTTTTGTTAAGTTTTAAATGGGATAATTACTTCAACAATTTCTTGAGAAAAATATGTTTGTTGAATTGTTTCTATGCAGGTTATAGCAGAAAGCCTTTCAGAAGAAGAAATAGGAGGACTAGGACAGTTGTTTAAAATGATCGATACAGACAGCAGTGGAACAATAACGTTTGAGGAACTGAAACAAGGTTTGAAAAGAGTAGGATCAGACTTAATGGAATCGGAAATCAAGGAAATAATGGAAGCGGTATGCATGTTTATAATTTAATCTCAACTCTAATTTCAATCCAAATTAATTTCTTGATTTCGTTCTTTAAATTCTTGCAGGCTGATATTGACAATAGTGGAACTATAGATTATGGTGAATTTCTTGCTGCAACTTTACATATGAATAAAATGGAAAAGGAAGAAAATTTGCTTGCTGCTTTTTCTTACTTTGACAAAGATAGCAGTGGTTATATTACCATTGATGAGCTACAAAATGCTTGTAAGGAGTTCGGTTTGGGAGAGGTCCATCTTGATGACATTATTAAAGAAATCGACATAGACAATGTAAGTTCTTTAAATGGTTAAGCTAATTAAGTTTCAATTTCAATGTATGTTTAAAAGATCATATGGATGCTAATAATAATAGTACTTCAATTATATGCAGGATGGGCGTATAGATTATGGAGAATTTGCGACCATGATGAGAAAGGGTGACCCGGGGCTTGGTTCGAGAACAATGAGAGGCAATTTGAAGTTTAACTTAGAAGATGCCCTGCAAGGTAAAACCGAGGTGCAGCAAGACTAATGAGGATGATGTTTTTGTAAGGTTTCTTGTTAACGAAATCGCTTGTTAGAAGAAGAGATTTTACGACTGAGAGAACTTAGTACATTCACTAGGATCAATCTTGAATATATATGCACTTGTTTGGAAACAATCCCGCGACGTATACTATCCTTTTCGGGTGAAAAGTAACTGTCTAATTTAAATATCAAATGTATTAATTTTTTTGCTGCCATCGATGAAGTTGATTGTCATTACAAGTTTCTATTCTGTATTCTTTAAATATGTTTTTCAGTGAAAAGGAATATCTTGTTGTGAAATTATATTTATTAATAACGTTTTGTAGTTTGTACGCCCCATGATATCTACTATCTTCATATCTTGACTCTCGACAAATTCAGTAACTTTACCTCTCCTGAGAAGATTAAACAAAAGAAAGTACATATTTTTTTTTAATCAAACTACTTAACATTATTGTCAATTGAAACAATTTTACTTACAATATCATATTAAGGAGAACCTTTGGGGTGGTAAATCCAATTCATAAACCGTGTTGTTATGTCTTTTGTTCATTTCTTATAAAATTGTTAATGTATCCACATTTTAACCCGAGTTGGGAATGATCGCATTAAACTCTAGTATTATTTTACTAATTACACATATTTGATTTTGAACTACCCAAATAAATTATTTTTCACTATCAATATGTCTTGTGTTAAATTATGGGTTAATGGGAATTTACCCCTGTGATATTCATAATATTCAATTTACCTCCATGTAATTTGAAAAAGAGTAATTTACACTCTTGTAAAAAATTTAAAGAAGGAATTTATCCCCTTGAGCCGGAGAGTGTAACTCACTTGCCAAAATTGAGAGTGGCATGAAATGTGTTTTGTAACACAGGGGATAAATTGCCACATTTATCATAACACAGGTGGGTAAACTTCCACATATCATAACACAGGGAGGTAAAATGCCACATATAAAAATTTCAGGGAGACAGTGTGAAACTTTTATAAAATTACAGGGGGGTAAAATGCTCTTTTTCATATCGCATGAATGTCAATTGAACATGATGAATATTATAGGAGGCAAATTATCATTAACTCGTTAAATTATTATGTATCGTATTAAAATTCAGTTTTTGTTTCATATTTCGTCAATAAATCTTCCTAATTAATCAGTTGGACTGAAATGTAGATTAAAATTGATTACCCAATACATCATTTAGTAAACAATGCATGATTTATTCTTGTTTATATGTAATAATCATTTATAATGCAATTATCGTTTTTCTCAAAAAAAAAAAATATAATGCAATTAAAAATTATGTAGTATTTATCAAATACATAATGAATATTCATGAATCATAAAAGGCCCATAATTTATACCCGTAGGGCAAATGTGTCATTTCATACCAGCAGAACGGATAGGATATGGAAATTTCTTTTTTCATCCCAAAAGCAATCAACTAAAGAGTTTACAGTCACCCCCAAAGCTCTGAAAATGGCAGCCCTTTCGCTGTTTTCATCTCTCACACCAAAATTCTCTCACAGTCAGCAAAATCCAACACCCATTTCTTCAAAATTCAATCTTTCTTCTTCTTTCCTCTCACATTCTCTCTCTTCTCTCACGCTCAACTCACGCACACCACCACACACACTATCTTTTGTCCCCAAATCAAATGGTACAGACACTGAAGTTGCTTTAGCCGAGCCCGAAAACCCGGAAACCCAGCCCGTTATCGAAACAGCACAGCCCAAGCGCGAGGAAGTCTTCGCTGTGGTCATGGTAAGTATTTCTGGGTAGAGACTCTATATGTGTTTCTGCTGAGACTGAAGTTATCGATGACTGGATTTTAATTAATTGCAGTAATATTGTTTTCTATTAAGAAATCATCGCATTCCTGTAATTTTATTGCTTATAGGTTGATAATTATTTTATTTCATAACAAACCCGTAGAGTTTGGATTTAACCAGTTACTTCTTATGTTTGATATTGTTTAGGTTGGAGGCCGACAGTATATTGTATTTCCTGGACGTTTCATCTACACACAGAGGCTTAAAGGTGCAGATGTAAACGACAAGGTAATGAAATTATATAAATCTTTGTCTTGATTACCTTTTGTGATATTGTTCTATGTTCTCATTTTGTGATATTGATTTCACAAGGAAGGCTTTATTTGATACATTGGTGTGAATTTACATTGTGAAACCAGTTTCTTAATCTCTCCTCAACCTTGTCTTTTATGCTTTAGATTGCTTGTTACTATTATAAAATTGGCAGAAACACAATTGTTTTCTTAGTTGTTATGAAGGGTGGAAATATGCCAAAAATTAATTAAATGAGGTGCAGAGGAGCTCTGTGTACAACTAGTTACTGGTTGGCAAACTTAATTTGATGCTTGAGCTTAATATCTGCTAATTTTGGGACATGAATAGTTACGAGATTGTATCCACTTTCCCATTTCTAGCATCTATTGGCATTTTTGTGTATCTATCTGAAAAGTTCTGTCTTTTGTTCCTTTCATCACGTCTGGCTACAGGACAGTAAGATCCTTGATACTTAATGAATATCGGGATCTTGTGGCAGTAGTTTTTTGTAAACTAGTATTCTTTATGTGATGCGTATATTAATATTTAATCTTCGTACAGATTACCTTAAACAAAGTCTTGCTGGTGGGGACAAAAACAAGCACGTATATTGGAAAACCAATTGTGCCAAATGCTGCCGTCCATGCTATTGTTGAAGAGCAAGTATGATACCATTCATCGTGTTTTCTTGTAAACTTGTTATACTTCTGATAAACTGCATCATATCTCATTGTTGCCTTGCCTTGTAGACATTGGATAAGAAAGTCATTGTCTTCAAGTATAAGAAGAAGAAGAACTACCGAAGGAACATTGGTCACAGACAGGTATCACAATTCATAATGTGTTTATATCTCAATCAAATCGAATAATTATACAGAAAGTCGAGTTTTTTAAGAAGCATGTTGATTATATCACATTGTTGCCAACATACGAATTTTTCTAAATTAAGATACATTAGAATTTGATTTCTAAATTTGTATGCTGAAAGTTAAATTCTTATAACTTATGCAGCCTATTACAAGGATAAGAATAACAAGCATCACTGGCTACCAAGACTCACCTTTTGTCACTCTTTAGTAGATTACACCATTTTAGTCCACATTTTGGGGTGACCGACAAATTTGTACTATTGTTTATCCCTTCTTCTATTTCATTGCTTTCTTTTTCGAGAAGATGTATGTTGTATATGCTACGAGCCTTATGGCCACTACGAAACTTTTAGCCTGAATACGCATGTGCAATTTATTTGAGTGTAAGATTGGCTCTGTAGACGGCATTGGAAGCTCATATTATGTAGACTGGTAAAAAATTATTTTCTTAAGTACAAGTCTTTGCAGCTATTCTTTCGCCATATTTAGAACTTTTCAAGCCATTTTTAGTTTTCCATCTATTAAGCACGAATGCACAATAATCTTGAGCATTTTTAGGTTTGATAAGCTTTTGAGCGCTTAGTGAACATAAAGTTCAAGTCAATTGGATACTAGAAAGAATCTATGTTGTATAAAATTTAATTTAACCATTAAGTTGCTTTAAAAGAGATCTAAGATGATATATATATATATATATATATATATATATACAGACTTTAAATTAGTAATGTTGAATAGTTTACAAAAGTTAATGCTAAGAAAATTAACATATGAAAAAGGTACTGTAAATTAAAAACTCTCAGATGAGATTTCAGCTCTATAGTTAAATATGAAATTAAACATCTATACTTTATCCTCTAACTTAACGTCTAACAAGTACCAGAACAACTTAAAAAAATTGTCATCTGGAATTCCATACATATCATCACTACAAATTCGCGAATTAGTCATTTGATTTTCCCCAGCAGGGTTTTGTGTTATCAGGAAATTTAAATAAAGCCAAGAATAGCAGGGTTTGGAACTTCATGTGTATCCTGGAAGAAGAAAAATCCTCCCATTCTATATACTATATCGCAGATTCTATTCATAAATTCGCTTCCTCTTCAGCAGGGTCGGAATCAATAATAAGGACCCAATGAGGAAAAGTAAGGCCAACGTCTTAAAGTCGTATAGATCTTTAACTGACTTGAGATCACCAAGCGCAAGCCCAGCCTGATTATTGGAAAACAGAGGAAAAGGCCATGTCAAGTGCACAACAGATGTACAAATAAACAAACTGGAATTAAGAGAAAGAAGAGAGAAGAAGCAGTTGCAGTAGAAGAAGAATCTGTTGATCTTAATCAATTTATGGTATTTGCCTATTCCTTAGAAGTATAGATAATCCCCATTCCCCACCGGTATCAGAGACGAGAACTAATTATTCTATTTAAATATGCTTTTCGTGACAAATGACCCTGAAGATACTATGTTGCATAATGAAAGCATATAAAAGTTACCCCTGATAATATAGAACTGAAAATCTAGTTTTCCCTATTACTAGGAAGTACCACCAATTCAACTATTCTATATATCTTTATAATGGCATATAGCAACATGGTCAATATAACTGAGCTTTCTCGAGTGCTAATAGATAAAAATAGTCAATAAGAAAAGGGAGAAGTCTTACTCTGACAGTAATATAAGATGCTGGAATAAGACCAATAACAGTTGCTAGGAAAAAGGTATGAAATGGTATATCAACAATTGGTGATGCTAAATTGATAAAAAGGTTTGGTAATGTAGGGGTAACTCGTAAAAAGAGCATGTAATTGAGCAACTTCTCTCTCCGTTTTGCTATCTGTAATCAAAATTCACATCAGTCAGGTGCCAAAATCAGAGTTGGGGAAAGACTGAAGAAGAGTGGTATGAAAGAACAAACCTCTCCCTGAAAATATCTCAGCTTTTCAGGCCACAACCAGCTAACAATGGGTTTTCCAATCAGTTTAGATAGAAAATAGCAGGATGATGCACCAGCGGTGGCATTGAATACGACCAAGAAAATGCCTCTAACAACACCAAAAAGTGCTCCAGCTAGCAAGGACATGAAAATTGTTCCAGGTATCATAAATGTCTGCATGAATATGTATGTTGAACAGTAACCCAGCGTGAACTTTGCTGGGTATACCTGAGCATATGTTGCAAGATGATCTCTGGAGCATAATAGAAAGTGTCACTCAGTGGAGAGTTATTTGATAACTAAAAATAAATGCCACATTCTAAGTTGATGAAAGTCGCAAAAAACAGTAGTAACATTAGAACATTAAATAATGACTCAGTCACTCAGGTCCATGATTAAAGATACCCAGTTATATGCAAGAAGTCAGACAACCTAATGCTATAGTCCTCCCTTATTAGGTATTTGGAATGGTATCATTAACTATGAAATGGCATGAAATACTACACATGAAAGTATGTGAATGATCAAACGACTAAATATGTCAAATGCAAAATCGAGGAACCATATTGTACTGAAATGGGAAAAGGAGACAATTTCCAGTACCACATCCTTAAAAAGATATAGGGGAGGAACTGTAACTTCATTTGACTCTTTCCAATATACTTGTTCATCAGAAGAAGATTGAATGGGTGGTGCAGTGCAGCCAATAGTAGCATGGGAACTGATAGAACAAAAATGCACATCTTTAACTATTATACTGAAATGGGAGGTAAACAAATTTTTGGAAGCTATGAGAATTCACAATTGAGAGACAATGAGAAGGATACACCATAAGAAATTAACAATATAGGATGAACGGTGGAATCAAAAACCATTCCGGCCCATACTCTTGTTATTTCCTCAAATAATGAGAGCAAATGGGTGGGTTATCTACAGAGTGGATCTTTACAGTGTCAGTACCTTCGCTCGTCAATGCAATATTACAACATATTCCTTGTGCTTATCTTACTTCATGTTGAATCACACTATTCCATAGATTGGACGAGAATCAGACAATAGAAAAGGAGAACTTGTCTAATCAATATGTATTTCACTCCCAATTAGAAACAAATGCATTTCTTTCGCTAGATTGTTCCTCAGTATCTCCTTATTACTAATTACACATCCATTATGATCTTCTCTTTAAACACCCAAAAGCTCATTATACGATAGAAACAAACAAAGTTTCTTCCCACGATCGTATATCTTGTGTAACCTTTTTAAACTTAGAACATAATTACTAAATAAACAGAATAATTCAAGTGTAATTCTCATAGCTCATCAAAAGCAAATTGTGTCAAGATCAATTTTATACTACGAAAGCAAACAAAAATCTCAAAAGTTCTTCCAAGGTAATCCAATAAAAAAAACAACTTACTTGAGCAATCTAAGATCAGCGAGCGAGCGAGGCAGCTTTAACATCTCAAGCTCAGCGGCAGGCATAGTAAGGTAAATGCACAACAGTCCAGTGGAACATAACAAAAATACCCCTAAAGCGGCAGCAAATTCCCACCGCGAGAGCGGAAATCTATCCGCCTTAAATGTCTTCCCCGTAGGTGACTCAACATTAATCTCTTCATCCTTTTCCAACGGCCGTCCACCACCAATATCCACCACCAAGCTCCGCGGCGCCGCCATTGAAAGCGATGCTGCTGACGTGGACAAAGATTGCAGTAAATTGCTTGGGAGCGATGAGCAGCGCAGGATTTTAACCTTCATTGTAGTAATAAGCGAAATTAAATCTAAATTGTATTTCAGGTTGGCTCATTGCTGCTACTATTGACGAATTTAAAGCATTGAGATTGTTAAAAGAAAATTGGAGCTAAGATTGTTGAGCAATTTGATTGAATATTTGGAATCGATTACGCAAAGAGATCAGGAGAGATGGAGAGGGTGAATGTGATGAAAGATCCAAACCCTAGATAGAAACTGGAAACGATTTATCAATTTCTCTAGGATTTCCTTTTTTTTTCTCTGTGCAGCAGAGAAAGGGAAATTTGATCAAGGAATTAACTATTGTAAGAAAGGAGTCAATGGTGAGGCGTAAAATGGATTATATGCGGAGAAATCGCTCTTCTGTTTCTTTGAAGTTTTTTGAACACGAAGAACGTGTTTTTCCGGGATGATGAAATATATGTGACATCATTCACTCTTTTAAGTAAACGAGTTGAGCTAAATAGAAAAAATATATGCAATATTTATTTTTTATAATTCTTTTCCCGAATTTGATATTGTGTTTAAATTTGACTCAACTCAAGTAAACTTTAATCAAACCAGCAAACACTAATCGAGGTCAACTGAACAAATTAAGTTATTTTCAATCGAGCTTGAATCAAACTTTGAACAAATTTGATATGTTATGTTCATCAAATCATGTTCAAACATTATTTAATAATTGAACTAAGTCTAGTGTTGATTTGTTATGTTCATAGTATATCCTTGCATGAAATAGACTTGACCGAACAAAGGGTCGATTATAGCTTGTGTGGTTCGAGTGGTCCCGTCATATGCACGAACAACTGTAGTAAAACAAGAAAGATATATTTGTTTGTTGGCGTAACGAAAGAACTATCGGATGGTAGGCCTTAACTAACTGCTTTCATACTTAGAGAAGGATTTGCTGCTTTCACAAGAATTAGCCCAAAAAGGAGAAAACCAAAACTCTTCTATCAGTTAGCTGTGATGGAAAAGAGAATAAGTACTACAAGAAACAACAAGAGGTTTTTCCTAAAAAGAAAAAAAAGAAGTTGGTTAATCACCATGAATTTTCAATTTTATAGAAAATAGATTTCATTAACTTCCACCACCTAATTACATGCAGACCTCTTTTAGTATTACAGATTGTCATCAACAGAACAGAAATCAGAAAATTTTATTTATGAAACTTAACAAATTACTTTATTGCCAGAAGAACAATGAAGAAAGATCTATTCGTCGTGAGACTCCAGGCGAACCGGAAGCCCGTAAACTGGTGTAGGTGAAGCATAGAACACAATCTTCTCATTAGGAATTGCCTTTTCAAGTTTAAACCTTGTCACCACATTGTGCATAAAAACCAAAACTTCAAGCCTAGCATATTCTTTTCCAGGACACATTCGAGGTCCTCCCCCAAACGGCACAAACGTATAAGGAGCCGGTCCACTTCCCTCAAACCTTGACGGGTCAAACTTCTCCGGTTCAGGAAAGTATTTTGGATTCTTGTGTGAAGAATGTACTGTCCAAAACGTCTACAAGTCGGACATAAGAATAAGCATATATAGGACACATTGTTTGAAGATAAATTCATTAAGAAGTACGTCTTTAATTAAATGTACCTTCCATCCTTTAGGGATGGTAAAACCGGCATAGGTGAACTCGGTTGTCGTTTCTCTAAAAGCTCCTTGAGCCGGTGGTGTTAATCTTAGCGATTCCCGTGCCACGTTCCATGAATATTTCATCTTTTCAATGTCTTCCCAAGTCAATAGCTCGTCAGGACCTTTTGATTTAGCAATCTCCATTTGTTCTATAAAAGAATGACCTCAAGATCAGTTAAAAATTCATTTAGTCTTTATTTAGTTTAAGATTTATACATACCTTTCAGAACTTCATCATAGATATGAGGAAGGGAAGCAAGATAGTTCATGACAGAGGTGACCGCGGAGCTTGTAGTTTCGAAGCTGGCCACTAGCAAGCCAATAATATTGTTTGAAATTTCCATTTCACTCAAAAATTGACCATCTTCATCTGTCACAAGTAGCATTTTCGACAATAGATCTCGTCCCTCGGTTTCTTTATTCTCTATCAGCTCCTTCCTTCTCCTCTTGATGATATTCATTAGCTCTTCGCGTACCATTTTGCCTCCTTTGATAGCACGGTTATAAGCAGTTCCGGGTAAGTCGATAGGAACAGAGAACATCCCGTTAGTCACAAGACTAAAAGGATCTGCTAACTTCTTTATATGCTCTGGATCAGTTACACTTAGAAATAATCTACAAGCCAACTCAAAGGTGTACTTTTTTGATAAAGGGAAAACCTTCACTACTGAATTAGGCGTCCAGTCGTGATCCATATGCTCGCGGGCCAAGGCGTCCATTACCGGTATGTATTGTTTCAAGGCTTCGGGTTTGAGAATGTCGTGGTGAAAGCTACGTTTTAGAGCCGAGACTTCTTTTAAGTTGCTTTCGACAAATTCAGGGAATAGTAAAGCCTTTTTCATTGACTGTGGCCACCAGGAGGTGAGGAGTTTGTTTTCGTTCGTGAAGAGAAACTTGTTGCCTTGAGCACCGCAGAAAATTGCCATTTTCTCGCCTAACAAGGAGGTTCGGAACACTTCTGGTGAGTATTTCTCCATTCTATCTTTGACGAATTTTTGAGGGCCTAATAAGGCAAACTCTAGATTTTCTCCTAGCAGTGGCCAACCTTTTGAGCCGGGCGGGTGGTTTTTCATGTTGTTAGAGCCGTTTTTACGAAGAAACGAGATAAGATAGAGGGAGATTGGAAGAAGTACAAGAGGAAGAACATATGGTAAGAAGGCCTCCATGGTTAGTTCTTTAATTGATCGAATTTAGAACTTGTGAATGTTGGAAGCAGAAGTGAGTATGCTTAATGACGTTAGGACTTTGAGTATATATAGGTTTGAAAGGCTTCAAAGGGTTTGAATAGTGGCCTACTTTTCTTATGAGACAAAACAAAGTATATTATCTGAAAAGGATGTAGTATAGTATTGGTGTTGCAGCATTTTGAGTCATGACAAAATGTGGTATTTGAGATTACCCCCCCCAAAAAAAAAAAAAAGGTGGCATTTGAGTTGAAATGAGAATAATATTGCTCCTTTTAATATTTTTCATTCAAGTTTTTTGTCCTGTTAAGATGCAAATAAGTATATCATAATCTGCATGTTTTTTGATGTTATAGAATCTTCAATAAAATTAGAACAAGAAATGGCTTTTCAGGGCTGTGGACAAGATTCTGGGCCTTGGCTTTAATTGGAAATGGGAACTGAGATGTGATTAACAGGGATAATATTTCATCCATGCTATATGTATACTTTTACATAGCAAAATTAACTAGTTTTGATACATTAATATCAATTATATTATTGTCCAATGAAATATGAAATTTAACTTGATATGTATTCATATTCAAAAGTACAATCCTTCCCCGGAGAATCAAGGGATACGAAAAGACACTCAACCGCATTATGCAACGTTTGCTCAAAACTTTCATTTGAAATTTTGATTGCATAGAATTTCATGTCCGATCAAATAGTAGGCACAATCAAATATTCGACACGAAATCCCAAATCCGATTAAATTTTGAAGCCTTGTTTTGTAAGGATAAGAGTTTTTGTGCCAAATATTTAATAATACATAAAAGATTTATGCAATAAATATTTCACGGGATAGTTTTATACGGGGCCGATCTTATGATTTTGGGGGCATAGGCAAAAATTATAATAGGGGCCTTTACGTGATTTTTTATGTATTTTTTTGGGTGCTTTTTAAAACACGAACAAATGGAATCAAATTTTTAGCATGTGGGGATGAATTCAAAATACTGACACATCTTAACATTTTTTTTATATACTGCTATTTGTTAATAGCACGATAACACATACTCCTTTCATCCCATTATTTTTAATTATTTTTACTCCATTAGTTAAAGTAATCGATCAAAATTTTTAATATTTTAAGTGATTTATCATATTATTCATATTTATGGTGTATTGAACTTTTTAAATATAACTATATATGATGTCATATGATATTATTAACTTATTAATAAAATAAATAAATAAAATTATTTATTATAAATTTTATAAATTTAATCAAGTTGACTGGTCAACTGTACTAAGGGAAAGTATTAAAAATTATGTTATCCCATTTAAACACACAGATAAAAAAATTATAAATATATATTAGGCAAAAAGAGATATGTTGCAGTTTATCTAGAAATAGAAAAATTAAAAATTTCTCTAACAAAATTGAATATATGTTATTTAGTTGTCCATGTAGAAATAAATTAAGAAAGAGTAAAGGGTGAATACCACTTTTAGTCCTCCCTCTTATGTTTTTTTAACATTTGAATTCCCACTATCAATTATTTATTTCATTGTAATCATTCTCAGTTGATTTCATGAAGGCGTCGAGTCGCCGACGTCACGTGATTTGCACATGACTAATATGATGATATTTTCGAAAAAATCAGGAAAACATATTGATTTGTGTTGATAAATCAATTATGATTAGATAGTCAAATTTAATAAACTTAGAAGTAAGGATCATAAAAGAGTTCGAATTGTTTTGTGTTGATCAATGGCAAACATGATAATTGATGAGAAAAATTATTTTGTTAATAATTCGAGTGCGTCTATGGTTCGGGCCAAAATATACACAATTAAACAAGTGCATTGGTCCAAGAAGCCTTTTTTTTTTTTTTGATAAGAAGCCAAAATTTACACAATCATGAATAAACAAGTTCATTGATGTAGATATTATCTTGTAAATAATTGGAGTGTGTAAGATGGTTTTGAGCATATCTGTTTCTGTGCTAACTATGAAAATATAGGGCTTGTTTGTAATAATGTCAAATGAAGTATCCAAGGCCATTCCTAAAATTCATACAAATAAAAGAATTAAATAAACTTGAACAGTTTTTCGTTAATTTTTATTTTTAAATTTTAAATTTTAAAAAGAAGAAATATTTAATTATGATAACGAAAATACTACTTGATTAGATTTTTTTTAAAAGAGTTAATTTAAACATACATCTGAAATAATGCTCAATACAACATTAATAATAACTTATGATGCACGAATACTTCAAAAAATTACAAAATACCGTGTTGGATACTTCTCGGATACGATACTCCTCGGATACTCGTGGGATACGTATTCGACACTCCACATGGCGTGTCGGTAAATATAATTAAAAAGAAAAATTGGACATATGTATCACATATTTATTTAGACGTATCTAACACATTTCATATTTTGAATTTTTGCCAAGTTGCCACAATTGGTAAGAACAATGTAAGACGCCAAACCACACTTTGTATTATATACAACTGCAGTACAAGATAATTTATCTATAACGGGACATTTTTTATTTCAATATGTATGAATATATAAATATATTATTTTACTTATTTCAATTTGCATAAATATATATTTTTTAGATCCGTATCCATGTCGTATTGTATCAGATTATTTAAAATTCGTATCGTGTCGTATTCGTATCACAGTATCCGTATCCGTGCAACATAGATAATAAGTGTCGTTGTTTTCATTAATTATGTTAGTCATTGTTGTTTTCCGTTAATTATGTTTAGTCATTGTTGATTTTCTTATTGGGGTTCACATTGGGGTTCAAGAGATAAAGATTGGAGATGAGTGCAAGGGTAAGAGGGCAAGGACATCTGGGCAAAATGGGTCAAAGATGCAAGAGGGAAGATGCAAGAGGGCATAAAGTTCAGTTGGAGATTGCCTAGAAATTATCTCTTTCCAAGAAAAGAAATTAATTAAAAAATGGTAACATTAATTATATGGATATAATAGCCTTTTCCATTTTATGCTTTCATCTTAATTGCACATTCAAATTAAGTACCTAAGAATTATTTCTTTCCAAGAAAAGAAAATAAAAGAAAATAAAAAAAATGGTAACACGAAAAATATGGATATAATAGCAATTAAGATTTTTCTATTTTATACTTTCATCTTAATTGCTATTATGTCCAAATTATTCATGTTACCGTTTTTATTTTTATTTTTCTTTCTGATTGGCTCATTTACAATTGTTCTATAAAATTATTCAAATTTATACGTTCAAAGCAAACGTTTTTGGCAAGTTATCCAAACATGAAAAATAAATTTATTGTCCTCTTAAAACTACAATATTAGAAAAATTCCAATTTGGGTTGTACATATTAGTTCACACATAGTTCAGGAATTACAAAATTACCGAAGAATAATGAAAATATCTAAGAATTATATTTTTAAAAGAAAAAGGGAAAAAATTTAATATATTACACAAATCAGTGGTATGAACCGTTCATGTACAACATTAACATTGATGGAATCTGATTCAAGTTTATCAATTACGGCCGGAAAAATCAAATTAAAGATTGCAACAATATTTCTCACAAAATCTGTTGAAGATTATCGCAATCAATAATGGCTGATTAGATGAATCAATTAATTATTGATTACATTTTCTTTCAGGGCAGAAAAAAAATTGTATAAAAGGCCATGATACTGTGGCTTTAATCTCATACGAAGGGAAAACACTACACCTTACCTATAATGTCTGAATTTACTTGTGATAGTTTCTCTTGCAGCAGTAGAAAATGTTGTGCCATTGCCATGGGTGGTAAATATATACTAGTCTTTTTTTTTTTTTCCCTTTATATAAATATATATCAAATTACATTGTATTTCAATTTATAATTTATTATTCAAATTCTTTTATTAGTTACAGGCCATAAATACGAATGGCCGGAAGTAGTTGGCTTGGACGGATTGGAAGCCAAACGAATAATCATAAGTGAAAATCCAAAATTGACAGTCCACATCATCAGACCCGGTTATGGTTACATCTTTGATTTTTGCTGCAACCGGGTTAGGGTTCTAATCGATGGATATGGAAAAGTTGCAAGCACACCCATGATAGGTTAATTAAGTGGTTTTTTTGCCAGTCATAGTGGATCGGTCCATTCTTGAAGAAATTAAGTTGAGAAAATCATTAGTTAATTAGTTCACAAATAATTGTACTAGATAGAGCATATTTGTAAAACAACTGCTCAAAGAGTATGGACTATGGTTGAAGAAGAATAAAATTTACTATATGATTACCTTTTTCTTTAATTTTATTCGCTTGTTTACTAAGAATAATAAGTTACTTATTCTTGAAAAATCATAAAGTTGTATGGAGCGTTAGATGTTGTTAGAATTCATCACATGGTTTGGGCTAAGTCCACTTATATGGCTTGGGTCTAACTCAACCCCAAAAGCTAATTCGTAAGGTGATGGTTGCCCAATACCTTATAAGGTAGAATTAACTATTGTTTTCAACTAATGTGGGACATTTAATCTCAATAAATGCCAACTAGCATTTGTTTTTCAAATATATATATTTGTGAAGAACCATTTAAAATAGGTAATAGTTGATATAGCCGAGGCAAAAATCATAATGCCAGAACAATTTTTATTTAAATTCTCCACGGTACCCTTTTTAACTCACTGAGTCAACCCCTCAAAATTTTATTACTCAACTATAGTGACTGATATTTGGCCATTTCCAGCCGAAGGGGGAGGCATGCAACAGCCCCCCCAGATGGCCAAGCAGGCATTCGGGGGAGTTGCCTGCCTGCAGGCGGCTCCTGGATGCATACGTCCAACCTTCCTTTTTTTTTTTATTGTTTTTGTTTTAAAAGTTAATTAATTTAAATGTATAAAAAATATATAAAAACATTTTAACACTTATTAATTATGATTTAATGTTTTTCTTTAAAAAAAAAAAGCTTAACCATAATTTTGAAAGATATAATGTTTTCTCCTTCATATTTATACTACTAGAAAACCACTCAAACACATTTGGTGTTTTTTCTAAGGTTTTTGAAAACACAAGAAAGTTTGACTTAATAAAAATTTCACATGGTAGTTTCTTGCATGTTTAGCATAACATAGGGGAGTATTTTGCATTTACCCCGTGATCTCAGGTTATTTACATGTCTGTTGAAACTTTGAAGATTGATTCTTAAGAATTTCTGTAAATTTTGAAAAAAAAATCAGTTGTATCCCTTTTTTTTTAATTTTATCAAGGACCAAACTTGTTACTTTATCGTTTCACGACAAGTCATCAGGTATTACAACACGGCTTTATCTTATTTAAATTCATGGTAGATTATTCTTGCAGAGAATGAACATCATGTCACGGGGAAAATGCAAGATACTCCCCTGTGTTATGCTAAACCTGCAAGAAACTACCCTGTGTAATTTTTATTGTGCCAAACTTCCTTGTGTTTTCAAAACCCTGCAAGAAACACCAAATTTATAAAAAAATAGGTCGTTTTGGATCGACATATTTCAAAAAACCATTTTTAAAATACTTCAAGTTGGTCCCTACAACCTCACGCAATAAAAATTTCACAGGGTAGTTTCTTGCAGGTTTAGCATAACACAGGGGAGTATTTTGCATTTACCCCTCATGTCACCCATGGCTTTGCCACTTCCGCATCTGTCACCGAATACAATCGGTTCAATAATCTGCCTACGTGAGATAATAATTCCTTGTTTTCTTTTTAATTTTTATTTTAATTGCATAAAATATAATTGCGTTTAACAAAATGTTAGCACGAAACCACTTTTACATCCAAAACAGTGGGAAAATGAATGGGTTTGTCTCCTACGCCCATATGCTGCAACTAACATTAAATTGGTTTCATTTGTTGCTAGGAAAAGGAATTCCTTACAACATTTTGCAAAAAATATAAGGGAAAATTATCTAATAAAATTAATACATGAGTGTATTTGTGCAAGTTTTTCAAAACATGAGTGAGTTTTATTTCACAATCGATCGAAATTTCGATTTTTTCTAGTGGTGTTTAGAAAAGACACGTATATAAAAACAAGTCAGTTTGACATTTATATCACAATTAATGATCAACATATATCACAAAATAATTAATACTTGATTAGAATACTCCAAGAATTTACAAGAAAAGCTTTAATTCAGTAATTGTGGATATTTGGTAAATTTAAAATATTCTTTGGTAATCTGAAAATACTCCAAATTAATATCAATATATAATGCACAATATATAATAGATGAGCACTAGAAAACAATGCCTAAAAATTTAGAAAACGTACCACTCTAAGATTCACATTGATCATGTTCAAACTATGCTTATTGATTGCACAGTAGCTAAGCAATTTCAAGTACCGTTCTTTCCCGTAAGACAATTTGCATGTTTAAAGAAATTATCATTCGGAAGAAACACTACTAATCTCGATCATCATCATCATCGTTATCTTTTTTTTTTTTTTTTTTTTTTTGGCAAAACAAGAGATTATATTGCTGAATGAACTTCAAATACAGCATGATATACAACTGAGATTTATGAACCTTTACTTCTACCAGTGAGCTTAACAATTCAATTATTATTGACATGTATAAACCTTGAACTAAAGAAACTCAAACTATTAATTAATTACAACATTTATAAGCTAATCTTCATTTTCTGCGAATATGTCATTTGGTTGGCCATATTCTTTATTTCCAGTTTGTGCTTTATAGGAATCAATACAATTTTGTGATCCCCAACATGAAATTGAACTTCAAGAATTTGTATCTTCTTCCGGACTTTAATATCCTACTACAATGCTCAAGAAAACGCCCATAAAGACTGAAAATAGCATTAATTTAAACCTTTTAAACCAGGAAATACGATCATTTGCAGCACCCAGAATCCAAGCTCCCAAACCACTCATTCCAGATATATACGTACGGCAAGAGGATGGGCAACCAGTCTAGCTATCCACCATTGATCGCCGCCTATGTTTGCCCAAGTACTTATTCTCTCCATCTATCATATATTCTATCATAAGTTCGTTTACAAGTTTTATGACTCCTCTCAAGATGCATCTGTCTAGCAAAGTTTCCAGATTGACAGCAGCATGCATCATCAGCAGAAGCCGGCCACCTAATTACTGAATCTGAAAATTATATAGTGGAGTATATGTTTGTTGACACTATTGGATTAATAGTTCAACAATGGTAGCACACTTTTCTTTTCTGAAATCAGAATCATCTCTTTTTAATGAATCAAGATCCATTTTTTGCAAGTTTTTCATCAGGCCAGCTATGGATCGGATCGGAGTTGTATTCATTTTCATTATATATACGTATAATAACTAATTAATCCTATTGTCAAAACCTTATTTCCTTCAATCCTTCAAACAACAGAATTGAAGTTCAAAGCCAAGAACTGCTACTGAGTTTTCTGCTCAAGAAACAACTAATAGGCGACGTGACACTTTAGATTTCACTTATGATATAATTCTCTTAGAGACAATTCGATCCAAAAACAGGTGAGACTATATAAATCATATCCTTCAATAGTTTTCAATGGAAATTAATCAAATGGACTTGTTCCTTTCAAATAAGTTCAATTAACTTCCTAAGCTCATTGAATATCAGCAAATCATTACCAACTACTAATTAACAAGCTCTGGCAGGCAGTATGAACAAAACTCTAAATACTTCAAAAGCAACACACACACAATTTTAATGTCCCCTCCAATACAGAAATTAAGAAATATTAAATCGCTAAGCTTTACTAATAGAACTAGAACATCATGCAAATATGCAATGCATCAACTTCTAATACAGAACACCATTCAACATCTAAATAATCCTTTGACCTGAAACCACTATCGGACTTGTCACAGTACGATTACCTCCAACCTGCTGCAGCCATGACACTGAACCGTAAAGAACGGTTTCTTCGTCCATCAAACACGGCCCAGAAATTCTCAATTTATAGCTTTGTTTCTCGCCTATGTTCTTGAAAACAAGTCTATCCGGCACAACACCAACACTGAAGCCTTCACCAATAGGGACCAATTTTACGGAGTAGCTCGACAAACCATCCTTCACACTGGTCAGCGTCCTCTCAAACAGGACTGATTTCGAACCATTTTTGCAGTTGAAGTAGGCCATGAAAGATGGATAGTTCAGGTCCAAAGACGACTTCAAGCAGCTCCGAGGGGACCTTGTGATTGCGTGAATTTGTTTGGAAGTAAAATTCATAGCGCATAGTAAGCTCACATAATCGTCGACGTCTGCCTCGTACACAAGACCGGGGTCCAGTGCCTTGTTGGGGTTGATATAGCCAGCTCCAATTGCCAAAGGTGTGGCAATTCTGTTTGATCCCCTTTCCTTGATTGGACTCATCGTGTTGTCTAGCACATTTGCAGTTGTCATAATAGCCGATCTGATGGCTGCGGGGCTCCAATCAGGGTGAACCGCTTTAACAAGGGCTGCCACTCCAGCTGCGTGTGGTGAGGCCATTGAAGTTCCGCTTTCTAAATTGAAGCTACTTATGAGGTTTCCGGTTATACGAAGATTAACCGGTTTTCTCTCTTGCCATGAAGCTAAAATGTTATGTCCGGGAGCAATGACATCAGGCTTCAAGATAAAAGGAGATACCGGAGATGGCCCTCTCGAGCTTAAGTGAACAACTTTTGGTGCCGGTTTAGTACCATGACTCGTCTCCTTAAACCACAAAGTAGCCTTGGCCTCCTCTTCATAATTATTAATATAATCCAAGATAACTTTCCCGTTTCCAGCATTCACAACTATAGCTGGAAATCCAATCTCATCGTCCGGTAAGTCTGGCAGATAAGAGACTTCCGACGTATTCCATATCAGCACGACTCCTACTACAGCGGTTCCCTCTAGAGACGTAATAATAGGCAAGAAATCATCATTATCGTCATTGATTGAGCAAACAATAATCTTCTTTGTATGTCCCATCTCTCCTCGACATGTTTCCCTGTAAGTAATTGGGAGATCTGCTGGAATTGGTTTTAAAAGATACAATGATGTCCCTGTAACATAAGCTCCGTTACCAAGGGCTATACCTCCTATAAACGATCGATCAGTAGTACTGGCTCCTACAGTTAGAAGCCAAGGAGCTCCCGCGTCCAAGATGGTCTTTAGAGACGGACCATTATTTCCAGCTGAAACTGATATAAAAATTGATTTCTCCATTGCAGAAAAGGTTGCTATTGCCAAAGGATTACCGTACAATGGAATAACATATCCGCCAAATGATAGGGATAGAATGTCGATTCTATCCTCAATAGCAGCATCAATAGCCGCGATAACGTCTGAAGGATGCAGTTCACCTTCTTCAGAGGCAAGCACCTTGTACATTGCTAGTCGTGCCCGAGGAGCCATGCCTTTTGATGTCCCTGAGGCGTAGCCAAAATACGAAGCACCTTGGACGTAATTTCCAGCTGCCGTGGAGGAGACATGCGTGCCGTGTCCGTGATTGTCGCGGGCAGAATCAATAAAGGGAATGTTTTTAACATCTGGGTTTTCGGCTTTGAAACCTTTGTTAAAAAAGCGAACTCCGATGAGCTTGTTATTGCACATCGAGGTGTTGAAATGTGTACCTCCGAAGCATCCTCCCCTCCATCTTTGTGGAACCTTAGGCATTCCTTGATCGGTGAAGCTCTTGCTTTCGGGCCAAATTCCGGAGTCAACCACTCCTATGATCACATCTTGACCGAAATCAGAAGCCGGCCAAGCACCGGACATCGAGTTTAGGCCGAGGAAGTCGGATGAATGCGTAGTTGCCAAGTGAAGAGGCGTTTCTTTGGTAGAGGACAAAAAAGCCGGAGATTTTTGTATGGCTTTGAGTTGAGAAGGGGTGAGCCTGGCACTAAAGCCATTGATGGCGTTTGTGTAAGTGTAAATCAGTTTAGAGTCCCCTGCTGCTGATTTGATAGAAGTTTTTTCATCCATTAATGCAGAAGAAAAAATGGAAGAGTACCAATTGTTATGGGAGGAGAAAACCTTGGGCATAGCCGTTGAATCCATATGAATAATGTATGTCTTTGCTTGCTCTGAAGAAGAAACTCCAAGCATTGTAATTGCTAGAAACAATGATAACATCATTTTCATTTTCAGACAAATTGGAAAAAAAGAGCATAGAACATTTGCCATTGTCTATGTTTTTGGATGTATGAGTGCAAGAAATAAATTACAGTGGCAAAAGTGCTTCTGAGTTTGGAAGTTTAAGTAAAGACAATGTTAATTTGAAAATTAAATATATTGTTCCAACTGTCAATGTCTTATTCAACTTAGACTTTATGATGGTTTCTTTCAGTGTAATAATTTCTATACTATTTTTGTTATCTGATCAAATGAATATATAATTCAGTTACTACTTCAAGTAATGCAGAAATTTAAGGCAGAGCTTAAATTTTGCAGAGAATTTCCTTTTGAATTTATGATTTTAATGAGAAGGTATTTTTTGAAACATTGATCTAGCTAATATGTAGTCATCTCATATAGTACTATTATTTGGATATATCATTAAGCCAAGTTCGATTTTAAAGTTCTTGGGTGGAGAAGTTTTTCCCTGGGGGAAAATGCATATTACTACCCTGTGATATCGAAAACCTGCAAAAAACTACCCTGTGAAATTTTTTTTGCACCAGACTTCCTTGTGTTTTCAAAAACCCTGCAAATTACACCCATTCCGTCTCCCTCCGTCAATTTTTTGACGCGCGTGTATTCTACGCGCCAAAAATGCGATTTTTTTTGTTTCTGACATAATTTTTCATTCAAAATGACAAGAATACCCTTGTAACTTTGAATCTTTGCAGAAAACTTCCTTGTGTTTTTTAAAGTTTGCATAAAACCTCCTTGTGTTTTTTAAAGTTTGCAGAAAACTTCCTTGTGTTTTTTAAAGTTTGCGTAAAAGTTCCTTGTGTTTTCCACCGTTTGCAAAAAACTTCCTTGTACTTTTGGAAGTTTGCGTCAAACTTCCTTATGCTTTGAAATGTTTGCAAAAAACTTCTATGTTTTTCTTAATGTTTGTAGAAAAGTAACTCATATTTTTTAATGTTTGCGCAAAAAATTCTTGTACTTTTAAATGATTGTTCAAACTCCCTTATACTTTTATACTATACCCATAATTTTGTATCTTTTAAACTTCGCACATAATATCTCTTCTTTTCTTTGTTTGTTCCATATGAGAAGCGAGAGAGAAAAACTAGTGAGAGTTTTTATAATTGTAAAAATATAATTTTTTATTAATATATAAGGGGTAATTTAGGCAATTCAATTAAAAATTAACGGTGTCAATGATTAACGGAGAATGGGTGTAATTTGTAGGGTTTTTGAAAACACAAAGAAGTCTGGTGCAAAAAAAATTTCACAGGGTAGTTTTTTGCAGGTTTTCGATATCACAGGGTAGTAATATGCATTTTCCCCGTTAATAAAAATATAAATTTTTTATTAATATGTAAGGGGTAATTTAGACAATTCAATTAAAAATTAACGGTGTCAATGATTAACGGAGAATGGGTGTAATTTGCAGGGTTTTTGAAAACACAAGGAAGTCTGGTGCAAAAAAAATTTCACAGGGTAGTTTTTTGCAGGTTTTCGATATCACAGGGTAGTAATATGCATTTTCCCCTTTTCCCTGACACAAACTTATTTCGGCAATTTACAAAATCTGCAAATTATCCTGTCAAAATATTAACTATAAGCAACTTATTTATTTATTAAAGATAAATGTACAAATTAATGTAATTCAAGATGTCGTAATCTTGTGACGCTCTTTTCTAAAATTCAAATACATTCCTCTTTTGCATCCTAAAATTATAAAATATTGGCTCTTTTCACCCCGATTTAAAAATTTTGGCACTCTGCACCCTAAAAATATAATTTGTATGGCATTTTGCACCCTAATGAGTTTTTCTTAAAAAAAACTCATGAATATCGTCGATGTAGAGATAAAATGGTCATTTCTATGCACAACAATCATAAACATGTTATTCTTAATTTATTTTACTTTATAATAACTTATTTTAACATTTTCTTTCAGTAAAATTTAGACTAAAAAAAGACATTGTCTTCATTTTGTTTTCAAGTATCCTCTAGATTATTTACTCTATATCTAAAATACACGTTTACAAATCTAACATGTTATTATATTGCATGTTATTTACATTATTTAGATTATCATATTAAGTCGAGGTTGAAAATATCAAAAATATAATTTTTTGAGTGCAAAGTGCCAATATTCTATATTTTCAGGGTACAAAGTGTCAAAATCTATACTTTTAGGGTGCAAAGTGCCAAAATATTCGGAGATGACTTTTCTATCCTTCCATCAATGAATATTTTTTTCAAAAAATACACTGGGGTGCAAAGTGCCAACTAATTTGTATTTCTAGGATACAAAGTGTCAAAACTTTTAAGTTAGGGTGTAAAGTACCAAAACCCTCTAATTTCAGGGTGCAAAGTTCCAAAAGCCCGTGATTTTACATAGAATGCTGAATTACATTTTTCTTAATCGAAACAAACATGCCGTAGTTTACCATTTTATTCAATATAAAGTTTCGGGAAAATTGCAAAATTGGTATTGTAACTATTGTTGGTTGGCAAGAAAGTCATGTAACTTTTCGGGCTTGCAAAAAATTCTTGTAGCTAATATATTTTGGCAATATAGTCCTATTTTGGCCCGAATTGTCAAACGTGTCCGCTATGTCACCCGGCCCTTGCTGAAAGTGGAAAAATTACAAAATTGATCCCGCTTTGGCAATTAAGTCTTGTAACTAATATATTTTGGTAATTATGTCTTGTAACTAAAATTACATATAATTAAACTCTAACATCATCTTCATCTTCATCTCAAGATTAAGTTTTGATGCAATTTTGAGATTACATGTAACTAGTTTTGAGCAAAATTAATATTGAGCTTAATTGCAATTCATTTGTCATTGTTATTCGATAATTTGGGGAAAAAAATTTGTTGAAGATTGATTCTTGCCCTGTATGTGCCTTGTTGCAATTTTTTGGGGGTACCGATGGAACCTCCTCCAGTTCTTAAGTCATTAGGGTGCAAAAAACTTAACAAAGAATTTGCATAAGGAGCGTAAAATGTGTATTACCGGTAGAGAGAAGATCCTTTATTGGTGGATTCGTTTTGCATACATGGCAACTCCTTCCAAGTTAGAGTCCACGTTCCCTAAAACAACTAATTGTATGATTCTCAAAAGATCATGTCCATATTATTCATGTTACCATTTTTTACTTCTTTCTGATTGGCTCACTTACAACTGTTCTCTAAAATTATTCAAATTTATAAGTTCAAAACAAACGCTTTTGGCAAGTTATCCAAACTTGAAAATAAATTTATAGTCCTCTTAAAACTGCAATATATCAAATTGGTTTGGGTTCATGTGTTTCGAAATTTCTTGGAACACAATTAAGGCTGGTGTTTTATACCTTAGCCCAAAATTAGATCAGATCTTCACATTATTTCCTCAAGTCTGTCCGGCCCATTACTTAGTGCATCTAACTGAGAATTTTTTTCCAATATAACCTTCTACATAAAACTATTTCCCTATATGACTCAAACCGGAAACTATTTCCCTAAATGTACCTTTTGTCATGAATCGCAGTTCCTCATATAAATCGCAGTTACCACCTACGATTCCTAGATTTATACGAAAATTGCAAAAAAATTTTTTTTATCAAGAATCGCAGTTTTGAACTGCGATTCTTGTTAATTATCGTATTACGGCTATAATTAATTAAGCGTAATGAAATCCAGGTTTTTTAATGAATCGCAGTTTCTAACTGCGATTCTTGATTAAAAAAATTTATTACATGAATCGCAGTTATGAACTGCGATTCAATAAGCCCTAATTTAACTCCGGACAGACGCCGTTTCCATTCATTTCGAGCAAAGTTTTACAAAGGGAAAGAGGCGCGATTTTGCGAACAAAAAAGATAAAAGTCTCCATCAAGAATTCTCACAAAAATCCGTCAATTGCTCAATTCTTCCCCATAAAGCCCTAACAACATTCTTCATATTCAAGAGGTATTACTTTATTTTTATCACTTTTTGTTCTCTTTATTTCATACATATGAAGATTACTTAAAAATAATTGGTGGAATGTCGTTTCATTTATCTTGATTATCAATACGTGGATGAATAAATATGATAAAATTGTTCAAAAAGTAATTTAGAATTTTTTTTAAAATTTCACAGGGGTTTGTAATGGATGGCTTACCAATTACATTTTTGTGCTATTGGGGAGGAAATATATTAAACCCATATAATGGTTGTGAGTATGATATTCAACCAAAACAACTCCTTAGGGCGGATAGCAGATGGAATTATGAGAAGTTACTAACAGAGCTGTACAGAATTATCGGGCTAAACAAACGGGAGTTTAGGTTGAGAGTGATATGTAGATATCCTATTTCATTTGACCATGGCACTGCTAATTATACTGCCATTCCCGTTAATGATGATGGTGGTGTTGAAGCTATTTTTGATGTTTTTACTCATTTTTCGGGGATAGGCAGTTTACAGTTGTATTTGGAGATAGAGCCGATGGATAGTCAAGAGTTTGCTAATGATACAGAGGTTGGATGCAGCCATTACGTTGATGGCACTATTGATTCACATGTGGACGGAGTTAACCTCAATTATTCAGCTTCTTACCATGATTTGGGTAACCCAGTTCCGTTGACTTTCCAGTCAGATGTTGGTACGACTACGCAAATAGTACACACAAATGTTAGTCCTCCTAGGCCTCGAAATGTAAGTGGACTAAACGAAGATTTGGAGACTGATTCCGAAGATGATGAAGAATGTTTTGAACAAAGGCTAATGGATGAGGACGATGGAAGTAGCAGTAGCAGTAGCAGCAGTGACACTGAGGAGACTGACACTGGGGATGACAGTATGGATGTCAATGTGGATGTCAATGAGTTTCCTGAAAATCGTATAAATGAGTTGAATTGTCGATTTTATAGGGAAATTGGTGAAGGATCACATGTCACGGATATTCGTGCAAGTCAATTTCAATTGTCTGAGAGTGATGAACTGGTTAAAGGCTTACTCTTTAGGTCGAAAAACGATATGCAGTGTGCTGTCAAAAAATATCATATAAAAAAGAATTGGCGATACAAGGTAAAGAAGAGCACTGATAAAACATGGGTATTATGTTGTTATAAGAAAGAGTATCCGTGCAACTTCTATCTCCGTGCAAGTTTATTGATGAAGAAAAATGGATTGTGGGAAGTGACACGTTACCTGGGACCGCATACTTGTTTGTCTGCAGGATTAGGTCAAGATCATTTTCATCTGGACTCTAAGTTGATTGCTTGGGATATCCTAAATCTTGTTAAGGTAGATCCAGATTTGAAGATTCGTGTAATTGTTGAATATGTGAAGAATAGTTTTAGTAAAGAAATATCATATAAAAAAGCATGGTGTGGAAAGCAGAAAGCAATTGCACAAATCTATGGAGATTGGGAGGAATCTTATCAAAGGTTGCCAAAAGTACTTGCAGCTATCAAACAATATAATCCTGAGACAATTGTTGAGTACTATAGACCTCCAGCACCCGGTCAAATGGATATATTCCGCCGTGTTTTTTGGGCATTTGGGCCTTGTATCCAAGCATTCACACACTGTCGCCCAGTTATTAGCATTGATGGTACTTTTCTTCATGGAAAGTACAAGGGGGTTTTACTAATTGCGATGGGATGTGATGCAAATGATAGTATATTGCCACTTGCATTTGCTATTGTAAAAAATGAGTCCTTTAAAACTTGGGATTGGTTCTTGAACCTTGTGCAAGAACATGTTGTGAAGGGTCGTGATATATGCTTGATTTCTGATCGCCACAAAGGTATATTGGCAGTAATTCGAGTAAGGAAGTGGACAAATGTGGAACATCGGTATTGTTTGAGGCATGTGCGTTCTAATTTTTGCAAAGTTCATACGGGTGGTAATTTAAAAAGGCTAGTGTGGAAGGCGGGTTGCTCACATCATGATCGCAAGTGAAATGTATGAGTCTCCTCACGCCACCTCTCAACCAATGCAGTAATTAATGGCCAATCGTGTTTTATAAACCCGATACGGTAAACTCCATAAAATCCCGCATTTATCACATAAGGCAACACTCTAGCGTCGACTTTCCCCAAATCACGAATGGGTGCGTCTCCGCGACAACACGTTATGACCGTGGAGTCATCACCATTCCAAATATCCATAGACCGGTGCTCACCCTGAAGAGTGAGTACCGACGGATCAATAGGCCCCGGGTGAATAATATGATGATTGACGTTCATCTCTATTAAAAATAAAAAATAGTTAGTAAACAATGATAATTAAACTAATATTTGAAAAAAAAAAACAGTATGTAAATATATGTTGGTGGTGTTAAACTAAAAAAAAAAAAAAAAGATTATCTCCTTGACAAAAGATGGTGTGTACTGTAAACAGTATATTTAATACTAGTAGTATATAATACTATCTCTTTACACATGTGATCTGATTTCCTAATTCTGCTTGATATCCAGGTATAATACTCTATTAATTTGTATGCTAAAATGCAACTAGAAAATGTATAAAACTGTGTGTTATTTACAAACTGTTAACTTGAAAAGTAAAATATTATTGATTTATTGCTTGATCATAATCTGCAATCATATATTCTTCAGAGTTTTTATGTTTGATTTGTAGATATGATACATATTAAGGCATCTTTCTTGAACAAAATGTATTTTGCTAGAAAAGGACAATCTTGTTTTTGTTTGTTCAAGTAGGCTTAGTTTGGTAAGGAATTGTATTCACATTTATTTGGAATTTTTCGGGTCTAAGTAAAGAAACAAATGTGACATCTGAGCAAATCAGAAAGTGTACCTCAATGAGCCATTTTATCATACTTGTCTTTTGTCAAACTATTATTCTTCTCTAAAAGTAAAACACGCACTTTCCCTGATATTTCTCTTCTACACTCTCACGTTTCACCAATATTTTTTCCACAGCCAAATAAAGACAAGCAAGACTCCAAATCAACATTTCCATCAGTAGTTATAGAACCCAATTTTTAAGGGAATTACACACTTGAATGAAAAAGCATAAATGCATACCTTAGAATAGGGTACAACAACGAGAAAGAGAGAGACGGACAACAAGTTTGTTCTAACTGCGATTTAGGGCCGCCGTGGTTTAACAGCAATTGTGGAAAAAGTTTGAACGAGAGAGAGAGGGAATTGGGGAAAAAAAAAGTTAGATTTTGTTCTAACTGCGATTTAGGGCAGAATGGGTGTGATGTATATTTAATAAGTAGAATTGCAGTTCATAACTGCGATTCATGTAATAAATTTTTTTAATCAAGAATCGCAGTTAGAAACTGCGATTCATTAAAAAACCTGGATTTCATTACGCTTAATTAATTATGGCCGTAATACGATAATTAACAAGAATCGCAGTTCAAAACTGCGATTCTTGATAAAAAAATTTTTTTTTGCAATTTTCTTATAAATCTAAGAATCGCAGGTGGTAACTGCGATTTATATGAGGAATCGCAGTTAGCAACTGCGATTCATGACAAAAGGTACATTTAGGGAAATAGTTTCCGGTTTGAGTCATATAGGGAAATAGTTTTATGTAGAAGGTTATATTGGAAAAAAATTCATCTAACTGACCCCTTTGTATTGAGAGGAGAAGAAGAAGAATAGAATAGAATCAATAGATATTTGGGCCAAAACCCAAAAAGTAGCTTGGACTTGCCCAATAATTATATTAGGCTAAGTTTAACGATTTAAATTTTAGAATGGGTTGGACTGGTTTGTGTTGACTTAACAAATGAAGTCGAGCGATTTTGCTTTGCTTAATTGACCATATACTGAATTATCAAAAAAAAAATTGACCATATACTTAAAATTGTCCTACTAATATTCAGTGTTAAAGGAATATATAGTACAAGTTGGCAAATTTTATAGTAAAGTAAATTTTTACTCATATAGATAACTTAAAATTAGAAATTTGTTCTGATACCAATAATTAATTACTGCTCTGGCAATATCACGATCCAGTTCTTCCATACATGTCCTATCAACTTAATTTCACAAATTTCAATAATCACATCCCATTCAAGTAATCCGATTACAACAATCTCTTCATAATTTCTTTCTATATATATATTATCTTCCAACTTTAGCAATTCGATTTATATATATATATATTTACCAAACATCAACAACAACAAAAAAGAAAATCATCTAAAAAGACATGGGCTATATTATCACCAAAAAGTTGCCCCTCCTCGTCCTAGTTTTCATCAACGCATTTCACTTTAACAGCTCCGAAGAACCTGTTGGATCTTTTGCAAATGTGGACATCATTAATCGGCTCCCTCTGAATTCACCTTCCCTCTCCTTTCAGTGCAAATCACGATATGATGATTTGGGGAACAAAACCCTAAAACCAGGCTCTGAATTTCAATGGCGCATCGGGACTCTTTTTGAAGCTCCGCCGTTTTACTGTCAGTTCAAATGGGGATCGAAAACTGCATTGTTGCCGACTCATAGGGGTCTTTATATTGACTGTCATAATCGTAGGCCCGGAGTAGAAGATAAGAATACATGTTATTTTCAAGTTAGGGATAGTGGTTTTTATTTTAACAAGTTTAATGATCCTAGTTTTCCAGGTTCATGGACTAAAACGAATACAGATTGGCGAGACATTAATTCATGAACAACTATGTATATATTAAGGCTATGTATGTAGTATGAATAAGATCGATGGTGGAGGAATTAATGAGGATTGTCATTTGAATGTTATGTTATTGCATTTTTGGAGTTCACAAGATCATATATATTTTTAGCCACCAGACTGGACTTACATTTTTTGTTTCAACTTTTTTAAATATTTTGTACTTTTGATCTAGCACTCTATAAAATTGTATATATTGTCTCAAATTTTTAGAATATTTGCACTCTTGATCCCGTAGAATAATTATTGTTTTGAACTTTGGGATTATCCTAGTTTTGAACTTTCGATTCCGAAGAATTCGGTGAGACCCAAATTGTAAAATATTATAACTAATTGGGATAAAGTTTCGGGAAAATTGCAAAATTGGTACTGTAACTATTGTTGGTTGGCAAAAAAGTCATGTAACTTTTCGGGCTTGCAAAAAATTCTTGTAGCTAATATATTTTGGCAATATAGTCCTATTTTGGCCCGAATTGTCAACGTGTCCGCTATGTCACCCGGCCCTTGCTGAAAGTGGAAAAATTACAAAATTGATCCCACTTTGGCAATTAAGTCTTGTAACTAATATATTTTGGTAATTATGTCTTGTAACTAAAATTACATGTAATTAAATTCTAACATCATCTTCATCTTCATCTCAAGATTAAGTTTTGATGTAATTTGAGATTACATGTAACTAGTTTTGAGCAAAATTAAAATTGAGCTTCATTGCAGTTCATTTGTCATTGTTATTCGATAATTTGGGGAAAAAATTCTTAGAATTTTTTTTGTTGAAGATTGATTCTTGCCCTGTATGTGTCTTGTTGCAATTTTTTGGGGGTGCCAATGGAACCTCCTCCGGTGCTTAAGTCATTAAGGTGCAAAAAACTTAACAAAGAATTTGCATAAGGAGTGTAAAATGTGTATTAGGGCTTTATTTATCATACTAGAGAGTTATTTATACCGGTAGAGGGAATTTCCTTTATTGTTGGGACCCTCCTTGATTGGTGAATTCGTTTTGCATGCATGGCAACTCCTTCCAAGTTAGAGTCCACGTTTCCTAAAACAACTAATTGTATGATTCTCAAAAGATCCTGTGTATTCAGTGGCTCGTCAGAGTAAGCGAGGTGGGGGGTCACCATAGACCTCCAAGTACCCGTTAAGCGCGAGGTTGCACCCTATTACTTAATAAAATGAATGAGACGTCTTGGTGGCCGGATATATCCCTCCTGGGTCTCATTAGGGTGTTGGACTCGCAACCGGGTCGAACACGGATCAAGGCTTGACCCATGCTATATCATGAATCCCCCCGTAAGTCCTCAAGTAGGGAGTGGAATCTCAACTCATGTGAGGCCACTTTGGGTTCGCTTACTTGAGGGCATCGTTGTTGTTTCAATCTCTTGATGAGACATTTGCCCAAAGTCGTTGGCGGGCGGCACTCGTTTTGGGCAGGAAAAGGAAACCAAATCCCTATTAACTTGCGTACGAGGTAAGTTTTCTGCAGTAAGTTGAAACGTCAATCGACGCATGAGCTGAGAATCCCTCCCACGTGGCACATATTAACTGGGTCCACCGACTGGAATTTCGAACGGTTATAAACACTAGGTCTTATGGTAATCATTGTGTCGTTTTGTAGGCTCCAGCATACGCCCCTTATAAATAGCCCTAATCCTAATTTGATTTGGTTTTACGCCAACTTAAGTATTATGCGCACTTAGAAAAAATAATTTTCTGCAAGGTTTTGAGTCGGTTAATTTTCAGAAAAAGCAACTTTTGCCTCTTTCATCTGCAAGCCCAAGGTAAGCACAATGTCGGGAGAACCAAGTCAAGTTCCGGAGGCTGAGGGGGTTCTGAAGGATCCGAGAATGGTGACCTTGAGGGAAGAGTTGTCGGAGAAGACGACAGAGCTCCAATGGGTGGGTTACTTAGCTGACACATTGGCAATTTGAGCCAAAATAGGACTATATTGCCAAAATATATATTAACTGCCAACGAGCAATAGTAACAGGACCAATTTTACAATTTTCTACTGTATAGACAATGGAGAATAGGATGCACGTAATTTGTGGTTCCTGCTGTGTGACAATATATTAATCATCTTATTATTATACTGAAAATGAAAATTATCACTTGTTAAAATTGTCATATAGTGTGTTTGTGATTAATCAGTTGTCATGAACTATTTAGAAAAGGCTAGCGATATTGCTAGAGCAAGGATTACTGCTATTAGGGAAATTTTAGTCCATTTTCTAATTTGCCTCTTCTAGTCAAAAGTCATAAAAACACATACTTTTAAGTTCCCAAAATACCTCTTATTAATAATTGACAATTCACTCTTCTCTCTTCTATTAAAACATCATTAACTACTTTTTCTTTTCCCAAGAAATCTTTAAACATGAAAGCAATTAAAGTTGAATTTCCATTTTGTTTATTTAATCTGATTATTTTTGCCCAACTATAGGTCCAAACCATTATTTGCCCAAGTCGATGAAAATAATACTACAAAATAAATTATTAGTAAGAAATATATTAAATCCATAAATGCAAAAAAGTTATCAAGATTGCACACTATATTTTTTCATAGCATAAAATTCATCTATAAATAATTTTGTTTAATTTGTTCCCCAAATATTATGTTGAGCAAATAAATTCAATATATAATTCTCAACAATTTTATTCTCAATACATATAATTATACAATATGCAAGGTATTTATTACATTAATTTACGCAACTCACAAAAAAGAGATTGTTCAAAGTTTTTCTTTCGTATAATTAAAATAAAATGTTAATTGGGTCATATAACTATTTTTTTTCTGATCTACAAGACTGTGTATTTACAGCTCGGACCGAACAGTGCAAAGGGTATAGGTCATTCCCAGTGTAGTGTCTCCAGTAGGATTCAAACTTAAGTCTCGCATATTGGGGTCGCAAGTCACCACCACTTTATTGTTTATTTAGGCATATATCATAATTATATTAGGCAGGGTTGTTGATTGACGACTTGACTAGTAAGAGTTTATTAGTTGGATTGGGCTCAAGTCTGAAAGCAAATGTGATAATCTAAGTAGGGTTGTCAATAGATCGGACTCGGACCGGATCAGGGCCGATCAGGGTCCGAGTTCGATTTCCATTTCTTTTATTCGGATCCGCTCGAATCTGGAATATTAGCAATCGGATCTGAATTCGGTGGATATTCCGGATCTGGATAAATTATCCGGATCCGTTTAGCAAAAAAAAATTTTTCCCGTTTTCCTCCAAATCACTTGTAAATTTCACCATCGTGAATTAAAAATATAAAATTTTACTTGTTTCATCGAAACTATTGCCTGAAAATTATACAAGATAGAATATGGTGGGGAAATATAAACGATAAAAATTAGAACAAAGGAATAAAAAAAAGTATAAGTAAAAAAGATATAAATTGGGACAAAGAAGAAGAAAACTCAATATTGAGAAATGGAAGAGAAGACAAATTGAAGGATGAATGGTTAGAGTTTGATTTTTCTTATTAAATAGCATAAATTAATATGTTGTAGGCCCAATTAGTTATTAGGTCGGTCCACCAACATCTTTCATGCATTTCTTTTTAAGATTATTTTTAATATAGTAAAAAAAATTAGTGGAACATAGATAATTTTATATTTATTTTGGTTTAAATACATAATATATAAACAACATATAGTAAGTAATATTAAAGAAGGACCAAATCCAAGTGATTGAGGTAGAATGTCAATTCTATTCTCAATAGCCATAATTACCTCTGAAGGAAACACGCCACCATTTGTAGAGGCAAGTTTGTGCATTGCTAGTTGTGCCCGATGAGCTATTCCTTTTGATGTCCCTGAAGCATATCCAAAATAGGAAGCATCTTAGACATATTTTTTGCATGCCATTGAGGAGACATGCTTTCCGTTTCCATCAGGGTCGCATATGAAATCAATTAAGGGAATGTTAGTAACATTAGAATCGAATTTGAATCATTTGTTGAAAAATCAAACTCCAATGAGCTTCTTGTTGCACATCAAAGTGTTTAAATCGGTACAGTCATAGCATCTTTCACTCCATCTTTGTGGAACTTTACCCATTCCTTCGTCGATGAAGCTCTTACTTTCTGGCCAAATTCCACTATCAAGCATTCATATGATGACATCTCGACAGAAATCAAAAGCCGACCATGCAATAGACATCGAGTTTAGGCCAAATTCCGATGTCAATCACTATTATGTTCACATCTCTACTATTTTTGTTAGCTGAAATGAATAATTTAAGGTGAAAGCATATGATACGAATTTACCAATTTTGAAATATATACCAAATGGGTATCATTATGAATAGTAAAATATATTTTTTCCTTCTCTGGATCCATGACTAATTCAACTAGTTGCTAATAAATAAATAACATAGTGTTAGAGTATATCTTGACTAGGGAATTTAGAATGATGGAGTCTAAGAAGAGTTTGGTCGAGAGATTGTATAATAATTTTTAAATAACTAGAAAAATGCACGTGCATTGCACATGACTAATTAATTATAAATATTAATTGCATCATATAATAAAATAATTATTAATTATGTTATGAAAAGATTAACCGGTTTTGTGTTTTTGTCATGAAGTTAAAATACGATGTTCTGGAGCAATGACATTTGGATTCAAGATAAAAGGACATGCCAAATATGGCCCTCTCTAGCTTTTGTCAGCAACTTTAGGTGCATGTTTAGTACCATGATTTGTCTTCTTTAACAGGAAGTAGCCTCAAATTCTTCATAATTATTGTCTTTAATATAATCCAAGATAATTTTCCCTTTTTCCAGCGTTCACAACTATAACTGGAAATTTAATCTCATCGTCCGGTAAGTCTAGCAGATAAGAGGCATCCGACGTATTCCATATCGTAACTGCTCCTACTACAACGGTTCCTTGGAGAGACCAAACAAAAGACAACAAATTGTCATCATAGTCGGTTATTGGGAAAAGAATAATCTTGGTTGTTTGGCGCCCCCTCCTCTCCTCGACATGTTCTCATGTAAGCAATTGGGAGATCGGTTGGAATTGGTTTTAAAGGATACAATGATATTACTGTAACATAAGCTTCGCTACCAAGGGTTGTACTTTCTATAAATGATTGATCAGTAGAATCAGCTCCTATAGTTAGAAGCTGAGGAGCTCCGTTCAGGATGGTGTTTAGAGACGGGCCATCATTTTCGTTGCAACTACTATAAATATTGATTTCTCCATTGCAGAAAAAATTTGTTGTTGCCAAAGGATCATCGTACAAAGAAGGACCAAATCCAAATGATAGGGGTAGAATGTCAATTATATCCTCAATAGCAACATCAGTGCAACAATTACCTTTGAAGGAAACACGTCGCCTTTTGTAGAGGCAAGTTTGTACATTGCTAGTCGTGCCCAATGAGTCATTCCTTTTGATGTCCCTAAGGCGTATCCAAAATAGGAAGCACCTCGGACATAATTTCCGCATGTCGTTGACTAGATGTGCTTGCCGTTTCCAACAGGGTTGCAGGCGAAATCAATAAAGGGAATTTTAGTAACATTAAGATTTTCGGATTTGAATCCTTTGTTGAAAAATCGAACTTCGACGAGCTTCTTGTTGCACATCAAAGTGTTGACATCCGTACCTTCGTAGCACCCTTCCCTCCATCATTGTGGAACTTTACCCATTCCTTCATCGATGAAACTTTTGCTTTCTGGCCAAATTCCACTATCAAGCCTGCATATGATTACATCTCGACCGAAATCAAAATTCGGCCATGCACCAGACATCGAGTTTAGGCCAAATTCCAATGTCAATCACTACTATGTTCACACATCTAATGTTTTTTTAGCTGAAATGAACAATTCAAGGTGAAAGCACATGATACGTATTTACCAATTTTGAAATAAATACCAAATTGGTATCATCCTTAATAGTAAAAGATATTTTTTTCCTTCTCTGGATCCATGATTCATTCAACTAGTTGCTAATAAAAAAAATAGCATAATGTTAGAGTATATCTTGACCGAGGGATTTTGAATGATGGAGTCAAAGAGTGAGTTTGGTCTAACGATTGTATAATTATTTTTCAAATAACTAGAAAAATGCACGTACATTGCACGTTACTAATTAATTTTATATTATTAATTGCAACATATAATAAAAGAATTGTTAATTATGATATGAATGTTGATTTTTGAGTAGTTTATGAGTTAACATTCTTATAATATTTAGGCATTTGAAACCACAATTGGACTTGTAATAGTATGACAACTACCTCCAACCTGCAACCATGACATTGAACCATAAAAAAACGGTTTCATCCTTCAAACACGACCATAAATTTTAAATTTCTAACTCCGTTTCTCGCCTTTATTCTTGAAACAAGTTTACTTGGCACCACACTAACATTGAAGCCTTCAATAGGGACCAGTTTGACAGCGTAACTTGATAAACAATCTTTCACAATTGGTCAGAGTAAAAGAATTGTTAATTATGTTATGAATTTTGATTTTTGAGTTTATGAGTTAATGTTCTTATAACATTTATGCACTTGAAACCATAATTGGACTTGTAATAGTATGACAACTACCTCCAACTTGCAACCATGACACTGAACCATAAAGAACGGTTTCATCCTTCAAACACGACCATCAATTTTCAATTTATAACTTTGTTTCTCGCCTTTGTTCTTGAAAACAAGTTTATCTAGCACCACACTAACACTGAAGCCTTGAATATGAATCAATTTTACAAAGTAACTTGCTAAACCATGCATCCTTTACATTGGTCAGCGTCCTCTCAAGCATAACTGATTTTGAACCGTTTTTATAGTTGAAATAGGCCATGAAAGATATATAATTCAGGTCCAAAGACGAGTTCAAGCTGCTCCGAGGAGACCTAATTAAGTTGATGTATACATAGATAGGTAGGTCATATAAATTTTTCATTTTTTTGTGCTTGCTACCTTTTATTTTCTCAAACAAATGACTAATTCAATAAGTAGATGTAAAATTGGCCAAATTCCTTCACCCACCAAACTTCATCTCTAAATTTTGAGAGGTGTTTACTTAAAACTGGCAAGCTGGTCAGAGCTTGCTCGTATATTTTTGTCTACATATAGAAAGAGGAAAAAGAAAAATTATTCAAGTTGTTCAAACATTTATATAGTTTTCTAATTATCAAATAAAGTTTCTACTATATAGGCAATGGGAAATACGTACGTAAGTTGATTCCAACTGTGCGTCAATTAATTAATCATATGGATTGAAAATTAATTAATTAGAATGCATCTAGTGTGTTTGTGATCAGTCAATTGTCATGGACTATTAATTTGAATAATATTGGGCAATTGGATCCAGGTCTGATTCTGATCTTGTTCAGATTTAAAAATTTCGATTTCATTGTATTTGTTTGGATTCAATAGGAACATAATTTTTTTACATCCAATAGAATCTTCACTTTCAATTCATATCAATATTTTTTATTCCTAAAACAAATTTGTCAACGTTGCAAATTAATTTAATTTAGCTCACGTGTTTAGATAAAAATATGTATATGAATGAATTGTTAACTAATATCTTCTTTAATTGATGGTAATGCTACTAATCTTAATAAAATATAATGTATACATATAAATGGGGTTTTTGGCATTTTACGCGAGAGAATTATAGGGTTTTGGCACTTTGCACCTTGACTTAAAAGTTTTGGCACTTTGCACACTGGAAATATAATTTATTTGGCACTTTGCACCCTAGTGTGTGTTTTGGTTAGAAAATTTATTGGTAGAAGGGTAGAATAGTCATTTTTTATTTTTATTTTTGCACTTTGCACCCTGGCACCCTTAAAATATAGAATGTTGGCATTTTGCACCGTAAAATTATAAAATACTGGCGCTTTTCACCACGATTTAAATTTTTTGGCACACTGCACCCTAAAAATATAATGCGTATGACATTTTGCACCTTAATGTGTTTTCCTTAAAAAAAACTCATGAATGTCTGCGATGTAGAGATAAAATGGTTATTTCTATGCACAACAATCATAAACATGTTATTCTTAATTTATTTTACTTTATAATAACTTATTTTAACATTTTCTCTTAGTAAAATTTAGATTAAAAAAAAGATATTGTCTTCATTTTATTTTCAAGTATCCTCTAGATTATTTATTTTATATCTAAAATACACGTTTACATATCTAACATATTATTATATTGCATGTTATTTACATTATTTAGATTATCATATTAAGTTGGGGTTGAAAATGCCAGACATTATAATTTTTGGGTGCAAAGTGCCAACATTCTATATTTCAGGGTGCAAAGTGTCAAAATCTATACTTTTAGGGTGCAAAGTGCCAAAAATATTCATAAATGACTAGTATACCCTTCAATAAATAAATTTTTTCTTCAAAACACACACTAGGGTGCAAAGTGCCAACTAAATTGTATTTTCTGGGTGCAAAGTGCCAAAACTTTTAAGTTATGGTGTAAATTGCCAAAAGCTTATAATTCCATGGTGCAAAGTGTCAAAAGCCCCATATAAATGTATTATTTATTGTAGGATACATATCTTTAATAGATCGGATTAAATTAAATTTATATTCGTTCCAGGTATTTCGAATTAGAGGTCTTAATAATCAGATCATATGCATTAGATCTAATATGAGAAAATTTTAATAAATTGAACCGAATTCGAACTGAATTCGAAAATATCCACCCATCGACAGACTTGGGTATGATGTCCTACAAGTGTTTTGTTAATTAAAAAATAAACAAGGGTTTTTTACATTTAGAAATAGAGAGAAAGTAATTGCAAAAAAAATTCTAAAAATTCCTTTTTTCCAAATAAAAACAAACGGGAACTGTAGTTTTGTCCAAGAAAATAGTTGGGCCCAAGTAATTGGAATGATGTCCTGGGCCTCTTAAATCTTGGTCCCACTAGTTTGACCTAATTAATATTACCGAATGGGCCAAGAGTTTGGGCTGGTGAACCAAATGCAAGAGCCTTTGGTTATAGTTTTTGGATTTTTGCTACTATCCATATCAGAGCCTACGGAGAAAAAGTTGCAACATGAAATCATTTGTAGATTAATTAAGTTATTAATTAGTTGATAATCGAAAATATAAACTTATTTGAGTATATCTTTTCTATTATTTTCTACTATAATAAATAAATATTGTTCTTTGCTAAGCTTCAAATACGTACATACTTATTTAACTTGATTTATGTTCGGTTCAAAAGTATAATTTTTTCGTGGAGAATCTGTAGATGATCCTACAATAATGATGTCAAAACACCTAAATCGACGATAGCTTGAAGTGAGTATATCTTAATTGGTATGAATTTCGTGCTCTTATGGTTGTGGCTCTAATAGTCTCACTTATAAAATGCATGCAAGTAATGACCAACAACATTGGAATTATCAAAATTAAGGCGATAGAACAGAAAAAAATAACTTAGAAGTTGGTGTATTTTTTTTTTTAAATTAGGAGATTTCATTTATAAAGGGTATCTCCAAGTTTACATTGTTTCTGACCAAAAGCGGGAAATCACTAATAAAAGTCTCATCTAAAACATATTTAGCCGAGGTATAAATTGCCCGATTTCCTTGTCTATGTATATGCTTGACCCGAAGAGTGCCGTATTAAATGCTTCCAAATCCCTAAAGCCTAACCCACTGTACGTATATTTTGCTAGCTGTTGAACATGTTTTGCCAACAAGTACCTTAACTGTACTCCTGGGGCTGAAGTTGTTTTGGACGAGGTTCTCGATTAGAAATAGATGAAATTAGTGCAAAAATTGATGAAATCTATGAAAAAATTAGTTAAATCGGTGAAAACAAGTTAAATCAGTGAAATACACAAAATTCGATATAATTGGAGAAGAAATGTGTTAAATTGGTTTAAATGAGTTAAATTTGTCCATAAACATTTCATGTTATTTTTATAAATCTAAAATTTTGAAAATATTACTTTCACCTGTTAAATATGAATCTTACAATTACCCCATTGAGGGTAATTTCGTCCATAAATATTTCATGTTATTTTATAAATCTTCAAATATACCATAATATTCCAGCAAATGTCAAAGATAATGTTGCAGATGGCTAATTGTAAGATGATGATAAGAATTTTTATAATACCAAATACGTGAAGGCGTTTTCGTAATTGAGTCTTTGACTTAAGAAGATATTAGTATACATATATCAAAGATATCGAAGGTGATTGAGAAATCATTAACGATATTCTGAAGTATTTTTGTCTTTGGGGAAAACAAATATATTTTGCTAATTGAGGGAAAACCACTTTTGATACCAAACTTTAGTCTAAAAAACACATTTGGTACCAAACTTTTTCAAAAAACACATTTCATACCATGATAATTCACATAATCTTGACACATTTAGTTTTGCCATCAATTTTCAGACGAAATTCAGCACGTGCCCTTCATGTGTCCGTTAAATTGACAACGGGATGAAGAACATGCACGGGTTTTAAAGACCCACACATGAACAACACGTACTGAATTTCGTCTGAAAATTGACGGCAAAACTAAATGTCTCAAGATTATGTGAATCATGGTATGAAATGTGTTTTTTGAAAAAACTTGGTACCAAATGTGTTTTTTGGACTAAACTTTGGTATCAAAAATGTTTTTCCCTCTTTGCTAATTATTTTCAACAATAGTAAACGGGAAAGTAGAATATTTACTTCAACAATGTGGTTTAATATTATTCAGATCACAACAATATTGTCTTACAAACATCATTACAAAAGTTTCATTTTCGATCCTCAAGGACACTTAAGTCTACCACCATGAGTTTTCATGTTGGCATAACAAGGGCAGACATCTCTGTTTCCAGAAGTCCCTGGCGGCACACAGTCGCACCTCGCGCAGCACGTGTTGCATGCCCTAACGCACATATTATGCCTCCGAGCTTTGCTGCATCGATAACCACACTTTGATCCACAATCTGGATACATACATTATACATAGGAACATTAATATTAAAGTAGAAAATGATTTTTCTGAACAATTTTCAACTTATGTATGTATACTTACCAATTTTACCAGCTTCAACTACCAGCATTTGGCCCATGCATATCTCCATCTGATATATGATATTTTCAAATATTCATTGATTATATTAGATCATGCAAATAGAAGATAAAAGAAAAAGATCCCAATAAGTGAATTCGTTGGGATGTTTTTATCTTAGTTTGATTTTCAACTAGTGATAACACGTACCTCGTTTATTAGAACAAAATAAAGCATCACCAAGAACAGATAAGTCTTTGTCCTCGCCATGAATAAATTTGCATAAACTTTCATAAGAATAATGAAGCAAGTTGTGAGATCGAAATAGAGAGAAAGATGAAGGGTCGAATGTACGTTGTGTTTTAAAGATCGAACCTTTTCTCTATATATAGCAAAAATGGTTCTCCAAAATAGTGCTCTTTGCTTATACGTAAGTTATTTTGTGATCACAACTATAGTGTTCCTACTTGTTCAACGCATTTTTTGCCTGCAGTGACCCAATCCCATCAATATGTTCCAAATGCTTTTTTCATAACTAACATATTAATCCAATTATATAAGGAGCATTTATGCTTACAGTCCAATAATTACAATAATAAAAAGTTTTAATTTAGATTATGCTTTGCAATAGTTGAAAGTATACAATTTTATTTAAATTAATAGTTGAAAGTATACAATTTTTCAACAATACATACACAATACAATTATAAGAACGGAAAAAAATTGTGGATTCAGTTTTTAAAACCGAACCCAGCATCGAGTGCATTGTGCCATGCAATCTCCTTTACAATCAATATTATAACCTAGTACTTTTGGATTCCGAAGGAGAAGATTTCTAAGAGTTTTTCCTTCAATACCCCATTCTTTTTCCAGAATACAAACATTTGCTTTCAGTTCATTTTCAAGGTTGCATCCAAGTACCTCCGGAAATTTCTTGAGAAGTTTTGCAAGATCATCATTAGTGAGGCCTAAATCCTTTAGGTAACTCAATATTTCGTTTACTTCCTCAACTTTGGGCACTTCTTTCTTTCGCTCTTCACCCCAATAAGGTGAATGAATTTGGCCAAACGCTTTGCCCAACATTTTCTCGTTTTGCTCATTAGCAAAACCAAAGGCAGATAATGCTTGTTTACAAGATTCCCATGTTTTCTTATCTTCATCGCTGAGAACTGCATCTTGAATTTGGTCAGTCGAAAGAAGCTTCCAATTCCTAGATTTGAAAGTGGCTATTTGATATCTTCCGAGGGAATATGGGGTAAAACAAATTGGAATATTTACATTTACGAGCAATTTGTTAGTCGCTAATGAAGTAGAATCAGGCTGCAAGATGAGAAAGAACAAATTAGTTCTGCTAATTTTTGTCTAGCACTAGTAATTAATTAGTATATTTATATGGTGGTTTGTATTTAAAACAAAGATGAATTTGCAGAATACAATGGAAGATATCCGAGATGGTAGTGAGAGTATCAAGGATACTAAGGCGGTTTACTTTTTTTAATTGAACTACGCCTTAATTAAGTAAAACCACTGATAGTAGTGTGAGTTTGATTCAGACTTTCTAATCTGCAAAATAAACCCAAAACTTACCCTATGACCGAAAAAATCAAAATTCAACAACAATACACATGACATGTATGATAGTGGATATCGTGGTAGGTTTTTCTCTATCATATTTGACAAAGCAATAATGAATTGTAAAGCTAGACTTAGTTACATGATGAAGATTTCTTGTATAAATGATGAAACCCAAAAGTCCATTTACTCCATTTCCTTTTTTTGAAAACCCAAAAGTCTAATTATCTCCTTCGAGTTTGATCATGGCTTATTTCAACTAATCCCAGCAGTTATCATTTCTCAGATTAACAATGTATATATGAACTGCATGACAATATTACAACTACTATCTTCCAACCTGAAAATAATTTTTATTTGGTATCATACCCTTTGACAAATCATTTGAACATTTGTCTACATTGTTCCCAAAAAAAAAAAATCATTTTTGCAAGGATTAGTAACTGGAAAATTGTGCAGGTTGTGTGGCTTACCGTTGCATTTCAAAAATGTATTTTTAGACAAAATGAAATGCGACAGTATGGTAAAATTGAAAAGAGGGGAACTTACGTAAGAGCAAAAACGCATTGTTGAATCGAAACTAAGCATAGGAGAAGCCAAAGTATATATCCTAAGAACAAACAGTTAGCTTCATACTGTTAATTTCCGAAGGCTAAATATAACATACAAAAACTATCATACAGTTAATTACAAAGGCTAAAAACTACAAACAGTAAGTTAAATCATATTCAACCAACGCTAATGGCCTCAAATCAATATCTCATTTCCCTTAACAAAAAAGGTCAAAAGTAAATACTCAGGGAAAAAGGCATAAAAAGACGAAAAAAATCAATCAGAAGAAAACCCATTTAGATTTTAGAATATGAAGTAAAGGATTTAAATATTCAGGAAAAGAAGTGCCTCGGATAGTTGGATTGAAATGGTCTGGAGTCCTGCAGTATTGGAGAAGAAGAGGGGAAATCTTGTTCTAGTGCCTGCACCCCACAATTTTTGCAACTGACGTTTTTATGTCTTCTAATCATATTCACAGAGAAAGTGTTAATGCGATTTAGGCCCAATTTTGATTCGATAAGAGCGAGGTTTTCTTTTTGGAAACTTCTTTTTTTCATTTTTTTTTTAATGAGAAGCTAGCCAAAAGTCAGTTTAAAATTACCCTACTATTTTCATTTAAAAGATGAATTTTGCCATTACATTATGAAAAAGAATTGTATACAAGGGATTATAAAACAAACTTATAATTATATCAATGTCAATTATATGTTTAAATAATAAGATTGATCAGTATTTAATTAAAAAATCAATCGACACAGCATGAACATTTCATTTTAAATAAAAGTAGTTAAAATTGATTCTATCTTAACTATATTTATGCAAAATCTATATTTATGGACTTAATCATATAGAGAGAAAAAATATAGAAAGTTTTTGGTTCTGTTTGTTTAGGTTTTCTGAGAGTGGTCGAGGAGATTGAAGATTTTGAGATATTCTAGGTTTTCGTGTATTCGAAAAAGGTTGTTTGTTTGGGTATTTAAAAATTGAAATGAATAGTGAGTTTAATTTTGAAAAATGAGTAGGTTTTTTTGAAGATTATGAGAAAAAGAGTAATAGGGTAAAATATATGTCACTTTATATGCCAAATAAAAAATTTGAGTGAAGTAGATAAAATATATATTAATTTATGTTAAATCAAAGTATAATTTGTCTAAAAATTGGATTTCGAGTATGTCTCTTTGTTTAAGTCAAAATTCTCGTTGGTTATTGCACAAATCTTGTCGATTATCAGGAAAAAAAAAATCACCGTAGAGGATGAATTTTGAAGAGAATGTTTACTTTTGAAAGTTGAGAGAAAAGTTTGTATGATAAACCTCTTTCTGAAAATAAAAACCTTGTCTTGCCTTCTCAAATTTTTCTGATACATACAAAATCAAAATCAATTTAATTCTAATCTGAATATGATATGAAAATCAAAATCTAAAAAAGGCATTAGTTAAGTCTTATGGACCTATATGAATATAATTATGCATATAAAATTTCGAGAATCCAAGAGTTAATTTTATATACATTGAAGAAATAATACAACATATAATATAATTGCATTATTAGATTCATTCTTCAACAGTCCAAAAACATCAAAAACAAAACAGAAAATAAAGTAGGGACAATTTCGTAATTTAAAAGCTTACACATAAATTACTACTAAATAAAAGCCCACCTCCCCACCTTCACTCTCTCTCCCGCCGTTGCTACTGACTTCAATAGTGCTATCTCCGGTGAATTTCCTATCCGCATGTCAGTACAGATCCGTTCCCATTTTAATCTTCCAAAAACCTCTTTTGATTCCAATCTCAAAACCCTCGGGGGGTTATACATTGGAATTAGTATATACGTCCCATAACGCGCGTATGGCTCAGTACAGGCAATACGGCGGCGGCAATGGGGCTCGAAACGGTGCCGCGTCGGATCACGTGTCTATTGGAGTCCGAGGGGGCTCGCGGCATCTTCACCACCACCATCGGCGGTGGAAGACCCCACCGGCTCGTAAGATCTCGATCGGATTCTGTGTCTTGTTGCTCTCTCTCATTCTCTCAGCATCCGCTTTCTTCTATTTCTCGTTGCAAAGTAAAGGTATGGGATTAAAATACCCCTGTATGCGTGTGTTTCTGCTTAATTAATTACGTCAAGTTAACGAGGAGGGGAAAATAAGAAAAAGTTTCCCTAAATTGCTAATTAGTTGAAATTTCTAATTTCTCCCTAACTTCAATGCAGATTCTGTGGATTTGTTAGCATTGAAAACTTAGTAAATATACGATTTATACATATTTAGCTAATTATATATAAATAATGAAAATGTACAATCATTTGTTGTACATATTCTAATTTCTAAACCTAATGATAATGGTCATACTTAACAGTTGAGTAGTATATGTTTGAATAGCAATATACTACTTTGGCCACGATTTCATGTTCGGATTGTTTAGACAAGGATAATCTTAATGATTCCTAACAATAATGATTTGTACTAATAAATATAGTATTACTTCATACATATTATTTATTCATCAAATTATGTATCTGAAATTTGGAGTTAATAATGGTATCTATAAATCTCTTATGTACGAAACTCTCATAAATATGATCATTTGAAAGCAAGGTGAATATAAGTAGTTGGTGAGGGCAACCGAGTCATTTTAATATTGGCAAATAGGACATGAGGTGTAAAATGCAAAATGTGGACCACCTTTTTGTAACGGCAGTGATTTGGTGAATATAGTATTGTTATGATGAATAATATTTTCCATGCATACAAAGTTATTGCCTCTTGAATAGACGAATCATATAAGGCAATGCTATGGGAGAGTTATTGGTTCGTTAATTAGAATATTGGTTGAATATTGTATTATATGTGAAATTTAGTTGTGGAATGAAGAGGTTTTTGTAGTTTTAGTTGATTCTTTGATTTGAAATTTAAGTGTGTTAGATTTTGGTTGACATTGGAGGTTTTGTTGCCCGCCTACCGATTTCCTTGAATGGAAAATGCGAGGTGCAATTAACGTGTACCTTTTGGGTCTATAGAGTCTACCAGAATTGTTAAAGTAAAAACATAAGCTTCTTTTTTATCAGTGAAAATGTGAGCTAAAATTGATAGTTTGATGATATACTCTTCCCTTCTAAATCAGATTTTTCTCTGGATACCTTAATAGATATGATGCAGAGGTCAGGTAACTAAGTATGTAGATACTCGATTTAGACCTATAGTGTTGATTGACTTGGTATACAGAGCCTTTTAAATTGCACATGAAGGTGATCCTAGATGGTAAAATGCTGTTGGCTTTTCCTTGTTTCTTCTTTTCGTGTCTGGATAAATGGTTTTCACTGTTGGAACTTATAGAGACCTAATTTGAATTTGAATGCAAATTTTTCCAAATCCATGATAAGTTTCCAGTTCTGTTTTGTCTTTCTGTTTGAAATGGTTTCTCATCGTTGAAATTATGAAAAAGTGATCTTGATATGAATGGAAGAATTTTAGCTCCATGGTAAGGTTTCAATCTGCTGTCAAGCACACATACTAGAATTCTGCTGTCCTGCATAGTTGGAACTGTGTTACTTGGAAATTTACTTAATTCTTTTTGCGTTAGGAGGGGAAATAAATAGACACCTTGCTCAAGATGATGACACAGGCAATGATACGGATTTTCTCATGGATGTGACACGAATTCAAAATTCCCAGGAGCTCAAATTTGGTCATGGATCAGTTGCGCATGGCCGGGATTCGCGGTATTGGGACAAGGATGATAGAAGAAGAGATGAAGATTATAGTGAGGAGGAATTGGAGCGAGTCCAGGATGGTTCCGTGGATAAGTTTCATACCCCAGAGAAAAACCGGGATAAAAAGCCTTCTTTTGACAAATCTCATAAAGTCTTGGATCACCGAGGTGATGGTTTATACAATGAAGCTGGGCGCAATGAATTGAAAATGTACGAAGCTGAATATGAGGCCTCTCTAAAGAGCACTGGAGAGTCCACTGATGTGCACGGTAAAACAAACCAGCAATCGAGGGATACCGATGAGAGTAGACATAGAACACTTGACGATGCTGATGATTATGACGATGGTATTGACTTGCAAGATGATCAAATGGAAGAATATGATGATGTTGGGCATGATGACAAGGAAAACTCTGGTGCTGCTGAACTCCATAAAATTGGCATTAGGGAGTCTTCTCATGTGCATCACGCTAGCAACAAGAAGCAACAAATCATCGAGGAGGCTGATAAAACGTCCAATGATTTGTACAGGGAGGAATCTCTTTCAGAATCCCAGTATGCAGAAATCAACGCAAATTCTGGACATGCCAATTTTGCTGAAGGTCAACCTGTCCGAAAGTTGATGCCTGTAAGGCGCTCCAGATCTAAAAAGAAGCCAAAACGTCGAAAGTTTTCGGGTAATTTTTCGTTTTCTCTATTGCACAGTTTACATTTTAATAGGTAGTGGCACATACATTCAGGTTACTCAATCCATGTGCCTGGTTTGGTTCACATGAATTGAACTATTAACTATTCAGGCAACAGATTTAAGAATGAACTTTAACAATTCCTAGTTTTCAGGCAACAGCTCTAGTTGTATATCAATTTATAATTATTTGCATCAAGGACATTAACAATACTTCAGCACTATGTTATGTATTAATTTATTCGATTTGATTATCATCGAATTATATCTTCCAATTATTCAACTACGATTTTAAATCTTTCACTTAGATATTTGAGTAATACTCATTGCTCGGTATTGTAGACGGCTTACTAACATCTTACCACTTAGAAAATCAATATCTTTATAGGCCATTGGATGCCATGTTAATCTATTTCATGTACACATATGGACACGGTTTTTCATTTCACCGCATCTGCTATTGGTTTGGATTTAAACACTAATTCTCAATGATTTCAGGTTCTTGTGATATGAAAATTTCGAATTCCACTGCACTACTTGTCGAGCCTTTAGAAAATCGGAAGTTTGCAAGATTTTCCTTGCAATATACTGAATCCGAAGAGAAGCCTAATGAAGATGAAAAATGGGAACCTAGATTTGCAGGACATCAGAGTCTCAGAGAAAGGGAAGAATCTTTTATTGCCCGTGATCAGAAAATTAACTGTGGCTTTGTCAAAGGTCCTAAAGGATCATCAAGTACAGGATTTGACTTGGCAGAAGATGATGCAAAATACATTGGTAGTTGCCACATTGCTGTTATGTCTTGCATCTTTGGCAATTCTGATCGCTTGAGATCACCAATTGGAAAAACGGTACCAACTCATTGCACCCATTTTGCAAGTTTTGTCGTTGTTTAGTTAATATAATTTTTGTCATCATGCAAAAGAAGAAACATGAGTTGATACAAATTTATGTCAAGAAGATGCTATGAATTTCTATATAGATGTGTAAGTCTAGGTTTATATTAGCAATTTATGAACTCATGATTGAACACTCTGACTAAAAGTTATAAGGTTGGGTGGAGATCTGTATTTTACTCTTTTGAAAAGTCAAACAATTTTATTTTTTTATTCGGTCTCACTCCTTTATGTAATTTGTTAAATCTGCAGATTCTCCAAGTCACACACACTGCTAAATTTATTCTGATCTCATTTTTTTGAAACTCAGGTCTCTCGTTTGTCAAGGAAAAATGTATGCTTTGTAATGTTTGTGGATGACATAACTTTACAAACTCTTTCATCAGAAGGTCAAATGCCTGATATGATGGGTTTTGTTGGATTTTGGAAGATTGTGGTGGTAAAAAATCTTCCTTACCCTGATATGCGAAGAGTTGGGAAGATACCAAAATTTTTGCCACACCGACTTTTTCCTTCAGCCAGGTAGAACTCTTTGCTAACAGACTGTCACGATAAATTGCATTGTTATGCTTAATAGTTAATATTTATGCCATGATGAGATTCTTCTTCTAGTCTATGCTGCCTTTTTTTTTTCGGTTGAGTTCATTTATAATGCAATCATTATGGGTTGAGCCCAAGGTTCAGATTTGGAGTTGTTATAAGAGTAATGTTGGGCCTGTGCACAAGATGGTGAAAAGTAGAAGTTTTATTTTCTTTACACTATGTATATTATTTATTTTTATTACTAGATGAACTAAAGTATATATTTAGCATGTGTTTAAAATCTCATGCCTTTTTAATAGTTTTAACTTTTCAAATGAACTCCTGCTGAGATGCAGGAACCTGTAGAACTGGAGTTGGAAAAAGATTCTATGATTTTCTGTAAACATTCATATATTTTCCCATTTTACATGATCAATATATTAAAAGTACATGAGATATTCCTTGCTATCGTCCTCGGAATTGTTTCTACTAGTGACTCAGCTTTCAGAAACCCTCATTCAGTCCAGATCTTTTCCATTGTTCATTGGCAGTCTTATGTTATGATCAGTGAAGATGGTACACATTGTGGCAAAGAAACTGCTACAGTTAGAAACTTTACCTTGAGCGGACTATAAAATTCAACAGGACACCCCCACCCTCTCATTATGCACAAATAAATAAAAAATTCTGAAAATCAAGTATGCAAACTAGTAGCTCTCATATGCTATATTCATTATAGTAGGATGATTGTGTTGATTATTGATGTCAAATGGACTCTTTTTGTTAGTTATTTTACATTAATACCTTTGTATTTTTTGCTAAAGTTCCAGTTATAGTAAATTTTGGTTCAAGATTGTTATTATTTTAATTGGAAGTTTAGTAAATTAATTATGGATTCTGCACCAAATAAACATCATTTGCTTGTACAATCTAGTAATATGATCGCGAAGGGACAGAGTATTGAGTTTTCCAATGTAAAAGGCACATGATTGAATAGAAGTACAATATCTATGAGCATAAGTTTTTGTATGATCTATCTTTAAATGATATGGAGTTGACCAGACTGTAAAAGGTTTTCAGACAATCCTCTTCTCCATCTTGCTCGTGACCTGAGTTGCCTGTGAATAGCTTATAAAAGTGCTCATTACCTGAGTTTATTTGGATGTGCTTCGCTTATTTAAGTGGTCATCTGGAATTTCAGGTACTCAATTTGGTTGGATAGTAAACTTCGCCTCCAACTTGATCCCTTGCTTATCTTGGAATACTTCCTCTGGAGAAAAGGCCATGAATATGCTATTTCCAACCATTATGACCGTCATTGTTTGTGGGAAGAGGTTGCTCAAAACAAGAAGCTCAACAAGTACAACCATAGCGTCATAGATGAACAATTTGCATTTTATCAAGCAGATGGCATGAGAAGATTTAATGCTTCAGACATTAACAAGCTTCTTCCTAGCAGTATGAATTTTGTCTCTTTATCTTTATGAAATCATTTTGGATTGATCATAATTTTCTGCTGTATATAATATGTGGATCTTTTTTTGTCAGATGTACCTGAAGGGTCTTTCATTGTCAGAGCTCACACACCAATGTCGAACTTGTTTTCTTGCCTATGGTTTAATGAGGTTGATCGGTTTACTCCCCGTGACCAGCTTAGTTTTGCCTATACATATCATAAGTTGAGAAGGACAAATCCAGAGAAGCCTTTTTATCTCAACATGTTCAAGGTGCATTATTGGCTCTCTTTTATGAAGCCCTTGGTAGCGCAACACATGGCACTGTAGTTTCCTTCTATTTTTTTGAATTGCAATTGAATTAAAAAATTAATTCTTTCTTCTTGCATTGCACGACAAATAATTAAAATATATAATTCCATGTGTCGAGCTTCCTGCTACAAAGCCTAAGGGTAGTAACATTAAGGGGCGTCAATTAAACGTATCCATCGAATCTGTAGTTGATAGCCAAGGCCGTGTAATTAATACTTGGGTTGATATTTTTTGTATTTTGTAGTGAAATTTTGTTGGTCTGAACCCAAATTTTCTATGTCACAGGACTGTGAGAGGAGAAAGATTGCGAAATTGTATCATCACAGGTCTGAGGAGAGGAGGAACATTCCCCAAAATGAGACGGAGTAGTTTCATGGTGAATTTTGTTCTGTACAATGTAAATTAACAACTTGCTGTGAAGAATGGTGAAATGATATTGTTTTCATAGATACAATATGAGCAAGCAAGGTCAGTTTTGCTGCCTTCTCAAATTCGCTTGAAAGATGGGACGAAGATATACATGACCGGCTGTAGATTTTCTATTCGATTCATTTTATTCTCATAATTTACAATGTCAGTATGAAGCAGCAATCAATATCTTTGTATAATATTCATTGTGATATCGTTGGGTACAATATGTATTCTTTTCATCTTTTTAGGTGATTTTTTGATTTAATTTTGATGGCTTATTCTATTTCGAATTTTATTATACCCGCAATTCAATTATATGATATAGGTAAAAACGTTTTCTTGGGGATTATGTTTGATTAGTTGTCTTCCCATTAAGTGATAAGGAAAGTCAATTTCATTATAATTAATTAGTTTCATAAAAAATGATTTGCACAGATGAAACAGTTTAACTTCCAACAACTATAGAATGTTCAGAAGTTCATTCTCTATGAACCTGTGGAAATAATCTAACTATTATGTTCGAAGCATGAAAATGTCTTTTCTTTTTTCTAATATTATTATGCATGTCTTTTCTTGATTGAACAACGAGAATTATGCACGACAAAAGCCTTCTTCAACACTTTGACAAAAATTAGAATGCTTGGTTTCGTCCCGGAACCCATCATGTGTCCGTTTGCTTTCGACAGCTTTAAGGCTTTAACATTAACGCAGCTCATATGCACTGGAGATGAAATATCAGAGTTTTGTGTTATTTTCTCCAAACTCTTTGACAATTCTTCATTCAAATCTTCCCATAACATGTCCATTTTCTCCTCTTCATCATCATCACAAGAAGAGCTCTTTCTTAGATGAATAATATTGTTGACTTTAGATTCTTGGAATGAACACAAGTCAAACATCTCTTGCTTTTCCGGCCAATTGCTGCCAAAGAGGTGGTGACTCAATGAAGCACCGTGAATTAATAAGTGGTGGTGGACATGACTTTGTTTTTCCGGCCTTTAAAGAAAGGGGTCGTGTAGTGGTTGGGGTGCAACATATGGTTGTTGATTTTGTGTTAAAGTTTAGTTCAACCTGTTCCATTTTCTTAGCTTTGTTAATCCAATTAGTAGACAAATTCAATCCAATGAAACTTCTTAAAATTTTGAAATGTTACAAGTAAAAAAAAAAAAAGAGAGAAAATATGAAACTTCAAATATAACATTAAGATTTTCTTATTAGATAAAATATTGTCACAACAATTTATTTTCGAGTAAGATAAAAAAAAAATGTCATTTCATTCAAAATGTTGAAGATGAGGTTAAAGGCCTCCATTATAAGGAATATTTGTTGCAGGGAGCCATTGGTTTCCATTGATGAAATACTGCACTGTAAACTTTAAAGCTTCATTGTAACTAAGCCAACTGTTTACTCCATTCCATTTACATCTTTTAGTGGTGATTGCACCAGGTCCTCTATTTTTAAACTCTGCAAAAAACACACTATTTGGTGGGGGTGGAGGTCCATATACTATCCCATCCGAAGGCAGCCATCCTTGAGGATCTATGAAATCATACATAGTATTTTCCAAAAACACGACCGTCGAGTAATTCCCCCAAGGCCTTCCCAGGAAAGTTTGGGTTCCAGTTAAATCTTCTGCTGGTTGAATCGCCGTGTTTTGTATAACAATGCCTGTGTTACAATTCTGGTATGGTTTTCGATGAGCTGTTAATGTGTTTAGCTCTGCTTTTAAAGGCCTCTTTGCGAGTATAACACTGTTTTGTATGACTGCAGATGCACCCCCGAAAATGAAATCTATAGTTCCAGATATTTTGCATTCTAGGAAAATTTGTCGATTTACTTTTACTAAGAGTGTGTCTTGGTAGCCGTCTATTAGACATTTGTAGAACACAGATTGATCTCCAGCTGATAATAGTGCCACAGCTTGGTGTTTGTTTGGCCCTGCTGTGTTTCGAAACCCCATGTCTCGTGCGATGAATCCCTTGCCAAATACAACTGCATATGTACATACATACATTAAAACAAAATTACAGAAAGTGCTGTGAAATGAAGTATATAGATAGAGTGGATGGAAAAGAACTTACAAAATGTGGCAGTCATGAATGTTGGTGTTCCATCAACATAGTTAAGATTGCCAGAAACTACAGTTCTATTCATCCCATCACCATAAATCACGACATTCCATTTGTCTATCGGAATACGTACTTGTTCGTAATAAACTCCACTCTTCACATAAATAACAAACCTCTGATTACTATGATTAGGCACAACCTTCAGGGCATCAGTAATCGTACGGTAATTCCCAGATCCATCTTTTGCCACCACAACATTCGGCTTTGCCGCTGCTTTTAGATGTCTCCTGTCCTTAGACGACAGCCAATGCTCTTTTCTCTTCGGCTCTGTAGTTAATCTCAAACATCTGTTAATTTGAGATACGATGTCCAAACTATTCCTAGTAAATTCGGTTGGCATCGTAAGTTTTTTAATGACTAAATCTCTTACTTCATAGTCAAAATCATCAAATCCATCTATGCATGTTTGAATATGAGAACCTGCACCACATAGTAACATTTTTATGGTGTTTTGATCATCGACTGAAGTGAGATTAGTCACAGAAACCGACATGTTGAGGCTATCGATCGCAAGAGAAATTAGTTCTACGCAACTTTCTAATGTAGAAAAGGCTAATTTGTTGTTTGGCTTTTTGATTGTAATTAGTTGGTGAAGTGTACCATTGATGGCAAAGTCGGGGGCTGTTTTCGATAGTTCGACTATGGCTGCTTGGGCTGATTGTTTGTAATCTTGAGGCTGACATATGACTTTATCTGGACTGGTTTCTTGAGAAGCTGCTAATGAAAAGGCCAATAGGGTAGATATGAAAATCAAGAAAGTTTTATGGAAGGCCATGATTGTATAAACTTTGATTGTTTTAGATGTATGGTGAAACTGCATGTGCTTATATGCTTATGTTCTGTGGAATATATAGTATGCTTATATTGATTACATAAATAAATTGTAATGTATTTAAATGGTTTTCAGAATCTTAATTAAGAGTGAATAATTTCCTTCATCCCATTACCTTATATCTCTTAATACGGTTAACAAATCAACTTAAATAATTTTCAAATAATTAAAATAAGAAATATAATTAATTGATTTCAATGTAAATGATTCAACATAACAAGCTACTTCATAAGGCTGTTGATATAGCCAGAGCAATGTTTTATTATTTTCCATCTTAGCCCTTTCCAATCAATATGAACCAACTCATACATATTTTCTATATATAACTTAAAATCAGTAGAATTTTTTTTTTCTTTCTATATATATTTGTTTTATTTCTCTTCTTTACGAAGGAAATAAATATACTGACTAATATCTCTATCCAAATGGGAGAATTTCCACAAAAACAAATGGACCTTCATTTAAAAATTTTACCCACAAAAAAGACCTTCATATATTCTAGAATCTAATTATGCCATATCTTTCTCTCATAAAATATCTTTTAGTGGATTTTTTTTAATGTTATGGGTAGCTAGAAAAAATTGAATTATAAATTACATATGATTGATCACTTTGTTTATCGATTTCTTCGTACAATTACGTTGTATTGCATATTTCATTAATTTGATACACTAAACTCACCCTAAATAAAGATTGTATATCAAAAAACTTAATCCACTGGATAAAAACATTATTGTGTCAATTTCTGCAATCATAGCTTTTGCAAATATATTTCTATTTGAGTTGATATTTGTTTCTTATATCCATAGTCCATACTCCTAGCTAGAGGAGGAAGCCTTTTCCCCCTAATCTTGGCCTCGTTTGCCATTAATGTCTCTTGATTTCCCTCCTAATAAAAAACTAGTAATTTTCACAAGTTTAGGTTTTTTGTTGTTTTTGGTAAAAATAAAAATGTATAATAATTGATAATAACATTTTTTTTTTGCATATTGAATATTACTATTTTCTTTATAGCAACTTTCCTATTTTTAGTGTTAATTTAAGTAAGAGAAAGAAAATATGCAATTTTTATGGAGTATGTATATGACTTAATTCAATTATGTACATGAGTTAAAGTAATCGAATTGAAAAGGGTTAAATCATGCTCCTGTCCCTACCTACTCGTCTCCAAACGAAGGGTTTCCCCCTTCAAATAATTTCAATTTCAACTATTTCTCACTTTCACCATAATAATAATAATATTAAAATCTTAAAATTTAATGATTTAAAATTCGTATTATATATATATATATAACTATATTCTAATTAAATTTAAAATTTAAAATTTAAAATTTCAAAATTATATCTTGAGATAATGTTAATGATTTAATTTATTAAATTAAACATAGAATTTCACCCAAATAAAGAACAATTTTTTTTTTGAAAAAAAGTAAAAGAATGCAGCAGTAAAAAGGAAATAAAAAAAGAACAAAAAATTTTTTTAAAAAAAAAGTAAAGGAAGCATCATGTTGTGCCACCTGATGGGCTTGAACGCGCCCGTGCAGCGTGTCTCGCCCCAAGGGGTTAAGGAAGAGCCCCAACCCAAGCTTCCCCCCTCCCCCTCACCTTCCCCCTTTGATTGGAGATGGCCTAAGATGAAGAATAACACAATGTAGCTATGGATTTATGATTTTTGCTCTGGCTATATGAACAACCACTTTATAAGATTGATTAGTTTGACTCTGTGTTATAGTAAATTGAGTGAACAATTTAGTGTAATTTAGTTAGTCACATGTGTTTACCCGATAGTTAGTCACATGTATTTACCCTACATATACTACATTCCTTAACGTAATATTAGATCCTGTAACAATTATTATTGGTGAGAATGTTGAACTACATGTAATTTATCTTAATTGCATAAATATCAAAATAATACACTAAAACAAATTAATTTTCAAGAAAATTTATATGAAATTCAAAGTAACAAGAAAATTAATAATACTTCATCCGCCCCATTTTTTTCTCCCCTAGAATAGTTGATCAGTCAACTTGATTAAATTTATAAAAATTATAATAAATAATTTAATTAAATATGTTTTACTAATAAGTTGATAATATCATATGACATCATATATATTAATATTTTAAAGGTTTAATACACCATAAATATGAATAATTTAACATAATAAGTTACTTAGAAAATTGAAAAGTTTGACCATGTACAGTAACCAATGTTTTTAGAACCGGACCGGATAGTGAACCGGTGAGTCAACTGGCCACTGGTTTTACTGGTCGAACCGGTCGGACCGCTGGTCAGACCGGATGACATCATAATGATATAATAAATATATTTAATTTTAAAGTATATATAATATGCGAAAAAATTAAACATTATCCTACAATTAATTAAAAATATATAAAATCTTAGAATATATTTAAATTAAATCATATAATATATATATAACTTATATCATAATTGTAATATGATAATAATTTATAAGCTCATATAAATATAATATGACTATATTTCTTTATAAAAATTTAAAAGTGTAAGTTAAAAATACAACAAACTAAGAGATTAATAATTTTAAAATATGATTATGTATAAAAGTCTAATATTCAAAATCAAACTTGCATAATATATCGATTTGATTTTCAAAATTTGATACTCTTTATCCTAAAAATAATATTGAAAAAAAATATCTTATAGAACAAATTTTAATAAAAAATTATCATTTGAGTATTAATTTTCATTGATAATGTGTAAAATGTTAATTTGAGTTATCATAATCTAATTTATAAACAAATTTGGCTACAAGTTTTCTGTAATTTATAAATTTTTTTGTTCTACAATTTCAACAAAAATGATGTAGCTCAAATGGTAAGAAAGTTATGTTTCATGCAAGATGTTAGGTGTTCAAATCCCACTTTCTACAAGAATTTTTAATTTATTTTTAACATTAATAAAATTTAAAAAATCGAAAAAAAAAAGAAAAAAAAAGGAAATTCAGAATCGGGTTGAACCGGCCCAAACCGGTTCGCCGGTTCACCGGTTTTGGACCGGTTCAACCCGGTTCAATCTGGTTTTTGAATCAAGTGGTTTTAGGGGATAAACCGGACCGGATCATCCTCCGGTTCGCGGTCGAATCGGCCGGTTCGGTCCGGTTTTAATAACCTTGACTGTAACTAATGGAGTAAAAATAATGGGACGAAATGAGTAAATTGTGGCTTTGTCAAGTACAGGATTTGACTTGGCAGAAGATGATGCAAAATACATTGGTAGTTGCCACATTGCTGTTATGTCTTGCATCTTTGGCAATTCTGATCGCTTGAGATCACCAATTGGAAAAACGGAACCAGCTCATTCCACCCATTTTGCAGGTTTTGTTGTTGTTTAGTTAATATAATTTTTGTCATCATGCAAAAGAAGAAACATGAGTTGATACAAATTTATGTCAAGAAGATGCTATGAATTTCTATATAGATGTGTAAGTCTAGGTTTATATTAGCAATTTATGAACTCATGATTGAACACTCTGACTAAAAGTTATAAGGTTGGGTGGAGATCTGTATTTTACTCTTTTGAAAAGTCAAAAAATTTTATTTTTTTATTCGGTCTCACTCCTTTATGTAATTTGTTAAATCTGCAGATTCTCCAAGTCACACACACTGCTAAATTTATTCTGATCTCATTTTTTTGAAACTCAGGTCTCTCGTTTGTCAAGGAAAAATGTATGCTTTTTTATGTTTGTGGATGACATAACTTTACAAACTCTTTCATCAGAAGGTCAAATGCCTGATATGATGGGTTTCGTTGGATTTTGGAAGATTGTGGTGGTAAAAAATCTTCCTTACCCTGATATGCGAAGAGTTGGGAAGATACCAAAATTTTTGCCACACCGACTTTTTCCTTCAGCCAGGTAGAACTCTTTGCTAACAGACTGTCACGATAAATTGCATTGTTATGCTTAATAGTTAATATTTATGCCATGTTGATGAGATTCTTCTTCTAGTCTATGCTCATTACCTGTGTTTATTTTGATGGCTTATTCTATTTCGAATTTTCTTATACCCACAATTCAATTATATGATATAGGTAAAAACGTTTTCTGGGGGATTATGTTTGATTAGCTGTCTTCCCATTAAGTGATAAGGAAAGTCAATTTCATCATAATTAATTAGTTTCATTAGAAATGATTTGCACAGATGAAACAGTTTAACTTCCAACAACTATAGAATGTTCAGAAGTTCATACTCTATGAACCTGTGGAAATAATCTAACTATTATGTTCGAAGCATGAAAATGTCTTTTCTTTTTCCTAATATTATTATGCATGTCTTTTCTTGATTGAACAACGAGAATTATGCACGACAAAAGCCTTCTTCAACACTTTGAAAAATACTAGAATGCTTGGTTTCTTCCCGGAACCCATCATGTGTCTGTTTGCTTTCGACAGCTTTAAGGCTTTAACATTAATGCAGCTCATATGCGTTGGAGATGAAATATCAGAGTTTTGTGTTATTTTCTCCAAACTCTTTGACAATTCTTCATTCAAATCTTCCCATAACACGTCCATTTTCTCCTCTTCATCATCATCACAAGAAGAGCTCTTTCTTTGATGAATAATATTGTTGACTTTAGATTCTTGGAATGAACACAAGTCAAACATCTCCTTATATTGAACTTCTTTACCTTTATAATTTCCGGGTTATCGTGGCGGGAGGTGCGGAAGCCAATTGCTGCCAAGGAGGTGGTGACTCAATGAAGCACCGTGAATTAATAAGTGGTGGTGGACATGACTTTGTTTTTCCGGCCTTTATAGAAAGGGGTAGTGTAGTGGTTGGGGTGCAACATATGGTTGTTGATTTTGTGTTAAAGTTTAGTTCTACCTGTTCCATTTTCTTAGCTTTGTTAATAGAATTAGCAATTAGTAGACAAATTCAATCCAATGAAACTTCTTAAAATTTTGAAATGTTACAAGTAAAAAAAAAAGAGAGAGAAAATATGAAACTTCAAATATAACATTAAGATTTTCTTATTAGATAAAATATTGTCACAACAATTTATTTTCGAGTAAGATAAAAAAAAATGTCATTTCATTCAAAATGTTGAAGATGAGGTTAAAGGCCTCCATTATAAGGAATATTTGTTGCAGGGAGCCATTGGTTTCCATTGATGAAATACTGCACTGTAAACTTTAAAGCTTCATTGTAACTAAGCCAACTGTTTACTCCATTCCATTTACATCTTCTAGTGGTGATTGCACCAGGTCCTCTATTTTTAAACTCTGCAAAAAACACACTATTTGGTGGGGGTGGAGGTCCATATACTATCCCATCCGAAGGCAGCCAACCTTGAGGATCTACGAAATCATACATAGTATTTTCCAAAAACACGACCGTCGAGTAACTCCCCCAAGGCCTTCCCAGGAAAGTTTGGGTTCCAGTTAAATCTTCTGCTGGTTGAATCGCCGTGTTTTGTATAACAATGCCCGTGTTACAATTCTGGTATGGTTTTCGATGAGCTGTTATCGTGTTTAGCTCTGCTTTTAAAGGCCTCTTTGCGAGTATAACACTGTTTTGTATGACTACAGATGCACCCCCGAAAATGAAATCTATAGTTCCAGATATTTTGCATTCTAGGAAAATTTGTCGATTTACTTTTACTAAGAGTGTGTCTTGGTAGCCGTCTATTAGACATTTGTAGAACACAGATCGATCTCCAGCTGATAATAGTGCCACAGCTTGGTGTTTGTATGGCCCTGCTGTGTTTCGAAACCCCATGTCTCGTGCGATGAATCCCTTGCCAAATACAGCTGCATATGTACATACATACATTAAAACAAAATTACAGAAAGTGCTGTGAAATGAAGTATATAGATAGAGTGGATGGAAAAGAACTTACAAAATGTGGCAGTCATGAATGTTGGTGTTCCATCAACATAGTTAAGATTGCCAGAAACTACAGTTCTATTCATCCCATCACCATAAATCACGACATTCCATTTGACTCTCGGAATACGTACCTGTTCGTAATAAACTCCACCCTTCACATAAATAACAAACCTCTTATTACTATGATTAGGCACAACCTTCAGGGCATCAGTAATCGTACGGTAATTCCCAGATCCATCTTTTGCCACCACAACATTCGGCTTTGCCGCTGCTTTTAGACGTCTCCTGTCCTTAGACGACAGCCAATGCTCTTCTCTCTTTGGCTCTGTAGTTAATCTCAAACATCTGTTAATTTGAGATACGATGTCCAAACTATTCCTAGTAAATTCGGTTGGCATCCTAAGTTTTTTAATGACTAAATCTCTTACTTCATAGTCAAAATCATCAAATCCATCTATGCATGTTTGAATATGAGAACCTGTACTACATAGTAACATTTTTATGGTGTTTTGATCATCGACTGAAGTGAGATTAGTCACAGAAACCGACATGTTGAGGCTATCGATCGCAAGAGAAATTAGTTCTACGCAACTTTCTAATGTAGGAAAGGCTAATTTGTTGTTTGGCTTTTTGATTGTAATTAGTTGGTGAAGTGAACCATTGATGGCAAAGTCGGGGGCTGTTTTCGATAGTTCGACTATGGCTGCTTGGGCTGATTGTTTGTAATCTTGAGGCTTACATATGACTTTATCTGGAGTGGTTTCTTGAGAAGCTGCTAATGAAAAGGCCAATAGGGTAGATATGAAAATCAAGAAAGTTTTATGGAAGGCCATGATTGTAAAAACTTTTGATTGTTTTAGATGTATGGTGAAACTGCCTGTGCTTATATGCTTATGGTCTGTGGAATATATATAGTAAGCTTATATTGTTTACATAAATAAATTGTAATGTATTTAAATGGTTTTCAGAATCTTAATTAAGAGTGAATAATTTCCTTCATCCCATTACCTTATATCTCTTGCTACGGTTAACCAATCAACTTAAATAATTTTCAAATAATTAAAATAAGAAATATAATTAATTGATTTTAACAACAGTTCCATTATGTAGAATATAACTATAAGTATTAAGATATAAAAAAGGTTATACCATCATGTAAATGATTCAACATAACAAGCTACTTCATAAGGCTGTTGATATAGCCAGAGCAATGTTTTATTATTTTCCATCTTAGCCTTTTCCAATCAATATGAACCAACTCATACATATTTTTCTATAACTTAAAATCAGTAGAATCTTTTTTTTTTCTTTCTATATATAATTGTTTTATTTCTCTTCTTTACGAAGGAAATAAATATACTGACTAATATCTCTATCCAAATGGGAGAATTTCCATAAAAACTAATGGACCTTCATTTAAAAAATTTACCTACAAAAAAGACCTTCATATATTCTAGAATATAATTATGCCATATCTTTATCTCAAAAAATCTTTTTTAGTGGATTTTATTTTTAATGTTATGGTGAGTTGGAAAAAATTGAATTACGAATTACGAATTACATATGATTGATCACTTTGTTTATCGATTTCTTCGTACAATTACGTTGTATTGCATATTTCATTTATTTGATACACTAGACTCGCCCTAAATAAAGAGTGTATATCAAAAAACTTAATCCATTGGATAAAAACATTGTGTCAATTTCTGTAATCATAGCTTTTGCAAATATATTTCTACTAGCCTATACCCCGTGCTATGCACGGATAAAACATAATTATTTCATACAACTAAAATATTAATGAATTTTATTTCATTTACTATAAAGGATTGCAAAATAATGGTTCTATCGAAATTCTAATATCCACTTGAATTTATTTTTCGATCTGAACTATAACTTAATATTTATATTTAATTACTTCAGCATAATCTATTTAGAAGATTATTTCATGTCATTAGTTTTTCATAGTTAAGTCTCGATCTTCATCATATCAACTTCAAATAATTAGTTCACATAACAAAATAAGCACTCGAGACATGAGAACAAACTAAGTTACAATAATAATTATCAAAGCAAAGTATCGAAAGACTAAAGGAGTATATATCAAAGCAAAGTCTCAAAATAATAAAGGGGTATAAATTAGTCAAACTAATACAATTGCTATGAATTAAATGGTGAGCAATTTGAATATATTTTTGGATTAAAATGTCTTTTAGTCACATAAATATCTATACTTGACAATATTTGGTGGTGTTATGATAAAAATTGAAATTACATACTTTAAATATCTAAACTACTCACGTTCTTATACCCACATGAATTTATTTTTCGATATGAACTATAACTTAATATTTATATTTAATTACTTCAGCATAATAATTATCAAAGCAAAGATAATCTATTTAGAAGATTATTTCATGTCATTAGTTTTTCATAGTTAAGTCTCGATCTTCATCATATCAACTTCAAATAATTAGTTCACATAACAAAATAAGCACTCGAGACATGAGAATAAAGACTAAAGGAGTATCGAAAGACTAAAGGAGTATATATCAAAGCAAAGTCTCAAAATAATAAAGGGGTATAAATTAGTCAAACTAATACAATTGCTATAAATTAAATGGTGAGCAATTTGAATATATTTTTGGATTAAAATGTCTTTTAGTCACATAAATATCTAAACTTGACAATATTTGGTGGTGTTATGATAAAAATTGAAATTACATACTTTAAATATCTAAACTACTCACGTTCTTATAGTTGGTACAAAAATTGAAATAGACGAAGATGTAAATCTAGGGATAATGAATAAGAAATATGTTTATTAAGATCAACATTATAAAATAAGATATTGCAAAAATTAAGATAAACAAAAAATAAGGGGTATAAATCTATTTGAGTTGATATTTGTTTCTTATATCCATAGTCCATACTCATAGCTAGAGGAGGAAGCCTTTTCCCCCTAATCTTGGCCTCGTTTAATAACATTTTTTTTTGCATATTGCATATTACTATTTTCTTTATAGCAACTTTTATAGCAACTTTTCTATTTTTAGTGTTAATTTAAGTAAGAGAGAGAAAATATGCCATTTTTATGGAATTTAGGCTAAGGACATTTTTATGGAGTATGTATATGAGTTAATTCAATTATGTGTATGAGTTAAAGTAATTGATTGAAAAGGGTAAGGCCATCTCCAATCAAGGAGCTTGAAAGCCCTGCTCCTGTCTCTGCCTATTCGTTTCCAACTGAAGGACTTTTCCCTCCAAATAATTTTATTTTAAATTATTTCTCACTCGCACCATAATAATAATAATAATAATAATAATAATAATAATAATAATAATAATAATAATAATAATAATAATAATAATAATAATAATAATAAGAATACTAAATATAATATATAAATAATATTAAAATATTACAATTAAGAATAATGTTAATGATTTAAAATTCAATTAAATATATATCCAACTATATTCTAATTAAATTTCAAATTTCAAATTTATATCTTGAGATAATGTTAATGATTTAATTTAAAATACAATATATCAAATTAAACATAAAATTTCATGCAAAAAAAGAACAATTTTCTTTTAAAAAAAGAGTAAAAGAATGCAGCAGTAAAAAGTAAATAAGAAAAGAACAAAAAAAGATTAAAAAAAAGGAAAAGGAAGCATCAGGTGGTGGCTGATGGCGCCACCTGATGGGCTGCAAGGGAGGAACGCGCCCGTGCAGTGCGTCTCGCCCCTAGGGGTGAAGGAAGAAACCCAGCCCAAGCTTCCCCCATCCCCCCTCGGTTGAACACCATTTTTGGGCCAAACTTCACCGCTCCCCATTAATTGGAGATGGCCTAAGATGGAGAATAATATAATGTGGCTATTTATGATTTTTGCTCAGGCTATATCAACAATCACTTTATAAGATTGATTAGTTTGACTCCGTGTTGTAGTAAAATGGAGTGAAAAATCTAGTATAATTTAGTTAGTCACATGTGTTTACCCGATAAAATTAAATACACGGTAAAAATAGCTATGAACATCAAATTATAATTTTTAATCAAATAGTCTCATGACCAAGTCAACGTTTTGTTGCATTGTTTTTCATCCCACAGAAAACTATATTTTGAATGGTATGGAATTATGTACTCTTACTATTATCTACTCCTAGTTTGTTAATGACAAATTTATGAACTTGAGATTTCGTTCGGTTAAGAACACTTGGACTGATCGTTTATATATCTATCATTTGGGACTAAAAAAATTAAAGAGGCCTCTGCTGCTTGGAAATCAACCGATTATAAGTCACTCTTTTTTTGTGAAGCTATGGGCATCTTCCAATTAAAAAAAAAAACTTTAAGAACAAAAATTACCTTTTATTGTTAGCCATTTTACTCCAAGTACTTATACTAGGTAGAAAGAGGCCTGAAGAGCATAAGATTATTTTGTGCAACTTCCGCTACATAGATGACGTCGTGTAACGTAAAAGAAGACTCGTCAGAGTTTAAAGAAGTATTTGACTTTAAAATTTCATCCCAACTCTGTATTTGTATGCAAAAAAATTGAACCTGATAAATTTCATCGAGTTAATGGCAATTTACCATTTTGTAATTTTTATAATGTTTAATTTACCTCCTTGTAATTTGAAAAATATCACTATGTTCCCCTATAATCTATTCTATATCTATCTATCTATCTATCTATTCTATATCTATATCTATTCTATATCTATATCTATATCTATCTATTCTATATATATATCTATTCTATACTTATTATAAGTGTGAATAATTTAAGTTTTTTCTTTTTTTGTGAAGACTAATATACCCTTATTTGAGTTGTAAAATGATATTTAATTCTAAATATGTAAAAATAGTTGAAGAAGAATAATTAGACATGGAATCTTTTTATATTAATTATGGTAAAGGTACAATTAGACATGAAATCTTATTATATTTATCTCCTACATAGTTTCCTAAAATTTAGAAATTATCTTTTACATCAAATTTTATAATTTCAATTTTCTTTTCATATAACACATAAAATAAAATAAACCATACGAAAAAAACACTGTTATTTTAAATAGCTACTAAAATATAAATGTAAAATTATTTTAATTTAGCAACAATATGTTTTAACTTAAAATATGTTATTTGTAGCATTGAAAGATTTAGTACAATATAAGTCATATACATTCCTCTAAAAGAAAAATATTAAAATTAAATTCTCTTAAATATCATTCTGCTACACAGAAGAAGAAGAAAATTAATAAATGAAAAATTAAAATAGAATAGCATCTTACCTATAAATGAACCAAAATTGCTTATGACTTTAGCTAAGTACTTATTATTTATTTGGCTAGAGGAGCAAAATATAAAGAATATCAAGACATGCATAACCTCGTACTTTCATGGAATTCGTTTCGTGAAAAATGAGTGAAATTGGTCAAATAACTGGTGAAATAGATATATACTGCTGAAATCAATAAAAAAAATATTAAATCAATGAAAACATGTGAATCGATGAAAGTCCGGGATAATTTGTGAACACTGGTGAGGTAAGTTAAAAAATGGGTGAAACCGGTAAAAAAAGTGCATGTGAAACCGTAAATACATTTGAAATCGATAAAAATTTCGAGTGAAATTTGTGAAAAATATATGAAAACGGGTAAAATTGGTTAAATCGATGAAAATTGATTTGAGTGGAATTTGTACGAAAAATGATGAAACATGTGAAATCCAGTAAAAAGGTGCAAAAAAATCGGTCAGAAAGCGTAAAGTCGGTAAAACATATTTAATCAATGAAAAATTCAAGTGAATAAATAACATGTGAAATCAGAGAAAAACATGTCAAGTAGATGAAAACGGGTAAAAATGGTAAAAATGAGTGAAATCAGTTAAAAAGAAGTTTAACTGACAAAAACGATGTGAAATCGGTAGAACATGGTTTCAGCCGGAAAAAAATAAAAGAAATTGACAAAAAAAAATGGAAAAACAATGAAAAAAAAGGGTAAATTGCTAAAAGAAATATGAACCGATAAAAAAAATTTAAACAGTGAGAACATATAAATCGATGAAAATTTGGGTGAAATTTGTAAAGAAACGGATGAAAATGGAAAAATGAAATCAGTGAAAAAGGGTAAAATCAGTCAAAAAGCTAAAAGTCGGTGAAAACATGTTTAATCAATGAAAAATTCAAATGAATAACATGTGAAATTAGGGCTGGGCGTGGGGCGGGTTTGGGACTAGAGACACGGGTATAGTAAATTTTGGAATTATTGCGGGACGGGACGAGTCGGGATTGCGGGTTCCATACTTTTCTTACACAAAAATTCTTCACACACCTAATAAAAATAAATTACATAATCAATTTGTCGTCCCTTTTTTTCCGCTAAAATGAATCTTGTTTATCTATTATTTACATAAACATGTAAAACAAATTGAAAATTATTTCAAACATATTTAAATACGATTTAAAACTATATAATGAGCAAATACCAAAATACGATCTAATGCATGTCTCGATAAAAAATCCAATCCATACTATATCGAGTAAATACCAAATAATTATCTAAAGTTATAATGTATTATGTATGTACTAGAGTGGTAAGATTTCCAAAAAAAAAACAATATTAGGTTTAAGTAAAAGAATTCTTTCAATGGAAAGTAGCTAGATAATATCGTAGTTGTAATTAAATAAAGTGTGTAAGTTGTACAATATTAGAGAGATATAAGCGGGTTCGGGTATTCGGGGTTGGAGAGACCAATCCCAAACTCAACCCGTATTCTCGTAATAAAATACGGGTATTTCAAGTTCGGGTACCCAAATTCGAAAATACCCGTCCCGTTCGGGTTTCTTAAAATACGGGACGGGACGGGTTTGGGTTACCCGAGCCCGACACCCACCCCTAAGTGAAATAAGTGAAAACGGGATAAAATTTAACCAAAAAAAATGTGAAATCGGTGGAAAAATGATTTAAATTAAAAAAAAAATCGAAGAAAAATGAAAAAACAATGAAAAATGTTATAACCGATAAAAAAAAAGTGAAAAAATAGCTAAAAATATATATATATATATATATTAACGGGTTAAAAAATTAAACTCTGGAAACATACGAATCTATGAAACTTGGGGTGAACATTTGTGAAGTTGGTGAAAAAACTGGGGAAACCAATAAGAAAAAATGCTCGTGAAATCGATGAAAATTCGGGTAAAATTTGTGAAAAAACGGATGAAACATGTATCATCGGTAAATAACGAATAAACTTAAAAACTACTATTATAGATCAAATTCTATAAGATGTCTAGACTATTTAAGTCATCATTTTATATTTTTTTACAACTATTTAAAGCCATAATTTTTTTTGGTAAAACAATAATAATTAATAAAAATAAATTTCATAAAAAAATAAATTGAATAGATATGATATTTTATGGTATAGAAAAGGAGAAGCTAATTTTAATCTAATTTATGAAAAATAACCATAAAATTAAAACTAGACACCTACAACGTACGTGCAATTTTCTAGTATTATAAAAGTTTCACACTGCTAATATTTTTCAACTTACAAAAATACGAATTGACAAAACAACCCTTATTATACTATGCTTTGACTCAATCAACTTATAAATGTAGTATTTTACTCCCAGTATTATTATAAATGTTACACTTTATCCTCTATGTTATGATAAAAAAAAAATTTATTTTTCATTACTCAATTAATTTATTCAAATATCAAAGATTGCTGTAGCAAACATGGTTTTATCTAATAATATTCAACAAGATTGCACTATTAAATCATTATTTTAACTCACACATGACTTATTGAATCATCAATAACCAAGATAGACTCGTACATATATCGTATATATATCTTAATCTTTCAATATTTTTTAATCACTCCAAATCACTAGAACCTTGAACACAAAGCCAAAACACATGGAAACACGGCCTCAGTCATATAGACAAAACAAAACACATTAATCTAATGTAGAAAGAGTCAAATGTTTAGTTTAATAAAGTCCTTTTCAACGGAGAAAAAATTGCAAGCCTCCACTATAATTTATTCTTGCTACGCGTTTTCCAATAAACTGCCCAATATTTCCTGGTCCCAACAAAGACCTGAAACATGGAGAATCTTTGATCACTGTTTCAGTTTTTATTCCATTCTTTTTTAATAAGTTTTAATAAAAAAAATTATACCTCTACTACATTGTATTTTTTTAATTTCTTAAAAATAATCAGGTTTTTAGACATGATATAATATCTTTTCAAATGCATCAATTATATTACATAAAAAAATTTATCGACGAGACTTCAAATCTAGATTAAAAAAATTGTCGAGATTAATCACTTTCTGAACGAAAATTAGAACTCAAATTTATAACAATATGACTGACGATTAATCATTTTCACTTGACCAAATTTAGTATTTGATCACCATTTTTCTAATAGTCAATTCCTCAACAGCAAGTCCAGTCAACTCCACCCAAACAATACGTATCACACTTCTTATTTCTTTACATATTTCTTCATCTTCTTCCCCCACATAAAAAAATAGACAAAAAAGATAAACCCATAAATTGCTATAATTTAAATCTTTTTTTAGGAAAGAGCAAAACTAGCATGAAAATGGGCAGCAGATACACTGCACTTGCACTCTTAATTTTCTTGAATTATTACTCTGGTATGGTGTTCTCTCAGTTGCCTTCTGGTCAGGTTAGTACAATGAGCAGAATCTATGAAATCTTTCAGAACAATACTGGTTCTTCTTTTGTGTGGAATAATGTTGCAAGAGAATCAAACCCTTGTTCATGGAGAGGAGTTTCATGTAGTACTGCTAATTCTTCAATAACTGGACTTTATTTCCCATTTTTTTCAATTTTTACTTCTGAATTTCTGCCAGTTGTATGTCAAATTGACACTCTAGAGTTTCTAGATGTTTCTAACAATCATTTGAGCTTAATCCCAGATGGGTTTTACTCTGTTTGTGGAGAGGTTAATGGATTGAGACTCTTGAATTTTAGTAGGAATAGATTGAATGGTTCTTTATCTAGTTTTAATGGTTTTAGAATGTTAGAATATGTAGATTTCTCTCATAATTATCTAAGTGGTGAAATTGATTTACAATTTGATGGATTGGATTCACTCAAGAGTCTAAACCTTAGTCACAATATGTTCATAGGAAATGTTACTACAAATCTAGGAAGATTGAGTCTTTTAGAGGAGCTTCAGCTTTCTTTCAATCATTTCGTAAACGAAATTCCTCAACAAATCTCGAGATACCAAAATTTGACTTTGATTGATCTAAGTCTCAATGGACTATCGGGCTCGATTCCCGAGGAATTAGGACAACTAACCAAGCTTCGAGTCTTGGTACTCTCGATTAACAATTTGAGTGGTGGGATCCCGAGCTCTCTTTCAAATATCACAACTCTTTTCAGATTTGCTGCAAACCAGAACAATTTTAATGGAACTATTCCGTACGGGATTACAAGGTACCTTAGAAGTTTAGACCTTAGTTATAATAACTTGAGAGGGACAATCCCGTCTGATTTTTTATTGAGTCCTAATTTGCAGTCTCTCGATTTATCATATAATGAACTAGAGGGCTCGATCCCTACAAACATTTCGACTAGCTTGTTTAGGTTGCGATTAGGGAGCAATTCTCTTAATGGGATAATTCCGGTTTTCTCGTTAGGGAGTCTTGTGGAGTTAACATACTTGGAGTTGGATAACAATAGCTTGACTGGGCCTATACCTTCAGAATTGGGTATGTGCGAAAATTTGGCTCTTTTGAATTTGGCCCAGAATAGATTTACGGGTCTGTTGCCTCCAGCTTTGGGTGATTTAACCAATCTTCAAGTTTTGAATCTTCAGTTCAACAATTTAGTTGGGGAAATCCCACCACAGATTATAATGTTAACTAGACTGCAGAAGCTGAATTTAAGTAGGAACTCGTTTAATGGTTCGATACCTTTGTCTATAACCAGTTTGAGAAATCTTACAAACTTGGATCTACAAGGTAATAATCTGAGTGGTCAAATACCGGGTTCGATCGGAAATTTAAATAAATTGATAGAATTACAGCTTGGGAATAATCAACTCAGTGGGCCCATACCATCTATGCCACAAAACCTACAAATTGCTTTGAATCTCAGCCACAATCACTTTACAGGATCTATTCCTAATACTCTATCAAGATTGACTGGATTAGAGGTTTTGGACCTCTCCAATAACGGGTTTTTAGGCGAGATACCAAATTTTTTCATGGGTATGACAAGCTTAACTCAACTGGTACTCTCGAACAATCGACTCTCTGGAGTTGTTCCAAGATTTGGACCTCATGTTGTTGTTCAGACAAACGGAAATAACGATTTGATTTTTCCGGAAGCAAATCCGAGCCCTACAACCCCTGAGAAGAGAAAATCTCTTGCTTCAGATATTATCATTGCAGTTGCAACTGCTGGGACAGGTGTCGGTTTATTCATATTGATATTGATATTTGTTTCAAGAAGATATTATTACAGGATCAATGATGACTCTCGAGAAGAAATGTCTATCATCCATGGGAAGTTACTTACTCCGAACAGCATCCACAGATCAAATATCGATTTCACGAAAGCCATGGAAGCGGTTTCTGACCCTTTAAATACCATTTTAAAGACGAGATTCTCGACTTATTACAAAGCTGTAATGCCATCAGGGACCAGATATTTCGTCAAGAAGCTTAATTGGAGCGACAAAATATTCCAATTAGGTAGCCATGAGAAATTTGGAGAGGAGCTTGAAGTTCTTGGAAAGCTATCGAATTCTAATGTCATGATCCCACTTGCATATGTTTTGACTGTCGATAGTGCTTATCTGTTTTACGAATATACCCCAAAGGGTACTCTTTATGATATTCTTCATAGTAGTATAGTGAATATTTTGGATTGGGGGAATCGTTATAGCATTGCAATTGGAGTGGCCCAAGGTTTGGCTTTTCTCCATGGATGTAGCTCTGGTCCAGTTCTTCTCCTTGATCTTTCCAGTAAAAGCATTATGCTGAAGTCGCCAAACGAGCCTCAGATTGGAGACGTTGAGCTATGCAAGGTCATTGATCCTTCAAAGAGCACTGGAAGTCTTTCTACTGTTGCTGGTTCTGTTGGCTACATCGCTCCAGGTATTGAATTTCTACTTGTTTGGTAGCAACTATAGAATAATGGTGATTGTGAGAAATATCAATTATAGTAATCCGAATATAGTGAAAAGCAAAAAATCCCCCTATGCTTTGCTTGATTAGCAAAACCCCCAGTGTTTTTTTAGCAACCAAAAAAAAAACTCCGGAGTACATATTTTGCAGGAAAAATGAGAATTATACCCCATCATAAAATGCGAAAACACCCCTATTAACCTGAAAAATTATCAATAATCCCCCTGTTAACTTTGAAAATTGGCAATAGCCCCCTTTTCACATACAAAAATGACCATAACCTCCCTATTAACTTATGAAGGAATTTCAATGGAGTTTGCTAATTAAAAAAAAAAAAAAAAAAAACACAAGGGCCTTTTTCTAATAAAAATAACATAAGGGGGATTTTTGCATTTAACTATCCAAATATAATAATGTAACTTGTAGATTTATTTGGTAACAATGTCGTCTAAATGATAGATTAGTGATCATTGATAAAGCGAGGCAAACACTTTATTAATGTTATTACGCTAACACACGTACCAAAAACACTTTATTAATGTTATTAATATAATTATTCAACAATGGATTCTAATTTTCAAATCCTTCTCTGTTTTTGTTTCAGAGTATGCTTACACAATGAGAGTCACGGCAGCTGGAAATGTCTATAGCTTTGGTGTCGTTCTTCTGGAACTGATTACTGGTAAGCCTGCAGTTAGTGGAGGAACTGAACTAGCCAAGTGGGTATTAAGCAACTCGGTGCAAGAAATTAAATGGGATCGAGTTCTTGATTTCAGTGTTAGTAAAACGTCAGTTGCTGTTAGAAGTCAAATGTTGGCTGTCCTAAAGATAGCTTTAGCTTGTGTGAGTATCTCGCCAGACTCAAGGCCAAAGATGAAAAGCGTGCTACGAATGTTACTAAACGCAAGGTAATGTAGATTTGAGTGAGATGAGTCAATTTTTGCTACTCTTTCTGTTATGGTGAGGATTGGAGTGTAGTGTCTTTGTAACTAGATATTGATAGAATCTGTGATATAGTATTATATGAATGATTTGTAGATAGTTTTTGTGTACTATGTAATACAGATATATTTTCAAAATCTACGTATATATACCTGATACCAGTCTATGGTACTTGAGGAAAAATGAGAATGAGCTTCTGTTTGATGAAAGATTTCTTTCTATGCTTCCAGTCCCATGTTAAATGTTATTTTTAGCTGTTTTAGCACTATAAAAAAAAATAATAAAAGAAAAAAAAAAAAAATGGTAACTTATGTATACCCCCCCTGAGCTTCTTTTAGCTATTTTTTAAATGTCATTACATATAGAAGAGTGAAATTCATTGACTTAGCTTCATTAAAGCTATATAGCCTCAAGAACAGAGCAACCAATCTACCAAGTAAAAAATACAACGAACATCTCGAGTCATAAGCTAAGATTATCTAGTGTGTAATCCAAAGAACAGTTTGAAATTGACAAAACAATCAACACAAATTCAGAATAAAATTGCCGCATTTTGTAGATTTTGATGATTGCTCAAATTCCGAAGGCATTAGCTTCTTAATTCTTCTATCAAGGTCATTCCATCGAGCTCAGCTAGACAAGCTAATACACTACAAGAGCTTGAATCGTCATTATAGGAGAATAATTTAAAAAGTAAGATCTTTAGGATCCTCAATTATCTTAGCTAAGGTTTGCAAGAAAGCTGCCAGGTCAGCACCATATATCACACGATGATCTGCGGTAACATTTACCTGGAAGAATTGAACACCGGTATCAATTAAAGTAATAATGGCGAGTTAATACTAAAGAAGATGCATCCATAAAGAATATTTGAGTTATAATGCTAAATATGAACCAACCTGCATCTGATTTTTCATGCCAATTCGACCATCTTTAGTACCAATAACAGTGGGTTGAGAAGCTCCAACAGCCATAATTGCACCCTGTATATTTTTTAAATATGGTCCACTCATTCAATTAAAGCTCCGATTCTGGGACAAAAAAAATCAACAAAAATGCCTTTAAATAAATAGTTTGACTTACAGTTCCTGGAGGCAAGATAGCGTCAAAGCGATCCACACCAAACATTCCAAGGTTAGATAGAGTGAAAGTGCCTGTAATGGAATCAAACAGCCATGGTGAGCGAAAGTTGAATGTATGGACTATGGAAAGTGCTGTAAAAGAGTTTTGCTTAAATTAAATCGGTTGTTGCAGCAACAGATATCATGATGTGAGCAAACAAATGCCTGTATTTAATCGAGCAAAAATATTGCTCGATTTGAGTCTAATACAGGACATGTTTTTCTTTCTTCCAATATCAGAACAGGGTTCAAGATAGTAAATGAAACTGCAAAATATACTACAACTGAAAACCAGATGGGATACACCAAATCAGTTAATTTATCATCTTGATATTATAGGACTTCTAAATGGTGGTCTTTTCTCTGTTTGATACTCATTCAGATTTTTTACAATGAAATAAAGTCCATTGGATTTTTAACAGGAGAAATGTGTTTTCCTAGAAGAATCTGTGGTTTCTGAAAATTATGATCCAAAAACGAATTCCTCATGAATCAAGTAAAGCCACACAAAATATATCAAGCCAATAAAATTTGGGGGACTGGAGGACTTGTTCCAGAATACGTTGATATCCATTTTCTCACAGAATCATAGCTGACTGTTAAAGATGTCAATCTATGTTTGGATGAATTGGAATAACCCATCCCAGTTATGGACAAAATTCGTCATCTTTAGATATATACAAGTTTTTCTTCACATCCCATAGAATTTCTGCTACGGGTATGGAACTGGATTATCCAACATCCAATTTTACAGAGTTATTATATCATTGCTATTGACATTCATAAATCCAGAAGTTTCATATAGTTATGGATGTGAGCCAGCACATCAGAAATAAAACTAGCAAGCAAGATTTTTTTTTTTTTGCAGTACTGTAAAGACCAGGATATGGTAAAGAGAGTTTTGGTCAGTAGATCTTAAAGAGATTTTTGAAGAAGAAATCTTCATAATCTAAACAGGAATTTGATAGTTAATAAACAACTTTACCTGAATTATATTCATTAGGTTGTAGCTGCTTCGCTCGTGCCTTATCAACTAATTCCTTCCACTTTCTTGATAAGGAATATAAGTCGACCTGAGAAAAGTACAATCATGAGAACAAATTATGTAACAGATCAATAAAAGAATCATATAAATTCGACAAAAAGTGATTTCATGATCACCTTGTCAGCATCTTGAAGTACTGGTGTAATCAAACCACCATCAATGGCCACTGCTACTGCTATGTTGATATGGCTGTTATACGTAAAGCTCTTGCCATCTCTACAACTAGAATTTACCACAGGATGTTTGACCAAAGCAAGAGCTGTTGCCTTGGCTAGCAGTGCTGTCATAGTCACTCCCTTGGACTTGACCTGAAATTATTTTGATAGAATACAACTTGCTGAACAATCTCAAATTTCAAAAGATAAAAAAGTATTTCTTATTCCCAATCCATTAGAAAATAGTGCCACTGTAGCAACTCCTCAAAGATCCTAATTTGACTAGATTTCCAGTAATGAAACGATTTTCCCTCACCTGAACTAATTTTTTCTTCAATAGAATATGCCTATTCACTTATAAAACATGGTCAGCATTTTTGCAAATTTTGGCACGAAAGTGCTTCATCAGCATAATCCGTAAATACTCATTAGAAACTAATAAGCCGTTCTACATGCTATTTTTTATCAGTAAAAGCTGGAGATGACAATTTAATCTTCTCCAAGTCTATATACCTATGTTGCATAAGCATTAGAGAGACCTCTTCATATCCACAACTATTTGAATACTTTATCAACATACCAAAGTATACAAAAGTACAATCACAATACATCACCTTCTTGTACAAAGCATCGAGTGCATCAGTGGTGATAGTATACCCGACTCTGAAAGTCGGCACAGCCAAGCTCTCCACCATATTCCTACTCACAGCACTCTGCATTGTCGTGAAGGGTACCACCGACCCCAACTCCACACCACTAGGCTTAGCCACGGCCTCACTGGCAAACACCGTAGCACCACCACCGCCACTTGTTTTAGTAGCAGATAACGCAGCCTCGACATCCTTAGCCACCACTCTCCCATTTGGCCCACTCCCAGCTACTCCTCTCAAGTCCACCCCCAAATCCTTGGCCAATTTCTTTGCATATGGTGATGCCACCACCCTCTTCCCACCTTCGGATGCCGGATGCACAGCGGAACCCAATGCACCAGAACTCACCACAGCACTGGCTACGCTAGCAGTGGTTACTGGCCTCGGCGTTTCATCGAACACCTTCTGAGCATCATTGTTACTTGGGGCTGGAGTTGAAACAGGAGCAGATGAAGATGATTTCTGCGATCTGGCAAGTTCGATTTCCTCCTCTGACTCTGCGAGTAAAGCAATGGTTGATCCAACGGCGGCAGAGAGACCTTCATCAACGATAATGGAGGCTAGATATCCATCGTAAAACGACTCGACATCCATATCCGCCTTATCGGACTCAACCACCACCACGGACTCGCCCTTGGACAGCTTATCGCCCTCCGATTTGACCCAGCTGACGATTTTGCCCTCCGTCATGGTGGAGCTGAGCGCAGGCATAAAGATTTCGCGGATCTTAGATTGGATTTGATGGGTTCGGATCGTGGGGGGGGGGGGGTGGGGGGGGGGGAGGGGGCGGGGGGGGGGGGGGGGGGGGGGGGGGGGTGGGGGGGGTGGGGGGGAGGGGTGGTTGTGGGTGGGGGGGGGGGGGGGTGGGGGGGGGGGGGGGTGGGGGGGGGGGGGGGTGGGGGGGGGGGGGGGTGGGGGGGGGGGGGGGTGGGGGGGGGGGGGGGTGGGGGGGGGGGGGGGTGGGGGGGGGGGGGGGTGGGGGGGGGGGGGGGTGGGGGGGGGGGGGGGTGGGGGGGGGGGGGGGTGGGGGGGGGGGGGGGTGGGGGGGGGGGGGGGTGGGGGGGGGGGGGGGTGGGGGGGGGGGGGGGTGGGGGGGGGGGGGGGTGGGGGGGGGGGGGGGTGGGGGGGGGGGGGGGTGGGGGGGGGGGGGGGTGGGGGGGGGGGGGGGTGGGGGGGGGGGGGGGTGGGGGGGGGGGGGGGTGGGGGGGGGGGGGGGTGGGGGGGGGGGGGGGTGGGGGGGGGGGGGGGTGGGGGGACTTGTTCCAGAATACGTTGATATCTATTTTCTCACATAATCATAGCTGACTGTTAAAGATGTCAATCTATGTTTGGATGAATTGGAATAACCCATCCCAGTCAGAAATAATAAATATATTTGCTAGTAGACAGTGTATGGACAAAATTCGTCATCTTTAGATATATACAAGTTTTTCTTCTCATCCCATAGAATTTCTGCTATGAGTATGGAACTGGATTATCCAACATCCAATTTTACAGAGTTATTATATCATTGCTATTGACATTCATAAATCCAGAAGTTTCATTTAGTTATGGATGTGAGCCAGCACATCAGAAATAAAACAAGCAAGCAAGACTCTTTTTTTTTTTGCAGTACTGTAAAGACCAGTATATGGTAAAGAAAGTTTTGGTCAGTAGATCTTAAAGAGATTTTTGAAGAAGAAATCTTCATAATCTAAACAGGAATTTGATAGTTAATAAACAACTTTACCTGAATTATATTCATTAGGTTGTAGCTGCTTCGCTCGTGCCTTATCAACTAATTCCTTCCACTTTCTTGATAAAGAATATAAGTCGACCTGAGAAAAGTACAATCATGAGAACAAATTATGTAACAGATCTAAAAGAATCATATAAATTCGACAAAAAGTGATTTCATGATCACCTTGTCAGCATCTTGAAGTACTGGTGTAATCAAACCACCATCAATGGCCACTGCTACTGCTATGTTGATATGGCTGTTATATGTAAAGCTCTTGCCATCTCTACAACTAGAATTTACCACAGGATGTTTGACCAAAGCAAGAGCTGTTGCCTTGGCTAGCAGTGCTGTCATAGTCACTCCCTTGGACTTGACCTGAAATTATTTTGATAGAATACAACTTGCTGAACAATCTCAAATTTCAAAAAATAAAAAAGTATTTCTTATTCCCAATCCATTAGAAAATAGTGCAACTGTAGCAACTCCTCAAAGATCCTAATTTGACTAGATTTCCAGTAATGAAACGATTTTCCCTCACCTCAACTAATTTTTTCTTCAATAGAATATGCCTATTCACTTATAAAACATGGTCAGCATTTTCGCAAATTTTGGCACGAAAGTGCTTCATCAGCATAATCCATAAATACTCATTAGAAACTAATAAGCCGTTCTACATGCTATTTTTTATCAGTAAAAGCTGGAGATGACAACTTAATCTTCTCCAAGTCTATTCCACTTAATGATTATTGTTTCTTTAGTTTCTACTCCAACCTCTATATACCTATGTTGCATAAGCATTAGAGAGACCTCTTCATATCCACAACAATTTGAATACTTTATCAACATACCAAAGTATACAAAAGTACAATCACAATACATCACCTTCTTGTACAAAACATCGAGCGCATCAGTGGTGATAGTATACCCGACTCTGAAAGTCGGCACAGCCAAGCTCTCCACCATATTCCTACTCACAGCACTCTGCATTGTCGTGAAGGGTACCACCGACCCCAACTCCACACCACTAGGCTTAGCCACGGCCTCACTGGCAACCACCGTAGCACCACCACCGCCACTTGTTTTAGTAGCAGATAACGCAGCCTCGACATCCTTAGCCACCACTCTCCCATTTGGCCCACTCCCAACTACTCCCCTCAAATCCACCCCCAAATCCTTGGCCAATTTCTTTGCATATGGTGACGCCACCACCCTCTTCCCACCTTCGGATGCCGGATGCACAGCGGAACCCAATGATCCAGAACTCACCACAGCACTGGCAACGCTAGCAGTGGTTACTGGGCTCGGCGTTTCATCGAACACCTTCTGAGCATCATTGTTACTTGGGGCTGGAGTTGAAACAGGAGCAGATGAAGATGATTTCTGCGATCTGGCAAGTTCGATTTCCTCCTCTGACTCTGCGAGTAAAGCAATGGTTGATCCAACGGCGGCAGAGAGACCTTCATCAACGATAATGGCGGCTAGATATCCATCGTAAAACGACTCGACATCCATATCCGCCTTATCGGACTCAACCACCACCACGGACTCGCCCTTGGACAGCTTATCGCCCTCCGATTTGACCCAGCTGACGATTTTGCCCTCCGTCATGGTGGAGCTGAGCGCAGGCATGAAGATTTCACGGATCTTAGATTGGATTTGATGGGTTCGGATCGGAGAGGGAGATACGGCGGCGCGGCGGCGGAGGGAGGGAGGAGCGGCGGGGACGAACGATGTGTGGAGGAGGTGAGAATGAGACATTGTGTAGTGTGTGTTGTGCTGCGTGAAACTGGAAGGAGGGATAGGTGTTCGATGAAATGCAGCAATTGGGGAGGGGGGGGGGGGGGGAATGGTTTTGCTGAGTTCTTGCTTTGGTTGTGTTTTAGTATTTTGTTTTGTTAAGGAAGAAAAGATTGTGAGTACCTCGAATGCATCGAAAGAAAGAGGGGGCGGGCGGACTTCTCAATTTACAACTAACATTACCGGTATTGTTTTGTTAAGACAGATGAACTAAGTGAACAAGTGTGTGTACACTGTACAACTGCCCATTTCTTTTCTTTCTCGTTTTCCTTTTGAATAAAAGAAAAGTTTTGTATTTTTTCTCAATAAATTATATGTCATGGTCATGGTTATATGTATCACAATTCAAATGTTTTTCATTCAAAAGCAACTAAAAGTTTTTCAATTCTCGAGTAAAGTACGATATAATTGAAGTTTGGTGTTGATCAATCGAAGCTAGTTTGCAAATAAATTTGTTTCTCAAATAGCATGCTTTTGAGTTAGTCTTCTAATTAATTTTAAAGCTAGTAAGGACTATACTAAATTATGTTTCTTGTGCTAAAATTCCAAAACCAAATTTTCTTGATTTTAAGATTTAATTTTAAACTTGTTAGAACTTTTTAACCACACTCGAAAAAGGAAAATAAAGGGAACTTCTAATAAAAATATAAAATGGATTTGAAAGGAACTCGTACTATATATGATTTTTTTAAAGTTTTAACAGCTAGTTAGTGATTTTAGAATGATGAAAGTCAAATCATTTTCCATGATTCGTTCCATTATGCTATTCACGAAATACTTATCAATAGTTCTAAAATTATCGGAATGTGATGAAATATTTACCGCAATTGGTTTAAGAGTGCATATTGTCTTGTATATCCTTCTCGAATTTCACATATGCAATTTTTTATAGGTGCAAAGGAGCAATTAAATTCATAAAGTTAATGTCCATTACCTATTATCAACGGTATCGATCATTTTTCATTTATTCGAGAAAAATGATTCCGTGAAATTCCAATAATAATCCCAAATTTGAATTAGTATTTAAAGAAAATTTTAACAATTTACAATTTGGACTTGAATCAGCTCAACACAGTTGGGCATAGAGTGAAACTATTACATAGTACGAGGGAATGTATTGCAATTATTGAAAAAATTATACTCACTACTGCAAGCACGACTTCTGTTCTTGAGGACGCGTTCTATCCAATGTTATTAAAACCTGACGGGACCGGCCGGTCCGACCGGTTCGACCGCGAATCGGAGGATGGTCCGGTCCGGTTGACCTCCTAAGGCCATCTCCAATGGAGAGGGCTAGCCCCGGGGCTCCGGAGCCCCGAGCCAGCCCTGGCCCCCCCCCCGAGCCCTGCATGGTCGTCTCCAATGGTAGGGCTCCGGAAATGAATTAATTCCATTTTTTTCCTTTGCCCACTCTCACCTATTAATATTATAGTTTTAATTTTATTTTTAATATTAATATTAATAATACTAATAATTATTTACATCTTGTAATTAAATTATTAATTATATTAAAATATTAAAATTAAAGAGAGTTCGGGTGAATGGGAAATTAATTCCATTTTCTTTCCTTGCCCACTATCATCTATAATTAAAATAAAATTTGATAAATATAAAATTCATTCGGGTTTTTCTGGAATTAGATTCTACTCCGTGAGTAGATTAAAACGGTATATCGTGTGTCCAAATCGGAGTTCGGGTGAATGAGAAATTGACACTCAAAAATCACCTCTTGAAATGGAAGAAAAGAAATGCAATTGGCATTTATCCCACATTGGAAGTGGAGTGAAAAAACTTGAGGTTTATATATGATTTGTCAATGTAGTTGTGTAACTACTTAGCTACAAGAAGTCTCTTCCCTCGCGCGCAGGGGGGGGGGTGCAAATCATGGATCCAAATTCACTTCGTCTCTTCAAGACTTGTGCGAGCCCGCGACCTGCGGACACGAATGCAGTCCAATTCTCTAGCTTTCGGACAAGCCCAATTTTTATTATTTAGAACTTATTAAATGCAAAAAATTTATCTATGCTAACAAATTTTGATAAATATAAAATTCATTCGGGTTTTTCTGGAATTAGATTCTACTCCGTGAGTAGATTAAAACGGTATATCGTGTGTCCAAATCGGAGTTCGGGTGAATGAGAAATTGACACTCAAAAATCACCTCTTGAAATGGAAGAAAAGAAATGCAATTGGCATTTATCCCACATTGGAAGTGGAGTGAAAAAACTTGAGGTTTATATATGATTTGTCAATGTAGTTGTGTAACTACTTAGCTACAAGAAGTCTCTTCCCTCGCGCGCAGGGGGGGGGGTGCAAATCATGGATCCAAATTCACTTCGTCTCTTCAAGACTTGTGCGAGCCCGCGACCTGCGGACACGAATGCAGTCCAATTCTCTAGCTTTCGGACAAGCCCAATTTTTATTATTTAGAACTTATTAAATGCAAAAAATTTATCTATGCTAACAAATTTTTCATTTATTCGAGAAAAATGATTCCGTGAGAACAATACATTCCAATAATAATCCCAAATTTGAATTAGTATTTAAAGAAAATTTTAACAATTTACAATTTGGACTTGAATCAGCTCAAAACTCTTTATAGAACACAGTTGGGCATAGAGTGAAACTATTACATAGTACGAGGGAATGTATTGCAATTATTGAAAAAATTATACTCACTACTGCAAGCACGACTTCTGTTCTTGAGGACGCGTTCTATCCAATGTTATTAAAACCTGACGGGACCGGCCGGTCCGACCGGTTCGACCGCGAATCGGAGGATGGTCCGGTCCGGTTGCCCTCCTAAGGCCATCTCCAATGGAGAGGGCTAGCCCCGGGGCTCCGGAGCCCCGAGCCAGCCCTGGCCCCCCCCCCGAGCCCTGCATGGTCGTCTCCAATGGTAGGGCTCCGGAAATGAATTAATTCCATTTTTTTCCTTTGCCCACTCTCACCTATTAATATTATAGTTTTAATTTTATTTTTAATATTAATATTAATAATACTAATAATTATTTACATCTTGTAATTAAATTATTAATTATATTAAAATATTAAAATTAAAGAGAGTTCGGGTGAATGGGAAATTAATTCCATTTTCTTTCCTTGCCCACTATCATCTATAATTAAAATAAAATTTGATAAATATAAAATTCATTCGGGTTTTTCTGGAATTAGATTCTACTCCGTGAGTAGATTAAAACGGTATATCGTGTGTCCAAATCGGAGTTCGGGTGAATGAGAAATTGACACTCAAAAATCACCTCTTGAAATGGAAGAAAAGAAATGCAATTGGCATTTATCCCACATTGGAAGTGGAGTGAAAAAACTTGAGGTTTATATATGATTTGTCAATGTAGTTGTGTAACTACTTAGCTACAAGAAGTCTCTTCCCTCGCGCGCAGGGGGGGGGGGTGCAAATCATGGATCCAAATTCACTTCGTCTCTTCAAGACTTGTGCGAGCCCGCGACCTGCGGACACGAATGCAGTCCAATTCTCTAGCTTTCGGACAAGCCCAATTTTTATTATTTAGAACTTATTAAATGCAAAAAATTTATCTATGCTAACAAATTTTGATAAATATAAAATTCATTCGGGTTTTTCTGGAATTAGATTCTACTCCGTGAGTAGATTAAAACGGTATATCGTGTGTCCAAATCGGAGTTCGGGTGAATGAGAAATTGACACTCAAAAATCACCTCTTGAAATGGAAGAAAAGAAATGCAATTGGCATTTATCCCACATTGGAAGTGGAGTGAAAAAACTTGAGGTTTATATATGATTTGTCAATGTAGTTGTGTAACTACTTAGCTACAAGAAGTCTCTTCCCTCGCGCGCAGGGGGGGGGTGCAAATCATGGATCCAAATTCACTTCGTCTCTTCAAGACTTGTGCGAGCCCGCGACCTGCGGACACGAATGCAGTCCAATTCTCTAGCTTTCGGACAAGCCCAATTTTTATTATTTAGAACTTATTAAATGCAAAAAATTTATCTATGCTAACAAATTTTTTTTTTATTATTTAGAACTTATTAAATGCAAAAAATTTATCTATGCTAACAAATTTTTATTATACAAATTTTTTATTTTTAAAAAATAAATTTTATTATATTAAATAATTCAATTCAAATTTGGTGACTACATATATTTATTAAATACTAACACATTTTATTAAATAATTCAATTCTACAAATTTAATTTAATTAGGAGGAACTTTTAATTTTATTAAAAATTACTTTAAATAACAAATTTAATATATATAAACAAAAATTAATAAAACAATTAAAAGAAAAAAGAAAAAAAAAAAAGAGAACAAGTCAGGTGCCGCCACTTGGCGGCACCTGACTTAAAGAGGGGCGCGTGTAAACACGCGCCCCTCTTCTTCTCCGCCTAGCCCACGCGACCCCGGGGCTGGGCGCAGGGCTTCCACCCCGCCCGCCGCCCCGCCCCGAGCCCAGCCCCCACTGGAGACGGCTTCCCTCGCGACCCCCGACCCCGCCCCGGCCCCGGCCATCTCCATTGGAGATGGCCTAAAACCAGTTGACTCAAAAACCAGTCTGAACCGGTCCAAAACAGGTGAACCGGCGAACCGGTTTGGGCCGGTTCAACCCGATTTTGATTTATTTTTTTGATTTTTTAAATTTTATTAATGTTAAAAATAAACTAAAAATTCTTGTAGAAGATGGGATTTGAACACCTAACCTTTTGCATGAAAGATAACTTCCTTACCAATTAAGCTAAATCATTTTTGTTGAATTTTTAGTACAAAACAAATTTATAAATTACAGAAAACTTGTAGCCAAATTTGTTTATAAATTAGATTATGATAACTCAAACTAACATTTTACACATTATCAATGAAAATTAATACACAAATAATATTTTTTTATTAAAATTTGTTCTATAAGATATTTCTTTCCAATATTATTTTAGGATAAAGAGTGTCAAATTTTGAAAATAAAATCGATATATTATGCAAGTTTGATTTTGAATATTAGACTTTTATACATAATCATATTTTAAAATTATTAATCTCTTAGTTTGTTGTATTTTTAACTTACACTTTTAAATGTTTTTAAAGAAATATAGTCATATTATATTTATATGAGCTTACAAATTAATATCATATTACAATTATGATATAAGTTATGTAAATATTATGTGATTTAATTTAAATATATTCTAAGATTTATATATTTTTAATCAATTGTAGGATAATGTTTAAATTTTATGAATATTATATATACTTTAAAATTAAATATATTTATTATATCATTATGACGTTATTTGGTCCGATCAGCGGTCCGATCGGTTCGACCAGTAAAATCAATGGCCAGTTAGCTCACCGGTTCACTGTCCGGTCCGGTTCTGAAAACATTGGTTCTATCTCGACACGCTTTAAGCATGACATAAATAAACCAAAGGGATAAACTCAGCAGCAGCCGAGCTTCCGTACCATGGCGGAATTGGTAGAAGTAGCCCATTTGCAAATTAGTAAAACTACGCGTAATCGTTACTCTTTGCATTACCCCAGTCCCTTTACGCATAACCACTATCCTTCAATTCTGTCACTGCCGAATTCTAGAACCCAAAATTCAAAATCATGGAAACTAGTCCTTTCAGCATCATCAGCTTTGAATCAAACAGCTGTTAATGATGATACCCTTTTGCCACCACAACCAAAAACTGATTTTTTGAGTGGAAATTACGAAGAGTTGAATGGGGATTGTTGCAGTAATAAGAATATATCAAGAAATAAGAGGGTGTTTTTCTTGGATGTGAATCCATTGTGTTACAAGGGTAGCACCCCAAGTTTGCACTCATTTGCTCATTGGATTTCCCTCTTCTTTTCTCAAGTCAGCCTAAATGATCCTGTTATTGCTGTAAGTACTTACACACCTTTGTGTGTGTGTGTGTGAATTTGTTTGTGTTTGTCCATTTGTTTGCCATTATTGAGAAAGATTGTGTCTTGGTAATCTGAATGTATATATGGATGCATATATAAACTGCTACTTTATGATTTTTGTTGGTGTTTCTGATTAATTGCCCTTTTGAAATAAATGGGTGTTATGTAACCAGTAAATGTAATTGAATATGTTATATGTTGCTTGTGAAAATTTAGAGCCGTTTTATTGATAAAAATTGTGCCAATGTGGTTGTATTCTTCAGTTGATACTTTAGTTTGTTTGAAATTACAAATGTCAATAGTTGTAGATATTAGTAAATAAAGCAAAAGAAACAGTATAAAAATCTCTTTATATGGCAGCAGTTGCTTTTCTATAGCTCTCCCTTTCAAGGGATATGGTTTGGTATTGCAGAAGTAAACGAGCGGTGGACGGTGGTATTATGCTAGAACAAGACTTATCGGAAAAAAGGGATTGTTCAGTAGTATATCTTTTCATGTAGCTCTCAAAACTTGATTTATTCCATTTATAGGTTCTCGATGGAGAAAGAGGCAATGAGTACCGGAGAAAGCTATTACCATCATATAAAGCCAATAGGATGAAAATATTACAGCAATTTACTCCTTTAGAAAGGTCTCCAAGGAGCACACATACAAGATCACATAAGCTTGTGATGGACTTTCTTCAAAAATGCAATGTGCCGGTGAGAGAAGCTCCATTATCAAATTTGTTTCAAATAAAGAATATTTGAAGCCTAGTGTCAAATTATTGTAGGCATTTATTAAGTTCTATATAATCAACCAAACCTAGCAGGTTGTGAAGATTGAAGGGCATGAGGCGGATGATGTTGTTGCAACACTTGTAGAACAAGTTCTACAAAAGGGATATCGAGCTGTTATTGCTTCTCCAGACAAAGATTTCAAGCAACTGATATCAGAAGCTGTTCAGATTGTTATTCCTTTGCCCGATTTGGACAGATGGTCCTTTTACACGCTCAAGCACTATATAGCTCAGTATAATTGCGAACCACAGTCTGATCTGAGTTTAAGTAAGCGATAAAATTATTTATCTTTTCTTTTTCTAGTGAAGTGGAGTTATTTTTTAACTTGGGAAGGAGGAAAAAAAAAGTATTACAATTAAGAAAGATAGCATTTGTTGGTATTATGATATTATATAACGGACCTACTTTTTGACAGGATGCATTTTGGGAGACGAAGTAGATGGTATCCCTGGGATCCATCATCTTGCTCCTGGTTTTGGTCGAAAGACTGCTTTAAAGCTCTTGAAAAAACATGGTTCTTTAGAAAATTTACTTAGTGCAGCAACTGTAAGAACTGTGGGCAAACAATATGCCCAAGAAGCCCTTACAAAATATGCTGACTTTTTGCGGACTAATTACAAAGTTCTGGCTTTAAGGAGGTAAAATCTTTGATCTTTCCCATGACACCTTGCCCTAAAAGTATTGCTTCATCTTAACGTCATTTTAAGAACTTCCCTTTTTCTTTTTGATTAAGTTCTTGACTTCCATAATTGACACCCCCCCTGAATTGCATATTATAGGGATCTTGATGTACATCTTGAGGAGCAGTGGCTTTCTGATAGAGATGCGCAAAATGATTCAGAAGTCTTATCAAGCTTTATGGAATATCTGGGTAAAACCAGGGATGTCAAGTGGCAAAATCGATCCTTTCAAAGTGGTAAGCTATAGTAGTATATTATGCTTCCTGTTCTTAATTTACTCACAATTTTGTTGGACATGGGTAATCAATATTATGTTGTGTTTATAGATATTTTAAGGTGATTAGATCACCTGGGATCAGGTTTTTGAATTTATGATAAGATTTTTCAGGATGAGAGGCACTCACTCAGGAGTCTTTACTTAATCTACTAGTAGCGCTCTTAAACATAGTATTGAAAAGTGTCTTATATTTTGATTTATAGGCCAGAAAGCAATGATATAGTAGAGTTCTTGTCTCTGGTGACCGCTCTATGTACAGGCAGCTCAAGTCTAACAATACATTCTACTAAATCAATCTCACCCGCGGCTTGAGATGTGGTATAAGTGGGGAATCATGGCAGGGTGATCGAACCTGTTATATAAAAATTCTCAGTAGGCATCTCTCTCTCTCTCTCTCTCTCTCTCTCTCTCTATATATATATATATATATATATATATGTCCATTTATCTAGCTATCTTTATCTCGCCCTCGGACGAGCATAGTCTCAAACATTGCATTATTCTCCGTGCATCAGGAAGGAGATACGCATGACAGCATAAAACAGAGTGCTTAGGACTGGGATGGGGATTCCAAGAAAATCTAAGGAAGATATATGATAAAGCATTGTCATTTGACTCTGAGTTTGCTATTAAAAACACAGTATAAAAAACTGCAGGGATAATGTAGCTTGAAATTTATCCAGAACCTGCAAAATGTGCATTTATATCTCTTTTTATATCTACACAATTGGTTGTATACTATTATTACATACTATTCTCAATCTCCCAAAGCATCCATTAGCATAAAGCTGTCAAATTATTTCAGGTGTTCACATACTTAGCATAACCAGCTAATGAAAACTGAAAAGAATGCAGAGCTCTAAGGGTGTTATTTTTTGTTGGGTTGGGTTGGGTTGGGGTGGGGTGGGGGTATAAAATAAGTGTTCTCATGACAGTAAAATATTGATATGTAACATTATCAGTAAATTAGTATTTTTAAAGTTACAATGGACATATTTGCATATATTTCAAAATATAAATGAATTTTTGGGGTCTAAAATATCAATTGCTAACCATAATTTTCATGAATCCAGAATCTTGAGCACTTGAGATTACTAATTTATTCGAGTAAAATCCGATAGTTGATGCTCATTATTATGTGAATTACTATCCACAAAAATATTCGTTATAACTGTGTAAAATTAATAAATGAATAGGAAAACCATAAAAGGTTCCCGGTTAAATCAGTTAGCCGGTTCGGTTCGAGAACTTTGAGATAGAGTGTCGTCGATACTTTATCTTCAAAATGACAGTGAAACCAAAGATGGATAATTTTGCCAAAGAATGATCTTCTTCACACACAGGACACACACTTGCTAACAAAATCCTCATTCTTGATGCTTCAAAGGTTCAATCTTTTGCACACATTAACACAGAGTAGTGGTGTAACAAAATAAAAAATAAAATTAGAAGAGGAGAATGTTAACCCACTGCACTTCTTCACCTCCTTTACAACACTGTGACTCCACCACCGCCATTTTTATCCCAAATCTAACACCAAGCAACAAGAAAAGCTGCCCAATTTCTTGTCAATTCTCAGTTTTTCGAGGAAATGAAACATCCCTTTGTTACTTTTCAAGGGAACCTTCAAGGAGGAAATTCCAAGTCCCAAACTTTTCTCTTCAGGTATCACTCTGTGTGTGTAGAGGGTCTGTGCGCCTTTTTTCTTGAACTTTTGAGATAGATTAACAGGTAATTGCATGTGGTGTGTGTAAGTTATCTATTGTTTCACTTAATCTGCTTAGTAAGTGATTTATGTTAACTCAATGGTTATTGGACATTGATGTCTTTTTCTTGAAAATAAACCATTTTTTAGTTATTTGTTTGGTGAATAGAAAGACTAGACAGTCAAGAAGAAAATGGTAACTATATGCAATTTTCGAGGAGCTGAACTAGTTTGCTGAATCCTGAATGTTTGAGATCAAGGTAAAGAGAATGAACGAATTCTTGATAAAATATAGCATCGAACAAAGAGTGGTCCTGAATCATCCATGGAGCTCTGCTAGTTTCTTCTGAGTAGCAAATGAGGAGAATTAATGCGTATGTACAAGCATGGAATTCAAATCGACCTAAATGATATAGCCATTAGGTCTTAAGTCTCAATTTTATGTGTTACAATTAAACTAAATATTCAACATGAGATTCCTTAATCCTAAATTGTCAAAGCCATGTAACTTAACTGACTATTCGATGCGACATTTCTATAATCCCTCTTATTCACAAATGCAATGATAAAAAAATACTCTCTCTTTTATCAGGGTCCTCGTGAATAATAGGAAAAGTGAAAATTTGCCAATTTTAATTTTTTGAGAAAAGGTTAGTTCACCATGATATTGTGTCATGTAATACCGAAAAAGAAGATCCTTTGGAAAGTTTGCTTCATCCAAGTAAAGATTAACTTTAATGATATCATCCTTTGAAGAAGTGCCTAGGCTTCAATTTATTTTCAGATCACGCTAAAAAAATATTATTATGCTTGTTGACGTGCACTTATCTGTGACTAAATTAATTTTTGTTGTTCAACTAACATAGGTTTTTGGAAAGGAGACCAGAAGTTTTCCATCCTTGATATTAACAAAAGTTGAAGGTAATAGCCACCTCATATTTTCAGTAGCTTACTCACTCATTTAATTCTACTTCATTTTTATTATGCACCCGAGAAGATAAGAAAATTCATTTCATCTTATTCATTTATTTAGTTAAGCGTGAACTCCATCCTGATTGTTGGACAAAATCGTGCTATTAAGTTAGTCCTATGGATATTATCTCCAGTATGATTTAGTGTTCCGTGTGCCTGGCATCTGTCGCTTGTTTGAATTCTGAGATTATTTTTCTGCTGCTTAATTTATGAGATTTATATATAAGTAGCATTTATGAAATAAAGCTTTAAATGGTAAATTTATTGTTTATGTATATTAGAACTAGCTATATCCTGGAATAGAAAAATGATAACTTCAAAATAGAACAAAAAATGGTCTTCAAGAGGTTAAAAGATCTGTTACGTTTCTAGCTTTAAGTGATGAATTTACCATCCACGTGTATCCAAATTTCTTGGGATGAATTTGATTCATTTGGTTTGTTCATATCCATTTTCCGTACTTGGTATTTGGTTTTATAATTTCTGAAACTAAACATCAGGCTAATATCACCATCTTGTTACAGAACTCTCTTCAAGCCTTTCAGTTGATGAGGAGATAAGAACAGTAGAAAGGTCTCCCCTTTTTGTTTCCACTGTCTTATGTTCCTCGCTTTCATGGTCGGTACCCGTACAAGTAGCACAAGCAAGTGAAAATATCCGAACAAATGCGGTATACGAGGTTGGAGAGCTGTTTGAATTGGGGATCCAGCTTTCCTACTTGCTTTTGCTTCTGGCTTTGCTAGGGGCTGGAAGCTTCTTTGTGATTCGTCAAGTCTTAGTTCGTAGAGAGCTCGATCTTTCTGCAAAAGAATTGCAAGTAAGTGTTTCTTTATGCTCTTTGTTCACACTTCTCTTTCCTTTAAGAGTATATTTAAGAAATGTATTAGGACTCACCTTAATCAGATACATTAAACTAATATTTTTCATTCATATTTTATTTCAGGAGCAAGTTAGAAGTGGTGATGCTAGTGCAACAGAGTTATTTGAACTTGGAGCTGTGATGTTGAGAAGAAAGATTTATCCAGCTGCGACCAAGTATCTTCGACAAGCAATTGAGAAGTGGGATGGAGACGACCAAGATATTGCTCAAGTACGATTTTGTTTCTTTTTAGATCATCATTTTTATCTTTACAGTGAGAAATAATCGCATTAGAAGAAAATGATATTGCAATATGAAATCCTACGTGTTTGACCAATTTTCTAATTTATTCACCAGGTTTATAATGCTCTTGGTGTCACTTATATTCGTGATGAAAAACTTGAGAAGGGTATCGCGCAACTTGAGACTGCAGTCAAAATTCAACCAGGTTATGTAACTGCTTGGAACAATCTTGGCGATGCCTATGAGCAAAGCAATGACCTAAAATCTGCTCTAAAGGCATTTGAAGAAGTTCTACTTTTTGATCCTAACAACAAAGTTGCACGTCCAAGAAGAGATGCACTTAAGGCGAAAGTGGACATGTATAGAGGAGTTTCTGTTAAAACAAAGAAAAAATCATCCATGTGATAGTTTTACGTCGATCTTGACTTTTCTTGTATTTAATTTGTGTTTTGTAGTTTATGTAGTCAAAATATGTTTCACTCTTCATATAACGGGATACTTCATATTTTTCTTGAGATTAAAAGAGAATCATCGTTTCTTGCTGCATACAATATTTGTTTCTAATATAACTCCTCCAGTACGTTTTAGCCGTGCATATTGTAGATTTGTAGATGTCCTTCTGCTGAAGTTTGTTTTGAACTGAAAGTAGGGTGCACTTCGAAGGAAAGAAGAGTTGATTTAAAAGGCCAAGTTGACAACATACAAAAACATTTGACTTTGATTTATGTCCCGTTTGGCAGAAAAAATGTGACTTTTGGAAGTTTTGCTCATTACATGTGAGAAAATAAACTGAGCACCAGTGAAAAAAATGGAAAATATCTACACACTTATGATGGAAAAAGCAATCTCTTTAATAGCAATAAGAATTTGAGATTCGAACTTACATTCAAATTTGAGAACATTTTGAACAAGATGCTAGTTAGATCATAATCAATGATCAAGAACAATCCTAACAGCAAGTATACTTAACCAAATGGCTTAATCTGCCTAAAATTGGAATTATGCAGCAGTATCAGCTTCAATCCCTTCACGCCATCTCCTGATTTTGATGTCTTCTTTGAAGGACTAGGATAAAATTTCTCCTTAAGCACAGCATCATCAGCACAAGACCAAGTAGGCCCTCTCGGAGAACTATCAGCATACAAAAACCTCTCAGAAAACGGGTTCACCAGACTCCCACGAAATTCCTCTGCAGTCTCACAAATAACACCCTGTACCAAAATGTGAAAATCAAAATGTGTTTTGCAAATTGTGATAAAACAGTAAAAGTCTGACAAGTTTCCTTACTTCTGCCATAGCTTTGATCTTTAGAGTAACATCATCACTAAGAAGAACAACTTGTCCTTCGTTCTTTGTTCGTTTAAAGAAAAGGGCACATTCAAGAATATGGTCTTCTGCAGTTGGAGTGACAATTTCTTGTAAACTATATGGAGAGAATGGATTTGCGCTGAAGTGGAATGCACCCTTTTCTTCGCTAAACCAATGAGGAGAAGATGCCGGTGGGGTAGGAGGAATCAGCCCACTTTCTTCGGCTGAGGTCTGCACATGAATCCACCATTTTGCATTAGCCATGCAATCTTCAATCCATTGCAATGCTGCAGAAACCTCAGTCGTTCGTCTAAAGAAACTTCCTCGCTTTAACATGCAATCCAACTCCCTTACAACTATGATAAAAAGAAAGCAACTAGAAACAAAGTCAAAAGACGAGTTTTCCCTATTTTATCAAATAAAATTAAGTTGACAGGTCATACCAATTCTAGGAATTATCAAATTAGTCTCTTTGAGGCCTCGCAAAAGCTGCAACTCCTTCCTAGACTTCTTGTTTAGCAAACCAGCAGTGTCTACTATAATAGTCCACACTTTTGTTTCCTCCCTTTTGGTCTTATTCTGTAAATCCGCAGATATCATGTTTAAATTTCATAGTTTTAACTATTAATATATCAAAGGAAACAAGAAAACAACCAATTAAACTTACATGGTGAAAACCATCTTCAGACTCAGGATAGTTGATAGATTTGCCACTTCTCATAGCCACCTGACCATCTAAAAGTTTCGAGTTGGACTTACTGTTACTAATGAAGTTCACAGGCAGGGGTCGAAAAGGTTCCCTATCTGATCTACCCTTTAAAACAGTTGGCTTCTTCTTCATGCTAGCATGAGTTTTGTTTTCAGAATTTGTTGTTTTGCGTTCCTGTAGAATATTTCCATGCTGATTTTCTACATCAGAAGAAGGAATAAGTATGGTATCCTCTTGGTTCATGTAGCAATTAACAGCTCTTTTCAAAGGTGATGAGCTATATGACTTTGATTTTTCAACTTCTTCCAGATTCCCGATTTTCCTCATGGACCTTAGCATACGGGTGTTTGGGGTCATATTCTCTTTGTCTGGAGTGAAAATTTCTTCATCACTGGAAATAAGAGAGTCAAAGGTTGATGCACTCTCTAAAACATCATTGTCTTTCTTTTTCAAAGAACTAAACAGAAGAGAACTGGGAGTGCGATTCTCCTTCTCTGGAGTAAAGATTTGTTCCTTTTGATCTGAACCAACACAATGATTCTCCAGAACTGATTTGGTTTCGTAATTTTCATCGACTGGTGAGTTAATCTGAGAACTAACTCTTGCACCAGTTACAACTTCCAGGTTCCCGATTTTCTTGATGGAACTACGAATATGGGTATTTGGAGTCATATTCTCTTTGTCTGGAGTGAAAATTTCTTTATCACTAGAAATAGGAGAGTTGAAGATTGATGCACTCTTCAAAACCTCCTCGCCTTTCTTCTTGAAAGAACTAAAGAAAAGAGAACTGGGCATGCGATTCTCCTTGTCTGGAGTAAAGATTTGTTCATTCTGATCAGAACTAACATAATGATTCTCCTGAGCTGATTCAGTTCCGTAATTTAAATGGACAGGTGAGTTAATCTGAGAACTAACTCTTGCTCCAGTTTCAATCTGAACACCACTTACAGGTTTACCCCTCCTCGACCAAATGCTCTTATTTGATCTTTTCTCTGACTTCATCCCAGACGTCTCCAAATTTTCCGACTGCGTTGCTGTTTGGGACTCCATTGATGGAAAAAGGGTACGTGGAGTGTTGTTTTCTTTGTCGAATTGACACGCTTCTTGATTGTCTACGCCAGGTGACTCGTTTTCTTCTACTTCTTCAATATAAAATGAATTCTGCAAGTCTCCAGGAACGATAGGTGCAAATAGACTCGATTTTTGCGTAGTTAGCAGTTCTAGGCCTTCCAGTTTATCACTCAGAATCTCCACTTCATCGTCTTTAATAGGCATACTATTCTCATCCTGGAAAATTAAATTACCCAGTATAAAAATGGTAAGAATCTGACATTCTAATAGCCACATTGATTACAAAAAATTCCTTTCAAGAGTGTTCTTGAAATTTACCTGATGTACCTCGACTTCTGTTTCTTCTTCGACAGCATCCAATCGAGGCACAAATGGGTTTTCCGTATCATAAGCGCGACTGAGAGGAACCCAATGCAGCTTATAGAACCTACTCGATCCCCCAAGCTGTAAAGTATCACCTTCATTCAGTTTCATCCTGACCTCTGGCTCAACTTTCTTCCCTGAGATCCATGTTCCATGTACTGAAAAGCGAAAACAAGAAATTCACATATCAAACAACTAAATAACCAAATTATTCATCAATAAACATATTAAATTAATTATTAGTTATATCATAGGAGTTCCATAAATTCTTGAAAAAGGAAAGCACATCCAAATCAAAAGCTGAATCTAACATCAACTAGTATACAATCTCATTACAACAATGACACCTCATCGCTAAAATCCATTTATCCAGAAATACAAACCGAAACAGGCAAATGACAAACCCCCAATATAAACCCACCAACTAAAAACCTGTTAATTCCAAATTTCATGTTCAAGAACTAAAGAACAGCAACTGGGAGAAAAATATTAACCTAAGAGTAAAGTTAAATTCAGCCCTAAAATAAAGTATTACATGCAGAACATTAGTATGAAATCAACCAATATCATAACCAGTTGATGTTATAGAAAATTCACAATCCAAGACCAGGAAACAAATCCCGAATTACTACATACTATATAAACAGAGTTATATTAACCACAAAATCTAATAACAAGAATCAAAAGAATAACCAAATCCCAATACATAAAACACTGACCTGAAGATAAATCGGTGACGTAGAGTGAACGAGAGGAGGGTAAAGAGTGGATTCGGAGGTGGAATCTGCTGATACTCGGGTGCTCCAATTTTATGTGGCAATCGGGATGCCGACCCACCAACAATGTCTCTTCAATTTCTGATTCTTGCACTGAATTCTCCACCATTGAAGAAGAAGATGAAGAAATTGAAGGTGGGTTGTCTAAAAGAAAGATGTTTTTGAGGATGCAGTTGCTTTTCAGGACAGAGAGAACAGGGATTTCCTTCTCCTTTGGTTTCATCGATTCTTGATTTTCAGCCATTGCAGAAGGAGAGACGAGTATAGCTAGTGTGTGTTGTGCGTGTAAACGTCTAAAAGAATGTTCTTGTTTATGGGTTTCTTGAAATGAAATGTGGAGGGATTTAGGGGGAATTTGAATGAATATTCAAAGGGGGTGACTGTTGGAAATTATGAGTTATGATTTTGCTATTTGTGTAACGGCTCTTTAATTTGTGATTAAATCAGCTGCAAATAAAAAACAAATTTGTCATTAGCTTTCTATTTTTCCTTTTCTGGTTCACTTTTTTAGGGAAGATGGATTCTTGGACTTGGACTTTGGACTTTTGACATTATTAAATAATTTTCCTAGAAAGAAAATAGATTAAAGGCTTGATTATTATTTTCATTTTCTTGAGAACAAATCACGGAATATATTACAATAAAATTATTAGAAAAAGAAAAAAAAGACATAACCACAATCTTTATAAATTTGCGATTTTGAAATGTGTCGACTACGGGAACATATTTGTAAGTATTTATATTTTGTACTATAACTCATAAACAAAATAGTTGATATATATAATTTAAGGTGACTAAGTAAAATAGTTGTTTATATTATTTAATTAAAATATCAAATGACTAATGCTAAGAATATATATAAATGAAACTTGTAAAATGATTGAGCTGCTGATCTATGCCTTTTAAGCATTTTACAACATTGAAATCACATTGCTCAATATCCCCTCCGCCCACCGCAGCTGATCTATCACCGCCGTAATCCCGCCACCAACTTACTTTATTCCCAAAATCTTCTCTCAGCCGCACCCTTCCTACTTTGTTTCATTTTATTGTCCGTTTTAAAACCTAGAAATCAAGGCAGAATTCCCAAAACCCCAATTCTCGAAGGTTAACCGAAATATCATTTCTCTTCTCTCAGGTAAGCCCCCTACCCCTTCCAAATAACTGGTAAAGGTTACATTTTAAGTCTATTTCTATGTGTTTATTAAATTAAAGAAGTTGATCCTCGACCCTAATCACAATGCTAAGATGAGCTGCAAAATATTTGATGGAATTACTGCGTGGAAAATGAAACATTTCCAGTTCTCACACAGAAAAACATACAGTATATAATATTTGGACCTTTTTTATTTTAAATTTCCTATTGAGTTGTTTTCTGATGATTGCTGTCCAGTTTTAACTGTCTAATAAAGATTGATAATCTGATTGATTTGTGATTTTTATTGGATTCTATCCGGAGTACTGAGTACATTTCAGTTTTCGATAAAACAAAAGAAAAGGATAAACAACAGATGTTCATCCACTATGAGTGTCTGTAACTTCTCATATTCACTTGATCTTCTGTGATTTTTTTTTCGGGGAAAAGAAATAAACTTGCTCTGAGTTTTAATTGTGTTAAGACTGTATTTCTTTGTTTATCTGCTTCTTTATTTGTGTTGCTCTTGAGTTGAACATAATCAATTTTGTATTGACGAATGTTTTTGTTCTCAAAGGGGCCATATGATAGTTTTATCCATGTTTATTTGTATATGTATTCTCTCAAGAAAATGGTGAAAATAAAAAAGAGTTAGACTACGATTAGTTGATTCATTTCTTATTTTGTTTGCTATTGTGTTAGTATGATTTTGGTCGTAGGTTTGGTTTTATGTTTAGTACATATTGTGAATTGGTGATTCCCCACCCATACAAATGTGCTTGCGAGATAATTTTACCTTTAGATGAAATCCAACTGCCATATGATTTTTGTGACATATATATTTCTGTTTCGTCTATAGTAATTTGATTTCATGGTAATAGTAAATCAACATTTCTCTTTGAAGGCCAGTAATAATATTTCAATATGTTGACTGCGTATTGTGTAAAAGGTAACCTCAAGAAAATATAGCTCTCGAGACCGTGAATAAAACTTATTCTGAAGATCAAATGAAGCACATCATTAAGATTATGTCATTGCTGGTGTCCGTATCAGCTTTTTGGATTAGTCTATTGCTGACATCAATAATACCAGAGAGCTATACTTTGTTGGTAAGATTCCATCATTTTGTCTTCAGTTTATCTACTTTTATATTCTCATTCCTTCTTTCTCGATTACATGTAAAAGATTCTCAAGTGGTCTACTTTCTTATACCAGCTTCCTATCTACTTAATCGTATCACTTGGATGCTACGGTCTATTAATGGTTGGAATTGGTCTAATGCGATTTCCAACTTGCCCTTATGAGTCAGTTCTTCTACAACAGGTATTTTCGCTTTTCTTATTTCATCTCTTTCTAAATTTAAAGAATATCTATATTGTAAATTTTTTATATCAATGGCCTCAAGTCCGAAAATGACCCATGGGAGCTGATTTATGTGGTGTTCGTTTGCTAAATGCTGACTATGATTACATCCTTAGAAAATGTTTGTCTTGTAGGATATTGTTGAAGCCAAGGAGTTTCTGAAGGAAAATGAAGTCGATGTTGGTTCGGATTGATCATGAGATTTGAGATAATCTGACATCGGAGACGGATTATGCCACAAGTAATTTCCTACGTGAAGTGACACCCGGCATGTAGCAGCAATGACATGTTTGCGATTCTGCTGAGATTAGTTGTTTGTACTTCTTAGTCGTGAATATATTACAGATAATCAAATACCTTTTGGTTATGTACTAGTTAAAGTCAAATAAATAGTTTGAATATCAAAAAATTATACCTCCTACTGATTTTCGACATAATATACTGGAATTATCTTGTTTATGAATTATTTAAGATTCCCTTGAAATATGAAATCGACTGCTGATATAAGTCACAGTTACAAAACAGATATTAGCAAGTAACATTGAAACTAAATGAAACATGAGACATCAAAAGTAAAAAAAAAAAAAAATAAGATACACAACTAATCACATTTTCGTTCGATATATAAAAGATTGCCCATCATTCTCTACAAGTGAAAAACTTAAACCACACTAAATATTGTTTAATAAATTGATTACACAGAGAAGAAAATTAGCAAGAGAATGATTGTTAAGTATTGGCAATAGCAGAATTTGATTGTTCCCCTCGTGTCTGAAAGAAGAGCCTAACAGTAGAGAAAATGAGCGAAGGCTCGGCCATTGCACCGTTTCCGTAATCTCCACAGGCTAGCCTCTTTGTTACTGGTGGGATAAGTGAAATCCCAAGATCATCAATCACCATGAGATGACGTTCTGTAAACGGGTTATTCCACATGAAAGTATTCATGGCTGGTGCCACAAACATTGGCTTACTATAGTCCCATGCTCGGACTATGCAGGTCAGCAAGTTATCGCATAATCCTCCAGCAATCTAATCACAACAAATCATAGTTTGATCAAAATACATCAAGTGGTAGCTGAAAAACAAGTCTTTTTGATACAATAAGGGCACGATAAATAATTCAATGGAGCAATTATCCAAAATGTTTAAGTGAACATACCACTTAAATTATGGTTATTAAATTGCAAAAGTAGCCACTGATTTCACAGACGCAATATTAACAAGTAAAAGTTATCAGGGAGAACTATAGAATACGTTTTTTACCTTGCCAAGTGTGTTTGCTGACAAAGGAGCAATGACCATAATATCAGCCCATCTCCGTAGCTCGATGTGTAGCACATTGTCACCTATTTTACACCAACTGGACCATTCATCCTCATCTGTATAAAGGGTAACATCCTTTGGAAGTGAAACTTTGTCGATGAAATGAAGTGATGCTTTGGTTGCAACTGCTTTTACTTCTGCCCATTCAGAAAAACAATGGCAAAGATTAGAAAACTTTATAGCAGCTACACTTCCACTGGCCGCAATCAGAATCCGAGGTTTTCTGGGTGCATTGTTTATTTGATACAAGTTCAGCTCTGCAATTGAAGGCTCTAAATGTGCCATAACCTGTTTTCATTGTACAATAGAATACTACTATGAATAAGCCATCAGTTAAGTGAAGCACAAGGCCAAAGACAAAAGTGGAATGATGCTCTGTCACTAAATTGGCCTACATTCTGATAAACTTGGCCAAATAAATTTTAACTTTTTTTTTACTCATTTGAGAAGAAGAAGAAAGGTTGCTGCCAGAGGAACTGTCTCAAGTTCTTTAACTCAAAAAAGAAAAAGAATAAGAAAACATATTACATTCTTGTACTATATTATGCCCCAAGGCTTCAATGTAGGAAGGAAAAGACTAATAAGATGCATCCTCAATGTTGAGGAACTAAGGCATATTGTTTGTTTTAATACACATATTCTAGAAAGATGTGAATTACATGTCCAGCACACATCTCTTATTTCCATGATCCATGACTACATTCTTCAATATCTCCAACCAAAAGACGAATACAACAACAATAATCAAAACTCTAGACTCAATTTCTTCTTTGTTTCCACGAGAGATGGCTTGAAAATGGTGAATTTGTCAGCATCATTTTATTTCATTTATAAATACCATGGAACCCATAAGAAATATTACTTCATATACTTCCAAAATTCATCAGTCTGCGGCTCGGTGGAGGAATATATCACTTACCCAATTGAACTAGATCTTGGAGGTACAAGAAGCTCCTAGGCAAAACTACAAATGTTGAGCAAACTGTGTTTCATGATTGCCTTTTTGCATTTGATTAATTAAACAAATGTCTTCATAAATTATCAACACAAACTAATAAAACAAAAACATTTACAATCTAACATAAAGATGAAAAGGTTCAAGAGTGGTAAATATACAACGAATCGTACACCTCAAATCTAACTACTTGAGTAATACCTAAACAAGTAATATGAATAAATTCAGCCAATTCTAAAAGATTAAAAAACTTGCACCCTGAAATTTGTTACTAGAACAACAAAATAATGAACTGATGAGAACCAGCACATAGGTAATCAGAAAAAAAAAAATCACACGACCTAAACTCCACAAATAAAACTGCAAAATCGCAAGGAATGAATATTTGAAATCACGAATAGCATAAATGGCCAAATGTTTGAATGGAAGTACCTTTAATTGAGATTTACGGGCAAAACTTACAGAGAAGAGGAGACTGGAGGTGAAGAATAAAGAGCGCAGAGGTTGAGGGCTTTAAAACTTTGGTTGGGCAAATAACCAAATATGAAAGGGTCTATTTGGATGGTTTAAGCTCGGTTTCGCGGGGTTCGATTTAAAATAATGGTTTGGGTTGTTTCGATGTTTTAAACCTTTGAGATCTTCTTTGGTTGGGTTTTGACTGTTGGATTTTGTAGTTTGAATAAATTGAAACCCCACCTAGATTGAGTTTGGATGTTGGGATTTAAGGGAAAATGTAGGTGGTATGTGTCAAATCAATGTCTTTTTTAGTGAGATTTAGGGGGGAAAGTAGGTGGTAAGTGTCAAATCAATGTTTTATAGGTTTGAAGAGTTTGAGTGTGAGTTTCTGAATAAGTTTTTTATGGTTTTATGGGTTTAGCGAAAATTCATTTGAAAGGATTTTGGCTCTCGCGAAAACCCGAGACCGGGCCAAAACCCATCTACATAAACCCTAGATACATTTTGCACCTTAGTGGTTAGTGCAAACAATCTACAATTCTCCTCATATTTTTATTTTTGAAAATGCATCGAATTTTGATATTTATTGTTGTAATTGTAATAAATATATATGATATTATACATTTCCAGCGAAAATTGAATATTACTGTTTTCTTTTTTCCTTTGATTTTTAGAGTTTAATTCATTTTGAGATGCATCGCACATATTATATGAAAATCTCACCCAACAAGTATTCGAACGTGATTTCGCCACTTTGGGATTCTAATTCAATCCACCAGACTAATCAACTATTGATAAAATTACGGACTTTTAGTTGTTTCTTGATTAGTGAGTAAATGAGTATCTTATTAGAATTAAGAATTATCAATGTAAATAAATAGAATTAACAAGAAGTTGAGTTTGCTCTATTTCTAACCATAGAAATTCGTATATGATAGTAGTATAAAATATAAATATACATACATGCTTATGTATAATTCTTACTAAATAATTTAAATAATATTTTAATGTGGAGCTTAATACACTCATTCAAAATTTTATTTTTTATACCTCAACTTCCATATAACGATATATATTAGTTTTAATACATTATCAACAATATATTTAAACATGAATAGATATGATAAATACTTTGAAACAGATAACTAATATATTAAATAACAATTTGTTTTTTTTACTTTGGATCCTAAAGAATAATAATAATGAAAGTTTGGGATCGTAAATTAAATGTCAGTAAATTATCATGATATTGAAAATTTTACTATAGACGGAGGTTTAATTCAATTTTATTTTCTTTTTGGAATTATTATCTCTATATAAAAAAAAAATATTTCTCTCTATCTATTGACGTGGACATTTTAGGAAGCCAGTATTGTACTCTAATTTTGTTTTTTCAGAAATTAAAATAGAACTTGAGATGCAGTCCGAAATCCGAATCAAACCAAGTTGGATGTTAATCCACCCTTAGAAACAGCCCAATCTGGTAGACCGTGGGCCCAAACCCAAGAAATGCATCAAAAAGCCCAATAACTGTTTGTTTTAAATTCTAAACATTGCTCTTTTGTTTACCTCCTTTTATATTTGTTGCAGACATATCAAAGAGCGTGGGCTAAAGACGATCTTTCTACGGAACAAAACCCTAGCTGGTGAAGATGATTATTCCGGTTCGTTGCTTTACCTGTGGAAAGGTAATCATAGATTTTCCCTTTATTTCCTTTAATGTTAGATTTTATGACTTCTCCTTTTTAATTCCAATTTTTTATGCAAAAATTCGATTCCCCTCAATAGGTGATTGGAGACAAGTGGGATATGTACCTTGAGTTACTCCAATCTGACTACACCGAAGGGTAATTGTATTTTTACGATACTTTATATCTGTGGCTATATGCTTTCTTTCTTTCTCCTTTTCTATGTTTGTTGCCCTAAAAACTATCACCTTTTTATTGATATTTTAGGTTTAATGTGATACTTTTATTGCTATATAATTCTAAATAGTTTATATTTTTCTCTAAAGTTCACTTTTTAAAACATGTATAGATTAATTTTGGTGAGTGAATCAGTGCAGCTCGTATCAGTTGATTCTGTTGTCTTATGCCATGTGTTTGAGTAGGGGTAAAATATGGGCGAGAATTAAGTTGATGTTGGGGTCTGCTTTGACATTATGGGGTTATTGCACCCTTACAAATTGCAGAAGTTTATTCGTATGTTGATTTTCGATATTGGGTATGGGGTTTAGGGAAGGAAACCGAGAAAAAGAGCAAAATTGTTTAAAGCCACCACATTTGCGTCTGAACAAAGATAGTAGTTTCAAAAACCTTTAGTTATTGAGTAATAAATTGAGGTAAAGTAAGTAACTAAATCCTTTGGGTGTAGTTCCATCGTCGCCTTAGAAGTAAGATCTATCTTGGAGAGGCAGGGGGCGGGGTCTTAGCAATTATAGGTTCTTTTATTTGTTCATTTGAATTCTCTATTTTGGCACCTGTATTCTGACAATATTTGGGGTTGGGTTGGTAATGATTAAGAAAATTCGTATAATTTCATCCTTACAATTAGAAAAGAAGTTACAATTGGTCGAAATTTATATTTGTTCATGCATATGTGAGGTCTTTCTTTAAAAACATGATTCTCCTTTTCGGTCAACTGGGAATTTTGATCTATTTTGCAGAGACGCTCTTGATTCGCTAAATTTGGTTCGGTATTGTTGTCGAAGAATGCTGATGACACATGTTGATCTCATTGAGAAGCTTCTGAACTATAACAGTCAGTCTCTCTATCTCTCTCACACACACACATATACCCACCCTCCCACACACACACACACAGGGAGATGTACTCTTCTCCAAGTCACTACTTTTTATTCCTATGAAGTGGTATTTAGAGTGGCTGGGATGGTCAACTTGTGACCTGATATAACCTCTTGTTAGTTAACTTGAACTTCGTAGAAATGATTTCCTTATAAGATTATGGGCTACAATATCAATACAAAATCTTGTTAGGCAACTGCTCTATTAGTTGAACTCACTTGGTCTTTTTTTTTTTAACAGCTTTGGAGAAATCTGAGGGCAGTTGATGCAGACTGATGTATCTTTTATTGCTATGTAAGAGAAGAATCTGTAATTAAGAAGGATGAGGAGCTGTGTTTTCTTGAAAACTTTCGTTCTTTTTGCAGTATATGCCTTTATAACTCTTAGCTAAACTAATTCTCGAGAAAACGTTGGTATGAATGAATGGAAATGTCTTGTTATTAGAGTAATGCTATGGGTACCAATGACACCTATGTTTTCTGGAAGGACTATTTTCTGAAAACCAACATGTTTGACTGTTTGTTCTTTTGCTGCTGGTTCACATGATAGTGTCACTTGACACACATCTTTGAGAAATACTATGGATATATTTGTTTGATTTTCTAGAGAGTATTTCACTGTTGGTTGAAAAGCCATGTAATTTTGTTTGTTTTTATTTTAGAAAGAGACATAAAATAATTTATACTTTCAATTTTCAAAATTTTTTTTTTTTTTATAAAATTTGATGTTATTTCTGAAACAGCTGAAAAAAACTCCACTTTAGTTTGACATATACTAATTATAATTATAATTTCGAAATAGCTTCTCTTTCTTTTTTTTGATAATTAAGTAACTTATCTCTTTCAATGCTTATTTTATTTTTATAATCTCAAAGATACATACGAAACTTTTCAAAATCAAACATACATTTCTTCGCTAAGAGCTCAAACAAACTAGTTTTTATTTAACAAACAAATATGTCTCTTGAAAAGTAAGTATTACATATTTGAACTTAATAATATACCAGGTTGGGTTGAAGTCAAATTTTTCCATAGCTGGTGCGATATACATGTTCTTAGCTCGCATAACACTTTAGGAAAGTGACAATATAATACATGTTCTTCATCGCACTTTAGGAAAGTGATTAATTACAAGACATGTATAAGATATTTGCCTTGTGATTTAATGAGTATTTTCAAAAGCTAGAATTTTTTGAATCGAATGAAATTCTTGTACGTTCTCAGTGTATTTAGGTTGGTATTTGTATTGTTATATTAGTTGGAAAATACTATTAAAATGATCAATTAAAACAATTAAAATTAAGGCTACCTTATTTTATAATTGATTGTAATTTTTTAATATTTTTAATTGATTGGGTCAAGTATGTATTTTTAGGCATATATACTTGGATGTAATAGAACTAGTTCTACTTTGTTTGTCTGATGAAACAGTTCTATTTTAACCCGTGGAACATGTTAATTTATTTCCTACTTGTTATGTTTGCTGGATTATTTTTACTACCCATTCGCAGACAGATCTCTTCCATTCTGATTTCTCCCTGTCGTCTTCTATGTTCTTCATTCTTTTGATACTGGGTTTTGCAGTTCTAGTCTTTGAATATACAAAAAGAATAGTTAAATCATTGCCACTAGAGGTTTTTCATTTTTCCTTAAAAAGATTCTGATCTCTGAATCTATTTTTCTCGTGTGCAGATCGTTCTGTGTGTTGTTATTTTCTCCTTGCCGTTAGTAGTTTGGTGTCGAGACTGGCATAATTTAAATGTAGGACAATTTTACGAAATTTAGTTATTTTTGTACAAACATGATTCTATCAATTAAACTACATGTCAAATCGCCCGTTACACAACCACCAATGATTATATGAACAAAATTAGCAAAAAGAGGAAAATATATGTATGATCATAGATGTTGCTTCTACAATCTGACCCTGTAAATCTTTAATTGATCTTGGTTGGCTACTTTTTCTACCAAAGCTCGTCATCCCTACACAAATCAAAGCAAGAAAACAAGATTAGACAACGTACAAGTTCGTTTAATTGCATGCTGTGAATAGGCAACTTTAAGAAACTAAACACATGTTTTAGGACTTTGATATACCTAAAATCATATATACAGATCTAGGACACTAGTTATGTGCATAAAATCTTGTGCCTTCCTGCTTAATTTGATGGCTTCATTAATTTTGATGTTTTCATTTAGCTTCTGCATGCCTTTGTCATTCATCATCATCTGGGAGCAGTTTAATTGCAGCAATCCCTCCTATTACTGCAGCAGCGCCTCCCAACAGAAATGCTGGTAGGTTGCTACCTCCAAATAGAGAATCGAATGGTCCACTAACCAGAGCCACTCCCATCTGTTTCAGTGTGCAAAACCGACCAGTTAATAGATAATATTGACCTAGCTAGCTAGGATGATATTTTTTCCATGAAAAACAGAACTTACTTGTGGAATTACTATGGCAAGATTAAGAACCCCTAACGCGAGCCCTTCAAAATCCGTAGTTGCGTTAGACAGTACTATAAGTATAACCGTTTCGCTGATATAACACAATTTTGTTGAATACTTACCTTGACCAGTGCTAGTGTCTTTGGAATATATGGAAGCTAATGCAAAAGGGATGCTATAAGTGACCTGCAAAATAATACTATGATTATTTATTGATACTTATGATTATTTGTATGAGGTAAGTATAGGAGGAATTTGAATACTGACCGCTTGTGGTAGACCGAGGATAGCGAAAAGAAGAAAAGAGGATATTGTCACTCCTGAAGGAGGTGGAACAAGGGAAGTCCCTTGGGTCATGACAGCAGCTTCTCTAGCACTGTTAGCCATTTTAGTAATAAGCACTGTCAATCCCATGCAGAATGCAAGAATGAAATTCCCGATTCCCCAAACGCGCCTCAAGCTGCCAAAATACCTTATAAGTTGCTCCATAAATAGAGACACGGTTCCCATGGTCATCACATATAACATCAGCCCCGAGGCCCCTGCCCTTACCCCATGATCATACAACATAAGCTCTTCTGCACTTCCCCCAACGTTTCCTCCATAGACTTCCTTTCCCATCCAATCTGTATCATACAAAAGAAACGGAAAGAATCCTATCCAATTGAGAGCTGTCACAATGTACAAGATCCTGATTGGTCCCGACTGGCTTCTAACCGCTATTGCAATCTGCTTATAAAATGGCGGCGGCTTTTCATCATAGAAAGAACTCTCTTCCTCATATTCCAACCAAGATGGATCGAGTTGTTCCTCCTTTATAAAATAAACCACCAACATGATGGTGCATGTGGTGAAGAGAATAGCCAAAAGGAAACAAGTTTTGAGGTTAGCACAATACACGTCACAAGCTTCGGTTTTGGTGAAAGGCATAATGTTATACAATTTGTAGTAAGAACCTGCAGCATAACCTATGATATTACCCACTGCCATGAAGAATGAAAAAAGGGCATTCCCAATTGTCACCATGGCATCATTATCTTCTGATATATCAGCCAAAAGGGCTCTACATGGACCCTGTATCAAATTGTTTGAAATATCTAGCAACCAAAATCCAATCACGAACATGGCAACTGCTCTCGGCTTCATCCCATGTGCTAAAGAATCACCTATTGCTCGTCCTATATCGGCAGCAAAGCCTATGAGAAGGACACCGAGGGAGAGTAGGATAGCGCCAGCCACGATAAATGGCCTCCTTCGCCCAAAACGTGAGGTGCAGTGATCACTAAAGTGGCCGGCAATTGGTTGGACAATCAAGCCAGAGATGGGACCACAGAGCCAAACAAAGGATGTCCATTTATGACTCAGGCCTAAAAGTTGCGTGAATGGGGTCAAAAGTGAAAGTTGCAATGCCCAGCCATACTGCACGGGTGCTGCAATTGATGCTACAAGGATTAACTTCTTTATGAGGGATGGGTCGAGAGGTTGCGGTTGAGGTGGGGCTGTGTCTTGGAAAACCATGATTAATTTGTGGTCTGGTAATTTTGCAACAGTGTTGGGTATCTACTACCAAATTCATGAAGAGATACCCAAGAATTGCAGGTATATAGAATAAAGACAGATTATTCTTTTGTGTATTTGTCTTTGTGTTAAAAAATGTGCGTTTTTCTTAATGATGGTGAAGTGATGGTTGACACACACAACCACACACATGAAGAAAAATACAAGTTAAAAAATTGACTGGAGAACAATTTGTTTAATCATTCAGGTGAGGAGAAAAAGTAGGAGGTCCATTCTTTTCATGCTTGTCCATTAAAATTGTCAACCTGATCTCATAATCTCATGGTATTTTTCACCAAAATGCTAGAATTAAATTTATTTGAAAGAAAATATTACAACAGAAAATATGTTGTTGTGTAACACAAACTTAATCTAAATAAGATTACTTTAATGTTATAGATTAACCAAATACCTTACTTAGTGTAAAGCAAGTACACATAACTTAAATAATAATTATAATAATAATAATAATAATAAAATAATACTACTTGAGTAGAATTAATATAACTTCGACAAAGAAAAGTTATAGAGTAGAACAATAGAGAGGGGAATTGCTCGAAATGGGGCGTAAAAGCATCATAATTAGATAAGTAGAAGGGTATGTTTTGAGGGGACACACTATGCACCCTTTGATTCGATGCAGAAAATATACAGACACAACCTTTTTCATGTTCAGGTTAGCACGCGGATGCTGATCGAACCTACGGAAATTTTGTTCCATGCGGTCCCTCTTAGTTTAATTTATGGGTTGAGTTTGTGTATTGGACTTTCTTATTTTTAGGCCAAAAAATTAATAATAATTTCTTTAAAAATTATAGTTAGAGACTGAATTGTGAAGTTCGGAAGCATTGAACCGAAACTACAACCAAATATACTAAAATTGCAAACACAAAAAAGTTAATGGATGGAAACTATTTACCAATAAAAGAAATGAGTCCAAATGACTAAAAATAGCCGTTTGTTGGCATTTTTAATTAATATACACTAGTTCATCATAGAATGATAAATTTATAGATTATGATTAAAAAAAAAAAAAAGCATGCACATGACCGTACGTACGTACTTGGACCTTTGCATATTGATATTGTTACAGCCTTCCTGCAGGTGCAGGGGAGAAGATGAAGACGCCCACTTCCGCATCGCATAGGATTGAAAGCTCATTAGCCTTTTCAACTACCCCTTGAAAAACTCACTTGCCTAGCTGGTGGAAAAGGAAAAAAAAAAAGGGAAAAGTTTTGGTGTAATTTTTTGTGTTAATTTGGAATGATAGTTTATTTTATTATAAAAAAAAAAGAAAAGCTCATGACTTATTGTTTTCTTAAAATAAAATAAAATAAAAAGCTTCATGACTTTGTTGTTAAAAGTAAGCCAAGTTGTGAAATAAATCCAATTGTCCAATTTTCACAATTTTGATTAATAAGTAAGTTGTTACTTACAGTTTGATGAAGATATCATTTGGTCAACGGCATCTTAATTAGGAAAAACTCCTGTAACATTCTATCCAACTAATTAGAATATAGTAACTTGGTAATCATGAATAAATGGTTAACATAGACAACAATTTTCTCTATGCCTTTGCGGTCGTGAGATTGAATTTGCATACTCGAAATTAATGTAGCACTCAACGTGCACAAATATTTGAGTTATACTGTTACTATATATAGTATAGAAAGAGTGAGTCGTATTTTTCGGCCTCTTTATGGGTCAATTTTTGCACATTCGTTTCTTTTAAATTTTTCGTAGCAGATTCGTCCATCTTATCAATGTAGTATAACACATTTGTCCCGCTTAAATTTCCCTCTCATCAATGCAGTGTAACATATTCATCCATCTTAAATCCAAAATACATCCTAAAATAGACGAAAATTGATGTATTTTTTTGTGATCCAGAGCCCAACATTGTAAATTTATATATATATATATATATATATTAACCTACGGATGAGATTATATTTGATCCATGTAGTTGAATCTAAGAACAAATCCCACCATATATTTATATGCAAAAATTGAATTGAACAAATATCAATCCAACGTAACACCACATCATTGGTGCATCGAATAAAATCTCTTAAACCATTTGAGTTAAACCATAAATTATAAATTATGTTAAATAATAGATTAGATTCTTTAATAAGCTTAATTTTTTAATGTTAGATTGCTGCATTTACCTCAATCTCCATATTATATAAACGATTTTCGGCCCGATTCATGGATTAAATGACGGTTCTTAGGCATAAATCATGCGTTATTTAGATTGAAACAATCTAAATCTTGGATGTCCTCAACATGTCGATCTTGGAGTTAATCTTTTCCAATGTTAACTATATAATAGGTCTTCGAATTGTTAGAAATATGCGAGCTGTTAGGCAAAATCACATTCTATATCACTTATACAAAACAATTATGTGAAGTGTAATTGAGAAATTCAAAAGTCAAGTAAAGCAAACAATATGAAAAACACTAAGAAATTGGGACTGAGCTACGTAACTCGTGTTCCTTTGGAATATAATTTTGGAACTTTTTAGCTAAATCGAATAATATCATATTTTTATACAAGTGGAGGGTTTAAAAAACCAAATCATTAGAAAAAGGAGATTACCTTTTCTTACATGAAAGAGTAAAGAACAAATATTATATAGTATAAAATGTTAAACAAAGAAATGGAATTGCTTTTTCCATTTCAAAGATCGATTGGGGCCTAATGGGCTTCAAAAGTACCGTTGGTTTGGGCAACAGGATTAGGCCGAATACTTTATTAATGAAGATAATTGGGCCTATAAAATAAACTGGTTGTTAGGTTATTATTTTCTTTTTACAAAAGATTCTATAAACATTTTTGGTTTATAAGATTTCGGCCTAATTGTTTTGAAAGACCAGAATGCCCTCTGAAGGTGTATTGAGAGACTACTACGCCCAATTTCTCAATTCTCACAGAATCCACTTCAAACTTTGGGCCCATATGATGAGTGTTTGGTTCTGACTAGGGCCGTCAAGGGGACCACATTTTTTATCCCTAAAAAATAAAGGATTTTATCATTTTATGTAATGAAAACAAGACTAAAATTGTTGAGGCCATTGGGGTGAGTGGGTGACCATCTCGGTCGTTTAAGAACTAATGGGTCATGTTTTAATAGAATTTACCTTTACAATGAAACATTTTGTTGAAGTAATCACAAAGATTATTACAAGCCCATCAAGAAGAAATCTTTAAGTATTGATTGGTTGTCGGGAAAGTGAAGGAAACTCAGGACTTTTTTTTTTTCCTCTCACTTATTGTTTGGATAGCAAGAGATAGCATGAAATGAAGTTATTATTTTCTTTCAACTTTCCCCAACAATATGATGGGAAAATCCTTGAAAAATCTTGAGAAAATTTTAAAGTATATTGCAAAACACCCTTTGTACTTTATCTAACTATCAAAATCTCTTATTTGTGATTTTTTTTACCCAAACCCCCTTTGTGCTTATTTATTATTAGCAAAAAAATTCTCAAGTCATAATAGCAATTATACCCCACAAAATATAGCAAAACACCCATTTCAGATGCAAACAACCCAAAGAAAATATAATTCTTATTTTGAAACTAGAAAGGTACAAATAGCAAATAACAATATAAAATAAATTTTATATAAATCCCAACCAAAGAAAAAGTTACAGAATTTAATCATATATGTAGATAAAAATTAATGTATTATACATATAAATCTTATATAAACGTGTAAATAGATGTCCTCAATATTTCTAGAGATAATTTGATAATTTTTATTTTACAATTAATATATTTACAATTTTGAAAATATTACTTCTTTTTCTAAACTTTCTTGACAACTAAACATCGGCAATAAAATAATTTTGAATGACTTTCTTTTCCTTTTCCTTTTCCTTTACTTTCTTTTTCATTTTCCTAAATTTTCCCTCCTTTCCCTTACAACCAAACAAGCTAATGTAATCCTCCAACAGACGAGGACTCGGTGGTTGATGACGCATCAGAAGGTGGAGTTGGAAGCATAGTGAGGGCAAAAATACCACTTGCAGCAGCAGCAACCGCGCCCACCACGAATGCCGGTAGGTTACCGCCTCCAAACATCTCGTCCCACGGCCCACTCGCCACGGACACCACCATCTGTTTCAACAAAAATAAAACATTATATATATAGATATATACTAACCAAAATAGATACTGGTTTGTTGACCTCGACCATAATCCAAATAAAAGAAGAGGTTACCTGGGGCACGACTATTGCAAGATTTAGAACTCCCAATGATAGACCTGCCAAGATTAATATGAATCTTTTAATCAGAATAAGAAACAAAAAATCTAAAGAATATTTTTCAATCAATTTAGTACATGTTGCAGATTATACCTTGTCCTGAACCAGAGTTGCTGGAATATATGGATGCCAAAGCAAATGGAATACTAAAAGTTACCTAATAAGAACAAAAAAGGAAAAAAAATGATGTTACGTCGTTGTTGATATCCATTTTATTCTCTCCCGTTTCACTTAAACACTATCAGAATCGATCATCTATCACATTTTAGTCCCAATTTCAAATATGTGTGGACCTATCTATGTATACATATTTCAATATAGTGCGACACAAATGTAAAACCAAAAAGTGAAATAAACGACTTTTTGACCAGTTTCTAGCACTAAGATTTTAGCATTGGCAATGTCCCAAAAGTCAACATATGGTTTCTCGGCTTCATCTAGTAGACCAGATGAACCTAGTCTTTGGTTTTGGTAGCTAGCTACCCATACTGCCCATAAAACATTGATTATGACCATACCAAGCCATGTAAGGTAAGGTTTGAGAGGTCGGGGATGAGACCAAGATGCAAGATACAAGATACAAGATAAGATTTTTCCAAAACTAGTTATTGTGCTTGTTTTAAATTTCATTGAATGCATTTTCTCCAATTTGCACTGAAACTTAGCAGTCAAGACATTATGCACAAACAACCAAAAAACATTGAACCAAGATAACATTCTATCTGTAATTTAACATTGAGCCAAATTCCAAATGTGTTGCTTTGACATTATGCACAAACAACCAAAAAAGCTAGAATGTTTGCTGGCAAAATTCCAATTTGGTCATTATCTTCAAAAGTTTCTTGTAATTCCTAATCATATATGCCAAAACAGTAATAATAATTCCCATATGGGATGGATCATTCATTCTATACAAGGTCTATTGGGCATTTCTGTCCAAATCTAATAATACCTAGTCTCATTATTTTCCAGTTAGTCACGGAGCTTTAAACGAGAGATCAAAACGTGAAACTTCTAAGTATTTCTATATCCTATATTTTATCCTAAGGAATTAATGATGTAAATTATTACTTTGTATGAAAAAACGAAATCTAACATCATCAAAAGATTTAGGGTGATTTACACTCAAACCCCCTCAGGTTTGGGCATATTACAAGAAACCCCCTATTGTTTCAAAAATTACAGGGACACCCCCTCAGGTTTGGGCATATTACAAGAAACCCCTTACGGCGTTAAAAACAGACGGAATTTGATGACGTCAGAATATATGGCCAACATTAACATCCATGGTCATTTTTTCAAATATGACCGTTGGCTATAAGTAACTCTCTGAAGTTATTGTAATCTTTCAAATACACCCACTATGCTATAATATTATTACATAGACACCCCCTGTGGGTATATTTAGCCAGGGGTAAATTTGAAAAATCAAAAAAAAATTGTTGACGTCATCAAATTTTGTCTGTTTTTAACGTCGTAAGGGGTTTCTTGTAAAATGCCCAAACCTGAGGGGGTGTCCCTGTAATTTTTGAAACAACAGGGGGTTTCTTGTAATATGTCCAAACCTGAGGGGGTCTGAGTGTAAATCACCCAAAGATTTAATCAATCTAAAATTTGAATACTAGTGGAAAAACTAAAAGAACAAGTAAATAGCTTACCGCTAAAGGAATGCCGAGAAATGCAAAAAGGGCCAAAGCTCCGACCTTGACACCAAGTACCGGCGGCATAGTCGTGACGGCACCACCTCGTGAATGCTCTGCCATCTTGGTGATCACAACCGTCATTCCCAAACAAATAGCCAACAAAAAGTTTACCCCACCCCACAGCCTCTTCACCCCACCAAGCAAACGCGACACCGGTTGCACACCCAAAGAAGCAAAACCCAACACCACAGAGTTAATCATCAGGCCCAATGCACCCGCGCGCACCCCATTATCGTACATCTTATCACCCACAACCCCTCCATACACTTCCTTACCCATCCAATCAGTGTCAAACAACAAGAAAGGAAACCAAGCAATCCAGTTTAGACATGTCACCAAAAGCAAAATCCACATGGGTCTAGGTAAGTCCTTCAAAGCACCAAATAATTCCCCGAAAACTGGAATTTGACCCTTTTTATCTGCCACCGGCTGTTCCGGTACCGCGGGGGTTACAGTCTCATGAACCATGGTTAATGCAAGTGTGGTTATGATCATTAAAAGAGCTACGGAAATGAAAAAACAGCTTTTGAGATTTGCACAGTATAAGTCACATGCTGTGGTTTTTGAAAATGGGAAGACTTGGTATAGGTGGGTGTAGGAACCCGCGGCGTAGCCTAAAACATTTCCAACCGCCATGAAAAATGAGTAGAAGGCATTTGCATTACCCATTTTTCTCGCATTTCCGCCTGATAAATCAGCTAATAGTGCCCTACACGGACCCTGCAATTTGTAACATCATAAAAATTAGTCAAAAAATGTAGAATTAATTCGGTAATTAATTTGAATTTCCAGTTATGCCATTTACTGGATTGTCACACAATAATCATTTTGTGCATAGTGGTGTGCTAATTAGGTGAATTTCTTAAGAAAAGGTAAAATGCAAAAAGCTAAAAGAAGTGAAAATGCAGAAACTTATACCTTACGCTTCCACCAAAATCAGAAATATATAGAAATCAACAAAATGGTTAATTAGCAATAAACACGAAAGATTTTACTCATGGCTCAAATTTAAGTAATTTGCAATTCTGATAGGGCCATTTGGATGGAGGATTTGAAACGAAGAGGGATTTCAAATGAAAGGATTTGAAATTCCAATGATTTGAAATCCATTCATTTGAAATCTCATGTTTGTATAATTTTTTTTCACAAATGATTTCAAATTTATTCATTTAAAATTCATTATTTGGTATATATCATTTGCAGTATTCGAAATTCTCAATCATACCTTATAATTTGTTTTATGAGTTAATTCTTGTTCGTTATTTGTTGTTGATATTCGGATAAAATCGCATAAATCAATTTGGGGCAAAATAATAAATTTTGAAAATTGAGGGACAAAACATGCAAATTCAGATTTCAGAAAATCCGGGGCCGAATTGAAAATCTTAATTTTCTGAAAATTCTGGACTGAATTGCAACTCTGTGTTTTTGGAAATCTGGGGTCAAATTGCAATTTCTGAAAATTAAGGAACCAAAAGTGCAAATTTGGATTTCTGAAAATCAGGTGCCGAATTGAAAATTTTAGGGCCTGTTTGTTTGGTGTTTGGGAAAGTAGTTTGAGAGAGTAGTAGAGGTTTGTGAAATAATCTCGATTTGTGTAATGTTGTTTGTTTGAGTTTTGAGAGTGTAGTTTGAGAAATAAAGTAGGTGTAGGTTTTTTTTGGAAAAGTTGGGTTGTAGGTGTAAGATGTGTAAGACTTTATGTCAAATCATGTTTGTTATGTGAGATAAATTGTGTAAGAGATATATTACTTTATGAAAATCAAAGTAGAGTTTGTATAGGTTTTGTTTAGAGATAATAAAATTGTTATTTGTTTGGCTTTTGAGAGAGTAGTTTGAGAAAATTGAGATATAAAAAATTTATTTCAGAAAATAGAAAACATGTTTGTTTGGCATTTCCCAAACACGATTTTTTTTTGGGAAACGCCAAACAAACAGGCCCTTAATCTTCAGAAAAATATGGACTGAATTGAAATTCTGGGTTTTTCGAAAATCTGGGTCAAGTTGCAATTTCTAAAAATTGAGGGACCAAAGTGAAAATTCGAATTTCTGAAAATCAGGGGCCGAATTGAAAATTTTGATTTTCTGAAAATTCTGGACTGAATTGCGATTCTGTAATCATAAAAAAATAAAGGGTTAAAATTACAATATCCAAAAATTGAGGGACCAAAAGTGCAAATTCGATTTCTGAAAATCAGGGTCCGAATTGAAAATTTTAATTTATGAAAATTCTGGACTGAATTGCAATTCTGGGTTCTTCGAAAATCTAGGGTCAAATTTGCAATTTTCAAAAATTGAAGGACCAAAAGTGCAATTCAAATTTATGAAACTAGGAGCCGAATTGCAAATTTTAATTTTTTGAAAATTCTGAACTGAATTTGCAATTCTAGGTTTTTCCAAAATGTGGGATCAACAATTTTTCAAAATATACAACGTAGACTTTATTTTTAAGTGGATTTCAAATGACTAAGTTTTAGAAAGAATTTGAAATCTACTTAAGATTGGGTTGAAATTTATTGAGCTAAAATTCATGATATAAAATGAATAAATTTAAATTTCATATCCAAATAGCCTGATGGATTTGGCAAGGAATTTCAAATCCATCCACGTAAATAGCCCTTAAAAAATTATCAAAAAGTTTTTAACATTTAACTAATCCCAAAAAAATCCGGAAAACAAAATTTAGTCCATGAGAATTTTACCTGCAACATATTATTGGCAACATCAAGGATCCAAAACCCAAGAACAAAAACGGCAATAGCCCTAGGTTTCGCACCATCCCCTAAAGAATCACCACCAGCATGACCCAAATCCGCCGCGAAACCAATAAGAAAAACAGCCACCGCCACCAAACCCGCACCAGCGGCGATAAAAGGGCGGCGCTTCCCAAACCTGGAGGAACAATGATCACTATAATACCCAACAACGGGCTGGACCAACATACCAGAGACGGGCCCACAAAGCCAAATGAAAGCGGCCCATTTGTGAGGTATGCCCAATAACTGAACATATGGAGTCAAAAGGGACAGCTGTAGAGCCCACCCGAATTGAACCCCAGCAGCAATTGCCGCCACTAGAAAGATCTTCCCCAGCGGCGCCGCCGGCTCATGGTGGATGGAAGGTGGTACTGTAGCAGTGCTAGTGTCTTTCATTTTACCATTACCGTTCTCCATTGAGATTTTTTTTCTTCTCTTTCTGCACTTATACCTATATTGTGTATGTATATTTACAGTGAGGAGCAGTGGTGAGATGGAAATTGGGTTTGGGGGTTATTTAAAAAGGTTTTGGCGGGGGGAGAATTGAAAGAAGAAGAAATTTTCCGTTTTGGATTTTGGGTAGAAAATGGAAAGAATTGAAAATTACTTCCACCCAAGGTTGAAACCTTGATTAATTATGTTGTAATTTGAGGTCTGGTAATTTTGCAACAGTGGTTGGTGGGTATCTCCTACCAAATTCATGAAGAGATACCCAAGAATTGCAATTGCAGGTATATTGAATGAAGACAGATTATTCTTTTGTGTATTTGTCTTTGCGGTTTAAATGTGCGTTTTTCTTAATGAAGGCGATGATGGACGCACACAACCACACACATGAAAACGAACCACACACATGAAAAAGAACAAAATTGACTGGAGAACAATTTGTTTGATCATTCAGATGAGGAGAAAAAGTAGGAGGTCCATTCTTTCATGCTTGTCCAATAAAATTGTCAACCTTTCTCGTAATCTCATGGTAATTAAAAAACCACAAAAGAACTGATTACCGTTGTTTAACCCTTCACATTACTTGTCTCTCTCTCCAGGCCTGAATTCTAGGAAAAATTATTTTGTGCGACAATTGTTGCTCGATTTCTTCACACGGTGGAGATCGAATCTAGAAACCTCGTTTGCACGAGACTTTGAAAAAAAGGAGGGGTGGTAAAATATTATTAGAAAAATAAAAACAATGCCACATACTCTTTATATTATAACATTTTAGTGCCAACAGAAACAAATCAAGTTAGTACATAAAACAGATCCAATTATTAAGTTAAAACTACATCTGCCAGCAAGATATGACTAAGAAAACAAGGTTCTTGCATAAGCCTGACGAACTCGTTCCTAGCATTTCTCATGTATTGAGCCACTATATGTGGCAGCAGTGTTACCCGATCTTTGTACGTATAAAAAGAAACAACTTCCCACATTACTTCATTCAAATGACCAGAATCTGGAAAATTGTTAGCTTCATATGTATTCTTGAGTTCCTTTATCGTATCCATGTCATCTCCTTCCAACACAATGTGCGTAAAACCGTAATCAACAGCAAATTCAGTGGCACATTTTGCAGCCACGGTAGATGTTGCATTTTTGGTCCATTGTTGGAGGAGGTGGAATCCATCTTAATTTCTGGATAAATTGTTGATCCAGTTTGAGTTTTTATTCCTTGGGAATATGGAAAAGAGGCTCCTTCAAAGTTGAATCTAGAGAGTTTTGTTAGCAGAGTTGCTTGTTTCTCCAGTTTGAGTCCTGATTGTGTCTGCTTCTTGAGAATCCTGGAAATTATTTGAGCTAAAAATTATTGTCCATAGCAATTGTACAACTCAAATGTGTAAACTTTTAAGACAGCTCAGTTCTACGTTTGAACTGTACGGGCCCACATATCAGACCTTTGACATGAGGACAAATCATACCCATTTAATTAGTCCTTACAAAAATAGTTTACAGTCTAATTCCTTTAACAAAACCTTAACCTCTCACCAAATGACCAAACTCCTGTTTGGGCACAAATGCAGTTTTAATCCTTTAATTTTCCTTGATCATACTTTTAGGACAATCCTTTTCTTGTAAGCAGGTTTGGTCCTTAAACTTTTTATTGTTTGCAATTTTAGGATATTTTGCTGCAATTTCAGTCAATTGCTCTCGTAATTCACAAAGTCTTCCTGAAATTTGTCAAGTGAGTGAAACATAACAAAAAAGTTAGAGATTGAATTTTTGAACTTGGGGAGAATTGGACCGAAATTGTAACCAAATATACTAAAATTGCAAACATGAAAAGGTTAAAAAATCAAATTACAAACATTAAAAGTCAAAGGATCAAAACCGTTTACCAAAAAAAAAAAAAAACAAGAGTCCCAAAATCTAAAATCTAACCGTTTGTTGGCATTGTTGTCCATCATAATAAAATGATAAGATAATGATAAAAATACATGCACATCATGACCATGATGACCGTACGTATACTTGGAGCTTTGCATATTGGTACGCCCACTTCCGCATCGCATAGGATTGAAACCTCATTAGCCTTTTTAACTACCCCTTGAAAAACTCACTTGCCTTTGCCTAGCTCGTGGAAAAGGAAAAGAAAAAGGAAAAAGTTTGCAAGCCCATGACTTGTTTTCGAATTAGAAAAAAAAAAAAAAAGCTTCATGACTTGTTGTTACAAGTAAGCCAAGTTGTGTAATAAATCCAATTGTCATAGCCAACCAATATTTAGTAGTAACATGATCCATTTTTTACCTTTTTTTTTTCAAATAAAAAAAAGAGCCAATCACTACGCGCGCTTGGATTGATTCTTCCACAATTTTGATTAATAAGTACAGTATGTTGGTACTTACAGTTTGATCAAGATATCATATAGTCAATGACATCTTAATAAATTCTCCTATAACATTCTACCCAACTAATTAGAATTAATATAGTAAAATGGTAATCATGAATAATTCTAACATTTGTTACTTTTACCATGAAAACAATTTTCTGTAAATTTGCTTTTGTGATCCAGAGCCCAACATTGTAATTATTTTCTAATATGTTGTTCTCCCAATTCTAATGATATAAATACTTTTCCATATAATTATTTTAGAAAGTAGATGAATTTAAGAATAGATCCCTACCATATATTGATATGCAAAAATTGAACTGAATAAATACCAATCGTATGTAACACCATGTACATCATTCGTGCAGCAAATAAAATCTCTTAAATCAATTGGGTTAAACCATAAATTATAATTATGTTGAATAATAAAATTAGATTCTTTAATGAGCTTAATATTTGAATGTTAGATGGCTGCATTTACCTCAATCTCCATATTATATAAACAATTTTCGGACCGGTTCATGGATTAAATGACGGTTCTTAAGCACAAATCAAGCGTTATTTAGTTTAAAATAATTTAGATCATCTCCTCGATGTCGATCTTGGAGTTAATCTTCTCCAATGTTAACTATATAATAGGTCTTCGAAATGTTAGAAATATGCGAGCTATTAGACAAGATCACATTCTATATCTCTTATACAAAACAATTATGTGAAGTGTAATTGAGAAAATTCAAAAGTCAAGTAAAGCAAACTATATGAAAAACACTAAGAAATTAAAAATTATTTTACATCTAAGCAGTTCATCTCTCGTCTCTCATTTTGTGTGGACCATACATTTTAGAGATTCTGATTTTCCATTTGAGCTGAAGATCATGTGCCATACAATTATATAAGAGATTCTGATTTTGATTGGGACTGAGATACGTAGCTCGTGTTCCTTTCGAATAGAATTTTGGAACGTTTTTAGCTAAAATCGAATAATATCATATTTTTATCCAAGTGGAGGGTTTAAAAAACCAAATCATTAGAAAAAGGAGATTACCTTTTCTTACATGAAAGAGTAAAGAACAAATATAGTATAAAATGTTAAACAAAGAAATAGACCCAAGGTGGTTGGGCCAAGTGGTAGTGACTTGCGACCCCCAGAGGAGAGACTCAAGTTCGAATCCTACTGGAGACATCACACTGGGGAGGATCTATACCCTTTGCACTCTTCGGTCCGAGCTGTAAATACACAATCTAGTAGATAAAAAAAAAAAAAAAACAAAAAAAAACAAAACAAAGAAATGGAATTGCTTTTTCCATTTCAAGATCGATTGGGGCCTAATGGGCTTCATAAGTACCGTTGGTTTGGGCAACAACATTAGGCCGAATTCTTTATTAATGAAGATAATTGGGCCTACAAAATAAAATGGTTGTTAGGTTATTATTTTCTTTTTACAAAAGATTCTATATACATTTTTGGTTTTATAAGATTTCGGCCCAATTGTTTTATAAAGACCAGAATGTCCTCTGAAGGTGTATTTGAGTGACTACTACGCCAACTTTCTCAATTCTCACAGAATCCACTCCAAACTTTGGGCCCATATGATGAGTCGTAAGTGTTTGGTTCTTACTACATTTTTTTATCCCTAAATAATAAAGGATTTTCTGTAATGAAAACAAGACTAAAATTGTTGAGGCCATTAGATTAAATAAGTCCTATTTTTATCGTGAATTGGAAATTGACGAACCAAAATTGCAATTTTGGCGAGCCACAATTTAGTTAAATAGACAATGCCTAAATGGATCAAGATCCAACCATTGGGGTGACTATATCGGTCGTTTAAGAACTAATAATGGACAATGTTTTAATAGAATTAATTTACCTTTACAATAAAAAAATTGTTAAAGTAATCATATACTAGTAGAAAGACAAATAACTATAGGAATTTCATAACATCGATCTTACACATATGCCACTAACATTTATGCAAACGGACATAAAAAGGGAGCCATATATATGTCGCAACTTTACACGTTAGCGTGTACAAATTCGGACATAATTTGTAACCCAAATAAAAGTGGGATAGAAGGAGAAGAAGAAAAGAAGAACAAGCCCATCTAAAAACACAAAGATGAAAATTACAAGCCCATCAAGAAAAAACCTTAGTCTACTACACATATATAATTCAGTGGAATCCTCCAACAGACAAGGCCTTGGTTGTTGATGACGCATCAGAAGGTGGAGTTGGAAGCATAGTGAGGGCAAAAATACCACTTGCGGCAGCAGCCACCGCTCCCACCACGAATGCCGGTAGGTTACCGCCTCCGAATATCTCGTCCCACGGCCCACTCGCCACGGACACCAACATCTGTTGCAACAAAAATAAAACATTATATATATAGATATACTAACCAAAATAGATACGGGTTTGTTGACCCCGACCATAATCCAAATAAAAGAAGAGGTTACCTGGGGCACGACTATTGCAAGATTTAGAACTCCTAATGATAGACCTGCCAAGATTAATATGAATCTTTTAATCAGAATAAAGAAACAAAAAATCTAAAGAATATTTTTCAATCAATTTAGTACATGTTGCAGATTATACCTTGTCCTGAACCAGAGTTGCTGGAATATATGGATGCCAAAGCAAATGGAATACTAAAAGTTACCTAATAAGAACAAAAAAGAAAAGAAAAAAAGATGTTACGTCATTGTTGATATCCATTTTATTCTCTCCCGTTTCACTAAAACATTATCATAATCGATCATCTATCACATTTTAGTCCCAATTTCAAATATGTGTGGACCTATCTATGTATAGGTATGTCAATATAGTGCCACACAAATGTAACACCAAAAAGTGAAATATGCAACTTTTTGACCAGTATCTAGCACTAAGTTTAGCATTGGCAATGTCCCAAAAGTCAACATATGGTTTCTTGGATTCATCTAGCAGACCAAACGAACCTAGTCTTTGGTTTTGGTAGCTAGCTACCCATATTGCCCATTTTGTTCACAATTTTTCTTCATATAGAGCCATAAAACATTGATTATGACCATACCAAGCAATGTAAGGTAAGGTTTGAGTGGTCGGGGATGAGACCAAGATACAAGATACAAGATACAAGATAAGATTTTTCCAAAACTAGTTATTGTGTTTTTTTTTTAAATTTCATTGAATGCATTTTCTCCAATTTGCACTGAAACTTAGCAGTCAAGACAGCTCAACTAACATGCCACTCCAAAAAGAAGAAAACGAATGGCATCTTTTTTCTACTCCCCTAACAAAAAGGAACATTCTATTCTGTAATTTTAACATTGAGCCAAACTCCAAATGTGTTGCTTTGACATTATGCACAAACAACCAATAAAACTATAATATTTGCTGGCAAAATTCCAATTGGGTCATTATCTTCAAAAGTTTCTTGTAATTCCTAATCATATATGCCAAAACAGTAATAATAATTCCCATATGGGATGGATCATTCATTCTATACAAGGTCTAGTGGGCATTTCTGTCCAAATCTAATAATACCTAGTCTCATTATTTTCGAGTTAGTCACAGAGCTTTAAACGAGAGATCAAAACGTGAAACTTCTAAGTATTTCTATATCCTATATTTTATCCTATATAATTAATGAAGTAGATTATTACTTTGTATGAAAAGGTACTCATAATTCATAAAATAATTACATTTTCGGGAAGTATCCAGAAATGAGCAATAGTGTGCAACGGATGAGCATATATAAGGTGGGATATAAAAGTCCTAGCCTAGTCCTTATAGGGTTGAATTTATTCAGTTACAAGTCAAGTTTTCTACGTAATCATGCAATAAATATATTAATATATTTTTAGTGCTAATATTTAAGTATAAACCATAATCTATTAAGTGGATTAACCATTAAATATTCGTCAAACCTTTTAGCAAGAATATATTCGAGTTCAGTACCAACGAAATCTAACATCATCAAAAGATTAAATCAATCTAAAATCTGAATACTAATGGAAAAACTAAAAGAAAAAGTAAATAGCTTACCGCTAAAGGAATGCCGAGAACTGCAAAAAGGGCCAAAGCTCCGACCTTGACACCAAGTACCGGCGGCATAGTCGCGACGGCACCACCTCGTGAATGCTCTGCCATCTTGGTGATCACAACCGTCATTCCCAAACAAATAGCCAACAAAAAGTTAACCCCACCCCACAGCCTCTTCACCCCACCAAGAAAACGCGACACCGATTGCACACTCAAAGAAGCAAAACCCAACACCACAGAGTTAATCATCAGGCCCAATGCACCCGCGCGCACCCCATTATCGTACAACTTCTGACCCACATCCCCTCCGTACACTTCCTTACCCATCCAATCGGTGTCGAACAACAAGAAAGGAAACCAAGCAATCCAGTTTAGACATGTCACCAAAAGCAAAATCCACATGGGTCTAGGTAAGTCCTTCAAAGCACCGAATAATTCCCCGAAAACTGGAATTTGGCCCTTTTTAACTGCCACCGGCTGTTCCGGTACCGCAGGGGTTACAGTCTCGCGAACCATGGTTAGTGCAAGTGTGGTTAAGGTTATTAAAAGAGCTATGGAAATGAAAAAACAGCTTTTGAGATTTGCACAGTATATGTCACATGCTGTGGTTTTTGAAAATGGGAAGACTTTGTATAGGTGGGTGTAGGAACCAGCGGCGTAGCCTAAAACATTCCCAACCGCCATGAAAAATGAGTAGAAGGAATTTGCATTACCCATTTTTCTCGCATTTCCGCCTGATAAATCAGCTAAAAGTGCCCTACACGGACCCTGCAATTTGTAACATCTTAAAAATTAGTCAAAAAAATGTAGAATTAATTCGGTAACTAATTCGAATTTCCAATAATGCCATTTACTGGATTTGTCACACAATAATCATTTTCTGCATAGTGGTGTGCTAATTAGGTGAATTTCTTAAGAAAAGGTAAAATTAAAAAAGGTAAGAGAAAAAGTGAAAATAGAGAAACTTATACATTACACTTCAACACAAAATCAGAAATAAATAGAAATCAAGTGTATTTTCCCAACAAACTGGTTAAATAGCCATAATCACGAAAGATTTTACTCATGGCTCAAATTTAAGTGATTTGCAATTCTTTTAAAAAATTATCAAAAAGTTTGTAATATTTAACTAATCCCAAAAAAACCCGGAAAACAAAATTTTAATCCATGAGAATTTTACCTGCAACATATTATTGGCAACATCAAGGATCCAAAACCCAACAACAAAAACAGCAATAGCCCTAGGTTTCGCACCATTCCCTAAGGAATCACCACCAGCATGACCCAAATCCGCCGCGAAACCAATAAGAAAAACAGCCACCCCCACCAAACCCGCACCAGCGGCGATAAAAGGGCGGCGCCTCCCAAACCTGGAGGAACAATGATCACTATAATACCCAACAATGGGCTGGACCAACATACCAGAAATGGGCCCACAAAGCCAAATGAAAGCGGCCCATTTGTGAGGTATGCCCAATAACTGAACATATGGAGTCAAAAGGGACAGCTGTAGAGCCCACCCAAATTGAACCCCAGCAGCAATCGCCGCCACTAAAAAGATCTTCCGCAGCGGCGCCGCCGGCTCTTGGTGGATGGAAGGTGGTACTGTAGCAGTGCTAGTGTCTTTCACTTTACCATTACCGTTCTCCATTGAGATTTTTTTTTCTCTTTCTACACTTATACTTATATTGTGTATGTATATACAGTCGAAGGAGCAGTGGTGAGATGGAAATTGGGTTTGGGGGTTATTTATAAGGGTTTTGGCGGGGGGAGAATTGAAGAAGAAGAATTGAATGCATGGGGTCCATTATCCGTTTCGGATTTTGGGTAGAAAATGGAAAGAATTGAAAATTAAAAAAGGTAGAAATTTCTTCCACGTAAGGCTGAGTCATTATATTTACTGTATATTTGCAGGCTTTTGAAGCAAGAAAATCAATTAAAAGTTCTGCTGAAATTAATGGGAAGGGGGCCAGGGGGGCGGGGGAGGTAGTTGGCTTTTGCCCTTTTTTTTCTCTGTATTTCCTTTTTAGTACCTTTTCTTTTTTTATTGGAGCGTTTTACTACCGACCAAGATATCAATTACCACATTTATGATAATTATAGTGGATCAGTTTAATTTTATTTATTTATTCAATTAACTTATGCTTTTTACACAAGTTTGTCCTTTTTTTTTTTTTTTTTTTAATTTTATAGTTAGTCTTTCTTTCTAAGCTTGTTTTACTTGGGGTTAAATAAATCATAATCGTAGATATTGTAATCAACTGAACATGAATAGTTGTTATATCGGGGCAAGTACTACATGAAATGGGTGGAGTAACCGAGCTAGTAGCATCTCAAAAGTGTCTATACGAAAGCAATTTATTATTTCTGAATAAAAATGTAGTACCGACGGAATAATCTATTACTTTTTAATTATTAAAATTAAAATATTGAATTTTGTTAGCTTTATTTCATACAATATATATCAATAATAAATAAGCATCTGTCAATCGAAATCAAATCAAATCTCAACGACTTCAATTGTTTTGATTCCCAGGACTAGGTAAAATTCTATCCACAAATTATCATGGATTAATCAAATATCAAAGTGACAGTTAATGACATCAAAGAGAACATTCGAGAGGATAGTTTAGGTGAAGTATATGAACTTGCTTTATGTAGCTTTTGACTGTGTATTTAAAATTGGATAAATCGCATTAAATGTATATAAATAGGTAATAGTAACGTATGTATGCATTTGGTGGACGTATTAAAGTTTAGAATAACATATAGTAAAGATAATTATTCTCGTAATTAAAATAAATGACATAATACATGAATCCAATTCAATCCATGACACCATTATCCTTATTAACGATTCCACATTCGTTGGACCCAAATTCTAGTGAGGTAGCATTTTCAGTCATTTAAAAAAAAAAAGGGTATTACCCAGAACCATTTGCATGGGGCCCATCTATAGCGACCACCAGCCCATTAGGTCAAATTCTGGGCAATGCAAATTCTTAAATTATTGCTCGACGTTAAGCTTCGTAAGATTGAGGTCATATTTTAATTCATTTTCATGGATGCAATCTTGTCAATATCTTAAGCAACCAAATGAGATCGACGGCTCGCTTCATCTCTCCGCATCATGTGGACACAAACATTCGTCTTATCTAACTCCATAGGTCATGATGCATGGTGATTTGCATCTCCTTATTTTAATCTTTAATATAGATATTCAAATAGTTTTTAGTAGTTATAACATTTTAGCTAAGATATTGTTTACTCCAACTACACTAAAATATTGTTTACTCCAATTAATTGTTCTTGCTTTTTTTTAAATCATGTTCAAGTGCATCAAATCATACCATAACACAAATACACGCGTGCCAACATTTGTATGGTTTACACTTCACATGTATCCAACATGTACTTAACCCCACAACACTATAAATTTCATGTATAAGTTATGTGATCAGACAGGCATAAAGAACCATCAAGAGGTAAGGTTTGAAATTCTCATCAATTTCTTGACTAATTAGTTTCACACAGGTACATTATTCAGTCATCTAGGTTGTTAGTTTAATTGTACGTTATTTGACGACTGTACTAACATGCATGCGCATTTATTTCATCACTCACAATCGAACGACTCGAGATGACTTTGATCGAGCATAAATATTTAGCAACTTCAACTGAAGTTATCATAAACAATTGGAGGGTAAGTTCACTTAGCTAATTATTTATTATGTTTTACACCATTCTTGCATTTCGCAACGTTTGATGTAAAAAATACATCGCAAAAAGTTAAATACGTGATAATTTGAAAAAATATTTTAATATTTAAGAGACTATATTGAAGGGTTTTTTTTTTTTGTTCGTGTCTTTAATAAACATATATATAGGGGTAAGTCCACTGATATGATATAAAATGAGCCTAACTCACCTATGAAGTATATCAAAATTTAATTTAAGAGGTAAAGATTGTTTAAGATCATATAAGGATTTATTCCATGTTGTTCATTTACTCTTGTTGCTCACCCTTCATAGCGGACCGATCATATGATTAAAGCAAATCCAACATGTGACACTACAAAATCTCAAACTTGTGAATTGCGGCACATAAGCAAGGGCTCAACATGTGAAAAACCATATTTACCCAAAACGTGTGAGTGGAGAATGAAGCCCAATGGATAATTAAGAACAAAAATCTCATCACGTAAAGAAACGACCAATATTAACATATAACTCTGATACTATAATAAATACAAAAAATTGACTAAGTCCACCAATGTGAGCTGAGCTTTACTTTTCTCCAACATTAGCTCAAGAAGTGATAAAATAATCTTGATATTTATTTCACATGATATACTTCTATTCTCTAACGACTTTATGTTTTCTTCTATTTTTGCCTACTACATGAAAAACGCATTAAAGTGACAATAATTCTAAAAGATGTCAATGGCGAATCTCACACAAAGACTCGCACCTAATCGACATTTGTACCTAATAAGGTTACAAGTGTACTTAGATATTGTCATAAGGTTCCCCATCATTTCATGTCTGGTACAATAAAGTGAGTTTCGATTTTTATTAGATATTAGCTTATAATTTATTTTCTGAGCTAACACGCAAGTAATTGCTTGCAATAAGGTCTAAATTCCCAAAAGAACGAAATGAAGATCAACAATTACTGATGAACCAATAAAAAAGAACGGTTGATAATAAACTAGAATCATTTGCCTTTTTTTGGGAGATAAAAAAAGGATCGAATCTCATGCTATTCTACCCAAAATATTCCGTGGTATCTAATCAGCCCGAGTTGCTATCTTTTTACATATTTTTAATGTTAATAAAGATTTTCGAATAATTCTGATTATGCATTATTATGTTCCCATGTCAAATTATTGCTAGAATATAAAGTAGGATATCAATATAATATTATTTTATACTAGTAAAATTAGAGATTCCAAAATCTGATATAGCTTAATTTGGTTTGTGATATTTGTTTTGGCCACGTTATGGAATTTATATGCTCCTCGTTTCAGTAGGTCGAAACTGAAATCATATCATTTGAGTTTGATTCTTACAAAATTGTGATATTTACTTCGTGATATATAAGAAATAAATTTTAACCAATATATTATTTGAAAATTTTGAAATCGATCCAATTAAAAGAGAAAATTAATAAAAAGGAACACATATAAACTATTAAATTACGCCTCAATTCAATTAACTCGTGCTCGGCTATTCATGTATTTCGATTTATCTAAAATTATAGTTTTTAATATCAATCACAATAAAATAATTAATTACTATTAGAATTCACCACATGGATTGTGCTAAGTCCACTTACATAAATTAAGCCGAACACACCTCAAAAGCTAGCTTAAGAGGTGATGATTGTTCAAGGCCTTATAAAGTAGACTTAACTATTGTTTTCAATCCATGTGGGACAATTTTTTCTCAATACTCTCCCTTTCACGTGTGGGTGGGCTGAATGTATGGGTGAAACAAGCCCAACTTTTGATATATTAATGCATAACCTTGTGAATTGCAACATGTGGATATAGGTCCAACACAAAGCCTAAATAGATTGCTCCCTTTTATCTTAAAAAAGCAATTACGTGTCTCGGATTCAAATTATGCAAAAAATGTTTCTTGCTTCAAAATAAAAAATAGATAGAAATAAATTGCGTCAAATGACACTACAAGCCTGTTAACTGGAGGAATAATGACAACTCAGACCTTTGTTATTTGGGCGAAGTGTGTGAGTAGATAATGAAGCTCATCATGCGTACAAGTAGGAGCCCTTCACACCTCAAAAGGAGATGGTCCACTTTAACTTTGGGCTCTGATACCATATTAGAATTCACCACATGGATTGGGGTAATTTTACTTACATGAACTGGATCTAACACACCTCAAAAGTTAACTTAAGAGGTGAAGATTGTTCAAGACCTTATAAATTAGACTTAACTATTATACTCTATTATACTCAATCCATGTGGGACAACTTATTCTAAATAATTACAAATCGATCATATACGACATGCAATCTATTATTCGGCTTGAGTCAAATATATTACACTCCTAAAGTCAAATCTGAAATCACAATCAAACCAACTTGTAACAAGAAATCTAAATCTTCATGTTATGGGACACAAACACTAGTCTATTATTGGACCTACTCGAGTCTCGAGATGCTGAAAATTAATTTACATTTGGCACCATATTTAGTAGTCTAATCTACTACGTACCCGTTTCATTTAAGATTTATGAGCTTAATATAAAAAAGGCGGTCCAACTGAGCTTAATATAAATGCAGTCTCTTTTAGAGAAAAATAAATGTAGTTAACATGTTACGTACGTATCAATTACTTTTAGTATGACTTGATTTGAATCAACAGCAATTGTCGGTCTGATATTAATTAACCCTATTTAATTATTTTAGCAACACGTAACGCAAGATTTAGAATATATTTTATCAATAACATTTTTGTTGAAACTAGATATTGAACAATTAATGAGTAATAAAATTAGGGTAACGTATCCGCCTACCCCAAACTTTGAACAATTTACATTCATCTCCCCTGACCTTAACAAAATTTATAAAGGCCAAGGAATATAGATGCAAATTGCTATTACCCCCTTACTTAATTGCAAAAGGAATAGTTCAACTTGGGGTTTTCAATGAAACACATTAAATTGTTCCAACGAATCGGTCCATCCTAAATGAAATCGTGACTTGCTTGTTGGAAGTGTAATGAGTTGGTCTTAAACTTTGAACAAAAACACAAAATTTTAATAAACGAGCTTAGTTTTGTGATTTCATAAACAACATATATATATGTATTTTTATTTATATGGATATTCATATAATATAAGTATTTACTTTTTGCATATCATGTATAAAGTGATGAATTAATTAGTAGATCAAATGAATATTAACTAGCTTCTGTTTCTTGGTGTATTTGAAGATGAATGGTCTCAATCATTATTATATGCGAATCTATAATTTCAATTCTATGGCTCACAAGTTAGAAGTGATACTCCTAATCCAAACAATACTAGTGGTATAATTAATATGAAGTCTACTGGATTCGACAAACACGCTGATAGTGAAGGGGGTGGTAGGAATGAGAAATATTACAAATTACAAAGACGACATATATATATGCATGAAGATACAATATATACAAAAATGAAATTTTTTTTTGTGTGTGTTTTTTCTATTAACTTATAAAGTTTATTATGATTCGTTGTAGTGTTTCATTAACCGTGACAATTTCTAAAATCACTAATAATTATTAGTGTGAATTTAACAACAAATTCATTATTATAACATGATCAAACAAATTTTCCCAAATATATGACCGACACTTTTCCGATACAATCATACAACTAACTAAGAATGATTCATCTCGTCTGATTACGAAGTTGAGGTCCTGGATTTAAATCTCTCTGGAAGTGTTGGTCTTTTTTCTCATTTAATGATAACCTTCTTAATGAATCTTTTGTAGTAGTTGGTTGAGCATTCTTTTTGCTTTACTATTGTAAATACAATTTTTTTTAATCGATGTAATGATGTAATTATCATTTTATTAAAATTAATTAACCAAGAATGATTCAGTCTCGACTTTAGTTCGGATCTAGCTAGGCTCCACATACTGGACCTGTCCAAAGTTGATTGAAGCCATATGATTTTTGCCCCTATAAACAATACCATTTAATGTAAGGCTTACGCACTTCAAAATTTGCTATAATCAATACATGATATAGAGTAATAACTGTAGAAGAATAACTGTAGAAGAATTGAAGTTGAATGTTAGCAGAATATATATTAAATGTTCATTGACATTGGTTATGTCATCAGTCACAGTTGAAAACAGAAAGACCACCTATCTACTAAAATGCCTAATACATACTAATCCATTTTTATTTTTTATTTGTTTGTTTTAATAGAGATGTGAGTCGTGAGAGATTAGGATTCAATATTGAAGTGTAAAAGAATTTTAAATATTACTACAAGGGATAAATATTTTGTCGCTATCAATAATATGATGACCACCATATCGGAAAAATATGCCTACTTTGACTAAGAGGATCTACTACCCGTGAACGAATTATATATGATTTGGCCGCCATTACCATTTTCCATGTAAATGATTAGAAATGTCGATTTTTTCCATGTGAGTTGAATATGGCTATGGGCATTTACCATTAAGAAGAGAAAAAGAGTTGTGGCCATATATATATATATAACTTTATCTTCATTTTTCCATGTTAATAATCATTAATTGAAATTGTCCACTCCCCCCCACGTTCTTTATTTTACTAAGGCCATTTACCAATTACCATAGCCAGACAGACACGCGCACACATATAAAATGTCGCTTTTCATAGTGTAGGGCGGGCGTCGGGTTAGAGTAACCCAAATCCGTCCCGTCTCTTTTTTCTCGAAATTTCAGACGGACGAGTTTTTTGAGTTTGTGTATATTCGTATTGTAAGTAAAACCATGGGATAAGTTTGGGATTGGACCATTCACAAGAGCAATCCAGACTTATGTGGCTCCATTTCGACCCAACTCATCCCTCTTCCATTTTCTTCTTTTTTGTCTTTCAAAGATGGCCATGACCAATGTCTTTATACTTGTAGGTTGTTAAGCTACTGACTTGAACTTTCCAATTTCTACAATTCTTCCCAATGGAATTTTGAAATACATGAATTAGATCAGATTCAAACTAATTTATTATTACTTGATACATGAATTAATTTGAGACTGGTTCAGGATTGAAAGTTACGATCCAACTTTTACCCCACCCGTGCCATTAATCACCCCTGAGATGCTTTAAAATTATAGTTGTGCCTTTTGGATTATAGCTTTTTTTCAACTTATTTAAAAGAAGCAAAAGCATTTCCTAACACAAAAAACAGCTTCTGGTCAAAAAATGGCTGAAAAACAGATTTATAAGCTGTTGAAACGATCCAAGAATGTGTAGCACAAGCAGAAGCAAAGAAGGACTCGATAGCTCGATTTACCATAGTCCACGGAACTTACATTACGCAACTCAAAAGAGCAGAATGGACATCTATGTAATACAAATACATGAACATAAAAATTAGATATAAAGAAATTAACATGCTGCATACTGTACATATACTTCAGATGAAAATTAATGCCTAAAGAGCTCGCTTTTTACCCGTTCGAAGAAGAATCTCTTCAGTGAACTCGTTTTTCATTCATGGTCTTTCATTTTACAGAGAAAACCAACTGTATTATAAACAGATAACTCACTTCATATTTCCTCGTTCCATAACGACTTTCTGATCCCGACTAGAGAAGCAAATGGCCTTGTTTGGAATGTGCTTATATGCATAGACGATGATACACATACAGCCACTTTGTGCTTCAAATTGTATCCACTCTATCAATGACGTCTAATGCTTTAATCCGATCAATCTCAAAGTTGATAATAGGTACCGAAGATGGCCTTCTAATAGGAAAAGGGTGGTCCCGCTTATATTCGTCCCTTGTTGGCAAATGACTGCTGCTTTTACTCAGTCTATGGTGCTTGCATAACCTCGTTTTTGCTGTATCGAATTCTTGACTTTTGCTTATCCCAGGTGTTAGTTTCCGTTTACTGACATCTAGAAGCATCTCATGGTCTTCAACTGTTAAAGTAGATGATGATGGTGAGTTTGGTTTATTATCACTTGATGACAAATGAATTGTCGGGGACCTAATTGGCGATTTAACTGGAGATCTAATAAGTCCACCACATGCGGTTCTTGATTGGCTGATAAGTTGATGAAGCCATACCACTAAATCGAGAATGTAAGCTTCCGTTTTCTCCTTGTCTGCGTGATGAAGTGTTTCTATTCTAAGTAAATCGGTTTGGCCAGCCGGTTTACGGTTTATATCAGACCTAAGCAAACCAAGTTAATTGTTGTAACAGAGAACAAAAGATGCCAGGATTTTCAAAAGATAGGCAAAAAAAAGATTGGAACTCACCCGGTATTTGCCCACTCTCCGACCCAACCAAAGCCATGGTGGTCCCTGCATTATTCATAGTCAAATGTGTGTTTAGAGAAGTTCACATATGAACTAAGAAAGCCTCATTTATTCAATGTAATCACAGTGATGCCCTCTAAAAAAGGGGAGCAAAGTCTTACTTGGTTGTATTGGTGGCCATTGGGACGAGCCATTGCAAAGTTTTCTCCATTTCTTCTTTTATTTGAGGGATAGGTACCTGCAGAAAGACCAAAGAGGGGAATTGAGTGTATATATCCAGAAGAATCACACATTCAATAATGGAAGTTAGGGTTCTAAAGTAATCACAATAAATAAATTTAAGACAGTGACAAATAACAATTACAAGTACCTCTTCCTTGTGATGCAAAGATTGTAATCTGGTGCGTAGAGCTGACTTTATACATGGTGGCAGGCCCTGGTAAAGAGCGTCTCTTGTACTTGGCGGCACAGAATTCGATCGGGTCACCTGATTAAAATTGCAGAAGAAGATCAGAAAAAAGTCGAGCTCTCTATATTTGGCAAACATATTGCAATTCTAGAAACGAATATATGATGGAGAAAGAATGATAAACTCACTAGTGTATCTATCTGCGTAATGATATTTGCATAATGTAGCGCAAGTCCAGCCGTGCTCAACTTCAGGTGGTGGTTTTTTGCTGGCTTGTCTCCATCTGTAACAATAGTTATAAAAAACAAGATATTTAAAACTACATCCCAATAACAGAAATAAGAAATTAAATAAAGGTTGACTTCAAGGAAAGAAAAATCTCGAGAAAGTGAACAAAAGAGCATATTTCGACTGAAATGCGTTTCTTGTCAAACATCATAAAATGAACGAGCCAAGTATACTGCCAAATAAGAGCCACGCATAGTATAGATTCTAGAAATCCAAACTTTAGCTTGTTGCAATGAGTTCAAGTATCCAGGGTGTAACAGATTGACATGAACATTGTAGTTTAATAATAGTAGTAAAGTTCATAAATGCATTACCACTGCCACCAAAAGCGGAATGAATCTCCAAATGCAGAAAGTGGACAATGTCCACAAGTTTCTCCATCACCTTAACATAATTCAAAATGATTAAAGGAAATAAAAAATTAGCGAAATCTTCATAATAACTGAAAAAACTCAACATCAAGCCAAACCAGTGAAAATATAGGTTATATCTTATAGCAAATTAATAACAAAAGGTTGCTTTTTTATTTTTAAAATTTCTTCTGTCATAGATACATTTGAACCCCATATAGGAAAACGAGTACAGAATCTATACCTCTTCCAAGATCGTAGACCACAGAGATTTCTTTTTCAAATGCTTTACATGTTTCTTTTGACTCTTCAGGTCTGCTCGTAAAATAGCGAGGCTGTCCCCTTGAGAACAAAAAGAATAATATAAGCCAAAAATACTCTAAACAAGCTGTAAGACTTAAAAGCAGAGATGATTACACATTTATACCACAGTATAAACATAAAAGCAGGAAAAAGAGTGTTAATATATTAATTTGGGTGATTTACACTCGGACCCCCTGAGGTTTACCCTAATTACATAATACCCCTGTGGTTCCAAAATTTACAAGGACACCCCTTACAGGGGTTTTTTTTGTAAACATTTTTAGAAGTTGTAGGGGGTGTCCTTATATGGATTCTTGAAGTTGTAGGGGGTGTTTAGGTACATAGTATTAACCGCAGGAGGTCTCCTTGTAATTTCTGAAAAATAGGTTTAAATATTTAATAAAGTGAATTCAAAATCCAAATACACACAATACATTTAGATTTCTATCTTCTAATTTTACGACAATAGGTTTAAATATTTAATAGAGTGAATTCAGATTCCAAATACACACAATATGGCCTCAAATATGCTGTCAAATTGTGTAACATCTCATGTTCCATTCGTAGGATCTTGCCACGTGGTCTTGCTCAATTATACAACTAACATCTTGTTTGTTTCAATTTTTACTTATAATTGAAATTGTATTATGTTAAGTCATTTAACATATTATGCCTCATAATCTAGTTATACATTGTGATTCCTAATTTAACTATACCTTAAGTTTATTTTGCCTATTAAAAACATTTTAATTAGAATTGTATTATGTTAAGTCTTTTAACTTCTTATGTCTCCTAATCTAACTATACTTCTTGAGTTTCTTTTGCTTTTTAAAATTACATAGGGGTATTGTAGTCCGAATAAAAAAGTTAAGAAATATTCATTCTTTTATAATAGTAGAGAAAGAAGGTTGGTTTGGGAAGATAGAGGTCACTATTTGCCTTCCATTATTTTCCCAAAATACTGAAAACTCATATGACAATCTAAAGGCATCTCTAACTTCTAATAAACAGTTGCTATTTTTTTCTTCTTTTTGGTGGAATTATCAATTCTATAGCATTAGCAAACATTGCTAAATATGAGTGCGTGAAATGGCAAAGCAATGCAAAATTTACCATTTCTTCACTAGTTAACATTAATACATTATCACACTGCAAATATCTAAAGCTGCATATTTACTCAATCAAGTTTTCTTCTCTGAAGGGAAGGAGACTTCATAACACCCAATGGCGGAGCTACAGCCATGCTAGGGGGGTGCATGGACCCCCCTGAAATTTTAATGCTTGTGCAATTACTAAGTGGGATTGTTATGTTTGTCATACTTTTTATATTAAAAACAAGAATATAATTTAAATTTCTTGCTTAATGGACCCCATTAACCAACCCTAAAAATCCTATAGTAAAAGGGTCCATATTTCAGTTAATAAGTTATATTTATTATTTTTTACTCGAATAGAAATATTAAGACATTATTTCTACCACCTCGGGTTTGAACAGAATTACCATTATAATTTTATTTGTTTGTATGAAATATGTAACAAAGTCAAAGACCGTTTGATAACTATGTAGAGAGAGATTATGCATTTGATACAACTTTGAATGTTTAAATATTGAAAATGATTTTCACAGATCAAAATTTTCATACTTGTAAAAGAATTCCCATTTAGCTAATCAAATTTTGAGTTTAAGCTTATTTTGTTCAAATTTCCAGTATTGTGGTTTAAACCTTTTTTGAGCAATTTTTTCATTATTCATATTTTAAAATGAATAATCTTTAATTCATAGTGACCCCGGTGAAATAATTGTCTGGCTACGCCACTGATAACACTTTCACAAAGTTCATTAAGTTGATCTATCGTCCATGCACATAGTTTTCTGTTATAGCTTCAAATATTCAAAGATACATAAAACAACCAAGTATAGAAATAAAAATATTAATAATAATAATAATAATAATAATAATAATCATAAATATTTCAGATTGAATAATACGCTAAATATATACCTTTTGGTGGAGCATTGGGGTTATTATCCTCTTCTTGAGCCTTGCGCCTATAGTCTTGTTCAAATCTATCCAGCGCATGCATTTCATGGTATAGTTCCTGCAAACTAAACATATTAATTACCATTTTCAAAGTTCACAAACACAGAAACAATGTATATCACAGTTCTCAAAGCAGTTCATGATAAAAAAAATATAAAAAAAAAAGATACTCTATTTATTTGCTGCTAAAACCATTTTAATGAGGTTCTTGCCAATTGCCACTTTGGCATATTGATTTATGAGGTTTTTTCACGTAGGGAAATTACAAAAAAAAAGGGAAACAAACTCAAAATGACTATATTACTTACACCAGTGTACTCAACCAACACCATCAATTGTTGTATCAAAGTTTCTGCTTCTTCTTTCAATTGTTTGTGGGGCATTAATTCTGACTCCAATCTGAAGTCATCACATTGAAGTAAATGTTCGATAACTTACTTGATACGTAAAAACAAAGAAAAAGTTCCTTAGCAATTACTTTTCAAAATAACGGTCCAAGTTATGCCACTGAGGATCCTTACAGCGATTTCCAAATCGAACAACTTCTCCTGAAAAGACTTTCAATTCATCCCTGATACACACATTCGCCAATAATGGAGTTGAGTTGATTAATGGATATCATAAAACATAAAACTATTTCAAATATAAGCACCTCTTATCCAATGCCGCAATTCTGAGGAGCTCGTTTATATCTCTGGATATTAGATTTTGTACGCCTTCTGAAGGGAGCACCACCTCCTTTAAATGTCGAATATTCTCGTTTGAAAGTGAGTGCATAAGATTGGCACCTTTGACCATTGTATTTGCAACTTCAAAAGCTAAAATCGATATGTTGATTCCTTTTGTTGACATCCCAGATGCAAATCCACCGCTGAGATTCAAATTAGTCATACTGCTACCAAGTGTATCTAAAACATCAACTGCTTTTCCAAGCCCAGCAGTACCTGCTCTGCCCAAAAGTGAACTCACTTCTGACACCTGCAATGCAATAATAAATGTTTACAAGTATTTAAATTCCGTGATTCAACACAAGCAAAAGTAACGAAGATAGTTAAGTCAAGAATAATACCACATACATACCTTTGCAATTGCAACTTGCTTTGGCCTTGTTGATCTAGATTTACTCGATAAAGCCCTAGACAAACGTGGTATCCCATCATTAATATCTTCAAATTCTGTCACGTGGGGAACAACATGAAGGTCTGGAAACGAAAATGGTTCTCTCAGCTTCTTATCTGTAACATCTTCATTTGGTGTTACATTATTTTCTTGAATGTTCAATCCTCGTGAATGATAAACTATTCCAGGTCCATAAGTAAAGTGACCATTAACACGTGGGAGTGCACCCACCAATGCACCATCCTCGGTGGACCTTCTTGAGCAAAGCCCCCCCATTCTAACAGTTAATGATCACACTTCTATTTTGCATTAAACATCTTATTAAGCAATCCTCGAATTCAAAATGTGAATCTGTGTGTCACTAATATCAGTTGATATATTGTATAAAGCAATCTGATTCTGGCAGTTGAAATCTAAGTTAAGTTGAACTTATAGTGTTGAGGCTGAGCAAGCTAAACTGCAAATCAAGAAATGAGAAGAACCCATAAGCAAGAATCTTAACTGGGAAGATTAAGTTGAACCACATATCAATGCACAAAACTGAAGAGCAAAACTACATGAACTTAAACAAGGAAAAGAATATCTTAATAAGGCAAAAATACAAAGTGAAGAATTAGCAAGGAAAGTCAAACAAATGACACCAATCATCAGCATATTGTGAACCAGAAACGAGAAAGAGCTAAACCCACAAGTAAAACCCAAAAACAGAACAAAATTAAAAATAGACCTTAATCGGGAAATTAAGAGACTAAAAATCCAAACTTTAATTCATCAAATCAAACCTGAAAAGCCCAAATATAAATAAAAAAATCAAGCAAAACAGTTTTACCACTTATGACAATCTATACTTACAAATAAATATTTTAGATACATAAAGATGGGTACTTACACAGAGAGAGAGAAAAGTAGATAAAGATGGTGAGTTGGATCTAGGAGAAGAAAGAAAAATTATTGTATGTATAGTCTCTCACTCACTTTCTATAACAATGAATAGATAAAGATATATAATACATACAAGAGAGATTACAATGATGATGGTGATGATGATGGGAAAAGTGTAAGAGAGATGGGATTTGGAGTTGAAAAGAGGGGGTGGGGGTTGGACTCAACCTGCTGGGTCTTTCAAGCAAGCTAATCAAAGATTCATTCAACAAAGTACAAAAAGGAGCAGTTTTACTTGTCTCAATCTTCAAATCGACTCTTCTTCTTCACTGTTTCACTTATATTTTTAATGGTCTCAAGTCTCACTGCTATTGATTCTCGAAAAAGAAAAATAAGAAAAGAGAATTCTCACTATTATTGACACTAAAATCAAGATTCAACTTCAAGTACAAGGTTAGGAAGGCGAGAAGCCACCCCAGCCACTTTACTTTCCTCCCCTTATTTTCTGGTCAAAATTCACAAAAAATAAAGATTAAAAATTTTCTTAGTAATTTTGAAGTTCTTTTTCCTTTTTAAATTCAACCTTCATTCAAAAATTATGAATAAAAATGGTTACAAAATTTGAATAATGAGACACCACCATCACAAAAGAAATGTCCATACCCCACAATATTAATAATATCAATAAACCCGATTGTTTGACCTATTTAGTAAGATCATAGCCCATGTAGTAATTTTGAAATCAAGTTAAATGATATATCATTTTATTTTTTTTGTTGATATTTAAGTAAGTCTTCGTGCAGATGAGTTCGGAAAATAGATATTGTTTCAAAAAAATGTTCTACGGTGATGTTAAATTTGTGCCTCATACATTTTTCGAAAGGAGTAGAAAGCGAACCAAAAACAAAAATTGCACCAAAAGTCTAACAGCAATATTAAAATATGTTTGTTTGAATTTAGTTGTTTAATAAAAAAATAAAAAAAAAGGTTGAAATATGTTGATTTCAGTTTAACTGTTTTTTGACAAATGAAATTTTGACAATGTCACTAAAAATCAATTGTTTAAGGAAATATATTTATTATTAACAGTTTATAAATACAAAGTAATGAAATATTATTTATAGTAATATATTGGTCTTTTGGCACTTTGCACCATAGTGTATGTTTTGAAGAAAAAATGTGTTGATAAAAGGGTAGATTTTGACTCTTTACACCCTAAAAATATAGAACATTGGCACTTTGCACCCAAAAAATATATGTTTTGCATTTTTAACCTCGACTTAATATGATAATCTAAATAATGTAAATAACATGCAGTATAATAACATGTTAGATTTGTAAACGTGTATTTTAGATATAAATTAAATAGTCTAGTAATCTAGAGGATACTTGAAAACAAAATGAAGACAATGTTTTTTTTTTTTAATCTAAATTTAATTGAGAGAAAATGTTAAAAATAAGTTATTATAAAGTAAAATAAATTAAGAATAACTTGTTTATGATTGTTGTGCATAGAAATGACCATTTTATCTACATAGACGACATTCATGAGTTTTTTTAAGGAAAACACATTAGGGTGTAAAATGCCATACAAATTATATTTTTAGGGTGCAAAGTATGAAAAAATTTAAACCGGGGTGAAAGCGTCAACATTTTATAATTTTATGATGCAAAATACCAACATTCTATATTTTTAAGATGTGAAATATATATTGCTAAAGTGCCAAAAAAATAATCAAAAAGGATTATTCTACCCTTCTACCAATGAATTTTCTCACTAAAACACACACTAGGGTGAAAAGTGCCAAATAAATTATATTTTCAGGATGCAAAGTGCTAAAACTTTCAAGTCATGATGCAAAGTGCCAAAACCCTATAATCCCAGGATACAAAATGCCAAAAATCCTAATATATTTTATAATCATATATTTGAAAATAATAAAATATAGTAATAATTAACTAGTCTGATGAGTTGTTATTGGAGTAAGTAACTAAAAGTGAATAGCTAAAATCATATCTAGTTAACTAAAATTTGAATAAATGAACTATTACTTCACATCATTTAAACAAGTAAATTCGGGCTCTTTAGTACGCAAATTTATATGTCAATATATGTAATTTCATGAAATTTCAGGGGGGTTTGAGTGTACTTGAAAAGTAACTTGAGCCCTTATATTTTTATTTATGCTTAAAATGCTCCTGATTAACTAGAAGTGGTTAAGTTTGCTTTTGGGCCAATGTTCGTCTTCAGTCGGGCTGTCAATTGGGCTTCTTCGGTCCATTCGTCAGTGGCTAGAGCTTAAGGGCCTGTTTGTTTGGCGTTTCCCAGAATTTTTTCGTGTTTGGGAAATGCCAAACAAACATGTTTTATATTTTCCGAAATAAATTTTTCATCCATTAATTTTCTCAAACTACTCTCTCAAAAGCCAAACAAACAACAATTTTCTTATCTCTAAACAAAACCTATACAAACTCTACTTTGATTTGACATAAAGTAACCTATCTCTTACAATTTATCTCACATAACAAACATGATTTGACATAAAGTCTTACACATCTTACACCTACAACCCAACTCTTCCAAAAAAACTTACACCTACTTTATTTTTCAAACCACTTTCTCAAAATCCAAACAAACAACATTACGCAAATCAAGATTACTTCACAAACCTCCACTACTCTCCCAAACTACTTTCCCAAACGCCAAACAACAGGCCCTAAACATCTACTTATTAAAATCCACATCAAGAGAATACTCCTACATAAATAATGATTATAAATTTTATACTAATAGTCCCTAACATAAAATAATGATTATATGTATAAAAATAAGAAATATATTTTTCTATTACTTAATTTCATATATCATATGAAATTATTTAAGCATTTTGATGAGTCAAATTTATTCTCGTTGAGTCTCATTGAACTCAAACATATCCAACTCACAAATCCATTAGTTCTAATAAAATAGTTCAAACACAACCCAACTAACATTTAATTAAACTCGACTCAATTTAATCAAGTCAAGTCATTGGGCTTCAATAAACCTTGCTCAATGCACAATCATTCTCTTCATAAATATAATTACGAAATTCGCAACAATTAAGCTTTTGGAACATTATCCCATTATGAAACAACAAGAAGAAGCAAAGAACAAAATTACTTAAATTTATTCGACAACATAATATTAAAAGTGAATGACACTAGTCATCCCTTAAGTTGAACACTTGTAATAGTTTGGTCCCTCAAGTGAAAAACATATCAGTTTCGTCCCTCGAGTATCTCCGCCGATCATCCTTTCCAGTGATTTTTCGAGGAATTTAGTGTCATGTGCAATGCACGTGATATTTATTAAGAATAATTTCATCAATTTTAAGGAATTACCAAAAAAAAAAACAACGTAAAACCAAAATCAGATTCTTCATTTTGTACTTTTCGACACCCTGCATCTTATCTCCAGAAGTTGCATCGTTTCATATAATGCATGCTCTTTAGTTATATAGTTGCCAAATTCGTATTAAATTTTAAGATTTTTTGATTTGGAGTTTTAAGTTTACTAGATTCATATTAAATTAACAAATGTTGTTGTTTTCTAAATTATTAGTAGAAAGAAATGGTTTTGGAGGGAAATTAGATCAAACTGGAACAAATTTAATTTGAGACTAAAATATTTTGCAAAACAATTTGAATATATTATAGAACTTAAATTCACGAAATTACTCTTAAAAATGTCATTTGCATTGCATGTGACACCAGATTCCCCAGAAAGTCGTCAGAAAAGACGATCAATAGACAAATAATTCAAATAAGGAACGAAAGTGATGCGTTTTTCACTTGTCGGACCAAGCTGCTACGTACAAGTATTCTACTTAAGAGATGACTAGTGTCATTCACTCCATAATATTAAGGTTTAATTATTTTTATTTAAACTTCATTTTTTCATTAATTTGATTCTTATATAAAATAATTATATATTAACATAGTCGAACCAACATTACAATTAGAGCTAAAAAATAATGATAAATTTGCATATATTATTATTTTTTAACTCATCAAGTTCAATCAAACGGAGAGAAACATTTATCAAGCAAAATTTTTTGTTGAAGATTAATAAGTTATGTTTAACAACTGACTAGATTGAACCTTACTCGATTATACTCAAGTTTTGGGTAACACCTCAAGAGCATCATATATCTCATTGGACTCGAGATCCATGTTTAAAGCTATATAACATCAAACTTCTTAAATCTCAAGCAGACAATATAAACAAAATGTGTCAATATGACACATAAACATCAAGAATTTACAACCATAAAGTCAAAAATATATAATGATTTTATTTCCCTAAATATGTGATCAAGGCACAATTATTGATTTAGTTGGACTGCACAACAAAAGATGAAAACACATACGAAGACAACCCGTTGAGAACAACTATGCTGAAAATTACGAACGCTTTAAAATTAAAGAACCAAAACTGTTTGTTGAAGAAGACTTTGTTTGAAAATCACCACTGAATAAAATTTAAGGGACTAATCTTTTTTGCCTCATACTTTTTAGGGTGAAATACAGTTTCTCCCCTTAAAATATATGGGAGGTACCAATTACTTCATAAAGTATCAATTGTAACACTTACGTCCCCTCTGTTATAATATCAAATATTTTATTCCAAAACTACCCCATCCTTTTTATAACAAATGATACTTTGGGGGTAACTGATACCATCCCGGATTTCACCCAAAATTTATAACCACTTAAACTTATATCATAGTAAATATTAGTAATTCTTCCACTAAAAAATAAAAATAAAAAAATTAGTAATTCTTTTCTAATAATAAAATAGTATAACTAGCATTAGTTTTACTAGCTGACTTTCTCTTTTGTTGGAAAGCCTGAAACCAAACCCTACTAAAACCCTGCGATGCATTTCCTCCATCGCGCCCTCTCCTCTAACCTCGGCCGCCACCGCTACCACATCCGCACTTTATACGACGGCGTATCCTCCATGAGATGCCCCCGAGACCGCGGCCTTGACCACGCGGTGGCGCGTGAGAGTCACCTCAAACCCCTCCTCAACCTAAAAAATATAATCATTTCCGAGCCCTCAAAATCCATCCCACTCTCCTTAATAACCCAATCGAAACAAACCCTTGATTTCCCATTTCGCCCCATCGAATTCATAAGGAAATACCCCTCCGTCTTTCAAGAATTTCATCCCGGATCCCTTAACATCCAGCCACACATTAAGCTCACACCTGAAGTTATTTCCTTGAGCTCCGAGGAGGATTTATTTTACCAGACTGTAGATTATAAGCAAGAAATCGCCGGCCGGCTCCTGAAGCTCTTGATGATAAGTAGAGTTAATAAAGTTCCTCTCTTTTTGTTGGAAAGGTTGAAATGGGAACTTGGTTTGCCTCGTGACTACGAGAATGTTGTGATTCCCGAATTTCCGGATTATTTTCGCGTGGTTGGTGGGAAGGAACTTGAGTTGGTTTGCTGGAGTGATGAGTTTGCTGTTTCGGAGATGGAAAAGAAGGGGGCAAAGGATGGGAATATTCAATTTTCATTGCAGTATTCAAAAGACTTTGAAATGGATAAGAAATATAAGAAGTGGGTGGATGAGTGGCAGAAGTTGCCATATATGTCGCCTTATAAGAATGCAATGCATTTGGGTGCAAAGACTGATGAATCTGATAAGTGGGCGGTGGCAGTGTTGCACGAGGTTCTTAGTCTTTTTGTTGGGAAGAAGGCTGAGAGGGAGAGCTTGCTTTATTTGGGTGAGTATTTGGGGTTGAGGTCGAGGTTTAAGCTTGCGTTTTTGCAACATCCAGGGATTTTTTATGTGTCGACTAAGATTGGGACACATACTGTGGTTTTGAAGGAGGCTTATAAGAGAGGGATGTTGATTGAGAGGCATGCTTTGATGAATATGAGATCTAAGTATATTCAACTAATGAATGTGGTGAAGGATGAAGTGAAATCGAAAAGCAAACATAAGAAGAGTCGAGCTGATGTGAAGAAAGATGAAGGAGAAGAAGCTGAGGATGGTGAGAGTGGGGAGGAAAAGGATGTTGAAATGTCTGATGATGATGAGAGTGATGATAGCGAGGAGGAGGAGGAGGAAGAGGAGGAGGAAGGCGAGGAAGACGAGGGTGAAAATGCAAAAAGAAAAAAGTTTGAAAGGCACCGTGCTAATTTTGAAGAGAGGAGTTCCGAAAGAAGTATGGGAAGGAGATCAAATGGAAGAAGCACCAAAGACAATGAGTATACAAGCTCAACAAGGTTTTCTAGAAGAAATAATACTCGTGATGATCCAAATGAGTATGGAAGCTCAAATAGGTTTTCAAAGAGAACTAATGCTCGTGGTGGTCCAAATGTGTATTCAAACCCAAAGAGTTTCTCTAGAACGAACAATCGAGGTGATCCAAATGAGTATTCAAACACAAAGAGTTTTTCTAGGAGAACTAACAATCGAGGTGATCCAAATGAGGATGCAAGCTCAACGAGGTTCTCAAGGAGAACAAATACTCGTGGTGATTCAAATGAGCATGGAAGCTCAATGAGGTTTTCTAGGAGAACCAATACTCGTGGTGATTCAAATGAGTATTCAAGCTCAACGAGGTTCTCTAAGAGAACAAATCATCGTGCTGATCCAAATGTTCCTAGAAGACCCCCACAAAAGTTTGATGATGTTTCAGGAAACAGGCCAAGGTCTAGAACAGAAAGGACTCGAACATAGTGGCGAAAGTCAGCTGCTTGTACGAGCTTTCATTGATTAGGTTTGTCCTAATTCATTTCTGTAGGTGTAAAACACTATGTTACTTAGTTTTTACTCATTTCATGTAGAGTTACTTGAATCATTTTTATTATGATTCACAACTTGAAGAAGTGAAATTGATCACCTTACTGTTTTTGTGCTTTGTGTATGTATATATACTTGCTTGTGAATCTCTAAGTAATTCAAATTTTTTCGTACATTTGGTGTTCCTGATGTGGTTGTAGTTGTGGGCTCTTTTATTGTTATATTCAATGAATCATTTGTTTGTTAAGCTTAGAGTCTTAATTGACTGGTTCAGCATTTGGTGAAACTGGATGGCATGTGTTTGCATTATTTTTCAAGTATCCAAGTGTCTATGCGAGATGGTGCTACAATGGATTTCATGATAGTGAACTGTAGTTATGGACATAAATTATGTCCTGGAAATTCAGTTTCATGCTAAAAAAAATTTAATTTCGACCTACTATTTGTAATTGGGATACTTACGGATTTGCAGATTCGATGCTAGGTAAAATCACAAGTTCATTTTCAGATGGTCCATATAAAGAATTGAATACTGAAATCATTCTTAGGAAGAACGGCATCGTAAATACATTTACTATGTTATTAGGTAAACTTTTATTTGTTGATATTGGATATTTTTAGGTTGATTTTATTTGTTGATATTGGATATGACCAAAATGGTCTGAGCTTTGCTTGGCTTGCCCAGTCTGCTGGGATTTTTTTACCATGGTTGAAGGGAAGGGATGTGATTTTATGTGGTTCTAGGTTCGATTCCCTTGAGAAGCCTTTTTTTTTTTGTCTTTCCGCTTGGGTCAATGTGGTTGAATTGAAAAGTGAGAATTAATTCCAAATTCCCTCTTCGCATTCCTTACTTTCTTGAAACGACTTAGGGTAAAGCCCTTAAAATAAAATAAAAATAAAATAAAATCGAAATATGAATATCCATTGTACAAGCTTATGATAATATCAAGTAAATTGACATTCATAATAACACATGAATTATGAAGGAAAACGTGAGCTTGATTTGGCAATTATTTGGAGATTTGAATGAGCATATACAAGTACGTAACAAGCCCACATTAATATGTAGTGCTTTTTATGGATATTGTATATGGAACTACCTAAAATCGTCTAAAATATGCTTGCCAAATTTCCTTTTATAATTGTTGATTTGCCTTTTGATTTGGGAATGATTCGTTTATTTAATCCCTTAAATTGCAACTAGTTACTAAATCTAAAGGATATGAGGAGTAATAGCAACATAATAACATATATGGATCAAAATTTTGTTTCGATTGTATGTCTTGATCAACTAAATATTGAAAAAAATTCGAAAACATAAGAAAACATAAGAAAAAGTTATTAAGATAACATAAATAAGATAGTCTCGATGCTGTAAATAGTTTCAGAGTTAAACTTTATTTTTATTTCCAATTATTTAAAAATGGAATATTTTTGATATTTTCGATGAAAATGTCATGTCATAATATTATAAAATAATTTAAGATTAGTGAGGACTAAGCAAGCTTAGCTTGATTAAAACCTGTAAGTATATAAATATTTAGATGATACTGTATATAATAATACTATATTGTTGAACGTTAACTGCTTTATAATCCAATCGAAATCTTAGAATATTAAGAAATGTCATGTTTAAATTCCTTTTTCTGAAATTTTTTTTTTTGGAAACACAAAACAAACTCCATCATTTATTTTAAAAAACAAACAAACAAGCACTATCAAAATATTGTGAAAGTTAGTTTACGTGTTACGTCCATGCTTTGAAAATCAACAAGATAGTTATAAATTATCTATAACAAATGTAACAATATTTCCTAAAAGAAATAATTCCATGTTCTCGTTGCCTTATCTTCTTATTAACTAACTCTAAAATTAAACAAACAACAGACTGGGCACAACTATTTATTTTATTTGAAAAATTAGTATCTCTTATGAATCTAATTTAGAAAAATAACACAAAAGCAATTATGTTATTTATTATACAGTATGGAAAAAGTTTCCAAATTTTCAACTAAAAGGAAAAGGGTGGAAAATACACTTTATGAATATTCCCTCCAATTCCAAATTCCTAGGCCCCAAAATGAAAATCAACCTATAAATAATTCCATTTTGACCACTGCATTTTTAGACTGACAGCTGACACACACAACCTATCTATAGTTCTACACAAAAAATTCCCTACACAAAATCCTGCCCAAATTCATAAACCCTAATTAAGTTCCGAATTCTGCTCCCTAGTTAACCTTTCTGTATGATATTTCTCCTTTTCTTTTGAAATTTCTGGAATTAGGGCAGCAGATGAGAATCGAATTCCCGGATATACTGATAAAGGAACAATACACACCAGATTTCGATCGGGTCGGGTCATGTTTAAAGATAATTGGATTGGGTTCGGGTTGGCAGTGGGTTCGAGCGCGTTTATTGGATCGAGCTTCATTATCAAGAAGAAGGGTTTATTGAGAGCCGGTGCCTCCGGCTCTCGTGCCAGTAAGTTTGTTTTGTGGTTTGCTTTGCATAGTTCGAAGCTTCAACTAATGTACTAGTTGAATTTCGCATTTCTTCCAATTTCACCGTCGTTGTAGATTGTAATAGATAGATTTAAAGAAAATAGAATTGATTTTGTTAATAAGGAAAAGGTCGTGAATTACTGTAAGTTACTTGCTATATGAAGCCATAGCTTTGATATCATGTCTAATTTTACCCAATTTGTTCAATGAAGGTTCAGGAGGTTATGGATATCTGCTGGAACCACTTTGGTGGATTGGAATGGCCACTAGTAAGTCTTACTTTTCTGACAAGATTTTAATTATAACATCTACATCACTAGCTTAAATATTTTTAAATATTTTGCAGTGATTGTTGGTGAATTCGCCAATTTTGTAGCTTATACATATGCTCCTGCTGTCCTTGTTACGCCGCTTGGAGCATTGAGTATTATTGTCAGGTAAATATGTGCTTAGCTGGCCACTGTCCCTCTTATATTTTCTCATCCCCTCCAAGAAATAATGACATGGCCTCTATAACTAATATGCAGCGGCATATAAACTGACTGACTCTTTTATTTCATTGACAGTGCTATATTAGCTCATTTTTTACTAAAAGAGAAACTTCAGAAGTTAGGAATATTGGGATGCATTTTATGTGTAGTGGGTTCGATAGTAATTGTGCTTCATGCACCAGGTGAACATAGTATTAGCTCAGTAGAAGAAATCTGGGAATTAGCAATACAACCAGGTTGGCATATGTACTTTCATAGATGTGATATATCTTCCTTCTGCAGGTATGGAATTGTAAAATTGTAGTTGTTTCTGAATAGTTGTTCTCTTTTCTTTGTCCAGCTTTTCTGTTGTATACAGTTTCAGCAGTAGCAATGGTCCTGGTCCTTGTGTTGCATTGTGAACCACGCTATGGGCAGACGAATATAATGGTTTATATTGGCGTTTGTTCTATAATTGGATCCATAACAGTAAGCGCATATGCTTCCTTTTTGACTACTTCATCTAAAGATAATCTCTTGCTGTGGGCAGAAAATTATTTTGATCTATATTATGAACTTATTTTACAAATTTTAAATTTCTGGCTTAAACAATATATGTTGTTGAGCCTTGTGTGCGAGATTTTTACCTAGAACTACCGAAGACTTGTTTGGCGCTTAGTGCCTCTAAAATGACTCTGTTGTCAATAAATCCTCCATCTCAGATGGGAAAGGTGTGTGTATATATATATATATATATGTATGTATGTATATATATATGTATGTATGTATATGGAATAAAAATCTAGCATGTTCATGCTGGTCGTTAAAGGGAAATAGGAAGGAGACTACATGATCTATATTTATGTACTTTTACAATTTTTAATTATGGCATAAACAAAATGTTCCGTTGGCCTTGTCTGTGATATTTTTTACCTAAAACTAAAGTAGTTCTATATTGGGATTTACTGCCTCTAAAAGGACTCTGTTGTCTTTAAATGCTCCATCTCAGATGGAAAAGGTGAAAAAAGATTAAAAAAAAATTGGAGTAGCATCTTCGTGAGAAGAATATAGTTAATAGATCAGTCAATCTAATACCTGGCTCGCATAACACTTTGCTGCTTGAAGTGTAGGTTATGAGCATTAAAGCAATAGGTATTGCTATAAAACTCACGTTGGAGGGCTATAGCCAGGTAGCGCACATCCACTCCTGGATATTTGCCATGGTTGCAGCTACCTGTGTAATCACTCAATTAAACTACCTAAATAAGGTCGCTTCTGTTCTCCTTAGCTATTCTGTATTTGATGATTTAATTTGATACATGCTATTACAACCATTGACCAGAAAAACACGAAATCACAGTAGCAGATTTCTTGATACAAATGCCCATAGCTATTATGTTGATATAGTGGTCGTACTTCCATCATAATTTCTATTCCACAATGTTAGATGTCTTTCTTACCATGTAATTTTCATTCTTTTTCTTTTTCCCCTTGTAATGTTATTGTCAAGCATTTAACATATATTGATATTGGGCACTTGGAGTTTCTGGGAAGAGATCATTTGTTGCTCTTTAAGATAGTGATGCATGTCTTGACGTGCCAACTTTTATGGATATCTTGTTCCCCTCTCTATCCATTATTAGATGTCTTCATTTATTTGTTGGATGCCTGCCATATTTTCTTTTGAAAACCTCTCTAGTATGTGACTAACAAGGATACAGGGCTGTTTGTGTTGGGTGTAGAATGGCCATTACCATAGCAATTTCTCATATAATTCCAGTAAAATCTTGCTGCTACACCAACATTTTTTACTTTTATTGAAAAATTATTGAATATGCTTGTGTAAGTGCTTTTTTATGGCTTTTATGTGAAGTTGATTCAGAATCAGCATCTGAAACATGTGCATATATAGACCCAAATATTAAGACATCTGCATCCAATCATAGTTTATCAACAAAATATCTAAAAATGCTTTGCAATTTTCTATTTAGTGAAAAAATGCTGGTGTCTTTTTGAGTTCTCTTCTTTTGTTGTTAGACTCTAAATAAGGTGCAAACTCTGTGGACAATCGTGGATTTCGCAGGCTTTGGACACATTTAACACTTCTGTAGTCTCCCCAATCTATTATGCCATGTTCACATCCCTTACAATTTTGGCCAGTGCTATAATGTTCAAGGTATTTAAGAATGCTGTACCTTGTTGGTATTTCAGTTACTTCCGTTCAAATAACCTGTTATTTGCTACTCCAGGATTGGTCTGGTCAGAATGCTAGCAGTATCATTTCTGCTCTCTGTGGATTTATTACTGTACTTTCGGGTACAATGGTTTTGCACAGTACAAGAGATCCGGAAAAACTGCCATCTGCAGGTAATATATCCTTCACTTTTATTTAAATTGAGATGATGTGTCAACTGTATTTCATCGTGGCACAGTTTACTTCTTTCACTGTGGGCATCTCATGCAGTGATGATGGTTTGGAACTTGCAACTAGCTTATACAAAATGCTATGAATAATGACCAACCGAATATGTCAAGTTTACTGCTCCATTTATTACCATGCACGGTGTGAATAATAAAGTAATAATCATTAGATACCTTGGCCTACGATAATAGAGTACTGGAGCATTCCCTGTACATTATTACAGTGTTTTGCCTTGCCTTGCCTTGCCTTGAATGATTGCTGCACAGATTCTTAACTCATGAATTGAATTGCACTATTTTTTCTTTGTTTTTAGAAAACTAATAGCTTTTTAAGGCACTCATGGTTTTAGAACTACATTGATTGATCGCTTAATGTGGAGCAGCTTACCCCTTTTTGGAATAACTGCATCCCATTTTTCTGTCATGTTGGGAATCATGCAATATTTCATTTGAGAGAGGAACAGCAAAAAAATTATGGCATTGAACTTTGCATTTTGATTGTTCAGAGCACAGTAATTTCAGGATTATATCAGCAGAGATATGTTCTCCAATATGCTATTTGGATACTATGTTATTATGATAATCAAGAAAAAAAAAACTCACGTGTTCTGAAAATCAGTCCAAATTTTTTGGTTATCAAGACAAAGCCTCTCCAAAATATTGCTGACTCCTCTAGCTTATCTTTCAGATTATTCACCACTTTCTCCTCAAATATCATGGCTTGTCCATGCAAACGGTGAGATATGGAAACCGAAAGACAATGATGAATTGCAACCCGAATTTGTTGCAGTTATTCGTCAAGACCATTTTAAGTAGGGCAAAAGGAACTTTGGATCGTGAACATTGAGAAAGTTCTTGCAGACTATCAGGATATGGAAACAGTTCTCCACATGAACATTTATGGGCGTTTATGTTGATTCTCAAGGAAGCTCTCCAAGGTTGACATTTTATAATACTTCCATGTCGATTAGTGTTTATAGTTCTTGCCAACATGCAACACTTTTCACCTATTGAGGCTTGATAGATGTTAGCTAGCTAGCTGTATAATACTACGTTAGTCATTCTTTGATCATGTCTTACGAGTCAACATTGATCATGTTTGTTATACAAATTGTGGTTCTGACATGCCAATAACATTATACCCATTTGCATATAGATGAATGAATGGAAGAATTCTTTTTCCTTCATTTAGTTTCTATTTCTGCTGTTTTCCTCTATTATTGGTATTTTTTGTTCATGTATTGTCTTATTATGAATGAAAACAAGTATGTTCTGGACAATTTGTGACAACTGTATGTGTTTTTACCCTGTAGAACAAATGTACATAATATTTTTACACTATGCATTGTAGCTTACTATCTAAGAACTTTGTAATTACATCTTCTATACCTAATTGATCATACATACACATTCTCCGTTACAAACCTTCTGAGAGAGAGAAAAGTTGAGACATGATGCATTGCTTCAATACTATTAGGCCCTCGAGTTTGATTCATGTCGACTTCTCTAGAAGTTTTACTTTTACTGCAGTAAAAAAGCATAAAGAAGTCTCCCCATAGAAGCAAGATGACACCTCCCTAAATATTTTAAGAGCATGAACTACCACATAGGTTTGGCCAACAATTTCTGGCATCTTGTTTATGACAATTTCTTTGGTCCATGATTTCTTAACACCATATTCCTTCATAACCCAAATGTCAATCACGTATTCTGAAGTATTATCACACAGGCATAAAAAACCTCCTAAATCTTCCTAAGCTCCCCAGAAGTTTTCTCTTTGGAAAAGGAGGAGGGATTTGTTGGAACAACTCCTTTTCAAGATCAAAACAATATATCAACTCAGATCCCTCTAAATCTTCCACCAACCAGTGAAGATTTCCATTTAAAAATAACCCGGTCGAGTTACTGTTATAACCAAAACTGATACCCCCAACTCCCCTCCACAACCCTGTTCCAAGAGTGTAAACTTGACATTCTGAACTAGGAATTCTTAAGCAAGAACCATTTATAGGATCTAGCTCACGCTCATGGAAAATCCAAACCACTTTATATTGCCCACTTACTGCCATGAGTGACCACACTAGGATACCGAACAATACATTTAGGTTCTGGAAGTATGATATACTCACGTGTCACTGGATTGCATATGAATAGAGTTTCATGCTTGTAGTTAACATCGCGCAAGAAAAGAAACCCGTTGATGGAACCATCTACCACTATATCGGCATCAGGGAATTTACTCAGACGGGTGAGATCGAATCTCATGCGTTCATCGTAGTGAAGACCACGATGATCAGTAGCACCATCAAACTCAACTACTTTGAGAAGATTCTTAAACATCTCAGAGTGGTGGACTATGAGGCTGGGCTTGGACCGTGAAAAGTGCAACTCAACAAAGTCAGGTCCGGATATAAGCTCGAGCCATGCCTTGCAGTGGAATACAGTCTTAACAGGAAGTCTTGAGAGGATATGAACCATGATCTGATGGAAGATTCATCAAGAATCCATGATTCCTCATGTTTATCAGAGATTCTGGACTGATATTAGGCACTTGTAAGGTAATATATCTTGATGTCTTCGAGTATTCTTTGGAGCGTGAAAGAATCTTTTCTTTTGGCCTACTTTTGTTTATGTTTTTATATGCAGTACAGTATAGCGGTTAGACCTGACTTGCAGCTAGTTATTGCTTTATATAGGTAAACCCTCCTTTGTAGGTAAACTCTTGCATGTCTCTCATGAATATTAAAGAAGAAAACTTTAAATAAAGTGAAAGAAAAAGGTTACAAACCACGTATTGGTAGCCTTGGATGTGCAAGCCTGCTAAAAGAATAAAACTACAGAAAATGGGGAAAAAAAAAAGAGTTAAAATTAATGAAGGATCGGAAATTGGGAATCGAGACTGTACAAATTCTAGGTTATGGAGAGATATATTTGGGAATAGGAAATGTTAATTTTTCATCATAAATAACTTTTCTGTTCATTTGGATGATTTCAAAGCTTCATCAATGGCATCATTACATTAAAATCCTATTTTAATACTAGTTAGAAACTCCTAGGGGTTGTCGGAGTTGGATGTGGGTTAACCCGGTTGAAAATCACCATTTTTCTAGACACAAAGTTTGGTATGTTAGTTAAATATGTGGACTTTACTTAGACGGAAACGGAATCATTATTATTTGCTTGAACTGATTCCAGGCTTTCCAGCTTTATTTTATTTCTTTAATATGACGCATCTGTTTGCCTATTCTTATGATTTCATTTAATTAGTGTTTGAAAAAGTCCGCAAGTTTTTCTCCTAAATCATTTCATTTCTTATCTCATTTGTTTCGGAGACGCAACAAATACGTGTCAATTATTGTGAAAATGTTTCTAAACATTCCAAGCCCAATATTTATTTGATATTTAAAAACATATTTATAGAAATGAAAAAGAAATTAAGAAAAGATATACTCCAATCATAGTCCTATCATATATATAAACCTATGTTTCAATTGATTTTGGATAGATTTCAATTTTTTCTTGGTACTCATTGCTGTCATTTTAATTAAAATGAGAGAAAGGAACATTCAAATAGATATATATTCACGTTTTTTGTGTATTAATTTTTTTAAATATTAATATATACGGTGTCATATAATATTATTAATTTATTAATAAAATCTATTAATTAAACTATTTATTATATTTTTTTATAAATTTAGTCAAGTTGAACAAATGGATCAAAATAAATGAGACGGAGAAAATATATGAGTATTATTACAAGGGTTTCTTAAACATGAACCTAGTCTAATAGTAAAAAATGCATATATGAATAATTCCCCCTATCTAAATACATAAATAAACAAGATAGTTATTTAATTTCTTGTAGATTCATTTAGATTAACACATAATCAGAATGAAGTTACATTCTCCACAGCAAATCTTCCGAGTGAAACAAAGCTTGAGGTATGAAGCAATGCATCGATATAACCATATTGGTCCCGTTCAAACAAATCAACTTTTGGGGCAGATTTAGTCTTGTCGCAGTAGTAAAACAGACATGTATTTTCCCATAACATCAGAATTTCACCATCTTTAAAAATTTTCAAAACATAAACAGCTTCATAAGATATACCACCTAAATCTGGATATTTATCAATCACAACTTCTTTTGTCCAAGAATCCTCAACCCCATATTCCTTCATAATCCATATCACAATTTCTTCATCAGAGCCATAGTCACAAAAACATAAATAACAATCCTCCAAAACTGTCAAACTCCCACCTACTCTTAGAAAAGGGGCACGCGAAAAGGGCTTAAACAATTCTGTTTCAAGATCAAGACACAAAATCAACATCACCTCTTCTGAATCCTCCACCAACCAATGAAGATTCCCATTTAAAAATGCGCCAACGGAAGGTCTAGTATCGTATTCATATGGCTCACCTGGTTCGATACTTCTCCAAGAACCGGTTCCGAGGGTGTAAACAGTACACTCGACTTTTAAATTTCTCAAATTTGATTCTCTTTCAATAGAATTTATAGGCTCGTGGAAAATCCTAACCAATTTGTATTGGGAAGTTACCGAGCTTACTCCAAGTCCATATGTGACAATGTTTGGATACATAGTATTTCCAGTAGGCTGTGGAAGAGTTATGTATTCACGCGTGATTGGATTGCATATGTAGAAAGCATCGAGTTTGTTAATGTACTCATGAAAGCAAATCAAGCCATTAACCGAGCACAATATACTGGTAAAATCAGAGCCCGTGAATGAGCTGGGATCAAATTTGAGCACTGGTTTATAGTGAAGATTATGGTTTTGGAGATCGAGAATATCTTCAAATTCCACTATTTTGCAGAATTTTTCTTCGTTTTGAGTTAGCTGGACAATTAGGCCAGGGGCTGGTTTAGAAAGATGGAATTTTGAGAAGACGGGATTTGAGAATAGTTGTAGCCATTTCTTGCAAACGCATTTGCAACTTATCATGGATTGAATGGGAAGTCTTGTGAGGATATCAATGATGATTTTTGGTGGTAGATTCAGAATAAATGCTTCATTATTCTTCATCTTTGGATTCATTAAACAGATGAGATGATATATATATATAAATATGTTGTTGGTTTTACAATCTTTGGTGGAGAATTATTTATAGGTAGTAGATAAAAATATAGATGGCTGTTGAGATTTTTCTTTGGTTTATTATGTACTCCGTGCTCTGGAAGTTTTGACTTGAAATAGTCTTTTCTTTAGTGGAAGCATTTGTGCTTTGGAAGTCTTGACTTCAAAGTCTTTTTTTTTTTTTTTTTTTAAATTCTAGACAGTGTTCCTGCTGGAAAGAACCAACATAAATTATTTAGCATATTTAAATGAGTTATTGGCACTTTACACACAGGAATATACAATTTTGTATTTTTAGTATTTTTAAATCATAATCAAAAGACTAGTATTATCGAAAGGGATAAAGCCCTTGGGAAACTAAAAAACAAAAAATTAAAAAAAAAATCCCAAACCATCCACCCCACCCCTTTACCCCCACCCCAATACCCAGGCTGCCGACAGCCTGGAAATTGGGGTGGGGGAGGTTGGAATTTTTTTTTAATTATAATTATTTATTGAATAGTTTATAATTTTATAATTTGTTATTTTAATAAATATTAAATATTTTAATATCATTCTATAAATCTTATATTTAAAATGAATATGTTCTCTTAATTTTGGTAATATTTATGTTAAATTATTATTTAATTTATTAATATTGTTTATAAATCAAATTAGTTATTTAAATAAAATAAATAAAAATTTCAAATTAGTACGCACGTGATTTTATTCGAGTCAATTTTGAAATTTGGCAACAATGTGGACTAAGATCGTCACTAAGTTTGAAGATGTGGGGTTTTTTGGTAACCTGAAATGTTATGGGATAAAATTATCAGTCAACATAAGTAATGACATCAACTTTGCAGTTAGATTTAACTGCCACGTCACTACTTAACGACAATTTTTAACGGTTGTACCAAATGTATCACAATTTGTTAAAGCTCTATACCAAATGTGTTGAATACATAGGGCCTGTTTGTTTGGCGTTTCCCAGATTTTTTTCGTGTTTGGGAAATGCCAAACAAACATGTTTTCTATTTTCCGAAATAAATTTTTCATCCATTAATTTTCTCAAACTACTCTCTCAAAATCCAAACAAACAACAATTTTCTTATCTCTAAACAAAACCTATACAAACTCTACTTTGATTTGACATAAAGTAACCTATCTCTTACACAATTTATCTCACATAACAAACATGATTTGACATAAAGTCTTACACATCTTACACCTACAACTCAACTCTTCCAAAAAAACCTACACGTACTTTATTTCCCAAACCACTCTCCCAAAACCCAAACAAACAACATTACGCAAATCGAGATTATTTCACAAACCTCCACTACTCTCCCAAACTACTTTCCCAAACGCCAAACAAACAGGCCCATAAAGTTTAATACCACCAAAAGTGAAAATTATCATTTAGCTCACTAAAGATGGCCTCTTGAAGACTACTTCAACTCGAAGTTTTCTGTCTTTTCACCATTCCAATATATATTATTTTATGTTGTTTTCCATCACCTTCATGCTTTGGACTTTAGGAACACATTGATAAAAAAATTAAAAGTGAAAATTTGATTAGGCTTTTCATTGGGAGAATAATATAATTGGTAGGTGACGAATTGATGTGGTCCGAAATGATTAATAATTAAATAATGTTGCAGTCCTAGATGTTTGTGTTAGAGAATGGTTTGGTTTAAACTTGTTTGATTGTTATTTAAATGATTAAAACAAGATCTGAACTATGTATTCTTAAAGCTTTTTTATTGGAAAAACAGCTGCATACGATGGAACAAAAGAATCTGGGATTTAATTTGCTGATGATTTATGTATGTATGTATGTATACCATCATATATAGGCGTATGTTCTTGAATGCACCACTCATTACTTGTACCATATCCACTTTACTTAACACAAGCCTTTTGTCAAGAATCACTTCTAAATTCCCCTTCTCACAAATCTAAGATTTAAAACTAGGTCATCTTTATTGATTAGGGGGTAGGGAGTGGGTGAGTGGGTGAGAGGTGGGTGGAAAATGGGTGACCTTCACCGAGGGGGAGGGGGAGGGAGAAGTGGGTGGTTGGACCTCGCCACCCACCGCTGTCGGTGCTTTTTTTTTTTTTTTTTTTTTTTTTTTTTTTTAAGAGATGAAGAAGAGTGTTTTTTTTGCAATTAAGTCCAAGGTTCATTTAGCAAATAAGTCAAACATAATACTTTACAAAATTATACATTGGTACAAATTTTTGTTAGGTTTATTTTAAATATAAATTGTGCTCAATTCAATAAATAGTTGGAAACTTAAGTTCAATTTATAATTTTATAAACTCATATTTCAAGTATTTACCAGATAATGAATATATTATTTTTTTATAAACGATAATTACATCATTATATCAATATTGTAAAATTAGAAATTTCATTCAACTAATAACAAATAACTACCAAAAAACACTAGTATTAAACTAGACAAATCCACAATAATGAATATATTGTTATTAAACACAAAATCTAAATACATATAAAAGTACGAGTTCAGAAAATAGAATTTCTTGAATTTTTTGTGAAGACTAATATACCCCCCTACTTAAATTTTATTATAAATGGCAAAATAGAAAAAAACTTGAAGAAGCATATGATAACGCCGTGAAAACGTCGTTATTACATATCTCTTTAAGCCCAAAATATCTTGCTTTGATTCGAGTTTTGTGTGCATTTGCTTGTTTTTGCGTTCTTTTGCGTTTTTTGTCCCTTGTTGGGATTTTGTGTATTTTCTTTTGTTTTCGTCGTTTTTTGTCGTGTTTTTGTTCTGTTTGTAGGTTTGAGAATTTTGCAAGGCTAAAGAGAAGTCCGAGAGGTTATGATTCATTGCAATTCCATCAAATCAAGACTCGGTGGCCGTAGATGCAAGCCTTTGCGCAGAAAGAGCTTCAAAGAAAAGAGAACCCGAAGCAAATCGTACAAGAATATAGATAGCTGCTCACTAGAACATGCACAACCTTTTCATGGATGATCCAAATGAGCTGAATTTTGGATATGTCATAGATGAGTGAGTTAGCTATGCTACGGACTTTACGGATCCGCAATCGGAGTTCGGAATCAAAAGAAATGCTGCTCGGAAGGAAGTGTGACAGAGCAGAAAACTTTCTGCCTATATAACACCGCGGTGCAAATAAGATACACCGCGGTGTGAGCCTGCTGGTGCGAAATATCAGCATATTCTCCGCGTTTTCAAAGGGCATTTTCGGGATTTCTCATGAGGGGCTATTAGGGCAAGAGGAGAGAACAACTTTCACACAACTTCTTCAATCTTTCTCTCATACCTTGCCTCCCTTTTCCTCTCAAGCCTCCCTAAACTCTCTCTTTAGTTTTTCTTATTTTTCTTGTATTGAAGACTCCACCAAGGGGGTGAGTTAATCACCACCCTTGGGGAGTGATTATGTGGTGATTAAGGGGAGGATAATTCATCTCTCGACTTTATTCCGATTAGGTGATATCTTTCTATTTTCTAGTTGTCTATGATTAGGATATGAATGTTGTTATTTTCTATTTGGAACAAAGGTTGTGGATTTGAATTCTTTGGATTTATATATATTTATGTTATTGTTTGATTAAATGATGTCTTGATGATTAGTATGGTGCTTATATGTGTTCGTTAATCCGATTCCGTGCTTATCGTTCATCTTATGGTTTGACAACCTTTGAGATGAGAGTTATTGATTCTTGATTGCTAGACATAGTGATTTTGAGGATTTGATTATGAATTTGGATTGTGATTCGATTTTAGGATAGACATATACCTATGTCGTTTCATATTCGTTTAAGGTTTGAGTTTAATGCATCGATTAGATTTTAATCCATTTAGACATAAATTGGATTAGTTTAACTCGATAGATTTGTATGCAACTCGAAAGATACATACGAACGTCCTTGAATCCTTGAGTAGCAACACGAGCATAATATATTAATTGTCGAGTCATTGTTATCGTTTGATTAGTTATGTTTTGATGTTGGGCTATGGTTGAATTGTTGGGTTTATTGTTTTATTGCACTTTTGGCCAATGATTGTAGTAGATTATTGTTTAAGTACTTTGATTTGCCGTAATCATGTAATCGGATTTAATTCTACCTTGAATGCATCCTAGACATAGGACTTTGAAGGTTAGGCGAGTGACGATTTGTGGATTTCTACCTAGGATAGGCGTATACCTAGTGTGATCCGTGTTTGTATAATGAGTTCGTTCGTGAATGCATCAAATAACTTAGATTCTCTTTATTCGGAGATTTGGGTTAGTCTTAGGTCCCGGGTGACAACGGTACGCCTTTGAGCCCTCTGAGAGCATCGGATGACAGCGATGTTCGTGATTGATCCGGAGATGGAGAGTTTGGGTAGATTGGTAGAATTAAGTGAGACCGACAGGGAGACTTAACTAATTTAGAACTCACAAACATCAACTAAACCTATGATTGTTAGCATAGCTAACCTAACAACCGCATGATTTATCTGCTTTAATTGATTGCTTATAAATCCTCCTTACCGCATAATTAACTCCCCAATTTACTTGCTTTCGTAGTTAGATTTACTTTCCCGCTCATAGTTAAATAAAATCACCCTTATCATATATTTGTGTTTGATCATTTTGTATCAAGCGTTCTTAGATGAAATAAGCCGTCGGTTGATTCGTTTATTCCCACCTTTTATCCATTCGTTGGGATTCGATACTCGGTATGTACTTATCGTTTTATATTACTTGTAACGACCGTATACTTGCGTAGTTTGCGTATTAGTATTTGGAACGCAACAGCATACTTCTACATAGACACTACCACTTGAAAAAATATATCTTAGAGACTGCAATTGAAAATTTTGGCACTTTGTAACCTCTTGGGGTGCAACATGCACACTCCATTGCCAAAAAACTGCAATTCCAAGTTGCAAAGTGCCAAAACTAAAAAATATTGTAAAATTAAAAATTTCTTTTAACTAAAAAATAAATAACTACCAAAAAAGACTAATATTAAACTAGAAAAATCCACAATAATGAATATATTGTTACTAAACATAAAATGTGCATAAAAGTACAAAAACTTGATTTTTTAGTATTTTTAAATCATAATCAAAAGACTAGTATTATCGAAAAGGATTAAACCCTTGGTTAACCAAAAAAAAAAATTGAAAAAAAATCCCACCCCCCCAATTCCCAGGCGCCGGCATCCTGGGAATTGAAATTATCTTTTTTTTTTTTCCCACTAGATTGTGTATATACAGCTCGGACCGAAGAGTGCAAAGGGTATAGGTCCTTCCCAGTGTGGTGTCTCCAGTAGGATTCGAACTTGAGTCTCGCATCTGGGGGTCGCAAGTCACTACCACTTGGCCCATACTAATATCAACATTGAAATTATCATTTTTACTAACATCAACGTTGAAATTATCATTTTTACCTGTTTCTTATTAGGCGTGATTTTTTATTTAGAAAGTACGTAAAAATACATGTTTACCCTTTGTTCTATCCGTAGTTTTTTCTAGTGATGCTACACAATTTTTACACGACTTGATTAATTGTATGCTCTGAATTTCAGGATAGGTTTGTCGAGGGAGAGAGTGAGACAAGTTGGAGTTGTTGCTCTTGAGAAATTAAAACATGCTGCCAGAAACAGAAGATTAGAGGCCATGTTGATAAAATATTGATTTTGAGGAATTGCATATAAACAATCCAATGGTCATTGTATATAAAACAGAAACATAAGTCACATATTTTTTCCTTTGTATTTTTCTTCCAATAATTAGATAGTAATCTTGAATCTTTGCCTCACAGCGAGAAGCATCTTAACCTATTTCAGAATCAAAAGGATGTAACAAAATGTTTTATGTATAATATACTCTTTACTCCTTATACTTTGAACTGCTGCTGCATTACTGTGTATGTGGTGATGTATATCTTCAGTTTCTTTACACTTATTACCTGGTGCAACTTTTGGTTCATCTTTCCATGTCGGTGTTATCTTGTGATTCATGAGACTCGCAAAGCGTCGAGACCATTAGTTTTGAAGGGCCAAAACATGTTGGGTGGACTCCTTACGCTTTGTTTCAAAACATGATTTAAATGGTGTTGAATGTTAGGAAAGGACCAAATACTGATTCAAAATACTAGATCCTAACAATCGACATGGCATTCACTTTTTCGCTCGAACGGTGTCTGCAGAAAATGAGCTACTACATAACACACAAGTAACACACAACACTCACTTGAGGAGCTTATTACGGCGACCAAAATTCCACAAATGAAGTGTATCTGAAACCTAAGCAAATATGTATACGACTAATAAATTATCTTATAATCTTATTTAAATATAATTAAAGAAAATCCTATCACAAGGATTTTCTAAATTAACCTCGTACACAAGAACTTAAAACTCTAGACATCAAATTCATTTAAGTGTATTTATTTTTAAACTTTAAAATTTGAGAAAATCCAAAATATTTAACAGTAGTAACAATGCAAGCGAAATTGGATTGAAACGAGCAAAAGCAGAGAGAGTGCAATGAAGTGGGCCCGACCCATCACTGACTGGGCCTAAAAGCCAGCTGAAAGGACCAGCGGTGGCTGCCCCTAGCACTCCCTAAAATTGCATACAACTCCACTATAAAATTTAATATTTTCGAAATGTACCCCCAAAAATATTTTTCACAAAAAGTTCTTCAAACAAAAAATCTTCACTAGATTATTTTGAATAAGAACTCAATCAGAACATTTAACAAGTTATTAATTAAACACCCTTTTCTTTTAAAAACATTCAAAGTATATCCCAAAAGTTTCAAAAACATTAAAACATTAACTTTCTTGCAAAAATAATTCAAGACCCAATATCACAAGAATGTTTAAAAAATATTTAAGCAAAAATTCACTATAAAACCGAGATTAATCAAAAGGTTTAATAGTTTTTCACCAAACTAACAAGGAGAAACAAAAGTTCTTTAACCATAATTTTCTTTGAAAAATTTCATAAGTTTTCAATCTTAAAACAAAAATGAATAAACCACTACTTCAAATCAATTAATCAAGAACTTATAAAAGACCCATGTAAAAAAGCGACAAAACATCGCCTTTGCCCCCTTATTTTCAGATTTATAAAAATAACCCCAAAAGTTTCAAAAACTCCCCTTTTTTCAAAATCTCGAAGGAAACTTTAAAACAAATGCTTTTCAAGTAAACCTATACCAAATATCAAAAAAAAACTGAGACTTTCAGTCCATTTTTACTCCCAATAAAAATCGCAGCCTTTAACCCTTCAACTTTTAAAACCTTTCAAAAATACCCCCAAAGTTTTGAAAAATTAAAAAACATCAACTTTCTTACAAAAAGAAATCAAGATCCAAATATCTAATCTAACATTTTTTTTAAACCCAAGAAAAATCACATTAAAAATCTGATATTGAATATAAACTTAACAACTTTCACAAAACTACAATGGATGAAAAAAAAAGTTCTTCAATATTCATATTTTGTGCAAAAGAACACAAGTTTCTAAGTCTTGAAATAAAATCCATAAACTCAACCCAAGTATGAAAATGAAATCTATTTTATAATATAATAACTTAAATCTATTACTCTTTGTAATGCATGTATGAAAATGAAATCTATTTTATAATATGATAACTTAAATCTATTACTTTTTATAATGCATGTATGTTTTTCTCCATTTTTCTTTGAAGAACAATTTAAAAGAAAACAAAATAAAATCTAATCAATTAAAGAACACAAGCATATGTGGATCTTTACCCAAAGCAACGAAGGGTATGAAACTCTCTTCATTTTCAGACCTCTGACGGTGGTGGTGGCGGCTTCGCTGGCAGTGGTGGCGGCTCAGTTGGTGGTTCATAACAAAAGCCCTCAAAATCTTTACTTTTCCATCAAATTCCAGCGATTTCAGATTCACTTTGGATCATTTAAACCACGATCTTAACGGTCAATATGTAGCCCCATGTGTATAAAAGCTTTACACAAAATTTGGGTATGATCCAACGGTGGAAAAAGACGGAATGATCAAAATACCGAGGCTATGGTGTGTATATCCGAAAATTTATCTTTCTTGAGTGTTGTCTTTTAAAGAAGAATCTTCGGAGGTTGCAGCGGCAGTTGGGTGGAGGCGGCGATGACCATGGTGATTTTCGGTGACAGTGTTCCGACGGTGGAGGCGGAGGTAAGATGGCGGCGATGGTGGTGGCCATGGTGGCTCCTCCCTCTTTATTCAAGTTTTATTCTTATTTATCTCTCATTTTTCTTTTCTTTTAAACTCTCTCTCGTTTATCTCATACTTGCTTCAATAACCATAAACTTGTAAACCTAGCCCTCAACAAATCTGAAGTTCAGATTATATGGGCTAGGAATTGGTCTTGGGAGGGAGAAAGTAATCATTTCTGTGATTGCAGATTTGTTTTTGAAATTTTTGGATATAATTTTAGTTTACCCCCTAAATTTTTGAAAAGTTGCAATTTGATCCAGCATACAAAAGTTTTGTACACATTAATCCAAAATAATTATAAAATAACCCCAAGACTTTTAACAATTATTTCTCCATTTTCTAAGTTATTTCTAGGTCCATAATGATGCATGAATTACTTAATTTAAGCAATTTAGCATAAGAAAGTACTTTAATTTAACTAAAGCTTAATAACACATAAAATTTGGTTTTAAAAAAAAAATCCAATAAAATACAATGTAAGGGTCCAAAAATTTTCAGGGCATCACAAATTTCAAATGAATAGATTTGAAATCCTTTGCAAAAAAAAATAATCCAAACATGAATGGATTTCAAATCATTGGAATTTCAAGTCCATTCATTTGAAATCCCTCTTCATTTCAAATCCTCCCAGAAATCCCTCTTCATTTCAAATCCTCCCATCCAAGTGGGATAACAAATCTACAAATAATTCCCTATATCTAAATACATAAACAAGAGAACGAAAGACAAAGGGCATGTTTGTTTGGTGCTTCCCAAAATTATTTCATGTTTGGGAAATGCCAAACAAACATGTTTTCTATTTTCTTAAATAAGTTTTTCATCTCTCAATTTTGTGAAACTACTCTCTCAAAAGCCAAACAAACAACAATTTTCTTATTTATAAATAAAATATATACAAACTCTACTATGATTTGACATAAAGTAACATATATCTTACACAATTTATCTCACATAACAAACATGATTTGACATAAAGTCTTACACATCTTACACCTACAACCTAACTTTTAAAAAAAAAACTTACATCTCATTTATTTCCCAAACCATTCTCTCAAAATTCAAACAAACAAGATTATGTAAATTTAGATTATTTCACAAACCTCTACTACTCTCACTAACTACTTTTCCAAACACGAAACAAACAGGCCCAAATACATTACTCTTTTTTAATTCGTACAACATACTAAGACTAATCAAGATACTTATTCATTGTAGATTCATTTAGATTAATCCCAAATCAGACTTCAAATAATCAGAATGATCTTACATTCTCCAGAGCAAATCTTCCGAGTGAAACAAAGCTTGAGGTATGAAGCAATGCATTGATATAACCATTATCGTCCCGTTCAAACAAATCAACATTTGGGGCAGATTTAGTCTTGTCGCAGTAGTAAAACAGACATGAATCTTCCCACAACATCAAAATTTCACCATCTTTAAAAACTTTCAAAACATAAACAGCTTCATAAGTTATGCCTCCTAAATTTTGACATTGACATTTATCAATCACAACTTCTTTTGTCCAAGAATCCTCAACCCCATATTCCTTCATAATCCATATAACAATTTCTTCTTCATAGCCAAATTCACAAAAACATAAATAACAATCCTCCAAAACTGTCAAACTCCCACCTATATTTAGAAAAGGAGCACGCGAAAAGGGCTTAAACAATTCTGTTTCAAGATCAAGACACAAAATCATCATCACCCCTTCTGAGTCGTACACCAACCAATGAAGATTCCCATTTAAAAATGCGCCAACGAAAGTTCTAGTACCGTAGTCATATGGCTCACCTGGTTCGATACTTCTCCAAGAACCGGTTCCAAGGGTGTAAACAATACACTCAACTTTTAAATTTCTCAAATTTGATTCTCTTTCGATTGAATATAGAGGCTCCTGGAAAATCCTAACCACTTTGTATTGGGAAGTTACCGAGCTTACTCCAAGTCCATATCTGACAATGTTTGGATACATAATATTTCCATTAGGCTGTGGAAGAGTTATGTATTCACGCGTGATTGGATTGCATATGTAGAAAGAATCGAGTTTGTTAATGTACTCATGAAAGCAAATCAAGCCATTAACCGAGCACATTATTCTGGTAAAATCAGAGCTAGTGAATGAGCTGGGATCAAATTTGAGCACTGGTTTATAGTGAAGATTATGGTTTTGGAGATCGAGAATATCTTCAAATTCCACTATTTTGCAGAATTTTTCTTTGTTTTGAGTTAGCTGGACAATTAGGCCAGGGGCTGGTTTAGAAAGATTGAATTTTGAGAAGTCGGGATTTGAGAATAGTTGTAGCCATTTCTTGCAAACGCATTTGCAACTTATCATGGATTGAATGGGAAGTCTTGTGAGGATATCAATGATGATTTCTGATGGTAGATTCAGAATAAATGCTTCATTACTATTCTTCATCTTTGCCTCTTTGGATTCATTAAACAGATGATATGATATATATGTTGTTTGTTTTACAATCTTTGGTGGAGAATTATTTATAGGTAGTAGATAAAAATATAGATGGCTGTTGAGATTTTTTTTGGTTTATGATGTACTCCGTGCTCTAGAAGTTTTGACTTGAAAGAGTCTTTTTTTTGGTGCATGCGTTTGTGTGCTTTTGAAGTCTTGACTTCAAAGTCTTTTTTTATATTTTTTTATTTTAGACAGTGTTCCTGCTTGAGAGAACCAACATAAATTATTTAGCATATTTACATGAGCTATTGGCACTGTACACCCACAAATATACACTTTTATTATTTTACTTTATGAAATTGAAAATTTGGCACTTTGTAACCTCATGGGGCGCAACATGCACACTCCATTGCCAAAAAACTGCAATTCGAGGGTGCAAAGTGCCAATATTTTAGTACTTTGCATTTTAAAATTAAAATTTTGGTACTTTGCATCCTTAAATTACATATTATTTGGCAAAGTGAACCCTCTTGGGGTGCAACATGCATGCACACTACATTGCTATAAAGAAGTGCAATTCAAGGGAAACGTGATAATATTTCAGTTCTAATGTGCAAAGTGTGTCAAAACAATATATTTTTAGGGCATAATGCCAAAATACTCATATTTAAACCAACATTTGGTTTGGGTAAAATGTTCTTTTATCAAGTGCAATATACTTGTTTTGTGGTTGGATAATGAAAAGTTGTTAGATAATAAGCATGTAAAAATAAGTTTAAATTTTTGATAGGATGTGTTTTCCGAAATCAGATCTGGTTTATAAAAGTCCTTAATTCTGATGAGCTTAAAATTGTTTCAGGCAGTTTAAGAATTACCTTCTTCATATTCATATAATATAAAGGGTAAATACCACTTTTGGTCCCTCTTATCATTAACTTTTTACAGAGTGGTCCCTCTTATGTTTTTTTTCCCGCTTTAGTCCCTACTATGAATTATTTATTTCACTTTAGTCCCTACTATGAATTATGTGTTTCACTTTAGTCCTTATCAGGTGGTTCCGATAACACGTGACATGTATATGAATATTTTTTAGGGCATTTTCGTCCGTTCACTATTGAGACTATTTGAGATATTGTTTAATTGGTGAGCAATTTTGGTGTTTGAAGAAGATTTTGAGAGAAAACTTTAGTTTGGAACGAAATGGACGATTAAGTTGAATTGGAATGAAAGCCTAGTTTGGAAGAGATTAAATATTTTTTTAAATTAGAAAGACGAAAATATCCCTGTTAGTTTACTTGAAATGACGAAATTGCCCTCATGTACATATCACATGTTACCGGAACCGCATTGGATCACTTGAAAGGGACTAAACTGAGACAAATAATTCATAGTAGGGACTAAAGTGGGAAAAAAAACATAAGAGGGACCACTCTGTAAAAAGTTAATGATAAGAGGGACCAAAAGTGGTGTTTACCCTAATATAAATTTATCATAAAAGTGTAACTTATGTAATGTATTCATCATTTATTACTCATAACGTTATTTTCAATGATGTTAATCATTATTACAAAAATCGCCGACCAACACTATAAATATATGGTTTACTTCAAAATAATGTAAGTTCTCTCTATCTATGTAGGCTTGAGCGTCAAAGGGTTTGAGTCGGGTTCAACCCAGCTCTCCCTAAATGTTTGTTTGTGTGCAAACCAAGTCTAATTACAAATTTATGTTGTGGAGTAGAGGCAAAAGAGGCACTCATTCGAATGCAATTTCAATATTGTCCTCAATATTTATAAGCCATACCAAATTCAACGTGTTATCGTAAGTTGAAGGAGCATTGAATGTGTTCGGGGTTGTGTTTTATATTGAGTTTATGACAATTTACCCCATGTGATTTGCATAATGTTCAATTTATCTTCCTGTAATTTGAAAAAAAAAATTTACCCCTGTAATATTTTAAAAGTTTCACACCGTTCATCTTTGGATTCTGAATATTATATACCTTATGCATAGTTAATTCTACTTAGATGAGTATATAAAATGTTATGTAGCTGTATATGTTCGAGTAAAGATGTTGTTGGATGAAGATGAAGACTTTGAAGTAAAGGAAGGTTTTGATGATTTCCAAAGTCATCAGCTAAGTGGAAGCTTAGTACAAACCTTAGAAGATATTTGACTAAGGAAGAAGTTCATCAGACTAGTCAAATATGGTCCAGAAGACTACTGATCTGTTGCTGAAGAAGTAATCAGACTGGTGGACTATCAGCCGACTCAAATCAGATTAGTTCAAGTTTGGGATCAGCCGAGTATACATCAGACGAGTGACTTCGATCAGCAGAGTGGAAGTGGATCAGAAGTTATTACAACGGTAATAAATGCACTTGAAGTAATAAATGCTGAAGAGGAAGGGTATTTATGACAAATGATTGAAGAGAAACCTCGTATCAGCTTGGTGCATTTAATGCGCATTTAATGCGAAGCGACAGAAAGTACAGCAGAGTGTACAGTGTTCAGTCGCAACAGCCGTTCTGCAGAAAAGGACCAGTACTCGAGGATTTGACAACTGGCGATCTCTCAACGGGCAGATTTTCAAATCCTTAGTATAAATAGCTTAGTTCATGAGTTGAAGAAGAAGAACAACACAGAGACAACACACTTTGAGAGCAAAAATCTGAAGCAAAATTCTTCTAAGTCTCAAACTCAAGAACAGAGCACTCATCAGCCGAGTCATTTGTTGACAAAGCTAAATAGAGAGAAAACAGAAAATACTTGTAAAATCTGAGTGATTTTGTTAGGGTTGTGTTGTGAGAAGTAGATATCAATCTTAGTGAGCGATATTACTTCAGAGGATAGGAGTTTCTTTGTGATTCCCTATTGTGAACTTACGGCCATTTCATTTGTTGTTTGGCGTAAGCATTGTATACTGTAATCTGTGTGATTTAGTATAACCCAAGATCTAAGTGACTTGGAAGAGTGGACTAAAGGATTTACATCCATATAACCACTATAAAAATCCTTTGTGTTTTTAACTTGCATTATTTTCTGCATATTTGAAAGAACAGTTTTAAAACACTTAAAAGGTTAACTGCTGAAAAGTTTTAAAAGGAGTTTGTTAAAAACTGGGGATAAAACTATTTCAAGGTTAAAGAAAACTACTTGTGAAAAACACTTGATAAATCCGCTGCAAGTTAGTTTATTTTAAACTCTGATTTGATAAAATCAGCTGAGTGAAATCAGAAGAGTGGTCAACTCTGCTGTTCAAAGCTTTGTGCTAGATCAGCTTAGTCTGCTTACTGTTCTCGATCAGCTTAGTCTGCTGAACAGAAAAGTTAGAAGTTTTAAAAGGTAGATTTTTGAAGAGGTCTATTCACCCCCCCCTCTAGACCTCATCTGACCACTTGGGACCAACAAGTGGTATCAGAGCAGGTGGTTCATCTGAATCATTTGCCTGATCAACGAGCTTGATCCTTAAGTGTTTTTCAAAGGTTTTCAAAGGTTTTCAAAAGAGCATCTTTTTGAAAAACAAAACTTTTTGAAAAATGGATTGCATTAGCCTTGTTCCCCACATAGGCGGTATGAGCTTTGAGGACTGGAAGATACGCATGGAAATTTTCCTTGCTGCTTACAATGACAATATGTACAGATGCATAACCAAAGGTCCGATAAGAGTCACAAAAACCATCAAAGTCAATGATCAAGAAGTGATCGTGGACAAAGATGAAGAAGAGATGTCACCTGATGAAATCAAATTGAAAAATCTTGATAAAGTTGGAATCTTCATCATGACTAAAGCCCTGGACAATGAAAGGTTTGACTATGTCAAACACTGTAAAACATCAAAAGAGATGTGGGACAAAGTCAGGGATATGAGTGAAGGAAATGAAGCCATCAAGGAACACAATCTAAGTGTTGCCATGGAGAAGTTTGAGAACTTCAAAATGAAGCCTGGAGAAACCATTGAACAGATGAGTTCAAGGTTTACCAAAGTGCTGAACAACGTGTTAAAGCTGGGTAAGACATTCACAGACAAAGAGATCACTCTCAAAGTCCTGAAGGCGCTACCACCCAAGTTCAACATGAAGATCACAGCAATGGAAGAATCTAGGGATCTGGGGAAGATCTCTCTGACGGAGCTGTTTTCTGTACTCAAGGCGTACGAGTATAAAATGCCAAGGATGGGAATAGAAGAGACCTCAACTTCTGGCCCCACTGCTGCACTGGTCGCTGCAGAAAGAACAAGAAGATCGTCTGGAAAAAGCAGAGGAGAGGACTCATCTGATGAGGCCCCAGTACTGAGCAAAAAGGAATATACTGCTGACGATGTTGCGTTGTTATTGAACGGGTTCAAAAAGTTCTACAAGAGAAAAATGAAGAACAAATATAACAATGCTTCTACTTCTAAACCTACCTCTAATTCTCATGATATTAAGGATGATTATAAATCCAAAATGATGTGCTATAATTGCAGGAAATTGGGACACTTCATCAAGGACTGCCCATATCCTAAAGCGGAGAAGTATACAGAGGAGGAAAAGAAACAAAGAAAAGAACGAAGAGAGAAGAGATACCAAAAGAGCAAGGTGCTGTTGGCTGAAGCTGAAAAGATGGCAGCCATCTACTCATCAAACACAGAATCTGGCACTTCAAGTGATGACTCTGTTTTTGACGAAACACCTGCACTGCTGTGTCTCATGGCAAAGGAATCTGATGATTCTGACAATGAGGTAATACTCTCTGAAAGTGAGCTTGAACTGTTTAGCTCATTTGAGCAAATGATGAACAACAAAGTAGATGTTGTAAATGAGCTTGCTAAGCTTAAGGACGAGATGATCATGCTGAAAAAGCAAAATACTAAACTGAAATCGAAGGTAGAAAGACCTGAAGAATCAGCTATGTATAAAAAGCTTTCGCATGAATGTGAATCTCTGAGAGCTGAATGTGAAATGTACAAAGGACAGATCAAAGAACTTGAAGCTAGAATATCTTTGCATAATAAATCATCTGTTCCTACGTCGTCTGTTGCATCAATTGATAAATCAACTGAACAGAGTACACCTGTAGTGAAAGAAAGTTTAGAACTGAATAGAGCTGAAAAATTTGTATCTGCTGATAATAGTAATATTATCTTGTATGTTCAGACCACTAAATCTACTTCACTTGGGATTGAGAAAAAGGAGATCCAAACTCCTAAGGCTAAGAAGGGTAAAAAGCCTGAAACTGAAAAACAGACTGGTAAAACCAAACAGCAGAGTAGTCCCAAGAAGTCTGCTGATAAGAGTAAAACCAATCAGACTAGTAAAGCTAAGTCGTCTGTTAAAGAGCAAGTAAAGAGCAGACCTAAGAAGCAAAGAAATTATAACAAAAATGCTTACTATGGAAATGAGTCTTATTATGTGCAACCTGCTTATCCACCATATTATGCTGCACCTCATTATCCACCTCACTATGCTGCATATCCTGCTCATCAACCAATGCATGCCTACCCTGCTTATCATGCATCATATCCTGCTTATGAGCCTTATCATCATCATAATGATCATCAATATAATATGCCTGCTGTCTATGATGAAAATGAAGTTGCTCATGCTCCTGCTAAAATTGCAAAGCCTAAGAAGCCTAAGACTTCAACATCTTGGGTTGTCAAAGGTGATACTAATCCACCAGGACCCTCTCAATAAAGGGTACCTAAAACAATTTTATTTTGTTTTGTAGGTTAGGATTAGGAGTAGGAGTAAAGTAGTGAAGAAATGGTACTTGGACAGTGGATGTTCAAGGCACATGTGTGGAGACATACATGAACTGGCAGATGCTGTTGCTGTGAATGGTCCAAGAGTTACTTTTGGAGACAGCAAAGAAGGCAAGGTTGTAGCTGTTGGAAAGCTTATCAAAGGAAACATAGAGATATCTGACGTCTCTTATGTTAATGGCCTGAAATACAATCTGCTGAGCATAAGTCAATTTTGTGACAAGGGATTTTCCGTGGTGTTTTCATCAGATAAGTGCTATGTTGAACAAGTAGGAACAAAGAAGGTCATTCTATCTGGAAGAAGACAGGGAAATATCTATGTAGTCGACTGGAATTCTGTGGACAAGAATTCAAATGTTTGCTTAGTGGCTTCTACACCAAGTGAAATCAGTTGGCTTTGGCACAAAAGAATGAATCATTTGAATTTCAAGACCATAAACAGATTGATAAAGAATGATCTGGTAGAAGGAATTCCAAAGACAGTCATGAGCAAAGACAAGCTTTGTGACGCATGTCAGAAGGGTAAACAAGTGAAATCATCTTTCAAAAGCAAGAAGCACCAATCTTCAACCAGAATTTTGGAGCTGCTGCATATGGATTTGTTTGGCCCCATTGATCCAATCAGCAATGGTGGAAAGAAGTACTGCCTAGCTGTTGTGGATGATTTTTCAAGATTTACTTGGGTGATTTTCATGAAGAAGAAAAGTGAAACCAAGGAACATCTTACTAATCTGATGGAACTGATCCAGAATGAGAAGAGTCAAAGAATATTGAAGATCAGATCAGATAGAGGGACTGAGTTTACAAACTCTACTGTTGAAGAGTACTGTAATTCCAGAGGAATCAGTCATGAGTACTCTGCTGCCAGAACCCCTCAACAAAATGGAGTTGCTGAAAGGAGAAACAGAACTCTAAAAGAAGCTACCAGGACAATGATAGCTGAAGCAAAGCTGCCCCAAAGATTCTGGGCAGAAGCTACAAATACAGCATGTTATACACAGAACAGGTGTATGATCAACAAAAGTCAAAACAAGACACCTTATGAGCTATGGAACAACAGAAAGCCTAATTTACATTATCTTAGGATTTTTGGTTGTAAATGTTATGTTTTGAACAATGGGAAAAATCACCTTACTGCATTTGCAGAAAAGGCTGATGAAGCTGTTTTTGTAGGTTACTCTACTGTTAGTAAAGCTTATAGAGTGTTTAACAAAAGAACTTTACTTGTAGAAGAATCTATTCATGTAGTATTTGATGAACCAAGTCAATCTTCTGAAAAGAATCAAAGTGCAAATCAAGAACTGTCTGCTGAATTTCAGAAATTGAATGTGGAAAGAAAAGAAGAATATGTACCCATCATACTACCCAATTTATCTCAAGCTGTTAACTCAAGTGCTGTTCAAAATCAGTCTGCTGATTGTCTAACAGAGGAGTTGCAAACAGCTAACAGACCAGAGACTGTTCAACAGACTACAACTGTTCAACAGACTACTACTGAGACTCCAACAGTGGTGTTGCAAGATCAATCCAGAGGACAACATTCAGATTTGCAACCTGATCTCAGATGGCTCAAAGATCACCCACCTGAGTTAGTGATTGGTGATCCTTTGGACAGAGTGAGAACTCGAAGGTCAACTGCAAATGAAACAATGTTTGTAAGTTTTCTTTCACAAATTGAGCCCAAAGTAATTGATGAAGCTCTTAGTGATTCTCACTGGATTGAAGCAATGCAAGAAGAGTTGAATCAATTTGAAAGGAATGAAGTCTGGTACTTAGTTCCCAGACCTACTCATCAAAGAGTAATTGGCACTAAGTGGGTTTTCAGAAATAAGATGAATGAAGATGGTATTGTTACCAGAAATAAAGCAAGACTAGTGGCCAAAGGTTACTGCCAAGAAGAAGGCATTGATTTTGATGAGACATTCGCACCAGTTGCAAGGCTTGAAGCAATCAGACTGTTTCTAGCTTATGCTGCTCACAAGAACTTCACAGTATATCAGATGGATGTGAAGTCTGCTTTTCTCAATGGAGAATTGCAAGAAGAAGTGTACGTTGAACAACCCCCCGGTTTTGAAGTTTATAAACAGGGAGACAAGGTATATCGTCTGAAGAAAGCTCTTTATGGACTAAAACAGGCTCCAAGAGCATGGTATGATACTCTATCTGATTTTCTTTTAGTAAAAGGATTTCGTAAAGGTAAAGTAGACAAGACCTTGTTCACTATTGAATGGGAAGAACATATATTGCTAGTTCAAATATATGTGGACGATATTATTTTTGGTTCAACCAACAAACAGATGTGTGAAAAATTCTCTAAGCTGATGCAGAACAAGTTTGAAATGAGCATGATGGGAGAATTAAATTACTTTCTTGGATTACAAGTCAAACAGCTACCTGATGGCATCTTCATAAGTCAAGCAAAGTACACAAAAGATCTGTTCAAGAAATTTGGTATGGAAACTAGTTCATCTGTTAATGTTCCTATGTCCACTGGATTTCGTCTGGACAAGGATGAAGATGGCAAATCAGTTGACATCACCAAATACAGAGGCATAATTGGGTCACTGTTATACTTAACAGCTAGCAGACCTGATATTATGTATTCTGTTGGGGTTTGTGCGAGATTTCAATCAAATCCTAAGGAATCTCATCTCTTAGCTGCTCAAAGGATATTAAAGTATCTAAAGGGCACTCAAGAATTGGGATTGTGGTACCCAAGGGAATCAGGATTTGAACTTGTTGGATATTCAGATTCTGACCTCGCTGGCTGCAAGATTGATAGGAAGAGTACAACAGGTACGTGTCAATTTTTAGGCAGTCGTCTGATCTCATGGATGAGTAAGAAACAGACTTCAGTATCCATATCTACTGCTGAAGCTGAATACATTGCTGCTGGAGCATGTTGTGCACAAATACTCTGGTTGAAGCATCAACTAGAAGATTATAATCTGAAGATCAGTGGAATCCCTATCTACTGTGATAATACAAGTGCAATCTCACTTACTCAGAATACTACAAGTCATTCCAGGACTAAGCATATTGAGATCAAACATCACTTCATCAGAGACCATGTTGAAAAAGGAAATGTTATTATTGAATATGTTCAAACAGATAATCAGATCGCTGACATTTTCACCAAACCATTGAGTGATGCAAGATTTTCTACTCTAAGAGTGGAACTAGGCTTGTTAAAATTGGATTCATAAGCTGAGGGGGAACCTATCAGAAGACTGGTTTCAAACAGCTCACTAATCTGACTACAACAAGTGTGTTATACTTCAAGAAGACTGACTCTCAACAGACTAGTTGACTGATGAATTCTTGAATTCAGGGGGAACGTGTAAGACTAGCGGTACCCTTGTTTTAAAGATGAAATCTTCAATGACAGTTAGTTGAAGTTGCTTTAAGCAGAAGATTTGCTCTTAACTCTTGAAGATTTGAAGATTAATTATCTTGCTGGATTGACAAACAGCAAAGGAAGATCACTAGATATTGGCTTTCACTAGTGATATATTGTATCAGACAAGTCATAAATCAGATAAGTACTTTACTCATCTGTTTCTATTTATGTCAGCTTATATTTAAAGTGTTGCATTAAAAACGTTTCATAAAAAGCACGCTTTCATAAGTAACAGACAAGTGGCGTTTCGTTTTCCCGCCCGTCTGACATATTTAATGCTATTTTGAAATCCGCGTATCACGGTCGCACGATCTGCTTTTACAATGACTAATCTAACGGTTACCACTTTTCACGGAAACCGACAAGAATTAACATCTATAAATCCAGATCTGATCAGCTGACTGAGCTTTTACGCACCCTAAAAATTTCAAAAGCATTCAGAGCATTTTTGCATCCATTCAACTGCAAATCTACTCTCGTTTTTCTTCAATCTCTTTCAGGAAAATGGGTTCCAAGGTATCTGCAAAAGAAGCTGCTGCTGAAGGTATGTTCTTGAACTACCTGACCTACCATACGACTGGCACACCATTAATGAAGGAAATTCTGGAGAAATTTAAGGCAGCCTCACTGGTAAACTTCATGGAGGCACATGAAGATATGATCTTCAAAGAGCAAGTGATGGAATTTTATGGTTCCAAGAAGGATGTCAATTTTGAGAAATTGGAGATCACTGCCAAGATTGGGGACAAAGCTATCTGCGTAACCCCAAAACTGCTAAGTGAGAGATATGGACTCTCTCTTGAAGGCTCTACTGATATTGCAACTCTCTCTACTCCATTTGAAGCAGATTTCTGGAATCTGGCTTCAAAGAAGGATGAAATGCTAACTGGGAGCATAAAGAAAAATCAATTGAAAGACGAGTTTCAACGAATGGCAGACTTGGTTGCCAAAGTTTTGGAGAATTGCACATTCTCACTAGACAGCGTACCAATGAAGCGTCTGCACACAATGATTGCCATTTTCTATGGCTTGAAGGTGAACTGGGCAAACTACATTTGGTACATACTGGCTGATCACAAAGTGCGTGGTCACACTATGCACCGAATATTCCTGAGTCATCTGCTAGTAAATTTGGGATGTGTGGTTACAAATGGCAAGGATGTTCACAAGGCTAAAGAATTGAAGATTTATGACCCGGTGAAATCTGGGAGATCAAAGGAGCCTGCGGTTGTGACAGAGTTGAAGCAAAAGAAAAGAAAGGCTTCTGAGCCAGAAAAGCCTGCTGATAAAGGCAAGAAAAGCAAGTCGACTGTTCAAACAGCAAAGCCTGCTGTTGAAGCCAGAACAGTTGTCTCTAAAAGAAAGGATGCTGCTGACTTGATTGTTGATGAGACAGTCAAGGAAATCAACGAGATGTCTGCTGGGACATCCTCTGACAAGACAATTTCAGCTGAGTTACCAGTTGAAAATGTGGCTAAAAGAACAAGAAGTGCTATGAAGGACACTGCCACTTCTACCGTTGCAAATCCACCTTTCACAAAAAGGACTGCCAGAAAGAAGCTGACACTTCTTGATGAAGATACTGAACTTTCTGAGTTAGCCAAAAGAAGTCCTCAATCTGCTGAGAGGCCTGTTGAATCAGTGAAGGGATCTACTGAAAAGAAGTCAGCTGACCAAGTGAAACAGATTCCTACACCAACAGCTGAGGTTGCTAAACCTCAAGAGGATCCTGAAGTGCAGATCCTCGAACCAATTGCTGCTGCACCGGTAGCAGTTGCTTTACCAGAAACAACAGCTGCGGCACCAGTTGTTGAGTCAAGAAATGCCAAAAAGAAGAGAACTGGCAAAGCAAAAGTATCAGCTTATCACAAGAAGAAGCGTGAGGAGGCTGAACAACGAAAACGTGATGATGCTGAGCTAAAGAAAGCTCTTGAAGCAAGTAAAAAGGAAGCTGATGTCAAGAAAATGACAGAAGCTGAGTTAGCTGCCAAGGAAGAAGCAGACTTGGCAAAGGCACTGGAAGAGAGCAAGAAGGATGCTTATGGACCAAGGAGGTCTGGAGGCATCGTGATTGGAGAAAAGCCTAAGGAAGGAGACTTTGTGCTACCAAAGGCTGAACCAATTAAAAAGAAAAAGAAGGAGGTCAGACGAGCAATTGAGATTGTTCAAAATGACTCCGTTGCCTTCAAAAGATTTGAAGCTGAGCTGGAAAGGCTGAACCAGCTGTTTCAATCAAGGACTACTTTTCTCCCAGAGAAGATCAGATACAATCAATGGAGAGAGTATAGATTGAACAAGTCTGAGGAAGAAATCCAAGCCTGGAAGGAGTTCGCTACAGAAGGACGTTGGGTTCTAAACTGGTTGCAAACATCCTCTGTTGTCAAGGCTTTGGACTCAGATTTTGTAAGGGATAGACTGCATGACTATGCAAGAGTTATTGTCAGTCAGGAGGCGAATGCTATCAAAAACTCAATTTCAAAGAAGCCAAGTCCTACTGATGATAGAATTGATAGAGCAGTCAAGATTGCTGTTTACACTACTCTGGAGAAATGGGTTGAAAGATCAAGGTTTGAACCAGGAACATCAAGTTCAACGCCCAGTCTGCCAAGTTTACAGCAAATCTGTTATGGCTCTGATATCAGTACTTATCAAGAGAAGCTGAAGATTAAACAGACTACATCACCTTTTGTACCAGCTGACTTGATTCGTCAGAAGACAGTTGTGTCTACTGATGGTACTGAGATCATTCACATAGCTGATGAGCCAGCTAGTGAAGAACAAAAGAAAGACCAGAAGGCTGAAGAAATCAACTTGGATACATCAAAGAAGCTGCCTATTATGGTCAAGGACTTAGTTCCCTTAGCTTTGGAATGGAAAACTGAAGACAGTCCTGTTCTTCATGAAGCAACCGTTCAACAGGAGGAAGAACCTGCTGAACTTCCACAAGAAGAGGATCCTGCTGAATCATCACATTCTGCTCCTACTGCTGATTTGCATTCCTCACTGATGGAGTCCATCCAGATGCTGATTGAGACTACTCTGAAGGAGATGGAGACAAGAAATCAGCTGATGATTAAGCAAATGCAGGAAGAGACTGCAAAAATGGTCAAGGATGCCATTGAAGATTTTCCTCTACCACCAGATAACTCCTTAATGTTAACTCAGAGCATATTGAATATGAGCAGAAGTATTGAAGATGTGAAGGCTGATGTAGGTCATCTCCACACTGCTCTTCAAAGGAATGAAGCTGACATTGCAAGAGTTGTTAGGGTCATGACACGAGTTAGTGAAGCAGAAACTGAGAAGAACATTGCTTTAATGCAAGAGGTTACCAACATCACTGACAAAGCACAAACTGAACTGTCAACACTTCAGTTGAATGTTGACTGTCTGAATGACCATTCTGGTGAATTAAAAGCTAATCAACTTCGCATGGAAACTACTCTAAATCATCACTGTGCTGAGCAAAGAGTCATGGATACAAACATCAAGAAGCTTTGTGCTGCTGTCAACATAACTCCTGATCAACTCAACCCTGCTGATGCTGACAAAAAGGGGGAAGAGGAATCAGCTAAGTTAGTTGTTGATGCTGCTGCAACTATTCAAGTACGAGACCAACGGGCTGCTGCTGGAAAGCCAAAAGAAGATGAAGTACTTGAAAAGGAAGCTGAAGATGGAGCTGATGATAAAGTAGAGCCCAAGGATGTAGCTAAAACTGACAAGGAGTTAGCTGCCTCTAAGTACTCTGCTGAAGAACAGCTTAATCCAGACGTTAAGTATAAGAGGATTGAAGACATCAGAAAAAGATTTGAAGCTGAAGAAAGAAGAGAAAAATTAAAAGGTCTTGCTGATGCTTTCACATCTGGTGAAGATGAAGACAGTAGTGATGAAGTTGAAGAAGAAGTTGATGAGGAAGAAGAAGATGAAGAAGCTGAGGACTAGACTAGATTACTAGACTAGGTCATCTGTTGGAATTTTTGTAACCAGCTTTCTTCACTTGTAATTTTTTTTAGTCTATCTTGCTTGTAACTTGCACTGTAACTTTCAAATCAATCTATAAAAAGTTCAAGCTTCCAACACATTATTTCTATCTCAGAAATTTTTGAGGACTCAACTTTAGTTTAGGTACAGGTACTTAGCTGAAGTTTTGTCATCATCAAAAAGGGGGAAATTGTTGGATGAAGATGAAGACTTTGAAGTAAAGGAAGGTTTTGATGATTTCCAAAGTCATCAGCTAAGTGGAAGCTTAGTACAAACCTTAGAAGATATTTGACTAAGGAAGAAGTTCATCAGACTAGTCAAATATGGTCCAGAAGACTACTGATCTGTTGCTGAAGAAGTAATCAGACTGGTGGACTATCAGCCGACTCAAATCAGATTAGTTCAAGTTTGGGATCAGCCGAGTATACATCAGACGAGTGACTTCGATCAGCAGAGTGGAAGTGGATCAGAAGTTATTACAACGGTAATAAATGCACTTGAAGTAATAAATGCTGAAGAGGAAGGGTATTTATGACAAATGATTGAAGAGAAACCTCGTATCAGCTTGGTGCATTTAATGCGCATTTAATGCGAAGCGACAGAAAGTACAGCAGAGTGTACAGTGTTCAGTCGCAACAGCCGTTCTGCAGAAAAGGACCAGTACTCGAGGATTTGACAACTGGCGATCTCTCAACGGGCAGATTTTCAAATCCTTAGTATAAATAGCTTAGTTCATGAGTTGAAGAAGAAGAACAACACAGAGACAACACACTTTGAGAGCAAAAATCTGAAGCAAAATTCTTCTAAGTCTCAAACTCAAGAACAGAGCACTCATCAGCCGAGTCATTTGTTGACAAAGCTAAATAGAGAGAAAACAGAAAATACTTGTAAAATCTGAGTGATTTTGTTAGGGTTGTGTTGTGAGAAGTAGATATCAATCTTAGTGAGCGATATTACTTCAGAGGATAGGAGTTTCTTTGTGATTCCCTATTGTGAACTTACGGCCATTTCATTTGTTGTTTGGCGTAAGCATTGTATACTGTAATCTGTGTGATTTAGTATAACCCAAGATCTAAGTGACTTGGAAGAGTGGACTAAAGGATTTACATCCATATAACCACTATAAAAATCCTTTGTGTTTTTAACTTGCATTATTTTCTGCATATTTGAAAGAACAGTTTTAAAACACTTAAAAGGTTAACTGCTGAAAAGTTTTAAAAGGAGTTTGTTAAAAACTGGGGATAAAACTATTTCAAGGTTAAAGAAAACTACTTGTGAAAAACACTTGATAAATCCGCTGCAAGTTAGTTTATTTTAAACTCTGATTTGATAAAATCAGCTGAGTGAAATCAGAAGAGTGGTCAACTCTGCTGTTCAAAGCTTTGTGCTAGATCAGCTTAGTCTGCTTACTGTTCTCGATCAGCTTAGTCTGCTGAACAGAAAAGTTAGAAGTTTTAAAAGGTAGATTTTTGAAGAGGTCTATTCACCCCCCCCCCCCCCTCTAGACCTCATCTGACCACTTGGGACCAACAGATGTCCTCTTGAAGACTACTTCAACTTGAAATTTCTGGGTTTATTTGGATGGGTTTTGGCTTGGTTTCGTGGTTTCGATTTAAAAAAAATGGTTTGGGTGATTTCGATTAAACCTTTGAAACCTCATTTGAATGGATTTTGGCTGTTGGATTTTGTGGTTTGAATAAGTTGAAACCTCACTTGGATTGAGTTTGGATGTTGGGGTTTAGGGAAAAAAGTAGGTGGTACGTATGTGTCAAATCAATGTTTTTTTAGTGAGATTTGGAAGAAAAAGTAGGTGATAGGTGTCAAATCAATATTTTATAAGTTTGAAGAGTTTGGGTGTGAGTTTCTGAATATGTTTGTGATGGTTTTATGAGTTTGACGAAAACTCATTTGAAAGAGTTTTGACTCGGTCTCGTGAAACCCGCGAGACCGGGCCAAAACCCATCCACTACTTCACCTTCACTTTTTGGACTTTAGGAATACATTGATAAAAAAAATTAAAAGTGAAAATTTGGTTAGGCTTTTCATAGGGAGAATAATATAATTGGAAGGTGACGAAGTGATGTGGTCCGAAATGATTAATAATTAAATAATGTTGCAGTCCTAGATGTTTGTGTTAGAGAATGGTTTGGTTTAAACTTCTTTGATTGTTATTTAAATGATTAAAACAAGATCTGAAATATGTATTCTTAAAGCTTTTTTATTGGAAAAACAGCTGCATATGATGGAAAAAAAGAATCTGGGATTTAATTTGCTGATGATTTATGTACGTATGTATACCATCATATATAGGCCTACATCCCGGATGTTCTTGAATGCACCACTCATTACTTGTACAATATCCACTTTACTCAACAAGCCTTTTGTCAAGAATCACTTCTAAAATTCCCTTCTCAAATCCAAGATTTAAAACTAGGCCATATCCATTGATTAGGGGAGGAGAGTGGTCTTTTGCAATTAAGTCTAATGTCCATTTAGCAAATAAGTCATACATAATATTTTAAAAAATTATATGCAAACATTTGTTATGTTTATTTTAAATATAAATTGAGTTGAATTCAATAAATAGTTGAGAACTTTATTTTAATTTATAATTTTATAAATTTATATTTCAAGTGTTTACGAGATAATGAATATATTACTTTTTAATCAACGATAATTACATCATTACATCAATATTGTAAACTAGAACTTTCATTTAACTAAAAATAAATAACTACCAAAAAAGCACTAGTATTAAACTAGAAAAACCCACAATAATGAATATATTGTTACTAAACATAAAATGTGTATAAAAGTACAGAAAACATGATTTTTTAGGATTTTTAAATCATAATTAACTATTATCTAAATTTCTATAGTGTTTCCATTATTATCTAAATCATAATCGAGTAAATTTCTATAGTGTTTCCATTAATTATTATTTAAATTTTATTTTAAGTACTTAAATTGAATGAAAATCAAATTAATGTTAAATGAAGTCAACATTGTTGACCATGGAGTAATGTATTGTGTACCCAACTAAATTTTTTATTATTAATGCTAGTGTTATATTTCTTATTATTAATTCCAATGTAAATTCTTATTATTAATGGCAATGTAAATTTATTAGAATTTTTTATTAAATTAAAAATATGAGAATTGAAATGAAAAGTCTGAGTCACTGGAGATGAATTTGAAAAGAGGACTGAAGGGGAGAGTGAGGAGGGGAAATGATGAGAGGTCCTTACTGGAGATGGTCTTACCTTCTCTATTTCGAAACTTTTAATCCAGAAAGAGCTCGAGACATGAAGCCGTGCGTCCATACTACCATTGTGCTCAACCAAATCAAGATACAAAGGGCCCGTTTGTTTGGCGTTTCTCAGATTTTTTTCGTGTTTGGGAAATGCCAAACAAACATGTTTTCTATTTTCCGAAATAAATTTTTCATCCATTAATTTTCTCAAACTACTCTCTCAAAAGCCAAACAAACAACAATTTTCTTATCTCTAAACAAAACCTATACAAACTCTACTTTGATTTGACATCAAGTAACCTATCTCTTACACAATTTATCTCACATAACAAACATGATTTGACATAAAGTCTTACACATCTTACACCTACAACCCAACTCTTCCAAAAAAACCTACACCTACTTTATTTCTCAAATCACTCTCTCAAAACCCAAACAAACAACACTACGCAAATCGAGATTATTTCACAAACCTCCACTACTCTCCCAAACTACTTTCCCAAACGCCAAACAAACAGGCCAAAAGTAGTTTTAGACTTATTCGAGTAATAAAACAAGTGGATGTCGCCCATGGGCATAGGTACATACATTTGAGTGGGATGCAGTGCAATGACCCAGACCCAGCATAAATTTTGGACTTACTTCTACGAAAAAGTTTCAGGGAATAAACACATACATAATAACAATTCCATAATCAGAGGCAAGGCATTATCACATAGATATATGCATATGCAATCCTCTAATATTACATACCATGTCACCTGAAAATGTTTGTCCCGGGGAGGAGGAGACAATGTCTTAAACAGTTCTGTCTCGAGATCAAAACAAGAAATAAATGGGGAGCCATTTAAGTCCAATATCAACCTGCAGGGGAGATTTCCATTTATTGATGCACAGCTTGAACAACTATATATCGTAAAGATAGGAAGAATCTTTCACAATGCTCCTCCAGGATCTTGTTTTGTTCTGAGACTGTAAACTTAACACTCATACTTTGAAATGCTCTATAATGCCGAACCATTTTCTCCAAGTTCACGCTCTTGACAAATTCTATTATATTTTCACGGTGCAAAGTGTCAAACAATTGATATTCTGATGGTGTAAAGTGCCAAAAACCTATGCTAAGCGCCAAACATATTGGAAACGACAATTTTCCCTGAAAAACACACTAGGGTGTAAAGTGCCAAAAAAATTGTATTTATAAAGTGCAAAGGACCAATATTTTTAAATCAGGGTGTAAAGTGCCAAAACTTTTCATTTCCAAAGTACAAACTGCCAAAACCCCCTCAACATTCCGAAATTTGATACTAGAAAAACATTTTTTTAAACATTTTAATTACTAAAATTCAAGAATCAAACATAACACCCAACATAATAAGTAATTCTCAATGACATTTCTGACTCATATTTATTCGAGGTGACAATATTATTCCCATAAAAAATTTAATATATAGATAATTACAATTTACAATCCAATTTCAGTCTAAATATCTGAGTTGGCCTTCTAATAGAGAAATCGGATCTTCCAGATTGACCTCGAATTTTCCAATTTCTTGTACAAAAATATCCTTCTAATTTTTCATACATAGACGTATCACTTATTTAATGCTGAAAAAATGTGAAAGCATACATATTTTCTACACTTGAAAATTACAAATCTTGGAATAAATCTAAGTATTTACTAACAATGCCAAATTCAACATATATGTTATATAAACTCGTTAAACAATTGAAGATGAAATTCCTGCTGCAGATTGTGTTAAATCTTCAACCATAGCCACAGGAGAAGGTGGTTTATTTATATCAGCAATTCCTTCAAGCATTTGCACTACTTTCCCCATTGTAGGCCTACGCCCTGGATGTTCTTGAATACACCAAAAACTCACTTCAATAACTCTCATTACTTGTTCCATATCCACTTCATTTAACACAAGCCTTTTGTCAATAATCCTTCCCACATTACCCTTCTCGAATTCATCATACGCCCACATCGAAAGCTTCTTATGATTCGTCTCAAAAGAAACTTCGAAATTCCTCCTTCCACTCACCATCTCCAACAACACCATCCCGAAACTATAAACATCGTTCCTAGTAGTTACCGGTAAATTCGCAATCCATTCCGGAGCCAAGTACCCTCTTGTTCCCCTCACGTTTATTAAACTCCGTTGCTTATGATCGTTCAAGTTCAAGAGCTTAGCAAGGCCAAAATCGGAGATTCTCGCATTGTGATTTTCGTCTAAAAGAATATTCTCAGGCTTTATATCGCAGTGGAGAATACAATCACGACACTCCTCGTGTAAATACGTGATCCCCTTTGCCGTCCCTAAGGCAATACCATATCTATGTTCCCAGTTCAAGACTTTCTTATCTTTTGATTCTTTTGAAGTGAAAAGAAAGCTATCAAGAGAACCGTTTTTCAAGAGTTCGTATACGAGTAATCTGTGTCGACCCTCCGAGCAAAATCCAATCAGTCTCACCAAATTTAAGTGATGAGTACTACTTATAGTAGCAACTTCCATTCTAAACTGTTTCTCTCCTTGTCCCATACCCTCTAACCTCTTCACGGCAACCGTCATTTTGTTAGAGAGGACTCCTTTATAAACGGATCCGAACCCTCCTTCCCCAAGCTTCTCCGTAAAATGTTTTGTTGCCTTTTGAAGCTCCTTGTAAGAGAATTGAACTGGAACTCCAGAGGTATAGTCCGAGAATGAATACTGAGAAAGCACACTTTGATACTTTGGTTTAGACATATAACGAAACCAAAAAACACCACCTATAAGAATCACCAAAGCTAAACCACAACTCAAAAGCACAACAGCAATCTTTAGTGCATCGGGTTTTTCGTTTAAATTACGAGAATGGGCAGCAGAATTTGGCAAAGCGGGCTCACAAACTTTCACGAAAGATGTACTAGTAAGTGTTGGAGATTGATATCCACTAATGAATTCTGATCTTTTCATATAGCAAACTCCTGAGCCATCAGCTAAAGAAGTCGAAGCTATGCACGTTGAATCAGCTAGACAATTAGACCTACATGCTATATTACTTACCGTGAACAAATCCGAGTTAGTCTCAGGAGGATACGTAAAGAACATAGCGTTACTCAAAGACACAACCGTAATTGGACAATCTCGGATATCCACATTTCTCGTGCAACCTTTTCTACCATCATTTGGATCGACTAAAGCGAAATTCTCAGACGGGCATCCACAAACGGGATTAAAGTTAACTTCTTCATCATATCTACAAATTCCAAAATTCCCACAATAACCAAAAACTTGACATTGATCACTAACAGCAGTCCATCTAATATCTATATCCCCCCTCCCATTATTCGTATTCGAACTATAAATCCTCAAATTTCCATCATTATCCAGTTTCACAAACCTTAATGCATCATCACTGACTTCACCATAGTCATTACTGCGAGCCATAAGTACAGGACTCGAAAGAAAGGGATCGAAAAGAGAAAAGATCCCAACTTGCTGCAGGCCTAAACTAGGTGAAGTCAAGTTTAAATTAATAGTATTTGTGTTATTAATCCCTGAAGAAGTATAATACAGAACAGAATCATTCCACTGAAGAGCTATTGTTCCTGAACTTAAAAGGCGAAAAGAATACAACCCAGATCGTAAAACATGACCAACAGTGAAATTTTGGTCAGGAAGAATAGTATCAGTTGGGTTATCGAAAGTTGTCCAAATGGGAAAATTGGAACCGTTCTTTAGTATAAAATTACCTGAATCATTAAGTGAAGCAGAGGTGATGCCAAGCATAGAAGTGTTTGACTGCCATATTAAAGAATTTGTGGGCCCGGAAACGAGTTGGAGGTTTCCGGTGGGGAGGAAGCGGAGGGCGGCTGAGGAATTAACAGCGCCGCCGGGATCACCACCGGCTTTCCAAATGGGAATGCCGTTGTAGGTAATGGCAGCAAAAAATGTGTTTTGGGATTCTTGAATGAAGGAAAGTGAGAAAGTTCTGTTTGGAGAAGTCCATGACTGTTGTGGATTTGAGGCGTATAGGGTTGAGCCTGGAGATATATCATCTGCTAAAATACTAGTAACACCATTTGAGAACAAGATGCAAAGGAGGATGAAGAAATTTCCATGTCGGAATTTCATTTTTTTTAAGTATGATAATATCAAATAAATTTCAGAAGAATTATAAAAAAAATTCACAAGTATTCTGATTGCGTTGTGAAGAAAAGAGTGATTAAAATAAATTTTAGTGGGGTGGGTTCTTAAAGATTTTAAGAACTTTTGTTCTTCATTCTTGGTTGATTTTTCAACCAAAGACTGCATTCTTGTGTTTTCTATTTGAATATGTCGTGCCTGTTTGACACGGTAATTTGAAAGTTGTTTTCGAAATAAATTTGAGATTTTAGAAATCTTATATGTATCCTAACTTTATTTGTTTGAGTGTTTTTAGATGAAATAAATAATAGGTATATGTTTAGAAATGAACAAATTATTTTAAGAGGTTATGAAAAAAAAAAAAAACAGTAAAAAATAAATTATTTTATATTAAATTATGTTTGTTATGTGATATAATTAGTGCCTGAAATATATTATTTTATGTAATATCAAAATATCTTTATTTAAGTACTTTTCGATATAAGAGATTTTTTCAAGATGAAGTTATTTTTGAAAATTAAGAGATAGATAAAAGAATATTGATTTTTTGTTTGACAATTCAGATGACTCTAAAATGCTATATGAGACAAACAGTCTAAAGTTTTCAACGCATGAAATGAGAGGCTAATTAGTGGATATAGGACTCTAATAATTTTTCCATGAAGTGGACCTAAGAGCAATTATTTAAAAAAAAAAAAAAAGGATATAGGACTTAACAGAAGAAACTAGCTGACTAATTAGTCTAAAACTGAAGTTCACGTTCCAATTGTTATTGTGCATATGAATTTTTTTTTTTTCAAGGTTAATCCGAAGGTAAAATTCCTCATGTGTCAAAGGTTTCTTGATAAAGAATGATGTAAATCGAGGGATGTGCACGGATGGCAGGGTTTAGGATACCAATCCCATCACAAACCTCACAATATTTCAATGAAAATTTGTGCTACACGAGATTCAAACCTACGTAGTCGGAGAAAAGATTTCCCACATCACCTCAGTCCTTACCACTGAGCTAATGCCCCTGGGGACATATATTTTTATTTTTGCATCAAGTGTGCACGACGTGTTATGAAAAAACCTTGTGAGGCCATATACGTTCCCATATAATATGTACAACATGACTTGAAAGAGATTAAATCTTGGTAAACAAAAAAATACTTCCACCATCCCATTTTTCTTTATCCCTTGATACAGTTGACCAATCAATTTGACTAAATTTATAAAATTTATAATAAATAATTTAATTAATATATTTTACTAATAAGTTTATAATATCATATGACACCATATATATTAATATTTAAAAGTTTTAATACACCACAAATGTGAATAATATAACATGATAAGTCACTTAAAAAATTGAAATTTTGACCTAGTATTGTAGCTAATGGAGTAAAAATAATGAGACGGAAGGAGAGTATATATATATTTCCAAATTTTCTTCTATTTTTTCAAATTATCCACAAAATTCTCCTTCCGTTTGTGCAACACTTGCGCTCAGTAAAACTATGACTTTTCATCCATTTAATAAATTAAAAAAATAAAACTACTATGTATAAGTTTTATAATTTATTGTACCAAATCCCCTTTTATTTTTATAAACTCTGCATGGAATCCCCTTTTTATTTTAAATTTCTTTAATATTTGATTAATTTTGATTTATTGAATGTAATAACATTATATTAATTTAATAAATATGTACTCTTTATAAGAATTTTTTATACTATAAAATATCATATTTAAAATTATATTTAGTTTATCAATAAAGTATAAGAATTAAATTGTTCATATATAAATACAAATAAGATTTTTAGGTTCTCATATTTTACAAAATATTATTGCATAATTTATTAGCAATACAAAATATTTATTTTAATGATGTGTAAGCAAAATATTTATTTTCTTATATCTTATCAAATATTATATTATTTACAGTTTAACTTATGAATAATTATATACATTTAAATTTATTTTAATAAATATGTAAATAAGGTTAAACAATGAGGGTAAAATGGTAAATTCTTTGAAAAACTAATGGGTTAGTGATACTAAAATGAATAAGAGAGGGTGTGCAATGTTTATAATAAGAGAAGCAGATTTGGTGTAGTAAATTTAAAACAAGATAGTTTTGTGCAGATTTTCAATTAAACAAAAGAATTTCGTATATTTTACACATTTTTTTACTTCTTTCATAATAATTTCTAAAACTAGACTTTGTACAAGCTAATAAATATCTAAAAACTATCAATTATTTTTTCGGATAATATCAACTTATTTTCTATACTTGTTTTTAGCTAAAATACCTCATATCAATATAAAAAAAATGAGGTTCACTATATCCCTTATCCTTTCAAACACGCCGTTCTCTTGTTGAGACTAAAATGACCCTATATTAGTATTAAATAAAAAAAATATAATTTTACCATCACTACCAACTCTCTTTTTTTTTTTTAAATTTACAAAGAGTAATCTGCCTATTTTATTTTTTCTGATTTGAAAGAAGATTATTCATTAGACACATCTGAATGAGATAAATTGCTAAAAAAAATATGGAATACCGTTACCGTTAGAATTGTATTTTTGCCATTAAAATAAAGTTCTAGTTGCATTTTTACGCACACTAATAACAACGTGCGCTAAGGAGGCATATCACACAATTTTTAGTTTGACGAAAAGGTAATTTGCGTATTTTCTTTTTTCCCGAGAAGGTAATTGTCCAATTTAATTCATTTTTCATGAAATCAAACATAGCCCAACTGAATCAATCTTTTTAAGCTTTTACATTTTCAAGAAACATTGGCGAATTTTATATTTACAAACAATCTTTTATTTATAAAAGAGAAAGTCGAAAAATAATAGGAATAAGGGAGAACCAATTAACATTTTTTTTTCATGGAACATAACAAGATTCTTCCTTTTTGTTTTGGGGGTTAAAAAGATAGCAGAAAAAACAGGAATAATAGATCCCAACTGTATTGTTTTTGTGAAACTACTGGCGCGTATCTCGCGTTCATTATCCTCTCTCTCTCTCTCTCCCTCCCCCTCTCTCTCTCTCTCAATATATATATATTGAGATGAACCAAAGATCCTTGTTTTCAAGATTCAAAACTCCCAGGTACTATAATCAACCCTAATAACACTCATCTCCACCAAAACTACCACTTACCCACTTGTACTATCAGGTTTGTCTCTCTCTCAGATCCCCTCATTCATCATTTTATTTTTCTTTGATTATAATTTTAAGCATTAATTGTAATCTTCTTGAATCAATTAGTCAGAGAAATTTGATTTGAGGACTCTTGTTTAATTTAGTCATGTTTAATTCATTTGTTATTAGGTCGTCTTGTTCTTCTCCAATATTGATATCTATTTATTGAGCCATTTAATGTTCTTTAAGAATTTTTGTTTGTTATCATGTTTTTGAGGTGACCCATGTTGAGTAATGCAGTGTTAATGTCTTCATTAAGGTAGTTTTGAAAGGAGTGAGGAGAAAATAGATTTTCTGTGGGTGTGTTGGGAGTATTAATTACTATGTTGTAAATGTCTCCCCTTTTTTGTGTCAAAATTGATGCTTTATTTATTCTTTATGGTGATTTAATTTGTTAGTTGTAGTGTTTGACTGAATTTTGTTGCATTTTTCTATAATCCATCTATATGCTTGGGAGTCTTAGCGAATGTTCTCTGTTGTTTGAACTGAACCTGAAAATTATATTCCAAATGCGAGTGACTTGATATTTTTAATTCACCATTTTTGTTTTTCTTTAAATATTTAATGCAGCAGAGGATTTGAAATGAGTCTGGCATGTATTGTATGCCATGGCGTAGAAAGTCCATCACACTCCTTCAGAAGCTACTCCGAGAACGAAGGAAGATGTACTACAATTGCCAATTGCTTAACCCGAAAGATTACTTCACTTCCACATCCTCCTAGAAGTTCTAATAATCCTAACATCACATCGTCGTCTAAAGTGATGCCTCAACCTTCCATCCCTAGTACCGGGGCCCCACGGCTTGTCCGAAGCCACGCTGTCAGGAGAGACATTGTAAGAGACTGGAATTTCGATGAAGCAGTTTTGGAGCATCGTTAGACCAGAAGAAAACAACGAGTATACATAGCTCCAAGAAGAATGAAGCTTGACGCTTATTCTTGCTTCTTTTTCTCCTGTTTTATTTAGTGTACGTAATTCAATATTCGCGTATTATAACAATCGAGATGAGATTTAATCTGAAAATCTGTTTATAACTTTTAGATGTCTGTTTGCTTTTGTAGTTATGGCATTTGGTTTATTGATGATGCTTTCTACTAATTTTCCAGTATTAGTTTCTGGAGATTAATATCTTGTTTTCAACTCTTACATAAAAGAATGAAGAATCTTTCTTGGACTAAACCAGGGTCTCCTGTCCTGTCCCGTCCTGTCCTGTGTGTGAGTGTTCTTTAAGGAAAATTTATGTAGTTAAAGAATCAAGGTCAGTATGGTTAAAAAATCATAATTTTAGATTGATTTTCAAACATTAATCTATTTATAAAACATAATCCATCCATAATTCTTATATAATAATTATAATTAAGTAGTTACTATTTTTTTATTAGTACTATTCTATATTTTATTTATATATAAAACTGTGAATAATTTAAGTTTCTCTCTTTTTATTAAAATTATAACTAATATATTTTCAATTAATATTACTTATTTTACTAACATTAATTATTTAAATATACCCCCTCTTTTGAAAAAAAAAAATTAGTATTTTGGTATGTTTTTGGGAGCTAGAGGTACATCAAACAGATTTTGGGCCTGTTTGTTTGACATTTGAGAAAGTAGTTTGAGAGAGTAGTGGGGGTTTGTGAAATAATCTCGATTTGCGTAATATTATTTGTTTGAGTTTTGAGAGAGTGGTTTGAGAAATAAAGTAGGTGTAGATTTTTTTGGAAGAGTTGGGTTGTAGGTGTAAGATGTGTAAGACTTTTATGTCAAATTATGTTTATTATGTGAAATAGTTTATGTAAGAAATATATTAATTTATGTCAAATCAAAGTAGAGTTTGTATAGGTTTTGTTTAGAGATAAGAAAATTGTTGTTTGTTTAACTTTTGAGAGAGTAGTTTGAGAAAATTAATGGATGAAAAATTTATTTCGAAAAATAAAAAACATGTTTGTTTGGCATTTCCCAAACACGAAAAAATTCTAGGAAACGCCAAACAAACAGGCCCTTTAATTTTTAAACAAACGGATTTTGTACACCAACTGACTGAAATCAAAGCAAAAATTCCACATCAATGGCTTCCAAAACTCCTTCCCTCTTCCTCACCCTAACTTTCCTCTCCTTCCTCGCCCTCATCTTCTTCTACCTCCAGTCCACCTCCACCACCACCACAACCCCACCAAATACCCAAAATGCCCTTCCCACCACCCAAAATTCCATCAAAGTCTACATGTCACCCCTCTCCAGATCCCTCAACTATGGCCTTTTGGAAAGCTACTGGGACTTAAACTCCGATACAAGGGTCGGAAGTGAAGTAGACAACGAAATAAGAAAGACCCTTTTACCCAAACATTCACAAAAATCCCTTCCCTATCCTCAAAACCCCATAATTAAACAGTACAGCGCGGAGTACTGGATCCTGGGCGATTTATTGGCCCCTGAGGAGGTAAAAGGAGGAGGTTCTTTTGCGAAAAGGGTTTTCGATTTTAGGGAGGCTGATGTGGTTTTCGTTCCATTTTTCGCGACATTGAGTGCTGAATTGCAGCTGATTATCAAGAAAAGTGTGTTTAGGAAGAAGGTTGAGGAGAATGAGGATTACAGGAGACAGAGAATGGTGGTTGATTTGGTGAAAAAGTCTGAAGCTTGGCAAAGATCTGGTGGCAGAGATCATGTCTTTGTTCTTACAGGTAAATATGGAACTGTTTTCGAGTTGTGTAATATTGATGTGGCTTTGGTTTAGTGTTTAGAGTCAATGAAGAAAGATAAGTGATGAATTGTGTTGCATTACTAAAGTTTATTCATCTCAGAAAGAAAAAAAATACTAAAGTTTATTGAGGCCATTAAGTAGCAAAATTTAATGTAGTTGAACAATCACAGGAATCAATAGTCTTTGCTAAATTGGTTAATGATTAACAATCTAGGATGGCTATGAATATTTGTTCAAATGGATAAAGTGCAATGGTGCATAATTACATAGATGCTGTTAATTATTAGACGATTTATGAAGTGACAATGTGCATAAGTTCACACCCGTGGACTAACTTATTGTCGTGCTTGTTAATTTTGTGCAATTTTTTTTTTTTTTTATATCCGTGTTAGTTCTGCAGATCTTGAAGATGATTAGTAAGTGTACGGCATGCATTAATTGCTTATATTAAGTCTCTGGATTGTCAGGTTATGTTAAAACTTGAAGCATTGTTTGGCAGACCCTGTTGCAATGTGGCATATCAAAGAGGAAATAGCTCCAGCTGTGCTCCTTCTTGTGGATTTTGGTAGCTGGTACAGATTTGACACCAAATCATCCAACGATAACTCATCTGACTTGATTATACATCACACCCATGTTTCTCTTTTGAAAGATGTCATCGTTCCATACACTCATTTACTTCCCAAGCTTCACATATCAGAAAATCAAGAACGACAGACGCTTCTTTACTTTAAAGGAGCTAAGCATAGGCACCGGGTTAGTATATTCTACCTTTTTTCCGAACCCAGCTGAAATTAAGTTTTGTTTCACGACATACTCACTAGTGAATTTCGCTTTTCCAGAAATATACTGACTTGGTCTATTTGTTCTTACTTCTTTCCATATAGTAGGATCATAGGATGCATGAGCTAAATGCAAAAATACCCCCTGTGCTTTGCCTAATTGGCAAAAAAAAAAAAAAGCTGTGTCATTTCTATTAGCAAAAAAAACCCTGTGTAATAGCAAAAATACTCATTTCCTAAATAAGTCCATAGGGAGGTTATTGTAATTTTTTTAAGTGAACAGGAGGGTTATTGCCAATTTTCAAAGTTGACAGGGGATCATTGTCACAATTTTTGGTGAATAGGGTGTTTTTGCATTTTATGATGGGGTATAATTGGCATTTTTCCTGCAAAATATGTAGTCTGGCTTGGAAGGGGTTTTTTGTAATAAAAATAAGCACAGGGGTTTTGCTAATAAAAATAGCACGGGGGTTTTGCTAATAAAAATAGCACGGGGGGTTTTGCTAATAAAAATAACACAGAGGGATTTTTGCATATGACAAAGCATAGGGCAGTATTTTTTAATTTCACCTAAGATGCATCATAATATCATATTACCTTTTTGAAAGTTGTTTTATGTATTCTTGGTTTCTTTTCTTCATTATGCTTGCCTGAGTTGTCTCTCAAATTTCTCATAATCTGACATTAATGCCTTATGTAAAGGTGGATGTCCCCTCCCATTATTTCCACTCATTAAGATCGCCTTTGGTAATTTTCTCAGGGTGGAATTGTTCGTGAGAAATTGTGGGATTTATTGGTTAATGCACGTGGAGTTATAATGGAAGAAGGCTTCCCCAATGCCACTGGGAAGGAACAGTCGATTAAGGGAATGAGGACATCAGAGTTTTGTTTACACCCAGCAGGGGATACACCTACCTCATGTAGACTTTTTGATGCCATCCAAAGTCTCTGTATACCAGTCATTGTGAGTGACAACATAGAGCTCCCGTTTGAAGGAATGGTGGACTATTCTGAATTTTCTGTGTTTGTCGCAGTTAGTGATGCTTTGAAACCGAACTGGCTTGTGAGTCATCTAAGAAGTTATACTAGACAACAGAAGGATAAGTTTCGGTTAAATATGGCTGGTGTTAAACCAATATTTGTGTATGATAATGGTCATCCGGGTGGCGTTGGTCCAGCACCCGTGAACGGAGCTGTGAATCACATATGGAGAAAGGTTCATCAAAAACTTCCCGTTATCAAAGAAGCTATCATTCGAGATAGGAGAAAACCTCCAGGTGTTTTAGTTCCACTTCGTTGTCATTGTACTTGAATTGTTTGTATTTGTATGGTATTTTCATTCTTTAATTGCTTTATTTGACTTATATATGGTATTGTTTTCATTCACTCTCCATTTAAATCGAAAGTTCCATTTACAATTACATGCTACTTTCATGGTTTATAAAATACTTGATTTGATTGGGATTGGTGGGTCATTCATTATGCCTTGCAAGAATAAATTTTGGCCTAGGTTTCTTTGTAAGAACTCAAGTTTTGAACAGGCTGGTGTGGAGCTAAGCTAGATTAACCTAGAAATGAGAGAATATAGAGTAATTGTCATATTACACCCTGAAGTTACACCATTTTGGCACTTTGCATCCTAAAATTAAAATATTGGTAATTGCATATTCTTGGCAATGCAATGGGCATTTTGCACCCCAATAGGGTGCATTTCGCTCAAGAATATGCAATTTGAGGGTTCAAAGGGCCAAAGTTTTAATTTTAGGATGCAAAGTGCCAAAATAATGTATTTTAGGGTGCAAAATGCGAATTACTCGAAACTATATGTGATATATCAGGCTTCAAACTGACTTGTATTAATGGGATTTAAGATTGTTCACAAGAAGAGAGAACTACATATTCTAAGGATGGATATTCTTTTGCCAATATATGAAACACTTCACTCAATTTCTGTGGTATAAAGCATCGCTCTGCAGCAAGAAAGGATACCCAATGCCTCTTCTCCTTGAAGGAAACAACACAAAGAGCAAACTCACAACAAACCCGACCACCAATGGAACAGTATTAACAAATTTTCTTGGCAAAACCAAATTATAACAGCTCAAAACATCGTTGTGCAGCACTGCAAAAGTAAGAAAAGCAATCAAGGAAAGCAAAGAATGGAAAATGTCGCTTCTTCTCAGCATGTAGTCCGATGGCACACAAGGTCTAGCTCGCCCTCCGCCAAAAGTCCTTATCCCATAAAGTGTAGCCACCCCATAGTACAACCTTCCAGTTCCCGTTCGGAAGCTGTCAGTGAATGAAAAGAATACACATGATACAGCTGATAGTGCCAGAAAGAAGCCCATCAGCCACCTGTCCACGGAGGTACATTTGCCGTTGTTTGTTAGGAGTGGAGCAAAAATGGTGAAGGCGAGTATGGTGGCTGTAGGTAAGAGAACATTGAGTCGAGCAGTTCCGCTCAAGATTGTGTTAACAGTGTATATGCAGTTGGAATTATCTACATGTTCATCTTGATCATCTGCTATGTAGTAGTCATTCTCATCATCTTCTGTGTTTTCAGTCAAATGAATGTAGTCGTTTACCGACATCGAATTTTGCTTTGCCTGAAGTTCTTGGCAGTTCAATGAGGGTCATAATCTGATAGCAGGAGGCCATAATTATGTGTGTATGTGAAAAGATTCCTTGTTTAGATGTTTGGGAGAAGCCATTCCTTGCTTTTGATGGTGTTTTTGTCTTTTAGATATCTGCAGGAAAGGTATATTCTGAGGGGAATAGGTTTAAATAACTATACTTAATTCCTAAAACTAATATTCACACTCTTTCACCCATTGAACAGTATTTTCATTTTACCAAATTATCTCAGTTTATCATAGGTTAACCTCTAAACCACCTCTTAAATTCAATATTGACAATAATGATAAAATCCTAAACCAAACCTAGTTCGAGGGAACTCATCAACCATATAACAAATATTTTTTACTTATCATTGAAACACGATTTGGATTGAGTGAGTATAAAATTTTTAAGTATGATTTAAATTGAATTTGGTTGCTGCGTAAGGTAATACAGGTAATAGGTATGTCATCCATGACTATTATAGAGAAAAAAATAGACAGTAAATGTCAAATTAATGTCGGTTTATAATAATATCTAGTTAGGGAGATGGGTCGAAATTGGATTTGAACTTGGCATGAGTTGGTACTAGATATACATATTCGTTTCAGTCTCGTCTCGATACGGCGGGAACTGAGTCAATCCAGATTCATAAGATGCCTTGTGTTCAGAAATTGCTGGAATTTCCCCCATGAGGATTGTTTAAAAGAATCCATATATTCATGTAGGTACTCTAGCAGGTAAGAGTGTCACGTTTTTTTTTTGGCAGATAAATAATAGTACCAATCCCCTTTAGGAAAAAAGACTTCACGAGATGTCTGTAAGCAACATAATGCCCGTGTCATCATTTGGGTTCTCACCCTGATTTCTGCAACCACAAATACCTCTGAATACAATACATACACATACTCCTGGAAACAAAGTGTTAGATGCCTTCATTCACCAAAACACAAACACATACAAAACGCGTTCTGCCCCAATACCCAACACGCAAATATATATCCCTTCTAGTTGTAACTTGATGCAAAACCGACGGGCTAAACGATGTCGATCCCTGGTACTTTCCAAAGGAAAACGGTGCCATGAGTAATCAGAATCAGGTATGTGTCTGAATATAAACTCGTCCTATCGAGTTGTCTGAATACAAATAGGATTTTAAGCAGTTTTGAATAACCATATTCAACAAATAGCCTACTGAAACTGCATAATACAAATCCATTCATTCCAAATAGTCAACAGAGGTTTCATGTTTTACACAAGTCTCATGAGCTCCAATATCATTTTTACAATTAATCAATATGATTGATATACATTCAAAAAATTATGTGCAAAACTAACTAATATGACCTATTAATAGCAAAATACCCTCAGAACTTTGCTGAGAAAAAATAATAGCAGTAGGAGAGGGACCATACTATAGACAAAATATTTTGACAACGTGAAAATATAAGATGACTTTCTTTACCAAACAGTGTGTGGAGATTATAAAGAACAACTTTCATATTTACTTCCGTTTTGAGACTTTGTATGTGATGAACCGTTTCCTTCAGCTGGACCACAAAGTTTGCAAGGATTCGAGGACCTTTGGGAACACCAATGATCTGGAACACTCAAAAAGTGCGTATCTATGAACTTCCTAAATCTCTTTTTGTATTCTTTAGGTGAGACTATGGTCGGCAACTGGTTCTTAGGAACAACAAGTGAAGATTTGACCCAATTCTCGAGTTGCTTGTCCCAAGTATACTGTCTGAGATAGTCAATGATACCACATACCAGTTCACGACGTTGAGTATCCACTCCCACAAGTAGAGAGTAATCCATCACATTGATCGACTGAAATTACAAATCAAACATAAACAAGTCAGCACAAAAGGAATCAACCATCAATAGAGATAATTGAAGTTTGAACAAACTTACGTTAAGGAAATTAGTGTCGTTATACACAGCTCGCTGCAGATATTGTTTTGGTTTCCGGCTAACATAAAGAGGTGAAATATTCATATCATTGACGAAATTTTGGTCCAATAGAACATCTCCAGAACCATTGCCAGCAGTGCTCAGTCGAGCATGCAGAGCTCCTTTAAGATCATACTGTTTAGCTATATGTCGACCAAATGAAAGATTCTCCATCACCAAAAGATCGTGTCTTGTCTCCTTCCCATTCTTCGTTGTTCTTGTGACAACCTACAAAAGCGCTAATCGTAAGAATAATGAAATAAAAAATGCAGAAAACAATTCTATTAAATGTAGAGAGACTAACTTGATAGATGCCAAGAATTTTGGCAAGACAGGTTTGATTCCCCAACTCATAGCACTGATTCATGTACTCAAAGTAGTTTGGTGCGAACTTCATAAACGATTCAAATTCTATCCTTTTAATTTCCTTTATGATAAACCGATCATCAAGTGTTTTAGCAAAAAAAGATTTACTTTTCCCACCTTTTGCATCCCAATTCATACATCGACCAAGGGAAGCTATATAATCGATCTCAGAAGGACAACATCTCTCTCTCAGCTGACGGAATTTGCTAGCATAAATACATACAATGGAATATTTACGTTTTCCTGGATATTTCCCTAAACCCATCGAGACTTCTGGGTGGCTAGCGCCGTAGGATAGCAATGAATCTAACAAATCTATACCGTCAAAACTCGATGAATGCGAATTTTCCGTAGGATTGGATGGTGGAGAATGAACTCCTCCATCGGTATCCAAGGAACCAAATGAGAATATTCTTGTCAACTTCTGAGAACTCTCAATTGACTTTTCCCTTTTAGCTTCCTCGACTAGATCCTCGGTCGAAGTTGCTATATCCTTCAATAAGGTTAGAGCACAAGCTATTATGCTTGAATATTCATCTTCGTAGTCGGAAACAATATAGTCGTTAGTACCAAGAGGTATGTGAAGTCTCGAGCTCTCATCAGCAAACAATTTTTGAGCCAGAGATTCTGCTGCATAGCTATTAAGAGATTCAAATTTTGGCAAATATCCACTTTGAAGATCCTCCATGTACTCACATCGAATGTCCGTAAACGGAGCCCACATCCAATCTTTATTATTTTCTATGGTCTTAATTGTTTGGGATTCACCAGAAGAATCAAAATCCTCAGCAGCATCAGGTTTATCTTCAGAAGTAGGTTTCACCATTAAATGATGAACTGTGGGTCCATTTTCGTTCAATCCTTCTACTTGTCCATCAATTGGGATTTCATTAATTTGAGATTCAGAAGTACTTTCAACTGCATAGTCTCCATTTTCAAGAGCAATATCATTTGCACTGGATTCTTCTTCAGCAGTTTGATCCTGTTCTTGTATATGATGTTCTTGTGCTTGTAAGTTCATTTGATCTGTATTAATCACTTTAAGATCAGATGAGAGCAACGCATGTAGTCTTCGATCCCATACACATGATTCTAGAAGAAGCTCCAATCTTACTCTATTCAATCTTAGAAGCTTACATACAGCGTTATCTTCACTTCCATTCTTAATGGCATTTTGTATGTCAACCTAATATTATACACAAATGATATTTAATATTTTATTACTGATTGAGACATGGGGAAACGTATTTAGCAGAAAATATACCTCAAATTGTTCTTTTTCCTTCTTCAGCATTTCCACAATATCAGAGAAATCCTTACTTAATCCCAGAATGTTGAGAGTCATACCAACATATCGAGTTCCAATTTCCTTCAAAGACTTTTCGATTTCAAGGAACATTGAAATCCCTTTGAGATACACCTTAAACGGAAGAAAACAAAGTTTCAATATTAAAAAAAGGGACATAAATAGAAATAATGTAATCAGGGTACATACATTCTCAGAATCTTTCTTAAGAAAGTCTCCTCTGATAGAAGAGTTGAATTCCATTTTCTGAGGTGGCAGAGACACTGAATAAGTCGCAACCGATGAGTACTTGAACATTGCAACCATGGGACCTAATCTGCATGTTAGCCACAGTTTACAAAATGTCATTTCTCGAACTCCAAAACAACTAAAAAGTTACAAATACATACCCGAAGAAGTAAAGAAAATCCTTCTGGAAAGAATGACCACAGCTGGATGGACAATTGAATGAAGAGTGGTTTGAAAAACTGAGTTCCAAAAACTTTCCAAATGATAAACCACGTGCAGCAGTGGATATCAATACCCTTTTTGTAGATTTTCCGTCATTTAATTTACACTGACCACATCGACTCCACATCCATAGCTTCCCTTCAGTTTCCCCTGGCAGAATTTTATCCCCTGGAAGGCGCTTAACTTGAATCGTAAGTTGCTTGTTATGATGTGCATAGAAGAAAAGGTGCTCCTCAGGAGGCTCGGAACAGGTCTTGCAATGGAGTCTCTGTGAAGAGAAATATTTCTATAAGGTCTAAAATACAAGCAATAATAGCCTAAAGATATTTTAACCAAAGTTCAAGTAATTTAACAATTAGATGGAAGAGTTAATAGAAACCTGACTGAGTAAATTATCCCGCAAAAACTTTCCAAGAGGTACATCAAAACTTCGATAAAACTTAATCTGTGAAAAATGTCTTTGCTCACAGATTGTCCCTCTTGAAGCATTGCGGCTGGACATCAAAACTAAAATACTCTCGGAATTGAGCACTGTGCTGATCTCATCCTTGATATGCTTTTTTTGTTCTTCATCATTATCACCATGGTCCCTTATGTCTGAAGATTCTTGCAGATTTGGTCCTTCATTATTAAGCGAATTCTCTTCGTCTGAACTAACCTTTTGTTTGTCATCAATTTGATCTAGTGTTTCAGGAGCACCGAAAATCTGAACACCATTTTCAGCGGGACTGTCATGATCGATTCCTCCCTCTTCACCAAGTGAAGTGGGCATACTCTGAGACGAGAAAAGAGGGAAGCTATCATTCATAAAGTTTTGTATAGAAGTTGAAAGTGATAATCCCGGAAATGATTCTGCGTTGTATGGGTCAAATGACAATGAAGAGTTTTCCTCTGATGATGAGATTAGGTTGGTTTCTGCATCAGATTTCTCCTCATCGATCGATTGTGTGGTGGTAAGTGCAATGCTCACCACCTCACTCGAAGAAATGGTGGAGAACATAGAACTCTGATCTAGAAGGAAAGAAGTCTCGAGAATTAAATGATATGCCATGACCACTGCACATCGAACTACACATTTAATCCTTTTCAATTCTTCGCTGTTAGCTCCCATCAGCAGAATCTATCCGATGCCAATTATGAATTCAATCAGTTGACTGTAACTAAAATAATTAAAATAATGCAATTAGATGGAGAAAACTTACTGTGCATCCAAGGTGGGTAGGAGCACCCTCGAGGAACATTAATGTTTTACTCGGCTTTTTTCCGCCTTCCGTGGAGACAACATGTTCTTCTACAAACTTTTGAATATAAAAAGAATCACACTTTTTAAGTTTTTGACCAATTGCAACTTCTGATGACAAGATAGGTGTACCAATACAAGAAGAAACTCTTTCCAAACGATGAAGTTTCATATCAAAGACTAATGTCATCCCTTTTGCAAGAATAGACTCTTGTATGTCACGAGAAACTGATTTCTCAACCAAGATTACATTTGGATGATACATCTCTATCATATCAACAGTAGACGACTTTAAATTGTCCTTTTCCTGTCAGTTAATATACGATCAGTAACAGAAAAATTAGCAATGTTTGAACAAAGAGGATTTTCATTTTACCTGCTGCATTGATCCAAATGACGATAATCCACCAGAAGAGAGATCAAGTGAGCCATTGATCAAAAGCAGTCTCGGGTTTTTGTACTTTGTTGGCATGTGTTTGTGAGCAGCATGTTTTTTGAAGACTAGCCCTTTGATTACTTGACTACACAAATACAATTATGATTATTAAAAAGATAATATAAAAAAGAAGCTTCAAATTTCAATAACATGACAAGGAGATATTAAACTATGATTATTACCTCTCGGTTCTTGAACCAGTTGCAATACATTTAACCTTCACATATCCATCAGGATCCATTGCTTTGCCCTCTTGTGAATCAGGCTTAACAAAAGAAGCAGCCTCCCATGATAAAGAAATCACTATATCTACCCAATTCTCGACATAATTTCTAGAAGAATCAACACTGACAGACTTAATAAGTTGACTCACAAGGGTCGTGAATTTTCCATTCTTAACATCGTTCATAGCTTTAAGCTTTTCCTCTTTGAACTTGTAAATTCCATTGCCTTCTTCCCCAAAGCTACTTAAAGAACTAGGTTCGGCCCAAGTGGTACCATCACCAAACTCATCATCATCATCTTCATCGTAGATTGATACTCTACCTACTTTATCATCCTCTTCATCTTCTGGTTGTGGAGGAAGCCAAAATTCATCATCAACTTCATCATTTGAAGGAGAGGTCCCTGGATCTTCATTAACTTCAGAAGTTTCGACTGTTTCTGTATTTGTAAGAGGTCCCAAACTATCAACATCGATAACCTCCTGATTATCTTGGTTCACCATACTACTACCAGTTTGATGATAACCATTTAAATGTACGGGTAAATCTGAGCCATCTAGATGCCCTTTCGGTGAAGAACTAAAATTTTCTTGAGTGTTCTGGTCTTCTACATATAACCTGAAAGAACACAAACATATTATGTAAGCCAAACAAAGTTGAAACTATTGAAAGTCTAACGGAAGGGAATGAATTGCATACCGATCGTAAAAGTGTGCATCTACGGACATATCACCTGAAAAATAACGTAATTAATGAAGGAACGAGAAAAAATAAAATGAGATTGAACAGGGAAAAGAGCGAGAGTTTACTGCAGCTTGATACAGAAGTTTCGAGACTTCTTAATGTAGCAATGGGACTGATTGATGGCATTGAAGGAGTACTGGATTTTTCTTGATTTACAGTCTTTATAGTTCTTTTCACAAGAAAGATCGCTATAAGATAGACTGCCCGGGATTTAACTTCAGTGAATGCCCGTCTTCTTGCTGTTTGAAGTTACTTGAATTTGTTAATTTTGCGCCAGAATAATGGCACATATTACATCTGATGCCCTTTCAACCTGTGCAGTCAGTCTAAACAAGTTCAGAACTTCAATCTACCTCGGCAAAACATAATCTTCTACTTCAATAGAAAACGATAAAATCACACACATTCTGAGAATTACATAAAGAACCAAGATTCGAGAAGGTAAAACTAACAGCAGTTATGGTGATTACAACACAAAAGACAAGCCAAAAATGTGTTGAAGAAAAGACCCAAATATATCCCTGATACATCACCTAAAAGTCAAAAGACAATCATGCCTCCAATCGACTCACCTTCGGAGAACACAGAATTGACTCCTGGTGACTGACATAATTAAATAAATTATAATACAACAAAGAACCAAAAGGAAAAGCCCAGAAGTTCGTGATGATATGCAGAATCACTCAGACCAGAACAGCTTATAGTATTTAATTTGATAGTTTATCAAAAGTAATACAAATTTCTACTCTTACAATTTGGACATGAAGAGTAAATTTCACAGCAAACTGAATTACCGAAACAAGATTTGAACAGTGTCATAATTCATAGAGTAAATCCAAGTTGAAGATTAAATCAATTCCTGCTGAATCTTTAAAATACATGACCTGAAGAACTGAATAAGTCAAAATCTCGAATGTAAAGCAGAAAACTATAACCAACTACTAAAACGGCCAATAATTCATGGACGGTTGATCTGTTGACTCTCAAGTCAACAAATTTATACAACTCGGGCTCCAAAAAATCCAACAAATCAAATTATCCAATCATTCACGAATTTACTGTAAAAAAAATAACATTATCCAATCAGACAAGATCGAAACTTTACAACTCTGAGGGTAATTTATACAACTCTGGCTCCAAAATAACAATAAAAAAGAAACCAAAAGAATAACTTACTGATGAATAAATCGAATGAACGAAGAAATTATGATTTTGAAATAATCCCAAAGGATAATATTATTTGCATAACCAATCTTCAGTGCCCAGATGATATCTGTTTGTTGAAGGAGCAAAGATTTGGAAATATTGGACATTCAGGAACTTAAGTCCAGAGAAAAAGGGTGTTAAAGAGCAAAGAAATTGTGTGTGAATTTTGATGGAAGAGAAGACATGAAAAGCAAGCAAAACATTTTTGTCTCCAGCTGGGACCCACATAGCCTTCAAAATTCAATTTTTCTGCTGCTCATATTCTCTCAGACAAAGAAAAAAGAAAAAAAGAAAAGATATTTGTAGTTGTAGATGTCACAACGCCATATGGATCATTCTTGTTTGTATAAAAAGTCAATTTCTTTTCCTTTTCTTAAACTCTATTTTCAAAAGTACAATATTCATGTTATATATAGATATTATTTTACTTTTTTATAAATTATAGATAAAAATTATCCAAATCAAATTATCCAATCATTCTTTTTTTATATATAGATAAAATAAATTAAAAATTAATTATGTATTTGTACAATAATGTGTACAAATTTGTGATTTAAAACTATTGTTGTCGTGTATTCACTTTATTTGATTGAATAATTTTGCCAAAAAAAAAAGATTTTTTTTTTATTTACTAGACTGTGTATTTACAGCTCGGACCGAAGAGTGCAAATGGTATAGATCCTCCCCATTGTGATGTCTCCAGTAAGAAAAGAAAAAATTCTTTAACATATGTGTTTCACATTTGCATTATTATTAAATAAATCATGTTATAAATAAAGAAGATTTTATCAATTATACCTGGTGATACCTTTTTTCCTTTTTGGCTGGTGTATTTAATTTATTCTAAAAAAAGCTGAAGAATTATATTTAATTTCAAGCTGCCCCATGTGCACATTTCTTCTAATAAATTGTTCTCAAGTAGTCTTTTTTCTTTAAATTCTACATAGTTACTTATTTACTTCTTTTACTCATTTCATTTGTCTTAACCCTAACAGATTTAATCTAAAAATATGGTCTACTACTTAGTTCTCTAGTCCTCTCTTTAACTCCAATAACTTTTTATTTTATGCTTTATATGTTCTAATTTTTTTATTCTATTAGCTACAGTGTAAAGTCAAATTTTTAATCTTTCAAGTGACTTATCAAATTGAATTTTTTACATTTATTGCGTTTTAAAGCTTCCAAATAAAAATATATGTGATATTATATAATATTTCAAATTATTGTTGATATAAAATAATTAAATTATTTATTTTATTTTAAAAAAAAATTGATCAAATTGACAGATCAACTGCACCAATGGATAGAAAATTACGGGATGAACGTAGTAGTATAAAACAAAGTGTTTGCCTATACAGTTCCTTTTTATGTTATGTAACTAAGCTTTTTGCAAAAATTCAAAAATAGCAAAGTACTATAAAATATATTTTTTTGCTAATAATTAAAATTGATAATTATCATTCTTCTAATATTGACATAATTAAATTTTTAAACAAATGACTTCAGCTTTAGTATTCACGAAAATGAAGAAGTAATAGATTCGATGACCAAATGTATTTTACAAAGAGAGAGAAATGGTTCAATATGTTAAGCTTAAAAATAAATGATTAAATTTAAAAAAAAAATTAGACAAAAATGGATACAGTCTCAACAATAAATGATTGTTTATGTAAATATTAACTATATAATGTTTTCTATTGGAAAAAAATTATAAATTGTAAAAGAAAATAATGTGACACCCGAAAAGAAAGAGAAATTATTTTGTGTATGATATTGTACAATCAATTTTACTTTCACTTATATTTATTAACAGAACGAAATCTTAAACATCTTAAATCTTCATAATCTTCTTTTTAATGTTGTATTACCTTATTTTATGGACAAAATAACTAAATGAAAAGAAAAGTTTAACAAATGATTAAAAAAAATGGAGTAAAATAAAAACAAAATACTAGAATAATCCATATATCCGCGTAATGATTTAGTTCTACACGGTTCAGATCTCCCTCCCTCCCTAGACGGCTTTTTGTCGCTTTACTGGCAGCACAAAAGTTAATTAGTTTCGTGACCGTACGTTTGAAATTAATGTATGATTATGAACATCATTAGGAAATCAAAGAAATAGGGCTGTTTGGCATTTGGGAAAGTAGTTTGGGAGAATAGTGGATGTTTGTGAAATAATCTCGATTTGCGTAATATTGTTTGTTTAGGTTTTGAGAGAGTGGTTTGAGAAATAAAGTAGGTGTAGGTTTCTTTGGAAGAGTTGGGTTGTAGGTGTAAGATGTGTATGACTTTATGTCAAATCATGTTTGTTATGTGAGATAAATTGTGTAAGAGATAGGTTACTTTATGTCAAATCAAAGTAGAGTTTGTATAGATTTTGTTTAGAGATAAGAAAATTGTTGTTTGTTTGGCTTTTGAGAGAGTAGTTTGAGAAAATTAATGGATGAAAAAATTATTTCAGAAAGTAGAAAACATGTTTGTTTGGCATTTTCCAAACACGAAAAAAATCTGGGAAATGCCAAACAAACAGGCCCATATTATTTGAATTTTTAGCCTTCTTTTAAGATTTCATTCTGAGAATCAAGGGCATGTTTGTTTGGCGTTTGGGAAAGTAGTTTTGGAGAGTAGTGGAGGTTTGTGAAATAATCTCGATTTGCGTAATGTTGTTTGTTTGGGTTTTGAGAGAGTGGTTTGAGAAATAAAGTAGGTGTAGGTTTTTTTGGAAGAGTTGGATTGTAGGTGTAAGATGTGTAAGACTTTATGTCAAATCATGTTTGTTATGTAAGATAAATTGTGTAAGAGATAGATTACTTTATGTCAAATCAAAGTAGAGTTTGTATAGGTTTTGTTTAGAGATAAGAAAATTGTTTTTTGTTTGGCTTTTGAGAGAATAGTTTGAGAAAATTAATGGATGAAAAATTTATTTCGGAAAATAGAAAACATGTTTGTTTGGCATTTCCCAAACACAAAAAAAATTTGGGAAACGCCAAACAAACAGGCTGGCGGTGATTAAAATAAATAGAAGCAAATTAGCAGTTTGCTAGTAGCTTCTTTTTCTTTTTGGATTTTTGTTTTTTGGAAACTTCTATTATAATTTATAATTCGATTTTTCCAAATTAACAATGTTCAAAGTCGAACTAGGAAATACAAAAAAACCCTCTTCATTTCTTATCTTATCATCATACTCTCTCCATGCCTACATACATGTAATTTAGAAAAAATATTATAAAATACATATCGTTTTAGAATTTAAGAGAGACTTAAATTTTTTTTTGACAGTTTTACCCATTCTCATTAATGAGAGAGATGGGTACGTATGGTAAGTTGTAAATTGCTATTGATTTTCAAGGATAATTTTGTACCATAAGACTTTTATTCATCTAAAATTTAGGTAAATAATAGTTTTCTTAATCCTTGTGCTAAAACCTTAAACGACATGTATTTATAAATGAATGGAGTATTTTTTTTCCAATTAAAGAAAAGATGATTAGTACTTGTTTCGTTATACATACCGAATTAAGTTATATACAAATAATAGATATGGACTGATATCATGTGCAACCTAGCTTTGTCTTGTGTAGTTAGTGTCTTAGTGATGTAGATTAAGTTAGAGATAGGAAGTGGTATAAAGAGGGTAGAATATAAGAGTAATAATTGTGTGTTTAGTAGTCTTCTTTTTTTTTTTTCTTTTCCAGATTTATTTCAGATTTAATGGTTAAGATATCTATGTATTTGGATGGATTAAGAGGAAATTCTTTTTAAAATGATGTAAACAAATTAAAAAGAAAAAATTATAATTTAGTGAGTGTAAAAGTGAATTCAAGTAAAACCACAACTTCAAATATTTGGAATATGTAGCATGTAAAATTTACTTCAATGAGTTGATGATATGCATCACTATATATATCAAATATTTTATTGATTATGTACTTGTTGAATAATCAACTAACAAAATTTGAGTAGACTAATTTTGAAACTTTTTACTTTAGTCTTTAGTAATCTTACATTTAACACTCCAACATATAAACTCAGTCTTAATTTTTGAAGTGCTAGCTTATTCAGGAAGTCCCACTCTTTCACAAACAACACTAAAGTTTCAAACCTCAAACAAAGATAAAGATTTTTAAATGTGAGATTTGTCAAACAAATAACATGCCCTAATTTAAATTTAAATTTAAACAAAACCTAACCCCTCCCCCTTGTTAATATGGATGAGACCGACTACAAACTTTGGGTCCTCTAGATTTTAGTTCCCGCCAATTGAATTATTTATAGCCCTCAACTGCTTCAATTTTTCTTGTATTTATTATGATAGGACCTAATTTGTTAAAGTTAGATCTCACATTGAATAGATTTTGAATGTGTAATTGAAATTTGGCATTTTGTTTGGCCTCTTGTTCTGGTCGTCCATAGAATTATTACTTCATAATTATTGTTTGATGTAAAGTCTGGGTTTATATACTTAAAATATTATGTTTATTGGAAGGAAAATATTCATTATTTTATATATATATATATGTGTAGTATGTACTAATTTTGACACCATTATTAAACAAAAAAAATTCAAATTAGTAGGAGTTGAACTCATGATCAAAAAGTCCTTGTACAAATATAAATTAACTATCAAGGCAAGTACTAAACAAGAGAAATGTTACATTGATGAGAATTGTACCCAATACCTTTTTTGTCGTTAGGTTATGACTTCGTTGACATTATATTTAGAGTTAGAGTCATATCTAGAAGATACATGAGCCGAAAAGAAGAAGAAAATTATTTACTATTGGGCCGGGCCTATGTGAGTTTTTTTATTTTTCAAGTTACTATGTTTGTGATTGTGATGAAATAAACTAATAAAGTAGTAAATTATCAATAAAAAAATTAACTAAATAAAGAAGTAGGTGTTGTATTTAAAGCCAATACTGTAATATTTGGGTGGCTAGTCAAGAATCAAATGACAGATGTTGACAAACTATCTAACTTCTGAATTTATCTTTCATTTTAGACTGGCTAATTAATTATTTTTAATTATATGGTTATTTAAAAATTTAAACGAAGAGATATTTTCAGAAATATATACAATTGATTTCAATTAAAGAAAGATATTTTCAACTTGTACTCTCTCCATTTCAGTAACAGGCCAGTTAAATGAAAGTTATCGTTTTCCTAAAAAAAAAAAGCCAAACCAACTGACCAATTTTAAAACAAAATTTAAAATAAAAAAAGTAATTATGATAACGAATATGACATACTAACATGAATTGAAATATAAGGAACTTGGATCTTATTAGTAAAGAATAAGTCATCTTCTAGAAAAAACTATAAAAACTAGGTCAGCTGGAATTGACCTAATTAAACATAATTTGTGCAGTTCTTAATTAAATAGTGTCATTATCTAAACTCTAATCAATATATCCCGTGCTGCCTGGCAAGCAATCCGGTTCTTCGTTTTAAGATTGAGGGACGACGAAATCAATACAATTTGTTTTTAAAAAAAGATTTAATTAGCTATTTTATATGCCCATTTGATGTTTTCTATATGTTTTAGATTCAAAATTTCTTTTTTAATAATTTCAGAGTAGGAACGGTACAATTGTGGGTAATTGTATCATATAAGTTTTGAAAGACCGAGTCAAATGTTTTTGCTAGTGGAAGATAACATATGAAGAAAATAACATTAGTGCATTTCAATAAAATGTCAACAACGTAATCCAATAAAATTAAATTCAATTTTGTAACTTGCTTATTAACAATAAAACAACTATTATTGCCTAGTACCTACTACCAACCAGTATAATTGCACATCCAACTTAATTAATTTGAATTGGAATAACATAATAATTATACCCAAATTTGACTTTCAAAAATATGTCCAACATTAAAATTATACACAACTACTAGATAAAACATAATTATCTATACACAAATATGTTCAGGATAAATATGAAAACAAGATGGACTACTCACAACTTGTCCATGACAATTTCTCTGATATTGATAATCAAAATAATTTAATCCATGTACGACTAATTCCATTGATTGAATTATAAACTGAAAATTATTGAGACTAAAAATGTCTTACATAAATTGGATAACAAGAATAAGTCATCCTTGTAAGATCTTGGACAATCCCCAACTCTTGAGCTATCGTTTGAGATGAATTGGTCCAAGTCTTATGGGCCTTAGCCCAATACTTCTGAAATCTAAGAAAATTCAAACTAGAACTATTGTATAGTTACGTTGGATATCTTTAAAATCTCAAGTAGAGCTCCAATCAATAAGTTAAAAGATGAAAAATAGATACAACATATGAAAATGCTAAAGAAAAATGAACATGTACTAGGACTACTAAAAACTACTCAAGACCTACTTATACACCGACTCGATTAAAGCTCATTCTAGACTAATTTACTTGGAACTTAAACCATCATCTACACATTCTAAAATTTGACCAGAAAGTCAAATAAATTTGAACAATATTGTTTAACTCAACCCGATTCATTTCCATCCGTTTATGTTGAACTTGGGCTTGCTTTATTGGGCTGAGTTTCTGATGGACATTTATAAGTATACAACTTATAACCATTAATAAGATCAAATGGGTCTGGGCTTATAATTTTGTATTGGGCTAAAGGATGAGAAATGCACCTTTTCGTCCAAATGTACCCGTTAAATTAAATATGATCTGTAACACTTGCAAGTTGCACCATATAACGATTTGGTATAGTACAGAGTGTGCAAGGTCTAGGGAGTATATAAAATTTATGGGTTGGTAAACAAAAGAACAGTGAAGATTAAAACTAACAATTTAAATAAATAGAACTAAGTTTCTCACTGGAACAAAGATGCGCCCATGGCCTAATGGATAAGGCGTCTGACTTCTAATCAGGCGATTGTGGGTTCGAGTCCCACTGGGCGTGACTTTATTCTTTTTCTTTTCCGGCACTAAACCAAACTACTTGAATTTCTGAATTGGGAAATTAACAACGGGCCTGCGCTGCTGCCTAAAGTTGATTTCTGTAATGGACCTAATTATAATACGAGAATAATCGTATTACATACGTATATAAATTTTTATTTTTTCTGTAGATCTGTTACATTTTTTTTTAATACTTTTGTTAAATTCTTTATAACTTCTTTGCTTGTTAAGAAGTTTGTGTAGACAAAAAAAAAAAAAAAATTGCCACGTCGAATGACATGTTAAATTCTTTCAAGTCATAAAATCATCATCTCCATGCAGCTTTGAATTTATGAACCACCAAAAATTTGCAGCTTTACTTTTACGCCGTCCTCAAGTAGAAGAAAATTATAATTAGGCCTATTAAATTTTTCTGAATGGCATTATCCATCATTTATATCCTGAAAAGGTGCCCTGTTTAACTAACTGGTATTGGTCCATATTGTATTTCAATAGGAAATATTTATAATTAAATAACAATAGACACTAAGCTATAATTTTACTATCCTATACTGTATTTATTAAGCGGGGTCCGCAGAATTGGTTGCAATTACGGCTGAAAATACAACTCCTTTTGGGACCACATACTCCAAGAAAAAGGAAATAAAAATCAAAGGCATTTGGTTAAAATAGCAATGACGTAGTATGATTCATCAATGATATGAGCAACGAATTTATGGATTGGTTTTGAGTTCGATGTTCAAAATTTCCAAAATTATTTTTATTAGTTCTGACTGGAATATCGAGATATAATAATAGGTAAGACTTATATCTCCAAAAGCTTATAATAATTTTAAAAAAAAAAATTTCTTTAAAAAAGTTGTTTAATTTTGGTATTTCAGTTTCTGCGATAGAAAAACTAAGCTCACAGCATTTTAGAAAAAGGGTAAGCATTTCTTTTAGCTTCCACTCGGAGCTATAACGAGAAAAGCAAAAGTTTTTGTGAACAAGCTCTTTGAAAATTTGTGATAAATTTAAATGTAGTTTTAAGAGAGAAAAATAGCCGATATGTGTCAAATCAATAATTTTATACGATTTGAATTTTTATCATATTATATTGATTTTATTTAGGTTTGGTGGAGGGCTTGGGTTGATGGGCTTCAATTTGAGGGAAAGAGTTTGGCCTGTCTCACTTGACCCAAATTCACTAGCAAAAATCGATTCAAAAGTATTCTTAAAATCTGTTTCGAGTTCGATTAATAAAATCTTTTTTTTATGACATAACAAACATAATTTGGAAAAATTATAAAAAACTATGATTTGGACACTATTTTTGTTTGGCAACACTGAAAATTCAATTCGAGTTTAAATATTAGATTGAGTTGAAAGAAATTAAGTGAGTTGACTCAACTAGATTGTTTTACAGTTATCTCTTCTTAAAAAGGAAAAAAAAATGATGAATTTGATGCATGATAGATTACATGTAGCGGATATTTGTTAAATACAAAATTTAACCTCGTTTTTTTTGTACATTGGTAAGTTATATTAAAGTTAAACATGTTGATCTCTTATGGATCTGACCTATTTACAGTCCACAAAACAATTGGGTCCATTACTACTGGAATATTAATTACCCATCAAATTGAATGTGAACTCGAACATTCCCAAACACACATTATATTGTGGCTGTGAGACCTATCTTTAATTAACTATACCCCATTGTGATAATGTGATGTGATCAATTCTTTGACTGGATACACGTGTGACGACATTCTTACAAGTTAGTATGATTAATATGTATTTATCAAAAATGTTAAATTTGAATTTAATAAGAAAGGCCCTCATCGAAGAATTGTATCAAACACACATATATTGTGGCTATGGACCCTATTTAATTAACTTCAACAATACATTATATTGTACATTATTGATGAATTTCATTCAACACTAACTTGATATTATCAACACTATGGTCTGGCCCAGTGGATATGTATGTGATTTAATAATGAAATGGAGTCATTTTGACTTGGTTTTCTTTGAAACAAGGCATGAAAGAGAGCCGCTATAAAAAATATTTTGGGGTTATATATGCTGGTCTTGAGTTGAAAATAAAAATTGAATTCTACAAATTTTAATATTTCGTCGTGTTTTACCAGCCTAGTGATAGAAATGTCACATGTTGATCAATTGTTTGTAGACTGAATTCGATTGGGAGAACTTTCATTCATTTTATAGAACATGCATGTGAAGAGAACATGTTCCTTCAATATTTTGAATTTAGAACCAATTGCATAGCTCAAAATTTAATCATTAAAACTATCATTATGCTCTTAAAATAGAAACTACCCTTCGTATATCTAATATTTCTTTCTTTCTTGCCCTCTAATTTCCTCCTTAGTTGCACTCAATACATGTGAAGAATCTTGAACCACATGAAGAAGATATGCTCATGGTGTCACTATAGATGTACTACTATTAAAGCTTAAAACCACTTGTGGTACTATATTACTATAAATGTTTTGGCAATATATTTTGCTATGTACATAAGTATTCAAATAATTTAGAAGTTCCCTCTTTTAGGGGACGAGAAATTGCTAAAGGGGCATCCGTAGTGGGAAGGAATCCAAAAAGTGGACCCTCATTTAAGCTAAAAAAGAACTACCCTAGTAACCATTCTTCATATCAATGCTAGACTCAAAAGTGCTATGGCTTGTAGCCCAAAAAAAAAAAAAATTAATTATGAAAGTTTATGATTTTATTCTTGTACTTTACTTTTTCTCTTGCCATTCATCATTAAAACTCTCATTACTCTCATTTTGGTTTATAATAATGGCAAATAATATTTCCTCTTGTTTGACCCTAAAGCTTCAATTATTTTAGAATCAGGCACTTTAATTATTGTTAGCGCGAGAGTAAATTGAATATCACAAACACACAAATTTATACGCACAATATTGCAGGGATGTCAATGGAACAAATTTTAATTCGATGAACCCTGTCAATTTATTGGGGAAAATGCAAGATATTTTCATGTGTTATGATAAACCTGCACAAAACTACTCTGTGAAACATTTTATTACATAGAACCCACTTGTACTTTTAAAAAATCAGCACGAAACCTCCCAACATATTCAAAACAGGTCGTTTTAGTCTTTCAAATTGGCTTATTTCAAGAAACTATTTTAAAATATTTCACGTGAATTTATAGGGATCAATAAATATTTCAAAATTAGTTTCTTGAGATAAACCGATCTGAATCATCCTATTTTGAACATGTTGGGGTTTCATGGTGATTTTTTAAAAGTACAAGGGAGTTCTATAAAATAAAAATTTCACAAAGTAATTTCGAACAAATTTACCATATAAACAAATGAGAGTATCTTGCATATATCCCCAATTTATTAGGATCTATCGAAATTAACAATTTGAAACTCCAAATTTTCCATAATAGTAATAAAATGTACATATAAGTATACAAACACACACTCATCTATGGCATGCACAAAGAAAATAGACTAGGACTAACTTTTATGTGATTTGTGGCTCTAACCCTAGCATAAATGCCATTTAGTCATTTCATGTATTAGTAACATTTGTCCAGTCTCATTATGATTAATTGCAGTGGAATAATTTCAATTGTGGGCTGGAAAAAGCTGAAAGGGTCTATATATTCCTTTTTACTGCAGCAAATTATTAGTATTACTTTCTTTCTCTTTTTTTCATAATTAATTGATTGAAACAGAGGGGAAAAGATAATGGTTAAGTGTTCGTTTTGGTTATAATTGCCTGCCCAAATGAGGCAATTTCCTATCATAAAGTAACAGCTGTGAGAATCAATTGCCTGATATGACTATTGCTGAAACATAAAGTACCATTCCTTATCAATTCAATTGGAGTAACTTTCTTTCACTTACTTTGGATTAGATTTTTGAAATTCTTCTTTTTTTAAATTTCTTGATGATGGGCATGTATGATTTACGATGTACAATGTACGTGTATATTCTTTAAATGACATGAGTCGTACATATTTATGTATGATCTAAATTAAATGTCAAAATTACAGTCATTATCTTTCATGCCATAATTATGAAAAATCTCTACTATAACATATTAAGGGTGATTTCAAAGATTGAAGAATAGCGGTATTAATATTTAGTTTTTCCTCTCCTTCCTATTTATATAGGATCCATAGTATTTCATGTGGATCATTCATAGAGTTTAATTTTCGTCGAACGATCTATCGAATACTGAATTTGTGTCACAAGTTTACTTAATTTCACACTGATCATTATATATATCACTAAATACCAATCATGAGGAATAACACTAGCTAGTAAACTAAAACAACAATTACTTCATATCATATAAGTTATAACCACCACAATAATAAGGAAGCATTAGGAATTTTAGGCTTTCCTTTATAGAGTGTCTTATTATTGTAACTTAATCATTTTTTCTGCTCAAATTATCTTTTGAAACGGAGCTTAAAACCTTTCTTTTAAAGACTAAATTCGATGTAAGTTGTAATTTTATAACAATTTCAAATTACAAAGTATTCCATTGACAACATATCATGAATGTCATAATTTTATATTTTTTCCAGAACCTGTCAAACGTGAATAAGTTTTTGGTTTAAATTTGTAACAAGTGTAAGAGAATATTAAGTTTGGCATTCAATACATGACATGAAATGTTATTGTTAAAAAGTTAGATAGAACATATAATCATGGCAATGTTGCTTTAGAAATTCTGAGATTAAGAAGCCCTTATTTGAGTTTTTGACCGGCAAGTAGCTGAAAAGATATAAGGCAAAAGGGGCCCAAAGTAGAGGAGAAGTACACTTTTAGAAGGTTGGCCATTTAAATGAAAAGTTTCCAGTGTGCTAGCTACCTAGCTAGCTAGTGAAAATGTATCATGTAACTACTTTTTATTTTATTTTGAAACTTTGCTTAAAATCCCATTGGAGAGAAAACATAAAAAATAATACGGATTAATGTTTCTTAAAACCATCATTGTAAACTAATTTTATGGTATTACATATACAAACAACCTCGACTTACTCTACAAATTTTCGCGACACTCCAAGTATAATTGGGTAATTTTACCCAATATCTTGGGTACTTTTCTATGATTTCTATGAATCATGTCTTTAATTAGTCCTTTGAACAAGGAAAAAAGTACATTGAATTGCAACATTTAGACTTCTTGTATAACATCCCAAACTCCCAAACTCCCAATCTACTACTAACTAAATTGATTCATAAACTAGCGCTGGGCGCGAGTCGGGTATTGGATATTTCGGGTCGGGTACCCGATCCTGCGGGTATTGAATTTTCACACCCAAAACCCGACCCGATCTGGCGGGTACGTACCCGAAATTTTCGGGTATTTCGAATTTTGGGTTTCGGGTACCCGAAATTTCACTTTTTTTTTTTTTTAATATATATGTAAATGTACAAGAAATCTTTTTTTTTAACATATATGTGTGTAAAATTGTAAAATAAATGAATTCAAACATTGAATTGTACACAATAACTTCAAAACAAATACAACACAAATGTCTCAAGGCTTCAACAATATTACAATCAAAGATTCCTAAACAAAACACAACATACAAGTATTAAGTCTTCAACATTCAACAATATTACAATCAAACTCCAAGCATCAAAATATCACAATCAAATTAAAAGTTACAATAGACACAAATATAATAAATTGGGTCAATTTTTTTTTATTCAATACCCGAACAGGTCCCTAAATACCCGTTCGGGTGTAAATGTAATACCCAAAACCCGACCCGAATATATATTTCGGGTCAAAAAACCCGTTTTTCAGTCCCAAACGGGAAATATCCGATCGGGTCGGGACGGGTCCCAAAAAACCCAACCCAAACGCCCATCCCTATCATAAAAACAACAACAAAAATTTAAATTTTTTTTTATCATAAAATAGAAATAAATATTCTAAAACAATAATTAAGATCCACATATGCCTAAAAAAAGCACAATTTGAGGAGCCAAACTTCAAATTTCCCATTACCTCCTCTTTACTTAAGTATTGTGCATATGACCCCATTAATAATCCATGCGCAGGAGCTATCATCTTAAAACAGTTAAAGTAGGCTTTAATCGATTCCTTTATTCTCATAATTATGTAGACTATAAACTGAAAATTGTCAGTGGTCCCTAACAAAGAATATCAATTAACATAGCAACTTGATAAAAAAAAATAAAAAAAATTAGGCAATTTCCAAAATGAAAATAAAGACGAACCAATGAACTTATATATTCGTGTTTGTTTTTATTTTATTCATCATTTTACGTTAGTTCTCTAAGTGGTAAAATTTAATGTGACTATTGGTAAGTTCGGTTAAAATGTAACACTTGAAGGACTCGAGACACATTCGTATCTTATTTTAGTTCGAAATTACCAATTGTATTGTCGTATTATCTAAGTTTTATTTTGAATTAATTTACTTCAATTTTCATTCCTAACACCACATAATTAGTATCCAAGGCAAAGAAAATTGATTGATCTAGTTGGTAAAGTAGCGAATTGCAATATTCGGAAAGCTTAAATAGTTAAATATATATATTGCTATAAGCAATAATTCTGATACAAGATTTGTAAATACAATGTAAGTCCTCGATAAGGCATTTGGGAATGTGGTATATATACCATAATCAAAATTAGGGTAACCTCTTCCCGTCTACTTCTTTTTTTTTTTTTTTTATCATCAACAAAGAAGTTATTGTTCTTCAAATACTATTAATCATTTAATTTGCATTGAAGAAGATGCTATTTTCAAAGTAGTCATCAAATTAAAGATCATTTTCATGTGTGAGGGGTTATGGACCATACAGTTGGATCCATCTAGGATTCATTAAGAAGAAAATGAAATTATTGTGGAATTTATTTGTAAGGCATGGCATCTTCATGGAAAATGATGGTGGCCAAATTTTTCTAGATAATAATTAAATATTAGGCCTAGCTAGCTAGTTCATTAAATATAAGATTGAGATAATATATTTTTGTCATAGCAAGTAATAACTAATACATGATAATTACGGACATAAAAGGAATGTTGAATTGTTCTTGTTACAACTCCAACTCGATTTTCACCATTTTGGAAAATGTTTACAAAATTTGAATTTTTCTCCTTTCTTATATATTATTTTATTTGTACCAATTATTAGAATCATAAACTGACACACACACATATATATATATATGTGTAGTAAATAAAGTTAGCCACGTTTCCTACAACAATTTTTCATGTGTCAAATCTCAAATGTGTCTTATGCAACTTTTAGATGTTGTAAAACATCTGAAATGGCAATACTCTAAAAAAAGATACACTCCAGATGTTAATAAATCCAAAATCTATTCTTAGACATATTTGTTTTTCCCCACACGCACATATGTGTGTTTATAAAAAAACAATTTTGAATTACTTTGAGGCCACGTGGATGTCTGGTGTATATGAGAAATTAGCAAATTAACAAATATGCATTGTCCTTGGAAGAATTTGAAAATTTGAACTTTTGAAACAAAATTTAATATTGTTAAGTTGTGTACTTTAATTAAGAAGTTGTATGGTATAACTAAGGAAAACAACCTACCGGTTTTATCATATCACATGATATGGTTAACTTCTATCAAAGAATAGATCAATTTATATGCTCCAAATGTAAATTCAATTCGTCCCAAATAGGAAATAGATCTACGATAATTTTTTCTTACCATCGCAATTCGCAATGTGTTTTTCTTTTAATTAAATGATCTGTTTTTATTTCTTTTTAATTAATGATGGACTACAATTTTCAATAGATTTGAAATCAATTAACAAGAAAACAATCAATAAAGTAAATTAGGTCAGAACAAGCTCTACTCCGATCCAATAATTCCCAAACATAACCTATAGATCCAAAATCCACAAAAAGAAAAAGGAAAAAATAATAAATGGAACTCTCATTCTATAATTAGATGCAGATGATCCGGGCTGCAAAGCAAAAGGGTCGCCAAAATTTGTACTATATTCTTAAATATTGGACCATATATATAGTTCTTCTTCATCAAAAAAATAAAATATTGGACTATAGTTCTAATTTAAATGAAATCTTAAAAGACCAACATCCTCGCAAGTGTCCCATTCTCCGAAAACCCACGACCACTCTCTTATTAAATTAATGAATAAAATAATGTATCAATCCGATATAATTAAGATTTCTTGGTCCCCCATTTACCCAGCTAGAAAAGATACATCATGCATTTAAATAAACTTAGAAATATAAAATATATTAAGTGAAATTATTAGATGATGGCTAGGAGCTTACACATAATGCTCTATGCAATCATATTATTGTTATATTATAACCTCTCATCAAAGACCACTCTGACTAAAATTAGCATTCTTAGCCATTGTTTGCTCTAAGTGGGGATATATATTACTAGTATTTACAATTACAGTATAAAAATACAGAAAAAAAAAACTAAATTTCGAAAAAGGGGTTAAATGGACTTACTCATGAGTAACAAGACAATATTTATATATATATATATATATATATATATATATATATATATATATATATATATATATATATATATATATATATATATATTATGATTGGTCGATCATCCAAAAATATTATATTCAGTTTAGAATTTTAAATAGAGGTAGATTCTTGTTTTTAACATCTCTTAAAAGGAAAGTATGTAGAGAAAAGAACAAGGAAGAGGGGGAAAAACAAATCATATTTTTAGATAAACAAGTGAATTTTTTTTTTTAACACAATAAGCAATGTTGAATAGGACACGAAAAGATGATTGATAGGTCTAGAGGGCCACTAAATCAAATATCATGTGTGTTTGTTCATTGCAAGGTCTAGGGGGAGCATCATGGATTGTATGACCCAAAAATTAGAAGAGAAGGGTTGAAAAAAAAGATAAAGAAAAAGATCTGAAAAAGTGAAAAAGAAAATGAAAAATTAATAACAAGCTGTTGGTGGCCTAAAAAGACTGATTTTTTGCATTGTAAAAAGGTACAAAATACAAAGAATATCATTCCAAAATCCCTATAAAAGAACATGAAAACTTATAAAGAGAATCATGAGAAATATATGTCTAGGAGAAAACAAAAACCCATAAATCTCAATATAATAGAAGGGAATTGAAGTAAATTAATTAAAGGAACAAAGTCAGCTGCTCGAGGAAGAAAAAGAGGAAAGAAGGACCCAAAGAGCACTCAAATCTAAAGAGGGATTGTTTTGTGCTCATTATCCCAAAGGGAATTAAGGGGTAAACTAACGTAGTTTTAGGTAGGTGCCCAATACCATTCCTTCTGGTCCAACTTTTTAAAACCAATGAGAACTCAATCTAACATCATTTAAATATGTTAAAAAAATATGTAAATTATTTTGTACATGTGTTGCACTACGTAACATGCTACATAGATCAATGTAATTGTTATATGTACAATGAGATTCCAATCAACCATGTTTTGGCTCATGTTCTAAAAGATGTAGGATCGAAAGACATTTTCAAGAAAATATAGGTGATATGAATTTTGAGTTCACATGTAATCATTATATTGGCAGGCTACACAACACTTGCATGGTGCAACAAATGCACAAAATCATTTACATATTTCATACCAAGTCCAATTTTCTACGGATTAATGGTATGATATTCATAATGTTCAATTTACCTCCCTTTGATTTGAAAAAAAACACTTTACACCCCCCCCCCCCCCCCCCCTCCTAATTTTGTAAAAGTTTTACACAGCCTCCCTGACATTTTTATATGTGGCACTTTAACCCCATGTGTTATGATAATGTGGCATTTTATCCCTCTTGTTATAATAAATATGTCCTCTGTGTTATGATAAATGTGACAATTTATGTTATAAAATACTTTTCATGCTCACTCTCTATTTCGGCAAGTGAGTTACACTCTCCGGTTGAAATGGGTAAACTACTTCTTTAATTTTTTTACATGGGGTATATTGCTCTTTTTTCAAATTACAGGGGGTGAATTGCCATTAATTCAGAAGAAAAATTTGGGTTTGGTATGAAAGTTGCAACAAAAACTTAAACTGTTATATGAAATTTACATTTTCGTGTTCAGTGGTATCAAAATTGCAAGTTGACCTGTCATGCCGTAAAAAAAAAAAACAAATTTCCCCAATTGAAAAGGTAGAAATTGGAATAGAGCTCATGAGGATTTCATGTCCCTCAATTTTACCTATATTTATTTTTAACTGAACCCTCCTTTTTTTTTTTCTCTCGTGTTTTCCTTCTACCTTTGTTGCCCATTAAAGAATGAAAATGGCAGATTACCAATCATAAAGTACCCCTCTATAGGCAACACCCATCATTACTCCCAACAATCCTTTTCACCCTTACAAAGCTCACCTTCTAAGATTCATAATATTCCTCTCCTTCCTTTTAAATATCACTCTCTTTATAATTAAAATTACAGCCAAACACTTTTCATCTTTTCACTTATGATGGATCCTTCCTCTACAAACTCTGTAAATGGCTTCTACAATTTCTTAACAAGAGGAATAGATGACCTTGAACGTGTCTTTTTGTCAAACAACTTCATGTCAATTCAATTTCTCCAAAGAGTCTTGTCCCTTTTAAGATCTTTTCACTCTCAATTAACCCTTTTGGTTCAAAAGCTTCATTTACCCGTGGGTGAAAAATGGCTTGATGAATACATGGACGAAAGTTCAAAACTTTGGGAAGTTTGTCATGTTCTTAAAGCTGGGATTTTAGGCCTGGAAAATTATTACTCTTCGGGCCTTAACATAACTTCCTCACTCGAAAGCCATCGCCATTTAAGCCCACAGCTTTCGAGACAGGTAATAAGAAATAGATAAAGATCAGATTTTTATTTCTGGATATTTAATTTTTTTTTTTTTACATTTTGTTAATGGGATTTTTGTTTAAAACAGGTTATTCGGGCTATATCAGGTTGCAGAAGAGAAGCTGTGGGGTTAGAGCAAGAGAATAGGTCTTTAATGGAAACAAGAATTGACCCCCTTTCTTTGAAATTTGATGAACAAGTATCTGTTGAATCGAAACTGAATGGATTTAATGGGTTCAGGGGAGTTCTATATGCAATGAGAAATGTTAGTTCACTTTTGCTAATGATTTTGCTGTATGGATTGGTTCATTCTTGGCCCGAATCTAATTTTTCGAGAAATGGATGTGAAGAAGGGTGTTTGTGCTTTGGATCAGCTTTTATGATATCAACAGCAAGGCTGCAGCAGAGGGTGGAATCTGAGATGAATGGAATAGCGGGCCGGGCCGGGATTTTGTTGTATGAATTTAGGAGATCAAAAGTTGCTATGGATGAATTGAGGGTAGAAATTGAGAGGAGACAATCACAAGGGATTGTGGAGTGGGAATCAGAAGTTGGGATTAGAGAAAGAGTTGAAAATTTGAAGGGGTGTTTTGGGGTTTTGAGAGGTGGGACTGAGAATATCATTGGGCAACTTGATGATTTTTTTGATGAAATTGTTGAAGGGAGGAAGAAGCTCTTGGATTTCTGCAGTCATAGGTAGAAATTTTAATTCAAGAAATGGGAAAAAAAAATGGAAATACCCCAAAAGTTTAGGGAAAATTAGGTTGAATGTAAGTTTTTACTTTTTTTTTTTTTTTTTTTTGTGAGATGAAAATCAAAATTAAGCTAATCGATAGTCGATTCGACTTCTTCAGTTTGATCGGTGAAAACTCTGATGATTTCAATTTTTTATACATAACAAACTTGGTTTAAACGACATTTATTACTATTTGAAGCGAATTTTCTTTGAGAATTGAAAATCAAATTAAGCTATCGATAATCTGTTCGGATTTAATTTGATCAATAAAAACTCATTTGATCATTTGAAATTAGTTTGTTAAACATGATTTCAATGTGTCATTCGAGTTTATTCATCGAGGGTAACGTGATTTTTTTTTTCACATAATCAAGCATGAGAAACCAATGGCCACAAAAAATGAAAGAGATAAAGCCAAAGTAAAAAAAAAGGAAGGGAACATGATAATATGATATGACACGAAAAAGTTGTAATGCAAAAGAGCCAGAATTTAACCAAAAAAAAATAAAAAAAGTAAAGAACCAGATTTTAACCAAGCATAAAGTAGAACCTCTCCTGTCTTCCCAAAAAAGTAAACAGTAAAAAAAAGAAAAAGAAGAAAAATAAAGAAATAATATAAAAAAAGGAATGGAAACTTCTCTTATTACTCAAACAGAGGAAACACCCAGGTCAAATCTTGATATTTTATTTGAATTGAATAATTTATTTCCAATATTTTAATTACTGCAAAAATCATTTGTTTCTGCTGCTGCTCCTTGAGTATTGGCAGACTTTGGTGGCTGTAAGAACAACTGACCATGATTATTATTACAGTATATGTAAGAAGAAGAATTAATGATGAAAGTGGAGGCTTTGCTTTGCTTTGAGAAGTGTTATTAGAATCCTGGATTTTGCTTTAATGTCAAAAGAATATATCTATATATGCCTTTTTTGCAGTATGTGAAGCTTTTTGTCTGATTTGAAAGCAATGGACATGACCATGAAATATGTTTCTCAACTCAAATAATACCCTTCCCATCCTCACATCTCTCTCAAACACCAAACATGTGATTAAGTTCATGTCAAAGCATCCATTGAGTTTGAATAATTTCAGATTTTTATTTTTATTTTGTTATTAGGAAAAAAAAAATACTTCCTCCGTCCCAATTATTTTTATTCCTTGGTATAGTTGACCAGTCAACTTGACTAAATTTATAAAAATTATAATATATAATTTAATTAATATATTTCATTAATAAGTTAATAATATCATATAACACCATATATATTTATATTTAAAAGGTTTAATACTCCATAAATATGAATAATTTAATATGATAAGTCACTTAAAAGATTGAAAAGTTTGACCGGATACTGTAGCAAAGAGAGCAAAATAAATGGGACGAAGGGAGTACTTATCATTTCATATGTGTGGCGTAAAACCCTTTGAAATAGGGCCTAAGAAATTCTGGAAATCAATTATCGAGTAACTTGTACAAATATCAATAGAAAGATTAGATGACTTGATCAAGCCATTTTCTTCCCCCTTTTGTGGGGAGGACAATAAAATAGCATGACAATATAAAACAATTTAGAGACTCTTTCTAACCGGATCTCATGCGTTTTGTCCCTACCCATAAATTCATGCCTTGCCTGCCTTAAGTAATTTTCCTTAACTATAATTACTAATAAAAAAAATACTTCTATTTGAGAAATATATGATGAGTCAAAATTATATAACAAAGTAATAGCTGCAAATAATGCTTGTTGCTGGTGGTTTTGGCAACATATTCTTTTTCCCCCTAACCCAGTTATATCATATTGTTTTGTATGATGAACATACAATTAAAAATAAATTAACCAGAATAAGACGTGGGCCGAAATTTCATAACTTCAATGTTTTAGTCCTAAATTTGTCCTTAGGGTATTTATATTATTTATTTATTTATGACTAATTAGTTTTGTAATTAAAAAATAAAAAACCTAAAGTGAAGAAGGTCATAAATATAAATTAAATAGTAGTATAAAATAACAGGGCTTAAGTTTTGATCCTAATCCAAAAAAGCAACTAATTAAGTAGAAAATTGCAAAAACGCTTCTACAAGAAACGTGGGAACGGAATCCTCCCTTAACGTTGAAGTCTACAAAGCCAATAGCTGCAGTACCTTCTGATTTCTTTCTGAATAACAATGGATGAATCATTCTCTCTCTCCAATTGGGATTACTTCGTTTTTCTTCTCCTTCGTCCTATACTCGCTATTCTGTTTACCCTCTTCTCAATCCTCATCGGTGAGCCTCTCTCTCTCTCTCTTGATCTAGGTTGTGAAAAGGGAATTACCTAATAACAAACAATTTTGCCATTTTTATTCATGTTCTTAATCTGGGTATGCTGAAATTTTAACTAAAAGAGTAGACTAGTTTATGGATTTTCTGCAAATTGGCCTAATGTTTCTTTGTGTGCAATCTTTGATGCTGCAATTATGATTTTGTAGAGATTTTTTAATCTGGGATTTGGGGGGGGTGGGGGGGGGGGGGGGTGGGGGGGGGGGGGGGTGGGGGGGGGGGGGGGTGGGGGGGGGGGGGGGTGGGGGGGGGGGGGGGTGGGGGGGGGGGGGGGTGGGGGGGGGGGGGGGTGGGGGGGGGGGGGGGTGGGGGGGGGGGGGGGTGGGGGGGGGGGGGGGTGGGGGGGGGGGGGGGTGGGGGGGGGGGGGGGTGGGGGGGGGGGGGGGTGGGGGGGGGGGGGGGTGGGGGGGGGGGGGGGTGGGGGGGGGGGGGGGTGGGGGGGGGGGGGGGTGGGGGGGGGGGGGGGTGGGGGGGGGGGGGGGTGGGGGGGGGGGGGGGTGGGGGGGGGGGGGGGTGGGGGGGGGGGGGGGTGGGGGGGGGGGGGGGTGGGGGGGGGGGGGGGTGGGGGGGGGGGGGGGTGGGGGGGGGGGGGGGTGGGGGGGGGGGGGGGTGGGGGGGGGGGGGGGTGGGGGGGGGGGGGGGTGGGGGGGGGGGGGGGTGGGGGGGGGGGTAATGGGGTCATATGCACAATACTTAAGTAAAGAGGAGGTAATGGGAAATTTGAAGTTTGGCTCATCAAATTGTGCTTTTTTTAGGCATATGTGGATCTTAATTATTGTTTTAGAATATTTATTTCTATTTTATGATAAAAAAAAAATTTAAATTTTTGTTGTTGTTTATGTCTTTATGAATCAATTTAGTTAGTAGTAGATTGGGAGTTTGGGATGTTATACAAGAAGTCTAAATGTTGCAATTCAATGTACTTTTATCCTTGTTCAAAGGACTAATTAAAGACATGATTCATAGAAATCATAGAAAAGTACCCAAGATATTGGGTAAAATTACCGAATTATATTTGGAGTGTCGCGAAAATTTGTAGAGTAAGTCGAGGTTGTTTGTATATGAAATACCATAAAATTAGTTTACAATGATGGTTTTTAAGAAACATTAATCCGTATTATTTTTTATGTTTTCTCTCCAATGGGGATTTTAAGCAAAGTTTCAAAATAAAATAAAAAGTAGTTACATGATACATTTTCACTAGCTAGCTAGGTAGCTAGCACACTGGAAACTTTTCATTTAAATGGCCAACCTTCTAAAAGTGTACTTCTCCTCTACTTTGGGCCCCTTTTGCCTTATATCTTTTCAGCTACTTGCTGGTCAAAAACTCAAATAAGGGCTTCTTGTTAATCTCAGAATTTTTAAAGCAACATTGCCATGATTATATGTTCTATCTAACTTTTTAACAATAACATTTCATGTTATGTATTGAATGCCAAACTTAATATTCTCTTACACTTGTTACAAATTTAAACCAAAAAATTATTCACGTTTGACGGGTCCTGGAAAAGATATAATATTATGACATTCATGATATGTTGTCAATGGAATACTTTGTAATTTGAAATTGTTATAAAATTACAACTTACATCGAATTTAGTCTTTAAAAGAAAGGTTTTAAGCTCCGTTTCAAAAGATAATTTGAGCAGAAAAAATGATTACGTTACAATAATAAGACACTCTATAAAGGAAAGCCTAAAATTCCTAATGCTTCCTTATTATTGTGGTGGTTATAACTTATATGATATGAAGTAATTGTTGTTTTAGTTTACTAGTGTTATTCCTCATGATTGGTATTTAGTGATATATATAATGATTAGCGTGAAATTAAGTAAACTTGTGACACAAATTCAGTATTCGATAGATCGTTCGACGAAAATTAAACTCTATGAATGATCCACATGAAATACTATGGATCCTATATAAATAGGAAGGAGAGGAAAAACTAAATATTAATACCGCTATTCTTCAATCTTTGAAATCACCCTTAATATGTTATAGTAGAGATTTTTCATAATTATGGCATGAAAGATAATGACTGTAATTTTGACATTTAATTTAGATCATACATAAATATGTACGACTCATGTCATTTAAAGAATATACACGTACATTGTACATCGTAAATCATGGAAAATTCTTACATAGACCAGGTCTATGAGCTTAGTGGTAGACCTTGTGGTTGTAAATGCACCACATAATACATTTTGATGATGTCATGCTCTCACAATGTATGATGTGGTGCATTTACAACCACAAGGTCTATGAAAAACTCATAGACCAGGTCTATGCAAGAATTTTCCGTAAATCATACATGCCCATCATCAAGAAATTTAAAAAAAGAAGAATTTCAAAAATCTAATCCAAAGTAAGTGAAAGAAAGTTACTCCAATTGAATTGATAAGGAATGGTACTTTATGTTTCAGCAATAGTCATATCAGGCAATTGATTCTCACAGCTGTTACTTTATGATAGGAAATTGCCTCATTTGGGCAGGCAATTATAACCAAAACGAACACTTAACCATTATCTTTTCCCCTCTGTTTCAATCAATTAATTATGAAAAAAAGAGAAAGAAAGTAATACTAATAATTTGCTGCAGTAAAAAGGAATATATAGACCCTTTCAGCTTTTTCCAGCCCACAATTGAAATTATTCCACTGCAATTAATCATAATGAGACTGGACAAATGTTACTAATACATGAAATGACTAAATGGCATTTATGCTAGGGTTAGAGCCACAAATCACATAAAAGTTAGTCCTAGTCTATTTTCTTTGTGCATGCCATAGATGAGTGTGTGTTTGTATACTTATATGTACATTTTATTACTATTATGGAAAATTTGGAGTTTCAAATTGTTAATTTCGATAGATCCTAATAAATTGGGGATATATGCAAGATACTCTCATTTGTTTATATGGTAAATTTGTTCGAAATTACTTTGTGAAATTTTTATTTTATAGAACTCCCTTGTACTTTTAAAAAGTCACCATGAAACCCCAACATGTTCAAAATAGGATGATTCAGATCGGTTTATCTCAAGAAACTAATTTTGAAATATTTATTGATCCCTACAACTTCACGTGAAATATTTTAAAATAGTTTCTTGAAATAAGCCAATTTGAAAGACTAAAACGACCTGTTTTGAATATGTTGGGAGGTTTCGTGCTGATTTTTTAAAAGTACAAGTGGGTTCTATGTAATAAAATGTTTCACAGAGTAGTTTTGTGCAGGTTTATCATAACACATGAAAATATCTTGCATTTTCCCCAATAAATTGACAGGGTTCATCGAATTAAAATTTGTTCCATTGACATCCCTGCAATATTGTGCGTATAAATTTGTGTGTTTGTGATATTCAATTTACTCTCGCGCTAACAATAATTAAAGTGCCTGATTCTAAAATAATTGAAGCTTTAGGGTCAAACAAGAGGAAATATTATTTGCCATTATTATAAACCAAAATGAGAGTAATGAGAGTTTTAATGATGAATGGCAAGAGAAAAAGTAAGGTACAAGAATAAAATCATAAACTTTCATAATTAATTTTTTTTTTTTTTTGGGCTACAAGCCATAGCACTTTTGAGTCTAGCATTGATATGAAGAATGGTTACTAGGGTAGTTCTTTTTTAGCTTAAATGAGGGTCCACTTTTTGGATTCCTTCCCACTACGGATGCCCCTTTAGCAATTTCTCGTCCCCTAAAAGAGGGAACTTCTAAATTATTTGAATACTTATGTACATAGCAAAATATATTGCCAAAACATTTATAGTAATATAGTACCACAAGTGGTTTTAAGCTTTAATAGTAGTACATCTATAGTGACACCATGAGCATATCTTCTTCATGTGGTTCAAGATTCTTCACATGTATTGAGTGCAACTAAGGAGGAAATTAGAGGGCAAGAAAGAAAGAAATATTAGATATACGAAGGGTAGTTTCTATTTTAAGAGCATAATGATAGTTTTAATGATTAAATTTTGAGCTATGCAATTGGTTCTAAATTCAAAATATTGAAGGAACATGTTCTCTTCACATGCATGTTCTATAAAATGAATGAAAGTTCTCCCAATCGAATTCAGTCTACAAACAATTGATCAACATGTGACATTTCTATCACTAGGCTGGTAAAACACGACGAAATATTAAAATTTGTAGAATTCAATTTTTATTTTCAACTCAAGACCAGCATATATAACCCCAAAATATTTTTTATAGCGGCTCTCTTTCATGCCTTGTTTCAAAGAAAACCAAGTCAAAATGACTCCATTTCATTATTAAATCACATACATATCCACTGGGCCAGACCATAGTGTTGATAATATCAAGTTAGTGTTGAATGAAATTCATCAATAATGTACAATATAATGTATTGTTGAAGTTAATCAAATAGGGTCCATAGCCACAATATATGTGTGATAAAATTCTTCGATGAGGGCCTTTCTTATTAAATTCAAATTTAACATTTTTCATAAATGCATATTAATCATACTAACTTGTAAGAATGTCGTCACACGTGTATCCAGTCAAAGAATTGATCACATCACATTATCACAATGGGGTATAGTTAATTAAAGATAGGTCTCACAGCCACAATATAATGTGTGTTTGGGAATGTTCGAGTTCACATTCAATTTGATGGGTAATTAATATTCCAGTAGTAATGGACCCAATTGATTTGTGGACTGTAAATAGGTCAGATCCATAAGAGATCAACATGTTTAACTTTAATATAACTTACCAATGTACAAAAAAAACGAGGTTAAATTTTGTATTTAACAAATATCCGCTACATGTAATCTATCATGCATCAAATTCATCATTTTTTTTTTCCTTTTTAAGAAGAGATAACTGTAAAACAATCTAGTTGAGTCAACTCACTTAATTTCTTTCAACTCAATCTAATATTTAAACTCGAATTGAATTTTCAGTGTTGCCAAACAAAAATAGTGTCCAAATCATAGTTTTTTATAATTTTTCCAAATTATGTTTGTTATGTCATAAAAAAAAGATTTTATTAATCGAACTCGAAACAGATTTTAAGAATACTTTTGAATCGATTTTTGCTAGTGAATTTGGGTCAAGTGAGACAGGCCAAACTCTTTCCCTCAAATTGAAGCCCATCAACCCAAGCCCTCCACCAAACCTAAATAAAATCAATATAATATGATAAAAATTCAAATCGTATAAAATTATTGATTTGACACATATCGGCTATTTTTCTCTCTTAAAACTACATTTAAATTTATCACAAATTTTCAAAGAGCTTGTTCACAAAAACTTTTGCTTTTCTCGTTATAGCTCCGAGTGGAAGCTAAAAGAAATGCTTACCCTTTTTCTAAAATGCTGTGAGCTTAGTTTTTCTATCGCAGAAACTGAAATACCAAAATTAAACAACTTTTTTAAAGAAAAATTTTTTTAAAAAATTATTATAAGCTTTTGGAGATATAAGTCTTACCTATTATTATATCTCGATATTCCAGTCAGAACTAATAAAAATAATTTTGGAAATTTTGAACATCGAACTCAAAACCAATCCATAAATTCGTTGCTCATATCATTGATGAATCATACTACGTCATTGCTATTTTAACCAAATGCCTTTGATTTTTATTTCCTTTTTCTTGGAGTATGTGGTCCCAAAAGGAGTTGTATTTTCAGCCGTAATTGCAACCAATTCTGCGGACCCCGCTTAATAAATACAGTATAGGATAGTAAAATTATAGCTTAGTGTCTATTGTTATTTAATTATAAACTAGCTTATACTCGTGCTATGCACAACTTATTGAATTTAAGCAAGATATATGTTTTTATTTAGTTAGATAAATTCTGAAATTTTGAAAAATATTCTTTTAAAGTTTAACAAAATGCACCAATCTTATACTAAAATTTTGATCAATCATATACTTCTGTATTTCACATGGTCATGTTAATGGTTAATTTTTTTTGTCTATGAGGTAAAGCAAAACACATTGAAATATCAATTTCCTAAATATGGATAAGCCAATACTCCAAACTTTGCCTATATCATAAATCAATAGTTATATTGGCAAAGTTTGGAGTATTTACTTGCCTCTGATAAAAAATATTGATGAACATATTTTAAAACTCTCAAATTTTCAGGAAATAGCATTTTGGATACTATCATTAGTTTCTGGATTATGATATAATATGGTTATTATATTTAAAAATTGACAATTAATACGGTGCTACATCCTAGAATAATCTTAAGTTGCATGAGTAATAATATATATAGGTCAAATTATTAGATGTATTTTAACGTAATGTGTATTCCACATATAACCTTGAGTATATGTATTCTTCAAACTCATCAATATAAAGGATAAACTTCTTGAAGTGGGGTACTTTATGAGATAATTGGATCAAAGGTCATGATTTTAAGATAATTTGAATTCAATTAACTAATTCATATTTTAAAATGTAAATAAACACTGCTTTATAATATAATTATGGCTAATAGAATTATAAAGATCAGTTAAAATGGATTGACATTGAAAATTCGGAAGAAATAATTTAAGTCAAAATAAACTTTTTTCTTGAATAAGAAAATGGACATTAAAAGTGAACAAATTTGTTTTCTGTTTCCTTTTTATCCTTCTATGTCGGGAATTATATGGTTGCATACTACAAAATCATTTTGATATAAGAAAATGGGAGAATTATGTGGCTAGCCTAAGTTCTTATAGTGATAAAGATGTTCATATAATATGTCAGGTCATGCTTCAAAGTGATTTAAGTTAGTTAACGATCTGCATTCAGAAATCACAATCTTATGATATCTAGGGTGGAGTAATATATTAGGTTGTGCTTCGAAATGAATAATGTCAGTATATGACATGAATTTAGTAGTAATCAGAATCTTATAATAGTTGGAGTATTACCCTAGGTACATAGACTATACTTTATAATAAGGCATAATCCTTGAGACAAACTAAAAATGGATAGCTAAAATGTTTACAAAAAAAATATCAAATATAAATGAGCTTTTCTCTGTAAACATGTTTAAAAATTATGATAAACACAAACCAAAAAATAACATAATTTAAAATCACTTCAAACTGTAATAAAAACAGAATTAGAAAAAATACCGCAGCATAAATAATAATAGGAATAATGAAGATTTGAGACAACTAAAATTATTAAATTATATCATAGTAAAATTTAAAATGGCAAAGGTGTAATAAAATTAAAACATCAGATGTGATTAATGAACAACTTAAAGTAGTGGGATAAATAATGAAAAAAAAAATTAAACCTTACAATTTTGAAAATAATAATAGAAAACATAAAAAGATGTCATATAATAAGCCCAATAAAAAAAAGTGCTTAATTTGTTCATAGCAATAAAAAATACAAAAGCACGCAGATGTGATAGAAATTAAACAGAAAATAAAACAAAATTAGAAGTCACCTCAAACTATAACCAAAAAAATATTAATATTGAAAAGATTAACGACACTTAAATAGTAGTTGGAATAATGAATATTTAAGACAATTAAAATAGGACTAATGAATACTTTAGAATATTGGAATGAGAAAAAAAACCTTACAATTTTGAAAATAATAATCAAATATAAGGCTAAAATCCATATGAACATAAAATTGCATGGAGCCCTGCAATTGAAACATCATAGTAAAAATTAAGATGACAAAAGTGGTCATAAAAATGAAATACCAGACATGATTAATGAATACTTTAGAATAGCAAAAGAAAAAAAGGGAAATAAATAAATAAATAAATAAAACATTACATTTTTGAAAAATAATATCAAGTATAAGGCTAAAACCCATATGAACAAAAAGTTGCATGGACGCCTGCAATTGAAGAAATTTTAAGAAGAAAAAGTTATCATGTATCATTAAACAATGAATTGTCTAATACATGAAACCGAGAATAAAACTTATGTTGAATTAAGTTAAAGAAACATGAGATCAAATTCATAAGATATATACGAAACAGGCAAACAAATGAAAGATTTACCTTTACGGATGAGAGGAACTCATCACAAAAGCAAAAATGTACCAAATTTTGATAACAATATATTTCAGAGTATAATCGAGAGATGAAGGTGAAGTTTAAGCATTACAGACATAGATGGAGATTTCTTATATATACTATAGTGCAAACGTATTCTAAATACGGTAAAGATTTCACATTTGAATTGATATAAGGATATTATTAGCATAATATTAGCAATCTCTAATAAAATAGAGATTTCTTATAAATACTATTGTGCAAACGTTTTATAAATACGGTAAAGATTTCAAATTTGAATTGATTGACTTAACATAAGGATATTATTACCATAATATTAGCAATCTCTAATAAATTACTATATAATATTGAATCTTAATTATTGGAAACGGATTATTAGGTTGAAACTAATTAAATTACCATATTGAATGCTAGCATGTATTACACCTTATTTTCAACCAATCACATTTTTTAGAAAAATAAAATAAATCAAAATTACCAGAATTTAGTATTGAGTCCAAATTGCAGGATTTTGGTCAAAGACCATTCTCCTATATTGTTATTTAATTATAAATATTTCCTATTGAAATACAATATGGACCAATACCAGTTAGTTAAACAGGGCACCTTTTCAGGATATAAATGATGGATAATGCCATTCAGAAAAATTTAATAGGCCTAATTATAATTTTCTTCTACTTGAGGACGGCGTAAAAGTAAAGCTGCAAATTTTTGGTGGTTCATAAATTCAAAGCTGCATGGAGATGATGATTTTATGACTTGAAAGAATTTAACATGTCATTCGACGTGGCAATTTTTTTTTTTTTTTTTTGTCTACACAAACTTCTTAACAAGCAAAGAAGTTATAAAGAATTTAACAAAAGTATTAAAAAAAAATGTAACAGATCTACAGAAAAAATAAAAATTTATATACGTATGTAATACGATTATTCTCGTATTATAATTAGGTCCATTACAGAAATCAACTTTAGGCAGCAGCGCAGGCCCGTTGTTAATTTCCCAATTCAGAAATTCAAGTAGTTTGGTTTAGTGCCGGAAAAGAAAACGAATAAAGTCACGCCCAGTGGGACTCGAACCCACAATCGCCTGATTAGAAGTCAGACGCCTTATCCATTAGGCCATGGGCGCATCTTTGTTCCAGTGAGAAACTTAGTTCTATTTATTTAAATTGTTAGTTTTAATCTTCACTGTTCTTTTGTTTACCAACCCATAAATTTTATATACTCCCTAGACCTTGCACACTCTGTACTATACCAAATCGTTATATGGTGCAACTTGCAAGTGTTACAGATCATATTTAATTTAACGGGTACATTTGGACGAAAAGGTGCATTTCTCATCCTTTAGCCCAATACAAAATTATAAGCCCAGACCCATTTGATCTTATTAATGGTTATAAGTTGTATACTTATAAATGTCCATCAGAAACTCAGCCCAATAAAGCAAGCCCAAGTTCAACATAAACGGATGGAAATGAATCGGGTTGAGTTAAACAATATTGTTCAAATTTATTTGACTTTCTGGTCAAATTTTAGAATGTGTAGATGATGGTTTAAGTTCCAAGTAAATTAGTCTAGAATGAGCTTTAATCGAGTCGGTGTATAAGTAGGTCTTGAGTAGTTTTTAGTAGTCCTAGTACATGTTCATTTTTCTTTAGCATTTTCATATGTTGTATCTATTTTTCATCTTTTAACTTATTGATTGGAGCTCTACTTGAGATTTTAAAGATATCCAACGTAACTATACAATAGTTCTAGTTTGAATTTTCTTAGATTTCAGAAGTATTGGGCTAAGGCCCATAAGACTTGGACCAATTCATCTCAAACGATAGCTCAAGAGTTGGGGATTGTCCAAGATCTTACAAGGATGACTTATTCTTGTTATCCAATTTATGTAAGACATTTTTAGTCTCAATAATTTTCAGTTTATAATTCAATCAATGGAATTAGTCGTACATGGATTAAATTATTTTGATTATCAATATCAGAGAAATTGTCATGGACAAGTTGTGAGTAGTCCATCTTGTTTTCATATTTATCCTGAACATATTTGTGTATAGATAATTATGTTTTATCTAGTAGTTGTGTATAATTTTAATGTTGGACATATTTTTGAAAGTCAAATTTGGGTATAATTATTATGTTATTCCAATTCAAATTAATTAAGTTGGATGTGCAATTATACTGGTTGGTAGTAGGTACTAGGCAATAATAGTTGTTTTATTGTTAATAAGCAAGTTACAAAATTGAATTTAATTTTATTGGATTACGTTGTTGACATTTTATTGAAATGCACTAATGTTATTTTCTTCATATGTTATCTTCCACTAGCAAAAACATTTGACTCGGTCTTTCAAAACTTATATGATACAATTACCCACAATTGTACCGTTCCTACTCTGAAATTATTAAAAAAGAAATTTTGAATCTAAAACATTTAGAAAACAAATGGGCATATAAAATAGCTAATTAAATCTTTTTTTAAAAACAAATTGTATTGATTTCGTCGTCCCTCAATCTTAAAACGAAGAACCGGATTGCTTGCCAGGCAGCACGGGATATATTGATTAGAGTTTAGATAATGACACTATTTAATTAAGAACTGCACAAATTATGTTTAATTAGGTCAATTCCAGCTGACCTAGTTTTTATAGTTTTTTCTAGAAGATGACTTATTCTTTACTAATAAGATCCAAGTTCCTTATATTTCAATTCATGTTAGTATGTCATATTCGTTATCATAATTACTTTTTTTATTTTAAATTTTGTTTTAAAATTGGTCAGTTGGTTTGGCTTTTTTTTTTTAGGAAAACGATAACTTTCATTTAACTGGCCTGTTACTGAAATGGAAGAGTACAAGTTGAAAATATCTTTCTTTAATTGAAATCAATTGTATATATTTCTGAAAATATCTCTTCGTTTAAATTTTTAAATAACCATATAATTAAAAATAATTAATTAGCCAGTCTAAAATGAAAGATAAATTCAGAAGTTAGATAGTTTGTCAACATCTGTCATTTGATTCTTGACTAGCCACCCAAATATTACAGTATTGGCTTTAAATACAACACCTACTTCTTTATTTAGTTAATTTTTTTATTGATAATTTACTACTTTATTAGTTTATTTCATCACAATCACAAACATAGTAACTTGAAAAATAAAAAAACTCACATAGGCCCGGCCCAATAGTAAATAATTTTCTTCTTCTTTTCGGCTCATGTATCTTCTAGATATGACTCTAACTCTAAATATAATGTCAACGAAGACATAACCTAACGACAAAAAAGGTATTGGGTACAATTCTCATCAATGTAACATTTCTCTTGTTTAGTACTTGCCTTGATAGTTAATTTATATTTGTACAAGGACTTTTTGATCATGAGTTCAACTCCTACTAATTTGAATTTTTTTTGTTTAATAATGGTGTCAAAATTAGTACATACTACACATATATATATATATAAAATAATGAATATTTTCCTTCCAATAAACATAATATTTTAAGTATATAAACCCAGACTTTACATCAAACAATAATTATGAAGTAATAATTCTATGGACGACCAGAACAAGAGGCCAAACAAAATGCCAAATTTCAATTACACATTCAAAATCTATTCAATGTGAGATCTAACTTTAACAAATTAGGTCCTATCATAATAAATACAAGAAAAATTGAAGCAGTTGAGGGCTATAAATAATTCAATTGGCGGGAACTAAAATCTAGAGGACCCAAAGTTTGTAGTCGGTCTCATCCATATTAACAAGGGGGAGGGGTTAGGTTTTGTTTAAATTTAAATTTAAATTAGGGCATGTTATTTGTTTGACAAATCTCACATTTAAAAATCTTTATCTTTGTTTGAGGTTTGAAACTTTAGTGTTGTTTGTGAAAGAGTGGGACTTCCTGAATAAGCTAGCACTTCAAAAATTAAGACTGAGTTTATATGTTGGAGTGTTAAATGTAAGATTACTAAAGACTAAAGTAAAAAGTTTCAAAATTAGTCTACTCAAATTTTGTTAGTTGATTATTCAACAAGTACATAATCAATAAAATATTTGATATATATAGTGATGCATATCATCAACTCATTGAAGTAAATTTTACATGCTACATATTCCAAATATTTGAAGTTGTGGTTTTACTTGAATTCACTTTTACACTCACTAAATTATAATTTTTTCTTTTTTATTTGTTGACATCATTTTAAAAAGAATTTCCTCTTAATCCATCCAAATACATAGATATCTTAACCATTAAATCTGAAATAAATCTGGAAAAAAAAAAAAAAAGAAGACTACTAAACACACAATTATTACTCTTATATTCTACCCTCTTTATACCACTTCCTATCTCTAACTTAATCTACATCACTAAGACACTAACTACACAAGACAAAGCTAGGTTGCACATGATATCAGTCCATATCTATTATTTGTATATAACTTAATTCGGTATGTATAACGAAACAAGTACTAATCATCTTTTCTTTATTTGGAAAAAAAATACTCCATTCATTTATAAATACATGTCGTTTAAGGTTTTAGCACAAGGATTAAGAAAACTATTATTTACCTAAATTTTAGATGAATAAAAGTCTTATGGTACAAAATTATCCTTGAAAATCAATAACAATTTACAACTTACCATACGTACCCATCTCTCTCATTAATGAGAATGGGTAAAACTGTCAAAAAAAAATTTAAGTCTCTCTTAAATTCTAAAACGATATGTATTTTATAATATTTTTTCTAAATTACATGTATGTAGGCATGGAGAGAGTATGATGATAAGATAAGAAATGAAGAGGGTTTTTTTGTATTTCCTAGTTCGACTTTGAACATTGTTAATTTGGAAAAATCGAATTATAAATTATAATAGAAGTTTCCAAAAAACAAAAATCCAAAAAGAAAAAGAAGCTACTAGCAAACTGCTAATTTGCTTCTATTTATTTTAATCACCGCCAGCCTGTTTGTTTGGCGTTTCCCAAAATTTTTTTGTGTTTGGAAATGCCAAACAAACATGTTTTCTATTTTCCGAAATAAATTTTTCATCCATTAATTTTCTCAAACTATTCTCTCAAAAGCCAAACAAACAACAATTTTCTTATCTCTAAACAAAACCTATACAAACTCTACTTTGATTTGACATAAAGTACCCTATCTCTTACACAATTTACCTTACATAATAAACATGATTTGACATAAAGTCTTTCACACCTTACACCTACAATCCAACTCTTTCAAAAAAACCTACACCTACTTTATTTCTCAAACCACTCTCTCAAAACCCAAACAAACAACATTACGCAAATCGAGATTATTTCACAAACCTCCACTACTCTCCAAAACTACTTTCCCAAACGCCAAACAAACATGCCCTTGATTCTCAGAATGAAATCTTAAAAGAAGGCTAATAATTCAAATAATATGGGCCTGTTTGTTTGGCATTTCCCAGATTTTTTTCGTGTTTGGGAAATGCCAAACAAACATGTTTTCTACTTTCTGAAATAATTTTTTCATCCATTAATTTTCTCAAACTACTCTCTCAAAAGCCAAACAAACAACAATTTTCTTATCTCTAAACAAAATCTATACAAACTCTACTTTGATTTGACATAAAGTAACCTATCTCTTACACAATTTATCTCACATAACAAACATGATTTGACATAAAGTCATACACATCTTACACCTACAACCCAACTCTTCCAAAGAAACCTACACCTACTTTATTTCTCAAACCACTCTCTCAAAACCTAAACAAACAATATTACGCAAATCGAGATTATTTCACAAACATCCACTATTCTCCCAAACTACTTTCCCAAATGCCAAACAGCCCTATTTCTTTGATTTCCTAATGATGTTCATAATCATACATTAATTTCAAACGTACGGTCACGAAACTAATTAACTTTTGTGCTGCCAGTAAAGCGACAAAAAGCCGTCTAGGGAGGGAGGGAGATCTGAACCGTGTAGAACTAAATCATTACGCGGATATATGGATTATTCTAGTATTTTGTTTTTATTTTACTCCATTTTTTTTAATCATTTGTTAAACTTTTCTTTTCATTTAGTTATTTTGTCCATAAAATAAGGTAATACAACATTAAAAAGAAGATTATGAAGATTTAAGATGTTTAAGATTTCGTTCTGTTAATAAATATAAGTGAAAGTAAAATTGATTGTACAATATCATACACAAAATAATTTCTCTTTCTTTTCGGGTGTCACATTATTTTCTTTTACAATTTATAATTTTTTTCCAATAGAAAACATTATATAGTTAATATTTACATAAACAATCATTTATTGTTGAGACTGTATCCATTTTTGTCTAATTTTTTTTTTAAATTTAATCATTTATTTTTAAGCTTAACATATTGAACCATTTCTCTCTCTTTGTAAAATACATTTGGTCATCGAATCTATTACTTCTTCATTTTCGTGAATACTAAAGCTGAAGTCATTTGTTTAAAAATTTAATTATGTCAATATTAGAAGAATGATAATTATCAATTTTAATTATTAGCAAAAAAATATATTTTATAGTACTTTGCTATTTTTGAATTTTTGCAAAAAGCTTAGTTACATAACATAAAAAGGAACTGTATAGGCAAACACTTTGTTTTATACTACTACGTTCATCCCGTAATTTTCTATCCATTGGTACAGTTGATCTGTCAATTTGATCAATTTTTTTTTAAAATAAAATAAATAATTTAATTATTTTATATCAACAATAATTTGAAATATTATATAATATCACATATATTTTTATTTGGAAGCTTTAAAACGCAATAAATGTAAAAAATTCAATTTGATAAGTCACTTGAAAGATTAAAAATTTGACTTTACACTGTAGCTAATAGAATAAAAAAATTAGAACATATAAAGCATAAAATAAAAAGTTATTGGAGTTAAAGAGAGGACTAGAGAACTAAGTAGTAGACCATATTTTTAGATTAAATCTGTTAGGGTTAAGACAAATGAAATGAGTAAAAGAAGTAAATAAGTAACTATGTAGAATTTAAAGAAAAAAGACTACTTGAGAACAATTTATTAGAAGAAATGTGCACATGGGGCAGCTTGAAATTAAATATAATTCTTCAGCTTTTTTTAGAATAAATTAAATACACCAGCCAAAAAGGAAAAAAGGTATCACCAGGTATAATTGATAAAATCTTCTTTATTTATAGGGATTTTTGCACGTCACCCCCCAAAAAAGTTCCATTTTCGCACTTTCCCCCCTATAATTGAAAAAACATGACAGTGCCCCCTATAAGTTGATAAATGAGTGCACTTTGCCCCCTAGTCATTTTTAAGTAATTTTCAAAGGGTAAAAACGTCACTCAGGGGGTTTTCTGCAATAACAAACAACTTTAAGGGGATTAAGTGCACAAAATTTTAAAATATCCAAATGTGACTTGCAATTTAAAAAAATAAAAAATATTTAGTTATATTTTTATACGAAAATTCAAATTTAAAAAAATGAAATTTTCATTAGTCCTAATTATTTATTTATTTTTGTTAAAAATAAATCATCTCTATTCTAAAAATGTTTTAATCAAATCAAAGAAGTTTGAAAGTAAAACAATTAAAATAAAAAATATGTTATAAGACTAAAATTAGATTACGATGTGATGTGATGTATCAAGGTAAAGAATTCTATGAAAATTTGCTTTGAAATGTTAATATTTTAATAACTTAAATTAATAATATTTTGTGCACTTAGCCCCCCAAAAGATTAAAATTATTGCACTAAACCCCAAATTTACATTTCTGCCCTTTGAAATCCAACAAATTATTGACCAGGGGGCAAAGTGCACTCACTTATCAACTTCTAGGGGGTACTGTCATGTTTTTTCAATCATAGGGGGGAAAGTGCGAAAATGAAACTTTTTTGGGGGGTGACATGCAAAAATCCCTTATTTATAACATGATTTATTTAATAATAATGCAAATGTGAAACACATATGTTAAAGAAATTTTTCTTTTCTTACTGGAGACATCACAATGGGGAGGATCTATACCATTTGCACTCTTCGGTCCGAGCTGTAAATACACAGTCTAGTAAATAAAAAAAAAATCTTTTTTTTTTGGCAAAATTATTCAATCAAATAAAGTGAATACACGACAACAATAGTTTTAAATCACAAATTTGTACACATTAATGTACAAATACATAATTAATTTTTAATTTATTTTATCTATATATAAAAAAAGAATGATTGGATAATTTGATTTGGATAATTTTTATCTATAATTTATAAAAAAGTAAAATAATATCTATATATAACATGAATATTGTACTTTTGAAAATAGAGTTTAAGAAAAGGAAAAGAAATTGACTTTTTATACAAACAAGAATGATCCATATGGCGTTGTGACATCTACAACTACAAATATCTTTTCTTTTTTTCTTTTTTCTTTTTTCTTTGTCTGAGAGAATATGAGCAGCAGAAAAATTGAATTTTGAAGGCTATGTGGGTCCCAGCTGGAGACAAAAATGTTTTGCTTGCTTTTCATGTCTTCTCTTCCATCAAAATTCACTCACAATTTCTTTGCTCTTTAACACCCTTTTTCTCTGGACTTAAGTTCCTGAATGTCCAATATTTCCAAATCTTTGCTCCTTCAACAAACAGATATCATCTGGGCACTGAAGATTGGTTATGCAAATAATATTATCCTTTGGGATTATTTCAAAATCATAATTTCTTCGTTCATTCGATTTATTCATCAGTAAGTTATTCTTTTGGTTTCTTTTTTATTGTTATTTTGGAGCCAGAGTTGTATAAATTACCCTCAGAGTTGTAAAGTTTCGATCTTGTCTGATTGGATAATGTTATTTTTTTTACAGTAAATTCGTGAATGATTGGATAATTTGATTTGTTGGATTTTTTGGAGCCCGAGTTGTATAAATTTGTTGACTTGAGAGTCAACAGATCAACCGTCCATGAATTATTGGCCGTTTTAGTAGTTGGTTATAGTTTTCTGCTTTACATTCGAGATTTTGACTTATTCAGTTCTTCAGGTCATGTATTTTAAAGATTCAGCAGGAATTGATTTAATCTTCAACTTGGATTTACTCTATGAATTATGACACTGTTCAAATCTTGTTTCGGTAATTCAGTTTGCTGTGAAATTTACTCTTCATGTCCAAATTGTAAGAGTAGAAATTTGTATTACTTTTGATAAACTATCAAATTAAATACTATAAGCTGTTCTGGTCTGAGTGATTCTGCATATCATCACGAACTTCTGGGCTTTTCCTTTTGGTTCTTTGTTGTATTATAATTTATTTAATTATGTCCGTCACCAGGAGTCAATTCTGTGTTCTCCGAAGGTGAGTCGATTGGAGGCATGATTGTCTTTTGACTTTTAGGTGATGTATCAGGGATATATTTGGGTCTTTTCTTCAACACATTTTTGGCTTGTCTTTTGTGTTGTAATCACCATAACTGCTGTTAGTTTTACCTTCTCGAATCTTGGTTCTTTATGTAATTCTCAGAATGTGTGTGATTTTATCGTTTTCTATTGAAGTAGAAGATTATGTTTTGCCGAGGTAGATTGAAGTTCTGAACTTGTTTAGACTGACTGCACAGGTTGAAAGGGCATCAGATGTAATATGTGCCATTATTCTGGCGCAAAATTAACAAATTCAAGTAACTTCAAACAGCAAGAAGACGGGCATTCACTGAAGTTAAATCCCGGGCAGTCTATCTTATAGCGATCTTTCTTGTGAAAAGAACTATAAAGACTGTAAATCAAGAAAAATCCAGTACTCCTTCAATGCCATCAATCAGTCCCATTGCTACATTAAGAAGTCTCGAAACTTCTGTATCAAGCTGCAGTAAACTCTCGCTCTTTTCCCTGTTCAATCTCATTTTATTTTTTCTCGTTCCTTCATTAATTACGTTATTTTTCAGGTGATATGTCCGTAGATGCACACTTTTACGATCGGTATGCAATTCATTCCCTTCCGTTAATTTTTAGACTTTCAATAGTTTCAACTTTGTTTGGCTTACATAATATGTTTGTGTTCTTTCAGGTTATATGTAGAAGACCAGAACACTCAAGAAAATTTTAGTTCTTCACCGAAAGGGCATCTAGATGGCTCAGATTTACCCGTACATTTAAATGGTTATCATCAAACTGGTAGTAGTATGGTGAACCAAGATAATCAGGAGGTTATCGATGTTGATAGTTTGGGACCTCTTACAAATACAGAAACAGTCGAAACTTCTGAAGTTAATGAAGATCCAGGGACCTCTCCTTCAAATGATGAAGTTGATGATGAATTTTGGCTTCCTCCACAACCAGAAGATGAAGAGGATGATAAAGTAGGTAGAGTATCAATCTACGATGAAGATGATGATGATGAGTTTGGTGATGGTACCACTTGGGCCGAACCTAGTTCTTTAAGTAGCTTTGGGGAAGAAGGCAATGGAATTTACAAGTTCAAAGAGGAAAAGCTTAAAGCTATGAACGATGTTAAGAATGGAAAATTCACGACCCTTGTGAGTCAACTTATTAAGTCTGTCAGTGTTGATTCTTCTAGAAATTATGTCGAGAATTGGGTAGATATAGTGATTTCTTTATCATGGGAGGCTGCTTCTTTTGTTAAGCCTGATTCACAAGAGGGCAAAGCAATGGATCCTGATGGATATGTGAAGGTTAAATGTATTGCAACTGGTTCAAGAACCGAGAGGTAATAATCATAGTTTAATATCTCCTTGTCATGTTATTGAAATTTGAAGCTTCTTTTTTATATTATCTTTTTAATAATCATAATTGTATTTGTGTAGTCAAGTAATCAAAGGGCTAGTCTTCAAAAAACATGCTGCTCACAAACACATGCCAACAAAGTACAAAAACCCGAGACTGCTTTTGATCAATGGCTCACTTGATCTCTCTTCTGGTGGATTATCGTCATTTGGATCAATGCAGCAGGTAAAATGAAAATCCTCTTTGTTCAAACATTGCTAATTTCTGTTACTGATCGTATATTAACTGACAGGAAAAGGACAATTTAAAGTCGTCTACTGTTGATATGATAGAGATGTATCATCCAAATGTAATCTTGGTTGAGAAATCAGTTTCTCGTGACATACAAGAGTCTATTCTTGCAAAAGGGATGACATTAGTCTTTGATATGAAACTTCATCGTTTGGAAAGAGTTTCTTCTTGTATTGGTACACCTATCTTGTCATCAGAAGTTGCAATTGGTCAAAAACTTAAAAAGTGTGATTCTTTTTATATTCAAAAGTTTGTAGAAGAACATGTTGTCTCCACGGAAGGCGGAAAAAAGCCGAGTAAAACATTAATGTTCCTCGAGGGTGCTCCTACCCACCTTGGATGCACAGTAAGTTTTCTCCATCTAATTGCATTATTTTAATTATTTTAGTTACAGTCAACTGATTGAATTCATAATTGGCATCGGATAGATTCTGCTGATGGGAGCTAACAGCGAAGAATTGAAAAGGATTAAATGTGTAGTTCGATGTGCAGTGGTCATGGCATATCATTTAATTCTCGAGACTTCTTTCCTTCTAGATCAGAGTTCTATGTTCTCCACCATTTCTTCGAGTGAGGTGGTGAGCATTGCACTTACCACCACACAATCGATCGATGAGGAGAAATCTGATGCAGAAACCAACCTAATCTCATCATCAGAGGAAAACTCTTCATTGTCATTTGACCCATACAACGCAGAATCATTTCCGGGATTATCACTTTCAACTTCTATACAAAACTTTATGAATGATAGCTTCCCTCTTTTCTCGTCTCAGAGTATGCCCACTTCACTTGGTGAAGAGGGAGGAATCGATCATGACAGTCCCGCTGAAAATGGTGTTCAGATTTTCGGTGCTCCTGAAACACTAGATCAAATTGATGACAAACAAAAGGTTAGTTCAGACGAAGAGAATTCGCTTAATAATGAAGGACCAAATCTGCAAGAATCTTCAGACATAAGGGACCATGGTGATAATGATGAAGAACAAAAAAAGCATATCAAGGATGAGATCAGCACAGTGCTCAATTCCGAGAGTATTTTAGTTTTGATGTCCAGCCGCAATGCTTCAAGAGGGACAATCTGTGAGCAAAGACATTTTTCACAGATTAAGTTTTATCGAAGTTTTGATGTACCTCTTGGAAAGTTTTTGCGGGATAATTTACTCAGTCAGGTTTCTATTAACTCTTCCATCTAATTGTTAAATTACTTGAACTTTGGTTAAAATATCTTTAGGCTATTATTGCTTGTATTTTAGACCTTATAGAAATATTTCTCTTCACAGAGACTCCATTGCAAGACCTGTTCCGAGCCTCCTGAGGAGCACCTTTTCTTCTATGCACATCATAACAAGCAACTTACGATTCAAGTTAAGCGCCTTCCGGGGGATAAAATTCTGCCAGGGGAAACTGAAGGGAAGCTATGGATGTGGAGTCGATGTGGTCAGTGTAAATTAAATGACGGAAAATCTACAAAAAGGGTATTGATATCCACTGCTGCACGTGGTTTATCATTTGGAAAGTTTTTGGAACTCAGTTTTTCAAACCACTCTTCATTCAATTGTCCATCCAGCTGTGGTCATTCTTTCCAGAAGGATTTTCTTTACTTCTTCGGGTATGTATTTGTAACTTTTTAGTTGTTTTGGAGTTCGAGAAATGACATTTTGTAAACTGTGGCTAACATGCAGATTAGGTCCCATGGTTGCAATGTTCAAGTACTCATCGGTTGCGACTTATTCAGTGTCTCTGCCACCTCAGAAAATGGAATTCAACTCTTCTATCAGAGGAGACTTTCTTAAGAAAGATTCTGAGAATGTATGTACCCTGATTACATTATTTCTATTTATGTCCCTTTTTTTAATATTGAAACTTTGTTTTCTTCCGTTTAAGGTGTATCTCAAAGGGATTTCAATGTTCCTTGAAATCGAAAAGTCTTTGAAGGAAATTGGAACTCGATATGTTGGTATGACTCTCAACATTCTGGGATTAAGTAAGGATTTCTCTGATATTGTGGAAATGCTGAAGAAGGAAAAAGAACAATTTGAGGTATATTTTCTGCTAAATACGTTTCCCCATGTCTCAATCAGTAATAAAATATTAAATATCATTTGTGTATAATATTAGGTTGACATACAAAATGCCATTAAGAATGGAAGTGAAGATAACGCTGTATGTAAGCTTCTAAGATTGAATAGAGTAAGATTGGAGCTTCTTCTAGAATCATGTGTATGGGATCGAAGACTACATGCGTTGCTCTCATCTGATCTTAAAGTGATTAATACAGATCAAATGAACTTACAAGCACAAGAACATCATATACAAGAACAGGATCAAACTGCTGAAGAAGAATCCAGTGCAAATGATATTGCTCTTGAAAATGGAGACTATGCAGTTGAAAGTACTTCTGAATCTCAAATTAATGAAATCCCAATTGATGGACAAGTAGAAGGATTGAACGAAAATGGACCCACAGTTCATCATTTAATGGTGAAACCTACTTCTGAAGATAAACCTGATGCTGCTGAGGATTTTGATTCTTCTGGTGAATCCCAAACAATTAAGACCATAGAAAATAATAAAGATTGGATGTGGGCTCCGTTTACGGACATTCGATGTGAGTACATGGAGGATCTTCAAAGTGGATATTTGCCAAAATTTGAATCTCTTAATAGCTATGCAGCAGAATCTCTGGCTCAAAAATTGTTTGCTGATGAGAGCTCGAGACTTCACATACCTCTTGGTACTAACGACTATATTGTTTCCGACTACGAAGATGAATATTCAAGCATAATAGCTTGTGCTCTAACCTTATTGAAGGATATAGCAACTTCGACCGAGGATCTAGTCGAGGAAGCTAAAAGGGAAAAGTCAATTGAGAGTTCTCAGAAGTTGACAAGAATATTCTCATTTGGTTCCTTGGATACCGATGGAGGAGTTCATTCTCCACCATCCAATCCTACGGAAAATTCGCATTCATCGAGTTTTGACGGTATAGATTTGTTAGATTCATTGCTATCCTACGGCGCTAGCCACCCAGAAGTCTCGATGGGTTTAGGGAAATATCCAGGAAAACGTAAATATTCCATTGTATGTATTTATGCTAGCAAATTCCGTCAGCTGAGAGAGAGATGTTGTCCTTCTGAGATCGATTATATAGCTTCCCTTGGTCGATGTATGAATTGGGATGCAAAAGGTGGGAAAAGTAAATCTTTTTTTGCTAAAACACTTGATGATCGGTTTATCATAAAGGAAATTAAAAGGATAGAATTTGAATCGTTTATGAAGTTCGCACCAAACTACTTTGAGTACATGAATCAGTGCTATGAGTTGGGGAATCAAACCTGTCTTGCCAAAATTCTTGGCATCTATCAAGTTAGTCTCTCTACATTTAATAGAATTGTTTTCTGCATTTTTTATTTCATTATTCTTACGATTAGCGCTTTTGTAGGTTGTCACAAGAACAACGAAGAATGGGAAGGAGACAAGACACGATCTTTTGGTGATGGAGAATCTTTCATTTGGTCGACATATAGCTAAACAGTATGATCTTAAAGGAGCTCTGCATGCTCGACTGAGCACTGCTGGCAATGGTTCTGGAGATGTTCTATTGGACCAAAATTTCGTCAATGATATGAATATTTCACCTCTTTATGTTAGCCGGAAACCAAAACAATATCTGCAGCGAGCTGTGTATAACGACACTAATTTCCTTAACGTAAGTTTGTTCAAACTTCAATTATCTCTATTGATGGTTGATTCCTTTTGTGCTGACTTGTTTATGTTTGATTTGTAATTTCAGTCGATCAATGTGATGGATTACTCTCTACTTGTGGGAGTGGATACTCAACGTCGTGAACTGGTATGTGGTATCATTGACTATCTCAGACAGTATACTTGGGACAAGCAACTCGAGAATTGGGTCAAATCTTCACTTGTTGTTCCTAAGAACCAGTTGCCGACCATAGTCTCACCTAAAGAATACAAAAAGAGATTTAGGAAGTTCATAGATACGCACTTTTTGAGTGTTCCAGATCATTGGTGTTCCCAAAGGTCCTCGAATCCTTGCAAACTTTGTGGTCCAGCTGAAGGAAACGGTTCATCACATACAAAGTCTCAAAACGGAAGTAAATATGAAAGTTGTTCTTTATAATCTCCACACACTGTTTGGTAAAGAAAGTCATCTTATATTTTCACGTTGTCAAAATATTTTGTCTATAGTATGGTCCCTCTCCTACTGCTATTATTTTTTCTCAGCAAAGTTCTGAGGGTATTTTGCTATTAATAGGTCATATTAGTTAGTTTTGCACATAATTTTTTGAATGTATATCAATCATATTGATTAATTGTAAAAATGATATTGGAGCTCATGAGACTTGTGTAAAACATGAAACCTCTGTTGACTATTTGGAATGAATGGATTTGTATTATGCAGTTTCAGTAGGCTATTTGTTGAATATGGTTATTCAAAACTGCTTAAAATCCTATTTGTATTCAGACAACTCGATAGGACGAGTTTATATTCAGACACATACCTGATTCTGATTACTCATGGCACCGTTTTCCTTTGGAAAGTACCAGGGATCGACATCGTTTAGCCCGTCGGTTTTGCATCAAGTTACAACTAGAAGGGATATATATTTGCGTGTTGGGTATTGGGGCAGAACGCGTTTTGTATGTGTTTGTGTTTTGGTGAATGAAGGCATCTAACACTTTGTTTCCAGGAGTATGTGTATGTATTGTATTCAGAGGTATTTGTGGTTGCAGAAATCAGGGTGAGAACCCAAATGATGACACGGGCATTATGTTGCTTACAGACATCTCGTGAAGTCTTTTTTCCTAAAGGGGATTGGTACTATTATTTATCTGCCAAAAAAAAAACGTGACACTCTTACCTGCTAGAGTACCTACATGAATATATGGATTCTTTTAAACAATCCTCATGGGGGAAATTCCAGCAATTTCTGAACACAAGGCATCTTATGAATCTGGATTGACTCAGTTCCCGCCGTATCGAGAGGAGACTGAAACGAATATGTATATCTAGTACCAACTCATGCCAAGTTCAAATCCAATTTCGACCCATCTCCCTAACTAGATATTATTATAAACCGACATTAATTTGACATTTACTGTCTATTTTTTTCTCTATAATAGTCATGGATGACATACCTATTACCTGTATTACCTTACGCAGCATCCAAATTCAATTTAAATCATACTTACAAATTTTATACTCACTCAATCCAAATCGTGTTTCAATGATAAGTAAAAAATATTTGTTATATGGTTGATGAGTTCCCTCGAACTAGGTTTGGTTTAGGATTTTATCATTATTGTCAATATTGAATTTAAGAGGTGGTTTAGACGTTAACCTATGATAAACTGAGATAATTTGGTAAAATGAAAATACTGTTCAATGGGTGAAAGAGTGTGAATATTAGTTTTAGGAATTAAGTATAGTTATTTAAACCTATTCCCCTCAGAATATACCTTTCCTGCAGATATCTAAAAGACAAAAACACCATCAAAAGCAAGGAATGGCTTCTCCCAAACATCTAAACAAGGAATCTTTTCACATACACACATAATTATGGCCTCCTGCTATCAGATTATGACCCTCATTGAACTGCCAAGAACTTCAGGCAAAGCAAAATTCGATGTTGGTAAACGACTACATTCATTTGACTGAAAACACAGAAGATGATGAGAATGACTACTACATAGCAGATGATCAAGATGAACATGTAGATAATTCCAACTGCATATACACTGTTAACACAATCTTGAGCGGAACTGCTCGACTCAATGTTCTCTTACCTACAGCCACCATACTCGCCTTCACCATTTTTGCTCCACTCCTAACAAACAACGGCAAATGTACCTCCGTGGACAGGTGGCTGATGGGCTTCTTTCTGGCACTATCAGCTGTATCATGTGTATTCTTTTCATTCACTGACAGCTTCCGAACGGGAACTGGAAGGTTGTACTATGGGGTGGCTACACTTTATGGGATAAGGACTTTTGGCGGAGGGCGAGCTAGACCTTGTGTGCCATCGGACTACATGCTGAGAAGAAGCGACATTTTCCATTCTTTGCTTTCCTTGATTGCTTTTCTTACTTTTGCAGTGCTGCACAACGATGTTTTGAGCTGTTATAATTTGGTTTTGCCAAGAAAATTTGTTAATACTGTTCCATTGGTGGTCGGGTTTGTTGTGAGTTTGCTCTTTGTGTTGTTTCCTTCAAGGAGAAGAGGCATTGGGTATCCTTTCTTGCTGCAGAGCGATGCTTTATACCACAGAAATTGAGTGAAGTGTTTCATATATTGGCAAAAGAATATCCATCCTTAGAATATGTAGTTCTCTCTTCTTGTGAACAATCTTAAATCCAATTAATACAAGTCAGTTTGAAGCCTGATATATCACATATATTTTCGAGTAATTGGCATTTTGCACCCTAAAATACATTATTTTGGCACTTTGCATCCTAAAATTAAAACTTTGGCACATTGCACCCTCAAATTGCATATTCTTGAGCGAAATGCACCCTATTGGGGTGCAAAATGCCCATTGCATTGCCAAGAATATGCAATTACCAATATTTTAATTTTAGGATGCAAAGTGCCAAAATGGTGTAACTTCAGGGTGTAATATGACAATTACTCTATATTCTCTCATTTCTAGGTTAATCTAGCTTAGCTCCACACCAGCCTGTTCAAAACTTGAGTTCTTACAAAGAAACCTAGGCCAAAATTTATTCTTGCAAGGCATAATGAATGACCCACCAATCCCAATCAAATCAAGTATTTTATAAACCATGAAAGTAGCATGTAATTGTAAATGGAACTTTCGATTTAAATGGAGAGTGAATGAAAACAATACCATATATAAGTCAAATAAAGCAATTAAAGAATGAAAATACCATACAAATACAAACAATTCAAGTACAATGACAACGAAGTGGAACTAAAACACCTGGAGGTTTTCTCCTATCTCGAATGATAGCTTCTTTGATAACGGGAAGTTTTTGATGAACCTTTCTCCATATGTGATTCACAGCTCCGTTCACGGGTGCTGGACCAATGCCACCCGGATGACAATTATCATACACAAATATTGGTTGAACACTAGCCATATTTAACCGAAACTTATCCTTCTGTTGTCTAGTATAACTTCTTAGATGACTCACAAGCCAGTTCGGTTTCAAAGCATCACTAACTGCGACAAACACAGAAAATTCAGAATAGTCCACCATTCCTTCAAACGGGAGCTCTATGTTGTCACTCACAATGACTGGTATACAGAGACTTTGGATGGCATCAAAAAGTCTACATGAGGTAGGTGTATCCCCTGCTGGGTGTAAACAAAACTCTGATGTCCTCATTCCCTTAATCGACTGTTCCTTCCCAGTGGCATTGGGGAAGCCTTCTTCCATTATAACTCCACGTGCATTAACCAATAAATCCCACAATTTCTCACGAACAATTCCACCCTGAGAAAATTACCAAAGGCGATCTTAATGAGTGGAAATAATGGGAGGGGACATCCACCTTTACATAAGGCATTAATGTCAGATTATGAGAAATTTGAGAGACAACTCAGGCAAGCATAATGAAGAAAAGAAACCAAGAATACATAAAACAACTTTCAAAAAGGTAATATGATATTATGATGCATCTTAGGTGAAATTAAAAAATACTGCCCTATGCTTTGTCATATGCAAAAATCCCTCTGTGTTATTTTTATTAGCAAAACCCCCCGTGCTATTTTTATTAGCAAAACCCCCGTGCTATTTTTATTAGCAAAACCCCTGTGCTTATTTTTATTACAAAAAACCCCTTCCAAGCCAGACTACATATTTTGCAGGAAAAATGCCAATTATACCCCATCATAAAATGCAAAAACACCCTATTCACCAAAAATTGTGACAATGATCCCCTGTCAACTTTGAAAATTGGCAATAACCCTCCTGTTCACTTAAAAAAATTACAATAACCTCCCTATGGACTTATTTAGGAAATGAGTATTTTTGCTATTACACAGGGTTTTTTTTGCTAATAGAAATGACACAGCTTTTTTTTTTTTTTGCCAATTAGGCAAAGCACAGGGGGTATTTTTGCATTTAGCTCATGCATCCTATGATCCTACTATATGGAAAGAAGTAAGAACAAATAGACCAAGTCAGTATATTTCTGGAAAAGCGAAATTCACTAGTGAGTATGTCGTGAAACAAAACTTAATTTCAGCTGGGTTCGGAAAAAAGGTAGAATATACTAACCCGGTGCCTATGCTTAGCTCCTTTAAAGTAAAGAAGCGTCTGTCGTTCTTGATTTTCTGATATGTGAAGCTTGGGAAGTAAATGAGTGTATGGAACGATGACATCTTTCAAAAGAGAAACATGGGTGTGATGTATAATCAAGTCAGATGAGTTATCGTTGGATGATTTGGTGTCAAATCTGTACCAGCTACCAAAATCCACAAGAAGGAGCACAGCTGGAGCTATTTCCTCTTTGATATGCCACATTGCAACAGGGTCTGCCAAACAATGCTTCAAGTTTTAACATAACCTGACAATCCAGAGACTTAATATAAGCAATTAATGCATGCCGTACACTTACTAATCATCTTCAAGATCTGCAGAACTAACACGGATATAAAAAAAAAAAAAAAATTGCACAAAATTAACAAGCACGACAATAAGTTAGTCCACGGGTGTGAACTTATGCACATTGTCACTTCATAAATCGTCTAATAATTAACAGCATCTATGTAATTATGCACCATTGCACTTTATCCATTTGAACAAATATTCATAGCCATCCTGGGGTGGGGGGGGGGGGGGGTGGGGGGGGGGGGGGGTGGGGGGGGGGGGGGGTGGGGGGGGGGGGGGGTGGGGGGGGGGGGGGGTGGGGGGGGGGGGGGGTGGGGGGGGGGGGGGGTGGGGGGGGGGGGGGGTGGGGGGGGGGGGGGGTGGGGGGGGGGGGGGGTGGGGGGGGGGGGGGGTGGGGGGGGGGGGGGGTGGGGGGGGGGGGGGGTGGGGGGGGGGGGGGGTGGGGGGGGGGGGGGGTGGGGGGGGGGGGGGGTGGGGGGGGGGGGGGGTGGGGGGGGGGGGGGGTGGGGGGGGGGGGGGGTGGGGGGGGGGGGGGGTGGGGGGGGGGGGGGGTGGGGGGGGGGGGGGGTGGGGGGGGGGGGGGGTGGGGGGGGGGGGGGGTGGGGGGGGGGGGGGGTGGGGGGGGGGGGGGGTGGGGGGGGGGGGGGGTGGGGGGGGGGGGGGGTGGGGGGGGGGGGGGGTGGGGGGGGGGGGGGGTGGGGGGGGGGGGGGATCCGTTTACGGACATTCGATGTGAGTACATGGAGGATCTTCAAAGTGGATATTTGCCAAAATTTGAATCTCTTAATAGCTATGCAGCAGAATCTCTGGCTCAAAAATTGTTTGCTGATGAGAGCTCGAGACTTCACATACCTCTTGGTACTAGACACTATATTGTTTCCGACTACGAAGATGAATATTCAAGCATAATAGCTTGTGCTCTAACCTTATTGAAGGATATAGCAACTTCGACCGAGGATCTAGTCGAGGAAGCTAAAGTGGAAACAGTCAATTGAGAGTTCTCAGAAGTTGACAAGAATATTCTCATTTGGTTCCTTGGATACCGATGGAGGAGTTCATTCTCCACCATCCAATCCTACGGAAAATTCGCATTCATCGAGTTTTGACGGTATAGATTGTTAGATTCATTGCTATCCTACGGCGCTAGCCACCCAGAAGTCTCGATGGGTTTAGGGAAATATCCAGGAAAACGTAAATTTCCATTGTATGTATTTATGCTAGCAAATTCCGTCAGCTGAGAGAGAGATGTTGTCCTTCTGAGATCGATTATATAGCTTCCCTTGGTCGATGTATGAATTGGGATGCAAAAGGTGGAAAAGTAAATCTTTTTTTGCTAAAACACTTGATGATCGGTTTATCATAAAGGAAATTAAAAGGATAGAATTTGAATCGTTTATGAAGTTCGCACCAAACTACTTTGAGTACATGAATCAGTGCTATGAGTTGGGGAATCAAACCTGTCTTGCCAAAATTCTTGGCATCTATCAAGTTAGTCTCTCTACATTTAATAGAATTGTTTTCTGCATTTTTTATTTCATTATTCTTACGATTAGCGCTTTTGTAGGTTGTCACAAGGAACAACGAAGAATGGGAAGGAGACAAGACACGATCTTTTGGTGATGGAGAATCTTTCATTTGGTCGACATATAGCTAAACAGTATGATCTTAAAGGAGCTCTGCATGCTCGACTGAGCACTGCTGGCAATGGTTCTGGAGATGTTCTATTGGACCAAAATTTCGTCAATGATATGAATATTTCACCTCTTATGTTAGCCGGAAAACCAAAACAATATCTGCAGCGAGCTGTGTATAACGACACTAATTTCCTTAACGTAAGTTTGTTCAAAACTTCAATTATCTCTATTGATGGTTGATTCCTTTTGTGCTGACTTGTTTATGTTTGATTTGTAATTTCAGTCGATCATGTGATGGATTACTCTCTACTTGTGGGAGTGGATACTCAACGTCGTGAACTGGTATGTGGTATCATTGACTATCTCAGACAGTATACTTGGGACAAGCAACTCGAGAATTGGGTCAAATCTTCACTTGTTGTTCCTAAGAACCAGTTGCCGACCATAGTCTCACCTAAAGAATACAAAAAGAGATTTAGGAAGTTCATAGATACGCACTTTTTGAGTGTTCCAGATCATTGGTGTTCCCAAAGGTCCTCGAATCCTTGCAAACTTTGTGGTCCAGCTGAAGGAAACGGTTCATCACATACAAAGTCTCAAAACGGAAGTAAATATGAAAGTTGTTCTTTATAATCTCCACACACTGTTTGGTAAAGAAAGTCATCTTATATTTTCACGTTGTCAAAATATTTTGTCTATAGTATGGTCCCTCTCCTACTGCTATTATTTTTTCTCAGCAAAGTTCTGAGGGTATTTTGCTATTAATAGGTCATATTAGTTAGTTTTGCACATAATTTTTTGAATGTATATCAATCATATTGATTAATTGTAAAAATGATATTGGAGCTCATGAGACTTGTGTAAAACATGAAACCTCTGTTGACTATTTGGAATGAATGGATTTGTATTATGCAGTTTCAGTAGGCTATTTGTTGAATATGGTTATTCAAAACTGCTTAAAATCCTATTTGTATTCAGACAACTCGATAGGACGAGTTTATATTCAGACACATACCTGATTCTGATTACTCATGGCACCGTTTTCCTTTGGAAAGTACCAGGGATCGACATCGTTTAGCCCGTCGGTTTTGCATCAAGTTACAACTAGAAGGGATATATATTTGCGTGTTGGGTATTGGGGCAGAACGCGTTTTGTATGTGTTTGTGTTTTGGTGAATGAAGGCATCTAACACTTTGTTTCCAGGAGTATGTGTATGTATTGTATTCAGAGGTATTTGTGGTTGCAGAAATCAGGGTGAGAACCCAAATGATGACACGGGCATTATGTTGCTTACAGACATCTCGTGAAGTCTTTTTTCCTAAAGGGGATTGGTACTATTATTTATCTGCCAAAAAAAAAACGTGACACTCTTACCTGCTAGAGTACCTACATGAATATATGGATTCTTTTAAACAATCCTCATGGGGGAAATTCCAGCAATTTCTGAACACAAGGCATCTTATGAATCTGGATTGACTCAGTTCCCGCCGTATCGAGACGAGACTGAAACGAATATGTATATCTAGTACCAACTCATGCCAAGTTCAAATCCAATTTCGACCCATCTCCCTAACTAGATATTATTATAAACCGACATTAATTTGACATTTACTGTCTATTTTTTTCTCTATAATAGTCATGGATGACATACCTATTACCTGTATTACCTTACGCAGCAACCAAATTCAATTTAAATCATACTTAAAAATTTTATACTCACTCAATCCAAATCGTGTTTCAATGATAAGTAAAAAATATTTGTTATATGGTTGATGAGTTCCCTCGAACTAGGTTTGGTTTAGGATTTTATCATTATTGTCAATATTGAATTTAAGAGGTGGTTTAGAGGTTAACCTATGATAAACTGAGATAATTTGGTAAAATGAAAATACTGTTCAATGGGTGAAAGAGTGTGAATATTAGTTTTAGGAATTAAGTATAGTTATTTAAACCTATTCCCCTCAGAATATACCTTTCCTGCAGATATCTAAAAGACAAAAACACCATCAAAAGCAAGGAATGGCTTCTCCCAAACATCTAAACAAGGAATCTTTTCACATACACACATAATTATGGCCTCCTGCTATCAGATTATGACCCTCATTGAACTGCCAAGAACTTCAGGCAAAGCAAAATTCGATGTCGGTAAACGACTACATTCATTTGACTGAAAACACAGAAGATGATGAGAATGACTACTACATAGCAGATGATCAAGATGAACATGTAGATAATTCCAACTGCATATACACTGTTAACACAATCTTGAGCGGAACTGCTCGACTCAATGTTCTCTTACCTACAGCCACCATACTCGCCTTCACCATTTTTGCTCCACTCCTAACAAACAACGGCAAATGTACCTCCGTGGACAGGTGGCTGATGGGCTTCTTTCTGGCACTATCAGCTGTATCATGTGTATTCTTTTCATTCACTGACAGCTTCCGAACGGGAACTGGAAGGTTGTACTATGGGGTGGCTACACTTTATGGGATAAGGACTTTTGGCGGAGGGCGAGCTAGACCTTGTGTGCCATCGGACTACATGCTGAGAAGAAGCGACATTTTCCATTCTTTGCTTTCCTTGATTGCTTTTCTTACTTTTGCAGTGCTGCACAACGATGTTTTGAGCTGTTATAATTTGGTTTTGCCAAGAAAATTTGTTAATACTGTTCCATTGGTGGTCGGGTTTGTTGTGAGTTTGCTCTTTGTGTTGTTTCCTTCAAGGAGAAGAGGCATTGGGTATCCTTTCTTGCTGCAGAGCGATGCTTTATACCACAGAAATTGAGTGAAGTGTTTCATATATTGGCAAAAGAATATCCATCCTTAGATTATGTAGTTCTCTCTTCTTGTGAACAATCTTAAATCCAATTAATACAAGTCAGTTTGAAGCCTGATATATCACATATATTTTCGAGTAATTGGCATTTTGCACCCTAAAATACATTATTTTGGCACTTTGCATCCTAAAATTAAAACTTTGGCACATTGCACCCTCAAATTGCATATTCTTGAGCGAAATGCACCCTATTGGGGTGCAAAATGCCCATTGCATTGCCAAGAATATGCAATTACCAATATTTTAATTTTAGGATGCAAAGTGCCAAAATGGTGTAACTTCAGGGTGTAATATGACAATTACTCTATATTCTCTCATTTCTAGGTTAATCTAGCTTAGCTCCACACCAGCCTGTTCAAAACTTGAGTTCTTACAAAGAAACCTAGGCCAAAATTTATTCTTGCAAGGCATAATGAATGACCCACCAATCCCAATCAAATCAAGTATTTTATAAACCATGAAAGTAGCATGTAATTGTAAATGGAACTTTCGATTTAAATGGAGAGTGAATGAAAACAATACCATATATAAGTCAAATAAAGCAATTAAAGAATGAAAATACCATACAAATACAAACAATTCAAGTACAATGACAACGAAGTGGAACTAAAACACCTGGAGGTTTTCTCCTATCTCGAATGATAGCTTCTTTGATAACGGGAAGTTTTTGATGAACCTTTCTCCATATGTGATTCACAGCTCCGTTCACGGGTGCTGGACCAATGCCACCCGGATGACCATTATCATACACAAATATTGGTTGAACACTAGCCATATTTAACCGAAACTTATCCTTCTGTTGTCTAGTATAACTTCTTAGATGACTCACAAGCCAGTTCGGTTTCAAAGCATCACTAACTGCGACAAACACAGAAAATTCAGAATAGTCCACCATTCCTTCAAACGGGAGCTCTATGTTGTCACTCACAATGACTGGTATACAGAGACTTTGGATGGCATCAAAAAGTCTACATGAGGTAGGTGTATCCCCTGCTGGGTGTAAACAAAACTCTGATGTCCTCATTCCCTTAATCGACTGTTCCTTCCCAGTGGCATTGGGGAAGCCTTCTTCCATTATAACTCCACGTGCATTAACCAATAAATCCCACAATTTCTCACGAACAATTCCACCCTGAGAAAATTACCAAAGGCGATCTTAATGAGTGGAAATAATGGGAGGGGACATCCACCTTTACATAAGGCATTAATGTCAGATTATGAGAAATTTGAGAGACAACTCAGGCAAGCATAATGAAGAAAAGAAACCAAGAATACATAAATCAACTTTCAAAAAGGTAATATGATATTATGATGCATCTTAGGTGAAATTAAAAAATACTGCCCTATGCTTTGTCATATGCAAAAATCCCTCTGTGTTATTTTTATTAGCAAAACCCCCCGTGCTATTTTTATTAGCAAAACCCCCGTGCTATTTTTATTAGCAAAACCCCTGTGCTTATTTTTATTACAAAAAACCCCTTCCAAGCCAGACTACATATTTTGCAGGAAAAATGCCAATTATACCCCATCATAAAATGCAAAAACACCCTATTCACCAAAAATTGTGACAATGATCCCCTGTCAACTTTGAAAATTGGCAATAACCCTCCTGTTCACTTAAAAAAATTACAATAACCTCCCTATGGACTTATTTAGGAAATGAGTATTTTTGCTATTACACAGGGTTTTTTTTGCTAGCTTTTTTTTTTTTGCTAATAGAAATGACACAGCTTTTTTTTTTTTTTGCCAATTAGGCAAAGCACAGGGGGTATTTTTTGCATTTAGCTCATGCATCCTATGATCCTACTATATGGTAAGAAGTAAGAACAAATAGACCAAGTCAGTATATTTCTGGAAAAGCGAAATTCACTAGTGAGTATGTCGTGAAACAAAACTTAATTTCAGCTGGGTTCGGAAAAAAGGTAGAATATACTAACCCGGTGCCTATGCTTAGCTCCTTTAAAGTAAAGAAGCGTCTGTCGTTCTTGATTTTCTGATATGTGAAGCTTGGGAAGTAAATGAGTGTATGGAACGATGACATCTTTCAAAAGAGAAACATGGGTGTGATGTATAATCAAGTCAGATGAGTTATCGTTGGATGATTTGGTGTCAAATCTGTACCAGCTACCAAAATCCACAAGAAGGAGCACAGCTGGAGCTATTTCCTCTTTGATATGCCACATTGCAACAGGGTCTGCCAAACAATGCTTCAAGTTTTAACATAACCTGACAATCCAGAGACTTAATATAAGCAATTAATGCATGCCGTACACTTACTAATCATCTTCAAGATCTGCAGAACTAACACGGATATAAAAAAAAAAAAAAATTGCACAAAATTAACAAGCACGACAATAAGTTAGTCCACGGGTGTGAACTTATGCACATTGTCACTTCATAAATCGTCTAATAATTAACAGCATCTATGTAATTATGCACCATTGCACTTTATCCATTTGAACAAATATTCATAGCCATCCTAGATTGTTAATCATTAACCAATTTAGCAAAGACTATTGATTCCTGTGATTGTTCAACTACATTAAATTTTGCTACTTAATGGCCTCAATAAACTTTAGTATTTTTTTTCTTTCTGAGATGAATAAACTTTAGTAATGCAACACAATTCATCACTTATCTTTCTTCATTGACTCTAAACACTAAACCAAAGCCACATCAATATTACACAACTCGAAAACAGTTCCATATTTACCTGTAAGAACAAAGACATGATCTCTGCCACCAGATCTTTGCCAAGCTTCAGACTTTTTCACCAAATCAACCACCATTCTCTGTCTCCTGTAATCCTCATTCTCCTCAACCTTCTTCCTAAACACACTTTTCTTGATAATCAGCTGCAATTCAGCACTCAATGTCGCGAAAAATGGAACGAAAACCACATCAGCCTCCCTAAAATCGAAAACCCTTTTCGCAAAAGAACCTCCTCCTTTTACCTCCTCAGGGGCCAATAAATCGCCCAGGATCCAGTACTCCGCGCTGTACTGTTTAATTATGGGGTTTTGAGGATAGGGAAGGGATTTTTGTGAATGTTTGGGTAAAAGGGTCTTTCTTATTTCGTTGTCTACTTCACTTCCGACCCTTGTATCGGAGTTTAAGTCCCAGTAGCTTTCCAAAAGGCCATAGTTGAGGGATCTGGAGAGGGGTGACATGTAGACTTTGATGGAATTTTGGGTGGTGGGAAGGGCATTTTGGGTATTTGGTGGGGTTGTGGTGGTGGTGGAGGTGGACTGGAGGTAGAAGAAGATGAGGGCGAGGAAGGAGAGGAAAGTTAGGGTGAGGAAGAGGGAAGGAGTTTTGGAAGCCATTGATGTGGAATTTTTGCTTTGATTTCAGTCAGTTGGTGTACAAAATCCGTTTGTTTAAAAATTAAAGGGCCTGTTTGTTTGGCGTTTCCCAGAATTTTTTCGTGTTTGGGAAATGCCAAACAAACATGTTTTTTATTTTTCGAAATAAATTTTTCATCCATTAATTTTCTCAAACTACTCTCTCAAAAGCTAAACAAACAACAATTTTCTTATCTCTAAACAAAACCTATACAAACTCTACTTTGATTTGACATAAAGTAATATATTTCTTACATAATTTATCTCACATAACAAACATAATTTGACATAAAAGTCTTACACATCTTACACCTACAACCCAACTCTTCCAAAAAAATCTACACCTACTTTATTTCTCAAACCACTCTCTCAAAACTCAAACAAATAATATTACGCAAATCGAGATTATTTCACAAACCCCCACTACTCTCTCAAACTACTTTCTCAAATGTCAAACAAACAGGCCCAAAATCTGTTTGATGTAGCTCTAGCTCTCCAAAACATATCAAAATACTAATTTTTTTTTTTCAAAAGAGGGGGTATATTTAAATAATTAATGTTAGTAAAATAAGTAATATTAATTGAAAATATATTAGTTATAATTTTAATAAAAAGAGAGAAACTTAAATTATTCACAGTTTTATATATAAATAAAATATAGAATAGTACTAATAAAAAAATAGTAACTACTTAATTATAATTATTATATAAGAATTAGGGATGGATTATGTTTGATAAGTAGATTAATGTTTGAAAATCAATCTAAAATTATGATTTTTTAACCATACTGACCTTGATTCGTTAACTACATAAATTTTCCTTAAAGAACACTCACACACAGGACAGGACGGGACAGGACAGGAGACCCTGGTTTAGTCCAAGAAAGATTCTTCATTCTTTTATGTAAGAGTTGAAAACAAGATATTAATCTCCAGAAACTAATACTGGAAAATTAGTAGAAAGCATCATCAATAAACCAAATGCCATAACTACAAAAGCAAACAGACATCTAAAAGTTATAAACAGATTTTCAGATTAAATCTCAGCTCGATTGTTATAATACGCGAATATTGAGGTACGTAGACTAAATAAAACAGGAGAAAAAGAAGCAAGAATAAGCGTCAAGCTTCATTCTTCTTGGAGCTATGTATACTCGTTGTTTTCTTCTGGTCTAACGACGCTCCAAAACTGCTTCATCGAAATTCCAGTTTCTTACAATGTCTCTCCTGACAGCGTGGCTTCGGACAAGCCGTGGGGCCCCGGCACTCGGGATGGAAGGTTGAGGCATCACTTTAGACGACGATGTGATGTTAGGATTATTAGAACTTCTAGGAGGATGTGGAAGTGAAGTAATCTTTCGGGTTAAGCAATTGGCAATTGTAGTACATCTTCCTTCGTTCTCGGAGTAGCTTCTGAAGGAGTGTGATGGACTTTCTACGCCATGGCATACAATACATGCCAGACTCATTTCAAATCCTCTGCTGCATTAAATATTTAAAGAAAAACAAAAATGGTGAATTAAAAATATCAAGTCACTCGCATTTGGAATGTAATTTTCAGGTTCAGTTCAAACAAAAGAGAACATTAACTAAGACTCCCAAGCATATAGATGGATTATAGAAAAATGCATCAAAATTCAGTCAAACACTACAACTAACAAATTAAATCACCATAAAGAATAAATAAAGCATCAATTTTGACACAAAAAAAGGGGAGACATTTACAACATAATTAATACTCCCAACACACGCACAGAAAATCTCTTTTCTCCTTACACCTTTCAAAACTACCTTAATGAAGACATTAACACTGCATTACTCAACATGGGTCACCTCAAAAACATGATAACAAAAAATTCTTAAAGAACATTAAATGGCTCAATAAATAGATATCAATATTGGAGAAGAACAAGACGACCTAATAACAAATGAATTAAACATGACTAAATTAAACAAGAGTCCTAAAATCAAATTTCTCTGACTAATTGATTCAAGAAGATTACAATCAATGCTTAAAATTATAATCAAAGAAAAATAAAATGATGAATGAGGGGATCTGAGAGAGAGACAAACCTGATAGTACAAGTGGGTAAGTGGTAGTTTTGGTGGAGAAGAGTGTTATTAGGGTTGATTATAGTACCTGGGAGTTCTGAATCTTGAAAACAAGGATCTTTGGTTCATCTCAATATATATATATTGAGAGAGAGAGAGAGAGAGAGAGGGGGAGGGAGAGAGAGAGAGAGGATAATGAACGCGAGATACGCGCCAGTAGTTTCACAAAAACAATACAGTTGGGATCTATTATTCCTGTTTTTTCTTCTATCTTTTTAACCCCCAAAACAAAAAGGAAGAATCTTGTTATGTTCCATGAAAAAAAAAATGTTAATTGGTTCTCCCTTATTCCTATTATTTTTCGACTTTCTCTTTTATAAATAAAAGATTGTTTGTAAATATAAAATTCGCCAATGTTTCTTGAAAATGTAAAAGCTTAAAAAGATTAATTCAGTTGGGCTATGTTTGATTTCATGAAAAATGAATTAAATTGGACAATTACCTTCTCGGGAAGAAAGAAAATACGCAAAGTACCTTTTCGTCAAACTAAAAATTGTGTGATATGCCTCCTTAGCGCACATTGTTATTAGTGCGCGTAAAAATGCAACTAGAACTTTATTTTAATGGCAAAAATTCAATTCTAATAGTAACGGTATTCCATATTTTTTTTAGCAATTTATCTCATTCAGATATGTCTAATGAATAATCTTCTTTCAAATCAGAAAAAATAAAATAGGAAGATTAATCTTTGTAAATTTAAAAAAAAAAAAAAGGGTTGGTAGTGATGGTAAAATTATATTTTTTTAATTTAATACTAATATAGGGTCATTTTAGTCTCAAGAAGAGAACGGCGTGTTTGAAAGGATAAGGGATATAGTGAACCTCATTTTTTTATATTGATATGAGGTATTTTAGCTAAAAACAAGTATAGAAAATAAGTTGATATTATCCAAAAAAAATAATTGATAGTTTTTAGATATTTATTAGCTTGTACAAAGTCTAGTTTTAGAAATTATAATGAAAGAAGTAAAAAAATGTGTAAAATATACAAAATTCTTTTGTTTAATTGAAAATCTGCACAAAACTATCTTGTTTTAAATTTACTACACCAAATCTGCTTCTCTTATTATAAACATTGCACACCCTCTCTTATTCATTTTAGTACCACTAACCCGTTAGTTTTTCAAAGAATTTACCATTTTACCCTCATTGTTTAACCTTATTTACATATTTATTAAAATAAATTTAAATGTATATAATTATTAATAAGTTAAACTGTAAATAATATAATATTTGATAAGATATAAGAAAATAAATATTTTGCTTACACATCATTAAAATAAATATTTTGTACTGCTAATAAATTATGCAATAATATTTTGTAAAATATGAGAACCTAAAAATCTTATTTGTATTTATATATGAACAATTTAATTCTTATACTTTATTGATAAACTAAATATAATTTTAAATATGATATTTTATAGTATAAAAATTCTTATAAAGAGTACATATTTATTAAATTAATATAATGTTATTACATTCAATAAATCAAAATTAATCAAATATTAAAGAAATTTAAAATAAAAAGGGGATTCCATGCAGAGTTTATAAAAATAAAAGGGGATTTGGTACAATAAATTATAAAACTTATACATAGTAGTTTTATATTTTTAATTAATTAAATGGATGAAAAGTCATAGTTTTACTGAGCGCAAGTGTTGCACAAACGGAAGGAGAATTTTGTGCATAGTTTGAAAAAATAGAAGAAAATTTGGAAATATATATATACTCTCCCTCCGTCTCATTATTTTTACTCCATTAGCTACAATACTAGGTCAAACTTTTCAATCTTTTAAGTGACTTATCATGTTAAATTATTCAAATTTGTGGTGTATTAAACCTTTTAAATATTAATATATATGGTGTCATATGATATTATCAACTTATTAGCAAAATATATTAATTAAATTATTTATTATAAATTTTATAAATTTAGTCAAGTTGACTGATTAACTGTACCAAGTGATAAAGAAAAATGGGACGAAGGAAGTATTTTTTTGTTTACCAAGATTTAATCTCTTTCAAGTCATGTTGTACATATTATATGGGAACCTATATGGCTTCACAAGGTTTTTTCATAACACGGCGTGCACACTTGATGCAAAAATAAAAATATATGTCCCCAGGGGCATTAGCTCAGTGGTAAGGACTGAGGTGATGTGGGAAATCTTTCCTCCGACTACGTAGGTTTGAATCTCGTGTAGCACAAATTTTCATTGAAATATTGTGGGTTTTGTGATGGGACTGGTATCCTAAATCCTGCCATCTGTGCACATCCCTCGATTTACATCATTCTTTATCAAGAAACCTTTGACACATGAGGAATTTTTCCTTCGGATTAACCTTGGAAAAAAGAATTCATATGCACAATAACAATTGGAACGTGAACTTCAGTTTTAGACTAATTAGTCAGCTAGTTTCTTCTGTTAAGTCCTATATCCTTTTTTTTTTTTTTAAATAATTGCTCTTAGGTCCACTTCATGGAAAAATTATTAGTCCTATATCCACTAATTAGCCTCTCATTTCATGCGTTGAAAACTTTTGACTGTTTGACCCATATAGCGTTTTACACTCATTTGAATTGTCAAACAAAGAATCAATAATCTTTTATCTATCTCTTAATTTTCAAAAATAACTTCATCTTGAAAAAATCTCTTATATCGAAAAGTACTTAAATAAATATATTTTGATATTACATAAAATAATACATTTCAGGCATTAATTATATCACATAACAAATATGATTTAACATAAAATAATTTATTTCTTAGTGTTTATTTTCTTTTCATAACCTCTTAAAATAATTTGTTCATTTCTAAACATATACCTATTATTTATTTCATCTAAAAACACTCAAACAAGTAATATTACGATACATATAAGATTTCTAAAATCTCAAATTTATTTCCAAAACAACTTTCAAATTACCGTGTCAAACAGGCACGACATATTCAAATAGAAAACACAAGAATGCAGTCTTTGGTTGAAAATCAACCAAGAATGAAGAAAAAAAGTTCTTAAATCTTTAACAACCCACCCCACTAAAATTTATCTCAATCACTCTTTTCTTCACAACGCAATCAGAAAACTTGTGAATTTTTTTTATAATTCTTCTGAAATTTATTTGATATTCATGATATTATCATACTTAAAAAAAATGAAATTCCCACATGGAAATTTCTTCATCCTCCTTTGCATCTTGTTCTCAAATGGTGTTACTAGTATTTTAGCAGATGATATATCTCCAGGCTCAACCCTATACGCATCAAATCCACAACAGTCATGGACTTCTCCAAACAGAACTTTCTCACTTTCCTTCATTCAAGAATCCCAAAACACATTTTTTGCTGCCATTACCTATAACGGCATTCCCATTTGGAAAGCCGGTGGTGATCCCGGCGGCGCTGTTAATTCCTCAGCCGCCCTCAGCTTCCTCCCCACCGGAAACCTCCAACTCGTTTCCGGGCCCACAAATTCTTTAATATGGCAGTCAAACACTTCTATGCTTGGCATCACCTCTGCTTCACTTAATGATTCAGGTAATTTTATACTAAAGAACGGTTCCAATTTTCCCATTTGGACAACTTTCGATAACCCAACTGATACAATTCTTCCTGACCAAAATTTCACTGTTGGTCATGTTTTACGATCTGGGTTGTATTCTTTTCGCCTTTTAAGTTCAGGAACAATAGCTCTTCAGTGGAATGATTCTGTTCTGTATTATACTTCTTCAGGGATTAATAACACAAATACTATTAATTTAAACTTGACTTCACCTAGTTTAGGCCTGCAGCAAGTTGGGATCTTTTCTCTTTTCGATCCCTTTCTTTCGAGTCCTGTACTTATGGCTCGCAGTAATGACTATGGTGAAGTCAGTGATGATGCATTAAGGTTTGTGAAACTGGATAATGATGGAAATTTGCGGATTTATAGTTCGAATACGAATAATGGGAGGGGGGATATGGTTATTAGATGGACTGCTGTTAGTGATCAATGTCAAGTTTTTGGTTATTGTGGGAATTTTGGAATTTGTAGATATGATGAAGAAGTTAACTTTAATCCCGTTTGTGGATGCCCGTCTGAGAATTTCGCTTTAGTCGATCCAAATGATGGTAGAAAAGGTTGCACGAGAAATGTGGATATCCGAGATTGTCCAATTACGGTTGTGTCTTTGAGTAACGCTATGTTCTTTACGTACCCTCCTGAGACTAACTCGGATTTGTTCACGGTAAGTAATATAGCATGTAGGTCTAATTGTCTAGCTGATTCAACGTGCATAGCTTCGACTTCTTTAGCTGATGGCTCAGGAGTTTGCTATATGAAAAGATCAGAATTCGTTAGTGGATATCAATCTCCAACACTTACTAGTACATCTTTCGTGAAAGTTTGTGAGCCCGCTTTGCCAAATTCTGCTGCCCATTCTCGTAATTTAAACGAAAAACCCGATGCACTAAAGATTGCTGTTGTGCTTTTGAGTTGTAGTTTAGCTTTGGTGATTCTTATAGGTGGTGTTTTTTGGTTTCGTTATAGGTCTAAACCAAAGTATCAAAGTGTGCTTTCTCAGTATTCATTCTCGGACTATACCTCTGGAGTTCCAGTTCAATTCTCTTACAAGGAGCTTCAAAAGGCAACAAAACATTTTATGGAGAAGCTTGGGGAAGGAGGGTTCGGATCCGTTTATAAAGGAGTCCTCTCTAACAAAATGGCGGTTGCCGTGAAGAGGTTAGAGGGTATGGGACAAGGAGAGAAACAGTTTAGAATGGAAGTTGCTACTATAAGTAGTACTCATCACTTAAATTTGGTGAGACTGATTGGATTTTGCTCGGAGGGTCGACACAGATTACTCGTATACGAGCTCTTGAAAAATGGTTCTCTTGATAGCTTTCTTTTCACTTCAAAAGAATCAAAAGATAAGAAAGTCTTGAACTGGGAACATAGATATGGTATTGCCTTAGGGGCGGCAAAGGGGATCACGTATTTACACGAGGAATGTCGCGATTGTATTCTCCACTGCGATATAAAGCCTGAGAATATTCTTTTAGACGAAAATCACAATGCGAGAATCTCCGATTTTGGCCTTGCTAAGCTCTTGAACTTGAACGATCATAAGCAACGGAGTTTGATAAACGTGAGGGGAACAAGAGGGTACTTGGCTCCGGAATGGATTGCGAATTTACCGGTAACTACTAGGAACGATGTTTATAGTTTCGGGATGGTGTTGTTGGAGATGGTGAGTGGAAGGAGGAATTTCGAAGTTTCTTTTGAGACGAATCATAAGAAGCTTTCGATGTGGGCGTATGATGAATTCGAGAAGGGTAATGTGGGAAGGATTATTGACAAAAGGCTTGTGTTAAATGAAGTGGATATGGAACAAGTAATGAGAGTTATTGAAGTGAGTTTTTGGTGTATTCAAGAACATCCCGGGCGTAGGCCTACAATGGGGAAAGTAGTGCAAATGCTTGAAGGAATTGCTGATATGAATAAACCACCTTCTCCTGTGGCTATGGTTGAAGATTTAGCACAATCTGCAGCAGGAATTTCATCTTCAATTGTTTAAGGAGTTTATATAACATATATGTTGAATTTGGCATTGTTAGTAAATGCTTAGTTTTATTCCAAGATTTGTAATTTTCAAGTGTAGAAAATATGTATGCTTTCACCTTTTTTTAGCATTAAATAAGTGATACATCTATGTATGAAAAATTAGAAGGATATTTTTGTACAAGAAATTGGAAAATTCGAGGTCAATCTGGAAGATCCGATTTCTCTATTAGAAGGCCAACTCAGATATTTAGACTGAAATTGGATTGTAAATTGTAATTATCTATATATTAAATTTTATTATGGAATAATATTGTCACCTCGAATAAATATGAGTCAGAAATGTCATTGAGAATTACTTATTATGTTGGGTGTTATGTTTGATTCTTGAATTTTAGTAAGTCAAAATGTTTAAAAAAATATTTTTCTAGTATCAAATTTCGGAATGTTGAGGGGGTTTTGGCAGTTTGTACTCTGGAAATGAAGAGTTTTGACACTTTACACCCTGATTTAAAAATATTGGCCATTTGCACCTTACAAATATAATTTTTTTTGGCATAGTGTGTTTTTCAGGGAAAATAGTCGTTTCCAACATGTTTGGCACTTAGCATAGGTTTTTGGCACTTTACACCATCAGAATATCAATTGTTTGACACTTTGCACCGTGAAAATCTAATAGAATTTGTCAAGAGCATGAACTTGGAGAAAATGGTTCGGCATTATAGGGCATTTGAAAGTATGAGTGTAAAGTTTACACTCTCAGAACAAAACAAGATCCTGGAGGAGCATTGTGAAAGATTCTTCCTATCTTTACGATATATAGAACTGTTTTGATATTGGACTTAAATGGCTCCCCATTTATTTCTTGTTTTGATCTCGAGACAGAACTGTTTTTGACATTGTCTCCTCCTCCCCAGGACAAACATTTTCAGGTGACATGGTACGTAATATTAGAGGATTGCATATGCATATATCCATGTGATAATGCCTTGCCTCTGATTATGGAATTGTTATTATGCATGTGTTTATTCCCTGAAACTTTTTCGTAGAAGTAAGTCCAAAATTTATGCTAGGTCTGGGTCGTTGCACTGCATCCCACTCAAATGTATGTACCTATGCCCATGGGCGACATCCACTTGTTTTATTACTCGAATAAGTCTAAAACTACTTTGTATCTTGATTTGGTTGAGCACAATGGTAGTCTGGACGCACTGCTTCATGTCTCGAGCTTTTTTTGGATTAAAAGTTTCGAAATAGAGAAGGTAAGACCATCTCCAGTAAGGACCTCTCACCCTTTCCCCTCAGACTCTTACTCTCCCCTTCAGTCCTCTTTTCAAATTCATCTCCAGTGACTCAAACTTTTCATTTCAATTCTCATATTTTTAATTTAATAAAAAATTCTAATAAATTTAACATTGCCATTAATAATAAGAATTTACATTGGAATTAATAATAAGAAATATAACACTAGCATTAATAATAAAAAAAATTAGTTGGGTACACAATACATTACTCCCTGGTCAACAATGTTGACTTCATTTAACATTAATTTGATTTTCATTCAATTTAAGTATTTAAAATAAAATTTAAATAATAATTAATGGAAACACTATAAAAATTTACTCGATTATGATTTAGATAATAATGGAAACACTATAGAAATTTAGATAATAGTTAATTATGATTTAAAAATCCTAAAAAATCATGTTTTCTGTACTTTTATACACATTTTATGTTTAGTAACAATATATACATTATTGTGGGTTTTTCTAGTTTAATACTAGTGCTTTTTTGGTAGTTATTTATTTTTTAGTTAAATGAAATTTCTAGTTTACAATATTGATGTAATGATGTAATTATCGTTGATTAAAAAGTAATATATTCATTATCTCGTAAACACTTGAAATATGAATTTATAAAATTATAAATTAAACTCAATTTCTCAACTATTTATTGAATTCAACTCAATTTATATTTAAAATAAACATAACAAATGTTTGCATATAATTTTTTAAAATATTATGTATGACTTATTTGCTAAATGGACATTAGACTTAATTGCAAAAGACCACTCTCCTCCCCTAATCAATGGATATGGCCTAGTTTTAAATCTTGGATTTGAGAAGGGAATTTTAGAAGTGATTCTTAACAAAAGGCTTGTTGAGTAAAGTGGATATTGTACAAGTAATGAGTGGTGCATTCAAGAACATCCGGGATGTAGGCCTATAAATGATGGTATACATACGTACATAAATCATCAGCAAATTAAATCCCAGATTCTTTTTTTCCATCATATGCAGCTGTTTTTCCAATAAAAAAGCTTTAAGAATACATATTTCAGATCTTGTTTTAATCATTTAAATAACAATCAAACAAGTTTAAACCAAACCATTCTCTAACACAAACATCTAGGACTGCAACATTATTTAATTATTAATCATTTCGGACCACATCACTTCGTCACCTTCCAATTATATTATTCTCCCTATGAAAAGCCTAACCAAATTTTCACTTTTAATTTTTTTTATCAATGTATTCCTAAAGTCCAAAAAGTGAAGGTGAAGTAGTGGATGGGTTTTGATCCGGTCTCGCGGGTTTCACGAGACCGAGTCAAAACTCTTTCAAATGAGTTTTCGTCAAACTCATAAAACCATCACAAACATGGGACACTCTAAGGTGACTCTCAGTCATTGAGAGTCACCACAATTGTTTGTTAAATGTATGGCCCGTACGAACCCCCTCATAATTCAAAATTACCAAAGTATCCCTTAACCCAAAAATCAATCCACCAACCAAACCACCACCGCCGCCGCGCCTAGCCTCACCACCGCAACCAAACCCTAATCCAAAACCACCACAACGCCGCCTAGCCTTACCACTCCAACCAAACCCTAACCCAAAACCACCACCGCCGCCGCCTAGCCTCACCACCGCAACCAAACCCTAATCCAAAACCACCACAACCGCCGCCTAGCCTCACCACTCCAACCAAACCCTAACCCAAAACCACCGCCGCCGCCGCCTAGCCTCCTAGCCTCACCACTCCAATCAAACCCTAACCCAAAACCACCACCGCCGCCGCCTAGCCTCACCACCGCAACCAAACCCTAACCCAAAACCACCACAGCCGCCGCCTAAACCAGCAGCAAAATCAATAAATTGAATGAAGCAAACTTGCCTTCGGAGGAAAAGATGAAGAACCGAGCTGAAAAACAAGCTTAAACCCGAAGTCAACAGCCCGAAATTTTTGGTTTTTTATAGATCTGAAAATTAACAACGAAAACCAAAGAGAAACGAAAAATTGAAACCACCAACGTAATCCTGATGAAGAGACGAAGAGAATGAGACTAATCTTGCAAAAATCCTTTGAGAAACGAAAGAAATCAGTCGTCGCCGGCATGGAATCGGTGATCTCCGGCGACCTGGGAAAGGGAGAGAGAAAAAAATGACAGGGACAAATCTGAAAAATTAAGAAAGTGTTAGGGGTATTTTGGTAATCATGGTGTGTACATTATTTTGGCTGGGTATATACACACGTACACACCATACACCATTTTTAGGCAAAAATGTTGCTGACTCTTGAATGTGAAAGAGTTATAATATAACGTCCCCACAAACATATTCAGAAACTCATACCCAAACTCTTCAAACCTATAAAATATTGATTTGACACCTATCACTTACTTTTCCCCCAAATCTCACTAAAAAAACATTGATTTGACACATACCACCTACTTTTTTCCCTAAACCCCAACATCCAAACCCAATCCAAGTGGGGTTTCAACTTATTCAAACCACAAAACCCAATAGCCAAAACCCATCCAAATGAGGTTTTAAATGTTTCATCGAACCCACCTAAACCATTTTTTTTAAATCGAAACCACGAAACCAAGCCAAAACCCATCCAAATAAACCCAGAAATTTCAAGTTGAAGTAGTCTTCAAGAGGACATCTTTACTCGAACATATACAGCTACATAACATTTTATATACTCATCTACGTAGAATTAACTATGCATAAGGTATATAATATTCAGAATCCAAAGATGAACGGTGCGAAACTTTTAAAATATTACAGGGGTAAATTTTTTTTTTCAAATTACAGAAAGATAAATTGAACATTATGCAAATCACATGGGGTAAATTGTCATAAACTCAATATAAAACACAACCTCGAACACCTTCAATGCTCCTTCAACTTATGATAACACGTTGAATTTGGTATGGCTTATAAATATTGAGGACAATATTGAAATTGCATTCGAATGAGTGCCTCTTTTGCCTCTACTCCACAACATAAATTTGTAATTAGACTTGGTTTGCACACAAACAAACATTTAGGGAGAGCTAGGTTGAACCCGACTCAAACCCTTTGACGCTTAAGCCTACATAGATAGAGAGAACTTACATTATTTTGAAGTGAACCATATATTTATAGTGTTGGTCGGCGATTTTTGTAATAATAACGTTATGAGTAATAAATGATGAATACATTACATAAGTTACACTTTTATGATAAATTTATATTATATGAATATGAAGAAGGTAATTCTTAAACTGCCCGAAACAATTTTAAGCTCATCAGAATTAAGGACTTTTATAAACCAGATCTGATTTCGGAAAACACATCCTATAAAAAATTTAAACTTATTTTTACATGCTTATTGTCCAACAACTTTTCATTATCCAACCACAAAACAAGTATATTGCGCTTGCCAAACCAAATGTTGGTTTAAATATGAGTATTTTGGCATTATGCCCTAAAAATATATTGTTTTGACACACTTTGCACATTAGAACTGAAATATTATCACGTTTCCCTTGAATTGCTTTTCTTTATAGCAATGTAGTGTGCATGCATGTTGCACCCCAAGAGGGTTCACTTTGCCAAATAATATGTAATTTAAGGATGCAAAGTACCAAAATTTTAATTTTAAAATGCAAAGTACTAAAATATTGGCACTTTGCACCCTCGAATTGCAGTTTTTTGGTAATGGAGTGTGCATGTTGCGCCCCATGAGGTTACAAAGTGCCAAATTTTCAATTTCATAACGTAAAATAATAAAAGTGTATATTTGTGGGTGTACAGTGCCAATAGCTCATGTCAATATGCTAAATAATTTATGTTGGTTCTCTCAAGAAGGAACACTGTCTAAAATAAAAAAATATAAAAAAGGATTTTGAAGTCAAGACTTCAAAAGCACACAAACGCAAGCACCAAAGAAAAGACTCTTTCAAGTCAAAACTTCTAGAGCACGGAGTACATAATAAACCAAAAAAAAATCTCATCAGCCATCTATATTTTTATCTACTACCTATAAATAATTCTCCACCAAAGATTGTAAAACAAACAACATATATATCATATCATCTGTTTAATGAATCCAAAGAGGCAAAGATGAAGAATAATAATGAAGCATTTATTCTGAATCTACCACCACAAATCATCATTCATATCCTCACAAGACTTCCCATTCAATCCATGATAAGTTGCAAATGCGTTTGCAAGAAATGGCTACAACTATTCTCAACTCCCGTCTTCTCAAAATTCCATCTTTCTAAACCAACCCCTGGCCTAATTGTCCAGCAGCTAACTAAAAAGAAAGAAAAATTCTGCAAAATAGTGGAATTTGAAGATATTCTCGATCTTCAAAACCATAATCTTCACTATAAACCAGTGCTCAAATTTGATCCCAGCTCATTCACTAGCTCTGATTTTACCAGAATAATGTGCTCGGTTAATGGCTTGATTTGCTTTCATGAGTACATTAACGAACTTGATGCTTTCTACATATGCAATCCAATCACGCGTGAATACATAACTCTTCCACAGCCTAATGGAAATACTATGTATCCAAACATTGTCACATATGGACTTGGAGTAAGCTCGGTAACTTCCCAATACAAAGTGGTTAGGATTTTCCACGAGCCTCTATATTCAATTGAAAGAGAATCAAATTTGAGAAATTTAAAAGTCGAGTGTATTGTTTACACCCTTGGAACCGGTTCTTGGAGAAGTATCGAACCAGGTGAGTCATATGAATACGGTACTAGAACTTTCGTAGGTGCATTTTTAAATGGGAATCTTCATTGGTTGGTGGAGGATTCAGAAAGGGTGATGTTGATTTTGTGTCTTGATCTTGAAACAGAATTGTTTTAAGCCCTTTTCGCGTGCTCCTTTTCTAAATATAGGTGGGAGTTTGACAGTTTTGGAGGATTGTTATTATGTTTTTGTGACTTTAGCTCTGATGAAGAAATTGTTATATGGATTATGAAGGAATATGGGGTTGAAGATTCTTGGACAAAAGAAGTTGTGATTGATAAATATCCAGATTTAGATTCTATAACCTATGAAGCCGTTTATGTTTTGAAAGTTTTTAAAGATGGTGATATTTTGATGTTGTGGGAAGATACATGTTTGTTTTACTACTGCGAGAAAACTAAATCTGCCAAAAAAGTTGATTTGTTTGAACGGGACCAATATGATTATTATATCAATGCATTGCTTCATACCTCAAGCTTTGTTTCACTCGGAAGATTTGCTCTGGAGAATGTAAGTTCATTCTGATTATGTGTTAATCTGAATGAATCTACAAGAAATTAAATAAGTATCTTGTTTATTAATGTATTTAGATAGGGGGAATTATTCATATATGCATGTGTTACTATTAGACTATAAAATATCATATTTAAAATTATATTTAGTTTATGGGATTAATGCATTTTTTATGCCACAACTATAGCCCACTGGCGTTTCTACCCCGTAACTTTTCGGGCTGACACATTTGGTGCCACAACTTCAACATCAGTGGCAATTTTGGTGCCATTTGAGGCCCAATTTTGAAATTGGCTCGAAATTCCCCGGGCCATGTGACATGAACATTGGGGATTTTGACCATTCAACACCTTTTTCATGAAAAAAAATTTTCACCCACCAAGAACTAGGCTACTTGGATGTTTTTATTTGGGGAAGAATAAGAAAGCGGGTAACAATTTAATTAAGGGAATTTTTGGTGAATTTTATAGGAAAAGTTAGGATTTTAAATTTTGGTATTTTTTTTTATTGAAAACGACATTGAATGGTCAATTTTGATATATTACTAAATCACATGGACCACATATGGGGGAATTTCGGGCCAATTTTGAAATTGGGCCTCAATTGGCACCAAAATTACCACTGATGTTGAAGTTGTGACACCAAAAATGCCAGCCCGAAAAGTTACGGGGTAGAAACGCCAATGGGCTATAGTTGTGGCACAAAAAATGCATTAATCCCATAAACTAAATATAATTTTAAATATGATATTTTATAGTATAAAAAATTCTTATATGGAGTACATATTTATTAAATTAATATAATGTTATTACATTCAATAATCAAAATTAATCAAACATTAAAGAAATTTAAAATAAAAAGGGGATTCCATGCAGAGTTTATAAAAATAAAAGTGGATTTGGTACAATAAATCATAAAACTTATACATAGTAGTTTTATTTTTTTAATTAATTAGATGGATGAAAAGTCATAGTTTTACTGAGCGCAAGTGTTGCACAAACGGAAGGAGAATTTTGTGCATAATTTGAAAAAATAGAAGAAAATATGGAAATATATATATATACTCCCTCCGTCTCATTATTTTTACTCCATTAACTACAATATTCGGTCAAATTATTCAATCTTTTAAGTGACGACTTATCATGTTAAGTTTTCATATTTATGGTGTATTAAACTTTAAATATTAATATATATGATGTCATATGATATTATCAACTTATTAATGAAATATATATAATTAAATTATTTATTATAAATTTTATAAATTTAGTCAAGATGACTGATCAACTGTACCAAGAGATAAAGAAAAATGGGACGAATGAAGTATTTTTATGTTTACCAAGATTTAATCTCTTTCAAATCGTATTATACATATTATATGGGAATCTATATGGCTTTACAAGGTTATTTCATAACACGGTATGCACACTTGATTCAAAAATAAAAATATATGTCCGCAGGGGCATTAGCTCAGTGGTAAGGACTGAGGTGATGTGGGGAATCTTTCCTCCGGCTACGTAGGTTCGAATCTCGTGTAACACAAATTTCTACTAAAATATTGTGGGGTTTGTGATGGGATTGATATCCTAAACCCTGCTCTCCGTACACATCCCCCGATTTACATCATTCTTTATCAAGAAACCTTTGACACATGAGGAGTTTCTCCTTCGGATTAACCTTGGAAAAAAAAATTCATATGCATAATAACAAGTGGAACGTGAACTTCAGTTTTAGACTAATTAGTCAGCTAGTTTCTTCTGTTAAGTCCTATATACTTTTTTTTTTTTTTAAATAATTGCTCTTAGGTCCACTTCATGGAAAAATTATTAGCCTCTCATTTCATGCGTCACAAGACTGCAGTCTTTGGTTGAAAAATCAACCAAGAATGAAGAAAAAAAGTTCTTAAATCTTTAACAACCCACCCCACCAAAATTTATTTTAATCACTCTTTTCTTCACAACGCAATCAGAAAACTTGTGAATTTTTCTTATAATTCTTCTGAAATTTATTTGATATTCATGATATTATCATACTTAAAAAAAATGAAATACCCACATGGAAATTTCTTCATCCTCCTTTGCATCTTGTTCTCAAATGGTGTTACTAGTATTTTAGCAGATGATATATCTCCAGGCTCAACCCTATACGCCTCAAATCCACAACAGTCATGGACTTCTCCAAACAGAACTTTCTCACTTTCCTTCATTCAAGAATCCCAAAACACATTTTTTGCTGCCATTACCTATAACGGCATTCCCATTTGGAAAGCCGGTGGTGATCCCGGCGGCGCTGTTAATTCCTCAGCCGCCCTCCGCTTCCTCCCAACCGGAAACCTCCAACTCGTTTCCGGGCCCACACATTCTTTAATATGGCAGTCAAACACTTCTATGCTTGGCATCACCTCTGCTTCACTTAATGATTCAGGTAATTTTATACTAAAGAACGGTTCCAATTTTCCCATTTGGACAACTTTCGATAACCCAACTGATACAATTCTTCCTGACCAAAATTTCACTGTTGGTCATGTTTTACGATCTGGGTTGTATTCTTTTCGCCTTTTAAGTTCAGGAACAATAGCTCTTCAGTGGAATGATTCTGTTCTGTATTATACTTCTTCAGGGATTAATAACACAAATACTATTAATTTAAACTTGACTTCACCTAGTTTAGGCCTGCAGCAAGTTGGGATCTTTTCTCTTTTCGATCCCTTTCTTTCGAGTCCTGTACTTATGGCTCGCAGTAATGACTATGGTGAAGTCAGTGATGATGCATTAAGGTTTGTGAAACTGGATAATGATGGAAATTTGCGGATTTATAGTTCGAATACGAATAATGGGAGGGGGGATATGGTTATTAGATGGACTGCTGTTAGTGATCAATGTCAAGTTTTTGGTTATTGTGGGAATTTTGGAATTTGTAGATATGATGAAGAAAACTTTAATCCCATTTGTGGATGCCCGTCTGAGAATTTCGCTTTAGTCGATCCAAATGATGATAGAAAAGGTTGCACGAGAAATGTGGATATCCGAGATTGTCCAACTACGATTGTGTCTTTGAGTAACGCTATGTTCTTTACGTACCCTCCTGAGACTAACTCGGATTTGTACACGCTAAATAATATAGCATGTAGCTCTAATTGTCTAGCTGATTCAACGTGCATAGCTTCGACTTCTTTAGCTGATGGCTCAGGAGTTTGCTATATGAAAAGATCAGAATTCGTTAGTGGATATCAATCTCCAACACTTACTAGTACATCTTTCGTGAAAGTTTGTGAGCCCGCTTTGCCAAATTCTGCTGCCCACTCTCGGAATTTAAACGAAAAACCCGATGCACTAAAGATTACTGTTGTGCTTTTGAGTTGTGGTTTAGCTTTGGTGATTCTTATAGGTGGTGTATTTTGGTTTCGTTATAGGTCTAAACCAAAGTATCAAAGTGTGCTTTCTCAGTATTCATTCTCGGACTATACCTCTGGAGTTCCAGTTCAATTCTCTTACAAGGAGCTTCAAAAGGCAACAAAACATTTTACGGAGAAGCTTGGGGAAGGAGGGTTCGGATCCGTTTATAAAGGAGTCCTCTCTAACAAAATGGCGGTTGCCGTGAAGAGGTTAGAGGGTATGGGACAAGGAGAGAAACAATTTAGAATGGAAGTTGCTACTATAAGTAGTACTCATCACTTAAATTTGGTGAGACTGATTGGATTTTGCTCGGAGGGTCGACACAGATTACTCGTATACGAGCTCTTGAAAAATGGTTCTCTTGATAGCTTTCTTTTCACTTCAAAAGAATCAAAAGATAAGAAAGTCTTGAACTGGGAACATAGATATGGTATTGCCTTAGGGGCGGCAAAGGGGATCACGTATTTACACGAGGAGTGTCGTGATTGTATTCTCCACTGCGATATAAAGCCTGAGAATATTCTTTTAGACGAAAATCACAATGCGAGAATCTCCGATTTTGGCCTTGCTAAGCTCTTGAACTTGAACGATCATAAGCAACGGAGTTTAATAAACGTGAGGGGAACAAGAGGGTACTTGGCTCCGGAATGGATTGCGAATTTACCGGTAACTACTAGGAACGATGTTTATAGTTACGGGATGGTGTTGTTGGAGATGGTGAGTGGAAGGAGGAATTTCGAAGTTTCTTCTGAGACGAATCATAAGAAGCTTTCGATGTGGGCGTATGATGAATTCGAGAAGGGTAATGTGGGAAGGATTATTGACAAAAGGCTTGTGTTAAATGAAGTGGATATGGGACAAGTAATGAGAGTTATTGAAGTGAGTTTTTGGTGTATTCAAGAACATCCCGGGCGTAGGCCTACAATGGGGAAAGTAGTGCAAATGCTTGAAGGAATTGCTGATATAAATAAACCACCTTCTCCTGTGGCTATGGTTGAAGATTTAACACAATCTGCAGCAGGAATTTCATCTTCAATTGTTTAACGAGTATATATAACATATGTTGAATTTGGCATTGTTAGTAAATGCTTAGATTTATTCCAACATTTGTAATTTTCAAGTGTAGAAAATATGTATGCTTTCACATTTTTTTAGCATTAAATAAGTGATACATCTATGTAAATGAAAAATTAGAAGGGTATTTTTGTACAAGAAATTGGAAAATTCGAGGTCAATCTGGAAGATCCGATTTCTCTATTAGAAGGCCAACTCAGATATTTAGACTGAAATTGTATTGTAAATTGTAATTATCTATATATTAAATTTTTTTATGGAATAATATTGTCACCTCGAATAAATATGAGTCAGAAATGTCATTGAGAATTACTTATTATGTTGGTGTTATAAATATGAGTCAGAAATGTCATCGAGAATTACTTATTATGTTGGTGTTATGTTTGATTCTTGAATTTTAGTAAGTATAATGTTAAAAAAAATGTTCTTCTAGTATCAAATTTCGGAATGTTGAGGGGATTTTGGCAGTTTGTACTTTGGAAATGAAGAGTTTTGGCACTTTACACCCTGATTTAAAAATATTGGCCCTTTGCACTTTATAAATACAACTTTTTTGGCACTTTACACCCTAGTGTGTTTTTCAGGGAAAATAGTCGTTTTCAACATGTTTGGCGCTTAGCATAGGTTTTTGGCACTTTACACCATCAGAATATCAATTGTTTGACACTTTGCACCGTGAAAATATAATAGAATTTGTCAAGAGCGTGAACTTGGAGAAAAATGGTTCGGCATTATAGAGCATCTCAAAGTATGAGTGTTAAGTTTACAGTCTCAGAACAAAACAAGATCCTGGAGGAGCATTGTGAAAGATTCTTCCTATCTTTACGATATATAGTTGTTCAAGTGGTGCATCAATAAATGGAAATCTCCACTGGTTGGTAGCAGATTTAAATGACTCCCTAATGGTTTCTCGTTTCGATCTTGAAATGAAACTATTTAACTTCTTTACTCCTCCTCTTCCTTGAAGCAGGGCATTTGAAGGTGACCTGGTCGTATTTGAGGATTGCCTATGCATATGTGATAACACCTCTGAGAATGAACTTGCTATTTGGGAGATGAAGGAATATGGGATCGAAAATTCTTGGACTAAACAATTTGTCATCAGCAAACTTCATGATCTAGCTGGTCAATCTTATGCATGTATTTATCCCTTGAAAATTTTCAAAGATGGTGACATATTGTTGTTACTGGGGGATTTCTACATGCTCTATTACTCCAGTAAGACTAAAACTACTCCCACAATTGAGCTATTTGAACTGCATGCAAATGATCGAGTCGAGGCACGGCTTCATGTCTCGAGCTTTCTTTCGCTAAAAATCTTCGCAATGGAGACTGTAAGTAACTACTGATTTTCCTTAATTCAGAATACCTATCTGTTAGTATTGTTGCAACAAATCATTAACTAACATGTTATGTCTTTATTGGAAGATCATTTTTTTGAAATTGGACTTAAATGGCTCCCCATTTATTTCTTGCTTTGATCTCGAGACAGAAATGTTTAAGACATTGTCTCTTCCTCCTTTTGTCCCGGGACAAACATTTTTCACCCACTCCACCCCCCACCCCCCCCCCCCCCCCCCCCCCCCCTAATCAATGGAGATGGCCTAGTTTTAATTCTTGGATTTGAGAAGGGAATTTTAGAAGTGATTCTTGACAAAAGGCTTGTTGAGTAAAGTGGATATTGTACAAGTAATGAGTGGTGCATTCAAGAACATCCGGGATGTAGGCCTATATATGATGGTATACATACGTACATAAATCATCAGCAAATTAAATCCCAGATTCTTTTTTTCCATCATATGCAGTTGTTTTTCAAATAAAAGGCTTTAAGAATACATAGTTCAGATCTTGTTTTAATCATTTAAATAAAAATCAAACAAGTTTAAACAAAACCATTCTCTAACACAAACATCTAGGACTGCAACATTATTTAATTATTAATCATTTCGGACCACATCACTTCGTCACCTACCAATTATATTATTCTCCCTATGAAAACACTAACCAAATTTTCACTTTTAATTTTTTTTTATCAATGCATTCCTAAAGTCCAAAAAGTGAAGGTGAAGTAATGGATGCCTCCGAAAAGACAGTTTGGGTGTATGTGGATGGGTTTTTGCCCGGTCTTGTGTGTTTCACGAGACCGAGGCAAAGATACATATAAATAATAAACCAAAGAAAAGACAATGGTAGTCTGGATGCACACAAACGCATGCACCAAAGAAAAGACTCTTTCAAGTCAAAACTTCCAGAGCACGGGGGATAAATGCAAAATACTCCCTTGTGTTATGCTAAACCTGCAAGAAACTACCCTGTGAAATTTTTATTGCGTCAAACTTCCTTGTGTTTTCAAAAACCCTGCAAAAAACACCCAATTTGTAAAAAATAGGTCGTTTTGGATCGACATATTTCAAGAAACCATTTTTAAAATACTTCAAGTTGATCCCTATAACTTCACGTGGTATAACTTCACGTGGTATAATTCAAAATGTTGAATCTTTCTAGCTATCTAGACTCAAATAGATCTCCAAGTCAAGACTTCCAAAGTAAGATTGCATAAACCAGAGAAATGTCTCATAAGATAAGGCATCTAATCTTTTCCCCATTATCCATAAAAATCATCTACATCTATATATACAGACTATAATTCCGTAAGCATTTAAACAATTCCCATATCATCTGTTTAATGAATCCAAAGATGAAGAATAATAATGAAGCATTTATTCTGAATCTACCACCAGAAATCATCATTGATATCCTCACAAGACTTCCCATTCAATCCATGATAAGTTGCAAATGCGTTTGCAAGAAATGGCTACAACTATTCTCAACTCCCGTCTTCTCAAAATTCCATCTTTCTAAACCAACCCCTGGCCTAATTGTCCAGTTAACTCAAAACGAAGAAAAATTCTGCAAAATAGTGGAATTTGAAGATATTCTCGATCTCCAAAACCATAATCTTCACTATAAACCAGTGCTCAAATTTGATCCCAGCTCATTCACGGGCTCTGATTCTACCAGTATATTGTGCTCGGTTAATGGCTTGATTTGCTTTCATGAGTACATTAACAAACTCGATGCTTTCTACATATGCAATCCAATCACGCGTGAATACATAACTCTTCCACAGCCTAATGGAAATACTATGTATCCAAACATTGTCACATATGGACTTGGAGTAAGCTCGGTAACTTCCCAATACAAAGTGGTTAGGATTTTCCACGAGCCTCTATATTCAATTGAAAGAGAATCAAATTTGAGAAATTTAAAAATCGAGTGTATTGTTTACACCCTTGGAACCGGTTCTTGGAGAAGTATCGAACCAGGTGAGCCATATGAATACGGTACTAGAACTTTCGTTGGTGCATTTTTAAATGGGAATCTTCATTGGTTGGTGGAGGATTCAGAAAGGGTGTTGTTGATTTTGTGTCTTGATCTTGAAACAGAATTGTTTAAGCCCTTTTCGCGTGCTCCTTTTCTAAATATAGGTGGGAGTTTGACAGTTTTGGAGGATTGTTATTTATGTTTTTGTGACTTTAGCTCTGATGAAGAAATTGTTATATGGATTATGAAGGAATATGGGGTTGAGGATTCTTGGACAAAAGAAGTTGTGATTGATAAATATCAAAGTGAAGATTTAGGAGCTATAACTTACGAAGCTGTTTATGTTTTGAAAGTTTTTAAAGATGGTGAAATTTTGATGTTGTGGGAAGATACATTTCTGTTTTACTATTGCGACAAGACTAAATCTACCCCAGAAGTTGTTTTTTTTGAACGGGACATGTACAATTATGGTTATATCGATGCATTGCTTCATACCTCAAGCTTTGTTTCACTCGGAAGATTTGCTCTGGAGAATGTAAGTTCATTCTGATTATGTGTTAATCTGAATGAATCTACAAGAAATTAAATAAGTATCTTGTTTATTAATGTATTTAGATAGGGGGGATTATTCATATATATGCATGTGTTACTATTAGAGTACTATTAGACTAGGTTCATGTTTAAGAAACTCTTGTAAGTTGTAATAGTAATACTCATATATATATATATATCCATTTGAATGTTCCTTTATCTCATTTTGACAGTACCAAGAAAAAATTGAAATCTATCCAAAATCAATTGATACATTGGTTTATACATATGATGATAGGAGTATATCTTTTCTTAATTTCTTTTTCATTTCTATAAAATATGTTTTTAAATATCAAATAAATATTGGGCTTGGAATGTTTAGAAACATTTTCACAATAATTGGCACGTATTTGTTGCGTCTCGGAAACAAATGAGATAAGAAATGAAATTATTTGGGAGAAAGACATGTGGACTTTTTCAAACACTAATTAAATGAAATCATTAGAATAGGCAAACAACAAATGAGATAAGAATTAAGAAATGAAATGATTTAGGAGAAAGACATGCGGACTTTTTCAAACACTAATTAAATGAAATAATAAGAATAGGCAAACAGATGCGTCATACTTCATTAAAGAAATAAAATAAAGCTGGAAAGCCTGAGTTAAACCTAACAAATAATAATGACTAGCTTAAACCCGTGCTATGCACGGGACTATATTAAAAATGTAGAGTCGTCAGGTGAAGCAATTAGAAATGCATCATTTTTAGTAAACAATTTATTTGAAATTAGGGAGTAATTTAATATAAAAGGATAATGAAGCGACATCATATATGTAAACTTTATCTAGCTTTTGAGTAAGTATCTAGATACATACATGTTTATGTGCTAAATGAAGGAACACGTTTGATACTGTTTGAGTAATTGAATCTCATATACGTTAAATAATCAGTTAAAAAGTAAGAAAAACCTAACGATATATACCGTCATACATCGTAGACGGAGAAGTCTTCGTATGTAGTAATTGGATCTCATCTAACGTAATTGGTATTCTCATGGTCTATTAAAAAATGCTTAAGGAAAGAAATCTGAAATGAAAGAGTAATAATAATATATGGATCATAATTTATAATATAACAAAAAAACAATTAACTTTAATTAATTAAAAATGTAATGAACTACATGAAACACACCTTGAAATTTGACATGTTCAAGATCACACTCCCAAATTTCAATCCCAATACCCAAATGCGTCCATTACTCATTTTCAATCTCAAACTCTTGCTTGATACACAAAATCGCTGGATTTTTCACGAACATGATCGCTTTATCATCTTTTGATCCATGTATCAGCCTCAAGCATAGGCGGGACGTACATAGGGACAAGGGGGGGCTATAACCCCCCCTGAATTGTTTTTTTTAAGTATAGGAGTGGTGTTTTTTTTTTTTTTTTTTGAAAAAAAAATTCAATAAATTAGCCCAATATGAAATTTCCAGCCCAATTATAATTTTAGTCCAATTAATATCACACAACTCACTCTAATAATAACTCACTCTACCCAATTTATAAGCCCCAATAAAAAGCCCAATTTTTCTCTACTCCCAACATCTTCAAACCCTAACTCTAGCCACCATTGCCACCTCCTGCCACCAGACCGCCGCCGCCCCACCTCCGACCATCCACCCAACCCAAGTCCCAACCCATTGAAGTCTTGAACACAAAAAGGCCCAATTGTGAATGTTAGTAATTTTTTCTATATATATTTATGATATATGTTTGTACAATTGTGCTTATGTAATAAAATAATAGTGTTACATATTCATTATTAATGTTTATATTCACTTCCAAATCAATTTTTAGATTCAAGTTTCATTTTTGTGCTTAAAGTTATATATTTGTTAAGATTTTCATATGATGATTAAATCAAGATGCAATAGAGTTAATAGTATTATATTAAAATAATATGATGATTAAATCAAGATGCAATAGAGTTAATAGTATTCATTTACATATCAAACACTAATCTTAGATGGTTAATAGTTTTTTTTTATTGAAATGTCAAACACTAATCTTATATTCTTAATAGTCTTTTATTAGTATTTATTGGCCTATTGGGATTCAACCTCTCTTGTTTTATCAAATGGAATGAAAAATAAGTCTTGTCGTTATTATGTCTCTATTATATTTAATTTCTACTTTTTGAGTATGTCATTATTCTTGAGATAGTTATGTTTTGTACATTTTATAGGGTTAGAAATATGGAGAGATGCTTTAAGGCTACACCTACACCTCACGATGAGTCTTCAAGTAACGTTCACAATCAAAGTGACCCGCATGAGCTTCCAAACTCTCATATTGAAACGAACTTGTCCGAGCTTCTGAATGATCCCGGTCTATGACCTCATATAACTTTATATGATTCTAACATTCGAGAGAGAGTTCATAGAGCATACTTGCTCAAAGGTTTATTTTTGTCAAACTCCACCTCCCTATTTTTGTATTGCGTCATATATTTTCTCGTGAATAATATATACTTTAAGTTTAACTGTTTGACAGATTTTTTTTTTTATAAGTTTAGCCCCCCCGAACAAAAATCCTGGATCCGCCTACACCTGCACCTACACCTACACCTCACGATGAGTCTTCAAGTAACGTTCACATTCAAAGTGACCCGCATGAGCTTCCAAACTTTCATATTGAAACGAACTTGCCCGAGCTTCTGAATGATCCCGGTCTATGACATCATATAACTTTATATGATTCTAACATTCGAGAGAGAGTTCATAGAGCATACTTGCTCAAAGGTATATTTTTTATCAAACTCCACCTCCCTATTTTTGTATTGCGTCATATATTTTCTCGTGAATAATATAAACTTTAAGTTTAACTGTTTGGCAAGTTTTTTTTTGTATAAGTTTAGCCCCCCCTGAACAAAAATCTTGGATCCACCCCTGGCCTCAAGTCATTCACTCCTAAAATTATAAGTAAAAAAATGCAGTTCCAAGTTAATTTAGAACCAAAAAAAAAAAAAATTAGAACAACAAAATCTTACAAAGAAAATATTACACACACTAATTCAAATAAAGTAGGAGATAAGATTCTCAAATGGCGAGGAAAAATAGAGAGGGAACGTAAGGAACTGAATTAATCTTATCAATTGAATATAGAAGAATGTGGGAAAGTGGATCTATTGGAGAAGAGGTGGGAAAATGAAAAACTGAAGATGATGGTTGAGGTGTATGAGAGACTTGTAGGGGAATGGTTTTTGACAACTTTTTGCAACAGTTGTTGCTTCTTTTTCTATTAATAAATTAATTCTAAACTATAAGTAGTACTATAATTATCAAAAAAACTATAAGTAGTACTATAATTATCAAAAAAACTATAAGTAGTACTCATCACTTAAATTTGGTGAGACTGATTGGATTTTGCTCGGAGGGTCGACACAAATTAATGGATTTAATTGATATGCTATGAAAACATGAAATATGTAAATCATGGAATCATACATATCTCAGGACCTATTCGTAGATGATTAAGCAAGATATGTTACTAAAGAGATGCGTACCTGAATCCATTGACATAGTAGCGGAAGAATCACAAAGATGGATTCTTGGGGTTGTGGTCTTCTAAGCTTTATTCACAATTACCTTAGCTTTCTCTAGATGGGGAAGATGAAAGTGTAAAGTATATAAGACAATTAACTCAATATAAAACACAACCCCGAACACCTTCAATGCTCCTTCAACTTACGATAACACGTTGAATTTGGTATGCCTAAAAAATATTGAGGACAATATTGAAATTGCATTCGAATGGGTGCCTCTTTTGCCTCTACTCCACAACATAAATTTGTAATTAGACTTGGTTTGCACCACAAACAAACCGTTAGGGAGAGCTGGGGTGAACCCGACTCAAACCCTTCGATGCTCAAGCCTACATAGGTAGAGAGCTCAAGTGGGGGTGTTGTAATATAAACGAGAGAACTTACATTATTTTGAAGTAAACCATATATTTATAGTGTTGGTCGGCCATTTTTATAATAATGATTAACATCAATGAAAAAAACATTACGAGTAATAAATGATGAATACGTTTCATACGTCACACTTTGATGATAAATTTATACTATATGAATATGAAGAAGGTAATTCTTAAACTGCCCGAAACAATTTTAAGCTCATTAGAATTAAGAACTTTTGTAAAACCAGATCTGATTTCGGAAAACACATCCTATCACAAATTTAAACTTATTTTTACATGCTTAATGTCTAACAGCTCTTCATTATTCAACCACAAAACAAGTGTATTGCACTTGATACATGAACATTTTAGGTTCGAACCAAACCAAATGTTGGTTTAAAAGTATTTGGCATTCTGCCCTAAAAATATATTGTTTTGCCATTTTGCACCCTAGAACTGAAATATTAGCACGTTTCCCTTGAATTGCACTTCTTTTTGGCAAAGTAGTGTGCATGCATGTTGCACCCCAAGAGGGTGCACTTTGCCAAAGAATATGTAATTTCAGAATGCAAAGTGCCAAAATTTTAATTTTAAAATGCAAAGTACCAAAATATTGTCACTTTGCACCCTCGAATTGCAGTTTTTTGGCAATGGAGTGTGCATGTTGCACCCCAAGAGGTTACAAAGTGCCAAATTTTCAATTTCGTAACGTAAAATAACAAAAGTGTATATTTCTGGGTGTAAAGTGCCAATAGCTCATTTAAATATGCTAAATAATTTATGTTGGTTCTTTCCAGCAGGAACACTGTCTTGAATTTAAAATAAAAAAAAAAAAAAAAAAAAAAGACTTTGAAGTCGAGACTTCCAAAGCACAAATGCTTCCACTAAAGAAAAGACTATTTCAAGTCAAAACTTCCAGAGCACGGAGTACATAATAAACCAAAGAAAAATCTCAACATCCATCTATATTTTTATCTACTACCTATAAATAATTCTCCACCAAAGATTGTAAAACCAACAACATATTTATATATATATCATCTCATCTGTTTAATGAATCCAAAGATGAAGAATAATGAAGCATTTATTCTGAATCTACCACCAAAAATCATCATTGATATCCTCACAAGACTTCCCATTCAATCTATGATAAGTTGCAAATGCGTTTGCAAGAAATGGCTACAACTATTCTCAAATCCCGACTTCTCAAAATTCCATCTTTCTAAACCAACCCCTGGCCTAATTGTCCAGCTAACTCAAAACAAAGAAAAATTCTGCAAAATAGTCGAATTTGAAGATATTCTCGATCTTCAAAACCATAATCTTCACTATAAAGCAGTGCTCAAATTTGATCCCAGCTCATTCACTAGCTCTGATTTTACCAGAATAATGTGCTCGGTTAATGGCTTGATTTGCTTTCATGAGTACATTAACGAACTTGATGCTTTCTACATATGCAATCCAATGACGCGTGAATACATAACTCTTCCAAGGCCTAATGGAAATACTATGTATCCAAACATTGTCACTTATGGACTTGGAGTAAGCTCGGTAACTTCCCAATACAAAGTGGTTAGGATTTTCCACGAGCCTCTATATTCAATTGAAAGAGAATCAAATTTGAGAAATTTAAAAGTCGAGTGTATTGTTTACACCCTTGGAACCGGTTCTTGGAGAAGTATCGAACCAGGTGAGCCATATGAATACGATACTAGACCTTCCGTTGGCACATTTTTAAATGGGAATCTTCATTGGTTGGTGTACGATTCAGAAGGGGTGATGTTGATTTTGTGTCTTGATCTTGAAACAGAATTGTTTAAGCCCTTTTCGCGTGCTCCTTTTCTAAAAGTAGGTGGAAGTTTGACAGTTTTGGAGGATTGTTATTTATGTTTTTGTGACTTTAGCTCTGATGAAGAAATTGTTATATGGATTATGAAGGAATATGGTGTTGAGGATTCTTGGACAAAAGAAGTTGTGATTGATAAATGTCAATGTCAAGATTTAGGAGGTATAACTTATGAAGCCGTTTATGTTTTGAAAGTTTTTAAAGATGGTGAAATTTTGATGTTGTGGGAAGATACGTGTCTGTTTTACTACTGCGACAAGACTAAATCTGCCCCAGAAGTTGATTTATTTGAACAGGATAATGGTTATATCAATGCATTGCTTCATATCTCAAGCTTTGTTTCACTCGGAAGATTTGCTCTGGAGAATGTAAGTTCATTCTGATTATTTGAAGTCTGATTTGGGATTAATCTAAATGAATCTACAATGAATAAGTAACTTGATTAGTCTTAGTATGTTATACGAATTAAAAAAGAGTAATGTATTTGGGCCTGTTTGTTTCGTGTTTGGAAAAGTAGTTTGGGAGAGTAGTGGAAGTTTGTGAAATAATCTAGATTTGCATAATATTGTTTATTTGAGTTTTGAGAGAGTAGTTTGAGAAATAAATGAGGTATAAGTTTTTTTTTTTGAAGAGTTAGGCTGTAGGTGTAAGATGTGTAAGACTTTATGTCAAATCATGTTTGCTATGTGAGATAAATTGTGTAAGATATATGTTATTTTATGTCAAATCATGGTAGAGTTTGTATATGTTTTGTTTATAAATAAGAAAATTGTTGTTTGTTTGGCTTTTGAGATAGTAGTTTCACAAAATTGAGAGATGAAAAATTTATTTCAGAAAGTAGAAAACATATTTGTTTGGCATTTCCCAAACACGAAATAATTTTGGGAAACACCACAAACATGCCCTTTGTCTTTCGTTCTCTTGTTTATGTATTTAGATATAGGGAATTATTCGTAGATGTGTCTATAAGACTATGTTCATGTTCCAGAAACTCTTGAAATACTCATGTTCAAGAGAAAGTGTTTGAATAATGAAAATGTCTCTCAGTTCCTTTCTAGCTAAAAATCTCTTAGCCTTAAGAAAAAGTATACCAACAGACTAATGCTGAAACAAAATCCCAACATCTAGCCATAATGCATTGTTTTATCAACGGATTTCTTTGCAGTTTACTCTGTTCCACGACAACATTTTAGTGTATGATTACTTTACACTCTGCAACTAAATCCTAACTAAGAATATGTAATTATTAAAAGAATGATGCATTGCATATCTAAATTTAACTTTACATGGACATAGAATTTGCATATCTGAAGTTATTTTGTATACTTAGCAGAACATTAATGAATGATGATAAGTTGATAACATCATATAATCTCTTATTTAGAATAATTCTGCATTTCATGTGTAGAAAATGTTTTGATGAAACATTTATAGGAGAATATCAGTAACTCTATCTCATGAAATGCGTACCCGTGCTCTAAACAATTTGATCAAACACATCTAGGCATAAAAAAAAAAACCTTCTAGATCAGTTTAAGTGAAAAAATGGCATAAAATTCACCCAACTACTTCAACAGATGGTGACGTATAAAAAAAAGTGCGTATAGAATAGAATAGAAAGAAAGGAATAAGGTTACCTGAAACACAGTAGCTGGACAATGATCCTACTGCAGTGGTAAAACCACGTTTCCTCGACTAGTATATATGAACGGCTGTAGTCAAGTTAAGGAAAACAAGAACAATATCAAGCCCATAAAAGAGAACATAGTCCTCATCAAACACAGAAGACAGAGCAATCGACATGAAACTTGAACATTAAGGAGAAAATTGGTTATAGAGTAAGCATTCAAGATACATAATAATTAAGAAAAAATGAGGTAACGTAATGTTATATTAATCCAGCATTCAGTTGGAAATAGAAGAGTTCATACAGATAAAGGTCCACAAACTGATGAGATAAATCCATCAAAAGCTTATTAGATTCCTCAAAAAAAAAAAATGGCTTATTAGAGCACTGGAGTCTTTAAAAATTGGATCTAAATTCCACATTTTGCAACCTGCTACACCCAGAAAAAGCTTTTTTTTTTTGCTAAAAATTAAAATTAAATTCACTTAATAAACTTAAAATTTCTATTTAAAAATACAATCAAAAGTATATTCAGACTAAATTAAAAATAAAAAAAATTGAATTATGAACTTTTTTACATTGCAGATTGATTTAAAAATAATGTATGAATTGAATTAATTTATTTATTTTTTAACTTTTTTACTATTTGTTTTTCTGAAGTGAAAGAATCATGTATGAATTGAAATATTTTGTGTGAATTTATGCAAGTATTTCTATTATGTTTATATATTACAATTTTAGATTTGAATTATAGTTTGAATTATAGCCCCCATTGGAGATTATGAATTTGTCAGACAAATTGATATTGGGTTCGGAAGCTCAGAACCCAAATATGGCTCAACTGAGGGAAGTTGGGAGAGGTGGGCATTTTGCACCTCCCCTTAGGCCATCTCCAATGGTTTTTGGACATTTTGGACCTATACTAGTTTAGGTCCCCATTTGGAGATTTCACCGGTGATGCTTTTATGGAAGTAGTTTAGCTGGGGCGAAACTTTGAAACTAAATTTGGAAAATGATTACAATGGAATATTGAGATAGTGAAATATTATTAAAAGTTAATGAGTTGCTGAGTTTTGAAAACTTAAGATGCGATTTGATTGATGTTTTATGTTTGATTGTTAGGGTTTGAAAGAAAAAAATATTTTGTAAGTTTCAGCTTGACTTTAAAGTTAAAATTGGGTTTGTACTGGAACATCTTCAAATTCTTTACATAATGGAATTTGAATCGATTTAAGTGAAACAAAACCTAATCAAACTACTTTTATATGTAACCAAAAGGGCCTGTTTATTTGGCGTTTCCCAGATTTTTTTCGTGTTTGGGAAATGCCAAACAAACATGTTTTCTACTTTCAGAAATAAATTCTTCATCCATTAATTTTCTCAAACTACTCTCTTAAAAGCCAAACAAACAACAATTTTCTTATCTCTAAACAAAACATATACAAACTTTACTTCGATTTGACGTAAGGTAACCTATCTCTTGCATAAATTATCTCACATAATAAACATGATTTGACATAAAGTGTTACACATCTTACACCTACAACCCAAATCTTCTAAAAAAACCTACACCTACTTTATTTCTCAAACCACTCTCTCAAAACTCAAACAAACAACATTACGCAAATCGAGATTATTTCACAAACCCCCACTACTCCCCCAAACTACTTTCCCAAACGCCAAACAAACAGACCCTTTAGTTTTTGTGTCTCCAAACACATACAAAGCCGCTGGGAGAGGAGCAAGTTAATCAAAACAATCCAAACAGGAAAATTGTAAACCCACAACCCCAAAACCAGTGATCGAACATGTCCCGGTTGAACCACTAATCAATTGGATTGCAAATTTTTCTTCCCGTTCGGTTTCGGAAGTATTGGTTAGTACTTGATAACGGGTTTATTGCTGTGTTTAATTCTAACATCTAGTCATAATGCATATTGTAAATGTTTAAAACAATTTGTGTATATAAAATATTATAAAAATACTTTATATATCTAAGTACTATAATTAAAAAACTATAGTAAATTATTCTCGCAGAATAATTATTTATAATTAACTCTAATTATAAATTTTAATATAGTTTATTCTCGCAGAACAAACAAAATCAGAATTGAATAACAACGTACTTACTGAAATAATTCTGAAATGAAAAAAATCGACTGAGGCTTGCTAATGCAATGTCCTTAAGACAATATTTCTGGGCTGTCAAAGGTGCAACGTTCGTCCCAGTAGTCTCCCAAGATACAACAGTCGGATACTTGTTTCTTTGCACAAAGAACAAGTCCACAACAAACTTTAACAAACAGGAATATTAAAAACGTTTTTTAAGAGAAGAATAGAGAGATAGAGAATAGGATTCTGCTTTTGATTGCTAAAAAACGGGATGAGAGAATTGTCCAGATTCTCCCTCTATTTATAGCAGCAGAAAGGGTGTTATGGAGAGACATGTCTATTCGGATTTAAACCAAAAACAACATTTAGTCCGAAAGGGTGCAATCGGTTCGATTTGAACCGAACCGACACACTTATTCATTTGAAAATAAGCGCGCGGATCTCTCTTAGAAAATGGGTCAGTCGCGGATCTTAATCGGGTCAAACGGATATGCTACGCGGATCTATTTGGTATGAATTAATTTTTTTGGCCTTTTAAGTTTTGTCCAAAAAGATAATATTTTGTTGAATCCCAATCCCAACCCAAACCCGATCGGCGGCGCCGCGCACGTGTGGTGAAACCATGGTCATGTACGTCTTCTCCCCTTACAAAACTTGGTACCCCCAAGAGGCGCAACCCTTATCCAAATTTTTGCATTATAAATGACAAAAACTCTTCAAATTTCCTCCATGTGGGATGAAGGCATTTTTCTCTCCAACTTTCATTCATTTCTATTTTATGGGCTTAACACCAATTGGGCTCAATCCAATTGGGTTAATACCCATAAAAACCAACAATGCATTGTTTTATGGACTTTTCTATGGTTAGTACCTCTTGTGTTTAGTACAAATTAGGTCCCTCTTAAATCCGTTGGATCTAATTTATTTCATTATTTGTCGTTCAATTTTTGGAAGGGTGATTTGTGCTCCAGGTCCTTGCACTCCTCTTATTAGACATATTTTAAAAGTTTTGAACTTTTGGTACTTAATTTTCCTAAAGAGCCCTCTCTATTTTTTTTTTTCCTTATATTTTACAATTAAATGAAACTCAAATAGTCTTATTCTTCCCCTTCCCATCGCTAAATAAACTCAGGTGGTGTTACTCAACCATCTTCCACCACATACCACCACCAAATTATGCACACACACTCATATCTTTTTCATTGTACTGCATTTCACGAGGAAAATCCAAGATATTCCCCTATGTTATACTAAACCTGCAAGAAACTACCCTGTGAAATTTTAATTACGCCAAACTTCCTTGTGTTTTTAAAAACCCTGCAAAAAACATCCAATTTGTAAAAAAATAGGTCGTTTTGGATCGACATATTTCAAGAAATAATTTTAAAAGTATATCACATGAAGTTGTAGAGACTAACTTGAAGTACCAAATGTATAAAGTATGTAAAAACCCGGTATCAAAAATGAAATTTTACCCCATGCACGTGCAAAACATGTGTCACTTAACAGACACATGCCGCACACATGATGTATTCTGTTAAAAAATTGACGGCCAAATGAAATGTGTCAAGATGGCCTAATCATGATATCAAATATGTAATCTTGATAAAAGTTTGATATCAAAAATGTTTTTACATATTATAGGTGAAAATGTTGACTCGTTCCAGGTATAATATTGTTTGGATTCAAAAAAACTTTCAACTCAAGGCTTCCAAAGCACGAATGCGTAATTCAAAGAAAAAGACACAAAACCTCAGAAATTGTTAATGGCCCCTCATCTTAACATAATAATCTAATTAGAGAAATTTTCATATGATGTTTTTATTAGGCATTTTATATATAAATTTTTCAACACTATTGTCTGAGTTTTTAATAGGAAAATATTAGGCATGGTGCTATTATATATGATGTTTTTATTTTGATGCTCTGGTTATAATTTTCATATATAAATTTTTCAACACCATTGTCTGAGTTTTTGGGTCAGAATCATGGAATAAACTAGCTTCTGTTTTGTTTATTTTTTAAAGCAAAATTGCAATATAAATAAAATAATATTCAATATTCCGAAGTTCATATTACTAGAATCAGTTTAAGTAGTTCTAGAAATAAGAATCAATTCAAGTAGTTATTAAGGGTAAGGGTGAAATGGACATTTGATAAGATGAATGAATGGTTTGTTAACAGAATGGGTGTGATTGCCAAAAAATGAAAAGTCTTGGGGGCAATAGTTCAGGGGGTATAAGTGCAACTAACCCCTAAATAATTGATGGTATGCCTTGACTATCTCAAAATGTTGAATCTTTCTAGCTATCAAGACTCAAATAGATCTCCAAGTCAAGACTTCCAAAGTAAGATTGCATAAACCAGAGAAATGTCTCATAAGATAAGGCATCTTCTCTTTTCCCCATTATCCATAAAAATCATCTACATCTATATATACAGACTATAATTCCGTAAGCATTTAAACAATTCCCATATCATCTGTTTAATGAATCCAAAGAGGCAAAGATGAAGAATAATAATGAAGCATTTATTCTGAATCTACCACCAGAAATCATCATTGATATCCTCACAAGACTTCCCATTCAATCCATGATAAGTTGCAAATGCGTTTGCAAGAAATGGCTACAACTATTCTCAAATCCCGTCTTCTCAAAATTCCATCTTTCTAAACCAACCCCTGGCCTAATTGTCCAGCTAACTCAAAACAAAGAAAACTTCTGCAAAATAGTCGAATTTGAAGATATTCTCGATCTTCAAAACCATAATCTTCACTATAAACCAGTGCTCAAATTTGATCCCAGTTCATTCGCTAGCTCTGATTTTACCAGTATATTGTGCTCGGTTAATGGCTTGATTTGCTTTCATGAGTACATTAACAAACTCGATGCTTTCTACATATGCAATCCAATCACGCGTGAATACATAACTCTTCCACAGCCTACTGGAAATACTATGTATCCAAACATTGTCACATATGGACTTGGAGTAAGCTCGGTAACTTCCCAATACAAATTGGTTAGGATTTTCCACGAGCCTATAAATTCTATTGAAAGAGAATCAAATTTGAGAAATTTAAAAGTCGAGTGTACTGTTTACACCCTCGGAACCGGTTCTTGGAGAAGTATCGAACCAGGTGAGCCATATGAATACGATACTAGACCTTCCGTTGGCGCATTTTTAAATGGGAATCTTCATTGGTTGGTGGAGGATTCAGAAGAGGTGATGTTGATTTTGTGTCTTGATCTTGAAACAGAATTGTTTAAGCCCTTTTCGCGTGCCCCTTTTCTAAGAGTAGGTGGGAGTTTGACAGTTTTGGAGGATTGTTATTTATGTTTTTGTGACTATGGCTCTGATGAAGAAATTGTGATATGGATTATGAAGGAATATGGGGTTGAGGATTCTTGGACAAAAGAAGTTGTGATTGATAAATATCCAGATTTAGGTGGTATATCTTATGAAGCTGTTTATGTTTTGAAAATTTTTAAAGATGGTGAAATTCTGATGTTATGGGAAAATACATGTCTGTTTTACTACTGCGACAAGACTAAATCTGCCCCAAAAGTTGATTTGTTTGAACGGGACCAATATGGTTATATCGATGCATTGCTTCATACCTCAAGCTTTGTTTCACTCGGAAGATTTGCTGTGGAGAATGTAACTTCATTCTGATTATGTGTTAATCTAAATGAATCTACAAGAAATTAAATAAGTATCTTGTTTATTTATGTATTTAGATAGGGGGAATTATTCATATATGCATTTTTTACTATTAGACTAGGTTCATGTTTAAGAAACCCTTGTAATAATACTCATATATTTTCTCCGTCTCATTTATTTTGATCCATTTGTTCAACTTGACTAAATTTATAAAAAAATATAATAAATAGTTTAATTAATAGATTTTATTAATAAATTAATAATATTATATGACACCGTATATATTAATATTTAAAAAAATTAATACACAAAAAACGTGAATATATATCTATTTGAATGTTCCTTTCTCTCATTTTAATTAAAATGACAGCAATGAGTACCAAGAAAAAATTGAAATCTATCCAAAATCAATTGATACATAGGTTTATATATATGATAGGACTATGATTGGAGTATATCTTTTCTTAATTTCTTTTTCATTTCTATAAATATGTTTTTAAATATCAAATAAATATTGGGCTTGGAATGTTTAGAAACATTTTCACAATAATTGACACGTATTTGTTGCGTCTCCGAAACAAATGAGATAAGAAATGAAATGATTTAGGAGAAAAACTTGCGGACTTTTTCAAACACTAATTAAATGAAATCATAAGAATAGGCAAACAGATGCGTCATATTAAAGAAATAAAATAAAGCTGGAAAGCCTGGAATCAGTTCAAGCAAATAATAATGATTCCGTTTCCGTCTAAGTAAAGTCCACATATTTAACTAACATACCAAACTTTGTGTCTAGAAAAATGGTGATTTTCAACCGGGTTAACCCACATCCAACTCCGACAACCCCTAGGAGTTTCTAACTAGTATTAAAATAGGATTTTAATGTAATGATGCCATTGATGAAGCTTTGAAATCATCCAAATGAACAGAAAAGTTATTTATGATGAAAAATTAACATTTCCTATTCCCAAATATATCTCTCCATAACCTAGAATTTGTACAGTCTCGATTCCCAATTTCCGATCCTTCATTAATTTTAACTCTTTTTTTTTTTCCCCATTTTCTGTAGTTTTATTCTTTTAGCAGGCTTGCACATCCAAGGCTACCAATACGTGGTTTGTAACCTTTTTCTTTCACTTTATTTAAAGTTTTCTTCTTTAATATTCATGAGAGACATGCAAGAGTTTACCTACAAAGGAGGGTTTACCTATATAAAGCAATAACTAGCTGCAAGTCAGGTCTAACCGCTATACTGTACTGCATATAAAAACATAAACAAAAGTAGGCCAAAAGAAAAGATTCTTTCACGCTCCAAAGAATACTCGAAGACATCAAGATATATTACCTTACAAGTGCCTAATATCAGTCCAGAATCTCTGATAAACATGAGGAATCATGGATTCTTGATGAATCTTCCATCAGATCATGGTTCATATCCTCTCAAGACTTCCTGTTAAGACTGTATTCCACTGCAAGGCATGGCTCGAGCTTATATCCGGACCTGACTTTGTTGAGTTGCACTTTTCACGGTCCAAGCCCAGCCTCATAGTCCACCACTCTGAGATGTTTAAGAATCTTCTCAAAGTAGTTGAGTTTGATGGTGCTACTGATCATCGTGGTCTTCACTACGATGAACGCATGAGATTCGATCTCACCCGTCTGAGTAAATTCCCTGATGCCGATATAGTGGTAGATGGTTCCATCAACGGGTTTCTTTTCTTGCGCGATGTTAACTACAAGCATGAAACTCTATTCATATGCAATCCAGTGACACGTGAGTATATCATACTTCCAGAACCTAAATGTATTGTTCGGTATCCTAGTGTGGTCACTCGTGGCAGTAAGTGGGCAATATAAAGTGGTTCGGATTTTCCATGAGCGTGAGCTAGATCCTATAAATGGTTCTTGCTTAAGAATTCCTAGTTCAGAATGTCAAGTTTACACTCTTGGAACAGGGTTGTGGAGGGGAGTTGGGGGTATCAGTTTTGGTTATAACAGTAACTCGACCGGGTTATTTTTAAATGGAAATCTTCACTGGTTGGTGGAAGCTTTAGAGGGATCTGAGTTGATATATTGTTTTGATCTTGAAAAGGAGTTGTTCCAACAAATCCCTCCTCCTTTTCCAAAGAGAAAACTTCTGGGGAGCTTAGGAAGATTTAGGAGGTTTTTTATGCCTGTGTGATAATACTTCAGAATACGTGATTGACATTTGGGTTATGAAGGAATATGGTGTTAAGAAATCATGGACCAAAGAAATTGTCATAAACAAGATGCCAGAAATTGTTGGCCAAACCTATGTGGTAGTTCATGCTCTTAAAATATTTAGGGAGGTGTCATCTTGCTTCTATGGGGAGACTTCTTTATGCTTTTTTACTGCAGTAAAAGTAAAACTTCTAGAGAAGTCGACATGAATCAAACTCGAGGGCCTAATAGTATTGAAGCAATGCATCATGTCTCAACTTTTCTCTCTCTCAGAAGGTTTGTAACGGAGAATGTGTATGTATGATCAATTAGGTATAGAAGATGTGATTACAAAGTTCTTAGATAGTAAGCTACAATGCATAGTGTAAAAATATTATGTACATTTGTTCTACAGGGTAAAAACACATACAGTTGTCACAAATTGTCCAGAACATACTTGTTTTCATTCATAATAAGACAATACATGAACAAAAAATACCAATAATAGAGGAAAACAGCAGAAATAGAAACTAAATGAAGGAAAAAGAATTCTTCCATTCATTCATCTATATGAAAATGGGTATAATGTTATTGGCATGTCAGAACCACAATTTGTATAACAAACATGATCAATGTTGACTCGTAAGACATGATCAAAGAATGACTAACGTAGTATTATACAGCTAGCTAGCTAACATCTATCAAGCCTCAATAGGTGAAAAGTGTTGCATGTTGGCAAGAACTATAAACACTAATCGACATGGAAGTATTATAAAATGTCAACCTTGGAGAGCTTCCTTGAGAATCAACATAAACGCCCATAAATGTTCATGTGGAGAACTGTTTCCATATCCTGATAGTCTGCAAGAACTTTCTCAATGTTCACGATCCAAAGTTCCTTTTGCCCTACTTAAAATGGTCTTGACGAATAACTGCAACAAATTCGGGTTGCAATTCATCATTGTCTTTCGGTTTCCATATCTCACCGTTTGCATGGACAAGCCATGATATTTGAGGAGAAAGTGGTGAATAATCTGAAAGATAAGCTAGAGGAGTCAGCAATATTTTGGAGAGGCTTTGTCTTGATAACCAAAAAATTTGGACTGATTTTCAGAACACGTGAGTTTTTTTTTTCTTGATTATCATAATAACATAGTATCCAAATAGCATATTGGAGAACATATCTCTGCTGATATAATCCTGAAATTACTGTGCTCTGAACAATCAAAATGCAAAGTTCAATGCCATAATTTTTTTGCTGTTCCTCTCTCAAATGAAATATTGCATGATTCCCAACATGACAGAAAAATGGGATGCAGTTATTCCAAAAAGGGGTAAGCTGCTCCACATTAAGCGATCAATCAATGTAGTTCTAAAACCATGAGTGCCTTAAAAAGCTATTAGTTTTCTAAAAACAAAGAAAAAATAGTGCAATTCAATTCATGAGTTAAGAATCTGTGCAGCAATCATTCAAGGCAAGGCAAGGCAAGGCAAAACACTGTAATAATGTACAGGGAATGCTCCAGTACTCTATTATCGTAGGCCAAGGTATCTAATGATTATTACTTTATTATTCACACCGTGCATGGTAATAAATGGAGCAGTAAACTTGACATATTCGGTTGGTCATTATTCATAGCATTTTGTATAAGCTAGTTGCAAGTTCCAAACCATCATCACTGCATGAGATGCCCACAGTGAAAGAAGTAAACTGTGCCACGATGAAATACAGTTGACACATCATCTCAATTTAAATAAAAGTGAAGGATATATTACCTGCAGATGGCAGTTTTTCCGGATCTCTTGTACTGTGCAAAACCATTGTACCCGAAAGTACAGTAATAAATCCACAGAGAGCAGAAATGATACTGCTAGCATTCTGACCAGACCAATCCTGGAGTAGCAAATAACAGGTTATTTGAACGGAAGTAACTGAAATACCAACAAGGTACAGCATTCTTAAATACCTTGAACATTATAGCACTGGCCAAAATTGTAAGGGATGTGAACATGGCATAATAGATTGGGGAGACTACAGAAGTGTTAAATGTGTCCAAAGCCTGCGAAATCCACGATTGTCCACAGAGTTTGCACCTTATTTAGAGTCTAACAACAAAAGAAGAGAACTCAAAAAGACACCAGCATTTTTTCACTAAATAGAAAATTGCAAAGCATTTTTAGATATTTTGTTGATAAACTATGATTGGATGCAGATGTCTTAATATTTGGGTCTATATATGCACATGTTTCAGATGCTGATTCTGAATCAACTTCACATAAAAGCCATAAAAAAGCACTTACACAAGCATATTCAATAATTTTTCAATAAAAGTAAAAAATGTTGGTGTAGCAGCAAGATTTTACTGGAATTATATGAGAAATTGCTATGGTAATGGCCATTCTACACCCAACACAAACAGCCCTGTATCCTTGTTAGTCACATACTAGAGAGGTTTTCAAAAGAAAATATGGCAGGCATCCAACAAATAAATGAAGACATCTAATAATGGATAGAGAGGGGAACAAGATATCCATAAAAGTTGGCACGTCAAGACATGCATCACTATCTTAAAGAGCAACAAATGATCTCTTCCCAGAAACTCCAAGTGCCCAATATCAATATATGTTAAATGCTTGACAATAACATTACAAGGGGAAAAAGAAAAAGAATGAAAATTACATGGTAAGAAAGACATCTAACATTGTGGAATAGAAATTATGATGGAAGTACGACCACTATATCAACATAATAGCTATGGGCATTTGTATCAAGAAATCTGCTACTGTGATTTCGTGTTTTTCTGGTCAATGGTTGTAATAGCATGTATCAAATTAAATCATCAAATACAGAATAGCTAAGGAGAACAGAAGCGACCTTATTTAGGTAGTTTAATTGAGTGATTACACAGGTAGCTGCAACCATGGCAAATATCCAGGAGTGGATGTGCGCTACCTGGCTATAGCCCTCCAACGTGAGTTTTATAGCAATACCTATTGCTTTAATGCTCATAACCTACACTTCAAGCAGCAAAGTGTTATGCGAGCCAGGTATTAGATTGACTGATCTATTAACTATATTCTTCTCACGAAGATGCTACTCCAATTTTTTTTTAATCTTTTTTCACCTTTTCCATCTGAGATGGAGCATTTAAAGACAACAGAGTCCTTTTAGAGGCAGTAAATCCCAATATAGAACTACTTTAGTTTTAGGTAAAAAATATCACAGACAAGGCTCAACGGAACATTTTGTTTATGCCATAATTAAAAATTGTAAAAGTTCATAAATATAGATCATGTAGTCTCCTTCCTATTTCCCTTTAACGACCAGCATGAACATGCTAGATTTTTATTCCATATACATACATACATATATATATACATACATACATATATATATATATATATACACACACCTTTTCCATCTGAGATGGAGGATTTATTGACAACAGAGTCATTTTAGAGGCACTAAGCGCCAAACAAGTCTTCGGTAGTTCTAGGTAAAAATCTCGCACACAAGGCTCAACAACATATATTGTTTAAGCCAGAAATTTAAAATTTGTAAAATAAGTTCATAATATAGATCAAAATAATTTTCTGCCCACAGCAAGAGATTATCTTTAGATGAAGTAGTCAAAAAGGAAGCATATGCGCTTACTGTTATGGATCCAATTATAGAACAAACGCCAATATAAACCATTATATTCGTCTGCCCATAGCGTGGTTCACAATGCAACACAAGGACCAGGACCATTGCTACTGCTGAAACTGTATACAACAGAAAAGCTGGACAAAGAAAAGAGAACAACTATTCAGAAACAACTACAATTTTACAATTCCATACCTGCAGAAGGAAGATATATCACATCTATGAAAGTACATATGCCAACCTGGTTGTATTGCTAATTCCCAGATTTCTTCTACTGAGCTAATACTATGTTCACCTGGTGCATGAAGCACAATTACTATCGAACCCACTACACATAAAATGCATCCCAATATTCCTAACTTCTGCAGTTTCTCTTTCAGTAAAAAATGAGCTAATATAGCACTGTCAATGAAATAAAAGAGTCAGTCAGTTTATATGCCGCTGCATATTAGTTATAGAGGCCATGTCATTATTTCTTGGAGGGGATGAGAAAATATAAGAGGGACAGTGGCCAGCTAAGCACATATTTACCTGACAATAATACTCAATGCTCCAAGCGGCGTAACAAGGACAGCAGGAGCATATGTATAAGCTACAAAATTGGCGAATTCACCAACAATCACTGCAAAATATTTAAAAATATTTAAGCTAGTGATGTAGATGTTATAATTAAAATCTTGTCAGAAAAGTAAGACTTACTAGTGGCCATTCCAATCCACCAAAGTGGTTCCAGCAGATATCCATAACCTCCTGAACCTTCATTGAACAAATTGGGTAAAATTAGACATGATATCAAAGCTATGGCTTCATATAGCAAGTAACTTACAGTAATTCACGACCTTTTCCTTATTAACAAAATCAATTCTATTTTCTTTAAATCTATCTATTACAATCTACAACGACGGTGAAATTGGAAGAAATGCGAAATTCAACTAGTACATTAGTTGAAGCTTCGAACTATGCAAAGCAAACCACAAAACAAACTTACTGGCACGAGAGCCGGAGGCACCGGCTCTCAATAAACCCTTCTTCTTGATAATGAAGCTCGATCCAATAAACGCGCTCGAACCCACTGCCAACCCGAACCCAATCCAATTATCTTTAAACATGACCCGACCCGATCGAAATCTGGTGTGTATTGTTCCTTTATCAGTATATCCGGGAATTCGATTCTCATCTGCTGCCCTAATTCCAGAAATTTCAAAAGAAAAGGAGAAATATCATACAGAAAGGTTAACTAGGGAGCAGAATTCGGAACTTAATTAGGGTTTATGAATTTGGGCAGGATTTTGTGTAGGGAATTTTTTGTGTAGAACTATAGATAGGTTGTGTGTGTCAGCTGTCAGTCTAAAAATGCAGTGGTCAAAATGGAATTATTTATAGGTTGATATTCATTTTGGGGCCTAGGAATTTGGAATTGGAGGGAATATTCATAAAGTGTATTTTCCACCCTTTTCCTTTTAGTTGAAAATTTGGAAACTTTTTCCATACTGTATAATAAATAACATAATTGCTTTTGTGTTATTTTTCTAAATTAGATTCATAAGAGATACTAATTTTTCAAATAAAATAAATAGTTGTGCCCAGTCTGTTGTTTGTTTAATTTTAGAGTTAGTTAATAAGAAGATAAGGCAACGAGAACATGGAATTATTTCTTTTAGGAAATATTGTTACATTTGTTATAGATAATTTATAACTATCTTGTTGATTTTCAAAGCATGGACGTAACACGTAAACTAACTTTCACAATATTTTGATAGTGCTTGTTAGTTTGTTTTTTAAAATAAATGATGGAGTTTGTTTTGTGTTTCCAAAAAAAAAATTTCAGAAAAAGGAATTTAAACATGACATTTCTTAATATTCTAAGATTTCGATTGGATTATAAAGCAGTTAACGTTCAACAATATAGTATTATTATATACAGTATCATCTAAATATTTATATACTTACAGGTTTTAATCAAGCTAAGCTTGCTTAGTCCTCACTAATCTTAAATTATTTTATAATATTATGACATGACATTTTCATCGAAAATATCAAAAATATTCCATTTTTAAATAATTGGAAATAAAAATAAAGTTTAACTCTGAAACTATTTACAGCATCGAGACTATCTTATTTATGTTATCTTAATAACTTTTTCTTATGTTTTCTTATGTTTTCGAATTTTTTTCAATATTTAGTTGATCAAGACATACAATCGAAACAAAATTTTGATCCATATATGTTATTATGTTGCTATTACTCCTCATATCCTTTAGATTTAGTAACTAGTTGCAATTTAAGGGATTAAATAAACGAATCATTCCCAAATCAAAAGGCAAATCAACAATTATAAAAGGAAATTTGGCAAGCATATTTTAGACGATTTTAGGTAGTTCCATATACAATATCCATAAAAAGCACTACATATTAATGTGGGCTTGTTACGTACTTGTATATGCTCATTCAAATCTCCAAATAATTGCCAAATCAAGCTCACGTTTTCCTTCATAATTCATGTGTTATTATGAATGTCAATTTACTTGATATTATCATAAGCTTGTACAATGGATATTCATATTTCGATTTTATTTTATTTTTATTTTATTTTAAGGGCTTTACCCTAAGTCGTTTCAAGAAAGTAAGGAATGCGAAGAGGGAATTTGGAATTAATTCTCACTTTTCAATTCAACCACATTGACCCAAGCGGAAAGACAAAAAAAAAAAGGCTTCTCAAGGGAATCGAACCTAGAACCACATAAAATCACATCCCTTCCCTTCAACCATGGTAAAAAAATCCCAGCAGACTGGGCAAGCCAAGCAAAGCTCAGACCATTTTGGTCATATCCAATATCAACAAATAAAATCAACCTAAAAATATCCAATATCAACAAATAAAAGTTTACCTAATAACATAGTAAATGTATTTACGATGCCGTTCTTCCTAAGAATGATTTCAGTATTCAATTCTTTATATGGACCATCTGAAAATGAACTTGTGATTTTACCTAGCATCGAATCTGCAAATCCGTAAGTATCCCAATTACAAATAGTAGGTCGAAATTAAATTTTTTTTAGCATGAAACTGAATTTCCAGGACATAATTTATGTCCATAACTACAGTTCACTATCATGAAATCCATTGTAGCACCATCTCGCATAGACACTTGGATACTAGAAAAATAATGCAAACACATGCCATCCAGTTTCACCAAATGCTGAACCAGTCAATTAAGACTCTAAGCTTAACAAACAAATGATTCATTGAATATAACAATAAAAGAGCCCACAACTACAACCACATCAGGAACACCAAATGTACGAAAAAATTTGAATTACTTAGAGATTCACAAGCAAGTATATATACATACACAAAGCACAAAAACAGTAAGGTGATCAATTTCACTTCTTCAAGTTGTGAATCATAATAAAAATGATTCAAGTAACTCTACATGAAATGAGTAAAAACTAAGTAACATAGTGTTTTACACCTACAGAAATGAATTAGGACAAACCTAATCAATGAAAGCTCGTACAAGCAGCTGACTTTCGCCAGTATGTTCGAGTCCTTTCTGTTCTAGACCTTGGCCTGTTTCCTGAAACATCATCAAACTTTTGTGGGGGTCTTCTAGGAACATTTGGATCAGCACGATGATTTGTTCTCTTAGAGAACCTCGTTGAGCTTGAATACTCATTTGAATCACCACGAGTATTGGTTCTCCTAGAAAACCTCATTGAGCTTCCATGCTCATTTGAATCACCACGAGTATTTGTTCTCCTTGAGAACCTCGTTGAGCTTGCATCCTCATTTGGATCACCTCGATTGTTAGTTCTCCTAGAAAAACTCTTTGTGTTTGAATACTCATTTGGATCACCTCGATTGTTCGTTCTAGAGAAACTCTTTGGGTTTGAATACACATTTGGACCACCACGAGCATTAGTTCTCTTTGAAAACCTATTTGAGCTTCCATACTCATTTGGATCATCACGAGTATTATTTCTTCTAGAAAACCTTGTTGAGCTTGTATACTCATTGTCTTTGGTGCTTCTTCCATTTGATCTCCTTCCCATACTTCTTTCGGAACTCCTCTCTTCAAAATTATGGTGGGGGGGGGGGGGGGTGGGGGGGGGGGGGGGTGGGGGGGGGGGGGGGTGGGGGGGGGGGGGGGTGGGGGGGGGGGGGGGTGGGGGGGGGGGGGGGTGGGGGGGGGGGGGGGTGGGGGGGGGGGGGGGTGGGGGGGGGGGGGGGTGGGGGGGGGGGGGGGTGGGGGGGGGGGGGGGTGGGGGGGGGGGGGGGTGGGGGGGGGGGGGGGTGGGGGGGGGGGGGGGTGGGGGGGGGGGGGGGTGGGGGGGGGGGGGGGTGGGGGGGGGGGGGGGTGGGGGGGGGGGGGGGTGGGGGGGGGGGGGGGTGGGGGGGGGGGGGGGTGGGGGGGGGGGGGGGTGGGGGGGGGGGGGGGTGGGGGGGGGGGGGGGTGGGGGGGGGGGGGGGTGGGGGGGGGGGGGGGTGGGGGGGGGGGGGGGTGGGGGGGGGGGGGGGTGGGGGGGGGGGGGGGTGGGGGGGGGGGGGGGTGGGGGGGGGGGGGGGTGGGGGGGGGGGGGGGTGGTAAGAATTGTTTGAAGCCGTATAGGGATCAGAATCCTGGTCGGGGCAAGTTTATGTGCTCTACTTGTGGCCATCATTCGAGAAGACCACTTCTGGATATGCCTGATTCTGGAATTGTCAAAGCTTCCTCGGATAATGGGTGGATGTGTCGGCACTATTTTACTTTTGCCCTTAAAGCTTTTACGATATTGTTTTTTGGTGTCATGTGGCTTTGGAGAAAGATTTTTTCTTCCAGAGATGATGCTTCAGCTGATGTAGAGGGCAGAGGAATGTTAAAGAAGAGAGGCGAGAATGAGGGTCAGGAAAGTAGAGGTGAGAAAGCTCGCAGAAAAGCCGAGGAGAAGAAGCAGGCTAGATTAGAGAAGAAGCATGCAGAGGAGGAGGAAAGAACACAGAAAGAAGATATTGCAAAGTTAGTCGAAGAATTGCAAGATGAGAAAATGGAGGCTGAAAAAGAAGGTGAAAAAGTTTCCCCTCGTGCTAAGGAAAGAGATAGTAAAAAAGAAGTTGAAGTGAAACTTCTGGAAAGAAAGAAGGAAAGAGACAAGGCCTCGAGTAAAACCTACACTGATGCTGAAGAGTTGGAAAAAAGAGCTGGCAAGGAAACTGAGCGAAATAAGAAGAGTGAAGGTGATACTGATAGACGGGAACAACACAAAACCACACCTGAAAGTATGAAAGCTCATATCACAGAAGTGGCGCGTAGGTCCAAAGGGGCTACTGCAAGTAATCATAACAGAGGGAATGCAGGAACAAGATACTTTTATCGCGTGAAGAGCACCTTTTCATCTTCATCCAGAGCATTTAGTCGAGGTGGTTTTTCCAAAAAAAGTACTAAGACTACTACTGTTACTAGAGAACACAAACCTAACACATTGATAGAACAAAATTCTACACAAAGGGAAGTAGTAGTACAGCCAGACCGGGTCTCCGGGAGATCAAATGTAAATGGAGATGATAAGGGTGTCAACCGCCATGTAAGTTGTTCCATTTTTTCAATAATCTCCTTTTTCACACTTTCTTGTTCGTCTATTCATATGACTGATGCAATATTATTGCTTAATTGCAGGTGCTCATTGAACCTCAACCCTGTACAGATCCTACAAAATCATGGCGAGAGAAATTATTTCCGAGTTCACCTGTAGTTTCCCCACCTTCTGAATTGAATGTCATAAGCAGACAAAGTGGGAAGTCTGAAGCAGAAGTTCCGAGCCCACCCTTATCTTGTCATCCAACATCAAGACAATCATTTGACAACAGTATCAGTTTTGGACTGCCATCACCATTTACTTTACCTTCATTTCCTTTTGAACCAACAACTAGTAGTGCACGTCCTTCTGAACCCATTTTTCCTAGGATTGCAAACCAGGACCTTCATATAGAACTTCATTTTCTGACAGATTCGACATTGGAAACATCATCCCGTGAGAATACGCCGCGAAATAACCTTCAACTAGATTTTAGTTATCTAACAGATTCATCATCCCCTGAGAATACTGTAGCTGCAGAATCTGAAGTTACACAGCCATCACCAATTGAGTCTCCATTGTCCATATCAGGAGTTTCAGATGAAAGGGATGCCAGTTCTTTTTTTTCCCCGGGTACTCCAAAGGCAGAGGATAATTCTAAGTTCTAACAGTATGTTTCAGTTGCACTATATGGTTTTTGTGATGTTGAGATTTCATGGTTCATGTTAAGATGTTCCCATGCAATTATCTGAGTTGAAACATAGCGTAAAGTTTTTCTAGGATGTTGGTATTGGTTGTTTAATTAGCGCCATTTGCGTAACAGATCTGGTGGATGCGAAAGTTTTAGATCCAAGCAAGACCCGGATCCGACATAAATAAAACCAGTTTTTGGGTCGACAAGATCCAGTCAGTAATAAATTTGACATTTCTGTTTACGTAATTGGAGTTGCATTTTCTTCTTTTTGCTTTACTTATTATTAATTGATTAGTATATTTAGAAGAGAAGAGTTTTGAGAGAGTTTAAATCTTTTCTTTTAATAACTGGAGTCTGGAGCTCATAATTTGGACAAAACAAAATGAAAGAGAAACAAATGTTGAGGAACACAAACTAAAAATTAGTTTAACCATGTAGGTTCAAATAAAAAAAACAAAAACAAAAAACTACTACACCAAATAAATAAAAAAAGAAAAACAAAAAACTACTACACCAGAAACTTTTTCTACAATTAACCCAAGAAATCTACAATTTCTGGTCTTGAATTTTAAGGCAGTTGAAACTCTATCTGCGGAACTGCAGATGTCTGCAACTCTACATGCTGCGACTTCTGCATTCGGAGCTCGTCACCTTGCCATGTCCAAACAATGTCTTTCAAACAAGGCCTTATTTCCTTCTTCATGATCTTTTGATATTCCAATGTATCTCCATTCGACTTCTTCATCTCAATCAAATGAAAGTCCGGAGCCACCTCAAATACTTCCGCATCAATTGACAACACCCCTTTTCTCCCTTCTTTTGATCCTTCTAACTTGACCAATCCCCCATCTTTCTTCGTCACCTTCATCTTCAAACGCTTAGCCAAATCCTCAAACTTTGAAATTATATTCTTCGCAGGTTGATTAGACGTAAATTTGAACTCTTTCTTCTGATCATCACTTTCAAACAAACCCGACAAGTCAAAACCGGCTGAGAGAGAGATGATATCAAAGGCATTCAAGTTTGTAGGCTTAGTCAATTCGGCTTTATCTGCATCGACTATTCCTTCCTTTTCGTACTCGAATTGAACCTTATTGGATTGATAACCTTTCTTAAACCAAGAATTCTCCATGATCTTGGATATGGAGATACGGGTATTCGGATTCGGGTCTAGTATTTTCGAGATGAGCCTACGAGCATCAGGAGAGACCCAGTGCGGACATTTGAATTCCGCCTTACCTATTTTTCGATACATTTCCATTAAATTCGAATCGTGAAATGGAAGATACCCAGATAAAAGAACGAACAAAATGACCCCACAAGACCAAATATCCGCTTTACACCCATCGTATCCCCTTCGGTTTATAACTTCCGGAGCGACATAAGCCGGGGTCCCACACGTCGTGTGTAGTAACCCGTCTTGCCTCTTCGACCCAGCAAAAGCGCTCAATCCAAAATCGGAAATTTTTAAATTCCCATTTTCGTCCAATAAGAGATTCTCGAGTTTAAGGTCGCGGTGATAAACGCCTCTACTATGGCAAAATTCAACACCACTAACCAACTGCTGAAAATATTTTCTTGCGGCATCTTCTTTAAGTTTCCCTTTAGCAAGTTTGTTAAAAAGCTCACCTCCTTTTATATATTCCATCACGAAATATATCTTTGTTTTGGTGGCCATAACTTCATAGAGCTGCACAATGTTCGGGTGCCTAACAAGCTTCATTACTGAAATCTCTCGTTTAATTTGCTCAATCATCCCACCAACTTTCAAGACCTTCTCTTTGTCGATTATCTTTATAGCTACACTCATCCCCGTTTCAAGATTTCTTGCATGGTAGACTTTGGCAAAGGTACCTTGTCCAAGTAATTTACCCAACTCATACCTTTGCATCAATATACTACCTTTAGCTTCCATTCTTAGATACGAATCTAATTAATCCAAATTATAATTAAACCAACTAAATCTGTTTTGATCCCTTAACGAATTAGCCAATGTATGGCTATAACTTATGTGTCCAATCTCATCAAGAATAAAAGAGGATGGCTCGAACGGAGCTTCCACCTCATATAAATCAGAGAAAGAGTGTCTAACCAGCAAGCACATCTTTCAGCATTCCCTGGCTTTTGTTTTGAGCTTGAAAATACAAAATAAGTGTAGGATTTTAAGATATCAAACCTCAAGTACAAACAAGGGAGTGAATTTCGATCTTTGAATCGGTGAGATTTTAACCTGAAAAAAACCAGAGGATTTTATAATCAGAACATAGAAGAATGAATGAATTGGGTATCAATTAATAAGGTACAAACTCGGTAATGAATTGGGTATCAATTAATTAAGTTCTACTTCATTTTTTCTGCTGAGATCCACCAACCAAACATAGCTTCAAAGAAACCAAAACTTTGAATCCTCAGCGAATTAAAAATGAAAAACCCTAATAGTGAAGAATCAAAACACATACTGTATAAGGAAGAACTTAAAGAAACATCTAAAATTGAAATTAATCACATAACAAAAATCCCATAAAGATAAACCTCTACCGGAGTGCAATAAAGTAATAATATAGCACAAACAAATCAAAAGATATAACTAAAAGATTCTTTTTACCTTTTCTTAAGGAAATATAAATCTGGAATATCTGAACTAGGAGGAGAAACCAAACTTTGTGTTCTAATTTTGTATGTGTTTTGAAAGAATGAAACGGAGAAGCCATTGGTTTTATTTATTTATACCAACTCAGAGTCCTTAAAGTACAGTTAATCATTATTACCATAATAAAAATCTTAATTATAATTATTTGAATATTTACTAAGTTGGGAATTAAATTAAAGGAAAGTTATTGCGTGGTTGGAAGAGTACAAGGAAGTATCGTCAATTGCCAACTGTAGTAATAAATTAATTAATAGTTGATTTATGGTCCATAAAACTATAACAATTGTTTTATTGAAAAATTAAATTAATTAATAATACTTTTATATAGTAATAAATTAATTAATAGTTGATTTATGGTCCATAAAACTATAACAATTGTTTTATTGAAAAATTAAATTAATTAATAATACTTTTATATAGTTGTAGTAATTTTGCTTTTGTGGGGGAAATTGAGTATATATACATGAATTAATGAGAAGGAGAAATCCTTAGTTAATGATAGCTCCTCTAATGATTGGAAGAAAATTCAGGTGCAACTGAGGAAGGTGCTATCGTATCATGGCATTAGCAAACTTCTTCTCTTTTTAGACTTTTTAGGAATCATCATATTTTGATAACCTTGCAAGAAAATTATATTCTTAGCAATAACATACTGTATTATTCCTTAAAAAAATTTATTAAATGAAAATGTTAAGGTTTAGTACTATTAATGTAGATAGTTTTAATTAATTCGGTTTATCGATCGTAAATCAGTTGGTTTAGGAATGACCCGTCTCTTCAGTAGGATTAAGGCCCGCCAAACAAACAATGGTGAATTAAATCGAAGATGGTTCTGACGAAACCCATAAGATGCTTATAGTAGATTATAATATTACAAGAGCAAATACGAGAAAAGAGGACTTCAGCTGAATAAGACCTAGGTTGAATTTTCATCCATTGTTGGGGGTATGTCCCCATAAGTTCTTAGACTAGAATCGTGAGATATTTTTCTAATTTTCATAATCTGAGACGTTATTAAAAAATTTCGTTATTTTGGTTCACCTTTGAGCTTATTTATTGGCCTATAATTCTGCATATATGGCCACAATATTGTTATTAATTTTGAGTAGATAAGGATTACTCTTGAATATGCGAGGATCCTAACTATTACGAATTGCCTTTCAGCTCCAGGATGGTTTCGTTCACATGAGATCACACTTATACTCTCACATGTTTAGTTCTTTGATCGTTCTCGAACTCAATGTTATATTTCCCCGTCTCTTACATATACTAAGTGGCATTTACAGAAATTTTGTCACATAGTCTACATAAATATATTAATAAGAAGAATTTGTCATTTTTGACATTTAGCCATAAAGTGACAATATAAATTGTATAATAATAATATTTAATTTTATTGGGTTGTCAACTTGTCATTAACTACCAATATTAACAACTTAAGTTACTACACATTTGTCGTGACATACAATAAATATTTCTTTATTATTATTACACTTGTCACAATTATTATTATGACTAAAACTAAAATTTGGTCGCTAAAGATGTATGAAGAATGACAATTTTCATATAGTCACTAAAATAAATTTATTCAAGTGTAGAATAGTTTTGGTTCTCTATTTTTTATTTCTCTTAATATATTTGTTATAAAATTTATTGAATTTGAAGAAAAGCTAAGATTTATAGTACAGGGTCATCCGATTTTATTTAATAAAATCAAGCCAATGGATAAAGTACTACTACTATTTTATATTTTTAATCACATTTTGTTAATTTCCGAAATTGCATGTGAAATGCATAATATGAAAAATATCTAGCATTTCAACGAAGAAAGCTGGTTGTCATCAAATTGAATGTTGACAATTTCAAAGAACTAGAAAAGTCAAAGATAGCATTGTGAGGTTATTGTTAGTTTTGCTGCTATTCTGATGAACGTGGGTTATTTCCAAGCATGTGAAACATAGGAGTAATCAAAAACTAAAAAGTAATCTCAAAATTATTTTCAACCTTGGCCGCTCATCCTGTAAGAGTACAAATTGTTAACTTCATGTTAATGATTTCATCGATAAGGTCTTCGTCAAGTTATTAACGGTATGAGTTCAACTCACACTAATGTGGATATTTTCTCTAATTTAATACAATATTTATAATTAGTTTAATACTAATATATGTAATTAATATACTGTGATATCAATGTAATAGATTCGATTCAATATAGTGTTTAATATAATAGTATATTCACCATCTAAATAAAAATGTTAATGATTTTAATAACATGTGTTTAAATTAAAATCAAAACTGCATGAGTTGCAAATTGGAAAATTACTTGTTTTTTCCTTTTATTCTCAAGATTTATTATTCATGTTTAAATTGACTTACTTATTTTCAAAGATGCATCGAACAGAACATTACCCAACGGAAATTCGAACCTACACTAGTATTGATATTTAATTGACAAACAAATGCCACGAAATGGTCTTTGAGTAACATCATCCAAATTATTTAATAAAAAAATGATTAGTTGTGAAACAGGTGGGGTTTGGTGTTAGGACAAAGATGTTCAACTACAACTTGTATTGAACCGCATCTGCGATCCTCGTTTATCGACCATACACGCGTTATCTATATATTTGCTGATCAGATTTAAGAAAAATTATTGTTCAAGCATAGTTTGATCAAAATCATTTAATTATCAATCAAGGATATTATATTTTTTTTTATTGATAATTCTCCTAAAAATTATATTCAATCCCAAACAATTGTATTATATTTATAAAGTAATTACTTTAGATTCGATCAAATGTATAAATCATGTGTATATTATATTTTTTTTTATTGATAATTCTCCTGAAAATTATATTCAATCCCAAACAATTGTATTATATTTATAAAGTAATTACTTTAGATTCGATCATACGTATAAATCATGTAAGAATTTCCCCAGATTTATATTGCCTCAGCCGGCCAGCCCCCATGGCCCCCATGTAACAGACAGATAGATGTATTTGATTGCTAGAATGTTTTTGTAGGTCCCACTTAACGTGTTACTACTGTTAAGAACTCTCTAGATTCTCCACTTGTTCTCACAAAATTCTGTATATATTTTTACGGCCTTTTGGCAGCATCCCCCTTGAAAATAGGTTTGTTGGCGGATTGCACCTTTGAAAACAAATTTTGGCGGAGTGCACTCTTTAATTTTTTCCGGAAAAAGAGATAACAGGAAAATCGAAAATCCTGATATGAACAGGGGTATAGTTGTCCTTTTAACTCATTTTCCTCCAAAAAAATTGATTTCTCTACAAAAATTTAAGCCACCTGAATTAAATGTGTGGTTAAGGGGTAAGATTGTCCATATACACATTAAATTAATCTAAATTTTGAAAATAAGAGACATAAAAATCTACTCCACTTAATTAATTTATAAAATCTCATACTTTTGGTTTGAAGCTATATGAATTTGTCTAGATTATTATGAATATTGTTGTTAATTCTTGATGGTGGTTTGTTGAGTCTATTGTGTTTACATATGTTTATCATGTTTTGGCTACCATTTTTATGCAATGTATATTAATTTTTTAGCTTTAAAAATCTTATGTTAAATGAAATGTATATTACTTTTTGAGATTTAAAAATCTGATTCTAATCCGTATCGAGAAACTTTGATATCAAAAACATAATATAGATCACCGTGCAAAAATGGTTGAAAGGTGTAAATATGGATTGTAATAAAAATAAAAATTTAGGCATAAAACTTTAATGTTTGGAGGGAATAGAGTTAAAAGGACAATTATACCCCTGTAAATATCAGGATTTTGATTTTTCGGCGATCTATTTGGCCAAAAAAAAATTAAAGAGTGCACTCTGTAAAATGCTAATTTCAAGGATGCACTATGCCAAATGACCTATTCTTAAGGATGCAAGTTGCCAAAAATCCTATTTTAGCATTCAAGCCAAAAATTCTATTTTAGCATTCAAGCCAATTTGAGTAAATATATTTATGATTAGGAGTATTACTTTTTCATGTTTCATGTTAATTTTTGAGAAACAAATTGCAATGAGTGAGATTTTTGAAATGCAATTTCACTCGTTGTTTTAACATGATTTTTTGATCTAACAGAAAATATTATATTCATATGACGCATTGACGATATTGAATATTCTCATTTTGATACTCTCCTTGTAAGTATTCAAATTTAAAGATCCCTTCTCTACAAACCCATAGGCCATAGTAAAAACTAGAGATGTGGTCCAAAAACTACTAAAAGTAAGAGTGGATAGGAACAATGGGCCATTTTTTAGATATTCGATAAATTTGATTCGACCAGAAAAATATGTAGATCCAGATTCTATGCCCTAGGAGTAAACTAGAAGGATTATAGAGAGATGGAGTGGCTCCAAATTTTTTTTGGGCCACTAGTTGGGTTCAATCATATATGTGGTATATTGATGGTTAGCCATCAGGACCACTAGATCAACTTGACCTCAATAAGATCTTAGAATTAAATAGGCAATGATATTATTATATTTGAATGAAATGGACGTTATATCTGCACCACATGAACATGCCCTTCCTATTTATTATTCTTGTATGTAAGTGTGTGTGGCATGATGTGCTGTGGTCTCTTAATATACTACATAAATACATTCACTATCAAGTGTCAATATACATTCATTTAATTCCATACAATTCAAGTGTTTAAAAGTAATGAAAAACTATTGACACCAGATAAGAGTATATGATACACAAGATTTAGTTTTTGGAGATAAGACAATATGAACACAGTACAATGCAATTGCGTGGTGTTCTTACAGCACAATGATACGAAACGGAGATAAATCACTTCCCTTAAGATGCAGCATGCATGGATGTTACTTGCTCTGTTGAATCACAAGCATGCAATGTGGTGCATACATCATTTGTTTCCAAGTATTGCTCAGCATTAACAAGAATGATAGGCGCATACTCAAAAACTAATCTCTTACACTGCGAAAATAACAAAAAAAAAAACCAAAACAAATCAACGGACAGTTTGTGGAAGAAACGATCACAAATTTCCATTACATAATAGAAATATTTGTTACCTTTTTGATAGCTTTCCCAATTTTATCACATGCCTTCAGAAGCACTTGAAGTATTTCTAACTGAAAAAGGAACAGAAGATGAACAAACATATGCATCATAGAAAGATATGATAATCGTCCAGGCAAGTTATAGCAGAAAATGATTGAATAAATGTATGGTTGTGTTAAGAAAGAGAGAAATCTGTTGTTTTGATGTTCAATTATGTTCATTACTTCATAACTTTAAAGATTATTTAAACTAGCCGTCTCCTTACAACTATTGAATATCACAATAAATATGCACTTTAATTTGAAGCGTAATTACCTAAACAACTAGTATAATATTAACATAACATAATCTTCACTAAAACACGTTAGGGATTTTACTATACATAATGTAGGAGAGATTTCCAAAACAGATATTGTAATCAGATAACATGCATGTATACTTGACAAGAAGTTTGCTTGATTTACATAATAGTGAAACTTCTAGCAGATTTGTCAAACAAATATATACTACAGGAACGAAGATTTATTTTGGCAAAAATGTTAAGGGACAAAGTTGAATTTTTCACTAATAACATATATATCGAGTGAGCATCTTTTTCACAATAATGTTTTCACATAATATTAGTGACTAGAATTGTTATTAAGTTGTCACGACTGACATGTAGGGATACACCTTTTACTAATAGCTATAAGTGAAAACCTAATGCTAATAATTTAAGTGACTATTTTATTATATTTGTCATAATCATAATCAGTAACGAGTGACAACTTTTCGTACTATCACTTAATATTCCGTCCCTAAAGCATAAATTCTTTTGTAGTGACAAATAACTCTCTATTGGTAAACAATCAGAATTTCTACAACTTCATTTAGTAACTAAATACAGTGGCTGCTCTTTGGTCCAGATATAGCAAACACCAATACTTAAAAAAATACGAGTTTGTACATATCACAATTAGCTGTGCGCAGTTTCTCAGAAGTTACCTCAGTGTCGGGATCTTTCAACTTTAGTAAAGCCTCTGTAACAGCATCATGGCATATATCACATTTATCCTTAGGGAGATCTTGCGAAATCGAGACGTCTTTTTCACAAAGGGCAACCTTTTGGCAGAAATCTTCAGCTTGTATATTGGAGACCTCTAAGAAAAATAGAGGGGCATAATAATCTACCAAAACGATGCACTGCAAGGTCAAAATTTCAAGGATAATGGCAATAATTATCAGGATTAAATATTGGGGTCTAAAAAAACTTTTGCAGAAACTTCAATTCAAATTCAAAAGAATATTAACAGATCCTTTATTAAGTGGATTTCCTTTTAGTACCTGCTGCTTGAATGAAGATATTTTAGAGCAGGATTTGTGAAGAGTGCTAATGATCTCTGTTTGAGTTTTGTTCTCGGATAGGTAATTAAGAGCTTCAGCTGCAAATTCTTCACACAATGTACACAAATTTTCATTTCCACTAACTTTTTCCACGTGTTGCTCAGTATGCGATTGCGGGACTGCTAGCAGAGGATAAACATTAGTATTCACGAGTTACTTTTATTACAAACACGAGACAAGACATTAATTTGAAAAAAATAAAACTTGCCCAATTGAGTGATACATGTCAAGAACACTACAGATAATGCTACTTCCACAACAAAAGTCATGACTTTAAATTGATAAATAAATTTCACCAGCACCTTAAAACTAAAAAGAGGAAAAATTAGAAAAACTACCAAATCCCAGAAAGTAATTACCTGTAAGGTCTCTAGCATTACAGCACCAGCAACTGCTGACTATGAGTAGAAGTAAGAGCACCCTAGTTTCCATGCTGCAATAAAAATCATTCGTCAGCCCAAAACTATAGAACAATATCACGGAAAGTAGAAAAACAAATAGTAGAATGTTTCAGGAAAAAGGAACGGATAAAACAAATCAAACACTCAGCAACGAGGATAAAGGGGCAGCAAAGAAATGTAGAAATTGACAATGAGACAATTCAATTGAAAGAATGTGAAGCTCTTGATGGAGATAATATATAACTGTATTTTGGGCATGTATGGATTTCGACTTCACTCAAATCATTATTTCAACCAAACACAGAACAAAAAAATCACAACTATATAAGCTTTTGAGGACTTAAAATCCCAAGCTTCAATAGTCTGTCAAATTTTCCAAAAGCCAGATTTGACTAACTCCAATAATAAGAGTGCAGAAGGAAACCATTTTCGGGCTGTTTTTACTCACTCCAATATGCTAACAAGTCAAACTATTTTCACTAAACCCAGTAACTTGGCTACGATACAGAGCATATTCAAGAACCTAAGCTCAAACTAAGTAACTCAATTTGGTGCTCGTTTATTAACTTACAAATCTAAACTATAAATACAAAAAGGTGAAGCTATGAACTCATGTGAATCCATTACAAGCCAGTTGATCCTCACATGATCAATATACTAACCCTCCAAAAAATTAATATTCCTACTAACTGATCATCTAAAACCATAAAAAACGCCACAATCGACTCATAGTTATTCTTAGTGTAAACAGAAAAAAGAAAAATAAAGCGACGATCTTTTTTTCTTTATGCATCGATCAACATAATCAACCTCACTCAATCGAAATCTGGGGCACGATCCAAATTTAGTTCAAGCTAAAATAATCCAATTCCAAAAATTCAAAAGCCTCTTTAATAAAGTCAACAAAACAAGTATGAAGAACGCAATTCAGCGGACCTAAAAATAAGATCTCCAATAACACACATATATAGGAAGCATAAGAGAGTAAATAAAACAAATTAATGAAATTTCGAAGAAAATCCGATGAATATTTCCTGTACCTGATCTTTGTAGAGGTATAGGGTGCAATTTCTTCCTTGAAGCAACGAGTTTTTCTTAATAATGAAAATTACAAAGGATTATTAGTTCCTTTTTGATGTTAAATAACTTATGTGGACCGATAAGATATTTACACGTCAGCATGTTTTACTTGGTTCATAAAGAATATGACCTTTTATTCGATGCCATTCCATATATATAATATAATTGTATGAACTAAGATGTGAACACAATTATTAAATTAATATACAGGCTAATCGTTTGTAGGACACTACAAGTTAATTTGGTATTATAAATTGAATAATGAAGTAGTCACATTCAAGAAATTTAATAAAGGGATAATTACAGGGACCTCCCTGAGGTTTGGGGTAATTATTGTCCAATCCTCTCGCAATTTCATAATTACATCCACCTCCCCCGACGTTTCGAAAACCTTACATTTTGATGATGTCATCGCCGAATTTTTATTGAACTTCCTATTTTACCCTTGAGATTACTGTAGCTATTTTGTTGGACAATTATACCCTTGTTATGTTTGGTACATATGAGGGGTTTATTTGCAATGTATATGTATAAGTATGGGTTCAAATGTTATAAATTTACATGAAGCTTATAATTAGTTTATTGGTGTATGTGTATTCTTAAAATAAAAATATAATAACACATCAACGTTTTTTTCCAATTTTTTTCATAATGCTTTTACAATTAAAGCACAAGGAAAAATAAATAAATTGTGGTTAATTATAAGAAAAAAACATTGTAGAACATAAATAAAAATGTAAATACATTCAACTTCACATTTAACCCGTAATTTTAATAATTTCAAATTTTTTCCTAATTAAAGTAAAAGAATAAATGAATTAATTAGGTTTAAAAGAATAAATGAATTTTAATAGTATTGTATATGTATTCTTAAAATAAAAATAAAATAACACATCAATGATTTTTTCCAAATTTTTTTCATTGCGCTTTTACAATTAAAAGTAAATAAATTATGGTTAATTATAAGAAAAAAACATTGTAGAACATAAATAAAAAAATATATATACATTCAACTTTAACATTTAATCAATAATTTTAATAATTTCAACTTTTTTCATAATTAAAGTACAAGGTAAATTAATGAATTACGTTTAATCATGAGAAGAAAAAAAAAAACTTGAAAAGTAATTATTAGACATTATAAAAATGCTCCCATGTTTACTAAAAAAATTCTTAAACTTTTAACTAAAATAGTTATTATAAAATCAATAATTTTTTTACAAAAAATAAAAATATTCGATTTAATAAAATAGTTATTATAAAATCATAAATTTTTTTTTTAATATTTCTTACTTAAATACAATAATATTAAAATCATATATTATTTATATAAAAATACTAATATTAATAATCAATAAACTATTTTAATATAAATTATTACTATTTAAAAAAAAAAAAAAAAACCCTCACCATCCCTAACACCCCACCCAACCCCGACCATACCCTCAATATTACTTAATTACAATATTTTGAGTCAATACTAATATTATTTAATTACAATATTTTGAGTCTTTTTTTTATGTATAAAATTAATTTTTGCAAGGGTAGTATTGTAATTTTGTGTATTATTGCAAGGGTAATATTGTAATTTTGTGTATCATTTCACATCATTTTGTAAGATTTTTCGAATGTGGAGGGAGGTGAATGTAATTATGAAATTGCGCGGGGATTGGTCAATAATTAGCCCAAACCTCAGGGGAGGTCGATGTAATTATCCCTTACAAGGGTAAATAGGACCTTTTGTTAATCTGTTTTATTTTTATTTTTTTTAATTAAAATTAACGAGGACAATATAGTCATTTCACATCATTTTGTAAGGTTTTTCAAACGTGGGGGGAGGTGGATGTAATTATGAAATTGCGAGGGGATTGGACAATAATTAGCCCAAACCTCAGGGGAGGTCGATGTAATTATCCCTTTAATAAAAGAAGATAATTTATGATTAGGTTTTTTAAGTGCATCGACAACTCGTCAAGTGCCCCAACCCCCATATAAGTCCATGAACAACCATAACCATAGATTAAAAGTTTAAAACCCAATGTAAAATATATTTATCGTAATTAATATTTTGAGTTGCAATGATTATTGCGTAAGCAAATACATACATCTACTTACGCGTAGCATGAAGTATGGATCATTTTACTGAAACCAAGAGGAGTTAAGGATATAAACGAGTTGAATAGAGTTAAATAACATAATTTTTATAATTGGATTGATTTTTTTCTTTGATCAAAATTACAATTATATTTAAAATTGAATTAAGTGGAAAAGAATTAAGAACTTTAACCGAATCAAACACGAGCCTAATTCGAATAAACTATTATTTTAATATTTTGACTAGATAAGTCAAAAACTATTATGTACATCGATCTAACCTCATCCAACTTTTATCGATCAAATTAAAGCCAGATATCAAGTAATTTATTAGATTTCCAATCCTACTAGAACAAAATACTACCTCTAAGTCGCTCTAAGCATTATAAAATACTTGAAAATTCCAATTTAATCTCCGCGATACATTGAACTTCCACTTTGTTTCTTCTTCATCTTCTTCCTCCTCATTTCCTTTGTCACAAGAAGCGAAATCCTAGCAAAACCGAATTTCTTTCTCTTCATAGGTATTTCATTATTTTCTTTCCCAGATTTCTCAACCGGAAGCAAATCATCATAAAATTTACCAAGCATCTGCCGAAGTGAAACCCTGCGTTCGCCTACCCTTTCCTCATTTCCCGTTTCATCATCACACTCTTCGGTTGAAAGCAATTTCCTACTCAATATTTGCCCAATCGACAAACACGGGTTTAAAACTTGTTTCACCTCGTCTTTTCTGTGAAGGGTCGAATGAGAATTCTTGAACTTAGTATCATTATGTATCGAACGTCGTTTCTGACCATGCTCGGATCTCCATTCCCTTAGAGCCTCTTCAACTTCCAGTTTACCTTTATTTGCAGCTTCATCCCTACTCAAAGCTTCTTCCAAGGCCTTTTTGGTAATTTTAACTTCTTCCGTAGCTTCTTCCACCCTTTTCAAGATTTCATTTTTTGTAACATTTGATTCATCGACTTGAAACATAGCATTTAGTACTCTATCCTTGGAAGCTTGTTCAGCTTCTCGAGCTTTTGAGATTAAAGCTGAGTATTCCTCTAAGGTAATAGTTATTTCTTTTTCACGACTACATAGTGCTTTGATTTCTGCTAGAGCCAACAATTCAGAAGCTTTTGCAGCTTCTTTAATTTTTTTGGCAGCGACCAACCTAATTTCAGCTGTCCTAATCTTAGTTTTTGTCTGTTCAATCTCGGTCATTGCGCTTAGAACCTCATATTTTGCAGCTTCTCCGACTTTCATAAATTGCACTGTCTCAGAACTTAGCTTCTGTAGTAACTCTTGGTCTTCGGTACCTTTCACAAGCTCGAGCTTCTGCTTTGTTTGGTTTAGTTCTTCATTAAGATATGAAATTTTCGAGGTGCTTGAAGACAACCTTTGACGTGTCTTCTCAAGCGACATTCTCTCTTTCTCGATTCTCTTGTTGTATAGATCAACTGTTGCTCGAATATCAGCAAAATCATTTGTAGTCCTCGTTAAATTCAATTTAGCCATTTTCAGCTCGAGTAGGATGAAATCTGGAGCACTGGTGGAAGTTGTGTCTAAATCACCTATTACATTTGTCTTGCTTTTGTTTTCTTCTTCTGGTACTTCAGAAAGACAAACTGAATTTACTTTGAGGGCTTCATTCATTTCAGATGCTTCTAATTCTCCCAGCTTTAACTTTAATTCTTCAACGATGTTTTTGGTGGTTTCAAGTTCATCTAAGACATGAAATGTTTCCTTTTCCTTGGTAATCAGATCTTTTTCCAGTTGTGCAGCTTGTTCCTCTACTTTGACAATGTCGACCATTTCTTCATTGTCCTGCCATGTTTAAAAATGTAGTAGATTTTACTGATCTTCGCACACAGAACAGAGCAAAGGAAAAAAAAACAAGGACTCGTGCATGGTAGGGTTGGAAATTGAACGAAATCACCCCGATACTCGATTCTAGCTAGTTTGGTAGAAACTCGTTTAACCTTGGTTTGTTATACATGTCAAACAAGTATGAACAACAATTTTTTGAGTTTGGTTCGAGCTTTGACTCATAGGCTATAATATGACAAAATATATTAAGAATATTAAGATACTCAATTTCGACTCATGTACAGCTCAATCAAAGCTCGTTTGAGCTCGGTTAGTTAATCAATCAAACTAATCTCAAAGACAATTTTAGCTCAAACTTGAACAATAATGTTGTTGTATGCTACTCGACTCATTTCCGCTCAAATAATTGCAACATTCATGTTTAGTTATGCACACATATGCAACACAATTTTAAGAAACATCAAAGTAGATTTATAAACCCAAAAAATGAATCTTAATGTACTTCCTAAATGTAAATTTTGAATCAATGCTTATGTAAATGTCCATATAAAGCAAAAGTAAAATAAGAAATCGAACAGATCTTATGCAATTTTAGAAAGGAATTATTGCATTAAAAGTTTGTACCAATAATTGAACACTCATATAAAGTAAGGGAAAATAAAAAATAAATAGGAGTAAACAATAGTAAAATTCAGAATGTAAATGGTGGACAACCTCTGAGGAATTTAGAGAAGGCTTGGGTTTCCAGAAGCCCATTCCACCGAACCGGTTGGCAGCCTCCTTCACCGACTCGAACGGCGCTGACGTGTCAATTTCGCCCCTCACATAAACGGATTCACTTCCTTGGCCCGAATTAACCGGGTTTGGATCAAGGATTTCGGTAGCCATTTGCGGAAAACTCAGACCTGGCGTGGATTGTGTGTACTAGGACTAGGAGTGAGTGTGTGGAGAAAAAAGAAAGAAACTGAAGTACGTTCGAAGAGTACGGTAAAAGTGTAATGTGAAGATCTTTATGTTAAAATGATAAAAAGGTGAGTGTAAAGTTAGGGTTCTTTTTGCACTAAAAGTGAATTTTCTAATAATTATAAGGATAAATACCACTAATGGTCCTTCCTATCATTAACTTTTTACAGAGTGGTCCCTTTTGTATTTTTTTTTTCACGTTAGTCCCCACTATGAATTATTTGTTTCACTTTGATCATTTACAAGGGGTCTTTTACTTATAGTGTTACACTTTAGTCTCTCATAAAATTATTGTGTATCAATTTAGTCCCTCATAAAATTATTTCTTTATCAATTTAGTCCCTCATAAAACTGTTTTGACACTTTAGTTCACCTTGGACCACCTGAAAATGACCAAAGTGAAATAAATAATTCACAATGAGGACTAACGTGGGAAAATAAATATAAGAGGGACCACTCTGTAAAAAAATAATGATAAGGAGGACCATTAGTGGTGTTTACCCTAATTATAAACAAAATAATAGGTTGAGGAGGAGGTATAGACGGATGGCGAAGCCGAGATCCTAGAGGTTGGGTATGGATCCCAAAAAAATGTGGATCTTTCTAATATAATAATAACTTTTATTATTGGTTTTTTTGTACTGAATTTGATAATTGGATATTCTTTGTACTTAAATTGTGATTAAATAGATTTATCAATAGTTATCCTTTCACTACAAAAAGATATAATCTTTGCTACAATAGAAAATCCTAGTACATCATTGATTGCGCTTTCGAATACAATTATAAGAGCTATTCAATGGAAGTGTGAATTGTTGGGTGCTAATACATGATATAATTTTATCGTCAATTTTGTTCAGATTTCTTAACTAAATCTAGATCCAAAATGGAGGTTAGTGTTCCTTAATTTTTCCTTTTTTGATAATTGTTAAAGTTTCCTTAATTAGTTGGTTCAAACTTCATACCTTGGGCGAGTAAAGGTGATTGCATATGATCCCTAACTATAGAAATGTCTCAAATCCTTCTTTTTGTTTGGTCAAAAGGAAAACAAACTTCAGACTATCCAAAATCATCAACAAGCAAATCAACCAAACTTTTTCGGTGGGATGTCCCAAATCTTCGTTCTCTCTGACTGCTCATAGCCCAATTTAGCTAGAGTATCAGTGGAAGATTGCATATGTAAGTAATTGACTTGTTATCTTTTTATACATAAATGTTAAATGATATATAATTGAGTTAAAAATCTAAAACTAAGTTCTAGCACATTATTCAAGTATGATTTATTTTTTCTTCAAGTTGAAGATTAGTTTGAAATTTTTATTATGTACAACATAGCTCAAATGAGTTGGATGGGGGACTTGAGTTGGACGTGGAACAAGTCAAGGGAATAAGTTAAGTAACGTTCAAAATAATCATATGACAGGAAATCATAACAAGCGAACAACAAATGGTGATATATGCCCAACAAGGTATTGTGTATGACAATTTACCTATGTTTTTATTACTCGAAACCCACTTCCCATTGGTTTGGTTTGCTCTCAACTCAATATGATATGTTTAAGTGTTGGTGGTGCTTCGCCCGAATCACTTCCAAAATAGTTTATCGTTGTTCATTTTTGCAGGTCTTGTTCTCACAGAAAAGACAAGTAGTTCCAAGATAAGTCCAATTCGAACAACGAACAACTCGTATCGAATAATAATATCCACATCAACATATTTATAGTTAACAAAATTAATTAATTTAATTAAAAACATCAAGAATAAATTTGTTGTCATTATATATTCTTGAAAAGCATTAGGATTTTGAGATCGATGGCTGACAATGCGGGTCACATGTAGTAATCACAAATTTAATAAGCATTAACAATACAAAATGAGTGGTTACCTAACAAGATGAAGATTTCATGTCATTTAAAAAGGTTTTTATGTTTTGATAATCGGCTTTAAGGCATGATATAAGAATGAGCCGTGACAAGGGTTAGATTTTGTTTATGTTGTTCTATCTAACTTTTCTCTAGATGAAGAAGAAAAATGATGCATGTTCCATGCTTGGCTTTCCACAAGCAATTAATTTACATATATATTCATTTTATAATAAAAAAAATTGTCTAATTTCTAGTGATATTTATGTAAGATAATATATTATTTGAAGCTTTTGGGCCTGTTTGTTTGGCGTTTCCCAGAATTTTTTCGTGTTTGGGAAATGTCAAACAAACATGTTTTCTATTTTTCGAAATAAATTTTTCATCCATTAATTTTCTCAAACTACTCTCTCAAAAGCCAAACAAACAACAATTTTCTTATCTCTAAACAAAACCTATACAAACTCTACTTTGTTTTGACATAAAGTAACCTATCTCTTACACAATTTATCTCACATAACAAACATGATTTGACATAAAGTCTTACACATCTTACACCTACAACCCAACTCTTCCAAAAAAACCTACACCTACTTTATTTCTCAAACCACTCTCTCAAAACTCAAACAAACAACATTACGCAAATCGAGATTATTTCACAAACCTCCACTACTCTCCCAAACTACTTTTTAGGTTTTGTTATAAAGAAAATATATTTTGTTCATATGTATATTTGAATTAACAAAACTCAGAACTTATTGTTCTTTTAAGATTTAGACTAGCATGTTCAGTCTCCTCCAAACCCATACAGATGCTGACAATAATTGGTTTTGTTGCATACGATTAATTATTAAGTGGCAAATTCATATTCATTTTCTTATAAGAATAAAAAATAAAAATAAAAAACTTATTAAGTGGCATGAACTGAGCTATTATACTACATTTAAGCCTAGAAAAAATATTGGGCCTAATCATATATCACGAGCTCAAATGCTCAATATATACGTCATGTTATTAAATATTGTTAATTTGACCCTCTATCATAAGTAAATTATTTCTAGATAAAAGAATTAATTAGTATAGTACTGATATGGAATGAATTGGAATATGTCACAATATAAGCGGATAAATATTCTCATGTATTATATAAAAAATACCGTATAAAATTATCATATGAATTATTTATTGAATAAAATTTATACGGATATCGTGGAGGGGGACGGGGAGTCCAATGGTGAAAGGGGGAGGCAGAGAGGAAGGAGTTGGCGCTGTTAATTAACTTCTTAGCTTTTCAATTTAATTGTATAAATATATATATAGGCTAACTATGATATTTAAGCTAAAAAAAAAAAAAAATAGCTGATTTCTGTTAAGAGTTGATCAACAACTATTAAATCCACGGGCAAATTTGACAAATTATACAGAAATGTTTTTTGATTGTCCCTAATATCTGGAAGTCCTACAAGTGTAAATTATTATCCTAAATTAAATTAAAATTTAAAACATCTCAAAATGCTAGTTGACCCTATGAAGCACCTCATACGTACGCTTGCTGTTTAACTACCATTAATTTCCATGCTGTTTTAATCAGCACGAATAGGCAGATATATACATTTGACTTTATGTCTGATTTTTGTTTAATTTATTATAACAAGATTAAACGACCCAAAACTGATCACCCAAAAGTTCACTTAATTATAAGTGGCCAATCCAGTTGTTTTGTATATATATGTACATATGTTTATCAATCCCATTGTCCCATTTGATCCGAAAACACATTTTCCCTTTTCCTTAATTAATAATCACTGTATTAATTAATTTCTAATTAAGCACCCAAAATGCCTTGTAACTGCAATTGCAACAACTGTACTGAGATTGAATTTCATCAAAAATCATTCAGAATTAAGCACGATTATGATGACAAGTTCTTCACTAGGCTTTTATCAATGGAAAGTTCCAGAACAAGTCCTCCTTCTACAGTTTACTATGGAGATGTTTCAATTGCAGTTCCTTTCATGTGGGAAACTCGTCCTGGTACTCCTAAGCATATATTTTCTGGTAATAATCCAAACATCCCTCAAATCATACCACCTACTCATAATTACGACGACGAGGACGAGGACGACACTAATTATTACAATTTCAAGAAGTACTCCTCCTCCTCCTCCTCAAGTAAGTCCAAGTTTCTTTTGGAAACTTTGCTAAGAAGAATGAATCCTAAGAAAAAACTTTGTCAATCATTATCTGCTTCTCCGCTCTCGTCTCGTTCTTGCTCGTCTTCTTCTTCTTCAAATTCTTCGTCTTCTGATCAAAATGTGACACCAAAATATGCACAAAGATTCAAAAGATTTTCAAGTTGGGGTTCGTCTTGTGTTGACAAGGCTAGGAATAATGAAGTTTGTAATTCGAGGATGTCTTTTGGGAATAACGGTGCAAGGGTTCGGGTTGGTTACTCTATGTGTAAAGTGAAAAAAGCTTTGTTATCCGTTGTGGGCCGTGGACCGGTTGATTTGAAGCTACCCTTTAAAGATGCACCCATATTCTCCACCCAGCCCTTGGATGTGTACGAGGGGGTGAAGGGCGAGCCTCATCCATGCACATCTAAAGGGTGGGTGGGGAATTCTGGATGCTACCCTTAAGTGTAGAACCGGACTCACCGACGTGGATTTGCTAATTAAGATATCGTGTTAAAGTTTATTTTGTTTTTAGACCTCTATTTCTATTTTTGAGGTACTTTTTAATTAAGTAAAAAAAAATATGAAATCTCTTCTTTAACTGTTTAAACTTTTAGACGAGTAAAGTGATAATTTTTCACTTTTGAGCCGAATAATGAGTTAAGTTTCTTGTGTTAGCAAACTTGATTGTTAATAAAAGTTTAAATAATTAAGAACAAGCAAAACAGGTTCATTTATTTTCTCTGTTTCTTTTTGCTTTTGAAGAAAAAATGTTCCAATATTTGCAGGTACCTCTTATGTGATCATCATATGATATATTGTAAGATATTGTAAGAGCTAACGGAGTCCCTGTATGGTTTATCTTATGTGTATATTATATGTTCTATAAAATTCTATTGGTTTGAAATTTTATAAGTCAAGCAAGATTAGTGCTCACAGTAAACAATTTTATTTTTATGAATTTTTTCAGTGTCACCAAAATAAAGCATTTGACTGGTTAATAGTCAAGAACCAAACATAAGTTACGTATAATAGGTCCAACACTATAATAATCCAATTTCCACGATTATGTAAACAAATTTAAAAATTCTGTAAAAACAGAATTACTAATATTTTTACCATAGTTTTTGTTACATCTAGCAACCATAAATGCAACTTAGCAGCTCCTTCAAACAAACGTGAGGTGTCTCTGTTTAATACTTTAATTATAGTCTACTAACCGAGCAAAGAAGGATCACAAGAGACTTAGAAGAGTTGGAGGTTGAAGTGGTGGTTGATGTTTCCCATAACACGATGGCTACCTTTATCACCCAACCTACACTAATCGACCGTATCAAAGAAGCCCAACTAAGGGATCTAGACTTGTGCAAGATTAGTGAAGATGTGAGAATGGGATAAAACTCCGCGTTTCGACTACACGAAGATGGTTCGTTGAGGTTCAGAAATAGAGTATGTGTTCCGTCTAATTCGAGTTTAAGAGAGGAGATTTTGAGTGAGGCTCATAGATCTCGATTCACCATGCACTCAGGTAGCACCAAAATGTACAAGGACATGAGAAAACATTTTTGGTGGAAACGGATGAAGCTACATATTGCCGAGTTCGTGGAGAAATGCATGACATGTCAGCAAGTTAAAGCGGAGCACCAAAGAATCAGTGGTAAACTTCAAAACTTGGAACTACCCAAGTGGAAGTGGGAACACATAACCATGGATTTCGTTTCTGGGTTGCCACGAACCCCTAAGAATCAACATGATTCTGTATGGGTTATTGTCGATAGACTCACCAAATCGGCCCATTTTTTACCTGTCAAGATGAAAACTCCACTTAATGAATTAGCCTCATTATATGTTAATAGTATTTGCCTTCATGGCATCCCTGTGAGTATAGTATCTGACCGAGACCCTAGGTTCGTTTCTCAATTTTGGAAAAGCCTTCAGAGTGCCCTTGAAACTCAATTGAAGTTTAGTACCGGTTATCATCCTCAAACGGATGGTCAACCAGAGAGAACTATTCAGATTTTGGAAGATATGTTACGAGCTTGCGTAATGGACTTTAAAGGTAGTTGGGATCAGTACTTAAAATTGGCAGAATTTGCATATAATAAGAGCTACCAAGCCAGCATTGGAATGGCGCCATATGAAGCTCTGTATGGAAGGAAATGTAGATCCCCTGTACATTGGGATGACATTGGAGAAAAAAGACTGTTGGGGCCTGATTTGGAGCATAAAGCTATAGAAAAGATCCCGTTGATAAAGAAGCGGCTAGAGGTGGCTCAAAGCAGACAGAAAAGTTGGGCAGACTTGAAGAGGCGACACATAGAGTTCAAGGAAGGTGACCATGTTCACTTAAAAATCTCTCCAAAAAGGGGTGTAGTGAGATTCGGGAGACATGGCAAGTTGAGTCCTCGTTATGTAGGACCTTTTGAGATCCTTGAAAAAGTTGGAGAAGTGGCTTATAGACTAGCTTTGCCACCTGAACTATCCAAAGTTCACAATGTTTTTCACGTATCATTATTGAGAAAGTATGTTCCTGATCCCGACCATATTTTGAGATACGAGCCACTCGAGGTTCAAGAGGACCTAACTTATGAAGAATTTCCGATTTGTATCATTGATCGTAAAGAACAAGCTTTGAGACATCGAACAATCCTATTAGTAAAGATTCAATGGTCAAACCATTCGCCTTGTGAAGCTACTTGGGAACTGGAAGAGGACATGCGGAAAAATATCCTAGTCTATTCATCGAAGAAGGTACGAATCTTTAAATTCCAAGTTTCGAGGACAAAACTTTTATAAGGGGGGTAGGATGTAATAACCCTATATTAATTTCGCATAATAGGCTAAAATAAGTTTCATACATATTGTTATTAATAAGTAATGCATGTATAAGTTTAGAGATTAAATTTCATTAGCAAAATAACCAAAGTGTAAACTTATAAATCAGAGGGGTAATATTGTAATTTTATAAAAAAAAGAAGGAAATTGAAAGCAGTCAAAGCACTACGTAGGTTTAAAGTAATCAAGTCTTTGTGGTTTCTCCTGATAGCAGTGCCGCCGACCCTGGTTAGCATTTTTACTTCAATCCTTCTTTGTCTAAGTAATTGTATTATGTGCTAGTGTTCATGGTGAGATTTATGAGATGAGATATCTATTAATTCATTTAGTATTGCAATTTGAAGAAGGATATATGGGCAATTGCATATCACGGTTTCCAATTGAAAGGTCCACATATATTTTATTGTGTGTAAGTAATCTAATGACATAATTAATTATGGAAAGCACTATTATTTAATTTGATATGAATCTTACTGCCGAACAAAGGTGTTGGTGCACAAATTAATTAATGGCTAGTGTTGGATTACATGGGAATTGGGTTAAGTATTGAACAATTTCAACTTTATAGATTGGTCAGGGGTTTTTAGACTCAGATTTCAGTTTTCCTAGTTAATTAATCTTCCGATATGGATAGCTTATGTTGTGTTTTATTATGTTTAGATTTTAGGGATCAAGCTTAGTCGAGATTTTGTGGTGCTCAAGATAGTGTGACGTTAATTTATTTGAGGTAAGGGGTTTTTGGCACTTTCTACTCTTATCCCTTGTGAATATTATGCTTAAGACGGTTATCTTGAAATCTCATTGTCCTTAGTAAAGTACTTTTTATTAAAACAGATTTTTGGGACAATGTTTCTATATTTGAATAACAGATCAAGTGTACAAATTGACAGTTATCTTGAAATCTCATTGTCCTTAGTAAAGTACTTTTTATTAAAACATATTTTTGGGACAATGTTTCTATATTTGAATAACAGATCAAGTGTGCAAATTGACAGTGTTTCATTGATAATGTATTTGAACTATTTGAGCCATTGTTTGATTACATGGAGATACTGCATTTATTTCTTATTTAATCTCTCAGATTTGCCTATGAATTGTTTGGGCCCCTTCGGGGGGATTGTCGGCTTAGGAGCTAGTTCCGCCCATTGTATTGTATTAAATTTGAGTTTGGTTACCCTTCAGAACCAGTTTCGACCATTTGTATTTGTATTTGTATTTGATAAGTCGACGTCCTTGTCACGGGATTAATGGTGGCCATAGTGTTAATTTGTGAGTTGAAATGAATGTTTGTCTCCTGTATATTTCCGTTCATGAAAGTGTCACTGTCTGTTTGCATTATTATTGAGTATTGATATATGCATGGATTTGACAGAGGTGCCTTAAACTTCTTATTGAGTGAGCAACTCACCCCTTGCTTGATATTTTTCAGATTGTTAGACAGCTCGAAGTTGGAAGGTTTTGATTTCAGAGTTTAGCCAGTGATAGAAACCCACTAGTTAATTATGCTTTGTTATTTTCTCTTTGAGTTTTAGGCAGTCTTACTTTGAGACTTTGTTGGTTGGGACTGACTTCAACTTAGTATTATAAAAATTGTTCCTGGTGGAAATTTTTAGATACTTTATTCCGACAGTTCGAACAGATTGTGGAGAAATTATTTTCGTTTTATTTTGTTGTTATTTTTGGAAATGAGTTTAAATTTGAAGACTTCGCGTCGGTATGATAGTAATGACGACGCGGCCATCACGCCGGTAAAGTAATATAAAATGAAAAAAAAAATTGGGGCGTGACAGTTCGAGCTCGAGCCGAGCCTGAGCACTCAGGCTCAATATTCGAGCCGAGTCCGAACTATTGGTTGTTTGGTTCACTGGGGCTCGTTTTCAGCCCTAGGTGCATCCCATCTTATTTATTAGTGGCCTAGTTGCTTGGGGAATGCGCCGAGTGCCACAACGTGGGTTGTAACCTCGCGGTTCATGGGTTTGGGGTGAGGATAGGGGATGGGGTTAGACGTGGATAGGTAGGAGTTGTTAGCAGAGTGTTTTTTTTTTAAATGAAAAAATAATATATAATTTTATCAATAATATATAATTAAACTGTTTTTATAAACATTAAATATAATATTTTCTTATATTTATAGAATTATATCTTAAAATTTTGTTTAATTTATTAATATTATATAAAATCAAATTGTTTAATGTATATGCAAATCACCTTTTTCTTTTTTATAGTAAATCAGGTTAAGTATAAAGGGTGAAATAATATTTAATTTAAAAAAAATTTATTAATCTAACTGTAGAAAAAAGTACAATTTTTCTCATTACGCAAGAGGATTTATACAATAAAATTAATATATGAAGATTCCGTGCAAATTTTCTTTATCAGGGGGATTTTTATGCTATAAAACCATAGTAAGCGTAACATTAGAATTTCCCAATTTCTAAAGGTACCTGTTTCTTCTCTCTTTCCTCCCGAACCTCCCCTAATTCTAGCCCTTATTTCCCAATTTCTCGAACCTAATTTGGGAATTCGACAGTACTCATACAGTTTAATCCATTACGGTACCCTCTCTCTCTCTCTCTCTGTGTGTGTGTGTGTGTGTGCTGTGTAGTGTTCTGACACTTTTTATGCAATTTATAAGATCACATATTAGATATTCAATTGCAGGAACAATTTGCAGAAACCTTTTTGGGGTCTATAACGCGCCGTTCAGCTTTATTTGGTTTATATATAGAACTTCTAATCTTGTACAGTGGAGAATTTTGTTTAACCCCTGCAGTATCTCCTTATTTTTAAATTACTTTATTTTTTCTCCAATTGTATTTATCTTGATGTATAATGCAATACTTATATTTGATTATAGCATTTACTGGTCATATTTAATGATAATTTCTCAAAGTCTTGATAAATTAGGATTTAAATCATTAAATTATGCATCTTTTCTAACTCCAGTTCAATGTTGAGTTACAAAACTTATCTTTGATTTATTAATAATTTCCTCTAAACATTTTAAACAGGCATATAAGCAGAAGTAACCAATTACTATATACCCCCTTCAAATTCAAACGGTATGAAGAAATCCAAGGACCCGTTTGAGATAGCATTTGAGGAGCAAGAGGAATCACCACCAGAATCCCCTGTTGGCCTTGACGAAAATGAACCACAAACTTCAGCTGGCCCTAGTGTAAATCTTGGTGGAGATTTTGATGCAAATCCTATTGTTCACACTACAGATCCTTCAACATCTTTAGCAGTACCACTCTCTGTAGGAACTTCTGGTCCAATTGCAAAGCCCAAAGAAGATGACGAGGAGGAAGAAGAAGAGAACATGGAGGTTGAGCTTGGCAAGTTGCCATCTAGAGGTGATCCTGCTAAAACGGCTAAGATGCAGGAAATTCTAGCTCATTTTACAGCGGACCAAATGAGTAGGTACGAGTCATTTCGAAGATCTGGATTTCAGAAATCTAATATGAAAAGATTATTATCAAGTATAACGGGAAGTGCCAAAATTTCTATACCTATGACTATTGTGGTATCTGGAATAGCAAAAATGTTTGTTGGGGAGATAGTTGAAACAGCGAAAGTGGTAATGTCAGAGAGAAGGGAGTCTGGACCAATCAGGCCATGCCACATCAGAGAAGCATATAGAAGATTAAAAGTTGATGGAAAGATTCCGAAAAGATCTGTGCCAAGACTTTTCCGCTGAGAGTTATTTGTAGTATAACTATTTAGGGGAACGTTTGGACTTTGGTCTGCAATATAGACTAATTTCAAGTTTTGGGTGTTCGCCGTCTATGAGTTGTTCAATGTTTTTGGCCTAGGTTGTCTACTTGAAAACATATTGGTATGATTTCTTTGATTTTGTGTATAAACTGTAGTTTGAAGTTTTTTAAAAGATGGAGATACTCTATTACTGGCATATGCATGTGTTCGAATTATTCTTTGGGTTCATATGTTTGTCCCCAGGGTCATTGGGGTGTACACTGATCTCATGAGCTCATCTTTCGTCCCCTTCATCCAAGAGGTCATCGCTTTTATATACTTTTTCTATTATGTCGTGTATGTATTATTTGAGCTAAAGACTTTTGACTAAAAAGAAATGAACTAATTACTATAGGGAGTCCCAATTATTCAAATCACAATTTTTTCTGCACTAAACATTAATAAAAACGAAAGACTTCAGTTACAATAAATCTCCATGTTGCTTGAAATCACGGAACAAAGGTAATTGGTTAGCATATCTTAGTACTGCTGAGAATTCATGAAAAATTCCCTCTTCATGTTCTTTTTCCATTATTTGCATGCTTTCAATGATTTAAAGCTGCAATTACACAAGGTATGCTAATAAACAAATTTTGACTGTGAAAAGCACAATCTTTAGCACACAATGAAAACAAGTAAGGGACTATTAATTAATTGAAGCATCACCATGGACCTCACTCCTCAGTGATGTGCCTCAGTGTTTCTTGCTTTTGTTGTTTCTTACATTCTTTAAGGCTGGAGTTCGGCCGTCGGTTAAAGCAGATGTGGAGGTAAGTGATGCTTTGAGGATGCTTAAAACCCTGCAGCAACAGTATGAGTTACATTAAAAGAACATTACGTATGTGTCCCATCAGTGTCCATTATGTCTAGATCGTTGATGATTTGCATGATCGACTCTGTCCCATTAGGTATTATTTACAGATCATCTCTAACTATGAAAGACATTGGTTTCGCCGTAGAAACTTCACCATCATCACAGTCGTCTTCAATGTGTGACCGTTTAACGCCTATTTCTCTGTTCATTGATTGCCCACAATAGCATATGTCAGTGTTTTGATACAGGCTCTGTATGGAAATAGGTACTATCTAGATTTGCCAAACCTTTGTACAATGGCATAGTGCGCTTCGAGGATTCGTAGAATCTGTCCCAGCGGCAATGTCAGAAAGCTTAACAAAATGTCTGCCAAGTTTTGTCGACTAAGGCGAATAGTACCATTGTTTTCTGTTTGTTTATCATCACTTTCATAGATATTCCAATTTTGTTTGCGCCAGACATGTTCTTTGGCTGTATCTTTGAAGAGAAATGTCATGAAGAGCTTGTCTTGCTCCTCACCTTTGTATAAGGCCAAAAACAGAAAAACGGGCATACCAAAGTTCTCAAAAGGCAAGACTTTTCATTTCTTCCAAGTAGGTTTTGGCAATATATTTAGAAAATCTAGGTGAATGCATGCACTGATCAAAGTCCAGAAGCTAAGGCTTATACATTGAGCATAACATTTTAAATCGTCGACTCTTTTGTCCCCAAGTTCAAAACAAATAACTCAGGCCCTTTTCGATGTGTTTTGGGTTTCTGTTGGTATTTTTAGGATTCTTTTATATATTTGAAAGATTATTATTATTTATTTATAAGTAATTTTGATGCAAATTGTAGAATCCAAAATAATGAAAAGATGAAATGTAGTTTTGAGTGTTTTATTTTCCGGGATGGAGAATAGGTATGTAGCTTTCAATTTTCAAATGAATTTTTTTTCAGAGTTGGTAAAATGTTCTTAGTATATTGTTTCTGAAAAATAAAATAAATGTTATTATATTGAATGCACGTGTGTTTGTTTTTGGGCCCAAAACGGCTATCCTCACTCCTCAAAGGCCTACCCAAAAGCGTGATGCCATACAAAACAAAGATTTGGATTTCAAGTGATCCAGGCCCTCTAGAAATCTATGGATCGGTTGAATTTGATGCACCCATTATAATTAAAAGAAAAAGTCATTTCATCGATGTTTTTGACAATTTTCAACTGGGAATCGGAGCAGCGAAATGGCTCCCGAAAAGCCATGCTTCATCTGTAACAAGGGTACTTTCTCTTTCTCTTTGTTGTTTGGTAACTTTAATTTGCTAAAATTGAAAGATAATTTGCTGATAAATATAACATTCTGATTATATTGAAGTGCTAGAACACTAGCTTCCATCGTAGACTTAGGTGGAATATTATATCCTGGAAATGAATATTTTATTTCCATCTTTTTCAATCTATTATTGGATAGCAAAATCATTTGTGGTGATATTTAAGGCTAAAGTTATTAACATATATTCTGTATAATGTGTTAATCATAGACGCTGAGGGTGTACATCAATGTTGATGAACTAGGATTTTGATTTTACTAGATACTGAATGTAATGTGTTTCTCTCGATAATAGAGGTACAAACTGCAGAAATGCAAAATTGCAATACTTTTATATGCTTTGTAAATGAAGCTTGGCCTAACATTTGAGACAGGCATATAATCCAAAGTCGAGCATAACTCCGATGCAAATTAAATATATTTAGTCAACAATCGAATCAGAAACCTATATTAGAATGGAATGAACTAATAAGAGACTTGTAATTAATTGAATGAACGTCATGAACCTCTGTCACGAGCCTCAGTGTTCTTGCTTTGGTTGTTTCTTCAAGATGTGATTAAGTCCATTGGTTAAAGCGGAAGTCGAGTTAAGTGATGCTTTCAGTATACTTAAACCCTGCAGCAACAAAACCGAGTCTTATTATATGAGTATATTAATTATTATTTATCTGTGGAAAAGAAGCTAGCTAAGTCGTTACCTCTTCCAATCCAATGTCAATCTCAATTTCCTCAACATCAGACAAAGGGATTTTCAGCCGCTTGAGAGTAGAAAGGGTTGAGAGTACACAAAAAGGTGTCACGGTTAAATCATCAGTTATCATAAACAGTCTTGGTCCCTTTATATAAGTTTGATAACCTTTTGGGTCCATAATTTGGGCCTCCGACGTTCTAGATAACACAGTGTACTTAGAAAACTCCATGTATTTGTTTTTCGCTTTAGGGTAATTGTAATATAGTACAGGAGTTGTTTGCTCAGTGAGTGGAAAAATCTGGTTGGTGGATAGATACATTGGTGGAAGCTCAGGATTGAGTAGTCTATTTAATGTAAGTGGTGTCTCTAGATACTTCAAATCTGCTATGCTTCTGTACAAGTTATCTATACTCCCAAGAGAAGTGTTGCTGTCCAGAAGGAATTCAACTTTACCTAAAGGAATGGTGAGGAAGCTAAAGATAAGCTCTATGAAATTTTCTTTAGCTTCAACATACAAAAACTTATTTGTAGATCTTTGTATCGTGGCTTTTACCTTCATCTTCTTAGAGCTACAAGTTGTTCCTTTTTTCAACTCAGGAGGTAAAGTAATCGGTTCACATTTTATTGTAGTATGCATCAGTCCTTTTCCAAGAAATAAGGTCAGTCAGCGGAGTCTGAGAAAACAATGATCCCTTCAACAAATCCACAATCTGATTCAGAAAATATATGAGATAGTGATGAATCGCTTAATTAAGGAATTTAGTGAAAGATATAAAGAGATATAGAGACTCACCTCATTAAATCCAATAGTCACAGTCATCTGCTCGGTCCCATCAGTGTCTGTGATGCCCATATTCTTCATAACGTTTAAGGATGCAGTCTCATTAAGCAACATGTGCAGATTGTCGCTGATTAAGAAATTCATTGTTTTGACAGTAAAAACGTTACTACTGTCGTGCTGTACTTTTTGTCTAAAACTTATCTTTCTGTTCATTGATTTCCCACAAGAGCATCTTTCAGTGTCATGGTACAGGCTCAAACGGGTGCTCCGACAATCCCGGTTTTCGCAAGCAAAGTACATGGCTGACTGATTATCATATATATTGAGTTTCAGTTTACGGCATTCGTCTTCGAATGAACTTCTTGGATTGAGCAGCATCAACTTACCCGCCTCTGTCCAGAAATGGTCACTATCCAGATTTGCCAAACCTTTATACAAAGTATTCAAGCTTCCGATTGTAGGTGCTTGATCTCCATAATGCATTTCGAGGAGTCGTGGTATCGCTCCAAGCGGCAATGTGAGGAAGCTTAGTAAAATGTCTGCAAAGTTGCTATCAATTATGGCAAATAATACCTTTGTTTTCTCTTTATTTGTGATCACTGTTAAAGAGAATCTAACTTCTTCTGCAGTAGACATCTTCTTTGGTTCTAAATGTGAAGAATGAGAATATGAAATATGAAATACAAATGTTTATTTTCCTCCTTTTATAAACGCTAGAAACCATGAATTCAGTCCACCAGGGATCTAAATAGACCAAGACCTTCCATTTCCTTGAAGTATTAATTTTTACTAGAGTAAAATACACTCTGTTTCCTTCAACTCTATGTCATGCAACCCTTCACCCCCCTCGAATTCAAATGTAACCAACGGTTTATTTTTAATGTTATTTTTTTGTGCTTTTTCCAAGTGTTGTGTTTTTAAAACCCAGTAACTATTAATTATATGTATTTTATCATCTCAATACTCCATCGAAACAATTCTCCAAATCAAGTTTTAAAAGTTTGGCCAGATTTCCCAAACAAATTTTTGAGATTAAATCAGAACGAAACTAAGCCAAAACTTTTCACAAGGCCCTAATTAGAAATATTAAGTTTTCTAATATTTGGAAAATGGATTATTACATAAATTCAAATTATTTTAAGTTCAAAAGATTTAAGATGTTAGGGACAAAATTGATTTATTTTAGAAATTTTATGACTCTATTGATGCAACAATGCCTCAGATTTTGGTATGGGAGAGTGATTTCATGCATTGGTCTTAATTTGTTGAAGAATAAGGTTAGATAGTGGAGTCTGAGAAAGCAATGACCCCTTCAACAGATCAATAATCTGATGCATTGGTCTTTCTTGATCATCGCTGATCAAGAAAGATGATGTTTTCACTCACCAGTCTTCTTGGTAGTCACCTTGGATTCCAAATTTAATTCTCTGTTAATTAATTTCTCACAAGGGCATCCATTTTTCATTGTCTTTGTACATGATTAGACTCCCGCGCCTGCAACCCAAGTAGTGTTTGATTGGCTGAGTATCATAATATATATCGAGTTTCAGTGTACGGTATTCGTGTTCGAATGAACTTGTTGGATTGAGCAGCATCAGCTTACTCACCTCCGTCCGAAAATGGGAACCATCCAGATTCTCCAAACCTTTGTACAAAGTGTTTAAGCTTCCAATGTCTCCATGGTGCTTCTTGAGTAGTCGTATTAATGTAAGGAAGCTTAACAAAATGTCTGCAAAGTTGTTATCAAGAATGGCAAATAATACCTTTGTTTTCTCTTTATTTATCATCACTCTCATAGACAATCTAACTTGTTCATCTGCACTAGACATCTTTGATTGTACAATATGAGGGAAACCAAGAATTGGGCATTCCAAAGGTCTCAAAAGGCAAGATCTTTCATTTCCTCCAAGTAATATTTAGAAAATCTAGGTTAGTAAATGGGTGTAATTAATTATAGTCGGAGTACAAAGTTAATTCTTAATTAATTGATGTCCAAAATTTGAAATCATATAGTATTAAATGACAAGACAAAAGTACAAAATGATCTTTAAAGAGTAGTAATAGCAATTAATAAAGGTCTGCAAGTATATTAAAGAGTACTAATTCCAGCTACCTTAGAAATATCTTTGACGATTTCAAGACATCTTGGCTGGGTTTCAGAATTTTTCCAAATGGAGTTTGGCAAAACCCATGACATTCATCACAAACCTATTCATAAACATACATTCAAACTCTTGAAACCTATAAAATATTGATTTGACGCATACCACCTACTTTCCCCCTCAAGTTCTATAAAAAAATATTGATTTGATATCTACCACCTGCTTTTTCCCCAAACCCCAACATCCAAACCCAATCCAAGTGGGGTTTCAGCTTTTTCTAAACCACAAAACCCAACATCCAAAACCTAACCAAATGAGGTTTCACCGAAACCACCCAAACCATTTTCTTGAAACCGAGACCCGCGAAACCGAACAAAAACCCTTCCAAATAGACCAATAATTATTATTCTCTTCGCACTCGCAGTAACAGTAAAATTTTCTACAAATACTTATTTTTTGTCAACCTTCATAAACTTCATCTTTCCCAATTTGTTCCAAAATTAATGTAGAAATTACATTTTAAGGTAATTGCATTTTATGACAGATTATGCCATTTGACAATATCTAAAATTTATTTTTGTCATCTATTTTGTTTAAGCGTAATTACCTAAAATGAAATCCTTAGGCTAGGTGAATTATATTTTTTTCTTAGATTTCAATAATAACAAAACACTTTATTATGTGTCCTTTTTTTTAAGTAAATTGAAAAAAAAAACTAAATTATTGTAATATCTAGTGATAAGAATACTTTAAAATGGGTCCAGTGAAATTTTTGAAAATTAAAATCTATGTGTATTTTGTTCATATTAGGTAACTATTCTTATCATTGTTTCCATATTAGGCGAATATTATTCTCACATGATTTCATAACAACCAAGAGCTTGGATTCTCGTGATAGATCGATCTGGGAGTTTATCTTATCCAATGATCACTAGGTTGGTCTCAACTTTATTAGGTCGTTTCTCAACCCCTTATTGCAAGGGTGCATCCTATCTTATTTATTAGTGGCTTAGTTCCTTGGGAATGTGTCATGTGTCGTAGCATGAGTTTTTACCTTGCAACGGCCTAGGTTCATGGGTTCGGGGTGAGGACGAGGGATGGGGTTAAGCGTGGGTAGGTAGGAGTTGTAGGCAGGGTGTTGTTTTTCTTTTTCTGAATGAAAAAGTAATATATAAAATTTACTCATAATTTATAATTAAACTATTTTTATAAACATTAAATAGAATATTTTCTTATATTCATAGAATTATATCTTAAAATTTTGTTTAATTTATTCATATTATATAAAATCAAATTGGTTAATGTATAAACAAATCACTTTTTTTCTTTTTTATAGTAAATCAGGTTAAGTAATAAGTATAAAGGGTGAAATAATATTTAATTTAAAAAAAAATTATTAATCTAACTGTAGAAAAAAAGTACAAGTTTTTTCATTACGCAAGAGGATTTATACAATAAAATTAATATATGAAGATTCCGTGCAAATTTTCTTTATCAGGGGGATTTTTATGCTATAAAACCATAGTAAGCGTAACATTAGAATTTCCCAATTTCTAAAGGTTACTTTTCTTCTCTCTTTCCTCCCGAACCTTCCCTAATTCTAGCCCTAATTTCCCAATTTCTCGAACCTAATTTGGGAATTCGACAGTACTCATACAGCTTAATCCATTACGGTACCCTCTCTCTCTCTGTGTGTGTGTGTGTGTGTGTGTTGTGTAGTGTTCTGACACTTTTTATGCAATTTATAAGATCACATATTAGATATTCAATTGCAGGAACAATTTGCAGAAACCTTTTGGGGCTTATAACACGCCGTTCAGCTTTATTTGGTTTACATATAGATCTTCTGCTGCATATTATAGAACTTCTAATCTTGTACAGTGGAGAATTTTGTTTAACCCCTGCAGTATCTCCTTATTTTTACATTACTTTATTTTTTCCCCAAATGTATTTATCTTTATGTATAATGCATTACTTATCTTTGATTATAGTATTTACTGGTCATATTTAAGAATAATTTTTCAAAGTCTTGATAAATTAGGATTTAAATCATTAAATTATGCATCTTTTCTAACTGCAGTTCAATGTTGAGTTACAAAACTTATCTTTGATATATTAATAAATTCTTCTAAACTTTTTAAACAGGCATATATGCTGAAGTAACCAATTACTATATACCCCCTTCATATTCAAACGGTATGAAGAAATCCAAGGACCCGTTTGAGATAGCATTTGAGGAGCAAGAGGAATCACCACCAGAATCCCCTGTTGGCCTTGACGAAAATGAACCACAAACTTCAGCTGGACCTAGTGTAAATCTTGGTGAAGATTTTGCTGCAAATCCTATTGTCCACACTACAGATCCTTCAACATCTTCAGCAGTACCACTCTCTGTAGGAACTTCTGGTCCAATTGCAAAGCCCAAAGAAGATGACGAGGAGGAAGAAGAAGAGAACATGGAAGTTGAGCTTGGCAAGTTGCCATCTAGAGGTGATCCTGCTAAAACGGCTAAGATGCAGGAAATTCTAGCTCATTTTACAGCTGACCAAATGAGTAGGTACGAGTCATTTCGAAGATCTGGATTTCAAAAATCTAACATGAAAAGATTATTATCAAGTATAACTGGAAGTGCCAAAATTTCTATACCTATGACTATTGTGGTATCTGGAATAGCAAAAATGTTTGTTGGGGAGATTGTTGAAACAGCGAAAGTGGTAATGTCAGAGAGAAGGGAGTCTGGACCAATCAGGCCATGCCACATCAGAGAAGCATATAGAAGATTAAAAGTTGATGGAAAGATTCCGAAAAGATCTGTGCCAAGACTTTTCCGCTGAGAGTTACTTGAAGTATAACTATTTAGGGGACCGTTTGGACTTTGGTCTGCAATATAGACTAATTCCAAGTTTTGGGTTTTCGCCGTCTACGAGTTGTTCAATGTTTTTGGCCCAGGTTGTCTACTTGAAAACATATTGGTATGATTTCTTTGATTTTGAGTATTAACTGTAGTTTGAAGTTTTTTAAAAGATGGAGATACTCTATTACTGGCATATGCATGTGTTCGAATTAATCTTTGGGTTCATATGTTTGTCCCCAGGGTCATTGGGGTGTACACTGATCTCATGAGCTCATCTTTCGTCCCCTTCATCCAAGAGGTCATCGGTTTTATATACTTTTTCTATTATGTCGTGTATGTATTCTTTGAGCTAAAGACATTTGAGTAAAAAGAAATTATTGAAATTGAAATCTATGAGTATTTTGTTCATATTAGGTAACTATTCGTATCCTTGTTTCCATATTAGACAAATATTATAACATGATGATTGCATGTATTGTGGGGCGATTTTTTAAATTTGGATCTCACATAATTTCATAACAACCAAGAGTCTGGATTCCCGTGATAGATCGATCTGGGAGTTATCTTATCCAATGATCACTAGATCGGTCTTTAGGTCGTTTCTCAACCCCTTAATGTAAGGTTGCATCCTATCTTATTTATTAGTGGCTTAATTCCTTGGGAATGCGTCGGGTGCTGTAGCATGAGTTGTTACCTCGCAACGGCCTAGGTTCATGGGTTCGGGGTGAGGACGAGGGATGGGGTTAGGCGTGGGTAGATAGGAGTTGTAGGCAGGGTGTTGTTTTTCTTTTTCTGAATGAAAAAGTAATATATAAATTTTACTCATAATTTATAATTAAACTATTTTTATAAACATTAAATAGAATATTTTCTTATATTCATAGTATTATATCTTAAAATTTTGTTTAATTTATTAATATTATATAAAATCAAATTGGTTAATGTATAAGCAAATCACTTTTTTTCCTTTTTATAGTAAATCAGGTTAAGTATAAAGGGTGAAATAATATTTAATTTAAAAAAATTTATTAATCTAACTGTAGAAAAAAAGTACAAATTTTTTCATTACGCAAGAGGATTTATACAATAAAATTAATATATGAAGATTCCGTGCAAATTTTCTTTATCAGGGGGATTTTTATGCTATAAAACCATCGTAAGCGTAACATTAGAATTTCCCAATTTCTAAAGGTTACTTTTCTTCTCTCTTTCCTCCCGAACCTTCCCTAATTCTAGCCCTAATTTCCCAATTTCTCGAACCTGATTTGGGAATTCGACAGTACTCATACAGCTTAATCCATTACGGTACCCTCTCTCTCTCTCTCTCTCTATGTGTGTGCTGTGTAGTGTTCTGACACTTTTTATGTAATTTATAAGATCACATATTAGATATTCAATTGCAGGAACAATTTGCAGAAACCTTTTGGGGTCTATAACGCTCCGTTCAGCTTTATTTGGTTTACATATAGAACTTCTGCCGCATATAGAACTTCTAATCTTGTACAGTGGAGAATTTTGTTTAACCCCTGTAGTATCTCCTTATTTTTAAATTACTTTATTTTTTCTCCAATTGTATTTATCTTGATGTATAATGCAATACTTATATTTGATTATAGTATTTACTGGTCATATTTAATGATAATTTTTCAAAGTCTTGATAAATTAGGATTTAAATCATTAAATTATGCATCTTTTCTAACTCCAGTCAGGGCCGGCTCTATAGTTAGGCAATTTAGGCCCTCGCCTAGGGCCCCAACTATAGAGGGGCCTCAGTTTTTTTTTCTATTTGACAATTTTTTTTTTGTCAAATAAGATGTAAGAATAAAATTTTTCAAATAAGGTCTTGCCCTATTTATATAACCACATTCTTAAACAGACGGTGAAAATCAACTTGATCTAGTGGCTAAAACTAATGCTCTAGAGACTTTTCATATATACTTATCTAGAATGTTTTATACCTTAATCTAGAACCATTTATATGCAAAAAAAAAATGTCCTCGATATCTTTAGGCCATCTCCAACCGAAGCCCTTGCCCAATTGCCCAATTGTCTTGCCCTCATGCCTTTTCGACCCACCTAAAAAACTCATCTCCAACCGAAGGGCAATCAACATCCATAAATTCAATTCACAACTTTCCCCACTAAAACTTATAATAATAATAATAATTATTATTATTATTATAATATTTTTTTTAATAATTACACAATTATGAAAATTAAGACATTCTTAATAATAACATGAGGCGTTGTGCCAATATTCGAAACAAAGATGCCAATGGTCAACTAAAAAAAGATTTAGTCGAACACTTATGGACGACTTACGGATTGTAGGAATAAGATTGTATTTTTTATTTAAGTTGTATTGTGTATTTTTAAATTAAACTAATCACGTTATTAAATCTAAAACAAAATAAGAAAAATATAATGTTTTTAAAAATATAAAAACTAATATTTGTAATTAAACTAATTCAACAAAAAAGTTAAAAAAGAAAAAAGAACCAATGGGTGGCTGCCACTTGGCAGCCACCCATATCAATTAACAATTGTGGAGGGCTGGAGTCCTGCTGGGCGCATTGCCCAGTAGGCAATGACCGCCCAGTTGCCCTCCTGCCTTCCCAAGCCCCCAGCCCGCCCTGCTCAAATTGCCTGCCCTCTTGCCCTTTGTCATCTCCAACCGAGCATTGCCGGCAACCCCCCCACATGCCCGGTTGTCGGCTCGGTTGGATATGGCCTTATGGGCTATGTATTTATGCTATGTCTCCCTCCCTCCCCCCCCTCTCTTACCTGCATCATACTATATTAACATTAATGCGTCATATATTGGTTAAGATGTGTTGGACAATGACTGTAGCGCGACATTAAAATAGATTTAACCTATCAAATTAACTTTTCAATTAACATTGCACATTCTACTGAAATTCTTCTTATGTTTGTTATGTAAGATCTGTTGATCTAATTTATGTAAAAATGATTATTTTATATTATTGGTGTCAAATGATAATGATTACTCCATTCGTTTTTTTTTTATTTATCGTTTTAGAATTTCAATGTAGAAATAAAATTTTTATACCAATTTTACCATTCTTATTAATGCTATGATTATTTGATTAAAATGGTGTTTTGTGATTATTACTTAAAAAAGTGGTTATTTATTATAATTTTTAATTCGTGTTCAATCCTCCAAAGCGTATAAATAAAACGGAGGAAGAATATGCTAATTGATAGTACAAGTGTTTTTGTTTTATTGTGTCTTAGTATTTTGAAATATATATATATATATATACTAGCCTAAAACTCGTGCTAAGCACGATTCAAATACAAAGAAAAAAAAAGAAAAAGGATAAGTATCATTAATGTCCTCTTTATTATTAAATTTTTACAGAATAGTTCCTTTTGTGTTTTTTTTTTCATGTTAGTTCCCAATATGAATTCTTTGTTCACTTGGTCATTTTCAGGTGGTTCAAGATGACCTAAAGTGCCAAAACAGTTTTATGAAGGACTAAATTGATAAATAAACAATTTTATGAGGGACTAAATTGATAAAGAAACAGTTTATGAGGGATTAAGTTGATACAAAATAATTTTATGAGGGACTAAAGTGTAACATTATAAGTAAAAGACCCCTTGTAAATGACCAAAGTGAAACAAAAAATTCATAGTGGGGACTAACATGGGAAAAGAAATACAAAATGGACCACTCTGTAAAAAGTTAATAATAAGGAGGATCATTAGTGGTATTTATCCAAAGAAAAATTATCTTTAAATAAAAGGCACTAAAAGATATACAATCTTAAACTAAAAATCGTGTTGTATAAATCAAAATTATTAATTAATGATTGTCATTCATAAAATCAAATATTTTAAAGCATTAGTACGTGATTCGTTTGAGAATTAAAAATTAACATCTTGTTTGTTATGGTTTTTATGAAGTATTTTAACACTTTTAAAGATTCAAATAATTAAATTTTTTTTTTGTTTCTAGAGATTATCTCTCTCTTCAGTAGATTTGTGTCACATTCGCCTAAAAACACAAACAAAAGAATCATGATATTTTTTTTTTCTTTTTGTTTAAATAGTGCTTATGGAATTTGTTTATGGAAAATCTTTTTATTTCGGAGTAAGTGAAATTAATTCTTAAGCTCACAAAAAGCTACATATATTTATATAGAGGTGTAATACTACTCAAATTCTCATAGTTGGTACAAAAAATGAAATAGGCGGAGATGTAAAGCTAAGGATAATAAAAAAAGAAAAATGATGATTAAGATATAACTTTTAAAATGAAAAAGGAAATTCAAAATGTAATTAGCTATTATTTTGTACAATAAATACTAAATAATACTGAATTTCAATGTGTGATAATTCAGTGAACAAATATAAAAATTTTAAATATGATTTACCTTTCATCATAGTTCAAAAAATGATGTTCAAGCACAATCACTAATTAATACATATAATTTATGAAGGAAATATGAAGATAAATACTATGGCAAAATAGTTTTTATCTAACTATTACGATATACTAAGATGTAAGATGCAAATAATCTACACATATGAAGTATTCCATGATAAGCAATAATGGAAGAAAAAATATATAACCATTTAACCAACAATATAATTTATTATTTTTCTAAACAGTTAAGTTGTAAATACATGACAAAAACCATTTTGAGTGTAAATTATAATTTTTGTATTAGAGTAAAAGAGATAGCATAAGATAACACAAAAAGTATAATAGAAATTAACCAAGATCTAGAACGAGAAAGTGGCCCATGCATAATGAAAATTAATTTTTACAAACAAACTTATTTATACTTGTTATGGTTGAATGAACATAAACAATTTGTACATAATTATATAATTTCTTATGGAAGGAACATATGACAAAATACATAAAAATTAAAAAGTCAACTGTAATGATTTAAAGTTTAAAACAAATTAGTCAGCTCAATTTGTTTATCACACAAGACCAAAAGATGAAAACTAAAAAAAAACGCAATAATAAAACAATTAAAAAAAACAAAAATCATAGAAATCTTGTATGAAAATTAATAAATAATAAATGTAATTGAAATTTAACTGAATAAACACATAGTAGAAAAAAATAAAAGATACTAAAATATGCGTGCTTTTATCACATAAGATCATAAAATTGTACAAAAGAAAAAAATGAAATTATTTCTATAAAAATAAAAATACAAACACACACTAAATTAAAATATAAAAGCCTTGTACAACATGATATATCGTAATCATAAAAAATGAGAAAAAAAAGATAGAAAAATCGAAAGCTTATCACATATGACCATAAAACTAAACAAAAGAAAAAAAATGTAATTATTTCTATAACAAAAATAATAAAATACAAATAAATACGAAATTAAAATATAAAACCTTTTATAATCATATAAAAATAAAAAGAAGAAGTGAAAAATCGAAAGCTTCAAAGCTTTCAAGTCATAGTATGAAGAAGAAAATTTAAACAATGACTTTCGTTGAAGATCAAACAGAATATCATTTCCAGTATTCAAAAGATGAATATAAAATAAAACATCCTTATATTCCAGCTCAATAACTCTTGCATCTCTATAACTGTAGCTTATTTAGGGGAGAAATTTTAGGAATTAACAAAGTTTTCTATTATTTTTATGGTGAAATTATATATGGGAGTATGTAATTACATGATTAGTACTAATTGACATGATTTATGCAAATGATCGATATTATTACCTAAATGATAACATTTACAATTAATATAAATTCCATATAATTTCAACCAATCAAAAGTTTTTCACAAAATAAAATAATTCAAAACTCTAGAAAAATATGATTTTAGTCAAAACACTCAATTAGAGTCAACACCCACCCTTCAAATATATATATGTATATGATATGATATGTTATGATATTGTTGTTTTGTATTAATTAATAAAATTTAAAATTTGATGTAATATTAATTTATTACAAAGAATACTCAAATTACATACACGTCTCTTTTTTTTTGTAACGGACTGAAACGTTTGATAATTGAACTGAATAATTCGATTTGATGTACTGTACAAATTTTAAAATTACTGCGTCATACGAGATATCAAAAATTGTTACGAGTCAGCTATATTGAATGCAACGACATCAAACCCCTAATATTATGGTTGTGCACAATCCGTTAAACCATATATCCTAATATTATGGTTGTGCACAATCCGGTAAACCATATATTGAACTGAAATTTCAATTTAGTATACGGAGTGAGCTTCATTACTGAACCATTATAAATTTCGATTTCCGATATTAACTGTAGATTTACCTTACATAATTCAACCGGTATCTCCAAATTTTTTTTTTTTAATCCCAATTCGTACAAAGGTAAAGACACGTTCCAATTCCAAATATTCAATCCTTCACTTCACTCTTCTCACTTTCTTCTACGGTGCCCTAAAGCAAACCCAAATCTTCTTCTTCTTCAATTCAAAATCCCACCGCGCCGCCGCACCACCTACCCCATCGCGCCTCCACCATCTCTCTCTCGGCCAAGATTTTTAATTTACAGAGGTACAGTCCAAATTCTAAATGCCCAATTTTATTCTTTTTCTAATTGCATTTAAAACCCAAAACTTGAATGATGCTAAAGTAATTTTTGGAGAGGGGACTGAGGCTAGGGGGTCTCTGATGTATTCTTTATAATTTCTATTCAAGTTCATTGGATGGTTAGTGGTTAGAGTGGTAGGAAGCATATTATTATTTACCTATGTATTCAAGACAAATTATTTTTGATTCATTAATTTTTCTATTTTTTGGGCTGAATCAAATCTAACCTTACTGAATCGGTAATTTACTGAACCAAACCAAAATTTTCGGTGAGATTTCTAAATAACGAACCAGCTGGTATAACGAAATTTGGTAAGGTTAGGTTTTACAGTTTGCAGAGCCCTACCTAAGATAGTAGTGTGAGCAGAAATATTTAACTTTCATATTCTACCTATTTACTGATTCTGACAAGTAAAAAATTATATTTGTTAACTTACATTTGTTATATAACTATATTCTCGATACTTGAATTTTCAAAATATATATATATATATATATTGCTTTTGTTAGGAGAAAGTTTAAGAATGAAATGTCATAAAAATATATGACAGTTGAATCTATAAAGTATCATCTAATTTGTAAAAGTGGGCCCCAATTTTAAATATTGCCTAGGGCCCCGTAATATGTCCGGCCGGCCTGACTCCAGTTCAATGTTGAGTTACAAAACTTATCTTTGATTTATTAATAAATTCCTCTAAACATTTTAAACAGGCATATAAGCAGAAGAAACCAATTACTATATACCCCCGTCATATTCAAACTGTATGAAGAAATCCAAGGACCCGTTTGAGATAGCATTTGAGGAGCAAGAGGAATCACCACCAGAATCCCCTGTTGGCCTTGACGAAAATGAACCACAAACTTCAGCTGGCCCTAGTGTAAATCTTGGTGAAGAATTTGCTGCAAATCCTATTGTCCACACTACAGATCCTTCAAAATCTTCAGCAGTACCACTCTCTGTAGGAACTTCTGGTCCAATTGCAAAGCCCAAAGAAGATGACGAGGAGGAAGAAGAAGAGAACATGGAAGTTGAGCTTGGCAAGTTGCCATCTAGAGGTGATCCTGCTAAAACGGCTAAGATGCAGGAAATTCTAGCTCATTTTACAGCGGACCAAATGAGTAGGTACGAGTCATTTCGAAGATCTGGATTTCAAAAATCTAACATGAAAAGATTATTATCAAGTATAACTGGAAGTGCCAAAATTTCTATACCTATGACTATTGTGGTATCTGGAATAGCAAAAATGTTTGTTGGGGAGATAGTTGAAACAGCGAAAGTGGTAATGTCAGAGAGAAGGGAGTCTGGACCAATCAGGCCATGCCACATCAGAGAAGCATATAGAAGATTAAAAGTTGATGGAAAGATTCCGAAAAGATCTGTGCCAAGACTTTTCCGCTGAGAGTTACTTGTAGTATAACTATTTAGGGGACCGTTTGGACTTTGGTCTACAATATAGACTAATTTCAAGTTTTGGGTGTTCGCTGTCTATGAGTTGTTCAATGTTTTTGGCCCAGGTTGTCTACTTGAAAACATATTGGTATGATTTCTTTGATTTTGTGTATAAACTGTAGTTTGAAGTTTTTTAAAAGATGGAGATACTCTATTACTGGCATATGCATGTGTTCGAATTATTCTTTGGGTTCATATGTTTGTCCCCAGGGTCATTGGGGTGTCCACCGATCTCATGAGCTCATCTTTCATCCCCTTCATCCAAGTGGTCACGCTTGCTGTTTAACTTCCATTAATTTCCATGCTGTTTTAACCAGCACGAATAGGCAGATATATACATTTGACTTTATATCTGATTTTTGTTTAATTTATTATAACAAGATTAAACGACCCAAAACTCACCCAAAAGTTCACTTAATTATAAGTGGCCAATCCAGTTGTTTTGTATATATATGTACATATGTTTATCAATCCCATTGTCCCATTTGATCCGAAAACACATTTTCCCTTTTCCTTAATTAATAATCACTGTATTAATTAATTTCTAATTAAGCACCCAAAATGCCTTGTAACTGCAATTGCAACAACTGTACTGAGATTGAATTTCATCAAAAATCATTCAGAATTAAGCACGATTATGATGACAAGTTCTTCACTAGGCTTTTATCAATGGAAAGTTCCAGAACAAGTCCTCCTTCTACAGTTTACTATGGAGATGTTTCAATTGCAGTTCCTTTCATGTGGGAAACTCGTCCTGGTACTCCTAAGCATATATTTTCTGGTAATAATCCAAACATCCCTCAAATCATACCACCTACTCATAATTACGAGGACGAGGACGACACTAATTATTACAATTTCAAGAAGTACTCCTCCTCCTCCTCCTCCTCCTCCTCCTCCTCAAGTAAGTCCAAGTTTCTTTTGGAAACTTTGCTAAGAAGAATGAATCCTAAGAAAAAACTTTGTCAATCATTATCTGCTTCTCCGCTCTCGTCTCGTTCTTGCTCGTCTTCTTCTTCTTCAAATTCTTCGTCTTCTTATCAAAATGTGACACCAAAATATGCACAAAGATTCAAAAGATTTTCAAGTTGGGGTTCGTCTTGTGTTGACAAGGCTAGGAATAATGAAGTTTGTAATTCGAGGATGTCTTTTGGGAATAACGGTGCAAGGGTTCGGGTTGGTTACTCTATGTGTAAAGTGAAAAAAGCTTTGTTATCCGTTGTGGGCCGTGGACCGGTTGATTTGAAGCTACCCTTTAAAGATGCACCCATATTCTCCACCCAGCCCTTGGATGTGTACGAGGGGGTGAAGGGCGAGCCTCATCCATGCACATCTAAAGGGTGGGTGGGGAATTCTGGATGCTACCCTTAAGTGTAGAACCGGACTCACCGACGTGGATTTGCTAATTAAGATATCGTGTTAAAGTTTATTTTGTTTTTAGACCTCTATTTCTATTTTTGAGGTACTTTTTAATTAAGTAAAAAAAAATATGAAATCTCTTCTTTAACTGTTTAAACTTATAGACGAGTAAAGTGATAATTTTTCACTTTTGAGCCGAATAATGAGTTAAGTTTCTTGTGTTAGCAAACTTGATTGTTAATAAAAGTTTAAATAATTAAGAACAAGCAAAACAGGTTCATTTATTTTCTCTGTTTCTTTTTGCTTTTGAAGAAAAAATGTTCCAATATTTGCAGGTACCTCTTATGTGATCATCATATGATATATTGTAAGATATTGTAAGAGCCAACGGAGTCCCTGTATGGTTTATCTTATGTGTATATTATATGTTCTATAAAATTCTATTGGTTTGAAATTTTATAAGTCAAGCAAGATTAGTGCTCACAGTAAACAATTTTATTTTTATGAATTTTTTCAGTGTCACCAAAATAAAGCATTTGACTGGTTAATATTCAAGAACCAAACATAAGTTAAGTATAATAGCTAGGTCCAACACTATAATAATCCAATTTCTACGATTATGTAAACAAATTTAAAATTTCTGTAAAAACAGAATTACTAATATTTTTACCATAGTTTTTGTTACATCTAGCAACCATAAATGCAACTTAGCAGCTCCCTCAAACAAACCTGAGGTGTCTCTGTTCAATTCTTTAATGATAGAAACCAAACTTTATAGCGCCAAGGGCCATATGATATATATGTAATAAATAATAATATACCAAGTCTGTACTAGCTTGCTCATTATTTCATCGGACCCAACAGTACTTAGGACCATAGCACATTAAATTAACCCCATGTTCACAACTTTTAAATAAATATCTTTCTAAATATTATTATTATACATCAGAAATCTTCCTAAAAACTAATAAATAAACATTTAATAGGCGAATAAGTTAGACAAGTATCAAATTAAGATCATGGGTGATGGACATTCCTGGAAGATGCATGTGAGGTACCTTCCCCATTCAACTGTAAACATGAATATTAATTAATTGTTATATATTGTACGACTAATAGTTTGTCGAATTGGTAAAGGGACAACAGAAACTCAAATCTTTAAATTTTCACATCAATCTATATATACATCATGTCTCAACTGGGTAATATAATATCTCGAGTCTCCTTTTTTCACGAGAATAATTGTTGTCATATCCGCACCAACAATTTCTTCTCCTGCAATTGTCCCACTGAGAGTCCAATATGTGAACTTGACTTTGTTAACAATTGTAGGATCGAGAATGAGCCACTGTGCTAGAATCTGTACATAGAGCAACATCGCATGACTCATTTTCAAACTTGTAAAAGAGTCCAAACTTCATGTTTCAACTCTGCGGAAGCACACTAAGAACCCTAAACCACAAAACCATTTTTTGTCATTTATGGCAATTATATTTATTCGTTGAGTTAATTTTAGCTCAAATCCGATTCGACTGCACCCACCCATCATATTATAATGTAAGCATACACTTGTCTTATAATTGATCACTTTTCTAGAAGTCTAATCATTCATAAGACAAGTGTATGCTTACATTATAATTAACTATTATGATTGAATGAGTGTGATCACTTCAAGTTCGAACTAAAATCTTCCTCATTTTTAATTAACTTATAGAAAACACGTAGATGAACGTTCAACCTCAAAGGATTATTATTTATGATACATTAAAACATTGGTGAATTCTTTTTAAGATGTATAACAAAATTTTACATTGAAGATAAGATTAGGAAACAAATAAAAGAAATATATATCTCCAAGTGGTATTTATGTGATGTAAGCAAGTTAATTAAGATAAATTGAAGCATGCTGTTCTATAAGTTCTAAACTTATCTTTCATGTTTATTTTAATCAGAACAAATTAAATAGGCATATCTTATTATAAAAAGAACAAGACCAACCCAAAACTCACTCAAACTATAGTTAATATGACGACAATAAAATAACTAGTCAAAATAGATCCGGAGTTTATGTCTCAACTTGCTACATAATTTAAAGTCCCTAGCTAAAGTGGGGTACCATTTGACACAAATATTAATAAATCTCACCAATCCAATTAAATTGCCTCAATTCAATATATAAATACTTGTAACTTTTATGGATCCCAATGTATGTATCATTTGATCCAGAAAAATTCGCATATAACAAACTTGTAGATCTTCACTCATCACTCCTCAACTTCTAAATACCCAAAATGCCCTGCAGCAGTACCCCTGATTTTCATCAAAAATCATTCAGAATCAAGCATGAAGATGACAAATTCTTCACTAGGCTTTTATCAAAGGAAAGTTCAAAATCAAATCCTTCTTTTAGAGTTTATTACAATGATGTTTCAAGTGCAGTTCCTTTCATGTGGGAAACTCGTCCTGGTACTCCTAAGCATACATTGTCTGACAATCTTAACATCCCTCCACTAACACCACCTCCCTCTTATTACACAAACAATTCCAAAAATTCCCAAAATAAAAACTTTTCAAGATCCAAGCTTCTTTTGCACACTTTGCTAAGGAGAATGAATCCCAAGAAAGTTTATCAAGCTTCATCTTCCACTTCTTCTTCTTCGATTTCGTCTTTATCTTGGTCGCCTTCCTCACATTCCTCGTTTTCCGATCCAATCATGACACCAAAATACGTGCAAGGAAGGAGAAGATTTTCGAGTTGGGGCTCGTCTTTTGACGCGAACGGTACAAATGACGGAGTTTGTAAATCGAGGTCGTGTTTTGGGATTGGTGGGGGAAATTGTGGAGAGGCTCGAGGTAGTTATTATTCGGTTTGCATAGTGAAAAAAGCTTTGTTGTCTATTGTTGGTCGTGGATCTGCTAATTAAGGTATCGTTTAAAAGATTATCTGCAATGTTGTTATTCGATCTGAATTCGTGTTTTATTAAAAATGAAATGTACTATGAACTTTTAGCTGGTGCTGGCCTAATAATAAGTTAATTTCCTATGAATGTAATTATGTTTTGCTTTTGAAGAAGAAATTTAATGTGAATCTTATGATACAAAATATAATAATGCAATGTACAACTATGTAGCTGCATGGGGTCATTGAATCTCAAGCTGAATTTTACTGCACTTACTATTTCCAGATTTTTTTGTTTTGTTTTGTTTGTTAATCATATGATTCACTGATTCAGTTTACAATTTAACAATTGTAGTTAGAAGTGAAAGACAGGGGTCTTGAATGAGTTACTCTGTCAGTGTTGTTGTGTTACTATTTAATGTAAGAAAAACAGTTGTGTGCAAGTCTTTTTCTATGTTATTAATTTTCTGCAAGATATTACAATTGGAATCTTTTGGATATGTCTTGTCCACCTTATGCATTGAAAGAGGAAAGAAGCTTCTTAGTTATAAAATTATTGAACAATGATTTAGGTTATATGTCCCAAATTAGAATCAATTACTGTATCTATAACTTTGTTCAGATTCAACCAATCACAATTCACAAACAATGTTTATTTATGAAATTGATCACTTTCTCGTACGGAAAGAGATCCCTAATCAAAGTTTGTGTAGAATGTAGGACCTCAATTGCAACTATTTATCCTAGATCAATTGGTATTAAGAAGATGCATACCTTATCCTTATAACGTATACATAATTATTCTATCGTGACTTAACTCACACTCGAGCCAATGCCCTGGAACGATTGTTGTTGCCAAAGTTCTGGTCAACAATCTTCACCTCAGCAAGTGCTCCCGGTGGGAAGTGAATCAATGTCCTTGAGTCTAATATTAGTTCTAGAACCCCATATTCTACCGGTTACTACAAAATTTGAGCATACCTTAGCATTATAGTACATCACACATACGAGCGCCCAGACATAATATGATTTTACCCACACGCGCCGACCTTCACCACATGACTATTATTTTTAAAACTCCGACCAACGTATAATAATTTTTTTTTTTTTTTGAAACGTATAATAAATGTTAACAAAGAGCAAGAGATATAAAACCTTAACGCAAGAGGAAACCTGAAAAGAATGTGCAGCTACCAAAGGACCCATTTGTTTATGAAATTCTAACGTGTCGGTAGATTGATTTTAAGCGTTCCGTCTACCAAACACTGATTGAGCGGCTAACATTAATTTTCTGAGAATAAAACAATTAGGTACTGAAGATTTTAATGCATGAACATAGAAGCTCTGTAGATATGTACTAAGTGGCCATGGCCAGGCCTCATTAAAAACATGTTTGTTTATTCATGTGATTGAAATTGACATTAATGACGACAAGAATGAAATGTTTCTGGAGATAGAGATAATTTATTAAAATAGGGTTCAAGAACAAGATTTACTTATTAATTATTAGTAAGTATTAGTTTAATACTAATAATCAAATTCCAATGTATTGTAGACAGTAGAAGGATGAAGCTTCCTGGACTTATCCACTTGGGGAAAGTAGAAAAGGAAATCATTCATATGAAATTATTGGGCCTATCTCCGGCCCAAATCACAGTTATATACTATAATGTTTGTATGTGGGCCTTTTAAGATTACTTGGGTGTACCGTGTACGGTATATCTTCTGTTTTTTCAAAACTATTTGAAAGCACCTATAAATTCAAAAACCAAATAGTAATTCATTATTTTGATTTATGATATTAAGTAGGGAAAACAAACTTTAGACTCATGAAATTAATCGCGAGCACATTTTGACATTGTAATCCTCGATAAAATTAGTTTTAACTAGAAAAAATGATTTTGTTTCCACAACCATTACTAGTACATTTTTGTGTGCAATCCATCAATAATAGTATCATTCTCAATATTTTAGAAGTAGCAATACCGCATGATTCAATATTTTAGAAGTAGCATATGTTCATTAATGTACATGTGATTGTTCTAGTGGAATGGACTAGTCACTACAAAGTAGCGAACTCATATTCAAATTCTTGTTGGGAGATGTTCCTTAATATGTCCGACGCGCTTCAAAATGCATTAAACCCTTAGGAAAAAGAAAAAAAAAACCAACCAATTATAAAATGACACCACATTTAAACATATGATCGATAAATCAACATTACAAATACACTATACAAAGATTTCACACTAAATCTTTGCATATTATTACCACTTGCATTATAAGAGAAAAAATTTAGTAAAACAGAACATTAATCAATATACTTTCATCCAATAAAATTAAACATATCACTTAATTTCATGCATGCAAATCAATCAATCAATTTGCCCTCCTGCAGTTATACCGAATCTGTCCTTGAGTCCCAGTCAATGGCCTTATGTCACCCATCTTAATCATGGACTCACCAAAATCCTCAGCAAAATCTTCAAAATTATAACTATATTTCTTCACAAGAGAATCCGTTTCCCCACCATTAAACAATGCTTGATCAGAATGCAAAAGCCCTTTCTTCGACACCAAATCACAAAAATACTTATTATCAAACAAACCACCCGTGGAGTCTAAAGGAGCAAGATTCGGATCGCCTCCATTGCGTGGACAGTTTACACGACGTTGGGCAGCAAAGTCTGAATCGATGTTTGTTTCATTGTAAATGCGATCTCTAAAGGTGAAACACTGGGCAAAGCCTATGGTGTGGCCACCCGAAAGGGCGACGAGGTCTTTTATGTCAAGGCCTTGTTTGGAGAAAGTGTTGATGAGTGCTGGAAGGTCCATGGAAGGGGCAGGAATGTCATTGTTGGCTGTGTCTATGCTTGCTGTTGTTGAGTCTCTTCGCCCTAGTTTTACCTTCCAGTTTGGTCCACCTAACTGCACAGCATAGAATAAAAATTTTTCATTTAATATTGGTGTTTTTTGTAAAACAATGTCATTAATTATATACACGAAAAGAAAATATTTGTGTCAACATTGCAATTTTGTCACATTAGACAAATTTAAGAAAGATGAAAAGATCGATGTTATTTGAGTTGCATTTGTCACTAGTAAATATTAATGATAAATATAAATAGTAAATTCAAACTGTTGACAATTAATTAATATTAATGCATAATATATACGTGTTGACAAAGCAACCTAGCTAGTGACACCAAAATTTTCACAATAATTTAGGGATAGTGTATGATGTTATCGCTATCACTACGTGCATATGTATCACTAAATAAATTCAAATAATAACAAGTTTAAATCAATGTTTAGTCCCACAAGATCAACTAGCCGGATTTCTGGATCTTTTGGGACTTGAACTGGAAAAATCCAACTTTAAAAATATTTTGTACTATTGGTTTTTTCATTTACAAAATTACAATTTTGATTTTCATTCTTGAAAATATTTTGCACTTTTGGTCTCAAAGAATAAATGGTGTATGTGGATGGGTTTTGGCCCGATCTCGCGGGTTTCGCGAGACCGAGGCAAAACCCTTTCAAATGAGTTTTCGTCAAACCCATAAAACCATCTAAAACCAATTAAGAAACGCACACTCAAACTCTTCAAACCTATAAACAAATTGATTTGACACCTACCACCACTTTTCCCCCAAATCTCACTAAAAAAGACATTGATTTAACTCCTACCACCTACTATTTCCCCTAAACCCCAACATCCAAACCCAATCCAAGTGGGATTTCAACTTATTCAAACCACAAAACCCAACAGCCAAAACCCATCCAAATGCGGTCTCAAAGGTTTCATCGAAACCACCCAAACCATTTTTTTTTAAACCGAGACCCGCAAAATCGAGCCAAAACCCATCCAAATAGACCCAAAGAGTCTTAATTAAACACTTGTGGTCTCAAAGGATTGTCTCAGTATTTACTTTTTTGCCCAAAGGGCGATGGAACCAAAAATGTAGTATACTTAAAAAACTTTGGACCAAAATTACAGCGTAAAGTGTTGAGAGACTAGTTCTACAAAATTAAAAATAAAATTTCTACCGAAATCAATATATGAAATGCAGTGATTATGCTTGCATGTATATATATAGTATCAATTGCTCCGTTAAATTAACGCACCGCAACAACGGAATCACGGGCTACAACTGCCAAAATATCGGCGCAAGACACCACCGGACGGCCACAAACTCTGTCTACTTCCCACTTAATCCGATCAATAACTTCAAATCCTCTAATTGAGTTATTATTTGCTAGCGCAAACTTTTCGCTAGTAAAGCTCGGAGTCGAGTCCAGTAGAATGGAGCCATCACAACCCTACATGCAGCCACAAAGATGAATGAATTTAAGAAAAGTATTCAAATAAATTAAAATTTCCCCGATGCAATGATATATTCACTGTTTTACTAAAAAAGAAAGAGTACACTATTAATTAAAAATCGTGATTACATTAACGAAGCAATCGTGAAAATGCACACGTAGCAGTGAAGCGCCCATGCGCCGCTCCTGTTGCACAGCCTCCTCGACAACTCGCTTGATGGCTGGTAGAGCTTGTGGGCATATTGTATCGTAAAATTCCGGGGACAATGGACCCGAAAATGCATTGGTTGTTAGCAATAACATAATCACTGCCACAAGATACAAACAACTCTTTGAAGCCATTTTTGTTGATTTTATACTTTAGAGCAGACAATGAAGTATATATATGATTTAGCAACAATGATTATGATAAATAGGTTTTTGAAGTGATGATTTATTAGAGTTGATGTTAGGTCTATATATAGTGTAATTTGGTGAATATTAATTACTAAATGTTTAATTAATTAGACCGAGACAACGCTTTTATATTTAATTTAATTTGGTGTACGTACTTAATCTTACCGATTTTGAAACTGCTTCCTCGGAAACTTTCTCCTCATTGACATTTTGTTAAATTTCCCAAGCAAATTATGTAAGCAACCAGCTGTTTTATAATTACTAGATTTACTATAATTAAGAGTTGTTTCATATTTGAACGAGTCACGTACGATATAATTAATTATACTCATTTTCTTAACTTATCTCATATAATTCACCCGTGTAGTGATGCACTTAATAATTTAATATGTGATTAATTAAGTTGTATTAATCAATTAATTAACTTGTTTTAGCGTACGAGCCATGATACGATTTTATATACATATATTGGAGTTTTCGGGCCAATTTTCGGATACCTGGAAAAATTTCATGATCAATTGAGCATGCATCCTATAAGGCCAAAAAATATAGATATTAATCTCTTCTTATTCAATTTTTAGTGATTATCAAATTAATTACTGTAGTCTGAAATAATGAGGTTTTGCAGAAGTTGAAGTACAAAAATTTTCTTGGAATCGATTTCTTATATTTATCTTGACATATGGCTCATTTCTTCATTCCCAATTATTTCTCGTGGTTTGTTTTTTTTTTTTTGTTCAAAATAGAGATACAATCCAAAACATTGACTAATTTTCTCAAAAATTTAATTTTTCCTTTGAAAGTTTGAAACTACGTGCTCTCACGTTATAAATAATATTCAATCTAGTATATACATGCATTACATGGCAAGAATTATTGTAAGGACATATAACTAAAAGTCAATTTCCAATTCTTACCTAAAATTGTGTGTTAAGTACTCCAAAGACATCATTAAATTGATGTACGTAAGAACATAAATAAGTAACTCAGCTTGACTAAAAAGACAAAGTAAATAGCAAAAAATCTTCGTCATGATACATTACATAAGGTGAAGTTTATATATATGTATATATATTACTACAACTTGAAATTAATGCTGATATTGTCAATAGGATCGATTTCAAGGCATGCAAGCTACCAACTTGATTGCTTCAACTTTCATTGGCCAATTCTTCTTGACTAATTAACCAATTAGTACTACTTAATTATGGGCAGTTTGTAATAAATCTACGACAACGACAATGATTCTCGGAATTAATAACAGTCGGCATGCAACTAATACATTGACACGTGTGGTCTTAATTCTGATAAATGAACTACAGTATTGTCTGTAAAATGTACTCCAATTTAATAAAATGATTGTTCAGTAAGTCATTGTAATAATTATCCTTTGTTGGATATATGATCATTAAATATGGTTAATTCCTGATGACAAGGTCTTTGCTGTTGTCATAGACTTGATATATGTAAGAAACTTTTGATTTCCAAATTATATATGGAAAATGTTAACTTAATTCTTATTTTCAGGGACCAAATTGCAATTCCTGCGTTGACAATTCAAACTTGAATTAGGCTGCCCAAACGCCAAACAGATATTTCTGAATTTACCCAATAAATTTGATTTCTTGTTGTCCATTCATATAGGATTTTAATGGGCCAAATCCCTAAATCACAAAACATCACTTTTTTCCATAAATCAACACATTAATTGGGCCAAAAGTTTTTTGTATAAATTTGTGCCCATAAGGAATTTTGCTTAAGGCCTAGTCACTATACTAAGGCTGTGAATGGGGCGGATATCAGTTTTCCGCTGTGAATTCCAGTCGATTTATTAAGTTTTTTATTTGACAAATTCGATAGATCAATCCAATTATAATTTTTCTAATCCGCAATACGTGAGACAAATGGATCTAGATTAGATTCGATTCAATACGTTAAAAATTCGTAGCTTGACAATAAATAATTTTTTTATAAATATACATCATGTTTTAAGGTTATTAGATAAGTAACATTACTTTATTAATAAAATACTAGTTAATAAATCATTCATAATTTCATTTTTGTAGTGCATATTTTCATCTAAAAGCGTGAATATACGTTAAGAAAGTTTAAACATGTAAACTAAATTAAATGAAATCATAAAGTATTTTATTGAATAATCAAGAAAAAAGTTGACGATTTTTTTTTTCCCTAGTGTAAACTATGAAGATGGAGATTTATTAGATCCGAAAAATATTCTATAACTGAGCGAATTCGGATAAAATTCGATGAACTTAAAAAGTTTAGATCCGCCAATGAGGCCACAACATAGTGGTAATAACTGGGAAAGCTAAGATCCTGGTTTGTTTTTAGGGGGTTCAAAGTGTCCATTTCTTTCGGGATGCAAGTTGATGAGTTGTTCTTAATTCGAGGGTGCTAAGTTTTAATTCTATTTTGGGGGTGCAAAATGTCCATTTCTCATATTTCGGGGGTGCAAAATGTCTATTTCTCATGTTTCTGGGTTGTAAAATGTCCATTTCTCGTGTTTCGGGGGTGTAAAATGCCTATTTATCGTGTTTCGAGGGTGCAAGATCCCAAAATGGATTATCTATTTTGTCCCTAGGTATTTTGAAGAAAATAAAAGAGGGTGTAAAGTGCTGAATTGTTCATATTTCGAGGGTGTAAAGTGTTAAATCTATATTTCGAGAGTGCAAATTACCCATTTCCCATGTTTCGGGGATACAAAGTGCAAAAAACCCAGCTTTGAAAGTTCTTTTGAATTCCCGTCTTTATATGGCACCCGCCATTATATCAATAATCAATTAGGTTGTTTGGCAAACCTAGCTATTAATTCAGAACAAGTCATATCTTTGAGCTATTCGCTAGCTAATTGTTATGTCAAACAACTTGATATCTCCTTTTCTTTTGTTTTTTAATTTATTTTCTGATTAAAATAAATTCGTTAGAACTCCTAAAAATAGGTTTACAAAATAACATACCATTATTAAAGATTTAGATAACCAAAAATGTAAATTGAAAATTAGTTTTACTTGTAGCTATAAAAATTTCCTGGCTGCGATAAGTCGATAATGCCTCTATGCCAAAGCAAGATTTTTTTTTGCCACAACAAATTTTTTTTTTTAACATCTTTACCCTTAATATCAAAGTTAAATTCAAGTCTCTTCAGATCCCGCAAATTCCTGTAATTTTCTACTTTCATATTTTTGTTTATTCTTTAAAGCTTGATTAGTCCCTTCATATGTTTCTTTTTCATCTCCACTCTACGGAAATCGTAATCCTTCCCACAGTAAGAATCCAGTGTTTATGTAGAGTTGCAGCCCTATCTCCGTAAATTGAAACCCATATATAGAGTTAACTAATTTCTAATTTCTAGCAGAAATGCCATTGTTCCTAATTTTAAGGCCTCTTTCATTAATTGTTTGAAATGGGTTCTTATAATATTCAAATTTTTATGGTTTTTTTCCCATCAAAATATAGATGATATACCTATTGTATACATTGACAGAGTAAAGCTTGGAGAATTCGGTCATGCAAGAATATTTTGTACCGAGAGAAACAAGTATACGGCCTGAATCCGACCCATTGACAACCCTACTCCATAGTCCATACTACTTCGAGGTTAAAAGTCTTCACGCTTTTTTTTTTTAGAAAATTTGAGTCGAAAGTCTTACAAATTACTCCCTCAATTCCATAATATCTGTCGTTTTAGATTAAAAAATTTGTTTCAAAATACTTGTCGCTTTATGATTTCAATGCAATATTAATTACTCATTTTTCAATTTAGCCCTCATTTTTCAATTTAGATTAAAAACTTTATCTTATTTATTCAATACAATATTAATTAAAGATAATTTAGTTATACCTTTTACTTTTTTCTAAAATATATGTTATTTGTTAAGTTCTTTAATAATTGTGCAAAACTCTAAAATGACATATACTACATGTTATGGAAGAGTAAATAATTAAAGGTTAGGAATTAGGACAAACAAACTCTATTTCTTTTCATTATTGGAATGAACATTACCCAATATAGGAATAGAACCACAAAGATCACACACTTATCATCAATTTTATTAAATTTGTCTAGGCATCACACTCAAGCCCAGACGAAATTTCACTTCAACCCAAAAAAAAAGGTAAAAAAAAAAAGTAGACAAATTTTGAGAAAATAAAAATCCCCAAATGAAAACCCTAGATCAATTTTCTTAATTGGTCCTGCTGCAAACTCTCCTGATCTGACCATTAGTCCCGGTGAGAGGGCTAAGATTGGACATCTTAATCATAGCATTAGCGAAATCGTTGAAAAAAGTAGCAGAATTGGTACTGTAGGCTCTGACTTGAGCGTCGGTGGAGGCATTGTTGAACAATTCCTGATCGGAGTGAAGAAGACCTCTACGAGTTAGCAAATTTCCGTAGTAATCGTTGTTAAAGACTACGGGACTAACGACGTCGAGCGGCGAAAGGTTGTTGTTTCCGCCGGTTCTGGGGCAATTTGCTCTGAGCGTGGTTGCGTATGTGGCGTTTATGTTGGCGTCGTTGTAGATTCTGTTCCTGAATGTTGCGCACCTTGCCTGCCCTATTGTGTGAGATCCTGAAAGGGCTACCAATTCATTGGCTGTGAAACCTTTGTTGGCAAAGTTAGTAATGAGAGCGGGGAGGTTCAGCCCTGGTGCCGGGATTTGGTTGTTTGCAGCGGTCAAACTTGCTGTAGTTGAGTCCCTTCTTCCAAGTGCAAGTGCCCAACTTGGTCCATTCAACTGAATTAATTAATATAATTTTAAAATAATTAACCATTTTTCGACCAAAAATGCTAAATAAAGACTATTTTATAAGTAATAATTAATTTGGTACTCACAGCAACGGTACCGTCTCGTGCGGCAACGGCCAAAATATCAGCACAAGAAACGATATTGGGGCAAGCTTGCTCGACTTGAGTTTTGATAGTGTCGATGACACCAAACCCTCTCAATGAATTGGCATTTGGAGCGGCGGTCTGTTCTCCGGTGAAGTTGGCCGTGTCACTCAGCAAAACTGATGCATCGCATCCCTGTTTCAGTATATATTAATTATTATAGCTTGTTTGGTTGTATGGAAAGTGAGGGAAAATTGTAGGAAAATGAAAAAGAAAGGAAAGGAAAAGAAAAGGAAAAGAAAGTCATTTTCCTTTACATGTTTGGTTGTCAGGAAAACTATTTTCTTGCAGATGTTTGGTAATCAAGAAAGTTTAGAAAAAGAAGTAATATTTTTTATCTATATATATGATTAAAATTTTTAACTTTTTCTTTGGTTGGGATTTATGTAAAATTAGTTGATATTGTCTTTTGCAATTTGTATTTTTCTAGTTTCAAGATAAATATTACATTTTATTTGGGTTGTTTGCGTCTGAAATGGGTGTTTTTGCGATATTTTGTGGGGGTATAATTGCTATTATGACTTGAGAGAGTATTTTTTTGCTAATAATAAATAAGCACAAAGGGGATTTTGGTAAAAAAAATCATAAATATGAGGTTTTGATAGTTAGACAAAGTACAAGGGTTATTTTGCAATTTACTCTAAAATTTTCCCAAGATTTTCCCAGCATTTCCCCATCAAATTGGTGGGGAAATTTTTTCTTCACAAAATTTTCCTGCAGGAAAGTTGAAGGAAAATAGTAACTTCCTTTCCTGCTATCCAAACAACAAGTGAGAGAAAAAAAAACTGACTTTCCTTCACTTTCCCTCACTTTCCCGACAACCAAACAATACATTAAATAAATTAATTAGCTAGAAAACACACGTAAAAAGACAATAAAAATATGATTGAATAGAACGTTGCTTTCTTTCTATATTTTGATATAATCAATCAGTAGTTATGAATATGGAGAATTGTCAAGGATATGTCAAAGTCTTCGTATTTGTTGACACATAACATCATCGATCATGGATGAAAAATTAAAACTCCTTTTAAACATCGGAAATTTATGTCCATGTAATTTGTTTTACGTAAAGTGTTTCTTTTGCTTTAGAGTGCTATGAAATGATGGTTGGTTTCAAATGTTTCTTTTTTTCGTTAATTAGCTATATATATACTATTTAGCATAATAAATTAAAAAATTCATTGCCTAGCTAGCTAGTAACTTCTTATTGATCTTAACTTAAATGACAAAATTAATTAGAACTTAATTTTATCCATGTTTCAATAGAGCTCAAATCATTCATTGACTAATCCGATCGAGTACGTTAGAATTTTGTTAAAAATATGAATGTGTATGCATCATGTTTTACATCTATGATCTATAGATAAGGTACTGTGCATGCATGTCAAATATTGTAACTTGTAATAAAATCAAACAAGAATTAAGGTTGTAAGAAACTTGCATTAACAAAGCAATCGTGGAAATGGAGACGGAGTAAGGATGCACCCATGCGAGGGTCTGCCGTCACTGCAGTGTTCACAGCGTTCCTAATAATAGTAAGAAGGTTAGGGCATGAGGAAGAATAAAAATTTGGTGATAATTGGGCATTGCCTACTCCTAGTACAAGGAGTATTAGCATTAATCGAACTGCATTTGGTGTAGTTGTAGCCATCATTAATTAATTATTATTTAATAAATAATTAATAGATTGTTTAGCTAAAGATGGTTTTGTATTTGGTTGTGGTTTCATTTAAATGAGTTTCCCCGGGTATTTATAGGGGAGATATGTACTCAATCAAAGGTACAGCTATGCGTGTACGTGGTCTATTTCTTTTTTTGTTTTTTTGTTTTTTTTGGGTGGTCTTTAGTCAAAGCTCCACAAAAATAAAAATGTGTGGGGGGTGGGTTTTGGGGGGCGGGGGCGGCGGTTTGCTTAATATATGTTAATGTCCATGATAATGAAATTAAGAAAAAAAAATGTATCTATAGCTATTTTATTTTGAAAACATTTCAGCTTCTTTGGTTGTCAGGAATGTGTGAGTTACGGACGGGATAGGTGTACTGCTCACACATAATTATTGGTACGTATTAGAATTTTTTTTTATTTTTTATTTTTGTATTGGTTTCCTATTTTATTTTCTAAATTAAATTAATTTGACCTCTTCTCACTAATGCAAAAAATAGGTTTACAGGCTGACACCAACTTAGTAGTAAGAGATATGTCCGGTTTAGCAGAGATATTTATTCATGAATCGGGACAGAACTTTTAAGTAAAACATCAAGGAAAATCAATAAGGTTATATAATCACATACTTATGTGTATTAATTCAAAACCCTGAAAATCAAACAAACAGTACTACTACTAACTAAATCTCAATATATATGGTCAAAGCCATAATCCAGGTATTATGTAAAGACTTTTCTAAATTTAAATATTTTAAAAATTGTATGTAAAAGTCTGTTCCTCATGTGAGGTGTGAATGTATGAAAAGTGGAGAATCTGGGCTGCTTGATGGACATGCACCATATTTCATGGAATGGGAACTTTCGTGTACATAAATTGACTAGATTCTACCACTAAATAACGGTGTTGGTAAATTTAACATGTTCAAATATTGAATTTATTTTTATATTTTTTTGCAAGATAATTAATGTCCTTCGATCGAAGTACTTATCTACTAATTAGTCTATTTTGCAAAAAAATATAAAAATAAATTCAATATTACTTCTTAATATGCAAGATATTCTACCACTAAATAACGGTGTTAGTAATAACAATATATTTTCACTTTAACCTTTCACTCTTTTCAAACATTAAGTCGGAAGAAAACGAGTCTGTCACATTAATTTGTTTTTGAAAAAGAAAACAGTGACAAGATTGTTGATCGAAAACTTTAATGAATTTAATGTTTTGACAAAGTAAAATATATTTTTATAAATCTAACTGGTACAAATTAAAAGTGAAAATTTTAATAGATTTAACGATATTTTTTCATCAGTAAACTTCTCTCTCTCTTTTTATTTTATATGCAGCGAATTCTAAAATGATACTATTGTCTATCCTTTATACTTGATTATATTCTTATAAATTGATGAACTAATTCAATAATTAGTACCAATTTTCTGAAAACCTTTAAAATAAGTAATTTATTGACTCTAGAGGAGTTCAAACTATACATGTACCAAACACGTACCGAACTAGTACGATCCTCGTGAGAGTTGGTCAACTTATATTAACAAATAGAGCAAAAGACAAAAATACCCCCTATACTTTGTTTAATTCCCAAAAACTTCCCTGTATTATTTTAACTCCCAAAAAACTCCATGTGATCTCAAATTAGTGCCAAATACACCCCCAAAAAAGAGAGTGTGTTTCAAACGCCAAAATTGCAAGTATTTATTCACATTTTGCTTTGATATGACAATTTTACCCCTAACATCGAAAGACAAAAATACCCCTTATGCTTTGTCTAACTCCCAAAAAACCCCCCATGTGTCATTTTAAATCCCCAAAATCCCCCTGTGTTTGATTTTAAATACCACATAATTTTTCAAAAATAATAAATAAATTTTAGAAAAAACAAACACATAGGGGTAATCTTGTCATTCCACCAAAAGTCAAAAATAAAATTATAAGTATATACTACTTGGGTCGAGTGTGGTATTTAAAACCAAACACAAGGGAGTTCTTAGGAGTTAAAATAACACAGGGGGGGTTTGGAAGTTAGACAAAGCATAGGGGGTGTTTTTGTCTTTTGCTCTTAACAAATAACAAGCCTTGAGTTTTTTTATTGAATTAATAATTTGATATCATTCTTGAAAATTTCAATCCACGTTATTTCGGTCCCTAGCTTATTTAATATCAGATAATTAAATACTTCAGATTAACTTTTCACTGTAACTAACCATATAATTAGAGAATAATTCATCGTTCAAAGCTTATCAAATACTTAGCCACTTCTCAATCAAAATGCTACAGTGCAATCGCGCAGTACTACGTGTTTTCTCAAATTCTTTAGGGCATGTTTGTTTGGCGTTTCCCAGAATTTTTTCGTGTTTGGGAAATGCCAAACAAACATGTTTTCTATTTTTCGAAATAAATTTTTTATCCATTAATTTTCTCAAACTACTCTCTCAAAACCCAAACAAATAACAATTTTCTTATCTCTAAACAAAACCTATACAAACTCTACATTGATTTAACATAAAGTAACCTATCTCTTACACAATTTATCTTACATAACAAACATGATTTGACATAAAGTCTTACACATCTTACACCTACAACTCAACTCTTCCAAAAAAACCTACACCTACTTTATTTTTCAAACCACTCTCTCAAAATCCAAACAAACAACATTACGCAAATCGAGATTATTTCACAAACCTCCACTACTCTCTCAAACTACTTTCCCAAACGCCAAACAAACAGGCCCTTAGACTTGGCGCATGAAATCCATGAAAATATTTTAGTAAGTATTGATAATTAATTAATTGATAACTAGCCGTGAGGTGTTTCTATTATTGTTTTTATGATTAACATATAGTTACTTCGCGTGCATCATTTATACCAAAAAGTATAGTTTGGTCGCAATTTTTAAGAATATTTTGTAATATTTGTCCCATCACTACTTCATTTTCATCCGATTTGGTACCAAGAGATCTAGACCAAAAATGACACGATGCCAAGAGACCAAAAATGTCAAATGTAAACTGTTCTAACCAAAAGTATAAAATATTTTAAAATTTGGGACTAAAAGACAATTTCATAATGTACGAGACAAAAAGTTTTGAGTTTCATTATTTTTAATACCTTGCGCTCTTTTGGTCTTATTTTTTTTTAAAAATGCACTTCACGTTCTATACAATTTTGGTTAAAAATGCAAGACTGATAAACTGTCTTATGCAACAAAGTCAAATGTAGCTACAAAAGTGCAAATTACTCTAAAAAATGGGATTAAAAGTATATATATAACTACATAAAGTGTGGGACTAAAATTACAAAATATTTTAAAAATTAAGACAAACGTCCAATGACATAAAGCAAGAGAACAATGTTAAGATCCACCTCTAAGGGACTAGAAATTACATTTTTCCTTTTTTTTAGTGTTATATTTTACCACTGAATCAATGAGCCATAATACCATAGCTCAAATGGCAAAAATAAGGCACCTACATATAAAACGAGGCTAAATCTCACTTATTGTCCCCCAAAATTGAAACTTTTCATGTTTTTGTTTTGTGTGTTAAAAAATTTGCATTTATATCCCCCTTACACAATATTTGTTACACCAACTATATTTCCGAGAATTTTCTGGCTAAAATGACTCCATATTCCATTGACATGACATTTAAGAGGGGTTCAGGTAGTTCAGCTCTTGAATTACACTTACTCAAACTCAATACCCACAACCAAAGACGAAGGGCAATCTAGTTAAGGAAGACTTTTACTAATTTTTCTTTGAAGCAAAACTAACGATTTATTTTACTGGTATTAGTGACAATTGAATTGTTGTTTTATTTTATTTAATGGAATGATATGGTGATTATATAAATATATCTGCAAATCTATTTGATTATTAGTGTATTACAATAATTTTTAACAAATAAATACAAGAATATTCACTAATAAGACTAATATTAAATTAAGAAAGAACTCACACTTAGGTGGTATTTGAACCTATGATTTCAGTTTTACCATCAGTCTAGACCTTGTTGGCACATAATGATTGAATTGTTACACTTGTAGAACTTTAAATTCGAAATTCTCTTAACACTTTTGTGATTGGGCAACTTCTATAATAAAACCAACATAATTCATTGAAATTAATTTGTAACATGCCAAGTATATGTAAACGACTGCAGGCATATTTGATACCTCCACTTAGTGATTGAAGTATCATTTTCATGTTTGGTAAATTTTGTTGCCCTTTAGAAGCTTAAGTTGACTATTCTGCCGGTGCCCACAAAATTAGTAAATCATGAAATTATTTATCCACACGGTTTTACATTAAAAATCACACACGTTTACTTTGTATAAAATGGAGGTTTGTCCTCTTGTCACCGACCGTACGTATTGAAAATCAAATCAAATTACTTGATATTCGATTTAATCTCGATTTGTCACACAAATCAAAATAAGTTTGAATATTATTCTTTGTTTCGATAGCTTTTGAAACTTAGCTCGAGCTCGACTTGATAAGCTAAAATTAATAAATTATATGTAAAATATAAACCTACTCAATACTCCATTGGAACTCGTTTGATAAAATATTGTTTGAGCTCAATTCGTTAAGAAATCCAACCATACTTAAACAAAATTTCAAACTCAATTACACCGTTAGTCTCTTATAACATTTTGGAGGACAATCGAGACTAATTCACATAAAAATAGATAAACTTAATATCAAGTTTTAAACAATTATTTAAAAAAAATCAAGTTTTAATAACCATAAGAAATGTAGCATTAAAAAGAAGAACTTTAAATCTGAACTTCTTCAATGTAATTTTTATTTTGGATATAAATATCTAATGTTCAATAATTTGTTTTTAGATAGTCTCATTAATTAACTAGATCAAATACTATAATCATTAAATAATAAAATCTTAAGTAACTAGAAGTTTGAACCATAGGAGCAATTTTTTGGTTTCGCAGATATTCACATGAGTTAATCTCTTTTGAGGCGCGTTGGACATATAACGAGAAGTTCTTCCAATAAAAATTCAAATTTGAGTTCACCACATTATGGGGACTAATCCTTTCCAATAGACTAATCATCTGTTAATAATAAAATAAAGAAAATGGTAGCACTTGTAGGAGAATAATAAATTGATTATTTTAGAAAATTTAGACATAAGATTGCCGAAATTGAACTTAAAATGGAAGATTATTTTTATCACATTATTTAATAATGTATATTGAGAAGGTGAAATGTCACATGTATTTCAATGCTTTCAAGTTACTTTATAAATGTATATATCCAAAACGGTAAATTTCTGACAACAAATATCTAAATATATTATAAAGTAGTAATGATTTTTCGATTTAGTCTCTGTCTCCCTTAACAAAAAATATTGGGTCCTCCCTGCCTCTCATAATGATGATTTATACCAACTAATTTATTTTCTGAAAGATATCCCAACTAATTTTAGTGATAATATTTAAATTCTTGTCACTTTGTCATCTACTATTTTGTCACTAAAAATAAATTTTAGTGACATATATTATGGAAGAGTAAATAATTAAAGGTTAGGACTTAGGACAAACAAACTCTATTTCTTTTCATTATTGGAATGAACATTACCAAATATAGGAATGGAACCACAAAGATCACACACTTAATTATCATCAATTTTATTAAATTTGTCTAAGCATCACACTCAAGCCCAGACGAAATTTCACTTCCACCCAAACAAAAAAAAGTAAAAAAAACGTAGACAAATTTTGAGATCAATTTTCTTAATTGGTCCTGCTGCAAATTCTCCTGATCTGACCATTAGTCCCGGTAAGAGGGCTAAGATTGGACATCTTAATCATAGCATTAGCGAAATCGTTGAAAAAAGTAGCAGAATTGGTACTGTAGGCTCTAACTTGAGGGTCGGTGGAGCCATTGTTGAACAATTCCTGATCGGAGTGAAGAAGACCTCTAAGAGTTAGCAAATTTCTGTAGTAATCGTTGTTAAATACTATGGGACTAACGACGTCGAGCGGCGAAAGGTTGTTGTTTCCGCCGGTTCTGGGGCAGCTTGCTCTGAGGGTGGTTGCGTATGTGGCATTTATGTTGGGGTCGTTGTAGGTTCTGTTCCTGAATGTCACGCACCTTGCCTGCCCTATTGTGTGAGATCCTGAATTCACAATACAAATTTCAGCTTTAGCAATCAATCTCAATCTCAATCCTGAATTCATATGTATATATATATATATATACCTGAAAGGGCTACCAATTCATTGGCTGTGAAACCTTTGTTGGCAAAGCTAGTAATGAGAGCGGGGAGGTTCAGCTGTGGTCCCGGGATTTGGTTGTTTGCAGCGGTCAAACTTGCTGTAGTTGAGTCCCTTCTTCCAAGTGCAAGTGCCCAACTTGGTCCGTTCAACTGAATTAATTAATATAATTTTAAATAATTAAGCATTTTTCGACCAAAAATGCTAAATAAAGACTATTTCCTAAGTAATAATTTGGTACTCACAGCAACGGTACCGTCTCGTGCGGCAACGGCCAAAATATCAGCACAAGAAACGATATTGGGGCAAGCACGCTCGACTTGAGTTTTGATAGTGTCGATGACACCAAACCCTCTCAATGAATTGGCATTTGGAGCGGCGGTCTGTTCTCCGGTGAAGTTGGCCGTGTCACTCAGCAAAACTGATGCATCGCATCCCTGTTTCAGTATATATTAAATAAATTAATTAGCTAGAAAACACACGTAAAAAGACAATAAAAATATGATTGAAAAGAACGTTGCTTTCTTTCTATATTTTGATATAATCAATCAATAGATATGAATATGGAGAATTGTCAAGGATATGTCAAAGTCTTCGTATTTGTTGACACATAACATCATCGATCAATTAAAACTCCTTTTAAACATCGGAAATTTATGTCCATGTAATTTGTTTTACGTAAAGTGTTTCTTTTGCTTTAGAGTGCAATGAAAATAATTGTATAGTATATGAAATGATGGTTGGTTTCAAATGTTTCTTTTTTTCATTAATTAGCTATATCACTACAAGAAAAATGGATTTTAGTGACAAAATATTAAGTGACATTGTTGGAATTGTCACTTTTTGCATATATTTAGTGACAAGAATATTAGTTTTATCACAATAACAATAGTGATAAGTGCAATAGTGACAAAATATATTTTTAAGTTGTCACTAATTGCTATTAGTGACAAGTATATGAAACTTAAGTTGTCACTAATTGCTATTAGTGACAAGTATATGAAACTTAAGTTGTCACTATTGACAATTAGTGACACCCTTTCAGTGACAACGTAGTGACAATAAATACTATCACTATAATTTACTGACAATTTTTTAGTTGTCACTTTTGGGGTATCACTAAATGTCAATAGTGACAATTTTTTCACATTTCTTGTCATTAATGTACCTATATACATCATTTGAGTGACAATATTTAAATTCTTGTCACTTTTTCATTTACTATTTTGTCACTAAAATTTAAATTTTTTGTAGTGATATATATATACTATTTAGCATAAAAAATTAATTAACAATTTCATTACCTAGCTAGCTAGTAACTTCTTATTGAACTTAACTTAAATGACAAAATTAATTAGAACTTAATTTTATCCATGTCTCAATAGAGCTCAAATCATTCATTGACTAATCCGATCGAGTACGTTAGAATTTTGTTAAAAATATGAATGTGTATGCATTATGATCTATAGACAAGGTGTGCATGCATGTCAAATATTGTAACTTGTAATAAAATCAAACAAGAATTAAGGTTGTAAGAAACTTGCATTAACAAAGCAATCGTGGAAATGGAGACGGAGTAAGGATGCACCCATGCGAGGGTCTGCCGTCACTGCAGTGTTCACAGCGTTCCTAATAATAGTAAGAAGGTTAGGGCATGTGGAAGAATAAAAATTTGCTGATAATTGGGCATTGCCTACTCCTATTACAAGGAGTATTAGCATTAATCGAACTGCATTTGGTGTAATTGTAGCCATCATTAATTAATTATTATTATGTAATAAATAATTAATAGATTGTTTAGCTAAAGATGGTTTTGTATTTGGTTGTGGTTTCATTTAAATGAGTTTCCCCGGGTATTTATAGGGGAGATATGTACTCAATCAAAGGTACAGCTATGCGTGTGGTCTATTTCTTTTTTTTTTGTTTTTTTGTTTTTTTGTTTTTTTTGGTGGTAATGTTCATGATAATGAAATTAAGAAGAAGAAAAAAATGTATCTATTTTATTTTAAAAACATTTCAGCTTCTTTGGTTGTCAGGAATGTGTGAGTTACGGACGGGATAGGTGTACTGCTCACACATAATTATGGTATGTATTAGAATTTTTATTTTATTTTTTATTTTTGTATTGGTTTCCTATTTTATTTTCTAAATTAAGTTAATTTGACCTCTTCTCACTAATGCAAAAAATAGGTTTACAGACGAGAAATTCATATCGAGATCGGGTTTGACTGAACTCAAAATAACTATATAGCAAGTGTAATACACTTGTTTTGGGATTGGATGTAGCTCCCAGGAGAGTGAACAATCGCATAGCACGTGCAATACACTTGCTTGGTGATTGGATGGGTTTGATCAAGCCAAGCTTGGACAATAATTTTCCTTTACATACTGACACCAACTTTCGTGTACATAAATTGACTAGATTCTACCACTAAATAACGGTGTTGGTAAATTTAACATGTTCAAATATTGAATTTATTTTTATATTTTTTTGCAAGATAAACTTAATATCAAGTTTTAAACAATTATAAAAAAAATCAAATTTTAATAACCATAAGAAATGTAGCATTAAAAAGAAGAACTTTAAATCTGAACTTCAATGTAATTTTTATTTTGGATATAAATACCTAATGTTCAATATTTTGTTTTTAGATAGTCTCATTAATTAACTAGATCTAATACTATAATCATTAAATAATAAAATCATAGGTAACTAGAACTTTGAACCAGAAGAGCAATTTTTTTGGTTTCGCAGATATTCACATGAGTTAATCTCTTATGAGGCGCGTTGGACATATAACGAGAACTTCTTCAAAGAAAAATTCAAATTTGAGTTCACCACATTATGGGGACTAATCATTTCCAATAAACTAATCATCTGTTAATATCAAATAAAGAAAATGGTAACACTTGTAGGAGAATAATAAATTGATTATTTTAGAAAATGTAGACATAAGATTGCCGAAATTGAACTTAAAATGGAAGATTATTTTTATCACATTATTTAATAATGTATATTGAGAAGGTGAAATGTCACATGTATTTCAATGCTTTCAAGTTACTTTATAAATGTATATATCCAAAACGGTTAATTTCTGACAACAAATATCTAATATTTTTTGGTATATAACAAAAAATCTTGGGTCCTCCCTGCTTCTCATAATGATGATTTATACCAACTAATCTATTTTTGGAAGATATCCCAACTAATTTTATAATATTTTTCTCATTTTCTCCTCAAAAAGTACTCCAATAATCAAATCAGATCGAGTTTTAAAAGTTAACTAAGTTAATTGAAAACTACTAACTTCTAATTATTAATATTGCTATTTATTAATATTTTACTATATCGATACTCCATTTTAAAATTATTTTTAACTTCTATTTATTACTTTATCAATCTAATTATTTTTAATTTCTATTTATTACTAACTTCACATCATGTCAATTTCAAAATTACTAACTTCTATTTAATAATTTTTTACTATATCAATATTCCATTTAAAGCATTATTCAGATCGAGTTCCAAAAGTTAAGTGAAAATTCACAGATGAATTTTTTAAACTAAATCGAGATAAAATCCGACCACACTATTTCCACATAGCCCTTAATTATTTTTGTTCAGTTAACTGGTGATAAGTGATATCGTTATCACTTATCAATATTTTCTTAAGAGTAATTAATGAGAACTGTAATTTTGTCTTCCATAAAGCTAGCTGTCACGTTAATCACAATCTGCCGACTCTACCTAGCAATATAAATATCTTTTTTTCTAAGAAAAGTATGTTATTTTAATCTGTCAGTGTATCGCGGGTGAACATATATATATTATTATATGAAATATTCCATATATCATAGATATCTTATTCATATTTTCTTTTTGGGTATTCAAAAACTAGTACTCCATTTTTTTAAATATAATTATTTTTAAGAAAACTATTTTCTCACATAAAGTAATATATATATATATAATTAGACAAATGCATGTAAAATCAAAAGTTCAACTTCTTTTTTATTATTTCCTAAAACTTCACGTCAAAAGTGAAATAAGTTAGGTAAATCTTAATTAATATTAATTGTTTCCGATTCACCGGATTTTACCTCTTTTGAAAGGAGTCAATAAAAAATCAAAATATGCATACTTATGTCATGATGGTAGATATACTTATCTGATGATGTGAGATAAAAATTAGGAATCAACTTATGTAATAGAGTCGATCCACTAAAGTGTTGAGCAGCGGTGTAGGATCAGATCCCAAAGATAGTAAGTCTTTTCTTCCTTAGGAAGGAAATACTTTTCAAAGATTCTATATAAATTTCTATAATGAAACCGAGATAGTTACCTTTCAGAAAATTCTAACGATAGGGGGAACCTCCTATTGTCAAGAGAAGTACTTTTGTTTTAGGTGACTCGTTGATTTGCCTTTCTTATTATTTTCTAATTAACTAAGAAATGTTACCAACAAACTGCGAATTTCGTTGGACTGCATACTTTACTAATATGGTATGCATGTTGCATGTTTTGTGTCATAAATTGTATTCTTACCAAACCACTATTTCGGTCTTCAAAGTTCAAACTCACGTATTCAAACATTTCAGTATACTTCATTTCGAGAGTGAGCACATCAATGGTTAAAGTTATGATCTTGAGCTACTTTATTTTTCACTTTTGATTTTGTGTTTAGCTTTGTATCAATATATGGATTATATCATTATATGGATTGATTTAAATTATCTGACATAGTATATACCAATTAAGTATGAAATTTTCTCCAAAAGACTAATCTGTGCATAACTAATGAGACAATTATGTTTGGTATTTTAATTAGTTTAGTGATTAATTAGTGTGAGATTGGGTCAATTATTTTTATAATCCAAGTGCAAAGACTTTAAGAAAAGATGATAGTTGAAAAAACAGGTGTTTGAATTGTACAAGAGTCCTAATCCAATAATTAAATCTTATCTTTGTCTTGAAGAAAGAATAATCAAAGTATCAATAAGATTCTTTTATAAAAAGTTATTCACATGCAAAATCAAGTTGCATGTATTAATTACTGCACGTCTACATTTAGACTAATTCGGCCACTCTTAGAGCAAGGCACGTAAGACTTGTTCTCGTGGTCCAATCATACATTTCATTTTCTAGAATTAAATGAAAGACTTTGGCATTGTTATCGACAATTAATTAATAATAATCTCACTCACAAATTTTCTCACCTTATCCTTTTTATTATTTATTTAAAGCTTGATTCGTTCATGTCACAATTCCTAGTCTTCTCGACATATACCTAATTTAAATTAACTAACTGGTGAGACAGCTTTTGTTGAATAAGATTTAGAATAGTACTGCTAAACTTGGACTAATAAGTAGAATAAATCGTTGGAATAATTCTGCCATGCGCTCTTTGATTTGTCAAGCTAAAAAAGAATACTGAAAAGTCTGCCTGTTGTCATAGGAATATATTCTTGAGTTATCAATATATAGTTTTCTTATTCCAATAATAAAAAATAAAAAAGGGTTTTCTTGTAATACGACCGTCAATTGAGCCGGGCCTACCCGAAGCCCGATGGCTCGACGCGATTAAAATTGGCTTGAACCCGAATATTTGTGAGCCAGGCCGATCGAGTTTGAGCCATTATATTAAACCCGATCAATTTATGAGTTGAGCTTGAGCCTAACACGACTCAACCCGAATAAAGCTCGAACATATAATTGTTTTAAATATTACGATTAATTATTTTTATTATAGTTATAGTTACTAATTACTATTTTTTTTTTTGCCTATATTAACAAACCCGATATAAGCCCGATATAGACCCCAAACCCGAAAGATTACATGGGCCAAGTTTAAGCCAGAAAAATCAGAAAATTTATGAGCCGAATTTGAGCCTATAACTATGAAGCCAGACATTATTTGAGTTCGAGCTATTTAGAGCTCGACTCACAAGGCTCGATTGACAGTCCTAGTAATACCATGTCAATATGAACTATTTAGAAGATTCTATAAATAAAACATGCATGCGACTATGCGAGGTGAAAGCAAGAATAATTTACCAACTAATATGCCATTAATACTAAATGATGGAATTTTTTTACCTAAATATTATTTAAAAAAAATTCCCAGATTCGCAAAATAAGAATGCATGCACCAATTAAAAACCATTCATTTTAGTGTAGTCATGCTCACAAAATGAATGCTGTGATGCATTTCTAATCACAAGAATTTTTCCTAAGTGACCACCTAATTTGAAATTTAAATTGTTAAGAATGCAAGAATAATATCTTAGTCATGACTACAATATCCTACCAGAGAAAATACTTTCCAAATTAGTTTGAATTTCTTTTAAAAATTGGATTTTGGGGGAACATGTTCACTAAAAATAATATCTTAGTGGTATAATCAAGCATATTGTTTAAAAAAAGTGTCACAAAAATGAGTAATATATACATATTATATTATGAAGATGAAAAAGGTACAATCTCAATTAGGAGGATTGAAATTTTGCATTTTACCATTAAATTCCTCCAAGTGCACTTATATGTATATTATGAAGATGAAAAAGTGTCCACTTGGTTCTGTGTTGGGCTCACTGACAAGCAATTTAATTAGGTTAGGATGAAATTAGGTAATACCTTATAGGCCCAATTATTTATAGAAACGATTTATTGCAAAATAACAAAGCGTGGGACTTGCATAAAGAATTCTGTTTTCTATCAGTGCATGTGCATGAACAACATTCATGTGAAAACGACGGAGTAAGATATATATTCGACGACTATATATAAGTGGAATTGCTTGACTAAATTTTCAATTTTAGACTATTTCAAAATTTTCATTAAAATAAATAGGTTGGGGTTGACAATGAGATGGTTGTATTTTTTTTTTTTTTTTTTTTTTGATAATTAGATAGTTGTAAATTGTAATTGAAAACAACATGCATGTATAAACATAACTAGAGCAAAACTGCATTTTTAGTACCAAGACTCATATGCATTTTGTTTAGTTTGCTTTTGAAATAAATTGCAGTAGTCTGGGTCCAAATTTCTATAATATTTTACAATTTTGGATCAGAAATTGTGAATTGCACTTGAGATCACATTAATTAAAATATGATGCTATCTTAATCCTACATAATAGTCTTTATTTAATATTATTATTTCATAAAATTGTCCTCAGTTTGCCTCTGGTCTCATGAGGATTGCCTCTGGTCTCATTTGGGGACAATAAAATAAAAAATACAAAATATTTTAAATACTGGAACTATAAACATTAATTTGTAACTTGCGGAACCAAAAATGTTGTGAATTTTGCTTTAGGAGAGCACACACATGTATAGTTACTTAACTCTTTATTAGAATTTGGAAAAATTACAAAAATGGTCCCGTAACTAAGGTGCATGCCATGTGATGCAATGAGAAAATCTTTCAATTAATTGTGTCACATGGTCGGTACGTACCTCAATTTGTGGAAATTAAGAATTTTGGGATGAAATATTCTAAACTCTAAAATTGCCAAATTAATTTAGTTACCAGGATTTTTTTGCCAACGAGCCTTAGTTACATGACATACAATTTTCGCAATTTTCCTCCGATTAATTGAGTCACATGGCCCGCATGTGACTCGATTTGCCAAACATAATTGTTAGCCTGAATCTTAAAATGACTTTTTTACTAGCGAGTCTTAGTTATAGGACCAGTTCTGCAATTTTCCCTTAAATTTTTACGGATATTCTTTGCCTTCAAACAAGACTATAATAACAATTGCGCCCAAATGCACATTCATATATATACGAACAGATTTCCCATTACATAACGTAACTTAATACTCACGTCTCCCAGTTTTCATAATTTAAATGTTGTAACCGGATTAATTTATACAACCTATATTTTTTCAAAAATAAAAAAATAAAAAAATACAAGCTAGCTAGGGATCCGATTAATTATTGCATTTACAATATTCCCATATAAAACACATATGAAGGCTTTTTTTCTTCACTTTATATAAAATATATATATAACTACAACCTAAATAATTAAAGAAGAAATGCTAATCATGATTAATAATATCCCTAAAAATGTTGTTCTTTTTCTTGATCAATCTTGGTCGTTATTTTGACTCCAATTCCTAATAGCTTGCACCACAGCTTGTTTCACAACTTGGGCATCTATGCTATCAGATTGCCCATCATTCTGCAATTAGCAAAGATAGGGAAGGGGAAAAAAATAATCAAATACCCAAATAAATGCATATATAATCAAAAGTAAATTGAAATGAATTAAATTATACATGGATTATGTTAGCCAACGTTATTATTTTGTGGGTTGCACGTGATCTTACAAATAAATAACGAGAGAATTTCACTTTTGGTACCACAAATAATCCTACTTTAAGATTACGGTACCATAACTTTAAAAATATACACATTTCGTACCACAGGTTAACTGTCATCGACACATTTAGTACTTCCGTCATTTTTGGACGGAAAATTCAATTTCGGACGGAAAGTTGACGAAAATTTGGCATAATTAGTCCTATAGTTATAGATTGCTACCAAAGTTTGTCCCACATATTTTATGTCCGATAAATTTACCCCAAAATTCACAAGTTTTATAATTTTTATATATTATTATTATTGAATTTCTTAAACTAATTAGATTACAAATATAATATATATAAACTATATAATATTTTTTATAAAATCTAATAAAATATAAATTATCTATTAGAATTTTTTAATTTTGAAAAATAATCTTTATCATTAATTAGATTTTATATATAATATATATAAATTAAATAATATTTATATAAAATATGAAAAATAAATATACTTATTTAAATTTTTAAATTTTAAAAAAAACTAAGGTTTATTTTAATTTTTTTAATCATAATAAATTTAATAATTATAATAATTATTATTTATATAATTTTAAAAAGGTTTTTTCAGGTTTTATAATAAATAGTACTATCTAATTAGTTTAAAAGATTTTTTTTTTCAATTTGAAAATTACATAAATTTAATTGATATTTATTTTCCAAATTTTATATAAAATATAATTCAAATTTTATGTAAAATCTAATTAGTTTAAAAGATTTTTTTTAAATTTAAAAAATCCAATGATATTTTTTTATTTTATATAAAATATTATTTAATTTATATATATTATATATAAATTCTAATTAGTGTAAGAGATTTAATAATTATAATATATAAAATTTATAAATAGGATCTATAATTAATTATATTGGTAATTGGGACTGAAATGCTTCAAACTAGTGAATTGTGCGGTAAATTTGTCGGCCATAAAATATGTGGGGCAAAGTTTGGCAAAAATCTATAACTATTGGACCAATAAAATTTTCATCAATTTTCCATCTAAAATTGAATTTTCCGTACAAAAATTGACGGGAGTACCAAATGTGTCAAGGGCAATCAACATGTGATATCAAATATGTATATTTTTAAAGTTATGGTACCATAACCTTAAAATAAGGTTACTTGTGGTACCAAATGTGAAATTCTCTCAATAAATAACCAACATATATCCAAATATATGATGCAAATTAAAATATTTAATTTGTGGGTTGCACGTGATTTTATATATATGTTGATTGATCAACTGCATGGAATTTGGAATTATATACGTATGTCGAAGTAAAATTCAAAATAACTTCTAATATATCATATCAAATATATATAAATTATAGAAATGCCAAAAAAACACTAGTACTAATGGGTAAAATGCATGAAACCCCCTGTTTTACGGGAAACACAATGAAACTACCATGTGTCAAATTTATTGCACAAGATCCCCTTTTGTTAATTAAAACTTTGCACGATATCTCCCTATATTTAATATATATATATATATATATATATATATATATGTAAGCAAATATTTATCTTTTTATATTTAATAAAGCATTATACTACACAAATTTATGGAAAATATTTTAAATTAAATTATCTCAACTATTACAAAAGCATGAATATTTCTTAACTTTTTTGTGCGGACTAAAATACCCTTGTTTGAATTGTTATTTAATTTAATGATAAATATATAAAAGTAATTGAAGAGGTATAAATAGACATGAAGTTTTATTATATTTATCTCCTAAATATTTTATAAATTCTCTCTTACATCAAATTTGTAATTTTAATCTTCTCTTATAATAGATAAAAACGAACCATAAAAATACACTATTAGTTTAAATATAACCCCTAAAATATAGATAAAAAGTTATTATATTTTAGCATCAATATTTATTTAAGTAAGAAGATGTTAGTTAAAGATTTAGTACAACATAAGTCGTAAACACTCTTACTATTAAAATTTAAAATGAATTCTCTTAAATATCTCTATGTCAAGAAAAAAGTTAAAATTGAATCGCATTTTACTATGAAAGAATAAAAAATACTTATGACTTAGCTAATTACATAATTTTACTTTGGCTAGAATAGAAAAATATGAAGAAGAAGAATATTCAATAATATCAAGACATGCATAACCTCAAATTTTCATGGAATTCTTTTCGTGAAAGACGGGTGAAATTAGTGGAAAAAGGGTGAAATCGATAAAAAAAAATTCTATGAAATCATTGAAAATATGTGAAATTGGTAAACACTGGCAATGTTGGTGGAAATTTGGTTGAAACGGGTAAAAGAGTGCCCATGAAATCAATAAAGATATGTGAAATCTATGAAAATTCGGGTCAAATTCGTGAAAAAAGGATGGAACCGGTGAAACGACAACATCAATGAAAAGCAGGTGAAATCGGTGAAAAAATGAATAAAGTTGGTGTAAACGTGTCAGATCGATGAAAATTTAGGTTGGTGAAAGAACATGTGAAATCAGTGTAAAAAATGTGTGAAATAGGTGAAAACAGGTTAATATGATAAAAACGTGTGAAAAATTAGTAATAGTAAAAAAAGAGTTTAACCAACAAAATAAGGTGAAATCGGTAGAAAAATAATTTAAAAAGAACAAAATCGTAAAAACAGTGAAAATAAGTTAAAACCGATAAAAAAAAAGGGATAAAACAGTAAATAAACATATTAAACTAGTAAAAATGAATAAAATCAGCTAAAAGTATGTTAAACCTGTGAAAAATGAATTACATAGGTGGAAAACGAGTTAATTTGCTCTATTTTACGACATAATCAAATTAATTTTACTCTAATTTACAAAAAATACCCATGAAATTAACTAGACACGTACAACGTACGTGCACTTTATTATTAATAAATATGTAAATAAGGTCAAATATGAGTGTAAAATTAACGGTGTTAGTGATACTAACAGAAGAGGAGAGAGCGAGTGTGCAGAATTTGCAATAACATAAGAGGATTTAATTGAGGGAAAAACACTTTTGATACCAAACTTTATTCCAAAAAACACATTTGGTACCAAGCTTTTTCAAAAAACACATTACATACCATGATTCACACAATCTTGACACATTTAGTTTTGCCGTCAATTTTCAGACGAAATTCAACACGTGCCACTCATGTGCCCGTTAAATTGACAATGGGATGAAGAATATGCACGAGTTTTAAAGACCCACACATGAACGACACGTGCTAAATTTCGTCTGAAAATTGACGGCAAAACTAAATGTGTCAAGATTGTGTGAATCATGGTATGTAATGTGTTTTTTGAAAAAGCTTGGTACCAAATGTGTTTTTTGGACTAAAGTTTGGTATCAAAAGTATTTTTCCCTCGGATTTAATTTGATGCAATAAACTTAATACATAATAGTTTGGTAAATGTTTTTCATATATAACACATGAAGATTTCGTGCAGACTAAAAGTAGTACTTAATATATATATGATATATATGTACCTCACTTATGGCTTCAAGATTAAACTTGTCAGAACAAGAAACCCTAGCGTCAAGTACTTCAAGGCCTAACTCCTCAAATGCTTCAAGTATTGACACAAACAAACCAGGGCAATTCTTTTCTGAAAATACATTTATTAAGAACCCTTTTACTAGGGTTGTAACTTTAACCTGCTGGAAAAATGAAATAGTTTTAATTTAAATTAGCATTAATTATAAATTAACAAGTAAATATTAATGGAGAATATATAATTAATGATATAGTACCACAGATAAGGAGCTAACGCGTTGGCTTGAAGTAGTACTTTGCATTGCTCCAATATCTTGATTTAACTTTTCTACCTTTTCCTTCAATTCTTCTAAGTATCTCGATGCATCAATCACGATCGATGCTTTATTCACCTGTTAAAAATAAAGAAATACAGAAAAACGAGTAATCAATATCCAAATTCTACTCTTCAAGTACTTAACTAATTAGTTTTGACAATCAAGTTGTAATTAATACATATATAATATTAATTACTAGCTATATATCTGCCGTAGTTTGGAAACAAACATGTACGGATGTGAAACGAGCCGAGTAATGTCGAACGATACATGTTCAAGAGGGTTTCAATTGTGTTAATTTGATTGGTTTGGCTTAATTTTTAAACAAAATGAGCTCGAGTCGAGTATATTTTCTCAGTTTAACCAGCTTATCAAATCGATCGAGTTTGAATCGAACTTCAAAATTTATTAAACAAAAGATGATGTTCAACACATGGTGGTTGGGCCAAGTGGTAGTGACTTGCGACCCCAGAGGCGAAATTCAACTCTTCGGTCCGAGCTGTAAATACAGTCTAGTAGATAAAAAAAAAAAAAGATGATGTTCAAGCTAGCTTGATTATAATTCATAGCAAATCGAGCTTGAATCGAACATCGAATACCACTTTGGTTTGATTCTTAGACCTAGCTATAGCTACACTGTAGTGACTCGTTCAGAACTTCTTCGTCGAAAATCCATTTGCAAATTAATTAAAATTCTGAACAGAGACATGACAACAAATAATAAATAGATCTAAATAAATAAAATCCTAGCTGTTTTTCCGTTCTTCATGGACGATTCAGGATATGACAAAATGAAAAGGAAAAGGAAAGAGCTAGGGATTGGCTTTTTCCATTTTCTTTCTAATTTATATATCCATTTTATTCCAATTAATAATAATTAATTAGTATACGAGGATTTGAAATATGAAAAGTTGAAATGAAAGTTTATTCGAAAAAAGAGGGTTAACGTACAGCAGTAGAATTAGTAGCAGAACGAAGCTGCTCCAATTTCTCGTACAGTGCTGCTTTCTTTCTTGAATCCATCTTAATTTAATCTTCTTCTTTGTTAAGTAAAACACACACTGAAATAACGCAGACGAAAAATTATATGGAATTGTGTGTTGGGGCTTTTTGAATTAAAACGAGTAATAATGTGAGCATATATTTATATATATCATTTCTTTGTTCGTTTCCTGCATGACTGTTACCACGCCACATTAATTATGACGTATTATATTATATTATTGTTGACGTAGTTTAAAGGGTAATGCAATAGTACAAAATGCTTAATTTTATGTTAATAGATTACCCCATGTTTATTCATTAGCTAGGAGTAAATATTTTTTACAGATAAAATACACAACAAATCGAGCAATTCTTCGACAAACCAATGTGGAATTTGAGGTGTTACATATTGTGATTTACGTTAGGGTAAAATTATTTGTTATTACCGTGACTTGGATATATATAGTACTTTAAGATTATCATTGCGAAAATATCATTTATGCAACAATTCGAAAAATGGTGATAAAAAAAATGGTAAAAACAAACGTACGTACTGAGGAAACTCATTTATTTAGTTAATATACACTTTTGTTTTTTAATATTGTAAAGAAAATCATTCTACTTAATTAATTAATTGGACATACAATATAATTCTGCTACTGCATGTTTTGGCAAAATGAATATAATGTGACAAGAAGAGTGACTTGTCTGGAAAGCCCCCGTGAGAAGCGTTTGGATGCATTTATTTGACAGCTAATTTATAATAATATTACACAAAATGCACAAACCATAAACCAACACAATATTATTTTTCCTTCTCTCCCTTCAATGACACTGTCTCATTTTCACTTAGATCACGAGTCACATTTTTCACCAATAACTTTATTTTGTATATTTGACACTTATACATATTTAGGTTTTTAGTATATTTTTTTGACATTATCTAATCATTTTGAATGTTACTATCATATTTCATTTTCTTTTTTTGGATGAAATGGTTACTTACATCATTAAATTAAAATATCTATATATTATACTACCATACTACTACAATTTTAATTATATGCTTAATATGTATGTACAGTTTACAATTATAAAAAATGAAGAATTTAACCTCACAAATATTTTAGTAGTATAATCAATAACCAAAACACACTCAAGCAGTTTTCCATGATTCATCTCTATTTTCAGCATATCGATGTCCGTATATTTTTTTTGTTTCCCAAGATTTAATCATTTTCCAGTTGGGAAAATTCTTGCATGGACCTGGTCTATGAGCTTTTCATAGACCTTGTGATTGTAAATGCACCAAATCATACATTGTGAGAGCATGACATCATCAAAATGTATGATGTGGTGCATTTACAATCACAAAGTCTACCACTAAGCTCATAGACCTGGTCTATGTAAGAATTTTCCTTCGAGTTGTGTTGGACATATTAATTGGAATAAATGAATATTACACTTGAGTCACAACTCTCTCTTATTAAAAGACACAACTCACGCTCATAATACCATTGTTGATTTTCAGCCTATGCACTTAGATGGTGTGATGGCAATTGATCTTTCGTTTATCTTATAGATTATTGATTTATGGATGTATCTATCAGAAAGGTGTGTATATTTATTACTACATATATAGGTAGAAGATAATGTCAAGTAAAATTCTCCTGTGTGGTTAAATGTTAATTGAGTTTGACATCTGATGGTGAGTGTGACACATGCGTGACAAAATTATATATGAGACAGAGGATCCTCACCCTTTGGTAAAATGCACAGCGGGGATTTAACCCAATAATCCAGTGTAGCAAATAGATCGACCCAAAAATAACATTACATATTAAAGAATTTTATCTTATATTCAAATCTTGCAAAAAAACAATTTTAGTTCTTTAATTTTGGCAGAGCAAGTAATTTTAGTAATTTATGTTTTAAGTTATCGTAATTTTAGTCCTCCTATCCATTATTTTAGTTCTAAATTCACCGAAATTAAAATTAGTGTTCATAAATTGCTACGCAAACAAAAAAATTGGGGGATTTTGTCTCTCTGGCTGTCACGCAGTGTTAATTCTCACCACGTCACCTTGTCAAATTAGCTTAAATTGGAGAAAAAATAGCACCTTATTTTTCTTCATTTATTTTCCTACCTACTAATTATTTGGGCAAAATGTTATAATGCCTTAATTTGTTTGTTTATGTGGCAATTTATGCACACAAATATTAATTTCGGTGAAGTTAGGACTAAAATTGCGGATAATGGGACTAAAATAGCAAACACTTAAAACATAAATGATGAAAATTACTTGCCGAAAATAAACGCATCCCATTTTCACGTCCGTGTAAAAGTTAAAGGACTATTTTGTTTGTTTGCCATTCAAATCTTAAACTTTATTATTTATCACACCATAAGTCGAACTATATCTAATATGAAAGTCCATTAAATTGATTTTTTTAAGTGGTCACTATAACTATCGGTTTTAAAAAATGGTTTGGGTGAAACATTTGAAATCACATTTGGTTAGGTTTTGAGTATTGAGTTTTATGGTTTTGAAAAAGTAACCCTATTTAGATTGGGTTTGAATATTGGGGTTCAAGGAAAAAAGTAGGTAGTAGGTGTCATCGATGTCTTTTTTAAAGAGTTTGTGAGAAGAAAAAAAATATGTAGTAAATGTCAAATCAATATTTTGTAGGTTTCAAAAGTTTTGGTATAGATTTGATGTGTAGTGTGTTTGGATTAATTTTCAGAAATTTTGACTAATAATACTCCATGTAGGATAAATATTGTTTTTGAATAATTAGTAATGATTTTTTTTAGTAATGACTTTCATAATTAAATTGATATGTATTTTTCTGTCTTTGGAAAAATCCTAAAATTGTCAAAGAAAATCCAAACACACAAGGCTTCACTCTTTTCTTTAAAGTCCACACGTGCCTTTCCTCCACATTTCACCATTTATCTTCTTTTTAACCATTTAGTCAGTTTTTTGTCTATTATATTCGTACGTACAATTCCACTGAAATATAATGCTCCAAAATTATGGGCAGAGATCGCAGTCACATGATCATCAACCTCCACTCTAATTTTTAACCTTAACTAAGTATATTATTATTTTTTATTTAAATTTCCTTTATAATTATTTGTATTAGCTTGAGTACTAATTAATACTTTGGCTATATAAGTACAGTTAGATCATTTAGATCCAACCTAGAAAATTACTCAACATTTAACATTAAAACGTCATATCCTGAATTAGCAAATAATTAAATTCCAATATTTTTACCGGATTTATTAGTATATGATACTAATCAAATTATTTCAGTGATAATCAGAGAAATGAAAGGGATATATATACCTTTTATCAATTCTTTACAAGAGACAAATCATGTGTTATCAGTGGCAGCTGGTATATATTGCAATATTTAATATAAAATAATGGTCATTTATATATTTAATTCGTAACGTAATAATATAAGCTAGCTACACTGGTAATCCTCAAAAAGTAAACACTACAAAAAAGTTAAATTTTAGTGATAAAATTTTATGTGACAATGTTAAAGTTGTCACTTCTTATATATATATTAAGTGACAACAACTCAAATATTGTCACTAAAATGGTTTTCATAAACATACTAGTGACAAGAATTGTAAAAAAGTTGTCACTATTGACATTTAGCGATACCCCAAAAGTGACAACCAAAAAGTTGTCACTAAACCATAGTGACAATATTTATTGTCACTAGGTTATCACTAAAAGGGTGTCGCTAATTGTCAATAGTGACAACTTAAGTCACCATATATTTGTCATTAATAGCAAGTAGTGATAACTTAAAAACATATATTGTCACTATTGCACTTGTCACCATTATTATTATGACAAAATTAATATTTTTATCACTAAATGCATACAAAGAGTGACAACTTCCACATTATCACTTAATTTTTTGTCACTTAAGCTCAATTTTCTTGTAGTGAAAATTTACAAATTATAAGTGGCATATATATGTACCAATCCATGCACAATGAATTGACAACATAAGTAAGTTTTGGTGAATCAAGTCAGGGGTCCACGCGTTTTTATCATCATGATCACAAAATATTCCAATCCTAGACATAAGTTTCAAATTTGAATTTTCCCATTCAAATTGTAATCATAGAAAATTTGCTATATATAATCTAAAAGTTTGAGGCCGGCTCCAAATCCTAATAAACTAATAATTCAATAGATTTTTTATTTAGTAATATTGATGTGATGAACTGATGATATTAATATAATGTTCGTGGTTCCAGATGGAAATTTTAAATATAGGTGTGAGATTATTTTCGAGAAAATATTTATGTCATAATTTGAGAATAAAATTGTCACCTTTCCACAAAGACAAATCACCAAGTACCCACCTACTCACATGTGTGCATTAATCATCACAATAAAACACATATATACAGCTACATGCACCTTGTCTCTTGCCCTAATTCCAATTTTGCATATAGGCACGGGCTGTAGCCTTTTTTTTGTAAACAATTGATATGTGATTTTCACCTGCGAATAACCTAAAGCTTTGCCCTATTAAAATGTCGTATGCAAATTAAGTAACGATATTTTTTCAAATTAGTATATTTTTATCAATCTACTATACCGAATTAAATAATTGATTTCCCAATTATTTCTATCAATCAATTAATTTTGGACGTCGACGTAACCAAAAAACCAAATAAGATTGCCCTTATAGGACTCTAGAACTGTTAATATTTGGTATTGCAAAGTATTCAGACTTTAGACATAATTTAATTAATTCACTCAAGATGCGCGCGTCAGATTATATATATAGTAGCTAGACTGTATTATAAGTAAGTTCACGGGCCAATATACAAAAATAAATCTAGATATTAAACATGTAAATTCAAATTTAAAATCTGAAGTCACGTGATGGAATTATTATATATAGCTAGAAAAACTCCAGAAATGAAAGCAACCAAACTCTCGACATATCATAACCAAGAAGAATATGGTGGTTTTTGTACTTTCCGATGTAATGGACGTTTGGAAGATATATATAATTAATTAATTAATCAATTAATATTACTTCCCCAGTAAAATGGGAATATGATTTGTGTAAACTGAAGAGACAATATTCTTCTGTAATTTTAATTTAAGGACATAATTAAGGCACGGAACAATTGGTGATATTAGTGCATCTCGATAGAGCCAAGTCATGACCAACTAGTACATTTTTCTTTGACTGTATAAATTTGAAAAGTTCTTGAGTTTATTGCAATTAATCGCGCTTAATAATCTTTTTCTTGTAGATCTGTCTGGATAGGATTACACCGTTTATGATGAATTTTTTATTTTTAACAATTATAAATTAAATCAATTATAATTAACAATTTACCTTTTCTTCAAAAAAAGGTATCATCCAATTCTTTTTTAACATACATTCATCATCAATCATTAAATCAGAAATACAAATAATTACAAATGATAAATCACTACCGAATAATAATATTAAACTATAGGAAAATGCAAATGGAACTCAGTAACTCTACTATACAGTAAGGTCTAAATAAATACTATTGTACTCAATTTTTAGAATTCCAATAATTTAGCTTTCCAACTCCCAATCTTGTGAATTACCCCAATTTTATGGGCCATCAAATTTGGCATCGATCTAAGAGGTTTGAATTAACCCAATTTATTTGGGTTAAGCCCAAAATAGTCCCGAGTGAATCTTGATGTGGGTTTCAACTGTGCAGCTAAGTTTTTGCACAGTTGCAGTCCATTTGAAATGAAGGAAAAAATAATAATAAAAAAATTAAAAAAAAAGAGGAAGTGCATTTCCTCTTCAGTTGTCTCCGACCTTTGACGCTTCAGTTAAGTTCAAATTCTCAACCTTGACAGCAGAGAAAACCCCCTCGTGTTCTTTTTACTCCTCACTGTTTACATTATATATAGTGCTGTTTAATTCACTTTTCAACTAATGCAATTGGATTTGTACCGTACAACCTTAGCTGCAGCAAGGTTGTCCTCACTTTCTTCCTTGATAAAGATGATGAAGAATAGAGGCATGAAATCAAGCCCTGGTGGCAATTCTGTGAATTCCATAAATAAAGTGAGAACTTTTTTTCCTTTTTCATCTAATTATGCAAACCTTACAATTTCAATTTTATTAAGATACCCAACTTCTGGTGAGTTACTATTCTTACGGGTGTGAAATAAAGTTTTGTAGGAATATATACTGATATACATTCTTTGGTCCTATCCAATCTGTATGTAATGCTTGACTTTTTCTTTTTATGCAATTAGAGGCATAATTAGTAATCTTAGTTGGACTAAGATGTGATCATATGTTTAATTCATGGTTTTACAATTCAAAATGAACAATAATATACTCTAAATATTTTGGGTAAATTCAAGATTTTGGCCTTTGTTTTTTAATTTCTATACATAGAAGGTTCTTAGAGCCAACTATATCTAAACATTTGTTTGTAGTTAGATACAGCTGACAATGAAGGAAGACCACAGCAGTTATGCCATACATCAAAACTCGCCTACGAGGACGGGTATCCGTCCCTCTCTGATAGTATGCCTAAAATTAAAAAGAAAATTAGATTAGACTTGAATGCTCGTTCTGAACGAAAGGAGGTTCAATTACATCTCGAAACATTAACTTCTATAAGCCACCAGAATGACTTGGGCTTGCCTACCAGTTTTGGCAAGAAGGCTTATAGAAGTAATAGGCCTAACCAAAGTCATTACAAACATAGAGAGGCAAAGACTAGTTCAATGTTATCTCCGGGAATCAACATAGATGAACCTTTTGATATATGCCTTCCTAAACCAAGACGGAAATATGGTGCTCCAAAAAGTTCCAGGAATGAAAAGAATAGGGAAATGTGGGTTCCCAAGGTAAAACCAGATGAAGAGGAGGTAAAACACAAACACTATGTTGAAATAAAGAGTGATACAGAACACTCTGTTGAAGAAATTGGGCAGGTTTTGAGACCCGGAATGGTATTATTTAAGGGATACATACCCTTATCTGAGCAGGTATGCCTAAAAAAATGCTCCTTTTTTTGCGTATTTTACAGTATCTTGTGGACTCATGTTTGGTGTTGTTAGTATGACTTAGTTCCAACATTCTTTGTTTCGCCTAATTTTGTTAGACTTCTTGCAGGTGGAAATCGTGAAAAAATGTCAAGAATTAGGTCGTGGTCCAGGTGGGTTTTATCGACCTGGTTTCGATGGTGGTGCGAAACTAAGATTAAACATGATGTGTCTTGGTCTAGATTGGAATCCCCAAACAAAAAATTACAGTGAAAAACGCCAACACGACGATGCAAAACCCCCTGATATTCCTCATGAATTCGCTTCATTAGTATATAGGGTACTTCAGGATTCCCATGCTTTAATCGAAAGAGACTCAAAGACATCAAATGCTGGAGACATACTTCCTCTTATGTCTCCAGATGTGTGCATAGTTAACTTCTATGCAACTAATGGCCGACTTGGTCTCCATCAGGTCCATTTCTATTCTTTGTTTCTAGTTTTTGTTCTCTTTGTAAAATTATAATAATATTTGCTCATGTAGGATCATGATGAAAGCCAGGAAAGTCTTTGGAAAGGGCTTCCGGTAGTTTCATTGTCTATTGGTGATTCGGCTGAGTTCTTATATGGTGATTCGAGAGATGTTAAAAAAGCTGAGAGTGTTATTCTAGAATCAGGTGATGTGCTGATATTTGGCGGTGAATCTAGGCTTATTTTTCATGGGGTGACCACTATTTTTCCAAAAACGGCTCCTTGTAGCTTGACACAAAGATCGAAACTTAAGCCTGGTCGACTCAACCTTACTTTTAGAAAGTATTGAAATTCAAAGAGGTAAATATAGGCTTCTGTTTAGCTTTATAGTTGTGGATCATTATTCTTGATTGTGAATAGAGGTTTGATGTTTAGACTTTAGATATGTTGTGATGTTATCACTTTTCATGCTCTTAACTGAACTTCACAGAATTCTATTTATGAACAATAGCATATTTTTCATGCGTTGTCATGTACATGTTCAATTTGTGCAAATGCAATAGAACTTATGCTAAAAAAATTGGTTTTTCAATGGTGTTCAGGTCTTAGACATGACTTTAATCCATTTTGAGACGTGTCAAACACATTACGTGGGGATCTCTTTCAACAGGGATTCGAACCTGAGTTAGTCACATTATGGTGACTAGTATTTTCCACTAGACTAATCACCCGTTGTCGGAGATGGCTATTATGATGAACTAGCAAGAAAGTTTTCTAGTTGTTTTACGCTTTCTAGAGGAGATTTAAGTTTCAAGTGATTTTGACGATCTTATAGTTAAAATTTTAGCTAAAAGTAAAATTTAATGTATCGAACCAAATTAAATTCAGCTATTGCAAAATCCCTGAAATTAAATCGAATCAACTTTTGTTATTTAAATTTTAAATTTTATGATGTTTGTTTGGATTTAGTCTTTTAATTTGCCAAGAGAAAGAAAAGGGTTTAGGCAACACGAGGATTTGACCAAGTTTTCCTTGTTTTCACTTTAGACTTTTGTACTAGTCGATGAAAGATGTACCAAAAATCTTATCTATTTAATCTGTATAAAGTATAGTACAATTTTAAAGTAGGGTACAATATTAATTATTAAGCACTGATTACTTCAGTAAAAAAATATGAAATCGTTTTTTTGGCAGTTACTATTTGATATGCATACCCCTCTTTACGGAGGTGTTGTACACATGCTCAAAATGCGACCGTGACTTCATTTTGATATATGAAAAATTATCAACTTATCCCTACATTGACGATATATTTGAATTTGTATCCATGTGATATAGCATAATGAGCATTTTATCCTCTGTGATATTGCATAAAATTGAATAACAAAAACTTTATCGAGAGGAAAAGAATGTGCTTCTTTTAACTCTTTTATTTATCTATGGGGTGTTTGCCATTTAACCGTTAACACGTGAAACTAATTTGCTATTAACTCTTTCTTGGGTGATTGTTAATAAATTAACTAGATTTGATATACAATTTCAAAATAGAAAAGAACTAGTACTTAAATAAAAAAGATCAAGCACAAAAGGGTATGTATAACACAAATTAATACGAAATAAGTTTTATTTATTATTTTAAGTTGCTAAAACTCGAATTAATGCATATTAATGCATAAGTGATCACAATCAATGTATTTACGACAATTCTGTATAACAAACATGATAGTACAATTATAGTTATATTCAAGATTTTGTTACTTATTGGTTTACTCTTTGGAGGGAAGATTTACTTTCCACGAATTGAGGTACATATTGATGATTTAAAATATGCGTATCAAAAATCGAGTATTGTACTGAATATCAAAATTGAGTATTGCTCTTAAACCAATGTTCGTTTTTCTTTTTCTATACTTGTCCTATTAATTTAAGTTGTGTAAAAGGAAAAATAAAATGAAAAAGGAAAGAACTAATTTAAGAATATTGAACCGAAAAAATAAGGAAAGAACACTATATATAAAATGCTTGCCAAAATTTGTAAAATATGAACCGCGATGGGGAGGATCATCTATCATCACTTTGGTGTCACGTGATAGATTCACTTTTCAAATGTATGTATAGATTGTAGACCCATACAAAATATAAATAAGTGCACTTGTCAATAGATCTATGTGTAACACAAATACATGACACTAAGATGTGTAGATGATCCTCACACATAAAGTTATCTATTCGGCATCTAGCACCTATTTTATCTTCCAAACCCCAACAAACCAAACCTTAATCCAAATTTTAAATTTTTAAAACCCAATATTCAATTGAAATCATTATCAGAGTTTTAAAGTTTCGTCGAAAACTCCCAATCTCAAACCAATTTTTGAAATCAAACCGAGACATAACCTAATCAAACTACTACCATGAAACTCTAGAGGTTTTGGGTTCAAACTAATCAGAAGTGTGAGGCTTTTTCTTGTTTAATACTAATATTGTTAGAGGTCGTTCTGTTTGTCTAACAAGCCTAGATAAGCGTTTGGTTTGATTGATTAGAGAACGAGCCGAACCGAAAAAGTGGACCACCCCCTTATCTTGAGAGATTACAACTGGGGCTCCCCTTTGATCTAGCAATCTTTCGTTCATAAGATTTATAGTTTATGATTTTATCCTCCAAATTTAGTTGAAAATTACATTACGTCTTTTCCATATATCAAATTTTATTATGCACATATATTTCTTATTCCCTTCCAGCAAACCCTAGTAGCCAACTTTTATAGTACAAAGGCTGAGAGTTACTTACTCTCATGGAATGAATAATCGACCTCTACAAATTTGTACCACACAAAAATCGCCTCTACTAAACCTCGATCCCATCCTTCTCTCATACTCGGTCAAATTATAATACAATCCAAAAAATCCAAATCTGATTCTTCACTTTGCATAACAATCAGCCTACTAAACTTAGATTATGTTGAATTAACCCTGTTTACTTAAAATAATACAATCCAGTTTAACATATAGTCATGAAATTAAGATGTAATTGAAACTAAATAGATGGATCTGGAGTTGAGAAGACCGGTAGCTTTTTCCCAAATCGCCAAATGAAAATGATGATGAAAGTGAACTGATAAATGTTTAGCTAGTAGCAAATATGTAAAAGAGGAGTGATTTTGTCAAATCCAATAATCTTGGGCATAAATATGTAAACCAAACACTTTTTTTTCCATTTGCGAACTCATTGTAATTTTGGATCAAAATTATAACCAAACATTACTTTTAATAATTGATCAATTGGGGGCCGTTTGGTAGGGTGAATGAGATTAAGGTGGATTGGATCAGAGTCGGATTGAAGGTCATATTAAAAATAAGTTTGGTAGATTTGATTGAGTCATATTAAATTAAAGCAATAAACTGTAATATGTTTGGGGGAATTATGAGTTTAAGCATATATTAATATATTTTCACTATTTAATTGAACATATTATGTTAGTTAAGATATATCAATTCATCGAAGCCATTTGTATAATTCGTATAAGAGTAAGAGTTGATTTTTAGTTCGAATGCCTCCATGTTAATTGTAAATTGATATATATTTTAGTTTGTGATTTATTTATGTAGATGTGTTTCCATTTTCAGAGATTTAAGAAGAATTTATGATATTTAATGATATGTTAAAATAGGTAATATGTAAATTTGAGGTTATAAGTGACATTTCATCGAATCCATATTCACCCGGATTAACTAATCCATCCATGCCTGGGTGGATTATAATCTAGTCTTAATACCGGGTCATAAGGATTTAATCCATTTGACCCGGTATTAGAGCAATGCCACCAAACGTTGTATTATACCATATTGACACGTATAATATGACCTAATATCCCCTATTAGGCCCTACCAAACAACCCCGACACACAATAAGCAAGCAAGTCAATTCTGTTGGACAAACTGAACGCCCCCTTAGTGCTTGCAATTTTAGGATATTTAGCCTCAATTTCGGACCTATATCTTTTTGAATTTTGGGAGCAACATACCAAATTGTAGTTAAATGTCATAAATTTGCAACTACTAAAAGGTTGAAAGACCGAAATTGCAGTCAAAAGACCTAAAATTGCAAACACCAAAAAAGTTGAAGGGCCGAAATTACTTACAGAATAAAAGTTGGCCCAAAATTGGCAACTAGTAAAAGTTAAAATGACTAAAAATGCATTTTGCCGACAAATCGGGACATTAATATTGATGTCATTATATTCCAAATGGACAAATTAATTTTTTTTTCTTTATTTGATGTAGTTTAATTAAGTACTCCTTCGTTTTTTTTATTTGTCGTTTTGGAGGATTGCACATAAATTAAGGAATGTCATAAATAACCACTTTTTTGAAGCAAAAAATCCAAAAAACCCTTTTAATCAAATAATCTTAGCATTAATTAGCATTAATGACAAATATTAGTAAGAAGGGTAAAATTAGTAAAATAACATTTTTTACATTGAAATCCTAAAACGATAAATAAAAGTAAATAATTTGCTTTTACCAAAGCGACAAATAAAAAAACCGAAGGGAATATCTAATTACTAACTAAACTGATTATTAATTTTTTATACATATTCTTTAGTAATATATATATATATATATATATATATATATATTTAATTATAACTTACAAGACTAATAATCACTCATAATGGGTTTGGGTTGGATTACACTACATTCTAATGCTAGACGAGTTCGACTAATTAGGATTGAACAGTCAAATTCCAAACTCATTCCGTACTCCCGTAATCTTATATTTTAAATTTGAGTACCTAAATCTAAAATACTCATAATATTCGGGTTTTTGAAAACGGGACAAAACGAGTTCGGATTAATAGAACCTAGTGCCCACCCTTAGTTGGGAAGACAAAATTTCCGTAAATTATCTATGTTGATTTAACTAACTTTTGTGGGTTTCTTATTTTTATTACTTAGTTTATTTACATACATATAAAAAGTGTTATTGTAATTCCCTATGAAATATAGAAAACTATGCGTATATATATACTCAATTTCGCTTTAGTTTTTTATTTTTTTTATTTTTATAAACGTGCTTAAAATTGTAAATCCACTATAAAAATAAAATAAAATGACACGATGAATTCTTTACTTTTTCTTTTTTGATAATTGAATTTTTTTAGTCTTTTATTTCTTCTGATAATTGTTTTTTAATCCTTTCTTCTGATAATTGTTTTTTAATCCTTTCTTCTGATAATTGAGTTTTTTAGTTTATGTTAATACTGTTTAATCACTATATATAAGACATAAAATAAATAATTATACTAAAAAAGATACCTGTTTAATTAAAAGAAAAAGAAAATGTAAGAGTACCCCAAATTACAACACTTTACAGCTTCTCCCCTTTTGAGTTTTGTTCCATCAGCCGCACATACTCTCTCTCTCTGTATATACATACACACATGTAAATCTACGCGTCCATCGACTCTATACAAGCGGCGCGGCCATCGACACCAGTTGCACAACCGTGACATAGGGTTTTCCAACAGCTGTATTTCTCTCTCCTCTTCGTACGCCGCTCTTTTACTGTCTTCATCGATTGGTTCCGTCGCGCACTTCCCAATCCAAAATCTCTCACCGTTTCTTTCTCCTAGTCTCTCTCCATATATCTCTCACTCATCACTACAGATGAAAAAAGATCTAAAAACCTCGTGTTTTGGACATCATTCGGTATAATTAGGGTTCGTGTTATGAGCTGCCTCCCAAAATCAGTTCGACTTGGGCAAGGCTGAAAAGATATTCAGAGAGCTAGGATTTTATTTTTATGGCATTGGGGGATTTGATGGCGGCATCTAGATTTTCGCAGTCCTCTGCCGCGGTTTCGAATCACTTGGAGGAATTCTCATCGAATGGGAATCATGTGGAGGAGGATGGAGGGATGAGTGTTTATAGTAGCAGTGACATTAACAATAATAGTAATGCTCGGGATTTAAACGACACAGCAAGCAGTAGCTACTCAGTTATGACCACCACTACAAACATGGCGTACCTGCCGCAAACTGTAGTATTATGTGAGCTTCGGCATGATGGCTTCGAGGATTGCATTACCTCGGGCCCATTGGACAGTGGTTTAGTCTCCAAATGGCGGCCTCGGGATAGAGTAAGCTATTTACTTACCAGTCAAGTTCTTATTTATTTGCGCTAATAGTGCAATTCGTTAGTGCTTTGGTTTTTCTGTATTGATTGTTGCGAAATTGCAAAACTCTGGTTGATGGTAGTTGCCTAGGTCTTGAACCATGCTGCTGCCTGCAAGGTGATAAGCAAAAATGATGCATTAGTGTTAATTTAATGATGCAATCGTAGCTTGTTATAGGTGGAACTTGGTAGTAAAAAATTGTTTTTCCGGATGATGCTTTGGGGGTGGGGGGAATGGAATGGTCTACTTGGCGATTTTGATATGTAATGCACTACTAGTAAGTTCCTATTATGATGGTGCTAATGGTCTCTAGAATTTGAAGTTTTGCACTTCAAATAAACCGACCAAAAATTTGCATGAATGCAACTTTTATTTTCAGGCATCAATAGTTGTTGTGTATGAGGACATTCCACTTCCCATTTTTGTGGGACTCTTTATAAATTATACTAAGCATACTTGGAGGACATAGAGCAAAGCACGAATTGGAGTATTTTTCCAAGAGTGGGTTATCAATTATTTTCGTAAAGATTAACATCATTAGCTGTGGTAGTAATTATGTCAATGATTTTAATAACTTTCTTTTGATATTTCTTTTCCAACATTGTGACATATTCCATCTCCTGAAAGAATTTGAATGTCATAACTCTTTTCATGGATAGCCTGACAAGTTTGCTATACTAGAATTGTGGAAACCGCTATGCAATGTTACTATCTCCTTAATTTTAGAAACAAGAAGGTGTAAGGATATAACTTCATAAGGGCAACTTTTACACATTTCTAAACTGTGTTATTCAGGACTTAATTTGTACGTGCTCTTGGTAGTTCGAATATGGAAGGAGATGGTCACAAGGATACTTTATTTCTACTTGTTATGATCTTTTGATTAGTAACAGTTCATCTTTTTATGGAGACGATGTTCTTTAGAAGTATATTTCACTTCATCCACTCTTTGAGAGTTTTGAGTATTAGACGTAGAATGTTGAGAATGAGCTCTCTATACCTTCCCTTTCACTTCTACAACTATTCCCCTGAAGCAGACATAATAGGTCCTCGACCCTCCTCCACATTTTTTTTATTAAAAAAAGAAGAAGAATGAGCTCTCTATACCTTCCCTTTCACTTCTACAGCTATTCCCCTGAAGCAGACATAATAGGTCCTCGACCCTCCTCCCTAGTCCTCACTTAATCCTTCACCACCTTTAATCACCTTGAGCCTATCTGGTAATTTCACCCTAGTTATTTATATATTTGCTTTGCCAGTTTGCGTCCGTAGATCGTTGTAGTTCAAAAGTTATTTACCAACTGGGATATGTACGCCTCCGGTGCTGGACATGAAAATCTTTATAGTTCACATTGCTCTCAAATGTGGTGTTGAATGCTTGAGTGTTCAAATATGTCAAATTAATTGGTTGCTCAGAATGTGTTACCTGTATAATTTCTGTATCTGTTGCAATTTTAGCCCTAGTTTAACCACAAATTTCTTCCCTGTCTGGCTTATCTTTTTTCTTTATTTTTCCCGTCCATCATTCCTTCCCCTGAGGTTATTTAACTAAACTTATTTTATTTCGTGTAACTTTTGTGTCGACTTCTAATTTTCATCTTCATCGCAGATGAAGACAGGATGTGTTGCTCTCGTTTTGTGTTTAAATATCAGCGTTGATCCACCTGATGTAATAAAGATATCTCCTTGTGCCCGAATGGAATGCTGGATTGGTATGATCATCGTTCTTCACTTCTTTCATTTATTTGTTCATTTCTTTGCAGTAACTATGTTATGTGTTTGTTGTGCCTGCTTGATTGTGCTTCCACTTAGCTTCTCACGCTGTTGCTGAACTTTTGACGATACTGTATCCACTTCAGATTTTTGGCGCCATCTGTTCATCTTTCAACCTTATTTTTATATTGTATTTGCACTATAGAATGGCTGGTTTACTCTTCCACATTTTCACGGCCCATCATATACCTTTTCTGTTTGTGCATATGCAAGAGAGCTAACATGATTTCTTAACGAGTGTTGGTGGGCATAATATGGAGAATTGATGGCAATGCAGATATGTTTCAGTTAGTGGTTTTGTTATTGCTAATGGTACCTGATGGTAATATATTAAAAGGTGAATTTTTGGTGAGAATTTGGCCGGTGACTAGTTTGCTGAGCTCTCCTGTTGGAGTAGTTTGCTTTTGCACTCTTTTTTAGTATGCAAACCTAAGATTGGGAATTGATAATAGTGAAGGAGTTCTTCGGTAGGCTTGTTCAAGGGGAGTGGAGAAAGAACAACTCCATCTTCCTTATTTCTTGTAAAGGTGGTAGCAGACCTCGAAAGATATACTCCAGTAATTTTTTTCTATGTATCGGTCTTGGCCTGCACTTTTACTTTTTTATTTTTTTTTTATTTTTTTGAAGGAACGTGTTACTATTTATTTTAGGCCTGGGGGTGGGGGTGTAGCAGTTTTCTGTTAAGTGCTAGCAAATTATAGAGATTGATGTTTTCTGTTGGAGGCTTTTGGTGCAGAGGAACAGCGGAAGATTATGCCAATCATTTGCTATGGCAATTTTGTGTGTTTCCATATCATGTGGTGGTCGTTTTTTATGCCTTCTTGTTTAGTTTCCAATGTCATAGATTTTCTAGCTTATGCCGATGTGATGAGGTTCATGATATTTACCTGACGATAGGCAGGCCAGGAGAATTGTGTTTACTGTCTCTTTCAAGTGGCACCCAGAGAAGCATTATGAGAATCTTTTTGAATTTCTAATATTCCATTTCACTTTGTAGATTGGTTTAGTTAAGAAAAAGTCAAACTATGTATTTGACATCTCAAGAGCTCTAATTGCTCAATCATGCATAATGTATTTGGATGCTACTTTTTTCATCAATAGGCGAATCTTAACCTTGGTAAACTTAGGAATGTGCTGAATCTTGATTCATTTTTAATGACCTGAGAAAGTCTACTTCAAACTTTGGTTGGCTTTCATTATGTTTCATCTTAGATTCTGTTGATGTGCCTCGCTGTTGTACTGAACTACTGATGTTATGTATGATTTTTACGAAATTCTGATGTTGTTCATGCTGAAAAGCAAACTAAAAAATATTGTTTGTGAAGATTGATCTAGCCAATATCATGTCTTTAATCTGTTTAGCTGGCTAATTTTTATGAAATACTTATTACACATAAGCTGGGATATGGAAGGTATATGAAGATGTAGTGGCTTCAATGGAGTCACCTGACTTATTCCTAGGTGGTATATTTATTAATTCTTGTTGGTTGCACTTTTGTGACATTGAAAAATATCTGCTTGCATTTATGAATATTGACTTATTACACATTTATGAATATTTACCTGACGTTGGACAGGCCAGGAGAATTGTGTTTACTGTCTCTTTCAAGTGGCACCAAGAGAAGCATTATGAGAATCTTTTTGAATTTCTAATATTCCATTTCACTTTGTAGATTGGTTTAGTTAAGAAGAAGTCAAACTATGTATTTGACATCTCAAGAGCTCTAATTGCTCAATCATGCATAATGTATTTGGATGCTACTTTTTTCATCAATAGGCGAATCTTAACATTGGTAAACTTAGGAATGTGCTGAATCTTGATTCATTTGTAATGAACTGAGAAAGTCTACTTCAAACTTTGGTTGGCTTTCATTATGTTTCATCTTAGATTCTGTTGATGTGCCTCGCTCTTGTACTGAACTACTGATGTTATGTATGATTTTTACGAAATTCTGATGTTGTTCATGCTGAAAAGCAAACTAAAAAATATTGTTTGTGAAGATTGATCTAGCCAATATCTTGTCTTTAATCTGTAAAAATATTCTGATGTTTGTGAAATACTTATCACACATAAGCTGGGATATGGAAGGTATATGAATATGTAGTGGCTTTAATGGAGTCACCTGACTTATTCCTAGGTGGTATATTTATTAATTCTTGTTGGTTGCACTTTTGTGACATTGAAAAATATCTGCTTGCATTTATGAATATTGACATTATACCTATTATTGATGTCCTTCATCACCTTCTTTTTGTAGATCCCTTCTCAATGGCACCTCAAAAAGCTATTGAAACAATAGGTAGAACCTTGACTCAACAGTATGAGAGATGGCAACCCAAGGTTTGAATAATATGCTTTTTTTCCTCCTTCCACTTGGATTATTAATATTTTCTATAAAGATTGATGTATTCAAACTGCCAATATGAAGCCATGATGTTTATTTAATACACCTGCAAGAATAATTGAGCATATCTTAATATTTCTTTGACACGTGTGCAGGCTAGGTACAAAATTTCATTAGATCCCACAATTGACGAAGTAAAAAAACTATGCACTACATGCCGGAAATATGCTAAATCTGAGAGAGTTCTTTTTCACTACAATGGACATGGTGTGCCAAAGCCAACTCCTAACGGTGAAATTTGGCTTTACAATAAGGTCCTCTCTGATACTTCCTTTTCCTGTGCATTTTCATCCCTTCCGTTGGTGCAACCTTCTCACTTATCTATTTTGTAGAGCTATACGCAGTACATCCCTTTGCCTATCATTGATCTGGACTCCTGGCTACAGACACCCTCTATATATGTTTTTGATTGCTCCGCCGCTGGATTGATTGTCAACGCTTTCATAGCGGTACCCAACAACATTGCTACAAATAAAAACAATGCTTGTACGAACTGATATTGTAACTTGCTCTAAATTATTGTGTTTTTGTCACAGCTCCAGGATTATGGTACTTCAAGTTCTGGACCTTCCACGAGGGACTGTATTTTGCTTGCATCCTGTGAAGCTCATGAGACACTTCCTCAAAGTGTTGAATTTCCAGCTGATGTATTTACGTCTTGCCTCACAACGCCCATAAAAATGGCATTAAGATGGTGATCTACATCTAAAAACTCTCTGTCTCTGCAATTGAATGCCGTTTCAATTTCTAATTTTTTTTAATAGATAAAGATTTAGCCATCAGTCCTTGATAGTTTACATAATGCCGCACAGGTGCCTGGCACAAACATGCTATCACAGAATTTCAATCTCTGAGTTGTAATATGAAAAGGAAAAAGTGGAGAAAAGAATCAGTCCATCGTACATGGAAAATATATTTAATTTCAATTAGAATGATTCCTTGCAATATTACTGGTTTTCTGCTTAGAACTTTATACTTTCAGATTGCGCTAAAATCCAAATCTCAGTGTTTGTTCAGTTTCCTGGAAGATAAATTGTCGTAATCCTGTTCCCCCCTAGTATTTCTAATGATGTGATTATAATTTAAGCAAGTTACAAGTTGTTCGCTTTCTATATTTTCTCAGTTTTCTAGTCGATTTTCAAGCTATTTGCATTTTCTCTCAGTAAGAAAGATGTTTTACACGATTGATTGTGTTGTGCTCCATGATTCTCACCTATTTTGCATATTTGATATTATGTGTTGCCTTCTTTCTTCTGACTATTTCTTAGGTTAATTGCTTTGGGTGGATTCTAGCATAACGTGTTCAACAGTAATTTGCTACCCTGTTTAATTACGTGCCTATCTTTTTGTGTTATTTATGTAATCATTTTATTTCTCTCTCTCACTCTCTCTCCCCTGCGTTTTTTCATTGTGCTACTCTGTTGAGTGCTCTATGTTTTTATCAGCTGTTACATTATATTAAGTCAATCCTTTCAATCAGGTTTTGTACTCGTTCACTTCTCCACGAGTCTTTGGATTATTCACTGATAGACCAAATTCCTGGCCGCCAAACAGACCGGAAAACCCTTCTCGGTGAGCTGAACTGGATTTTTACAGCAGTGACCGACACAATTGCCTGGAATGTACTTCCCCATGGTAATGAAAGTAAATTGTATTTACACGGTTTGTGCTATTTTTTTAGGTTTCAATGATAAACTTAAGAAAAGGAAAAATTAAAATTTGAATTCCTCAGATTTGTTCCAGCGGTTGTTCAGGCAAGATCTTTTAGTTGCTAGTCTGTTCCGGAACTTTTTGCTCGCTGAAAGGATCATGCGCTCTGCAAATTGTTCACCAATTTCATATCCAATGTTGCCACCCACTCATCAGCATCATATGTGGTAACTTCTTGATATATGTTCCTTTGTGAATCTAAACTCCTGTACTTCTTCTGAGTTGATATTCATCTATCCACTTCTCATTTTTCGTTCGTGATCTGCAGGGATGCATGGGACATGGCTGCTGAAATTTGCCTCTCTCAGCTTCCAACTTTGGTTGAGGATCCCAATGCCGAGTTCCTGGTAGCCATGATCTGTTTTTTTTTTTTTTTTTTTTTTTGTATGTAGGACCTATATTGGAAGTAACAGTGTAGCCTGAACATTTTATTTTAAGCAAGTTAATATACCACCTTGAATGTAACTTTTTCTTGATTTTTTTCCGCAGCCCAGCCCATTTTTCACAGAGCAGTTAACAGCTTTTGAACTATGGCTTGATCATGGTTCAGATTATAAAAAACCACCAGAGCAGTTGCCAATTGTTCTTCAGGTGGGACGCAGAATGTGCTCTTAGTCAAATAAGATGCCATAATTTGTAACTTTCTAAATATTAGGGACAATGAGATATCTGGATGCAGTTTAATTTGCTAATTGTTCCCAGTCCTGATGATAAGTGACTTTTGTTTTGGGCAAGTAAATGCCTCAAAATAAACTTTTTAGCATATGCCACATTTTTCTATTCTCTGGTCATCATTTTTGAGCATTTTAACTCTCTGATAGAAGTTTGTTCTCTCATTCTGACTTGTGTCAGTAGAACATAGATATAGTTAGGATGTTCACGAAGGAGACCCAAGGCTAGTTGCTGGGAACTTGTTATTGTTGCAATTTCTGACTTTAGATGAAAAAGATAAACTTTTCTGATCTTAGGTGGCTTTTAATGGAAGACATGTTGGGAAAAAAATTACTTGATGATACTATAATGATTTGTTGGTGACACCAGTTTTTGAGAACTAGTGTTTTCAGTGATATCTTTGTTGCCACCAATATGCACCCGGCTACTTGACCAAAGAAAGTTTATTTAAAGGTTCTGTTCAATTAGTTGAACCTGTTTTTAATGAGTTTGCTGATAATGTTTTTATATTTTCACATACCCAATGCTATTTTTTGTATCATACTTTCTCATTTATCTATTACAAATTGTTGAAATCTGTCCCATTTCCCTTTTTTTGCTTTAGGTTCTACTTAGTCAATGCCATAGATTTCGTGCTCTGGTGCTTCTAGGACGGTTTTTGGATATGGGTCCGTGGGCTGTGGATCTGGTACTTTATACTTAATTACTCGTTGATATCCTGTTAGTTAATCAATATACAGCTTCATGCCACAACATATTTTTATACTGCTTTTGTTCTCCTTTCAGGCCTTATCTGTGGGAATATTTCCTTATGTTTTGAAGCTTCTGCAAACAACCACACCAGAGCTTCAACAAATTCTTGTGTTCATTTGGACAAAAATCCTTGCCCTAGATAAGGTAAATTTAGAACTTTTTTGGTTTCTGCTATTTCTTTTTCTATAGATCTTTAGAAGTGAAAAATGAATTGCCATCCATATTAGGCTACTGTAATCTCCTTGCATAAAAAAACACCTAATGATTACATAAACTATTGCAGCTTCAGAATAGTTCCAGCCACCACGTCCTCTGTAATGTTAATCACATAAAACACAGCAGAAAATGGACCTATAACCTGAATTGTTGATGCACTTCATTTTCATAGATCCATATTATTGAAGACATTACTTTCAATTTCTTTATTCATCTTCAAGTCTATTTGTTATACTACTAGCACCTACTTATAACTGCACACAAGCACATATATGCTGCGTGCGTCGTGTATTTATGTACCCCATCTTTTAGCGATAACCATTTCCTTTTGAATTGTAAGTTTGTTCAAATATTGAAAGCATTTCCTGTGTTCATAGTCTTGCCAGGTTGATCTTGTGAAGGATCGCGGGCACACATATTTCATTAGGTTTCTGGATAGTGTTGAAGCTTATCCAGAGCAACGTGCAATGGCTGCATTTGTTTTGGCTGTCATTGTAGATGGTAACAGGCACGGTCAGGAAGCCTGCATTGAAGTTGGTCTCATAGATGTGTGCCTAAAGCACCTACAAGGCTCATCTCCGAATGAGGCCCAGACTGAGCCTCTATTTCTTCAATGGATTTGCTTGTGCCTTGGGAAATTGTGGGAGGATTTCTTGGAGGCTCAGATGATAGGTTTGCAGGCTGATTCCCATGCTATTCTTGCACCTCTACTTTCCGAGCCCCAACCTGAGGTTGGTCTCTTCCTAAATACTCCCTCGGCCCCAAAATTTTTTCTTCATTACCTACAGTGCGGAGTCGAACTTTTTAATCTTTTGAATGACTATGAAGTTGAATCATATATGGCATTTTAAAACAAAATATCAATATGGTGTTATATAATATTATCAAATTATTAGTGAAATAAATTAGTTATATTATTTGTTATATTTTTTCCAAATTCAATCAAGTTGACTGGTCAACTGTCCCAAAGGATAATGAATTATGGGACAGAGAAATAAAATGTGTATATGTATATGTATAAATATGGGTGTGTGTGCATGTGTTCATTTGTAAGTATGCGTGTTCTTATCTGTTTACATACTTACCATCATAGTTGTTTGAGGCGCAAGGCGAGGCGAGGCGACGAGGGCGAGCCTTGCCTCAAGGCGAGGCGAGGCGAAAAGCGCGGGCTTTTTGGGGATAAAGCGCATGTATATGAATTTTTCAATATATATCAAATTATCAACAATAATTATAGAATTCAAGTGATTAGGGTTAGGGTTTTGAATTTCAACCCTTTTAGAGAGAGAAATCGGGGAGAGAGAATGTGTTGTTGCAAAATATGAATTTTATTGAAGTCAAATTAAGTTATTGACTTCAATTTTAAAAAAAAAAAAAAAAAACGTTTCCCCCGAAAAGCCCCGCCTTGGTGCGCCTCAAGGCGAGGCTATGGCGTCCAAGGCCTGGCCTTGGGCGCGCCTTTTGGTAACAAGCATGGCGAGGCGAGGCGAGGCGACGAGGGCTCGCCTCGCCTCGCCATGGGCAATGGCGCGCACCTTGAGCGCTTTCTATAACTATGCTTACCGTCAACGTACACACTTATTTGGAAGCACATTTGCGTAGGTACGGGCTGCAGCTATTTTTGCTCTAGGCACTTTGCTTGATGTTGGGTTTGACTCATCAAGAGATGGTCTTGGAGATGAAGATTATGATGATGAAAAGATTAGGGCTGAAGCCGATATTATTAAGACCCTTCTAACTGCTGTTTCTGATGGAAGCCCGCTTGTGCGAGCTGAAGTTGCTGTGGGTATGTATTACTTGATTGTTTTGTCCTTACCCCTATACAATTTCCTTACCACAATATCCTTCTATGGAATATTGGAGAAATACATCATTTTATTAGCTGAAATTGTGGATTGACTTTGTTCCTTTGTGCAGCTTTGTCCCGTTTTGCCTTTGGCCACAACAAGCACCTAAAGTCAGTTGCTATTGCATACTCGAAACCCCAATCCAACTCTCTCTGTTCCTTGCCATCTTTTGTTGTCAAGGGTTCTGGTAGTGGCTATACAACTCCAACCCACTACATGCCACATGGAAGTATAGTGCCATCTGTTGCTCCTCTATTAAGAGTGGATAGCCAGACAATGGCTCGTGATGGGAGAGTGTCAACCAGTAGCCCTCTTGCTACATCTGGAATAATGCATGGATCTCCTCTTTCTGATGATTCATCTCAGCATTCTGATTCTGGGGCATTGAATGACTGTGTAAGTCATGGTGTTATCAACCATGCAACACGAAGGCCACTGGATAATGCACTGTATTCACAATGTGTGTTAGCTATGTGTACCCTGGCAAAGGATCCATCACCACGTGTTTCAAGACTTGGACGGCGAGTATTATCCATTATTGGTATTGAGCAAGTGGTTGCAAAATCTGTCAAGTCTTCATCACGCCCTGGTGAATCAACAACTGCCACTAGTCTTGCTGGACTAGGTCGTTCATCATCTTGGTTTGAATTAAATGGGGGTAAGACTATTTTGGAACGTGTTGCATTTTTTATTAATCAGGTTTCTCTCTTCATTCCGAGTTAATTGTTTGTAAAATTGTCTTAAGATCGCAACCTTTAATGCTGTGCTAAAATACTTTACTGTTTGTAGTTTAATTTCTCTTTTAAATATATCAGATTCCTTTATTCTTCTGTAACTGTTGTAGGAGGCCGTTTGCCACTCGCATTTAGAACCCCTCCCGTTAGTCCTCCTAGACCAAGCTACTTGACGGGAATGCGGAGAGTTTGCTCCTTGGAATTCAGGCCGCATCTGATGAATTCTCCAGACTCAGGACTAGCCGATCCACTTTTAGGTTCAGCTGGAGTTTCAGAACGTAGTTTTCTTCCACAATCAACAATTTACAGTTGGAGTTGTGGTCACTTTTCAAAGCCACTTCTTACTGCTATGGACGATAGCGAAGATATTATTGCTAGAAGAGAAGAAAGGGAGAAAGTGGCCCTGGACCATATAGTTAAATGTCAACACTCCTGTAAGTGTTAACCACCCCCCCCCCCCCTCCCCAACCACCACCAAAACACACACAGATGCCGTTGTGGTACAGGCTACTTACATTGTTGTTTCTGTTGGCAGCTGTGAGTGAACTGCAAAAGAATCAAATTGCCAGCTGGGATACAAAATTTGAGACTGGAACCAAGACTGCTTTGTTGCAGCCGTTCTCACCTGTTGTGATTGCTTCAGATGAAAATGAAAGGATTAGGTGAGCAAATTTAGTATGTTATGCAGGCTTCAATATGAATGAATGAGTGATCAATTGTTTATTATGGTCAACCCAACTCTTCCGTGGCTTCTCATGTTGCATTGTTTGCTTTTAGTAATATTTTTTGTGACTGCAAAGTAAAATTATGAATGTTTGATTTAAGAACTAGTCCAATTGACACAAAACATATGATTCTTTTATTGGCATGCAGTAATTGTTGTTCTGCTTCCTCTTTCTTAGCTTGAACAACCCAAATATAAATTTCAACTTGTAACGATTGAGATTAAGCATGAGGGATTATGCGACAAAGTATTGCATTACTATTGATATCAACAGATTTGAGTATAAGTTATCCAAAGCTTTTTTGGTATCTGAAAAAAAACTGATCTATTTATATCATCCTGGAACTACATTCATGAGGCAGAGGGGCCTTTTAGTTATTCCCTTCTCAAAACCCCCTGAGATCGAAGTCACTTGGCATTGGATCATGTGAATAGAACAAAGTTTAATGTGATGATTCTCAGTTTGTTTAGTATTTAGTAAAGATGTCATTTCTCTTGTATGAATTCTTATTCTTTATTTGTAAACTATTTTGGCTGGTGACTCCTATACAATTAGTAGTCTAATTTTATCGAGATCCTCCCATTGAAAGTTGGACTTGGTTAGGGTTTCATCTGGTATATGGCCAACTGGCTATTTAGTTTTTTTGGAACTTCTTTGACATTTTTAATGTATTAACATATTTTGGTGTATCTTGTCAGGGTGTGGAATTATGAGGAAGCAACTCAGCTTAACAGTTTCGATAACCATGATTACCCTGACAACAGAGGAGTTTCTAAGCTTTGTCTTGTAAATGAGCTTGACGAGAACTTGCTTCTTGTTGGATCAAGTAAACCTCTGACCTCTAGTTATCAAGTTATACTGCAAATACTTACAGATTTGTTGATTTAAGTGAAGCTGAATTCTACTCTGCTATTATTAAAATAGATGATGGAAACATCCGAATTTGGAGAGATTACACTTCAAGAGGACAGCAGAAATTAGTCACTGCTTTTGCTTCGATTCAGGGACACAGACCTGGTGTCCGCAGTGTAAATGCTGTTGTGGATTGGCAACAGCAGTCTGGATATCTTGTATGTCACCACTCTACTATGATGTTTGTGTATTTTCATAATCCAGTGGCACATCCTTTTCCTATTTGCTATTATATTTGTTGCGGTATTCTGATACATCTCATTTGCGCTGCCATACTTAGTTTGCATCTGGTGAGATTTCATCCATCATGGCTTGGGATCTGGACAAAGAGCAACTTGTCAACACCATTCCCTTAGAATCAGATTCCAGCATCTCAGCATTGGTGGGTTTTTTTCACTTTAACTGTACTCAATAATCTACTAGATTATTGTTTTACAGTAAAAGGTTACATATTTAACTTTTAGGATATTTCTGCATTTTAATTTCCTCTCACGTGAATTGTCAGGACATTTCTATTATTTTCGTATGTCCAGAATTTCTTTTGTGCAATGTGATATTTTCTCATCTTGAAGGGGTCTTAGTACTAGTCTTTTTGTAATTGCTTCCATTTAAACTATGATGTTGACACCTGTAATTCTTGTAATTCAGCATTGGAGTCCTTTTTTTTCCAATCCTTCTTAAGTTAATGGCACGTGTTCATAACAATTGACATTCTGGTTGCATAAAAAGATAAGTCCATCTATAGTTTCTTTCATGTGTTTCTGGCATTGAATGTTGCATGAGAGATGATTCAATATTTGATGGACAAAATAATTGGTCAGTGGTCTCTCACATTCTTTTGTACGGAACTGAAATTGAACTTGTAAAGTTGCTTTGCAATCTCACTCCACTATGATCTCACTTTCTCGTCGAATTTCTCACACGATCAGTCCTTGCTGATAAATTATATTCAGATTTGCATATCTGGTGTTGGTTAAAACAACTTTATATGATTTTGATGTATTCTGCCTCTAGGCCGTCCTGGTTGTTTTTTGGATACTTTTCACTGTCTCTTGACCTAATGTTATGAAGTTTTGTTCGATTAATTTTATCATGCATCATGTAGGCTGTTTCCCAAGTTCATGGAGGTCAATTTGCTGCTGGTTTTGTGGATGGCTATGTCAGATTATACGATATCCGCACTCCAGAAATGTAAGAGTTTTGCTTCCTATTATGACCAAACTCTTGACATTTTTTAGCTCTGTACTTATTTCATGTTTTCTTTTTTTACCGATCATCTGAACATAGTTTCTTGAATATATGCTGAATTTTGAATCTGCCAATGCACACGTCTCTACCAATATTGAAACAAGAATATTGCAACGGATCATTCATATGGGTGAACTAGCATTTATTAAAAGCTTTGATGGCCTTGCTACTTTTTTATTTATTTATTTTTTATTTTGAATCTATTATCTGTTAAAGTTCATTTGTCAATAAGTGGGCACAGGGAGCCATGAACAATTTCAAGTTTCAACACTATTGATCCGTTCATTCTGTTTGTATTCTATTAGTAACTTCCTATTCTACCTGTAATTTTTAGGCTTGTTTGTGCAACCCGACCTCCTTCCCAACAAGTTGAAAGAATTGTAGGGATTAGCTTCCAGCCTGGTCTTGAACCAGCAAAGGTGATCCTATCTCCCAAACATCCCCCTACCTTATTTAGTTACATTTTTGGTTTATTTCCATATGTTCAACTGTAAATGAGATCAAGTTTACAATCAATGTTTTATGTATGTTCATTACTCTTTTTCTCTCGTTATTTTCAGTTAGTCAGTGCATCAAAAGCCGGAAAAATTCATTGTATTGATATGAGACTCACAAAAGATGCATACCTCGCAATTGATGCACATAGAGGATCACTTACAGCTGTAGCTGTCCATCGGCATGCACCACTTATTGCAAGTGGCTCGGCCAAGCAACTTATTAAATTTTTCAATTTGGAAGGTCACCCTTTAGGCACCATTCGGTATTATCCCACTTTTATGGCCCAGAAGATAGGAGCCGTTAGCTGCCTTAACTTCCATCCCTATCAAGTAATGCTTGCTGCTGGTGCTGCTGATGCTTGTGTTTCGATTTATGCTGATGAGGTCTCTCCATCCAAATGAACTTAATTAGAACACTTCCAATCATCTCCATGAAGCATTGAAAATTCAATCAGCGTTCAGATGACATTTCAACACACAATCCGTTTCTTTGTTTGAAGGTGTATAATATATTAATTGAGCCTGCTCTTTTGGGTCCACTATGAAATGAAAAGATAAGAAGATTCAACAACTCATTCCGTGGAGGCTTTGGCAAATAATCTGTTTATAGGTGAAGAAAGGTGTAAATATGTTTTCTTTCTGCTTTTATTTAGTGTGCTGCTTCTTTGTTTTCCCTCCTCCTTTTGTACTCTTACAATCTTAACCCTTTTAATCAATTTGTACAGTTCAATTATCTTCGGTTATATAAATTTAATTTTAGTTGACCTGCTTCATTGAACCCCTTCACCTGAGCTGTGTAATAGTTTTCGTGGTAGTTGACGCGTTTTGTTGCGTGATGATATATGCTAAATTGAAGCTAGAAGCTCTTTGTAGACGAGCAACATTACAGCTTCAGTTGAAACAAGCATTTGAGGGAGAATTATCTGTAGTGATACAGAAGCTTTACTAATGCATGGAGTCGATTCTTTTGACGAGGAATACAAACACATATAGCCTATTTGGATTGGTTTTCACCAGGTTTTGCGGTTCTGCAAAACTGGATCAACATCAATTCAAATGAAATTTGGTCACGAGTTTTGAAAATATTAACTTTCAACTTATATATTCAAACCTAATAATCTCATATTTGTATACAATCCAAATCCATTCAAGATGGTGGTTGAAAGAATTTACTTAAACCATTCCTTTAAAATCAAAATCAAACGAAACTAAGTCAAACCAAATCCAAATAGGCCCCTAAATTCTCAAGTGCTTGTAACTTTTGCCCTCGTGTTTAGTAAACTGCACTTGTCTTATAGTTACTTTGGATTCGACATGTGGATAAGAATTTCCCCTGCAATGGGATCACAAAATTTTGAAGAAACAGATTATTTAAACACAACAAAACCCGCTTTGTCCTGAAGAGTAGATGCAAATTCGTATTTCTAATCTTGAAATACTTTTGCAAAAATAATCTTATTAATTCATTGAGAAGTCTATAATCCTTATTGCCCTATTCATCAAAATTAGCAATACTTCCAGTCATACACCAATTTACCACAGATGACTAGTACAAAATGATTAATAGCAGTCGTCATTACATAATTCAGTTAAAGGAAACATAATATCTACACAGACCATAACAGCGGAGTCCACGGAATACCCAAGCTTCCAATCACAAAATCTATCTATATAAGCAGCCCTTTATTTATCGCCTCTGGTTCGAACTACAATGCAATGACTGTAATTAAATCAATCAATCTAATATCTACACCCTGGGAATTTCAAAAAACTAGAAGATAATGAAAGAGCTCGAAACGACATACACCAAATCATTGAAACCAGTTTCCACTGATCATTTTCTTCCTCCAACCATACTTTGATTAGTAGACCCCGACAGGCTATTTGACGAGTTGCTCGTTGCTTTAAATCTTCCATCAGTATTATTACCCAATACATTAAGATCTTCAAATAATCTATACGATGGAATAAACGGCTTCTGTCCCACATTGGCTGAACTGGAATTGACCTGTCCCTGCCCCTGTCCTTGTCCATTAATAGACTCATGTTGCAAAGGTCTAGGCATAGACGAAGATGTGGGCCTGGGCGTTAAATACGTCTGAGGAGGTCTCGACATAGGATTTGGATTGCTAAGATAGCCGGGAGTCGCAGCCCATGGTGGAGGAGGGTATGCAGAGTACTGCGGAAATTGAGGCTGAGGCTGAGGCTGAGGCTGAGGCTGGGGCTGGGGCTGGGCCCACGGAGCTACGTAATTGTTGAAGGCCAAATTATGATTCGTAGGATAAGCCTCGGCAGTAAACGTAGGCATATGGCCCTGAGGCTGGCTATGCTTAGGGGAGGTCGGAGTTTGTTCGGTTGATGTAGGTGTTGATAATGTGATGCTTAGGAGGTCTATGATATCTTGATCTTTTGTTTTTACTGGTTCAGGTACAGTAATCGGGACTAGTGCGTTGCTCATGACTGGGAATGATGGGCCTTCTATAGGTCCCACATTGGTGTTTTGAGAAGCATTGATCCGAGGTTTTGAATGTCTGCGTTCAACAGAGAAAATAAGCTCAAGTATATCTACGGATGCACAAAAAAACTTAATACATGTAAAAGTGTTTGAGATTTAACCTTCGAGCAAGCTGTGCAAAGTCGTCTTCCTCTTCATCGATTGGGGCCTTTTGTGCAGGTGGGTTTGCTGCATAGGGTACACTGACTTCAGCAGGTTTGGGACTAGGATTGTGTTTCTCGGATTCATCGGGTTCGGAATTTGTCAATTGAGGTGGTAGTGGGGAACCGGAAGCTATTGCATCGTGTTTTGCAAGAACACTTTGTAGTTTATCGTTCAACTCAAGGCCCTGAAAAAGAAGTTCTTCATCCCTGTCTCACAAAATTGGCCCAAGTTAGAAATAAAAAGAAATTCAAAGAAAAAAGGCAAAAATGGAATGGGCAAAATCTCAAAATGATTCAATAAGTGGATTAATTAAAAGAAAACATTAAGAAAGACTAACCCAGTAGTTGCCAACATGTCCATCAACTTCCTTTGATTGCCACGGCATTGCTCAACAAGGTCGACTATCACTTCATCCTTAATAGCCTACAAGGAAAACATAAATATATACATATATATAGGAATTTTCCCAGTAATTCTTATCACAAATCGTACTAAAAAGTGAAAACTACACATACCAAACGATCACTTGGATCAACAGCTTGCAACATATCAGTCAAGAGATCCATTGGTGGGGGGGGGGGGGGGTGGGGGGGGGGGGGGGTGGGGGGGGGGGGGGGTGGGGGGGGGGGGGGGTGGGGGGGGGGGGGGGTGGGGGGGGGGGGGGGTGGGGGGGGGGGGGGGTGGGGGGGGGGGGGGGTGGGGGGGGGGGGGGGTGGGGGGGGGGGGGGGTGGGGGGGGGGGGGGGTGGGGGGGGGGGGGGGTGGGGGGGGGGGGGGGTGGGGGGGGGGGGGGGTGGGGGGGGGGGGGGGTGGGGGGGGGGGGGGGTGGGGGGGGGGGGGGGTGGGGGGGGGGGGGGGTGGGGGGGGGGGGGGGTGGGGGGGGGGGGGGGTGGGGGGGGGGGGGGGTGGGGGGGGGGGGGGGTGGGGGGGGGGGGGGGTGGGGGGGGGGGGGGGTGGGGGGGGGGGGGGGTGGGGGGGGGGGGGGGTGGGGGGGGGGGGGGGTGGGGGGGGGGGGGGGTGGGGGGGGGGGGGGGTGGGGGGGGGGGGGGGTGGGGGGGGGGGGGGGTGAACATAGTTATAAAAAAATAAGATTAATGAGCGTAGCTAATCATTTGCAAAACTAAGATTCTATGATAAATTATTATTAGTCTTTTAAAATGATTTTTGTTGTATGAAAAATTAAAAGATTAAATTATAAAATATTGAAAGATTCTAGTCTAAATTCTGATAGTAACATAAAACATAATCCTAATTAACTATAACATTTTCCATTTAATCGACTTGTGTTTCGACTTATAGAATGATTTTGACCTTTTTCATTAGACTAAGTGATATTTTATTGAATATTTATGTTCTTAACCATATTTCATCAAGCCAAAATTCACATAATAAGTGTGCATAGTTAGTTAACACTTTAATTAATTAGATAAAGTGTGTAATTATAATCACAATTATTTTGTTATTGTGTGAGTTTGATCGAATTATATTTAAACCAATAATTTTTTTTTTTTTGTTTCTCAAGGGTTTAATCCCTTTCGAGGCGAGTTGGACACATTAAGTGAATATCTCTTCCAACAGTGATTCGAAAATGAGTTCGCTACTTTATAGTGACTAGTCCCTTCCACTAAACCAATTACCTGTTGGTATATTTAAACCAGTATGCTCAGTTGATTGAGGAACCTATAAGCTATTACTCTTACACATTTTTAACTTATCCTCAAAAGTCATGCACTTTCAATCTAAATATTATAATTAAACAAGCTAGTAAGCTAAAGGAGACTATTATTAATTTGTTATTGAATAATTATCATGATCTTGAAAGACATCCTAAAACATACCTGTCAATTTGGACCATATATATTCCATACATGATGTCAGCCTGAAATTATTAATTTTTTTATATTTAGTTTTGTATGGTTGGGGACAAAATATATAGGGAATGCATTAAACATGACACTAGCTAAATATGTACGAAGCAGAAGCATCGTGTACCAAGCAATTAAACAATACCACTGATTGGTAGCAATGGTACAACTCAGTTTAGCACGATGTTGTCCTAATAGACATTCACTAAACTCCATTTATTTATTTTTGGGACAATTTTGTACCCACCCTAGCTCCTTACGTTGTACTTGAGGATTAATAATTTGTACTTCCATTCCATGGGTCCTCTTATACCTAGGTCCAGCTTCAATGTATTTTGGTTTGTGTGTTTTGAATTTTTGTTGGACCAAACACTAGTTGTAATAAGTTTCATCGAACAAAACACACGAAACACGTTACAATCCATATTTTTAAACATAACTCGTCATTTAATTATCATTATTTTATATTTTAATTTTGAACCAAATTACACTGAGTCACTTTTTTTTCGGAATAAGTTTCAAGAAATTTTTTAAAATATCCACCCAAACAAAACAAGAGCATCCCCAGATGTTCCCTGTGTTATGTTAAACCTGCAAGAAACTACCCTGTAAAATTTTTACTGCACCGAACTTCCTTATACTTTCAAAAACCCTGCAAAAAACACTCAATTTGTAAAAAATAGGTCGTTTTGGATCGACGTATTTCAAGAAATAATTTTAAAAATATTTCACGTAAAGTTGTAGGGACCAACTTGAAGTATTTTAAAAATGGTTTCTTGAAATATATTGATCCAAAACGACCTATTTTTTATAAATTTGGTGTTTTTTGCAGAGTTTTTGAAAGTACAAGAAAATTTAACGCAATAAAATTTTTACAGGATAGTTTCTTGCAGGTTTAGCATAACAATAACACAGGGGAGTATTTTGCATTTACCCCTCCCAAAATACACCCAAAAAGACCTTGGCCTGTCCTATTTTGGCTCGTCTTTTCCCTTGAACTGGTTCCGACTTCAGAGTTTTAAATATAAATAGTTAACTTTAATCCAACGTGCTTAGATATCTTGGGCATTATTAGTGTTTTTTTCTTTTTCTTCTAAGGGTATTCAAATACGAGTGAATAGCAAATTAACTCCCTGTGTTATTCTTAATAGGCAAATTAACTCCTTGTGATAAATAAAAGGGCAAAATACCTCCCTGTGATATTCTAAAAAGGGCAAAATACCTCCCTGTGATATTCTAAATAGGCAATTTAACTCCCTGTGATAAGAAAAATGGCAAGATACCTCCCTGTGTTTTTATAAAAGAAGCACATTGCCTCCCTCTAAATTGCTCATTAATTCATATCACAGGGAGTTAAATTGCTCATTATTCATTTCATAGGGAGGTAAATTGCCTATTTTTATATCACAAGGAGGTAAATTGCTCATTATTTCATTTCACAGGGAGTTAAATTGCCTATTTTTATTTTACAGGGAGGTAAATTGCCCATTAGACATATCACAGGGAGTTAACTTGCAAAAAACCCATTCAAATACTAGACTTAAATTAATCTCCACGAGGTGTGTCAGGAACATTATGTGAGAATTTCTTTCAGTACGAATTCGAACTTAATTCGTTACATTGTTCGAATATCTTCCACTAAACAAGTTCACATATTGGTTTTTAGGCATTATTAATTAGCAGCTGTTAAGTATTCATGATTGTATGTAACTCTCTATGTTAGTATTTTGTTACTGCAAATTAATTAACTTATTTGTTTAGTTGGCCAGCGTTTATTTTGTATTCACTATTGGATCGGCATACGCTATTAATATTATTATCAACAATCGCGTTCTCGACTTGTCACTGGATTTTTTTTTTGGTTTCCCAATGATTTAATCCCTTTCGAGGCGCGTCGGACACATAAAGTGGGAACCTCTCCCAATAGGGATTCGAACCTGAGTCCGCATCTTTGTAGTGACTAGTCCCTTCCACCAGACCAATCACCGTACATCTACACTACTCAGCATAAAAAAAATTAATTTATTTTCATTTTGTTATATGTTTAGGTATAAAACATATTGAAACTTTCGCAGGCATACACTCACATCGTATCCCACTCCAACGATTGGGGGGTCTAAAAAAATTGAGATTGAGTTTTCCCCGAAAATCGTCAAAATTAAATGTGATGAAAAAATTGAGCAAAAAAACTCCTGAAAATCATCAAATTAAATAAAATATTACAACTTATAATTAATCACTGACATGCAAATTATCCTAGATATATTTTGTGTGATTGCTCAGTCATGTCACAAATTAGTTATATAATGTTTTGGTACTTAATGCTTTCACTTGAGATACACATAATATGAATTAAATAAATCATCATATATATATGATGAAATGTAATAAAAATTAATGACGCGTTTATCTCGCTTTTTAGATAGTATTTTATATTTAATGTTTTCACTTAATCGAGATACACATAATATGAATTAAAAAAGTCATCGATCATATATATCCCTTCGTTTTAGATTAATTGACACATTTGACATTTTTACACAGATTAAGAAACTCAATAATTAGCTATTTTTATAAGATAAAATGTTAAAAAATATCATTTTAATGATTGTTTTAATTAATGTCATTGATTTTTGTGCACTCTATTTTATTGTGTAAGTCTAAAAGTAAGAAATGATAAAATTAGAAAAAATCTATTGAAAAATCAAATGTGACAAATAATTTGAAGTAACATGAGACTTTTGCAAATGTGCCGATTAATTTGAAACGGTGGGAGTAATGAAATATAATAATGAATCACAATTTATTATAATAATTTAAAGGCAGACTAGAACGACAGCCACGAATAAGACTTTATCCTCATCTGGATTGTATTATTTTCCCCACTTTCTTCTCAAAAGTAATAAAGGCCAAAGATCTGTATTATTTAGATAGTGTTAAAAATAAAATAAGCTGTTTAATATCATTATAAAGATATATATATAATCATATTAGTTTGTGAACAGCACCAAAATATTTATATATTGAAAGAAATAGTATTTATTAATTATAAAAAGGAATACAGTATTAAACTACATCTGAGAATATATTTTTATTAGAAATAATTAGAAATAATTAATAAGAAAGAACCACAGTGTTTGGCCGCGAGTGTAACGCGGCTAAACTACAGAGCGCGTGAGGAGAACGCTTCTCCAAAGATGAGAAAAAAGGGAAAGAAAAGTATTTTAAGAAAATTTCCTTCATTATTATCCCAATTAAATAGTTGCCCTCCTATAAAGGACTTTATCTCAAACGAAAAATACCAAAGCAAATCACTTTATTAATTTTAATACACGAACAGCAGAAACCAAAAAAAAAAAACTTTTTTTTGGGTGTTTTCTTGGAAGGGGTGTTTTATTTACAAAAAGGAAATAAAGTACGGGTTTCAAGAAATAACAGAGCACAATAGTCAAACCCAGAAAAATTCTTGTAGGGTTTTCTGTTTATTCTTCATAAAAATAGTCAGAAAGGGTTTGCAAAGAAGAAGAAGAAAAAGATGATGTCATCAATGGCTTCAATTTCGTCATCTTCTTCAGCTACTGTTAGAGTTGAGAAAGCAACGAGCGAATTCTTGATCGGACCCGATTGGACTATGAATATAGATATTTGTGATACAATCAATACAAATCAGATGTATGCATATATGGAATTATTTGTGTTTACATGTATGCACATGTTGTATTTGTGTTAGTTTTCTTGTTTCATGCAAAGTTGACTTATATATGTTATCTTCTGTTGGGGTTATTTGATTTTGGTTGTTTTTGTGGATATGGGTGTTTGTATATTGATGTGATTTTTATGCACATGAGTTGATTGTTGATTTATCCATCTTGCTTCCTTTGTGGTGGAAATTTGCATAAAGTAATTATTTTGGAATCTTAAATTAGGGGTATGAAAAACCTGTCTTGATTTAAGGTAATCGTGTCTATGGAATTATGGAAAACCAAGGAAGAAGGATAAAAGCTTAAAATATGGGGATTTTCTATTTAACTGAATTTCTATCATCAATTTCTCTGTTTTTCCATGCTCTTTTTCTTTTCTTTTTTTTTTCCTGAAAAAGAAAGAGAAGTGGAATTCAAGTAGACAATTAGCAATTTTTTTTGGTTGGTTGATGTATATTATTTCACCTCTTAGGCTGGCAAAAGATGTTGTGAAAGCTTTGAAGAAACGGTTGCAGCACAAGAACCCGAAAGTTCAATTACTTGCTTTAACGGTATTACTAGAAATATTATTTGTCTTTCATTTTATTCTTGTTCATTGCAGAACTTAATTTTATATGAAATCAGTCGATTTAAGTATAAAAGTTCATTTTGACTTCTACGTAAGTGCCAAATGTATAACATGAAACTAGCTCCCAAATGTTTGTTTATTTCCTGTTAAGTTGCTTCCATTTTCTTTTTATAGCTTCTAGAGACGATGGTCAAGAACTGTGGTGATTATGTACATTTCCAAATCGCAGAAAGAAGTATATTGCAGGACATGGTCAAGATCGTAAAGAAAAGGGTAAGTGTTCTTTACTTTACTATTGGGGATATTGGTAATGGATAAAATACTATATTTGATAACATAAGTTTGTAACATTTGGCTTCATGATTGATGTCTCATTGGGGAGGTTGAGGTTGTTATTACGAGTAGGGGTCGTATGAATGATAATGCTTTAGTTAATATTTGTTAGTTCAGTCGTAATTGATTGGAGAACAGAGTTAGTACATACTAAGGTACATACTAAGGTACTTCTCTACTATGTTGAGCTAGTTTTTCATGAAAGTAAAGTTTCAATTATTTTGTTTAATCACGTATTTTCTTGTTCATTTATTTCAACTGATACTAGTCCTTATGCAAATATGTTAATCTAACTAGAAGGTATTGTTTGAACTCTAAATGGAGTTGATAATTTGTATTTATTCAAAATATACTTTTTGAAAAGGTTGCTGTAAATTTGTTAACTCTTGAGGTAGAGATTTGTAAGCTAAGATATCAACTCCTTGATGTTTAATCTACTTGTTTGGATCATTTGACTCAGTGTGACCTTTTGCGATTATTTTGAGCTCTTTTAATGCATTATGAGTAATTGGATCTTGAGCTCTAAATCCATCCTTTAAATCACAATTCTTCAATCCAAATCCAACTTTCTTGGGTGCTCTTTCAGACAGATATGCATGTGAGGGATAAAGTACTAACTCTAATTGGATCATGGCACGAAGCATTTGGTGGATCACACGGAAGATATCCCCAATATTATATAGCTTACGAGGACTTGAGGGTAAATCTTCTTATCCTAATATTCTTTCGTATATTTGATCTGTAATTAATGTTAGCCTTTTCAAAGTGAGATTCTATAAAGCGTAATATTTTTTCATTGGTTTTTGCAGCGTTCTGGTGTAGAATTTCCTCGAGTTTCACCAGATGCTGTTCCAATATTTACACCACCAGTTACACATCCAATATCAAGACCTCCTCAACCAGGTTATGGAATGCCAAGTAGTTCTTCAACAAGGCTTGATGAAGCCATGGCAGCCGAAGAAAATCTAAGGTTTGAATTAAACTCAAGTAGTCAAGTCAAAATTTACGGCTTCACCCACTCAGAAAATCTAAGGTTTTTTTATTTCTATGAACTGGACTCTAATTTGTCTCCCATCTAATTCTTTATTATTGTAGTTTATCGAGCATAAATTCCATGCGTGAGGTTATGGATCTCTTGACTGATATGTTGCAAGCTGTTGATCCAAGTGATCGTTTGGTATGTGTAGTTTTCACTTTTTAGTACGATTTGTGATAAGAATTACTGGGAAAATTCCTATATATATGTATATATTTATGTTTTCCTTGTAGGCTATTAAGGATGAAGTGATAGTCGACCTTGTTGAGCAATGCCGTGGCAATCAAAGGAAGTTGATGGACATGTTGGCAACTACTGGGTTAGTCTTTCTTAATGTTTTCTTTTAATTAATCCACTTATTGAATCATTTTGAGATTTTGCCCATTCCATTTTTGCCTTTTTTCTTTGAATTTCTTTTTATTTCTAACTTGGGCCAATTTTGTGAGACAGGGATGAAGAACTTCTTTTTCAGGGCCTTGAGTTGAACGATAAACTACAAAGTGTTCTTGCAAAACACGATGCAATAGCTTCCGGTTCCCCACTACCACCTCAATTGACAAATTCCGAACCCGATGAATCCGAGAAACACAATCCTAGTCCCAAACCTGCTGAAGTCAGTGTACCCTATGCAGCAAACCCACCTGCACAAAAGGCCCCAATCGATGAAGAGGAAGACGACTTTGCACAGCTTGCTCGAAGGTTAAATCTCAAACACTTTTACATGTATTAAGTTTTTTGTGCATCCGTAGATATACTTGAGCTTATTTTCTCTGTTGAACGCAGACATTCAAAACCTCGGATCAATGCTTCTCAAAACACCAATGTGGGACCTATAGAAGGCCCATCAATCCCAGTCATGAGCAACGCACTAGTCCCGATTACTGTACCTGAACCAGTAAAAACAAAAGATCAAGATATCATAGACCTCCTAAGCATCACATTATCAACACCTACATCAACCGAACAAACTCCGACCTCCCCTAAGCATAGCCAGCCTCAGGGCCATATGCCTACGTTTACTGCCGAGGCTTATCCTACGAATCATAATTTGGCCTTCAACAATTACGTAGCTCCGTGGGCCCAGCCCCAGCCCCAGCCCCAGCCTCAGCCTCAGCCTCAGCCTCAGCCTCAATTTCCGCAGTACTCTGCATACCCTCCTCCACCATGGGCTGCGACTCCCGGCTATCTTAGCAATCCAAATCCTATGTCGAGACCTCCTCAGACGTATTTAACGCCCAGGCCCACATCTTCGTCTATGCCTAGACCTTTGCAACATGAGTCTATTAATGGACAAGGACAGGGGCAGGGACAGGTCAATTCCAGTTCAGCCAATGTGGGACAGAAGCCGTTTATTCCATCGTATAGATTATTTGAAGATCTTAATGTATTGGGTAATAATACTGATGGAAGATTTAAAGCAACGAGCAACTCGTCAAATAGCCTGTCGGGGTCTACTAATCAAAGTATGGTTGGAGGAAGAAAATGATCAGTGGAAACTGGTTTCAATGATTTGGTGTATGTCGTTTCGAGCTCTTTCATTATCTTCTAGTTTTTTGAAATTCCCAGGGTGTAGATATTAGATTGATTGATTTAATTACAGTCATTGCATTGTAGTTCGAACCAGAGGCGATAAATAAAGGGCTGCTTATATAGATAGATTTTGTGATTGGAAGCTTGGGTATTCCGTGGACTCCGCTGTTATGGTCTGTGTAGATATTATGTTTCCTTTAACTGAATTATGTAATGACGACTGCTATTAATCATTTTGTACTAGTCATCTGTGGTAAATTGGTGTATGACTGGAAGTATTGCTAATTTTGATGAATAGGGCAATAAGGATTATAGACTTCTCAATGAATTAATAAGATTATTTTTGCAAAAGTATTTCAAGATTAGAAATACGAATTTGCATCTACTCTTCAGGACAAAGCGGGTTTTGTTGTGTTTAAATAATCTGTTTCTTCAAAATTTTGTGATCCCATTGCAGGGGAAATTCTTATCCACATGTCGAATCCAAAGTAACTATAAGACAAGTGCAGTTTACTAAACACGAGGGCAAAAGTTACAAGCACTTGAGAATTTAGGGGCCTATTTGGATTTGGTTTGACTTAGTTTCGTTTGATTTTGATTTTAAAGGAATGGTTTAAGTAAATTCTTTCAACCACCATCTTGAATGGATTTGGATTGTATACAAATATGAGATTATTAGGTTTGAATATATAAGTTGAAAGTTAATATTTTCAAAACTCGTGACCAAATTTCATTTGAATTGATGTTGATCCAGTTTTGCAGAACCGCAAAACCTGGTGAAAACCAATCCAAATAGGCTATATGTGTTTGTATTCCTCGTCAAAAGAATCGACTCCATGCATTAGTAAAGCTTCTGTATCACTACAGATAATTCTCCCTCAAATGCTTGTTTCAACTGAAGCTGTAATGTTGCTCGTCTACAAAGAGCTTCTAGCTTCAATTTAGCATATATCATCACGCAACAAAACGCGTCAACTACCACGAAAACTATTACACAGCTCAGGTGAAGGGGTTCAATGAAGCAGGTCAACTAAAATTAAATTTATATAACCGAAGATAATTGAACTGTACAAATTGATTAAAAGGGTTAAGATTGTAAGAGTACAAAAGGAGGAGGGAAAACAAAGAAGCAGCACACTAAATAAAAGCAGAAAGAAAACATATTTACACCTTTCTTCACCTATAAACAGATTATTTGCCAAAGCCTCCACGGAATGAGTTGTTGAACCTTCTTATCTTTTCATTTCATAGTGGACCCAAAAGAGCAGGCTCAATTAATATATTATACACCTTCAAACAAAGAAACGGATTGTGTGTTGAAATGTCATCTGAACGCTGATTGAATTTTCAATGCTTCATGGAGATGATTGGAAGTGTTCTAATTAAGTTCATTTGGATGGAGAGACCTCATCAGCATAAATCGAAACACAAGCATCAGCAGCACCAGCAGCAAGCATTACTTGATAGGGATGGAAGTTAAGGCAGCTAACGGCTCCTATCTTCTGGGCCATAAAAGTGGGATAATACCGAATGGTGCCTAAAGGGTGACCTTCCAAATTGAAAAATTTAATAAGTTGCTTGGCCGAGCCACTTGCAATAAGTGGTGCATGCCGATGGACAGCTACAGCTGTAAGTGATCCTCTATGTGCATCAATTGCGAGGTATGCATCTTTTGTGAGTCTCATATCAATACAATGAATTTTTCCGGCTTTTGATGCACTGACTAACTGAAAATAACGAGAGAAAAAGAGTAATGAACATACATAAAACATTGATTGTAAACTTGATCTCATTTACAGTTGAACATATGGAAATAAACCAAAAATGTAACTAAATAAGGTAGGGGGATGTTTGGGAGATAGGATCACCTTTGCTGGTTCAAGACCAGGCTGGAAGCTAATCCCTACAATTCTTTCAACTTGTTGGGAAGGAGGTCGGGTTGCACAAACAAGCCTAAAAATTACAGGTAGAATAGGAAGTTACTAATAGAATACAAACAGAATGAACGGATCAATAGTGTTGAAACTTGAAATTGTTCATGGCTCCCTGTGCCCACTTATTGACAAATGAACTTTAACAGATAATAGATTCAAAATAAAAAATAAATAAATAAAAAAGTAGCAAGGCCATCAAAGCTTTTAATAAATGCTAGTTCACCCATATGAATGATCCGTTGCAATATTCTTGTTTCAATATTGGTAGAGACGTGTGCATTGGCAGATTCAAAATTCAGCATATATTCAAGAAACTATGTTCAGATGATCGGTAAAAAAAGAAAACATGAAATAAGTACAGAGCTAAAAAATGTCAAGAGTTTGGTCATAATAGGAAGCAAAACTCTTACATTTCTGGAGTGCGGATATCGTATAATCTGACATAGCCATCCACAAAACCAGCAGCAAATTGACCTCCATGAACTTGGGAAACAGCCTACATGATGCATGATAAAATTAATCGAACAAAACTTCATAACATTAGGTCAAGAGACAGTGAAAAGTATCCAAAAAACAACCAGGACGGCCTAGAGGCAGAATACATCAAAATCATATAAAGTTGTTTTAACCAACACCAGATATGCAAATCTGAATATAATTTATCAGCAAGGACTGATCGTGTGAGAAATTCGACGAGAAAGTGAGATCATAGTGGAGTGAGATTGCAAAGCAACTTTACAAGTTCAATTTCAGTTCCGTACAAAAGAATGTGAGAGACCACTGACCAATTATTTTGTCCATCAAATATTGAATCATCTCTCATGCAACATTCAATGCCAGAAACACATGAAAGAAACTATAGATGGACTTATCTTTTTATGCAACCAGAATGTCAATTGTTATGAACACGTGCCATTAACTTAAGAAGGATTGGAAAAAAAAGGACTCCAATGCTGAATTACAAGAATTACAGGTGTCAACATCATAGTTTAAATGGAAGCAATTACAAAAAGACTAGTACTAAGACCCCTTCAAGATGAGAAAATATCACATTGCACAAAAGAAATTCTGGACATACGAAAATAATAGAAATGTCCTGACAATTCACGTGAGAGGAAATTAAAATGCAGAAATATCCTAAAAGTTAAATATGTAACCTTTTACTGTAAAACAATAATCTAGTAGATTATTGAGTACAGTTAAAGTGAAAAAAACCCACCAATGCTGAGATGCTGGAATCTGATTCTAAGGGAATGGTGTTGACAAGTTGCTCTTTGTCCAGATCCCAAGCCATGATGGATGAAATCTCACCAGATGCAAACTAAGTATGGCAGCGCAAATGAGATGTATCAGAATACCGCAACAAATATAATAGCAAATAGGAAAAGGATGTGCCACTGGATTATGAAAATACACAAACATCATAGTAGAGTGGTGACATACAAGATATCCAGACTGCTGTTGCCAATCCACAACAGCATTTACACTGCGGACACCAGGTCTGTGTCCCTGAATCGAAGCAAAAGCAGTGACTAATTTCTGCTGTCCTCTTGAAGTGTAATCTCTCCAAATTCGGATGTTTCCATCATCTATTTTAATAATAGCAGAGTAGAATTCAGCTTCACTTAAATCAACAAATCTGTAAGTATTTGCAGTATAACTTGATAACTAGAGGTCAGAGGTTTACTTGATCCAACAAGAAGCAAGTTCTCGTCAAGCTCATTTACAAGACAAAGCTTAGAAACTCCTCTGTTGTCAGGGTAATCATGGTTATCGAAACTGTTAAGCTGAGTTGCTTCCTCATAATTCCACACCCTGACAAGATACACCAAAATATGTTAATACATTAAAAATGTCAAAGAAGTTCCAAAAAAACTAAATAGCCAGTTGGCCATATACCAGATGAAACCCTAACCAAGTCCAACTTTCAATGGGAGGATCTCGATAAAATTAGACTACTAATTGTATAGGAGTCACCAGCCAAAATAGTTTACAAATAAAGAATAAGAATTCATACAAGAGAAATGACATCTTTACTAAATACTAAACAAACTGAGAATCATCACATTAAACTTTGTTCTATTCACATGATCCAATGCCAAGTGACTTCGATCTCAGGGGGTTTTGAGAAGGGAATAACTAAAAGGCCCCTCTGCCTCATGAATGTAGTTCCAGGATGATATAAATAGATCAGTTTTTTTTCAGATACCAAAAAAGCTTTGGATAACTTATACTCAAATCTGTTGATATCAATAGTAATGCAATACTTTGTCGCATAATCCCTCATGCTTAATCTCAATCGTTACAAGTTGAAATTTATATTTGGGTTGTTCAAGCTAAGAAAGAGGAAGCAGAACAACAATTACTGCATGCCAATAAAAGAATCATATGTTTTGTGTCAATTGGACTAGTTCTTAAATCAAACATTCATAATTTTACTTTGCAGTCACAAAAAATATTACTAAAAGCAAACAATGCAACATGAGAAGCCACGGAAGAGTTGGGTTGACCATAATAAACAATTGATCACTCATTCATTCATATTGAAGCCTGCATAACATACTAAATTTGCTCACCTAATCCTTTCATTTTCATCTGAAGCAATCACAACAGGTGAGAACGGCTGCAACAAAGCAGTCTTGGTTCCAGTCTCAAATTTTGTATCCCAGCTGGCAATTTGATTCTTTTGCAGTTCACTCACAGCTGCCAACAGAAACAACAATGTAAGTAGCCTGTACCACAACGGCATCTGTGTGTGTTTTGGTGGTGGTTGGGGAGGGGGGGGGGGGGGGGGTTAACACTTACAGGAGTGTTGACATTTAACTATATGGTCCAGGGCCACTTTCTCCCTTTCTTCTCTTCTAGCAATAATATCTTCGCTATCGTCCATAGCAGTAAGAAGTGGCTTTGAAAAGTGACCACAACTCCAACTGTAAATTGTTGATTGTGGAAGAAAACTACGTTCTGAAACTCCAGCTGAACCTAAAAGTGGATCGGCTAGTCCTGAGTCTGGAGAATTCATCAGATGCGGCCTGAATTCCAAGGAGCAAACTCTCCGCATTCCCGTCAAGTAGCTTGGTCTAGGAGGACTAACGGGAGGGGTTCTAAATGCGAGTGGCAAACGGCCTCCTACAACAGTTACAGAAGAATAAAGGAATCTGATATATTTAAAAGAGAAATTAAACTACAAACAGTAAAGTATTTTAGCACAGCATTAAAGGTTGCGATCTTAAGACAATTTTACAAACAATTAACTCGGAATGAAGAGAGAAACCTGATTAATAAAAAATGCAACACGTTCCAAAATAGTCTTACCCCCATTTAATTCAAACCAAGATGATGAACGACCTAGTCCAGCAAGACTAGTGGCAGTTGTTGATTCACCAGGGCGTGATGAAGACTTGACAGATTTTGCAACCACTTGCTCAATACCAATAATGGATAATACTCGCCGTCCAAGTCTTGAAACACGTGGTGATGGATCCTTTGCCAGGGTACACATAGCTAACACACATTGTGAATACAGTGCATTATCCAGTGGCCTTCGTGTTGCATGGTTGATAACACCATGACTTACACAGTCATTCAATGCCCCAGAATCAGAATGCTGAGATGAATCATCAGAAAGAGGAGATCCATGCATTATTCCAGATGTAGCAAGAGGGCTACTGGTTGACACTCTCCCATCACGAGCCATTGTCTGGCTATCCACTCTTAATAGAGGAGCAACAGATGGCACTATACTTCCATGTGGCATGTAGTGGGTTGGAGTTGTATAGCCACTACCAGAACCCTTGACAACAAAAGATGGCAAGGAACAGAGAGAGTTGGATTGGGGTTTCGAGTATGCAATAGCAACTGACTTTAGGTGCTTGTTGTGGCCAAAGGCAAAACGGGACAAAGCTGCACAAAGGAACAAAGTCAATCCACAATTTCAGCTAATAAAATGATGTATTTCTCCAATATTCCATAGAAGGATATTGTGGTAAGGAAATTGTATAGGGGTAAGGACAAAACAATCAAGTAATACATACCCACAGCAACTTCAGCTCGCACAAGCGGGCTTCCATCAGAAACAGCAGTTAGAAGGGTCTTAATAATATCGGCTTCAGCCCTAATCTTTTCATCATCATAATCTTCATCTCCAAGACCATCTCTTGATGAGTCAAACCCAACATCAAGCAAAGTGCCTAGAGCAAAAATAGCTGCAGCCCGTACCTACGCAAATGTGCTTCCAAATAAGGGTGTATGTTGGTGGTAAGCATAGTTATAGAAAGCGCTCAAGGTGCGCGCCATTGCCCATGGCGAGGCGAGGCGAGCCCTCGTCGCCTCGCCTCGCCTCGCCATGCTTGTTACCAAAAGGCGCGCCCAAGGCCAGGCCTTGGACGCCATAGCCTCGCCTTGAGGCGCACCAAGGCGGGGCTTTTCGGGGGAAACGTTTTTTTTTTTTTTTAAATTGAAGTCAATAACTTAATTTGACTTCAATAAAATTCATATTTTGCAACAACACATTCTCTCTCCCCGATTTCTCTCTCTAAAAGGGTTGAAATTCAAAACCCTAACCCTAATCACTTGAATTCTATAATTATTGTTGATAATTTGATATATATTGAAAAATTCATATACATGCGCTTTATCCCCAAAAAGCCCGCGCTTTTCGCCTCGCCTAGCCTTGAGGCAAGGCTCGCCCTCGTCGCCTCGCCTCGCCTTGCGCCTCAAACAACTATGATGGTAAGTATGTAAACAGATAAGAACACGCACACTTACAAATGAACACATGCACACACACCCATATCTATACATATACATATACACATTTTATTTCTCTGTCCCATAATTCATTATCCTTTGGGACAGTTGACCAGTCAACTTGATTGAATTTGGAAAAAATATAACAAATAATATAACTAATTTATTTCACTAATAATTTGATAATATTATATAACACCATATTGATATTTTGTTTTAAAATGCCATATATGATTCAACTTCATAGTCATTCAAAAGATTAAAAAGTTCGACTCCGCACTGTAGGTAATGAAGAAAAAATTTTGGGGCCGAGGGAGTATTTAGGAAGAGACCAACCTCAGGTTGGGGCTCGGAAAGTAGAGGTGCAAGAATAGCATGGGAATCAGCCTGCAAACCTATCATCTGAGCCTCCAAGAAATCCTCCCACAATTTCCCAAGGCACAAGCAAATCCATTGAAGAAATAGAGGCTCAGTCTGGGCCTCATTCGGAGATGAGCCTTGTAGGTGCTTTAGGCACACATCTATGAGACCAACTTCAATGCAGGCTTCCTGACCGTGCCTGTTACCATCTACAATGACAGCCAAAACAAATGCAGCCATTGCACGTTGCTCTGGATAAGCTTCAACACTATCCAGAAACCTAATGAAATATGTGTGCCCGCGATCCTTCACAAGATCAACCTGGCAAGACTATGAACACAGGAAATGCTTTCAATATTTGAACAAACTTACAATTCAAAAGGAAATGGTTATCGCTAAAAGATGGGGTACATAAATACACGACGCACGCAGCATATATGTGCTTGTGTGCAGTTATAAGTAGGTGCTAGTAGTATAACAAATAGACTTGAAGATGAATAAAGAAATTGAAAGTAATGTCTTCAATAATATGGATCTATGAAAATGAAGTGCATCAACAATTCAGGTTATAGGTCCATTTTCTGCTGTGTTTTATGTGATTAACATTACAGAGGACGTGGTGGCTGGAACTATTCTGAAGCTGCAATAGTTTATGTAATCATTAGGTGTTTTTTTATGCAAGGAGATTACAGTAGCCTAATATGGATGGCAATTCATTTTTCACTTCTAAAGATCTATAGAAAAAGAAATAGCAGAAACCAAAAAAGTTCTAAATTTACCTTATCTAGGGCAAGGATTTTTGTCCAAATGAACACAAGAATTTGTTGAAGCTCTGGTGTGGTTGTTTGCAGAAGCTTCAAAACATAAGGAAATATTCCCACAGATAAGGCCTGAAAGGAGAACAAAAGCAGTATAAAAATATGTTGTGGCATGAAGCTGTATATTGATTAACTAACAGGATATCAACGAGTAATTAAGTATAAAGTACCAGATCCACAGCCCACGGACCCATATCCAAAAAACCGTCCTAGAAGCACCAGAGCACGAAATCTATGGCATTGACTAAGTAGAACCTAAAGCAAAAAAAGGGAAATGGGACAGATTTCAACAATTTGTAATAGATAAATGAGAAAGTATGATACAAAAAATAGCATTGGGTATGTGAAAATATAAAAACATTATCAGCAAACTCATTAAAAACAGGTTCAACTAATTGAACAGAACCTTTAAATAAACTTTCTTTGGTCAAGTAGCCGGGTGCATATTGGTGGCAACAAAGATATCACTGAAAACACTAGTTCTCAAAAACTGGTGTCACCAACAAATCATTATAGTATCATCAAGTAATTTTTTTCCCAACATGTCTTCCATTAAAAGCCACCTAAGATCAGAAAAGTTTATCTTTTTCATCTAAAGTCAGAAATTGCAACAATAACAAGTTCCCAGCAACTAGCCTTGGGTCTCCTTCGTGAACATCCTAACTATATCTATGTTCTACTGACACAAGTCAGAATGAGAGAACAAACTTCTATCAGAGAGTTAAAATGCTCAAAAATGATGACCAGAGAATAGAAAAATGTGGCATATGCTAAAAAGTTTATTTTGAGGCATTTACTTGCCCAAAACAAAAGTCACTTATCATCAGGACTGGGAACAATTAGCAAATTAAACTGCATCCAGATATCTCATTGTCCCTAATATTTAGAAAGTTACAAATTATGGCATCTTATTTGACTAAGAGCACATTCTGCGTCCCACCTGAAGAACAATTGGCAACTGCTCTGGTGGTTTTTTATAATCTGAACCATGATCAAGCCATAGTTCAAAAGCTGTTAACTGCTCTGTGAAAAATGGGCTGGGCTGCGGAAAAAAATCAAGAAAAAGTTACATTCAAGGTGGTATATTAACTTGCTTAAAATAAAATGTTCAGGCTACACTGTTACTTCCAATATAGGTCCTACATACAAAAAAAAAAAAAAAAAAAAAACAGATCATGGCTACCAGGAACTCGGCATTGGGATCCTCAACCAAAGTTGGAAGCTGAGAGAGGCAAATTTCAGCAGCCATGTCCCATGCATCCCTGCAGATCACGAACGAAAAATGAGAAGTGGATAGATGAATATCAACTCAGAAGAAGTACAGGAGTTTAGATTCACAAAGGAACATATATCAAGAAGTTACCACATATGATGCTGATGAGTGGGTGGCAACATTGGATATGAAATTGGTGAACAATTTGCAGAGCGCATGATCCTTTCAGCGAGCAAAAAGTTCCGGAACAGACTAGCAACTAAAAGATCTTGCCTGAACAACCGCTGGAACAAATCTGAGGAATTCAAATTTTAATTTTTCCTTTTCTTAAGTTTATCATTGAAACCTAAAAAAATAGCACAAACCGTGTAAATACAATTTACTTTCATTACCATGGGGAAGTACATTCCAGGCAATTGTGTCGGTCACTGCTGTAAAAATCCAGTTCAGCTCACCGAGAAGGGTTTTCCGGTCTGTTTGGCGGCCAGGAATTTGGTCTATCAGTGAATAATCCAAAGACTCGTGGAGAAGTGAACGAGTACAAAACCTGATTGAAAGGATTGACTTAATATAATGTAACAGCTGATAAAAACATAGAGCACTCAACAGAGTAGCACAATGAAAAAACGCAGGGGAGAGAGAGTGAGAGAGAGAAATAAAATGATTACATAAATAACACAAAAAGATAGGCACGTAATTAAACAGGGTAGCAAATTACTGTTGAACACGTTATGCTAGAATCCACCCAAAGCAATTAACCTAAGAAATAGTCAGAAGAAAGAAGGCAACACATAATATCAAATATGCAAAATAGGTGAGAATCATGGAGCACAACACAATCAATCGTGTAAAACATCTTTCTTACTGAGAGAAAATGCAAATAGCTTGAAAATCGACTAGAAAACTGAGAAAATATAGAAAGCGAACAACTTGTAACTTGCTTAAATTATAATCACATCATTAGAAATACTAGGGGGGAACAGGATTACGACAATTTATCTTCCAGGAAACTGAACAAACACTGAGATTTGGATTTTAGCGCAATCTGAAAGTATAAAGTTCTAAGCAGAAAACCAGTAATATTGCAAGGAATCATTCTAATTGAAATTAAATATATTTTCCATGTACGATGGACTGATTCTTTTCTCCACTTTTTCCTTTTCATATTACAACTCAGAGATTGAAATTCTGTGATAGCATGTTTGTGCCAGGCACCTGTGCGGCATTATGTAAACTATCAAGGACTGATGGCTAAATCTTTATCTATTAAAAAAAATTAGAAATTGAAACGGCATTCAATTGCAGAGACAGAGAGTTTTTAGATGTAGATCACCATCTTAATGCCATTTTTATGGGCGTTGTGAGGCAAGACGTAAATACATCAGCTGGAAATTCAACACTTTGAGGAAGTGTCTCATGAGCTTCACAGGATGCAAGCAAAATACAGTCCCTCGTGGAAGGTCCAGAACTTGAAGTACCATAATCCTGGAGCTGTGACAAAAACACAATAATTTAGAGCAAGTTACAATATCAGTTCGTACAAGCATTGTTTTTATTTGTAGCAATGTTGTTGGGTACCGCTATGAAAGCGTTGACAATCAATCCAGCGGCGGAGCAATCAAAAACATATATAGAGGGTGTCTGTAGCCAGGAGTCCAGATCAATGATAGGCAAAGGGATGTACTGCGTATAGCTCTACAAAATAGATAAGTGAGAAGGTTGCACCAACGGAAGGGATGAAAATGCACAGGAAAAGGAAGTATCAGAGAGGACCTTATTGTAAAGCCAAATTTCACCGTTAGGAGTTGGCTTTGGCACACCATGTCCATTGTAGTGAAAAAGAACTCTCTCAGATTTAGCATATTTCCGGCATGTAGTGCATAGTTTTTTTACTTCGTCAATTGTGGGATCTAATGAAATTTTGTACCTAGCCTGCACACGTGTCAAAGAAATATTAAGATATGCTCAATTATTCTTGCAGGTGTATTAAATAAACATCATGGCTTCATATTGGCAGTTTGAATACATCAATCTTTATAGAAAATATTAATAATCCAAGTGGAAGGAGGAAAAAAAGCATATTATTCAAACCTTGGGTTGCCATCTCTCATACTGTTGAGTCAAGGTTCTACCTATTGTTTCAATAGCTTTTTGAGGTGCCATTGAGAAGGGATCTACAAAAAGAAGGTGATGAAGGACATCAATAATAGGTATAATGTCAATATTCATAAATGCAAGCAGATATTTTTCAATGTCACAAAAGTGCAACCAACAAGAATTAATAAATATACCACCTAGGAATAAGTCAGGTGACTCCATTAAAGCCACTACATATTCATATACCTTCCATATCCCAGCTTATGTGTGATAAGTATTTCACAAACATCAGAATATTTTTACAGATTAAAGACAAGATATTGGCTAGATCAATCTTCACAAACAATATTTTTTAGTTTGCTTTTCAGCATGAACAACATCAGAATTTCGTAAAAATCATACATAACATCAGTAGTTCAGTACAAGAGCGAGGCACATCAACAGAATCTAAGATGAAACATAATGAAAGCCAACCAAAGTTTGAAGTAGACTTTCTCAGTTCATTACAAATGAATCAAGATTCAGCACATTCCTAAGTTTACCAATGTTAAGATTCGCCTATTGATGAAAAAAGTAGCATCCAAATACATTATGCATGATTGAGCAATTAGAGCTCTTGAGATGTCAAATACATAGTTTGACTTCTTCTTAACTAAACCAATCTACAAAGTGAAATGGAATATTAGAAATTCAAAAAGATTCTCATAATGCTTCTCTTGGTGCCACTTGAAAGAGACAGTAAACACAATTCTCCTGGCCTGTCCAACGTCAGGTAAATATTCATAAATGTGTAATAAGTCAATATTCATAAATGCAAGCAGATATTTTTCAATGTCACAAAAGTGCAACCAACAAGAATTAATAAATATACCACCTAGGAATAAGTCAGGTGACTCCATTGAAGCCACTACATCTTCATATACCTTCCATATCCCAGCTTATGTGTAATAAGTATTTCATAAAAATTAGCCAGCTAAACAGATTAAAGACATGATATTGGCTAGATCAATCTTCACAAACAATATTTTTTAGTTTGCTTTTCAGCATGAACAACATCAGAATTTCGTAAAAATCATACATAACATCAGTAGTTCAGTACAACAGCGAGGCACATCAACAGAATCTAAGATGAAACATAATGAAAGCCAACCAAAGTTTGAAGTAGACTTTCTCAGGTCATTAAAAATGAATCAAGATTCAGCACATTCCTAAGTTTACCAAGGTTAAGATTCGCCTATTGATGAAAAAAGTAGCATCCAAATACATTATGCATGATTGAGCAATTAGAGCTCTTGAGATGTCAAATACATAGTTTGACTTTTTCTTAACTAAACCAATCTACAAAGTGAAATGGAATATTAGAAATTCAAAAAGATTCTCATAATGCTTCTCTGGGTGCCACTTGAAAGAGACAGTAAACACAATTCTCCTGGCCTGCCTAGCGTCAGGTAAATATCATGAACCTCATCACATCGGCATAAGCTAGAAAATCTATGACATTGGAAACTAAACAAGAAGGCATAAAAACGACCACCACATGATATGGAAACACACAAAATTGCCATAGCAAATGATTGGCATAATCTTCCGCTGTTCCTCTGCACCAAAGCCTCCAACAGAAAACATCAATCTCTATAATTTGCTAGCACTTAACAGAAAACTGCTACACCCCCACCCCCAGGCCTAAAATAAATAGTAACACGTTCCTTCAAAAAAATAAAAAAAAAAATAAAAAGTAAAAGTGCAGGCCAAGACCGATACATAGAAAAAAATTACTGGAGTATATCTTTCGAGGTCTGCTACCACCTTTACAAGAAATAAGGAAGATGGAGTTGTTCTTTCTCCACTCCCCTTGAACAAGCCTACCGAAGAACTCCTTCACTATTATCAATTCCCAATCTTAGGTTTGCATACTAAAAAAGAGTGCAAAAGCAAACTACTCCAACAGGAGAGCTCAGCAAACTAGTCACCGGCCAAATTCTCACCAAAAATTCACCTTTTAATATATTACCATCAGGTACATTAGCAATAACAAAACACTAACTGAAACATATCTGCATTGCCATCAATTCTCCATATTATGCCCACCACACTCGTTAAGAAATCATGTTAGCTCTCTTGCATATGCACAAACAGAAAAGGTATATGATGGGCCGTGAAAATGTGGAAGAGTAAACCAGCCATTCTATAGTGCAAATACAATATAAAAATAAGGTTGAAAGATGAACAGATGGCGCCAAAAATCTGAAGTGGATACAGTATCGTCAAAAGTTCAGCAACAGCGTGAGAAGCTAAGTGGAAGCACAATCAAGCAGGCACAACAAACACATAACATAGTTACTGCAAAGAAATGAACAAATAAATGAAAGAAGTGAAGAACGATGATCATACCAATCCAGCATTCCATTCGGGCACAAGGAGATATCTTTATTACATCAGGTGGATCAACGCTGATATTTAAACACAAAACGAGAGCAACACATCCTGTCTTCATCTGCGATGAAGATGAAAATTAGAAGTCGACACAAAAGTTACACGAAATAAAATAAGTTTAGTTAAATAACCTCAGGGGAAGGAATGATGGACGGGAAAAATAAAGAAAAAAGATAAGCCAGACAGGGAAGAAATTTTTGGTTAAACTAGGGCTAAAATTGCAACAGATACAGAAATTATACAGGTAACACATTCTGAGCAACCAATTAATTTGACATATTTGAACACTCAAGCATTCAACACCACATTTGAGAGCAATGTGAACTATAAAGATTTTCATGTCCAGCACCGGAGGCGTACATATCCCAGTTGGTAAATAACTTTTGAACTACAACGATCTACGGACGCAAACTGGCAAAGCAAATATATAAATAACTAGGGTGAAATTACCAGATAGGCTCAAGGTGATTAAAGGTGGTGAAGGATTAAGTGAGGACTAGGGAGGAGGGTCGAGGACCTATTTGGGTGGGGGGGGGGGGGGGTGGGGGGGGGGGGGGGTGGGGGGGGGGGGGGGTGGGGGGGGGGGGGGGTGGGGGGGGGGGGGGGTGGGGGGGGGGGGGGGTGGGGGGGGGGGGGGGTGGGGGGGGGGGGGGGTGGGGGGGGGGGGGGGTGGGGGGGGGGGGGGGTGGGGGGGGGGGGGGGTGGGGGGGGGGGGGGGTGGGGGGGGGGGGGGGTGGGGGGGGGGGGGGGTGGGGGGGGGGGGGGGTGGGGGGGGGGGGGGGTGGGGGGGGGGGGGGGTGGGGGGGGGGGGGGGTGGGGGGGGGGGGGGGTGGGGGGGGGGGGGGGTGGGGGGGGGGGGGGGTGGGGGGGGGGGGGGGTGGGGGGGGGGGGGGGTGGGGGGGGGGGGGGGTGGGGGGGGGGGGGGGTGGGGGGGGGGGGGGGTGGGGGGGGGGGGGGGTGGGGGGGGGGGGGGGTGGGGGGGGGGGGGGGTGGGGGGGGGGGGGGGTGGGGGGGGGGGGGGGTTCAGATTATAAAAAACCACCAGAGCAGTTGCCAATTGTTCTTCAGGTGGGACGCAGAATGTGCTCTTAGTCAAATAAGATGCCATAATTTGTAACTTTCTAAATATTAGGGACAATGAGATATCTGGATGCAGTTTAATTTGCTAATTGTTCCCAGTCCTGATGATAAGTGACTTTTGTTTTGGGCAAGTAAATGCCTCAAAATAAACTTTTTAGCATATGCCACATTTTTCTATTCTCTGGTCATCATTTTTGAGCATTTTAACTCTCTGATAGAAGTTTGTTCTCTCATTCTGACTTGTGTCAGTAGAACATAGATATAGTTAGGATGTTCACGAAGGAGACCCAAGGCTAGTTGCTGGGAACTTGTTATTGTTGCAATTTCTGACTTTAGATGAAAAAGATAAACTTTTCTGATCTTAGGTGGCTTTTAATGGAAGACATGTTGGGAAAAAAAATTACTTGATGATACTATAATGATTTGTTGGTGACACCAGTTTTTGAGAACTAGTGTTTTCAGTGATATCTTTGTTGCCACCAATATGCACCCGGCTACTTGACCAAAGAAAGTTTATTTAAAGGTTCTGTTCAATTAGTTGAACCTGTTTTTAATGAGTTTGCTGATAATGTTTTTATATTTTCACATACCCAATGCTATTTTTTGTATCATACTTTCTCATTTATCTATTACAAATTGTTGAAATCTGTCCCATTTCCCTTTTTTTGCTTTAGGTTCTACTTAGTCAATGCCATAGATTTCGTGCTCTGGTGCTTCTAGGACGGTTTTTGGATATGGGTCCGTGGGCTGTGGATCTGGTACTTTATACTTAATTACTCGTTGATATCCTGTTAGTTAATCAATATACAGCTTCATGCCACAACATATTTTTATACTGCTTTTGTTCTCCTTTCAGGCCTTATCTGTGGGAATATTTCCTTATGTTTTGAAGCTTCTGCAAACAACCACACCAGAGCTTCAACAAATTCTTGTGTTCATTTGGACAAAAATCCTTGCCCTAGATAAGGTAAATTTAGAACTTTTTTGGTTTCTGCTATTTCTTTTTCTATAGATCTTTAGAAGTGAAAAATGAATTGCCATCCATATTAGGCTACTGTAATCTCCTTGCATAAAAAAACACCTAATGATTACATAAACTATTGCAGCTTCAGAATAGTTCCAGCCACCACGTCCTCTGTAATGTTAATCACATAAAACACAGCAGAAAATGGACCTATAACCTGAATTGTTGATGCACTTCATTTTCATAGATCCATATTATTGAAGACATTACTTTCAATTTCTTTATTCATCTTCAAGTCTATTTGTTATACTACTAGCACCTACTTATAACTGCACACAAGCACATATATGCTGCGTGCGTCGTGTATTTATGTACCCCATCTTTTAGCGATAACCATTTCCTTTTGAATTGTAAGTTTGTTCAAATATTGAAAGCATTTCCTGTGTTCATAGTCTTGCCAGGTTGATCTTGTGAAGGATCGCGGGCACACATATTTCATTAGGTTTCTGGATAGTGTTGAAGCTTATCCAGAGCAACGTGCAATGGCTGCATTTGTTTTGGCTGTCATTGTAGATGGTAACAGGCACGGTCAGGAAGCCTGCATTGAAGTTGGTCTCATAGATGTGTGCCTAAAGCACCTACAAGGCTCATCTCCGAATGAGGCCCAGACTGAGCCTCTATTTCTTCAATGCATTTTCTTGTGCCTTGGGTAATTGTGGGAGGATTTCCTGGAGGCTCAGATGATAGGTTTGCAGGCTGATCCGATTGCTATTCTTGCACCTCTGCTTTCCGAGCCCCAACCTGAGGTTGGTCTCTTCCTAAATACTCCCCTCGGCCCCAAAATTTTTTCTTCATTACCTACAGTGCGGAGTCGAACTTTTTAATCTTTTGAATGACTATGAAGTTGAATCATATATGGCATTTTAAAACAAAATATCACTATGGTGTTATATAATATTATCAAATTATTAGTGAAATAAATTAGTTATATTATTTGTTATATTTTTTCCAAATTCAATCAAGTTGACTGGTCAACTGTCCCAAAGGATAATGAATTATGGGACAGAGAAATAAAATGTGTATATGTATATGTATAAATATGGGTGTGTGTGCATGTGTTCATTTGTAAGTATGCGTGTTCTTTTCTGTTTACACACTTACCATCATAGTTGTTTGAGGCGCAAGGCGAGGCGAGGCGACGAGGGCGAGCCTTGCCTCAAGGCGAGGCGAGGCGAAAAGCGCGGGCTTTTTGGGGATAAAGCGCATGTATATGAATTTTTCAATATATATCAAATTATCAACAATAATTATAGAATTCAAGTGATTAGGGTTAGGGTTTTGAATTTCAACCCTTTTAGAGAGAGAAATCGGGGAGAGAGAATGTGTTGTTGCAAAATATGAATTTTATTGAAGTCAAATTAAGTTATTGACTTCAATTTTAAAAAAAAAAAAACGTTTCCCCCGAAAAGCCCCGCCTTGGTGCGCCTCAAGGCGAGGCTATGGCGTCCAAGGCCTGGCCTTGGGCGCGCCTTTTGGTAACAAGCATGGCGAGGCGAGGCGAGGCGACGAGGGCTCGCCTCGCCTCGCCATGGGCAATGGCGCGCACCTTGAGCGCTTTCTATAACTATGCTTACCATCAACATACACACTTATTTGGAAGCACATTTGCGTAGGTACGGGCTGCAGCTATTTTTGCTCTAGGCACTTTGCTTGATGTTGGGTTTGACTCATCAAGAGATGGTCTTGGAGATGAAGATTATGATGATGAAAAGATTAGGGCTGAAGCCGATATTATTAAGACCCTTCTAACTGCTGTTTCTGATGGAAGCCCGCTTGTGCGAGCTGAAGTTGCTGTGGGTATGTATTACTTGATTGTTTTGTCCTTACCCCTATACAATTTCCTTACCACAATATCCTTCTATGGAATATTGGAGAAATACATCATTTTATTAGCTGAAATTGTGGATTGACTTTGTTCCTTTGTGCAGCTTTGTCCCGTTTTGCCTTTGGCCACAACAAGCACCTAAAGTCAGTTGCTATTGCATACTCGAAACCCCAATCCAACTCTCTCTGTTCCTTGCCATCTTTTGTTGTCAAGGGTTCTGGTAGTGGCTATACAACTCCAACCCACTACATGCCACATGGAAGTATAGTGCCATCTGTTGCTCCTCTATTAAGAGTGGATAGCCAGACAATGGCTCGTGATGGGAGAGTGTCAACCAGTAGCCCTCTTGCTACATCTGGAATAATGCATGGATCTCCTCTTTCTGATGATTCATCTCAGCATTCTGATTCTGGGGCATTGAATGACTGTGTAAGTCATGGTGTTATCAACCATGCAACACGAAGGCCACTGGATAATGCACTGTATTCACAATGTGTGTTAGCTATGTGTACCCTGGCAAAGGATCCATCACCACGTGTTTCAAGACTTGGACGGCGAGTATTATCCATTATTGGTATTGAGCAAGTGGTTGCAAAATCTGTCAAGTCTTCATCACGCCCTGGTGAATCAACAACTGCCACTAGTCTTGCTGGACTAGGTCGTTCATCATCTTGGTTTGAATTAAATGGGGGTAAGACTATTTTGGAACGTGTTGCATTTTTTATTAATCAGGTTTCTCTCTTCATTCCGAGTTAATTGTTTGTAAAATTGTCTTAAGATCGCAACCTTTAATGCTGTGCTAAAATACTTTACTGTTTGTAGTTTAATTTCTCTTTTAAATATATCAGATTCCTTTATTCTTCTGTAACTGTTGTAGGAGGCCGTTTGCCACTCGCATTTAGAACCCCTCCCGTTAGTCCTCCTAGACCAAGCTACTTGACGGGAATGCGGAGAGTTTGCTCCTTGGAATTCAGGCCGCATCTGATGAATTCTCCAGACTCAGGACTAGCCGATCCACTTTTAGGTTCAGCTGGAGTTTCAGAACGTAGTTTTCTTCCACAATCAACAATTTACAGTTGGAGTTGTGGTCACTTTTCAAAGCCACTTCTTACTGCTATGGACGATAGCGAAGATATTATTGCTAGAAGAGAAGAAAGGGAGAAAGTGGCCCTGGACCATATAGTTAAATGTCAACACTCCTGTAAGTGTTAACCACCCCCCCCCCCCTCCCCAACCACCACCAAAACACACACAGATGCCGTTGTGGTACAGGCTACTTACATTGTTGTTTCTGTTGGCAGCTGTGAGTGAACTGCAAAAGAATCAAATTGCCAGCTGGGATACAAAATTTGAGACTGGAACCAAGACTGCTTTGTTGCAGCCGTTCTCACCTGTTGTGATTGCTTCAGATGAAAATGAAAGGATTAGGTGAGCAAATTTAGTATGTTATGCAGGCTTCAATATGAATGAATGAGTGATCAATTGTTTATTATGGTCAACCCAACTCTTCCGTGGCTTCTCATGTTGCATTGTTTGCTTTTAGTAATATTTTTTGTGACTGCAAAGTAAAATTATGAATGTTTGATTTAAGAACTAGTCCAATTGACACAAAACATATGATTCTTTTATTGGCATGCAGTAATTGTTGTTCTGCTTCCTCTTTCTTAGCTTGAACAACCCAAATATAAATTTCAACTTGTAACGATTGAGATTAAGCATGAGGGATTATGCGACAAAGTATTGCATTACTATTGATATCAACAGATTTGAGTATAAGTTATCCAAAGCTTTTTTGGTATCTGAAAAAAAACTGATCTATTTATATCATCCTGGAACTACATTCATGAGGCAGAGGGGCCTTTTAGTTATTCCCTTCTCAAAACCCCCTGAGATCGAAGTCACTTGGCATTGGATCATGTGAATAGAACAAAGTTTAATGTGATGATTCTCAGTTTGTTTAGTATTTAGTAAAGATGTCATTTCTCTTGTATGAATTCTTATTCTTTATTTGTAAACTATTTTGGCTGGTGACTCCTATACAATTAGTAGTCTAATTTTATCGAGATCCTCCCATTGAAAGTTGGACTTGGTTAGGGTTTCATCTGGTATATGGCCAACTGGCTATTTAGTTTTTTTGGAACTTCTTTGACATTTTTAATGTATTAACATATTTTGGTGTATCTTGTCAGGGTGTGGAATTATGAGGAAGCAACTCAGCTTAACAGTTTCGATAACCATGATTACCCTGACAACAGAGGAGTTTCTAAGCTTTGTCTTGTAAATGAGCTTGACGAGAACTTGCTTCTTGTTGGATCAAGTAAACCTCTGACCTCTAGTTATCAAGTTATACTGCAAATACTTACAGATTTGTTGATTTAAGTGAAGCTGAATTCTACTCTGCTATTATTAAAATAGATGATGGAAACATCCGAATTTGGAGAGATTACACTTCAAGAGGACAGCAGAAATTAGTCACTGCTTTTGCTTCGATTCAGGGACACAGACCTGGTGTCCGCAGTGTAAATGCTGTTGTGGATTGGCAACAGCAGTCTGGATATCTTGTATGTCACCACTCTACTATGATGTTTGTGTATTTTCATAATCCAGTGGCACATCCTTTTCCTATTTGCTATTATATTTGTTGCGGTATTCTGATACATCTCATTTGCGCTGCCATACTTAGTTTGCATCTGGTGAGATTTCATCCATCATGGCTTGGGATCTGGACAAAGAGCAACTTGTCAACACCATTCCCTTAGAATCAGATTCCAGCATCTCAGCATTGGTGGGTTTTTTTCACTTTAACTGTACTCAATAATCTACTAGATTATTGTTTTACAGTAAAAGGTTACATATTTAACTTTTAGGATATTTCTGCATTTTAATTTCCTCTCACGTGAATTGTCAGGACATTTCTATTATTTTCGTATGTCCAGAATTTCTTTTGTGCAATGTGATATTTTCTCATCTTGAAGGGGTCTTAGTACTAGTCTTTTTGTAATTGCTTCCATTTAAACTATGATGTTGACACCTGTAATTCTTGTAATTCAGCATTGGAGTCCTTTTTTTTCCAATCCTTCTTAAGTTAATGGCACGTGTTCATAACAATTGACATTCTGGTTGCATAAAAAGATAAGTCCATCTATAGTTTCTTTCATGTGTTTCTGGCATTGAATGTTGCATGAGAGATGATTCAATATTTGATGGACAAAATAATTGGTCAGTGGTCTCTCACATTCTTTTGTACGGAACTGAAATTGAACTTGTAAAGTTGCTTTGCAATCTCACTCCACTATGATCTCACTTTCTCGTCGAATTTCTCACACGATCAGTCCTTGCTGATAAATTATATTCAGATTTGCATATCTGGTGTTGGTTAAAACAACTTTATATGATTTTGATGTATTCTGCCTCTAGGCCGTCCTGGTTGTTTTTTGGATACTTTTCACTGTCTCTTGACCTAATGTTATGAAGTTTTGTTCGATTAATTTTATCATGCATCATGTAGGCTGTTTCCCAAGTTCATGGAGGTCAATTTGCTGCTGGTTTTGTGGATGGCTATGTCAGATTATACGATATCCGCACTCCAGAAATGTAAGAGTTTTGCTTCCTATTATGACCAAACTCTTGACATTTTTTAGCTCTGTACTTATTTCATGTTTTCTTTTTTTACCGATCATCTGAACATAGTTTCTTGAATATATGCTGAATTTTGAATCTGCCAATGCACACGTCTCTACCAATATTGAAACAAGAATATTGCAACGGATCATTCATATGGGTGAACTAGCATTTATTAAAAGCTTTGATGGCCTTGCTACTTTTTTATTTATTTATTTTTTATTTTGAATCTATTATCTGTTAAAGTTCATTTGTCAATAAGTGGGCACAGGGAGCCATGAACAATTTCAAGTTTCAACACTATTGATCCGTTCATTCTGTTTGTATTCTATTAGTAACTTCCTATTCTACCTGTAATTTTTAGGCTTGTTTGTGCAACCCGACCTCCTTCCCAACAAGTTGAAAGAATTGTAGGGATTAGCTTCCAGCCTGGTCTTGAACCAGCAAAGGTGATCCTATCTCCCAAACATCCCCCTACCTTATTTAGTTACATTTTTGGTTTATTTCCATATGTTCAACTGTAAATGAGATCAAGTTTACAATCAATGTTTTATGTATGTTCATTACTCTTTTTCTCTCGTTATTTTCAGTTAGTCAGTGCATCAAAAGCCGGAAAAATTCGTTGTATTGATATGAGACTCACAAAAGATGCATACCTCGCAATTGATGCACATAGAGGATCACTTACAGCTGTAGCTGTCCATCGGCATGCACCACTTATTGCAAGTGGCTCGGCCAAGCAACTTATTAAATTTTTCAATTTGGAAGGTCACCCTTTAGGCACCATTCGGTATTATCCCACTTTTATGGCCCAGAAGATAGGAGCCGTTAGCTGCCTTAACTTCCATCCCTATCAAGTAATGCTTGCTGCTGGTGCTGCTGATGCTTGTGTTTCGATTTATGCTGATGAGGTCTCTCCATCCAAATGAACTTAATTAGAACACTTCCAATCATCTCCATGAAGCATTGAAAATTCAATCAGCGTTCAGATGACATTTCAACACACAATCCGTTTCTTTGTTTGAAGGTGTATAATATATTAATTGAGCCTGCTCTTTTGGGTCCACTATGAAATGAAAAGATAAGAAGATTCAACAACTCATTCCGTGGAGGCTTTGGCAAATAATCTGTTTATAGGTGAAGAAAGGTGTAAATATGTTTTCTTTCTGCTTTTATTTAGTGTGCTGCTTCTTTGTTTTCCCTCCTCCTTTTGTACTCTTACAATCTTAACCCTTTTAATCAATTTGTACAGTTCAATTATCTTCGGTTATATAAATTTAATTTTAGTTGACCTGCTTCATTGAACCCCTTCACCTGAGCTGTGTAATAGTTTTCGTGGTAGTTGATGCGTTTTGTTGCGTGATGATATATGCTAAATTGAAGCTAGAAGCTCTTTGTAGACGAGCAACATTACAGCTTCAGTTGAAACAAGCATTTGAGGGAGAATTATCTGTAGTGATACAGAAGCTTTACTAATGCATGGAGTCGATTCTTTTGACGAGGAATACAAACACATATAGCCTATTTGGATTGGTTTTCACCAGGTTTTGCGGTTCTGCAAAACTGGATCAACATCAATTCAAATGAAATTTGGTCATGAGTTTTGAAAATATTAACTTTCAACTTATATATTCAAACCTAATAATCTCATATTTGTATACAATCCAAATCCATTCAAGATGGTGGTTGAAAGAATTTACTTAAACCATTCCTTTAAAATCAAAATCAAACGAAACTAAGTCAAACCAAATCCAAATAGGCCCCTAAATTCTCAAGTGCTTGTAACTTTTGCCCTCGTGTTTAGTAAACTGCACTTGTCTTATAGTTACTTTGGATTCGACATGTGGATAAGAATTTCCCCTGCAATGGGATCACAAAATTTTGAAGAAACAGATTATTTAAACACAACAAAACCCGCTTTGTCCTGAAGAGTAGATGCAAATTCGTATTTCTAATCTTGAAATACTTTTGCAAAAATAATCTTATTAATTCATTGAGAAGTCTATAATCCTTATTGCCCTATTCATCAAAATTAGCAATACTTCCAGTCATACACCAATTTACCACAGATGACTAGTACAAAATGATTAATAGCAGTCGTCATTACATAATTCAGTTAAAGGAAACATAATATCTACACAGACCATAACAGCGGAGTCCACGGAATACCCAAGCTTCCAATCACAAAATCTATCTATATAAGCAGCCCTTTATTTATCGCCTCTGGTTCGAACTACAATGCAATGACTGTAATTAAATCAATCAATCTAATATCTACACCCTGGGAATTTCAAAAAACTAGAAGATAATGAAAGAGCTCGAAACGACATACACCAAATCATTGAAACCAGTTTCCACTGATCATTTTCTTCCTCCAACCATACTTTGATTAGTAGACCCCGACAGGCTATTTGACGAGTTGCTCGTTGCTTTAAATCTTCCATCAGTATTATTACCCAATACATTAAGATCTTCAAATAATCTATACGATGGAATAAACGGCTTCTGTCCCACATTGGCTGAACTGGAATTGACCTGTCCCTGCCCCTGTCCTTGTCCATTAATAGACTCATGTTGCAAAGGTCTAGGCATAGACGAAGATGTGGGCCTGGGCGTTAAATACGTCTGAGGAGGTCTCGACATAGGATTTGGATTGCTAAGATAGCCGGGAGTCGCAGCCCATGGTGGAGGAGGGTATGCAGAGTACTGCGGAAATTGAGGCTGAGGCTGAGGCTGAGGCTGAGGCTGGGGCTGGGGCTGGGCCCACGGAGCTACGTAATTGTTGAAGGCCAAATTATGATTCGTAGGATAAGCCTCGGCAGTAAACGTAGGCATATGGCCCTGAGGCTGGCTATGCTTAGGGGAGGTCGGAGTTTGTTCGGTTGATGTAGGTGTTGATAATGTGATGCTTAGGAGGTCTATGATATCTTGATCTTTTGTTTTTACTGGTTCAGGTACAGTAATCGGGACTAGTGCGTTGCTCATGACTGGGAATGATGGGCCTTCTATAGGTCCCACATTGGTGTTTTGAGAAGCATTGATCCGAGGTTTTGAATGTCTGCGTTCAACAGAGAAAATAAGCTCAAGTATATCTACGGATGCACAAAAAACTTAATACATGTAAAAGTGTTTGAGATTTAACCTTCGAGCAAGCTGTGCAAAGTCGTCTTCCTCTTCATCGATTGGGGCCTTTTGTGCAGGTGGGTTTGCTGCATAGGGTACACTGACTTCAGCAGGTTTGGGACTAGGATTGTGTTTCTCGGATTCATCGGGTTCGGAATTTGTCAATTGAGGTGGTAGTGGGGAACCGGAAGCTATTGCATCGTGTTTTGCAAGAACACTTTGTAGTTTATCGTTCAACTCAAGGCCCTGAAAAAGAAGTTCTTCATCCCTGTCTCACAAAATTGGCCCAAGTTAGAAATAAAAAGAAATTCAAAGAAAAAAGGCAAAAATGGAATGGGCAAAATCTCAAAATGATTCAATAAGTGGATTAATTAAAAGAAAACATTAAGAAAGACTAACCCAGTAGTTGCCAACATGTCCATCAACTTCCTTTGATTGCCACGGCATTGCTCAACAAGGTCGACTATCACTTCATCCTTAATAGCCTACAAGGAAAACATAAATATATACATATATATAGGAATTTTCCCAGTAATTCTTATCACAAATCGTACTAAAAAGTGAAAACTACACATACCAAACGATCACTTGGATCAACAGCTTGCAACATATCAGTCAAGAGATCCATAACCTCACGCATGGAATTTATGCTCGATAAACTACAATAATAAAGAATTAGATGGGAGACAAATTAGAGTCCAGTTCATAGAAATAAAAAAACCTTAGATTTTCTGAGTGGGTGAAGCCGTAAATTTTGACTTGACTACTTGAGTTTAATTCAAACCTTAGATTTTCTTCGGCTGCCATGGCTTCATCAAGCCTTGTTGAAGAACTACTTGGCATTCCATAACCTGGTTGAGGAGGTCTTGATATTGGATGTGTAACTGGTGGTGTAAATATTGGAACAGCATCTGGTGAAACTCGAGGAAATTCTACACCAGAACGCTGCAAAAACCAATGAAAAAATATTACGCTTTATAGAATCTCACTTTGAAAAGGCTAACATTAATTACAGATCAAATATACGAAAGAATATTAGGATAAGAAGATTTACCCTCAAGTCCTCGTAAGCTATATAATATTGGGGATATCTTCCGTGTGATCCACCAAATGCTTCGTGCCATGATCCAATTAGAGTTAGTACTTTATCCCTCACATGCATATCTGTCTGAAAGAGCACCCAAGAAAGTTGGATTTGGATTGAAGAATTGTGATTTAAAGGATGGATTTAGAGCTCAAGATCCAATTACTCATAATGCATTAAAAGAGCTCAAAATAATCGCAAAAGGTCACACTGAGTCAAATGATCCAAACAAGTAGATTAAACATCAAGGAGTTGATATCTTAGCTTACAAATCTCTACCTCAAGAGTTAACAAATTTACAGCAACCTTTTCAAAAAGTATATTTTGAATAAATACAAATTATCAACTCCATTTAGAGTTCAAACAATACCTTCTAGTTAGATTAACATATTTGCATAAGGACTAGTATCAGTTGAAATAAATGAACAAGAAAATACGTGATTAAACAAAATAATTGAAACTTTACTTTCATGAAAAACTAGCTCAACATAGTAGAGAAGTACCTTAGTATGTACCTTAGTATGTACTAACTCTGTTCTCCAATCAATTACGACTGAACTAACAAATATTAACTAAAGCATTATCATTCATACGACCCCTACTCGTAATAACAACCTCAACCTCCCCAATGAGACATCAATCATGAAGCCAAATGTTACAAACTTATGTTATCAAATATAGTATTTTATCCATTACCAATATCCCCAATAGTAAAGTAAAGAACACTTACCCTTTTCTTTACGATCTTGACCATGTCCTGCAATATACTTCTTTCTGCGATTTGGAAATGCACATAATCACCACAGTTCTTGACCATCGTCTCCAGAAGCTATAAAAAGAAAAAGGGAGCAACTTAACAGGAAATAAACAAACATTTGGGAGCTAGTTTCATGTTATTCATTTGGCACTTACGTAGAAGTCAAAATGATCTTTTATACTTAAATCGACTGATTTCATATAAAATTAAGTTCTGCAATGAACAAGAATAAAATGAAAGACAAATAATATTTCTAGTAATACCGTTAAAGCAAGTAATTGAACTTTCGGGTTCTTGTGCTGCAACCGTTTCTTCAAAGCTTTCACAACATCTTTTGCCAGCCTAAGAGGTGAAATAATATACATCAACCAACCAAAAAAAATTGCTAATTGTCTACTTGAATTCCACTTCTCTTTCTTTTTCAGGAAAAAAAAAAGAAAAGAAAAAGAGCATGGAAAAACAGAGAAATTGATGATAGAAATTCAGTTAAATAGAAAATCCCCATATTTTAAGCTTTTATCCTTCTTCCTTGGTTTTCCATAATTCCATAGACACGATTACCTTAAATCAAGACAGGTTTTTCATACCCCTAATTTAAGATTCCAAAATAATTACTTTATGCAAATTTCCACCACAAAGGAAGCAAGATGGATAAATCAACAATCAACTCATGTGCATAAAAATCACATCAATATACAAACACCCATATCCACAAAAACAACCAAAATCAAATAACCCCAACAGAAGATAACATATATAAGTCAACTTTGCATGAAACAAGAAAACTAACACAAATACAACATGTGCATACATGTAAACACAAATAATTCCATATATGCATACATCTGATTTGTATTGATTGTATCACAAATATCTATATTCATAGTCCAATCGGGTCCGATCAAGAATTCGCTCGTTGCTTTCTCAACTCTAACAGTAGCTGAAGAAGATGACGAAATTGAAGCCATTGATGACATCATCTTTTTCTTCTTCTTCTTTGCAAACCCTTTCTGACTATTTTTATGAAGAATAAACAGAAAACCCAACAAGAATTTTTCTGGGTTTGACTATTGTGCTCTGTTATTTCTTGAAACCCGTACTTTATTTCCTTTTTGTAAATAAAACACCCCTTCCAAGAAAACACCCAAAAAAAAGTTTTTTTTTTTTTGGTTTCTGCTGTTCGTGTATTAAAATTAATAAAGTGATTTGCTTTGGTATTTTTCGTTTGAGATAAAGTCCTTTATAGGAGGGCAACTATTTAATTGGGATAATAATGAAGGAAATTTTCTTAAAATACTTTTCTTTCCCTTTTTTCTCATCTTTGGAGAAGCGTTCTCCTCACGCGCTCTGTAGTTTAGCCGCGTTACACTCGCGGCCAAACACTGTGGTTCTTTCTTATTAATTATTTCTAATTATTTCTAATAAAAATATATTCTCAGATGTAGTTTAATACTGTATTCCTTTTTATAATTAATAAATACTATTTCTTTCAATATATAAATATTTTGGTGCTGTTCACAAACTAATATGATTATATATATATCTTTATAATGATATTAAACAGCTTATTTTATTTTTAACACTATCTAAATAATACAGATCTTTGGCCTTTATTACTTTTGAGAAGAAAGTGGGGAAAATAATACAATCCAGATGAGGATAAAGTCTTATTCGTGGCTGTCGTTCTAGTCTGCCTTTAAATTATTATAATAAATTGTGATTCATTATTATATTTCATTACTCCCACCGTTTCAAATTAATCGGCACATTTGCAAAAGTCTCATGTTACTTCAAATTATTTGTCACATTTGATTTTTCAATAGATTTTTTCTAATTTTATCATTTCTTACTTTTAGACTTACACAATAAAATAGAGTGCACAAAAATCAATGACATTAATTAAAACAATCATTAAAATGATATTTTTTAACATTTTATCTTATAAAAATAGCTAATTATTGAGTTTCTTAATCTGTGTAAAAATGTCAAATGTGTCAATTAATCTAAAACGAAGGGATATATATGATCGATGACTTTTTTAATTCATATTATGTGTATCTCGATTAAGTGAAAACATTAAATATAAAATACTATCTAAAAAGCGAGATAAACGCGTCATTAATTTTTATTACATTTCATCATATATATATGATGATTTATTTAATTCATATTATGTGTATCTCAAGTGAAAGCATTAAGTACCAAAACATTATATAACTAATTTGTGACATGACTGAGAAATCACACAAAATATATCTAGGATAATTTGCATGTCAGTGATTAATTATAAGTTTTAATGTTCACTTTACCATCGTGTGTTGTAATTACTTCTATCCTATAACTGAATATTTTCTGACGACAATGAACTTGTCACATGCATTTTAACAGATTTTATTTAATTTGATGATTTTCAGGAGTTTTTTTGCTCAATTTTTTCATCACATTTAATTTTGACAATTTTTGGGGAAACTCGATCTCAATTTTTTTAGACCCCCCAATCGTGGGAGTGGGATACGATGTGAGTGTATGCCTGCGAAAGTTTCAATATGTTTTATACCTAAACATATAACAAAATGAAAATAAATTAATTTTTTTTATGCTGAGTAGTGTAGATGTACGGTGATTGATCTGGTGGAAGGGATTAGTCACTACAAAGTAGCGGACTCAGGTTCGAATCCCTGTTGGGAGAGGTTCCCACTTTATGTGCCCGAAGCGCCTCGAAAGGGATTAAACCCTTGGGAAACCAAAAAAAAAAAGTCCAGTAACAAGTCGAGAACGCGATTGTTGATAATAATATTAATAGCGTATGCTGATCCAATAGTGAATACAAAATAAACGCTGGACAACTAAACAAATAAGTTAATTAATTTGCAGTAACAAAATACTAATATAGAGAGTTACATACAATCATGAATACTTAACAGCTGCTAATTAATAATGCTTAAAAACCAATATGTGAACTTGTCTAGTTGGAAGATATTAGAACAATGTGACGAATTAAGTTCGAATTCGTACTGAAAGAGATTCTCACGTAATGTTCCTGACACACCTCGTGGAGATTAATTTAAGTCTAGTATTTGAATACCCTTAGAAGAAAAAGAAAAAAAAAAGAGGGAAAAACACTTTTGATACCAAACTTTAGTCCAAAAAACACATTTGGTACCAAGCTTTTTCAAAAAACACCTTACATAGGTCCATAATTCACACAATCTTGATACATTTAGTTTTGCCGTTAATTTTCAGATGAAATTTAGCACGTGCCGTTCATGTGTGGGTCTTTAAAACCCGTGCGTATTCTCCATCCCATTGTCAATTTAACGGGCACATGAGAGGCACGTGCTGAATTTCATCCGAAAATTGACGGCAAAACTAAATGTGTTAAGATTTTGTGAATCATGGTATGAAATGTGTTTTTTGAAAAAGCTTGGTACCAAATGTGTTTTTTAGACTAAAATTTGGTATCAAAAGTGTTTTTCCAAAATAAAAAATAAACTAATAATGCCCAAGATATCTAAGCACGTTGGATTAAAGTTAACTATTTCTATTTAAAACTCGGAAGTCGGAACCACTTAAGGGAAAAGACGAGCCAAAATAGGACAGGCCAAGGCCTTTTTGGGTGTATTTTGGGAGGGGTAAATGTAAAATACTCCCCTGTGTTATTGTTATGCTAAACCTGTAAGAAACTACCCTGTAAAATTTTTATTGCGTTAAACTTCCTTATACTTTCAAAAACCCTGCAAAAAAACTCAATTTATAAAAAATAGGTCGTTTTGGATCGACATATTTCAAGAAACCATTTTTAAAATACTTCAAGTTGGTCCCTACAACTTTACGTGAAATATTTTTAAAATTATTTCTTGAAATATGTCGATTCAAAACGACATATTTTTTACAAATTGAGTGTTTTTTGTAGGGTTTTTGAAAGTACAAGGAAGTTCGGTGCAGTAAAAAATTTACAGGGTAGTTTCTTGCAGGTTTAACATAACACAGGGGAGCATCTGGGGACGCTCTTGTTTTGTTTGGGTGGATATTTGAAAAAAATTCTTGAAACTTATTCCGAAAAAAACGAAACTCAGTGTAATTTGGTTCAAAATTTTAAAATATAAAATAATGGTAATTAAATGACGAGTTATGTTTAAAAATATGGATTGTAACGTGTTTCGTGTGTTTTGTTCGATGAAACTTATTACAAATAGTGTTTGGTCCAACAAAAATTCAAAACACACAAACCAAAATACATTGAAGCTGGACCTAGGTATAAGAGGACCCATGGAATGGAAGTACAAATTATTAATCCTCAAGTACAACGTAAGGAGCTAGGGTGGGTACAAAATTGTCACAAAAATAAATAAATGGAGTTTAGTGAATGTCTATTAGGACAACATCGTGCTAAACTGAGTTGTACCATTAACTATCACATTTCATGTTTGCTACCAATCAGTGGTATTGTTTAATTGCTTGGTACAGGATGCTTCTGCTTCGTACATATTTAGCTAGTGTCATGTTTAATGCATTCCCTATATATTTTGTCCCCAACCATACAAAACTAAATATAAAAAAATTAATAATTTCAGGCTGACATCATGTATGGAATATATATGGTCCAAATTGACAGGTATGTTTTAGGATGTCTTTTAAGATCATGATAATTATTCAATAACAAATTAATAATAGTCTCCTTTTGCTTATCTTGTTTAATTAAAATATTTAGATTGAAAGTGCATGACTTTTGAGGATAAGTTAAAAATGTGTAAGAGTAATAACTTATAGGTTCCTCGATCAACTGTACGAGCATACTGGTTTAAATATATCAACAGGTGATTGATCTAGTGATCACTACAAAGTAGCGAACTCATGTTCGAATCACTGTTGGAAGAAATACCCACTTAATGTTTCCAACCCGCCTCGAAAGGAATTAAACCCTTGGAAAATAAAAAAAAAAATATTGATTTAAATATAATTCGATCAAACTCACACAATAACAAAATAATTGTGATTATAATTACACATGTACTTTATCTAATTAACTAAAGTGTTAACTAACTATGCGCACTTATTATGTGAATTTGGGCTTGATGAAATATGGTTAAGAACATAAATATTCAATAAAATATCAGATAGTCAAGTGAAAAGGTAAAAATCATTCTATAAGTCGAAACAACAAGTCGATTAAATGGCAAATGTTATAGTTAATTAGAATTATGTTTTATGTTAGTATCTGAATTTAGACTAGAATCTTTCAATATTTTATAATTTAATCTTTTAATCTTTAATACAACAAAAATCATTTTAAAAGACTAATAATAATTTATCATAGAATTTTAGTTTTGCTAATGATTACCATTAAGCTACGCTCATTAATCTTATATTTTATAACTATGTTACTCTATTTAATCTTCTAGTATAAATACTTCTAGAATCTTATAAAATTGAATTAGGTTCCATGGAGACAAACGCCAAATACTCTAGAATCTTATGCTAATAAGCTTTCCCTTTTTATCTTATGATCAAAATAGTTGAACTTGAACGTGTCAATGATTAAATTTTAAAAGAGCTTCCAACTCAGATGGTTTAAAAGTGTCCAAAAGTCAAAGAAAGTGAGCAAATTAAAAGGATCATTTCAGTGGCTATGTAGTAGGCCACAAGCGAGCAAGGATAATTCTTTTCTACTAATATTTCTTTTAAGAAAAGGACTTATTATTTTTTTTAAATAAAATAAACATAGAACTTGACCGAATTCAAATTCTTTTTTTAAGGCCCATTAAAGATGTAAAGCTTTTATTACATAAATATAGATTAGTGGGTTTATAGCCCAAATCCAGTCATATATATCTCGGCGATCCAATAACAATTTTGCTAGTATGATCCAATAAACTGATGCAGGTCCGATTTATTGGCTAGTTTAGAAATGTTTTTGTCTTGATTTAGATTTCAGGGTATATATGGATCTGGTTTGGCAATGGGCCTGGGAGGGTTTCGGCCCAAGGCCGAAACCTGCCCAAACAAGTAGTAGATAGGCGCTGACAATTGTCAGCGCCTGTCTACATATATAATTTTTTTTTCTTTTTTGGTTTTTAAATTTTACTTTTGCTTTTTGCTTTTTGTTTGTTTTTATTTTCCCTATGCTTTCTATAATTATTTTCTCCCTATATATGTCACATTTATTATTATGTATATTTCAATGGTACCAATTAAATTATAATAATATTTGATTTTTGCGTTATCAATTGTTACTAAAATATCTAATTACAATTTTAAATGGTATATTAAATTATATTAGTTTGCGAAAATGAAGTTCATTTTAATATTGTATATATTTCAACATAAAAAAATATTAATTATCTCATTAAATTTACATTCTATTTATAATAATATTACTCATTATAGTAATCACAATAATTAAAATCACTTCTCAATAATCACAAAAATAATTAATTATCTAATTAAATTAACATTCTATATATAATAATCTTAATCATTATAATAATCACAATAAAATAATTACAATCAATTCTCAATAATCACAAAATATAATAATAATTTTTCATCTTAATCATTACACAATATTATATATTATTTCAAACACTATAAAGTTATTGATTTGACACACATCATTCACTTTTCTTCCCCAAACCTCAATTCAAATTAAATCTCAAATTTTCAAAACTCACTAACTATTATTTAATAATATTTTACAATCTCAATATTCCATTGAAACCATTAGCCAAATCGAGTTTCAAATGTTTCGCCGAAACCATTAGCCAAATCGAGTTTCAAATGTGGCGATCTGAAAGAACTTCCAGAATCATATTATGAGTTTTTGTTTTTAGAATACAACCATCAAATACTAGTAATAAACTAGAATAAAATACATATTCAATGAACCATCAAATAAAATTGAATTTTGTCAGTTGATTACCACTAGGCTACGGCAACATTGTAATATTTGATGGGATTATATTGTGAGTTGATCCCATCAAGAATTACAATAAGAGCTACAATGAAGCCATAATCAGTATTTGGGTACACGGTCACATTAAACGTGTCCTTTCCAATCAATATACTCTTTGCGGTCAGTTTCTTGTGCATCTGAACATTAATTTAACAAAATCAATTTAATTAATTATAATACAAAATTATGCTCTATATATTTCTAAACAAAATTAAAGAGATAATTAATTTCAATTAATCTTACTTGGGCTACTATGGTGGTAGATTCTCCAGCATAAACAACACAAGATTTTTCTAACCAGCTTCCCTTCACCGTGTAATCGCAAACTTCCTCGGGATGTATTGTTTGCCAAGAACACATGTAATTTTGTCTTTAATTGGATAATTGACGATGTTTTTGCGCTAAAGATCAAGTCTTTCTCATCCAAACTCTCCCCTCTAAACACTTGCCATCTACTATGAGATGTCAATACCTGCATCACAATTATGTATTAATTAGTCATAATAAATATTAAACGTCTCTTCTCTTTAACAGTTCAAACTCTTAAATTCATTTCTAAATTACACGTGTTAGACAAATTAATTGAAATGTATTAATATTGGACAAATGTTGTATATATGTACATTCGGACGTACCTCGTGTCGAAGAGAGACAATGGGTCTGTCTGCGGAATCAAGAATCGTGCGCCTGTCGTGAAGGCTTAATAGAGGTGCTTTAACTTTGAACATAAAATTTCCATTAACATCATTGACAATAAAGTTTCCATCTGTAATTTTCAATACCTTACGGACAATTGTTAGATCGACTGGATGAGGAGCAATGAAATGGGGGCTGATAATTGCAACTGGGTTGCATTCGGACGACATTGTTTGTTGGGCCATGATCGTGTGTTTTGTTTTATATACAATGTTAATTGCAACTGGGTTGCTTTTTCTTTTGGATTGAATTGAGAGAAATACAATGTATGTATGATTGTTGTGTGACTAATTTATATAAATTCACAACAGTTTGAATTGGTACAAGTTAATTATTTGAATTTTCCAAAGTAATTAAGGACCCAGTTAAGATATTTGATGTTGCCATGTTTGTTCTGATTATTGAAGTTCTTTGTTTAAGATTATGATGAACTCATTCAACCGCTTACGGAAATTGACTAGCAAGAAGAAATGACCAAAAAAAATGAGTTGACTTCCTTCAAATATTGATTATCCTTTTTTTTGTTTGGTAAGACTATTAAGATGACTAAGCTTAATTTGTGTCAAAGAGATTAGGCCTTGATTGTGTTAGCTTTGATTATGCTAGCTTTGATTGTGTAAGATTGATTAAGCTTGAATGTAGTTGTTACTTGATTTGTTTGTATCCTTTGTACTATAAATATAGGTGTTCATATTGTACAATTCATCAAAGAAATATATTACAAAAGAATTTCTCCATCTTGTCTTTACTTTTTCATGGCATCCGAGCCAGATTTTTAAAGCCCTCACCTTCCGCAATATTTCTATGAAAGATACTGATAGAACTAGTACTTCCAATACAAACAAAAACACATACATTAGTGTTGATCAAGGAATTACAAAGCCTATTGATCAAACTATGTCTTCTCCCACTATAGACCCAACTGATCCTCTTTTTATTCACGCATCCGATCATCCGGGAATGACTCTTGTATCAAAAGTTCTAGATGGAACCAATTATGCTATGTGGAGACGATCTATGTTGGTGAGTCTCAGTGCCAAAAATAAATTGGGATTCATCAAAGGAACCATACCTACACCAAGTGAGGCTGATCCAAAGCATCAACCATGGCAACGCTGTAACGATATGGTTCTATCGTGGATCTTTAATTCATTAAGTCCTGAACTTGCTAATAGTGTGCTCTACATGGAAACTCCTGATGAAATCTGGACAGATTTGCAAGAACGGTTCTCACAAGGTGACTTTTCTCATCACTATCAAACTCAACGTTCCATTGTAGAATTAAAACAAAATCAAGATTCTATTTTTACTTATTATACAAAATTGAAAACTTTGTGGGATGAATTAAAAACATGTAGTCCATCCATTCCATGCACTTGTGGAGGATTAAAATACTTGAATGAGAAAGAAGAAAAAATAAGGCTAGGACAATTTCTTATGGGGTTAAATGAATCTTATTCTGCTGTAAGGGGACAACTAATGTTAATGCAGCCTTTACCAAATGTAAAGAAAGCATATTCTCTCCTATGTGAAGAAGAGAAACAACGAGGTCTAGTCGAACACAAAGAAACAGATCAAGTTCATGCTATGAGTGTTAGAAAACAATCTCAACAATCTAACACTCACCAGTGGTCATCAGCTTCATCAAAGCCACAAGGATCAAAGAAAGCCCTTTTCTGCAACTACTGTGATGGTACAACTCATACAATCGACAGGTGCTATTATCTGAACGGTTTCCCTGTGGGTCACAAATTTCACGGTAAAAATGTTCAGTTGCCAAATCGTAATCAAAAATTTGCAGTGAACCATACTAGTACCAAGGCCCCCCATGTTACAACAGCCGAGTCATCACTACAATTCACCCCTGAAGAGTTCTCCCAAATAAAGGCATTCCTCCGAAATGGTAAAAGTTCTTCTTCTGCAAACTATACAGGTACTTCCACACCTTTTTGCTCATCATCAATGGTACATCACACTCAATTAACTAACTGGATAATTGATAGTGGTGCAACTAATCATATTGCTTCTACAGTAAACAGTAACACTCCTATGTCCTCACAAGTTTCTTTACCAAATGGTTCTCATTCTAAAATTACGGGTGTTGGTTCTACCCATCTTTCACATGACTTACATATTAAAAACATTCTTTGTGTTCCTTCTTTCAACGTTAATCTCCTCTCTGTAAGTCAACTTACTTCTGCTCTAAATTGCTCAATCCAATTTTTTCCTACTTTCTGTATATTGCAGGACCTAGCTTCGAAGAGGATGATTGGTCTGGGGAAGCAGCATAAGGGGTTGTACTACCTTGTGCCACACTCGAAGTCTCAATTAGATTCATCACCAATAACGTGCCATGTTTCTTCTCCATCTGCCACCACTTGGCATAAGCGGTTGGGTCACCCTTCTAAAGCTCCGTCTCAAAATTTATGCAAAATAATTCCGTCTTTTTTATTTGATTCTGAACATTTATGTGATGTTTGCCCTTTAGCTAAACAAACCAGATTGTCATTTCCTTTGAGTTCTATTCAAACTAAATACTCTTTTGATCTTATTCATTGTGATATTTGGGGACCTCATCGTATTGCATCTCACTCAGGAGCACATTATTTTTTGACAATTGTAGATGATTTTACTCGTTTTACATGGATATTTCTTATGAAATTCAAATCTGAAACACAAAGCTTGTTAAAATCATTTATAACCTATGTTAACACTCAATTCAATTGTCAAATTAAATGTGTTCAAAGCGACAATGGACTTGAATTTGTATCCATGAAATCATTTTTCTCTAATCTTGGCATATTATTTCAAACTTCGTGTCCTTATACTCCACAACAAAATGGTGTAGTGGAACGCAAACATCGTCACCTTTTAAATATAGGGCGAGCCTTAAGATTTCATGCCAATCTCCCTTTAAAATTTTGGGGCGAAAGTTTACTAACAGCTGCTTATCTTGTTAATCGTCTTCCTACACCGGTATTGCATAATAAAACTCCATATGAACTTTTATACAATAAACCTCCAGTTTATACACATTTACGAGTATTTGGTTGTCTATGTTATGCTACCAACATTAAACCTTTAGCAAAATTTGCGCCTCGTGCTCGTCGATGTATATTTGTTGGTTATCCTATTGGACAAAAAGCTTACCGTGTGTATGATCTTGAGACACATCAATTTTTTACAAGTCGAGATGTAATCTTCCATGAAGAAAATTTTCCTTATAACAATACCATTCCTGAACCGGAAAATCGCCACTTGCCTACTATACCTCTATATACTATTGACTCAAATCAGCCTTTGACACCTTCCGACTCACCTGTTATAGAATCTGATCAAACGCCCCCCTCACCAGAAATACCAACACCATCAACTTCACCTCCCTCTGCTCCTATTCTTCGTCGCAGCGACCGTATACGACAACCATCTGTGATACTTCGTGATTTTCATTGTGGTCAGATTAGTACACCTACTTATCATGCAAGAACCACGTCATCCTCTTCAAAGTCAGGTACTCAATATCCCTTAGCCAACTTTATTTCTTATGATTTACTATCTTCTACACATAAATTCTTTGTTAACGCCATTTCTAGCACTCTAGAACCTACCTCATATGAACAGGCTGTTCAGGATCCAAATTGGCGTGAGGTTGTAAATCAAGAGTTGACTGCTCTAGCCAACCAACAAACATGGTCTTTGGTCTCTCTTCCTCCTGGAAAACGACCAATTGGAAGCAAGTGGGTGTTCCGAATTAAATACAACTCCAATGGCACAATAGATCGTTACAAAGCACGATTGGTAGCAAAGGGTTTTACTCAAAAAGAAGGTCTGGATTATTATGAGACATTTGCTCCTGTAGCAAAACTCACCACTGTACGGTGTCTCCTTGCTCTTGCTGCCGTACGTAACTGGCCATTATTTCAAATGGATGTTCATAATGCATTTCTTCATGGTGACTTGGATGAAGAGGTATACATGACTCCACCACCGGGTCTTTGTCGACAGGGGGAGAAACTAGTATGTCGACTACACAAGTCCCTCTACGGTTTAAAGCAAGCACCAAGAAATTGGTTTTCAAAGTTTTCTGAAGCCATTAAAAAGGCAGGTTTTGTCCAATCTTATTCTGATAATTCACTCTTTGTTCGTGCAATAAATTCTTCTATAACTATGGTTCTAATCTATGTGGATGATATGATTATCACTGGTAATGACGATAAAGCTATTCAAGATCTCAAGCTTTTCCTTCACCAACAATTCCATATTAAGGATCTTGGTTATCTGAAGTACTTTCTTGGTCTAGAAGTTGCACGATCTAAAGCTGGCATTGTTATATCACAAAGAAAGTATACTCTGGAAATTCTAGACGATGTTGGATTTCTTGGAGTACAACCAGTTGATTCTCCTATGGAAGTAAATTTAAAACTTACAAATAGCCAAGGAGATGTCTTACTTAATCCTTCTCGCTATAGAAGATTAGTAGGACGATTGATATACCTCACAATTACCAGGCCCGATATCACTTACTCTGTGAATATATTAAGTCAGTTTATGCATGCTCCAAGAAAACCTCACTGGGATGCTGCTCTTCGAATTGTAAGATATTTAAAGAAAGATCCAGGTTGTGGTATGTTATTTTCCTCAAACAGCTCGCTGACCCTTAAAGCTTATTGTGATGCTAATTGGGCAAATTGTCCTATGACGAGAAGATCTACCTCAGGCTATTGTGTTTTCCTTGGAGATTCTCTAATTTCATGGAAGACAAAGAAACAAAAGACTGTTTCTAGATCATCTTCGGAAGCAGAGTATAGATCTATGGCTGCTGCAACATGTGAAATAACTTGGCTAAGATTCTTGTTTAATGATTTACAAGTTTCATTAGGGCCGGTTGAACTATTTTGTGATAATCAAGCTGCTCTACATATTGCTGCTAATCCTGTGTATCATGAACGTACAAAGCATATTGAACTTGATTGTCATGTTGTGAGAGAAAAGATTCAGGCAGGACATATTATTACCAAGTTTGTTCCATCATCTCTCCAACTAGCCGATGTTTTCACAAAAGCTTTGGGAGGCAACGAATTTAAGAATATAATACACAAGTTGAACATTCTTAACATTCATGCTCCAACTTGAGGGGGAGTATTAAGATGACTAAGCTTAATTTGTGTCAAAGAGATTAGGCCTTGATTGTGTTAGCTTTGATTATGCTAGCTTTGATTGTGTAAGATTGATTAAGCTTGAATGTAGTTGTTACTTGATTTGTTTGTATCCTTTGTACTATAAATATAGGTGTTCATATTGTACAATTCATCAAAGAAATATATTACAAAAGAATTTCTCCATCTTGTCTTTACTTTTTCAAAGACGACATGAATCTTGCAATAATTGAACTAGAAAATACTTGAAAGCGTTGTTCAATCTGGACCAAACATTTACGCTGAGTCATGTTTAGGGCAGCCTAGTAAATTGTGCGATTTGCTATTTTGCCGTACTATTTATGATGGGTGAGTTTCAATTCAGGCTCGGACACAATTTTATAAGGTAAGAATTGAGGTTTCTTCACAGATAGTTTGCCGAAGATCCAACTAAAAAAAGCAGCGGGAAGATCAATCACAAGCCCCCATTTCAGGTGGCGATCTAGGGACAAAGAACATTTCACAAATCATAGAATATCTCGTGCTCAAGTGTATATACACTAATAAGGAACAAGTTTTGGACCCAAGTCTTTTCTTCTTGATGCTATACACTCTCCTTCTATGCTTTCAGTAGAATTTTGACTAACTTATGCATCAAAATTGATTGGTCGGAATCACCCTGCCTACTTCACGCTATGGTTTAAATGTGATTATTATTATTATTATTATTATTACATAAATGGTTTACAGGTGATTCAAGCATCATTAAGTCGTACTTGATTACGGGATCATGGGTTAATTCCCTGCAGATCCAAAATTTGGTCTATCATAAAAGGATTCACATCAATATATTCATAATTATTAATTAGTTAATAAAAGATGAAGGATGTGCAAATTACAACTTTTTTTTTTTAAAAAAAAATATGCAAATTACAACTTGTATACCACGTAATTTAGCGAAAGTATACTTTAGTTAGAAGTACCTCTTAATTTGATAAATGGAGCTCCAAAAGACAATTTTACGGATTCTGGACCTCCAATAACAGTTTTTGTAGCCCAATACCCAGCCCCATTGGACTTTCAAGATGATTTTATGGGCTAAAATGGGCTTTTATAAGGTGGGCTTTTCGAGTATTTCAATAACTGGGAAGAAGTTTTAAATTACATCATTACATATTTACATGTTAATGCCTTCTTTTTTGAAAATACTCGTAAACAAAAATGTCGAGTAAAGTTGTTCACTTCAAGCGAGTATTAGCAGCTGAAATAGTTCATCAATGGAAACAACTAATCCATGAAAATCCAAACACAAAACCATTTTTCTACAAATCAACAGCATCATTCTCATCGTCTTCTTCAAGAAAATCTTCTTCTTTACCCAACTTCTATCTGAGAAAAGCACGAAAATGGCCATTTAAACCAAACAACGCCCATTATGACCAAACATTTGCTTATCAACTAGCTATGCGTTCCTTCAAACAATCAATCAAGAAATCAAGAACCCATCTTCTCTCTACCCTCATTAATTCTTTCGCCACTTACGAAATTGACCCCACTCCCCAAGCATACAAATTTCTCTTCAAAATTATTACCCAAAAACGCCCCTTCAATCAACAAATCCCTCAAATCCTTGACCACATTGAAAAAGTTGAAAACTTTGAAACACCCGAATGCATATTCATTGATTTAATCAATTATTATGGTAATAATTGTATGTTTACTGAAGCTGTGGAGCTTTTTTTTAGGATACCAAAGTTTAGATGTGACCCTTCTGTTAAAACTTTCAATGCTTTACTTTCAGTTCTTTGTAGTAATGAAAAGGGTTTTAAATTTGTTCCTCAAATCTTGATTAAGAGTCGGGAAATGAACATTATGTTTGAGGAATCTAGCTATGGGATTTTGATTAGAGCCCTTTGTAAAATAGGTAAAGTAAGTAATGCTTTTCAGTTGTTGTGTAATATGGTGGATGAAGGATTTAGTGTTGATCAAAAAGTTTGTTCTTTATTGCTTGCCACAAAGTGTAGACAGCAGGATGTTAATGGCAATGAAATTATGGGATTTTTGGGGAGTATGAAAAGATTTGGATTTGAACCAAGAAAGAATGATTTGTGTAATTTAATTAGGTGTTTAGTGAGAAATGGGCTTGTTATAAATGCTTTGGAAGTATTGAAACAGATGAAAGTGAATGGAACTGAGCCTGATATTATGAGTTACAATTTGGTTCTTGATGGCTTGGTCTTTAAAAGGGTCTTTTTAAATGCAGACAAAGTGTTCGATGAATTGCTTATTCTTGGTTTGGTTCCTGATATTACTACTTACAACGCGTATTTAAGTGGTTTGTGCATGCAAAAGAAGTTTGAAGATGTAATGAAAATGATGGTTTCAATGGAGGAATTGGGTTGTGCACCTAACTTAAATACCTATATTACAACCTTAAGAGCATTGTGCGAAGCCGGGGAGCTCGATAGAGTAAGAGAAGTGTTATATGCAATGAGAAAGAAACGCGTGGAGCTAATTTCGGAAACAAACGAGATTATGATTGATGGCATGATTAGCAAAGGTGATGTAGATGGAGCATGTAGTTTGTTAAACGAAATTTTCAAGAATGAGTCGAGTTCTTGATTGTAAGTTCTTACATTGCTAATATTTAATTTTGTATCAATCAATCTTGCTTTGTATTATTGCAATGTATCCTAACTCTTTTGATGTTATGATTTGATTGTATGTATATTTGTATCTATTAGGGCAAGTCCAATGGGTGTTAGTATATTTGGGGATGTAAAATGCATTATACATTCTCAAATAGTTATTTTCATACTCATTTAAATTGATTCATTCCAATGGTGAGCATGTAAATTGAGTTTCTATGTCACTTTATTAATATTTTTATTATTTCCTAAATATTTTTATCCAATCACATTCATTCCCTCTCAACATCTACCATATACATATCATGTTTCTCTCTCTTCAAGAGTAAGTAAATTTGGATTCTTAAAGTATAATTTGTAAAATAGAAACTATTTTCCATGCTTCCTTTGGAATGAGAAAAAATGTAAATTGGGGATGAATAATGGAAGTTAGGCTTTTGCATCTCCATTTGCATATCGACTTGCCCTTAGACAAGAAGCAAAGGGTGCACTGCTTACAAATTAGACTTACTCTGTATATGACATGCCTTGGATCCCAAAACACATAATTATGAGGCCTACATGCATTGACTTAATTTAGCAGATTTAATTCAATTTGGACTCTCCAACAACTGGATGAGGGAGTAGTCACCAGACCAGATTTGACTGAAATTGAATTAAACGTCTACTCCGATAATTAATATTTAATCATATGAACTAATCAGTGCATTTAAGAATTTCATCCACTTATTAGGGGGAGAAAATTCTAAAATTTGACCCTTGGAAATGTTAGTCCTATATTGACTTGTTCAATAAAAGCAGGTTTAGTTGAATAAAGTCGGATTTTATCTCAATGTCACTTGCTTTCAGACAGGACACAGGTGTTGAGTTTAGAAATTTAGCATGACCACTTGTCTAACTAGTTTTTAAAGTATTGTTGTCAAGGCAAAATGACAAAGTTTAGGATGTAATAATATTCAGACCTCAATCGCTTTCGTCCCGATTTTTTGCTTGATTTGGACTCCATTGCCTGATCAATTATTGGGAATTTCACAAGCGTTGAGATGTGAATTTCACCATGTTGTTTGGTGTGGGAAAGATGAATTGTCAAACATAGATGATATATGAACACAGTATTGCTTATAATTGAAGTGAAAAAGATAAGATAATCATAAATAAATATATATGTTACAGACCCGGAGTTTATTTTGTTAATTTATTAAACACTGATAATGAAGAACTTAAAATTTATGACATTTTTCACTACGAGATCTAATTGTTAGGAAATTTTACCCACACTGGGCTTGGCCAAACCGAAAGTAACTACATGGCAAGTGCAATACACTTATTTTGGGATTGGGTGTAACTCTTAGGAGAGTGATCAATCACAAAGCAAGTACAATACACTTGCTTAGTGGTAGGATGAGTTTGGCGAACTCAGGCTTGAACAAGAATTTTTCCTAATTGTTGGCCTATTTTTCAATGATGATACCAAATCTCGGAATTGCTTACGTGTGGCATATGCAAAACACGATCAGTCAAATACGCAAGCATCTCATCGACATGCCTCTGTAAGGACCGTCCGACCAACTCTTCTGATGTGGCTCGAGTAGAGCCTCTTGATCAAAGTTGGATGGACCATCGACATGGCCTTTAGAGGACCCATCGACCAACGCATAGTGTTGACTGTTGCAAATTGATGAGATAACGATCATATGACCTACCACGTCAAGCACGGACAAATATGCCCCTACCCCTCCAAAATAAAAATAAAAAACCTAAAAGCTACAAGACACTTTAAAATCAACGTCTTATTTACCCGAGGGACCTTCGGATAATTCACCTCTATAAATACCCCTCATGTATCCCTTGTATTGTTCGACTACTTTGCTTGAATTAATCTGACTTAGGTATTGGAGGGTATTGCTGAGATCGACCCCTGCAAGCTATACCCATTACTATAGTGTAAAACTTAGAACGACGTAATTTTATTCTTCTATGAAACAACATATATACAACACAACAAGAGTGGCTTGTGCACAAGTACCAAATGGCTCAGTAGATACCTGAAAGTTCATTACTATATATTCCAAAACTAGTAATAAAAGTTTGAGCTTTGGCCTATACTTGTCGCTCGTGCATTTTTTAAGTGTCAGAATTACTAATATAGAAATAAAATGTACTTATCACTGGACAATGGTATCCAGCACCAAATGTACATATATTATATTACCCTCTCGACAATAATTATTTTATATATATGGCAGTAGTATTTATTTCACTTGATGTTCTTTTTTCTTGTTTTTAATGGAGTATTTTCAAAAGATACATGGAGATAATTAGAATTTAGTCATTTACACACGTAGATAGAAATTGGTCTCTTTGTTGGATATATATTGCATTCGTCCATCACTAATTCACTATGATCAGATGATATAAACTTAGTTTATTGTAATTGTTAGGTTTAGGTTAATTGACACAGTCATTATGTCACTAAAAACCACTTAATAGCTAGAATATTGAAGTGTATATATATATATGAAACTGAATGCATAACTTGTGTGTGACATTCTTTTTCAATCCCTAAGTTTGTTCACTATATACAGGTGGGAAATGATACTGCAAAACACTTTTAGCTAACTTATAATATGTCCTGTGCAGGTCCCAATTTTTCAATCTCATCCCAAAATTGAGGGATGAATTTATTTATAATATTTCGATGTCCATATATAAAAAAATAAAAAAAATAAAAAAATGAATGTGGTCCATATATATCTTTTTGAATTCAACATAATCTTTGAATTCCACAAGTGATACAAAATTTAGATGAAGATTCTTGATGACCGGGCAGTACACATTTGATTTTTCTTTGTAAGAAACTTAAATTGGACTAAAATATTCATAGAGAATAAATAAAAATGAAACCCAATAAACTCATTTATGTAGATGAAGGCCCCATAGAACAACCACCTATAAACTAATGGAGTCACATATGATTACTTATAAGATAGTTTAAGCAAAATACGCATTACATGTACTTCCTGCATTAAAAGCTAATCTAGCTAAGAAATTAAAACGTAATTTATTAATGAATAAAACATTCAATACAAAGATTTTGACCACATGTACACCTCACCTTCTTGCCGTCACTTCACTTTATTGTACATTCCAATCTAATAATGAATCTAATTAATCTAACGCAATAAATTTCAACGATCAAGTCTTATCATAATTCATGTTTATGTTCCTATTTGACAATTTCATTGTCATGTGAAAGAAGAAGAAGAAGAAAAAAAGAGTCGATTTAGGCACAAGAATAATTGATATTATGTCAAATTTTACCTTGAAATGAAGCTTTAGAGATATGGATCTTCTGCAACACTTGAAATTGGTCCATATTTGGAAATAAATTAATAAGATTGAGTGGTCATGATGGGGAAGAGGGGCACATGAATGACTAACTCATATTTAAATTTTTTTTCAGAAATTATCTGAAAATGGTGTGCATGAGTTAGTAATGCACGTGCCCTGCTTCTCCATCTTGCTCAACACTCATCTTCTCAAGCTTCATTTTCTTTGAGCTTCAATTTCTTTTTCTTTTTTTTTTTTTTGTTGGTGGGGGGGGGGGTGGGGGGGTGAGGGAATTGCTTCACAATGTAAAGGAATAAGGTCTTCACTTTTATTTTCAATTCTATTTATAAACAAGATTGGCAAATAAATTATGGACACTATGGGTTGGTTGGTAAAAAATAAAAATAAAAATAAAAATAAAATGTCTTTCAAGTTACACAACATCAAGTCAACATTAATGCTTTAACATTTCTTTCACATTTCTATATTCAGTGGTTAATATTAACAAGAACCCATTCTCTTTTAGGAATTACAGAAAAAACTATTGCAAAGGGCATAGAAATTAAAAAAATTGGTTGAAAGTGGGACCATAGTTTTTGCAACATAAAAAAGTTATTCCATAAGAAATACAGGACCACCCTCAATCACTACACATATGAATATGATGTTACATAATTTTAACTCTCTTCAATCAATTACCAACTTGTATATATATTTTCTGGTAACAACTGAACAAACGGTAGATTGTTTTCTTGTAGAGTACTCACCAGATCGAGATCTGAGTCTAAAGATATTAAGCTTGGTTTTCAGATAAATCGCCACATTTTCATTACTTCCCATATTTAATTCGGATGAAGATGTATGTAATTGTAATCTACAGCCCAAATGATGGGGGTATTTGATAGTGATATTGCCGTGCTGGATTATTAGCAACACACAGGACGTGGAAAATTCAAGATACTTTTACGTGGTATGCTAAATCTGCACGAAATCACTTTCTCAAATGTCTATTATATTAAAAAATCTTGTATTATTATAAATTCAATACCAAAAATTCCATATGTACAAAATAGGTCATTTTTCATTTCAAGAATTTTTTTTAAAATAGTGTAATTTCGTACAAGTTTCGCATATTTACCCCACACGGGACCCGGGGAAAAGGAAACAGGGAGCGTTGTGATGTAGCTCTCATGGTTTATTACGGTATCGCTTAGAGAAAGACATTACAAAAATGGCTTTGTATTACAGAGAATGTCCTCTGCTCGAGGGTTGTTTGTTTCACTGCTTAATTAATTGCCACAGAACATGCACTCTTAAATGTTGTTGTCAACATATATATAAACATGTTTTGATTGTGAATTTTGTTAGGTTGCTTTAATTTTGGTTCTTGGATTTATACCACTCTTAAAGCACAGAAAATGTTTTATTTCCTTGTATTAAATGAGGGATAAAACATTGAGTTTCATTTCTTGTTTATTTTCGTTTTATGTGATTTGATTCACTCAAATTAATATTAAAATATTGAGATAAATTAGTCCTTTTTACATATTTGGGCTTTCTGGAATTATGTAGCTTATTTTGAAAATAATATTATGGTTGAGTTGTGGTGGGGCAAAAGCATAGTGCAAGGGAAAATAATCTAGTTTGTTGGGGAATCTGTATGCCTTGAAAAGAGCTCGTTTTGTTTGCTTTTCAAATAGTGTTTACGGAAATAAGGGGACTTCCAAAATATTTATAAAATATGCAATGTGTTTGGAAAAGTTCTCCAAAAGTTGGTCAAATAGAGTATAGAGTAATGACGATGGGAATGTTTGTTTGGTGTTTCCCATAATTTTTTCGTGTTTGGGAAATGCCAAACAAACATGTTTTCTATTTTTCGAAATAAATTTTTCATCAATTAATTTTCTAAAACTATTCTTTCAAAAGTCAAACAAACAACAATTTTCTTATCTCAAAACAAAACATATACAAACTCTACTTTGATTTGACATAAAGTAACCTATCTCTTACACAATTTATCTCACATAACAAACATGATTTGACATAAAGTCTTACACATCTTACACCTACAACCCAACCCTTCCAAAAAAACCTACACCTACTTTATTTCTAAAACCACCCTCTCAAAACCCAAACAAACAACATTACGTAAATCGAGATTATTTCACAAATCTCCACTACTCTCCCAAATTACTTTCCCAAACCCCAAACAAACAGGCCCGATGTGTTTTTTTGAGTAATACGTTGTTAAATATGAAATCTATAATGTCTATTTGAACATAGAATAATGGTGATATATTTTTAATAAGTATTTGAAAGAAAATGATGTGCGTTGGTTTGATCTTCTAAAAATTGGAAATTATTAATAAAAAAATTCAAACAAACAAGGCAAATTTGAAAATAATAATAAAAAAAGAATCAAACAAACAAGACCTTTGTGTTTGCTTTGTTCCTTTCCTTGTGAGTATTTCTAAGTCTAAAATCAGTTTTTCCAACAACTATGTTCTAGTCTTTTCCACTAAATTTTAGTGTTAATTTTTCTACTTAGGACCTGAGGTACTTCTTAGGTTATCTTCAGTGATAAAGACTCCACTTCCTCTTCAGACTCCTATTTTCAGAGTCATTTTCAATGATTCAATATTTTCATTCCATTTAATTCCAATTCTCATACTTCCTCACTCTCACTTAATAAAAATAGTAATAATAACAAATATATAATTATTATATACTATTAATAATAAAAAATAAAAATAAAAACTAATAATTTTAATAATAGTAAATTAAACATTGTCATTAATTATAATTCTCATATTTTTAACTCTCACTAAATAAAAATAATAATGATAGAGGTAAATAATTATAACAATTAATAAATTTAACATTGTCCATAAAGTTACAATGTTACAAATAACAAAATTAAATTAATGTTAAGTTTCTTAAATTTAACTTAAATCATTTTTTTTTAACATAATAGACATTAATTTTTTTTACAATGTTAATAATTACAAACAATAAAATAAATTAATGTTAAGTTAACATAAAATTAATATTTTAAACTCATGCATTTGCCTAGCACAATAAAATTAACTGTCCAGCACAATTAATTGCCAAATAAATTAACATAAAAAAACAAAAAACAAAATAAATAAAAAAAGAAAGAAATGTGATGGGCGTATTGCCCAACACAATTAAGAGGTGGGTGGGGCGGTCTGGCCATCCACCGCCCCTCCATCCGCATCCTCCCACCCCTTGCCTCATTGAAGATAAAAAATCCACCTCTTCTCTCATGGTTTTCCCTTTTTCCTTGAAGCATTGGAGATGCCCTTATGTAACCATAAAATGTGCAAAAATTAATGAAATTCTATTGCAGGAGTTGTATTAAGGTGGTGTTCTCAAAAGCTTATAACATTACTCTTCTACTTTTTTAAATTCAAAAGTACTTAATGATGTGTTTTCAATTTCAACTTCTCTATTAAACTCTCTAGAAAAAAGCTAAAAATAATAGAAAAGCAGAAGCAGCAGAGGGGCTACTTCTAGCTTTTGGTGGCCTTTTTTTCCTCTTAATTTGCAAACACTACATTTTCCTCTTGAAATGCAAACACCTTCCATTTTTTATTCTCAACCGTTTTTAAGTGATTTTTCATAAATTTCTAAATTAAATAAAAGTTCAAGCATTTGAAAAAAACCACCTAAGTCTTAAACTTTAAAAAATTAAGTGATTTTCAACCAAAAATAAAAAAAATCAGAATTTTTTTTAATTAGGTTTGTGTGATTTTCCTAATCAGCAATTGTTGGTATGTGTGAGAAATGGAGAGAGAGAGATGAAAAGAATATTATTATGAGTAGACATTCCATATTCTCCATCAAGGATTTGAAAATATCTTGATAAGCCTATAAGAAAACAATAAAAATTATAATATAATCTACATCAGAAAATGGTCCAGATTGGAGAAAAAGTTGAAAGTTAAAAAATTTGTAGGTGGAGATATACAGATGGCAAACATCTTTTTGTTCTCGTCACTTCTTCCTATAAATAATTAAATTGTCATTTCAAATAGTGTGCCCAATATACTACATCACTAACTAATTTAATCGTGTTAATGAAAATTTATCTTCTATGATATACACAGGATTCAATTTACTTCTTTATAATTTGAAGAAAAACCTTTTATCCCCTATAATTTTTTAAAAAAATTACACCATTTTCCTGACATTTTTAAATTTAAAAAAGATACAAATTGGTAAAACTACCAATTTTACATGTGACATTGCATTTCTTGTATTATGATAAATGTGACAATTTTCGTCCAATTGAGCCTAAAAAAATGACATAGTTAACCATTTGTTTTCATCATCTGATTTTAGTATTTATCATATTTCGTCGGGAAACAATAAATATTGTTAATATATCAAAACTAATTCATGTTATATGAAAATAGAAATATGAGAATGAGATCGCCTAATTGAACTTGCAATAAACATTGCTAATGTTACTTATGAAACAAAATTGTATGTACATATAATATTTTACCACATTAAAATCGAAAACGTCTTAAAAAAATCCTCTAAATCTCTAAAAAACAATAACAGGAAATTCAAATACAGGGACCTACGTACGCTGTCGGCTGTAGAAAACAAATTAAAGGAGAAAAAAATTGGACGGAGCAATTTGTTTAGCATAAAAGCCATAAAGTTGACCCAGCTTTCCACTGACATAGAAATGAATTAGTAAAATTGAACAGAAACAATCATATAAAATCACAATCAAGAATTGATAAACCTAGGTTATATTTCAAGTGCTGTCAATGTTAGTATAATTATAATAATAATAATAATGCCACTATTTCAGAGATGTCAATTCCCAAACTATACTTGACATCAGAAAATCTAAAGGGGAATAAAAGATTGTTGCAACTAGTGCAATTACTGGCTAGTGATCAATTGTTACTAATCCCATAGATTAAGGAGAAAAGTAGCAGACAAACATGGAATTAATATACGTTTCATATTAATTATTGGAATATCCCACCAAATCAAATTAAATTCTAAACAAAGGGGGACAAATATTGGTGGAATTATGGTTCATTGATGGGATGTAAGTAAAATTATATGACCCACTTTCAAGATTTAATTACTTTCTGCATTCTAATTAATTAATTTAACTTAATTGTTGAGTAGCACGTACATGAGAATGTGACATGAGTAATACAGCACTTTATATAAATATAGTTTGAGAATTTGATAAATCACTTATCACATTAATTAGATCTTCACTTCATAATTATTCCTTAATTAATTCACAACATCACAATATTGGAGTAACTATCGCATCACTATTTATATTCTCAAAATATTTTGGCTCCTTCAACTTTTCACTTGCCTAATGAGCTCAATTCAAAAATATCCTCTGTGCATTGTTTAATCGGTAAAACCACCATGTATAATTTTTATTAGCAAAAAATCCCCTTAGTAATTCTTTTATCAGCAAAAAGATTCATTTGAAACTTCTTTATAAATTATAGGGAAGTTATTGTCAATTTTCAAAGTTAGCATGAGGATTATTGTCAATTTTCATAGTGAATAGGGGTGTTTTTGCATCTTATAGTGGGGGTATAATTATCATATTTTAGCTTCGAGGTTTTTTTTGCTAATTAAAATTAGCACATGGGAGGTTTTTTGGTAACAAAAAAAAAAAGATGGGAGGGTTTTCTAATTAGCCAAAGCATAGGGGGTATTTTTGCATTTTAGTACTCCTTGACAAATCGGGAAATGATTAAAAAATTCATATTTGTGAACTATTTAATAGAACAATGAAAATATAAAATAATTATAAAATAAAATAAAAAAATTGGCTAAATGCGACTTTTCCATCATAATATGCAATCTTTATTTGATTTTCCATGTTCTGAGCTATATTGTTTGCTGATAAATGCAGTTGTCATGGTGACGCAGTTTTATATATACTCCACATGCTACTGCTATTTTCCACTCTCATTTAAATTATAATTATTGATTGAATTGCACCATGATTAAGTGATTTTTGAAATCTGAAGTTAAGACAAATAATCTTGTTTATAGTCAAGAAAGGGACAAGCATTAGTACTAAACTATCACTAAGAAAAAGTATGCATCAAAATTAATCAGACACTGATATCGAAAAATAAACCAAGTTGTTCCAATTTGATGGTAAGCTTAATTACTTCTTTATATATAACAATTTATGCTTGATCAAGACTTATCATCTTTTTTTTTTTTAATATCATCAAGACTTATCATTTCATAAAGTTTGAGTCTGAATTCAACCGCCTCAATATGTTATAAATGAGTTTATATTTGATTTGATTAAAACTCAAGCTCAATTAAGAAAATGACATCAAATTTAAATAAGAGAAAATTGAACTTTTTCCCCTAAATTTACAATCAAGTTGCATTTTCCCCCTGAACTTCAATATTTTGTACTATTTATCCCGCCCTTCCCCCCCCCCCCCCCTCCCCCCCTAACTCATTTCCGACAACTTTTCCAACCATAGAGTTCAAGGGAGAAAGTGCAACTCAGCTATAAGTTTTTATTGGAAGTATTACTTTTGTTTTTTAATTAATAAGTTCACCTCTTTATTCTTTAAATGATAATTAAAATTCACGATTCGGATAGTGCAAAAAAATCGAAGTTCTGGGGGAAAATGCAACTTGATTGTAAGTTCAAGGGGAAAAGTGCAAATTTTTCTTTAAATATAAATAATGTGTCCTAGACTTAAAATAACCTTCCATAATTTTGAGTTCAATTGTGTTTTCTAGCTTAAAATTGCTCTATGTAGATAGGAACACAGAAATTGTACTAAGAAACCATGACCGTGTAATTTTCATAAATTTGATGTATTATTCACATATATTATCAATTTCTACATGATGTTTTGACATTGATAAAAAAAAAAAAAAAAAAAAGAGTAATGCTATTCCTACAGCCTTCAACCGGCTGTACATGTGTACAGACAAGTATAGTCGGTTGTGGCTTTTTTTTTTTTTTTCATTTATATATTTTAATGTATATGAAAAAAAAATTAATTATATGACACATAAATAATTATCAAGAATATATAAACCCTATTTGCCTTGAAATTATAAACCCTAAACATGTTACACAAGTAGTAGGTAATACAATTAACTTCCAAAGCCTAAAATATGGGTTGTACAAAAGACTGTAAAGTTTGAGCTGTCATATAATCATTTTCCACTTTCAAAGCCTAAAATATTGGCTGTACAAAAGACCGTAAAGTTTGAGCTGTCATATAATCATTTTCCCAAAAAAAAAACATGAAATTTGGACAAGCTTGATGGGTCTGTTTGATACATGTCTTTACAGCTGGTTTAGGCCATTTCAAAAATCGCAGTTTCTACTCTTTATGTGAATGAATGAATTTACAATATAATTAATCAATCCCACTAGATTAGATTTGATCATGATATCTAAACCCAAATGCTTTATAAAATACTAGTAAATGTTAGATGAATTCTTTAATTTTGGCTGCACAAATAAAGAATAACTATCCTCAATTTGTATTTTCCCTTTGTTAGGAGAACTAATTATAGATGTCATAGTCATGTATTAAAAACAAAAAATTCATGTATTTTCATCCATGACTCGTGTCCAGGACTTCCATAAAAATTTCAAACGGTTTGATTTTTTTTCTTTCGTCATTTTATATAATTAATGATGATTCAATCATTACTAGAAAAAAGGCAAATTTCAAAAGAAAATTTGAAATTTTGATGGATTTTTCATAAAATCCGTCGAAATTTACATATTTCGATCAAACTAGGCCGTCGAAAAAAGTGTCGTTGACCGAATTTGTCATTCTAAATGAAAATATAGAGTAGTTTCTTCTTTAACATATTTATTTGACTTACAATTTTTCCTAATATTTCTTGATTTTTTTGAACTTTCTCTAAAATATTTTTAAATTTAGTTAATCGAAACATAGGCAAAGAGACAAAAATTAATATAGTTAGGAAATTTGTTGTTTTTTCTTTATTTTCATGATGGAGAAATTAATATAGTCCCTAGCTAAAATAGTTGTCTAATAAATTTAAGAAGAAAACAAAAACTCGTGTATTAAATTTAAATGTTGGTGTCTCATAAATCTACGACAGTTTGATGTCAACACTTAACCTATATGAATATTATGATGTATCCGTGCTTGGGATTGCAACATGTGAAAAATTGACTTACTACCTCGATATACAATTTTGATTGCTTGCTTCCCTCAATTTTGTTAATTGTAATTGTTTATTTTTAACAGAATATTCTATGATTGGTTTGTTTTACATGAAATGAGAGATCTATTGTAATGAATAACAATTAGGTTAATAAATCAAACTTTTAATATTTTAAGGAAATAAATGTAATGATTCTTTCCATTATTAATAAAGTAAAAGTTGAGTCGAAGAGTTATATAGGCTTTCCTAAAGAAATTCACATAAAGTGGGGTAAGAAAACGGAATAAACAAATTAACAAGGCCGAATTATAAATTTCAAATTAATATCTGCTTCATTAACAGCCCTAATATTTATAAACACACTTTGGGTGCTATTGGGCTACAAATAACAAGGCCATGTCGTAATTGGGCTTAGTGGCTTTGTTTTACCTTTTGGTTTTATATAAGCTAACATATATATGATAAGTTCTAGCCAAGAGAAAGATAAATTGAGAATTGGTATATATTTGGTTTGACTATTAAGCAAATTGAATTTGAATGAACTTATTTTGAACTTTGATAAGTATTTTCATATAATTTGACAATTCTTAGCTTATTGAGTTGAGTTTGAACCAAACTTCAAAATATTTCAGACGAAAAGTATTGTTCTAACTTGTTTGATATAATAAATCGGACTTAAATTAACTTTTTTCAGACAAGCTCTAGTCAAATTTTCAAATAATTTGATTTTGTTTTCAGCCTATACAACAATAAAACTAATAAAATTTTGGATAAAAGAAATTATTATGGATAAAGTTAGATATTACCTAATTTACATAAATAAATAAAAACTTAGAAAGCAAAAGAGAAAATGTCAAGGAATTTACTTCTTTTTATAAAATGAGCTCGATTCGGATATCAAATAGTTTGATACTCATATATATGATTTGTCAAATTTTGAGTCAATTTGTATATTATCGAGTCAAACTTAAACAAAACTTTAAAAGTTATCATATGAATGTTGAAGCTAGTTTGATATAATATATAATGAATCGAACTCAAACAATTTATTATCGGATCAACTCAATTAAATATTTGAGTATTTTTATTTTCTTGAGAATAAAGTATCTTATAATTTGATTTGATTTGATTTGATTTAAAAAGAAAGTTATTAAAAATACAAATCAAAGGGAAAAAATAACTTAGAAAGCAAAAGAGAAAACGTCACGGGGTCTACTTCATTTGTGTTTGGCTCCTTCTCTTCTAAGAATTTGTTTTAGCATAGACTTCGAAATTTAGATGATTCTTATATTTGACCTTATTTTGAATTTGAGTCTACTAATTTCGTATGAACTAGTAATTTTGAAATCCTAATAATTATGTTGTATGAATTGACTTTACTATTATTAAACAACATGGAAGGAATGCTTTTGTTTCTCTTAATGGCAGTTGTATGTGACACTTGAATCTATTTTAACATAGAATTTGAAAGTTAGATGATGCTTATATTTGAACTTATTTTGGATTTTAGTCTGCTAATAGACTGAATGCTTTTGTTTCTCTTAATGACAGTTGTATATTACACTTGAATCTGTTTTAACATAGTTTTCGAAAGTTAGATGATACTTATAATTGAACATATTTTGAATTTTAGTCTAATAATAACTTTGATATTTGGAGCTAGTTTCATATAAACTAGTAATTTCAAAATCCTAATGATTATGTTATATGAATTTACTTTAGTATTATTAAATTAACATAGACCGAATGTTTTTGTTTCTCTTAATGGCAGTAGTATGTGACACTTGTCATTATATTTGCTTGCATGGCCTTTGGCTCGTGCATCGACTTTACAGGCTATAAGTACCGTCTATTTTAAGTAGGTACATTTATTGGAACTTGCAGATAAACCACAAAAAAAAAATGCCAAGTCTTGAAGTTGGTTACAACTTTGGATATTACAATTCTTGGAGTTGGCTTACAAATGAAATACCAAGTCCTATTTATACTACTATTACTTGGGATGGATGGCTAGGATTGATTTCATCTAAGGGTGAAAAATTAGCTTCTAGGGTGTTCTAGGCTACTAGAACATTCTAAGGAACTCCTATTACATTCTAAGTTATATCTACAAGCTTCTATACTATTCCAAAGTCTCCCACAAGTCTCTAGAGTATTCCGTCATGTTCCTTATGTGTGTAGACCTTTCCCGGATGCTCTAGAATGTCCCAGACTCGTACAGAACCTTCCAGAAACCTTTAGTGGCTTGTTTGGTTGATATTTTATCTTGTTAGCCCTGGGCACTTGGTTGGGATGCCCCTAGACCCCGTGCGGGCGGCTTCTTGACCAAATGTTGTCTATACTATAGTTTGATTTGATTTTCAGTATAAAGTAATGCTAATAAAAGTTTGGATAGAAAAATGGTGAAGCTAGATATTACCTAATTAATTCAAGAGGTCACTTTGAAAAAATCATTTAAAAAGAAAGTTATTTAAAAAAGAAAACAAAGGAAAAAATAACTCAGAAAGCAAAATATGAAACGTCACGGGGTTTTATTCATTAAAATTTGGGTTTACTTCATACTATTTTACCATTCTTCACATTTTTTTCACCAGTCTACGAAAATTCAAAGCTCCGATCATATAACTTGACCCGGCCCGTTTTTCTCCTCCTTCCATTAACGCAATTATGGGGGATCAACGGATTTTAAAAGGCGAAGAATTTGAGGGGAAAGCGGAGAAGAAAATTAAAGGCTGGGGTTTATTCGGGTCCAAGTACGAAGATGCTGCTGAACTCTACCAAAATGCCGCAAATTCCTTCAAACTCGCCAAAACATGTGAGCTAATATATATTCTCAACTCTCTATATTTTACAAACAATTCAATTGTTAATTATACGAATTTATACCTATTTCCTTCATTTGGCGTTTGTAACTGAAACTCAAGTGAACAGTTATATGCCTCTTTTTATTTTATTCACAAATTATTTCTGTGAGTAGACTCCATAGAAGAAATGAATCACGAAATCACTAGGTATTATTAGGAATATTAATCTAGTCTCTATGTTGCTGCACAGGGGATAGAGCTGCTATAGTCTATATCAAATTAGCCAATTGTAATGTGAAGGTATGTGATTTAGTACTTATTATTTTTTTTTTTTTGGTTAATGTTCTCTTTGTGTGATTAAGTTGTGAAAGTAATGTTCACAGTTGGGCAGCAAGCATGAAGCTGCCATGGCGTATGTGGATGCTGCAAATTGCTATAAGAAAACTTCCCCCAAGCGTAAGTAATGTGTTGACCTAATAAAGCTTAATATTTGTGTATGGAACAATTGAAAAATTATGTGATTCGAGTGTGTTACATGTAGATTTCTTACTTGTGTTTGGCCTTCTTCAGAGGCTATATCATGTTTGGATGAGGCTGTAAATATGTTTTTGGAAATCAATAGAATTAACATGGCTGCACGGTATTGCAAGGTTAGTCTATGAACAAAAATGTTGTCTATTTGACTTGTGCGTAGTCCCGTAGGTTATTGTTTCTTGTGTGCCATTACTTTTTTGGTCTCTTACTAATTACTAATTGCATTATGCTATGTGTGTTGTATCTCTATATGTGGTATATATAAAGGGTTTTAGGTCTGATTTTTTGGATTTTAATTTTTATTTAGGAAATTGGCGAGTTATATGAGCAGAAACAGATATTTGACGAAGCTATAGTTTATTTTGAGCACTCTGCCGACCTTTACCAAACCGAGGAAGTTGCAACATCTGCAAGTCAGTGCAGGCAAAAGGTCGCACACTTTTCTGCTCAACTAGGAAAGTAAGTGAACCACCCCCCTTCATTTATGAATCTATTATAGAAACTTTGAATTTGACTTACTGATATCCTTATGAAGGATTAACTTAGGAACTTCCATTGATATTTAAAAATATATTTATTCATCAAGTATATAATCTAAGAAATTATTTGAGTAAGATGTGACTTTTGTAATATTTATTCAGATACCAGAAGGCAATTCAGATATACGAAGAGGTAGCAAGTTACTCTTTGAACAATAATTTATTGAAGTATGGAGTTAGAGGGCATCTCCTCAATGCTGGAATTTGCCAATTATGTAAAGGAGATATCGTGGCAATAAAAAACGCAGTAGAAAAATATCAGGTGAGATTCTTTTACATGGTTTTAAGTTAATATTTTATGGAATTCATTAAAATCGTTTCCAATTTTGATGCAGGACTTGGATCCTACCTTTTCAAGAACTCGAGAATGCAAACTTTTAACTGTGAGTGAATGCTTATATTTTGTCTAGTTGTCATCTTTAATGCTACAAGCATTGTTGTTTGACTATTTTTACTAGAAAAAAATTATGTGTTTTTCAGGATTTGGCTGATGCAGTTGACGAGGAAGATGTTGCAAAATTCACGGCTGCGATCAAGGAGTTTGACAGCATAAGCAAACTGGTAAATACTAAATAGTTTATACTAACTCAAAAACAATAAAGATATACGAATGTTAGTGTTAAATATGCCTAAGTTGCAAATTATTAAACAGGACGCTTGGAGGACCACTCTTCTCTTGAGGGTGAAGGAAAATCTAAAGGCCAAAGAACTTGAGGAAGATGATTTGACTTGATTTAAATTGGGGTGTTTCCTTATTTTTTTTATGCTACATATTATTGACTAATTGAATTGAATTTGATCCATGGGTATATGTATTATTTGTACACTACTTCAGATTTTTTCTGTCAATAATGTAATTAGTTATTTTGTTCAGATAATGTGTGTCATATTTGATATTACTATATTTGTTTCTTTTACATATTATTGAATATTAGTTATTACTGTTCGAAGTTTAAGCAATGGTCTCTTTATTTCCTTCCTTGCTAGATTTCCGTTTTCCCAAGTTATTTTGTCACTAGCATGGAACAAAAATTCTTTTATGTGATGTATGCTCGTTTAGCTAAATAATAAGGGCCTGTTTGTTTGGCGTTTCCCAGATTTTTTTCGTGTTTGGGAAATGCCAAACAAACATATTTTCTATTTTCCGAAATAAATTTTTCATCCATTAATTTTCTCAAACTTCTCTCTCAAAAGCCAAACAAACAACAATTTTCTTATCACTAAACAAAACATATACAAACTCCACTTTGATTTGACATAAAATAACCTATCTCTTACACAATTTATCTCACATAACAAACATGATTTGACATAAAGTCTTACACATCTTACACCTACATCCCAACTCTTCCAAAAAAACCTACACCTACTTTATTTCTCAAACCACTCTCTCAAAACTCAAACAAACAACATTACGCAAATCGAGATTATTTCACAAACCTCCACTACTCTCCCAAACTACTCTCCCAAACGCCAAACAAACAGGCCCTAAAACTTTGCGAAAAAGTGACTAAACTAGGAAAAATAAGAGAGTGCCAAGGTTAATAAAGACTCTCGAAAATATAATTTATTTTTGTTAAGATTAATTAAAAAATTATAAACTTTTTGAGATTTTCAATGAAATATATATATATATATATATATATATATATTAAGAAACTATAAAGAGGTATCGCACAATTGTACAGTACATAGTTGCTGAAAGTGATTTATTTTTCATTTATTTTTTTCCCTTTTATTGGTTAAACGACGTCGTCTTATAATTAATGTGAACAGTTCCTTCATAAATTTTTTTCTTTCTTCTTTTATTTTTCACTCTATTTTCCAGTACGACTAAATCTGGTAGGGCCCCTGGTCCGCATTTTCCTTTGTAAACAGCGGTGATGAACAGTACCTCCTCTTATACACTTCAAACAACATCAATTTTGATTCCTCAAATCCATCTCTGCCTATTTCGATTTTCTATTTCCAGAATTCTTCTCGGTGATTCTCGATTAGGTTAGAATTAATTTAGGGTCATGGGTTTGTGGATTTGTTGTGGCCACGTAGTTGGCTGCCGTATTTCTTGTTTGGTTGAATTTTCTTGTCGAATTGTTTATTGCCTCAAGCTGCTTATTCGGATAGTTTTGGCCGGCTTCTTCTTTTCGATTCGTCGAGGTCACATGGTTCTGCTGCTGAAATTGCACAGCTTCTTGGGCCTAATCAAGTGGTAGTTGACTTTGCTGTCCGTGTTTCAATTAAGTGCAGTTTCTAATGATTACCATTACCACGCAGCTGCTTATTTATTGCCTCAAGCTGCTTATTCGGATAGTTTTGGGCGGCTTCTTGTTTCTGATTCGTCGAGGTCACGTGGTTCTGCTGCTGAAATTGCACAGCTTCTTAAGCCTAATCAAGTGGTAATTGACTTTGCTGGCCGTGTTTCGATTCAGTGCAGTTTCTAATGATTTACATTACCACGCAGCTGCTTTTGTTATAATTCTTAATTTATCGCTTCTTACGCAGCTGCTTCATGTGTCCAGGGGTTACATAGGACGGTTTGATAATTGCATCAGATTTGGTTGTTCCTGTTCCTGCAATTATTTGGCTTCTTTTGCTCTCGCTTTCTGCAGGTTTTTTTTCTTCAGTTTAGATTTTCCTAGGCTTTTCTTATTGTTTGTTGTCTAAATTTTAACTTTTGTTTTTTAATTCTTACATTTTTAAATCTTCTTGGTTGTGATCAAGGTAATGTTTTCACCATTTTTTTCCTGTGTCATGTTATATTTGCTGTTCTTTCATTTGCATCATGGTTCATAAGTTGTATTTCTGTTTTTGGCTGATAGCTACATAGAAATAAAATACCTTCCATCTTGTGGATGCAATTTTTCACCTCTTTTGCACACCCCTCACAATGTATATAGATTTTCAATACAACTTCAATCACATTAAGCTGTTCACATCACAAATTATATTCAAAACAATGTCACTGTGCGTGTGTATGTGTGTATAAAATTAATAAAATAGTTATTATTATTTTTTTGATGAAAAAGCATTTCAATTAATAAAATAGTTAATGATCAAATTAAAGGGATGAATTAAACCTGAGGTACTGGTTTGGTTTGTCACATATATATCCACCATAATTTAAATTCGAGTTAAAAGAAAGAAAAAATAAAAGAGTCAAGAAAATATCTTATGAAAATTGAACATTTTCAACTAAGAGATGTAAAACGCTGGTGTGCTTCTTTTGTCTGAATTTTTTTGGCCATGTTTTTGTTTGTAAAGGTCCTTGCTACGGTTAGTAGTGCATTAAGGTTTTCCCATGAGTTTTACCATTGGTGATACTTACTTGTTTTTATTTTAGGATTTCTCATACATGAAATAACAAGGCTGAATGCGAAGCGAAGGTCATAGGAAACCTCCCCGATAATAAGTGCTCCATACCATGGTATGTGATTTAGTGCTTTCTATAAGTATTCATGGCTTTCCCGTACTTTTGGTTTCTACGCGTTTTTGAACTGTCTAATTTTTCCGTGGTTATATTTACAGGAGGATCTCTTGGATCTACACCGTCTACAGTTATTGCTGTTGATCCCCAGATTCCAGAAGCACATAATTTGACAAGATGGTAAACCATGTTTCCCCGTGACCCTATATTTCATTGCATGTTTACATGGTTAAAAACTTAAAATGTTGTTTTTACAAAATAAATGTTTGCTATCAGTTATTAAAAAAATATGAAAATTATAATTGAAACCATTGCTGCAAGAGATTACTTTATACAGGACGACTCGTCAACTCCTATTTCAAGTAGTGTTTTATCGACTGTGTCGGATATCGTCAATGAAACTAAGGTCAGTAATGGCTTTTCTTGAAATTTACATGTGTCCTTCTATTTTAAGCAAATATGGTATTGCATGATTTAGATGTTCTATTATTTTGCAGTTCGATAAGTTCAGTGTAAACGCATTGGTTAGAATAACGAATGGCAACCAAAAGTTATTCTACATGGGCTATGAGAAATGTTGCTTGGGGATTGGTGCTGACTTTAATTGTGCTTACACCTGTGTTGCTTGCAAGGAGATGACAGTTGCGAAACTCAGGTCTTGAATTATTATGTTTCCGATTATTTGAAATATTTTCTTATACATGTTTCTTATAAAATTTTCCAAATGTGGAGTCATTCTCCGTGGTCAATCTCTATGAATGCACATTTTTACCAATGCAATCTCAATCAACAGAAAAGAGGATCAGTTTTCATCTGTATTTTTTTAAATTTCTTGTCCTATCCAAACTAGCCATAAACTACTCAGTATTATTAACATAACAGTGGAAAAAACAAATCAGTCCCCATTCCTAAATCAATTTCTGAATACGACCAAGTTATGGAAAAGCTCTACGCAATTCATTTAGGAAAAGAAGCAAGCTGGTCCATACCTATTATAGAGTAAGAGAAGTGCGATATGCTTTCTTAAATGAGCACATCTTAGTTGGTTTCACTCTATGGGACGACTAATTTCTAAGTTGTCTACCTTATTGTCCTGTATTTTGTATTCGTCTGCTTGAGCAATCTCGAAGTTTCCAGTTTGCATTCCCATATCGTGTGCTTAGATTTGAATGAGTTAAATCGTGGTTTAAAGTTTAAACTGCCATCAGAAGTGACTCTTTTACATTATTAAAACAATCATAAGTTTTATGAACAAATGGTGAGCAACATTTCTTGATTTTTGTATGTCTCTGCATATATATAGAGCCTAACTTGTGCAATGAATTATTTATGTCTGCAGAGTTAAACTGCAGGTCAATGTATATGATGGCACGGGATCCTTGGATGTAACTATTTTTGGTCATCAGGCCGAAGAAATACCACAGCTTAATGCGTTGAAGTGTATGGAGCTTTATAATGCAGTAATCATTGCCTTTCACTTATTTAGCTGGGATTACTGTCTATGTAATTATAGTCTTCTTTTCCATACTTATACGTGTGAGCTTCATGTTTGGTCATGTGATTGCCAGCAGGGAGATACTGCTCCAATTGAATAAATAAATCAAAACCTCGTGAATAAGCACTTCCTCATGAGGCTAAAAAGGAACGAAATATATGTGAGTGATACTTCTAAATATGTATCAGTACACTATGATGAAACTGCAGTCATAAGAAACCACTGGGGCGCAGGCTTAGCCTTCAGCCTCTACATCTGTTGAGGCTAGCTTGTCAAAAAGTGTATCTTTCGAGAAGCCGTCTGTCCCTAAAAAGCCTATTGCACATGGTGAGTTATCCTAATTTATGTAACACACGCAGTTAATCGGGAGTTTAAAAGGGCCTTGATGATATTCACGGTTTTGCACCTCTTTAATATTGTTTTGTTTCTTCGTTGCATTTTTCAGAGGGAGCGTCTTCGTCCGACTGAAAAAATCTGTAGCCTTATAATTACAACAAAGAACTTATAAACCTATGTGTTCCTTTTTCTTAAGTTTGTCTGCGTTTATGACTCTAGTGATGTGATATAGAAACCTGCAATAGTGTGTGATGCAATTTTTTGTTGGCATCGATGCCAATGTATATGTCGTTTGTCGTTTTTTTTCTTTAGGGATCCGCGGGTTGGTTTTGACTGGACAATTTTGTGATGTATATATTACCAGTTTTAATCTTATTTTCAAGTTGTTTTTTGCTTTAATAGTTGTTTCTCGGTAAAGGCAAATAAGTACTGAGGTCTAAAATATTTGCAGAATTGATTAGTTAAATACCATAGTTAGAGAAACACGAAATGGAAGTTCTCCGTTTACTGCAATTGCAATGACCTAATGTTTTCCTTTTAATTTAGTGTTATAGACTTCGATGATTATATCATGTTTTGTAGAGTATCATCTTCCAGTCATTCAACATTTGGTGCAATTAATTTTAAAGAAATAAGGCAAAAAAAAATTGAGTTTCATTTTCTTATACAATAGGGTCCCACTTTAATTAAATTAGACAGATATAAATGACTCATTGACATATAGGTTTCACTTATATATGCATATATAATTTGGGCTTCATCCATATAATTTGAATTTTGACAAATATATATCTTCACTTTGTCAGTCCAAAAGAGTTTCAATTAATTAAGCACAGGGCTTGTAGATTGATAATAAAAACTGGAAATAAAAAACCACACCACCAAAACATACAAATTACCACCGCCTACCTTAATTAGCCCATTCAAATTTAAACAGTTCCTCAGGGCAATGAACTCCACGCATTTGAGTGGAGCAATCCCACTAGTATATATATAATTTTGTATCCATGGTCACTAAATATTGATGGGTTTGTCTCTTACTTGACTTTGTCTTATGTGCTCCCTTTTATTTAGCAGTTGAAACTACTTGTTGTCCTTACCCTCGTCGTATTAATTAAAGAAAGTGGTTTTAAACAATTTACATTAATAAAGTCCGACGGTTGCCAATATTTGTCTACACTCCTTGAACTTATTCCAATCTCAATTATTAATCAACAATATTAAAGAGTAAAATAGATATCTTACACCTATTACCAATTTTAAATGACTTCTTAGCTTCCAAACTTTTGAACAACTTCAAAAGGAAACAATTTCATTTTAGAGCAAACAATTTCATTAGTATTGCTTGTCTTATGCTCAGATGATTCCTAGGAAAATTGTTTATTGATTAATATTTGTTCAAGTTCAATTGATTTTCTTTATCAATTTTGAGGTTGAGTTTCAACATGGCTTTCTTGATTTCTTGTTATTTTTACACTAAATTCGAACTTAATTAGGTTGTTTAGAAATAACTTTGAGTGAATTAAAAGTTGAGTTTAAATAACAATATATTTTTATAAACTTTATCTTTTTTTTTATTAATATTAATAAGTCAAGTTTATATTTTTCCAAGTTTCTTGGTATCCATCCTATAAAAGAAAATAGCTCATTAATTTGGAATAGTAATAAGGACTACAAGAAACAAACCGGATCAATCAAGCGAAAGGAACTCATAATCACAATATGAAAAACTCAAATTCGAATTTGTGACTAGTGCCTATCCTGACATTTGTCTCAAAATGAATTAGATCATATGTAAAGCTGTATATATGTTCATGGAAATAAAAGAAAATAAAAAAAAAACAAATTAATGATTGGTTTAACGAAAGTAATTAAGTCTACAAAGTGACAAATTCATGTTCGAAGCTCCTCTTGGTTCTAATATGATACATACATGCCTCGAAAGAAATAAATTAATTTAGACTTGAATTTTTTTGATAAAAAAAAACTAATAAAACAATTAACCAATATTATAATACTCCATTGGTCTTAATTAACAAAATAAGAAAAGACAACACGCTCCAACTCCTCCTCTTCCCCCCTTCCACTGCCGTCCAAATATCTATACATAATTTTTTTGTATGTATTCGTATATATATAATGGTTTGATCTCCTGTCAGCTACGCTACGCACGCACTCCACCAACATACACAACAAGCACAAATTAACTAACTGTTCCCAATTCCAATGGCCTCCGCTTACTCTCTTTCACTCAATTCCAACGTTCGTCACAGCAATAGAGACTCGCCGCCTCGGAAAAATACCTGCTTTACTCGAGTTTTAAACCTACCGTACAATATATTTCCAAAACGGAGTTTCTTAAACTGCGAACGCGGTTTTGGCGGCGTCGGAGTAGTGAAAGCCTCCGTCGCAACAGCGGAGTCTAAGGTAGCGCGTGATCACACCGCCAATGAGGAAGGTAGGATTTTGCGAGTCGGAATCATATGTGGCGGTCCTTCCGCCGAGCGCGGGATTTCGCTCAATTCTGCTCGCTCAGTGCTCGATCATATTCAGGTCTGCAATTGCTTTGACTAATAGTTGACTATAGTAGTGTAATTAGAAAATTAATAGGCTTTTTTTTTCTTCCATTATGAAACTACTAATTTTCTAATTGCAATTAAAGTCTTAAATTGTTATGGAGTAAGCTGTATTGCTTAACTTCTCCCTTCAAAAGTAGAGATTTTTATATACTCCACATTACAATGTTCTATTGTGACAGGGGGAAGATTTGCAAGTGAGCTGCTATTACATCGACTGCAATCTCAAAGCGTATGCCATATCGTCTGCTCAGGTCCGTAAATCTTATTTTCTGCTATTTATAGTTTAGATATTAGTTGTATCTTTCTTACTAGAACACTGTAGAAGTATGATTGTGCTAGGAAGAAGAGAATATATTGGTTTGGTTATAAAAAGTTAAAGATGGAAACATGTAATATATCATGTGTTGTTACCACAGTGTTTACGAAAGCTCTCTGTTTGATGCTCTTATTTACTTCACTGACTCTGGTTTCACAGTTTATAATCTAGAGATAGATTTGATCTCTCTATGTGATTGAAGTTACTCAGTTTAATGATTTTAGGTATACTCAAACACGCCTGCAGACTTTGATTTCAAACTCGAAAGGTACGCATTTTCCTGGAAATTCCAACTTTTTTGTAAGTAAAGTTTTCGACTAAGTTAAATACTATGATGCAGCCTTGCCCAAGGTTTTAAGTCGTTGTCTCACTTTGCTGAATACCTTGCCACCTCCGTGGACATAGTATTTCCTGTTATACATGGCCGTTTTGGTGAAGATGGTGGCATTCAAGTGAGATTGTGTTGACTTCAAAAACATGCATTTACAGGCTGATACATATTTCAATACTGTGAACTAATTTGTTGTGCTATCTTTTCATATGATGCACTTCTTAGGAACTACTGGAAAATTCAAACATTCCATTTGTTGGGACGCGGTCCAGTGAATGTCGCAAAGCATTTGACAAAGTAATTTCTCATTCATTGAGTCAACTATGGTCTTAAATGTTTGAGCTTTGATATTTTTTGTTTGACGAGTATTAAGTGATAAATATTAAATGATTTCTCTCTCTAACAGCTTAAGCTATTAAATGAGTTGGTCATTCAATATGGTATCAGAGCTCAGGCCAAACGAAGGTCATGTGTTCGAATATCTCAGCCACCCAATTCTAAATATCACGTGTTAGGCTTGAGTAAAATGTATACCCCTAAACGTGAGGGGGCGTATTAAGTGATAATGATAAATATTATATGATTCCTCTCTCTAACGGCCAATGCTTTTAGATGAGTTGGTCATTCAATAGAGGATATCACGCCGAAAATGAATCATTGTAATGGGTTGAGACTAAGTACATGTTTGCGTTGTACGTATATCATTTTCAGTTGGTTATTTATTCAATAGTTTTGAATGCTAGTTAAGATTTCAAATCCTGCCTATTGCTAAAATTACTTAAGTTTTTTTTCTTGGAAAAATTTTGGTCAATGATCATGGCTAAATATATGTCAAACATTAGCATTATATGCTGAATGATAGAATCATTTGAGTCTGATGATAGAATGGTGAGATACATGAAATGGTTACCCCACTCTGGAAGGACTGCCCCTCATGAAAGTTGGCTAAATATCTTATAAGATTGAAGTATAATAGGTAAGCGAGAACTAATGTCTTTTTTTCTGACTATCTGCAGCATGATGCCTCTTTGGAGCTTGACAAACTAGGATTTGTTACAGTACCCAGTTTCGTAGTAAAGGTAATCCTCATATTTATGTTCACTGTGTTATGTGCTACTTGGTTTGTAGTTACTTTGTTTTTTGCCTGAGTTTCAAATTGTTACCAACAGTTTTTAATTGAACTTCCTCTTACGTGTGTTTCTTTTTCTTTTTTCTTTTAGTTTTTTAGTCTCACTAAACTTGAGCCGTATATTCAATTTGTGTGTAGATTGTTAATTATGACATATGGACATTCTTGTGCCTATTTAAGACTTTCAAGTTTCGTATATATCTTCCTTGAATAGCCAGAAATCCTTATGGTTTTCAATTATATCACACCAGTGACAATTGGATTATGGTTTCCAGGGAAGTGAATTAGAAGAAAATGGTCTATCAACATGGTTTGCTAAATATCACCTAGACACCAAACACGGAAAAGTTGTGGTAGGACTTTTTCTTTCATTTAAGCATATGCAGACACCGACAAACATTATGTCACCTTATATTCTTTGACAGTTCCAGCTTTCATGTGACAGGTCAAGCCAACAAGAGCAGGATCAAGCATTGGAGTTACAGTTGCTTACGGTGTTACTGATGCTCTCGCAAAAGCAAATTCAATTATATCAGAGGTAAATTTACTTTTTGATCTTGCATTTGGTAATCATCTGACAATATTGTACTCATACTTGAACTTGTTGAAAGTATTAGAAGGCATGACTTCTACTGGCCACTATTGTTAATTTCCTTTGTTATTTAAACACCCTAAGAAGGATAACACCAGTCCATGGGAAGAGAAATAACTGAAGAAATCTTCAAATGAATTTAGCATGATCTTGCATGAAAAACCACAATTCATACTTGAACATACTAGCTACTGAATGAGAATATATGCACTAGTAAATAAATGGTACTGTTTTTCGAAACTCACTGGCTTGAACACTAATTTGAAAGAAGTGATGAAAATTTGACAATTGATGGCATCCATGAGGTGGAATCATAGCCAATGTGTTATTCTCGTTACAGTTATAAGATCATAATGTTTATATGAGACTGAAATATCTGATTTCATTAGATATATCTCAAAATGTTCATTATTTAGTAGGGCATCGATGATAAAGTCATAGTAGAAATTTTTCTGGAAGGCGGTAGTGAATTTACAACGATTCTCCTTGACGTGGGTTCTGGTTTAGATTGCAAGCCTGTTGCTCTACTTCCAACAGAGGTATATGCTCCCATCTTCTCTGTGGTTCTTTTCTGCATTGTGATATTCTGAGTTACTCTTTTGCTGGCTATTGTAATAAGTTACTGTAGTTCAAAGTGTATTGTGCTGAATAAAGTTGAGGTAATTTTTAATTTCATCTTTCAAACATTTGTATAGGAAAGATCTCTCGAATAATCATTTCAGTAGTGGCAAGTATAATATATCCTTTCTATTTGAGTTTATAAAAACAAATTTTACTTTCATGGCTTCTTCTAATGCAACACTACAAACTTGATGGCTCTATTACCAGGTGGAACTTCAATCTCATGGCAGCATTGATTCTAGTGAAAAGGATGTTATTTTCAATTATCGGCGAAAATACCTACCAACACAGCAGGTATAAGATATAAGCACACTGAACCTATCTATTTTCTCATCAATTTTTGATCTACTTTGTCATCATGACTTACAGTAAACTTATGTGAAAAGCGAACTAAATATACACCCATGAAATCTCATGTGGATCAGTATGAGCGCAAGTAAATAATAGCTATTGCAATTTCATGTTTTTTGTTAATAGCATATCCCATTATTCTTTCAAACAATACCTTCAGCAATGAAATTGGTTGTGTTGAATGTCAAAGTGCCTGAATCATTCATATAAATTATGAAAAGATTCCTAGTACCATCTAAATGACATTTCCAACTTTGCAGGTTGCTTACCACACTCCACCTCGATTTCCAGAAAATGTAATTAGACATATACGAGAAGGAGCTTCCTTATTATTTCAACGGCTTGGGCTACGTGATTTTGCGAGAATTGATGGTTGGTTTTTGCCACCTTCTGCTCATACTGCTTATATTACAGGCAATAAGTTAGGGACATCTGAGTCGGGCACTATCGTATTCACTGATATAAACTTGGTGAGATTACTAACCCCGTTTCATCATGCTTCCATTTTTTTTAGTTTGAATGACATGTCGTTTAAGTTTCTACTTTCTTTCCCTCTCCAGATTAGTGGGATGGAGCAAACAAGTTTCTTGTTTCAGCAAGCTTCAAAGGTACTCCCAGTTGGTTTTGTGATCGATGGTTTTTCAAACAATTTTTCGCTAGTTAACACCTGAACTCTTCATAATGTGTTGATTCTCCGAGGAATATTTAAAAGGGTTTCATCACTTCATGTTATATCCGCAGCTTGATTTTGGTGAGTCCACTTAAAGGGAGGATTAGAGGTAACCTATGAAATAGAGCTTCCCCACTTAATAGTACCTCAACCTTATGTTTTGGTCCCAGAGGTTTACAAATGTGAAGTGGAGTTAGAAATAGCCACTAGTTAGATTTGGAATAGATCTATAGTGACAAGTTTCACATCAAAAGTTTATTATCATATTGTTATGATACTTAACCTTCTTCACGCTAAAATTTTCACGTCTTAAGTTCAAATTGGAAATCATATTAGCACAAGGAATTTTGTGAAATTGTAAATCTGATACTTTAAGGTGGCAACTTTTACGCTGCTCAGCTATGCATAGGATGTCCGTGAATAAATGCATGCACGTAAATATAGAGGTAGGCTATGAATCTTTTCAAATATGAGAATTCCATCTGTTTCTACCATTTACAGGTTGGATTTTCACACTCTAATATCCTTCGCACCATAATCCAACGTGCTTGCTTGCGGTTTCCCGATCTATTGGCGTTCAGTATGGTGTCAAATTCCCCCCTAAGAAAATTAAAATCTTCCCAAGCTAATACAGCTTTTCCACAACATCAAGATCGGCAAAAAGTTTTTGTCATTTTCGGTGGAGACACTTCAGAACGGCAAGTATCTCTAATGAGTGGGACTAATGTTTGGTTGAATCTGCAAGCATTTAGCGATGTAAGTATCTCTTTATTTATTACAATAAATAACTCTTGTGTTTCTGTAGTGATATTAAGTGTGAATATTAATATGCCATGTGGAAAAAAATTCGCTACAGCTTGAGGTAATACCATGCTTGCTTGCCCCAGAAAAAGCTTCCACTTTGGATACGGATAACACAAAATTGGGAGTAAGCTCAAAGACGGTCTGGTCATTACCGTGAGTATACACTTTCATTATGCTTCAAATTTTCTAATAATGAAATTTACTTCTCCTTCGACAGTGTCAACTCTACTTCAACTTGGTCTTAGTGGTCAATTTATTGTTTTCTTTATAATGTAAACAATCTAAAGAATCCTGCCATTGAACTCTTAATATAATCTGCTGTGAAGACAAATTATACTCATATGTTCTGGCATCTCCTCAACCAATTTTCCTGCGCACTGCTTTTTCTTTTTTCCCTTTGAATGCAAATTGTCCTTCTAACTGGCTTCATTTTGTATTCCGGTGATTGAGTTAGTTCCAACTTATGATTTTATAAATGATGTATGTTCGTTTGATAGAATTTCCACATTATTTAGTGATATTTATCCTTTGGATTTTGAATATTAAATAGAAAGCTCACACCAAGTGTTGAGTATTTACTTTTTCCATGGTTATGCTACATTGAGTATTTTTTTTTCTCACTCCCCCCATACATTACTATTTCTTGGTGTCCAGTTATTCTGTTGTGCTCAGACATACTACAGAAGAAGTTCTTGATGCGTGTATTGAGGCTATTGAACCTGTCCGAGCAGCATTGACATCTCACTTGCGGAGCCAAGTAATGGATGAGATCATGGAAGGCTTGACGAAGCATGCCTGGTTCAGAGGTTTTGATATATCTGATGATTTACCAAAGAGATATTCCCTTGATCCACTGATCAAGGAAGCTAAAGAAGTTGGGGCAACAGTTTTCATTGCAGGTTCTAATATGTTACAAAATTATTTGATACCTTTTTCAGATTCAAATTTCATCACTTTTTATATTTCTGCATTTCAAATCCTATAGTTTATGTCTTTGTGATTCATGAATTACTTATCTGAAGGAGGGTAACGAGATTTTTTGAAATACCTGAGTAGTTAGAGTGTACTGCATATTTACGAATGTGGAAAGAAGAGAGATTGCTAATTCCTATTATGTTGCTATAGACTAAGAAGTTCATTTGTGTATATATAACGGACAAATAAGAAGTTAACTATATATCACTAAATAATCGGAATTCAGAAAATGTCAACTAAAAATTCAATAAATATTTGAAGAAAAGATTGGACCCCCTATTTATCATTTGATCTACTGGACAGTTCATGGAGGCATAGGTGAAGATGGGACACTCCAATCATTGTTGGAGGCTGAAGGAGTTCCTCATACAGGTAAAACTTGTACTTATTGTAACTCAGATTTAAGAAGATTTGCAGACCATCTATATTTATGGTTCATTATTTTTGTAACGCGAAGTTGATAATTTATTGTTCTCAAATTTAAGGTCCTGGCGTCATAGCTTCCAAGACATGTATGGATAAAGTTGCTACATCTCATGCCCTTGAACATGTATGGCAACTACTTTTCTTGAATAATCATCGTGTTAATGGAAGATTCACTGGTCTCCTCATTATCTTTCATATTTACTTCATTTGTGATCTGATTGACATCAACTAATCCATCATTTCTCATCCCTATGGTGGATTCATAGGTTGAGGCTGTAGTCCTTTGTGTTAGATAGTCCTATGATGTGCATGGTCTGTGTATATTGCTTAACGTGTACCTAACTTATCTTGATAAACAGCTGACGGACAATGGTGTCCTTACAATTACTAAGGATGTCCGAAGGAAAGAGGATTTACTGAAGACACCTCTTCCTAACATTTGGCGCGAGTTGACATCAAAACTCCAGTCTGAAACATTATGTGTCAAACCTGCTAGAGATGGTTGCTCGACTGGAGTTGCAAGATTACGGTATGTGGATTTTTCATTTGTTATTTTAGCAGCCTGTGAAGATGACAGAATATCCACACATATTCCATGATAACTTCTAGGAAAGCAATTGATGCATGCAATTTCATGTCACAGTTGCGATGGGGACCTTGCAGTGTACGTTAAAGCACTGGAGAGCTGTTTACCACGAATTCCCCCAAATAGTTTATCAAAGGTATTAATTATCTCGTCTTGTGCAGTTTTTGCTTAAATTTGATAATCAGAAACTTTTTTATGCACCAATATAAATATATATATATATATATATATATATATATATATATATATATATATATATATATATATATACTAATTTTTCCCATGAAGTCGTGCAGGCTCATGGAATGATTGAGATGCCAGTACCTCCCCCTGAACTCTTGATATTTGAGCCTTTTATTGAGACTGACGAGATAATGTTTTCATCCCAATCAAGTCCTGGAAACACCCGTGATCTTCTGTGGAAAGGACACAGCCGATGGGTCGAAATAACAGTAGGTGTCATAGGAAAACGAGGGTCAATGCGTTCATTGACTCCTAGCATTACTGTCAAAGAAACTGGAGATATATTATCACTTGAAGAGAAATTTCAAGGTACTTATAGGTATCTGTAGTATTTCATTTCTATGATTTGATCAAACGAATATCTGCGACATTAATTATGGTATCTGTGAAGGGTACTAGTCTAGAAACACAAATGTAAACGGGATTATTAACAATAATTCCATAATTTCACATATATTATCATTACTTGTCAGGTGGAACTGGTATCAATTTGACTCCTCCACCTCTCTCTATTATAAGGTTTGATATTTTCTTTAGAAATCTTATTTCTTTTACATTAACCTTGGTAGTACAGTTTACTTGTCCAATGAAATTTCATAAACTTATGCTATCATATTGTATGTAATTGCACGGCGCCCTGTACTGCAGTATCAAGCATTTCTATACCCAGTACAATAACTTCACAGGAAACTGAAATCTTATATCATGTATAGCTTGAGTAATGTATCATCATATTTACGTCCTGTCTCTTCTTTTATGCTTCTTCTGCTTACATTCTTCTTTCTTACAACAGCAATGAGACCCTGGAGAGATGTAAAAGACATATTGAACTGATAGCAAACACCTTGCAGTTGGAGGGTTTTTCGCGAATTGATGCATTTGTCAATGTTGATAGTGGTGAGGTATGTTTGAATCGATCAACCTAAATTTAAGTAATTTCACTCGAAAACATTCATATTTTATAACTTAATGGCCACAGAGGATGCTGAGTAAAATATATAATTTGTTCATAAGTTGAACTTGTTATTAAATATAGTATTGAATTATTGATCTCCCTACTGCAGGTGTTAATAATAGAGGTTAATACTGTTCCTGGGATGACACCTTCTACTGTCCTAATTCATCAGGTGATTATATGATATTATTATCCTTAATCTGTTCTGTATGAATTATGATGATGGGATCTAATCTGAAAAAACTTTCAACTTGTTGCAACCAATTCTAAATTCATGATTTCAGCAATAAATTTTTTTTTTTTTTTTTTTTTTTTTTTTTGAGTGTGTGTAGGCACTTGCAGAGCAACCTCCTATGTATCCTCACCGATTCTTCCGCACACTTCTTGATTTGGCATCTGAGAGATCTTTGTAAAGTATCTCTCAGTAACTTGTAATTCTTTCTTTTCATTTGAACTCTCATTGTTGTGTGATGTTGTTAACAATTTTTATTTAGATTATAACTAAATTTGTGATACTAATAGTCAATAACTTTTAATGGTGATAGTTTATATATAATTATTTAAGTATATGATTTAGCCATTTCTATTAAAAAAATACAATACCACCTTCCTTCCCACTTGAAATTGATTCAACAAGAGCTTCTTTACCAGCTGCCCATTCAGTTCACATTCGATCTTTCACGAAATTCATTGGCAATTTTGTTCAACTGGAAGGGTAGCCTAAGATCTTTGAGTTCCAACCCCAAAGCCACTCTTTCAAGCCTATTGCCTTTGTTGATGCCGTCCGACCCAAGATGAATTCGTTGACAAAAACGCTGTAGAAATTCCGACTTTCTGATAAAGGGGAGAATTCAAAAAATTAATAAATTGTCTCACATTTTTCTGAGATTTTTCCAGATATGCTTGCCAAAAGAATATATTTCATTTCGTTCCTCTTTCTTCTCTCTGTAGCCTTAGCATGAAATATGCATCAATATATACTACATTTATGTTACCCTCTAAACCACTGAATGAATTATCTTTTCTCTTTTCATCTAAATATTTTGGCAAAAATGACTTACATTTTTATCACTCATTAGTCTACAACTTTTTTATCATTGGCACTACTCACTGATCTCATGCAATTCTATATATTTACTCTTTGTTCACAAAAATTATTTTTGGGCATGTTGGTGCTCTTTGATTTCAAACCAAACAATTAAATTTTCTACCTTTTCAAAAAAAAAAAATCTCAATTTTCAAAAATAATACTACAACCTTAAAAAAAAATTCCTCATTTCTTGCATTACTAAAATAGAGAAACTTTCTAAAACCTCAATTTATTAGATATTTCATTTTAAGAAGCGAGACAACATACCCTCATATTCTTCTAATTCATGAAATTTTATTACAGAATATATTTGTTTAAAATTTGTTCCACGTTGGACATTTGCGATGAAGGTTTGCCTAAAACGAATGCACGTCCAAATCCAATACTTTGCCCATTCTCAAAATTACAAATTTATAGCTACCAATGTAAAACTTAAAAAGTAAATGGAACGTAAAAGGAAACGGAAAAGTCATGGATAAATATATATAACTACAATCATTAATACATTAAGTGCTTAATTCACACTCTAATTTTTCTCCACATTCCTCAGTAGCTAAAAAAATCAACCACTCATCCGCAACTGAGCTCTGTTCATTACCAACATCCAAATCCAATTTTTCCTCATCCAAACACTGCCCTAATCCTTTTTTACTTTCCGAAGCCAAATGGCCATTAGTTTTTCCATCCAAAGAATTCAAAAATCCAATCCACCAAGAGTAAGAAGACGACAAATTATCAAGCCAATCGAACTCATCCAGCACATCGACTGTAGGAACCGGAGCACACAGCACCGCAGGGGCAGTGGTTGACCAAGTTGGTTCAGGGATTGGCATAGACAACTCCAATAACTGAGGAAAATAGTAATTCTGATTATTAATATTACAAGTAGTAGTGTTGGTGTTGAGAATTGGAGGGGGGTTGTTAAAGTAGTATTTTTTGTTGAAGTGTAAAGAAGAAGCTGATCTGTGAAGGTGTAAAGCATTGACAATCTCTCTTCTTGCTTCCGCCATGTTTGTTAGATAACTTGTGGGAGCTTTTCTTGTAATGGATTTTCTTCTTATGACTTTTCTTGAACAAAAAGCAGTGCTTTTCTTGGAAGACTCTGCTTCTGCTTTTTCCATGGATTCCTCTGTTTAGATTTGCTTTTCTAGTCTAATAATAATACTAAGAGATGGGATGGAGCAGTAAATGGGAAAAGATGGGTCGGGTCAGGAAGAGGAGGAGAAGCTAGCAGAAGTCATCAGTTGTCAGAAAAAGCAGAAGCATGAAGGTTGACACGTGGTGGAAAAGTCTGGACACCTGGGGAAGTGATTTTCTTTCTTGACTTATTTAAATTGAACCCTTCACCAACCGCCGTGTTTTCTTTTTTTCTTCCACAAGTTATTAGGCCATTTTCAAGAGATGATATTTTTAATATATATACCATCTCTTTTGAAAAAAGAAAAAAAGGAAAAAACAAATTCATTAGCTTCTTTATAACTTAAAAAGAAAATTCTTAGTTGTCCTTATTGGACCAAGGTAGTATACATAAAATATGCCTGTTTGGCCCAATTTCAGATTTGCTTTATCAACAACCCAACTATATATATTCCCTTTTATTTTTAATGGACTGAAGTTATCCTTAGAAATTAGAATCTCCATGAGGATTTGATCCAATCCAAAGCCAACCCCAATAGGCCATAGTCCATACAAATTGCACTTTGAATTATAACTTGTTGCAAAAAATTGAGTTTGACATCCTAAACTTACATTAAAATTTCACTTTCTCCTTTAAACTTACACCCATATTGCACTTTTCACCTTGAACTTTTGTGTTGCATTTTTCACCCTTGAACTCTTTAATCGGAAAAGAGTTTAGGAGGAAAAATGCAACATTAATGTAAGTTGAGGATGGATAGTGCAAAAAATTGAAGTTTAGAGGAAAAGTGCTTCGGGGTGGAAAGTGAGATTTTCTTTCCATTTAGAGCAAAAGACAAAAACACCCCATGTGCTTTGTCTAACTTCCAAAAACCCCCTGTGTTATTTTAACTCCAAAAAAAACCCCTGTGTTTGGTTTTAATTACCACACTCAACCCAAGTAGAATTTTACTTTTGACTTTTGGCGGAATGACAAAATTGCCCCTATGTGTTTGTTTTTTTTAAATATTCTTTTTGAAAATCTACTTGGGTCGAGTGTGGTATTTTAAACCAAACACAAGTGTTTTTTTGGAATTTAAAATAACATATGGGGGTTTTTTGGGAGTTAGGCAAAGCATAGGGAGTGTTTTTGTCTTTCGATGTTAGGGGTAAAATTATCATATCAAAAGCAAAATGTGAACAAATACTTGCAATTTTTCGCGTTTGAATCACACTCTCTTTTTCGGAGGTGTATTTGACACTTACTTGAGATCACATGAAGATTTTTAGGAGTTATAAGATTTTTTTAAAAGTTAGACAAAGTATATAGGATGTTTTTGTCTTTTGCTCTTCCATTTAAATACCACTTTATATAGACCCTGTACATTGACATCAACAAGCACATCGCCTAACAAACATTTGTTGATATTAAGATTTGGTAGGTAAAATGGAAACGGCTTTTGGACTTTTGATTGACATATCTAATTAATTGACGGCCGTAGTAGAACACTTCACACACAAACTAACAAAGCTTTAAAGCAAAGATTGCATCATTATACCCACATTAACAGATTTAAAGAAGTCTTTCAACCCATTATTATTTGCTAAATAAACTCAATCCAAATATGGATTAATCCTCACTTGTCAGTAGCTATGGGCCTGTTTGTTTGGCGTTTCCCAGATTTTTTTCGTGTTTGGGAAATGCCAAACAAACATGTTTTCTATTTTCCGAAATAAATTTTTCATCCATTAATTTTCTCAAACTACTCTCTCAAAAGTCAAACAAACAACAATTTTCTTATCTCTAAACAAAACCTATACAAACTCTACTTTGATTTGACATAAAGTAACCTATCTCTTACACAATTTATCTCACATAACAAACATGATTTGACATAAAGTCTTACACCTACAACCCAACTCTTCCAAAAAAACCTACACCTACTTTATTTCTCAAACCACTCTCTCAAAACCCAAACAAACAACATTACGCAAATCGAAATTATTTCACAAACCTCCACTACTCTCCCAAACTACTTTCCCAAACGCCAAACAAACAGGCCCATATGTTTCAATGGTTGTTATTAATTGATATGATAGACTTGTCCACCAATAATCAACAGATGATTGGTCTAGTGAAAAAATTAGTCACTACAAAGTAGCGAACTCAAGTTCGAATCCCTGTTGGGAGTGGTTCCCACTTAATGTGTTTGACGCGCCTCGAAAGAGATTAAACCCTTGGAAAATAAAAAATAAAAAAAAATTGTTCATTTTTTTTATCATTGGATTTTTAATTGTTAACACTTGTTATATATTGGTCATAAATTCGTAGGGTCACCTACCATAATAATAAATTATTGAATTTATAAAATGTTCAATTAAAATAAATGTAAAAGCTTTTTGAATATCTCGGTATCGAAAAGATTGCAAAATCTACCAGATTTAGCTCTATTTGTCCTTTTTTTTTGGAGATCAGCTCTATTTGTCCTATTTAATTTAACCAAGTGATTATTTATATTTTGTAATCTTGTGGTACCTCTTTTGATTACTACTTTATTTTGATGGCCATTGGTGTAAGAGAAGTCTTGATGTATCAAAATTTCAAGTGATCAGAATCCAATTTAGAGGGTAGGAGTTGATTAAGCAAGACTCTTTCCCTTCATTTTGTGAATTACTTAGTTTAGGGATAATCAAATTGACAAGAATCACATTATATTACTATTTTTAAGTCTATTTATTAATGTATAATAAAAGCAACGGATATAATTAACTACAAAAACTTTCAGTTTAATGATTTGAAAGAAAAAATAGAAGTATACTCAAATACCCTGAATCTAAAGATGTAACAAATACAATTATATATACATATATATAATCAGAAGACAAGGTCGATATTAGTATAATGCGTTTGTTCGTCCTTATTTGTTATTTAACATTGAAGAAATACAATTTAAAATTCTCCTATTGAAAGATATTTCAGAAAATAATGTTTTATAATTAAACATCACATGTGATGTCATATCCATGTCAATTTTGTCCCGTGACCTTGCCAATTTGCAAACTCAGCATGTCTTAACAATTGAAAATTCCATCATTAATATGATAATTGCAGTTATTAAACTTATTTGAGAATACCCTAATCATCAATGATTACATTACAAATTATTTAAATAATTATTAAAGTATAAAAAATTATAAATAATAAACCACAAAATACTAAAATTAAATTAAAGGAAAACTTACATTAATTGTAATTGAACACACGCATAAAGATGAGCCAAGAAAAAAATTGTGGGCGCGTCACTTCAATAATTTATAATCAAGAAAAAATTTGGGTCCACAATTAAACATAAATAAGAAAACTTCAATCAAGAATATTTTAAAGAGGAATCAAGAATATTTTAAAGAGGACGGGGTTGTAATGGAAGCCATGACACACGACTCGCATTACATGCTTTGGTCCAAATTTTGTTTGAGCATCCTACTCAAAAATGAAATATAAGAAAATAATAACGATTAAATTTCCAACTCTTGTTGATTTGTTATATTGATAACTAGCTCAGATTATATGTGTATTAGCTCGCAACTTTAATCTATGATGAATATTTTATTTTATTTTAAATCAAAACGAGGAATTACAATACTGTGCGAAAATATTAATTAATTAAACTAGCAAATTACACTGGATAAAATGAATTTCAATGACTAATGACACTGACAAAACTACTCGCTCACACCCTAGATAAGACTTAGAACCAAGACATTTTGAACTCTTAGCCAAATATTGATTTTGGCTTAGTTTTGATTTTAGTTTAAAAAAATGATTTGAGTGATTAAGTGAAATCTTTCAATTTCCATTAATTTGAATTGAGTTAAGATGATGGGTTTTGTGGCTCTTAAAAAATTGAGATATGATTTGGATTTAATTTATATTTTAAGATTTGGGATAAACCATAAATGGTAGAAATCAAATCAATGTATTTATAAAAAAAGTAGATACATGTCAAATTAAATTCTTTTATATGTTTGAATATATGCTAAAACATAAGTTCATGTATCTAAACATTCATTTGAAATGAGTTTGATTATACAAAACTGGTCCAAGATATTTTAAATGGAGCCTTAAACTTGTGCCATATTATAGAAATCTAAAATCCATAGATGTTTTAAATTTAATGCCTATCGCATTGTGTAAGAAAATTGTGTCATATTTTCTCGTCTTTTTTTAATTTTTTTTTTTTTTTTATCCTGCATTGTAAAATTTGACCTATTATTATTGTGACAATTCTTTTTCACACATGTGATATCATTTTGTATTTTAAAATTTGTTATGTTAATGTATTAGAAAACTAAATAATAAACTTGTTCACAATTACAACGAGGAAGTAAAATAAGATTATAGTAATTGATATGGAAAGATTTTACGAAAAAAGAAGAATTTGGTCTTATGGGCATGTTTGTTTGGCATCTCAGAATTTTTTTTCGTGTTTGGGAAATGCAAGACAAACACCATTTTCACTTTCTGAAATAAATTTCTCCTCTCTTAATTTTCACAAACTATTCTCTCAAAAGTCAAATAAACAACAATTTTCTTATCTCTAAAAAACCTATATACTCTACTTTGATTTGACATAAAATAATCATTCTTTACACTAATTATCTCACATAACAAACATGATTTAACATAAAGTCTTAGACATCTTACATCTTACACCTACAACCTAAAGTCAAAAAAAAAAAAATACACCCACCTTTATTTCTCAAACTACTCTCCCTAAATACAAACAAATAACATTACGCAAATCGAAATTATTTCACAAACTACTCCCCCAATTGCCAATCAAACAGTACCATATAAGTTTTATTCTAAAAATAAAAGTTTGCTTAAGAATTTAAGACAAGGGAAAATCCCACTTTCCCCCCTAACCTTTAGACCTTTTTGCACTTTCCCCCCTATCCTTTGAAAGTTCGCAGTTACCCACCCAACCTTTCTTAAAAGTCGCAGATTACCCCCTGAGGCCATTAAAGATGGCATATTCCGTCCAGATTCTCTCATGTGCCAGTCACATGCAACTTATCAAGGGCAAAATAGTCCTTGCAAGAGATTGAATTTCTCAAACATAAGATTCAACTGTTACTCCATTTTCCCTCAAATCTAATACAGCTAGAACCTAGGAATTTGAAAGAGCAAATTTGTGAGCCTCTTAAGTCTTAATACGACAAAAAATGGGCTGGAAAATTATTCCGATGACACTTCCCTTGGAATGCTCACTGGATTATGTAGAAAGAAAAGAGAAAATAAAATTCACAACTCTTTCAATTCCTATAAAAATGTGACTTCTTCACAGTTAAATTTTAAATCTCTTTTAATAACTAAACTAATTCTTCTCATGAGCAAATATTCAATTAAGAAAATTTAACCCTCAAGCACAGCTGTGATGTATTAATAGACTTCAAGAGCTTATATGTATGTAATAGACTTCAAGAGCTTATATGTTTGTACAGGCACCGGTGGATGAAACCCAGACATGAAATTTAGCCGAACCGAACACATGAAGTGTATCTCCTCCCTTGTTTAAGATCAGTCAACAAATTTTTATTTATTTTGTTAAATGATTTCCACAATTGTCGCCAACTTTTGAAAATTATTTTGTTCCTTGTGAGCCCTAATTGAGGAGAAGAAATTGAGGAGAGACAAATTGTGGGTGAACTTTGCTGGAAAATCACAGGGGATTTGATGTTATAACTTTTATCAATTTTCTGACTGAAACGACTATTTTGCCCTTGATAAGTTGCATGTGACTGGCACATGAGAGAATCTGGACATAATATAACATCTTTAATGGCCTCAGGGGGTAATCTGCAACTTTTAAGAAAGGTTGGGTGGGTAACTGCGAACTTTCAAAGGATAGGGGGGAGAGTGCAAAAAGACCTAAAGGATAGGGGGGAAAGTGGGATTTTCCCTTAAGACAATACATGATCCAACACACCGCAACCATAGCGCGTCACGCGCCCGCGTAACCTGCACCTCGAGGTGCATTTAACTTCTTCACGCACTCCCAAAATTTTCTCGGTGAAAAAGAAAAAGATAAAGAAAACAATTACTAAATATATTATTTATATTTATCATCAATATATAAAAAGAGTCAACACAACTCTGCCTGAAGTCCTCAACTCTTAACAAAATACTACTGTGTCTCTGTCATACAATTTATACATCATTTATATGTATCGGTGGTGGTTGAAGGTGGTGAAGCTGAAAATCAGAGGACCTGAAATTCTGTTAGGGTTTGTTTTTAGCGAATAGAAATGCCGATGAGTAGATACGAGATAAGGAATGAGTACAGCTTAGCAGATCCAGAGCTGTATCGAGCCGCCGATAAGGATGATCCAGAGGCTTTGCTTGAAGGAGTCGCAATGGCGGGATTAGTCGGCGTTCTTCGCCAGCTCGGAGACCTCGCCGAGTGAGTTTTTAGTTTTTAACTTTTTCTTATTGTTCTGCCGTTGATTTTGTTGTAAAATTTGTTTTCTGGATGTAATGTGAGGAAATTAGGGTTTTATGGAGATAATTGGTGACTTGAAACCTTGCCGAGTGATTTATTAGTTAATAGGTTTATAATTATAACAGTATTTAGTCATTTTGTGGTTCCTTTTGTTTGAAATTTGGTGTTTTTGATGTAATGTGACGAAATTAGGGGTTTGATGAGGTTATTATTCCTTTAACAGTTTTGTTGCGTCTCTTGAGTTATTCTCTTGTTTCTACTTTTGTTGATTTGTGAGGTTTTATTGTTTTCTAAATATGGATTTATAGGGCTTATGAATTGGAAATTAAGAACTGTAAAATTCTTGAAATTTTATACCTTTGGCAGAATTATGATGTGTAATGAGCGTCAAATGCACCATCTAGTATGGGCATGTGTATTCTATTGACCGATTTTCACCCAGCTTGGTTCATAATGCAATATATCGACTCAATCTGTGAATTCAAAAATTGCTGACACAAGTTTTTGTTCCAACTTATACTGCAAACTGTAATCCTATATCGGGGTGCTATTATGAGATGTAGCTTTTACTCCTCACGTTTATGGTGTTTACAACTCCATCATAATGATCTGGGGGGTAGGACTTGATTGTTCAAGAGTGTTAATTTTTCTAAATGTTAAACCAGGTTGATCAACTATAATTCTTGTCACTTAAGTATGGCTTTTGTAGCCAACTCAAAGAAATGGAATACTTGAGTAAATTGTGTTATGAAGGAACATTTGTTCGTTTTTCTTTTTTTCCTCCGTGTTTGTGTGTGTGCGGGGTGTGTGTGTGTGGGAGATTTGCAATGTTTGGCCTGTAAAATACAATAAATCAGATCTACTGATGCTGTAAATACTTCTCATTTCTTCCTTGAGTATGAAGTTGCACCAGGTAGGGAACGGTGTATCCTACAGCCTATTAACAATTTTTCTGGGGCTATATTATCTTTTTACATATAATTTGGAGTCAGTTGGAAGAGCCTAATAATTGCTAGTTTCATGTGATTACTGAAGGTTTGCTGCAGAAATTTTTCATGATCTGCATGAAGAAGTGATGGCGACAGCTGCAAGAGGGCATGGTTTAATGGTTCGGGTCCAGCAGCTTGAATCCGAGGTTCCCTTCATTGAAAAAGCATTTCTCTCCCAGACAGATCAGTCCCCATTCTTTTACAACGCTGGTTAGAACCTCCTCTTTTTTATTTTATCCCTGCATAAACCTTACTGTTATTTCTTTGAAGCTGTACTTTACAAGAGATCCTTCGTGGTTACTACACCTGGTTATAGGTGCTTCATAAGTTATATCATGGGCTATGAACAATTGTTTGTTGCGGTAGACATGTTGTGATGTTGTACATTCTTGGTGGTGCTGTTTTTTTTTTCCTTTGAATTAAAAAAAGGAAATCTTAAATGGAATAATCTGAATTAGTATAATTTTCTCTGCCGAAGCTGCTTGTTAGATGTAACAGCTTTGTGTTTGAAATATCATGTTGCAGGTGTTGATTGGCATCCTAATGTGCGAATGGACCAGAACCTAGTCACACAGGGAGATTTACCTCGATTTATAATGGATTCCTATGAAGAATGCAGGGGTCCCCCTCGCCTATTCCTTCTAGACAAGTATGACATGCTGTTCACTTCTAAGTTGCCTAAAAATGTCTTGTTCTAAAAAAGTATCTGAAATAAAATAATTGGCTCAGGTTTGATGTTGCTGGTGCTGGAGCATGCCTAAAGCGGTACACCGATCCTTCCTTTTTCAAAGTAGAAACCTCTGAAATGACTAGTACAGATATCCAGAGGGAAAAGAAGATTCGCAAAGCTAAGGTAATTCTTTGACAAGGACTCGCAATTTTTATTTCCAAAGCTATAATGATGAATACATTGGAGTTTCTTTGCTCCCTGATAGCACCCGACTTGCCACTGATGATGTTTTGTGTCTATTTCATCACAAATCTTAAGATATGACTATTACGATACCGCAGTATACTCTTACCTGGTTAAGAATTCCTTTTTTTTTTTCCTTTTTCTAAGTATATGTTAGATGATTTTTTCCTTTCACTTAAAAAACCACTCTTTCTCCTCTATGAAGTATGTAAATTTGATATTCATATGGCTTATATTTTTGAAACCTCAGCTAAGTGATCATCACGTGATGTTGGCTCTGGAAGTAAACTTCAAATTTGAATATTCAGAATTTATAGAACAATTTTGTCATTCTGCTCTCTAATTTGTACTCCTCTATATTTGGGATCACAAACACATACCCCCAACTGTTAGTGCACACATTTTCAAACTGCATATGCTGCCAATTTATTGACTCATGGATTCCCTGACAATTATTGTTTGAATGTTTAACAGAAGAAAGGGCCACGCTTGAGAAATGGAGAAACCCCCGAAGTTTTACCGACGTCAAATGCCAAGTGAGATGTCTATTATATAATCTGTGTATTTTGCCATATATTTCTCTTCTCAGTTGTTATGATGTGGAATATGGGATGTGTCTGATTTGCATCCTGACTCCTACAGACTCCATCAGCTTTTCCTGGAGGAGCGTGTTGAAAATGGTGTTAGCAACCCTGCACGTCGTGTAAAATTGAAGAGGAGGCTGAATGGATTTCCATTTGACTTGAAAGCTGGGAAGAGCTACATGGAGAAATTTTTGAGGACTCCTTCCCCAGAGCAGAATGTGCTTCAGGAAGTTAGTGTGAGTTCGTCACTCTCGATGTTGCCTATAGATGATCATAATGAATCTGGGCTTGAAGTAATTGAAGTCAGACCAGTAAGTCCTGACAGAGAGAGTGTGAGGAGAAAAAGAAACCCTCAGAGTGTGAGGAGAAAAAGAAGCCCTCCTCCAGATAGTGAGGAGATTTTGCTGAAACCGTCCATGTGTGAGCCAAATGAGGTTCCCAGAGATGATAAAATCTTTGAGGTACCCAATTCATATCCTACTATGGTGACAGATGAAATCTCATCCACTATTGATAATGTGACTGGTGAAAAGGATATAGCTGTGGATGGAGAAAGCAAAAGAGAAAGCAGCATAACTGGTTATCAGTCCGATGATATTGCCAGTGAGATAGACAATTATGTGGATGCACCCTCAACCATGGAGTCAGAAGTGGATACAGATTCTGAAATGAGAGTAAAGAGAGATTTCACCTCCTCACTTATCAAAACTAAACCATTGGTTTCTGATTCAAATGATGTAGATCTTCACACTCGGTCATCATATTCTCAATCTAGTGGAGAGCCGACAATGTCTGAAGATGGAAACAACTCATCCAAAAAAGAATCCTCTAGTTTTTCGTCTTCTGGTTCTCAGAGCTCTTCAGCTGAAAATCCACATTTAGGAAACAATTTGTCCGAGCGATTTCAATCTGCTGATGCACATGAAACCAACATAGATAATGCATCATCTTGCCACAAAACTGCCGATGAAGATTTTCTATTAGATCAGCATCCAGAACCTGTGATTTCAGATTATACAAGCACCAGCTCAGTTGCAATCGCCAACCACATGTCTGACTTCGAGCAGCTAACTTCTAGTTTGTGCAGTATTGATTCAATACCTACTTTAGCACATTCTGATTCAGAAGGATTTGTGAGAAAAAATACTATTAGGGGACCTGAAGATGACGTTGCATCTGCTTTGGACAATGAAGAAAGAAAGAAAAATCTGGTCATACATACACCAAGTTCTCCCAGTGTCTCTGTTTTCGCATCGCAGTCAGGAGATGATTCGCCGAGATCCTTGGCTGAAGAACATGCAGTGGATAGGCTAGATGGTGAGAATATAACTTCTCTGCATAGTGAATCTGATAATCTCTGTCAAAGAGATAGCTCAATTGCAATATCTGCTGATTTACTAAATGAGGATGACTCCAACCGCGAAGATCTTAATCAGGTCGGGGGCATGCCTTCCTCATCAAATATGTGTAATGTTCTTTCTCAGAAGGGAAATGACACTCCAGAAATATTTCCTACAGAAAATCCAATACCGGGTAAATGGGATCACGAGGTTCCAAAGTTACCTGGAAACTTTTCTTCGGATTGTCCTGATATAGACCATAATGGAGACAATACTGCATCATTGGTTTCCAAAGGGCAAGATAAAAGTGACGAATTGGATAAGGAGGATTCAAATGTTTTTACTGATTCTTCAAAGCATTTTTCATATATAATGGAGACTTCTCATGGCGAGGAACTCGATGAAACATCATTGGTCAATGCTCATAATGTAGACGCTGAAGAACAATGCTCTAACAGCTCCATTGACAATCAGATCAGCTTAGAAAATCTAGTTTCACCACATGTGGAAAACTCTCCTGATTGTCCAGGTGCAGTTCTTGATGCTCATGAAAAAGATGTCATTTCTGAAGAAGAGACAACACTAAAAGAAACTCTGCTTAAAACACCTAAATTTTGCGAAGTTGAGGGTTTGCAGGGCCTAGAGGTAACAGGTGAGCCTTTCCCCAAAGATTCAGCAGCTCTGGGAAGTTCATGTGGTACTCCAGAAAATCTTGAAGGGTCAGCAGGACCATTAGATACTGTAGAAAATGATGGAATCACTTCAGTCACAAGGCTGACTGGAGCAGAAGTTGCTGAACATTTGGGCTCAGCAGACATGAAATTTATGAATGAAGTTCATGTTCTACTGGATGAGTCTGAATCTGAAACAGATCAATTGGAGATTGCATCTACTGAGCCTGTAGTTTCTGATAATGCTAACAGAAACAATGTTAGTTTACCAGCAGGACCATTAGATACTGTAGAAAATGATGGAAGCACTTCAGTCACAAGGTCGACTGGAGCAGAAGTTACTGAACATTTGGGCTCAGCAGACATGAAATTAATGAATGAAGTTCATGTTCTACTGGATGAGTCTGAATCTGAAACAGATCAATTGGAGATTGCATCTACTGAGCCTGTAGTTTCTGATAATGCTAACAGAAACAATGTTAGTTTACCAGTGGATCTTGATAAGTTGGTAGATGAGTCTGATTCTGAAACAGATCAATTGGAGAATGGAGATATGGTACCTCCTGAGCATGCAGTTTTTGATAATTCTAACAGAAACAACATTAGTTTACCTGTGGATTTTAAAAGGTCGGTAGAAGAGCATACCCCTTGCTCTGAGGATTTACATCTGGACGAAGTTAAGGATTACAAGAAATGTCCCTCCGGAAGTCATGAGGAATCAGGCTTAGTGGAGGAAGTGGTTGAAATAGAAACTACAAGATCAGATTTGGAGAAAGTCTTCTGCAACCCTAACGATAATGATCATCTCAAACCAGAAGTCCCAGATAATACTCTTAATATGTGTCTTGATTTAGATGTTGAACACAGCTTGGATTTGGTTGATGCATCCTCAATTCAATCACAACTGGAGACAAGTTGCTTGGATGTAGAACAGGAATCTATCCAGCAAAATAGTCTCAGAATTTATGTCTCCGATGTTCCCTCTTTGCCTATTAATTCCAACACTGAAGAAACAATATTCCAAGAAAAGTTTGAGTTACCACCCAACCAACTTAAGTTGCTGGATTCTAGTGAAACGGGTTCAGGGTTGTCACCTCTTATGCCTATCAATCCCCAGCAAATGCTAGATCAATATGATGACAAAGGGGAGAACAATTCTGCATCCATGTTGTCCATAGTTAACTCTCCAAGTCCACGTTCATTTCCCGAGCTTCCAGGACTAAGTAGCAATGTCAATGATGTGTCTGGATATCCCAATGATCCATTAGATTCCATATTTCCTCCAAGTAATCATTTTTCTGAAACAAATCAGATCAATCTGGATGAATTACCACCATTGCCACCTCTCCCTCCAGTTCAGTGGAGGATGGGTAAGCTTCAGCAAGCCTTATTTAATACAGAGGGAGACATAATGAAACATGAGTTATTCCCACAAGTAATCTCTCCACCTACTGCATCCACCGATGCTGTTAGTTCTTCGTTTGAAGAGATGAACCATTCTCTGGTCCAATTTACCCCCGGGACCGCATCGAAAGAGGAGAAGCTTGAGCATAGCTTGTCTAGCTTGGAGGCCAATGCCATGTATGAGACGATTCAACATCAACCAACTATAGAAAATGAGCCTCCTCAGCCAACAGCATCCACCAAAGATGTTAAGTCTTTGCTCGAAGAGGGGATCAGTTCTCTAATTCAGATAGACCTCGAGACCATATCAGAAATTGAGAAGGTTGAGCACAGCTCTTCTAGCCTGGAGTCTTGTGGCATGAATGAGACTGTTGACCTTGCACCAAATATAGAAAACGAGCTGCAGAAACCCACTTCATCCAACAGCGATGTTAGTTCTTCACTTGAAGAGACAAACCACTCTCTGATTCATATTAATCCTGAGACTGCATCAAAAGAAGAGAAGGTTCAGCTCAACTCTTCTAGTTTGGAGGCCAATGCCATGCATGAGCCGATTGATAATCCACCAAAAAGAGAAGATGAGCAGCAGAAGTTTGTCATGCCATTTTCAGTGAGTGAATTAAAACCACCAGCTGAGGAAGATGGAGTTGCAAATGGGAGTCGCACAGTGAAACTTCCCTGGCCTCGCAATCCTCTTATAGAGTCTGTTGCTGCTCTTGACAAAAGCAAAGTAAGTATGGTCATGTTCCTCGTTTTAAGGGATTGCAAAGTTAGTTTGATAGAGTGCATGTTACTCACATTGTAAATATTTCTGCAGCTAAGGAAAGTTACAGAACGAGTTATACCTGAGATACAGAAGGTAGATGAAAGAGATTCGATCTTGGAGCAAATCAGGGCCAAGGTAAAGAGTGAACAGAAATGAATTTTGTTACATAGTATATATATTCTGTTTTTTAGCAAATAACTCAATTTTATTGTGATTTGGCCAGTCCTTCAACCTTAAACCTGCGATGGCATCAAGACCTAGCATTCGAGGTCCTAGAACCAATCTTAAAGTTGCTGCAATTTTGGAAAAAGCAAATGCAATTCGCCAGGTCCCTTTCTTTTTCCTTTTCATACACCCTGTTGTTTTAGTTTTATTTCAGTGAAGTTCGAATTTATTTATTAATGAAGGTAATTGAACATTACAGGCCTTTGCTGGTAGCGATGAGGATGATGAGGATAATTGGAGTGATTCATGAAAAGTGATCCTGTGCTATGCTTCCTAATTCATTTTTGCTGTAAAGATTTTAGTAACATGCAGCATGGAGGGTGATTGTTTGTTCCTTTCTCAAACGCGTTTTGGGTCTCTCTTAGTTAGCCATTTATAGTGTTGTTTTTGTTTCAAGCCCAAGGTAAGATGTGGGTGTATATATGTTTGATGGATGAATCAAAAGCTTATAAGCTTCATAGGAGTATATGATTAAATTTCTATGTAAATGTTTGTGGTATATATAATACTAATACAGTTGGTGTAACAAATTGTAAGTGAAAGCATACCATGTTCAGTTTTGTACTTCATATACTTGTACTCTTTCCACTTCCAGATGATGTATTCTTGAACTGTGTTCCAAAAGGAAATACGTAGTAATTGTTGAAACCGGTTATATAGTACACATTTGATTATATGTGTCTGAATTTGCTGCTTCGTTCTTTCTGTAATTTTTTTAAATGTCGAAAATTTGGGAGATTATATGGTGCTTCAATGCAAAATTTGCTGGTCCTCCGAATGCTAGCAAACACCAATCCTCATTTTTGAAAGTATTGTAGCGAAAACTATTCAGACAAACTTGATTACTTAAGGATGAATAAACGTTTTTATCAAATGGTCAGATTTGAATTAAAGAGACAATCTCATATCCAATCCTACTTTGGTTTTCATTCTTCTTGAATCATGATATTTTGTATGATCAGATCAACTTGGATCAAAACCTGGACCATTCATAGTCATTATTTTGAGCCTGGAGTATATTGGACCTTTCTATTGACCCAATCACCCAACTAAGATGAAAAAACAAAAATAGGGCCCAACAATATCACATCACATTACATATTCTCTTACGATCTGACCCAGTAGAAAAATGACAGTCTCTGAAATGAAGTGGTCTACTGGTCTTCACGTCTTAAATAAATTTCATAATACGACATCGTAGCTCGTTCCATTAGATTAGATTGAAGTTGAACTGCACATCAATAAAATCTCAAATTTCAAAAACCCTCTCAAAATCTCCCAATTTTTCAAAATAGTATACATCTCCACATCAAAAAAGTAAAGAAAAACACTATGTACGTATGTGCATAATCAATCTACAGATAGTCAATAATCACTGCTATTTCCTTTAATTTTTCATTTCTTTACATGGGAAAATCATCTTCACAGCTCAGCAGAAGGCAACAGGAGCTGAAGAATAATAACACCGACGAAAAAACTGCGAAAAGAAAGAGGACGACCATGGAGGCGGAGGAAAGCGGCGGCACGGCGTCGCTTCAACGTTTTCCGCTGTCGGATGTGGTTTCCGATTGTGTCAAGCGATGGTTTCAAGACACGCTCAAGGAGGCCAAAAGTGGTGATGTCAACATGCAGGTGCTTGTAGGCCAGATGTATTATTGTGGCTATGGCGTCGCTAAAGATGCTAATAAGGTTAGGTTTATCTTCTAGTGGCGAAAAAAAATGTTTTCATACCCCTAAGCTTTTCGAGGTTAGTTAAGTGATTAAGAATTTATGTGATGTTATTATGAATTTGTTTGTGTACTTGTAGTATAGTTTAAGGAGAAAATAATAGTCTTATTATTTGGTTTGTTGCACTAAATATGTAAAATGTGTGCTCGGATTCGTAAATAATTCCCCTATTTTCCTAGTAATTTAGAACTTACTGTTGCATATAATGCAGACCTACTGTAGTCAATTTCAATTGTTGTTGAGGATTCCCTTGGAATTGAATTTAATCATCTGTTTTAAAACCTAATTGCAATTGGCATGTGTGTTGCATTAAATTTTGTGCAGTGGTTGGATCAGCTTAGTTGTTTATCTCTTATGATTGCTATTGATTTTCTGAACTTTTGGAAGTTTAGGGAAAAATTTGGATAACAAGAGCTTCCAGAGTGAGAGCTTCTGCTTGGAAAGTTTGCAATAAACGTCCAGGTGAACTCTCCCTATCTTTGTGGATGGGGGTGTAAGCTTTTGGTGCTATTCTTTGTTGTTTATTTTTTGGTCAGAAAACAGATATAACACTTTGTGGAACTTGTGACTCCCTTGCAGGTTACAATGCTAGTGATTCTGATTCAGATGACTTAGCTGATGATTCTTGATCAGCTTAGTTGGAAGTTTTGTGATATGCAGTCTGAAGGTGAGTTGCAATTGTAGCTCTTTTACTTCTGTTTTTTTTGGTAAGTTTTCACCATGTGATATGTTTATATGAAGGTCTTTCACGTGTAATTTCTTTAACTTGTAGCTAATGTTGTTTCATTATCTTGATCATGTGATAGCCAATCTCAGGAATTTTTTATCTTCAATTTGGCAGGCCTCTTTAGTTGTAAATGATTAATTTATTTTTGTGATTGTTTTTTGCTGATGCATATTGATATGCATTTGCTAACTTAGATTGTTTGTCTCTATCTTAAATATCTATGTGCATGCCAAGGACTTTCAGCATACGTTTAAGAAAGAAAATTCTAAAAGAAAATGTTTGCATATTTCCTAAGATTCCTATGAATGAAACTTTAACTCCTTATAGCTGTTTCAGTAATTAGTATTGTGCCTGTGAATGTTTTGTGACCCAATCTTTTTCATCACTATCCCTAAGTTAAATCAATTTGACAATTATATTTTAATACCTAATCCATGTTTTGATCCCCTACAACAACCTTACACAACAACTAAGCCCAATAGCTGCGGCCACCACAAACTTTTATCGCACTTCGCATCAACATGACTGCCCACGTCATCTGAAAGATGAGCAAAATTTCATCATATTACACCTACCTACCACTACCCCTTTTTCTCCTCCATGATCAACTAAATGAATGAACCAACCAACATGACCGGTAAATCTTGACCACCATGGGGCTAGTTGGAAGAATTGTAAAAATTACAGCTAGGTATCTAATTGGCCCAATGACGTTTAAGTGCTCCAAAATTCATGTGGACACATCTAGTTGCTATTTTTGGGAATCTAGTGTATTTGTTTAAATAAGTTCCTGGTTCTTCTATCTTGATTAAAAACTCCTACTTGTCTTCAGTTAGCTGATTTCTGTAATGCCTGTGCAAAGTGTTGTCAACACGCACTTGAATTATTGACTAGTGAGGCTAGAACATATTTAATTTATATGAACCTTTAGCCATCTCTATATTCTAAATTACATAGTTCTCCATCTCATTCACAGTGCTCCCGCTGCAGTTGCAAGGATCTAATGAGTGTAGTTATTTTCATGGCGGTTTTTGAGATGGACAATATTGTGGTCGTCTTCTTTTTTTAAGAAATAGTTGTGTATTTGGTTATGTATGTTTTTAATCTACTTTGCAGGTAAAGGTAGGCCTTTTTTCTTCTTTTGGGTGGGGTGGGGTGGGGGAGGTGAGGGGAGGGGAGGGGGACGGTAGTTGGGATGTGATATAATGGTTTAGTGCGACACTGGTGTAGCTGTGCTGCCTTGTATGTTTTGACACATTGCAGTAGAGTAGGAGAAGCCAATTGATAATATTCGTAAAAGTGGAAACCTTTACCTAAGATGTCAAACTATGTGACGTTGAGACACTGAATCACATATAAAGTATAATATTCACAAAATCCCATGCTGAAGATACAAACAAGTATGTTGAGGAAAATTATTTATTATAGGTTATTGTTATGGTTGCGCAATCTACTTCAATAGTGAAGTATGAAATTGAGAGGACATCATGAAGCAGTCAAATCTGATATACTTTATTTGTCTCTTATTGGATGCCTGATTTGCATTAGAAAGGAGTATTTGATGAACTTCTAATCGGGAAATTAGCTTTAACATTTTATTCTTATCCTCTGAATCCTTCAGTCACATCCTGTAGTTTAAGTAGCGTTCATGAAAATGGAAAAGATTATTTTTAAATAAATAGTTGTTTGTGTTTATATGTATCACTAGAAGAAAGAATCATTTCTTTTATCCCAAACATGAAATTCATCAATTACATGGGGGTGGAAGAAGGTTACCAGCAGAGTTACAAATATGTGGAATGCTTGAAATGGTTTAAGCCTCTCAGATGTAGATACTTGATGTTCATAACTTAATTATTTCTCCTTTATTCACTTCACTGCATTAGAGTACCATTTTTTCTCGTGTGTTATGTTTGATACTTATAATCATTGTCAATTTACCATTGTTACTCTGCTGTTTTTGCAGGACCTTTATTCGATTTGCATGATGTGAATTGGCTTGTGAATCTCATTCGTTTTGGTGCCGAGCTTAGCTCTTGGTGATCTGATTTCATACTATTGTCTGATTTGTGCTATGTATACTTATTACAAGTTGCCGCTCGTGTAGATCAAATTAGTATGCTATTGTGTTTGGACAGTTATTGAAACTTGTTCGATTTAATCATAAAATGCATATTGTCAGTCATGTATCATGAATGATTGAAACAAACGACGGTAGTTGAAACCAAAAATATAAGGCTAAAAGAAGCCGACCCTTTTCCGTCATCAAATAGTTATATAGGCTGATTTAAAATAATTTCCAATAAAATATTGCACAAAATGACTATGGCAGTAGACAAGATGGCAACAGAGATCTGCATGCATAGGCCGAAATAAAAGCCTTTTTGTTTATAGTATGTCAAAAACACAGAAAAATCTTTACCTAATCAATTTACTTTAGATTGTTCAATAATGAATAAACTACATATTCGACCAAAAAAAATAAACTACACATCAATTCTTGGGTAAGGTAACTAAATTGGGCAAGGTTTTGTTAGAACTTAGAAGTAATAGAAGATAATATATAAAAAAATAGGTGGTTACGTCTTAGATTTTACAATTAAATAACATTTATATGTCACCTACTATAAATTATAATCAATACATATCTAAAATCAGTTGGATTTGTACCACATAAGCTCTAGGCCACAAATATTAAATATACAGAAGTCAACAGGTGCATCAGTATAGAGTCAGTACGTAGCAGACTAACAGTCATTAAAAGATTTGCAACAAAACGACAACATTTACATGCAGTTTCAGTCGGAGATCGATGGCAAAATAAATAAAAGATTCTGCAATTTAAAAAAGAAAATTAGAGAAGAAATTAAACAAGGAGAAGAAATTAAAGAGAATACAATGGATGAGCCATTGCTTAATAATGAAGAACGAAACCCACCTTCATTTCCATCTTCTCTGCTTTGGTATTTATACATTGGCCACTTTTTAGCCAGATGGGGTGCCAGGTTTAATTCTTTTTAGGCTTTTTAAATTCTTAATTATGTCTTGTAGTTACTGTACATTTTAATGTTTTGATTTGCCTTAAATATCAAAAATATTGTCTTGTGACTCTTTAATGATTTGGGTTTTATTGTTTTAATGTTTCAAGATCTGGCAATTGGTGTTGATTGTGCAGAGCAAAGAGATAATATATGCAATCTAAATTTTTGTTGTTTAATTTCTCCATCTTTAATTTGTTTACTCTCTTTTTCCGTTGTTTTAAACTCGAGTCTGATATGCATGTAGTATAGTTTGCCTTTTGACTATCAATTTGTTTATAGTTTTTCCTGATGTTTTAAGAATTTCTCCAAATTAGAAGTTTTTGATCGATCGGTGTATTTAGCTGACCAAGACATATATCAGAAATGAAATTATCAGTTGATCTTCTTATTCAATAAATTGCAGATTCAAGTCTATTTGAGCTTATTAAAAAGGGAATCTGAATTTTGTGTGAAGAGTTTTATAGATAAAATGTAGAGGATTCCATCTCTTTCATGTTTTATAGATAAACATACATAATTCATCAATAAAGTCCATCATCAAATTCTTAACAAACATATATGTCTAGAATGTTAAGAAAGTTATACATCATCAAATTGGCTATTAAACTAGTTAATTTGTTGACCATGGACGAACATCACGATAGAGTTGACCGATTTTGTTACATTTTGTTATATGGTATTAACTGCAGGATGTGGGAATTCTGTGTTGGTTTATACATGATCAATGTCTGGCCACAGTCTTTACTTCTTGCTGCAGCTTATGGTGTGGTCGAATCTTCCTCCACTGCTTTATTCGGTCCTTTCGTTGGTGAATGGGTCGATAAGTTATCCTACACTCAGGTAATTTGCTTTATTTCTCAGTTTTAATTCCGTATTCTTAGGTGTGAAAAATGGCCGGCCTTTGATTCGAAAATTTACTTGTCAATAGCAAAGTTGTTGAAATTTTTGTATGATGAAAGTCTTATTTTCTATATGAAACACAGGTTCTTCGACTTTGGTTATTGACTCAAAATCTCTCATTTGTGGTTGCTGGAAGTGCAGTAGTTGCAATACTGATCTACGCAAACTTGATGTATACAAATTTCACGGCATTCATATCTCTTGTCGTACTAATTAATATCTCCGGAGCTATTGCTGTGCTTTCAACTCTTGCCGGAACCATCTTGATTGAACGAGAATGGTACTGACGCATATGCAGTCCTTCAAATTACTACAATTTATTTTACTAATTGATGAAATAATATACTTATATACAGGGTAGTAGTGATATCCGAAGGTCAAACTGAAGAGGTTCTAACAAATATGAACTCAACAATAAGAAGAATCGACCTAAGCTGCAAATTGTTTGCTCCTGTAGTTTCTGGCTTCATTATCAGTTTTGTATCTCTCACTGCTTCAGCTATGACCTTGGCAATATGGAATGTATTATCTGTATGCTTGCAATATTGGCTTCTAATGTCCGTATTCAATGGAATCCCGGCATTAAGAGAAGTTAGCCGTAAAAGGGTATCAATATCTTCAATTTCACATGAAAACGATATTGAGCGATCTGAAAGCAGCAATTCAAGAATGACAATAGTTGAACGGTTTTTGAATCTTCCTTATATAAGTGCATGGCGATTGTATATTCAACAAGATGTGGTTCTACCTGGACTAGCTCTCGCTTTGCTGTACTTTACAGTACTTAGGTAATCAATTAACAATGTTAATCACATATAAATAAACTTCTTTTTATTACGAAGAATTTAATCGTGTTAAATTTTGGTGCAGCTTTGGAACGTTAATGAGTGCTGCTTTGGAATGGGAAGGTATACCAGCTTATGTTATAGGAATTGCACGTGGAATAAGTGCTACATTTGGGATAGCTGCGACTTTTTTGTACCCTTTGTTACATTCTCGTATTTCAACTCTTCGAACTGGTCTTTGGTCTATATGGTCACAGGTATTCTATTTTTAACGTCGAGTCTATATCTATTAAGAATTCCTTTGGTAGCAAAGATTGGGTGAGATTAGGTTCTTTTATCGATCTTAATCTTTTGTTTGGTAGTGTTGATAAATAAAGATGGTTGACCCATAAACAAACAAGTGATAATCTTTAGACACTACTCACATGTCTATGATATAGACACTGCTACCAAACAAGTCCAAAACTATACTTATTTGTAAGGACATATAGTATTTTTCGGACAATACTCTATAGTTGATACTTGATACCAAACGAGTTCCAAGTATTAAACGAACTTTCTGATAAGTATAATATTATGCAGTGGAGCTGTCTCTTGTTATGTGTAGCTTCGATTTTCATAAAGGGAAAACTCGTGTCGGCATATATGCTAATGGGTGGAGTGGCTATGTCGAGGCTAGGACTATGGATGTTCGATTTGGCTGTCATTCAGCAAATGCAGGTATTGGGAAGAACAACTAAAATAAACTTGAAATAATTTCAATTTGAGAACCATTACATTAATTGTTCAATAATAATAATAAAAAAAAAAGTTTATGATTTATTTTCTAATTTTTACTCGGATATATAGGATCACGTTCGTGAATCTGATCGATGTATTGTTGGTGGTGTTCAAAACTCTATTCAATCTGTACTCGACTTGATGACTTACATAATGGGCATAATAATCTCCAATCCACAGGTTATTTATAACCATAGGTCCAAAATTTCATAAATTTCATGTATTAATTATGTGGAGTAACTTAGGATTGATTTAATTTTGGTCGATTTTAATGTAGGAGTTTTGGAAATTGACAATAACGTCCTTCTTGTTGGTGACTCTTGCTGCTGCATTGTACAGCCTACACATTTATCGTGTGCGGAAGCATCTACTGCACTTTGAGAAGCTACTTGTTTTGTTTGGATGGTCTACAAGTATTTAGCAATTGACTTTTTTGATTTTCGGGCCTTTTCGACATTAGGCTTATCTCTAGGTCATGAAGTCTTGCTCATGTTGTAATGCATCAGTTAGACCCAAAAAGAAAATGTTGTAAATTAAAGAGAAGGAACATTTCAACATGTAGCTAGATTATTGAGCAAGCAAGTTGATCTAGACTCTGATTGAACACAAAAAGCAGGCAGAGACCCAGATAGTGGAAGTCTTTTCTAAAATTCAAATAAGTTGAATTGGTCCATGTTTCTTTTTCCAATTGTCAATGCACGGAAATTCATACGGTGCATGATGCAATACTAGAAAACAATGTTGTACGGTTTGTAATACTTGTTGACTTTGATTATTATTTGACTGACTTAATCTTAATCATGACATGATGTATGTAATGTACTTCCAAAATGAATTAATAAAACACTTGTACTTCTTAATTTCAAACCCCCAACTCCACACCAAAAGAAATTCATGTGCCTTGGTCCAACTTAATTGTTCAAAGTGCACCTTTCTTTTGAGGTTTGTAGTAATTGACCGGGCCCCTTCATGTATGTCAAACGAATTGCGATCTACCTCCTGTAAAAATAATTATAAAAAAAAAAAAAAAAACTTATAAAAACATTATTAAAAACCCATGTGTACGGTGTACCTTATATATATATTTTTTTGGATCAAGACCATGAGGTTTTAATTTCTTGACCTCCAACCAAAAGACCTAATAATTAAAAATTAAAAGGGAAAAAGTTTTCAAGGTGAGACTTGCATACGCTCTTTGGTGTAGGTAATATTTGGTGAAAATTTATCGGTATGAATAATCAAAATTTGTTAGGTACAGATGAAGGTTCTGGGGAAGGTATGACTAATTCTTAAATTCAGTAAAAAGTGCTAATACCGGTAATGCCCTTCAAAATTATTCTTTATATAATCAAAGATATTGATTGAAGTACGTAAATCGTAATCCATCAAATATTCATTATACAAAATCTAAATCATTATTGTGGTTAAGTAATGGATATGGAATCTACACTTCAAGGGCCTGTTTGTTTGATATTTGGGAGAGTAGATTCAAAGATGTTTGTAAAATAATTACGATTTACATAATATTATTTGTTTAAGTTTAATGAGAGTAGTTTAAGAAATAAAGTAAAATATATAATATTGGAAGAATCGTTTAGGAAAATTGAGAGGATTAATTTATTTCAAAAAAATAGAAAATATATTTATCTCGCAAAATAATTTAAAAGAAATGCGAGACAAACATGTCACAAGTTTATCTAGATTGATTATGCCAACAAGAATAAGCACAGGGGGAAAAGATAGAATAGTGTCATATTTATGTCACACTACAAAAGTGCCCACTGCATATGTTTGACTAATTAACATTTGCGTTTTTTTTATATAATATGAAGCAAAAAAGTAAACATATTACAAAGTAATATAAAGAGAAATATAATTATAACTATAAAATCACACCTTTTTTATTTTCTATAGGTGCTTCATTTAATACTCTATCAGAAAATATAGGAACTTAATGCTTTTTCATTTTGTACTCCTGTAAATTTAAATTTAAACTACCCATTATTATAAAAATATGTCTAAGTATTTTTTTTTCTCACTAAAGCAAAAAAAGACATGAATCTTCCCTTTAAAAAAAACAAATTTAATATCGTGTGAATCGATGATCCACTTTCATCGAATACGGCTTTCCACAAATTTATATATGTATCTAGAAATTGAATATGAAATTATGTTTACTCAGTATAATTGAATATTCGTGTCCCTCCCTATTTTTCTTAGAATTGAAAATTATGTATTATGCTTATTCATATGATGGGGCCTTGGTTTTCTCTGGAATAGTGTAAAGGGAATTTTTTTTTGGGATTAGTGTATAAGGAACATGGGGGATTCTATGGTGACTCTTGGCTAAGAGTTGAGTCACCACAACAACTCAATCCCAACTCTTGAAAAAATTAAAAGATGTATCTTATTCATTGATTGTGTATAAATGTATACAACCCCACATTTTATATATTACATCAAAAAATTTAATAATTAATACATTGTAAATAGTAGATTTACGTTACTACCCTCAAATAAAAACAACAAAAATACCCAATTTTACTAGAATATCCCTCCCATTTCTTCTCCCCCACTTTCTCTCCTAACCCCAACCCCTTTCCAAACCCTAACCCTAACCCACACCACCACCACCACCACCACCACCACCTTCCATCTCCCTCTCTGCTCCTTAATCATACCAGAACGGCGGCACTTCGCCGCCGCCGTTCTGGTCGCGAAGCTTCTTTTTTTTTTTTCAAGACAAAAAATGTGGCACTTTGTGTTTGCTGGATCTAACCAAGAAGCTTGCTAATCCATTCAACCAAACCGTTAAATTTTGTATCTACTCTTCCACAAAATGTTTATCTCACTTATGAGTTTCTTCCATCAATCGATTCTCCGGAACTACTTGCAAAGCTACTCGTGTCAGGGCCTCATTTTCATTCTCGGTTTTGGTCAATTAATTCACCGGTGAAGCTTCCTTCACGAGGAAGAAGCTTCCTCATTTTCATTCTCTGTTTTTCAGTTTCTATTCTTTCTCAAACACACAAAAAAAAGACCCAAAAAACGACCGAGCTCCGCTGGGGCGGATAAAGTTCCGTTACAGCGAAACAATTGAGGAAGTATATTATATATGAAATAGATAAAGGGTAAGTTGGGAATTTTGTAAAATAAAGTGTAAGGGTATAATGAGTATTTCAAAGGTTAGCTGGGTTGTAAATGAATTTATTGGGATTGTAATGTGGACACATGTCCAAATTTAATTGGGCAAGAATAAGGTTGTTGGTGACTCTCTATGAAGTGAGAGTCACAATAGACCATCCCAAGGAACATTGTCATACAAATAAACAAGTTGTATATATTTTGTAGAAACATTTTTTTTATATATAAAATTTAAGAAATCGCTTATCTTTTTCTTTTTTTGTGATAATTAACATTGTAAAATCACCAAATTAAAAAAAAGGTTTTACAAAGTTAAAAAAAGGATAATCCCCACTAATAGGAATTAAACTAAACGGGATACAAATAGAATCGCTAATCAAACACCACTGAAATAATTGAAGCCGGACAAGAATAAAAATACGTGGTCCAAACAAGGTAGACTAGATGTGTACGGAATACCCACCATTCATTTAGTTTTGATGCTACTTTTTAATTCTTCTCCACATTTATGACACTGCCGTTATTCCCTAAATCACCGAAATGCTCAAAGATTGAATCTAAAACCTTTGGGCCTATTTGATTATGTTATGCCTTGATCTCGTGATTTAGTCAAACTGAGCCAAATTATTTTAAATGAAGCATGAATATAAGATTTTGCGAATTGAAATTCAGACAATAAACCTTAAACTCATAAAACAATTATGATTGGACAAATACATCTTATATTTTCTCTATAATTTTTTTTGATTTGACAACCATTGGCTACCACCTAATATTTCAAACCTCAAGATCCAAACTTAATTAAAATGAGTTTCAACATTTCAAAAACCTAAAATCCAACATCCAAACTCAATTCAAATGAGGTTCAAATGTTTCACCAAAACCAATTTTTTGGAACATAAACCAAGAGAAACCGAGCCAAATTTGATTTTGATGATTTAGTGAAACATAACACCATTTGGATTGAGTTTGTATATTGAGTTTTTGTTTCCAAAAAGTTATCTATGAACTGGATCTTGGAGTTTGAGGTGGTAGATGTTAAATTAATGTTCTTATAAAAAAATAATAAGTGGTAGATGTCAAATCAATGTTTTTATAAGTTTAAAGTTTTTTAGGTAAAAAACTATATTGAAATAGACTTTCTCAAAATTTATACTTCGTTTGGAATGAGTTTGACCCAATTTTGTGAAACTGCGAAATCCAACAAATCCATAGAGGTTAATAAATTCCCATGACAAAATAAATATATTACTAATAATAATAATACCAAAAAAAAAAAAAGGAAGGATGATAGAGACACGTTACAAATCACAACACAACATAAAATTAGTTGTATAATAATGTCAAGTTGAATGGTACGGGACTTCACCGGTCTCAACCTCCCTCGCCAAAATTTTCCTAGCTAGTACTCTCTTTATTACTCAACTATTTGATTGAATACACACTAATTACAAATCATGTGAATCGCTAAATAAACATTCTTCAATTCAAAATGTCAAACTTAAACATACCCAAAAAGTACTGATGATAGAATCTTTTGTTTATTTAAAAAAAAAAAGATACTCAGTAAGTATTGATGTTAGACACTTTTGTTTATTTAAAAAAAAACGTACCCAGTAAGTACTGATGTTAGATACTTTTGCTTATTTTAAAAATGTTTACATCGAATACTTTATCATTGACAACACATGATTATGAATTCTACCTATATAATATACTTGATTTACTTTATTAATACTGCATGTGCAATAAAATTCACTCGATTACAAATATTCATTCATGCAAAAAGATTTCACACATAAATAATATTCAAAGAGTTTCTTTAGATTTTCTATTCACTTTTTATTATCACAATCTCGTATTCAATTGTTGTCGTGTTTTGATATTTAAAAATATAAAATTATATTAATATATTGAATAATAACCACGATATGTCGAATTAGAGAGTAAAATAGCTTGTTGATGGACTGAAAATTATTTTGATCATATTCTAATTGTTTTAACCTATTTTTTTGAATATATGTTTTACTTATTTTATTTATTAATTTACAACCCTCAAATTTTAAGTTAACTTTAAATTTAAAATTGAATTAGATCCATCCAAATTTATCCCTTGTTTAGTTTTGGTGGTGGAGGTGTCCCGTTATTTAAACTTTGTCGTTTTATTCGTGAACGGTTTTCTATGGCTGAGATGCTTAATTTTTGAATGAATGTTAAAAGAAAATAAACATCTATCTATTGTGAAATATACATATTATGTGGATACCATTTGTAATTTACCACTCAAGACATAATGTGGATTTATATGGTTCTTTCACTTGGTGAAACAATGAGATAACACATAACCCCTTTATGTGTCAAGACAAGAAGAAGTGTGGCATTGCATATGATATGTGGAAGCATCTAAATATATCAAATTGTATGAAGAACACATGTATGACAAGTGACTAATCTTGATGTAGTATAAATAGATGAGTTCATCCCTTATTTTGTAATAAGATGAACTACAACATTAAATGAGATAAAAGAGTTGAGGAGTTTTCTCTACATATTACTTTGCTTACTACAATTTGTTCATACTTTTATCCTAAGTTTTATAAAACTATCCATATTTATCCGTAAATTGCCCTAATTATCATGTGAGGTGGAACCGTACCAAAATAATGACTTAGGTGTATGCAGGTGACAGATGAACCGTGACACTAGCAAAAATTGGACCACAGCCCCATTTAGTTCTGTCTCTTATCTGGCCGTTCTTATCAGGGTAAGGTAGCCCCATTCATAAGTACGGCCTTTCCCACCCACTACAAATATAAAATATCATAATATATTCATTATTCCATTTTCGGATAAAGTATTCATTAATTTTCTGTGGATGCAATTAATTAATTTCCTTTTCTTTACTTTATTGCTTTTTTATTTTTCTCTTCGTACCGTCCGCACTTGGAATATGTCCTTCCTCACATATTTTCTCCACCGAATGAAACCTTTTTATTTTGGTCTACTTATTGACCCCTCAAATTAGTTGGAAAATGACTTTTTACTTTTCCCAAATTGCCCTCGTCAACTCCCCCTGTACTCTACCTTACTTTTCCGTCCTTTTCCGTACGGCGCTGTTAAGTACCCATCAGATTACAAAATCACCCTCGGATTTATTCATTTTGTTGTCAATACGAGGGCAATTATGTCCTTAGAGCATCAGCTGATATCATTTAATATCGTACTTTTAAGAAAATGCCAAGAAGGGCAACTTTGTAAATTCGCCACATTCTTCTTCCTCAAATCCATATCCCCAGTTACTTATCGAAAAACTATCCCATTCTCCCAGTGCTTATATTTCAACTGCTCAAAATCCATTTTCAGTATTTTTCAGTTTACAGTTGCTCACATTTAATTTCACAATCTTCCCCATACCTCAATCTCAGATCCTCTTCAATATTTCCTTTATACTCTGTTCTAACACCATTTATTATTCTCCATGAAAAAGCAAGCTTGAAAAGCTAAACCCACAAAATAATTCTCTTATTTTTCATAAATAAATCACAAAGATCCAATTTCAAGCATCAACACCTCATAAAGTTTCAATCTTGATAGAAATGAAGAAACAGAATTCAATCCCAGAACCAAACTTCAACCGCTTCGATCTTCTCTCTGAAGAGATAGTTTTCATAATTCTTGATTTCCTCAATGAAAACCCAATTGATAAAAAATCATTCTCTCTCGTTACCAAATCATTCTACGCCATTGAATCTCGCCATAGAAAATTCTTGAAACCCCTCCGGACAGAGCACTTAACAAAAGTTTTAAATAGATACCCTTATGTGTCAAATCTCGATCTTTCTTTATGTCCTAGAGTTACTGATACTTCACTCTCTGTTATATCTAGTTATTGTAAGGAAATGTTGGGGTCTATTAATCTTTCTAGGTCCAAGTTTTTTACCCATTTGGGGTTGTCAAATCTGGTGATGAAGTGTGAAAATCTGGTTGAGATTGATTTGTCGAATGCGACCGAGCTCAAGGATTTGGCAGCAGCCTCTATAGCCGAAGCTAAGAATTTGGAAAGGCTTTGGTTAGTTAGGTGTAAATCTATTACTGATATTGGTGTAGGTTGTATTGCTGTGGGGTGTAAAAAGTTGAAGTTTCTTAGCTTGAAATGGTGTTTGGGTGTTGGAGATTTGGGGGTAGGATTGATTGCTGTTAAGTGTAAGGATATTCGAAGTTTGGATCTCTCTTACTTGCCGGTAATTCGTCTTATCTCGGTTTTCAATTTAATTTGTTGGGATTAGTTTGATGTTTCACTGTTCATTTAGTAGAATTGTTTGACATATGTCTCATTGTAGATTATGATGTATAAATTCCGAAACTTAATGTGTATACTATGGAGTACAGATTTGACAAGCTTTAATTTCTTATTTTCTCTCGTGTAGGTTACGAATAAATGCCTTATACAAATCCTTGAGTTGGAACACCTTGAAGATTTGGTTCTTGAAGGGTGTTTTGGTATTGATGATGAAAGTCTTGCTGCTCTCAAACGAGGATGCAAGTCATTGGAGGTACTAATTTTAAGGACTACTTATTGAAAGTCACTCTAGGTTTCGCATATTTAGACTTTTCCCACATTTGAAAAGAGAGATTGTTAAATGCCTATAATCTTCACATTCCTATAAAAGTGTTGATTAACTTTATATATGTTGAGACTAGGAAGGCTATGATTATGAGGTTTTTTGTTTGCGATTATACTTAATGTTTAACTAATAAAAATCTTGTTTTAACAGTCACTAGATATCTCAAGCTGCCAGAATGTAAGTCATGTGGGCTTGTCTTCTCTAACTAGTGCTGCTGGATCTTTAAGGCAACTCATCCTATCACACGGTTCTTGGGTGAGTCTCGATCATCCTTTTTGTACATGACAAGTGCAGTACACTTGCTATGCGATTGGATAACACTCCCAAGGATAGTGACCAATCGCAAAACATGTGTATATACACTTGCCATTTGATTGTGTGGGTTTGGCAAAACTAGGTCTGAGTAAGAATTTTCCCTTTCCTCTCTTCAGTACTAGAACTTGAAATTTAAATTATTTCCTATTGTTTTTTGCAGGTGGATCTTGCTCATGCTGATAGTATGCAGAAGCTTTCTACATTACACTCCATAAAATTAGACGGTTGCCAAATCACATGTTCTGGACTCAAAGCCATTGGAAATTGGTGTGTATCATTGAAAGAATTGAGCTTAAGTAAATGTGCGGGAGTGACAGATGAAGGACTCTCCTCCCTAGTTACCAAACATAAAGACTTGAGAAAACTAGACATCACTTGTTGCCGCAAAATAACTCATGTTTCACTTGCCCACATAACAAATTCTTGTACCTCCCTCACTTCACTTAAGATGGAGTCTTGTACTTTAATTTTAGCTGAGGCTTTTGTTTTGATAGGGCAACGATGCCCTTTTATTGAAGAGCTTGATCTTACAGATAACGAAATCGATAATGAAGGTAACTAGCGCTATATTTTTGGATAAAATCTATTATTACGACCTTACTTAAACAGGGTCTGTTCTATAGGCTCGTACCTCTGTAACCTTGAGTTCTAAGGATTTAATCTATATGCATGCAGGGCTGAAATCCATTTCAAAATGCTCCAAATTATCAAGCTTAAAGTTAGGGATTTGTCTTAATATAACAGATGAGGGGCTTATTCATATTGGAATGTGCTGTTCAAAGCTCAAAGAGCTCGACTTGTATAGGTCAGCGTTATTTGCTCTTGATAGCCAATTTTGAATTGTTTTTTTCTCATCTAAAATGAATTTGTTTTTCATATTCAGATCGCCTGGAATTACTGATTTGTGTATTTTGGTCATTGCGCGTGGCTGCCCTGTTCTTGAAATGATAAATGTGGCCTATTGTAGACACATAACTGATCGATCCTTAATGTCATTGTCAAAATGTTCGAAGTTAAACACGCTAGAAAGTCGAGGATGCCCTCTTGTCACATCTTTGGGTCTAGCAGCTATTGCCGTGGGATGCAGGCAACTCGCCAAATTAGACATAAAGAAGTGTCAAAATATTGATGATTCCGGAATGATTCCTCTTGCTCATTTCTCTCAAAACCTCAAACAGGTATGCTCAATTTTTTCTTCTTTTTTTAATAAAGCATCTTAAATTTCATCCAATATTAAAAATCAATTTTTACACAGATAAATTTGTCGTATACCTCGGTTACGGATGTAGGGCTATTGTCTCTTGCGAGTATAAGTTGCCTACAGAGCATAACAGTCCTACACGTGGAGGGTTTGAGTCCGAGTGGATTGGCAGCTGCAATGTTAGCATGCGGTGGACTAACTAAAGTAAAGCTTCATGCTTCGTTTAAGTCGTTTTTGCCACAACTTATATTTGAACATTTGGAGGCTCGTGGCTGTGCTTTCCAGTGGAGAGACAAAGTATTTCAGGTACGTAACCTTTAGCTTTTTCATCGAACTTGCTAGGAAAAATGCACCAAAGTTGTGCGACTAATTAAATGATATTTCTTGATTTACAGGATGAATTGGATCCCAAGTGTTGGAAACTACAGTTGACCGATATGGATTGAAAATCGTTGAAGACTCGCATTGCATGTATGTTTTTTGTTTGTCTTAATCTTATCGTGTAAGCTGGTTAAGACTTGGAGTTCATGTTTGTATTTTGATGGTCTTGTTGTACCTTGTAGTATTATGACCAACTTGTGTTTTGGTCTTACTTTGATTGAAGTGGATCACTGTTGTGTAATATTATTACAAACAAGATGAGATGACTTTAATTACTATATTAGACTGGAGTCTTTATATCTGAATCTTAATCTATATTAATATAGTTGATTATAACTCCTCTTTAAATTTGTTTGGATTCGCCCCAAAACTTAACATACCACCTTGACTTGAACCTTTTTAGAGTTTTTTTTACTCTCTTTTTTATCAAAAGTTATTTATGTCACTGACTCATGATGAGCCTGAGCCGTGAACGAACTAAATGCATGCATGAACATTATTTATGGTAGAATAAGAATTCATGTCTGGACATGACATTCTTGATGACTGACAATTTGTTTCATATCTATATATTTTTTTTTTTTTTTTTGAGAACCAGTTTCATATCTATATATAATTACTTAACAGTTAAACTCCCTGAAAAGGTCAAACAAGTAAAGTAAATTTCACTTTTCCCCTTTTGTTGGTACACGTTTTATTACCAACTATCTTTTTTTTTTTGAATCATTTATTACCAACTATCGATTGTACCACCCTTTAGAATTTTATTTATGCGTAGCTGATCTTTTTAATTCAATCAAATATATAGGAGACGTTCTTCTACCACATTGGTAAGAATAAAAAGAGTTTAATTCGATATTATATCATCTGAACAAAATAAGATTATCAAAAAGGCTATATTGCACGGACACTGACACGGTGATACAAATTTTAGAAAATTATGGGATATGATACGATAGGGACACGGATTTGATATACTAATATAACATTAAATAGTAATAACAATAGCAATAGCAATAATAATGCACAAACTAATGATATAGAATACCAAAATTCTATTAATAACATTAGCATGTTTAAATCTAGTAAAATTTAAAAATATTTAAAATTTGAACTTTTGCCCTAAAATTTAAAATAACTTTGATATGTTCAATATAATACATATAATTATTATTAAATTAATACAACAAAATGAACCATAGCATAATCAAATTTACCCAAATACATTAAACATATTTTAATTATAAAACTAAAAATATAATTTTTTACCCCAAAATTATGAAATATTACAAAAAATTGTGGGACATTTATTCAGTCGTGTCCTCATCTTTATCCAACAATTTTAGTTTATTTTAATTTTCAGACACTCCACATGGCATGTCGGACACGTGTCGGGGCCATGTCCGAGCCATCTACGGGTCCCCAGAGTATCCGACATTGCATGGTTCACCTTTTTGGAGTGTCCCTGCCACATAGCGAAAAAGCATTCTAAAGCACTATGATATCATTAAATAAATTTGGATGTTTATAATTACCTATTTCTCAATTTAAATTCTTCAGTTGTTTCTAAAACAACATGCTTATTTCATATAAAAATAACCATTAACATAATTTACTTGTTTAACCACTTTCAATACACTAAAGCTCTACTTATTTATGCACAACGATGTTAGAGGGAACAAAGTGATGTAGTTAAAGGAGGTTAAATGAAATTTACCTCTAAGCTATACATGTATATTTATTATAGATTTAATGATAGCATAGAGTAAATGAAGCCAAACTGAAATTAAACTATTTATTTTTAAGTAATTAACTAAAAGATAAACATCTTCAAAGAGTGTGTTGAACATGTTTGCAAGTCATACGTTTTCTAGGAACAACAATTGATCCTTATTTCCTTGAGGTTTGTGGGGGACTCTTTTCTTCTTCTCGTAGCACAAAACCTAAAAGTCGGACAAGTAATTAATTGAGTGAAAAGGCAGTTTAGTAATAATAATAATCAAATATTTAATATGGTAACAAGCAAGCACGTCATGTGTGATGGGCCACCAACATTTTAATTAACAAGTTTTAGGTGTGCTTAGCTACGTAAGCCACAAATAATCACGATAATTAAGTTTTCATATGAAGCAAATATTACTCTTTTAGCTTGGAAGGGAGATATTTATATTGATAATTAAGGAATAATTACATGCGTCCCAATATTAAATGAAATACTAATAGATACTCCATATCTTTTGTGACTTCAATAGTTACAAACACATTCTCAGCCGTTAGTAAGCTGCTAAAAAAAGTAATAAAATACAAACTTTTTTTTTATAAGATCATATCTTCGAGTCAAACTCGGATCATGATGGATGAATTTATTTATGATAAACATATCCATTCTACAAGTTTGTTATTATTAGTAATTCTTGTAAATGATCGAACTAAGGACGTAAATTAGATACACAATATAAAATGATATTACGATTGGTTGAAACTTCCTCTATACAAGTTCTCGTTGAACCGTTGAGAATGATGGTAGTCAATTCAGAGTTTGAAACGACACAAACACATCATTTTGAACTAAAAAGCCTATTATTAATGGAGTCGCTCGAACGCACAAACAACTGGAAGATAAAGCTTGAAGAAATTTTTTGTCAGAAATAAAACAATAAAGCCAATTCTGAATTAAATTATGTAAGAGTTTAAGCAGCAAATATAGCCAAAAACTAGCACTAAACAATAAAATACTGTAGAGAATTAATATAACCCCAAGTAAATAAAGTGTTTATTTTTATGGATACGTGGAATCATTTTCAGACAATTTCTTTCTCCCGTGTCTGATCTGATTCAGCCGCCGAGAGCTAGTCAAACCCACGAGCTTTGACCAAAAAAAAAATCCAATTTTCATTTTTCCACGGTCAAATTAGATATCTCTCGTTACCTTCTGAGAAAAAGCCATAAGATCAGATATCTCTTCTTCTACAATCACACGGTACAACTATTTATATTTACTTTATAACCCTCACTCTTCAAAGACTTTCCAAATTCATCTCCCTTTCTATTTCCATTTCTTTCGATTTGATTCATTCTAATCAAATTAAATAGTAAATAATTAATGACTTCTTCAGGTAGCAGCTTAAACACTTCCTTTAATTCCATGTACAATAATAATTTCTCCAACTCTCAATACATAACTTCTTCTTTCACTGATCTTATCACAAACAATAAGGAAGAAGAAAGGATGAATCAAGAAAGATCTTCATTTAATTGGGGGATTAATTCCAATTCCGAAAAAATTAATACTGAAATCCCAAAATACAAATCATTTTCACCTTCTTCTTTGCCTTTATCTCCTCCCCCTGTTTCTCCTTCTTCTTATTTTTCAATTCCTTCTAGTTTGAGCCCTTCTATTCTTCTTGATTCCCCTGTTCTTTTTTCTTCATCTAATGTAAGTTTATTTTATTTTATTTCATGCCCTTAACTAACCTTTTCTTTTTTAAGTCTTGTTTGATCAAAATATGTTGTTGGATTAATGATTTTTTTTTTGTTTTTTGTTTTTGTGTTTGTTTAGGTTCTTCCATCTCCGACCACCGGAAGCTTTGTCGGGATGTCATCAAAGGAGGAAGAAAGAAAACATAATGATTTCTCTTTTCATTCCCAAACAAGGCCTTCCAATTCTTCTGCAGGAATCAGTTCAATGGTATGATGATCAACTTTTTCATATGCATTTTTTGATTATGTCCTTAAACTTGACTTTTATTACAATTAGAGTTACAGGAAATAATATTGAAAAATTTGCATTTTTAGTCCCACGCGACATCAATTTCTTTCATTTAATTTAGGACAATAAGTGCAAAATTGTGACAGTCTTGTAGGACCGAAAGTGCTAAACTAAGACACCGGAAGTGCAAATTGCGAAATATCTTAGATAATTAAGACCGAAATGCAATTTTATAAACTTCGAGATTAGAAATGTTTGGGGTGGGGGGGGGGGGGGGGTGGGGGGGGGGGGGGGGGGGGGGGGGGGGGGGGAGGGGGGGGGGGGGGGGGGGGAGGGGGGGGGTGGGGGGGGGGACGGGGGAGGGGGGGGGGGGGGGTGGGGGGGGGGGGGGGTGGGGGGGGGGGGGGGTGGGGGGGGGGGGGGGTGGGGGGGGGGGGGGGTGGGGGGGGGGGGGGGTGGGGGGGGGGGGGGGTGGGGGGGGGGGGGGGTGGGGGGGGGGGGGGGTGGGGGGGGGGGGGGGTGGGGGGGGGGGGGGGTGGGGGGGGGGGGGGGTGGGGGGGGGGGGGGGTGGGGGGGGGGGGGGGTGGGGGGGGGGGGGGGTGGGGGGGGGGGGGGGTGGGGGGGGGGGGGGGTGGGGGGGGGGGGGGGTGGGGGGGGGGGGGGGTGGGGGGGGGGGGGGGTGGGGGGGGGGGGGGGTGGGGGGGGGGGGGGGTGGGGGGGGGGGGGGGTGGGGGGGGGGGGGGGTGGGGGGGGGGGGGGATCATACTGATCCACATGAGATTTCATGGGTGTATATTTAGTTCGCTTTTCACATAAGTTTACTGTAAGTCATGATGATAAAGTAGATAAAAAATTGATGAGAAAATAGATAGGTTCAGTGTGCTTATATCTTATACCTGCTGTGTTGGTAGGTATTTTCGCCGATAATTGAAAATAACATCCTTTTCACTAGAATCAATGCTGCCATGAGATTGAAGTTCCACCTGGTAATAGAGCCATCAAGTTTGTAGTGTTGCATTAGAAGAAGCCATGAAAGTAAAATTTGTTTTTATAGACTCAAATAGAAAGGATATATTATACTTGCCACTACTGAAATGATTATTCGAGAGATCTTTCCTATACAAATGTTTGAAAGATGAAATTAAAAATTACCTCAACTTTATTCAGCACAATACACTTTGAACTACAGTAACTTATTACAATAGCCAGCAAAAGAGTAACTCAGAATATCACAATGCAGAAAAAAACCACAGAGAAGATGGGAGCATATACCTCTGTTGGAAGTAGAGCAACAGGCTTGTAATCTAAACCAGAACCCACGTCAAGGAGAATCGTTGTAAATTCACTACCGCCTTCCAGAAAAATTTCTACTATGACTTTATCATCGATGCCCTACTAAATAATGAACATTTTGAGATATATCTAATGAAACCAGATATTTCAGTCTCATATAAACATTATGATCTTATAACTGTAACGAGAATAACACATTGGCTATGATTCCACCTCATGGATGCCATCAACTGTCAAATTTTCATCACTTCTTTCAAATTAGTGTTCAAGCCAGTGAGTTTCGAAAAACAGTACCATTTATTTACTAGTGCATATATTCTCATTCAGCAGCTAGAATGTTCAAGTATGAATTGTGGTTTTTCATGCAAGATCATGCTAAATTCATTTGAAGATTTCTTCAGTTATTTCTCTTCCCATGGACTGGTGTTATCCTTCTTAGGGTGTTTAAATAACAAAGGAAATTAACAATAGTGGCCAGTAGAAGTCATGCCTTCTAATACTTTGAACAAGTTCAAGTATGAGTACAATATTGTCAGATGATTACCAAATGCAAGATCAAAAAGTAAATTTACCTCTGATATAATTGAATTAGCTTTTGCGAGAGCATCAGTAACACCGTAAGCAACTGTAACTCCAATGCTTGATCCTGCTCTTGTTGGCTTGACCTGTCACATGGAAGCTGGAACTGTCAAAGAATATAAGGTGACATAATGTTTGTCGGTGTCTGCATATGCTTAAATGAAAGAAAAAGTCCTACCACAACTTTTCCGTGTTTGGTGTCTAGGTGATATTTAGCAAACCATGTTGATAGACCATTTTCTTCTAATTCACTTCCCTGGAAACCATAATCCAATTGTCACTGGTGTGATATAATTGAAAACCATAAGGATTTCTGGCCATTCAAGGAAGATATATATGAAACTTGAAAGTCTTAAATAGGCACAAGAATGTCCATATGTCATAATTAACAACCTACACACAAATTGAATATACGGCTCAAGTTTAGTGAGACTAAAAAACTAAAAGAAAAAAGAAAAAGAAACACACGTAAGAGGAAGTACAATTAAAAACTGTTGGTAACAATTTGAAACTCAGGCAAAAAACAAAGTAACTACAAACCAAGTAGCACATAACACAGTGAACATAAATATGAGGATTACCTTTACTACGAAACTGGGTACTGTAACAAATCCTAGTTTGTCAAGCTCCAAAGAGGCATCATGCTGCAGATAGTCAGAAAAAAAGACATTAGTGCTCGCTTACCTATTATACTTCAATCTTATAAGATATTTAGCCAACTTTCATGAGGGGCAGTCCTTCCAGAGTGGGGTAACCATTTCATGTATCTCACCATTCTATCATCAGACTCAAATGATTCTATCATTCAGCATATAATGCTAATGTTTGACATATATTTAGCCATGATCATTGACCAAAATTTTTCCAAGAAAAAAAACTTAAGTAATTTTAGCAATAGGCAGGATTTGAAATCTTAACTAGCATTCAAAATTATTGAATAAATAACCAACTGAAAATGATATACGTACAATGCAAACATGTACTTAGTCTCAACCCATTACAATGATTCATTTTCGGCGTGATATCCTCTATTGAATGACCAACTCATCTAAAAGCATTGGCCGTTAGAGAGAGGAATCATATAATATTTATCATTATCACTTAATACGCCCCCTCACGTTTAGGGGTATACATTTTACTCAAGCCTAACACGTGATTTTTAGAATTGGGTGGCTGAGATATTCGAACACATGACCTTCGTTTGGCCTGAGCTCTGATACCATATTGAATGACCAACTCATCTAATAGCTTAAGCTGTTAGAGAGAGGAATCATTTAATATTTATCACTTAATACTCGTCAAACAAAAAATATCAAAGCTCAAACATTTAAGACCATAGTTGACTCAATGAATGAGAAATTACTTTGTCAAATGCTTTGCGACATTCACTGGACCGCGTCCCAACAAATGGAATGTTTGAATTTTCCAGTAGTTCCTAAGAAGTGCATCATATGAAAAGATAGCACAAGGAATTAGTTCACAGTATTGAAATATGTATCAGCCTGTAAATGCATGTTTTTGAAGTCAACACAATCTCACTTGAATGCCACCATCTTCACCAAAACGGCCATGTATAACAGGAAATACTATGTCCACGGAGGTGGCAAGGTATTCAGCAAAGTGAGACAACGACTTAAAACCTTGGGCAAGGCTGCATCATAGTATTTAACTTAGTCGAAAACTTTACTTACAAAAAAGTTGGAATTTCCAGGAAAATGCGTACCTTTCGAGTTTGAAATCAAAGTCTGCAGGCGTGTTTGAGTATACCTAAAATCATTAAACTCAGTAACTTCAATCACATAGAGAGATCAAATCTATCTCTAGATTATAAACTGTGAAACCAGAGTCAGTGAAGTAAATAAGAGCATCAAACAGAGAGCTTTTGTAAACATTGTGCTATTATATTACATGTTTCCATTTTTTAACTTTTTATAACCAAACCAATATATTCTCTTCTTCCTAGCACAATCATACTTCAACAGTGTTCTAGTAAGAAAGATACAACTAATATCTAAACTATAAATAGCAGAAAATAAGATTTACGGACCTGAGCAGACGATATGGCATACGCTTTGAGATTGCAGTCGATGTAATAGCAGCTCACTTGCAAATCTTCCCCCTGTCACAATAGAACATTGTAATGTGGAGTATATAAAAATCTCTACTTTTGTAGGGAGAAGTTAAGCAATACAGCTTACTCCATAACAATTTAAGACTTTAATTGCAATTAGATAATTAGTAGTTTCATAATTGAAGAAAAAAAAGCCTATTAATTTTCTAATTACACTACTATAGTCAACTATCAGTCAAAGCAATTGCAGACCTGAATATGATCGAGCACTGAGCGAGCAGAATTGAGCGAAATCCCGCGCTCGGCGGAAGGACCTCCACATATGATTCCGACTCTCAAAATCCTACCTTCCTCATTGGAGGTGTGATCACGCGCTACCTTAGACTCCGCTGTTGCGACGGAGGCTTTCACTACTCCGACGCCGCCAAAACCACGTTCGCAGTTTAAGAAACTCCGTTTTGGAAATATATTGTACGGTAGGTTTAAAACTCGAGTAAAACAGGTACTTTTTCGAGGCGGCGAGTCTCTATTGCTGTGACGAACGTTGGAATTGAGTGAAAGAGAGTAAGCGGAGGCCATTGGAATTGGGAACAGTTAGTTAAATTGTGCTTGTTGTGTATGTTGGTGGAGTGCGTGCGTAGCTGACAGGAGATCAAACCATTATATATATACGAATACATACAAAAAAATTATGTATAGATATTTGGACGGCAGTGGAAGGGGGGAGGAGGAGGAGGAGTTGGAGCGTGTTCTCGGTGACCGTTGATGCCATGTCATTTCTTATTTTGTTAATTAGCCATTAAGACCAATGGAGTATTATAGTATTGGTTAATTGTTTTATTATCAAAAAATTTCAAGTCTAAATTAATTTATTTCTTTCGAGGCATGTATATATCATATTAGAACCAAGAGGAGTTTCGAACATGAATTTGTCACTTTGTAGACTTAATTACTTTCGTTAGACCAATCATTATTTTGTTTTTTTTTATTTTCTTTTATTTCCATGAACATATATACGGCTTTACATATGATCTAATTCATTTTGAGACAAATGTCGGGATAGGCACCAGTCACAAATTCGAATTTGAGTTTTTCATATTGTGATTATGAGTTCCTTTCGCTTGATTGATCCGGTTTGTTTCTTGTAGTCCTTATTACTATTCCAAATTAATGAGCTATTTTCTTTTATAGAATGAATACCGAGAAACTTGTAAAAATATAAAATGGTATTTTTCGCTTTATGGCTTGACTTATTAATATTAATAAAAAAAAAGATAAAGTTTATAAAAATTTATTGTTATTTAAACTCAACTTTTAATTCACTCAAAGTTATTTCTAAACAACCTAATTAAGTTCGAATTTAGTGTAAAAATAACAAGAAATCAAGAAAGCCATGTTGAAACTCAACCTCAAAATTGATAAAGAAAATCAATTGAACTTGAACAAATATTAATCAATAAACAATTTTCCTAGGAATCATCTGAGCATAAGACAAGCAATACTAATGAAATTGTTTGCTCTAAAATGAAATTGCTTCCTTTTGAAGTTGTTCAAAAGTTTGGAAGCTAAGAAGTCATTTAAAATTGGTAATAGGTGTAAGATATCTATTTTACTCTTTAATATTGTTGATTAATAATTGAGATTGGAATAAGTTCAAGGAGTGTAGACAAACATTGGCAACCGCCGGACTTCATTAATGTAAAATTGTTTAAAACCACTTTCTTTTTTTTTTTTTTTTTTGTTAACCCAGGTTTAGTCCTGGACCACCCATCACTTGCCTCTCAGCAATGTGCGGAAGTAAATCGCGGGATGTGCCTGAGTTGGTCAGGGTTTGTTCACTCTTTATACTCCTGGCCCCCAAGGGAGCCTACTACCATGGAACTTACAACACCAAGCTGCTCCATCCTCCCTCAAAGATTTTAAAACCACTTTCTTTAATTAATACGACGAGGGTAAGGACAACAAGTAGTTTCAACTGCTAAATAAAAGGGAGCACATAAGACAAAGTCAAGTAAGAGACAAACCCATCAATATTTAGTGACCATGGATACAAAATTATATATATTTCATCCAAAATCTCAAAAAGTTTATGATTTTTTAATTAATTTTAACAAAAATAAATTGTATTTAAGAAAGTCTTTATTAACCTTGGCACTCTCTTATTTTTCCTAGTTTAGTCACTTTTTCGCAAAGTTTTATTATTTAGCTAACAGAGCATACATCACATAAAAGAATTTTTGTTCCATGCTAGTGACAAAATAACTTGGGAAAACGGAAATCTAGCAAGGAAGGAAATAAAGAGACCATTGCTTAAACTTCGAACAGTAATAACTAATATTCAATAATATGTAAAAGAAACAAATATAGTAAGTAATATGACACACATTATCTGAACAAAATAACTAATTACATTATTGACAGAAAAAATCTGAAGTAGTGTACAAATAATACATATACCCATAGATCAAATTCAATTCAATTATTCAATAATATGTAGCATAAAAAAAATAAGGAAACCCCCCAATTTAAATCAAGTCAAATCATCTTCCTCAAGTTCTTTGGCCTTTAGATTTTCCTTCACCCTCAAGAGAAGAGTGGTCCTCCAAGCGTCCTGTTTAATAATTTGCAACTTAGGCATATTTAACACTAACATTTCTATATCTTTATTGTTTTTGAGTTAGTATAAACTATTTAGTATTTACCAGTTTGCTTATGCTATCAAACTCCTTGATCGCAGCCGTGAATTTTGCAACATCTTCCTCGTCAACTGCATCAGCCAAATCCTGAAAAACACATAATTTTTTTCTAGTAAAAATAGTCAAACAACAATGCTTGTAGCATTAAAGATGACAACTAGACAAAATATAAGCATTCACTCACAGTTAAAAGTTTGCATTCTCGAGTTCTTGAAAAGGTAGGATCCAAGTCCTGCATACGATTTTAATGAATTCCATAAAATATTAACTTAAAACCATGTAAAAGAATCTCACCTGATATTTTTCTACTGCGTTTTTTATTGCCACGATATCTCCTTTACATAATTGGCAAATTCCAGCATTGAGGAGATGCCCTCTAGCTCCATACTTCAATAAATTATTGTTCAAAGAGTAACTTGCTACCTCTTCGTAGATCTGAATTGCCTTCTGGTATCTGAATAAATTTTACAAAAGTCACATCTTACTCAAATAATTTCTTAGATTATATACTTGATGAATAAATATATTTTTAAATATCAATGGAAGTTCCTAAGTTAATCCTTCATAAGGATATCAGTAAATCAAATTCAAAGTTTCTACAATAGATTCATAAATGAAGGGGGGTGGTTCACTTACTTTCCTAGTTGAGCAGAAAAGTGTGCGACCTTTTGCCTGCACTGACTTGCAGATGTTGCAACTTCCTCGGTTTGGTAAAGGTCGGCGGAGCGCTCAAAATAAACTATAGCTTCGTCAAATATCTGTTTCTGCTCATATAACTCGCCAATTTCCTAAATAAAAATTAAAATCCAAAAAATCACACCTAAAACCCTTTATGTATACCACATATGGAGATACAACACACATAGCATAATGCAATTAGTAATTAGTAAGAGACCAAAAAAGTAATGGCACACAAGAAACAATAACCTACGGGACTACGCACAAGTCAAATAGACAACATTTTTGTTCATAGACTAACCTTGCAATACCGTGCAGCCATGTTAATTCTATTGATTTCCAAAAACATATTTACAGCCTCATCCAAACATGATATAGCCTCTGAAGAAGGCCAAACACAAGTAAGAAATCTACATGTAACACACTCGAATCACATAATTTTTCAATTGTTCCATACACAAATATTAAGCTTTATTAGGTCAACACATTACTTACGCTTGGGGGAAGTTTTCTTATAGCAATTTGCAGCATCCACATACGCGATGGCAGCTTCATGCTTGCTGCCCAACTGTGAACATTACTTTCACAACTTAATCACACAAAGAGAACATTAACCAAAAAAAAAAAAAAATAATAAGTACTAAATCACATACCTTCACATTACAATTGGCTAATTTGATATAGACTATAGCAGCTCTATCCCCTGTGCAGCAACATAGAGACTAGATTAATATTCCTAATAATACCTAGTGATTTCGTGATTCATTTCTTCTATGGAGTCTACTCACAGAAATAATTTGTGAATAAAATAAAAAGAGGCATATAACTGTTCACTTGAGTTTCAGTTACAAACGCCAAATGAAGGAAATAGGTATAAATTCGTATAATTAACAATTGAATTGTTTGTAAAATATAGAGAGTTGAGAATATATATTAGCTCACATGTTTTGGCGAGTTTGAAGGAATTTGCGGCATTTTGGTAGAGTTCAGCAGCATCTTCGTACTTGGAGCCGAATAAACCCCAGCCTTTAATTTTCTTCTCCGCTTTCCCCTCAAATTCTTCGCCTCTCAAAATCCGTTGATCCCCCATAATTGCGTTAATGGAAGGAGGAGAAACACGGGCCGGGTCAAGTTATATGATCGGAGCTTTGAATTTTCGTAGACTGGTGAAAAAAATGTGAAGAATGGTAAAATAGTATGAAGTAAACCCAAATTTTAATGAATAAAACCCCGTGACGTTTCATATTTTGCTTTCTGAGTTATTTTTTCCTTTGTTTTCTTTTTTAAATAACTTTCTTTTTAAATGATTTTTTTAAAGTGACCTCTTGAATTAATTAGGTAATATCTAGCTTCACCATTTTTCTATCCAAACTTTTATTAGCATTACTTTATACTGAAAATCAAATCAAACTATAGTATAGACAACATTTGGTCAAGAAGCCGCCCGCACGGGGTCTAGGGGCATCCCAACCAAGTGCCCCGGGCTAACAAGATAAAATATCAACCAAACAAGCCACTAAAGGTTTCTGGAAGGTTCTGTACGAGTCTGGGACATTCTAGAGCATCCGGAAAAGGTCTACACACATAAGGAACATGACGGAATACTCTAGAGACTTGTGGAAGACTTTGGAATAGTATAGAAGCTTGTAGATATAACTTAGAATGTAATAGGAGTTCCTTGGAATATTCTAGTAGCCTAGAACACCCTAGAAGATCATTTTCCACCCTTAGATCAAATCAATCTTAGCCATCCATCCCAAGTAATAGTAGTATAAATAGGACTTGGTATTTCATTTGTAAGCCAACTCCAAGAATTGTAATATCCAAAGTTGTAACCAACTTCAAGACTTGGCATTTTTTTTTTGTGGTTTATTCTGCAAGTTCCAATAAATGTACCTACTTAAAATAGACGGTACTTATAGCCTGTAAAGTCGATGCACGAGCCAAAGGCCATGCAAGCAAATATAATGACAAGTGTCACATACTACTGCCATTAAGAGAAACAAAAACATTCGGTCTATGTTAATTTAATAATACTAAAGTAAATTCATATAACATAATCATTAGGATTTCGAAATTACTAGTTTATATGAAACTAGCTCCAAATATCAAAGTTATTATTAGACTAAAATTCAAAATATGTTCAAATATAAGTATCATCTAACTTTCGAAAATTATGTTAAAACAGATTCAAGTGTCATATACAACTGTCATTAAGAGAAACAAAAGCATTCAGTCTATTAGCAGACTAAAATCCAAAATAAGTTCAAATATAAGCATCATCTAACTTTCAAATTCTATGTTAAAATAGATTCAAGTGTCACATACAACTGCCATTAAGAGAAACAAAAGCATTCCTTCCATGTTGTTTAATAATAGTAAAGTCAATTCATACAACATAATTATTAGGATTTCAAAATTACTAGTTCATATGAAATTAGTAGACTCAAATTCAAAATAAGGTCAAATATAAGAATCATCTAAATTTCGAAGTCTATGTTAAAACAAATTCTTAGAAGAGAAGGAGCCAAACACAAATGAAGTAGACCCCGTGACGTTTTCTCTTTTGCTTTCTAAGTTATTTTTTCCCTTTGATTTGTATTTTTAATAACTTTCTTTTTAAATCAAATCAAATCAAATCAAATCAAATTATAAGACACTTTATTCTCAAGAAAATAAAAATACTCAAATATTTAATTGAGTTGATCCGATAATAAATTGTTTGAGTTCGATTCATTATATATTATATCAAACTAGCTTCAACATTCATATGATAACTTTTAAAGTTTTGTTTAAGTTTGACTCGATAATATACAAATTGACTCAAAATTTGACAAATCATATATATGAGTATCAAACTATTTGATATCCGAATCGAGCTCATTTTATAAAAAGAAGTAAATTCCTTGACATTTTCTCTTTTGCTTTCTAAGTTTTTATTTATTTATGTAAATTAGGTAATATCTAACTTTATCCATAATAATTTCTTTTATCCAAAATTTTATTAGTTTTATTGTTGTATAGGCTGAAAACAAAATCAAATTATTTGAAAATTTGACTAGAGCTTGTCTGAAAAAAGTTAATTTAAGTCCGATTTATTATATCAAACAAGTTAGAACAATACTTTTCGTCTGAAATATTTTGAAGTTTGGTTCAAACTCAACTCAATAAGCTAAGAATTGTCAAATTATATGAAAATACTTATCAAAGTTCAAAATAAGTTCATTCAAATTCAATTTGCTTAATAGTCAAACCAAATATATACCAATTCTCAATTTATCTTTCTCTTGGCTAGAACTTATCATATATATGTTAGCTTATATAAAACCAAAAGGTAAAACAAAGCCACTAAGCCCAATTACGACATGGCCTTGTTATTTGTAGTCCAATAGCACCCAAAGTGTGTTTATAAATATTAGGGCTGTTAATGAAGCAGATATTAATTTGAAATTTATAATTCGGCCTTGTTAATTTGTTTATTCCGTTTTCTTACCCCACTTTATGTGAATTTCTTTAGGAAAGCCTATATAACTCTTCGACTCAACTTTTACTTTATTAATAATGGAAAGAATCATTACATTTATTTCCTTAAAATATTAAAAGTTTGATTTATTAACCTAATTGTTATTCATTACAATAGATCTCTCATTTCATGTAAAACAAACCAATCATAGAATATTCTGTTAAAAATAAACAATTACAATTAACAAAATTGAGGGAAGCAAGCAATCAAAATTGTATATCGAGGTAGTAAGTCAATTTTTCACATGTTGCAATCCCAAGCACGGATACATCATAATATTCATATAGGTTAAGTGTTGACATCAAACTGTCGTAGATTTATGAGACACCAACATTTAAATTTAATACACGAGTTTTTGTTTTCTTCTTAAATTTATTAGACAACTATTTTAGCTAGGGACTATATTAATTTCTCCATCATGAAAATAAAGAAAAAACAACAAATTTCCTAACTATATTAATTTTTGTCTCTTTGCCTATGTTTCGATTAACTAAATTTAAAAATATTTTAGAGAAAGTTCAAAAAAATCAAGAAATATTAGGAAAAATTGTAAGTCAAATAAATATGTTAAAGAAGAAACTACTCTATATTTTCATTTAGAATGACAAATTCGGTCAACGACACTTTTTTCGACGGCCTAGTTTGATCGAAATATGTAAATTTGGACGGATTTTATGAAAAATCCATCAAAATTTCAAATTTTCTTTCGAAATTTGCCTTTTTTCTAGTAATGATTGAATCATCATTAATTATATAAAATGACGAATGAAAAAAAATCAAACCGTTTGAAATTTTTATGGAAGTCCTGGACACGAGTCATGGATGAAAATACATGAATTTTTTGTTTTTAATACATGACTATGACATCTATAATTAGTTCTCCTAACAAAGGGAAAATACAAATTGAGGATAGTTATTCTTTATTTGTGCAGCCAAAATTAAAGAATTCATCTAACATTTACTAGTATTTTATAAAGCATTTGGGTTTAGATATCATGATCAAATCTAATCTAGTGGGATTGATTAATTATATTGTAAATTCATTCATTCACATAAAGAGTAGAAACTGCGATTTTTGAAATGGCCTAAACCAGCTGTAAAGACATGTATCAAACAGACCCATCAAGCTTGTCCAAATTTCATGTTTTTTTTTTTGGAAAATGATTATATGACAGCTCAAACTTTACAGTCTTTTGTACAACCCATATTTTAGGCTTTGGAAGTTAATTGTATTACCTACTACTTGTGTAACATGTTTAGGGTTTATAATTTCAAGGCAAATAGGGTTTATATATTCTTGATAATTATTTATGTGTCATATAATTAATTTTTTTTTCATATACATTAAAATATATAAATGATAAGAAAAAAAAAGCCACAACCGACTATACTTGTCTGTACACATGTACAGCCGGTTGAAGGCTGTAGGAATAGCATTACTCTTTTTTTTTTTTTTTTATCAATGTCAAAACATCATGTAGAAATTGATAATATATGTGAATAATACATCAAATTTATGAAAATTACACGGTCATGGTTTCTTAGTACAATTTCTGTGTTCCTATCTACATAGAGCAATTTTAAGCTAGAAAACACAATTGAACTCAAAATTATGGAAGGTTATTTTAAGTCTAGGACACATTATTTATATTTAAAGAAAAATTTGCACTTTTCCCCTTGAACTTACAATCAAGTTGCATTTTCCCCCAGAACTTCGATTTTTTTGCACTATCCGAATCGTGAATTTTAATTATCATTTGAAGAATAAAGAGGTGAACTTATTAATTAAAAAACAAAAGTAATACTTCCAATAAAAACTTATAGCTGAGTTGCACTTTCTCCCTTGAACTCTATGGTTGGAAAAGTTGTCGGAAATGAGTTAGGGGGGGAGGGGGGGGGGGAAGTGCAATATTAATGTAAGTTCGGGATAAATAGTACAAAATATTGAAGTTTAGGGGGAAAATGCAACTTGATTGTAAATTTAGGGAAAAAAGTTCAATTTTCTCTTATTTAAATTTGATGTCATTTTCTTAATTGAGCTTGAGTTTTAATCAAATCAAATATAAACTCATTTATAACATATTGAGGCGGTTGAATTCAGACTCAAACTTTATGAAATGATAAGTCTTGATGATATTAAAAAAAAAAAAGATGATAAGTCTTGATCAAGCATAAATTGTTATATATAAAGAAGTAATTAAGCTTACCATCAAATTGGAACAACTTGGTTTATTTTTCGATATCAGTGTCTGATTAATTTTGATGCATACTTTTTCTTAGTGATAGTTTAGTACTAATGCTTGTCCCTTTCTTGACTATAAACAAGATTATTTGTCTTAACTTCAGATTTCAAAAATCACTTAATCATGGTGCAATTCAATCAATAATTATAATTTAAATGAGAGTGGAAAATAGCAGTAGCATGTGGAGTATATATAAAACTGCGTCACCATGACAACTGCATTTATCAGCAAACAATATAGCTCAGAACATGGAAAATCAAATAAAGATTGCATATTATGATGGAAAAGTCGCATTTAGCCAATTTTTTATTTTATTTTATAATTATTTTATATTTTCATTGTTCTATTAAATAGTTCACAAATATGAATTTTTTAATCATTTCCCGATTTGTCAAGGAGTACTAAAATGCAAAAATACCCCCTATGCTTTGGCTAATTAGAAAACCCTCCCATCTTTTTTTTTTGTTACCAAAAAACCTCCCATGTAGCAAAAAAAACCTCGAAGCTAAAATATGATAATTATACCCCCACTATAAGATGCAAAAACACCCCTATTCACTATGAAAATTGACAATAATCCTCATGCTAACTTTGAAAATTGACAATAACTTCCCTATAATTTATAAAGAAGTTTCAAATGAATCTTTTTGCTGATAAAAGAATTACTAAGGGGATTTTTTGCTAATAAAAATAATACATGGTGGTTTTACCGATTAAACAATGCACAGAGGATATTTTTGAATTGAGCTCATTAGGCAAGTGAAAAGTTGAAGGAGCCAAAATATTTTGAGAATATAAATAGTGATGCGATAGTTACTCCATTATTGTGATGTTGTGAATTAATTAAGGAATAATTATGAAGTGAAGATCTAATTAATGTGATAAGTGATTTATCAAATTCTCAAACTATATTTATATAAAGTGCTGTATTACTCATGTCACATTCTCATGTACGTGCTACTCAACAATTAAGTTAAATTAATTAATTAGAATGCAGAAAGTAATTAAATCTTGAAAGTGGGTCATATAATTTTACTTACATCCCATCAATGAACCATAATTCCACCAATATTTGTCCCCCTTTGTTTAGAATTTAATTTGATTTGGTGGGATATTCCAATAATTAATATGAAACGTATATTAATTCCATGTTTGTCTGCTACTTTTCTCCTTAATCTATGGGATTAGTAACAATTGATCACTAGCCAGTAATTGCACTAGTTGCAACAATCTTTTATTCCCCTTTAGATTTTCTGATGTCAAGTATAGTTTGGGAATTGACATCTCTGAAATAGTGGCATTATTATTATTATTATAATTATACTAACATTGACAGCACTTGAAATATAACCTAGGTTTATCAATTCTTGATTGTGATTTTATATGATTGTTTCTGTTCAATTTTACTAATTCATTTCTATGTCAGTGGAAAGCTGGGTCAACTTTATGGCTTTTATGCTAAACAAATTGCTCCGTCCAATTTTTTTCTCCTTTAATTTGTTTTCTACAGCCGACAGCGTACGTAGGTCCCTGTATTTGAATTTCCTGTTATTGTTTTTTAGAGATTTAGAGGATTTTTTTAAGACGTTTTCGATTTTAATGTGGTAAAATATTATATGTACATACAATTTTGTTTCATAAGTAACATTAGCAATGTTTATTGCAAGTTCAATTAGGCGATCTCATTCTCATATTTCTATTTTCATATAACATGAATTAGTTTTGATATATTAACAATATTTATTGTTTCCCGACGAAATATGATAAATACTAAAATCAGATGATGAAAACAAATGGTTAACTATGTCATTTTTTTAGGCTCAATTGGACGAAAATTGTCACATTTATCATAATACAAGAAATGCAATGTCACATGTAAAATTGGTAGTTTTACCAATTTGTATCTTTTTTAAATTTAAAAATGTCAGGAAAATGGTGTAATTTTTTTAAAAAATTATAGGGGATAAAAGGTTTTTCTTCAAATTATAAAGAAGTAAATTGAATCCTGTGTATATCATAGAAGATAAATTTTCATTAACACGATTAAATTAGTTAGTGATGTAGTATATTGGGCACACTATTTGAAATGACAATTTAATTATTTATAGGAAGAAGTGACGAGAACAAAAAGATGTTTATCTCCACCTACAAATTTTTTAACTTTCAACTTTTTCTCCAATCTGGACCATTTTCTGATGTAGATTATATTATAATTTTTATTGTTTTCTTATAGGCTTATCAAGATATTTTCAAATCCTTGATGGAGAATATGGAATGTCTACTCATAATAATATTCTTTTCATCTCTCTCTCTCCATTTCTCACACATACCAACAATTGCTGATTAGGAAAATCACACAAACCTAATTAAAAAAAATTCTGATTTTTTTTATTTTTGGTTGAAAATCACTTAATATTTTTGGTTGAAAATCACTTAATTTTTTAAAGTTTAAGACTTAGGTGGTTTTTTTCAAATGCTTGAACTTTTATTTAATTTAGAAATTTATGAAAAATCACTTAAAAACGGTTGAGAATAAAAAATGGAAGGTGTTTGCATTTCAAGAGGAAAATGTAGTGTTTGCAAATTAAGAGGAAAAAAAGGCCACCAAAAGCTAGAAGTAGCCCCTCTGCTGCTTCTGCTTTTCTATTATTTTTAGCTTTTTTTCTAGAGAGTTTAATAGAGAAGTTGAAATTGAAAACACATCATTAAGTACTTTTGAATTTAAAAAAGTAGAAGAGTAATGTTATAAGCTTTTGAGAACACCACCTTAATACAACTCCTGCAATAGAATTTCATTAATTTTTGCACATTTTATGGTTACATAAGGGCATCTCCAATGCTTCAAGGAAAAAGGGAAAACCATGAGAGAAGAGGTGGATTTTTTATCTTCAATGAGGCAAGGGGTGGGAGGATGCGGATGGAGGGGCGGTGGATGGCCAGACCGCCCCACCCACCTCTTAATTGTGTTGGGCAATACGCCCATCACATTTCTTTCTTTTTTTATTTATTTTGTTTTTTGTTTTTTTATGTTAATTTATTTGGCAATTAATTGTGCTGGACAGTTAATTTTATTGTGCTAGGCAAATGCATGAGTTTAAAATATTAATTTTATGTTAACTTAACATTAATTTATTTTATTGTTTGTAATTATTAACATTGTAAAAAAAATTAATGTCTATTATGTTAAAAAAAAATGATTTAAGTTAAATTTAAGAAACTTAACATTAATTTAATTTTGTTATTTGTAACATTGTAACTTTATGGACAATGTTAAATTTATTAATTGTTATAATTATTTACCTCTATCATTATTATTTTTATTTAGTGAGAGTGGAAAATATGAGAATTATAATTAATGACAATGTTTAATTTACTATTATTAAAATTATTAGTTTTTATTTTTATTTTTTATTATTAATAGTATATAATAATTATATATTTGTTATTATTACTATTTTTATTAAGTGAGAGTGAGGAAGTATGAGAATTGGAATTAAATGGAATGAAAATATTGAATCATTGAAAATGACTCTGAAAATAGGAGTCTGAAGAGGAAGTGGAGTCTTTATCACTGAAGATAACCTAAGAAGTACCTCAGGTCCTAAGTAGAAAAATTAACACTAAAATTTAGTGGAAAAGACTAGAACATAGTTGTTGGAAAAACTGATTTTAGACTTAGAAATACTCACAAGGAAAGGAACAAAGCAAACACAAAGGTCTTGTTTGTTTGATTCTTTTTTTATTATTATTTTCAAATTTGCCTTGTTTGTTTGAATTTTTTTATTAATAATTTCCAATTTTTAGAAGATCAAACCAACGCACATCATTTTCTTTCAAATACTTATTAAAAATATATCACCATTATTCTATGTTCAAATAGACATTATAGATTTCATATTTAACAACGTATTACTCAAAAAAACACATCGGGCCTGTTTGTTTGGGGTTTGGGAAAGTAATTTGGGAGAGTAGTGGAGATTTGTGAAATAATCTCGATTTACGTAATGTTGTTTGTTTGGGTTTTGAGAGGGTGGTTTTAGAAATAAAGTAGGTGTAGGTTTTTTTGGAAGGGTTGGGTTGTAGGTGTAAGATGTGTAAGACTGTGTGTGAATGCGTGTTTGTTGTGTGAGATGAATTGTTTAAGGGATAGGTGACTTTATGTCAAATCAAAGTAGGGTTTGTATATGTTTTGTTTTGAGATAAGAAAATTGTTGTTTGTTTGGCTTTTGAAAGAATAGTTTTAGAAAATTAATTGATGAAAAATTTATTTCGAAAAATAGAAAACATGTTTGTTTGGCATTTCCCAAACACGAAAAAATTATGGGAAACACCAAACAAACATTCCCATCGTCATTACTCTATACTCTATTTGACCAACTTTTGGAGAACTTTTCCAAACACATTGCATAGTTTATAAATATTTTGGAAGTCCCCTTATTTCCGTAAACACTATTTGAAAAGCAAACCAAACGAGCTCTTTTCAAGGCATACAGATTCCCCAACAAACTAGATTATTTTCCCTTGCACTATGCTTTTGCCCCACCACAACTCAACCATAATATTATTTTCAAAATAAGCTACATAATTCCAGAAAGCCCAAATATGTAAAAAGGACTAATTTATCTCAATATTTTAATATTAATTTGAGTGAATCAAATCACATAAAACGAAAATAAACAAGAAATGAAACTCAATGTTTTATCCCTCATTTAATACAAGGAAATAAAACATTTTCTGTGCTTTAAGAGTGGTATAAATCCAAGAACCAAAATTAAAGCAACCTAACAAAATTCACAATCAAAACATGTTTATATATATGTTGACAACAACATTTAAGAGTGCATGTTCTGTGGCAATTAATTAAGCAGTGAAACAAACAACCCTCGAGCAGAGGACATTCTCTGTAATACAAAGCCATTTTTGTAATGTCTTTCTCTAAGCGATACCGTAATAAACCATGAGAGCTACATCACAACGCTCCCTGTTTCCTTTTCCCCGGGTCCCGTGTGGGGTAAATATGCGAAACTTGTACGAAATTACACTATTTTAAAAAAAATTCTTGAAATGAAAAATGACCTATTTTGTACATATGGGATTTTTGGTATTGAATTTATAATAATACAAGATTTTTTAATATAATAGACATTTGAGAAAGTGATTTCGTGCAGATTTAGCATACCACGTAAAAGTATCTTGAATTTTCCACGTCCTGTGTGTTGCTAATAATCCAGCACGGCAATATCACTATCAAATACCCCCATCATTTGGGCTGTAGATTACAATTACATACATCTTCATCCGAATTAAATATGGGAAGTAATGAAAATGTGGCGATTTATCTGAAAACCAAGCTTAATATCTTTAGACTCAGATCTCGATCTGGTGAGTACTCTACAAGAAAACAATCTACCGTTTGTTCAGTTGTTACCAGAAAATATATATACAAGTTGGTAATTGATTGAAGAGAGTTAAAATTATGTAACATCATATTCATATGTGTAGTGATTGAGGGTGGTCCTGTATTTCTTATGGAATAACTTTTTTATGTTGCAAAAACTATGGTCCCACTTTCAACCAATATTTTTAATTTCTATGCCCTTTGCAATAGTTTTTTCTGTAATTCCTAAAAGAGAATGGGTTCTTGTTAATATTAACCACTGAATATAGAAATGTGAAAGAAATGTTAAAGCATTAATGTTGACTTGATGTTGTGTAACTTCAAAGACATCTTTTTATTTTTTATTTTTTACCAACCAACCCATAGTGTCCATAATTTATTTGCCAATCTTGTTTATAAATAGAATTGAAAATAAAAGTGAAGACCTTATTCCTTTACATTGTGAAGCAATTCCCCCAACCCCCCACCCCCAACCCCACCAAAAAAAAAAAAAAAAAAAGAAAGAAAGAAAGAAATTGAAGCTCAAAGAAAATGAAGCTTGGGAAGATGAGTGTTGAGCAAGATGGAGAAGCAGGGCACGTGCATTACTAACTGATCATGCACACCATTTTCAGATAATTTCTGAAATAAAATTTAAATATGAGTTAGTCATTCATGTGCCCCTCTTCCCCATCATGACCACTCAATCTTATTAATTTATTTCCAAATATGGACCAATTTCAAGTGTTGCAGAAGATCCATATCTCCTAAAGCTTCATTTCAAGGTAAAATTTGACAAAACATAGTATTTTATTATGTAAATCGACTCTTTTTTTTTTTTCTTCTTCTTCTTCTTTCACATGACAATGAAATTGTCAAATAGGAACATAAACATGAATTATGATAAGACTTGATCGTTGAAATTTATTACGTTAGATTAATTAGATTCATTATTAGATTGTAGTGTACAATAAAGTGAAGTGACGGCAAGAAGGTGAGGTGTACATGTGGTCAAAATCTTTGTATTGAATGTTTTATTCATTAATAAATTACGTTTTAATTTCTTAGCTAGATTAGCTTTTAATGCAGGAAGTACATGTAATGCTTATTTTGCTTAAACTATCTTATAAGTAATCATATGTGACTCCATTAGTTTATAGGTGGTTGTTCTATGGGGCCTTCATCTACATAAATGAGTTTATTGCCTTTGATTTTTATTTATTCTCTATGATTATTTTAGTCCAATTTAAGTTTCTTACAAAGAAAAATCAAATGTGTACTGCCCGGTCATCAAGAATCTTCATCTAAATTTTGTATCACTTGTGGAATTCAAAGATTATGTTGAATTCAAAAAGATATATATGGACCACATTCATTTTTTAATTTTTTTATATATGGACATCGAAATTTTATAAATAAATTCATCCCTCAATTTTGGGATGAGATTGAAAAATTGGGACCTGCACAGGACATATTATAAGTTAGCTAAAAGTGTTTTGCAGTATCATTTCCCACCTGTATATATATATGTGAACAAACTTAGGGATTGAAAAAGAATTATGCATTCAGTTTCATATATATATATACATCAATATTCTAGCTATTAAGTGGTTTTTAGTGACATAATGACTGTGTCAATTAACCTAAACCTAACAATTACAATAAACTAAGTTTATATCATCTGATCATAGTGAATTAGTGATGGACGAATGCAATATATATCCAACAAAGAGACCAATTTCTACGTGTGTAAATGACTAAATTCTAATTATCTCCATGTATCTTTTGAAAATACTCCATTAAAAACAAGAAAAAAGAACATCAAGTGAAATAAATACTATTGCCATATATATAAAATAATTATTGTCGAGAGGGTAATATATTATATGTACATTTGGTGCTGGATACCATTGTCCAGTGATAAGTACATTTTATTTCTATTTTTAGTAATTCTGACACTTAAAAAATGCACGAGCGACAAGTATAGGCCAAAGCTCAAACTTCTATTACTAGTTTTGGAATATAGAGTAATGAACTTTCAGTTATCTACTGAGCCATTTGGTACTTGTGCACAAGCCACTCTTGTTGTGTTGTATATATGTTGTTTCATAGAAGAATAAAATTACGTCGTTCTTAGTTTTACACTATAGTAATGGGTATAGCTTGCAGGGGTCGATCTCAGCAATACCCTCCAATACCTAAGTCAGATTAATTCAAGCAAAGTAGTCGAACAATACAAGGGATACATGAGGGGTATTTATAGAGGTGAATTATCCGAAGGTCCCTCGGGTAAATAAGACGTTGATTTTAAAGTGTCTTGTAGCTTTTAGGTTTTTTATTTTTATTTTGGAGGGGTAGGGGCATATTTGTCCGTGCTTGACGTGGTAGGTCATATGATCGTTATCTCATCAATTTGCAACAGTCAACACTATGCGTTGGTCGATGGGTCCTCTAAAGGCCATGTCGATGGTCCATCCAACTTTGATCAAGAGGCTCTACTCGAGCCACATCAGAAGAGTTGGTCGGACGGTCCTTACAGAGGCATGTCGATGAGATGCTTGCGTATTTGACTTTACCATTTGACTGATCGTGTTTTGCATATGCCACGTAAGCAATTCCGAGATTTGGTATCATCATTGAAAAATAGGCCAACAATTAGGAAAAATTCTTGTTCAAGCCTGAGTTCGCCAAACTCATCCTACCACTAAGCAAGTGTATTGTACTTGCTTTGTGATTGATCACTCTCCTAAGAGTTACACCCAATCCCAAAATAAGTGTATTGCACTTGCCATGTAGTTACTTTCGGTTTGGCCAAGCCCAGTGTGGGTAAAATTTCCTAACAATTAGATCTCGTAGTGAAAAATGTCATAAATTTTAAGTTCTTCATTATCAGTGTTTAATAAATTAACAAAATAAACTCCGGGTCTGTAACATATATATTTATTTATGATTATCTTATCTTTTTCACTTCAATTATAAGCAATACTGTGTTCATATATCATCTATGTTTGACATTTCATCTTTCCCACACCAAACAACATGGTGAAATTCACATCTCAACGCTTGTGAAATTCCCAATAATTGATCAGGCAATGGAGTCCAAATCAAGCAAAAAATCGGGACGAAAGCGATTGAGGTCTGAATATTATTACATCCTAAACTTTGTCATTTTGCCTTGACAACAATACTTTAAAAACTAGTTAGACAAGTGGTCATGCTAAATTTCTAAACTCAACACCTGTGTCCTGTCTGAAAGCAAGTGACATTGAGATAAAATCCGACTTTATTCAACTAAACCTGCTTTTATTGAACAAGTCAATATAGGACTAACATTTCCAAGGGTCAAATTTTAGAATTTTCTCCCCCTAATAAGTGGATGAAATTCTTAAATGCACTGATTAGTTCATATGATTAAATATTAATTATCGGAGTAGACGTTTAATTCAATTTCAGTCAAATCTGGTCTGGTGACTACTCCCTCATCCAGTGGTTGGAGAGTCCAAATTGAATTAAATCTGCTAAATTAAGTCAATGCATGTAGGCCTCATAATTATGTGTTTTGGGATCCAAGGCATGTCATATACAGAGTAAGTCTAATTTGTAAGCACCCTTTGCTTGTTGTCAAAGGGCAAGTCCAATGGAGATATGCAAATGGAGATGCAAAAGCCTAACTACCATTATTCATCCCCAATTTACATTTTTTCTCATTCCAAAGGGAGCATGGAAAATAGTTTCTATTTTACAAATTGTACTTTAAGAATCCAAATTTACTTACTCTTGAAGAGAGAGAAACATGATATGTATATGGTAGATGTTGAGAGGGAATGAATGTAATTGGATAAACATATTTAGGAAATAATAAAAATATTAATAAAGTGACATAGAAACTCAATTTACATGCTCACCATTGGAATGAATCAATTTAAATGAGTATGCAAACAACTATTTGAGAATGTATAATGCATTTTACATCCCCAAATATACAAACTCCCATTGGACTTGCCAATAGATACAAATATACATACAATGAAATCATAACATCAAAAGAGTTAGGATACATTGCAATAATACAAAGCAAGATTGATTGATACAAAATTAAATATTAGCAATGTAAGAACTTACAATCAAGAACTCGACTCATTCTTGAAAATTTCGTTTAACAAACTACATGCTCCATCTACATCACCATTGCTAATCATGCCATCAATCATAATCTCGTTTGTTTCCGAAATTAGCTCCACGCGTTTCTTTCTCATTGCATATAACACTTCTCTTACTCTATCGAGCTCCCCGGCTTCGCACAATGCTCTTAAGGTTGTAATATAGGTATTTAAGTTAGGTGCACAACCCAATTCCTCCATTGAAACCATCATTTTCATTACATCTTCAAACTTCTTTTGCATACACAAACCACTTAAATACGCGTTGTAAGTAGTAATATCAGGAACCAAACCAAGAATAAGCAATTCATCGAACACTTTGTCTGCATTTAAAAAGTCCCTTTTAAAGACCAAGCCATCAAGAACCAAATTGTAACTCATAATATCAGGCTGAGTTCCATTCACTTTCATCTGTTTCAATACTTCCAAAGCATTTATAACAAGCCCATTTCTCACTAAACACCTAATTAAATTATACAAATCATTCTTTCTTGGTTCAAATCCAAATCTTTTCATACTACCCAAAAATCCCATAATTTCATTGCCATTAACATCCTGCTGTCTACACTTTGTGGCAAGCAATAAAGAACAAACTTTTTGATCAACACTAAATCCTTCATCCACCATATTACACAACAACTGAAAAGCATTACTTACTTTACCTATTTTACAAAGGGCTCTAATCAAAATCCCATAGCTAGATTCCTCAAACATAAAGTTCATTTCCTGACTCTTAATCAAGATTTGAGGAACAAATTTAAAACCCTTTTCATTACTACAAAGAACTGAAAGTAAAGCATTGAAAGTTTTAACAGAAGGGTCACATCTAAACTTTGGTATCCTAAAAAAAAGCTCCACAGCTTCAGTAAACATACAATTATCACCATAATAATTGATTAAATCAATGAACATGCATTCGGGTGTTTCAAAGTTTTCAACTTTTTCAATGTGGTCAAGGATTTGAGGGATTTGTTGATTGAAGGGGCGTTTTTGGGTAATAATTTTGAAGAGAAATTTGTATGCTTGGGGAGTGGGGTCAATTTCGTAAGTGGCGAAAGAATTAATGAGGGTAGAGAGAAGATGGGTTCTTGATTTCTTGATTGATTGTTTGAAGGAACGCATAGCTAGTTGACAAGCAAATGTTTGGTCATAGTGGGTGTTGTTTGGTTTAAATGGCCATTTTCGTGCTTTTCTCAGATAGAAGTTGGGTAAAGAAGAAGATTTTGTTGAAGAAGAAGATGAGAATGATGCTGTTGATATGTAGAAAAATGGTTTTGTGTTTGGATTTTCATGGATTAGTTGTTTCCATTGATGAACTACTTGAGCTGCTATTACTCGCTTGAAGTGAGCAACTTTACTCGACATTTTTGTTTATGAGTAATTTTAAAAAATAAAGTAAGGCATTAACATGCAATGGTGTAATTTAATACTTCTTCCCAGTTATTGAAATACTCGGAAAGCCCAACTTATAAAAGCCCATTTTAGCCCATAAAATCATCTTGAAAGTCCAATGGGGTTGGGTATTGGGCTACAAAAATTGTTATTGGAGGTCCAGAATCCGTAAAATTGTCTTTTGGAGCTCCATTTATCAAATTAAGAGGTACTTCTAACTAAAGTATACTTTCGCTAAATTACGTGGTATACAAGTTGTAATTTGCATATTTAAAAAAAAAAAAAAAGTTGTAATTTGCATATCCTTCATCTTTTATTAACTGATTAATAATTATGAAGATATTGATGTGAATCCTTTTATGATAGACCAAATTTTGGATCTGCAAGGAATTAACCCATGATCCCGTAATCAAGTACGACTTAATGATGCTTGAATCACCTGTAAACCATTTATGTAATAATAATAATAATAATAATAATAATCACATTTAAACCATAGCGTGAAGTAGGCAGGGTGATTCTGACCAATCAATTTTGATGCATAAGTTAGTCAAAATTCTACTGAAAGCATAGAAGGAGAGTGTATAGCATCAAGAAGAAAAGACTTGGGTCCAAAACTTGTTCCTTATTAGTGTATATACACTTGAGCACGAGATATTCTATGATTTGTGAAATGTTTTTTGTCCCTAGATCGCCACCTGAAATGGGGGCTTGTGATTGATCTTCCCGCTGCTTTTTTTAGTTGGATCTTCGGCAAACTATCTGTGAAGAAACCTCAATTCTTACCTTATAAAATTGTGTCCGAGCCTGAATTGAAACTCACCCATCATAAATAGTACGGCAAAATAGCAAATCGCACAATTTACTAGGCTGCCCTAAACATGACTCAGCGTAAATGTTTGGTCCAGATTGAACAACGCTTTCAAGTATTTTCTAGTTCAATTATTGCAAGATTCATGTCGTCTTACCAAACAAAAAAAAGGATAATCAATATTTGAAGGAAGTCAACTCATTTTTTTTGGTCATTTCTTCTTGCTAGTCAATTTCCGTAAGCGGTTGAATGAGTTCATCATAATCTTAAACAAAGAACTTCATGGGGGGTGGGGGGGGGGGGGGGTGGGGGGGGGGGGGGGTGGGGGGGGGGGGGGGTGGGGGGGGGGGGGGGTGGGGGGGGGGGGGGGTGGGGGGGGGGGGGGGTGGGGGGGGGGGGGGGTGGGGGGGGGGGGGGGTGGGGGGGGGGGGGGGTGGGGGGGGGGGGGGGTGGGGGGGGGGGGGGGTGGGGGGGGGGGGGGGTGGGGGGGGGGGGGGGTGGGGGGGGGGGGGGGTGGGGGGGGGGGGGGGTGGGGGGGGGGGGGGGTGGGGGGGGGGGGGGGTGGGGGGGGGGGGGGGTGGGGGGGGGGGGGGGTGGGGGGGGGGGGGGGTGGGGGGGGGGGGGGGTGGGGGGGGGGGGGGGTGGGGGGGGGGGGGGGTGGGGGGGGGGGGGGGTGGGGGGGGGGGGGGGTGGGGGGGGGGGGGGGTGGGGGGGGGGGGGGGTGGGGGGGGGGGGGGGTGGGGGGGGGGGGGGTGGGGGGGGGGGGGGGGGGGGGGGGGGGAATAACCCCTTTATGTGTCAAGACAAGAAGAAGTGTGGCATTGCATATGATATGTGGAAGCATCTAATTATATCAAATTGTATGAAGAACACATGTATGACAAGTGACTAATCTTGATGTAGTATAAATAGATGAGTTCATCCCTTATTTTGTAATAAGATGAACTACAACATTAAATGAGATAAAAGAGTTGAGGAGTTTTCTCTACATATTACTTTGCTTACTACAATTTGTTCATACTTTTATCCTAAGTTTTATAACACTATCCATATTTATCCGTAAATTGCCCTAATTATCATGTGAGGTGGAACCGTACCAAAATAATGACTTAGGTGTATGCAGGTGACAGATGAACCGTGACACTAGCAAAAATTGGACCACAGCCCCATTTAGTTCTGTCTCTTATCTGGCCGTTCTTATCAGGGTAAGGTAGCCCCATTCATAAGTACGGCCTTTCCCACCCACTACAAATATAAAATATCATAATATATTCATTATTCCATTTTCGGATAAAGTATTCATTAATTTTCTGTGGATGCAATTAATTAATTTCCTTTTCTTTACTTATTGCTTTTTTTATTTTTCTCTTCGTACCGTCCGCACTTGGAATATGTCCTTCCTCACATATTTTCTCCACCGAATGAAACCTTTTTATTTTGGTCTACTTATTGACCCCTCAAATTAGTTGGAAAATGACTTTTTACTTTTCCCAAATTGCCCTCGTCAACTCCCCCTGTACTCTACCTTACTTTTCCGTCCTTTTCCGTACGGCGCTGTTAAGTACCCATCAGATTACAAAATCACCCTCGGATTTATTCATTTTGTTGTCAATACGAGGGCAATTATGTCCTTAGAGCATCAGCTGATATCATTTAATATCGTACTTTTAAGAAAATGCCAAGAAGGGCAACTTTGTAAATTCGCCACATTCTTCTTCCTCAAATCCATATCCCCAGTTACTTATCGAAAAACTATCCCATTCTCCCAGTGCTTATATTTCAACTGCTCAAAATCCATTTTCAGTATTTTTCAGTTTACAGTTGCTCACATTTAATTTCACAATCTTCCCATACCTCAATCTCAGATCCTCTTCAATATTTCCTTTATACTCTGTTCTAACACCATTTATTATTCTCCATGAAAAAGCAAGCTTGAAAAGCTAAACCCACAAAATAATTCTCTTATTTTTCATAAATAAATCACAAGATCCAATTTCAAGCATCAACACCTCATAAAGTTTCAATCTTGATAGAAATGAAGAAACAGAATTCAATCCCAGAACCAAACTTCAACCGCTTCGATCTTCTCTCTGAAGAGATAGTTTTCATAATTCTTGATTTCCTCAATGAAAACCCAATTGATAAAAAATCATTCTCTCTCGTTACCAAATCATTCTACGCCATTGAATCTCGCCATAGAAAATTCTTGAAACCCCTCCGGACAGAGCACTTAACAAAAGTTTTAAATAGATACCCTTATGTGTCAAATCTCGATCTTTCTTTATGTCCTAGAGTTACTGATACTTCACTCTCTGTTATATCTAGTTATTGTAAGGAAATGTTGGGGTCTATTAATCTTTCTAGGTCCAAGTTTTTTACCCATTTGGGGTTGTCAAATCTGGTGATGAAGTGTGAAAATCTGGTTGAGATTGATTTGTCGAATGCGACCGAGCTCAAGGATTTGGCAGCAGCCTCTATAGCCGAAGCTAAGAATTTGGAAAGGCTTTGGTTAGTTAGGTGTAAATCTATTACTGATATTGGTGTAGGTTGTATTGCTGTGGGGTGTAAAAAGTTGAAGTTTCTTAGCTTGAAATGGTGTTTGGGTGTTGGAGATTTGGGGGTAGGATTGATTGCTGTTAAGTGTAAGGATATTCGAAGTTTGGATCTCTCTTACTTGCCGGTAATTCGTCTTATCTCGGTTTTCAATTTAATTTGTTGGGATTAGTTTGATGTTTCACTGTTCATTTAGTAGAATTGTTTGACATATGTCTCATTGTAGATTATGATGTATAAATTCCGAAACTTAATGTGTATACTATGGAGTACAGATTTGACAAGCTTTAATTTCTTATTTTCTCTCGTGTAGGTTACGAATAAATGCCTTATACAAATCCTTGAGTTGGAACACCTTGAAGATTTGGTTCTTGAAGGGTGTTTTGGTATTGATGATGAAAGTCTTGCTGCTCTCAAACGAGGATGCAAGTCATTGGAGGTACTAATTTTAAGGACTACTTATTGAAAGTCACTCTAGGTTTCGCATATTTAGACTTTTCCCACATTTGAAAAGAGAGATTGTTAAATGCCTATAATCTTCACATTCCTATAAAAGTGTTGATTAACTTTATATATGTTGAGACTAGGAAGGCTATGATTATGAGGTTTTTTGTTTGCGATTATACTTAATGTTTAACTAATAAAAATCTTGTTTTAACAGTCACTAGATATCTCAAGCTGCCAGAATGTAAGTCATGTGGGCTTGTCTTCTCTAACTAGTGCTGCTGGATCTTTAAGGCAACTCATCCTATCACACGGTTCTTGGGTGAGTCTCGATCATCCTTTTTGTACATGACAAGTGCAGTACACTTGCTATGCGATTGGATAACACTCCCAAGGATAGTGACCAATCGCAAAACATGTGTATATACACTTGCCATTTGATTGTGTGGGTTTGGCAAAACTAGGTCTGAGTAAGAATTTTCCCTTTCCTCTCTTCAGTACTAGAACTTGAAATTTAAATTATTTCCTATTGTTTTTTGCAGGTGGATCTTGCTCATGCTGATAGTATGCAGAAGCTTTCTACATTACACTCCATAAAATTAGACGGTTGCCAAATCACATGTTCTGGACTCAAAGCCATTGGAAATTGGTGTGTATCATTGAAAGAATTGAGCTTAAGTAAATGTGCGGGAGTGACAGATGAAGGACTCTCCTCCCTAGTTACCAAACATAAAGACTTGAGAAAACTAGACATCACTTGTTGCCGCAAAATAACTCATGTTTCACTTGCCCACATAACAAATTCTTGTACCTCCCTCACTTCACTTAAGATGGAGTCTTGTACTTTAATTTTAGCTGAGGCTTTTGTTTTGATAGGGCAACGATGCCCTTTTATTGAAGAGCTTGATCTTACAGATAACGAAATCGATAATGAAGGTAACTAGCGCTATATTTTTGGATAAAATCTATTATTACGACCTTACTTAAACAGGGTCTGTTCTATAGGCTCGTACCTCTGTAACCTTGAGTTCTAAGGATTTAATCTATATGCATGCAGGGCTGAAATCCATTTCAAAATGCTCCAAATTATCAAGCTTAAAGTTAGGGATTTGTCTTAATATAACAGATGAGGGGCTTATTCATATTGGAATGTGCTGTTCAAAGCTCAAAGAGCTCGACTTGTATAGGTCAGCGTTATTTGCTCTTGATAGCCAATTTTGAATTGTTTTTTTCTCATCTAAAATGAATTTGTTTTTCATATTCAGATCGCCTGGAATTACTGATTTGTGTATTTTGGTCATTGCGCGTGGCTGCCCTGTTCTTGAAATGATAAATGTGGCCTATTGTAGACACATAACTGATCGATCCTTAATGTCATTGTCAAAATGTTCGAAGTTAAACACGCTAGAAAGTCGAGGATGCCCTCTTGTCACATCTTTGGGTCTAGCAGCTATTGCCGTGGGATGCAGGCAACTCGCCAAATTAGACATAAAGAAGTGTCAAAATATTGATGATTCCGGAATGATTCCTCTTGCTCATTTCTCTCAAAACCTCAAACAGGTATGCTCAATTTTTTCTTCTTTTTTTAATAAAGCATCTTAAATTTCATCCAATATTAAAAATCAATTTTTACACAGATAAATTTGTCGTATACCTCGGTTACGGATGTAGGGCTATTGTCTCTTGCGAGTATAAGTTGCCTACAGAGCATAACAGTCCTACACGTGGAGGGTTTGAGTCCGAGTGGATTGGCAGCTGCAATGTTAGCATGCGGTGGACTAACTAAAGTAAAGCTTCATGCTTCGTTTAAGTCGTTTTTGCCACAACTTATATTTGAACATTTGGAGGCTCGTGGCTGTGCTTTCCAGTGGAGAGACAAAGTATTTCAGGTACGTAACCTTTAGCTTTTTCATCGAACTTGCTAGGAAAAATGCACCAAAGTTGTGCGACTAATTAAATGATATTTCTTGATTTACAGGATGAATTGGATCCCAAGTGTTGGAAACTACAGTTGACCGATATGGATTGAAAATCGTTGAAGACTCGCATTGCATGTATGTTTTTTGTTTGTCTTAATCTTATCGTGTAAGCTGGTTAAGACTTGGAGTTCATGTTTGTATTTTGATGGTCTTGTTGTACCTTGTAGTATTATGACCAACTTGTGTTTTGGTCTTACTTTGATTGAAGTGGATCACTGTTGTGTAATATTATTACAAACAAGATGAGATGACTTTAATTACTATATTAGACTGGAGTCTTTATATCTGAATCTTAATCTATATTAATATAGTTGATTATAACTCCTCTTTAAATTTGTTTGGATTCGCCCCAAAACTTAACATACCACCTTGACTTGAACCTTTTTAGAGTTTTTTTTACTCTCTTTTTTATCAAAAGTTATTTATGTCACTGACTCATTATGAGCCTGAGCCGTGAACGAACTAAATGCATGCATGAACATTATTTATGGTAGAATAAGAATTCATGTCTGGACATGACATTCTTGATGACTGACAATTTGTTTCATATCTATATATAATTACTTAACAGTTAAACTCCCTGAAAAGGTCAAACAAGTAAAGTAAATTTCACTTTTCCCCTTTTGTTGGTACACGTTTTATTACCAACTATCTTTTTTTTTTTGAATCATTTATTACCAACTATCGATTGTACCACCCTTTAGAATTTTATTTATGCGTAGCTGATCTTTTTAATTCAATCAAATATATAGGAGACGATCTTCTACTACATTGGTAAGAATAAAAAGAGTTTAATTCGATATTATATCATCTGAACAAAATAAGATTATCAAAAAGGCTATATTGCACGGACACTGACACGGTGATACAAATTTTAGAAAATTATGGGATATGATACGATAGGGACACGGATTTGATATACTAATATAACATTAAATAGTAATAACAATAGCAATAGCAATAATAATGCACAAACTAATGATATAGAATACCAAAATTCTATTAATAACATTAGCATGTTTAAATCTAGTAAAATTTAAAAATATTTAAAATTTGAACTTTTGCCCTAAAATTTAAAATAACTTTGATATGTTCAATATAATACATATAATTATTATTAAATTAATACAACAAAATGAACCATAGCATAATCAAATTTACCCAAATACATTAAACATATTTTAATTATAAAACTAAAAATATAATTTTTTACCCCAAAATTATGAAATATTACAAAAAATTGTGGGACATTTATTCAGTCGTGTCCTCATCTTTATCCAACAATTTTAGTTTATTTTAATTTTCAGACACTCCACATGGCATGTCGGACACGTGTCGGGGCCATGTCCGAGCCATCTACGGGTCCCCAGAGTATCCGACATTGCATGGTTCACCTTTTCGGAGTGTCCCTGCCACATAGCGAAAAAGCATTCTAAAGCACTATGATATCATTAAATAAATTTGGATGTTTATAATTACCTATTTCTCAATTTAAATTCTTCAGTTGTTTCTAAAACAACATGCTTATTTCATATAAAAATAACCATTAACATAATTTACTTGTTTAACCACTTTCAATACACTAAAGCTCTACTTATTTATGCACAACGATGTTAGAGGGAACAAAGTGATGTAGTTAAAGGAGGTTAAATGAAATTTACCTCTAAGCTATACATGTATATTAATTATAGATTTAATGATAGCATAGAGTAAATGAAGCCAAACTGAAATTAAACTATTTATTTTTAAGTAATTAACTAAAAGATAAACATCTTCAAAGAGTGTGTTGAACATGTTTGCAAGTCATACGTTTTCTAGGAACAACAATTGATCCTTATTTCCTTGAGGTTTGTGGGGGACTCTTTTCTTCTTCTCGTAGCACAAAACCTAAAAGTCGGACAAGTAATTAATTGAGTGAAAAGGCAGTTTAGTAATAATAATAATCAAATATTTAATATGGTAACAAGCAAGCACGTCATGTGTGATGGGCCACCAACATTTTAATTAACAAGTTTTAGGTGTGCTTAGCTACGTAAGCCACAAATAATCACGATAATTAAGTTTTCATATGAAGCAAATATTACTCTTTTAGCTTGGAAGGGAGATATTTATATTGATAATTAAGGAATAATTACATGCGTCCCAATATTAAATGAAATACTAATAGATACTCCATATCTTTTGTGACTTCAATAGTTACAAACACATTCTCAGCCGTTAGTAAGCTGCTAAAAAAAGTAATAAAATACAAACTTTTTTTTTATAAGATCATATCTTCGAGTCAAACTCGGATCATGATGGATGAATTTATTTATGATAAACATATCCATTCTACAAGTTTGTTATTATTAGTAATTCTTGTAAATGATCGAACTAAGGACGTAAATTAGATACACAATATAAAATGATATTACGATTGGTTGAAACTTCCTCTATACAAGTTCTCGTTGAACCGTTGAGAATGATGGTAGTCAATTCAGAGTTTGAAACGACACAAACACATCATTTTGAACTAAAAAGCCTATTATTAATGGAGTCGCTCGAACGCACAAACAACTGGAAGATAAAGCTTGAAGAAATTTTTTGTCAGAAATAAAACAATAAAGCCAATTCTGAATTAAATTATGTAAGAGTTTAAGCAGCAAATATAGCCAAAAACTAGCACTAAACAATAAAATACTGTAGAGAATTAATATAACCCCAAGTAAATAAAGTGTTTATTTTTATGGATACGTGGAATCATTTTCAGACAATTTCTTTCTCCCGTGTCTGATCTGATTCAGCCGCCGAGAGCTAGTCAAACCCACGAGCTTTGACCAAAAAAAAAATCCAATTTTCATTTTTCCACGGTCAAATTAGATATCTCTCGTTACCTTCTGAGAAAAAGCCATAAGATCAGATATCTCTTCTTCTACAATCACACGGTACAACTATTTATATTTACTTTATAACCCTCACTCTTCAAAGACTTTCCAAATTCATCTCCCTTTCTATTTCCATTTCTTTCGATTTGATTCATTCTAATCAAATTAAATAGTAAATAATTAATGACTTCTTCAGGTAGCAGCTTAAACACTTCCTTTAATTCCATGTACAATAATAATTTCTCCAACTCTCAATACATAACTTCTTCTTTCACTGATCTTATCACAAACAATAAGGAAGAAGAAAGGATGAATCAAGAAAGATCTTCATTTAATTGGGGGATTAATTCCAATTCCGAAAAAATTAATACTGAAATCCCAAAATACAAATCATTTTCACCTTCTTCTTTGCCTTTATCTCCTCCCCCTGTTTCTCCTTCTTCTTATTTTTCAATTCCTTCTAGTTTGAGCCCTTCTATTCTTCTTGATTCCCCTGTTCTTTTTTCTTCATCTAATGTAAGTTTATTTTATTTTATTTCATGCCCTTAACTAACCTTTTCTTTTTTAAGTCTTGTTTGATCAAAATATGTTGTTGGATTAATGATTTTTTTTTTGTTTTTTGTTTTTGTGTTTGTTTAGGTTCTTCCATCTCCGACCACCGGAAGCTTTGTCGGGATGTCATCAAAGGAGGAAGAAAGAAAACATAATGATTTCTCTTTTCATTCCCAAACAAGGCCTTCCAATTCTTCTGCAGGAATCAGTTCAATGGTATGATGATCAACTTTTTCATATGCATTTTTTGATTATGTCCTTAAACTTGACTTTTATTACAATTAGAGTTACAGGAAATAATATTGAAAAATTTGCATTTTTAGTCCCACGCGACATCAATTTCTTTCATTTAATTTAGGACAATAAGTGCAAAATTGTGACAGTCTTGTAGGACCGAAAGTGCTAAACTAAGACACCGGAAGTGCAAATTGCGAAATATCTTAGATAATTAAGACCGAAATGCAATTTTATAAACTTCGAGATTAGAAATGTTAAAAATTCAATCTTGAAGGACTAAAAATGCAACTTTTACCTTTTGTGCAATAAATAATTGTCAGCCTCATTAGGTGTTGTGGCAATTAATAGTTGACCCCCTTTTTGCAAGTCTTCCTTCATATTGTCATGGTAGTTGATCCAATTTGAAGATAAAATAGTAGAAAGAAGATAATAATTCTATAGTCCATAGTTTATTGTAGACAATTCGTCAATTCCCACTTCAAAATGTCAACTAATGAATGCAATTGTCACAATTACATCTCATATATTATAGTAGAGGGAAAAACAATTTTGATACCAAACTTTAGTTCAAAAAACACATTTGGTACCAAGCTTTTTCAAAAAACACATTACATACCATGATTCACACAATCTTGACACATTTAGTTTTGCCGTAAATTTTCAGGCGAAATTTAGCACGTGTCGTTCATGTGTGGGTCTTTAAAACCCGTGCATATTCTCCATCCCATTGTCAATTTAACAGGCACATGAGCGGCACGTGCTGAATTTCGTCCGAAAATTGACGGCAAAATTAAATGTGTCAAGATTTTGTGAATTATGGTATGAAATATGTTTTTTGAAAAAGCTTGGTACCAAATGTGTTTTTTTGGAATAAAGTTTGGTATCAAAAACATTTTTCCCTCTATTATAGTAGGATCTAAAACTACAATTATTAAGAAATTTGTTTGTTGCTATTGAACAGAATTCATTCACAACACAACAACAAAATGGGACATTTAACAAGCAAGCCGAATTTTCAACAATAAACTCTGTATTGAAATCAGAACCAGCCTCTACACAAATGCATTACCCTCAACCATCACAATATGTTAGAGAGCAGAAAAAATCAGACGACGGCTACAACTGGAGGAAATACGGACAAAAACAAGTTAAGGGAAGCGAGAATCCTCGTAGTTATTACAAGTGCACTTTCCCAAATTGTCCTACGAAGAAAAAAGTCGAACAAAATCTAGATGGACATATAACCGAAATCGTGTACAAAGGAAGTCACAATCATCCAAAACCTCAATCAACTCGAAGATCATCTTCCAACTCTATCCAAAACCATTCAAACTTGTTTCTAGAAAACGCTCAAATGGAATCATCTGTGACAACCCCGGAGCACTCATCTGCTTCGTTTGGCGAAGATGATATTGAACAAGCCTCCTCGATGAGTAACTCGAGAGACGAAGATGAGAATGAACCAGAAGCCAAGAGATGGTACGAAACATATATATATACTAATTTATTGTCACATATCGATAAACGGAATCAAAATACAAAATCTTATAATATTGATTTTTATTTTGCAGGAGGGGGGATAACGAGAACGAAGGCGTATCAGCTTCCGGAAGTAGAACCATTCGCGAGCCAAGAATTGTAGTTCAAACCACAAGCGATATAGACATACTCGATGATGGGTATAGATGGAGGAAATATGGACAGAAAGTTGTAAAGGGCAATCCAAATCCTAGGTAAATAACTACGTATCAGATAAAGAGCCTAATTGGCAAAAAAATCATGTGTTATTTTTGTTAGCAAAAGTTTCACTATGTTATTTTCTTATTAGCAAAAAACCCATTTGAAATTCCTTCAAATAAAAAGGAGGTTATTGACAAATTTTTAAGTGAATAGGGGGTTATTGTCAATTTTCAAAGTTAATAGGGGGACTATTGTAAATTTGTTTAGGTGAATAGGGGTGCTTTCGCAATTTTAGAGGGTATAATTGTCATTTGTCATGCAAAATATGAGCTCCGGCTTGAAAGGGATTTTTTTGCTAAAAAAAGATAGCATGGGGGGTGGGGAGTTTGATAATAAAAATAACACAGGGTTTTTTTTCTAATTAGACAAAGCATAGGGGATATTTTTGCATTTCACTCATCGGATAAACGATACCTTAAAACGTCTTTTAGTCCAAAACCTTAAACTCCGCTAATGTTCTTGCAGGAGCTATTACAAGTGCACGTACAATGGTTGTCCGGTTAGGAAGCATGTGGAACGAGCTTCTCACGATATGAGGGCAGTGATTACTACATATGAAGGGAAGCACAACCATGATGTTCCTGCAGCAAGAGGTAGTGGAAGTTACTCGATGAATAGACCTCCAATTAATAGTGCCCCCATAGCTGTAAGGCCCTTGGCCACGAGCAACCAATCGAGTGGGATGAATTTTCTTAATTCGAATAGGATGCAAACAGTGCAGAATCAAACACCATATACGCTTGAAATGTTGCAGGACACGGATGGTTTTGGATTCTCGGGATTTGGAAACTCGACTGGGGGTTATGTTGATGAAATGCAGCAGAGGAATGGCATGTCTGTGGCTAAGGAAGAACCTAAAGATGACTCATTTTTTGACTCTTTCTTGAATTGAAAGGTTGTTTGTTAACCAAACTCTTGGCTAATGTAAGATGTAGCCAAGTAAATTTATGATGGCATTGGCACTTTGTGTTGTTGTATATGTAGAAATTTTTATAATAGGATTTAGGGGTATTTTTTCATTTGTTTTGGGGGCTTCATATAAGGTTTAGTGCCACAAGAAGAAAAGTAGAATAAAGAAAATGTGTTAGGAAACTTGATATTCATTTTTTTTCTTCTGTTTTTTTTTGTGTAAATTTTGAAAGAGCTTTCTGATGAACTGATTCCTTTTCATTACAGATACCATGTCTATCCAAAAACTGTTGGGAGAATTCATATTACAAGAAACAACAAGAAAAGAGATACAACCAACACTCAATATTCAACAAGTCCCCTGTTTTACAAACTTGAAATGAAATAAAAAGAGACAGACAGGAGACATATAGTAGCATAACTTACATTTCATTACTTAAAAGTATCTATACACACTCTCAAAATCTATCTGCGAGGACGGACCTATACTTCACCGGTATACATTTAAGAACAGATTAAATTTCAGAGAACAAATGCCGTCTAGTACAACCATTAATTTCATGTTAAAAAAGGTATACACATTTGGATTATAAACAAAAATAATGAAATAATTCGAAAGACATTACTAGTCAGATCAGATATAAGTTTGATTGGAGAGTTTAAATCCAGAAACGAGAGCGGACAAAGCTAGTGCAAAGAATGCAAAGAATTCCATGCTGATAGCTGATGCTGATGAATCGGTGAATATGTTATCTGAACCTTCTCTCATTCTGTTTGTCAAAGGCACCGCAGATGAAGCTGCTGATATCAACAAGTATGCCACAATCTGCAAACCAATAAAAATTAATTTCTTTTCAAATCAATTGAATTAATTGATGATAAAAGAAACCATGAATGAAATTCACCAACCTGATCACCAAAGAAATCAATGAAGGCTAATTTCTGGCGCGGAAACAATTCTCTACCGGTGGAAAGATGATGAAACTCCCTGAAAGCTTGCAATCCAGTATACAATGTTGACAGAATTGCTATTGCCAATACGTACCTACAAAAATAAAAAAAGAAATAATTAAAACAAGACAATAATTAATACACACATAAAATTTAGAAAAATTGAAACAATTACCTGTATTCTTCATATTTATCAAATTCTTTCCAATCACCATGTTTATTAGTAGCCATGATTATGAAAGCCAACAGAGAGAATACTAAACCTAAGCCGCGGCAGACCAATGACCCTTTCTTCAAAAGATCCTCTCTTTTCCATCTCTGAATAATATTCGAAACTCCTCCTCCGCTACCGCCGGATGCCGCCGCCGCAGTCGTCTGGCTTTCCAAATCTCCGGCTGCCGGCGGTGGTGGTGTTGATTGGGTCACCTTCTCTGACTTGGAATCGTCATTGGGATTAGTCATGATTTTCTTGAATTTGATTATTAATATTTAGAAATGGACACAAGAATTGGGGCAAGAAGAAGTTTAGGAAAGACAAGAATGGTGACTTCTACGTCTGTCTTGTTTATTCTTCCACCTTGTTTCTCTTTGACAACTCAGCTTTGGCTTTTCCTTAAAAAAGTTCATTATCTTTATTTGGTTTTTTTAATCTTTTTTTATTGTGGTCTCCATTATTAGGGTTGTTATAATATGCAATACATATGAGAATCACTTGTTGCAATCAATATTCGTACCTTTGTGAACATAGAAATGACTAGCTAATCATGAGTTACAAGAGGTACTTGAAATAAAAATATTAAGTTATTTGATATTTAATTTAGTTCGTTAATAAAAAAAATCGATTGAATTTGATATTTTTCGTTTAATAATATTTGAAGAACTCAGGACAACATAAAAAAATTAAGGTGATTGTTCGTCTCAATTAATACTTGTTATAGTTATTAAACAATTGAGTCAAAATTAAACACAATTCCAAGATCAATAAATGAATAAATTAAGCTTGAATATTGTGTTGTTGGGTACTATTTGATTGCGTTTATACTAAAAAATAAATGTAATGTTTTTAGATGAATTTTCGGATAATGATTGGTAGTTGGAGGTGTGAAACTGTGGAGGTTTGTACATGTGATGATTGCATGGAGGGAGGAGTTGCAAGTTTAACCGTAACGAATACCGATCGATTCGATTCTTTACTTAACAATACAGGTTGGCGGGTGGGACCCGTGAGTTGACTCAATAATGAGTCTTAACTCTCACTTTTGGAAGTGATGTGGTTGTATGGGCCAACTCAAAGAAAAGCCCATACCAATAGTTCAGATATTGTTAGAGCTTTAAGGTCCACTTAGGCCTTAACTTAACCTCTTGTCCAAGCCCAATTAATTACGCCTTTCTTTTTGAAAAATAAACAAAAGGAAATTCAATTTCGATTTATTCCCAAATTTGATAACCCTAATACCAAAACCCTATAGCAAGGGACCTCTCTTGCTCTTCATCGTTCTCCGCAACGAAATTCGAAGATGGTGCGAAGCATAAAGAATCCCAAAAAGGCAAAACGCAAAACCAAGGTCCGAAACCTTTTTTTTTTTTTCCTAATTTTTTTAAGAAAGTGTGGATTTTTAAGTTTACATTTCGTTAATATTGGTGGTGGATTGATTAATAGGGTTCTAACAAAAGTGGAGGATCATCATCAAATTCATTGGGGCCTTCAGTGGCGCCAAAGGTATGGCAACCAGGTGTTGACAAATTAGAAGAAGGAGAGGAGCTTCAGTGTGATCCTTCAGCTTACAACTCTCTTCATGCTTTTCACATTGGATGGCCTTGTTTGAGGTCAATATCTATTTATTATTCTTTTTTAGTGTGTATGTGTGGATAAACGAGTGACTTCATTAGTTCAGAGCATCATGGATAGTTAATATTGACTCATAGGTTGTTGAGTTTGTGAGACATTTAGTTTGGCTGAATTTGTACTAATGTAGTCTTGGTATTTTTGGATTGTCTTGTCACTTTCTTTTTTTAACATAGAGTGCTATAGAATGGTGGTGTTGATCGTTCATGATCTTGGGCAGTTTTGATGTCTTGCGTGATTCGTTGGGGTTGGTGCGCACTGAGTTTCCCCATACTGCATATTGTGTTGCTGGAACGCAGGTGAGGTTTGATTCTTTGCATGTAAACAGGTAGTTATTTTAGTTATTAAGTGGCTATAACTGGTTTCCCTCGCATTGAACGATGGTCTCCAGCTTTTATAGTTAATATTCATGATTATAAGAACATATATCTTAATTTTATAGAACACCTAAAAATTACTACTTCCTCAATGAACTTTCAGTAATAGGTTGCACAATTTGTTTGACCATTTTGAACCTGTTCTTTTCGATTTTTCATTAAGTCATAGTTTAAAAGTCTCTTTAGTATTGGTATTCCTTTTTTTTTGGTGTTCATATTACTCAATTTCACAATTCCCTTTTTGGCAGGCAGAAAACGCTTCCTGGAACTCTATCGGAATTTTTAAGTTATCCAACATTTCTGGAAAAAGGCGTGAATTAGTTCCAAACAAGAAGAATAAAGATGGTTCTGACATGGATAGTGAGAGTAGCGAGAGTGAAGAGGATGATGATGATGAGGATGTTGGTGCATCTGGGTCCCCTGTTTTGCAGGTATACTTACATAAAGCAGAGGTTATCATTTCATAAATTCTTGTACTTTGATATGATCCATATGAATCATTCTGCATCTTCTCTTGATTAATATACACAGCTACGCAAAGTATTTCATGAAGGAGGTGTTAATCGAATACGTGCTATGCGTCAAAGCCCCCATATTTGTGCTTCTTGGGCAGATACTGGTCATGTTCAGGTGATTCCTTTTTTAAGCAATTGTGGGTTGTACTTGCTACAAATTGAGTGAAACAAAGATGATTCTTGAAATTTGAACAAATCAAGTGAATTGATCTCTCTTTTTTGAAATAGCTATTCTAAACAATGCTCAATATATGCTAATTATTTGCAGGTATGGGACTTCAGCACTCATTTAAATGCTTTGTCAGAATCAGACAGTGAAGCTATCCACGGAGAATCAAATGTGTTAAATCAAGCTCCTTTAATGAAATTTAACGGACACAAGGATGAAGGCTATGCCTTAGACTGGAGCCCTCTAGTTGCTGGAAGGCTCGTGACAGGTGCTGCATAATTGATTCTTTTTTATTACCAACATATTGCTAAAATAATCTTTTTGAAATTTACATTCTTGAGCTTTGTGCTTTCATTTACACAGGGGATTGTAAGAATTGTATTCATCTATGGGAACCATCATCTGATTCAACATGGAATATTGATAGTAATCCGTTTCTTGGACATACTGCAAGTGTAGAAGATTTACAGTGGAGTCCAACCGAACCATATGTCTTTGCTTCATGCTCTGCCGATGGGAGTATTGCAATTTGGGATACGCGTTTGGGAAAGTCCCCTGCGGCTAATATCAAAACACACAAGACTGATGTAAATGTTATTACATGGAACAGGTATTTGTTACTTGAGAAAACGGATCTTTATTACTTTACTTTAAACTGTCTAAATAGTATCATTTTTCTAAAGAGGGAATTCCACTTTTCATATCAAACATTTGCCTACTTTATACATTTCATACCACACCTTTCAGAATGACACATTTCATACCAAAATCAATCAACCTTTTTCAATTTTCATACCACCGTTAAATTTTGGATGGAAGCGGACACTTGCGGCGCACGTGTCCGTTAACTCTCAGAAAAAAAAAAAAAAAAAAAGGAAAAAAAAAAATTACCAGATTTCTTAATGTGGAAGATGATGAATAGTAACCTAAATTTTAAAAATTGGGGATTTCGTCAATACTTGATGAAAATGGATGAGGTTGGTGGCAAAAGAACCGTTACACCAAGGGGAATGAACGGAACTAAGTGTTAGACGGTGGGTCGACCTCCTCCGCCGGCGGCGGAGCAAAAACCGAAAACACTAAAATTCGTAGATTTGAAATACAAGCTACGGGATTGATATGAAACAACGAAATAGTGTATGATCTTTGTAGATGAGGTCAAGACGAAGCCGTAGCCACCAAGGAGAGGTTTAATGGTGGCCGGAGTCACCGGGAAATTGAAAATTACGTGGAGGTGGTGGAGGTGGTGGAGATGGTGGAGATGGTGGAAAATAATTGCAAAAATCCCCCCTGACCAATTGCAAATATCCCCCCCTAAGAATTCAAAATTGTGACTTAACGGACACATGCACCGCACGTGTCCGATTCCATCCAAAATTTAACGGTGGTATGAAAATTGAAAAAGGTTGATTGATTTTGGTATGAAATGTGTCATTCTGAAAGGTGTGGTATGAAATGTATAAAGTAGGCAAATGTTTGGTATGAAAAGTGCAATTCCCTCTTTTTCTAAATATCTATTTCATGCTCTGCTTATTTCTTTGACTAGCTTGGCAAGTTGTATGCTGGCATCTGGAAGCGATGATGGGACATTTTCCATCCGAGATCTTAGACTGCTCAAGGTACTTTGTTATCTCACTTTTTTGGTGTGTATGCATATATGTTTTATATTGTTGTGATAATCACCTATACGCCCTCAGAATCAGGTGAAATTACAAAAAATACCCTGAGAGTTTCAATAATTTTGTCCATGTAATTTGTTGGATGAAAAGAGGAAATCACATGCAATTTCTTAACTGCATTTTTCTTTTGTACAGGAAGGGGACTCAGTAGTGGCGCATTTTGAGTACCATAAACATCCCATTACATCCATTGAGTGGAGCCCACACGAGGCCTCTACCTTGGCGGTGTCTTCGTCTGACAATCAACTCACGTAAGAAAATCTCTATAAACCGCTATATATATTAAGGCTATGCTTGGTTCTTTTGGATCTTAGTGAGTAAATTACTACAAACAAAAAAAAGGGCATAATTTTCTATCAGTAACTTGTATTACATCTACTTCATTGTATGTATTCTCAGAATATGGGATCTTTCTCTGGAGAGAGACGAAGAAGAGGAGGCCGAGTTCAAAGCTAAGACAAACGAACTAGTAAATGCCCCGACAGATTTGCCACCACAGCTTCTCTTTGTTCATCAGGTAATAACTAATAAGTACATTATTTTTAACATCTTTCTAAATAGTAGAATATAAATTATCCTTACATTCAGTCTTTGTTGTCTCTGTGTTGCAGGGTCAGAAGGACTTGAAAGAACTTCATTGGCATTCACAAATACCCGGAATGCTCGTATCCACTGCTGCAGATGGTTTCAACGTACTAATGCCTTCAAATATTGAAACCGCACTTCCTGCAAACGATTCTTGATGTGCTATTTTGGTTGGTATGACCTCAAGTATTGTAATTCATTGTTATAGAGCATGAGAAATGTGGCATGTGTAATATTGTGACCATGCTTCTACCTAGGCTTGATACAAATTGACACCACCTTGCAAGTCACGTGGCATGTTACACAATTTAACAAATTTTGCACATGACAAAATTTAATTAATTTCTTGTTTTTCCCTCAATTTGTTCATATTATAGATTCACTAGACATCATTTGTAAGGTCAGAAACAGTTTTGAGTTGGCATTTAATCTATATTTTACTTTTATCCTAGAAATGTTGTTTCTATTTGTTGGTCGATTTGATGGATTATTAATTACGGAAGAAATACTTTAATATTAAAGAAACCAAAAAGAATCTACCTTTTTTATTTTGTGTGTGTGTGTGTGTAATACTGTTATTGAAAATCCTAATAATTTCATACATGATTGTTTGGTCAACGCTATCAACTAATAACCTCTTCACTCTGTCTAAAGTCTAAACCTCCATGCGACACAAATTCATATTTCCATTTCCCCACATGTAATACTATTGATTGTACTTGGTATATATATTCATACAAGTTACAAAAAACTCTAATGCAAATTTATTTTAGTTTAAATTAAATTATGTTAGTCTTTGTGATTCAAAGATATGTATAGGATAGCTTATAAAAATAAAAATAAAATAAAAAGATATGTATAGGATATTTACCATTCATGCAGGTTATGTGTTTAGGGTAAGTTACGGTAAAATTTTATTTTTGGCCCTCTAAAGTGATTGCATTTTAAAATTGGGCTTTTATTGTGGTACCTCAATAATAATCATCTTTTATTGTGTCAACATCCTCAATTTCAATCATTATCACCGATTTTTTTTTATTATCACAAAAAAAAAAATCAATTTATGTCATATTTGACCTATCACATGACTAGGTCTTACAAACTGTGGAGTCAGAATATGAAATTCTTAATTTTTTAGATGTAACTCAACAAATAATAATTTGGGCTAAAATTAATTTTTTGGGTCAAATTAGATATAAATTGGTGATTTTGACAAAAAAAATTAAATTTTCGGTCAATTAAGACATAAATTGATGATTTTCGGCGATAATTAAAATTTTCCGACAATAAGGACTGAAATTGATGATGTTGACACAATAAATGATAATTATTGTCGAGGTACCACAATAAATAGTCAATTTTTAAATGCAACCACTTTAAAAGGCCAAAAATAAAATTTTGCCGGAAAGTTACATTTAAAATAGAATCTTATATTACGGGTTTAACTAAAATTTATCCTACAAAAACCATATGAACCATGAAAAAGTAAGATATAAGCAACTTTAATAAATACTTGCATTTTATCTGAACAAGTTTCGAGATTTAAAAATTAGTACAATTATTTAGAGTTTTATAGTTTAATTAATACACTTCGAGTCAGTAACGTTTGCAAACGTACGCAATGCTATATGAATTAATTGTGTCCATTGGAACTTGTAATTAGTTGAACTAATTGGATCTTTCAACACTTTATGGAGGCTCCATTTTCCATAAAACCATAGAATCTTTCATAAATGCAAAGAAATTTGTTTTTATTTTCTAATTTGGAGATTATATGCCGTATAATATTTTAAAGATTGGGTTGCCAAAAAAAAGAAGGAATTAATTTCTTTATATTTTATGTGTTGTAAAGATAATTAATGTAGTCAACTAAACTTCAACAAACCCCTTATTTCTTTATCGATATACTATATAATATTTTAATTAATGATAAATAAGACTTCTTGACTTGCAGCTTTTTGCACTTCCCTTGATTATCCCTTGGATCATCTAAAACCCTAAAGAACAAAAAATTTGTTATAAATCATGATCATAGTAGGTATTCCAATTATTCAAATAAATGAATTCAAGGAATCAAATTTTCTTAACCAATCAATTCATTAGGGGTTGAGTTGCATTATTCATGATATTAAGTATCAAGTCTAATTATTGTAATATTTATATTCTTATGGGAACTGATTTAAATTGCAAGTTTGACGCCTTAAGACTCAAGATCTGAAGTTTGAGTTGTAATTTTTTTAGTACATTTTATTTTATAGGTGACTATCCATATATTGGACTTAATTAACTAATGAAAACAAAATGTAAACATGATATTAAATTAAAAATATAAAAGATATATATGAAGAGTCTAAATCAAGCAATTGAGTCTAATCTAATCCCTTTTTAAGTATTCGAGTTTGGTTATACAATTAAAGAAATAATCTTACAATCATTTTCATGCCCCGGCCCTTTCATGTTTAATTGCAAGATGTAAAATTATGCTAAAAAGCTTACATCGTCATTATTAGAGCGCCGCAAACAACGTCGGCTTTACCCTCATTTTGTCTCAAATGTGTTAATGCATGGAACTGAAATTCAACAAGTTGGTTTTCTTAACGTTAAATGCAACTTTTTCTTTCTTTTTGATTAAGAAAGATGTAATTAATAGAAGAGATGTTGAGCGAAGCTTTAATTTATGAACAAAAACTGCAGTACGTGATACTAATTAATACTAGCATAGTAAAACAATTACACCAACATAGAGTATTAATTTGAGTTAGCTTTGGGATAGTGACAATTCTATCCACAATAATAATTGAAAAGAATAACCAATACTGTGTATTACTACTAAATTAAGCTCGAATAGTTTGAAAACCTCGACTTAAGTTTTATTTTTAATCATCGTAGTTAAATGTTTTTAAGTCGACATTTATTTCTCTAAAAAAATTAAACATCGTAGTTAAATGATTTTAAGTCGACACACGTATTTCTCTAAAATAAAAAAAATTGTGCTACTCTATTCTCTATAAAAACAAAGAGTTAAATGAGCTGAAAGTTTCAAGTTTATTACACAAAATATTGTGATGTATTTGATATTGTCAATAAATAAAGTAAACAAAAATCATAAAATCTAAATCATATCCTAATCTAATTTATCTGATTTCAAGAACACGCTCATATCTTTCCATAATCCTTTCATTGTCCTAAGAATATACACTCAACTCAGGAAAATTCATGTCCAAGTCTGGCTTGGTCAAACCCATCCAACCACCAAGCAAGTGTATTGCACTTGCTTTGTGATTGGTCACTCTTCTGGGAGTTACATCCAATCTCAAAACAAGTGTATTGCACTTGTCTTGTAGTTACTTAGGGTTTGGCCAATTCCTTAAATTTGGAAAAAAAAAAAAATTAAAGGTAAATATTATTAGGAAACAGAATCCCCAACCAAATTCTAGCTCCATCGGACAAAATCGTAATTTACCAAAGAACCCCGTGTCACTTTCCAGCTCCTCTCTCTCCGCGTACAAAATTATTATCTATACAATGCGCTCACAAAATTTAAGTAGAACAAGCCAATAAAAACTGCACTAGTTACCCATGCCCGCAAGTCAAACTGCACCACCCGCGTCGTCTTCTCCAACGCATAAAGCATAATCCATTAATCACTCTTCTGTATTTTTTCCAAAAAAATCCGCAAAAAATACTGTAATTTGATCAGCTCATGAGTGAGTAAGCTGCGTCTTCAACTACAAACAAGCGGAACATGTATTGCCGTTTTTGCTCTCCATTTCCCATGAATTTACCCTCTTATCCTTCCCCCATCTGCTCTCTCGTCGGTGCTAACCACACTTCCGCCAGATTCTGCTCTCGTTAATTTCACAGCTACTATTTATACGTAGGTCGAGGATTATTTCTTAATTATTTCCATTTTTTTGGATTTTTTGTGACTCATTTTTATTGATGGAGCCGAGTATGGGTAAACCTAGCTATCTGAGAAATATTCTGGTGCGGCTGTTCCTATTCTGCGTTTTCGTAATCGCTCTCCGATTTGCTTACGTGGTGACGATCAGAGGGGAATCGTGTGATGTCGGCGATTTCTGTTTCTTCTCTTTGCCGGAGAGTTTCAATGTCGTTCTCACGAGAACTTCGTCTTCGGCGATTATTAATAAATCTGCCGCGTCGACTCCGGAGAAAATTCCAGATCTATGGATAACCGAGGGTTTTCAGAAAGCCGTACGGTTTTACTCCTCGGTGTTTCAGGATCTGATAACCGACGCCGTTTTGAGCCCTAATTTCAAAACCCTAAGCGTGGACACGGAAACTGGAGCTGACGTTTACGCGCTGAGAGAGATTGGTGTCGAGGATTCAATTGGTGTTTCTAAGAAAGGATTAAAGCCGTTGGTGATTTCAGGGCAGGGTTTTAAGTTTCTCGATGAGAGTTTCGACTTCGTATTCTGTGGTGGTGGAGTGGTGGAGAAATCCGTGAAGCCGGGTGATTTCGCGGCGGAGATTGCGCGGACTATGAAGCCCCAAGGGTTTCTAGTCATCCACACGGGTGCAAATGATACCTATAGCTTAGAATCTTTGCTTGAGTTGTTCAATTTTTGTAAGTTGGTGAAGAGTAGGGATATTGGTGGTTTTGATTCTCAAATGCCGTTTATTCGTGAAATCGTAATGCAGAAAGTTAGCAGAGAACGAATTGTTGAAAAATCTAGTGGCGATTCAGTAAATAAATGCTCTGTTCCTGGTTATAAACGCGAGTTGATAAAGAAAGCAGAGCCGTTGATAAAGGAAGAACCGAAAAAACCATGGATTACGCTTAAGAAGAATGCACAGAAGATAAAGTATTTATCTTCAATGGTTGACATAAGTTTCAAGTCTAGGTATGTGTATGTTGATGTTGGAGCTAGAAGCTATGGCTCGAGCATTGTTAGCTGGTTTAAGAAGCAATATCCGAAGCAGAACAAGACTTTTGATATATACGCAATTGAAGCAGATAAAACGTTTTACGATGGTTATAAATACAAGAAAGGGGTCACTTTGCTTCCATATGCAGCTTGGATTAGGAATGAGTCTTTGTTCTTTGAGATTAACCAGGATCCCGGTCACAAAGCGGTTGAGAAAGGACGAGGTATGGGTAGGATTCAACCGGTTCAAACTTCAACCGGTTCTACTTCTTCCGGTAATGTGGATGAGATTCGGGGATTTGATTTTGCTGATTGGTTGAAAAACACGGTGTCTGAGAACGACTATGTTGTAATGAAAATGGATGTTGAAGGGACTGAATTTGATTTGATTCCGAGGTTGTTTGAGACAGGAGCTATTTGCTTGATTGATGAACTATTTCTTGAATGTCATTACAATAGGTGGCAAAAATGCTGTCCGGGTGAGAGGTCGAGTAAGTATGAGAAAACATATGGGCAGTGCTTGAATTTGCTTAGTTCTCTTAGAAAAAGTGGAGTTTTAGTGCATCAATGGTGGTGAATGGTAATTGGTAACATATAGCTGTACTCTTGTTGTTTTTGTTATTTTACATTACACATTTATTATATCTGCAAACAAATGAAGATGTTGTAGCTTTTTGTTTCGTTTCAGTTGTAATTGTATTTTTTTTTTTTTAAAGAGAAGTTAATAGTTAAATTCTTTATAGTTCTTCCGCGGTGAACATTTGTTTCGATTTCTTAAATTGTTTATATGATGTAATTGTTAGATTGATTTGAAATATAAAGATTCGTTAATAAGTCTGGCAGTCTGCTTCTAGACTAAATTGTTTTTGTATTGGATCTTAAGCTTCTTATTTTGTTGAGAATTTATTTGTTTTTGAAAGTTGGTTGATTTCATACAAATGAAGCCATTGTAGTCTTTTATAGGTTTCTTCCTCGGTATTACAGATTATTATAAACTTAAGGTTGTCACTCCAAAGGAGCATTATCATTGAATTGAATTCAATAAAATAATGACATTGAAATTCAATTTGACTGTTATAGTGGTATTCTTTCTTGTAAAGATTAACACATTTCTTGAAATAGGATTGCCATAATTTATTTAAATTAGCATTGCAAATTGTTTACTTGAGAAGAATTAAATCATTTTAAGTATTAACAGCTGTATAATACATTTTGATGATGTCATGCTCTCACAATGTATGATGTGGTGCATTTACAATCACAAGGTCTATGAAAAGCTCATCGACCAGGTCTATGCAAGAATTTTCCTATTTTGGAAAGCTAGGGAAATTGGAAAAGTAGGTTGTTTGGGGTTGAGTCACAAATATACACAGGCTGTTCAAAAAGGAGGGAGGAATACATACTGGTTTTCAATATTTAGTCTAGGATAGCAACCAAAAAGAGGTAAAGATATATATGTGCCCTTTTTTGTTTTTTCATAATGATCCTTTGTCTCTTCTCAAAAGACGTGATTTCAATTTTTCTTCACTATTATGTAATTATATACCATGTTTCTTTTTGTAATCTATACACCTAAAGACTAAAGTATGACAAATTATTTTGAGCATGGATGATGTGTGCATATAATGGAGGAGATTATAATTGATCAAAATTGAAGTACCTTCAAAATCTCATTAACACTTACGTATTGAAATGTATAATCGAAGTAAAAAATCTTCACCATACATTGCATTACATCGTCCATGCAACAAATGCTCGAAATAATTCCCGATACTAAAACCATAAAAATTGAAATCCAACGACAACAAATAAATAGATAATGTAAACACATAATTCCGTTGGAATCTCGTCATGATCACCTCAAAATAACTATATTCTTAAAAAGCGCTCGTCAATGAGGTCATAGCTCATAGCTCATTGGTAAAAGCATCTACAATGGAGTTCCTGAACAAGACATCAAAAGCACTAACTTCCAATTTGATGACTGAAATAAAAAATAAAATAAAAATAGTTCCAATGGACTCATCAAATTGGACATCATTTTGATGTCAACATCCCATTGCCATCAAATATAGGGCTAATGGAGCTTGACATCAAAATCTGGTGGAAAGGATTTCAACCTTCAACGATCAATTTTTTTTCCAAAAAAAATAGCGGTTGATGATATATTGAACACAAAAATCACAATTACAAGAATATCAATTTGAAAAAAACAACAGAAAATTAAAATAAAAAGTCACAATAAAATCTATCCGAAATTGAAAAGGAGGAGGAGGAAAAAGGTAATATTTGGCGGTGATACTAGTGTTTGGTGATTGATTTTATTTGTAATTTGATTGTAATTCAATTGATTTTTAATTTGGCGGTGATTGATTTTCTTTGTAATTTGATCGTAATTTAATTGATTTTTTTATGGTGATTGATTTTCTTTGTAATTTGATCGTAATTTAATTGATTTTTGATTTGGTGATACTGATGTAATGATTATTTCTTAAAAAAATAAAAGCGCTCCCATAATAGTTTAAATAGAGGCATACCATAGTTTGTAATATAATATGTACAAGTATATACATAAAATGTAAAGTAAAAAAAAAATATATATATATATATATATATATATATATATATATATATGTATCAGTACATACATTGCTTTTTCTCAAAAAATGTAAAGTCAAAGAAGTAGTTATAAATAAAATGATAAGTGATTATATTTCTAGTAATAAAATAATTAGGTACTAGTTACCCAAATTAGCATCGCCTTAAAATGGAAAAAACGAGGGAGAGTAGAAGAGATAGGTGTAGTAAAGGGTCAAATGTGCGCCATTGTGGTATGAATATTGTCTGAATGGCCATTTTGTCTACCAAAATAGCCCTTCTGACTTTTCTCTTCATGCTTTGATATTCGCACGTTGCCATCATTTATAATAACATATCCGATTAAATTCATGCCCGCCAATGATAGATACATATCCACAAACATTTGATTGTGACATAATATTCTCTTAAATATTTATTCAAAAGGGCTCTTTTGATTTTGCATTCATTTTCTTTGTCCCTCACCCCTTGAGACAACAAGAGATTGAGGGGCAAAAAAATGGGTGCATGTTGTTCTTGTCAAAGGGGTGGCAGATTTGAAAGTTTCTTTGTTGATGAAGAAGAACAAAAAAGAAATATCGAAGATGAAGATATCGTATTGAGAGGAGATTCCGGTGCACGTATCCGTCTCCAGGGATCGTCTAAATACGTTTCTATGTACAGCCAACAAGGGAAAAAAGGGGTCAATCAAGATGCCATGACTGTTTGGGAGGTGAGAAAAATTTAAAAACTTTTCCATTAGGCATTAGTCAATCTTTCTTTCGTTTTGATATGATTTGTTTTTGTTCTTTGTTTTCATTTGATTTGTGAAATTTAATAAATGTTCATGTATGTTTTCGAACGTTTTACCTAATACGCTTCCATTGCTGTTGTCTACAGAGCTTTTCGGGTGATAAAGATATGTTTTATTGTGGCGTGTTTGATGGACACGGCCCTTCGGGTCATAAAGTGGCACGATATGTACGTGATTTATTACCTGCAAAGATCTCTACGTTGTATAAGCAAGCTAGCACTGATGGGAAAAATGGTGCTCTTGATATTGTCGATGCTAATGACGATGTTCGTGAAAATCCATTTTTCTTATCTTGGAAAGCAAGATTGATAAAATGCTTTGAAGAAATGGATGAACAACTTGAAGGAGATTCTTCAATTGAGAGTTATTGCAGTGGTACAACATCAGTAAGCGTGCTTAAAAAGGTACAAGTACATAAATGAACACAAATATTTTTGAGTTTTGGTAAGAATATATAGTGTGCTAAGTATGACAAAGGTGTGGGTTCATATAGTTGAAACGTGAAGGATTTGGGTTGCATAATTGATATCAGCTATAGATTTTAGCACAATAGCAGACGTTCGGTCTCACATATGACTTCTTACATCATATGTGTTTGTTTCTTTTAGGGTGAACATTTGATAATCTCAAATTTAGGGGATTCTCGTGCAGTTCTTTGCACGAGGGACGAAAATAATCAACTTGTTTCTGAGCAACTCACCGTTGATCTAAAACCAAATCTTCCAAGTTCGTGTTTCTTTCCCTCCATCTTCATCTTCTATTCGTATTACAGTAACCACGATTTTGGCCTTATTTCTTACTAAAATTGCAAATCAATCAGATGAAGCGGAAAGAATAAGAAGTCGCCAAGGCAGAGTTTTGGCAATGGAAGAAGAGCCAAATGTGTACAGAATTTGGATGCCTCAAGAAGATTGCCCTGGTCTAGCCATGGCAAGAGCTTTCGGAGATTTTTGTTTAAAAGACTTTGGCCTCATCTCAACACCCGAAGTAACCTACAGAAAGCTCACGGAAAGAGATGAATTCGTAGTCTTAGCCACCGATGGGGTAAGTTGAAAAGGTCTTAACTTTTGTTGTTTTTTCCATGTGGGTTACACTCTATAACTTGAGATTTTCGCGTTCAATTAGATATGGGATGTGTTATCGAACAATGAAGTAGTGAAAATCGTGGCATCTGCTAGAAAACGATCCTTGGCAGCTAAATTACTCATAGAGAAAGCCGTTCGTGCTTGGAGATACAAGTACCCTTGTGCAAGAATCGATGATTGTGCCGTTGTATGCTTGTTTTTCAAGCGTCCGAGGCCTTTGCTAACTAAATCGGTATCAGAAGTGACTCATCTTAGCTTGAACTACGCTGAGCTGGCGGCGAGTGGTCATGTTGCGAAGAGCGATGATGGACTCGACACGGTTTTGAATTGTAATGTTAATGGAAGTCCCGAAGGTGATGAAAAAGGGGGTGATGGGTCGGATTCTGCGGTGAAACGACTGAGAAAAAGGAGGCCAGGGAAGAAATTGGAGCATGGTGGAGAGTAAATGTATTTCTGTTGTGTTCAAAATATGCAAGTAATGGAAAGAACACAAGGCAAGAGTTGTGTTGGGTTCATGCACATGTTTCTTGTTAGGGGTGTATAAATGAATTCATTTTGATGGAACAAAATTGTCTGAGCATAATTTGAATTGTATTATATAAGAGACTCTATGTAGTTTGAGTTGATTGTGAAATATTTGCAAATCCAATTAGTTTTAATAGTATATGTAAACAGTAAATCTTCTATCGGACAATGATATAAAAAATTTGTCACATATTCCAAGTATTGTTAATTTTAAATTTGTGTCACATACATTTGTCAAATGCATACAAGTGTTACACAAAAGTATGAATAATTTTCATTTTTGACTTTAGAAGGGTAAAATTTAATTGTATTTTTTTTCAAGGATATTCATGTTTTAGATCTGACTTAATCTTTTGCAAAACGCTGTTTGAGAATTTTTCCCAACGGATAGATTTATGTGTGTTTTTAGCCTGCAAAATTGAAAGCAAACGGGGTTTACCCTTTTTTCTTTTTTTTTTTTGGTCCTAGGGGTTTACTTTTCATACTAGCCAATTTTTTTTGTTTCCCAACGGTTTAATTTTTTTCGTTGTGCGTCGGACACATTAAGTGGAAACCTCGCCCAACAAGAATTCGAATCTGAGTTCGCTACTTTGCAGTGACTATTCATTTCACTAGATTAATCACATGATGGTTATACTAGTCAATTTTGTTACCAACAAAAAGGTTAATCTTTTACTTGTCCTGAGTTGTTATTGCGTTTGGTGGTCTCGTTTACTATTTGGTCCAATCCGATTGAATACAGCATGATCCATTCGAAGAACAGAGCCCCGTTCAGTCCACGTACTGTGTAGGCCCATTGGATAAAATTGTATGGGCATTTCCTGTAATTGTAGTTTCTGATCCAAACTCGTGCAAACAAAAAGGATATTGAGAAAATGAGATAATTAGTGCATTCGTCAAATTATATACGTTTAGTATTGTTTTATTTGTTATATTTTAATATTTTATTTTGTCATTGGTATGGTATGGTAGTTAACAAGAAAAAGAACACCTGACATTAGTAGATTTGTTATATTATAATTGTCCAATGATCGGTTGATTTGAATTAATTAGATATGTATGGCTCTATATGGATGGGTTTTGGTCCAGTCTCGCGAGACCCAAAACTCATCACAAACTTATTTACAAATCTACATTCAAATTCTTGAAACCTATAAAACATTTATTTGACACCTGACATCTATTTTTTTTCCTCAAACTCTCTAAAAAAAATATTGATTTGACACCTACCACCTACTTTTTTCCTCAAACCCCAACATCCAAAATCAATCCAATTGATATTTCAACTTTTTCAGAACCATAAAACTCAACATCCTAAAGCTAACCAAATCAAGTTCCAAATGTTTCACCGAAACCATCCAAACCATTTTTTAAAAATCGAGACTCACAAAATCGGGTCAGAACCCATCCAAATAGGTCCTATAATTTCAACCAGATCAGCTCCTAGCCTGCAATTATTTTTAGCATACTTACTATTTACTAAGTACGTCCAACACTTATAAACAAGTCAACTTAACAAATTAATTCATTAAGGAATTGAAAAGCATAAGTAACAATTTAGATTTGAACTTTATCATGGTAAAAGAGACAAACTACATGCGACATAAAATATGCCACGAACAATATGTGATTGATTTAGTGGAATGAACTATTTACTACAAAGTAATCCATGTTCGAACCCTTATTGGAAGAGATTATCACTTTATGTGTCCGACCCACCTCAAAATTGATTCACAATTTGGGAAATCAAAGAAAAAACATGCCACGAGATGTAGGTGATTCCTTGATGAAAGGGAAAACATAGAGCAGATATATTTTTTTTTTTTTAGAGCAGAGATTTCATTAAATAGAACAACCAAATAATTAAAGCTGTGCAGTGCCTATTTCGTGGGCGTACAAGCAAAGCAAAGGAATAAAAAAAAAAAAAAAAGGAAAACCATTTTGCACACAACACAAGTACAGCAGATCAAGTACCATAAATGTAGAAACCTCAGATTTCACATAAAAGCCCCCTGACCCCCACCCCTGCACACCTATTTCTTATATATAAACGTGTCTTAATTGAATAATTAAAAGCTTTGTTTGGGAATTCTTTTATAACTTTTTAAGTAATTAAAATATTCATTTTAGTATTTAAATTGATACAATGTATATTAGAAAAATCACACGTGTTGTGTGAGTTCAATTAATTAATATATATATATATATATATATTTTTTTTTTGATAATTCAATATTTCATTAAAAAACAAACATCATACAAAAGGTTCAATCAAATCAAAGATGAGATAACCACCATCACAAAAAACATTACAATGAATTAAATTAAAAGGGATCCTAGACGACCAATCTGAAGCTAAGGCCCACGAGGCTAGGTTGTGAGCGGCAAAGTTGGAACCACGGGGAGAAAATCGAAACTTCCACTTAGGCCAACATGCCCAAAAGTTACGGATTTCCAAGATAAGACCACGAGACTCCCAATCCGGTTCCTTGAGACGGTTGTTTATATCACAAACAACTTGAGCGCAATCACTTTAAAAAATAACATTTGAGCACTTTAGCCGGTTCACAATTGAGCAAGCTTCCTTTATCCCAAAAGCCTCAGCCACTGCAGCACAAGAACAAGAGCAAGAGAGAGAGGATGCGAAAAGGATGGAACCCAAATAATTACGGACCAAAACCGCAATGAAAGTTTTGCCATCTCGAAACGTTGCATCCGAATTCACTTTAAACCAACCAAGCTTCGGGGGAATCTAAACCGAGCAAAGTGGTGCAGATTTTTGCGTGAAAGAGAGGCGGGATTGGGCCAATGAATGATCAGTTGCTCTCAACTCTATTCGTTTGACACAAGTAGAAACCGAAGAAGCAAGTTTGCCGTGAGTGATGAGGTTTCGGTTCACCCAAAGGGAATCAAGAGTAGTAGCAGCAAAAATGAGAAATTCCCGTCTAGAATCGTCACAAGTGAACAAATTTCCTTTGCTGTCCAGAATGGCCGAGAGAAAGCAATTAAGGGGTTCATTACTAAATGCATCAAGACGGAAAAACCATTTAGATGTGAACCAAACGACTTTGGCAAAAGGACACCGAAGAAACAAATGCTCCAAAGACTCGTCTTCCAAACCACACACGTTGCAATCCAAACAATCAATCCAAAACAACGCATTAAGCCTAACTTTGGTCGGAAGAAGATTATGAAAAACTTTCCAAAAAAAAAACCTTGAATCTATTATGAAGCTTGCCTTCCAAATATTTTTCACAATAAGAGAATCTGAAGCTTGAAGTGACGTAAAACGGTGGGCCTGAGAAACAAGATAAGCACTTTTGGAGGAAAAAACTCCTGACGTAGAGGAAGTCCAAACCAAATTTTTTAGCTCGAGGGGAGGGAGAGAAATGGATTTTAACAATCGCTCGAACAACCGATTCGGGGAAGAGGTTGCTGAGTAATTCAAAATTCCAAGAATTACTCCCTTCAATCATGAGATGTCTAACTAAAATATAACGAGAGGAAGGATCAACATTATCCAGCTTCGCAACGGGGATAAAACCAGGCACAAAAGGAAGCCATGGTTCTTTCCATGTAAGAACGTTCGAGCTAGCCATGACGGAGAAACAAGTCCCTTTCAAGATGATGTCTTTACATGAGAATAAATCACGCCAAATCCAAGAAGCATTCGGGGGACATCGTTGAGTTTCAAAAAAGTCTGTTCCTCTAAGATATTTGGCCTCAAGTGTTTTAACCCAAAGGCAGTCCTCCTGAGAAGCCATTTTCCATGCCAACTTTGCAATAAGAGCCCGATTGGAGTCATGGTTGTGTCTAAAGCCCAGTCGGCCACTACTCTTAGGTGAGCAAATGGAAGACCAACACTTTAACATAAGAGAGTTACCATTCTGATTTTCACCCCACCAAAACTTACGAATTAATTTGTTAATTTGGTTGCAAAGATCAATAGGTAGGAGGTAGGTTGACATGGGGTAGAGAGGCAAGGCTTGAGCAACGGCAGTGACAAGAACACCCCGACCCGCCTGAGAGAGGTTGCGGCTCTTCCAGCCGCTAAGTTTCGATTGAAGCTTAGCAATTATATCATTAAAGGCTTGCTTCCGAGACCTCGGTTTGCAAAACGAAAGACCAAGATGCTTTAAGTTATGAGGGCACTCAAAAATCTCAAAGGCAGCAACAACTTGCTCTTTAAAAGGCAGCGACTAATAATATATGATGCACAAAGATATTTTAAATATATGTATTATGCATTGTTTTATTTTCTTTAGATAGTTATTTAAAACTTTTTAAAAGTTATAGGAGTTGAATACTTTTTATAAATTACAAACACAAATATATATCTCTCTTCTAAATGTTTTACAATAATAGGTATTAATATATGGGATCATTTGAGCTCTAAGAATCCATCTAACTGATATATATCGTTCATTGCACAATTTAATTTTTCCTCTCGTTTTCTTAGCCTTATTAACTTTATCAATGTGGTGAGTTTGATAGGAAAAAGCTGGTGAGTTTCACAACGGGCATATCAACGGTTGTGGCTTATGCAGAGTAGACTTGGTTGAGCCCCCCACATGAGCTGGAGAAGGAGAATTGTTGGATTTTGGGCTAGTTGATGTGGTTGGAGCCCATTAAATAAAAAATTTGGTCTACACGAGACATATATAATAAGACTTTTAGTCTTCTTATGTGTGTTCGCTTGTTTGTGCTCGCGTGCGTGTGCTAGACACATCATGAGAGAGCAAAAACACAATACATGCACGAGATAATAAAAAATGAGAGAAAATAGGTGTTTCTTCGTGCTTGTGGGTTTCGTTTCAAATTTCACATAAAGATAAGGTGCTAAATTATTATATTTGTTCATGGTTCTTTTCTTTCATTTGTCCAAGTTAGGCCATCTCCAATGGTGGGGGGGGGGGGGCTCCGGAGCCCCGGGGCTGCCCCTGCCCCCACCCCGAGCCCTGCCTGGTCGTCTCCAATGGCAGGGCTCCGGAATGGAATTAATTCCATTTTCTTCATTTGCCCACTCTCACCTTTAATTCTAGTTTTAATTTTATTTTTAATATTAATATTAATAATACTAATAATTATTTTATTAATATAATTAAATTATTAATTATATTTAAATATTAAAATTAAAGAGAATAAATAATCATAAAATTAAAATTGATACAAGAATATTGTAATTAAAGAGAGTAAAAAATATATAGCCACCACCAATATTGTAATTAAATGATTAATTTTATAATTGCAATAAAAGAAATTAAAATAAAATGTTGAAATTAATTATTAATGATTTGTCCATAAATAAATTTAATTACAATTCTAATAAATTATTAATAATTTTAATTTTAAAAAAAATTAATTTTTATTATATTAAATAATTCAATTAAAAATTGATGACTACATATATTTATTAAATATTAGTAAATATACAATAAATATAATAAAATATTTTATTAAATAATTCAATTCTAAAAATTTAATTTATTTAGGAGGAAATTTTAATTTTATTAAAAAGTACTTTAAATAATTAATTTTGCATATATAAAAATTCTAAATTACAAAAACAATAAAAAGAAATTAAAAAAAAAAAAGAGCAACCAGTCAGGTGCCGCCACTTAAAGAGGGGCCCGTGTAATCACGCGCCCCTCTTCTTCCCCAAAAATCAAACGCGACCCCGGGCTGGACGCAGGGCTCCGTCGAGCCCTGCACCCAGCCCATTCCCTCCCCGTTCCCCACCCCGTCCCCGACCCCCAGCCGCTGGAGACGGTTTCCCTCCCCACCCCCGACCCCGGCCATCTGATGGCCTTAGTAATTTGATAGATGAAAAGAGAGAAAACACATTTTTTTGTCTTTTGTGTAGGTGAATATTTCACATTTTTTAAGAATAAATATTTCATTTTCACAAACATTCCACTTTATCAATTTACTTGACAAGATATTTTTTTATCATCATGAAAATACATGAAAACACTATTTATTTTCTGTAAATAATTATGTTTACATATTTTATCGTAATTTTGACTTTTTTACATAAGATATGTGGAAAAATAAATTATCGTACAAAAAATGAACTTGAGAAATGTTAAAAGCAAAAAAAGAAAAAAAAAATCAACGAGTTAAGCAAATTTGTAACAATTGTTAACAATGAACTAAAATTGTTTTCAGGGTTTGACGAAGAAACCTATATATTGATCTAGATTTCCAAAAAATATTCATGAAAAAAATAAAATAAAACCAGCCTAAGTTATACTCATGGAAATTTGAAAAAAACCTTTAAAATCCCAACCGCAACAACCCAACGGTCCTAGAGTACAGTCCATCTCCTACAGCCCTACCAAACTGCAAGTTTAAATTCTTCTTTCACGAATTCCAATAAAGCATAAATAAATAAATAAATATCAGAAGAAAATTCAGAGAAAATCAAAAGCAGCAGATAATATTGAAAATCAAGCAAACTTCTCTGATTTTCCAACACCCACTTTTTTTTTCTTTTCTTTTTTTTAACCCCACAGTCAGTCCTGCTCCAGACCGAACCAGACCAGACATCATGCTTCAAAAGTCCTCATTTCCTGACCCACCCTCACATGTTCAAAAAATCATCTAATAATTCAATTTGTACACATGCCCCAACTTTAATTATTGCATCTCTAAATTTTAAATTAACTTCAATTCAAACATAACATAAATATCTTTTAAAAGATTCAAACAAGGGACTTATTAATAAGTTTGAACCACATTGTCTATTGTTTCATGTCATTAATAAACTTTATCTTACAAGAAATTTGTTGTACAAACCAATTCACATCTTTTACAATCAACACAATCCTTAAAAGCAATTAATTCCTTATTAGCTAGAAAAACACCTACAACATATATAAGTCAATTCATAATTTTACATTCATATATGAGATACACATGAAATAATTGAATATGTTCTTGAAAGTACCCTAACAAATTGAAAAAAGTATTTCCTCTTACTAGCCATTTCATGTTAAGATGTGAAATCGCATTTATATGTATAAGAAAACGGCCACTTTTGAAATATGGTGCTAAAGAGAATAAATCCATACAAACACGACAAATTAAAAAAAAATTGAAATTAATGCAAACACAAGTAGGTTTTTATTGAACGCTTCAACTAAAATATCACCAAAGTCAATCATCTTTCTAATCTCTTCTCAACTAAAGCATATATTAATACCACAATTTACATTTCACGACAAAGCACGTACTATTAGCACTAGATTTTGAAAGCATATATCCAAAGTAAATAAGATATCCAAAATCATAAAAGAAAGAAACACAAATAGGCGAAAAAACTCTTCTCGATTCATCATTTCACTGCACAAATAATTCAAGTAGATTTGTGGACTACATATCGGTAGGCAGCCACCTTGCGCTTGCGCGAGGCGGTGTTATCGACGGAGAGCACCATTTTCCCGGCATCTCTAGCGACAAATGAGTTGTGAACCGCCTCCTCATTGGCCACGACTCTCCGTGGCTTCTCCACCGCAATGGTGTAGCTTCCTTCAGCGTTTGGCACAAATTCCGCACTGTACTCCAACTCCCACCCTCCCACCACTATGTCCCATGTTATTGTCGCACCAGCCTATTTAATTAATATAAACAACAATATAAATTGTACGACTCAATTCATGCTTGTTTTATTTATGTGTGAAAATAAAACAAAGGAAAAGTACAAATTAAACGAAACAAGAAGCAATCAACAAATTCTACATGTAAATATTCTAGGATTATTTTACATTTTGCCCCCACAAAGATTCAATTTTGCACTTAACCCCCAAAAGTACGAAATTTAATTAATTGCCTTCTGGTCGGTATATTGTAAGTTTCATCAAAGGTACAAAAACATGAATTTTGCTGGTATAGATCATAATATACATAATTATATAAATGAAAATATTAAATATGTTAATCTGCAAAGACCGATATTATATGAAACAGAATTATATATGTAAAAATTGACTAATTGTAAGTGTTTTGAATATGTTTCATTTTTTTTTTCAAAATTTCAACTTTCTAGGAGAATAATCCAATATATACAAAATCTGAATTTTTGCAACAAGGGTTTGAAATGACAACTATTCCCATTAAAACTTTCTTAAATGTTGACCAAGAAAGAAAGTATATAACTACCAATAATTAAATGTGAGGGAGTTGAGTGCAATATGTATACTTTAAGGGGGTTAGGTGCGGAAATTGAAAACTAATTTTGACTGAGGATGGCAAAATCAAAATGTGAATTGTCCTATAAAATTCTTCTTACCTCAATGCCTTCAATTTGGATGTTAACTTTTTCTCCTCCTTTGACAGTGAACTCAGATGCTGGTTTAGGTGGACCGTTGAGCACATCACTGGGTCGACTCAGTCCACCATACTGTACCGGAACATTCTCCGGCTTAATGAATCTAATAAAAAAACAATCACTTCAACACCAAAAAACAGAGCACTACAGTCTATGTTCCAAAAACAGAGTATTTACATAAATAAGCAGCATTAAATATTTACCCACACAATTATTCAAATGATGTCATCATCTGAACTGAGAAAATTTAAGAACAATTAAATGCATTAAAAAGACTTACTTGTAAAGCGTCTCGGCAACATTTCCTTCCTTGGAAATCACAAACTTACTCTTGGTTCTCTGAGTTAGAAATGGACTGAACATTGAATACAACAGGCTAAAGTACCATGGCACATTTACAAAGATCTGCCCCCCAAAAAAACAGTAAAATTCTAAATTAGTTCAGATTGTGATAGCAAGACCACTCTGCCTCTTACAATACCTAAGTCGGTCAAAAATTAAGAAATATTAAAAAATAAAAAAGAGTTGATTTAATCATAATCACCTTTCTTGCAACCATTTCAGGGTAATTATCTTGAAAGAGTGACAAAATGTGATTAGAAGCGACCCTAAGCTCTCTCTTAGGCATGTCTTTAAGATCGGTAACCTGAATTATGGAATTAATCCCACCAGGCTTAAAATTCAAAAGCTTAATCCCTTTCTCAAGAACTTGAACTCTCCACCTCAGAAACTTCTTCAGCTTCTCATCGTCTCCGAAAAACCTGTCATACATTTCCTTGTCTTTAAAAACCCCATAAGCATTGTAACAAACAGGGTGCCCATCCCTATCCTGTCCGTGCATGTAGGCTACAATTCCTTCAAGCTCCTTAAAGCCCAAGTCCTCGTCCGAAACGGCGTCGGTTTGGAACTCCTTCCTCCAGGCTAAACAGTTGAGAAGCATGTGGAGGGAGTCGATGACTTTGAAGTCTCTGGCGCGGAGGAATTTAAGGAGGATGACGTCAGCGCGTGGGTCGGCGTCGTTTAGCAGTGGGACGCCCCACATGGAATCGTGGCCGTGAAGGGCGGCGGAGGAGAGCTTGTGTTTGAGGTCTATGAGGGCTCGCTTTTCGGAGTTTTTGAGGTGGGAGATGAGGTAGGTGTCTTCTTTGAAGGAAGGTGTGCTGCGGAGTGATGACGTGGCTTCCATGAGTGAAGCGATGAAGGTTTTTTTGGGGGGTGTTTGGATTGGTGAGGTAGTTTCTTCCATTACTAATTTTGTTTTGTGTGTTGCTTCGCTTGTAGTTGTATATATATAGGGATGGGAATGGGAGTAAATAATGATTTGGGTATTTTTCGAATTTGAAATGTGAAATGTGAAATTTAAGATAAGCAGCAGGAAGAGGAAGGTGATGGATTGGATATGGGAATGGGAATAAGTAACCACAAAGCTGTCTCCTCTGCTTCGGACTCTACACTGGCACTCCTACCCTAGCTCCGTTCTTATACTCAAATTTTGACCATAGTCTAATTATTAAAAATAAAAATAAAAATTACTAACTGTTTCATTTTATAGTACATTATTCTTTTTATTTCCCTATATTTGGAGGAGAACTTGTTATGTAAATTTATGAAATTTATGAATTTTTTTTTTAACTGAGATTTTGAAATTAAGTTCATCGTGTTAAGTAAATTAGTTTCTTCAACTATATTAATTATTTGTTGGTTCTTGATGATCTTAAACGTAATATCGGACAAAATGACAGAGTAGTTCGTTTCAAATTTATTGCGAAATGTACGAAAATATTCAAGGTATTAATTGAGTATATAGTATTGAACTTGTCCACTTAAGTGTAGGAGGTATTTTTTTTTTCTTACTCATGTTTTTCGCGTGAAACTTTTCTTTTTCAAATGGAAGGCGATGAAATATAATCGTGAAACATTTGAACTTGTCCACTTAAGTGCAGGAGGTAATTTTTTTTCTTATTCATATTGTTCGCGTGAAACTTTTCTTTTACAAATGGAAGGCGATGAAATTGTGGAACATGACCTCTGGCTCGTTTGACTCCAATATTTTATTGGATTACCAATTCATCGGACGATTTTAAATATTAGAAAGAAAAGTTTAATATTTTATTTATTTCACATTATTCGAATTTAAATTGTATTTAAGCTCGATTCTAATAATAATAATAAAGTTAGTTACAATCATAATTAAATTCGATAAGAAAATCTTTTTCAATTATTCAAATGTATTGTGTAATACGTACTGATCAACTCATTTATGTCTTATATATCCCAGCATAACAAAATGGAGGCAGTGTTCAAATTAATAAGATGAACAAACAAATTAAAGGTACGTATTAATGTAACATACGACGACAATTATTGTAAACCCCCAATTAGGGTATGAGTATCAAACAAAATCTTGAAGACAAGCTTATGAATGAAAACAAAATTAAAGGATACGTCGTAGTAATAGTTTCCACATGTCTCGTAAGGTGGTGGCCAACATTCGATTTTCTGGAAAATAGTGCATAAAGAAGGGCGTGACTGTAATAATTGAAAATATAAATAGGTAAAAGAGAACCATCTATTATATAGGTCACGAATTGAGTATGTCTCATGGTTCGTGATCATGGTCCATATATGGATTCACCAGCCCACATGGACCGTTGATTTGACAAAATAAAATGTAATTCGTTAAAGGAACTTGATAGTGAGTACTAACTAATGGGGTCTTGAGTTCAAGAAATTTGTAAAGTTTGTTTCTAAACAAACAATGAGATGGTTTTGAATTCTTAAAAAAGGTGTTGAATTGTTTGGGCAATTGTGCCAAATGTAACCGAGAAGGAATGTCCTTGAGAATTTCTAGGGATTGATTACTCAAAGTTAAACAAAGCAATTAGCTTTGTTCATGAGTGCTTACAAGCTAATAATTAATATATTCAATTTAATTTAGATATATTTATATATTAATAATAGTAATAATATATACTAGTACTACTCAACAGTGTCACTTATATGTTTTTCCTTCCTTTATTATCATAATGTTCTGCCTTTGTACAAAAGGTCATTATTGAAAGAAGTGATAAAGTATATTTCGAGTCTAAAAGCATGCAAATCCTTTGCAATAAAAATCACAATTTACTCGCTCTTTTTCCCGCACTTTTTGACTAACACTCCCACATTTAAAAAAGAACTCGGAAACCCATGAGTCTAATTATTTAGTATAATGATTTACACCTTCACCACAATAAAGATTTCTTGTGGGATATATTTATTTATTTATTTATTTTTTTGATAAGTTGTGGTGGGATAATATCATAATAGCAAATGCAATAAAGTTGTGGTTTTTTTCTTTTTTCTTTTTTCTGAAGGATGCCATAAAGTTGGACTGTGAACACCAATGGTGGGCTTATTGGACTTTACTTTTGGGCCGCAAGGAAATCTAACCTGTTTTCTAAATGGAGGACCTCTTTGGCCCATTTTATTTTGGCAAAAGTTAGATCCATTGGGACAAATTAATTGTAAATTGACCAAATTCTATATATGGGATAAAATGAGTTAACGAAAATATCATGAAACTTCGATCATAATCTTAGTAGTAAAAACTATAAAGATCAATTATCAAAAAAAAAAAGATCAGAGTATCTTTCGTTTTTTAGTTATTTTCATTTAAATTAAAGGCATGTCGCTAAAGTGCGCCGGGGTGGGGGTGAAGGTTAAAAGACTATACATTACTTTAAATAGGACGTTCCGTTTCGCGCTTCTCTCTATCTGGGCAGTAGTAGTACTATTCACTTCAGTAAGTACTCCTCACACTATTTTGCTTTCCGATTCACAACTTTGCCTTCAACCTTTTTGAATGTTGCCGCACTCATTCTAATAAAACATGTATAATTGATTGATTGTAAAAGTTTGTTCTTTTTATTTTTGTGGTAACTCAGAATTATGGGTTTTTTTGCCTCTTTTGTGTAGTTTTTCGTGGGTTTTTGAGAAGATTGTCCCGTCATTTTGCAGTATCATACTGAGAAAAAGATCACACCTTTAGTTCTTTGATGTATTCATGTTGTGATGATTTTGTTTGTGATACAGTATGTGGCTTTGGGTAATGGCAAAATCAGGATTGAGGCGGGGTATTTTTATGCACTGATTTTGACTGTGAAATGGTGGTATTTATTTATTTGTTCATCTGTTTTAGTTACCGTATTAACCATTGTATTGCCTCAGCTATGGAAGTTTTAGGGATGAGAGAGTACGAAGATTTATCAATATTAATAATAGATTATTAAAATAGTAGTCGAGATTTGGCTTTGTGATGATTGCGGTTTATTAAAATAGAGTAATAATAGATTATATACCTTTCTTTGGGTGAGCTTACTTACTGTATACATTGTATGATTTTATCTTTAATGTCTTAAATGAAGCTTATAATATGCATTTGATTTCTATAAGTGCTCCTTACATACCATAATACCTGTGTTTTTTTTAACAACGCATCGGTACGGATGTTTTGAGTTGATAACATTTGCAAGATTCTTTAGATAGACATTTATTTCCATTTTCCAGAAACTTTGACAATTAATACTTCTCGCGAGCTACATATAGATTATCGAATATAAACTCATCCCATCAGATATTTTTAATCTCAAATTGAGTTTCAGTTGGTTCCTGATTACTTTCACCCACTTACGTTTTCAGAATGGAAGCTGGGCGGAAACCACAGACCTTTAATCCGAGTGAAAACTCTTCTCCGTGGATGGCATCTAGTGTGCCATGGGCTAGAAGTTTGAAGAAAAATCAACTTGGAGGTGTCATATTTGGTTGCACAAATGACACTCTAAAAGAATGTCACTCCAATCAACTCTTTGGTTAGTCATAAAAGCTTTCATCTCTATTTTATTATCATCATTACTTAGCTGTAATTTGCAATTTAAACTTATCGTACTCTTGATAATAGGCCTGCCAGCTCAGCACTTTTTATACGTAAAGAACATTGAGCCAGGATTGCCGCTGTTTTTGTTCAACTACAGTGAAAGGAAACTTCACGGTATCTATGAAGCAGTTAGCTCAGGGAAAATGAACATCGATTCATATGCTTGGACTGCAGGTGGTTTAGATCGAACAAGATATCCAGCTCAGGTAATCAATATACATTTCGTTGCAGTTATTATATACTGCTCTAATTATGTTCGTTAGTAATGAGTACTAGGTAATCTTTTTTGTTATTGCATGTAGGTCCAAATACGTAGCCGCCTGCAATGTCAAGCACTTACTGAAATTCAATTTAAGCCAATAATTGTTGACAACTATTACTCTCATTCCCATTTCTGGTTTGAGTTAGATCATGCTCAAGCGAGCAAGTTGATATCCAAACTCTCCTCTTTAGCAGTTGCTCCTGGACCCTTTGTACCAAAACATATCCCAAAGAGAACTACAGAGACGCAGTGGTTTCCTTCAGACAACAAAAGCAGAGATTATGAGAAACCGACTGATAATTTATCCAAATCCCATGATTCAGTTGGAACATTTGCCACTTCAGATGGAAGCAATGAAGTGGTAGAATCACCATTATGCGGTAAAATGGTAGAAAATGATGAAGTTGTCCTTATGTTTGAGAAGTTGAAAGAATTGGCTCGCAGTCAGGAATATGCAGATGCAAATTTGGTAGGAAATTTGGTAGAAGTTGAATCTAAAGATGATGTCCATTTGGAGCAAGACACTCATGACATTGCTTTGAGAAAGGCTAAGAGTGAAAATTCTTTTGATATAAATGATTATCCCACTATTATAGCAAAGGTATTTGATTCCATATTCAGACATTCGTTAAAAATGTCTTTTTCCTCAGATTCTTCATTCTCTGGTTTCCTACAGTCAAATCTAATTGTTTTTGGTTTTCTTTTATGGAAAGAACTGCTCACTTAGTTTGACGCATTTACTTGCACCTCTGAACCGGATGAGTAATCTATCCATCAGTGATATAGCTGACCTCTATATCTATGTTGATGCAGTTGTGCCATGAAGTAGAAGAGCTAAATTCTTTCAAGCAAGAGCAAACTCGTAAGATGAAAAGTTTGGAAATGAAGCTGGTAAACTTTCAGTAAACTTGTCTAATTATAAAGCCTTTAGCTAGTTCTCTAAGTAGAACCCTTCTTGTACTTTGTCTTCTTCGTGAACTAGCAATGGGATAAAAAGTGGAACATGTTTCACGTTTCGAGATTAAAAACCTAAACATCTAATTAGAGACTTCATCCAGATTATGAATTTTGAGATTGTAATCAATGCCTAAGCCATCTTTGGTTTTTTTTTTTTTTTGATAAATCGTCATTGGGTAATGGTCTGATGGGTGATTGCATTATATTGTCTGAACGAGTCTACTATAACATAAGACAGCTCTTACAAATCACAAAGAATGATATTCTGAAACATGTTTTTGTAGTACTTTAATCTCATTATGTGGTTGATAGTTGATCTTAGTGACTTGAATCTAATTTTCATTATTATGATTATTTTGGTACTCTTTTTTTATTATTGTGTTTCAAATAATACCTCTGTAAACCTTGCACCAAAGTATATTTGGGGGGAATGCTTGTTTAATTGATACCTTTTCCTTTTATGTTATGTTTTACAGTATAACATTCCCAATTTGATTTCCTCAAATACATTTCAGGCTGAGGCACAACAAGAAATATATCAACTGGAAAATAGATGTATGATGTTGGAGTCTATATCTAACCCGGGCACGACAGTTGGGGCTGAGGAGTCACCTGATGAAATTCAACTGAATCTGGAAAGATGTATGATGTTGGAGTCCTTATCTAATACGAACACGACACTTGTTGCTGATGTGGAGTCTAAAGCTAATCCGAACATGACACTTGTTGCTGATGAGGAGCCACCTGAAGAATTTCACCTGAATCTGGATGAGTCAATATTTATAGTGGGTGGATATGATGGTAAAACATGCTCATCAGCACTGCAATTGTTCTCACCTTCAGATGATGTCTTAAGATCTCTTAAGCCTATGTCTTGTGTTCGATCACATGCCTCAGTTGCCGAATTAAATGGACAACTTTATATATTTGGTGGTGGATCTGGTTCTACGTGGTATGATACTGGTATTGCTTCTGCCTCTCTCTCTATATATATATGTGTGTGTGTGTGTGTGTGTGTGTGGGTGTGTGTATATATGTCATATTAACACTTTTATATTTGTTAATGTGAAGTTGAGTCATACAATGTTGAAAACAATCAATGGACTCTTCTTCCTTCTATGAAAGCAAAAAAAGGCAGCTTAGCTGGTGCTGCTTTGAATGGAAAAGTTTTTGCAATTGGTGGAGGGAATAGTGTTGAACCCTTGTCGGACTTAGAAATGTTCGATCTAGATGTTGGACGTTGGATTACTGCACGCTCAATGCTACAAAAGGTAGTCCTGTACTCTATTCAAATTCCCTACGTTACAATTTGATTTTTAAGGAATTAGACTTATGTAAGTTTAGGCATTTTGTAGAACTTTGGATCATAAATTTCCAATAAAGAATATCTACAAAAGGTCTCGAGATTAGTCTGACCACATATTTTGTGCAGTTTCACTTGTTTATTGTTGGATTCCACATATGGCTAAGATCCAAATATATAGAAATTATTTGCTGTGTTGAAGAAGATTGTCTGAATGTTTGTTGTCTGTTTTACAGAGGTTTGCTGTAGCTGCTGTGGAGCTCAATGGTGCACTCTACGCTGTTGGTGGATATGATGGAGATAATTATTTGAAGTAAGTTGTGGCTTTGCCAGTGAACTCTGTGTGGCACGATTTCATATATTTATTTGACTTTACACCGACGAGCATTGAGCTCAAATCTCCTCTGGGGGCCTAGGAGAGGTGTCCACTTAATGTGCTCGACAATGTCTCTTTGTCAGGCCTAGATATCATTGGGAAAAAAGAAAAATGTTTGACTTTACCTGGATCATGTATTATACAGGTCTGCTGAAAGATTCGACCCTAGGGAACATTCCTGGACAAGAATTGGGAGTATGGATACAAAGAGAGGCTGCCACTCATTGGTAGTACTGAATGAAAAGATGTAAGTTTTTCCTCCCACTTTTTTCTCGTGTTGGGTGAAGCACGGAGTTACCAGTTTGATGAAATATTGTTTTACAGATATGCCCTTGGTGGTTATGATGGAGAAACGAGGGTACCTAGCGTGGAGATATATGAACCTCGTGTTGGAACATGGATTCCCGGGGAGCCTATGAACCAAGGCAGGGGATATTTATGTGCTGCTGTTGTTAAAGAATCAATTTATGTTCTTGGAGGAGTTAAACCTGATGAAGAATTAGTGGACATGGTATGACAATGATTTTTACTTGTTTGGTTGTACATTGTCTTTGTTATCTCACTGTTATTGCCGATGGAATGGCAGGTTGAATGTTACAAAGATGGTGAAGGTTGGCAAGCAACAAATTTGAGGGCACTAGGGAAAAGGTGTTTTGCGTCTGCTATTGTTTTAGGAGGGGATTGAGTTGAGTCCATGTTACAGATGTTCTTGAGAATTTTTCAAAACAGTCGGTCCATTATTATCTATCCCGAACATAGTATTCGATAAAGACTTGAGATAAAATTTCATTAGTACATTTTCATGAATACAATTTGCATAATTACTAACAATATGCCTGGCTTGCCAGCCAAGTTATATAATGTAAAGAGCATTTTCTGCATTCTTCTTGGTTGAAGAAGCAAGACGGTCAAAAGACTTAAAATTTACAAATCAGGGCCTTCACCCCTTCGCATAGGATAACTTTTCCTTCACAAAGTTGAGAATATGCATTTGGACTTTCTCTTTCGGAACCTGCCCATGCGGACCCACCAGGAAATGAATGCGGCTCTGATATCAAATTTAGCCCTGTAGGCGAGTTTTCATCATAAATCTATAGATTTGAAATGCATATTGGAATGCATAAAATGAACCCAAGATGGGTAAAAATTCATGAGAGAAAATTCTCTTTAATTTTTTTCATATCAATAATCAACTCTTTAAAATAAGTCCACAAGCTGGACTTTTATAGCTTAAAGAAAATAATAACTAAAAATAGATAAATTCCTAGAGAAAACAAAATAAGTAAAAGATAACAACTAGACTAGCCTCCTAAGGCAATAAAATACCTAAAAAAATAAAGACTAATCTACAAAATATGATTATCAATATTATGCCAAACCATATCTAGATTCTCCTGCATCAATGACCACACTCTTAGCACCCCAGCAGCAAGAAAACACTTTCCATTATCTAACAGCCATGAATAGATAAACTTCCTTTTCTTTACAAAGATGAACAAGCTCAAGTTTTGGCCCAGTGCAATGCTTGAAGGGTTGAACTTCAGACAAACATTCCATGGCAATAGAAACCTTCAATGAAAAGAATCTCACCTTAGGTGTCCTATAGAAAGGTGCAATAAATGTGAATTTCCTTGTTTCCTTGCATCCTCCAAAGTCTTGAAGATCCAAATAAACAAACTGAGTTGATTCACTAAGATTCATAGTAAGCCACAATCTAGTTTCACTAGAAACATTATACAATGTGATTTCAAATGGTATACCGACAGGTAGTCCTGAAATAAAAGGAAGAGGATTTTGGAAATTATTGTTATGAACATCCACGCAAGCCTCCATGTGCTTGAGTTCTCCAGATAACACAAAATGACTCGGTGAATATAGGTCAAGAGACTTTTGAAGCATATCTAACTCGTGAATGGACTCATCTTTGGAGTTTCCAAGTTTACAAGATATGTTCTGAAGCTCAACTACAAAATGAGAAAGCTCAATTGATCCTTCTTCATGTAGATGTTCTGCATGAGAAAGCACTAAATTCATCTTCTTCATATAAGCATCAAAACAGGTCTCTATGTACGACATTCTTAATGTATAAGTCACAAGTAGTAGCTCTAGGATACACAGTATATCTTCTCTGCCCAGACCTGTGAACCTGTAAAGTAGTTCTTTGAGTCTCCTTTCAGCTTTACCCAACAAAGCCTCTAATACTCCCATCACGTTAAGTTGGAATTCTTTTATAGACAAATAACATGCCCAAGACTTTCCAAGCAATTTGATGACATGTAAATATTCCAAAGCAAAAACTAATACACCAGCAGGTTGATTTGAATCATGAGAAAGCTGCCTTACCTCTGCCTTCCAATTCCTATACATGCAAACCATTGAAACATGTTAGTCTTAATTTAATTTAATTTTTTTCAAATAAAGCCTTCTTTAGAGATACAAAGCAAGCATAAACATACAGAAAATGGAATGGATTAAGCATGTTTCAATACAACAGTGCTTTTATCAATTTAGCACCCAGAACTAATGTTCCACTATGGCTAATCATAAATTAACCACAATGATCATCATATCAATCAATGTCTATCCACAAGTAAATTGTTGGTGGACAGCAGAGTACAGGATGGGAGGGAGTTCTTATTCAACTAAATCTAAGAATATTTCTTAAAAAAGTTTACATTTTCTGTTACAAAGTTGGACAAGTTTATCATTATACATTTTTATCAAGTTCGGTACAAAATATTGAAATGATCATAGTGTAAATAATTATAGAATAATAGCTCTAGGATCTTCCACAGTTGAGAGAGAATTTAGAACCTCAATGTTCGAATTACTTCATTCTGGCATCCGAGTTGCATCAATGGCCACAAATCTACTACTTTTTGGAAGACAATTTCCGTGCAGCTTTTTGATTTAGCATGTAAATTTAACTGGTAATTGTGAAGCGGAGTGGTAACCTTCAATTCCATCAACTCGGGGAAAAGGCCACCAGATATCTCAGAACACTTTTTCAACAATTGTATATCCCTGTCCTTAAATTGAAAATCTAGTACTTCACCTTTAAAAAATTCAGAAGCAGAGACAACGGTGAATCTGCTGCAATGGGACAAATATGTCAATAGGGTATTCTTGTCCATTACATCAATAAGACCACAAGATATTCGGCCTAACAACGTAACCGCATAAGAAAATATTTGTGGAGGAATGCTGCAGATCCGTCGTTCAAATGACACTGGAGCTGAGATAGCCAACACTAATAATGCGGCCATTCTCACATTGTAAAAATCCAACTTGCCATCAAAAGAGGGCTCCAACTGAGTCATTTTTCCATATCATGCAAAGGAATTATGTCAACAATCAGATTAAATTATGGTAAATTACAGTACTGTAAACTGAAACAAGAATTAAAAAAGATGTAATTCAGACTTAAGGAAACTTTTAAACCTTCAAGAAAAGCTATAACAAGAAGACTCTACAATATAGCTCAGAAGGGTATATTTGAGTCTTTAGAGATTTATTATAGACGTGAGGCGATAAAAGGGACATTTTTTAAATGCGCATTTAAGTCAGCCTAAACTAAGGAAATTAAATAAGTTATGAAGTCCTGAAAATTTGAAGTCAACCAAGTTTAGTACCAAATTATTCCAAGAAGCACTAACCACTTAAGAATAAGCATTATTTACCCATTAGGCTACCTTTTATATTCTTCTCCAACGTTTAACATTATTTTGTCAAAAGATCTGTATACAAAAGACGCAAGGATTGAAAATCATAACACATGTGAATCAAGTGAAACTATGCAACTTAGTCACTAATTGTATACGTTTAAACTTCCCAATAAGATGACCATGTTGCAACCAGTCAAACTACACTGGAAAATGATCCATCTTCAGGGGTACAAGTATATTTTTGTGTTCATTACAAAAACATCACGCGATTCATTTGAAATATTACAAGACAAATAACTCAGGACCAGAACCAGGTCTAAACTCAGTAAAGTACATTTTTTGCATTAAAATATTGCCAGAAGGAAGCATCTAAAATTGTAAGTGATGTATTCCCTTCCTATAGGATATTCTTAAAAGTAGCATAAAAGAGAAAGATCAAATCAGCATGTTCGCACGCCAACTGACCTGTTGAGAAACCTCTTGGATGATACTGGCCACAAAGTTCCCATGAGTTCGACCAATCTTAAATAAAACCGAAAATAATTCAGCTTCATCCTGCAATATGGCTCAATATTAATAAAACCAAAAGGAAATACTGACAGTAGGAAAAAGACTTATAATCCTAATTTGTACAGCAGAATCCCAGCATAAATTCGGCAAGACTTCAGAAATTAACAAGTAGAACTGGAATATTTCTTAGGTATTCATCCCAAGAGACCAAAACATATAACATAGGATTGTAATAATGTGGGCTATATTAACACATAACATTTACTTCTGAAAGGAGTTAAAAAAGAAACAAACCTGTGGATAGAGTTCCAAATTCTTTATCAGGCTATCAACGCACGACTTGAACATCGCCAACTTCTGTAACTTTGTGGACTGGAGAGCCTTCCTAGCAGCAGACCTTATCAAGGCGCTGCTATCAATAAGTGCACCAAAGAACTGCATTGCATTAACAAATTAAAAGGCCTCTACATATAAAATCGTGCTTCAAAGATCAATTTGACTACTATTAGTAGGTATACGTTACAGAAAAAAAATTAATGAGTATAAGACAGCAGAACAACAAAAAAATACTGATTCAACAGCATATAGCATTATGCCCAAGGATATGTATGTTACATAATTAGGCCTCAATACTCACATCCTTCACAGGTATCCCCTGAAAGAAAAGCTACCTGGGTCTGTTCATTTGATTCCAGTACCATGACCTAATACGACTAGCAGTAGATGGACATTTTTGTTTTCCATAGGTAAGTGACAAATAGCGTAGTCGAACATAGTGAGTAGAATTAGTACAACTCACAACAGGAAAAGTGGAAGTATTATACGCAGGAGACATAACATTTTGTAATAAGCACAAATCCTTAAAGTTACAAGTCAAATAAAATACAAATAAGTTTTCTGACAGGGAACGATGTGCTTGGATTTTTGTGAAATAAAAAAATAAAAATGAGAAAGGGAATGATGTGCTTTAAGATGGATTAATAATTTAACAAATGTTGGAAAATAAAACAGAAAAAATTCTCCACAAGAGTTCTACATAAGCTGAACAATGAACAAGACATAATTTTTCCTAACCAGAACTATACATCAGGATGGATCAAGAACTATTGAATGACCAACTCATCTAAAAGCTTAAGCTTTAAGAGAGAGGAATCATTTAATATATATCACTTAACACGCCCCTCACGTCCCCTCACGTGTAGACGGTATTCATTTACTCAAGCCTAACACGTGGAATTTAGAAATGGGTGGCGGAGGGATTCGAACACAGGACCTCTTTGGGCCTGAGCTCTGATACCATATTGAATGACCAACTCATCTAAAAGCTTAAGCTTTTAGATGAGTTGGTCATTCAATATATATCACTTAACAAGAACTTACCATGTGTAAGTGAGACTCTTCTACTTTGAGAAGGTTATACATAGTCATATAATGCAGAGTCTCTAAAGCTTGTAACCGCACAACCTCTGAATCATCATTCAACAAATCCATCAATCTGTGTACAGCCTCGCCAGCAAACTCAGCAGAAACAACTGTCAGCATTTGCAGAGCACGACAGGCAGATCTTCTGACCTTAAGTAAATATAGGAAGTTAATAATCATAAAAGGCCACAGAAAGAAACTTCAGAATTAATCCAAGACATAGAATGCTTACTTAGCAGAGGAGAGATAACCGACATGATACTATGTCAGATATATGGCATTCCCATGAATGAGGTCACAAATATACATGACATTGTAACATGGAATGGGACTTGAAAATGCAATTTAGAGAATGGAAATCTAAATAAAATGATTACAGAAAAAAGATGCTACCTCATAAAATTCATCCTCCAATCCATGAACAAAAGTAAATACAGATGCAGATGCCGGTATATTATGCAGTTTGGCAGTGTATTGGCCAGGATAATTCTTTTCTTTTATTGCTGCTGAAGCCTTCTTAGATAAGGTTTGTACAAGGATATCCTCGGAAACAGTTTGAATCTTTCCAAGTTCAGTAAAAGCAGCAACCCTTATCTCCATGTCCATGTCCCTTGCCATTAAACAAAGCTGCAATAACATGTGCAACAAAATAACTAGATTACTAAAATCAAATATTTGTAATAGCTTAATAGTCGTTAACCAAAAACCACTTAAACATTCTTTATAGCATTGTATAAATAATTGATTTCAATCCTTAATCTATTCCAACATACATGAATAATCATGACTCTTGCATAGCACATATCATGATTAATTGCTAGAGCTCCAAGCTGATGATGAAATTCTAAATCAAGCTTTTCGAGGACTATTATTTCATTAGAATACCTAAATGTGAAGAATCCAACTCCACGAAAATATTTATCGATGACTAAAATCCTATGGATTAAAGATATTAAAAAGATGGAGGCGCGTGGTATGATTATAGCCTGAAGTTTGAGTCAATGGCACTTCACCCCCAGTGATATCCGTAATGTTCAATTTTCTCCGTGATAAAACAAATGACAATATATCTTCCCCTGTTTTTACAAAAGAATCACACTGCCTCCTTCCCATTCTCAAACCTTCAAAAAATATGTTATGACAAAAAGTTCCCTCATTTTATGTAAATTGTGTTATTTTATGTGAAGCAATTTACCGCCCTGTATTATTTTATGTGAATCAGTTTACCCCTGAGTTCTTTCATGAAGATCAGTTTAGCCCCATGTGTTAATTTATGTGGATCAGTTTACCTCGCATTATGTGTAGCAATTCACACCCTGTTATGTGCAATGAAAGGGTAATTTTGTCTTTTTTACGCAATTATTTTGACCACCAAATTCAAATTTAGGCCTATGAACTGCACTCTTCGATGGAAGGAGGCATGATGATCATTTAAATTTTCACGGGGTGGGTGTAATGTGCCTATCTCCATGAGACAACGGATTAAATTGAACATTATGTTTATCACAAGGGTAGGGGTAAATGGGGATTAACCCACTAAAGTTTTGTCAACAATTACATAATCTATAACAATCTGACCACGATTACACCTACAGTCAATATGTACAGCAGTGGAATAGTTCAGTCACATGCCTCAATCTCTTATTAGCCATGTTGAACTATACGACCCCCTCATCACATTTTCCACTCCACTCGCTATAATTGTCATCATTAATTTGTAGTGGTGCAAATTATCTATATCATGAATGCAGTGTGCTCATATAGCAGGCTCAACAATTAATTACATAAGGAAGGAGAAATTAGGAACCTGTACAAATAATGCATCAGACCATTCTTTTGTAGATTCATCTGATTTCAGTGCTACAATAAACTGCCCCCACGCACTGACCTGGTACCAAAGGGAACAAAATATCGATAAGCCACAATGAGAACTAATAAAGAGTGTCTAATTCATTACAAGTAGCTACAGTATTGAACAAATGAATCTGGTTCACAGTAAAAGCATCCTTAAGGCAATATATACACTCTCTTGAAAGACACCTCTCAAGAAGATGCATATATGCAGAATGAAAATCTTGATGATTCGGGTTTTGCAATTCTTGTCTCACAACTTCTAATATATAATGAGGGTGAATTCAGTATCTGCATGTGACACACACACAAAAAAAAAAAGACGCTACGACTTTAGGAGAAGCAACATTTTCAAGTTGAGATCAGCACATGTAGGACAGGAAATTTTAATGCATAACTCAGATTAAAAGAAACCATCATTTCTGCAGACATTTCAACAACATAACAGCCAACCTAAAACTTACGACCAGGTGTTTGATGAGCTAAAAGAATACTGAAAAGACTAGCAAGATACATAATCTGACAACTACATCATGGTAATATTTTATGTTTAGCCAGAAAGCACATAAGTCCAAACACAAAGCAATATTAAATGAAAGCTGCAAAGTCCATAAACTCTATCATAGTAAAATACCGCACGAACAGCTGCACCTCGAACAGACTTCTCTGAATCAAACAGAAGCTCCACGGCACGAAAATAGCAACCTTCAATCAAACTCCAATCCTCCACAACAATACCATTACATAACAACACCAAACCATCCAATGCAGCTTCCCTGACATACGGATACGGATCCTTGGTAAATCCCAGGAAAACCGTAAGCAACACAGACGGCCTCACGCGAAATTTACTCACACTTCTGAGTGTCCAAATCCTTGTTTTCACGCACTGCCGAAAGCAGAGCGAGAGAAAGTGGGACTCGTCGGAAAACGGCTCGGAATGAGCTGGATCAAGAAGGGAGATAGCGTGGGGGAGTAAAGGAGTCGGGGTGGATGGAAGGAGCATGATTTCATGTGCGGCGGCGGCGACGCGGTGGCGGAGGTGGGGGTGGTGGAGAGAAATGGCGGACAGTAGAGAGAGAATTTTTTGGTGGTTAGGATTGGGGCTCTGAAGGTGGAGATTTAGTGTTTCGAGAATGGACGATAGGGTCGGGTCGGAAGTGAATGGGTTGGTGGTGAGAGAAAGTGCGGCGTCTACGGATTTTGAGATGAGATTAGGGTCTTCGCTGAAGCTGGAGAGGAGGCGGTGCTCCATCGGCTGAAATTTGTTCGTTTTCTTTTCGTGGACGGTTTATTCGGGAGGTGCCCGAGTCCGGACTATCAGAACAGATAAGCCCAAATAATTAAGTCGGCTTGGGCCCAAATTCGGAACTTCATGGCCCATCCATTTGTTAATCAACCCACTTTTATCAACTGAGCCCATATAGCATTCCAGAATGAGGTATTAAGATGAGTTTAGACATATCGTAGTCTAGATATAATCAATGGCAGAGCAGAAGCTCATGATCAAGATTCAAGAGATTGGGTTCAACTAGTGCTGTCAATGGGCCGGATTCGGACCGGATTAGGGAAGATCCGAATTCGAGTCCGATTTCCATGTCTTTTATCTTGATCCGGATCCGAATCCGCGCGAATCTTCAAAAGTAGCAACTGGGTCCGGGATCCGGATAAATTATCCGGATCCGTTTAGCATATTTAGCAAAAAAAAATTCTTTCATTTTACTTCAAATCACTAGTAGATTCCACCACCATGAATTAAAAATGTAATATTTTATTTATTTCATCAAAACTATTGTCTGAAAATTGTAAAAGATGGAATATTGTGGACAAATATAAACGATAAAAATTAAAACAAAGGAATAAACAAAAATATGAATAAAAAAAGATAGAAACTGGGAAAAAGAAGAAGAAAACCCAATATGGAGTAATGGAAGAGAAGAAAAAAATTGGAGGAAAAATTAGAGGGAATGTGGTGGCTACTATATAGATGAATGGTTAGGGTTCTGATTTTTCTTATTAAATAGCATAAATTAATATGTTGTAGGCTCAATTAGTTACCAGGTCAGTCCAACATCACATCTCATGCATTTCTTTTTAAGATTATTTTTAATATAGTAAAAGATTTTAGTGGAACATAGATAATTTTATTTTTATTTTGGTTTAAATACATAATATATAAATAAAATATAGTAATATATATCGGATACGGATTTGTAACGAATCTGAACAGCCTAAATATATATTCGCTCGATATAATTCAGATAAAGGATCTTCTTAATCGGATCAGGTCCATTGGATCCCTAATCGGACAATTATCCTAATAAAATCGGACCGGATTCGAATCGGATCCGGATTGAAATTCGCCCCATTGACAGCCCTAGGTTCAACTCCCACTAATGTAGGTTTTTCTCAAATTTAATATTAGTATTTGGTAACTATTAATTATTTATAATTATTTGTACTTGAACAGTTATTGAATTGATTTATGTTGTAGTGATTGTTAATCAATGTATTCTAAAAAAAAAGATGAGTTTAGGCAATTATTTATAATTCTTTGTACTCAGACAATTATTGAATTAATTTTTGATATAATGATTGATGATGAATGTATTCTAAATAAAATAAAATAAAATGAATTTAGGCAAACCGTGTAAGGTTTAATTCATTCTAAAATAGCTAAATTTAATAAAATCACATTGACAAAATATATTCTATAAAATTATGGTTATCAAAAGCCTTGTAGCTTTTGAAATAGTCGGTTTTTTTCATTTTGAAATCAACTAAAATTGATTATTGTTTTGAACGTCAAACAATACTAAATTTTTCTTCACCAGAAGTGTTTCATGAGTTCCTTTAAAATCAAATATAAATATGCCTTGAGAGTTTTATCAAAATCATACCACAATCGATATCAACTATTCAAATGTCTTTTAAACCACAGAGAGATTAGACTAGAATGTAATAGGAAAGATATAAAGGAAATTGTAGAGGTCAAAATTTTCAATCGGTTTGTTTGATTTGATATATAAGTTTTAAATATGTCAATAATTTTCGTGAATCTGAAGTCAAAACATTTTGTTTTGTTTTTGTATGTAGATAACACAAATTTCAACAAGAAACACAATTTACATTAAACTCAAACTATTGTTATAAAAAATATATATATATATATATATATATATAGGCCATAAATGCCCATAATTAACTTCCTCCATAGTCTGAGCTTTGGTAATATTATGCTTATTTAATTGGAAACATTTTTAACTTCCTCCGTCCCTTTTTCTTTGCTACCTTCATTTTTAGCACGGAGTTTTATGTAAGAGTTGAAAAAATAAAATTTTTGTGTATGTTTACATTTATGTTCTTAAAAGTAGTGGTTTAGAGTTAGTTGTGTCAAATTATTACTATATGTTAGAGGGTATTTTTGAGAAAAATAAGTCAATTTTTGGAAAGAAAATGTTATATAGGGACATTCAAAAAATGAATAGTAGCAAAAATAAAGGGACAGAGGATTCCTAAGAGGATAATAACTTAATTCACAAATCTTGTTATATTTAGAAGCTTCCAATACCAGTAGATCTTCTCATAAATAATAAGTTATATATATATTAGAAAAAGCTTCCAATACCAACGGGGGACTTTTTTGAGAGAGTCTCGAATTACTTGGTTCCACAATATATATAGTTTCGAACACTAAAGTACTCAAATTTGAAGAAAAATAACTTGTCAAGTCCATTGTCAAATGTATTAAATTCAACCGCCAGGAAAAGTTGAGGATATAGGAGATAGTAGGATTTTTTTTATCTTCTGGTGAGCATTTATGTTCCATAAATGTAAACCAAAAATATGTACTAGTTTGTTATAAATAAATATGACTTATCGATTGAAGGCCCCCACTATATATTTAAATGCTATGGTCAAAACTTAACTTAAAAAAAAAAATTAAATAACTATTATATGTATAGTGGAACTCTGCAATGTCAATTACCTATATATGAACGTGTTAGCTAGTTCTGGTAATGGAGCTCCAATTTGAAAGAAACATTTTATCGTAGTCAACTACAGTCAGCTTGCAACTTTTTTGAATGAATTGCAATTCTACATGATAAAAACCAATTAAGTCAATTTAATGTTTAAGATAATATTTTTTATGGAGTAATCATAAACGTGGAATATATAAATTCAATTTTATAATGGATCCAAGTCATCTTTCCCTCTGGATTTAAACTTTAAACCCCATGCTAACCTTGTTGAAATTCAACATAAATTATTTAGATTCTATTTGAATTTGATGTAAATCTAAATTAAATTTAAAATCTAAATTTGTAATTCGAAATCTAAAGCTAATAATTATATTACTAGGCTTGGGCCTTGACCATAAATGAAGTAGAACCAATTAATTCAAAGATATAAATTCTTTGACCATGCAAAATGAAGAAAGCGCGGAACCGTAGTTGAAAATGGGTTGTTCAATATGGGGAAATTGTTGACGTCAAATAAAATCGTCCCAATCCAATCTATAAATACCGATCAAACATATGTACAACATGGTTGGTAAATAAGAAAAACAGAGCACAAACACATCACACGTACATTAATAGCAACACAACCAAACAAAAGGAGAGAGATGCCCTGTCTTGATATCTCAACGAACGTGAATCTTGATCTTGATGGAATCAACTCTGATGATCATGATTCAATCTTTTCTCAACTCACAAAAGCTATTTCCCAAATCATCGGAAGACCCGAAAACGTATGTTTATATATATAACATTACATTCCTTCTGTCTATCTACAAATATATATATACAATTAATTAAGTATTTGTTTAATTTGGTTGATGAATTAATTAATTTGATGAGCTTGAGTTGAGTCCATCAAAATAGTTTTTCAACGTGTTTTAGTCTAGATACGTTTGCACATATTAGTTTGTTCCCTAATTATATTTAACTATTTATATTAAGTTTTGCATAGTTTTTTAGACTATAATCTGATTGAAACGAGAATTGATATTTCAACCAAACAAGGGAGAATTAATTTTTGCATAGTTTGTTCACTAATAATTATATATGTACTTAGTCATGGCTTTAACATTTGTAATGTTACGTGCAGTTTGTAATGATTCTATTGAAAGGATCCATACCCTTGACATTTGGTGGGAATAAAGAACCAGCTGCATTGGCTGAAATTGTATCCATGGATATCATCAATTCTGAAATGAAGAGAAAGTTGATTGCTACAATTGGTTCAATTTTACAAGCCAAATTGTCTATTCCTAAGACTAGATTTGTCCTCAAGGTCTTTGATGCAACAGTGGCAAAAAATATCTCAAAATTGTAATATTTTAATTAGTATATTAATAATTATTTTATTATCTTGGTTAGTCTCAGTTATGGAAAATATCTAGTATGTTTAACTTCCGACTTAATAAATAATTGCAAAATATATTGTACACATTACATGTATCATTATTATTTAGTTATGACGTGTTAGAACATTTCAGCTAATCCAAATTAATTGCATTTTGTTTCTTAATTTACTTGTAATTTTAGCACATGTATAAATCTTATTGCACTAGAATAATATATATATATATATATATATATTGTCTTTTTTGTTACATTATATTGTAAACTTATAATATATAAGATCTTTATAATAATATTAGTAACAAAACTTACATTTGAAAACCACATAGATGAAAAACAAGTAATTGCTCGAGAATTATAAGTTATATTACAAATAGTTTGGTACCAAATAGAAAAGCTATGCTATTTGCTAATCTGCCTATTATACATGATATTTTACATTACTGATCTTAATTTTTTTTACATTAGTAATAAGTTTATTTAATTTATCATGATTATGACTTGCTATAAAATGTATAATACTGTGAGATTCGATTGAAATTAATTTTTTTTATTATGTTTAAAATAATGCACACGTTATTAATAATGATTCTTTATTTGTTTTTTCATTTTCTTCAAATTATTTTTGTTAACTGAAAATCTTCAAAACAATTGCAAAATATTTTCTAGTCAAAAGTCAAAACCAGGAGTGTGGCGATGAAGGGCAGTTATGGTAAAACATGAAAATTTAAGGGCAGTTTGGTTTGGGACAAATATCAAGATAAAAATCTTCCTTTTATTGGTCGATTACTAGAAAAAATAGAAATCCATAAATTAAAGAAGAGAGTAGAGAGGAAGGTAAGAGAAGAAAGGGTTTAACGAAACGATGCCGTGTTTGAACCTGTCGACTAACGTGAGCCTGGAGGGCGTAGACACCTCCTCCATTCTCTCCGAAGCCTCTTCTACTGTTGCCAAAATCATCGGAAAACCCGAGGCTGTTAGTATCTGACCAAACCGCTTCATTGTTTTAGTTTCTAATAATTGCTGATTTTGAACCTTCATTTGTTTATATTAATTACTATATATTTACAAAACACTATGTTGTTCTTGATTGGGGATTCGATATCTGTGAAATTCTCGTTTTGATATTTATAAACAAAAGGTGTACTTTTAGTTGGTATCTGCTGTTGGAAATTTTTAAAATCGAGATTGGGTGAAATTGATATCCTGTACTCTGCATATGTGTTGCTTGGTTTTAGCGAGAATTCAATTCAATTAAAGGTTATAAAATGAAATTTTGCTACTTGGCTTTCAAAATGTACAAATCCTCTCCTATAAGGTTTCGCTCACTTTGAGGAGATTCTTTATAATGTTGTGATGTGGTTGTTTGCTCAATTTACGCTGTTATTTTATGTTTATAAATTTCAACATTGTTTTTCCGGTATTTCCTTTATAATTTTCTAAAGGTGTTACTTTGCGCTTTCCATTAGTTTGTAATTCATCTCGTTCCACCCCGGGCGATACATATTGACTTCAAAATATCAGTGAAGGAATTATTTTTGCTTAGAAAAGTAATCTCTATTGCATCTGTTATCGATGCAGTATGTGATGGTTGTGTTGAAAGGTTCCGTACCCATGGCATTTGGAGGAACAGAGCAGCCTGCTGCTTATGGAGAGCTGATTTCCATTGGAGGTCTAAGCTCTGACGTTAACAAGAAGCTGAGTGGTGCTATTGCCAACATACTCGAGACTAAGCTGTCTGTTCCAAAATCACGTTTCTACCTCAAATTCTATGATACAAAGGTAAGTATACGTAATCCCAACCTCTTGATTTGTTTGTCTAAAGGGTCTCTGCCGTGCACTAGTATATCCTCATTGCATTCTTCCTGCTTGTTTAGGAGAGTCAGAGCCAAGAAAACGCACAATGTCTGCATGCTTTACACCAATACTAAATCATGTAAATGAACTTTGACTATTTAGATCCGTAATTGAGCTTCATCGTTATCGTGACGTGGAGTACTATTCTGAATGATTTTGTAATTGCATATTATTGTTTTATCTTTTGTCTTTAAGTTTTGTTAATGTGTTATATATTGCTAGCACTTAGGAAATCTACTACTTTTTTGCAGGGTTCTAACTTTGGGTGGAATGGATCAACATTCTAGGCTTCTTATGTCTTAAGTTACATTTACATCTTGCCTACTCTATAAAGTATGAACGGAAGCAACTTTGTTGTACTGCATATGATGTCTCTACATTCCTGATCAAGGATATTGGGCATATTTGTTGCTTATGAACATCTTTTATCAGTTCTTGTTCACTCTTGAATGCAAGAGTGTGTATTTCAACCTTGGGGTCTTCCGTCATAAATGTGCATATCTCTTACACTACTTATCTCACATAACAAACATAATTTAATAAAGTCTTACATATTTTACGTCTACAAGTTGAACCCTTTCGAAAAAACTTACATCTATTTTATTTTTAAGATTACTCCATCCCATTTTCCCAAACCACTTTGAGAAAAGCGAAACAAAAAGAAATAGATTGTTTTAGAAATTGTTTGGTATGTTAGTTATATTAGGGGGTAGTGTGGCTTTATTGATTCAATCAATATGACCCAATCACCCATTTCGTTGGAAAATTATTCGTAGATCAGGTCTTTCATTAATTATAAATAAAATTAGTGCATTCACTAAAAATATTTATAAGATTTTGTGTATGATCTATGAAAGACCGGGACTATGCGATAATTTTCCATTTCGTGGGGCATCCATTATAATAACAGATCGGCCAATTTAATATGGTCGACTGAGTATTCATAAGCTATCAAAATCATGGACTTCTTTGACAGATTACATAATCTTCCAAGTCGCAGCTTTATGTGGGATTTTTAGAAATACTTCAAGTCCTACTTAAGTAGTATTTGTCACAGCTTTTGAAAATAGTTTTTGAGCTTATTTTTGCTCATAAGCTATTTTAGAGTGTTTGTAAGATGTGCTTTAACTTCTGCTCCTCTTAAAATAAGCTAATATTATAAAAACCTTCAGGGTACTTATGCTTCAATTTATTCATAAATTGTTGCATACAAAACATTAATTTATTGGGACTATAAATTAATATCACCTGTCTATAATTCAAACAACTCAATATGGTGCGTTTGGTTCTATCAACAAACCTCAATAGATAATTTAATTGGATGTAAAAATATGTTTGGTTTTCACAACTAGAAATCGGGTTGACCCTGGATAACTCCACCCAAGATGGATAATAACCCAATTCTTCATCTCAGCCCAACCCCTACTTTTATTTAGTTAGGCCAAAATTAAATAAATAATATATTTTTTGACCTACTTTTTAATTGTAAAACTACCCTATGTACCCCTCCCAATGTGAAATGTGTAAAATTATTTGAAATATGTGGAATTTTGGTTGAACAATACGTGGAATTTGATTTAGGCTTTTACAGTGATGTTTTAGAGTTGTTTTGTAGGATATTGATTTATAGTTTTAGTCACTGGCCAATTCGTTCTTTTCTAGATTTAGGATTTTCTTTCTTTCATTCTAGTTAAGATACAGGAGATTTTTATTTTTTGGAATAATATTTTACATCTACTTAAAAGCTTTTCATGCTAATTTTTTAGGTTTTTAATTGGATACTATATATTTGAGACATGCACTTTTTAGTAATATAGGTTAAAAAACTGATAAAAAAAAACACAATGATAAACTTGAGCATTTCCATAATTTTTTTAGGCAGATCATTTTCATATTATGTATAAGTTCTTTTCTCTGAGCAAATTACTTCTCTTTATGTCAAAATAGTGTTGATATTTTTTTTAAATAAAGAGGGCCATTTAAATCCATAATTCAGAGCATAATGACAATGAGTCAATGACACGAATTTATTACAGAGCATTATACAAGGCTTACAATTTCAGGGTTTAAAAGAGTGGTGAATTTGTCAAATTCATCTAATCATGGGCTGATATTTTAGAAACCAAACACAAATTATTGGGCCTATTTGTTTGGCGTTTGGGAAAGTAGTTTGGGAGAGTAGTGGAGGTTTGTGAAATAATCTCGATTTGTGTAATGTTGTTTGTTTGGGTTTTGAGAGAGTGGTTTGAGAAAAAAAGTAGGTGTAGGTTTTTTTGGAAGAGTTGGGTTGTAGGTGTAAGATGTGTAAGACTTTATGTCAAATCATGTTTGTTATGTGAGATAAATTGTGTAAGAGATAGGTTACTTTATGTCAAATCAAAGTAGAGTTTGTATAAGTTTTGTTTAGAGATAAGAAAATTGTTGTTTGTTTGACTTTTAAGAGAGGAGTTTGAGAAAATTAATGGATGAAAAATTTATTTATTAAAGTAGAAAACATGTTTGTTTGGTATTTCTCAAACACGAAAAAAATCTGAGAAACGCCAAACAAACAGGCCCATTATGTTTAATACTAATGAATTTCTAAGACAGAAAATATAACCAAACAAGGTAGCAAGATATTCAGCCCACAATTTTAATGGTGTCCAACTCCAACATCATTCTCTTAATCTTACATGGGGAACCAAACGCGCATAATTGACCATGAAATTCCACCTTCAGTCAACCAGCGTGTCTCAATCTCGTCTACCAATTGAAAGACTAGTAGCAACAATTCGAGCCTCAGTCTGCATTTATTGGAGTCAAGCCCCAATCCCTTCTGTTATGACCATACCAAACGGCCCCTCGTCCTTAGGATTGGAGATAGACTGATTACCTTCTCCAAACGTGAATCTATTTGCCTAATAACGCGGTTCCCTTTCTTTTCTATCCCCCAAGAGAAGAAAAAGTCAAAATTCATTGCACCATTTTACTTTACCAAATTCCAGCTCACAAATCCACCGACGAAATTTCCTTCATAATACGATGCCGTATTAACTAAGTAACAAAATCATCAATAATAACGTATATCATACGTTCCGTATATTAAATTACCTGCTTCTTTCCCCTCCATATATTTCTATATTTCCCCCAAAATCGAAATTCAACCTCTCAAATCACAAAATGGCCGCAGCAGTAAATTCGTCCCCCCCTGCAATCCTCCCAATCACCACACCCCAACCCGCCCCAACCACCACCGACACCTCCCAACAATCCTCCTCCTCTACCTCCGCCGTCCGCACATTCATCTCCGGTATATCCGAAACTGTCCGCAGCGGCCTCGCCCATCGCCGCCCCTGGCCTGAAGTCCTCGACCGCTCCGCTTTCACCAAACCTGAATCCATATCCGATGCTACCCTCCGGATCCGCAAAAATTATACCTACTTCCGCATCAATTACCTTACCGTAATCACCGCCGTGCTCGCCGTCTCTCTCCTCACGAATCCTTTCTCTCTCATCTTCCTATCCGCCCTCCTCGCCGCCTGGCTATTTTTATACGTCTTCCGTCAGTCCACGGATCCTCCGATCACCGCATTCGGACGCCAATTCTCTGATCGTGAGACGCTTTTCTTCTTGATCGTATCAAGTGTTGTTGTTATCTTCCTTACAAGCGTCGGATCTGTTCTCGTATCGGCACTTATGGTTGGTGTAGCTATTGTTTGTTTGCACGGTGCTTTTAGGGTTCCTGAAGATCTATTCCTCGATGAGCAGGAGACACAGAGTGCGGTTCCTGGGTTTCTTTCGTTCTTTACGGGTTCGCAGCCGCCCGTCCCTGCTAGGGTTTGATGGGGATAATGAATGAATTCAGTTCATAGACGGTGTTTGAGTACTGATATTGTTATACTCTACGTAATTAGTTAAATTTGATCATGTTTTTCTTTTTGTTAGGGGATGTCAATATTTTTAACTTTGTTGCCAGATGGAATGGATCGAACCCACAATTTTCGTTCATTACGTACGAGATATAGAATACTATTATTTTTCTTCTTATGTTAGGAGAACAAGCATTCTTGATGATTGATTTTTCTGTTCAGTTCTGTTACCTGTGTATGTGTATGAATTAGAATTATGATTGTGTAAGTTATCATATTAAATATATCTTTTTTTGCATATTGCACCATTGAAGCTCAGCCAAGCATTAATGATATGTATCCTTATATTAGCTCACCATTGTTGAGCGGGGTAATGAACGGATAGAAAATTCTAGCTTGTTCGATTTTGCTACTTCACTTGCCCAATATGAGTAATTTGGTGGGACTATAATCAAATGAAGTGTGAATGATGTAACAATATTTGCGGAGTTTACTACTTATGAGCAATTTAAAGCCTAATATGAATTGACCACGATAACAGATCCTTACGGTTTGTTCGTTCCCTTTTCTTTATCTATTTCCTTGCTATGAAACAGCATAAGATTGTTGCATGCCGTGGAATGACAGCAGCCCAAGTATATAATAGTAATAGTTTTCTCAGTCAGCTGATTTATCACATGCAATCCTGCACACTGTCATTGTTAGCCGGTTCATTGTTTTCTTGTCATTTTAATCATCCTGTTATCATAACTTAAGGCCTTCATATGGATTCATCTGTCGTATTTATGTCAAGTAATTTGTTGACTCTATGAAGAATCAAAATTATATTGGAAGTACCGTTTTGGAAGATGGTTTTGGGTATGTTATATAAAATCTTGGTTCTGAGTTTTGGCTGTGTCTGGGCTATAACAATATGGTTCAAGACTTTGTATTCCATGTTTCTTTCTGTAAATTATAATAACACTAATCATGAGAGAAAAGGATGATTAATCACAAGTTGAGAACTGAACAGAACCCTCCACCACACATTCCCTAGCAAACAAAATCCATTTCACATTATTTATCTTCTATCTCTATTACTTACTGTATTATACATTGATATGAACTTATGAAATCAATTCATTAGAATCTGTGTTTTAATGATTGATATATTTACGAATTATTTGTTAGTTGGCATTGGGTTTACATTTTAGTATCATGTATGACAATCCACATTTTACCAATGTGAAGCTTTCAGTAAAGATAATTTTGTGCTCAATACAAAATCATAAATTGTTGAGAACCAACTAGATTGCCATGATTTAACTACTGTAGAAATGTTGCGGCCTTGCATAGTAACCATAATGCCTGCAATATTGAACTCCAGATCTGAAGAAGGCAAGTCCGATGCCTTCAATCTTGGAGTGATGATATTGGATCTCTTACAGGGAAATTTCCAGTGAAGCGATAGATAGCCCCAGTGTATTGCATCACTTATGAAAGTGGAACGAACTAATTTGCCTTCATTGTGTTGACCCTTCTCCAAAATTCCTGAATATTCGATTTTTATGATTATATCGGCATTATTCTTACATAAAGAGGATTATTCAGAGCATACTCAATGGATATTGGAGATGGAATAATGGTTGGATGGTTAGGACACCTTCCTGTCCTGTTAATGATGAAAAAGCGGGCGTGAGCTTTTTGTGCGTTTGTAGCCCTACTTCTTTAGTTTCCATTCGTTTTAGTAGTTGGCGATGCAATTGCTAAGGTTGATATTCATTTTCCAAAAGGTTCATAATTCTGCTCAGTTCCTGGAGGCATTTGCAGGATACATTTTCAATTTCTTTATTAAGTTTTAACTATGTAAGCTGATTCATGTGTTTATTGATTATAAATTACTTGTCTCGTATTTTTTGTTTAAGTTGTTCATACAAATGTTTTCTGCGAATCGTGAGATAGGGTTGGAGGAATGTTTGAGATTGGGCCAGTTTCAGTGTAGCCCAACACATTAAATTGTACCAAGGTCATAACAGTTGATAACTCTCTGGTGCAGTCGTTGGAAAAAGTATATGCATGTATGGTTTAGCATTTATTTATTTTATTTAGTCAATTTGTGAATAAATTTTACTAGTCGGGTACTAAATCTGTTTTCTTGCTAATTCATTCAAGTACGGGAAAATGCATCAAAAATCTACACAAAACTCCCATGTGTTATTTTTTTTGCATAGAACCTCCTTGTGTTTTATCAAATGTTGCATTCTTCCTTTATAAATAGTTGACATCATTAGTTTGTTTAAGTTAAATTTTATCCTCCATGTTTAATCTATTTATCTATCTATTATATTAATTAGATTTTGTCTTATTAATATTATATACACAATGCAAATAAATTGATTAAAATTGAGTTTCAGTCTCATTAACCGCAAGTGAGATACACTCTCAGTTACTTTTGCTGAAAAAAGAATTTTGTGTAACTTTTTATAAAACACAGGGGATTTCTTGCAAATGTTTGTAAAATATAAGGGGTTTTATGCAAAAAAGTAACAAAGGGGGATTTTGCACATGTTTTCCAAAACACAGATGGGTTTGGTGCATTTTTCCCTTAAAGTACTATACATAGTTGTAAGTTATTTTTTTTTTTTTTCGAGCTGAGAGAGAGTTTAAGTTCAGTTTTTTAAGATGAAGAAGACCACTCCTTTGGGCCAGGGGATGAAAATATATTATCTTAAAATGATACTAGAAGGTGATTATTGATCGTCTAGACAAAATGACTCATTGGGCAACTTTGGGGTATTTGTAATCCATCACTTTGATTAAAGGTATAGCATAAAATAGCCACGTAAAAATTTGAAAGTCATCTCACATCAAAGTGATCTAAACAAGTGCTATAGATATTTTTTTATGGATTTGAAATTCATAGCTCAAATCCTTGAATCCAAATGAACCCTTAGCATGAACTTTCATCGAGAACAACCTAAATAACAACTTAATTAGTGATGTACTCCACGGCCATCTACAGTTGTTGCTAAAAAATTATACTTTCAGATATTGTAAAGGAACATATAGTTAAATTGATGTCGTTTTAATTATGATGAATGTGCATTGTGAAGGTACATACGCACCCACTTGTCTATAGGCATACCTACCTAACAATTCTCATGAAATTTTATTACAATTCGTATTTGATCGAACTCAAAACGGTTACTATATAATAAGTGCAGTTGTGGCTGGTCAATACTTGACCATTCATGTGATAAGTGTAATATACTTACATTGTAATTGAAATTGTTTGACGAAACTCGAATTATGTAAAAATTCCTAAAATCCCTTATTTATATCGAGATCGAGTATGAAAGAAAAAACCATGAAACTCAGGATGGATAGCGCTATAGAGATCTATCACGAAAACCTCAGCGAAAAGTGGTATAACGACAACAAGATCATCCATGGCGCTATCCCTCCTGAGCTTTATGGATTCTCCATACTTTTGTAAAAAATTAAACATATATTAAAACAAAATCTGCGTGTACATATATATGGTGTAATAATAATAAAAATACGCACACACACACACATGTGGGTGTGTGAGAGAGATGAAAGGAAGAGGAGAGAAATTATTAAGGAAATGAGTGGTGAAATGAATGGAAATGAGGCGTAGTATTTATAGCAACAAACTAACGTGGGGATGACAGACCAACGTCATCAAATTTCTTCGTAGAAAGAGAGCCCCCCCTTTAGTTTATCAGAAATCTTTGACTAAAATTTCTAGGCATGTGTTCAAAGTACTATATATGAATTTTAATCTTTTTAATTTGCCACTTTTATATTTCGGAATAATATATATGAGCCGAATAAATATAGTAATAGTAATATTAAATAAAGACCCCCTGCCGACTATGTACGTTAGCTTGCTCTCTTGAAAATTGGTTTAATTGGTCCATTATTACCTTCTCGCTTTTCTACTAACTTTTAGGTGATTTTGAGAACAAAATTGAAAATTTCAAGTATAACCGCAACCCAATGTATATTGCTACTCTCATAAATAATCTTCTTTAATATTCTCAAAGTGAATATATTGCATAATGTTTTGAGCAAGAATTATTCAAACACAATTATACATTTGTTGATACATCTTGTATGTCTAATCTTCTATAGATTCTAATTTACTCGGAAAATAACATCACTAATTAAAAGGATGGTTTAACAACTATGGAATAGTAGTGAATAGAGTTGCCACTTTGTCCTCCATGATTATGAATTGTGCTAGAGAAAACCTTTTTCGCATTCTTTTTTTATTTGTGAGGTTTTATAAAATGCTCATTTTCAAAAAAATGTGTATACATCATTGATCACTAATAAAATACAATTAATGTTCAATTAACAAATATAAAGAATATTCAATAACAATACTAGTGATAAACTAAATAAAGACTTACAGTTCAAACCCATAAAGAAGACATCAATTTCGCCTTCAGTCTAAAAAAATATAAAGAAGACTTTAATTTGTATTTTGCGTGTTAGGTATTAAAAAGTGTTTCTTTGAGGTCACAAAAAATAAAAATTGTGGCTTGTATGAACCATGTACTTGTGTAGTGCAGCCACAATTCTTAGATGATAAATCATTTATTTTTTAAATCAAATCTCGATAAATCTATTCCTTTTTTCACATAATTAATTACCTATTTCGTGTAAATAGTGTATTATTATACTAATCTCATTGACTTTGAGTACCTACCAAACTACCTCACTTATAGATATAGAAAATTAAAAAAAAAAAAAAAATTCCAAGATTAATCATTCTTAACATGGATTATTATTAATTTGTGAGTATAACAGTATCAATTGCTATTAGTACTTCAAATTACCATGAACGAGGAATGTGCAGTGGAATTCCTTATCTAGGTTTTATTTTAAAAATTAAATGATGGGATTAATTATGAGAAGAAAGAATTGACTAGACAGACTTGAGATGTCTCGAACCCCACATACAAATGGCAACTCTTAAAATTGACCAATACCAAATATTTGGTTTAGGCCTGGACCACTCTTCAGCAAAAATATTAATCAAGGTAAAAAAGATAACGCTAATTTATTTATCATTCTAAAGTGATTAATTTTGGATTTTTTTTTTTAGGTTTTTTGAAAGATATTTTTAAAATTTTACGATTTCTTAGAGACTTCCTAGACTTTTCTGCATTTGGGAAACATTAGAAAATTGTTTATTCAGAATTATGTGTGAGAGAGATATAAATCTCAAGAAAAATGTTACTATTTATTTTAGAATTTTTATAAATACTTCCTTAAAGCCGTAAGAAACCGGGGCTTCCTCTTTTTGCTCTTCGAATTACATCTAAAATTAACATTCCAAACATATTATCTCGTAATATATATATATATATAATCTTATTTCTTGCTTATAATTTTTTTAAGATGCCCCAAAATAAGATTTTTTTCCCTAAACATAATCGTGTTTCTCAAAACTAATGTAATGATTTTACGTACACCAGTAATTTGTCAATAGCGCATAAGATTTGATTGACTACTACTCTATTATTTTTAAATTGACATATTATTGGATTCAGTTTTAAACGAACCGCACAGCAATGATTAATTAATATTTATCTATAAACAGTTTTATTCTGGAAAATTTACATTAAATAAAGGAATGAAAAACAAAAGTGCCAATTTTGAAAATATAGAATTTATAAGGGTTCACGGATGAGAATTACGGAGAACATTTATAGGAAATACAACATTCATTCATTCGATCACCCTTCACTGACTTGGAAGGACGTATTGGAAATTGTACCCTGCTCTCATGACTTTGACTTGACACCCCATTAATTAATAAATCACTCTCAGAATTATTATTCCCAGTCAGTAGTATTAATTATTGTAAAAGAAATTAAACAAAAGACCCGAAAGATTTTTGTTCACGACCTACGAGGATCGAATTCAATCTGGGGATTGTGATACAGAATAAAATTGAACTGCGCCATTGAATTCAAGCCAAAATATATACTCTAGTATGTTGAAATATTCAAAAATCTTATAGTATCAACTTTACAGCTAGTTCTAACTAATAGGAGTATATTTTTTTTGGCTTCATCTTTGAATACTAGTAGGTGTTTTTCAAATTTTTTTTTTTAATATTTGAAACATGATTGATATCTAGATTTGGTAATTTTTTATTAGAAAAGTTGCAAATTTTGATCATAGTTCACTTGATTAATTCTATTTTATGTATTATTTGTCCAACAAAATGTTATATAAATTGTTTTTATGTATTTGTGTCGAACAAGTTAAACTCTGCATGAACGTTGATCCAAGCATAATTTTAAATCTCCTATATTTTTTTGCAATTTAATAAACTTTGACATTTAGAAGTTTGTTTAGCTATTTTTTTTCCACAAGTTAATTTAATTTTTTACAAGAACCGAAGAACGTCAAATATATTTATATCGAAATCTCTCCCAAAGAAGATTTGAATCTTGATTTGCCACCTTGTAAGTTGTAGGAATTAGTCTTTCTAAATCAATCATCAGCAGTTGATCTATTTAGCTAAGTTACAGGTAGGTCCATATATATTTTGTATCTTATGGAAACATACCTCTACCTTTGGCTGGCCCGAGAAGATGGGGCTCTTTAAGTGCCATTTGGAAATTTCATAATTAATTGCCAGCTTTTTAATTGAAATATGGTATACACTTTTCTTTATATGGTAGATGAAATTGCGAGTCTTGGTTACCTTTCCAGTCCTTTAGGCCAAATTATTTATAAGTTGACTTTTCTTGAAATATTTTATTAAGGAGGTATATATACGTACTAATCACTTTAATAAAATTCGAACAATAAATAAAAGTCAAGAAAATTCTAGGCAATGTTTTAAAAACCGTTTCGGACATTGACGCAGTAATCTTACTGGTTACTGGTTAGATCGATTTTATCGATTTAACCATTGATTCAACCGGTGTGACGTCATTACAGTAATAATTTAATTTAAGTTTTAATGTATGTAATAAACTATTTAAAAAAAAATCTTATCCATTTTTTCAAATTTATTTTCATAAACTAAATGTCATTTCATGACCAATTATTTTTCCTACAATCTTGAATTGAGAATGAATGATAGCAACAAAATTACAAGTATGATAACATGATATCAGACAATAATTCAAATTATAATAAACATCATCTCAAAAACAGTAATTTTATTGCTAATAACCTATGGAAAAGAGAAAATATTGATGAATTTTGTCACCGAAACCTTTATATAAAAAAAATGAAAATACTTGAAGTTGGGGAAAAATGATTTTTTCTAATGAAATTGATGCTCAAATATATTTCTATAACTTATTATATAAAAGATTTTTTTATTTCTTGTTGATTTTGTTTGATTCAAAGTGAGAAATAGAAGAAGAGATGTGAGAGTATTTTTGAAGTTTGAAGAATGTGGAAGAGAAGTAAAAATCCGTTGTGTAAATTTTGTCTTTTTATAAGTGGACCAGTGGTTCAATCGGTTCACTGATTCATTGGTTTGACCGGTTTTTTACCGATTTTTTCCGGTTTGAACTGGTCAGGAACAAAGCTGGTTTTGGAGGGTTAACCGGATTGGATTGACAGTCGGTTACTTGTTAAACTGGTTGAACCAGCCGATTCGGTCCGATTTTTAAAACCCTGATTCTAGGTCGCACGTCTTCTGAGTCCTGACTTTAATTAATTGTTACAAAAATGATTTATTATAGTATATGTAGTACTAGCATATTCCCGTGCTATGCACAAAATTACATTATATTGGTTAAATAATTTTCTAACGATAAAATTATTAATTTGAGTTTTCAAAACTCGCATATAAAGATCGTTAGAAAACTATTTAACCAATATAATTTTATACCGATTCTCACTTGTGGTACCATAAAAATCGAGGCCGACATATTTGGTACCACAATTTAAGAAATTGAATCACTTTTGGTACCACTGTTAAAATTGGACGTTAACTGATGACGTGGCAGTTAAGTTTTATTGCAAAATTGATACCATTACTTATGTTGACTGACAATTATACCCCTAACTTTTCAAGTTGTCAAAATAACCCTACATCTTCAAATTTACTGACAATTTTAGTCCACATTGTTGCTCAATTTCAAAATTGGCTCGAATAAGACACGTGCGGACCAATTTAGAGATTTTACTTATTAAATTTACATATTTATTTAACTAATTTAATTTTATAAATAATATTAATAGACCAAATAATACTTTAACATAAATTCGATAACATATTAATTAAATCTAAATTTTTTATAATAATATTAATATATTTAATATTTATTAAAAAATAAAGTTATTTATTATTAATAAAATAATTATAATTTTTTTTTAAAAAAAAAAAAGAAAAAGAAAAACTCATCTCCTACCCCCAACCCCATCCCCCCTAACCACCCCCGCATCCTCCCAAATCCCAGGGCGGCGACGGCCTGGGACGGACGATCCCAAGCCTGCGGCGGCCTGGGCCGGACGATCCTAGGCCGCCGCCGGCCTGGGATTTGGGTGGGGGGGTGGGGGGGGGGGGCCGTCCCAGGCCGTCGCCGGCCTGGGATCGCCGGTCCCAGGCCGCCGGCGGCCTAGGATTTGGGAGGATGCGGGGGTGGTTAGGGGGGGATGGGGTTGGGGGTAGGAGATGGGTTTTTTTTTTTTTTTTAAAAAAATTATAATTATTTTATTAATAATATATAACTTTATTTTTTAATAAATATTAAATTTATTAATATTATTATATAAATTTTAGATTTAATTAATATTTTATCGAATTTATATTAAAGTATTATTGTCAGTCAGCATAAGTAATGGTATCAATTTTGCAATAAAACTTAACTGCCACGTCATCAGTTAACGTCCAATTTTAACGGTGGTACCAAAAGTGATTCAATTTCTTAAATTGTGGTACCAAATGTGTCGGCCTCGATTTTTATGGTACCACAAGTGAGAATCGGTATATAGTTTGGTACCACAATTGCAATTCTCTCCAATCTAAATGGTTTATCTCAATGAATGAACTTTAATTAGCAATATAATTCAACTGACTCTACAAAATACATAATCAATAATTAACATACTTAGATAAGTTTATTTGTAGGTTTACAACTACTATTCTTGCTAAGAAAAAAAAAAGAAAAAAAAATCTACTATACTTTTGCTTTGAAGAAGTTTTGCATGAAAATTTCTAAAAGGTATAATACAACTTTTTTTGATTATATATCTTAAGAATTCGCGAGCCTAGGTTGATGTTAGGTGAATGCTTGGGTTATGTGTAACATAAAATCAATTCCATAAAAGAAGAAAATTGATAGAATAAATAATAACATAAACTCGGGATAAAGTCTTGGAACTAAACGAATGAAAAATACAAATAGTGCAATTAAAATTGATGAAAAGGAAGTTAATGCAGCGATGAATATAGAAATAGTTCACCTAATCAAAATAGAAATCTAAAGGTTATCATATCCAATTTCGTTTCAATTCATTTTAAATCCTTTTGGCTGGATTTATATTAGTGAAGAAAGTGACATGTGTGAGTTTCTTCTTGTCTACTTTTTTGCATCTTATAAGGTTGTGAGGGAAGTCACCTTTTTTTTTACAGGGTATTGGTTTGACATTTTTTCACCAATAGGTCTATGGATATTTTTCTTGACGACTTTTTGCCCTCTATTTTTTTAATAATATGCACTTTCAATCCTCATGTCATGAATGAGTAGTGATTTGAATAAAATAGAAAATAACCTAATAAATCCATTTTAAAAAGGCCAAAAGTTGTTAATGATGAAAATTTCTTACATACTCGAAACATTTTATGACTGAATCATGTAAAACCTCCCTCTTGAAGTCCAATCACTCTCATATAAATATCATAAAAGAACACGAATATCAATGTATCCGAACACAAAATTATAATAATTATATTATGTTTAATTGAGTCAAACGCTAAATAATATGTGTCCTCAAGCAAGAACAATTTACTTTTGTTAATCACCCAAAACCTAAAACCCCAATGACAATATTGAAAGAAAATAGAGAGATAAATTTACTTCTACTCCACATAGTTCTAATTCTTTTTCAATTTTCAATCTTGATTTTTCTAACACCAGTAGCTCCAAAATCTTCTATGGCAATTGAGATTCCATCTCTTATTTCAAGTTCCGTGACAATTGGAATTCTATCTCTTGATTCAAGTCCAGAGATTCATGTTTCAACTTATTTCTAATAAGAAAAAACACAATTAAAATTTTGATAAAATTTTACAAAATAATTCAAGAAAAAATAATTACTTTTTAGCAATACAATCCTTTAGAGGTTATGTACAATCTTCACTTTGTTTCAGGAATTTCTGCAGCAAAAACATGAAGTTCTTCCAAACCTACAAAAAATTAAGCAATCATATCCAGTTCCATACAATTCACATATTCATACTAACCTAAAAAATATATAAATAAAATAAAATAAAAATCACCAAATATAAATTGAAAAAAAAACTAAAATGAATCAAGTTATGTGGCCATTGGAATCCTATCTCTTGATTCAAGTCCAAGGATTCATGTTTCAACTTATTTCTAATAAGTTAAAACACAATTAAAACTTTGATAAAATTTTACAAAATAATTCCAAGAGTCAAAAGAATTCAAGAAAAAACAATTACTTTTTGCAATACAGTCCTTTAGAGATTATGTACAACTTCACATTGTTTCGAGATTTCCTGCAACAAAAACTTGAAGTTCTTCCAAAGTTATAAATAAACTTAAGCAACAATATAATCAATTTCATACAATTCACATATTCATACTAACACACAAATATATATATATATATATATATATATATATATATATATATATATATATATATATATATATATATATATATATATAAAATAAAATAAAAATTCGCCAAATATAAATTTAAATAAACGTAAAATGAATTACAAACCTATGATTGTCTTAAATCATGGAAAACCTTCACTTGATAATTCTATGAGAATATCTGCATTATAAAGGATATTAAAATCGATCAAATCTAAGAAAAGAAATACATGTGGTCAAATATTATACTATATATATATATATATATATATAATAAAATAAAAATTCGCCAAATATAAATTTAAATAAACGTAAAATGAATTACAAACCTATGATTGTCTTAAATCATGGAAAACCTTCACTTGATAATTCTATGAGAATATCTGCATTATAAAGGAGTTAAAATCGATCAAATCTAAGAAAAGAAATACATGTGGTCAAATATAATGATAGTATAAAAATAAAATTACCAAGTAGTAACCAAAAATCTGCCGAATGAGTGGAAAAAATAGGATCACAACTTGAGAGCAATGTTGTTATATATGCTAGAGTAAAGTAATCTTTAAGTATATAAATGAAAGAAAAATAATAAGACTTATATAGAGTAATTACAAAGTTGATTAGCCTTAATCACGGGTAAACTTTTGGCATGAAATAAGGATTTTGATCAATTGCCAACTTAGATTTGAGTAAAATAAGCATATTCTATTATGTGTTTATGACAATCAATAGCAATTTTTGACCAAAATTCAAAACTTAGATTTGAACACCTCATGGACTTAATGAATGTATGAATCCAACTATGAATGAATCACTTTAGTTAGCAATATAATTTAATAATTTTAGGAAAATAGTAATCTAGTAATTGACATATTTTAATTGCCAATCTTCAGGTTTACAACTACTATACTTGCTTTGAAGTGCTTCGCATAATAATAGTAAAAATGAGTAACTCCTTATGTATTTCTTGACTTTAGGTGAAATCATAGAAAACATATACTAAAAAAAAAAAAATTTAAAATTTTTAATTGAATTATCATCATCAAACAAAATTATGAACAAAATTCACGTGAGAGTAGAAAAATGATGGAATAAACAGTAACCTGAACTTGGGACAATTGATTGAGTTAGACAATTACTTGATTATATTGAAATTGAAGAAGACTTGATATATAAAGTCTTGAAATCACACAAATGAAAATGTATTAATACAACTAAGTACAATTAAAATTGATTAAAATAGAGGAATGCTACGATAAATATAGAAACAATTCACCATATCAATATAGAAGTTTAAACTATTCAATTTCTTTTAAATTTACTTTACGCATATTTAATCTAGGTTAGTGAAAGGAATTACATGTCCATATTTCTTCTTGACGTCTTCTTGCCCTCTAATTTTCTTATGATATGCACCTGCATGTCTTCATGTCATAAAAATGTAGTGGTTTAAATAAGATAGAAAACAACCTACCAAATTTATTTAACAAAACTTGTAGGTAATTTTGAAATTATGAAAGAATCAAGGAAACAATATTTTGTGTCTAAATTGATCACTGTAAAATCTCCCTTACGAAGTCCATTCACATGGACAAAAATCTCATAAAAGAGCACAAAATACAATAGCTATTTTATATTTACTTGAATCATACGCTAAATTGTATGAGTCCTCAAGTCTGAACATTCTACTTTTGTTATTCAGCCAAAAACCAAAACTCCAACAACATGAGCTATGTAGTTCTATGATTCCTTTTCAATATGCAATTTCGATATCTATAGTGAGTATTTCAAATAACATGAGCTAGCTCCAATATCTTCCATAGGAAACGCGATTTCATATCTTAGTTCAAGTTCTGTGACAATTGGAATTCCATTTCTTGATTCAAGTTTCAGGATGAAAACTTCCATAAGTTCATGTATCGGCTTATTTCTAAGTCAACCACATCAAAAACTTTTATAATAGAATTTCACAAATATAAGTTCTAGGAGCCAAAAAGTATTCAAGATCAAATAATTACCTTTTAGCAATACAATCTTCCAAGATTACAAACATTACTTTGCTTGATTAAGATTTTCTGCAGCAAAGAATTCAAGTTCTTCCAAACCTGTAAATAAAATTAAGCAATAATCATAATCAATTTCATATTATTCACATATTAATGCAAACATATAAGAAAAATACAGCGATTAATAATTTATAATAAAAGAAAATAAAACCAAAAACGGATTTCAAACCTATTGATGTCTTAAATCAGAGGAAGATTCCCTTAAAATATTCATATTATCAAGAAGTTAAAATAGATTAAATCCAAAAGAAAGAAATATGTGATTAAAATAATAATAGTACACAAACAAACTTACCAAATAGATACAAATTAAAAAAAAAAATTTGTCGAATGACTGGAAAGAATGAGATCACAACTTGAGAGGGGCAATGTTATTATCCTAAAGTAATATTTAACTATATAAATGAAAGAAAATAAGGATTATGTAGAGTTATGGGAAAATAAACTGATTAGCATTGATCACTGCTAAACTTTTGGCATGAGTTAAGAATTTTAATTAATTGCCAAATCAAATTTCCTAATTATAGTGGTGTCCAAACTTAATGATCTTAATAAAAAATATTTTTTTACACTTATCTATTGTATGAACTGCCGAAACTTTTAGTAAAATAGCATATCTCTTGTCAATTTACTACAATTAATGGCAACTTTTGACCAAAATTCAAAATTTAAATATAGAATTACAACTAAATGATTTTTTATGGTAACGGAATGAAACTTCCTTCTTAATTGTAATAAAAATATACCGAAAATAACAGGATTTACCATTATCGCATAGTTTCCAACCAATTACTCCATTTATTTTTTGATTAAAAGAAATTCAAAATTACCAGAAATTAGAATTCAGTCCAAATTGGTCAAAGACCATTCTCCTATATATATATACTAGCCTATTCCCGTGCTATGCACAAACTTGAATAATTTATTTCAGTTTATATCTATGTATTTTGATCACTGCAGTTTTCATGTATGTGGGAATTACATCTTACATAGTTTTTAACAGTGCCAAGAATATTTGTAAATGTATAATATTATCAAAACGAATGTTTCATAAATCTTTTTCTTCATGGGATATGAAATATGGATGATTGACAATGTATCATGTTAACTCAGTAATATCAAGGGAGAATTGTTCTAACTATCCCTCAAATTTAACGTAAATTACCATCCTCTAAGTTCGAAAAATTACTCACACTACCCCGTAAGTATTGGATTCATTCCATTTATCCTCTTATGGCATTAATTTATGATGGCACATGTTGTTGTCATTAGAAAACCAATTTTTATTCAATAATACTCTTGATATGTTTTTAGAAAAAATTCTCAAATGAACCCTCGAATTTAATATAATTACACGATCACCCTCAAACTATAAAAAATAACTCAAACTACCTCATAGGTATTGTATTCACTACAAATAACCTTATGAACTTAATTTTTGAAGTGACATAAAATATAGATGTAGATTGAAATATATTTAAATGGATCATTGATAAATATACTTAAATACTTTATTTCAATTTACATCAAAATAAATTTCAATGTATTTTGATCACAGTTGTTTTCATGCATGCGAAAATTACAACTTTGATAGTTTTTTACATTGATAGGAATATTTGTAAAAATATAATTTAATTAAAAAGTATGTTTCATGTATATTTTTATTCATGAGATATGGACTATGTATGATTGACAATGTATCATGTTAACTAAATAATATCAAGGGAGAATTGCACAAACTATCCCTCATATTTAGTGCTAATAACATACCACCCTTCAACTTTAGAAAATTACACAGACTACACAATAGGTATTGGTTTCATTACATTTATCGTCTTACAGCGTTAATTTATAACGGCGCACAAAGATGTCATCAAAAAACCAATTTTTATTCAATAATAACCCTAGTGTTTTTTTTTAAAAATTTCTCAAACTACCCTTCAAATTTGGTGTAATTACATGATCACCCTCCAACTTTCAAAATTTACCCAAACTACCCCAGATGCATTGGATTCACTACAAATAACATTACATCCTTATTTTTTGAATGCACATAAAAGATAGATGTAGACTGAAATATGTTTAAGTGAATCAATGATATATATACAAAATTTCTTTAATTCATTATACAAATACATTGATGGAGATATTAATAATAAATTGAAAAGAGGCAAATTAAATAATAAATTTAATTGATGGAGATATTAATATATCAACATATGTTTAATTCATAGTTTTAATCAGACATAACTAAGATTTTAATTATTATGAGCGTCCGTTTACCTTACAAATTATGGTAAGTTTAAGAAATTAATTAAAATTTATAATGAATGGTAAGGTAATTTTCAATTCAAATGCCAGTACTTATTAAAAGAAACAATTTTTTTTTTGCTCTAATCTATATGTAACTAATTCAGTTAAAATGTTTGGCCCCAAATCTGTTACTCTTTTAGATATAATCAGGGAATGGCAAATTTAAATAGCCTTAAATTTCGCTACTCAAATTTTAATCCTCCTTATTTCAGTAAGAATTTTTTTAATTACGTAACAATTATTTGTTTATGAAAGGTAAAAATGATAATCAACGAGTTATTGTACTGAATTAATTCTAAGCAAACCTCTAACCATGCAATAAGTATTTTTCTATTTAATAAATTAATTCAAAATTATGAGAAAAAAGTATTCAGTCAAAATAGTAGGATTAATGTATAATAGATAGTTTCAATTAAATTTCAACAATGCATTGTTAGACTCAAACTGTCTCGTTTACAAATTACAATCCTAATATTTCAAATCAAAATTTACAGAGGCGAAAAGATATGCATAATTACATTCCAAATAATGAACTATAGGCCCATCTTTATTGACCTTTGTTGCGACAAAACTTTCAACCGAGTACTTCATATAATGACCTTTCTAGGCCCTTCTTTAACGCCATTTGTTGCTATAAAACTTCCAACTTGTGATGGTTCAAAGGAAAATAAATTGTGAAAAGCAAAACATATAGAATACAAAAATGAATCCTAACCACAAACTTTTTCCTCTTTAACAAAGTTTAAGTTATAAAGATGGAACTTTCACCTTCAATCACAAATAGGATGCTAATTTGAGAGGAATTCGATCGAATATTTGATTATAGGTCTTTCCTATAATTAGATTAATAGAAAAGTTAGTGAATATTGAAAACTTACAGATGCATACACAATTATATAAGAATGCAAGTGATAAGTTGTAATTCATACTGAAAAAAAAATATGCTTAATTTTAAATGAAGATGTTCATGAAAAATACAAAATCTATAAGGATGATTGAGATGTTTTTTTTTTTCATTTTTCTATGTACGTATATAGTCTAAGATGAATATGATTAGGTGAAATATAGACATAACCAATAGATGGTATAGGAAATCAAAAGTACCATTGACATAATCAAGAAAGTAATGAAAGAAAATCAAATCATAGCAAAATCAAACAATAGCAAGATGCATGAAAGAAATTTTCACATATTCACGTTTAGGGAGTGATGGGTTTATATATGTATTCCAATTCTAGTTCCCTAATTATGAGTAGCTATTTTTGGGGCATGGTTTTAGTAGGTCAATCAATTAATTAGTATATATTCTTGTAAACTAAATTCATTTTGACGGGTTAAGTTTTAATTTCTAGCTATTTCTTGGGCATGAGTTTAGTAGGTCAATAAATTAGTTTGCTTGAATGTTGAATTCATTTTAAATTTTGAAAATATTTCAAACTTAATTGTAGACATGTAATTAATCAATCATTTATTTCCTTGACAATAAAAAAAACTCTAAATTCTAAGAAAAAAGAATTGAGTCAAATTTGTATGATTTGGGTCAAAAGACCATTCTCCTATATATATATATATAAGATAAGATATGAAAAATAATTATATGACAGTTCAAACTTGAAAGTCTTTTGTACAATCCATATTTTAGACTTTTGAAGTTAATTGTATTACCTACTATTTATTTAAGAGTTTTAGGGTTTACAATTTCAAGGTTTAGAATTTAATATTTACAAACAGAGTCTATAATTTTTTGATAATTATTTATGTGTTATATAATTAATTTTTCATTAGTATATTTACATGCCGACTTCGCAAAATTAATCACGTGACTTTTACTAAGAAAACGATGGGCACTTAGCTTAAAAAGGAAACAAATATACGACTTTTTAACTAATTACATCAAATTTGACTTCCAACTAAATAATTGTACCAAATTCAATACACCGGCAGGCCCAGCCGACGGTGTGATTGGTGTTTAAGCGCCACGTGGAACTTGTAAAGTTTTTTTCAGCAACCACAAAAGAATCATATATAATACTCTTAAACATTTGACTGCAGGTATTTACCATGATGTCGCGGTCAAACTTTAAAATGATGGTACGTAACTTACAATTGGTCGAAATTAACGTAACCAATAAATCAAATATGGGAGCTATATTGGAAGACAAGGAGATTTTAGGATGTCTAGAAAATATTTGATGCATATGCACGAACTATTGTCTATGAATTTATATAGTCAGAAGTTGAGTAAGTAGGGGACATGGAATTAAGGATATATTTCGGTGGTTGCAAAATTTTATCTTTATCTGTGTATAGTACAACGAAAAAGGGTAAACTTTTGAATATCTACTAACAATAGTTACATGTAGAAGTAACAAATGGTTTTTCTTAATAAAATATGAATTTCATATATAAAAGCTGGAGTTTAGTGTACATTGGATAGATCACATTGACTATCATCTAATGAAATGATCAATTTAGCCAAAAAATGTGTCACATTGTTATCTTCTTTGAAGCTGAAGATATGAATCGCTCGAAGATGTTTGAATAACACCATCGCTTTAATGTCCTTCATCACTAGGCCAATCTCGGAAAAGGAAGGCAATACATTCAAAATACGATGAATTATCATATGACAGTTCCCGTAAAGACAAGACTTTTCCATCCAAATTCTAGCTTATACTTGGTGTCTTAGCTTTCGAGCCCAGGACTGTTGAATAAGTACCGATCTACTTCCACCCCATGATTGTCCTGCAAGAGTCATAGGCAATCTCCCCAACCCTAAGTTCGACTTCATATTCTTGAATGATATATTATAATAATGGTGTACACAAGTACGAGTTGATTCCAAGTGAATAACATATTAATTTGATTTAATGTCCTTAACAAAATTGAAAATGTATTTGGATTAGTTTGATTATTAGATGAATCATTGTCAAATAAACTTAAATTTGAGTCGAGTCAAATATTCTTTATTGATCAAACCGGAACAAAATCTTTAATAATTTTATCTTGTCATCAGCTCCAATAGTAAATTAATAAGATCTAGCTACGTCAAATGATAAAAGCTAATCTTTGATTCAAATATTCATAAGATAGGATGTTTAATTTTTGTATATCATATGCATTAATATATACATTAATTCTATTTAATGTGGCTTTGTTGATTGATTATTTATTATGATTAAATAGTAGTAATAGACATTATTCAACTCATTTCCAGTCCGATATAAATTTATTACATACAATGAAATATGAAGAGAGTTTTACTACTTACTGCCTGGCAGCCTGGGATTGAGTAAATAAATATAAATAAAATATTCATGATTGGTTCATGACAGAGTGGGGTCCAAAGTCCAAACACGGTAAATATAATATATAGGCGCGGGGGGTATGATTAATTAATTAAACATTATAAGATTAAAGTTTGTCGCGATACAAGTAATTGCACTAGACGGCAGACCCGGATCAGTGCACCTAAATCTGATTCTACTTGCCATCATTTAACGCAATGGTCCCCTCCCACCATTAAAATTAAATTATTACGTAAAAATCAACACTAGACTATTTCTTTTTTCATTCCAAGTTCCAACTGTGCAAAAAATAAATCTGTTAAAAATCCGTATCCGATAAAAAATAAAAAGAATGATATATATATATATTATATATGCTGTTTTATAAAAATAAGTACCATTAATAATATTTCACTGTCAGTTTAATAAGATAATAATTTATAACTCGTTTATAAATTTATTTAAACCAATATTTTCATCTAAAAATATGAATATTAGTAAAGAATGTTTGAACATGTGAGCTAAAATTAAATAAAAGCTTGATCCGACCAGAATTCGACCCATTGACATCCCTAGTTAAACATGTAGTAATTGGATAGGCTCCAACGAGCTCCCACGTTTGGGCTTAATATTTGGAGACCTGCGAGTCTTGGACCATTCTAAAGTCCAAATAGCTATTAAAGCCTACACATTCAATTACTCCAATTAACTTGAGCATGGGTAGAAGAGGGAGGAGACTAAAAGCTCATGGATTGGAAGGTACAATCTTCCAAAGCATGCTGCCGACTCAAACGATCTCCTTTGTGAGTGAGGAAGCTGGATAGGCACGTATATATATATATATATTAGAACTTAGAAGATCTAGCAATATTAATTAATTAATTTCTCCATTAATTCTAGTAATTAATTAAATGCATTTTTCTTTTTTGATGCTACTCTTTTTAATTAACTTGAGTTTTGAAGATGCCAAGCTTGATTGGATGAACAACTTTGTAAACGTGGTGAAAATTAATACTGACTCAAAATACCAATTAGGTGGTGTTGTGTTGATACAACTCTCTAACTCTGTACGTAGTTCCTTTCCTTTTAACTAATAGAACACAATTTAAGATTGGAAAGCAAATAGTACTAAATGTTGTTGATACATCAATGCATTATATTTCTAAACAATGGGGCGAAAAGCGCAATTTGCAGAACACGAGATCAGATCTGATGAGGATTTTTCCCAAGTGAAACTATTCTAATGGCAATGCCCACAACAAAGTATTTATTTACATAAGCCAAGTTAATTCAGTTTTCATTTTATATCTCAATATAATTAACCACAACACCAAATTTGATCTCATGAATGGATCACAAAAATTGAAATAGTAACTCGTTCCATACATCAGGCACCCCAGGCAAGCACCAATGTATACAATCAGAATAGGTTGCAGGATTTGCCAAGTTTTCGGAACTCAACGCCTCCCAAAACTTACGGTAAATGCTCGGATGCCCATCTTTTCTATATTCCGAGAGCTGAGTAATATTTAGAACCGAAACCTTTGAACCCAACCTACTCAATACTTTCTCCACCATCCGCATTGTGGGTAAATCGGAACCACTTCCCCAATATCTTTCATCATTTATAGGCACTTTCTCGTTATAACAATTGCCTTCACTTCCTCGCTCCCAATCCACTTTCCTGTTCCGTAAATAATATTAAATTCATGATAACAAAAAAAATTAATTTATTTGGACAAAATGTTTTTGGATAAAAAGGGCTTACGTTAAATGTGTAGGCGACATGGTAATGAAGAAAACCTTCTTCTTCAATGGATCAACGTGAGAGGCCACCCAATCGCCCCAAGCTTCCATGGCTAATTCCATGCCTCCGAGCCCACTAATTTCTTCGCAAACACTATTTTCTTCATTGCTCCATCTAAATATACAATTACGGAAACATGGTTAGCTACAATCGTAACCTTTTAAGCAAATAAATTAAATTTATTTCATTTGAGTTGCCAATGTACACTTACAATAGCTTAACGGGACCCTGTCTCCACCACAAGTAGGAATTAAAAACGAGAATATCGGCATGCTCCCATCGAGATGAGTGTCTAAGAATTGCGTCTGGACGTAATATTCTTTCATTTGTTCGGTGATCAACTGGGTCGTCAGAGTTAGATTCAACAAGAAGAGGTGCCCAAAGAAACTCAACCGTAGCATTATAATTCTGTAGAATGTACACATACATTGCATAAACTTTAGGCAATAATACTACGTAAAGTGAAAATAATTGAACAAATGAAGTATACCTCAGCTCTAAAAATAGTAAGTTCGGAATTTGGTGTGATGGACTGCTTATCTGCCGGAATTGTAGAATGTAGCAAACACAACATTGATATCCATTGCCCTCTATTTAACGAATCTCCTACAAACATTAATCTCTTTCCCCTCAATTTCTCCCACATTTCTTTCGCATTCCACCTACACACGCCTCATCAACGAGATATATCAAACGAAAGTCACTTGAATTATACACTTAAGTAGTTTAAAAATATAATGAGATTAGTACCTCTTCAAGTTGCAGTTTCGCGGTTGCCATCTCCAAAACTGGTAGTCTAAATCGGACCTTCCATGCTTGTGACAAGCCAATTGATCGGACATGTATGGACAATTGGACTCATTGTACAAAGGATATGACTTGTTATCGAAAACCCAATTTCCGGAGAATAAGTCACAGGTTTTCGTCTCTGCCACCGCCCTCTGACCAACGGAGCCAGCCGTGGAAGCAGTCGGAAAAGCTCTCTTCCCACTATACCTTACAGTGGAACCACATATAGAGGATCTATTTAAAACAACTGCAAACCCCATCAATTAAACAACCAAGCATTTAGCAATAATCAAACCAAATCCCAGAAACACTAATCACATTTTTTGTTTGTTCCCAAATAAATTAATTCACATTAAAACAGAAAATTCAGTACTACAAACTAGTTAAGTTCACTGTATGTATGCAAATTTCAATAAATTGCACCAAACAACAGAAAATTCATAGAAATTCAAAACCCTCATAGCAATAACTAGTAAATGTGCAATATACATCATGATTATGAAAATGTAAGGACTAAAGTTGAGATTTTGATAGCATTTAAGTTGAGGAAAGTGACCTGAGGGTTTGTTTGGAAGAGCAAAGTCTTGCGGGGGTTTAGAGAGAAAAGAACCGTCTTGGATTTTATTAACACTGCGAGATTGGTTATGGAGAATTTTATGAATGTTAGACTCACTGTAGAAAATTGAGAAAGCCATCAACATAAAAAAGATAAGCACAAGGAAGGGCAAATGAGTCTTTTTCTTTTGCCATCTCTGCATTTCGTCTAGAGGAAGAAGGAGTCTTTTCGTTGCTTCGTAATTTTGAGCTAATTTCAAGATTTTGAACAGTCGACAATGATTGCAAAGAGTAGGTTTTTTTTTTTCTTTATTTAATTGAGAAGAAAAAAAAAGAAAAAAACTCTTTTTATATTGATGGTGTATTTGCTTTTTGGGTTTTCCATTAATGATACTGAGTTGATCTTAAACTTCATTTAATAGTATATGTCTACTAATACAAAATTCATACGTAGGTAATAAAATTTTATTAAATATGTAGCTGGTGAAAAATAAGTCAAAATACAGTTGAAATTGGAATCTGCACTCAATATTTGCTTGCGGTTGGATGTTGGTCGGAAAATTATTTTATTACGTAATGTATTATAATCTACATTACAATATGAATAGTGGTTGGATTTGAACCAGTGGGCCGGATTCTTTCTTTCTGGGCTGGTTGGTACCTCTATTTGGGTCATATTTGATTGGACCATTTAGATGGGAGTACGGGGCCAATTTAATGAATTGGACCAACCTAAATAAAAGAATTTTTTTGCTCGCATTAGGATTGTCCCTTTTCTGATCCGAATTTTGGCCTCGTCATTTTATTCAATATGAGATCGATAGATCCGATTAAATTAAGAAGATCCGAAATATACAAAGTTAATAATGATATAGGACTTGATCTAATTTGTTAAAAAAATATGAGTTAAATATTTTATTCATGATCTCACTTTCATTGTATATTTTTACCTAACAGCATGAAATTGATTTGGATACATTAACACAAATATCATTGTTTTTCGACGTGAATTGTTAAATCATTTGTATCATGTGTCAAGAGTCGATCTTTTTTATGTACTACATAATGAATTATCAAGAAATTTTGAACACGCAGATTAACCTGAATGAAAATTATCTAGAAACTTGTTGTGGAAAAATATATTTGTGAAATTTTTTAAAGTTGGGGTTTCTAGGAACCGAAAAATCCCGAAATTCGACCAAATCTGACAAGATTCGAGGGGCTTGGAAATTTCAGAATCTAATAAGATCTGAATCCCACACAAATCCGACCAACATAAAGCCGAATCCGAGTTTTATCAGATCCGACTCGTTAACAACACTATCATGACAATGTCAAATTTACACTTGTTCATAATACTTATTTTACCCTACCACTGGTTTGTAATATATATTGCAGATATGAATTTTCTTGAAGTTGGACATATATGTTCAAGTCTTAGACAAGAAAGCACAGAAATGAGAACCAGATTAGAGTCTCATCAAATAGTCATAACTCATCACATGACCAAGAAAGTCATATCCATCAGGAGTTGATAATGTAAGAATAAAGGATTTCATTCCATAAATCAGGAACTCCTGGAAGACACCAATGTACGCAATCCGAATAGTCCCTCGGATTCCTCAACTGCTCTTCGGTTATAGGGCTGGCGTACCTCCGGTAGATAGAAGGATGAGCATCTCTCCTATAGTCAGACATTTGCGTTATGTTCAGATATTCCACTTTTACCCCTCTTGTCTGCAACTTCTTTAAAGTTGATTCTGCTACTTGCATCATACTGCGATCATTTGCAATTCCCCAATATCCCTCTCTCGAAATTGGCTCAGATTCATTGTAGCAGTTTTGTTTATCATCCCAACTTTCACCGCTGAGAATGTCAACCAATCAAACTGTTAAAACTGATTCATTTAGATGATCGAAAAATTGTGAGAAATGAACTAGAATGCACTATTCGACATACACATCATGGTAAGGTGAAAGGCTCATAAAGAACAACTTGGTTTTTGTTCTGTTTATGTTAATCTCCAACCATTCCGACCATGTGTTTAAGGTCATTTCATAGCGACGCAATTTCATCTCTACTTTTTTGTAAACTGCATCAGTGCTCCCAAATGATCCCCACCTAAACCAATTATATTTGATATAAGAACAAGTAGATGAAAATTTTAAGAAATGTTTTTTTTTCTTGGTTCATTGTAATGTACTTACATAAGTGTCATCTTTGGCTCAAGCCACCACATAAAGGAGTCAAAGACGAGTATATCTGCATCATTCCAGTTTCTAGCATGCTTTTCAATGGACTTAACTCCAATTACACGGTCTCTCAGTCGGTGGACATATGGATGGTCGTTATTAGATTCAACAAAAAAAGGAGACCAATAGAACGCGATTGTGGCATTGTAGTCCTTCATTCGTAAAACAAATTAATCAGCAAAGAACAATTTGTATGGATTGTACCTCTGAAATACGATAGTTAGAAAAAGATAATCGATCGTCTTACATTTGCCTCAAAGATGAAAAAATTGCCAGTCAAGTTCACAATCTTGTTTGAAGATGGAGGAAGAGATGATTCAATTAGGCAAAGCATTGACGTCCATTGGTTCCGATTCAAAGAATCCCCGACGTATATAAGCTTCTTCCCTCTTATTTTCTCCAACAACGCCGTCCCATTGAACCTTTATACACACAAAAACAATCTCAGTTAAAACTTAAAAAACATGTCAATTACATCTAATACGTATTTATGTAATATATCAGCAAGAAATCAAATATAAGAACCTCGGAAGATCACAATCATGAGGTTGCCATCGCCAATTTTGATATTTTAAGTCCTTTCTTCCGTACATTTCACAACCGAAATCCTTATCAATGAAAGAACACTCTCTTTCTTTGTAAAGAGGATATGATTCTTCATCAAAAATCCATTTCCCTGAAAACAAATTGCAGCTTGAAGTGGACTCATTACGTTCAACAAGTGGAACCGGTTCTTGTTGTTGTTTAACTACATTTTCCACTTGGTCAGGTGCAACAATTCGGGCATCATAAAGAGATAGATAAAGTGGAACAATAACGAAAGCTATGAAGAAGAGGCCTGCAATGTCATAACACTTGATTCCACGTTTCCCTGTTCCAAGAGTAGTCATATTAATTTTTTCAACTTAATTATTGCTATTCAGAATACTTCACATCACATATTCATCATATTAGTGTTTAATCTTAAAGTTAATTAACCTCACATGGTTAATCATTAATCACTCTGCCCAATAATTATTTGAATATTGCAACATAAGAAGAAGTGCAAACGACGTGCAACAAGGAATTCTTTTATCCATTATCAAAGTCAACGGGCAGGTGGACATGTCAAGACGTGCAAGGGAAAGGATAATACATCATCTAATACAATAATTACTTCCATTTTAAATTAGAGATTTAAGAAGAATGAAAATGAAAGGGGGGACAGTAAAATGTAAAATGCAAAAATATTTTTAATTCTTTATCTAATTATATAGGCAATAGCCAAAAAAGGTTCGCGGTTAACATTTTTTTAGCTCAATACACCTAGACCTAGCTATCTGAAAATTAAAAATTGATAACAGACAAATAGATGAAAGCATTCCCATTAGTCAACTGGCCAAGGGGGTTTTATCGCCAAATTTTAAGTGAACAAGATATTTTTCAGAGAACATAATGTTATTGACTTATTGCCAATATTTTAAGTTAACACGGGGTTATTACAAAATTTTAAGTGAAAATATGTTTTTTCATATCTATTCCAAACGAGTCTTTTGCTAATAAAAATTATATATATATATATATATTTTAACAATTAGGTAAAACACATGGGGTGTTTTATTGCATTCTACCGGCGGCAAAATCCATTCTAGAACAAAGCGCATGGATCAAAATTTTAATTGTTACCGTCGAAAATATCGAATAGTTTTCAATTTTGAATCAATGGAAACAAAAATAATATGTAATTTTGAAACTCTTTATTTGTCTTGAGACTATCTTATTTTCTTAATTTTGTAATTTCTTTATAATTTTTCCTAGTGTCTTCTAAACGTTTCCGAAAAGTTTTTGAATTTTTCTCAATATTTAGTTGATCGAAACTTACACTAGCTAATTTTTTTTTTGATCCATGAACAAATAATATCTTTTTTCGAGTGATTGGCATTTTACACTATCCGAAATTATATCATTTTGACACTTTACACACTGCAATTAAAATATTCGCACTTTACACCCTCAAATTACATATTATTGGCAATTGTGGGAATTTTGAAACACAATAACGGTGCAATGTGCCAAAGAATATGTAATTCGATGGTGCAATGTGATAAAATTTAAATTTTAGGATGCAAAGTGTTAAAATTGTGCATTTTTTTAGTGCAGAATCCCAATTTATCACCTATTTCTGGTAAAAATAACAAATTGCAACTCCAGTAGGACATTAACGATGTGGAACTCCAAATATCAATCTTTTCTATCTCTCTCAAGTTTATCTTGAGAGTATTCCAACATGTATTGATAAAAACAACTTGCATGGACGCTAAACTGAAAATGAAAAAAAAAATTAAAAAAAAAATCACTAGAACTTTGTCAGGAATTCAAAATGTTAAGGTAAAGGATCTGATTCCAAATATCAGGCACTCCCGGAAGACACCAATGGATACAATCCGAATAGCTCTTTGGGTCCTTTAATTGTTCTTCAGTTTTAGGTTGATCACGTTTCCGGTAAATTGATGGATGAGCATCTTTTCTGTAATCCGACAATTGTGTTATATTCAGATATTGCACTTTTAGTCCTCTACTTTCCAATTTTCGTATCGTTGATTCTGCTGCGTGCATCATCCCGTGATCTGTGGTAGCTCCCCAATACTCCTCCTTCAAAATTGGTTCATTTTCATTGTAACAGTGTTGCTCCACGCTATAATTCTCACCCCTGTATCGTCAATGAGTCAAATGCGCGATAATTAATACAATGAAAATAAAGGGGAAAAAAGCTTTAAAAAAAAAAACATTGAACATATGTATACCAAAGATGTAAGGGGGATAGACTCATGAAGAACAACTTGGTTTTTGTTCTATTAATATTAACTTCCAACCAATCTGACCAAGTGTTTAGGGCCATTTCATAGGGACGATGTCTCATCTCGACTTTTTTGTAGATTGCATCCGAGCTTCCAAATGATCCCCACCTGATCGATGCATATATACATGTATATTATTAAGAAGAAAAGTAAAAATAAAGAAAATAATAAAAGTATACGTACAAGAGTGTCATTGTAGGATCTGTCCACCAAACAAAAGAATCGAAGATGAGTATATCCGCATCATTCCATTGTTTGGCATGCTTTTCAATTGAATGAATTCTAACTGTACGGTCACGCTCCCGGTGTAGTATTGGATCATCGTTATTGGATTCAACCAAGAACGGTGACCAGTAGAACCCGATTGTAGCATTGTATTCCTTTGTTAGTTAAACAAGAAGACAAAGTCAAAAATCAAAAAATGAGTTTACCTTAGAGATTAATACCTATACCTCTCCCCTGGTTTGGTAAAATTACATAAATCTCCTCTATGAGTTTATGTATTCTACAAAGGAGAGGTTTCTAAAAATTAAGTGTCTTACAATGGCATGGAAGGTAAAGAGATTGCCTTCTTGGATGACAGATTTAGATGAAGACGAAGGGATGGACGATTCGATTAAGCAAAGAAGTGAAGTCCATTGATTTTTGTTCAAGGAATCACCAACAAAAATAAGCTTCTTCCCCCTTATTTTCTCCAAAAATGACGCGCCATTGAACCTAATTAACAAACGCAGAAAAGATCTTACATGAACTCAAATGTATAGTACACTAACTTATATATGATTTCAACTGCGTTTGTGTCTTCGCGTGTGTAAGGAATTATATAAGAAGAAAAGAACGAACCTTGGAAGGTCACAATCACGAGGCTGCCACCGCCATTTTTGATACTTCAAATCCTTTCTTCCGTACTTTTCACAAGCATACTCTTCGAACATGAAAGAACATTGTGTGTCCTTGTATTGAGGATGTGATTTATCATCGTACACCCATTTTCCCGAAAACAAATTGCAGCCTCGATTTGAATCATTAAGCGGGGTTTGATTTTCTTCGAATGTAATAGACCTGTTGTAAAAGGTGAGACAACAAGCTGTAATGAACAAGGCTATGATGAGGCAGAAGCCTGCAATGTTTTGATTGTTGGATGTAATTCTCCTCACATAAACCATTTTCATTTCTTATTTTCAATTTTTCATTCAGCTAGTTAACTTTCTGTAATGTTTGTGCAATCAATATCTCTTTGAAGTCAACTTATTAGCAATTGAATTTAATAAATACAAGTAAAATTACTATTAACAAATAGTAAGAAGAAATCGTGTCTGGAAATGGAATAGTTGAAATTTAGCCCATGCATTGCCAGCCAAAAAAAGAAGTAAAAAAAGCATGAATTTTCATGGGAAAAATGCATCAAACCCACTCGTGTTTTGGAAAACCTGCACAGAAACCCCCTGCGTTATTTTTTTTGGCATAAACCCCGCTTGTGTTTTATCAAATGTTGCACACTCTTCTTTTAACAGTTAAATAGTTGACACGGTTAGTTTGTTTAGGTTAAATACTAATTTATCCTCCATGTTTAATCTATTTATCTATATATTATATTACATAGATTTGTATTTAATCTCTATCTCTACTATTATAAAAGCATGAATATTTCTTAACTTTTTTGTGCGGACTAAAATACCCTTATTTAAATTTTAAATAATATTTAATTCAATGATAAATATGTAAAAATAATTGAAGAGGTATAATTAGACATGAAGTTTATTATATTTAATTTATCTCGTTCATAAACTCCTAAACTTTATAAATTCTCTCTTACATCAATTTTTGTAATTTTAAATACTATTATTTTATATAGCGCCTAAAGTATACATAAAATTGTTATATTTTAGCATCAATATTTATTTAATTAAGAAAATATTAATTTAAAGATTTAGTACAATATAAGCCATAAACACTCTAAATATAAAAATCTAAAATAAAATTCTCTTAAATATCATTATGTTACAAAAAAAATTAAAATTGAATCACATCTTACTTTGAATGAATAAAAAATACTTATGACTTAGCTAATGACGTAATTTTACTTTGGCTAGAATAGAAAAAAAATATAAAAAATATTCAATAATATCAAGACATGCATAACCTCGAAATTTCATGAAATTCTTTTCGTGAAAAACGGGTGAAATTGGTGGGAAATGGTGAAATCGATGAAATTTTGTGCAATCGATAAAAAAGCTATGAAATCATTGAAAACATGTGAAATCGATGAAAATTCGGGTGAAATTGGTGAACACTGACGAGGTTGGTGAAAATTTGGGTAAAATCGGTAATAAAGTGCCCCTGAAATCGATAAATACATGTGAAATCGATGAAAATTCGAGTGAAATTCGTGAAAAATGATGAAACCGGTGAAATGGCAACATAAAAAACAAGTGAAATCGGTGAACACATGAATAAAGTATGCGAAAACGTGTCAAATCAATGATAAATTCAGGTGAAATTGGTGAAAAGAACATGTGGAATCAGTGAAAAAAATGTGTGAAATAGGTGAAAACGGGTTAATTTGATAAAAATGTTTAAAAACGGGTTAATATGATAAGAACTTGTGAAATCAGTAAAAAAAAAAGTTTAACCGACAAAATAAGGTAAAACCGGTAGAAAAATGGTTTAAAACAGACAAAAACAAAAGAACAAAATCGTAAAAACTGTGAAAATAAGTTTTAACCGATAAAAAAGATGGGTAAAACAGTTAAAAAAATATTAAACTGGTAAAAATAAATAAAATCGGCTAAAAATCATGTTAAACCGATGAAAAATGAATTAAACTAATGTATTAAATTGGTGAAAAATTGGCTAATTTGCTCTATTTTATGATATAAAAAAATTAATTCTACTCTAATTTAAAAAAAATACCGATGAAATTATCTAGACATGTACAACGTACGTGCATTTTCCTAGTATTAATAAATACACAAGGGGTTTCCTTGCAAGTGTTTGTAAAACACAAGGGGGTTCGATGGGATAAATGCAAAATACTGCCCTATGTTATGCTAAACCTACAAGAAACTACCCTGTGAAATTTTTATTGCGTCAAACTTCCTTGTGTTTTCAAAAACCCTGAAAAAAAGTTGAAAAACACCCAATTTGTAAAAAAATAGGTCATTTTGGATCGACATATTTCAAGAAACCATTTTGAAAATACTTCAACTTGGGCCCTACAACTTCATGTGATATAATTTTAAAATTATTTCTTGAAATATGTCGATCCAAAACGACCTATTTTTTACAAATCGGGTGTTTTTTGCTGGGTTTTTGAAAACACAAGGAAGTTTGTGGCAATAAAAATTTCACAGGGTAGTTCTTGCAGGTTTAGCATAACATAGGGGAATATCTTGCATTTTCCCCAGGGTTCCATAAAAAATAAAATGAAAAAGAACACAGGTTGGTTTTGCATAGGTTTCCCAAAATACAGGTAGGTTTGATGCATTTTTCCCTATAAAATCTTTCAATTGAAATAGATTAAAATTGAGTTTCAATCTCATTAACCGCAAGTGAGATACACTCTCCGTCACTTTTGATGAAAATGGGATTTTGTGCAACTTTTTATAAAACACAAGGAATTCCTTGCAAGTGTTTGTAAAACATAAGGAATTCTATGCAAAAAAATATCAGAAAGGGGTTTTGCGCAGGTTTCCCAAATAAATTTGGTGCATTTTTCCCAAATTTCATTTGTAATTGCTCAATTTTAGTGATCCACAAAATCTGGAAGATTGATATGATTTCCACATGGGAAAACAAAATTAGAGGATCCATCAACAATTCTTTAGAACTTAGATCGTGCAACCAGCGTTCAATTTTTAATTAGAAAACTAGTTGTTGCAACAGTACTCTAGATGTTTGCTCTTGTCAGACCTAATTAATTAATTTATTTGCAGAATTGCAAAGTTTAGTACCATAAGACTGGACCCTAGACACTTTTGGACCCGTATTTTATAAATTTGCACTTTTGATTCTAATTTATTAAATTATATTGCACTTTTGATACCCCACTTAGAAAATGCTCTTTGGTCCATTTAATTGTCTCAATGTTTGCACTTTTTGGTCCCAAATTCAATGGAATGAGATTATGAGACCAAATCAAAGAGTTAATGGCAGTGTACCTCCTGTGATATTCATAATATTCAATTTGCTTCCCTTTGATTTGAAAAAGAGCAATTTACCCCCTATAATCTTATAAAAGTTTTACACTGCCTCCCTGATATAATTATATATGACAGTTTACTCCCATGTGTTATGATAAATGTGTCAATTTAATCCCCCCCCCCCCTCCCCCCCCATGTTATAAAAATATTTTTCATGCACACTATCAATTTCGACAAGTGAGTTACACTCCGGCTGAGGAGGTAAATTTCATTGGGTAAATTGGCATTAACTCCCAAATGAAAAGTACAAAATATTTGAAAAATTAGGACCAAAAGTACAATTTTATAAAATACGGGACTAAAAGTGTTGATAGTCTAATCCGACTAAAAAAACAATCTCCCCTTAATTTATCTTTTAATTCAAAGTAGGAGATGTCATTGAAATGAATCTTGAATCAGCATATCTAACTAAAAATGGTTAACTTTGTGGCTGGTTACTTGTATAAGGAAATTGTCAAGATGAGGGTACACTATTTTTTTTTTTTTTGGTTCTCTAGATTCTAGATACTTTGATTTTATATCAATACTAAACAAATTATCATCAATATATATTCAAATTGCAACACTGAAATTATGTTCTTGAAAAATCAGATTGCAGAGTGATAATTTCACCAACAAAATATATATAAAGTAAAAACAGTTTCTCTTTGCAACAGTAAGATTGTCCCTTAATCAAAATCACAACAGTTCCTTAAAAAAAAAATGTAGAAGATTTAGATGCTATATAAATAGCAATTTGTATACATAGTCAGTTCATAATATAGGCATATAGGATCTGATTCCAAATATCGGGCACTCCTGGAAGACACCAGTGAATACAATCCGAATTTCTTTGAGGTGCATCTAATTGCTGCTCTTTAGTTTGAGGCATTGTAGAATTCTTGTATACAGATGAATGTGCATCTTTCCTGTACGCCGATAAATTTGTTATGTTAATATATTCTACCTTTACGCCTTTTGTTTCGAGCTCGTGAATTGCAGTCTCTACTATCTCCATCATTTCCCGATTTATTAAACCTCCCAACTTCTCCTGGCTCAGAATTGGCTCGGTTTCACCATAACAATTTCGACCTCCGGTCAACCCCCATTCTTCTCCCCTGCAATATTTTGTATTTGAACCATGAAATAGTTAAGCAAAATGATCAAATGCGAAGCAAAAACATATACTAGTATGTTTTAGTCCCTCATGACTGGACCTTCAACACTTTTGATTCCGTACTAATAAAGATTGCACTTTTGGTCCCATATTTCTGGAGCAAAAGTAGATAAAGTCTATCCTATGGGACAAAATTGCAACTTAATAAAGTTCGGGATTACAAAGGGTGAACTAAAATTGCAATTATCCGTACTATATACACTGAGCTTACACTATGTGATATGGCGACATGCTCATGAAGAACAACTTTGTTTTCGTTCGGTTAATGTTAATGTCTAACCAATTTGACCATGTCTTTAGAGCAACTTCATAGGCACGCTGCCTCGTTTTTCCTTCTAAGTAAGTTGTATTAGGACTTCCAAATGCTCCCCACCTGACAGTAATTTGATTCAGCATCACATATAGTATAAGTTAATTTGTTAGTTAATTTCTAGCTATAATATACTTACAAGGGTGTAACTTTGGGCTTCATCCACCATGTAAAAGAATCAAAGATGAGTATGTCTGCATCAGTCCAATACCTAGCGTTCTTTTCAATTTCTTCAATTTTGACGATGTATTCTTGCTCCGGAATGTTTTTAGGATCATCACAGTTAGATTCAACCAAGAACGGTGACCAATAGAAGTGAAGTGTGGCGTTGTAGTCCTTCATTTCATTTTTAAAGTAAAATCTTTAGGCATAAAAAATTATCGAAATGAAATGAAAGATTGATCAACGATAGTATATAGTACGATAACTCTACTTAAAGCTAATCATGCCATATGTGTTTGAATATATGGAAGGAAAACAGAAAACTCGTCTGCATAATAACTTCAAGGTGTGCTGCAAACGTCATTTCTTAAAACTTATTTTGTCGCCATCACTTGGCATGAAAGAGACATTGCGAATAGTAATGAAACTCTTATGTTAGATGACTTGGACATTCAATATGCAGTAAAAGATTAAAATCAAAGGACACTTACAAATAAATGACATTATCAAATGTGGGACAAAAACCATATTTTTGTGAAATTTTGCTAGAGTTAAGTTGCATTCTTCTTAAACATACTTTAAGATAGCATGAAAATAGTAACTATTGGGAATGACATAAGATAATCAATCGTCTTACAGTTGCCTGAAAGATGCCGTAGTTGTCTTTCCATGTCAACGTTCTAGATGAGGGAGGGATCGAGGAGTCAAGCAGACAGGTAATTGAAGCCCATTGACTTTGGTTTATTGAATCCCCAACAAAGTAAAGCTTCTTGCCCCTTAGTTTCTCCAAGAATGCCGTAGCATTAAACCATGGGAGATCGCAATCGTGAGGTTGCCATCGCCAATTCTGATACTTGAAGTCCTTTCTCCCTATGTTCTTACAAGCAATGTAATCTGGTATGAAAGAACATTGTTGCTCCTTGTACAAAGGGTACGAAACATTGTCGTAAATCCATTTTCCTGAGAAAAAATCGCACTTCTGATCATTGCGCACTAATCCCTGCTGCTGCTGCTCTTCAAAGATGCGGCCACTATTTCGTGTCAGATAAAATGTAGCAATGAATAAGAGCATAAGGAAGACACCTGCAAAGGAAATATGGTTACTAAATCGAACTTTACATTTTCCATCAAGAACTGATTCGAATGCATTCGCCATTGATTGTTTTGGTATTTCTTAAATCCTCTGTTTATGATATACTTATATTACTATATTTTACAAATACTAAATAACATTAAAGCATAACATTAATTACATGTCTAATTAAACCTAGGACAACTAATTAATGAGTTCTTGGTTTCCACAGCTGCACAACAATATATATTTAAACAACATCTTGAACAAGTCAATGGTTTAAAAGCAGTAGTGATATGCACAAATTGTTTATTGATATCTTTGCCTTGATTTTTGTTGAATTTTCTATTTAAGCATTTAGTAATATAAGTAGACTTAATTTAAGAAAATAGAGATATGATCCTGCATTGAAATGGAGAATCTTAAATGTGGCAGGTGATTAGTGATTAAGTTGCCTCCAATTACTTTTTGTGTCATATTATCATGGAATTAATAGAACACCCTTTGTTTGTGTTTGTTTTAATTAGAAAATACGTACACTTTTCTCCTACATCAATTGACAAATACTCCATTGAGTTCCAAGAAATGTAGCTCACCGGTCCTTCAATATGTTAAAATAGAGTGAAGTTAAAAATACACCCTATTAGAAAAAAACAAAAACAAAAAAAAAATACTCTTTTAGGCCGGATTACATATTTCGCAGTAAAAATGATAATTACACCCTCCACTAAAAAATGCGAAAACACCCCTATTAATCTAAATTATTATCAATAGTCCATCTGTTAACTTTGAAAACTTGAAGTAAAACAACTGATAATAACCTCCATTTTGACTTACTAAGGAATTTCAGATGAGTTTTTTTGCCAATAAAAAAAAATACAGAGAGTTTTTGCTAATAAAAGTAACACAGATGAATTTTGTCATTTAGACAAAGTACATGGTGTATTCTTGCATATAGATCGTTAAAATATTTTAATGAAATGTGCATATATTTTATCTATAAGTATTAAATATATTATCTCATTTCAATATATTACGTTGAGTAAAGATAATAGACAAAATTATTACTCTATACGAAGTAAAACAACTGATAATTTAATTCTTTTAGGAGTACAAAAATAAAATTGGTATAATTTTAAAAATATTCTTGTAGCTATATCGAACACACATTTAGTCCTCTAAGAGCATCTCCAGCAGTCACCTTTTTAGCTCCTCCAATAGCTAAAAACACAAATATACATAACCAAATCAATTTTTTTTTCCTCCAACAATGTCTTGTATTTATACAAGACTATGTATAATACAAGTCTGGACTTGTATATATGGATGCCCATGTATATTTATACAGGACATCCATGTCAGCAAATTTATGTCTCAACTATAGTTTATTAAATTGATTTGAGTTAAATTCAATGGTTTGAGTTAGTTTTTTATTTGAATTAAATAGTTTATTAAATCGTTATTTAAAGCCATTTATTTCAATTTTTTTAATTTATTATATTTAAATAAAAAATATTAAAATATATATATTTATCACTTATATTTTACGTGTAAATGTAATACGATATTATTGATAATGTCATTTATAATTTAATATTCAAAAAAGAATAAAATATAATAATTCTGAAAATTTTAGATGATGACTGCTGGATTGAATAGCTAAAACTGAGTAGCTAAAACACTGTTCACCATGTATAATTTAATATAGATGACCACTTATAGATGATACTGCTGGAGATGCTCTAACTTTCACCCAAATTCAAGTTTAGTCTTATGCATAATAAATTTCGTCATCCGGCTTTCAATAAGTTTCAATCAACTTTTAATAAGTTTTAATTAATTTTTGTTCTTCAATTACAAACTTTTTCTCCATTAATAGGATCAAATTTGTAATTGCAAGACGACAATTGAAACATATTGAAAGCTAGAGGATGAAATTTGTTATGCATAATAAGACTAAAATTAAAATTAAGTGAAAGTTAAAAGACTAAATGTGTGTTCAATATAGTTATAGGATTATTTTTAAGAAATTTCCAAAGTTACAGTATCATTTTTAAAATTTTACCAATAAAATTTTCTTTTGCTCTTAAAAAGCATGAAATTTGAATTATCAAAAAAAAAAAAGCATGAAATTTAATGCAGTAGAGGGCATGACTCGCATGAATGAATTTTGTCTTATCCCAATTATCTCTCTCTCTCTTTCTCCATCTTTATCTCGCTTATCTCTCTCAATTGTCATCGGCTTTTCTCAATGAATTTAGTCTTTTCCCAATTCTCTCTCTATATATATATATCTCGCTTTTCGCTCCCAATTATCAAGCCATTCTCTTGATCGGACGACCCTCCTTTTTTTGTCTCAGTTCGTTCCTGAAACGACGTCACTAATTCCCAATTCGTTTGCACTAAATCAAACTATTCAATTTGGGTCAAGTTACCTGATATGTCTGATTAACAATAGAATTTCATTACCTTGAAATTCATTATGATGTGAAGGTGGACAAATTACAATGTATTCTCAACTAAACTGAATTAAAAAAAAAAATTACAAACAAGTAAAGCTTAATTAATTTGTCAAGAATTCAAAATGTAAAGGTAAATGATCTGATTCCAAATGTCAGGCACTCCTGGAAGACACCAATGTAAGCAATCCGAATAGCTCTTTGGGTCCTTTAATTGTTCTTCAGTTATAGGTTGATCATGTTTCCGGTAAATTGATGGATGACCATCTTTTCTGTAATCCGACAATTGTGTTATATTTAGATATTGCACTTTTAGTCCTCTACTTTCCAATTTTCGTATCGTTGATTCTGCTACGTGCATCATCCCGCGATCTGCGTCAGCTCCCCAGTACTCCTTTTTCAAGATTGGCTCAGTTTCATTGTAGCAGTGTTGCTCCACGCTGTAATTCTCACCCCTGCAGTGCTAACCAATAAAAAAATCAATGAATATGGCAGAAAATAAGCATGAAAACACAATTAATTAATTAATTAATTATCTAGCGTACCAATAATGATAAGGCGAAAGGCTCATGAAGAAAAGCTTAGTTCTTGTTCTATTAATATTAATTTCCAACCAATCCGACCAAGTGTTTAGGGCCATTTCATAGCGACGATGTCTCATCTTGACTCTTTTGTAAATTGCATCAGAGCTTCCAAATGATCCCCACCTGATCGATGCATATTTATATATGTATTACTATTAGCAAGTGGATTACTTAAAAGTTAAAAAGCAATAATTAAAGTGAACTTACAAGAGTGTCATTGTAGGATCTGTCCACCAAACAAAAGAATCGAAGATGAGTATATCCGCATCATTCCATTGCCTGGCATGCTTTTCAATTGAATGAATTCTAACTGTACGGTCACGCTCCCGATGTAGTATTGGATCATCGTTATTGGATTCAACCAAGAACGGCGACCAATAGAACCCAATTGTAGCATTGTACTCCTTCATTATCATGTTACACAAGAAAAAAAAATCATAAATGGATTTATGAAGTTTTGACAGATCAAAAAATGAATTGATCAGAACACAAATAGTACAATTAATACCATGGCCCGAAAGTAAAAGAAGTTGCCATTTCTGATAATTGATTTGGATGATGAAGCGATTGATGATTCAATTAAGCAAAGCAGTGAAACCCATTGGCTTCTATTCAACGAATCTCCAACAAACACAAGCTTCTTCCCCCTTATTTTCTCCAGAAATGCAGTGCCATTGAACCTTCAAACACGCAGAAAAGTTATTACATTTAACTGATCAATTTTAAACTCTTACCTAAAACTTCGCGCCAAGTAGAATTGTGTGTGTGTGTGTGTGTGTGTGTATGTAATTAGGAATTAAGTGTAGAAAGAACGAACCTTGGAAGGTCACAATCACGAGGCTGCCACCGCCATTTTTGATACTTTAAGTCCTTTCTTCCGTACTTTTCACAAGCATACTCATCGGACATGAAAGAGCATTGTGTGTCATTGTATTGAGGATGTGATTTATCATCGTACACCCATTTTCCTGAAAACAAATTGCAACTTGGAGTTGAATTTTTACGCGGAGTTTGATTTTCCTCGAATGTAATAGTCTTGATTAATGTTGAACCCTGCCTATTGTAAATTGTGAGATAACAAGCTGTTATGACCAAGCCTATGAGGCAGAAGCATTCCAAGTACTGAGATTTGAATTTGATTTTCCTCGCAGAGGCAGAGGAGACCATATTCTTAATTTCATTCACTTATTACTTCTTTTGGTTAATTGTAGTAATAATAAATGATTGTTTGTGTGTTCATGTTAATTGGATTACTTTATTCAGGAAATTAAGCTGTACTTTGTCATATATCACATGTTTGTTCAACCATAAGTTATGTAAGAGTACTTTAATAATTCATTCATCCACCAAATATTCATCTAAGATATGATTCCAGAGGGAAGAATCAAAATAAGTGGATCCATAAAAAAAAAAAAAAAAACTGAACTTGAGTCGTCGTGTAAGGTACTCGCATTATAATTAATCCTTTTTTTTTTCAAAAGTTTTAGGTTTGGAGTTAATCATTTGCGAGACGAGTCAAATACGTTATAACGTAAGCAGAATATTAAAGTAGACATGCAACTGTTGCAACACTCTATACGTGGGAAAATTCTTGTTCAAGCCTGGTTTGGCCAAACTCATCCAACCACCAAGCAAGTGTATTGCACTTGCTTTGTGATTGGTCACTCTCCTGGGAGTTACATCCAATCCCAAAGCAAGTGTATTGCACTTGCCATGTAATTACTTTGGGTTCGGCCAAACTCGGTCTAGGTAAGAATCAAATCGGAAAATTCTTGCATAGACCTGGTCTATGAGCTTTTCATAGACCTTGTGATTGTAAATGCACCACATCATACATTGTGAGAGCATGACATCATCAAAATGTATTATGTGGTGCTTTTACAATTTCAAGGTCTACCACTAAACTCTTAGACCTGGTCTATGTAAGAATTTTCCCTACAAATCCTCATGTCTCATGTCATGTTTAATTTATTAATCTTTTCTATCAAGTAGGAGTTGAGATGTATTCTTCGTTATTTACAACACGCACTATATAAATATTTGAATTTGAAACTTACTAGACAACATAATTTTGGGTTCTTTTGTTGGTTACTCTCCATAAAACACTTACTCCATTTTTTTAAATTCTATTTCCTTTTTGAGATTTCTGATCAATTCATAACTTCATTTTTTTAAATGAAATTATTTTTCTTAAAAATACTACCCTATCAATACATGTCATCGTTTTTACAACACATTCAAGCTTAATATCTCAATCAACATAATTCATTAATTCTAGAGTTTAATTAGAAGCAAAACACCCACCCACTCCAAGCAGTTAAGGAATTTAGGAAAAAAGTGATTTATTGTTTGAAATTTGAGACCCAAATAAATTATTACCAAATTATTAAAAGATAAAGTATGGTATGGTAATATTATAAAAATTTATTATCTAAACCCTAAAGTTATATTTAAAAAAATAGTAGTACATGTCTGATTTTTAGGGGTTTTGGGATAAATAATAAAACCCTTCAAATTTTATTATTTTCCTAAAAACATACTCGTTATTCCAAGTTTCCAACTTTATTCCTCCCCTCCCCCGCCCCCGAATCTCAGCCGCCGACCTCATCTGTTCTTATGATCACCGCCGCCGTCCTGCTCACCACCAATCCCAGCCCAATTACATTTCAGAACATTACCTTCCGCCACCAACTGCTTCAACCCCCATCCCGCCGTCGCACGCCCGGTGAAAACGACAGCTGGTTGAGCAGAATATGCGTTAGGTTACCTGCATTTATATATATGGGGCACTTTTCTTAAGCCCTCTTTTGGCAGGCACATTTTAGCTCAATCTAAATGGGGAAAAAATAAATCTGAGACGAATTGAAAATTAAAGAGATGAGTCATTTGGGGTGAGAGATAGTTATGGTTGGCACATCTGGAGGTTTATTTAATATTTTAGGCTCAGATTATGCCATTGTCTTCGGACAGCATAGCAAAGTCTGCTACTACATAATAATAATATTACCTCCCATTGAATAATTTAATGTTCAAAATCCCTGCTTTAACTACAAAGCATATTGCCATGATCACCATTTAACAAGATTAGAAAATGGCAAGCACATTCGAATCAATTGTTGGAAAACGAAACGTAGGGTCCAGTTTTAGGTCTCTTTTGTGCTTCCTCTTTGTTACAATTGTCATTGCTTCTCATTTTCTTACAGGAAACCACAGACAAAATCAAAATCATACAACAAGACAGCAGAGAGTGAGAAATGATCAAGAACATAATAAATGCAATTTGTTCTCAGGCAAATGGGTTTACGATAATGAATCGTACCCTTTGTACAAGGAACAACAGTGTTCTTTCATGCCCGGTGACTTGACTTGTGAGCAGAATGGCAGAAAGGATTTAAATTATCAGTTCTGGCGATGGCAGCCGCACGATTGTGATCTCCCAAGGTTTTTTCTAACATCACTGAAAAACTAAACATTTTATACATTTGTAGTGTGAGATTTTCACTTAATGGCCTAATTGATTTTGTTATATATGATGAAGGTTTAATGCCACTGCGTTCATGGAGCATATAAGGAGGAAGAGACTTGTATTTGTGGGTGATTCATTGAATCGGAACCAATGGATGTCAATGCTTTGTCTGCTTGAGTCGGCTATCCCCCCCTCATCTAGATTATTAATACAGCAACAACAAAACATAATTCCTGTCCCTGTAAGTCTTTTTTTTTCTTCTTGTTTTTCTATACAGGGATTTGTTTTTGAATAATTTCTTCTCTTATTCTTTCTGTTTTTTGAATGTTTTAGGAATACAATGCGACAATTGAATTTTATTGGTCACCTATGCTGGTCGAGACTAACTGTGACGATCCTGTGCACCACAACTCGCAAAATCGTACGGTGAGAATATCAGCAATCGAAAAGCATGCTATGCACTGGACTAGTGCTGATATACTCGTCTTTAATTCTTACGCTTGGTGGACAGTTGATAAGCCAATTACACTATTGTAAGTCCATCTTATGAGATAATAATATAAACAGAAGTTTATACTTTATATTCATAATTAATCAGAGGATGATGCAGGTATTAAATTATTTTCAATTTTTTGTAGGTGGGGATCATTTGGAAGCTTAGATGCAATTTACAAGAATGTAACTACATGGCTCCGTCCCTTTGAAATGGCTATGGAGACATGGTCAAATTGGTTGGAAATCAATCTCAATCGAGACAAGACAAAGTCATTCTTCATGAGCATGTCTCCTCTTCACTACAAGTATATTCACTTTTTATTCAGTTTGCCTGCAAAAAAGAAGGCCATGATTTTCAATTCTAATTGTGTGTACACTGCAGTGCAGAAGAATGGGGATTAGGAAACTGGCAAAACTGTTATAGTGAAACCGAGCCAATCCCAAAGGAGGAAGAGGATTTGGGTAGTTTAATAAATCGAGAAATGATGGAAATAGCAGAATCGGCAATTTACGAGCTAGATAAAAGGGGTGTGAAAGTGCATTATATCAACATAACACATTTGTCAGCCTATAGGAAAGAAGCTCATCCATCTATTTACAAAAAACTTCCTGTTCCTCCCAGTAAAGAACAATTAGCAAATCCCACAAGCTATTCGGATTGTTTTCATTGGTGTCTTCCAGGAGTTCCCGACGTTTGGAACCAGATGCTCTATGACTACATCATGAATTCTTGATTTGCATAAGCACGCCTTCCTTTTATTTATTTGTTTTTATTGATTTTCTTTAGTCTTTTTTAGTTATGATTCTTGATCAACTTTTTTTGCATCTAAATGTTGGTACCCTTTTGCAAATGTTGGAACTCAAGAAAGTAGGCAGAAATTTAGTTTTATGTTAAAAGATATCTTACTTGTTTAGTTAAATGCTTTTTAGACAGAAATTTGTATTTTTAGTCCCACGGGAGTGGACCCTCATCACTTTTGATATTACGCTTTACAATATTACATTTTTTGCCCCAATTTATTTTGCATTTTTGGTCCTATCGTCTTATTTGGGACAAAAAAAGTGCAAAACTGAGACAATCATATAATAAGACCAAAAGTAGACTATTCAAATCAGACAAAAAGTGCAAAAATTAAAAAATTGGGACCAAAGTGCAATTATGTAAAGTGCATAACCAAAACTACAATTATGTAATGTACGGAACAAAAGTGTTGAGGATCCAATCTTGTGGGACTAAAAGTGCCATTTTGTTGCTTTTTAGATATTGACTTGGATTATTTTCTTCTGATATTTGCATTTCCCTTCTCTATTGGAGTAGTTGAGACTTGAGATTTTAGAAGAAGGCAGTATAACTACATTAATATGGTCCTGATATAACAAACAATAGTAGTATATGTTAACAAAGTATGGAATCTTAATTATACCAAATAATCATCTAACTACCATGTGAGGCAAGTGGGAAAGCTCAAAGATTAAGTAGATCTGTTCTTGATCCTCAATATATTAATTTGATATGCACAGAAAGCTCTAAAATCTGATGCCCTATGCCAGAAAATGCGCATCAAACTGACAGAATAATAATAGAAAAATGGTTATTGATTCTTGAAACATCGGAAAGTATTTAATTACTTTAAAAAAATCAAGAAATGGCTTCATCCCATCATTTGATCCAGACCCGCCCTTAATTTAGTGTGTTTGGTTAGGGAAATTCTACCAATTAGCTTATTAATAATACATGTCATATTTTCTCTGTCGTTTCTTTATTTTTTCCACTGCCTATTAATCAGCTACTCACATTTGTTTATTCATAAAGAGTTTGCTTAGGTTGACTTGTATTGGTGTATAGTTGGTTTACACAACTACTATTTTTGGCTTCATTTCAAGTAGTTGATAGTAATGTTTGAACCAGTAATGGAGATGTTTTGATTGTTTAACAAATAATTTGACTTTCTTACACAATTACTGGTTCATCCACCATGTGAGATTAGGAATAGAAACAATATCTTATTGCATTCTCAATAAATCTTCGATACGTGTGAATCACAAAGTCATTGACCGAAAATATAGCAACAAAATGATTCTTGGAATTAGATTCAAGTTCCATTACATTGCAGGTTTCTTCTTCATAGCTTTAGTCACTACTGCTCTTTATCTAACAGGTGACAATGGTCGAATCATAAAACAACAGAACATACAAAAGGAACATAAGAAAGAGCAAACTCTTGAAGAGAGAACTGCACAAAATGGTCCTATTCAAGGCTGTGATTTGTTTTCAGGCAGATGGGTTTTTGATAACATAACCTACCCTTTATATGAAGAGGGACAGTGTTCTTTCATGCTACGCGATTATGCTTGTGAGAAGTACGGGAGAAAGGACTTCAAATATCAGAATTGGAGATGGCAGCCTCATGGATGTGAACTTCCAAGGTTCTTTACTTTTTAACCTTTGAATTAATCATGTATACATACGAGGGTAAATTGAATATATTGTTCTGCCTGGACCCTTAGCTTTTCTCGTCCCACACTTCATAAAGTTCCACAATTGGTTCCATTATAGGATTGAAAGTGCAAAATATCTTAAGAAATTACCAGAAGTGCATCTTTGTAAAGTGCGGGACCAAAAATGTAACCAAGTGTGCAATATTGTAAAGTATGAGACCAAAAGTGCTGATGGTTCAATCTGTTGGGACTAAAATTTAATTTTGCCTATTTTGAAAAATGACTGATAAATTGTGTTTTTGCCAATAGGTTCAATGCAACTGCATTACTGGAGAAAATAAGGGGGAAGAAGCTTGTATTTGTAGGGGATTCTTTAAATAAAAATCAATGGACTTCAATGCTTTGTCTAATTGAGTCTTCCATTTCTCCTTATACATCTAAATCAGTGACACAGAATGGCAATTTGTTTACCTTTCAGGCAACTGTAAGACAATTGTGTTTGTTTCTTTCTGATTCAGTAAATTCAAGTAAAAATGTCTGAGATTCTCCTTTTGTTTTTTTGGTTTACTTAAATGAAGGAATACAATGCGACAATTGGATTCTATTGGTCTCCATTGCTGGTGGAGTCTAATTGCGATGATCCGGAGACTCATCGGGTGAGAGACCGTATATTTAGTGTCACGTCTATCGAAAAGCATGCCATACACTGGAATGATGCAGATATACTCGTTTTCGATTCCTTTATGTGGTGGCTAGAACCAACCATGAGAATCTTGTAAGTACGATACATTAGTCCTTTTTTGTTCTTTCTCACTTTCTTTATTTTTGCCAAATAATAATGCTGAATTATATGTTTTAATTTAGGTGGGGATCAATTGGAAGTCCTGATGGAATCTACAAAAGAGTCGAGATGAGGCTACGTCGCTTTGAAATGGCTTTAAACACTTGGTCGAACTGGTTGGAAATCAATATCAACCGAACAAAAACAAAGTTGTTTTTCATGAGCCTTTCGCCTTATCATTTTTACGCTGAGAGTTGGGACGAGAAAAAGAACTGTTACAATGAAACCGAGCCAGTTTTCAAGGAGGATTATTGGGGGATCTCAACCGAACGTGATATGATGCACGTTGCAGAATCGGCTTTAGAAAAACTTGAAACGAGAGGGATAAAATTTCAATATTTGAATATAACACATTTATCTGATTACAGAAAAGATGCTCATCCGTCTATTTATAGAAGATTCCAAGAGCCTCCAAGTGAAGTACAATTGAAAGATCCTACGAGTTATTCGGATTGTGTTCATTGGTGTCTTCCGGGAGTGCCTGATATTTGGAATCAAATCCTTTATTCTTACGTTATGAACTCCTGATGAATGTACAAAAAAAAAATCCCAGTTTTTTTTGAGTCATTATATCCTTAAATTTTAGGGTGAAAAGTTGATAAGTCAGAGATAATAGTTCTATACAGTTAACCATTTTTCTTCAATTTTTGGTCAGTTCCATTGATTGCAAATCATGTTGCAATTCGATCCATTAGTACTTTCACATCAATTTTATGTAATCTGATATGCATTGTTTGTTCTGATGTGCTACTAGAAGGAAACATATTCCACATTGGCTGCTGGATTTGATATCTTGGAACTGTTGTAAGAATTTAAAAATGGTTGGGCATGTGACATTTTCTCCAATCTAGGTAGGTAGTTACATATTGAGGTGGAAGAGCATGTCTGCATGTGCCATTTTCTCCAATCTAAGTAATTAAATACATTTTCAAGTAAAAGAGCTCATAGCTTTATAAACCTACATCAATATTTCGTACTATTAAGGTGCGATAAAAGTCTCACACCGATCCAAACTTACTTAATCTTAATCAAAGGCTATGCCATTATTATTTTAGATAAACATACTTAAAATGTGAATGATCAATATAAGCTCAATAAAGTATTTATTCATACCGCAAAGTTAGGATGCTATTTATTAATATACTCTTATCAGATGGAATGAGTTCTAACTTCTAACAGTTCGAAAAAAAGTTCAAATTCATAAGATGTTTTAATATTTTTTTATAAATTGAGTTATCTGGGTCAGTTTCTGCGTATCTGGATCAATTTTTAATAATAGACTAAATTCTTCTTAACCATTAAGTCAGTCTATTAGGACTGAATACCAAATTAACATTAAAGATCATTAAAAATAAAGTAAAAAATCAATTTAAAAAAAAAAACACTACATATCAGGAATTCACGATGTACGAATAGAGCATCTGGTTCCACACGTCGGGCACTCCTGGAAGACACCAATGCAAGCAATCCGAATAGGTAGGGGGATTTGCTAATTTTTCTTTAGTTGGAGTCACTGGAAACTTTTTGTAAATAGAGGGATGTGCATCTTTCCTATAAGTCGACAAATGTGTTATATTGATATACTGCACCTTCACACCTCTTTTATCTAACTCGTAAATTGCCGATTCTACTATCTCCATCATTTCTCGATTTATTAAAGTTCCCCAACGCCTTTCCTCCATAAATTGCTCGGTTTCACCATAGCAGTTTTGACCTTTTTCAAATCCCCATTCTTCCCCTCTGCAATGCACCAAATAGTCTAGTTTATGAGACGATAATATTTAAGTTACATGCATATCAGTCAAACTGAATAAAAAGAGAAATACGTACCTTGTGTGATCAGGAGACATGCTCATGAAGAACAGCTTTGTCTTGTCTCGATTAAGGTTGTATTCCAACCAGTTTGACCATGTTTGCAAAGCCATTTCATAGGGACGAACCCCGGTTGATGCATTTTGGTAAATTGCATCTAAGCTGTCAAATGATCCCCACCTGAAAGTTTGTAATATAGTGAATTAATTGCTACTTAATTTAGTACATGATTATGAATAAAAACTTTGTTATTATTTTTTTCTCAAAATGAGGTCTTACAAGAGTGTCATTGTCTTATTCACCATCCACCAAGCGTAAGAATCAAAGACGAGTATATCAGCATCAGTCCAGTGTTTAGCATGCTTTTCGATTGCTGATATTCTCACTGTTCGGTTTTGTGGGTTGTAATGCGATGGATTGTCACAGTTAGTCTCAACCAGCATAGGTGACCAATAGAATTCAAATGTAGTGTTGTATTCCTTTGTTTAAGAAAAAAAAATGTTAAAATGAGAGATAAAGCCTCTAGAGCAAATTGAACAGGGTAGATGAGATTGAAACTAACATTACTTCAATGTCACTATGAAAATGAAATGAGACCAAATAAATTACTAACATAAGCAATATGGAAATGAAAAAGCTTCATTAGGATTGTGGGATTCGGAGAGCTAAATATTTCAAATCCATAATAACAAATCTGTAAAACTTGTTTGAATCACGAGTCATTTTGGTGTTGTCTGGATTTCAAATCACTGCGTATTCATATTGTACCATACTTTAAACCAAAAAAAGATGAATTCGAAATCCACCCCAATATTGGAGTAATTTGAAGTACCTTCTCTATAACATTTTTCCAAATCCAAATCCATCAACACAAATGAAGCCTAAAAGAAATCCTAAGTTGACATTTTGAACAAATAGACTAGAACATAAATATATTTATGGATTATCTAGGCAGCCTATTTCCGAATGATGAAATAACAACAAAGTAGTGACTTACAGGGATAGGAATTGTGTATTCGTAATATTTTATCAATAATTTAGATGATGGAGGGATGGCAGGCTCAAGCAGACACATCATTGACAACCATTGATTCCGATTCAAAGAATCACCCACAAATACAACCCTCTTACCCCTTACCTTCTCCAAGAATGCAGTGACATTAAACCTTCATATTTATAACAAAATCAATTAATTAAAACTGAAAACCAAATAATAATAATATATCCAAAAACTAGTTTTTCAGAACCTTGGTAGATCACAATGGTGCGGTTGCCATCGCCAAAACTGATACTTAAGGTCCTTTCTACCATTCTGCTCACAAGTCAAGTCATCAGGCATGAAAGAACATTCTTGTTCCTTGTACAAAGGGTATGATTCATTATCATAAACCCATTTGCCCGAAAACAAATTGCAACTATTCTTACTTGATGTTGTATGTTCTTCTTCATTTGTCTCTCTCTGATTTTGTCTGTGGTTTTCTGTACGAAAAAGAGCAGCAATGAATAAGGCCACAAGGAGGAAGCTCAAAAGGGAGATAAAATTGGACCTAATGTTCCGTTTCCCAAGAACTGATTCAAATTTGCTTGCCATTAGCTATATAGTGAGCATGAATTGTGCTCTGCAGTTTAATAGTATACTATAAAAATGAAAACTGAATAACACTTTTGCTAAATAATATTGAGTATTGAAGAAGAATACAGATCTAGGCATGCTTGCCAAGGCCTTGATTTCCTGGATTTATCTAACTTCTGATAACGACAAGAAATTTAGCAGTATAAAAATAATTCTTGTAAAATTATAAAATATTTGAAAGTTTTTACCACGCTATGAAGCAGCAGGGGCCCTCTCAGACTTTTGCTGTGAAATTAATTGGATAATCATCTGGGTTTAAAAATAATAATAAGCCTCCACCCAATTATAACTACTCCAAACATTTTACATTTTGACGATAATTGTGGTTGGGTGGAGAGGATTCATATTTTTTTTTTAAAGGACACCTTTGGTGCCAGAACTAATAGGGGCTTTAGCATGTAATTTTCTTACGAGGAATGCTGCGACGACGCCGTTTTAAGCAGTTGGTGGCTGCGGGTAGGGGTGGAAGAGCGGCTGAGGCCGGTGGCCGGTGAGGAACAGAGGGGAGGAAGCATAACAAATTTGACTTATGTTTTACATTCAAGTAATAATTAATGTTAGTAAAATCAAAATTTAGAAGAAAAAAAACAAGTAATTTAGTATATCAAAATTAATTGAATAAATTAGCTAATAAAGTATATATAGTGTGGTTCACATTGTCATATAGATCTATTTTTGGTGAAGCTTTTAAAGAAAAAGAAAGGGCCTGTTTGTTTGACGTTTGGGAAAGTAGTTTGGGAGAGTAGTGGAGGTTTGTGAAATAATCTCGATTTGCGTAATGTTGTTTGTTTGGGTTTTGAGAGAGTGGTTTGAGAAATAAAGTAGGTGTAGGTTTTTTTGGAAGAGTTGGGTTGTAGGTGTAAGATGTGTAAGACTTTATGTCAAATCATGTTTGTTATGTGAGATAAATTGTGTAAGAGATAGGTTACTTTATGTCAAATCAAAGTAGAGTTTGTATAGGTTTTGTTTAGAGATAAGAAAATTGTTGTTTGTTTGGCTTTTGAGAGAGTAGTTTGAGAAAATTAATGGATGAAAAATTTATTTCGAAAAATAGAAAATATGTTTGTTTGGCATTTCCCAAACATGAAAAAATTCTGGGAAAACGCCAAACAAACAGGCCCAAAGTCTTTCGGAAAATATTCATTGAACTTATTATCTGCCACAATAATTTATTCATTTTCCCAACAAATTAAGTTGCGAGCTAATTCAAATTTATTGAAATAATTTATCTTAATAGTTCAGAATTGATAGGAATAGGTACCAGAAGAACTGAATTTTTTTATCATCCACAAGAGCTGATAAGGCCATCGTGGGCTCAGGGGCGCGTGAGGGTCGTGCTGGGAGGGTAAAGTGATCTCCAGCGGCTCGGGCGTGCTTGGTAGCGGGGCGGGCGGGGAACAACTGAGAGAACAGGGCCGCGTGAGGATGGAGAAGAAAGAGGGGCGCTTGTTTTGCACTCCCCCCTCTTTAAGTCAGTGGTGCCACTTGACGTCACCTGATTGGTTCGATTTTTTTTTAATGAATGAATTGTTTTTAATAATAATAAAATGTAATAAAATTATTTTAATTGTTGTAATGTTTGTTAATATTAGAATAAAATTTGTAATATTCGTTTTAATTTGTTAAAATTATAATTAAATTAAAATATTATTATTATTTATTTTAATTACAATTCTAATTATTATGATTTAATTATAATAACATGAAAATATGGTTTTAATTGTTTCTTCTATTTAAAAAATAGTAATCAAATTTTGTAAATAATTTGTTAGTATATTTGTTAATATTAGAATGGTGAGAATGGGAAATAAATTAAATTGGAAGAAATTGAGGTTAGGAGCCCAACCATTGGAGATGACCAGCCAAAGCCCGGGCTGGCTCAGGGACTGCCCCGAAGACTAGCCTGACAAAACCATTGGAGATGGCCTAACTTCTTTGAACGATGTCCAAATCTCTTTAAGCCTTTAGAATTACGTACCTTTAGGCTTTGTAAATTGTAGCCCAAGTATTTTTGTTTTATTGCCAAATTCACATTCCATCATCCTCTTTACAATAGCAAATTAAACCATTTTTGGATATAAAGTTTAATTTATGATCATAAAGAGCAAGAAGAAGAAAAAGAAACACTTGCAAAATCTATGAACCGATCTGCTTACTTTCTTTTTTAATAAATAACACTTGCAAAAGCTTACACCATTATTCCCTATCAAGGCCACCAAATTTTAGATGCAACCAAACTAATCAAAAAAAAAAAAAAAAGAATTGCATATCAAGTATTCATTATGTAGGCATAGAGGATCTGGTTCCAAACATCAGGCACTCCCGGAAGACACCAATGTATACAATCCGAATAGCCCGCGGGATTTTGTAATTGCTCTTTACTTGGAGGCACTTGAAACGTTCTGTAAATTGTCGGATGAGCTTCTTTCCTATAAGCTGACAAATATGTTATGTTCAAATACTGCACTTTCACACCTCTTGTTCCTAGCTTATCAATTGCCGATTCTACTATCTCCATCATTTCTCGATCTATTAATTTTCCCCAATTCTTTTCCTTCTTCAGAATTGGATTTGTTTCACCATAGCAATTTTGACCATATTCCGCTCCCCATTCTTCTCCCCTGCATTGCAACAAATTATAGTCTTAATTGAGTTTATATGATACTATATTATTTATTCATCTTGTTAAATTAATAAATAAAAAGTGAGCATACCTATAGTGATCAGAAGACATGCTCATGAAGAACAACTTCGTCTTGTCTCGATTAATGTTGATTTCTATCCAATTCGACCATGTTTGTATAGCCATTTCAAAGGGACGTAACCACATGGTTACGTTTTTGTAAATTGCGTCTAAGCTTCCAAATGACCCCCACCTGAAATTAATTTGATCATCTTGTGATTACGAATACATATTAAAATATTTGTATAAAGTGTGGGACCAAAAGTGACGAGGTGAAACAAATAAAAAAAATGCAATAATAAGACAGTACACTTACAAGAATGTGATTGTTTGATCCACCATCCACCAAGTGTAAGAATCAAAGACGAGTATATCTGCATCAGTCCATTGTTTAGCGTGCTTTTCAATTGATTCAATCCTCACCGTACGATTACGTGCATCTTGGCGCACAGGATTGTCACAATTAGACTCGACCAGCATCGGTGACCAATGGAATTCAATTGTCGCATTGTATTCCTTCATTGAACAAAATCAAAATTGCTAAAAAAATGAGCTAAGTCATGAACACTTAATTATTGACACCACTAGTTAATTAAAAATCCCAAAAAAATCGACTTACAGGGACAGGAATTTTTTGTTGTTGGTGCTTTATCAATAATTTAGATGGGGGAGGAATGACCGAGTCAAGCAGACACAAAATTGACGAATATTGGTTCCGATTCAACGAGTCGCCCACGAATACAAGTCTCTTGCCTCTTATTTTCTCCATGAATCTAGTGGCATTAAACCTTCATATATAAAACGAAATCAATTAGGCCATTAAGTGAAAATAAGAAAAAAAATAAAAATAAAATGTTTAGTTTTTCAGTGCTGTTAGAAAGAACCTTGGAAGATCACAATCGTGCGGTTGCCATCGCCAAAACTGATAATTTAAATCCTTTCTACCATTCTGCTCACAAGTCATGTCGTCTGGCAAAAAACATTGCTGCTCCTTGTATAAAGGGTATGATTCGTTATCATAAACCCATTTGCCCGAAAACAAATTGCAATTCCGATCCTTATTTGATATTGTGTGTTTGTTTTTCTTTGTGAATCTTTGCGTGTGGTCACGTGTAAGAAAAATAGCCGAAATGACTAAGGCCATAAAGAGGAAGCCCAAAAGAGAACTGAAATTGGACTGAACTTTTCCAAGAACAAATTTGCTTGCCATTTGGAGTAATTAATACTACTATATTTTAGTATTTTGCTAATGTTGTTGGGTATTTGAACAAGAAGTGACCCTTTTGAAAATCATGTTTTTCTCAAGAAAAATGATGTTTTTGTTCATATTTTTCTGTTTGGGAGGAATTTCTTGAGAAGAATACAGATCTAGTAGGCCTACCTGTTTAGTCAGTTAGGCCTTGATTTGCATCTACCTTCTAATAATGACAATGACAAGAAATTTGCTTTAATAATGTAATGAAGGTTGTTGAACATATGAAGTCATGCGAGGACGTTGAATTTTTTTAATTGAAGCAGGTGAGGTAATACTTTTATTTATTGTGACTTTCTTTTTTTGATAATTATTTAGTGTCAGACTTAGCTATGCTCTCCGAAGACAATGCATAATATATATGGCCTAATATTTTAATATTATTATTACTCTTTTAGTTACGGCAAGTTCACTAGCCCAGTTTCTTTTCTATTTTATTATTATTCTAAACAATACTAAAGAAGTAAGAAGTAAGAACTGGCATTCAAGAATATTAATTTGGCCTTGCATCCAAAAAAATATTATACTTCATCAAAATCTTATTTCAAGTACATTAATTAATACTCTTCTTTTTTTTTTTAAAGTTCATCAAATTCCATTGACTTTTTAAATACTCCGTATTAGTTCTTTTGCGTTGTTGCAATTTTCTGATGTTGAGCTTTTCAAAAAAAAATTAAAGGCCTTCAAAGTACTTAATCGGAGTATTTAATTTTTTTTAAATAAAAAATGCCCTAGTACAAAATCATATGTTGGGCACGTGCCAAAGATTTCACCGAAATTGGCTGGAAAGGACCACCATGAGAAACAAAGTCGGCTTGAGGAATGACATTGCGATTATTTTCATTTGAGAGACCAAATTATTACAAGGCCCGTACTTGAGGGACAATTTATGTGATTCAGCCCACAAATGTACATATGCATTATATAATTTATATTTATATATAAAACAAATGTGTATCTTGTCTTTAAAGTCATTTCATAGTTACAAGAAATTAGTACGACATGAATAAATAAGTTCGACCGCACCTACATTATTAGTAAAATATATATGTAACAGTATATTGTTTTTTGTAATAAGGAGAGTGAATTTTCTGGAAAAAGAAATGAAAAAATTGGGCTTTATGATGCAAGTACATTCAAGAGTTTAATTTGATGTCGGCCCAATCAAATACAAGTGTTGAAAACGAGTATGTCGGCCTCGGTCCAATGACGTGTCCAGTTGATTGGGCTCGATCCGATAACCGATATCTCGTTGGATCATAGAAATTGGATTCTACCAGCAACAGAGCACATTAAAATTGATTTTCGCGGTGTAGACTTGTAGTCATTCATTAACATACAATTTTTGACAAGTTTGTAATTGGTATAACCTTTTCTTCAATAATTTTCAAAGAATCTATTTTTTCTATTTTCAAACTGCGGACTTTTCTGACCTCTTTCAATAACTTAAGAAAAAAATTCATATTTTGATTATTGCCTAGTGAGCTAACCCATATCCAATTTTATTGCACTTATTTTGTCACAAAATAAGTGTATTTATACATTTGCACTTACCACATTTAACAAAAATTAAAAGTATAAAAAAATATAATAAATGTGTACACACTACAAGAAAACTTGTCGCTATTTACATTATTCAGTGACATTAATTTATATTTTTTCACAAATATATGTTTTTTTAAAATTATATATATATATATATATATATTATTCACAAACACAATATTAACAAAAAAATATGTTAGTGAAAGAAAATGTAACTAGTCGCTTTCATTGTTACTAAATATGTACTATGATAACAAAAAAAAATCATAATTAAATTGTTATGGCTATTTTACCATTTGTAAATACTGACAATATAGTTTATTATAAATGAATGTATCACTAATAAGAGTACTTATTAGTGACAATTCAAAACTACCTTTTGTAACTACTTTAATTGTCAAGTTGTAATTAATTATAACAAAATTTGATTTCTTGTTATTAAGTATGCACAAATAGTGACAAATTTTTTTGAGTAAAATTTTTGTCATGTAACAAACTATGGAAGTAAAAAAATATATATAAAAAAAGAAAGAAATAGGATGGAAGATCCTTATAATCTAGTCTAAAATCATAACAGATTCTAGATGTTGTATTAGAAAAAGTCATTACGTGAGCATTGTATCAAATTAAATTTTGAAAGTTGAAAGTTGAAAGAAATATAAAATGATCTCTTGGGAGGCAAGACTCAAAAGTTTTTACAAACTAGCTACTTCAAAATAAGTTGTTAAACTAATCAAACAAATAAAACTATAAAAAAAACTACAAAATATTAGTATTTTAAAGAAATAGACTTGATAGAAATCTTTTTCAAAATAAAAAAGAGAAAAGGAGGAGGAACAAAGAGTGGGATAGCGTGAAGGATTTGGACACTAGACAGGAAGGCACGAGACAATTAAAGACCGTTTCTGCCCACTTGCACTCCAACTTGCACCCCGTAAATAAATTAAACCGTCATATTCTTCTTAATTTCTTCCATCTATTCAAAAATCAAAACTTTTTCTTTTCTCTAGAAAAAATAAATACCAACTTGCATCATTGCATGCATATTCTATGGTAATCAGATAGAAAAAGCAAAAAAAGAAGAAGAAAAAAAGATTGCAACTTGCTAATGTATCATACGTAAGTAGCAGTATTCTTGTAACAGCTAGAATTGGTCTCACCAAAAGGCCAACTTGCAGGATAATATAAAGAGAATAGCTGTTTGATTCTATCCAACTTAATTTTAATAAAAATATATTAAATTGGGTACATGTACATTTGTATATATTTTGTACAATACATCCCCCCTCCCCTATGCATTACCTCAATTTGGGAATTTTCATGTTTATACAGCTAGCTGATCAACCTCTCATTGACTTTAATAAAATAAGATTACTCATTAAAATCCATAAGAATGTACATCAAGTGAAAATTAAAATTGCTCAAAAAATGAGCATCATAATATATGTTACTATGCATATATAGTGCATTACTGGTCACAAGAAGAAATACTAATTCTCTTTCCAATATATATTCATTATAATAGTTAAGTTTAGTTTCAAGAAATATAGTTAAGGCCATGCTAACTCCAAATTTTTCAACTAATTCTAGACTATATATTAATTCAATTAATTCTCTAGTTTAATTGCAATGATATATGAAACGAGGTTTTCAGCTGCTAAGTACAAAAACCAGTTAAATACTAACTTATTCATAAGTTTTCAACGCCTGCGCCGTACAGGATTAATATGTTGCACAATGGGGTGATTAACTTATCATTTACTTATAAAGTACAATTAATATATATCTTAAATACATTCATCTTAGCTAGAATTTCGCTGCATAACATCAGCCGTCTAACCCTCTTCTTATCCAAAGGCCATTTCAAGCTTACATGTACTAATATACCTCTTTCAGATTTAACATTGGGGAAAATTCTTGTCCAAACCTGATTTTATCAAACTCAAACAACCCTAAAGCAACACTTGTTTTAGTGATTGGTCACTCTTCTGAAAGTTACACTGATCCCAAAACAAGTGTATTTCATTTGTCATGTAGTTAATTACTTTTAATTCGGTCAAACACGATCTAGGATAAAATTTCCCTAGCATAGGATACATAATGTAGGCACTTCTTCCGGTGGAGATTTGAGCACGAGTTCATCACATTTTGGGAACTGGTTTTTCCACTAGATAAAACACTCAATTAATTAAATTAAACATTTAATTATAACTCCATTTCGAAAACACAGCTTTAACTTTTGCTCTCGTTTTTTCTCCAAAAAAAAAAGAAAAAAGACTTTGCTCTCTTTTACAGTACATGTGATCAAGTTTTCATATTACTTTATCAAACCTTTATATTAGGAAATTATGTTCTAAATTGAATTTGGCCAAACCCAGAATTATTACACGACAATTGCAATAAACAATGAAAACTGATGAAATTTTGAGAAGAAGTGGTATTTAAATCAACGTTATCCCACCTAAGAACATTAAAGGAATCATAAAGAAAAAAGATATTTAAGAAAACTAGCAATTTCTTGCACAATTCATCATAACCTACATTAAAAGGGAAAAAATACATTACAAGTTTTTTACTTAAACAACCAGAAACAAAAAATCTGATTTACATCAACAAATATCAAAAGAGATTATATTTGGTGCACCCGTTACACATATGACGATCAAGGTACAACAAACGAAAGAGCTAGATTCATTCAATCTAATTTTGCATGCAAAATAACGATAGCTAGGTACGTAAGCATAATCTCATTTGTATGTTGCATCACATCATATATATCTTGGTAAAGTGGATGCACCGCATAATTGTTGGAAAATTTCTACAATTAATAATGGGATTAATTCTTCCTATGTAGAAGGATTTGTTCGTCTTGCTAAACCCTCAGCGATCTGAGCTAAAGACTGGAGATTACATTTAACAATAGTATCCACAAAAGCACAAGTTTCTTCCTTAGTATTACCTTGTGGTACATCCACAACGTACGACTCCACCACCACCGTCCCGACACCGTTATCCGCCGCGTGTAAGGTAGTTACGGACCGGTAATTCGCCAACCTGTGCTCCCCACCCACGACGCTAAAGCTCATGACGTGGCGCTCGTCGTCGAGGATCTCCAATCTCTCGGTGCTGTTGACCGCGGGCAGCCCGGAGATGACGTGGATCTCACGGAGGGTGCCAACGTCGCCGTTTCCGATTAGAACGTGACAGCTTTTGACGAAGTGTTTGTAGGCTTGTGGGTTGTCGAAGCGGCGTACGACGGACCACACGGTGGAGATTGGTGCGGAGATGTGTTGGGTGACGGAGGAACAGCACTGGGTTGGGGTTACGGTGTGGGTATGGTAGCGTGCGACGTGGTCGGGGACTTGGACGGCGGCGGGGTGGCGGGAGGTGTTTGCGGTGGCGGGGGTGGGAGTTTTGGTGATTCTTTGGAGTAGAAGGGAGGACTTTGGATGAGTTGAAGGCATTTTGGATATGGATGGATCGGATGGATCTTAATTTGAGGAAGTGAGAGAATTTTTTTTATTGATTTATGGTTTTGGTGTTGTATGTGTTGTGGTGTACTATATATATATATGAAGAGGCTTTTCAACAACTCTTTGGGCTAATTTTCTTTGTTAGTAGGGAGAGAGAGAGAGAGAGAGAGAAGGAGAAGGTTACAACTTACAAAGAAGAATCATGTGAGGTCAATAAAGAAAAGATCTAGTTGCTCAATGTGTAATTACTAAACAACCCTAACTTTTTAATTAATTTGGTCAAATAATATATGACTCACATTACAAAAAGTAAAAACTATACTCAGTTGCATATTCTTCTAGCCTAAACTCTGCACTACTTAAAAGTATCAAATTATTGACTTAAACATTGAAGTTGCTTCGCCGAGTCGCCCCGACATAGCTCTCCCATGCTATTTGTGTAGAGCTATTACTTCAAAAGCTTAGTCGATCAGAACTTTCCAGAACTCGAATCCAGAGAATACATAATTGGATTTGCATATACACAAGTGACAACTATTTAAAACTTATCACTAAAATGGATTTCATAAATATATTAATGATAAAAATTACATTTAAGTTATCACTGTTGACATATAGTGACGACTCACAATAAACTACAATCAAAATATTGTCACCCTAACATTTTAACATGTTTATTGTCGTTAGGTTTTCACAAACACAATGTTGCTAATTTGCCAATAGCTAGTGATAACTTAATTGTCAAACACTTATCACTAGGTAGAAAATTCCTAAAATATTTCTAATTTTCTAAAACAATTAATATTTAGCTGACCTAATTAAATATACATTCAAAATTAAACAAAATTTTGATTTGAGCTATTTACAGACGATACATTATACTGTCAACAATGAAGGTTGCAAATTAATATTAATAAAATCACAATTGGTATTTAGCATTAATATATGGCAGTATTTCCTAAACAAGCAATATATATTACATTACTATTTCCTTTCAAGTTGCAAAATGCTTTATCATTTTATTTGCGACAAATGGGATAGGTCACCTTAATTATTTCGTGATCGCTTGTTGCCTGATTCGTTCCGTACCTGCCTGCCAGCATTTTTGCTTTAATTTTATGTTGTAGTGGTTGTTTTTATTAGGACCATCAATGAATTCTTGCTGGCTCGAAATTTGTATGCGCAACTTGATATCAAGTTGAGTTTAAAATAATTTCGAAACAAGTGGATTTAGTTTGAGTTGAAAGTCCAAACTTGAAATTTCAAGTTGAGTTGGGATAGGAGAAAAGCTCGACTTGAATAATTAGGCCCCAACTTAACGGAAAAATGAATGAATAGCAAAATACCTCCTTGTAATATGTATAATTGATATTTTAATTCTTGACGTGTGAAAAAGGATGAATAGACTTTTTATGTTTTTAAGATACATGTAATTATAAGCTTATTCTAATCCTGCAAACTTTTTAATTTTCAGACTAAATTGACATGACATGAAAGAAATATCCTCATCTTTCATAGGAAGGTTTGGGTTGGGTTTTTCAAATTAGTACATTTAATGAAGTGTGTATTTATGTTTTTTATGGGAGATCTATTACATTTTACTTATTTCCATTATTTTATTATTTTTCCGATGAAAATTTTCAGAATTGTCCCTAATGTCCAAGATTACACTCAACGCAATTTTTTTTTTTTGGTTATAATTATAATATTGTTTTGGGTGGTGAAGTTGTCTTAATTAGTTTATAATGATAGTCTTTGACTCCTTTAACATTTTACACGTTCCACTTGTTAAGTTAAATCACTTGACGAAAGTCCGAAGTCTAGCTTAATGACTTGTGCACCTACGTAAAAAAACATTCTCTCGGCACCCAAAAAAAAAAAAAAAAAAAAAAAAAGTTACACTCTTCAGGACACAATCACCTTTTTGTGTTATTAAACTGAAAATAATGTTCAAAAATCTCTTTAGGACACAATGACTTTTTCTTAGTAGATTCGATCTCATCGGACAAGGAAAATAGTCAGACTATGATCACAAAAATAGCCTTGAAAAATAAAGTTAGAAGTTGAAGAGTAAAAATTGATCTTATATTTAAGTAAATTAAAGTACGAATTTATAAGGCAGATTAGTTTTAATCATCATCACATAATTTTTTAGGTATTTTTAGTGTTTTTATAATCCAAGTAGGGTATAACAAATCGTCATTTTACATTCGGAAAAATTGTTTCCTAACAACATGCCAAACTGAATTGGGACACTATATGCAAAATTAAGTACATAATATCTGCCAACAAGTTATTAGTTTATTGAAAGTGTCTAGTCACTACAAGGTAACAAACCCAAGTTCGAATTTCTATTGAGAGAGATTCTACTTTATGTGTCCGATGCGTCTCGAAAGGGATTAAACCCTAGAAAAAAAATATTGTATACCTCAACTAACCCAAATTCAATTGGTTGATTAATTATCAACTTACTACGGGATAAGATTGAATTTTGTCAAGCTCCTTGTCTGCTGCTTCCCAATAATTCAAGTCAGGATAAATTCAATGCAAAAATTCCTCCTCTTACTCATAAAATTCTAATTGACTTTCTTTGCTAACTAAATTATTTGCATATGTTACGATTGTTCATTTCTTAATTTTAGTTAATTACATGAACTTAAATATATGGGCCTGTTTGTTTGGTGTTTGGGAAAGTAGTTTGGGAGAGTAGTGGAGGTTTGTGAAATAATTTCGATTTGCGTAATGTTGTTTGTTTGGGTTTTGAGAGAGTGGTTTGAGAAATAAAGTAGGTGTAGGTTTTTTTGGAAGAGTTAGGTTGTAGGTGTAAGATGTGTAAGACTTTATGTCAAATCATGTTTGTTATGTGAGATAAATTGTGTAAGAGATAGGTTATTTTATGTCAAATCGGAATAGAGTTTATATAGGTTTTGTTTAGAGATAAAAAAAAAATTGTTGTTTGTTTGGCTTTTGAGAGAGTAATTTGAAAAAATTGAGAGGTGAAAAATTAATTTCAAAAAGTAGAAAACTTGTTTGTTTGGCATTTCCCAAACACGAAATAATTTTGGTAAACGCCAAACAAACAGGCCCATGGAGTTCACTAAGATGTAAATTATATACTACTATTGATCAAGTCGATCGAATTTGAATTCAAAATAATTTTTCTTGTGTTTCTCCTATGTGCAATTTCACTAGCACAGGTATTCCTATCATGACCTCATGCGTCCCGTCATTTTATACAAATTAAATGTGAAGCTATTTTGCCGGTCATTTGTTCTTGCACATGTTTTTGGGAAGAATTATACAACTTGTACGTACTTAAAACTGTCAGACTTTTCTTTAAAATATATTTTCCCCTAGCTATGAAATCTGGTCCCCTCCTCTTCCAACTGTTCTATTCCCTAATTATGCCTCCACTGCATTGAAGTGAAACAGGAAATAAGAGCAAGTGGCTGGATATGTATTCGGATTTATGTACCAAACTGATGAGTGGATCAATATGGATTCGGGTAAGGCAGGATCCGTCTGAATTCCGTTATCGGGATGAATTTGATAGTTTAGCATTTGCTTTTCTTACACATTGAACAAGAGTGAGCTAGGACGGGAGGTAACTCTGACGAAACTACTTCAATCCTTAAATCATAAAGAACTTTAACTCTTGGAGAGTTGAAATTGAGACTAGATTTGAAGTTGTACCTTAGGGGCTATTTAAACATATAGCTGAGATAAGGGAGATCCTATCATTTTATGATCTTATTAATCAGTGGGGGGGGTGGGGGGGGGGGGGGGTGGGGGGGGGGGGGGGTGGGGGGGGGGGGGGGTGGGGGGGGGGGGGGGTGGGGGGGGGGGGGGGTGGGGGGGGGGGGGGGTGGGGGGGGGGGGGGGTGGGGGGGGGGGGGGGTGGGGGGGGGGGGGGGTGGGGGGGGGGGGGGGTGGGGGGGGGGGGGGGTGGGGGGGGGGGGGGGTGGGGGGGGGGGGGGGTGGGGGGGGGGGGGGGTGGGGGGGGGGGGGGGTGGGGGGGGGGGGGGGTGGGGGGGGGGGGGGGTGGGGGGGGGGGGGGGTGGGGGGGGGGGGGGGTGGGGGGGGGGGGGGGTGGGGGGGGGGGGGGGTGGGGGGGGGGGGGGGTGGGGGGGGGGGGGGGTGGGGGGGGGGGGGGGTGGGGGGGGGGGGGGGTGGGGGGGGGGGGGGGTGGGGGGGGGGGGGGGTGGGGGGGGGGGGGGGTGGGGGGGGGGGGGGGTGGGGGGGGGGGGGGGTGGGGGGGGGGAAAGCCCGGGCTGGCTCAGGGACTGCCCCGAAGACTAGCCTGACAAAACCATTGGAGATGGCCTAACTTCTTTGAACGATGTCCAAATCTCTTTAAGCCTTTAGAATTACGTACCTTTAGGCTTTGTAAATTGTAGCCCAAGTATTTTTGTTTTATTGCCAAATTCACATTCCATCATCCTCTTTACAATAGCAAATTAAACCATTTTTGGATATAAAGTTTAATTTATGATCATAAAGAGCAAGAAGAAGAAAAGAAACACTTGCAAAATCTATGAACCGATCTGCTTACTTTCTTTTTTAATAAATAACACTTGCAAAAGCTTACACCATTATTCCCTATCAAGGCCACCAAATTTTAGATGCAACCAAACTAATCAAAAAAAAAAAAAAAAAGAATTGCATATCAAGTATTCATTATGTAGGCATAGAGGATCTGGTTCCAAACATCAGGCACTCCCGGAAGACACCAATGTATACAATCCGAATAGCCCGCGGGATTTTGTAATTGCTCTTTACTTGGAGGCACTTGAAACGTTCTGTAAATTGTCGGATGAGCTTCTTTCCTATAAGCTGACAAATATGTTATGTTCAAATACTGCACTTTCACACCTCTTGTTCCTAGCTTATCAATTGCCGATTCTACTATCTCCATCATTTCTCGATCTATTAATTTTCCCCAATTCTTTTCCTTCTTCAGAATTGGATTTGTTTCACCATAGCAATTTTGACCATATTCCGCTCCCCATTCTTCTCCCCTGCATTGCAACAAATTATAGTCTTAATTGAGTTTATATGATACTATATTATTTATTCATCTTGTTAAATTAATAAATAAAAAGTGAGCATACCTATAGTGATCAGAAGACATGCTCATGAAGAACAACTTCGTCTTGTCTCGATTAATGTTGATTTCTATCCAATTCGACCATGTTTGTATAGCCATTTCAAAGGGACGTAACCACATGGTTACGTTTTTGTAAATTGCGTCTAAGCTTCCAAATGACCCCCACCTGAAATTAATTTGATCATCTTGTGATTACGAATACATATTAAAATATTTGTATAAAGTGTGGGACCAAAAGTGACGAGGTGAAACAAATAAAAAAAATGCAATAATAAGACAGTACACTTACAAGAATGTGATTGTTTGATCCACCATCCACCAAGTGTAAGAATCAAAGACGAGTATATCTGCATCAGTCCATTGTTTAGCGTGCTTTTCAATTGATTCAATCCTCACCGTACGATTACGTGCATCTTGGCGCACAGGATTGTCACAATTAGACTCGACCAGCATCGGTGACCAATGGAATTCAATTGTCGCATTGTATTCCTTCATTGAACAAAATCAAAATTGCTAAAAAAATGAGCTAAGTCATGAACACTTAATTATTGACACCACTAGTTAATTAAAAATCCCAAAAAAATCGACTTACAGGGACAGGAATTTTTTGTTGTTGGTGCTTTATCAATAATTTAGATGGGGGAGGAATGACCGAGTCAAGCAGACACAAAATTGACGAATATTGGTTCCGATTCAACGAGTCGCCCACGAATACAAGTCTCTTGCCTCTTATTTTCTCCATGAATCTAGTGGCATTAAACCTTCATATATAAAACGAAATCAATTAGGCCATTAAGTGAAAATAAGAAAAAAAATAAAAATAAAATGTTTAGTTTTTCAGTGCTGTTAGAAAGAACCTTGGAAGATCACAATCGTGCGGTTGCCATCGCCAAAACTGATAATTTAAATCCTTTCTACCATTCTGCTCACAAGTCATGTCGTCTGGCAAAAAACATTGCTGCTCCTTGTATAAAGGGTATGATTCGTTATCATAAACCCATTTGCCCGAAAACAAATTGCAATTCCGATCCTTATTTGATATTGTGTGTTTGTTTTTCTTTGTGAATCTTTGCGTGTGGTCTCGTGTAAGAAAAATAGCCGAAATGACTAAGGCCATAAAGAGGAAGCCCAAAAGAGAACTGAAATTGGACTGAACTTTTCCAAGAACAAATTTGCTTGCCATTTGGAGTAATTAATACTACTATATTTTAGTATTTTGCTAATGTTGTTGGGTATTTGAACAAGAAGTGACCCTTTTGAAAATCATGTTTTTCTCAAGAAAAATGATGTTTTTGTTCATATTTTTCTGTTTGGGAGGAATTTCTTGAGAAGAATACAGATCTAGTAGGCCTACCTGTTTAGTCAGTTAGGCCTTGATTTGCATCTACCTTCTAATAATGACAATGACAAGAAATTTGCTTTAATAATGTAATGAAGGTTGTTGAACATATGAAGTCATGCGAGGACGTTGAATTTTTTTAATTGAAGCAGGTGAGGTAATACTTTTATTTATTGTGACTTTCTTTTTTTGATAATTATTTAGTGTCAGACTTAGCTGTGCTCTCCGAAGACAATGCATAATATATATGAGCCTAATATTTTAATATTATTATTACTCTTTTAGTTACGGCAAGTTCACTAGCCCAGTTTCTTTTCTATTTTATTATTATTCTAAACAATACTAAAGAAGTAAGAAGTAAGAACTGGCATTCAAGAATATTAATTTGGCCTTGCATCCAAAAAAATATTATACTTCATCAAAATCTTATTTCAAGTACATTAATTAATACTCTTCTTTTTTTTTTTAAAGTTCATCAAATTCCATTGACTTTTTAAATACTCCGTATTAGTTCTTTTGCGTTGTTGCAATTTTCTGATGTTGAGCTTTTCAAAAAAAAATTAAAGGCCTTCAAAGTACTTAATCGGAGTATTTAATTTTTTTTAAATAAAAAATGCCCTAGTACAAAATCATATGTTGGGCACGTGCCAAAGATTTCACCGAAATTGGCTGGAAAGGACCACCATGAGAAACAAAGTCGGCTTGAGGAATGACATTGCAATTATTTTCATTTGAGAGACCAAATTATTACAAGGCCCGTACTTGAGGGACAATTTATGTGATTCAGCCCACAAATGTACATATGCATTATATAATTTATATTTATATATAAAACAAATGTGTATCTTGTCTTTAAAGTCATTTCATAGTTACAAGAAATTAGTACGACATGAATAAATAAGTTCGACCGCACCTACATTATTAGTAAAATATATATGTAACAGTATATTGTTTTTTGTAATAAGGAGAGTGAATTTTCTGGAAAAAGAAATGAAAAAATTGGGCTTTATGATGCAAGTACATTCAAGAGTTTAATTTGATGTCGGCCCAATCAAATACAAGTGTTGAAAACGAGTATGTCGGCCTCGGTCCAATGACGTGTCCAGTTGATTGGGCTCGATCCGATAACCGATATCTCGTTGGATCATAGAAATTGGATTCTACCAGCAACAGAGCACATTAAAATTGATTTTCGCGGTGTAGACTTGTAGTCATTCATTAACATACAATTTTTGACAAGTTTGTAATTGGTATAACCTTTTCTTCAATAATTTTCAAAGAATCTATTTTTTCTATTTTCAAACTGCGGACTTTTCTGACCTCTTTCAATAACTTAAGAAAAAAATTCATATTTTGATTATTGCCTAGTGAGCTAACCCATATCCAATTTTATTGCACTTATTTTGTCACAAAATAAGTGTATTTATACATTTGCACTTACCACATTTAACAAAAATTAAAAGTATAAAAAAATATAATAAATGTGTACACACTACAAGAAAACTTGTCGCTATTTACATTATTCAGTGACATTAATTTATATTTTTTCACAAATATATGTTTTTTTAAAATTATATATATATATATATATATATTATTCACAAACACAATATTAACAAAAAAATATGTTAGTGAAAGAAAATGTAACTAGTCGCTTTCATTGTTACTAAATATGTACTATGATAACAAAAAAAAATCATAATTAAATTGTTATGGCTATTTTACCATTTGTAAATACTGACAATATAGTTTATTATAAATGAATGTATCACTAATAAGAGTACTTATTAGTGACAATTCAAAACTACCTTTTGTAACTACTTTAATTGTCAAGTTGTAATTAATTATAACAAAATTTGATTTCTTGTTATTAAGTATGCACAAATAGTGACAAATTTTTTTGAGTAAAATTTTTGTCATGTAACAAACTATGGAAGTAAAAAAATATATATAAAAAAAGAAAGAAATAGGATGGAAGATCCTTATAATCTAGTCTAAAATCATAACAGATTCTAGATGTTGTATTAGAAAAAGTCATTACGTGAGCATTGTATCAAATTAAATTTTGAAAGTTGAAAGTTGAAAGAAATATAAAATGATCTCTTGGGAGGCAAGACTCAAAAGTTTTTACAAACTAGCTACTTCAAAATAAGTTGTTAAACTAATCAAACAAATAAAACTATAAAAAAAACTACAAAATATTAGTATTTTAAAGAAATAGACTTGATAGAAATCTTTTTCAAAATAAAAAAGAGAAAAGGAGGAGGAACAAAGAGTGGGATAGCGTGAAGGATTTGGACACTAGACAGGAAGGCACGAGACAATTAAAGACCGTTTCTGCCCACTTGCACTCCAACTTGCACCCCGTAAATAAATTAAACCGTCATATTCTTCTTAATTTCTTCCATCTATTCAAAAATCAAAACTTTTTCTTTTCTCTAGAAAAAATAAATACCAACTTGCATCATTGCATGCATATTCTATGGTAATCAGATAGAAAAAGCAAAAAAAGAAGAAGAAAAAAAGATTGCAACTTGCTAATGTATCATACGTAAGTAGCAGTATTCTTGTAACAGCTAGAATTGGTCTCACCAAAAGGCCAACTTGCAGGATAATATAAAGAGAATAGCTGTTTGATTCTATCCAACTTAATTTTAATAAAAATATATTAAATTGGGTACATGTACATTTGTATATATTTTGTACAATACATCCCCCCTCCCCTATGCATTACCTCAATTTGGGAATTTTCATGTTTATACAGCTAGCTGATCAACCTCTCATTGACTTTAATAAAATAAGATTACTCATTAAAATCCATAAGAATGTACATCAAGTGAAAATTAAAATTGCTCAAAAAATGAGCATCATAATATATGTTACTATGCATATATAGTGCATTACTGGTCACAAGAAGAAATACTAATTCTCTTTCCAATATATATTCATTATGATAGTTAAGTTTAGTTTCAAGAAATATAGTTAAGGCCATGCTAACTCCAAATTTTTCAACTAATTCTAGACTATATATTAATTCAATTAATTCTCTAGTTTAATTGCAATGATATATGAAACGAGGTTTTCAGCTGCTAAGTACAAAAACCAGTTAAATACTAACTTATTCATAAGTTTTCAACGCCTGCGCCGTACAGGATTAATATGTTGCACAATGGGGTGATTAACTTATCATTTACTTATAAAGTACAATTAATATATATCTTAAATACATTCATCTTAGCTAGAATTTCGCTGCATAACATCAGCCGTCTAACCCTCTTCTTATCCAAAGGCCATTTCAAGCTTACATGTACTAATATACCTCTTTCGAGATTTAACATTGGGGAAAATTCTTGTCCAAACCTGATTTTGTCAAACTCAAACAACCCTAAAGCAACACTTGTTTTAGTGATTGGTCACTCTTCTGAAAGTTACACTGATCCCAAAACAAGTGTATTTCATTTGTCATGTAGTTAATTACTTTTAATTCGGTCAAACACGATCTAGGATAAAATTTCCCTAGCATAGGATACATAATGTAGGCACTTCTTCCGGTGGAGATTTGAGCACGAGTTCATCACATTTTGGGAACTGGTTTTTCCACTAGATAAAACACTCAATTAATTAAATTAAACATTTAATTATAACTCCATTTCGAAAACACAGCTTTAACTTTTGCTCTCGTTTTTTCTCCAAAAAAAAAAGAAAAAAGACTTTGCTCTCTTTTACAGTACATGTGATCAAGTTTTCATATTACTTTATCAAACCTTTATATTAGGAAATTATGTTCTAAATTGAATTTGGCCAAACCCAGAATTATTACACGACAATTGCAATAAACAATGAAAACTGATGAAATTTTGAGAAGAAGTGGTATTTAAATCAACGTTATCCCACCTAAGAACATTAAAGGAATCATAAAGAAAAAAGATATTTAAGAAAACTAGCAATTTCTTGCACAATTCATCATAACCTACATTAAAAGGGAAAAAATACATTACAAGTTTTTTACTTAAACAACCAGAAACAAAAAATCTGATTTACATCAACAAATATCAAAAGAGATTATATTTGGTGCACCCGTTACACATATGACGATCAAGGTACAACAAACGAAAGAGCTAGATTCATTCAATCTAATTTTGCATGCAAAATAACGATAGCTAGGTACGTAAGCATAATCTCATTTGTATGTTGCATCACATCATATATATCTTGGTAAAGTGGATGCACCGCATAATTGTTGGAAAATTTCTACAATTAATAATGGGATTAATTCTTCCTATGTAGAAGGATTTGTTCGTCTTGCTAAACCCTCAGCGATCTGAGCTAAAGACTGGAGATTACATTTAACAATAGTATCCACAAAAGCACAAGTTTCTTCCTTAGTATTACCTTGTGGTACATCCACAACGTACGACTCCACCACCACCGTCCCGACACCGTTATCCGCCGCGTGTAAGGTAGTTACGGACCGGTAATTCGCCAACCTGTGCTCCCCACCCACGACGCTAAAGCTCATGACGTGGCGCTCGTCGTCGAGGATCTCCAATCTCTCGGTGCTGTTGACCGCGGGCAGCCCGGAGATGACGTGGATCTCACGGAGGGTGCCAACGTCGCCGTTTCCGATTAGAACGTGACAGCTTTTGACGAAGTGTTTGTAGGCTTGTGGGTTGTCGAAGCGGCGTACGACGGACCACACGGTGGAGATTGGTGCGGAGATGTGTTGGGTGACGGAGGAACAGCACTGGGTTGGGGTTACGGTGTGGGTATGGTAGCGTGCGACGTGGTCGGGGACTTGGACGGCGGCGGGGTGGCGGGAGGTGTTTGCGGTGGCGGGGGTGGGAGTTTTGGTGATTCTTTGGAGTAGAAGGGAGGACTTTGGATGAGTTGAAGGCATTTTGGATATGGATGGATCGGATGGATCTTAATTTGAGGAAGTGAGAGAATTTTTTTTATTGATTTATGGTTTTGGTGTTGTATGTGTTGTGGTGTACTATATATATATATGAAGAGGCTTTTCAACAACTCTTTGGGCTAATTTTCTTTGTTAGTAGGGAGAGAGAGAGAGAGAGAAGGAGAAGGTTACAACTTACAAAGAAGAATCATGTGAGGTCAATAAAGAAAAGATCTAGTTGCTCAATGTGTAATTACTAAACAACCCTAACTTTTTAATTAATTTGGTCAAATAATATATGACTCACATTACAAAAAGTAAAAACTATACTCAGTTGCATATTCTTCTAGCCTAAACTCTGCACTACTTAAAAGTATCAAATTATTGACTTAAACATTGAAGTTGCTTCGCCGAGTCGCCCCGACATAGCTCTCCCATGCTATTTGTGTAGAGCTATTACTTCAAAAGCTTAGTCGATCAGAACTTTCCAGAACTCGAATCCAGAGAATACATAATTGGATTTGCATATACACAAGTGACAACTATTTAAAACTTATCACTAAAATGGATTTCATAAATATATTAATGATAAAAATTACATTTAAGTTATCACTGTTGACATATAGTGACGACTCACAATAAACTACAATCAAAATATTGTCACCCTAACATTTTAACATGTTTATTGTCGTTAGGTTTTCACAAACACAATGTTGCTAATTTGCCAATAGCTAGTGATAACTTAATTGTCAAACACTTATCACTAGGTCTAATTTTCTAAAACAATTAATATTTAGCTGACCTAATTAAATTTACATTCAAAATTAAACAAAATTTTGATTTGAGCTATTTACAGACGATACATTATACTGTCAACAATGAAGGTTGCAAATTAATATTAATAAAATCACAATTGGTATTTAGCATTAATATATGGCAGTATTTCCTAAACAAGCAATATATATTACATTACTATTTCCTTTCAAGTTGCAAAATGCTTTATCATTTTATTTGCGACAAATGGGATAGGTCACCTTAATTATTTCGTGATCGCTTGTTGCCTGATTCGTTCCGTACCTGCCTGCCAGCATTTTTGCTTTAATTTTATGTTGTAGTGGTTGTTTTTATTAGGACCATCAATGAATTCTTGCTGGCTCGAAATTTGTATGCGCAACTTGATATCAAGTTGAGTTTAAAATAATTTCGAAACAAGTGGATTTAGTTTGAGTTGAAAGTCCAAACTTGAAATTTCAAGTTGAGTTGGGATAGGAGAAAAGCTCGACTTGAATAATTAGGCCCCAACTTAACGGAAAAATGAATGAATAGCAAAATACCTCCTTGTAATATGTATAATTGATATTTTAATTCTTGACGTGTGAAAAAGGATGAATAGACTTTTTATGTTTTTAAGATACATGTAATTATAAGCTTATTCTAATCCTGCAAACTTTTTAATTTTCAGACTAAATTGACATGACATGAAAGAAATATCCTCATCTTTCATAGGAAGGTTTGGGTTGGGTTTTTCAAATTAGTACATTTAATGAAGTGTGTATTTATGTTTTTTATGGGAGATCTATTACATTTTACTTATTTCCATTATTTTATTATTTTTCCGATGAAAATTTTCAGAATTGTCCCTAATGTCCAAGATTACACTCAACGCAATTTTTTTTTTTTGGTTATAATTATAATATTGTTTTGGGTGGTGAAGTTGTCTTAATTAGTTTATAATGATAGTCTTTGACTCCTTTAACATTTTACACGTTCCACTTGTTAAGTTAAATCACTTGACGAAAGTCCGAAGTCTAGCTTAATGACTTGTGCACCTACGTAAAAAAACATTCTCTCGGCACCCAAAAAAAAAAAAAAAAAAAAAAAAGTTACACTCTTCAGGACACAATCACCTTTTTGTGTTATTAAACTGAAAATAATGTTCAAAAATCTCTTTAGGACACAATGACTTTTTCTTAGTAGATTCGATCTCATCGGACAAGGAAAATAGTCAGACTATGATCACAAAAATAGCCTTGAAAAATAAAGTTAGAAGTTGAAGAGTAAAAATTGATCTTATATTCAAGTAAATTAAAGTACGAATTTATAAGGCAGATTAGTTTTAATCATCATCACATAATTTTTTAGGTATTTTTAGTGTTTTTATAATCCAAGTAGGGTATAACAAATCGTTATTTTACATTCGGAAAAATTGTTTCCTAACAACATGCCAAACTGAATTGGGACACTATATGCAAAATTAAGTACATAATATCTGCCAACAAGTTATTAGTTTATTGAAAGTGTCTAGTCACTACAAGGTAACAAACCCAAGTTCGAATTTCTATTGAGAGAGATTCTACTTTATGTGCCCGATGCGTCTCGAAAGGGATTAAACCCTAGAAAAAAAATATTGTATACCTCAACTAACCCAAATTCAATTGGTTGATTAATTATCAACTTACTACGGGATAAGATTGAATTTTGTCAAGCTCCTTGTCTGCTGCTTCCCAATAATTCAAGTCAGGATAAATTCAATGCAAAAATTCCTCCTCTTACTCATAAAATTCTAATTGACTTTCTTTGCTAACTAAATTATTTGCATATGTTACGATTGTTCATTTCTTAATTTTAGTTAATTACATGAACTTAAATATATGGGCCTGTTTGTTTGGTGTTTGGGAAAGTAGTTTGGGAGAGTAGTGGAGGTTTGTGAAATAATTTCGATTTGCGTAATGTTGTTTGTTTGGGTTTTGAGAGAGTGGTTTGAGAAATAAAGTAGGTGTAGGTTTTTTTGGAAGAGTTAGGTTGTAGGTGTAAGATGTGTAAGACTTTATGTCAAATCATGTTTGTTATGTGAGATAAATTGTGTAAGAGATAGGTTATTTTATGTCAAATCGGAATAGAGTTTATATAGGTTTTGTTTAGAGATAAAAAAAAAATTGTTGTTTGTTTGGCTTTTGAGAGAGTAATTTGAAAAAATTGAGAGGTGAAAAATTAATTTCAAAAAGTAGAAAACTTGTTTGTTTGGCATTTCCCAAACACGAAATAATTTTGGTAAACGCCAAACAAACAGGCCCATGGAGTTCACTAAGATGTAAATTATATACTACTATTGATCAAGTCGATCGAATTTGAATTCAAAATAATTTTTCTTGTGTTTCTCCTATGTGCAATTTCACTAGCACAGGTATTCCTATCATGACCTCATGCGTCCCGTCATTTTATACAAATTAAATGTGAAGCTATTTTGCCGGTCATTTGTTCTTGCACATGTTTTTGGGAAGAATTATACAACTTGTACGTACTTAAAACTGTCAGACTTTTCTTTAAAATATATTTTCCCCTAGCTATGAAATCTGGTCCCCTCCTCTTCCAACTGTTCTATTCCCTAATTATGCCTCCACTGCATTGAAGTGAAACAGGAAATAAGAGCAAGTGGCTGGATATGTATTCGGATTTATGTACCAAACTGATGAGTGGATCAATATGGATTCGGGTAAGGCAAGATCCGTCTGAATTCCGTTATCGGGATGAATTTGATAGTTTAGCATTTGCTTTTCTTACACATTGAACAAGAGTGAGCTAGGTCGGGAGGTAACTCTGACGAAACTACTTCAATCCTTAAATCATAAAGAACTTTAACTCTTGGAGAGTTGAAATTGAGACTAGATTTGAAGTTGTACCTTAGGGGCTATTTAAACATATAGCTGAGATAAGGGAGATCCTATCATTTTATGATCTTATTAATCAGCATGTTTAGTGATTGTCCATGAACTCTCATAATAAGAGGGAAACGATTATGAAAGAATATACATTCTGTAAAAAGAAAAAATTTATGATATGTACGTATGTGGTTGACTTATATTGGATCGTTAGATCTTAATATATAATTCATGTATCAAATGCAAAGGGTCCTTAAACTTGTCCGATCCCGGCCTTGATGCTCGCTTTGCGATACTCGCAAGAATCGGGGAACGTTGACGGGTTAAAGGCCTCTTGTGTGACCTCTGTAATCGGGTACGGTTGTGATGTACAATTGGTTTATTCCTGCATCACCATCCATTAATAAAATTAGTTTGTATATAAATTTGATTTGAGTCTATATATAAATATATAATTATAATTAAATTCGAATAATTACATTATGTATTAAATAACTTAATAACATAGTGGATGGAGAAGAAGTCAACTAAAAAAGAAAATTCATGACCCCATGATCATAGTTGAAACTTGAACATGTGAATCCCTTTTCTCTTCCAATTTGGAGAAGGAAAACGAGATTCAGCCCCCTTCCCTCCTTTGGTTGTTCCTATAATACTTTATTTTCCTTTTTTAATGTGAGGAGTTTTGACATTTCAATGGAACGATTGTGACACATGATCATCTTATATATGACAGTTTGAAGAAAGAGTATATATAGTACTACTCCGTATATTAAAAAAAAAAAGTCAAAATTAAATTGTACTAATTAAGACTGCAAGTAGAATGGTAGTAAAGGCTGTGATATATATATATATGTAAGATTTAATAGGAGCTTAATAATTAGTAATTACTTTTCTCACACATGATAGTTATGAACGATGATCTTCATTTAGGTTTTCCACAGCTAGCTTTGATTGGGATGGCTAACAAAACCTCACGTGATTTCTTCTAATTTGGCACCCTCATATTATATATGGTCTCTTTCTGATAATTATTTGGCCTTTAAATGTATCTTAAAGAACACGATGAGAAATGGTAACATTACAAAATATATTATATAAATATAAAAATGTGGAATGACTCTTGAAAAGATTCACAAATACAATGAAGTATATATTAACAATTATGGTTCTGAAAAAAAGTGCTTATATACTTTGTGTTCTACTAGTACGGGGTAGTGTTTTGTAAATTAGATTGTTGAATGTCATGCAAATTAATAGTGTATGACTTTTTATGCAGTAAATGATTATGTTTTCTGAAAACATTTGAAAAAATATTGCAACGTTTTTTAATTATTTGTCTTCCAATAAAGAAAAGCCCTATATTCTAATAAGAAAACGATTGAAAGCTTAGGTCTTACTCCTTTCGTTTTCTTTTATATGTTGTTTAGAGTATTATACACATATTAATAAATGTAATAAGTAGTTATTTTTTAAGCAAAAACTCCCAAATACCCTTTTATCTAAATAATCATATCATTAATTAACATTAATTACAAACATTAACAAGAAGGGTAAAATTGATAGAAAAAATTAATTTTATATTATACTCCTAAAACAACAAATAAAGTAAACAATTTTTTTTCTCAAAAAAAAAAACGGAGGGTGTAATATTATTTTTTCTGATACAAGGTTTTGATACAATCAATATGGTCCTTATTTATCTTTGTCAAAAGGAGTTTCTTTTAATTTAAAGATTAAAAAAAAAATCGGAAACATTGAAAAATTTATGTTTATGTTTCAATGAAAATGACTCATCTATTATATATTCAGAGTCTTAAGGAAAAAAAAAATCTATGCTTAATTGCTTGTGACCAAATCGAAGTTTCATATATGCAATGCAGGCTTACAGACATTAACTGCGGCCCAGAATAGAGTAGGCTGTAGGGCCTGGCCTGTAAAATTCATGAAGAAAGTGTTTTGCAACTTGTAGTTGAAAATTGGCCAGATATGAGGACTCAGTCAAAATCGTTGACTGACACATAACACGAGTAGTCGCCTGCACTACTATGTAGCCGTTTACCCCATCACAAATAGTATGGGCTGAGAAATAAAATTCCGGAAAATAAATTTAATAAATTCAGATTTATAAGAAAGTATAACTATTATTTGTCAATAAAATTATAGTATAATGATAAAGTTGAACCTTATGTGCCAAAAGATTCTGAGTTTAACTTTTATTAGTGCGGATATTTTCTTAATTTATTTGATTAATTTCCAATAACACAAGAACTAAAAGAAAGTTCACGCCAGTTTTGAAAAATATTGTATTGTACTGCTAAAAAATTAATAAATTAATTGACATATTTTCCCAATATCTGATGCAATAGATAATTTCCACGCGAGAAATGGTAAATCAATGAAAGGTTGACCGTTGACCACACCTTTTCCGTCACCAAATAAAAACAAATAAAGAGAAGAAAATTAATGACAAATAATAACTGCTGAAAGTTCGTGAAGAGAAAACGAAGACCTCTCTCTAGCTCTGAAATCAGGGTTCAAAGAGAGACAGGGGCGACATTGTTTACAGATCTAAAGTGTAAAATTGTAGTAATTGATATTTCTTTATCGGTAAATGGATCAAGTATTTAACAAGGTCGGTTCATATTGGTTGGGTCAAAAAGCCAGCAAGGAATTCGGCTCCGTCGGCAATGATATCAATGTAATATTCCGGGATTCGTTACCTCTCTTTATTTATAATTCTGAATTTACAATTTTTTATTTGCATTTCTTGAACCGGTGATTATATTTGGTGCGGTGTGTATAATATTCTGCATTTTTGGTGCATTAATTGTGATCTTAAAAGTAATTTCATTTGATTATAATTTAAATTTATTTATTGTAATGATCCATTGTGCTGCCTTTTAGGTATTTGTGGATTATTGTTGCTTGGCATTTCTCTTTGTTAAAATAAATGAACTATTATATTAAAGGAAATTGTTGAGTGATGGGACGATGAATTATTGGAAAATTTTGATGTAGGATGAGAAAGGAACAAAATTTTAGTGCTGTAGAACAGTAATAAGGATCCTTTCTGATTCCACTTTGCCACGTTTTATGATGAAGCAGTATAAGGATTAGGTATCATTAATGGGATTTGAATTTTGAATTGCTGACTGATACATGGAGGAAATTTGGCAACGGAACATAATACTGAACAGATTCTGGTAGCTGGAAGTTCAATCATATAAAGGTTACTGGGAAGAAATTTCTTTGTCTAAGTTGTGATGTTTGGAAGTTGTAAGCATTGACAATGCTTCAGCATTAGTAAGATTTTATTCAAATCATTGGAAGAGTGGAATTGAAAAAGTGGTTTGTGGTTCAGTATTTTCTCAATTCAAACAATCTGTTTTAAGCTTTTACATGACAGCAGGGTAATGGGTTTGTTTTCTCTGCTCACTCTTCTTTCGTAATATTCGTATTTAGGATAGCCAAGAACTTAGAAATATCCACCTAAAAAAATCAACATATGTGTTCTGAAATTGCCTTGTGCTAATTATTCTGTTTTTGGCCAGTCATTGTCAACCAGTATTGAAGGAGGAGCCAAATGGTTGGTCAACAAAGTGAAAGGTTAGTTTTATACTCCAAATTGCTTTATGTGTCTAAATTCATGATACTTTTGCTTGTTTATGGAAAATAATTATTTCGCTTAATTGCTGGTAAAACTTGATATCTTCGTATCCCATTTTAAGCTAGAATGTATTGAGCTTCTTCGCTTGTAACTTCAAAGATCAGTGGCACTTTCAAATAGCAAGAGTTTTACGAAAGCTAAAAGCATTATATTTTCACCATTTTCTTTGGTTGTTCATTAATGTCCTTCATATGCTCTATTAAAGGGCCCTTTGCCGCCCTTTCCATTTGCATGTCCGAGCAAGTTAACAGATGGTCTCTCGAAAGGTTTCCTATATAATAATGTATGAATATAATCTCACAAATAATAGACTCTGTTCATTAATTTTTTGTTTATTTGTCAGGATGAGATTTCCTGATTGATTGTTGAACCTGTCACTTAGCAACCCAAACCTTGTCTGTTTCAGGAAAAATGCAAACACCGTTGCCAGAACTCCTCAAGGAATATGACCTCCCAGTAGGTATATTCCCTCGTGATGCGACCAATTATGAGTTCAATGAGGAGACAAAAAAGCTTATTGTCTACATTCCAACAATATGTGAGGTGGGTTACAAGGATTCATCAGTATTGAAATTCTCGACCACTGTAACTGGTTACCTAGAGAAAGGTAAACTGGCTGACATAGAAGGAATAAAAACTAAGGTCATTGTTTGGATCAAAGTGTCCTGTATTCAGTCTGATAATTCAAAGCTCAATTTCACCGCTGGTATGAAGAAATCCAGAAACAGAGATGCGTATGACGTTCTTAGAGATGGGATAACTGTAGAAAAGTTCTAAGATTGCTTAGTTGTTGTAAGTTGTTTGATTGTTGCAAAGTTGTATTATCTTTTTCAAGGATTTTTGGAACCTTTTAATGCTACATGCTTGGTTTCTGTAACTATGATTTGAGCAATCAGTTTTTTTTTTTTCAACTGTATAATTCATTTGTGAATAAAGAATGCAACATTTGAAGTGTGTAATTGTTTTTTTTTTTTTTTAGGAATAATTGCGTAATTATTTTTTGTATTACATTGATTATTATGGAGGAAGTGGAAAATAGATATAAAACTTTAGTAAAGTGCTACTGCGGCATTACTTCACTATTTGGTAAGTTATCAGAAGGGAAAAAAGATGCAAAATATAATATAAATGCACCAGCCGGGAATCGAACCCGGGTCTGTACCGTGGCAGGGTACTATTCTACCACTAGACCACTGGTGCTTCATGTTTATTCACTTGAAATTAAAAATATAACGATTTCATCTTTCCACAAATTTTTTGTAAACATTTCTAACAAGCTTTCGCAAAATTTTCTGACAGAAATCACAAAGGCCAAACTAATTTAGCTATCTTGCAAATTACTGTGGAAAATCTCGCGAGATGTTTTTCAAAGCGATTGTCTTAACGTTGTTCATGCTATTTTATTCTCATAAAGGATTATGTATTTGACAAATTTTGGTATAATCAATGAAATCAGAAAATTTTGGAAATGTTGGCCCAATGACATTTCAAATTTATTTCATGTAGCACATTAAACCATAATGTTGCTTCCTGCATTTTTTGTTCTAAACGATCGGACCTTGTTCCTCCCGACCTTTTACCTCATTTGGTTTAGGGGATTTCCCTTCATAGAGTCTGTTACTCTATAATGCTTTGGTTCATTGAATTTAATTTATCAAAAAAGAAATTTGAAAAAAAAAAAAACAAGGTAGTGATTCCACGTAGTGTGAACAGATTGAAAGAAGCAATATACCTTTTGAAGGTTTGATGATTATGGATACCGAATATTTCATAAGATACCACAAGATTTAGGATAAGGGCACGAGCCCTAGGATAAGGGCACGAGCCCGCCACACGCCAATGCCTATATGGACTCCTTTTCACCCTTCACGTGTCACATGTACAATGGCTCAAAATCATTCAATGTCAAATTGTTCACATCTATATAATTCAATCACCCAAACATTCAAGAAATCACTACAATTCACTTTTATTCTTCTCATATTTTCTTGAAGCCCTTCAATCATTTGCACAAGATTAACAATGTTTCTTGAGGCAATTTCAGCTCTTTCTCTGCCTCTTGTTCAGAGTTCTACTACAAGACTTGGACCCTTTTCAAATTTATCCAATTCTGCTTCTTTTTCAACTTCACTGTCTTCTGGTCTTGTTTTTGTTAAAAAACAAAACAATAATGGTTTTATAATGAATGCATCCAATAACAGCAGTGTGCCATTGAGTACTGGCGTTGTGTTTGAGCCATTTGAAGAAGTTAAGAAAGATGAGCTTATGGTCCCAATAGCTCCTCAGGTTTCCATTGCTCGCCAGAGGTTCTCCGATGAGTGTGAAGCCGCAATCAATGAGCAGATCAAGTGAGTTTTTTCTCTTACCAATTTATTTTATTTTGTGTCTATATAGATAATTTTGTATCGGATTTCTACTAATGCTCGTATTAGGAATACGGATCTGAGATTTATCAAAAGGGTTGTTTGGGCATAGACAAAATAGAAATGTAGAGAAAGATATATATATAGGATGTCTCAGTCTCAGATACCTTATGCATCTGCTATAAGAAGAATAATTAATGTATGTCATCATGTATGAGACCAGATGTAGCATACACTCTCTAAGATTAAGATTACATCTATAGAGAGAGGCCTATTTAATTATCGGACGATGTTATGCACCTGAGGTCATATGTAATCTAAGGGATTCATCTAATTACTTGAATAGAATGCAAGATAAAAAGATGGCCAATAATGTGTATATTAATCAAGAAAATTGTTGTTACAAGAGTAGATCTAACGTTATCTTCCTTTTGTTTCAGTGTGGAGTATTCCGTATCCTATGTATACCATGCCCTTTACGCGTACTTTGACAGGGATAATGTCGCCTTAAAAGGCCTTGCCAAGTAAGTATAATAGTCCTAAAAATATGTTTGTTTTCGTTAATGTACTAAATATGTGGAGTGTATGATGATGTATCGCCAGATTTTTCAAAGAGTCTAGCAAAGAAGAAAGGGACCATGCAGAGAAATTAATGGAATATCAGGTAATTATCGAACTTTATTAGCATTTAAGGGGAAGAAAGAAAAAAAAAATTAGTAAAAAGTCTTTATTTTCGAACTTGTGACATTTATAGAACAAGCGAGGAGGGAGAGTGAATCTACACAAGATAGAGATGCCGCCTTCAGAGTGTGATCATGCTGAGAAGGGTGATGCACTGTACGGTAAGTCTTCTTTCTTCGGTTCTTTAATTTGTTTCGTTTAATGTTTTATCATCGTGATCGAATACTTAATACTCACTCTCGATTCAGCAATGGAACTCGCATTGTCTTTGGAGAAGTTAACCAATGAAAAACTTTTGAAACTGCATAGTGTAAGTTACTCGCAAGACATTTTTTTGCTATGAGCCCTCATAGAAGTAAACTTATGATCACTTATCTCTGTCCCAATACAGGTTGCTGATAAAAACAACGATCCCCAACTGACAGATTTCGTCGAGACTGAATTTTTGGAGGAACAGGTAAACTTGAAATATATCTACTTAAATTTCACCAATCCGCAAGAGGAGTTGCAAGAATCGATGATTCATTCTAAAATAATCATTTACAAGTCCCAAGTCTACCATGTGTTTTTTCTCCCCTACTTTGCCAGGTTGAAGCCATTAAGAAAATTTCAGAATATGTTGCTCAACTGAGAAGGATTGGAAAAGGACACGGTATGTCGATCCCTACTTCAAAATGGACTCACTTACCCGGCCTTGTATATATAATCGGATACATATTTGTTTTACGTGCATTGCAGGAGTTTGGCATTTTGATCAGATGCTCCTTCATGAAGGGGATGGTGCACTGTAAATTTATGGTGTTAGAATAGATTAGTTCTTCTGTCATCGCCTATCAGTTTTCATGTGTCGTCACTACCCTTGAGGAAGTAGGATGTCGGTTTCGCCATAGTTGAAAAATAAAGAAACCAATGTAGCAAACATCTTTTAGTTGCAAGTATAATTGGCTTTTTTGCTCTTGTACTGTGTAGTGTGTAATAGCGATCTTATGGAGGTAATCTCCCTTCTTCTTTTTTTTAAATAAAAAATGTGTTGCGTGTATCAAAAGGGTTGTTTGGGCATAGACATATCAAACAAACCTAAACACTATGGAGATATTATTTTAAGTTCAGTTCAAGCCTAAGTCCATAAAATAAAAATGAAAAAAAATCAACTTAAATTTGTCTATACGCCAAACCAAAAGATAAAACCACATCATTTCAAACTTAAACAATATCTTATTCAACTCATCTCAAATCAACTTGAGTTTTGCGAAAACAAATTTCTCTCAGGCCTTTCAACCAATAAACTCAAACCCCATAGAGCTGCTTTTGGTAAAATTCTAAGATAGCATGCTCAAGCTCCAATTTCTAATATATTTAAATCAAAACACAGTTCAAAAGCCATAGTGTATTCTAGAATCTCGCAAGTGACGGAATACAGATTTCGAACAACTATTCAATAGAGTTGATCTTCATAATTATTAGTGGTGGATAAGAGCCATAGAACAATGTTTGCTTAGGTATAAACAACATAAGCTGGATTGCATATATAAACCGTTTGGTAAAATGCGAATCTCTCTGCATAACTTAAAGTCTATCCCTGTTCCTAATTTCACAAATGGAACCAAAGCCAAAATATTTTCACACCACAATTCAATGGCTACTACCAAAAAAAGTACTCAAGCTAATAATAAATCTGGTACATAACTCAACCAAAACACAAACATAATCAAGTTGCTCGAATGATTATAAATTTTTTTCAAAATTCATCAAATATCCAAAATAAAAACTTACACAAAGTACTATGTCAAAACTTGATGATAAACATTCATAAAAAAGATCCAATAACAACTCGTAATGCCATCTACCAGCATATTTCTAAGCAGTTGCAGATTGGGCAGCAAGCCTCTTCCTGGCATCCTCAATGATAGACAACTTAATACCCTTGCCCTTTGGAAGAGACACCCACGGCTTGGTACCCTTTCCGATCGTGAACACATTGCCCAGACGAGTAGCAAACTCGTGGCCAGTAGCATCCTGGATGTGAATAGTCTCAAAGCTTCCCTTATGCTTTTCACGGTTCTTGATTACACCAACACGTCCCCTGTTCCTACCACCAGTAACCATCACAACATTCCCAACATCAAACTTGATGAAATCAACAATTTTGTTGGCCTCAAGGTCAAGCTTGATGGTGTCATTGGCCTTGATCAATGGGTCTGGGTACCGAATAGTCCTTCCATCATAAGTGTTGATGTATGGAATACCTTTCTTCCCAAACTGAACTGAACGAACTTTGCAGAGCTTGAACTGCATAGCAATAACATCACTTTTTAACTATTTATAGAGATAACATAAATGGCAGTATAATTGAGCAATTCGAGATTTAGGGAGTTGCAAATTGACTCTGTAAACTAAATGAAATGTTCTTCAAATGAAACATGAAACAGCTAATAAGACACACAAAAACAAGAAGGTAGTGATGAAGACCTTGGCTTCCTCGTCCCTGACAGAGTGCAGACGGAATCGGCCCTTGGTGTCGTACAACAGACGAAAGTTCTCATTGGTCTTTGGAATAGAGACAACATCTACAAAAGGGGAGAAAACAACAGTCAACAAGGGGAATGAATCTAGATAAATCAAAAGTATAAGTTCAACCAGTAGCAATGTATCTCGAAGCTTTGAATCAAATTACGCAATAAACAGGACTGCACAACAATGAATTCTACAAAAAGAACTTGGAACAACTGACAATAGAACAATTCTGAAATAAAGGCCTTTTGATATAGATAACTGAATAATCTTGAGTCTGCATCAGAGTTAAACTTAACAAAATATTCAATGGAGATATAAATGTATGGTCTGAGTAGAAGCATGATATGGAGCACATACCCATGAACCCAGCAGGATAAGTCTTGTCTGTCCTGACCTTTCCATCAACAAGAACATGACGTTGCATCAAGATTGAAATGACCTCACGGTAAGTCAGGGCATATTTCAGCCTATTTCTGATAATAAGAATCAAGGGTAAGCACTCCCTTGATTTGTGAGGTCCAGATGATGGTTTGGGGGCCTAAACAAAGAAATATTTAGATTCTAAAAAGTTTAACAAAAAAAATACATACTAATTTATGGTATCAGAATCCATGAATCAAAATTTCGATACATTTCCGAAAAAAACACAGAAAAGGATTCTATTTTTGAGTCAATTGAAGAAAAAAAACTAGACTAATTTCTACTTCAACATATTTCTTTAAATAACAATCTCCAAATGTTTCCAGAAAATCTTCAAAAAAAGTTTCTAGTATATAATGAGCAAAACATAACACGAAAATGAAATTAATCCACAGATGGAGATGTTTTAAGCTAACACACAATTGTAAACAACATACTGATCATGAATCAAATAATAAGAATTAGGAAAATTAACTTACAAAAGCTCCACCAAGTTTGTCCAGCATCCAATGCTTCGGGGCATTGAGCCTCTTCAAGTGTTTCTTCAAACCTCTTGCCTGTAATAATATAACAGAGTAAATTTAAAACTTATCAGATCAGTAGCTAGAAAATAATAAAATGAAAATTGCATGCTATAACAATTCACCATGATTGTGGATGTGACGGCGGCGCCTCCGTCTCAGTCTCTCTTTCTCTCTCTCTCTTTCTCTGTAATAATATAACAGAGCAAATTTTAAAACTTATCAGATCAGTAGCTAGAAAATAATAAAATGATGGAACCCTAGAAGTGGGTTTTGTAACATTGTTTTGGGCCTGAGGCTGTCTTTATTTATGAATGGGCTAAACTGAATTTAGATTGGACCTAGATTGATTACACAAAATTCAGACTTTGAATGGGTTCTTGGACTTTTAATCAGATTGGGCCTTGAGTCTTTTATCTTGTAGATTTTTATATATTTTCTTATCTTTTTATCTAAGGAATCCTTGTAGTTGTAGTCACTCATCAGAAAGTGTAACTTAAAAATAGAGATTTTTGCACATCACTCCCATGAGTTTCCATTTTTGCACTTTCCCCGTATAATTGAAAATATCTGCATGTACTCCCTAAAAGTTGATAATGAGTGCACTTTGCCCCTGATCATTTTTCCAGTAAATTTCAAAGGGTAGAGGTGTCAATTAGGGGGCTTAATGCAATAACTAAAAACATTTGTGGGAATAAGTTCACCAAATTTTGATCGAAATTTTGCATTAGTTTAAACACTTTCATTAGTTCTAATTATATTTTGTTTATTAATCTTTGAAGAAAATTATATTTTGAAACACAATTCATGAAATTGGATAATTAATAAAGACGTGGTTGGTTGAAATTATTAACTAACACCTATGTATTAGTACGAAATGTAAATGAGAACATAAAAAGTTATATTGAATTGGATTAAAGTTGTACCACCATACTTAATTTGTACATATTGAATTTATTGAAATAATATACCAATTACTAACTTATGAATTTTGTTTAAAAAAAAGATAAAAAAAAATGAACATTATGAAATAATATACCATTAATATGTAATTTTTATTTAAAAAAAAAAAGGTTGGACAACTCATAAATCACATTCCAGTTTATTATATTTTCACTTAGCCCACCCAAAAGTCTCAAAGTATTACACTAAACCACAAAATTACGATTATGCCGGAGTACATATATGCTTCACTTGTTGTAAGCGTCACCAAAAAATTGACAATTATACCTGACAATAAAATGCGAAAACATTTATATTCATCTAAAAAATGACAATAAATCCCCATATATATAACTTTTAGATCGTCAATAAATTTATATTCACTTAAAATAATTAATCTTACGATGGTATTTCAAATGGTGAATACAAGAAGAATTTTTACATTAGCTCTATTAACTTATAAGCAACTAACATATTTTTTTGACTTAAAAGCATATAAATAAGTGGATGCATGCCAAATTGTCAAGGTATATGAACTTGTCTCACTTATTCCAAGCATTCGCAGTAATATAACTCAAGAACACACACACCATTGTACAATTAACTGTTTGATCAATAAGGCATTTAATTTGTTGGCGAGGAATCATTTCATGTTAGCTGACGCATGAAGTGGTTTGAGGTACTTTAGATTACCTTCTTCAATTCCTATAATTTTTAAATTGCTAATTATCATGCCTAAGAGACCTTCCCAATTGAGGTCCTAAAATTTCACTGGAATTTTAGCATTCGTCTAATTTTATCAATTGAGGTCCTAAAAGTCTTTAGAATATACTTAAATGCCAAACCAATTCCAATTACAAATTTAAGTCAAAATCAAGCCAAACTTAAATACCATTATCCAACTAAAACTAACTAATCTACACTCCTAAGTCCATCCATATTATAGTAATGGCTGAACTGCAATCAAAATTGGTCCGTGCTGTTAATCAGTTAGGCAAGCATGTAAATTCATTGTGGTTTTAAGAGACAGGACAAATCAATTTCAGTTTTGATGCCCCATAAACAACATTCTCTCACGTCTTGCAACCAATCGATTTTAACCTCAAGAGCTCTTTTTCCCAACAAAAAAGCTCTAGATACTACAACCTCAATCTCAAATTTATTACTCATGCATATATACCACATGGGAAAATGCAATTAGATATGGGATAAAGTTAAGAAAATGATGGAAATAAATCTATATGCACAACATTAAGTCTTCCCTAATACATGATTTCACCAAAAGCCAAATATTTAAACACGACAATGCAATGTCTAATCCCAATAAAGTACTCAAGCTAAAAATAAATCTGGTACATGACACTACCAGAACACAAACCTAATCAAGTTGCTCGAATCATTATAAAAACTTATCAAATTTCACAAAATATCCAAAATAGAAAACTTACTCAAGTAATATGTCAAAACTTAAGATGATAAACATTTAAGAAAAGATCCAATAACAACTCGTAATGCCATCTACCAGCACATTTCTAAGCAGTTGCAGATTGGCCAGCAAGCCTCTTCCTGGCCTCCTCAATGATAGACAACTTAATACCCTTACCCTTTGGAAGAGACACCCACGGCTTCGTACCCTTTCCAATAGTGAACACATTGCCCAGACGAGTAGCAAACTCGTGGCCAGTAGCATCCTGGATGTGAATAGTCTCAAAGCTTCCCTTATGCTTTTCACGGTTCTTGATTACACCAACACGTCCCCTGTTCCTACCACCAGTCACCATCACAACATTCCCAACATCAAACTTGATGAAATCAACAATTTTGTTGGCCTCAAGGTCAAGCTTGATAGTGTCATTGGCCTTGATCAACGGGTCTGGGTACCGAATAGTCCTTCCATCATAAGTGTTGATGTATGGAATACCTTTCTTTCCAAACTGAACTGAACGAACTTTGCAGAGCTTGAACTGCACAGCCAGAAAATCATATGTACTCTTCATAACTAGAACATAAATGGTTGTAAAATAAAGTACTCAAAAAATTAGGCAGCGGTAAATTAATTCAGTATGTAATCATTACAATGTAGTCCTCAAAACCAATAGTTTTTATTGTCAAAACAAAAAATTAATTAAAAGAAATGTTCATCCAATGAAAAATGAACAAGTTGATAAAATACACAAAAACTAGAAAAAAGAGACAGACCTTGGCTTCCTCATCCCTGACAGAGTGCAGACGGAATCGGCCCTTGGTGTCGTACAGCAGACGAAAGTTCTCATTGGTCTTTGGAATAGAGACAACATCTACAAATGGGGAGAAAAAACAGTCAACAAGGGGATCAAATCTAAATAAATCAAAACTACTACTTCAGCAAGTAGCAATCTATATATAAGGTTTGAACAAAATTATGCAATAAACATGAATGCTCAGAAATTAATAATAGAAAAAAGCACTTTTCAATTGCAATAAATTACAATAAATCAACTCTGACTCTAAATAAATCAAAACTACTACTTCACCAAGTAGCAATGTATATATAAGGTTGGAACAAAATTATGAAATAAACATGAATGCTCAGAAATTAATAATAGGAAAAAGCACTTTTCAATTGCAATAAATTACAATAAAACAACTCTGACATTGAGGCCTTTAAATTATACCACTGAACAATCTCAAGTGTGAATCTGAGTTCAACTTATAAAAAAGTTAATTGAAGAGATAATTTACAATCTGAGTATAAGCATAAAAGGTGTACGTACCCATGAACCCAGCAGGATATGTCTTATCAGTCCTGACCTTTCCATCGACAAGAACATGACGTTGCATCAAGATTGAAATGACCTCACGGTAAGTTAGAGCATATTTCAACCTATTTCGGATGATAAGAATCAAGGGCAAGCATTCCCTGGATTTGTGAGGTCCAGATGATGGTTTGGGGGCCTACACACAGATACATTTAGATACAAAATATATAATTTATAATAGCAAATCCCATGGATCAAAATTTTGACACATTTCCATTGAAGACACAGAAAAGTTACTATTTTGATTTTTGAGTAAACCAAATAAAAAGGTATATTAATTTCTAATTAAACATGTTTATTTGATTTACAAATATTCCAAATTTTTATAAAAAATTATCTGGAAAAGTTCCCATAAATTTTATAATATTTAAGTGACTGAAATGTACACGAAAACGAAATTTCAATCCATGGCAGAAACACCACTACGGGAGACGCTTTAAGCTACCACGCACTTATAAACAACATACAGATCATGAAATCAATAAATAAAATTAGGAAAATTATCTTACAAAAGCACCACCAAGTTTGTCCAACATCCAATGCTTCGGGGCATTGAGCCTCTTCAAGTGTTTCTTCAAACCTCTAGCCTGTAAAAAAAACAAAGAAAATATCAAATTTCAAAACGCAATTACATCACAATTACATCACTATCTAGAAATTAAACATTAAAATTGCATTCTAAAAAAACTCACCATGATTATGGATGTGACGGCGGCGCCTCCCTCTCAATCTCTCTCACTCTCTTCCTCCTCCCTCAGTTAAATGAAGCTATGGCTAAAGCATTAAACCCTAATGATACTTATACTTGGGCCAATTGAGGAAGGGCTTCGAAGTTGTGGTCTTCAATCACTTTGGGCCCAACTGTTTTTGTAATTATTATGATTCTCGATTTAAATTGGGCCAGGGTCATACTACTTGGGCTATCAATGGATCCGTCTTTAAATAATTCCAATCCATTACGCAATGCCAAAAGGCCAAAATGTTGATATTTGAAATTAAATAGAAAGATTATTTTTTGTTAATAAATAGTACAATGCATTAGATTATTATTTTTACATGCAAACAAATGTCATAAATATCATAAGTCATAATTTTAAACACGTAGACGTAGTTCATGAAATTGAAGCATTGTTTTAAATCCTAGAAAAGTTATTGAATTGTGTCCAGTTTTATTATTCAGAAAACATATTAATAAGGAAATTTAAGATATTATCTTGAATTGATTTGAACTCAGTGCATAAACACAAAAGCAATTTGAGTCCCACGCTAAATTAAGATGCTCATTCCTTAGTTGGATTGGGATCTCCTCATATTATAACAATCCGGATCCGGATCCGGATCCGTTCCTTGATTGTTGAATTGATATCTAAAGTACGTAGATTTTTTTTGAATAAAACATTATTTCAAAATATTGAAAACGAGGGAAAGTGTCAACAAGGGGATAAGCCTCATCACAAACTACAGAAATTGGAGTCAAAGCGGGAGGGATAACATCATATGTCCGATAAAAAGAAAAGTTTCATACAAAAATGGTTATGAGCCACACAATTAGAGTTCAAGAAAAATAATTTGTACCGTCAATTTTTTCTTTGGACCGCCATTTAGGCCATTCAATAGCTACATCGTAATTTTAAAGAGAAAAAATGTGACTATAAGGAAACTCAACATTAGGTTCATTTAACCTTGTTTAATAAATTAATTCGTTATTAAATATGTTCTACGTATTTCCAATAGCGCAATGAAAATATAATTATTATTATCATGATAAATGATAATGATACCTTGTCTTAATAACAAAGTTGATTGCCTTAAAACATCAAGATTTTGGGTTTGTGGTCATTTCATATCTGAAACGGGCCGGTGTTGATATATCTTGATATAACCATACAGTTTGTCATTTTATTGAAATGATAAAACACTAATAACCACGGCCAAATTGCTTTCATTGCAAGAAATCGACAATCAGTATCAATTTCATAAAGTTGACATAAACATAATAACATAAAAAATGTCTTCATCATTCCAGAAAAAAAAGAAAAAAGAAAAAGGAAGCATGTAAATTGGTGTTAGACAAAGACGCAATTCCTTCTAGTCATGAACAATTGAATGAATTAACAAGGAAGCCTCGTCAGTTGCAGGAGCGGCATCATCTGTCCAAAATAAAAAAATAACCCCCGTCAAATTAATTATTATTAAATTATATACAAACAGAAAGAAAAAAATATTAAATTAAATTACCAGGAAGAGGTGAAGGCAAGTGAGAGACAATATTATCAATTAACCCTCGGGCAGCACCGTCGCCTCCTACTTGTTCTTCTTTTGTGCGTTCTTTTTGATTTCGATCGTCTTTTTCCTTGTCACCTTCAGTTTGATGCAAAATGCCAGAAATCAAATTACTGAAGATCCCTCCTCCAGTACTACTTTTCTCTTCATCCAATTTCTCATTTTCAGCAAAAGTAGTAGAAATAGTGTCCTCTGCTTTTGATTTGGGACTTAAAGGTGAAACCAAATTAGAAATCAAATTGTTTATAAACCCACCACCTTCCCTTTCTTCTTCTCCTCCTCCTTCATGTTCTGTAAGAGAGTTGTTATTATTATTGTTTTCAGAGGAAATCAACTCCTTAATTTCAGTCACACCATCTTCCATCTCTAGTGTATTTTTATTTGAAAGCAAGTGAAATGATTTCTTTCGAATGAAATATTTGAAGAATTAATGCCTTTTGTGTGTTTTGGGGACAAGCGTACAGCGTTTGAGTATCGAGTAATAGGAGAGAACCACGTATACTTATAGCTGCTGCTGCTACTGCTCCTGCTCCTCTTTTAATGTGCTGGCTGCTGCTGTTTAATTATCTAGAAAAAAAAAATATTTTAAATTAATTAGTATATTTAAATTTTCAAAGCATTTTTTTTCAATTTTATTCCTTTCTTACATTTAAATTGTAAAATTCAATGGTCACCACTGACTACTAAAAAATTAATTCATAGCCATCATTATAAAGGGCATTGAGACATTTTACCGTAAAAAAATATGTAATTATGAGGTTTCTTAATCTGTGTAAAAACAATAAATGTGACAATCAATTTTAACATGAGGTAGTAAATTTTATCCAATGAGATACATGCATGTGGGGAAATTCTTACCCACACATGATTTGGTCGAACCCAAAGTAACTACAAGACAAGTGCAATACACTTGCTTTATGATTGGATGTAACTTCCAGGAGAGTGACCAATCACAAATCAAGTACAATACACTTGCTTGGTGATTGGATGAGTTTGGCCAAACCAGGCTTGGACAAAAATTTTCCTATGCATGTGACTCTGTTTCATCATTCCGATGCAAAACCTCTTATTGGTCGGTTCCTTGAATTTTTAAATGTACTACTCCTATTCCTATGTTGTATTTATTACTAGTATTTTACTACATTATTTTAAAAGGCATCAGCCTGTTTTCTCTATGTTTTCGACATAACACACAGGGGTGTTTGTGAATCGGTCTTAGTGCCAATTGGCTCTGTTTTTGTTCTCTTTTACACTTGTGGGTCGAATTTAAATTTTTTCAGCAAATCCCTTACATTAAAACAAAAATTTGAACTGATTTTAATTTGAATGTTGGGATGACAAAATATTAGTAAAAAATTGTGGGCAAATTTTGAAATTTTGAAATATGATTTGATGCCAACAGTTGGAGGAGAATAGTAGTAAATTAATGTCTTCGTCGAATTTGTAAAATTTTGAAATATGATTTGATGCCAACAGTTGGAGGAGAATAGTAGTAAATTAATGTCTTTGTCGAATTTGTAAATAAAAAATTATGTAAATGATTAATGGTCTTGTTGGATCAAAGAGTTTGTCCCATCTTGCTGCTCGATCCAACTTAAATTTAGCTCAGTTTTACAGGCCGAAATCGAGCAAAACCTAAACCATAAGCACTCTTGGCTTGATCCAACTTAATTTTGGCTCAGTTTTAAAGGCTGAATTCGAGCCAAACCCAACCCATTGCTAATCGTAGGTAAACTCAGTGCTGCTGCAACTTTACCTCGCACATAATCATGTCACATGCAAAAAATGTTCTTGTCAACTTTTAAGTTGAACTTCAAAAATTGCAGGTCCTCCTAACCTAAGGTGCAATATGAGAGAACTCTCGAGAGGCCAGTATATCGCAAGTACAGGGTAAAGAAATTCCATCCTACAATATTCCATACAACGGGGGCATATATAAGAGACACATGTTGGATCATATGCTCGGATAATGTTATAAATGAAGTTGAAGTAGTGTAACTTCACAAGTGAAATAGCTAAGAACCTCCTATTGTTGCTTCTTTTGTGCAGCCCGTTTTGCCTTGCGTTCCTCAATTTTAGCAGCAGCATCTGCTTGGACTTTCTCCATGATTGTGCTGAACCCAGGAATTGCCTTTTCCAGTCTGTTATAAGTTTGAACACTGAGGTTGTGGAAAATCTCAAACACACTCTGCACACGGAAAAAGGAGTGAATAAAATTGTTAGAAAACCACGGAGCTTATTATTCAAATATACAAAGTGCAACTTTTTTAAGTTAAAAACGTATACCAGGACATCTTTGTTCCATTCCTGGATGTATGGAGGACCAGTCGTATATGAACCAAGAGGTTCACGGTACCATTCACCACCATATGTTATTTGATCCATGGCTTGTTCGATGCTAAGAACCTCCCATGGCCTTAATCCGGGAATTATTTTTGCCAATTCGAGTCTGCCTCACATGAATAATGAGGAGTAAATTAACTAATCTAGGTGTAGGAACATGGAGTACAAGATTATGTGATGTCAGAAAATGCAAATATCGGTTTATTGTTTAAAATGACTTTTTATGCAGCTAATATAAATAGATAAAATATGCAAGTTTTTTTTTTAATAAAATCAAAAGCGATGGATAGAGGACAAAATGTGCTGAACTCAAAAGACAAAGGCCCAAAAGATTATATACATGGTAAAGATAAGACCAAATATGCTGATTCGAAAGATAAAAAGACTATCTATGTCATCAAAACTAGAGAACTAAATATGTAATTTTCCCTATATAGAATGAAATTTATGAACATGTTGAAGATAATACCTAACATCTTTAGGGATGTATTTGTTGGGCATGTGGTCTTCTTCCAAAATCGATGTCAACTCTGAGCCACTTGCCCAAAGAAACAATGCATGACTAGGAGTCCTCACACCAGGCCAAACACCATCGTTAGCCTCTAGCACGGCTAAATCCCGCCTTTTACTCTCATACGCTTCTTCTTGCATCTGCTTATAGGTTTTCTTCTCGTGACCCTTAAGAGGAACCCAAGGCGGTATTCCTTTCTGTAGTTTATGAAGAAACGCAGTTGCAGCAGCACCTAATCTGACTGAAAATAGGCCATGCATGGACAGTAGTCAGAAGTAAATTTAACTAAAGTCGAGCCTAAAACGAAGAAGATTCAATAAGTTTGCAGGGATAAATCACAAACCTTCCCAAGTGGCAATTGCACGCTCCATACCATAGATCATGCTAATGGGGGACCATTCATCCAAATCCTCACCCCATATAAATGTATGCTTGTCGATAATTCCAGCACCCCAAGCAGTTTTCAGCTGTATTAGTTCACATGGTCCTCTACTACGACCCAATCGGTCCTTATAGTAAAACCCACCACTTCTCATGATAACTATGACACAAGGAATACAACTCCTTTATATTGAACGTCAAGTGATTATATCATAAAAACATTAAAAACTGTATAAAATCTCAAAGAACCCGTTTGGTAGCAAAGATCAGGTGAGATTAGGCCTTTTATCAATACTTATCTCTTGTTTGATAACACCGTAAAATAAAGTGGGTCAACCATTTACAAATGGTAACCGCCACTTTTAGGCACTGAAACAGATAAAATTATTGCTTGTCCAGCCCTATAATAATATAATCTTTGTCCTTGTGGTAATATAATCCTCCACAACAAATTTTGGTGGTGAATCATGTCTTATTTTACTAGTTTGCCACTAATCTATGTTTCAGACGCTCGCACTGCTACCAAACAAGTCAAAAGTTTATATTGTCTTATCTGTAATGACATAGTTAATATTTGATTAATATTGACATCATTATTTTACAGTTGTTACTGAGTTCTTAGAAGACAAGATGTGAAAATATGAAAGAGGAAGTTAAGGCAAAATGCAATTGGTTTTGAAAGACAAGTAAAATTAAAAAATGCTTATCAAGAGTGGAAGTATATTTTCCTGCACTATTTGTACAGCCAATTCCTGTGTTAGTTCAGTCATAGTCTACATGGCACTACAAAAATTCGACTCAAACTCAAACATAACATATGGTGACTTTTCAAAGGCCACTAAGTTTATTTCCAATCCAAGATTCACACTCTGCTAAAACAGACATATGTAACTCCATTATCAGGTTAAAATATCTGATGTAAGCTCAAATTTTTGAATGAGAAAGGATGTACATACAAAATTAGTAAAATCAAAACCTTATATCAATAAAGAATAAGTCGAACTTACAGTCATAATACCGCTTCTCGAGTTTCTTGTACCCTATAGCCTGAGCAACATCTATAGGCCTACCAGGCGGGTAAGGCCTCTGCCGGAACCCCCAAAGACCGAAAAAGAACTGTCTAGCAAAATCCCAAAACTTATCATCTGATTCCTTTTGTGATTTTATTGCTTTCCTTGGCATTGGCCTCCCATCCAACCCTTTCACATGTGGCACTGCCTTCACAAACATAACCAAAAATTACCACAAAAGAGATAAGTAAAATCAAACAAAAAAAAGGTTCAATTTATTCTTAGCTTAAGACCTTTCAGAATCCAAATGCTGCAACCATCTGTTGCCACATTGAAAAACACAATGCTAGTAAATACAAAATCTGAAAAGAACTCCACAAACCCCTCAAAATTCATAATCGTCAGTCGCCATTCATTTATAGAAAAACTCAACTAATCCACAACTTTCAACTAAACTAATAAAGAAATGAAAAGGTATTACTGAGAAGAGTAATTCTTTCTAAGCATCAAACTACTTAATGCTCCTTATGTCCTAAAGTTTTAACTCCTTTTTCCTTTTTAAGATACCCAATAGTTCCACTTCTTGAACTCTCACCAAAATCTCCTAGCTAAAACTAAAGGGAGCAAGAATAGTGAGTAAATACAAAGAGTTGAAAAACATCATTCCATTATAACAAAAGTACACATAAAACAAATTAGAAGGTTTTGAGGACTAAAAAGAATTACCTGCCATAGTTTCTTGTCTTCCTTCCTATAAGGAACAGAATTCTCCTGAAGCTCAATCTCATTAAGCTTATCAGCAATCTCTTCAGCTTGGGCCAAGAATTGCACAACCGGGCTAGCCCGAAACTCGGCCCACCACTTATCATTTTCCTCAATTTCTTCCTTGGTCGGGTTTTCCTTCTTTTCAAAAATCGGGTCTTCCTGTAAAATCTTCTCCACCTCAGGCGCATGTCGGTAATCCGGCAAATTCTCGCATTCCCAGTAGAACTGGTCGAGCATTTCACGGTACTTACCGGGTTTTTTCTCCGGGTCGGTTTTGGGTTTTGGGGAAAATGGGTTTGATATGGAAGCGAAATTTGAGGTTTTGGAGTGGGGTTTAAAGACTGAGGAAAGAAGGTTAAGTGGTTGGAATAGGACTTTTTGGTGGTTTCTGAACCAGTTATCGTTGAACGGGTTAAAGTTAATCGACGCCATTACTGAAAACTAAAAACTGCGAAGAGAAAAGGATGAGAAAGCGGAGGAAACTTTTCTCCAGTTTCTTCTCTACAGAAATTTGCAGTGACTAGTTAATTGGCCCGGAGATGAATGAATAGTTAGAGATTAGAGCGCGGCGGAGGTTCCGAAAATTGTTGGATTAGGATATATTAAATGAGTATAAGCCCAAAATATTCATAGCCCAATAATATTTTCCTGATGATGGGCAAGAAGGCCCAATATTTATATTGTAATTAATAAATTATGTAAGCTATTTGTCAAATGTCAAATATTAATCCACGTAGATATTGAATAATTTGAGATTTAATTTTTCAGTAAGATTTATTTGAATTCAAATATAAATTCGAGTAACATGAATCGACCCGATCTCCCAAACTGGAAGGTCATAATTTGGTTCGTACGTACATAATTATATTAGAAATTTCTTATCTAGTTCTTGATTTCAGTAGTCAAGAATTGTTATGTATTGTTTGCGCGCACATATATAATATTTTCTATTTTGGACCTCTACTTTCTTTACCATTCAGAAAAATTAATTTTTTGACCACAATAATAATAAGGCTTGAGTTTGACTTCTTAAGCAGGCAAATAAATAAATTTTGTTTCAGCCAGTGCACTGGACTTATGGCTTTCACGTATTAAATAGCTACTAAATTTACTTACCTACCACCAACTCATATTTACTACCTGATGATAAATCAACATGATCATATCCCTACACAATAATCTGGACTCTTGGATTTAATTTTCTCAAGAAGATGGGCTTAAAACATTAAAAGTGAAAGCCATCTGCAAAAGAAAAAGTGATAAAGTTTAGTTGATACAAACAAGATACGGATAAAGAATGTTATTTAATATAATGAGGAGCATCTGTTATATGTAACAGAAGTTTCATAACATCTTGTACTTCAAACAAGAAAATGGCTTCTCAAACACAAATTCATGGCTTCATTCTCCCATTTCTCCTGGTAATAGTTTTGTTCATATCTTTTCAATGCGTTTTCGCAAATGACATTGATTTTGTGGACAAGGTTAAGGTTTCTGTGTATTATGAATCTCTGTGCCCATTTTGTGCAAACTTCATTGTAAATCAACTTGTGAAGATCTTTCAAACGGATCTTCTCAACGTTGTCGATCTCAGGCTTGTCCCTTGGGGCAACACTCAAATTTCATCTAACAATTCTTGGATTTGTCAGGTTCTAATCTTTTTGTATCTTTTATGAATTAATATATTGAAAATTGAAATCTATTTATGTAAAAATTATGTTACAACTTTTGCAGCATGGTGTAGACGAGTGTCGGCTGGATGTTACAGAAGCTTGTGCCATATATTTGTGGCCGAAAGTGGTTAGTCACTCGGTGCCATTGCCCCGATTAAGATTTAATTGCTCATTTTTATTTGTGGTATGAGTTTTGGCATATGATTTTTGCAGGAGACGCATTTCAAGTTTGTGCATTGCGTAGAGCGTTTACATTTGATGAACAGGCATACAGAGTGGAAATCGTGTTTTGGTACATCGGGATTGGATCCTAATCCTGTAGAAAGTTGCTATAACAATGGGGTTGGTTATAAGGTTAGTTTACTTGAGTTTACAATTTGACAACTTTTGCCAAGAATTGTTCACATAAAATTTGGAATTTTGCTTGAATTTTACTCTGCAGCTTGAGACAGCATATGCTGAAGAAACAGCTAACCTCAATCCAAGACACAGATTTGTACCATGGGTGATTGTCAACAATTTACCTCTTCAAGAAGTTAGTCCCATAGTCCTCTATGTATCTCCATCTTCAAGAATAATTTACACACACAAACACACACTACATGAATATGAATCATCTTTGGCCACAGGATTATCAGAATTTTATAGCATACATTTGCCGAGCTTACAGAGGAAATAATAAACCAAAGGCATGCATATAAAATTCGTTTGAAATCAACTTACCAAAAGTAGCAAATTCGACATCTTCAAGGGAAGGTTGAAAACTCGACATTCATTGAGAGAAGCAGAGGAGTGTAGATTGAGAAGCTTTAGTAACATTTTGATTTTTGATGACAAAAAAACTCCAAAACTATGATTTTCTTTAATGTGGTCAATTTTATATTTTTATTGCAAGTGCTTGCTATGTTTTTATATACATTCCAATATGCAACAGCAATACATACACATAAACAAAGATCAGGAGAAACCATTAACATTTCTATTTGAAGAAAGAACTACAAAGCACAGTTTAATTTCATCTTTAAATATGCCAAGTCGTGCACTGAGGTACATGTGATTTTCAAACACAAAGCATAACTTAGATTTGGTCTATCATCTTCCAAATATTGTTACATGTATCAAAGGAATTAACTTTTGACGCATCAAACTCGAATTTTTCAACCACGTTCTTCTCTTTCTCCACGATATCTAGGAAATTTCGAGTTAATAGAAGATCCATTGTCTAGGGAATGTATAATAATGTAATTATATTAAATTTCGAGATTAATAAAGTAAGTAAATAAAATGAGCAAGTTTAGCAAAGAAGGATACGTCCTGATATTTTCGATTGATCGTCCAAGTATGGGACGATTTTTGTAACTGAAGCATACATCGAAAGCTTCATCCTACAAGATCAAAGAAAATTGTATGAGATACTACAAGGCTACAAAAGATGGAAAGCCACATATAAAATTATATCATAATTCTTATTTTTTTTGAGAAAATAAATGAAGAATCATCTCGTTTTCAAATGACTTACTGAGCTCTCATTTCATCTTTCTTGTGTTTCTTCATGGATTGACTTTGTTCTTCAACTTGATGCTCTAGATCAGCAATATCATTGACAATTACTGTGTTTAGAATAACCAAAGTTGTTAACCAGTAATGTCGGAAATAAATCGAGAATAGAAAATTGTAATACTAAAATAAATCAAATACTTATCTAAGCTCCTCCCTGAGCATTCGTTCTTGTTGTTGTTCCTCTTCCAATTCTTTCTGCAGCAAACTTAATTCTGCTTCAGAAACACTCTCAGATTCTGCAGCTACTGCTTTCTGCTTGCAATCGTCAATCTTCTTTGTATAATCTGGAACAAGAGTGATCTACCAGTAGTAAGAAAACTTAGACAACACATAACATCCCAATTTTTTTAAAACATTTTGCTTACACTCCATTAATCAGATGGATGCAGTCACAGGGTAAATATAATGCATAACTTACTTTAGAGCAACAAAACAAGACAACAACAACAATAACAAAAACAACAAAATAATCATAAAGTAGATGCATCCCCGGGATCATAAAATTTGGAATTTTCAATAACTCGAGGAACTTACATGAAATTCAGGGGAATATACCTCATTGTCAAAGAGGGATTTGCTTCATGTCCTATTAAATTAACATTACATTCTATTATCAATTAGTAATATAAGTAATTTTTCTTAGCTCTAGTAATTTTCTATCTCTAATCTTGAATCAGTACATAACTTCAACAACTTCAACTTTATTGAGAAGTGCTAAACCAAAGATGAGAAAATACACATTTATAAAAGCACGACCAGTCTCCTCATCTCATTCTTGTCCTTCCAAACAACAAAATTGATTCTTGGAACCGATTGGTATCACGGTTAGTGCAAACAGCAAATACAAACAACCTAATCTACAATATTCTACATATTAGCTCACTATAATTTATGGCATAAATTTAAGGAATTATAACTAACTACTTGGCAAAATTATCACAATCAGAAAAATACAAAACAATTAATTTAATACCACCTCAACTAAGCATAAAAAATGGTTTCACTGATGCAAAAGAAATAAAAAACGATGAAATCAGTCAAAAATTATAATCTTTGGCAATAGGGTTTGAAGAAAAACAAACATTCACGAAGAATATTGAACCTTTAATGGAATTTTGAATTTGGTTGAAATCTTTGTCACATTGGGATCGAATGGCTTTTGATTGGTTCGGACAATGCTTGAGACCAACAATATCCTTATCGTCTTTCAGGAATCCAATTAATTTTTCTCCGTAAGTAATCAGCTCTTCCATATCCATTTTTACTTTAAATCGAGAATTTCAGATGTGGATATTTGGAAAAGGGCTTTAGGGATTTGGATTTTGGTGTGGGTTTAGAAAAAAACTGACAGATTCTATTGAGATCTGGTGAAGTAGTTTTGTATGCGCAGGTTTGAGATTTGAACTTTGGAGAAGGGGGGAAGAACTGAAGAACAGGAGAAACAGCGGACGACAGTGAGAGCGAAGGAGGATTTCGAAATAGAGAATTTTGGTTATTAATAATTTCATCAGATTTACTTTACTTATGTATCTTTATTCTTCTGGTATTAATTTTGGTTTTTTATGGACTTTGAGAAAATAACGTGAAATATAAAGTGTGTTACTTTACTCTTAAATTAGTAAGTAAATTACATTAATTTTCAAACTATAAATATCATATTTCGGTGGTTCAAACACGCAATTCAAGTACAATTCAAACTGAAATCTAGCTATGTGAAGCCAATGTGCCAAAAATACATCATAAATTCACAATTATTAATTGAGCTACCTTAATAACACAAGCACTATAATCTAAGATTACATATTTATAATTCTAACAAAAACATTGTATTGACGTTCATTTAAAAAAATATTACTCCCTCCGTTCCACAATATCTGTCATTGTAGAGTATTGCACGGGTATTAAGGATCCAAATAAATAGTATGACTTTTTGATAAAAAAAAAATTAAAAGATATGCTTAAAATACCCTTAATTAGTATTGCATTGGAATAAATAATATATAGTTTTTAGGTGTAATAAATAAGGGGTAAATTGGAAAAGAGATAATTAATATTGCATTGGAATCTTTAAGCGATAGATAATTTGGAAAAAAAAAATCTCTAAAACAACAAATATTGTAGAACGGATAAGTAAGTTCAATTTTATTGCTGAAAAATGATACTTATTTTAATTTATTAAGGAAAAGTCATTTAATATTAAATTGAATTACAAGTATATAAAATAATCACAATCAATTCGAATTTCATGTAATTTCACATTATTGTAGAACAAAATAATCACAATCTTATACTTTCTCTCTTGTTTTACTAACAAAATGATTTTAGTTACATATAAAATGCCACTAAGGTCATCTCCAATGGAGAGGGCCAGCCCCGGGGCTCCGGAGCCCCGAGCCAGCCCTGCCCCCCCTCCCCCCCCCCCCCCCCCCCCCCCGAGCCCTGCCTGGTCGTCTCCAATGGCAGGGCTCCGGAATGGAATTAATTCCATTTTTTTCTTTTGCCCACTCTCACCTATTAATATTATAGTTTTAATTTTATTTTTAATATTAATATTAATAATACTAATAATTATTTGCATCTTGTAATTAAATTATTAATTATATTAAAATATTAAAATTAAAGAGAGTTCGGGTGAATGAGAAATTAATTCTATTTGTTTTCCTTGCCCACTCTCATCTATAATTAAAATAAATTTGATAAATATAAAATTCATTCGGGTTTTTCTGGAATTAGATTCTACTCCGCGAGTAGATTAAAACGGTATATCGTGTGTCCAAATCGGAGTTCGGGTGAATGAGAAATTGACACTAAAAAATCACCTCTTGAAATGGAAGAAAAGAAATGCAATTGGCATTTATCCCACATTGGAAGTGTAGTGAAAAAACTTGAGGTTTATATATGATTTGTCAATGTAGTTGTGTAACTACTTAGCTACAAGAAGTCTCTTCCCTCACGCACAGGGGGGGGGCATTCACTTCGTCTCTTCAAGGCTTGTGCGAGCCCGCGACATTCGGACACGAATGCAGTCCAATTCTCTAGCTAACAAATTTTTATTATTAATGATTTTAATTTTAAAAAAATAAATTTTATTATATTAAATAATTCAATTCAAATTTGGTGACTACATATATTTATTAAATACTAACACATTTTATTAAATAATTCAATTCTACAAATTTAATTTAATTAGGAGGAAATTTTAATTTTATCAAAAATAACTTTAACTAATTAATTTTACATAAATAACAAAGAAATTAAAAGAAATAAAAAAAAAAAAAGGAACCAGTCAGGTGCCGCCTAGAAATTAAAGAGGGGCGCGTGGCGCAGGGCTCCGCCGAGCCCTGCGCCCAGCCCGTTCCGCCCCTGCTGCCGCCCCGCCCCGAGCCCATCCCCCACTGGAGACGCCTCTTTTCCCGCAGCCCCACCCCGCCCCCAGCCCGGCCCTCTCCACTGGAGATGGCCTAAGATAAAGGGGCTTACGTGCAAGTACAAATTTGTAATTTTGCCGAATTAAGACATGTCCAAGACTTTTGACTTAGTTTCATGTCAAAGTTGAATCCTCAAAACTCTAGAAATTTTGAATTCGAATATTCACTAGACGTGTGAGTAATTTTTAATTTAATAACTACTTTCTCTATATTATATAATATAAATTTGTTGATGTAATAATCATCGTTTCATTTAAAAAAAGAAAAATGACAAAAACTTAGGCTTTAAGTTGGAATATGTTTAATTAAAAATATTACATCATTGTAAAGCATAAGTCGATATGTCCGAGTGGTTAAGGAGACAGACTCGAAATCTGTTGGGCTTTGCCTGCGCAGGTTCGAATCCTGCTGTCGACGTTTTCAATTTTACCATTTTCTTTTGTTTTCCTTTCCCCACCGCCAAACAATACTTAACGACCCATACCTTTCACCATTGCAAAACCATTTAATCACCTCACACGCGACACATCATTTATTTTTTTGTTAATTTTTGAGTTCAGTTGTTCTAATTGTCAGCAACTTAGCTAAGTTGAATTTGGCAACGGCAAGGGAGCCAATCAATGACGGCGACCCACCGGATTTTAACGAGGATCTCCACAGCCGTCAGCTCGCCGTATATGGACGTGAGTTGCTGAAATAGGTACCCCTTATGCGTATATACATGTGTGTGTATGTGTTTAATTTCTTTCTAGTTTCAATTTGTCTCTGATGGTTTATACACAATATCTGTATATGTGTGAGGCCGTGACCGTTGTCGATTCATGTTATATATCTACAAACTTGTGTATATATGCAATCTGTGCTTGTATATTAGTTTGTTATTGATTTTGGTTACTTTTAGTGTGCGTGTATAGTAAAAATGGATGGATGTTTATGAAAGAGAATGGCATTTTATCCCTCTTGAAAACAAATAGGCACTTTACCTTCCCGTACCTCAAAAATAGAAGACAACTGCACCTATCTTAGATTTTCAAAAGGTAGTAATTCCCCTCAGGGTCGTTGAGCATCAGGACAGGAGCTGTACCGTCTGGGAGTGGTGGAATTTGAAGGACAATCCGATTCTGAGTGAGCTGCTCCAATTGCTTAAAACAAAGGCCTTAGTTGTTGCAACATTTTGTTTGGAAGTCGATTGATGTACAACTGTATGATCCGAAGGCACAAATATGGCTTGTGTAGGAAGTTGGTGGAGTTGATGAAGGATGTTGGTAAAGCTGATCTACTTCCATAAGGTTATCATTTTGATGTTGTGGTGGCTTGTGAGGATGATGAAGACAATGATGTCGATATTCCCGACATTCCTATATACTTCAAATAGCGTACTTTTACTGATTAGTCATGTAACTGACCTGCACTTTGTGATGTCTATTATGTCTTTATTGAGAATCCCTTATGCTGGCTTTAGTTATCTAGTGATTGGAGTAGATACTTGTCAGATGACACCTGCATATAAATGAGAACTTTTCTCTATCGCCATTGTATAATTTCATAATTCATACAACATGGAGTCTAAAACTATATATCAATTATGAAGTGTTTTAGAGAAAATTATGTGAACTGTGTTTTCTTTGCTTGAAATGATAGAATCTTACCTTTTACTTTTTGTTTTTTGTGTTAACATTTTTTTTACTTAAATTCAAGTTCCAAAAGTAGCCTTGATGTTCACCTCAAATCCTCGATGTTCGTGTTTCTTAGAATATGAGGATTTTCAGGGAAGTTTTGCTAAAACAATACTGTTGGAATTTCACCTTCTATCACCAAGTCAAGTTCCTGTTTAATTATTTTTTTTGGTTTGTTTCTTTGTTTGTTTGTTATTTATACTTTTATGTTTTGAGTGATTCTGATAATGAAGCTGTAATGTACCTGTATTTCTTTTAATTACACAGAAAGATGCAGTAGTTCCAAACTTGTTTTTTCATTATAAATCAGGAATTATGTATCATGGTTTTCTATCTTATATATTATATCTTACAATATCAATCAATACAAGATAAAAAATAGAATCTGAATATATATACCACTTCCTATGACTGATAATCCTTTACATGGTTGTCTACACTGGAGGTTTCAAACGTATTCACATCCAAGTTGAAACTCTAACTAGTGGTGTCTCCTTCCATTGCAAGACCATCTCATGTTCGTTCAGTCCTTCGATCTTGACTTCATATGAATTATCCCTTTCATTCACCATCAGTTTTGCTTCTCCCAAGCTTTCTTGGCTGAATTTCCAGCCCTTCAACCTGGTTTCTGCTCGAACTTTGTAACTTTTTGTCATCTCCTCCCAGTCCTGAGACCAAGCAACCGAGCACATAAAAGGTGCTAGAAAAAGACTTTCTAAGGCTGTTCTAGCTTCTGCAAGATAGACCGGAAAATTCCTCTCTAAAGATTCAAAGAGAGCTTGATAGTGTCTTAGGAGTTTGTCGAAAAATGAAGTATAACTGGAACAAGTAAACAAACTCTCCCCTGCTTCTCCATCGCCAAGAATTGCTATTCCTGCAAAATTGTCCAACAATTTCCTGGCAGCCTTCAGAAATGCATTCACTTGATTTCTTGGCCTTCTTCTTCCCATATGTGGGAGTCCCACCATGCAGTTGAACACCAACCAATCTCTTCCCTGTTCTCTTTTATTCCTTTTCATTAATTCATTAGCAAAATCTTCAATGCCCTGTTCTTCGATTAGAAGTTTTACACCATATTCTCTTGCATGATTTTCAAGCCGTTTCTTTGTTTCCTCAAAGTCCCAGTAATAAGATTTGCATTCCTCTTCTGATTTTATCGACGTGAGCCTCAGTGCCTTTTGTTTCCGGCTCAAGGCCTCTATGACTGGAGGCCATTGAATCCCTTCTCCCATGTCAAAGTCTACTATATGTATTGTCGCTGCATCATGTGGCACAGATTCTAGGATAGCTGAGTTGGACGTGAAATGAGCAAACCTCCCGTATGGAAGGCTTTTATAGAACACCTGGAATGCTGCTATAAGGTTCTTGATTGCCTGCTGTTTTAGATATTCTCCTTGGTTTTCTCTGGACTGGAAAAGATTATGTGCAACACGTTCCACCGTATTGCCCAGGGGATTGCTTTTCTCATTGATTGATTTAACAATTACTTTAGCTAATTCCGTCTCTCTATTCTCCATGGCCTCTCCATAAGCCCTTAGAAGGTGAAGGAGGCTCAATTGTTTATCTACTTCCATCTCTTCCCCAGGCAATACTAGTGACATCTTTGTGACAGGAAATTGTGTGGAGTTCTGGCTAGATTGTAAAGAAAGGCAAGGACTCCGGTCTTCTCCAGGAATGGTTATGGGAGAGGAACAATTTCCTTCAGCATCATTATTATTTATCCATTCACAAATTTGTTCAATTTCTCCACTTGAAATATTCTCGATTTCCTCCATAGTCGAGCTAATCTGTATTTCATCACTCAAATTTTCCAGATCAAAGAACATATCTGGAAACATGGTTGGAACATATGAGTTTGAAGAAATCATAGAGGACTCTTCGGGAGAGGGGAATGAACAGAAAAAATCACGGTCATCAATTTCGCAAAAATCCATTTCTTCTGGATCACAAGGTATGTCATGATTAAGGATTGAGGATGTAAAGTTAAAGGTTGGCCAGGAGGGAAGAACTAACTCTGATTGCATCATTTTTTTTGTGTTACTTTGCAGGAGTGAGGGAAGTATTAAGCTGTGATAATAGGTTAATTTATACTATGTATTAACTTGGTTGATAGATGTTGACATAAAATAAAATAAAATTTGGAGGAAGACTACTTTATTGGTCATATATTAAACATAATTTTATTATGGTAAAGTTCCTTGTGAAGTCTTCTTTCCTTCTTGAAATCTTCTTGGATATTAAATAGTAACTTCATTAGGCTAATATTTAATCAATTTATTTTTAAAAAACTACTAATTATGCCTTTCAAGTTAATGTCCTTTTGTGCAGTAGGCAATCAACTTTAACCCATGGCTTGAGATTAGCAGTCCATTGGGTCCCACATGTCTGAATACTAAATATTTAGATCATATGCAGACAAAAAATATTCAGATTACCTACTATAGCAGCTTGCTTGATGGGGAAGATTGAAGTAATTATTTCTTGGTAATAGTCATTATGGAAGACAAATTTAGGAAATTAATTTAATTCATGTCTTTTTCCTGCAAGTCTCTTTTAAGGGTAAGCTAGAATAAGTAGACTTTACTGCTAGAAGTTTTTGTGTTACCAAGATTCTTATTGTGACACGTATATACTATACCGTATGTACATGAGAATATCACTGTAAATATACCCTCTTAAATCTATCAAGATCAGAAAATTATTGGTTTTTAGTTCTTAATGCTTTCTTGGGTGGAACTTTCTTCTCTAAAATATCCTGTTCTTCATGATGCACAATTTCATCTTTACGAGCCATTTAATAATTGCAGAATATATATTCTGTTTTACAAAATTTCGTGTGAAAAATTTGAGAAAATCGATTTGTAATTTAGTCTATATGCTGGCCTGGCATTCTATTGAAATTTTGTGTATGAACTGCATGAACAATTTGCTCAAATGTTAGTAAAATAATAGGAGTATGTAATTTGTTGCTTTTGGAAATTGAAACATACAAGATCATTTAGAGATGTGTTCAAATGAATTGTTGTTTAAGGTATTAAAGGTTTATAATTATTGTTGAAACTATCTCACTATTCATCAGGCTACAGAGTCCTAGTGTCATTTTATGAGCCGTCCATTTGTAACATATCAAATTGACATAAATTAATCAAGAAGATTACAATTTATTCGTTCATATCAACAGCCTTCCAATCTAAATATCTTTTAGTATTTTAATCCATGCTAGTGATGTGATGTATCACTTATTACGAAGTTGTTCAATTCAAATAATATATACTTGCCCGAATGTCTGGGACTTGTTAACATGTGTACATCATGTGTAATTGTACAGACTTTGATTAATTCATGTAATCAAAACTTCTATATGTGATCTTTATGGGAAAAAAACATAATTTGATTCTTATTTTAATTGCTAATTTGACTCTTGTTGTGGTTGATTCCTTTCTTAAAGGCCAGAAGTCAGGATCTCCTCGCCTTAAGGAATCAAGTGCACTGCCATATCTTTCATCTTTATCCATTTCATGCAGTGGTCTAATTGTTTGATATGCTAACTTCCATTGGCTCCTTTGAATGATAGCATATTGTCTTTGTAGTCTGGAGCCTTTGATTTACTTTTTCTGTCAACAGTTTCCGTATAGCTCTTAAGTTTACCGAAAAACAATTATAATTCAATTTTCTACTTTTGTGAATAAAGAAGACACGTAGTATTTAATCACTTAGCCACTTTCATATTTTTTGCTCCCTTTTCTCTTGAAGGATGTCCTGGTTTTGATGCAGTTTAGTGTTTACGCGATAATTGACTCATTTGTGGTATGATAAATCTTCATAGAGATAAAATCAGTCAAATGATAAATAAAGAAGCTTTTTTTTTTGTTTTTTCTTTCTTTTGATATGTGATCAAAATAGTAGACCAGTGTCCTTTGGTCAAGAAAACAAGGGTGATATTTTGAAAATATATTTGATTTTTGACCAATTTATATCAGATGGTATACCCGAATGCTTAAATTTGTTTGACAATATGTCATGTGATACCTGTCTTATGGCGCCATCATATGAAATATTAAATTGAAAATGTGAGTGGTTTCTTCTGTCTGTGCTCCTTGGTATTGCTGTGATATTTCTCTAATATATCTGCAATATGTATGTTTGCCCAAGGATTGTTCTGAAATATAACTTGTTCTGCCTCTTTTTATCGTGACTAGACTGATAGTTTATTTTCTGTGCAATTGGACCTGGTCTTCTGATCTGTTGAATTCCACAGCTTTATGATTTTGAATTTTAAGATAAAGAACAGACTTAAATCGGTTTATGCTGATCCTGGTTATGTGGATTTGGATGCGTTAACTTCATAAGAAAGAGTTTTTGAAACGTGAGGGTAGGTTTTTATAATTAAAATTTTCCGAGATGAGGTACTGCAAGTTTTGATTAACTTCAAGGAAGATAGGTGTAAGTAAACCTTTGTAATTTGAGAAGGATGCCTTGCTGGAATGAAGCCATCACTACTTATGTTAAATTTATTGGGGGCAAATTTTGTTCGTATAGGTTTTAATCAAACTTAAAACATTCATACATTTGGTTTGAGATAGGATAACACTCTTAGGATCGCCAAAACATGTGCAAGACTATTACCGAGTGGTTGGATGAGTTTGGTCAAATCAGATTTGTACATGATTTTTTCAGTTTATTATTGCTCGGAGTAAGATAAGATATGAAACAAACCATTTGTTACATTAAAGGATTACGTGTCGTACATTATCACTTTAAATTCATTATTTTTTCCTCTGCTTTTTTCCTTAAGAAGTTCCTCGTTATTGTCTTCATGATGCGGTAGTTTTACCTGTAATATGAATGAAACAATTGACATGTACAACATACAAATGGGTAGTTAGAACTTTTAATGTCTTCCCATATTTGGATTTAGTTATTAGAATCAAGGTCTCTAATTGTTTTCTGGTTTTTATGTTTACTTGTATAAATTATCAATATCAAAAAGAAATTAAATAGCTTTTATGGCTTTTAATACGCAAACTATGTTTCAGCTTCCCTTAATCTTCGCAATCAAATTGTCAATATTTTGACATGGAAGAAATGCTTAAATCATAATTCAAAACATATTCGGTAACTTGAAACTCTGGAATAACTAACAGATGGTATTCTTTCACTAGATTGATGATCAGTAAAGATCTAATTATTACTATATTGGAAACTATAGTATATGTAATTGCTTTTTTTAGAAATATAATCATGATAAATTACCAATATATCCTTTCTTATTTCGTTTTGTTTGGTTCAATTGATGTCAATAACTTTTGTTGTTTTCTTTTTGATGTTTAGATTCTGAATATTAAGCAACTGGCAGAATACTCGCGGAGAATGCCGTCGAAGTAGGCACCTTTCGTTGTTTCACAAGGCCATACATATACGTGGAATGAAGTTCAATGGAGGCATAACTTTATGAGTGCAGGTATGATAAAAATGATGCAATGTAATACTTCAATTGGCTTCTTTTAGGACCTCTCAAATATACTATTTATTTCGACTTAAATATTTGATTCTGTGCATGTGTGAATCAGTCAACTGAAAATTCTTACACCTGGTCATATATATTTCAGTAAATAAAACAAGCTCAACATTCCAAAAACTGGCTTTTCAATGAATATTGCAAGAATCTTTCAAAGATAATGGAGACATACCATTAAGGACAAGACACAGTTCTTAATTGTGAGGTTAAGTATTTCTTTGATATTACACTTGTCATTTGATTACAGATTATACCTTCCTTATGGGAAATAAATTCTATATAATTATGAAAATGTTGGCGTAAGATTACAAACAGTTTTACGTTATAAAATTTCCATGAATTGAGGTTGAAAGTGAACTACTGTCATTTTAGTTGTGTTGTTCTCATATTTTCGTGAACAAAACTCCATACTTAACAAATAGTTGGAATGGTAGTTCAGCCTCATTTAATTTTGGTAAAATTGCATTTTTAGTCCTACGTGATTACACCCTCAACAATTTTGGTCACGCTCTTTATACAATTGTGCTTTTGATTGAAAAAATATTTTGCACTTCTAGTCCTATCGACACTTTTCCATTCAATTTCTACATTTTTTCCCCATAGAATAGTATCAGTTTTGCACTTTCAGTCTCATACTCACTTTTGCACTCTTGGTCCCAAATTGGATAGGAAGGGGACGGTAGGACCAAAAGTGCAAAGCAGTTTATAAATTGGGACTAGAGTGCAATTTGTAAGGAATGTTACCGAAAATGTTGAGGGTCCAAGTCCAATCGTGGGGCACTAAAAATACAACCTTACCCTTACACTTTATTTTTTTATATATATTAACTTATTTTTGTTACCATATAGTTGAAATCTCTAGTGGAGTATGGGTGCCGAGGACAACATATAAACAAATTAATCAACAACTTCAAATACTTATCCTTTATTATTTATTAGTTTGAACGTAGCTACCTTGACAAACTGCCAAGAAAGTTAGATGCCTCAATTAGAAATGTGCTGGAAAAATGTAATCCTGCCTGTTTTTAGGTCTTTGTCTATATATTGTACCCAAAACATGAATCACCTTCAATGGATTATCATTGACAGAAAAAATACCTTCAAGGCATTATCACCTTGACTCAAAAGTATATTTTTCATTGTTTAAAATGAGTCTATGTGAAATTTATCAACCCTCATTGCCCCCTGAACTCTCATCCTTAATGCAATATAATGAAACATTATTTTCTGATGATCTTGAGTTGTTTTTTTATTGAATTTGATCAAATTTTCAATAGCCAGGCCAATGAAATGCAAATATTAGGGGTGACAATATAGACCAGATCCAATATCCGATCCATAAAGGATCCACTAAATTTTCAACTGGATCGGATCTGGTTGAAATCTTATAAAGTCTGGATCCAATATGGATTCACATTGGAACCAATTCACACATGGAAGATGTGGTTCCAGTGTGGATCCATAGTGGATCCCATACTTGATCCAACTATGGATCCGACATGAATCCACTTAAAAAAGAAAAAAATGGAAAATTTCAACTCCCCAATCCTGCCCCACCCACCCACCCACCATTTTTCACTGATTTCGTCTATCTTTTCACTAATTCTAGAGCTATCACAGTCTAAAAAAAGTTACGAGTGGACATCCGTGTAGTGACGGTTCTATCCTCAGGAACTTGAATGTCTCCCAACCATCCGCGGGGCAAGAGCTGATCAGTGATAAGGGCGAAATTGTCCAACCTGAAAATTCCTCGTGATTGGAGAGCGCTATTAACCAGTCAAGAGAGGAAGCTAAGTAAATTGACTTAGCCAAAGATAAGGTAGAGGGATTGAAATAAGAAGAAATTAGCGAAAGTGCCCAAGTTCTTATGGTGAGTCGTGAATTATATATATTTTGAATCTTTGATGTAGATCGGTTATGATATTTGTTCATGTTGATGCAACAAGGCCTGCTTAAACCGCTTAAAAGTTTGGTACCGTGGTCCGAAGGAATTATTACATAGGAACGGCGGCCATTGACGCCTTCCATAGTTGTTGTTAATACACTGATAGTCGTCTGCAAGTACTCTACAGTTTCACAGTCTAATAAGACTTGACATTCAACGGCTCTAGTCCTATGTTTCAAAAAATAGCACTTCTGGTCCCAAATTTTCAAAATAAAAAGTTTAAAACAATTAATGTGCAAATTTCCCCCTTTCACTCTTTTACCATATGACAGTTTTGCACTTTTAATCCTATATGCACTATGTATTGCACTTCTTCGTCCTATATGACTGCCTTTATTGTGCACTTTTGGTCCTAAATTGGAATTGTTTTATAATGTAGAGAGTGGGTTGGAGTGGTTATATAAACTTTTTTCTTGTCGGTGGTTGCAAAAATGCTGTCGGCTAGACGAAATTGGATCCAAGATAAACAGGACAAAATCGTCATTCATACTGGATCTGATCAGACCACAATGGAAAGCATTGTATCAGCTCAACAAGGATTAAGAACTGTACATGAAATAATACAGCAAACAAATATAGCAGTACTCATAATATGGTCTATACTGGTCTCAAAAGCTCCAAGGGTATGATTTCTCAACTGACTCATTCTTGCAACAAAGATTACAATATATTTGTTTGTAAATCGAATGACCTCAAGTATTTGACTGACCTTTTTTCCTCTTTTGGGCAGCATACGAACATGGTGGGTGGTAATTATGATATGTTCTTCGGTTATATTAGCTTTGATACCGTTCAAGTTAGTTTTAATAGGCAGTGTAATATACAGTTTTACAATGAGATCAAAACTTGGGAATATATGCAAAATGAACGAGGGAATCGACGTTTAAGGGAATGGTGGGACTCTATTCCTGTTGAAATTGTGGACAAGGATTCTGATAGCTCCAAAGTAGTAGGAGGTGAAAGGTAAGTTACTTATTTCTACAATTTCATGGCTTGGCTTTGAACAACATAATTTTCATCTGTATTCTTTCTTGCAATTTTTTTCGTAATTGTTATTGATTTCATTGTTTTGAACTATCAGGTAGGTTCTCCCCAAGGCAGATGGAACATAACTTGATACAACTACGCCGGATTTGTAATCTAAAGCATTGCACAGCTTGTCCAGGCAAAATAAGTATCAAAATTAGAGTTTTTAAAGTTGTTTTGTATACGCCAACTCTATCTTGAATTCGATTTAGACGGAAAGTGGTTGCATTTGGTCATATAAATTGACGTGTGACTTTTACCTATCTTTCACCTACAAAATAAAAATAATAGCCAAATAGGAGCAAAATAACATATACTAGTAATTATGCTACTTAATTCAACTGTGGGAAAAAACACTGGCTAAAAATGAATGAGTCCGTCCAATTTGAATTGATTTCAATTGATTACTCGTTACTGCTCAAAGCAACATTAATAGGTAGGGATGACAGGATTTGAATCCGTGACATTTTGTACCCAAAACAAATGCGTTATATCCAATTGTTCAACAGTGTCATTGTAGAGAATTCATGTTTTGTTTTTTACATCCCTATTTCTTCTATTGTTAAACACAAATTTTCGTCTTTTTGGTTTTTTTTAATATATAATTTACAAGAATATAATAAAAAAGAAAAAGATGTATTATATGTATGAAATAAAGAACCCATCCTGAAAATAAATGAGTCTTTTCAAGAACTACTCACTAATATAAGAGGAGATTTCTTTTGTTCTGTTTTAATTAAAAAAAGGAAAATCGTGATTAGAGGAGATTTTTTTTTTCTATTTTAATTTAAAAAAAAAAATCTTATGGATCGTTGTACATTTCAGTTGAAATGATTTTTAATTAGAGATCGCTTAAAAAATAGAAGAGATAGAAGATGAACCTTTTGAAGATAGTATTCACACGTCCTAATGTAGAACAGAGTCATCAGATCATATCCTCTTCTAGTTCTAGTGTAATTCCTAAACCATTTTGAAAAATTAGCTAATGCGTTCACAATGAGTGAAAGAGAGATCGAGAGAAGCAGCGTGTATAGTATGTTTAGCGGGATAACACCTTTATATATAAATATGGCCGAACTTCGAATTTTAACAAGAGTTAATGGAAATTTATACCCCTATAAAATACATAGGGCCTGTTTGTTTGGCGTTTCCCAGAATTTTTTCGTGTTTGGGAAATGCCAAACAAACATGTTTTCTATTTTCCGAAATAAATTTTTCATCCATTAATTTTCTCAAACTACTCTCTCAAAAGCCAAACAAACAACAATTTTCTTATCTCTAAACAAAACCTATACAAACTCTACTTTGATTTGACATAAAGTAACATATCTCTTACACAATTTATCTCACATAACAAACATGATTTGACATAAAGTCTTACACTTCTTACACCTACAACCCAACTCTTCCAAAAAAATCTACACCTACTTTATTTCTCAAACCACTCTCTCAAAACCCAAACAAACAACATTACGCAAATCGAGATTATTTCACAAACCTCCACTACTCTCCCAAACTACTTTCCCAAACGCCAAACAAACAGGCCCATAATGTTCAATTTACTCTCCTGTAATTTGAAAAGAGAATTTACCCCCTATAACTTTATAAAAGTTTCACACATTTACCTCCTGTGTTATGATAAATGTGACAATTTACCCTCTATGTTACAAAACACTTTTCATACAAGTGAGTTACACTCTCCGGATAAAAGGGGTAAATTGCTTGTTTTAAATTTTCACAGTGGGTAAATTGCTCTTTTTCAAATCATAGGGGGTTATTTTGAATATTATGCATTTCATAGGGGGATAAATTGCCATTAAATTGGGAGAATAAATGGGCTTGGTATAAAAGTTTGCAACCAAAATTTAAATTGTGGTATCAAATTTATATTTTCGTGTCAAATGGTATCAAAATTGTAAGATGGTCTATCATGTGGTACCAAAAATAAAATTTCCCCATCTCTTTCATATTCGAATAATATTTTTTTTTTGTTTTTGTTTTTTATAGAAATGTGTTTAAGGTGTGAGGTCTTATAAATTGGAATAACTAGGTATCGTAAATCGTTGATATTTGTAGATATGTGATAGAAATCGAATATGATTGAAAATTAAAGTAAATTACTTAATATTTGCATTGATTTTGTTTTATTAAAATTCATTTAAGCTCGATTTATTATACATATCAAATAAGGTTGAATTTCATTTTTTGTTTTGATATGTTAAAATATCAAGTTATTTGATATTTTTTTTTTCGTTTCCCAAGGGTTTTAATTCCTTACGAGGAGCGTCGGACACATAAAGTGGGAACCTCTCCCAACAAGAATTCGAACCTGAGTCCGCTACTTTGTATTGACTAGTCCCTTCCACTAGACCAATCACCTGTTGGTAAGTTATTTGATATTTGATCTAAGTTTATTTGTCAAAATTCGTTTGAGTTCGACTTGTTCAAAAATATAATTTACATTTTTCAAGTCAATACAAAACTCAAATTAATGAATGATATGTTCCTAGAGTTTACTAAATATGTTTGTAATTATTTGTAATTTATCACTGTTTTGTATGGCAAGTTCCTATTCCAGACGTGCCAAAAATACTCAGAAATTCGCAATTATAAACTTGCAACAATTATAATATTCAAGTCCAAACCTCAAAAGTCTTTCATTAATTGCATCCTTACTTTTTTCTACTAAACCCATCGCCTTCGGATGTGGAGACAACCCAATTGTCCATTTGTTAAATGTTAATGCATACCTCCAAATTTCGACGCCCAGAATTTACTGCCACCCCAACCATTCACAATCACGCGCACTGGCCTTGACTTTCATCCAATTCTCTTTTATTTTGGGCCTTTTGTTTGTACTTGGGCTGGGTCAAGAACTCGACCTTCTTTTAAACTACTAGTCCAATTCCCATTAAGGACACGTTTGTTCGGAAAAGCTTCTCCGAGAACATTTCACTACTTTATTTTAAAAAAAAAAAACGATAGCATTTCAGTTTCTCTTAATTATAAAACATATTATACTCTTAAAAAGAATTTCTAATATTTTAAAAAAAATCTAAACAAATTATACTTTGATTTCCCATATTATTACACCAAAAAAAAAAACTTATCATTTACACTGCTTTTTTTTTTTTTTTTTTCAAAATTCAAATAGCAACTTCTGACATAAAATAATATAACCTTACATAATTCTTTCCAAAATCTCTTAAAAAACATAGCGATTTCTAAAAAACTAAGTTCATTAAGCTATCTATAAAAATCCAAATAAACAAACAATTTTTCGAGAACATCTTAAAGATTCTCCAAATCTAAATTAAAACACAATCAAACAAGCCCTAAACTTTATCAATTTATATAAATTCAATTCAAACTCAAATACATTCCAACCAACTCGTTATGGCTCAACCAAATTCCATAATCCTATTCCTCATTCTCTGCACCCATTTCTTCTCAACTCAATCCTTCAATTTCACATACCATGGATTCAACAACTCAAATCTTCAACAAGAAGGAGCAACTGTAATCCAACCAACTGGAGCTCTAAGACTCACAAACAAAACCCAAAACATCATAGGCCATGCATTTCACCCCACCCCAATTCAAATCTCCAATTCTTCTTCCTTTTCCACACACTTTGTCTTCCAAATTAGACCTTCAACCTCAAACCGCGGCGGCTATGGTTTAGCCTTCACTCTATCTCCATCGACCCAATTCGATAACCCATCCGCCGCGCACTATTTGGGCATTTTCAATTCGGAAAATGATGGAAACCCTTCAAATCACGTTTTCATCGTCGAATTTGACACTGTTAACGGGTATAGAGAGGAATCAGATTCTATTGGCAATCATGTTGGGATTAATGTAAATGGAATGAACTCGACTGCTTCTCAACCCGCAGCTTATTACATGGATGGAAGCGCGGCTACAGAGGAATTCGATTTGGGTAACGGAATGGCAATCCAAGCTTGGATTGAATATGATGGAGTCCAAAAAATATTAAATGTAACAGTTTGCCCTTTATCGGTTTTAAAGCCGAGTAGGCCATTAATGTCTGAAGCTCTTGATTTATCTTATGTTGTAATGGAGAATATGTATGTTGGGTTCTCTGCATCTACCGGTGTAGAGTCGAGTTCTCATTATATCTTAGGATGGAGTTTTCGAGTTAATGGGTTAGCCGATGATCTTGACCTTATGCGACTCCCGTTTATTCAGCCTGAGAGATCATCTTCAATGAATGCTAAGGTTAGAAGAGCACTTATTGCTGCGTTTTCATGTTTGGTTTTTGTCTTGTTTGTCGTGTTTGGGATTATGATTTTTTATAGGAGGGTAATGAAGTTTGAGGTTCTTGAGGAATGGGAATTGGATTGTCCTCATAGGTTTAACTACAGGGATCTTTATAAAGCGACAAAGGGGTTTAAAGAAAGTGAGCTTCTTGGAGTTGGAGGATTTGGAGCTGTTTACAAGGGTGTTTTATTAGACAATGGAGTTGAAATCGCGGTTAAAAAAATCATATCGAATGGAATGAGGGAATTTTCTGCGGAAATTGAGAGCTTAGGTAGATTAAGACATAAAAACTTAGTGAATCTTCAAGGATGGTGTAAGAGTAAAAATGATCTTCTCTTAATCTATGACTTTGTCCCTAATGGAAGTCTCGCATCTTTACTCTACAATTCGGAGATTGACGTCTTCTTGAATTGGGAACAAAGATTCAATATAGTTAAAGGTGTTGCATCCGGGCTATTGTATTTACACGAGGAATGGGAGCAAGTCGTGATACATCGCGATGTAAAGTCGAGCAATGTGCTCATAGATCGCGATATGAATGCAAGGTTAGGAGATTTCGGGCTAGCTAGATTGTATGATCATGGGAAAAACTCTCATACAACGAGTGTAGTGGGGACTATAGGTTATATCGCACCCGAATTGACACGTCTAGGGAAGGCTTCTACGAGTAGTGATGTTTTTGCTTACGGGATTTTGTTACTTGAGGTCGCTTGTGGGCGGGCACCGATTGATTATGAGGCGGAAAAGAACGAGGTATTGGTGGATTGGGTTGTTGAATGTATGGAAATGGGGAGTATTTTTGACGTAGTTGATGTTAGATTGAAGTCTAGTTATGAAGTTGAAGAAATGGAGTTGGTATTGGGACTTGGTTTAATTTGTTCACATCCAAACCCAGAAGTTAGGCCTACAATGAGAGATGTAATGAAGTATCTTAATGGAGATGAGATTTTTCCAGTTTTTGATAAATTAACATCTGCTGGTTCAAGGAGAGTTGATGAAGAGAAATCAAGATTATTGGCTTTAGGGTCAAGATTGTACACCTCATTTTCTGGGGGGCAAATGTCTTCTACTTCTTTAGACTCTGGTAGATGAAGATTTGGGCTCACTTTATATATAGGATAGGTTCTAATTTCATTACTATTCGTTAATTAATTTCCGAATTTGAGTTTGTCCATATAGAAATTATATGTAGATATATATTTTTAAGATGTAGGACTACTTTCAGAGCTTTTTAAGATGAGAAACTAATCTATCAATATCTATATCTATACTTTTTTTTTATTATAAACAGGGTGTAAATAATTTAAGTTTTTTTTCTTTTTTTGTGAAGACTAATATATCCTTATTTGAGTTGTAAAGTGATATTCAATTCAATGATAAATATGTAAAAGTACTTGAAGAAGAATAATTAAACATGGAATCTTTTTATATTAATTATGGTAAAGGTATAATTAGGCATGAAATCTTATTATACGTACCTCCTACAATAACTCCTAATTGAGAAATTATCTTGACATCAACTTTTATAATTTCAATATTCTACTCATATAACACATAAAAAAAATCTTAAGAAAAAAACACTGTTATTTTTAATAGCTCCTAAAATATATATGTAAAATTATTTTAATTTAGCAACATTATGTTTCAAGTAATGTTATTAGTATCATTGAAAGATTTAGTACAATATATTAAAATTAAATTCTCTTAAATATCATTATGCTATACATAACAAAAAATGAAAGTTAAAATAGAATCGCTTACTTATAAATGATCCAAAAATGCTTTTAATTTAACTAAGTACTTAATGTTATTTGGCTAGATAAGAAAAATATAAAGAATATCAAGACAGGCATAACATCGTACTTTCACGGAATTCTTTTCGTGAAATTGGTAAAAATATGGTGAAATCGATGAAAATTGCTAAAATCAATAAAAAAAAAATGAAATCAATGAAAACATGTGAAATCAATGAAGGTTCGAGTGAATTGATGAACACATGTGAAGTTGGTTAAAAAAGGGTGAAACCGGTAAAAAAAAGTGCATGTGAAATTGTAAATACATTTAAAATAGATAAAAAAAATCGGGTAAAATTTGTGAAAATAGATGAAAATAGGTCAAATCGATTAAAATAAAGGTAAAGTTGGTGAAATCAATGAAAAAATAATTTGAGTGGAATTTGTAAGAAAAATGATGAAATAAGTGAAATCCAGTCAAAACGGGTAAAGTCAGTGAAAAAATGGTAAAATCGATCAAAAAATGTAAAGCCGATAAACACATATTTAGAAAAATTCAGGTGAATACCATGTGAAATCAGTGAAAAAATATGAAAAAATAGGTAAAAACTGGTTATAATGGTAAAAATGAGTGAAACCAGTTAAAAAAGAGTTTTAACTGGTGAAACCGGTAGAAAAATGGTTTAAACCCAAAAAAAAAAAATCGACCAAAAATGGGAAAACAATGAAAAATGTTATAACCGATAAAAAAGGGTGAATCGCTAAAAAATAAACCAGAAACCGTGAGAACATATTAATCGATGAAAATTTGGGTGAAATTTATAAAGAAATGGTTGAAAACGGATAAAATCAACGAAAGGGGGTAAAATCCGTCAAAAAAACTTAAATTCGGTGAAAACATGTTATAGTAAATGAAAATTTTAGGTGAATAACATGAAATCAATGAAATAGGTGAAAACGGGTTAAACTTTAACCGACAAAAACAACGAGAAATCGGTGGGAAAATGGTTTAAATTGAAGAAAAAAATCAACGAAAATGGGGAAAAACGGAAAAACAATGAAAAAGGCTATAATCGATAAAAAGCGGAAAAACTGCTAAAATTAATATATCAACTCGTAAAAAAAATTAAATAGTGAAAATATATGAATCGATGAAACTTCGGGTGAAATTGGTGAAAAAACTGGTAAAACCACTAAGAAAAAATCTTCGTGAAATCGATGAAAGTTCGGGTAAAATATGTGAAGAAACTGATTAAACATGTGTCATCGGTGAATAATGGATAAACTTGACATGAATACTACTATGATATGGAATGAACTAAATAATGTTCTTATGATCTTATTTTAGAACAAATTTTACAAGACGTCATGACTAAATCAGTCATCATTTTATATTTTATTACATCTATTTAAATCCATCATTTTTTTTTTGTTGGTAAAACAATAATAATTAATAAAAATAAATTGAATATCAGTCATAAATATATGGTATTTTATGACATAGAAAGGGCTAATTTTACTTTAATTTACGAAAAATACCCATGAAATTAAAACTAAACACGTACGACATACGTGCACTTTTCTAGTATATCTAAAAAGTACTTAAGTTAGTTAAAATATTAAGGAAAAATTGTTTGGCTGGCAATTTGTAAAGTGAAATTGTTTGAAATGGAATTTATTTGAAAAGATGAGAATTCATAATTTCTTGAAAAATCCACGTAGATTTTACATAAAATTTCAGTGGGAATTGGTTTCGAAGATAAGAGAATAAAAACTTGAACTGCAATTTGTTTTCTTGGTTTTCTGGTTACATGCACGCCACATGAAAGTTTTGATTTTTCAAATCATCTCTTATCCTTATCAACTTAAAACCTAACAATCGCTTGATTCTAAGCTATAAGAATAAAATTTGTAGATATTTTTTTTGATAATTTAAAATTTGTAGATATGTATAACTAGAAAAGTAACCATTAATTAATCCACGCGCCACAATTGCGATGCTCACCATTACAAAAACCCTTTAGAATTATGTAACAATTATTGTTAAAAACTATGCTAATTAATACTATACAATAAGACAATCAATGATACACTTAACTTTATTTTTGTAGTTCGAATTCTTCTAGAAATAGAACATGACAATATCAGATGGCATTTATGATCTCTGTCAGGCCTCTGCCTAGTTTCACAAGTATAATCTTTTTTTATGATTAAAATAAAATATAAAAACTTAAAATAAAGAAAGTAACTCCAATGAAGACAGCATATGTTAAATTAAATTCCTAAGCACGCGATGTCATGGTCAAGTACACTTTTTTATATTCTAAAAGAATAATTAATAACTAAAGAGAACAGTAAAAGGACATATGGCCCCCAAGAAAGTCAAGACAAAGCAAAAAAAAAAAAACTAATTAGTTAATAATTTAAGAGAAGACTACAAAAAATTGATTAGTGGAAGTTCCTCATTAATGACCATACATTATTGGCTTTTATTCAGTAAAAATAAAATTTGTTGAGTTGCCCATAATAATTGCTAGCTGTTTCTTGATTTACTTCCTCTCCATCCAAACAAAAATAAATCAATCAATCACAGTCTCCATGAAGTACAAAAAGAGTGAGCAAAGAAAATGTAACACTTCTCCTTTCATCATTTCACTTATAATTTCACTCTCCATTTTTGGAGCTTTAGTGTTCACCAAAGATGTAACTTTGATTGCAAAAGTCACTCTCCAATGGCCCAATAGTTCTCAAATTCCTGAAGAAAAAACTCAAGAAAATCAACCAAATTTTCTTGAACCAATCAGCAACAATCAGAGTAATCCCACATCGAAAATCCAAAATGAAATTGATTCAACCACAAAGAAGCCGCCCCTACCTCCATTAATTGAAGAAGAAAAAGGGTTCATTAAATTAGCACCAAAGGGATGTGATTTTTCAAAGGGGAAATGGGTTTTTGATAATGTCACAAGACCTATATACAAAGAAGAGAAATGTGAATTCTTGACTGCACAAGTTACTTGTATTGCAAATGGAAGAGAGGATAGATTGTATCAGAACTGGAAATGGCAACCCAATGAATGTTCTTTACCCAAGTAAGTAAATTACTTCATTATCTTTTAACTATGATTCAAATAATTAGAATAGTGACAAAGCTGAGGCCTAAAGAACAAGAGGTTTTGCGTTCGATTCTCATTACTATGGACATTTAATTTATTACGAGTGTTTGTATTTTTTAGTAATTGAAAAAGATTCTGATGCAATGATTTGAAATGCTTATTGGAATATGTTTTTTTTTTTTTAAAAAAAAAAATTGAATTAGATTTGAAGCAAAAATATTGTTGGAGAAATTGAGGGGGAAGAAGCTTATGTTTGTGGGAGATTCAGTGAACCGTAATCAATGGGAGTCAATGGTTTGTTTGCTTCAGACAGCGATTGCTCCTGGGAAGGCAACCTGGAAAATAGGAGCTCCTTTGTCGGTTTTCGCCGTTGAGGTTCACTTATTAATTCTGCATCCCCTTCATTTTATACTACTCCCTCCGGTTCATATTAATTGTCACATTGTTACTTTTCACACATATTAAGAAACCTCATGATTAATCACTTTTACATGGTAAAATATCAAAAATACCCTTCCTAGTGACTCTTGAGCTTCCCAACTTAGATGTAAGAGAAGGCAAAATTGAAAAAAATTGCATTGAAAACTCAAATGTGCCAACTAATATGAAACATAAAAATTTGGCAAATGTGCCAACTAATATGAACCGGAGGGAGTATTTTCATTTTTCTACTATTAATTATTATTGTTGAATTCTTACTACTTAGTTTACTACAATAAGTAGGGCCATTATGTGCATGTTAATGTGTAACGTGTGGCTGCAGAATTTATGCATGTCGGTGGGACAATTTGTTCATTAAAAGAAGTATGGGATTTGTTACACGTGAGATTTTAAATCGGATGATGCGTTTGGTTTTCAATTTTGGTGAAAATGATAAGGAGAATATAAGTAAAGAAGATGAATGTTCTATCATTTGATTTGATGCAATTAAAATAGTTTTCTTTAACAATTTACCTTTTGAAATAAAACGTAACAGGTATAGCACATTGGAGTTAGACAAAAATTGCAATTTCAGAGCTGGTCCCCTAGAAAGTATATGTTTGCACTCTTGACTAATAGGATTATCTCAATTTTTTTACGTTTATCTTTAGAAAGAATATTTAGGATCAAAAGTACAATTTAAAAAAAAAAATTGAGATAGAAAGTGCAACTTTGTAAAATAGGAACCAAAAATTCCATTTTCCCAAATCCTTGTACAAAAGTTAGTCTAGAAAACTAATATATGATCCTATCATTTTCATGCTTCTAGTTTGATTTACAAACTTCATAATTGGGAATTGAACCCAAATTAAAGCTTTGGCAACATCTAAATGAAGTAACATTCAAGGATTACTATAATCCATTTATGTGGTCTTCTATCATAAAGTAGGGCATAAAAGTCTACATCGATTCATAATATATGCCATACATCTTTTGAGCAATGTAAATATTGCAGGAATACAACACTACAGTTGAGTTTTACTGGGCACCATTTCTAGTTGAATCAAATTCAGATGATCCAAGAAACCACAGCATTTCACAAAGAATAATAACGCCTGAATCCATTTCCAAGCATGGAATCCATTGGAAAGATGCAGATTTTCTTGCCTTCAACACCTACATATGGTGGATGAATAGTCACACCATTAAAGTCTCGTAAGTACATACACCGTATTTACAACCTACATATATAATATATATATTACACATACACGCATTTATATCAACTTTGTGGGGGCAGACGAGGATCATCAGATGTAGAATATGATGAGATTGAACGTCCTATAGCATATGAAAGAGTTTTGACAACATGGGCCAAGTATCTAAAGAACAACGTTAATCTTAGTCGTACCTCAGCATTCTTCATCAGCATGTCACCAGTTCATCAAGAGTAATTTCTTCTACAACTTCATTTCCTCTATTTCTTCAAGAAAATAAAAATTATTACCTCACCAAAATTTTCTGAATAGGAGTTCTAATTGGAACGACCAAGATGGGCTCGCCTGTGCTGGAGAGACGACCCCAATCATGAACACATCTGTGGCATTGGAAATGGGAACTGATAGGCAGCTCCTTCAAGTTGCAAGGAACGTGATCAAAACCAAGGGAATTCCAGTGACCTTGATTGATATCACAACTCTATCAGAATACAGAAAAGATGCACATACCTCAATATACACCATTCGCCAAGGCAAACTTTTGACCCACGAGCAAAAGGCCGATCCAGCAAAATTTGCTGATTGTCTACACTGGTGTCTCCCTGGAGTGCCCGACACTTGGAACGAGATGCTCTATGCCCATATCATTTCCAGATCTTGATACAAAACAATATATAATTATTTGGAAGGAAAAAAAAAAGCAGAATATTTACTCAGCATAAACCCTTTTTTCTTTTTACAATTACATACATTATACTACTCTATAGTGATATTCAAGTTTCAAGATATTATTAATTGATGCATCAGTTACCTTCACTGACTATAGTATTATTATAGTCCCAGACAGTGTACAAACTAAAGGAAAGAATAAAGTGAATTAAATGTTTCATGAAGAACACTGACTAGGATTAATAGAACACTGAAACACGGTTGACCATAATGCATACCAGCAGCATAAAATATTATATTTAGCAGATCAATGAAAAGAATTTCATCATTTAAGCCCCTTCATCCACATAACAAAAGACTCGACTATAGATGACATCAATCCACATCTTTGTAGGTACGCTTGATGACTGTGATTTTATCAAAAACAAAAAAGCTAACAAACAATGCTCAGCTACATAAAGAAAATGCGCGCCCAAGCATCCCTTGGGTCCAAGTAGCTGTTTCTTTCAGCTCTTCATCATCAGACTGAATGCACTCACTTAATAACTCTGTGCAGAATGCACAATCTTTGAACAATATCTTAATATGTGAACCAAGTGCATCTGCTATGTCTCCCAAAACTGCCACAGCTGCCTTAGTTACACTATCATCCCTGTACCGCAAAATTACACACATCAGAATGCATAGTTATTATGTCGAAAGTGTAATAAATAGATAAATAGAGATGCATTTGGTTAAATTACCTCTGCGGGTCTTTGGCAACCAATTCTACAAACTTCAGGAGATGCGGAGCATGGGGTAACATAAGTTCAGCCTTAGAGTCCTTGAATCCCTGAAGAAGCCCAGTATAAGCCTCAAAAATACTGCGCCTGAGCTGATTGCCATAGTCCACCATCTCTTCATCACTATTGTCCATCTGAGCACAAACTTCTGAAGCACTTTGCATCATTGGCAATGCATAACTGATGTACTTTTCAAAATGATCACCAATCACGAGAGCAATGTCTCCAAAGCAGGAGAATATGGGAGGTTTGACTGACCGGTGTAGTTCGCCACTAGAGAGATCCTTGAGGAGAAGTGTCATGATCCCATCACAATATGGCAAAATTTTGTCATCTAAGGCACGACAAATATCACCAACGACCCCAACTGAGATGGTACAAACCTGATATTCCTCAAAATTCTGCAAACCCATCTCTAAATACTTGAAAAGCTCTGGCATATACTTTTCAAACTCTGGGCCAATGGCATAGGCCAAAGCACCAATAGCGAGCAGAGCTCCTTCATGAACAGTCGAACTACGGCAGGCAAACACATTGAGAAAAAGCAGCATGATCTGGTCAGCAACCTGAAGTATTAAGGGCTTAGTTTCATCCTCACTGCTTAGTTTTTGGATAATAACTTGAAGCACACCACAGATAGAAGCTTGTAGATCTCCTTGCTTCTCTCTGTCATCTGATGATAAGATTTGAAGTTTTGAAGTTTGATCCAACTTAGACATGACAACAGGGAGAAGTTCAGCAATTATCTGACCAGTCTCTGAAAGGTTTGAACACCTAACAACCCCACCCAAGGTTTCATATGCAGAAGATCTAAGTTTAGAGTCATTGCCATCTGTTCGATCAGCTGTGGTAATCAAACTCTGCAAAATAGTTGGAAGGTAAGGTGTGAGCAAGGAAGAGCTTGGCCCAGCATCCTCATATCCCTGAGCAAGACAATAAATAGCTCCACAGACCTTCTCTGCCACATGTGGAGCACCTTTCATACTCTCTAACAAGACACCCAAAATCCTTTGGAGGTTAGCAGTGGTAACCACAGAAAAACCAGTAGCTGGTGAGTGCAGAAACTCAAAGATTCGACTAAGAGTCCATGCAGTTGTATCTTTCACATGGCTGTTTTCATCATTCATTGCATTCAGTAGAAAATCTAAGCCAGCATTTACCATAGGAGATAACTTCTTGATGCTTGGACCTTCAAGGATTGAGCCAAATGCATATGTAGCCGCTTCTCGAGATCGCCAGTCAGGCTTTGATATGTTGGCCTGCACAAAAGGCATAACCAGAGGAACAACATCATCCCCAACAGTACGAGCAACAAGACAAAGACACGTGCCACCAGCCATAGCTACATTCCAAATTCCATCTTCCTGATCTTGGTCCTCATCCTGCTTAAGTAAAGTTTCTAGCAACATGGGCACTAATGTTGGAAGAGCCTTTTGAATAAAATGGGAGTGAGGAGCACTTGAATCCCCACTCTCCGGGACCTCATAGTCTTGAATCTCCAATTCTTCATCACAAATCGAGCTCCAAAACTCTACTGCTTGAAGGGAAACAACGTCCTCATCTCCTTTGACTGCATTAGATGTGAGCTCAAAGATCCTTTGCATGTAAGGTTGAAGTACCTCATAGTATGTTGACGCAATGGACACTAAACACTCGAATGCAGCCTGTCTGATCTCTGTCTCTTTTGCCAAGGCAGCATCACAAATAACCTTCATTATGTAGTTTCTCTCCATCTCATTCTCAAAGTTGGTCCGAGCAAAATCAAGGGCATTATATAAGGCCCTAGTGGCAGCAAGTCGGACTTCAGGATTTTGCTCAGAGATATTCATTCCTTGAACAACTGCTGTCAGAACTGAGTTTACTTCATCTTGCACAAGATCTTCGTTAGATATCTCCTCACATACATATCCTAGAGTTTCCAGTGTAGACTGTTTCAGTGACGCAGGTTTATCAAGCTGAGTCATATTGGCCAGCAATGATCCAACAAGCTCTGGCCATTCTTTGCGAGGAATTTCAATTGAAGCAATCTTAGCAACTACCTGAGCAGCAGTATGGCTTGCCTCCCGAACAGAAGACCCAAGGGTGTTCAACAGAGAGTTTTTTATTTGGGATTTAAAAGAAATGTCAATTGCTAGCCATTGTTGGATAAGTTGGTCCTTTCTTGCAGTTTCTTTAGCATCCAATGAGTTCTTTAGGACTATACCAGCAAGTGTACGAGACTCGGTAGGTTTCCCATTATTTGACAGTTCAACAGCTAATGAAAGCAGAAATCCTGGTAAGTTTTGGTCCCGGAACTGACTGAGAGTAGACTCTGCCTCAGTTCTAACTTTAGCATCTGGTGATTGAGCAGACAATAGATAATGGGTAATCTCCAATGCCATTTTTCCTACACATAAAAGAAGAATTGAGGACAATCAAACTATAACAGAAAATTATTGACACGTGAATGCTGGACTCAGGGGAATAATAATACCAACAAATTAATTCGATGGTTTTGTTGAGTCTACATATATGAAGCGATTCAAACCACATGGACCATAACACAACCGTTACTTCTTAATTTCAAAAAACAATAACTCAACAATCTCCACAATAGAACTAACTAAACAACTCAAATTATTATTATGAAATCTCAATCAAATTAATAGATAAAATTAACCAAAAAATTACACTAAACCGAAAACCTGAGCAACATCACAAAACTATTTCGAAACATCTAATAAAAATAACTGATATGGCAAACAGATCTAAATTCATACATGGATTACAAAAGATTAAACGTATTACCTCAATGAAAGGGGAAATCGAAAAACCACTTCAATTTCAGTTGTTGCAGCTATGTTTTCACCTCACCTCCTCTTCAGATAAATTTTCGAACTAATAATGGATAGTTCGATACTTCCCTTTGCATATACATATACAGATTATATAGATACAGATACAACTATACAAGTTTTTTGTATATTACTTTTGAATGATATTTCGAATAAAGAGCATAAGCGGGAGGGGGCGTTTGAGGGGTTTAACTTACTAGAGAATGAAAAGTAACGGGCAGATGGCTCGGGGAGCTGCCCGTTCTGCCCGTGCTTCTAAAAACCCTAGAACTATTTTGAAGAATATTTCCCACGTGCGGTGAGCGTGAGGGTGTGTATGTGTACACAATTTATTGTTGGGTTGGGCCATGGTGATTTATTTTGTGTGATTTTTCGCACCATTGGTTCAATTTTTTGAGTGAAAATAAAATCTACTTAAGAGTTATATAATTACATCACACTGGGGAGGACCTATACCCTTTGCACTCTTCGGTCCGAGCTGTAAATACACAGTCTAGTAGATAAAAAATATAATTCCATAATCTCTAAAACAATTTAGGGTGAGTTTGGCCTAGAGGTTCGAAAGTTAATTATTGGAGAATTAATTTTATTAAAATAGATTTTGACAATAATTGATTATAACAAAAATAATTATGGAATAATTGTTTTTAAATAATAGTTTTTGCAAAAGTAACAATTTAGGAGCTTCTAAAATAAGTTTATTTTTAGCTTCCGGAGATCCTAAAAGTGATTATGCTATTGAGGGCCAAACATCATGAAAATCACGATTGACCAAAAGTAATATTTATAATTGGGACCAAACACTTTAAAAATCATAATAGAGATTTATAAGTGCTCCCACTGCTGAGCCAAACTCACCCTTAATCTGACTAGGATAGTTAGCTAATTGTAACTAATCATCAGTTACTAAATTTAAAATTTAAATGAGTTAAAATTATATAATAAAAAAAGAAGTTTGATACGAATTAAAGTCAGATTTAAATAGAATACTGGTATATCATATTAATCGATGTAATTCATTACAATACCAAAAACCATCTAATGAATTATGAGTAAAATTTATGTACTTTTTAGTTAAAATTTTGCTATTAGCAAATTTAGATTATTTTAATTACTTTCCAATTTGTCTCCAATAAAATCTACCTACTACTCCGAATGAGTGCATGGTTACATAACTTTGTAATATAGAGCCAGATCAAACTTACTGAATGCTTCACGAGCTCATCAATTTACTACACCAAAAAAAAAAAAAAAAAAAAAAAGTACTTTTATCTATCTATTTATTTACAGGACATTTGTTCTATCCTTGTATTTTCTTTTCTCCTCATCACCTAATAAGGGCATTCGAAGCACACTTGTGCTATAAAACAAAACCTGAAACGAGGTACCAAAAGAACACGATCCACGATCTTGAACCGCAACACGGAAGCAGCTCATGGCTAGCTTTCCGGAAATTCTGAGAAATATCCACCAAATAAAAAAGGCAAAATTTAACTCTCGTTTTGGTTTTTATTCTTTTTGACAAATCACGTTGGTTGTTGTTCATTAGATCGATCTTGTGCTTTTTGATAAAGCTCAAGTGTATCTGTATGTTTTGGATCAAGACAAAGGGTTGCCTCACAGTCTCTTATGGTGCCCGAATAATCACCTATTGAGTCATGGAAAGCTGCTCGGAGATGAAGTAGCTGTAGGTCTGGCTTATAAGCTATTGCTTTTGTTAGCTCTTCAATTGCTTCCGCTTCTTTATGATCATCCATTAAAACTGAATGAAATAACACCATGGATGATTAGATTCTAGATAATAATAATAATAATGCGTATGCATAATAAGTTCAACATACCAAATTTAACAACAAAACATCATTTAAGATTAAGGTGCATATTTAGTATGGCCCTCAAATTTTGTAAAATGTGGCATGCACATATATAGATGATATAATTGTCACTAAATTCGAATCAAATAAACCAAAATCACATCAAACTCCAACTTCTAAAAGTCCTAATGTTCTTCCTATGTTTTGTGTACCATCTTTTTTTGGGGAGTAAAGTTGTGTATATCTGAGTATATGCTATATAGGGTATTAGTGGTTGAGTATAAAACTGCATTGGTACTCCTGGAGTAAGATTTCGCCTTTAATCAAATTAACGAGTTTTTATCTCTCGAATATCCATATAATTATAAACTCCAAAGGGGTAAAATTAGATCATGTGGAAGTGTACTGTTTTTCTAAAGGGCACACATGTAAATTAGTTATATCGTTCGACTGTTTTAACAACCAAACACTTAAAATATAAAAGGAGGGGCCCAATTAATGTATTTGAGAGGTAAGGTAGCAAGTGAGTTATTAGTCAAAGTTCAAGAGGGAAGTGAAATCTTACCCGAAAAAAATTATTGCCAAAGAAAACAAAAAAGTACAATTCACGAAATGCTAAAACTTACCAGCTGCACGATAACGGTATGGATATGTCCTTAGAGGATCCAATTGGGTAGTCATGGTAAGATCATTTTTCGCCATCTCACGGTCACAATATTCCGACCTTTTCTCATAAGCAGAAGCATTATACCTAGCCTTCTCAATCAACTTTGTCATCTCATCATATGCAGCTTTTCTCTGATTTTTTAAATGGTACACACGTGCCAGACCCTGATGTGCTCGTGTATGTTTAATATTTAACGCATTCATATAGCAGTCAACAGCATGGTCTAGCTTATCCACATCTACGTAGATACTCGCCAAATTACTCAATGCCTGGAAAAAAAACATAGGTCAATAATAGCTCGTGTACAAATAGTTTTGTAGTGTATAATTAAAGCTTACTTGTCCTTTCCTAAGACCGTCAGATGGGCACCTAAGAGCTTCTTCAAGAAGTTTGATAACATAGAAAGAAGAATCAGGATCGGTTGTGGTTTCGGACAGGACATAAGCTTTTAAGAAAAAGGCTTCAAATGATCTTTGTAATGAGATGGATTCTTCAGCTTTTGCTATTGCTTCTTCGCGGTAGCCGGTATCATATAAAACCCAACCTTCATAGATAAGTCTTTCATGCTCAGATGATGCATGATTTCTAGCCATTCTCAGACTTCTCATTGCAGCTTTGTGGCAATTCAATCTGTACCAACACACAAAGCCATTTTTTTTGGTTGATTGTCAAGGAATTCTGAGAAAGTGAGAAAGATTGATTTTATTTTTCTGAAAATTGGTAACAAACTTTCCTTCATTTTTCACATAATTAAGATTATTGTACTAATTTTGGATTCACCTTCAATTTCAAGATTTTCCTAATTAATTTTGAAATACTTTTCTACGCAATAAAAATGTTGAGAAATACTATTTCCCTGATTTTTCTTGACAAAATGTGGACAAACCAAACATGTATACAAGAAAATCACTTTTGTTTCCATTTTCTTCACTTTCCTTTTCTTTTCCTATCCTTTCTTGCTTATTCATTTTTTTCCTATATGTTCTTTACTTATTCCTCCTAATATGCAAACAAGGAGTATTATAGAAACATGATATACACAAGAAACAAGAACTTTTGAAGTATTAGCATAAGCTTAATCTACACATTCTGCATTACAATTTTAACAATCAAGCAAATAAAAACGGATGCATATAATCTACGGAAAATAAGTGTTAATATTTAGAAGAATAGTAGCACCTAAAACTTACCGTAAGAGAAGGAGAGATTGTCTAAACCGTAAAAGACTCTTCCCGGGATCATTAGCCAACATATGATGCACAACAGCTAAAGAACCAATATCATCAACCGAAGACCACCTATCATAAAGTTGCATCCAACAATCAGCTTGACTCCACTGCTGCACATGATGCCTTAACATCTCCACCAACTGATCTCCGTGCAACTTTCCATGAAACATCATAAAGTTCGGATCCAAAGTCAAAAGCGCACGTACATCTCTAAGAGCTCCTTCATAACCCTCCAAAGAAATCAAGAACCAAGCACGAAGTTCAAGGCAGTCGGGTGAGACCTTAAACCCAATAATTTTATTAATCTCAGATATAGCAGCACCAATTTTATTCTCCTCCACCATTAAAACCGCCCTATACTTGTACGGGTAAGTAAGAGTGGGGTCCATTTCAGTAGCTATATTCAAATCCATCATCTTTTCTTTACCACTACTGTACAAAGATCGTTCTTGATACATCCACCCTGAGGGCGTGTAATTAGAAACAAGCGAGTTCATTAATTTATACGCTTTATACTTATGACCGCGCTTGTATTTTGCTCTTGCCACACCGACTAAAGAATAAACATGGCCCACGTTAACTGCCGCCTCAAACCATTTTTGTGCATCTTTATATTCGTTTCTTTCAAGCATCACGCAACCTAATTGGTGGAACGAAAGTTGCTTTTGCCAATCCTCGCTCGCACACTCTCCCATTCTTTCTAACAACATTACTGTCGTGTTTGATTTCATGTCTTCTTCCATTGCTATTTGGCTCAAAAAACTGTATAATAAAAAGGAAGCATGCCCGACTAATTCCAACCTTTCCCTAGCTTCCGGGCTGCAAAAGAATCTCATTACGTTCGGATTATGCATTGAACTCGGGAGTTCTCGTAAAAAGACTTGTAAACAAGCTCCCACTAAAAGATAGGCAGTTTCCTCCAATCCATATTCGATTAGCGATAAAGCTATATCCATGTCATCGACTAGAGATGCCAAATAAGCATCGCAAGAACATTTCATCTCATCACAACAAAATCTATTAGACAATAATAAAAGTTCCAAAACGACATTGGGTTCGAAAAAATCCACACTCTTTGTCCTACTAAACACTTCCGCAGCTTTAACCGCGTCTGAAGAAATCCCATTTTGCGTGAAATATATTCTCTCTTTCCGCGATTCTGCGAATCCACCATACAACATTGCTTTGAAAGGCCTCGAAAGAGAGGCAATCTTAAACCTATTACATTTGACCTCATCATCTCCAATACAAAACCACAAGTCGTAATCATCATTATCACCATCACCATGCCCAAACGAAGTCGAGCATTCTTGACCTTCTAACTCGGATTCCAAATCCTCGTTTCCTTCAAAACCACGAGGACATGTACAAGGATCATTTGCGGACTCGGGATTATATCCCGACACTAACGAGCTCTTAGGGCATTCCAGGCTCCGCCCACAACAATCCATAGCCGAGACACCAAACAACTCGTCCTCCCTCCTCTGAAACCTCAACCAAGCTGAAAGTACAATTTTAGAATGCACGTCCACCGCGTGCTGTCTGGCTGATCTAAGACACCTCCTAAACAATTTCGGGTCCGAAAGCCCTTTAAAAATTGCGCATTGTTCCATATACACCCCTGATCTCTCGATTTGAGGAGAACTCTCGAGTTTTCTATAAACTTCAGCCAAAATCCCAACAAAATCGATAAATTTAAGACATGGATCGATTTGAGGCTCGATGTGCTCTGTCTGTGGAAGCCCGTAAATAGCTAGAGCCTCAGCTAAAACATTTGAATTCACATTATTCATGTTAGAGAAACTCTGATAACGTCGATGAGATTTCGACGCAATCGAATTAACCCTTAAGTGGTCTTGCAAATGATGCAATAATTTCTCCCCAACACCTCCGCCGCCGCCTGTCCCTCCACCGGTGCCGCCGCCACCTCCACCGCTGGTGGGATTAATAGTATATAATGGGGTGCCCTTACATCCATCTGTCATTTTCACACTACGCATTGTATTGAATATATGTTGCTGCATCTTGTCTTAATCAGACTACAACCCTAAAAACCAATTTTAATTAATTACACAAATTAATGCCGAAATTAGAAAATGGGCTTTAAAAAAAAAATCGAATCTTTACCTGCAAACACCAACGTTGATCATGAAAGGCGAAATCTTCATAAACGAAGAATGATGCGAGAAAATAATATAAAAAGAAAATTTCATTAATTTTCGGGTTTGATTTTCGATGATGGCGATATGGGTTGTAATGGTGGTTGTGGCCGTTAATCAAAACGGCCACTTCTCTAAAATCTTTCTTCTCTCTATTTATATATTATCTGGTAATTGTAAGTAAATCGATTTTTATCAAAATTAGTTCATTAGAACTGCTTTTGTTTTCCATTTTTGCAACGAAAATTTATCTGCTGGGTACGTGTAAAGATAACGTAAAAACCCGTTAGAGATGGAGAGCCGCTGAAGCAAAAAAAAGAAAAAAGAATTAGAAAAAGCCGTGTTCTTATTCCGACCCATATTTTTTGAGAATAATATGTGAGATGACTTCAAGGCCAGGCTCTTTTGTAGCGCGTGTTGAAATATATGATAACTCGATTGGATGGTGTTGTCAAAATTGTATAAAAGCGCGTGTCTGTTGAGTTTTTCGGTTGATATATGAATGTGCCATGCACAACTTTTGAGAATGCGATACCAAATGGATGATTGAATATTAAATTATTAATAATGTAAGTGGGCTTACTAAAATAATTAAACAGATCCGTTGAAGGAAGGGACAGATTGAACCCATATTTGGGCTTTGAGCATGAGGCCCATGTTTGGGCTAATTTGCACTTCAAATTATAGGGCATATAAATACTATTTATTTCTTGTTTTAAAAGTGACTTTATAAATATTTTGAAGTTTTTGAGATAAAATAAATAGTAGGTATAATTTTTAAAAATAACTATATGTTTATTAGAGACTATGGAAATGAGAGAAATAATGCGTAATATATATGTTCCTTCGTGTCAAATAATATTTGGCATGCGATATAAGTAGTGTAAGGATATGTTACTTTATGTTAATTGAAATAATTTTAATTTTGAAAAGAGAAAATGTTGTTATTAGGCTTTTCAGAGACCAATCTCTAAAAAGTGAGACCATAAATTTTATAAGATCTACATAAATATAATAAACATTGAATAAATTCCACCGAAATTAACTACAAAATAAGTATAATAAACTTAATAAAAAATTAATGAGACTGTTAATTGAGTGTTTAACAAAAATGAATCGTTGAATCGTGATAATTAGGGTAGTATGATCAAACTGGATTTAAGTAAGCATTTTTTTTAATATGAAATGATACATGCTTCAAATGAACAAGTGATTAGTACAAAATAAAAGTTCAAGGTTGGCAAGTGATCTTATTTTTCATTTTCTTATTTAAAGGATAATAAGTTCCACTTTTTGATAAAACTGAACAAGAGGTATAGGGTTCGATTCTCACAAATGTTGATATTTATTCTTGTTTATTACTAGATGTTTGATAATTATTAAAATTATTATAATGTAATGATTGATGTATAAATTTACTCCATCTAAAAAATTAACAGGATATGACCAAAACTATGTCAAGTATCTATGCATATACGCATAAGTGCGACAAATTACATGAATATTTAGCACACATATATGCTGTTTAAATCGATTATAAGAAAACTAACTACAAATTATCAATTAAAGTTATCTATGTTTTTAGAGTTAAATGCAAAAACTCTCAGGGAAAAATACTTTTGATACTAAGTTTTAGTCTAAAAAACACATTTGATACCAAGTTTTTAAAAAAAACACATTTCATACCATGATTCACACCATCTTGACACATTTATTTTGCCATCAATTTTCAGACGGAATTCAGCACGTGTCGTCAATTGTGGGTCTTTCAAATCCGTGCATGTTTTTTCCCCATTGTCAATTTAACGGGCACATGAGCGGCACGTGATGATTTTCGTCCGAAAATTGACAGCAAAACTAAATGTGTCAAGATTTTGTGAATCATGGTATGAAATGTATTTTTTTCAAAAAACTTGGTACCAAATATGTTTTTTGGACTAAAGGTTAATATCAAAAGTGATTTTCCCTCTATTTTTTAATTGACATAAAATTCCATGTGCTAATTTTATTAGTAAAAATCATAAGTACTAAGCATTATTCATAATTTGTATGGGAAATGACAAATGTACTCCTGATTGTTATTTTTCTTTGGAATAATTATGAAACCACCATTTTTCAATCATAAAAATTGTAACAACCCACCTATTCTCTTAATTTTGAAATGGGTGTAGTGGGCTAATGAAATAATAATAATACCGAATTTTTTTTTGTTAAAAAAAGATTTTGCTAATAAAAACAACACAATAAATTTATGTTAATTGGGAATAATATAGGGGATATTTTTGCATTTTGCTCAGTTTTTTAATGGGATTATTGCATTTTTGGTGCCACAATAATAGCCCACTGGCGTTTCAACCCCGTAACTTTTCGGGCTGGCACATTTGGTACCACAAGTTCAACATCAGTGGCAATTTTGGTGCTAATTGAGGCCTAATTTCAAAATTGGTCCGAAATTTTCCCACGTGCGGGTCATGTGACATGAAAATTGGTGCCTTTTGACGTTGAATGGACAAAATTTCCATTTTTCTTGTCACATGGCCCGCACATGGGGGAATTTCTGGCCAATTTTGAAATTGGATATCAATTGGCACCAAAATTGCCACTGATGTTAAACTTGTGGCACCAAATATGCCAGCCCGAAAAGTTACGGGTTAGAAACGCCAATGGGCTATTATGCAATAATCCCTTTTTTAATATATATATATATATATATATATATATATATGAGCTTATAAAATCAAGTGTAGATATATTGTTCTAAGATTGACATTGATGCACATTAATTATTGACCATTCAATACAGGTAGTTTATTAAGAATTCATGTTTCTACTTTATCATTCACCGGCTTATATATATGTGTTCAACTGAGTAATCCAATAAGATAGAGCCATACTTTTACTTTAAGAAATAAACTTGATTTTGACTTTTTTCTTGAAAACTTGAATTCTTATGATCAATGTCATTGAAGACGTACTAATGTAAAAATACCTGTATAAAGTTGTAAATGACATCAACTTTGTTATATCTAAAACTTCTATCTTATATCTTATGAACACTATAATAAAATATTGCGTCTGATGGATATATATGACTTTAGTTATTCGTTTATATAATTATTAGATCATGGACAAGTATTAAATATATTTTTATTAGTAATAGTGTATTATATTTTCCAATTTTTATTTATTTTTTATTTTTTTATAGAATCGACTCACAAGTTAAATTCAATAATGTATTATTAAAACAAAATATGGTTAGTAGACCTGAGCCAACTTCAAATTGAAAAATGAAAGTGGATCCACATAATGACAAATAGATAGGTGAAATGTAACATTACTGGTAACCACATAATGCCTAATATGTGTCCTTTTGTCGTCAAGAAATATATTTATTGCTTTATTAAAAACTGGAGTATTATTTTGCCACTATGTACTGGTAGGTTATATTATTCCCATGTCTAACCCAATAAACTGTATACGATGATGCAATAGCAAAAATTACGAAATTAATCTTGCAACTATAGTTCGTTCGCACTTTAGTCCTTTAAAAATTTGAATTCAGTTACATTCTCTATTTTTTTTTTTTGGCAATTATAATCTTATTTTTACCAGAAACTTGTAGTCTAAGCACACCATGTCACGTGTGGACCACATGACCCCTCAATTTGGACTAATTTTAATTAAAGGACGTACATAATTGAAAATCTAACTCTAAAGGACTAAAGTGTTGACGACCTATAATTACAGGACTAATTTTACAATTTTTCCTTCAAAAATTGTTCATTGGATACTGATAACTATATTTTTTTCCCGAGGCAAAAAAAAAATATTATGTCCCTATTTTGCCGGAAATTACATCGATGTTCAGAAACTTCCAACTGTGTAAACAATTTGTGCGGATTAAGGTTATAGCATCTTTTTTATGGGGACAAACAATTTTGTATAATTGGCAATTTTCAAACATCATGATAAATTCCGGCAAAATAAAGACTGAAATTGTGATTACACAAAAAATATGGAACATAATATGCTCGTTAAAAAATAAAATATTATGATCCCGCAAACCTATAAAAGTTAAAGGATCCTCCCCACTCTCCCCTCCCCCGATACCTATCATTGGATTTGCTCATCTTTGAGCAATTGTTATGATTCAAAACAAAGCTCACTTTTTTCCTTCAAACAACCAAAACCATTATCGAATTTATTTTTCAATTTAAATTTTAATAATGAAAAAAGATTTAGACTGATCTGAAGGAGAATCTGAGAGGTCTTTTCAGTACTTAAGTACCATAACGACATTTAAAGAAGGATATGTATGTAATTATGTATTGCTGGCATGCGTTAATTAAAGAAATTGATAGCTTGGAACAATTGAAAGACCCAAAAATTTCCTGTACAAAATCAGAAAGTTTGTGGGCCCCGTGCATGGTAGAATAGAAAAGATTGATTTTTATCTCATTATCTGTGGTGACCTAATTGTCGTTATTCAATGACAATTTTTGCGAACGAAGACCATTTTATTATTTCTAAAAATAGGTTTCCTAACCTTTGACAACTACTGAATTATAACATGAAATGAAAACTTGAAGACAATATCTAGGAAATTCAACCTTATTTACTGCAGGGGCGAACGCATAATTTATTATTATTATTATAGTAGTAATTATATAAAATATGTAGCATTGGTATTAACTGTTCTGTTGATAAACTGTCTTAATTTTCTTCGTGACGTCTTGAATTTAAAGCTCTAGTTCACCAAAGTCTTATGATTTAAGGAAATTCATATTCTTTTCGTTTTGTTCTTTATGAATATTTTATTCCTTTAGTTTTGTCCTAACATGATTATATGATAACTTTTATCCTTTACTTTGGCCAAATTATATAATATCTTTTTATATTTATTTCTTATGAAAATTCAGTTTATACAAATTGATGTGTTGACATATTTGTTTTGCTTTAAGTTCATACACCTCGTTCTTTTTACCTTTATAGTATTCACTAATCAATGTTACTCATTAAACTTAAGATTATGCAAGCTTCCATTTGTTAACCTCTGGTAGATATGATTACCAAAAAAAAAAAAAAAAACTATTTTAGATATGATTTTATTTTGGATTATGGGATCAAAACTATACTATATTAATTAGAGAAGTAAGAAAATATTTTTTACTTTTATATTACACATATATTAGTGGCACATTTGTTTGATTAATGTTCAATTGGATTTCATTTTGAACATCTATATTGAGTGTTTCAAAAAAAATGCTTGTATATCTTTTGCACTTTCGTTTGAAAAATTATAGTGTTACTTTATGAAAATATCGAGTTCGATACCAAAAAAAAATTCAACCCCCAATTAAAAATCACCTAGCTCCACCCATGTGCATTGGGAGTTTTTTTTTTAAAGTTTTGGTCCTATATTACATGTTTAGCCTAACCATCCCAACCGAAACTACTAGCCCATATCTGATTTCCATCATCTCCCAACCCAAAATCTAGTTATCTTTATGGAAAGATGCATATTTAGTGGTATTTCAAATGATACTATCATTAACCGATTTCAGAAAATAAAAAAATCATCGTGGTCAATTGTTAATGTAAACACGTAGATGTTTTGGGTTCTTTTGGAGTAATAACAGGGTATCATATGTAATTAAAATACATGTGGGGTTATTTTTGTCAAGCTTCACATCTTCGTTTTTATTTCTTGTCATATATTTTTTTGTGAATGAAATATAATTTTAAATTTAACTGCTTGATTTTTTTTTTCTTTTGTAGTTACTTTAGTCCCCTGCATAAAATTTCTGGATCCGCCCCTATCTACATAAATCAATTGTTTGAGGGAGTGTTCATTAACAATTTATAAGATCTTGTACTTCAACTAAATTAGTTAAGGATTTTGAGCTATTAATTTTCTATAAATGACCGGCCATATAATTTTACATTAATTATAACAATTTAAAAATCCTATCATTTATTATTGTTATGGTTTATAAATTATAACATTTATATGCACAAAACATTCATGTATGTGCAGCATGCATTAATAATGTATGTAAAGTATATATATGTATGAGGGAATATATGATGCGTGATTGCATGCATGATTAATATAAATTATAGAAATAAGTACTAGTATGTAATATTTAATGGGGAATTGAATCATATAGTATCATAAAACGACAGACATGCTCATTCTGAAATGATGCGAGATCCGGATTAATAGGCAGACACACATATTCCTATGGAACATTGTAAGAATGGCTAAAATCAAAGGAAACACGTAGTACAGGTCCTGTTGGAAAGTTGACTTCATACATTGGACTCTTGTGGTGTATCTTTACAATTTTCGGACAAGGCTCAATATTAAATTCAATATTGAAATTAAGATTCTATTTTAATTTTCAATTCATTTTTTTCTTTTATATATAATTAATCGATTCCCTTATATATATGATTTAAATAATGATTAATTAGGTGCAAATAAGAAAATATTTTTCTTATTAGAATAATGCAAGAAGATTTTAAACAATTATAAATAGAATAAAAAACATGTATTTTTAGTTTCACAATAGAATCCTCAACCACTTCTAATCTCATACGTCATACCTTATAAATTACCACTTTTGATCCCAAACATATTCCAGTAGCCCTGAGAAAGACTTTATAACAAGTTAAATAATAAAAAAGGTAACATCTACATAGCCCATATATTAAACTACAAAATAAATATTCTTATATGTAACTTGCTTGGCCTTTCCTTTCCTAGAAAAGTCACTCTAGATTTAGAATTAGATTTTTACACCATGCTTAGCTTAATACACGTGAGGTAAAATAAAATTTAGTACTACTCTTTAATTAAATCTCCCTCCTAACAAAAATATAGGGTTTTTGGCTAGTTAACCCCCATATGTCTAATGAATAATTTAACTTCATCTGATATGAAAATAGGCAATTTATCTTCCTGTGAAATGAAATAATGATCAATTTACCTTCCTGTGAAATGAAATAATGATCAATTTTTCTATGTGATATGAAATAATGAACAATTTACCTTCTTGCTAGTGTAGGTGTTGCACACACACTCTGTAATACGACTGAGACTTCATTTTCATGTAAAAAATGATCGATTTAACCTTACCATTAACAACATATTCACATTATTTTACCTCCATGTGATATGCGTAAACATGCAATTTACCTCCATGCAATGCTTAAATGAGCACTTTAACTCCATAGGATATTGCATAATAGGTATTTTACCACCTTGTAAAAATGTAAAAATGTAAAAATCAAGAGGGAGGTAGTGTGCTTCTTTTAATAAAATATTGGGAGGTATTTTGGACTTTTATTTATCGCGGGTATTTAGAATAACACAGAGAGTTAATTTGCTATATATTCACTTCAAAAATATAGGTCTAATTAATTAGTCTTCTAATATACAAATCTAGCGGAGTCATAAATACTTTAAACGATTTTAAAAGTTTTCCCTTATTGTATCGTCTTTTTTTTTTTTTTTTGAATGACCATGTTGTATCGTCTTATTGAGACTACAAATATTGCACATGGATTAAATAACAATACTATATATATATATATATAACTTTCTTCTTAGTACTGCGTGCTTAAGAATAAAGTAAACTCAAATGTGTTTTTTTTTTTAAATTTGATATCAAATGTGTTTTTTGGACTAAAATTTAATATCAAAAGTGTTTTTCACTATAATTTATCCACGTCTAGTTGAAATTAATTAACGCTTTGCAGCTTAAGAAAAACCCGTGATTCCCGACGCAATGGCAGCTGCAACCATGCAGTTTATTATATTTTAATTATTTTCTTGAGTTTATTGCTCCAATTCATCTAAATATAATTGACATCAACAGTACCAATGTCAGTCGTGACTTGAGATTTGGGAATAAAAATACGATTCAATAATTTGGACATGTATTCATTTATCCTCTCAGTTGAACATGAGCTACCTACGTATACGCACAACTGCACATTCTTGTCCTGGAACTCCAATGTCATTTTCTAGCCTTTTTTATTTTATTTTATTTAAATCTAAATATAGTGAAATGATTCCTAATCTAGAATACTGGTGCGGATTGAATATATTATAAAAAAATGAAATTCTATAATTTAAAACAAGAATAAAAAAGACATTTCTTTTGTTCTTTTTAAGTGAAATTCATAATTTAAACACATATACACTATTTACAAAAAATATCCTAGATTTATCCGCTCATATATAAATAAATTGTGTATCAGTGACAATATATTAAATGATAATGTGAAAGTTGTACTATGTGCATATATTTAATGAGAAAAGTTTTAGTTTTGTCACAATTATAAATAACAACACAATATAGTAATATAAATTATTCTTAAGTTGCCACGATTAATAACTGTTAGTAACATATACATAGATCCCAGTGGGTGATTGGTCTATGAAAGAGAATATATAGTCCCCATAAAATGGCGAATCAAAGTTCGAATTCCCGCTATGAGAGGTTTTCATATAATATGTATGAATCGTCGCCCCCAAATTAACTAAGTCAGGTCTAATTAACACCTAATTACCTTGAGAAACCGAAAAAAGACCATATATAATAATTCAAGATGTCATTTATGACAATTAGTGACTCGTATTTAATGACAATATTTACAACCACTATTTATATCCACCTCCTCGACCTTAATAAAATTTACAAATGTCGTGAGGTGGTTGAGAATACCTCAAAGTTGAGGGGAGGTCAATGCTATATATTACCCCAAACTGTCACAATAACTATTGACAAGTTTTTTTGTTGTCCTTTTTGTTTATCACTATTTGCCAACATTGACAATTTTACAGTTTTTGTCACTAATATGTTTATTCAAAATAATTTTAATTTCAATGTGAAATCATTATCGCTTTAATTATATACGTAAATGGTGATTAATTTAACAAACTTGTCACTACTAAAATCCCTCTAATTTGTAGACTTTTCTATGTATATATATATATATATGAACTACGTACTCATGTTGATAATTAACTTTAAGGAATCTAAAGAAGATTATAGATTAAAGGAAAACTTCTTCAGTTTTGTACACAGTACTGTCAAATGTGAACTAATATATATAAATAAATAAATAAAAAAGTAGACTTTTTCAATAATCCGTGGTTTTTATATATACTAAAAGAATCTCTAGATATTGATGGCATATAGTAAAAAGAGTAGTGGAATTCCAATTCCTGTTTACTGTACAAAAAACTGGATGCTCCCAAGATCATTTGTTTTCTCCAAGTAATAAAGAGACAAGAACGCAAAAGTTTAACTTTGAACTTATACTTAGACTCCGATTTCCGGTGTTCATTTAAAATTGGAATAAGATATGTCTGAAGTTGAACTTGTCCAAAATTGCATATATTTTGGAGTCTGTGAAATCTTCAGAGCAATCAGCAATGTATATATTAAAAATAAATAAAAATTTAAATATATCAAGAGTCTTTGAAAAAATACTTTTCTATAGAGGTGGACAAATGTGTCCTGGCTACACATGAGTTCTTTATTATATTTGTTTATTTGATCATGATGTGTCAACATAAAATTTTGATACATACATACATACATATACATATACATATACATATACATATACATATACATATGCATATATATTTCTTAATCAGAATATGCTTAATGATTTACTTATACATGACACAATTATTGTTTGTGTGTGTGAGAGAGAGTTTCATCTTTCTCTCACAAACTAGGGTTTTATTCTTCACTTAGTGTATGTACTATGTAGAATGAATTGTAGATAAATAATTTCATTTATGGAACTCTTATACTACAATAAGGAGAGATCAAAATTAGTGTACATACATTAATTTTTGAGCTTCTTATAATTAGGAATTAAGCCCTAATTCTCCAAGTATTGTAGCTTTTGGTTAGTCAAATGAGTTCATGAGAAACCCTTTTCCTTTATAGTTAATTATACAAGTTGATCTATAGATGGAAGGAATTGGTGAGACGGAATGTTCTAATTATGAGAAAATCGTTATTGATGAAGATGAGAGTGAAGTGAAGAACAAGCTAAAAGATGGAGGTAGCTCAAGCAATAGTACGGTGGAAGAGAGCGAAAATAAGCCATCGGTGAGGCCTTATATACGATCCAAGATGCCTAGGCTCCGGTGGACGCATGATCTTCATCTACGCTTTATAAACGCCGTGGAAAGACTTGGTGGACAAGAGAGTGAGTTTAATTGTTGAAATTTTAGCTAATCAAATCATTCAAAGGCTTGATCTATTGGTATTTAATTTTTGTTGAATGTTTAATTACTCCTTTTGGGTTTATTTTATTTTATTTTATTTTATTAGGAGCTACACCAAAATTAGTGCTTCAATTGATGAACATCAAAGGACTAAACATTACTCATATCAAGAGCCATTTGCAGGTAATTAAAAGCAAATACTAAAATTACTCCAGGTCGTTATATGTATAATTAGCTATCAAATAAAACATTAGATTTTGTGATCTCCAATTTCCCTATAAATATTTTTGAAGCTTGTGATTTTGTTATGCTTTTATAGATGTATAGGAGCAAGAGGATTATTGAGCCTTATCAAGGTAATAACCCCTCTTCTTTAATTGATTTTTTTTCTCCTTCTATATATATATATGCTATCATCAATTGAATGTACTAGGGTTTTGATTTTAGTATCTGAATTGAAGAAATATATTCTTGTCTCATTGTAGGGTTGGTGGATCAAAGGCTTTTCATGGAAGGCGTAGATCGGAATGTGTACAATCTAAGCCAACCCCCTCTTCTTCCAAGCTTCAATCAAGCCAATCACTCTAACTTCAGGTACTATATATAGAATATGGAGATTAAATTTTGTTAAGTAAATAAATGCTAAATGTTACTCATCTTTAAACTCTAAGTTTTTAGATATGAGTTGGATATTCAATATGGCTTCAAAATCAAGCCAAAAGATGTTCTGTGTTCAAACCTCTGTCACTGATTTCTAAATTCCACATGTCAAACTTGAGTTAAAAAAGTATGGCACCTACAATATTTGAGAGGACGTAAATTTTAGATCACTTTTCTCTATAAAAGCTTAAGCTTTTCGGTAAATTGAACATTCAATAAAATTAAAAATCGTTTACGTACATTAATGTTTTAGTAGTCTCTCATCAAGTTTTTTTAAATCTTTCTCAAGAAATGGAGACGCTTGGAATAGCTATGGAAGATGGATGCATAATTCTACCATGGTGCAAAATACAAGTAACCACACCATACAAGAATCTTATGGTACACACACAAAAAGGATCTTGGGCAACCATTACTATAGGTCATCAAATCTTGATTTTTGCTCCAAGATTAATTCTTCTTTCAATGAAGGATCCAATTTGAGAGATAAACATGGATCAATGAATAAATTACAAGAATCTTGGTTAGGTCAATCCAAACAAAACCCTATTGAGTTACAAAGAGCTCATGAAAAGCAAGCGAATTCGTTAGACTTGGATCATTTGGGCCAAACAATGAGCCTCCAAAGGGAAACTGTGATAAAAAGAAAGGCCTTAGATTTTGAGCTTGATCTGAATTTGTCCCTCGGTATAGAATCAAGAAATGAAGGGGGGCAAGAGGATGATGAAACTTTGTCATTGTCGTTGTACACTACTCCATACAATTCGAAGCGATTTAAGAAGATGAAAGAAGATTTTGCTAGTGAAATTGCACGAGGGACGAGTACTCTTGATCTGACTCTATGAATTCATATTCTAAGTGAGATCTTGAGGTACTTGTTTCTGGATATGTAATTTTTTTGATGGTCTTGTAGCCTGAAGATAAGGTAATTAATGATAATACATAAATCATGTTGTTTCTTCTTATTTAATTTCTCCATTTAATTGGTTAATAATTAGATGCTGAGTCTTTATTAATTGATTTTTTTTTTTCCTTTCACACTAATTCATTATTATGATTAATTTAATTAATTAAAGCTAGGAGGGAAGAAATAAATTAAACTTTAATTCTTACTACTATAGGTTTGCTGAGTATATATATTAATAGAATTTGGTATATAAGGAGTAGTAATAATGTATACATGAGAATGGTTATATGTAAATTTGGTCACTTCATAGTTCACACTACAAAGTATTATATATTACTATTAGTCAGTAACTAGCTTTACTGTAATTTATTCATTGTTTTGGGGTATCTGAATTAAGATACTAGCTCTTTGTTATATATTGCTCGCCAAGAAACTAAATTAATCAGCACCTATATATATATATGCATTGAAGCCGGTTGAACTGCTTCATATGTTTTCCCATGCAATTCAGTTGTCAGTTGTCACACACAAATTAATTTTGGGGCTAAAACATATTGAATGATACGTATATATAACAAAAAATGAGGAAGAAATTTCATTTCACGAGGTGGTCGATCGATTGAAGTAACTATATATATCAACTATTGGGTTAAACTAATGATCGATTAAAGATTGTAAATTCTAGATAGAAAAAGAAAACCAAAACCAGAAATATTTCAGGACTAATTTAAATATTAATTTACTGGATTGCTTTTCGCATCTGCCCAGGACCAGGAGTTCTTTCCAATAACAAAGAGAGTTTGATTTCTCATCCATTCCAAGCACATAAAAAGGGCAAAATGTGGAGTTTCATAATAAAATTGGCCCATGCAGGTCTCGAACCTGCGACCTTCGCGTTATTAGCACGACGCTCTAACCAACTGAGCTAATGGGCCTTTTTGTTATAAAAAAGTTGTTTATATAATTAGATTATATTAATATTTTAATAGTCCTATATATATATACTCCTATTTGTCTTGTGATGGGCTTTACGATAGGTTTAGGCTAATGAGTAAATAACATATCAAACATACAAATGGGCTGGGCTTACTATCGCCTAATGGGGAAAGCATAATCCAAATAAAATAACTAAATTATTTCATGAAAAGAAATAGATATATACGTCAAATTTTATTCTTTTTTTTATTTCAGAAGATTTAGTACCTAAATGTATCTATTGGATTTTTTATTATAACATTTGGGCTCCAATTCTTATCCAGCACGAACTCTGACCCATCAAAATACATATATTCAATTTAAAATTTAATTCATTGCCAAAACAAACATAAACGTAAACAAAACTTCATTAAAGCACCAAATAATTTTTCAACAGTAAACAAGAAAATGAATTACACAAACAGTCTGCTGTCTGCCTAAGTTAATTAAGAGTCAGTACAATGATATTAATATTGACTAATTTAGGTACAAAAAAAGTAGTAAACATTAACTGAAGTTCGATCTACGGCGGAAGGAGTTCTGCTGTACTGCGTTTGGGCTTGTAAAAGCGACGTCGTATGCACTGAAAAAATATAATAAAGATGAGAAAAACAGCTGAAAGAGTGATGATTACGAGCATAGTAATTATGCCATGGAGAGCAAAGTCGCTATCTTCGTTTGGCGAGTAATGAGTAGCTGGAGAAGGCGATAAAGAAAAACTCATTGCGACTTTTCTCATCTGCAGTTCATTGTTAGTAAAGGCTCAAGACAAGAGCTCTATTTAATTATGTATTGTCATTGATAGAGATATTATTGAGGTAATTTTGGACATTCTTATATATTATAGTATTATTTTGTAATCAATATGTCAATTGGTCAATTTGTAACAGACACAGACGTTTTAATATTATAAATAATATCAGTTCTTTTTTTTTATCTTTTATTAATAATCTAATGGACAATTTAATTCTTATGAAAATTGCGTATTGACCTTATTTTTGAACTGGATGTTGCACAAACATGCATTTAAAATTGTGAGTGTGATTTCATTTTAATGCAAAAAAAATGACTAAGTTAACAATTCTTTGATAATATTTTTCGTACTTTACGCCATGTAAAACGCTACAATGCGCACTTTACCTCTATGTGGTATTGTCTAGTGGACAGTTTACTCCAATGATATTATATAATTGACACTTTATCCTCTAATGATTCTATCCATTAATATGAGAGGCTATATTGACATTTGATTTATCGCAATGGATAAATTATCTTTTAAGAATAACATGAGGCCGGTAATATGCTATTAACTCTTAGGCCATCTTCAATCGATAAGGCAACCGGATATGAGGGGGGTTTGTCGGCGACCTTCGATTAGAGATGGCAAAGGGACGAGGGAGGATTGGGCGGTCACAGGGCCGGCCCTAGACTTCTCGGGGCCCTAGGCGAAGTTTAAAACCGGGGCCTATGTTATAAATAAAATTTTTAAAATTTTACTTTTCTTACCTTAGTAGATGCAAAAGGAATTATTAAATCTTCGTATTCTAATTTTTTTTAACATATATGAGAAAATATATCCAAGAAATCTAACTACTAAAAGTAATTGCTTACAATAATACCACTTGACGAAACTTATAATACCTAATACCCTAATCAAATATAAACATTAAAATAACATTAAACCTTCAACCAGATCATTCTTGAATTTAATTTTTTTCTTTTAATTGTGAAATTAATCAACAACAAGAGCCAATGCTCAGATTTAAAAAAAAAAAGGCTATAATATGATTGTAGATGTAGGGTTATTTGAGTTTGGGCTGGACTATTTTGTTCATTCATGCATCCATATTAAATTTATTTTTTATTTAATTGCGGCACATACACACACACACACACACATATATATATATATATATATATATATATAGGTTGGGGCCCCCAAGTGAGTGGGGCCCTAGGCACTTGCCTAGTTTGTCTAACTAGCAAGACGGGCATGGGCGGTCACGACGGACAGGACGGGCGGATTGGGCAATGACTGCCCAGTTGCCTCCAGGTATACGCACCCTGCGTATGCCTGGAGGTTCATTGCTTAATTTTTGTTTTTTGTTTTTTGTTTTTTAGTTATTTTCCTTTTTTGTAAATTAGTTATATTTATAATAATTAGTTTATTTATTTTTAAAATATAAATAGTAATTAGTTTTATTTATTTGTAATAAAATTGTATTTTTTTTGTTAGATTTAATTAAGTGATTAGTTTAAATTGTAAAATTTAAAATATCTATATTCATAAAATTCATACAAATAAAATAATTAAATAAACTAAAATAATTTTTGGTAGTTTTTATTTTTATGTTTAATTTTCAAAATAAGAAATATTAGATTATGATAACGAAAAATACGTCTTAAGTAGATTTGTTGAACAAAAAGACTTAATTTAGTAATACACAATATAGCTTATTATTATTCTTATTAATATAATACTAATTATTATTATTACTATTATTATTAAAATAAGTAAGAGTAAGGAGAGTGGAGAAAGTAAGAGTAGGAAAAGTTGTGAAATTGAATTAAATGAAGGTTGATTGTCCTTCGGTTGAAGATGAATTTTTAATTGGGCAAATGGCAAATGGGCAAGGACAATTGAGTAAAAAGGAGGTCAAAGAGGCAATTAAACATTGGGCTCGATTGGAGATGGACTTATAATTTCACATGTCAACTTGTAATAAATACATACAGGCTATGACTAGTATTTTAGTATATATATGTATAGTTACTTGTATGTTATTATAATAATAACAAGGCAGAACTTGTGTGTTATTTTAATAATAAAATAGCAGAAGAATGCAAAGGAGAAATGGGTGTCTCTGTTTCTGCAATTAATTTTGGACCACTAGTAGGCGCACATGTGAACAAAACCCTTTCAGTGATGGGCAAGGATGATGAAGTGAGACAGCAGAGAGGTATGCACTAAGATTTAATTAAGACCAATTTATATATGTTGGAAAATGTCAGAAATTAAATGTTAAGTATAATAATTCTTATTATTCATAGCAATATATATGCGAGGAAATTCAACAATTAAATATAGACAACGTTATATAGATTGATATTTATGTAAGGCTATGTCATGTTTAGCTGTGCGGCAAGTTAATTGTACTGTAATTAAAGATTAAGAAATAACTTGGACCGTCAAATTAATTGGGACCTATTTAATGCGATGGTTATGACCAATAATATTTGAGTCGAGTTTAGTCAATGTAAGGCCATCTCCAGTGACTCTAGTACTCCCCTTTTCCTCAGATTCTCATTTCCCTCATACTCCTCTTTTTCTTCAGACTCCTCATTTTATAGTCATCTTCAATGATTCAATCTTCTCATTTTATTTAATTTCAATTATTATACTTCCCCACTCACACTTAATAAAATTATAATAATAATAATAATAATAATAATAATAAAAATATTAATAATAAAATAAAGATAAAAATTAATAATTATGACAATAGTAAATTAAACATTGGTATTAATAATAAGTAATTTAACATTGGCATTAATAATAAATAATTTAGCAGTGGCATTAATAATAAAAAAAATTAATAATAAGATGTTCCGTCGTCACCAGATACGATCAGTAGAGGTCAATCGCTAACTTCAAGCCGACTTAGTCGAACATGCGTGGTTAACACACGGTCCAAATGGTGGTCATGTTTAATTGTTTCAATATATATTTGATAGGGTTATGTCGTTTCTAATTTAGTTTATCTTATTTAAATTATGTAACATATATTATTTTTAATCCACTAGTCGTATTTAATTTCAATGTATTTAATTTTCATAATTCATGTTTTTTCACAATGTGATTAAATTTCAATCAATAAAATAAATTAACGTTAAGTTTAGTTTATTACATAAAGTTATAATATTACAAGTAATTAAATTAAATTAATGTTAACTTTATTACCATTTATTCCGCAAAATTCTAATTCTCATATTTTTCCACGCTCACTTAATAAAACTAATAATAATAGAGCTAAATAATAATAACAATTAATAGACATTGTACATAAAATTACATTATTACAAGTTATAAAAGTACAAATTATACAAGTAATAAAATTAAATTAATGTTAAGATTTAAAAAAAAACATTGTTTTATAACTTAATTTACATTAAATAAAGAAAACAAAATAAAATAAAAAAATAAACAAAAAATTGGGGTTCGGCGCGTTGCCCAGCCCCAAACAGAGGATCCACCGCCCCACCCACTTGACCACCGCCCAACCCCTCCCTCCCTCCCCCCTCCTCACTAAACTCTATTTTTTCTCCCCCTCCCCCATGGACTTCCCCTCCCTCCAAAGCAATGGAGATGCCCTAAATAGAGTTTAGTTTGAGCTTATTCGACCCAATTTATTAATTTAGTTAGAGCTTAACCAAAACTGGAATTTAAAATTTTGTGTAGAGTTTAATGTGAGATAACTCAATATGAACTCGAAGTTCGAAAATTATTAAATCAAATAGAAAAAATTATGAGTTAAGTTTGTGTTGTAGTCATGAAGTTTGATGATGATGAGCTTGATTCAGTCTGAACCGGACTCATAAGGGCCAATTGATAGTCTCAACCACTACAAGAAATCAGTTGTTTGGGGATGAAATTTTTCGTAGCCAAATCTTAAAAATTCGTCACCAAAACGTATTGTGCACAAAAAAAATTCGTAGCCCCAATCGTCCCCAAAAACGCGTCACTAAAAGTCCTTGAGGACACTCCTAATGTTTTCGTCCCCAAAAGTCTTCCTTTTAGCACAGAGCATATATTTCGTCCCCAATCATGACTCTTTGTGCACAACATAAATCGTCCTCAATACACACTAATTTTGTAGCCAATACCCTGCTTTTGTAGCTAATTCTTTGCAATAGGGGACGAATTTACAATTGTAGTGTTTTTTCAGTTCTATTGGGGACAAATTCACTTTGGGTTATACATTTTCGTACCCAATTAGATTTTTATTATTTTAAGAAGCACTAATGCAATCAAAATTCCAATCCAAAATATTATATTTGAATCAAATGTTCCACTAAATCATATTTAACACAATAATTCCATGAATTCATTCATTTCAATACTTCATAAGCGAATATAATTCCTTCAAATTTTGACATCCATGAGCAAGATATTTAGAACAAGTTGCTCAAAGCAAGTATTATCCAACTTTAACAAAATCTATATAATCACATTTTTCCTTCCAAGTGGAGCTAGTACCAACTCATTCTAGAAGTCCATGAATCTGCAAGTTAAAAATACTTATCAGCTGCAAATAAAAACCGATAACCAATTTCGAGTAAAGTATAAACCAGCCTACGAATTCTTTTTCAACTAGCAACATAAAGATCACTATAAAATTTAAAGCCTTAGCCCAAAAAAGAAATGCTCAGGGCACTGATTAAGGAAGCAAATATCTTATCACATTTTGTACATTTGAGTTATTCCAAAAACAAGAGTAAGCAGTTAATGAGGGTCGGGTCTTCATCAAAACAAAGATGAGAAAATAACTAGTTCTCAACCTGTTTGGACATTACCATGTGTGCATATGGCTCAATATGAAGAAAAATGAAGAGGAAAAACAAATTTTAAGCACATTTTGATGCAAGAAACAAAACCAAAAGTTGATTAACATACCACAGTAGCACGCAAATCAGTAACTATATTCACTTTTCTGCACATGATAATAATCACATTTTCATAACTACAGAAAGCATGAACATAAAATTATAGAAAAAAATTCAATTGAAAGATTCAAGCACTTACTAATCAGAGAGGTGGTTGTAGATTATGTTGAGATAATATCATTTTCAAAATTTTGTCTTGGTTTGCTAGTCGAGCATTAAACTCATCCAATTGAGTTTCTGCTGCCCCCAAGCCTTCTTTAAGCCGGGTGTTCTCAATTTGAGAATCTCTTAGAGCTTCTTCTAGTTTCTTAGTGTTTGCACTCGAATTCTTTCTTGGAGGTTTTGGTCCATATCCAAATCCTTTATCGTAGCCTGATTTCACACCCATAACTTCATCAAAACATTCATTTGCCGTCTTCGAATTTCCCTCTGCTATCGATTTGGCTTGGACATCTAGCATAGATTTCTGTTCAAAATTGATGAAATTCAAAAGTATAAATATTGATAGAATACAAATTATTGATTCATTAGATTCTACTTCATTATATACTCACATATCTAACTTCACACTCAGAAGTTGTCCATTTTCCATCAGTACAATGTGTAGGAGGAAAGAACTCGATTTTATCAAGTTGCTTGCCTGCCTTTTCTCCCTGTATCAATATCACAAAAAAGATCATTTAAAACTTAAATTCTATTGAAGTAGAGTTATTTGAAAATTCTTTATATATTTGACAACTAACAACTGTCCAGCAAGAAACATGACATATTTATGTCCCTTTGAAAAATTCCTAATATATTTGAAAATTAAACATGACAGTGCTCTTCCACATTTAAACTTTATAGCATTTTTTATAACTTGAAGTAGAGTTATTCATATAAGAAGCAACTTCATATTCAGTTCTAATACTTGGAAAATGGTTTGATAGTTTACAAGCAATTCTGATAATGTATAGTTAGGGTGCAAGTGAAATAAAACTAAGAAATTAATGAGATTAAAACTAGATGCTCTATTTGAATTTGAAAAACTACATGCTTATCCCAAGATAGTAATTCACTTACAAGCTCGTGAAGAAGAGTTACAAAAGCTCATGACCCCTGATTATGTAATACAGTAAGTTTTGACCTATTATTTCTATTAATTTCACATCTTTCCTGCATCAAGAGAAATGATATATTACTTGTTAGTAAAATTATAATGATAATGTATCTACAAAAGTCAAATAACTCGGTGTACTCCAATAATTGATACCTGGACTCTTGGGTCACTCCAATAAGCACAAAGAGTCTCCCAGTTCTCTTTAGTCAACTTTGGAGGCTTGTCGTCTAATGCGGCCTGCTTTGTTGGGTGTTTAAGAAAGCGTTGGTGCAATCGATAACGTTGAGTTCTTGTTCGGTTCTTCAGTAAATCCAGCACCATTGTTTCTTTTTCACGATCAAACCCAACAATGTCCAGCTTCATCTATCAGTCAATAATGTAAATGGTGATATTAATTCATATAATTACAATTGAACATTATAATTAATATTCTAGTTCTCCTACCGTAAGAAAATCAAATGCAGGCATGATTTCGTCTTCAGTAAGTGCAGTCCACCTAGTAGGCATCGGGATATGTTCTCTCGAGATAATCCCAAGTGTACTAGACAACTTGGCAGATTGAACCTGATGTAATGGTCTCCTTTTTTCGCTTGACATGTGGACAGCATACTTGGAGCCATTAATTCTGTTAATCCTTGAAAGACCAAAATTTCGAGTTGGTCCTCGAGTTCTTTTTGGCGTACCAACTGCAAAATATATTTGGAGTACTTTAACGAGAATAAGGACACCGTATTACACAATCTTTACCCATGTGATTTTGCACAAAAATCATAAAGTCATTAACTCCTTGTACATATTCATGTGACCATTTTTTGGCATTCATCCAATTCCTATCCATACTTTTTCACAAAAAAGTTACAAACCTGCTTTAAAACCAATATTTCAACTCAATCAGCAAATAAGAAGGAAGAATACAGTTTCAATAAGAAAGGGGAAACATTTTTTAAGTTTATTAATATCTTGAAAGGAACTCACAATTCATTACTAGCTAAGAAACAACTTTCTAAATAGAAAAAAATTGTTTATAAAAGATTGAGAAATGACACTGGGCTGAAATTTGACACCTTCATATATAGTACACTAGGCTGAAATTAATGACATTCTTGCTACAATGCAAACAACTTAATCACTCAGGAAGGAAAAAGCATAAAGAAAAAGCAAGAGGCAGTCATGCATGCAAAATTGACCATCCAATTTTTCAACTAATGGGCTCGAATTAACATACAACATTTATGTAAGGACATACTTCAATTTACTCATTAGTACCATCAAGTAGGGATCGAATTTAGCCACAAAATAGGGAGCTAATCAATCTTTGTTCATTTTACTAGATTTTAATTCACATGAAATGTGATTTCCTCATGTAATGTTTCCAATCAAAAAAGTTAGTAAATTGTTCACATGTAATGTTTCTTGTAATATCTTACCAAGTTGGTGTCCTGTACAAAACTACACTAAACTGTAGAATTTGAGGCGGAGTTTCATGTACTTGACTCATTCAATTCAATAGATAAGTAATATAGAAGCTCTATCAATCTTAGTAAACTTCTAACTTTGCACAATATAACTCAACCCTTCCTTCTTGTACGAAATGATAAATTGACTCAACCAACTCAACTAGACCAAGTCAGCCCATGGTTTCAACTTACATGTGTTTCACTCTCTGAAGTCCAAAATATACACCCAGTCAAGCTAACTTTAGAAGACTTTGCAATTTCCAAATAAGTAAAATTTTCTGCAAATTTAAATTCCATTTCAGCAATTTTCAGCTAAACTCCACCTTACACAAGTTCCACTAAAATCCACTAGAAATTAGCACATTTGCAACTAAGTAAAAGACTGTTGCAAAGATAAATGAAATTGACGGTGTCCTAATCTAATTAGGATAAAATATCAATTCAGTATGCTATAAATGAAATCATGAAATTGGACAAAAGTAGTACACTCCAACCTAATAGCTATATAAGAAAATTTATCAAACATGTAATATCCTAAGCTAATGTGCTACTCAGATGCATTAGCAAGTATGACTTATCAATTCCTTTGTGTGTAAAAGTAAAACACACCTATTGAATGCTTAACATATTTCAGCTAAGAGTGCAATATTTCTAGTAAAATGCCTCAATATTCTTCCAAAATTCACTTTCTGCAATTCACTCCACACCTCACATATACATAATCTCCAAAATCCAAAGCAACATATAAATCATTATCTACCTATTTCCAAATGAGAAATAGGGAAACCAAATTAGGGGCAAGAGAATATACCTATTTCCAAATGAGAAGAATGCTCCGAGATTTCACTTCTTAACTATCCTGAAATGAGAGAGAGAATCGAAATGAAAATTCAGAGAGAATCGAATGTGTGGAAATGTTTGAGTTAGAGCAGAGGCGAGAAAAATCCTTTTGAAGTGAAGACTACTAACGGCGGTGAGGCGGTGAGGCGGTGCGACGGTGAAGGTGCGGCGGTGCGACGGTGAAGGTGCGGCGGTGCGACGATGAGGTGAGGCGATTTTCTGGCGAGGCTGTAGTGGGAGTGGAGGTGATTGCGTGATTTAGGTTTTGAATGAAGGTAGTGAAGAGAGAAAAAACACCTGATATGTTAAATTAAATGAGGGAAAATAAAAGAAGCGCGTGTAATTACTTTTTGCGCTTTAAAGCGATAGGGGACGAAGTGAGCCTTGCAAATTTTTTTAACGTGCCTAAATAATTATACACGATTTTTTCTTTTATGTAGTTGAAGGATTCTATTTTGGTACGAAAATTTTGGATACGTACCAAAATAGGATATTTAGGGATGAAAATTTTTGTTGCATATTATGAATAGCAATTGGGGATGAATTATATTTGTATAGAAAACTTTCAAGCACAAAAACAAAATTATGTACCCTAATGTGAGTTTTAGCCACAAAATTATTTTCGCGCAAAAGAAATTCGTCCCCAAAGTACAAATTTCTTGTAGTGAACACAACCCCTATTGAATATGGGTTCATGATTTAACTGGATAATCTAATTCTTTATTGGCCCATTAATTATACTGAATGATGAATCTCTTGAAGCATATTTGGTCCACTGGAATGAAAGTATAAAGTATGCAAAATTGACGTCAATATAATATATCTTGAACAAGTGCAAGGAATATATTTTTGGCCCAGTCCGATGAATAACTATAGATACAGGAAGAAGAGAGCACAAAAACATTTTCTGATGTTCTTTTTTTTTTTCATTTGAAATTCAATATTGTCCTTGTCTACTAGCTAGTAGTATTTAGTTAGAGTGGTGTCCATGCCAATAATGTAGTAGCAATAAATTGATTAAAAAAATTTACTACAATATTTCATGCATAAAATTATTCATATCGATCCTAGCTAGCTAGTTTTTAGACCACGGGAATTTAGTTAACAATTTTTATTTTTAATTGACATTATTGTTAATTGGGGCTAGTACATTTAAATATTTAAGAGCATAATGCAAAAATATTCATGTGATTTACCTAATCGGCAATTCAAGCTTAAATCTCTATTATAATAAATAAATAAAAAATTAAATGGAGAGTACATCGTTACATCAATCAATATTTCGATTATATTTCATTGATTTTAAAATAAAAAGATAATCTAATTACGAATACTAATATTAAATTAGAAAAATACTCACAATAATGGGAGTTGGAACCCATGACCACTTGATCATGAAATCTCAACCTTGATGGATTAAAGACTCATCGGCTATTATAATGTTAGAATTCCTAGGTAACTTTTACCAAAGTAATTTAGTACACCGTGATCCAATGTTTATTAATATAATTCATCTATAATAATTAATTCTTGTAGGTTTAAAAAAAAAAAACATTACTTTGGCCAAACTCACTCGCACATGCTAAAATTAGGATGTCTAAAAAATTGAGTAGGAATCAGGTTCTTTAAGCAAATACACAGCTAGCTATATTAAATTCTCATTCCACATGATCTTGAAGAGTCTAAAGTTTCACCAATTTTTTCCAATGTTTTGTGAAATTAAAAGAACCTTTTACTCATTTTTATTTATCCATATAAATTTGGAATACACTCGCGTGAAATGAAAAGAGATCATTACTATTTTTCATCGATATATATATATATATATATTGTTTAATTATGGGCTGTGAGAAAGAGTATCACGAAATATTCCATGACCTCAAGGATAAGCTTCAATTTCATAGGCCTTATGAAAATGCCATTGGTTCAAATAGTATACCAAAAAACAAACTTATTGTTTCATCAAAAATGAAGAGAGCAGCAGTTTTGATTTGCATTTTTGGTGGAAAAGAGGGTGAACTGCGTGTTTTTCTTACCAAAAGATCCAAGAATTTGGCATCTCATCCAGGTATATAATATATATTATTTATTTATTTCTTTTTGTGTTGTGTGTTCTGAAACGATGCGAATTTTGTGCATCTAAATTATTAACTTATACATTTTATTGTTGCTTTTTATTTAATTGTCACATAGTTGTTGACACATTAAAAGCCAAATTTGATATACACAAATTTTAATATAAATCAATCTAACTAGACTGTAAACCAATTTAAAAATTAATATGAAGTATACTTGTTCATTTTCCTTAAAATTGAAACAAACGCACACTTAATGTAAGCACTACGGCAATTTTCAAACTAAAAAGTTGTACGAACAACTCTTTTCAAAATTATGACTAATTTAATTATGTATTTTATGTATGTATTTAAGTAAGAAAATAAATCAAGTTGTATTTAATTTGATGTTATAATTTCAATGTATAGGCGATGTAGCGTTACCCGGTGGAAAGATGGACGAAGGCGATGTTGATGACTCTGCCACTGCTTTAAGAGAAGCAGAGGAGGAAATTGGACTGGATCCATGTCTTGTTCGGGTCGTTGCCAGTTTAGACCCTTTTATTTCATCTGTAAATACTTCTTACATCCCAATTTAAGTACATTTCTATTAAAAAAATTATGTTGTATTTTTTTTAAGGTAGAGATAGATGTGTAATAATCCTGTAGTGCAAAATGCAGAACCTACTTAGTGTTGTACCAGTGGTGGGCATATTATCTAGAGTAGAAGAGTTCAAGCCGGTGCTTAATGCAGATGAAGTTGATGTCATATTTGATGCCCCACTGGAGATGTTTCTTGAGGTATGGAAATAATAATTATTTATTTTATTTTATTTTATTTTATTATAGTATGAAGAAATTAATCGTGCATTATGTTTAGATCAATGGAAAAAAATATTATTGTATATATATTAAATTAAATGTATAAATCAATTATTGTTTGCTAACTTTTAAAATTGGACTGTACAAAATTATATTGAATTTATTTAACAATTAGAAGAAATTGAGACTAGACAATTTCAAATTTTAAAAGAAAATTAAATCAAACTTTTTTTCAATTCAAGTTCACTAATTCACACACAAGAAAAAGGTTTCGAATCAACATTTGGTGGAGAGAACGGCATATAGTGACATTTGCTAAAACCCTAAAACATAAAAAAAAGGGTCATTAATTAACTTGGTTTACTTACTAGTTAGATATGCAATTAGCCCTTTTAATTATATTTCTTTTCTTGATTTTTGTGCTATAGGAAGATGGTCGGCACAAGTGTGTAGAGAAGGAATGGGGAAAATGGAAGTACGGATGCCATATTTTCGACTTTGAATGGGACCAAAGGAATTTCATTGTAGGAGGATTAACTGCAAGCATACTTATCCAAGCTGCTTCTATTATCTACCAAAGGCCTCCATCTTTCAATCAAAATCTTCAAGACTTTAGTCAATTACAACGGACTTTGAATTCTATTAATTAGAATTTAATTAATCATGACCTCGATCGGTTGGTTGGTACCAATTATTCTAGAATAAGTAAAAACCGATCGATGCAAATTTACCACATTAATAATCTTTTGTTGGACTTGAATATTATTATATTTATACAGAGTTCTAGTACATGCAATAATTTTATTTGTTTTGGTGCCTGGAAATGATAAATTATCACTTATTTATTGGTCGAGCTATTTTATTTATCAACTCTATCAAATGAGAAATTATGTTTACATTTATTTAAAGCTCTCATTTAAATCATCAATCTTTAGGCCTATAATCAATTGCTCAGATAGGCCGTCAATCTCTTCGACGCGTCTGGTAAGGCCGCAACAAAATGGGCCCATTATTTTATGCTGCCGAATATATTGACCAAGTGATATTTATTTTTTCTCTTCTTTTTTCAACCCTTAAAACTTCAAAGGGGATTTTGGTTTGTAAATGACAAATGTAACGAGTATTATTCTTTATGCCATACAAAATATTAAGTTGTAAGAAAATTAAGTTAGAAATGATTAATCTTTTAGTTTTTTTGATATTATAAAACTTTCAAATATATATATAATAGTGTATGATACACTTCTTTTAGATGTCAACGGATAAGAGAAAAAATTGTTAATATTTTCAAAATTTATGTTTATTAAATGTGTATGACAATCTTTGTTAAATTTCTTGTTTGTATGCATAATTGATTACATTATTTAATTTGATTGCATAAATGAACTTTCATGAAATTCTTCATGGATCAACACATGATCGATCTACGGAAAAGTCTAACTCTCATAATACGACGAACTCAGGTTCAAATCATATTAGTAGATGACCTTATATAAGAAAAAATAAAATATTTATTCTTCCAGATTAATTAGGTGCGTCATGTACTCATGTCACTGCACTTTCACACGAAGATTCAAATTTCAACCCAAACAAACCTTTGTAACCCACTTTGACAGATCAACGACGACTTCAAACATTCTTCTTCTAATTACACACACCTATCATATCATCAAACATCTTTCATAAATAAACAACAATTAAGCCTCAAAAAAACTCATCAAAAAAAGAACCATCTCAATCATCCCACATCGAACATATGAGCAGCAATCTATCCGGAGCATACGGAGAACACCTCCCGGCCGTACCCGAATGGCTAAACAAAGGCGACAACGCATGGCAAATGATCGCAGCCACTCTCGTCGGCCTCCAATCCATGCCCGGACTCGTAATCCTCTACGCCAGCATCGTGAAAAAGAAATGGGCCGTTAATTCCGCTTTCATGGCCCTTTACGCTTTCGCGGCGGTTTTAATATGTTGGGTTCTCCTCTGTTACCGCCTAGCCTTTGGCGACGAACTTTTACCCTTTTGGGGCAAAGGCGCCCCTGCCCTCGGTCAAAGGTACTTAACCTCACGCGCCAATATCCCCGCGAGTACGCATTACTACTCGAATGGAACAGTTGAGACGAGAATGAATGAGCCCTTTTATCCTATGGCGACGCTTGTGTACTTTCAGTTCACTTTTGCGGCTATTACGACGATTTTGTTGGCCGGGTCGGTTTTGGGGAGGATGAATATTAAGGCGTGGATGGCTTTTGTGCCACTTTGGTTGACATTTTGTTATACTGTGGGTGCTTTTAGTATTTGGGGTGGTGGGTTTTTGTACCATTGGGGTGTGATTGATTATTCCGGTGGGTATGTCATTCATCTTGCTTCTGGGATTTCTGGTTTCACGGCTGCTTATTGGGTAATTCACTCTTCACCTATTTTGAATCCCCTGTTTTATTTCCAAATTTTTGTTTTAAATACACCCCTATACTAATTCTTAACTGTCAATTATACCCATATAGTACACAATATTATTTTAATTAGCAAAAATTCTCTTTTGTTCGTGAAAATAAAGCAGTAAATTAAAAAAATTATGCCAAGGGAAAATCGACTATTTGCAATTTATCATCAATTTTTTTGATTAAAATAATCTTTAAATGTCAATATTATGTTGACAATATCACTTAATATCTTTTAAGAATGAAAATAAAACCATGTACCTATTAAACTATTCTATTTTTTAGTTTCGCGCGGAGTCCAATTGTCAGAATTGGAGGAGTAGAAATTTTAAATATCTCCATGTATATGCTTGAACAAATATCAGTTAAGTTACAGTAATTTTGAAAAGAAAAAAAAAAATCTAACGGTGGCGAAATATTTGATAATGGAAATAGCATAAAAGTGTATTTAATCAATTAAAATGGGTATAACTTGCAAATAACCCTCAAATGATTTTCCTTAAATTATCAGGTGGGTCCGAGGTTGAAAGTCGACAGGGACAGGTATCTTCCGAATAACATATTGCTTATGCTTGCCGGAGCAGGGCTGCTGTGGATGGGGTGGTCAGGGTTTAACGGTGGCGCGCCGTACTCGGCGAATTTAGTATCTTCAATAGCAATCTTAAACACAAATGTCTCAGCCGCGACAAGCCTTCTTATGTGGACATCACTCGATGTATTCTACTTTGGGAAACCTTCTGTAATAGGAGCCGTACAGGGTATGATATGTGGCCTTGCTTGTATTACTCCTGGTGCAGGTGTGGTGCAATCGTGGGCCGCGATTGTCTACGGTGTGCTTGCTGGTAGCATTCCGTGGTACTCTATGATGATTCTTCACAAAAAGTCAACTTTGCTACAAGAGGTACAACTTGTAGTGTTAGTGTACCCCTTTTTGATTTTATGCATCTACATGCCCATTATTATATATATTAATGATTGTGATTGTGAAGTTAAAGTCTGCTACCATTTTATATTTAGTCCATTTTTTGTTTCATGAAGAAGACCTACGACACCTTTTGTTTCGTCTTTTTAAAAATTATATATATATTTTTGGACTAATTTTTTAAATATTTTTTTAGCGTATACCATCTGGGAAATTCATACCCGAATTGGGTTTGGTCACACCCAAATTAAAGTAATTATATGGTAAGTGCAACACACTTGTCATGTAGTTTGATGGGATTGGTCAAACCGGGTCTGGACAATAATTTTCCGTCCTCTTATATTTAATTAGGATAAAAATAGCAAAATTTAGGATCATATTTATGACATCAAATGTAAAAGTGCAATAATTTGATGGATTTGAAAAAACAAATTAAAAGTACAATTTTAGAAAATATCATATAAAAAATGGCAAGAGAGTTTAATTCTAATCACGATGATATAAAAGAGTTAGGACTAGTCTTCCTTTTGTTGTTGCAATCGGAGATGCTTCTGTCCAAAATAGTCATTCTTACCACAAGTCCACAACCAATCATGTTTTGTATGTTCATTACTAACTATCTAGTTATTTAATTCTAGATTACTATATTGTTAGTGGTACACGTACTAATTCAGATTTAGTCTATTTCGAAATAACGGGACACTGATTTAGACCATTGTCAATTCATGTTATTTTAATTACAAATTGCATCATTACACGTTCCCACTTGCTTTATCTTCTCTTGTGGGGAAATAATACTTCACATCTTTCAGAAAATTCTAGATTACCGAAATGAACTTTTCCCCTCTCAATAGCTGTAATTCTCACATTGATCATACACTTGCAATAAACTAACTAATATATATTAATTATCAAAACATATCGTCATACATTGAGTCGGGTAGGTAGGGAGTATAGGTGGGGTAGCGGTTGAAGAATAGTGCCCCGAATTTATATTAGATACTAGATGGTGGGATTCAAAAATCGTGATTCCAAGACACATAATCATGAAAAGGGCTAATTTTTCAATACTGAAAAACTTGCTCGATTCATTGCGCAATTATTTGAGTGATAACATTGGATTTGACCACGTGACAGGTCGATGATACTTTGGCAGTGTTCTATACACACGCAGTGGCTGGAATTCTAGGCGGCCTTTTAACCGGACTGTTTGCGGAACCAAGTCTCTGCCGCATGATACTGCCGGTGACAAACACAAGGGGTGCATTTTACGGAGGAGGGATGCTATTTGTGAAGCAACTAGTGGCAGCACTCTTTATTATTGGTTGGAATTTTGTTGCTACAACTGTGATTCTTTTGTTAATAAGAATATTCATACCATTACGAATGCCAGATGAGCAGCTCGCGATAGGAGACGATGCAGTACATGGGGAAGAAGCCTATGCCCTTTGGGGCGATGGGGAGAAATACGACTCAGCAAGACACGATTGGCATGCAGAAGAAATGGCTTCAGCTGGGGTTTTCAATGGTGCTAGAGGAGTGACCATAGATTTATAAGTTTGTATTTATATGTGTGTGCATTTGTATCAACTTTTTTCCACTGGCTTGTACAGATGATTTTGCCGCGTAAACATGAGATTGTGTTATAGATGGCAACTTTTGTAATGAACTTCAAAAAATGTGAGGAAAAGAAAAGCTTTAATGATATTACAGTAACATTCTTGATTACCAAAACTCACAGTAGCAGCCCACAAAAGATGTATATAACTAGAGAATTTTGACAAGGACAAGGAAATTGAAGCAACAACTAAATTGTATGATCAATAAGAAATGATAAATATTCAAGTTCCTTTTCTAAAGTATATCAATTTTTCACTAAGCCGTGAACAAATAGTAGAGTTTTAATTAATTATCGAAATAAAAATCATACCAAAGTGAACTTTTAGGGATCTTTATGTATCAAATATCATGATTCAGAGTCCAAAAATGGACAACTCTAAGTGTTCCCAATCTTGAGTTACCTTTGTTGAAGATGGCATAGGGGAAGGAGCATAAGATGGGGTAGCGGAAAGAGAGTACGATGAAATAGAGGAAGGAGTATATGGGATAGGAGCATCATAAGAGGAAGGGGAGTAAAGGGTAGGAACATTATAAGGGGAAGGAGCATTATAAGGGGAAGGAGCATAATTGGCACGAGCGTCATTATGTGAAGGAGCGTAAGGAATAGGAGTGTCATAATGTGAAGGAGCGTCATTATGTGAAGGAGTGTATGGGACAGAAGTGCCATTATGTGAAGCTAGTTAAGTGATAGGAGCATCATTATGTGAAGGAGAATAAGCAATAGGAGAATCATAATGTGAAGGAGCATAAGGTGAAGCATTATATGATGGAGGCGGCGAAGGAGTATAAGATGGCATAAGGGAAGGGTTAGAAGATGGCATAGGGGAAGGGTTTGGAGATGTCATAGGGGAAGGGTTTAAAGATGGTACGGGAGAATGGTTTGAAAATGGTAGAGGGGAAGGGGCAGAAGTTGGAACATGGGAAGGATAAGAAAATGGCACATGAGGTGAGGCAGAATGCATCATAGTTGAAGGGGCGGAAGGGGGTAAATCCGAAAGGGTGGAAGGGGGCAGATTCGAAGGGGTGGAAGGGGGCAGAGTTGAAGGGGCAGAAGGAGGCTGAGTCGAAGTGGTAGAAGGTGGCTGAGTCGAAGGGTCATTCGTACCTCCACAAGTTGGCTCAAAACTCTTCCATTGAGTAGTAACAGATGTGGTATTATCCAGATTGGTTGATGGATTTGAGTTTCTTGACTTCAGGAGGTCCATTTTCTCCACCAGGTTCTGGACCCTACGCACCTGAACAGAATCATATTAATGTCACACAACGGCAAGACAAACCGTACTTTTAAGAAAATAAATACAAAAAACTGAAACAATATTGTTAACTGAATGCTGGAGAGGAAAGAAAGAAAATTTTATATAAAGGGCAAGACCAAAACCAAATAATATGATAAGTACTGTATATCACGATAACAGTTCAAAAGAAAAATCACAGTTGAAGGGCAAAAATATTGACAAACAAATACATCGTGAAAGCTAACTATCCCATCCATTCAGTAGACTAAGAACATCGCAACTTGTAGACAGAAAGCAACCCAAGTAGATTGTATGTGGATATATGTTTTTTCCAAAGGGACTTGTTTAGATTATACTAGCTGACTGAATAAAATTAAGAACAACTTTGAAATTTAATGCCTTCATAATGTACTCTGCTCATTACAATAGCTCAAAGTATCTAAATCAAATAGGTAGAATTAAAGCACACTAAGTTGTTGCTTCCAAAAGATGACGAGAGTAAATATTTGCTGCCATGAAAAGGATTGCAGAATTTCCTTGACCGTCTTAATGGATGCAGAGATGTGGAGAATGACTAAGGCGAAAAATACTAACCTCCATCTTTCTCTGAACTTTCCCTTCTCCTTCAGCTTCAATGCCATCCAATTTAAGCAACTGCCTCATAAGCATCTCAGTCAAATAGATAATATCCTTATCATCAACCTTGGTTCCACTTTCTACTACAACTTGCAATGCAGAAACCTAACACATAATAATATAGACTCACAATCATGAAATAACCAAAAAAGAAAAGAGAAAAAGCAAACCAAGGAAAAGAGAACGACCTTTTCCGAAAGCTCGTCAACCTGTCCCCTGATTTTAGCAACAGCTTCACCTCCCTTTGAGCTTACAAAGATTTCCATAACTTCACAGGTTTTCTGCTCGCTTGTCATACCCTCCATGAGTAACACCTTAGAATTTTCCTTTACACCTATCTCTAGATCTTCATTTTTATTTACCTCTTAACAAAAGTTAATATGTCTCAAGAGTCGAACCGGCTTTTTGAGCACTAAATGATTTCAGATCACCTGCATCAATTGAAATTAAGATTAACCAAGTAGATGTAAGATGCAGATACAGTATGCTGAACATTGTTTCTATACTAATTATAAAATTTTCTATTTCTTTCAGCCCACAAATCTGATGATCTAAACTCATGCTATCAAATTCCAAAGACGGGCAGATACTTACATACAAGTGAATCTGCTGCTGCATTATACTACCCATAAACACGAAAAAACAATAGCAATGGAGAATCTTAAACTGCCCCATACCTAACACTCATATAAACCATGGAAGAGACCCTAAAGAAATAGGGGGGAATTAAGATGAATTTAAGCAATAAAAAAAAAGCTCTACAAAGGAAAACAATACAGTGTTACACCATTGTTCCAATTGAGTGAAAAATACACAAGCAATACACGCCCCTCAACAGCGCATTTGAATTAATCAGATCAAATGATCTAATACGCCTAATAAAGCTAATAATACTTATACTGAACTTTGATCAAAGTGATAAAAAGGATCCAATCATACACTTCGAAGCTACAGAAACAGACATCTATGTAACAATCAACTAATAAACAATACAAAGTAAAAGCCGAAAACAAAGAACATTCCACAAGCTATTTCTTTAGCTATATAACAAAATACATTGATCAATTTTCACAAGAAAATTAACACTAACGCATTATATTCAATGTCCTTGAATAAATAACACCACCCCCACGATTTTTTTCTTCACCAAAACTAGAACACAACATCATATTCGTTAAGCCCATGAGTGTTAATAATTTACTGTAAATGATCGGGCCTCAATCCCAGCCCGACTACTGCATTTCTCCTGGTTTCGGAGACTGGATTTAAACGCACAATTGGCCAAAATCAGAAGTGAATTTTTGCAATTTTAATCAAATGTTATCTATTAGGGTTTGGGTTTGGGTTTGGGAGGGAAGTGGTAGTTGATTTTTGCCTCCCGTGCCAATTGCTCAATTCTTACGGTTTCATTTAAAGTCGTGTTGTTTACATTATTTTGACATTCCACCAGTCAGCGATGTTTTGGCCGCGTGTAGGGCTTTAATATTCGAAGTCCAGCCTTATTGGCAATTGTTAGAACTGCCAATAAGTTCGATTCAGGTTTTGAATCGGATATTGAATCATTTTAAATTCATACATTAATATACGTTCCATGCTAATATATTATTGTGTCATACACATAATCACACTAATTGTTAAAATAATAGTGAAATTTTTTGAAATGTATATATGAGAATTGGCAATAGTAGCGGGTCTACTTGTTTGACATTTAAAAAAGTAGTTTAAGTGGTAGTGCTACTATTCCATCAAAAGATTGAATCTTTAGCCTTTTTTTAAAATTTATTTATCCAAAGATTGAATTTTATTTTATCATAAGACTGAATCATTTGCCTTTATAATTTTTTATTTTTCCAAAGAGTGAATTTCAGCAAAATCCGAGTGAATTTTAATCCTTAACGGATAGGATCGACTTCAACCTACATCTGCCCCCATGTATTTCAAATTCTTAACCAAAAGACATCAACCTACATCAACCCCCTTTGTTTCAAATTCTTAACCGAAAGAAGCCAATCGAATATTTAATTAAACAAAAACCCCAACAAATTGAATCAAATTCCAACCGAATTAAAATCCGCCTCATTGCCATCCCCAATTGTGCCATTTTTTCTTGTATTTATACTTCTTTTTTAGGAACTTGTATTTATACTTGTTAGGCCGTGTGGTGACACCTAACAAATTAGGGTCCATAAGTCAATCTAAATTGACTGAAGTCAAAATTTCTACATAGGAGTTCCAAACTTTGTTTAGACGGATCAAAAGATTAAAAAAATATAATAAAAATAGTAAAGAAACTTATTTCTCCCAGCACTCAAAAATTAATTTAAATTATATCGAGTTATAAGTATCATCAAAATATTAATAAATACTCAAGATGATAACGAAATACTTACTAAACATGCCAAATTCTTCTCCTTCCATTTTATTATTATTATTACAATTTACAACCAAAGTCCCCCATCCGAGGAGGGGGGGGGGGGAAAAAAACGGAGAGCAAAATTAGCACATGGCTATGAAAACTGCTTCCCCTAGTACATGCCCTTCAATTGCTTCCAACACCTTCTCCTTTGTCACCTGCACAAAAACAAATTAACTTAGTTACATCTTTTAGTTAACAAATCGATAAAGTAAATACTCCACAAGTAATTCTCTATATACATATTTAATAAACAAATGTGGCACAAAATTAATTAACACGGATTAGGAAAATTCATACTAAATATCGAATAAAAAAATTATTGCCCTTATCAAACTTGACTAAACTCATTCATTAAACCACATAACAATGATTGATCTCTTTCCTAGCATAGAATGTGTCCCCAAATCTCAAAACAAGTTTAACGAAAATGCAATATTTTGAGTTTACTTTGATCAATCAAACAAGTTTAATTAAAACAAAATATCCCATATATATAAAAAATACCTTATTTCCAAGATGTAACTCATCATCCAACGCATAGAGCTTAAACTCGATTCGGTGACCATGACTAGGCATCTTAGGCACTCGCCACCCCGGTACCTTCAAATCATTATGCCCTTCTTTAATCCCGGCATAATCGCTACCGACCTCCCCTTCTTTGCCAGAAAATCCCTCTGGCAACCCCTTCAATGTGGGCGGAATGTTGACAACCACCCAATTCGTGCATGGCACCATCGGTCCCGTTGGATCAATTGCTGCATCGATGTCGTGCACGATCAAGGCAAGGGATTTAGTCCCTTGAGGCAAGTTGTACCACTCGAGCGGCGGAGAAATGCTCCTTTTGGCGCCTTGTCCTTCGTCCGTGTATTGTCTAGGTAGCCTACCCTCGTGGCTTATGTTGGATGATGTTAGCCTGAATTCGTCGCTTGGGTTTGCCATTTTTAAATTTGTTGTACTAAAGTATTTTGGATTGTGTTCGATTTCTTTATTTATGATGGTTAAGATGAAAGCGAGGTAGCGTTTTATAGGTTCATTTTGTGTTTCATTTTACGGGAGAAATCTTTTATTATTATAAGGTTGTGGTGTTCATTTTGGTTTGTGATTATGTTGGGAAGTGACATGTGGGCTTTGTTAGAAATTTTGTGTCGACAGAGAACTTTTATTGGGCGACACCTGTAGTTTATGTGCAGTTCATGTAAGACAGCTCTTAAATTATTTGATGCATCCTTCGTGATAAGTGCGTGATGGAATATATAAAAGATGTTAATGTTTGGTTGGGTTTTTTGCACTTTGCACCCCTAAAATATGGGAAATAGGCCTTTTGCATTCCTAAAATACAGATTTTGCATCCTCTCAAAAATACATATTTAGCACTTTGCACCCCTGAAATAGAAACAATTCAGTTCTTTACACCCTATCTTATTTTTCAACAAAGTTGACCACCGGAGTGAAAAAATCTAGTGGCAAAATAGGTAATTTATTTTTGGTTATTTAACACTTTGCACCCCTAAAACACGATAAATGGGCACGTTGCACCCCCGAAACAGAATTAGCACTTAGCACCCCCGAATTAAGAACAACTTAGCAATTTGCACCCCCAAAGCACAATAAATGGGCACTTTGCACCCCCGAAACATAAAATTAACACTTAGCACCCTCAAATTAAGAAAATTTCAGTAACTAGCACCCCTCGTTTTTTCCGGCAGAGTTGACCACCAGGGTAATAAAAATCGAGGGGCAAAATAAGTAATTCATTTTCTTTTTTTTCTTAAAATTTGCAAAATATGATTATGAATACTAGAATATTTATTTCTCTCTCCATCTTTCTTTTCATCAATAAACTTGGATTAAAATTTTATTTTTGTGATATGATTTGGTAATTTTTATGTATTAAAACTTTTAGAAACTTTTCGAATTCTTTTTGAAATTTTTTAGGACATTTGAAAAATTGATAATTAAAGAAAAATAGCCAAAGATTCAAAAATGAATTATCTATTTTGCCCCTAGATATTTTTTTACCCCAGTTGTCAACACTGCCAGAAAAAACGAGGGGTGCTAGTTACTGAGTTTTTCTTAATTTGAGGATGCTAAGTATTAATTTTGTGTTTCAGGGGTGTAAAGTGCCCATTTATCGTGCTTCGAGAATGCAAGTTGCTGAATTGTTCTTAATTCAAGGGTGCTAAGTGTTAATTTTGTTTCGGAGGTGCAAAGTGCAAAAGATCCAAAATTAATTATCTATTTTGCCCCTAATTTTGTGTTTCCTAATATTGTCTCTATTTGATCGAATATATGAATTTTTTTCCAGATTCAATAAATTCGTTACTTTTAAATGATCAACATTTTTGTCTCTTATTAACGCTATGCAATCATTTAAACTAATTTTTTCTATGCGAACTTTCTCCAAAATTCAAGAATTAACAACACAAAAGAGGTCAAATCTCGAAACATTTAACCACTTGCTTAAAAGGGTTTAATAAATTTTGTTGGAAAACAATGTTATAGTTTGATGTATCAAAAATAGTTCATATTGTTACATATAAATGATATCATAAATTAAATATAAACTAATTTTGTAAAATCGATATTAAACAGTATTAGTATATTTTTATAAATAAAATGTTATTTGCACATATAATTTTATTTATTTATTATCGAAACAAATCATCTAGATTAATAGTTTTTTTTTTTTTTGGAATTATGACCTTTTCTAATGGAAATATATTCATAAGATCTTTTTTTCAGAAGAATATTCATTCAGATTTTTAATAAAAAGAAATCCAATAAATCGTTGTATTTGAACTGGATTTAAATTAAAATCCTCTCCAATAAAGCAAGTAGCAAGTACTCCAATTCTATAAAAGCCCAATATATGTGGGCTCAATAATGGGCTGGCCCCATTCTTTGTACTCTTTGAAGGCCAATGTTCTCTGCTTACGTCGCTCATATGGTACAATTTTCCAGTTCACCCAATTCTTATGCTTGTTCTTCTTTGTTTTAGAGTGTATTGTCCTCTTCTTTAAACTGTATTGTCTTCTCATAATCTAATCTATACACTCAACATGTTCGACAAAATTACCATCCAATCCAATAATGAACTCTGCTCACATAGTACATACACTCAACATGTTCGACAAAATTACTCAACCAATAATGAACTTGCTTACATAAATACCTCAAAGAATCTTGTTCCATCAACCCTCTACTCAGGGGCCAATGAATGTTTCTAACTGTGTCTATACAAACTGAGAAAAGGGGGAAAGAAAAGAATATATTCAAAACTTTTGGTGATATACCACTAGCAAAGATGAAGCAGATGAAGAAGAAGAGGAGAATGTGTTTGGTGAGTAGTGGCATGTACATTTGTGATTATGTATCACTTTCTTTATCTGAATGTCCAGTTTTGTGCAGAAAACACAGTACTTACCAAGAGACAGTTTATCTCCATTATAATCTTCGATGTCGTCGTCGTCGTCATCATCATCATCAGTGGACTCATCTTCCTTGTTTTCCATGGCTTCATCTTTTGTGTCATACCTCACATAATTGATTCCGTATCTTGGATAAATCAATTTCAGAAATTGATCCATGTGTTTATCGCATTTTACCCTCCATTCCTTGCAGAATGCAACAGGTGCCATAACTAATGCTGCTCCCACCCCATATCCCAAACCTGTGAATATGAATTGCCAATCAAAAGCTATTTTAACCGAGTCCGGTGTCAAGTTACTCGTTGGATCACAGCTCGTGTTCAGAGGAAAACCGCATAGTCCCGTGTTTCCTTCATAGCTTGCTGAGGAAAATGTTTGAAATTGAGAACCACTAGGGATCATTCCTACAAGTTTGTTATAGGAAAGGTTCAGGACCGAAAGGAATGTGAGGCTTGTAAGCTCTTCTGGTATCTCCCCTGTTAACTGATTCCTTGAAAGGTCTAAAGATCCAAGTTGTGTCAAGTTTCCAATTGATTCTGGAATTGTGCCCGTGAAAGAATTATGTGATAAGTTTAGCACATAAAGTGAGTTCAATTGACCAATTGTTTCAGGTATTTCCCCTTCAAAGTTATTGCTTGAGAAATCAATAGACGTAAAGACTGTCAATATCTTCAGAAGCTCCATTTCTAGCGCTTTAAAGGTTACAGTCACCGTGTCCTGGTAATAAAACTTGTTTAGAACAAGAAATTTGAATTGCAGGTGGTCTTGTGCATTATTATCGAGTGTCATTCCTTTCCAGCTTTCAATGCATTTCGGAAATAGATTCCCAGTGAAGCTATTGAAAGCTATGTCAATAATTTGAAGATTTGGCCAGCTTTGATAGACCCGAGGACATCTTATGTCACCGTGAAATTTGTTGGATCGTAGAACAAGAACACGTAAGCTGGATGAGTTTTTCATCATGCATGGGAATCCATCATTAATGTAGTTATTTCCAACATTCATTACCTCTAACAATTTGCAGTTGGCTAAGGATGTTGGGATCTTCCCTTCTAGATTGTTCTTGCTGAGGTCTAACGTTTTTAGACCACAATTGGCTGAAAATGTATCAGGGATATCTCCACTAATGTTGTTTCTCCCAAGATTCAATACCCCAAGAGTCTCAATATTTTGCAGTAGACAGGGCGGTATGCCACCGCCCAAGAAGTTTCCGGACAAATCAAGAACTTGAAGGTAACTCGCGTTGCAAAGTGATGTAGGAATTACCCCAGTAAGGTTATTATTTGCTAAAGAAACGAATGAAGTGAAGTTGCCAATACCAAAGGGAATGGTTTCTTGAAAGTTATTACTCGAGTAATCTACATAGATAGCATATGCAGGGGGCAGAGGCAACTTGCCACGGAGCTTGTTCGAGTGTAAGTCTAACACACTAAGACTACTACTTCTAATTTGGTAAGGCTTTTGCAGATCAACAAGGGAATTGTAAGAAACATTCAAATGAACTAGTCGCATTTCCCATATCCAACTTGGTATTTCCCCTGTGATTTTGTTGTTTGAGAGATCCAAATGTGTCAATTTTGTTTGCTTCGTCAGATTGGGAAATTCGTGCAAATTGCAAGAAGCTAGACTTAGCCTACTGAGAATTGGAAACTGAGGCATTTCTGAATTGCTGCTGCTTCTTACAACTACTGTCAGCTTGTTGTAAGAAAGGTCCAGAGTTGTGAGATTTTGAAGGTTTTGAAGCTTCTCAAGCTCCATGGTTCCATTGAAGAAGTTGAAAGAAAGCGAGAGAACCTTAAGTCTTTCAAGCTTGAACAAAGACTGAGGAATAGAACCTTGTAGCTCATTACTGCTCAAATCTAGTGTTTCCAAATTATATGAATTCATAGTGGAAATTTCATCAACTTGGTCACTAAATTTGTTGTTAGAAAGCAAAACCCTCTTCAGTGTAGGGAGACTGAATAAAGACCGAGGAATGCTTCCTGTCAATGAATTGTACCCCAAGTTCAAATACGAAAGATTTGATAAGCCTTCAAAATTGGCCGATAAAAGTGAACCATTTATACTATTACGACTGAGGTCTATGTACGCAAGTTTCTTGGACGTACGAAAAACTGGGATTGAACCAAAGAAGAAGTTCACTGAGAAATCCAAGTAACTAAGTTCCGTTAAATTGGCTATCGTGTATGGAATCGAACCTGTGAAATTGCAATTGGACAGGTCTATCATGGACAACATGCTAAGATTGCTAATAGAATCTGGTAATGAGCCTGAGAAGCTACTGGATCTAAGTACTATAGTCCTAAAAGATCCGTGAAATGGAAACTCGGGTATTTTGCCTTTCAGAAATGTATTGTTCGATAGATCGAGATACTGTAAACTGGGTACCTGGAAAATCGTTTCCGGAAATGAACCTTGCAAATAACAAAAGCTGAGAGTCAAAACTGTCAATTTTCTGAAATTTGCAAAGAATTCCGGAACTATTGTAGATAGATTGTTCCTGTCTAGGCGAAGAACCGAAAGAGATTGAAGCTGTGTAAGAGTAGGATTCAAAGAACCTGATAGATCACAGTTTCGCAAACTCAGGTTTCGTAAGTTTGGTAAAGATTGAGACAAACTTCCCCACCAATCTTTAGTATGATTTGATATCTCAACACCATCTAGATAAAGTTCTTTCAGACCTGTAAGATTCCGAACAAGAATCTCCAAATTTGGATCCTCTAATTTCAGTGGATTAACACCCTCGAATTGACTGGAGAGATCAAGACTAACCAAGCTTCTAATTTTCGATATTTCAAGAGGAATCTGCCCAATAAATCCAGCATTTGAGAAATTCAGGTACGCCAAATGCGTAAGATTTACAAGTTGTTTCGGAATCTGAGTCTGGGTAAAACTGTTGTAAGCTAAATTTAGCCTCTCGAGATACTGAAAACTGGAAAGGGTAGTCGAATTTTCGATCCCTCCATTAATGGACTCATTATCGAGCTCTAAACTGACCACATGTCCTGAGCTATCACAGGCTATCCCATTCCAATTGCAGCAGTCTACATTCTGGTTCCAGTGCACGAGCTTCGTCGAAAACGATGAGTTGAAAATAAGGTTGTTCTTTAGCTGAAGCAATAATGATCTTTGATCATTTAGACATTGACTTGATACCCAAGAAACAGACAAGATTTGAATTAAAAGAAGCCATGAAAAAACTAGAATTCTCATTGGAACGAGTTATTGGAAATACCCGTAAGACTGTTGAGTGAAGAGATTATGGAATTATAATCCATAAATTTTATTAACTCTTTCCATTGTTGATGAGGAAAATTGAATTGAGAGGATTGTCAAAGTAGAAAACTGGGAACTGCGTGTTTTTCATATTTTATTGATTTCACGCGTTTGTTAATGTCGGTCCCATTTTAATTGATGGCATGGACTGACTTTGGAGCTAGACTTATGTGAAAAATAAAGACTTCTATCATTTATTTGAATTGATGATGTCATTCATCTTGTTTATCTGGAGAATAGGGTGTAGCAATTGTATGGGTTTCTTTGCTCCACATAGCTCTTTTCTTGCCACTCGTTGACCAATTAACTTTGGTCTTTTGTTTTTTTGTCATCTGAAAAACAAAAAGTTGTTTTGGGTCCCTTAAATTTGTAGTTTTAAATGAAATTACACGACTATAGACATGAAATTACACAATCTTGTTCTTACCCTTTCCAACTTGTACTGTAGTTGGTTTTTGTGACCCACTATTCTTCTCTTTCATATTTATTTATATACATATGGTCAAGAAACTCTAAAGATCTATTTTGGAATTAACTAAGGCTGTCAACGGATCGGATTTGAATTGGATCAGTTTGATTTGGATTCATTTATATCAAGTAGGATTTGGATCTTGCCAAATTTTAAAATCATTGAGTCTATAGGATCTTGTCCTCATTTAGTAGTTTCAGAATTTTTTCCAATAATATTTCAACAATCATAAATATCTTTTTTTCTACTTTAATTTTATTAACGTTACATAATTATTCGACTTAGTTTGTGTATTCAATGTTTTTTTATAAATTAATTGCCTCTAACTTAATCAATGCTATCTCACAATTTTTATAAAATACGACTGCAATCATACAAATTGTACTGGTGTATCCATCAAGAACTATTAACACGAAAACTATATTGGGTTGTCAAAATGACCGATCTTAGTTCTTACATAATCATGATATTTTATACATTTCCTTTTTGAATTTTTAATGACTAAGCTAATTAAGATGGCGATGTGAGTTGTTTGTTGTGAATTTTATATAGTTTTGGTAAGGTTACCTAACAGAGAACAGAGAAAGTTGACCTCATAATAGGAAAAATAATAGCAGTTCAATGAGAAATTGCATGTGCTTGATGTGCAGAGAATACTTGTCGGTCACCTGTTGACCCTTTCTTTTTTGTTTTTGTTTTTTTATTTGTTATTTAATAAAAATCCTTTTATTTTTAAAAAAAAATTCCTTTAAAATACCTAATTAAATGAAATGTAACTTTTATTTAATTTTAGTTTTAGTTAATTTGTGTATTATTTTTAAAAAGTTAATTTTTAGTTTAAAAATGTAACTCTTATTTAATAAACTCACATTTAATTTATTTTGTTTTAATTTAATAAAAACCTTTTTTTTTTTAAAAAAAATCCTTATTTTTTACTATTATTGCTATTATTATTATTATTATTATTATTATTATTATTATTATTATTATTATTATTATTATTATTATTATTAAGTGAGAGTGGGAAAATGAGAATTGGAATTAAATGTAATTGATAGATTGAGTCATTTGAGATGACTTATAAAAAGGAAAGGAGAAGCTGGACTTGGAATCTGAGAGGAAGCTGGACTGAGGTGAGGGGAAGCTGGACTTAGGCTGAGGGCATCACTGGAGATACTCTCAATGTCCAAGGACATTTGGCTTGAATGCCTGACTAATATTTTTCTACATTAAATGAACACCTCATTCAAAATATTCAACTGAAATCCATCACCTTGTGTGAACCGAAAAATTCTTGCCTAGACCGTGTGGTCTAGATTTTCCATGTCATTTAGAATTGATAATGAACAAAATTAATGTTATTATATTAAGCTAACCTAACCAACTAGAGTAAATCAAAGTTAAGTGAAATAATAAACAATTAAATTTAAGAAAGTGGGTAGCTAATTTAAAATGTGATTGGTAATTTATTTATTTTTTAAAAATAATTATTTGAATTATACTGGAATTATGTGATATGCAAGTCATTACCTACTGAATTTATTAACATCTTTTCACATTTTTTTATTGTGTGATATTCTGATTATTTCATTACTTATAAAATAAATAATTTTATTAGTTTTATTAAAAAAAATCACACCACTCAGAGGATCATTTCATTCCAAATTTTTTTATGATAACAAATATGTTCTAAAAAATCACAATACGTCTTATAATTTCAATCAGTGATCAGTTGCGCACTCCACTGCCACCGTTTTTAATTTGATTGAAAAATTCAATTTGAAGGAATTTAACAAGTTAAGTTACATAAGAAATAAAAATAAATAAACTTGTTGGAACAAAATTTGTTGAACATAGAAAGCCAATACATATTTAATTAATTAATCTTTCAAAAATATAGGCATATTAAAATTCATCAAAATTTTATATTTTCTTAATAAAATTATGTATCCTATAGTAATAGAACAATAAAAAAATCAGAATATCTTACAATAAAAATATGTAAATGTATATTCAAGATTTTTATAAATTTTGTTAATGACTATATCATCGAATTTCAATAAAATTCTAAATTATAATTTAAATAAAAACAATTATCAATCACATTTTTAAATCAAATAAGAGATGAAAATGAACCAATTTTCTTAAATTCAAATATATGTTTTCACTTAACTTTGGTTCAATTTAGTTGAATTAGGTTAACATCATTTAATAACCATTGACTATTATTTTAATTCTAAATGACATGAAAAAACCTTTACCACAAGGTCTATGAGGTATAGGTAAGAATTTTCCGTGTGAGCCAGTTCCTTCCACTAAACTCAGTCCTGAATTTAAAAAATCCATTTTCTATTATCTTTTTCCTGTGATATTGAATGTATTTTTTGCTTTTTAGCAAAAACAGAGCCTTTCTAAAGGAATTTTAGTGAATATTCAGGAGATGATTATGAAGCACATCAAACAAACAAACTGAACTCAAATAGCTCAAAAAATGGCAGAAACATCAAATCATTATTTCCATGTAATTACATACAATCATCACAAAATGTGTTGCTTCTGGTTATTCAACTTAACTTGGCTTTTCTATTCATAGGATAAAAGCAGAAGAAACATTCAACTATCAACAACTCTCAGCTTATCTCACTTTCTTCTAATTCATCTTGCCTCCTAGAATTTGTCACCAATCTTCATCTTCCAGATGATTGTCCTGCCTGTAAAACCAACAATACAAGTTTATTTAAATGCTTATTATAGCAGTTTCTCCATCGTTTGCAAAATATAATCGGCAAAAAAACAAATCCTAAACCCACAAAAAATCCCAATGCAGCACTTACAAAAATCTCAGCATCTGAACTTTTGTTCTCTTCTCGCGATTTCCCCTCTGGAAGTCCTTGTCCATTGACATCACTACAAGTTTTGTTCAAAGGAAAGCCACAAAGTCTCTCGTTTCCAAGGAAAGAACTTTCCGGAAACGCCCGCATCTGAGTTCCACGTGGAATTCTTCCAACTAAGTGATTGTATGAAAAATTCAAGACCGATAGAAACGTAAGACTCGCAATTTGTTTTGGGATTTCCCCACTCAAATTGTTAAACGAGAAATCCAAAGATTCAAGTTTATGCAATTTTCCTATTGAACCTGGGATGAGACCCGATATAGCATTGTGTGAGAAGTTTAGAACATAAAGGGACTTCAATTCTCCAATACTATTAGGTATTACCCCTCGGAAATGGTTGTTAGAGAAGTCAACTGAAGTAGAGATTGTAAGAATTTTTCCCAACTCAAGTTCCCGTCCCTTTAGTGTAACTGTAACTGAATCCTGATAATAGACATGGTTTCCCGATAGAAAGACAAAATGCAAGTGGTCAAGCTCAGGTTGATTGCCATTTTCATCAACCATCATTGCCTTCATGTTCCGAAACAAATTTGCAGGTAAGACACCATCAAATTTGTTCGAAGCTAGGTTGATTATTTGAACATTTGGCCAGGTTGTATAGTTGTCTGAAAGGCAACTAATGTTCCCATAGAAAGTGTTAGAACGTAAATCAAGAACGTGCAGTCTATACAAGTTCTTGAACGAGCAAGGGAAGGTACCATTGAAGTTATTGTTGCCAAGGTTTAGGACCTCTAAGTTTTTGCAGTGGTCTAAAGATTTGGGAACTTGTCCTGTTAAACCATTCCAACTTAAATCCAGAGTCTCCAAACTACAACTAAGTGGGAACAAATCTGGTATATTGCCACTAAGACGATTTCTTCTTAGATTCAAAACTTTAAGAGATTCGGATTCTAAACAAGAAGGTATGCGGCCATTAAAGCTATTATTCGATAAATCGAGTACTTGAATTCGACTTGCGTTACACAATGATGGAGGAATGGTTCCATCGATTTTATTATTTGCTACTGAGAAGAAAAATACAGGTTTGAGATAATTGCCTATGTTGAAAGGGAGGGAGGATGAGAAATTATTGCTTGAAAAGTCGACAAGGGCAGCTGAAGGAGGTGGAACTGGGATTTGCCCACCAAGCATATTTGAATGTAGATCAAGGAATTGAAGGCTGCGTAAATTGTAAGGCTCTTGTAGACTAGTGAATTGATTGTGAGAGAGATTCAGAAAACGAAGAAATCCATTACCAACTTCCCATATCCAGTTAGGAATTTCACCGTCTAATATGTTGTTTGAAAGATCTAACATCATTAATGATGTTTGATCCTTGAAAAGGGGGATCTTCTGCAGTTTGCAAGATGCCAATGCTAGATTACTTAATCGAGGGAGTAACGAAGACATGGAAACATCTTCGGCGACATGTACAGATAGATAGTTGTAAGAAAGATCAAGACTCACAAGATTTGTTAGCTTCTTAAAATCAGTAAACTCCAATGAGCCATTGAATTTGTTCCAAGAAAGAAAGAGCCTAGAAAGATTATGAAGTTCAAAGAAAAAACGAGGGACTGGACCTTCTAAATTGTTCGCACTCAACTCAAGTGATTCCAATGAAAACGAACTATTACTCTTCAGCAAGTCTCTAATGGAACCATACAATCGATTGTGTGAAAGATATAAAACCTTCAAAGACGGCAAAACAAATAGGGATGACGGAATTTCCCCTTCTAATGAATTCTCACTCAAATCAAGAAAATAAAGATTCTCAAGGCCTTCCCAATTGGAATCATATATTTGACCAGTTAAACCATTCCCACGAATGTTTATCACCGTAAGTTTCTTTAGCAATGCAAAAGATGGAACATTACCAGTAAACAGATTAATAGAGAGATCCAAGTATACAAGGTGAGTAAGATTGGTGAATGAGTTCGGAATTGACCCTGAAAATCGACAAGCTCTAAGATCAACCTGTGACAACATTTTAAGATTCCCTTTAGACTCTGACACTTCCCCTGAAAAATTTGTATAACTAAGCAACAGATTCTGAAGAGATCCGTTCATAGAAAATTCAGGTAAAGAACCCTCAAGAGCCCTGTTTCCACTTAAGTCAATCGTCTGCAGACTAGTTATTTGGAATAATTTTTTAGGAACCACTCCAAACAAGTCACAAGAACTTATAGTTAAAACTCTCAAATTTGGAATATCTGCAAAGAATTCTGGGAAAGGAGATGAGAAAGTGTTACCATCAAGATGAACAATGGAAAGGGATTTAAGTTTTGCCAATGAAGAATCAAATGGGCCTGTAATATAAGTATTAGACAAGCTCAAAACTTGTAAATCTAACAAAGAAGATGAAATTGCACTGCCCCAATCATACCCATTTGCAGAAATATTAACACCGTCAAGATAAAGTTCTCTTAGCTTCGTGAAATTGTGAATCAATGTTTTCAAATTAGGGTTCTCGAGGTTTAGTGATGAGTAATCGGAAGAGAGATCAAGAACAACTAAACTAGTCAATTTTGAAAATTCCAATGGAATTTGACCAGAAAAACCGGATTTACTCAGATTTAGATAAGTTAAACTTGTTATCTTACCGAACCCAGATGGCAATTGAACAGAATCGAAGGTGTTTTGAGCTAAATTCAAGCTTTGGAGAAATTTAAACTCGAAAAGAGTGTTGGAAGAATCGGTAATTCCTCCGGAGATTGATTCACTGCTGAGATCGAGTGAAGTAACGCGACCTTTAAAGTCGCATTTTATACCACCCCATTTACAACAATCAAAGGATTCGTTCCACGACGGAAGCTTAGTTGAAAGTGAAGAATCGTATGTGAGGTTGTTTTTTAACTCAAGTAGCAACTCTTTCTGATTTTGAAGACACTGACCTGAAACAAAGGTAAAATTAATGGTAAAAGTTGAGTTTAAAATGAAAAGTAGAATCAAGAAACCACTTGAAAACATTTGAACTGATCTCATTTTGGTTTGAGGTACGTACAAGGAACTGAGATATGAGTATATATTGTACATGAAACATGTGTCGCCATAATGTAATGGAGATAATATATTAATGAAAGCTTGGTGTCTGATAACATTAATTTATTAATTTATTATATAAATAAGAGCTAGGCATATTATATGTATTTAAAACACGAGGATATGTGTATATTCTAATATATTATATGTATATAAAACTATGCATCATTAATACAGACAAAACCAAGTATGGGTGCATGTATATGTATTTATCTTCTTTTCTTTTGGTGGGGATAGGGGGTGGTGGTGAATGGCCAACTGAGTAAGTGGCGATCATATTTTGATCCACTTATAAAAATATAATAGACCTCATTTGTTTTCTTTAAGTTTTAATTACCGACATATTTGATAATAAAATAATTAATGTGCATAAAAACTTCAAGTAATTGGCATATTGAACCCCCAAAATAAGATATTTCTAACGTGCAAAATTTTAAATACTCAAAAGTTTCTCTTACAATACAAACAGATTTTCATCGGTTCTGTTTCATTGACCTTTTTTAATTAAGTTAGTGTAACAGCATTTTGTGATTGATGAGTGGCTTGTCCATGATAACTTGATAAGCTTAATTATTTTCTACACACACTATACAGTCCATTGAGTTAGTGCAAGACGCATATATATGGTGTGGGCTATAGCATTGTCATCCATCTCGTCCCAATTTGTGTGATCCAATTCTGCTTATTTCCTTAGAATGGAAAATTCGTTTTGTCCTCTCATACACAAATATCTCTCTTCTACTAACATTGTGTTAGAAATAGAATTGCCTTAATCTTCGTTTTATGAATAATTGTTGTCATTCTACTTTCCAATTTTCAACTTCTTTGCTGCCAAATAGAGTGTTTATGTGCCGTATTGTATATGTTTACGATAATCGATCGTTTAGTATATAATGTATAAATGACCATGATAGGTAACATGTAAACAAGAAACCACAATCAATAACTATGTTGAGATAACTCCATGAAAGTAGAGTTATTCATAGCATTTTCTAGAGTTCAAACTCATGTTTTTGCCGGGAAAAATGCAAAATACTATTCTGTGTTATGCTAAATCTGCAAGAAACTACCCTATGAAATTTTTATTGTGCCAAACTTCCTTGTATTTTTAAAAATCAAGAAAAAAAAAACACCCAATTTGTAAAAAATAGGTCATTTTGGATCGATATATTTCAAGAAATAATTTTACAAATATATCACGTGAAGCAGTAGGGACCAACTTGAAGTATTTTAAAAATGATTTCGCGAATTTTGTCAATCCAAAACGACCTATTTTTTATAAATTGGGTGTTTTTTGCAGGGTTTTTGAAATCACAAGGAAGTTTGGCGCAATAAAAATTTCACATGATAGTTTCTTGCATGTTTAGCATAACACAGGGGAATATTTTGCATTTACCCAGTTGTTGCCTGAGTTTATGTCAGTTTAGTAGATCTTTAGTCATAATCGAGTAAAGTTCATCCAAGTTAGAGTGTAATGCATTTTGAGGTCTTTTAAGGGGAATTCTCAATTATTACTTGATGTATTTTATACTACTATAAAAGAGCATGTACGTTGTACGTGTCTAATTAATTTCATGGATATTTCTTTTATAAATTAGAGTAAAATTTATTTTATTATATCATGAAATAGCACATATTAATGAATGGTATATATTCAATTTATTGGATTGGGTAGAATGAAAATCTCTAGCTTATATCTTTTGCATTGTTTTACAACAAAAATAATAAAATCTTAGTTTTTGATCAAATGGATTTGAGACCATTTTTAAGTAGATTTCAAATTCTCTCACGTCATTTAACATGCATTTTTTTTTTTTACTTTTCTAAGTTATGTTTTACTTATTTAATTCATTTTTACCGGATTAATCAATTTTTTGCCGATTTCATTCATATTTATAGGTTTTATATTTTTTACTGATTTAACCATTTTGTATCAGTTATAACATATTTTCATTTTTTATCAATTTCTTTAGTTTTTTCTACTATAACCATTTTTCTTTTGGTTTCACCATTTCTTATATGTTTCTTTTCATACGGATTTTATTCGTTTTTACAAGTTTACCATGTTTTCACCTATTTCACATGCTTTTTCTATGATTTTACATGTTTTTTCACCAACTTCACCTGTATTTTCATTGATTTAAACGCATGTTTTTATCGATTTTTACTTGATTTTCACTAATTGAACTCGTTTTTCACTGTTTCACCGTTTTAATCCGTTTTTCACGAACTTCACCCGATTTTTTATCGATTTCTCATGTACTTACTGATTTCATGGGCACTATTTTGACCGATTTTTCACTCATTTTTCCACCAACTTCACAATAGTGTACACTAATTTCACATGAATTTTCATCGATTTTCACCCATTTTTAACGAAAATAATTTCATTAAAATTCGAGATTCTGCATGTCTTGATATTTTTGGACACATTTTGCTTCTTTAGCCAAATAAAATATAAGTACTTAGCTAAGTAATGCATATAATGTCATTCATAGGTAAGATGAATTCTACTTTTTTTTTTTGAGTTGGATGATATTTAAGATAATTTGATATTTTAATTATTTTAGAAACACAAATTATTCACATTTTTTTACCAGTTTCACCCTATTTTTGTTGGTTAAACTCGTTTCTTACTAATTTCATCCGTTTTACCAGTTTAACATATTTTCACATAACTCAAATGCTTTTCACTAATTTCACATGTTTTCCCACCAATTACATTTAAATTTTCATTGATCTCACATGCATATTTTTTTTATCGATTTTACCCATTTTACACTTAAATTTTCATTGATCTCACATGCATATTCATTTTTTTCACGAATTTAACCCAAATATCTTTGATTTCACATGTATTTACCGATTTCATGGATTTACTTTTTAGATCAGTTTTCATTTTTTCACAAACTTCACAAGTGTCTACCAATTTTACCTGGATTTTCATCGATTTTCCATGTTTTCTCCGATTCCATAGATTTTTTTTATCGATTTCATTAATTTTCATTGATAAAAGAATTTCATAAAAACTCGAGGATATGCATGTCATGATTTTTTTATACATTTTGCTTCTCTAGTCAAATAAAAATTACGTACTTAGCTAAGTCATAAGCATATTTACATTCTAGCTAAGTCATAAGCATATTTATATTCATTCATAGGTAAGAACTAGGATTATATTTAAATTTATATTTATAATAGTACAGATAGAAATTGGCTTGAAGCATAATCAATTATGAGTGCAAGAATATAGAGTTCACCCATAACTTTAAGTACAAATTAATTTTAGGGTAAACACCAATAATGGTTCTCTTTATCATTATTTTTTTAAAGAGTGGTCCTGCTTGTGTTTTTTTTCCCATGTTAATCCCTACTATGAATTATTTGTTTCACTTCGGTCATTTTTAAGTGGTCCAAAGTGAACTAAAGTGCTAAAATAATTTTATGAGGGACTAAATTGATAAAGAAACAATTTTATGAGGGACTAAATTGATACAAAATAATTTTATGAGGGACTAAAGTGTAACACTAAAAGTAAAAGACCCCTTGTAAATGACCAAAGTGAAACAAATAATTCATAGTGGGGACTAACATGGAACAAAAATACAAAATGGACCACTCTATAAAAAGTTAATGATAAGGAGGACCATTAGTGATATTTACCCTATATATTTTTTTATAATAGAACTTTCCCAAACAAACTCTTTAACAATTTTTATATGTTGTATTGATTAGAGTTCATCCTTTTAAGGAGTTTTTTATTTGTAAGAATAAATTCTTTTTTATTTTCTACATCTATGGCCGTAGCAAACTAAATCCATTAAATAAATTGTTTTTCAATTTTCTTTTTAATGTCCAAATTATTCTCCTCATTTTCTTTTTCAGTCTTATATATACTCCCGACCCATACTACAGGGTTTACATTTGTATATTTGTAAAGATCAACCTTTCTAATTTTAGCAATGTGCATAAATATAAAGAAGAATATATATATATATATATATATATGATGGAATATTACGACATATACTTCTTAGAAAAATAAACCGCGTGAATGATGACTTAGTAATATTATGACACGATAAAATTATATTATTTTAGGTGTTACAGTAATATTTAAGAGTTTTAATTTCTTTGTGAGTTCTATTCCAACTATGTCTTATGATTCCTAATTTAAGTATGTTTCTCGTCTTTTGCTTATTAAAATCATATAACGGTATTATAGTCCACACAAAAAAGTTAAGAAATAACTATGCTTTTATAATATAAAAAAAAAAAAAGTAGAGGTTAGGAATGCATGTTCTTACTTCGAGTAGATGGACTTCCATTGGATATTCAGTGCAAAACTCTTCGTATAGGAACTTATATAGTGTGTTAGGATGGTGTCCAAGAAGTTTGAGTTGCTTCGGAATCCATTTGAGTATCAATCCGAATTCTTGAGCTAGACCAACAAAAAAACCACCTTTTTGGTCTATATAAAGATAAAATATAATTATGTGAATGTGACTATGACTATGACAGTAAATGTGTGCATGTTTTATTTATTTTCCAGTGGTTTGGATGTTTTAGACTTCCTTACCTGGATATTATGTAGGCACTTCTCTCATCGAAAATCAACAATCAGTGGACCACATTGAGTGACTAATCCCTTCAGAACCAAACATCCATTTATATTTGTGTTCTGTCAATAACTTATCACACTTATATATAGTCAAACATCAAGGAAAATTGCGATCAACTTATGACCATTTAGGGGAATGTGATGTTAAAAAGTTGAATTGTATGTTACACGTTGAATTCAGTTATTGAAGTTTAAATTCCTGTAAATGGTCATTAGGTGCTCTTAATTCATTTTCTACATTTATGGTAGAGAACTTGGTATGAAAGGCCAACTAAGTCAAAGCTGAAAATGCCTATGCCTAAATTTGCATGGGAAATGATACACCTGCAAATCAATGTTACAACATTTAGAGAAAGCATAGAAGAAACGAAAACAAAAAACTGATTCAAAAATTCCTTTGGGCACGAACTTTCCTACCGGATTTTTCATATGTTGTAATGTAATGATGCATATAGACATCGTCTTATCTATACATGATCCGTAAAGGACTACTATGTATACCAAACAGGATTTCTCTGTTTCTTGTACCTCAAACCAAAAATGAGAGTTCAAATGATTTCATGTGCTTTCTTTATTCTACTCTTCATCTTAATCCCAATTTTTAGCATTAATATTACCTTTGTGTCGTGTCAGTGTCTTCAAAATCAGAAAAAATCGTGATTCTTCACTAACGACTAAGTTAGTGTCATGGAATGAATACATCGATCGTTGTCAATGCGGTGGGGTAAAATGCGACTTTAAAGGTCGTGTTACTCCCTCTTAATCTCAGCAGTGAATCGATTTCCGGAGGAATCAATGATTCTTCCAGCAGTCTTTTCAAGCTTAAGTATCTCCAAACCTTGAGTTTAGTGAAAAACACTTTTGATAATGCCCAATTGCCATCTAGGCTCGGTATGCATTCAGATTTGAATTATCTAAATCTGAGTAAATCCAAATTTCCTGGTCAAAGTCCAATGGAATTTCAAAGCTAACAAGGATAGTTGTTCTTGATCGTTCTTCAGATTACCTCATTACTGAACCTCTATCTCAAAACTCATATTCACAATTTCACGAGGCTAAGAAAACTTTATATTTCTGCAAATGGTATAAGATGTGTAATGGATCTCTTCAAAATCTGTTCCTTAGTTATACAAAATTTTCAGGAAAAGTGCCTGCAGGATCTATAGACAGTCTTATAATGTTGTCACGGGTTGATCTTAGAATCTGCCAATTTTCCGACTCAATTCCAAACTCATTCACAAATCTCACCCACCTTGTAAACTTGGACCTTTCTTTTAATCAGTTCATTGGTCATGTTCCATCCTTTAGTTCGCTATATAATCTTACAATGATAAACCTTGGTCGGAACAGATTAACGGGTCAAATACCCGACTCCCTTTGGGAAGGCCTTGAAAATCTCATTTTCTTGACTTGGGTGGTAATTCATTAGAAGGGGAAATTCCAGTAGTATCCTCACCTCTTTTGCCATCTCTGAAAATATTGGAACTTTCATACAATAGATTTAGCGGTTCCATTAATGACTTGATGAAAACTAGTTCGTTCTCATTGGAATACCTTGATTTAAGTTTCAACAATTTAGAAAGTCATGTCTCTCGAACTTTGTTTGAACATCATTATGTTTCTAGGCTCTATCTTTATCTTTCTTGGAACAGATTCGGTGGCTCCTTAGACCTAACTGATTTAAAGAGTATCACAAATCTTGTGGCTCTTGATATTTCCTACAATAACCACTATCATTTTGAAAGTTGAAGAAAATCCCCATTTTCAAGAATCTATCATCATTAATGTGGTTGGATCTTTCAGACAAGAAATTCCAAATTGGATATGGGAAGTTGGTCATGGTTTTGTTTGTTATCTTAATCTTTCTCATAATCAGTTCACTAGTTTACAAGAACCTTACAATATATCCCAGCCCAAATAGGTCATCGATTTACATTCAAATATGCTCGGTGGTCCTATCCCAATTACACAACTTTTAGCTCAACTTACGGACTTTTCAAGCAATAATTTTTCATCCTCTCTACCTTTTAGTTTAGGCAATTCTCTTAACCCTACGCAATTTTTCTCAGTATCAAATAATAACATAATTGGAACGATTTCTCCTTCACTGTGCAATGCAAGTCAAATTGAATTACTTGACTTGTCAAACAATAGCTTTCATGGCACTATACCCTCTTGTTTAGTCACTAAGTCTCTTACCGTACTGAGTCTGAGAAGAAATCGTCTTAGTGGTATATACCCGATTCTTTTCCAACTTGTAATTTGGAGGCTCTCGATTTAGGTTTGAATGGTTTAAAAGGGGATGTTCCCAAATCATTGGCTAGCTGCAAAAATTTAGAGGTCCTAAACCTTGGAAACAATAACTTGAGTGATACATTCCCGTGCTCATTCAAGAACTTGTCTGAATTGTGCATTCTCGTATTGCAATTCAATATATTCTATGGGAAATGCCTTTCAGACAACTATAATATGCCAAATCTTAAAATTATCAACCTAGCTTTTAACATATTTTTCCATGATATTTTACTAGCAAATTTGTTCCAGGACAAGAAAGCAATGATGGTTGAAGAAAATGGCACCCAACCTCAACCTGATAAAATGCATTTTAATATCGGACTCTCTCATTATGTCTATTATCAACTTACAGCCAAGAATATGAGTCTAGAAAAAATCCTTCCCGTCTATACAGCCATTGGCTTCTCGAACCACAATTTCCAAGGAAGTACCCAAAACCATTGGAATACTTCAAGTCCCTTCATATTTTCAACTTCACACGATTCTTTGGTCAAATCCTAAATCAATAGGAAAATTGCAGACAATTGAATCGTTTGACCTCTCATTTAATAATTTGATTGGACAAATCCCAAAACAGATTGCGATTTATATTCTCAACTTCTCACACATTCTTTGGTTCCATATCAAATATCAATAGGAAAATTGCAGAAGATTGAATCGTTTGAACTCTCGTTTAATAATTTGAATGGGGAAATCACAAAACAGATTGCAATTTATATTCTCAACTTCTCACACAATTCTTTGGGCAAATCCCATAATCAATAGGTAAATTGTAGACGATTGAATCGTTTGACTTCTAGTTTAATAATTTGAATGGGAAAATCCCAAAATAGATTGCAATTTATATTCTTCTCACACAATTCTTTGATCAAATCCCATAATCAATAGGAAAATTGCAGACGATTGAATCGTTTGACCTCTCATTTGTGATAATTTGAATGGGGAAATCCCAAAACAGATTGCAATTTATATTCTCACACTTCTCACACAATTCTTTGGTCAAATCCCATAATATATAGGAAAATTGCAGACGATTGAATCGTTTGACCTCTCATTTGATAATTTGAATGGGAATTCCCAAAACAGATTGCGATTTATATTATCAACTTCTCACACAATTTTGGTCATATCCCATATTAATAGGAAAATTGCAGACGATTGAATTGTTTGACCTCTCGTTTAATAATTTGAACGGAAAATCCCAAAACATATTGCAACTAATACTCTCAACTTCTCACAATTTTTTGGTCAAATCCCATAATCAATAGGAAAATTGAAAATTGCAGACGATTGAATCGTTTAACCTCTCCTTTATTAATATGAATGGGGAAATCCCAAAACATATTATGATTTATATTCTCAACTTCTCACACAATTCTTTGGTCATATCCCATATCAAATATCAATAGGAAAATTGCAGAAGATTGAATCCTTTGAACTCTCGTTTAATAATTTGAATGGGAAAATCCCAAACAAGATTGTGATTTATATTATCAACTTCTCACACAATAGGAATATTGCAGAAGATTGAATCGTTTGACCTCTCGTTTAATAATTTGAATAGAAAAATCCCAAAACAAATTGTGATTTATAGTCTCAACTTCTCACACAATTCTTTGTCAAATCCCATAATCAATAGAAAAATTGCAGATGATTGAATTGTTAAGCCTCTCGTTTAATAATTTGAATGGGGAAATCCCAAAACAAATTGCATTTATATTCTTAAGTTCAGAGTTAAGCAGCACATTTTTTGTTGTTTGAATTACTGGCTTTAAATGGAGTTCATGGAGTCAAAGATTAGATACTTCAGCCATATCTAATTCAAAACAACAAAGATCTAATGTTTCTGCCTAAAAACATCAAATCAAACCAATATAGCTTTTTTGATAAAACCGAAGTAATTTCCCAAATACCAAATTATTGAGTTTGAGTCAAGAAAAACCCACAAGTTGTTTGCAAAAGAGTTTGCATACACACCCCATATCAATAGGAATATTGCAGAAGATTGAATCGTTTGACCCCTCGTTTAATAATTTGAATAGAAATCCCAAATTGCGATTTATATTCTCAACTTCTCACACAATTCTTTGGTCATATCCCATAATCAATAGGAAAATTGCAGATGATTGAATCGTTAAGCCTCTCGTTTAATAATTTGAATGGGAAAATCCCAAAACCAATTGCATTTATATTCTTAAGTTCAGAGTTAAGCAGCACATTTTTTGTTGTTTGAACTACTGGCTTTAAATGGAGTTCATGGAGTCAAAGATTTCATAATTCGCCATATCTAATTCAAAACAACAAAAGATCTAATGTTTCTGCCCACAAACATCAAATCAAACCAATATAGTTTTTTTGATAAAAACGAAGTAACACCAAATTGATGAGTTTGAGTCTAGAAAACCTCTCAAGTTATTTGCAAAAGAGTTTGCATACACGCCTCATATCAAACGGAATATTACAGAAGATTGAATCGTTTGACCTCTAGTTTAATAATTTGAATAAAAAAATCCCAAAACAGATTGGATTTATATACTCAACTTCTCAACCAATTCTTTGGTCAAATCCCATAATTAAAAGGAAAATTGCAGATGATTGAATCCTTAAGCCTCTCGTTTAATAATTTGAATGGGAAAATCCCAAAACAAATTGCATTTATATTCTTAAGTTCAGAGTTAAGATGCACATTTCTTGTCGTTTGAATTACTGGCTTTAAATGGAGTTCATGGAGACAAAGATTTGATACTTCGGCCATATCTAATTCAAAACAACAAAGATCTAATGTTTCTGCTTAAAAACATCAAATCAAACCAATATAGCTTTTTTGATAAAACCGAAGTTAATTTCCAAAACACCAAATTGACGAGTTCGAGTCAAGAAAACCTCACAAGTTGTTTGCAAAATTGCAGACGATTGAATCGTTTAACCTCTCCTTTACTAATATGAATGGGGAAATCCCAAAACATATTACGATTTATATTCTCAACTTCTCACATAATTTTTTGGTCATATCCCATATCAAATATCAATAAGAAAATTGCAGAAGATTGAATCCTTTGAACTCTCGTTTAATAATTTGAATGGGAAAATCCCAAATAAGATTGTGATTTTATATTCTCAACTTCACACAATTCTTTAGTCATATTCCATATCAATAGGAATATTGCAGAAGATTGAATCAATTGACCTCTCGTTTAATAATTTGAATAGAAAAATCCCAAAACAGATTGCAATTTTATATTCTCAACTTCTCACATAATTCTTTGGTCAATTAATCAATAGGAAAATTGCAGATGATTGAATCGACTCCCCTTTAATAATTTAAATGGGGCAATCCCAAAACAAATTGCATTTATATTCTTAAGTTCAGAGTTAAGCAGCACATTTTTTGTTATTTGAATTACTTGCTTTAAATGGAGTTCATGGAGACAAAGATTAGCCACATCTAATTCAAAACAACAAAGATCTAATGTTTCTGCCTAATAACATCAAATCAAACCAACATAGCTCTTTTTATAAAACAGTCCTAAACACCAAATTGAAGAGTTCGAGTCAAGAACCTCACAAGTTGTTTGCAAAAAAGTTTACATACACACCCCATATCAATAGGAATATTGCAGAAGATTGAATCAATTGACCTCTCGTTTAATAATTTGAATAAAAAAATCCCAAAACAGATTGCAATTTATAATCTCAACTTCTCACACAATTCTTTGGTCAAATCCCATAATCAATAGGAAAATTGCAGATGAATGAATAGTTAAACCTCTCGTTTAATAATTTGAATGGGGCAGTCCCAAAATAAATTGCATTAATATTCTTAATTTCAGAGTTAAGCAGCACATTTTTTGTTGTTTGAATTACTGGCTTTAAATGAAGTTCATGGAGACAAAGATTAGATACTTCAGCCATATCTAATTCAAAACAACAAAGATCTAATGTTTCTGCCTAAAAACATCAAATCCAACCAATACAGCTTTTTTGATAAAAACCGAAGTTAATTTCCGAAACACCAAATTGATGAGTTCAAGTCAAGAAAAACTCACAAGTTGTTTGCAAAAGAGTTTGCATACACACCCCTAGAGCATAAATCCCATTTTCTATCAGCAAAGAAGAAGGTTATAGACATAAGCAAAAAGAATCAATACAGTATTTTCAAGCTATTCCATGGTGAACTTTTACCACAAGCAATGATTAGTATCAAGAAACAATTCAACCCTTGGCCTAATTCATGATTATTAGCAGCTATCACAAACTGTTACAATTAAGCTCATAAACTCAGGGACGTATTAATTCCATCACATGATAATGCATGATTTGAGGTATATAGATAAGGCCAGTTCATAACAAATAAATTTCCTTTAAAGCAATTAGATAGACATTCCAATTTCCACATATAAGATGACATAAAAAATTAAATTTTAATAAAATCCAACTAAACAAATACCACGTTTCAGATGAACATAAAATCAAGTAATAAAACCCGACATAAATTATAATGATAATATCCAAAACATAGGAATGTCATTTGCTTTAATAGCTAAACTAGAAAATGCAGGTGGTTCAGAGCGTAGCAAACCCACTACTACATATTCAAATTAAAGAGACAGGAAATAAGATCAAAACCGAAAAGTAAACCCTAGAACGCCTCGACGATGGATTGGGGAATCGACTACTTAGATCTCTGCCTCATCTTTCGGCGCTTCCTCTTCAACCTCCTCATACGCTTCTTCTTCCACTGATACGAGAAAAATTAAAACAAATTGTAAATTCAAGTGTAGATTTAACACGAATAAACGATAATGAATGGATTAAAGAAGATTTACCTTGGCCCTCATGATGCAAGACTACCAGTGATTGAAACTATAAACGACGCCTCCTGAAAACGCCAGATGAAAAGAAGCGATAGAATTTATAGAGTGAACAAAACCCTAGGGTTTGCTATTGGATTTATAGTGAGCCCTTCGGTGAAAGATGATGGGCCTATGGGTTGGGCATGTTTAGATTGACAGATAACGGTCCAGTATGAGTCAATTTCTCTTTCGCTCATTTTATGTTGGATTTTGTTAATAAAGAATAAAAAAAAGAAAAAGAAAAAGAAAAATGTATTGGTTTATATATTATCATAATAAGATTTTTAGTGAAACGATGATGTCATAGCAATATCGCTAAGTCAAAAATTTTAAATTACGGAAAAAAAAAAAAAAAGGTCCAAACACTAATATTAAACTAGAAAAAACTTCACATTAGTGGGTCGCAGTTTTATTATTGGACTACGACCTCATTGACAAATTATACTTTAATCTATTTGTTAATGAATACAATATTTCCAAATTATTTTCATATATTACTTGTTTTAGTCAATTAAATGAGAATGGAATACATTAACTTCAAAATTTTCATATAAAATATACTAGTCATCCTCATCAAGTATTCCCGCGTGTATAAATATTTTAAGCACAAAAAATTAAGAATTATGTTTTGAAATTATTAATGTATAATGGGAAAAGTCAAGAAGTTGAAAAATTATATAATTAGACAACTTTAAATATTTAAGGGTAAAATAGAAAAATCAAAAAATGGTGTACTTTATATGATTTCTCTTTATAATAGTTCTAGTATTCCTCAGTACACGTTTCCGCGTGCATAAATTTTGTTGGCACAAATTATAAGAGTTTTTTAGGGTTTGATTCAAAGGAAAATTAAAAGATAAATTTTATTAATTAATGTAATTGGAGAATTGAAAAAGTTACTACATATTTAGGTAACTTTAAATATCGAGAGTAAAATTGGGAAATCAAAAAATGATGTTATTGACATGACTTCTCATTATAATAGTAGCATCATCCTCAGTACGCGGTTCCCGTGTGCATTAAATTTTTTAAGCACAAAAAATAAAGATTTCTTTCTGGAGAAAAGTAAAGTTAAATTTTATTTAAATTGTGTAATGAGATAACTAAAAAATGTTAAATAGTTAAGTTAATTTAAGGTATTAAGGGCAAAATAGAAATATTAAAAGATTGTTACAGTCTCTTTTTACTGGATAGATACTAGTCATCCTCAACATGCGTTTCCGTGTGTATTAATTTATTTAAGCACGAAAAATAAGGATTTATTTCTTGAATGAAAGTAAAAGTTAAATTTTATTTAAAAAGATGTAACTGGATAAGTAAATAAGTTAAAATGTTACATAGTCAAGTTAATTTAAGTTGAAGGGCAGAATAAGAATATCAAAATTATTGGTATAGCACCATAACATGACTTCTCTTTTTAATAGAATAGAAATATAGATAGAGAAGATATAAGACCATCTTCAACATACCTTTTAAATTTAGACCTCTTATCTTAAAATTTATGGGGTGAACAGTGCTGTACATTCCCACTTTTTACTCTGCACTTCAACAATTAATTTATATCTTAAGATTCTACTTTTTAACAACCACACACTTCACTCCAACAGTTCGTTTATTTTTTAACAAATATATAACTAATAATGATATATATTTAATATAATAATAAATTACCTTTTAAAAAATTATTATTTCAGAGTTGCGTTTGGTCCATTTTCAGCATTAGCCTGAAATTGTATTTTCTTGATAATGCAAAAAATGTTTATGCCAAACGCGATCCTTATCTTCTTTCTAATGCAAAAAAAGTAAGGCTATGTTTGACACATGTTTTGAATTAACCTGAAAATCAAAGTTCAGGTTTAATGCAAAAATAGGGTGAGCAAAACGCGGCCTAAAAGTAGAAAAAAGGGGAAAACATTTTAAAAACAGAACGTGTTTAAACATTCAACTATGTATATATTTTTACTTGGAATGCTATGATCTTATAAACACACATACAAAAATAAAAAATAAAAATGAAGGAAAGTACAATGGTTTATAATTTTCCTTGCAAAATATTTTTTTAAAGACTATCATTTTTTAGAGTCCTAACTTATATTTTATTGGTAGTCTTATTTTTTAAAGACTCCATTGAAATAAAATTTTTGTGCAATTCTTATAACTTTTTTTATATTTAATTTTTAAAGACCCCTTGGAGAGCATTAGAAGATCATAATATGGATTCTACAAATAGTTTAATTATTTAGAATTATTGACACAGGCTTTTATGAAATTATGATTTTTCACCTTACTAGTTTTCATAAATTATAATGAAAATTCAACTACAAGCCAAATTATCATATATATATATATATTATTTTTTTAGGGAAAATTATCATAAATATTAATAACAGGTTAGTTTGAAAAATGAAAATTTCCATAAAGAAATAGAACAATGAAGAAACGCTTTAGAAATGGCATGTAAAAAAGGAATGTTTTGACAATTAAAACCGTGTAGCGTTTTCGCTTGTGCAACACAAACATATGAAGTGAGTGAAAAGAGGAAAAAATCTTGAATCTCCTCACAGAATTCGCAATGGAAACAATGGAAATTGATAGCCCAACTCCGTCTTCAGGTTCATTTTCGATTATAATTTCTCAAATTATAGTTTAACGAATGATTGCTACTTAAGGTTTCCTGAATATTTATTTAATTTTTGTGAAGGAGAAGAAAAACAAGAAACTAAGGCAATAGTAGTAATACTGATGGGGTTGCCCGGAAGTGGAAAGTCCACTTTCTGTGATCACGTCATGCGAAGTTCTTCCCGCCCTTGGGCTCGCATTTGCCAGGTTTACTTACAATCTACGTACCAATTGCTTGATATAAAGGAGTTTTTTTATTATTAAATTTCTACTTTATATGAATATGTACTGCAAGTGTTTGATGAAATGTCTCAAAGGGTTTCCAATCTGGTTTTGCAAAGGGAAAGAGGTAATCTTGTGGGTTTCATTACACTATTGCGAGTGTTTGATTTGTCGTTGACATTGTTGCATCATGTTAAATTTATTATCTTTTTTGGTGAAGTTGTGAAAAATGTAAATTTTGCTGTACTTTGTTAAGAACCCTCTTAAACTCTTCTCTAATTGAAGTGGTATTACTGAGATTATTTCTTGTGATTTATGGTTCATTAAGCTTATGGTTTAGTAAGTCCTTTTGCACTTATTTATAATGCAGGATACGATTAATAATGGTAAGTCTGGGACAAAACTCCAGTGTCTTTCAAGTGCAACCAGTGCATTAAAAGAAGGAAAGAGTGTTTTAGTAGACAGGTGTAACATCAACAAAGAGCAACGTGTAGACTTTCTGAAACTAGGTGGCGCAAAGGTGGAGAAACATGCTGTGGTGCTTGATTTTCCAGCCAAGCTTTGTATATCACGTTCTGTGAAGCGTACTGGACATGAAGGCAACTTACAAGGCGGGAAGGCTGCAGCTGTTGTGAATCAAATGGTTCCAAAGAAAGAACTGCCTAAACTGGCTGAAGGATTTGCTAGAATTAATTTTTGTCAGGATGAAAAAGATGTCAAAGAAAGCATTAATGTGTATGGTTTATTAGGCCCATTAGATTCTCTTCCTTCTGGGTGTTTTGGCAACAAGAATTCTGATACAAAGACTCAATTAGGTATTATGAAATTTCTCAAAAAGGTAGAACCGTCAAGTAATGCCGGATCTGAGCCAACTATATCACAAAAGCTTATACCGAATGAAATCTCTCCAGGAAAAGATTCTGGGCTACAGGGTACAGAAAAGGCTTCTGATCTAACTGGTGTTGCTCATAAAAAGTTAGAAGAAGCTGCAGCTGCTTCAGACGACATTCCCACTTTGGCATTTCCATCTATTTCTACTGCAGACTTCCAATTCAATCTTGAGAAGGCATCTGACATAATTGTTGAAAAAGTAGAAGAATTTGTCGGTAAAATTGGAAAAGCTAAGCTTGTTTTGGTAGATTTATCTCATAAATCTAAAATATTATCACTGGTCAAGACTAAAGCTGAACAAAAGAACATAGACACCCATAAGTTTTCTACATTTGTTGGAGATATAACTCGACTCCGTTCTCTCAAAGGTTTACACTGCAATGTAATCGCTAATGCCGCCAACTGGTGAGTTTGTGAATAGTATACTTGGTTACACAAATTATACCTAACTCATTTTATAGTACATTTGAAATTTAACTTTGTGCAGGCGTCTAAAACCTGGAGGTGGAGGCGTAAATGCTGCTATATTTAGTGCTGCAGGTTCTGAACTAGATATTGCAACCAAGGAAAAGGCTGATTGCCTTAGTCCTGGAAATGCTCTTGTTGTACCTCTTCCTTCATCTTCTCCATTATTTACTAGGGAAGGTGTAACTCATGTAATACATGTCCTTGGACCAAACATGAACCCTCAAAGACCCGACTGTCTAAAAGATGACTATGTCCATGGAAGCGAACTACTTCGTAAAGCTTACACGTCACTGTTTGAAGGGTTTTCATCTATAGTGAGGTCCAACATAGAGGTACACTATACGAATGATGATCATAAGCTTAAAAGGGAAGCTGCTTATGAATTTGACGAGAATAAAAAATACAAGGGATGTGAACAGGACACGCAACCTGGTCTCAGCGATTTCAGGGATGTTAGAAAAATCCCGGATGAAAAAGTTAGCTTGGAAACAACCAAGACATGGGGCTCATGGGCTCAAGCTCTTTACAACATTGCTATGCATCCTGAAAACCATACAAAGGTTGTACTAGAGACTTTGGATGATGTTGTGGTGATGAATGATGCTTATCCTAAGGTCTCTCTCTCTCTCTCACACACACACACAAACACATACAAACACGGGAAGAAGAAGAAGGTTAATATTATCTGAGACACTTACTCTTTGTCCTACTCTCTAGGCTAAGAGGCATATCTTGGTTCTAGCACGAGCCAAGGGTCTTGACTCCGTAGCAGATGTCCACATAGAGCACATTTCATTATTGAAGAGCATGCATGATGTTGGCTTGAAATGGGCACAAAAGTTCCTCAATGAAGATAAATCATTGTCATTTTTTCGCCTTGGATACCATTCAGTAAGTTCTAAACCTATTAGAACTGTTGCTTGATGCATCTCTTTCAGTTGATTGTTAGATCGTATGATAACTCGTCAGTATTTCCTTTTAATAATTGCTAGAAGTAGGTTACTTAGCTTTTGTGTCCTTAGAGGAATTTCACCACTTGTTTCAGGTCCCTTCAATGCGACAATTGCACCTTCATGTCATTAGCCAAGATTTTGACTCTGGTCATCTCAAGAACAAGAAGCATTGGAACTCATTCAATACACCATTCTTTATAGACTCAGTAGACGTGATAAAGGAACTCGATGAGGTTGGTAAGGTGACATTGAAGAATGATAAGTTTCTGTCAATGGAGTTGCGGTGTCATAAGTGTAAGAGTGCACATCCAAATATACCTCGTCTGAAAGCGCATATTAGCTCTTGTCAAGCCTCTTTTCCTACTGATCTACTACAAAATAGTCGTCTTGTTTCCTCCGAAGATATTACCTACTTCTGTGAGTAGTGTACAGGTAATCCCTTATAACTCTTTTAGTTTTGATGTAAATTTGTTGAGTTTTGGTGCAGACATTTTGTGAAATGAGTTGGTTCATATCATTATCATCAATCATGGTGGAATATCTCACATAAAGTACTTGTTTTTTGTTCGTGGTGGAGGATAGAGATGTGATCAATATAAAACAGCCCTTAATTTGGACCACTTGGACGTGGTTGAAACTACATAGATGTGGATTATGTTTCGGCCTTGTTAATCATTCCATAATGACACACTTGATGAATCTTCTAATGTTCACAGCATATACTCTTTTTGGCTTATAAAGTTATGCCAGCTTTTTAAAGGGTGTGGAGTCGGTTGTGTCTGGGCAGGTTGGATTAAGGAAATATTGTTTTGTAGTTCAGAAAACGGGTTGGGCTTGCCTGGTTTAAATAGGGACGACATCTGTAATATATAGTTATATTTATAAGTTTAATCTTTTATATGATGTTTTGTGACCTAGTTAAATTTAAATTTCTCTAATTAAATCTGGTCCAGTTCAACCTAGACCACTTCAGAAGAAAAAAAGAAGAAAAATCTAGAGCTCATTTGAGCAAGATTCACACGTATCAAATCTCAAGTTGCGAGTCATTTTACCACCCAGCTCCAACTTCATCTTCATCTACTTCAATTTTTCTAGGGCCCCACTGTGATGTAAATTTACTATTTTGGGAAAGACATCTTAATAAAAAAATATTCTATAAATCAGGTCCATCATAAAAAAAACAAAAAAAATAGCTGTCATGTCATTCAAATGTAATTTGTTGTCTGTTTTACATAGTTTATTATAATTTGATCTAGTTAATAATTCTCCGAGTTATTTTACTGTCTAGATTCTAATTGATATGTTAGGAAGATCATAGTCCAGTGACAAATTTAGAAAGTTTGAGGCCAATGATCAAGATGTTTTGAATTCAATTCGATTCTCATTATTGTATGTTATTCTTCTAGTATAATACTAGTATTTAGTAGTTCATTCTTTTAAATTTTATAAAATTTTCGATTTAGTGATGGTGAATGGTGATACAATAATGTAAATCGTTTAGTAATAAGAATGAAAGATTTCACAACAAAAAACAGAAAATAGCCGAATAAATTCTTCATTACGAATCATGTTCTAATGTAGAAAAGTCCGCACACATTTGAACACTTTTACTCCAACTGGACAAAAGTTCAAGTAGGGACCACAATTTAAATTCCACTTGTATAAATGAGCGTAGTGCCAAATGTCGGTCTTTTTGGGGATTAAAGTCACGAGTTTTCCCAAGGACCTAAGCGATTAAATATAAACCGCTTATTATTATGTCAATTACCCTTTTTTTTGGGCAAATTATGTCAATTACCTAGTTGTACAAATTATGAATCACGTAACATACAAAAGGAAATGGATAGATATTTGTATACGTGACAAAAGAGAAGACACATGAATCACACACCTAACCATCTTAAATTAAGATCTAATTCAATCAACCACCAAAAAGTTGTGGCTAACTTTTAGCGTCAACTATTTCAAGAATTGCGTTTAACATGTTCTATTGTCCGAAAATATCAAAATAGCAGTAACCTAATCACCGCCAAAAATAAATCATCAAGTCAAAGAAAAAGGAGCCAATCACGAAGACCAGTGGGAACTTTTTTCTCTAAAAATAAACATTAAGTTCTTAGCAACAACACTCAGCATAATACAGCTGTAAAAGTAAAACAGTAGGAAACTAATAACAATGTACATAAGAGAGAGGTTTCATGCTCTTGAAATTTCAACACATTTGATCAAAATCTACTGAGGATTTGGCGGGCGGCTATTAGCAGCAGAGACTCTCGAACCCCATTCAAGAAGTTCTTTACTTGTGTCGTCCTTGTGAACAATGACTTCAATGAAGCACAAGCAATCTTTCTTGTCTCCTGTAGCTGTCTCAATTGCTTCAATAAGCTCTTCTTCACAACGGACCTGAGATAATTAGAAGAGAAAATGAGTGAATGGGAGTGACTTAGATCCATTTCATAAGCAATAACTGAAGATAAAAAACTTCATTTACCTTAGTTGTCCAGCAATTTCCTTCACCATTATGGATTGCATCAACCAAGCCAGTGTAGTTCCAGTTCTTAATCACATTATATGGCCCATCGTGAATCTCGACTTCAATGGTGTAACCACCATTGTTTATCAAGAAGATGATAGTCTTTTGGCCACATCGAATCATAGTTGAAATATCTTGAGCAGTCACCTAAAGTCATTCACCAAAATTCTTGTCAAAATGGGATAATATTAAACTTCAAATTGATAGAAAATAACACAAAAGCAAGTCTATCAACGAAAGAAGTTGTGAGATTTTAACATACCTGAAAGCTACCATCACCAATGCAAGCAATCACTCGCTTCTTCGGAACAGCCTGGGCATAGCCAAGAGTTGCACCAACTGACCAACCAATAGATCCATATTGCATTTGGAATTCATACCTAGAAAACCATATTTCCATTAAAAAAACAGAGCGGGCATTATGTAAATAACTGCATTCTACGCTTTCACGAGTGCTTACCCGCAACCCGGTGGTAATTTTAGTTTCTGGCAGTTGAACCATGAGTCCCCTGTCTCCGCGATGACAGCAGTCTCCCCAGACAACATCTTCTGAATATGTTGAAACAGAACATTGACCCTCAATGCCTCATTAGGCTCACTTTTCAGAGGATGCCCTTCGCAAACATAAATCCTGTGGTAGTTCTCATAGGCAGTGGTATTGCACTTAAGCCTCTTTGAAAGGGCAACTAAGAAATCCTTCATTAGTACACATCCAAATGAAGGTCCATTGCCAATGATTACGCGATCAGGCTGCACGATTATCGCCTTCTCTCTCTTGAGAAGCAGAGAGTATCCAACTGAACTATAATCGTTGAAAATTGGTCCAGCAAAGAGGTAAGCATCGGCAGATTCCACAATTTCAGCACAGAAGGCCGTGCTCACAGCACCCCAGTAGGTACCGATAAAATGGGGGTGGTCCTCTGGGACTAGTCCTTTGGCTGATGGCATCACTGCAAGGGCATAGCCACAAGAATCAGCCAATTCGACAAAGGCATTGCACGCCTTTGCTACGCGTAGTTTAGGTCCTCCCACCATCACCGGCTTCACGGCTTTGTTTAAGAATTGTACTGCTGCTTCAACAGCAACCTCCAGGCCCATTTGATTACTCAATCTACGTTTAGCAAAGCCATAAGAATTAGAAAATGGACTCATTTGTTATTTCAACATGGATAAAACAATCCACATGCATTTGTTCCAAAACTCACTACAATTTAAAAATTAGAACATATAAACAGGATCAACCAGATTTATATCCATCAACATGGCAAAAACTAGAATATTTAAACTTGCGAATAATAATAAAGAAAAGTAACGATGAAAACGAAGTTTACTTTGGTGACAGTGAAAAAGGAACAGGCTCTCGGCTAAACGTCGGATGCGGAATAGCCGGCAAGTTACAACTAACGCTTATATACACCGGCTTACTCTCCTTCAACGCCGTCGATATTGCCGTGTCTATCAACTCATGTGCATCCTCCAAATTATTCACCACCGCCTAAAATCAACAAAAAAAAATAAATAAAACATATAAACAGAGTAACACTATTTTTCTCCAAACAATTTGATCGAGTGTTCCAAACCAGGTGAAGACTCTAAACCTGTAACACACAAGTCATACATACCTGATAGCAAGTAACCGTCTGGAAACAACTTAACTCCTGGCTGAAATCCGGTAACCCGATAGTATGATGCAGGATTCGATTAGTACCATAATCATTCGAATTCGGACCTCCAACAATACAAATTATCGGAAGATTCTCACTACACGCGCCAGCAATCGCGTTAAGAACACTCAATCCTCCAACAGTAAACGTCACTACACATGCACCGACTCCGCGTGCCCTGGCGTAACCGTCAGCCGCATAGCCAGCGTTAAGTTCGTTACAGCAGCCGACTAAATTTAGCCCCGGCTCAGCTATGAGATGATCAAGTAAAGTCAGGTTAAAATCTCCAGGAACAGAGAACACGTCAGTCACGCCGATCTGAACGAGCCGCCGAGCCAGGTGGCGGCCGAGCGTCGCTTCGGCGGAGTTGAACGGTACGGCGGAGGTTTGGATGGTGGAAACGACGCCGTTTGATGGGAGACAGCCTACGTCGGTACACGTGGGTGACGTAGAGGAGTCCAACGAGCCTATTTTCGTATCCATTGTGACTTGTGAGAGTGTTTATGAAGCAGAAAAAGTGTTGGTTAAATTTGTAAGGGTTTTTGGTAACGGGGTTGATGGAAAATGAGGGGCCTTGAAGTACAATTATGCTTTGGTTTGATTTTTTTTGTTTTGTGAGTGGGGTTGAAGAAAGTGTGGACTAATTTATAGTTAGTGATAATGAGAAATGATTGGGTGAAAGTTTAAACGGGGGGCAGTTCAGGGGTTGTGAACTCTGGTTTCTCTTTGCGGTGGACTGTTGTCTTTATTGTGGCCGTGGGATATATCTTCTTTTGTCATTTTAAAAGACGGTTAAATTATTCATAATCCAATTTTATAATACCTTTTATGTTGATATAATTACATTAAGAGTAATGAATCAAAATATTGTGTAGGTATTCTTCATGTATTGTGAATTTATAATTCTTTTCTCTTTTATTATAACGTATTTGTAAATTATAATCAACTCGAACTGGAGTATTTTTATGCCAGAATTTCCCCTGAGGTAACGAACATTATCGTGTTTCAAATATTTCTTAGACTACAGGAGATTTTGATTGAGTAGTGAATGATGGTTCTACGTGGGTCTTTGAGTAATTAAGAGGGCAAATGCATCTTGGCTTTTTCATGTGTTAAGACTCAAAAAATAGTTGCCCAGAATTGTATTGTGTTTTCCTAATGTCTCAATTGAAAAATCCAATTTGACTATAGCTCTGGCTAGTATTTTTCTTTTTTCTTTGGTTTCCATTTTCAACTTTTTCACTTTTTTTTTTTTTTATATATTTCAGTCAGATATTTCGTATTCGATTTGAGATCCTTCAGTATAAGTTTTTTTAGTCCAATTTGTTTTACATATCAATCAACCTTTAACAAATTTTTATTTTTTTTATAATTATTAAAACTTGGATTGAGCTCTTATAAGCTAAAAAGTTAAAAATATACGTAAATTGTAAACTACTCTAGCTCAATTTATATTCGGCTCAATTTTATTCAACACCAAATTATTCTTGAACTTATACTTGAATATTCACGCATTATTATATAACTCTGAATTGTAAAATTTGTTGATACATGCAACCACTAATCTGAATCATAAAATTTGTTGATACATTCATTTATAAGGCACTAAATGCAACATCAAATTATAAATTTATTCTGATATTTAACATATTATTGTGCTAAATTTCGAATAAGATATTACCAATAATATTAATTAAAACTTATGGACAATTATAAATTTTATCAATTACTTGGATACTAAATATATAATTATCTCTTTCTAATTTATAAGATATAACAATTATAACCCAACTTTTAATATTTATAAGATATAACAAACATTACAAATAACACCTAAAGACAAAATTAGAACATTTTAGGGACAATTGATTAATTGTAAGGAGGTGACAAATTTGAGAGAAATTTTTATAATACTCAATACGTGAGGAAATTTTTATAATTAGGTTTTATATCAAATATTCGTAATTTACCCAAACAAATATTGATTGGTTAATATTGTCACTTTCCAGCTTTTACTATGCAACTTGCTTCGGATTCCAATTCAATCAAAACTAACACGGAAATGGAAACTGGTCTACAAATGCCAACCACTGCCGCACTAAAACGGCACCATTCTCGTGGATGGAACTACAAAACCTTGAGCTTTGTTTGTTTGGGATTCCCGTTAATTATGCGGATGGTGGTATAGGTTCTTATGGGCCCACACTTGATATTTTATGATGGATTTACTTTACGACGTAAATCTCGTCAACATGGAATTCAATCTGCTTCTGATTGAGTCCCACATTTCAATCCGGACAAGATTTGATGAGGTCATAAATTTTAGGGTAAATTACAAATACTCACTAAGGTAAGACTAAATTACGAAAATTTCTCTCACATATTGAGTATACGAAAATTTCCTTATAATTTGTCACTATTTTACAATTGACTCCTTACCACTAAAAAGTTCAAACTTTACCTCTAGGTTTATTTGTAATGTTTGTAATATCTTAAAAAAAATAAAACTTGGGTATTAATTGTAATATCTCATAAATCATAAAATTGATAGTTAAATATTTACCACAAAAAATGATAAAATTGTATAATTGCCCATAAGTTTCAAAAAATATTTTTTCTACATATTTATTAACAATTTAATTTTTGTAATAAAAAAATAAACAAAATTATGATAATTTATATTTAATAAATATAAGAAATTTATTTACACATTTAATTGAATAAATTATTTTTATGTTTATAATAACAATTTAATAATTTTTATTATTATAAACATAAAAAGTAAATTAAAAAATTATACTGTATTTTTAAATTTTCTTATTATTTTTTAAAATATTAAATTTATTAATACATTATATAATTAATTAATTAATTAAATTAAATGTGTAAATAAATTAATTTTATTTATAAAATATTATTATAAAAATTCAATTTTAAATAAATATGTAAAAATAAGGCTTTTTTAGTATTTTTGGAAACTTATATGCAATTATACAATTTTTTCATTTTTTTGGTGGTAAATATATAATTATCAATTTTGTAATTTATGAAATATTACAATTAGCACCCAAATTTTAATTTTTTAAGATATTACAAACATTACAACTAACCCCCTAGGGGCAAAGTTGGAACTTTTCAGTTGTAAGAGGTTAATTGTAAGATGGTGACAAATCTCAGGGGATTTTCGTAATACCCAATACGTGAAGGATATTTTAGTAATTAGGTCTTACCTTAGGGGGTATTCGTAATTTACCCTAAATTTTAAATCTGGACAAGATACAAATCCAACCTGAAATAAATAGAGTCGATTTTTTGTCACACCAAATTCGAGTTGAATTGTTGACAACCCTAGCCCTACTAACAAATAAGATGAATTTTGTACCCAAAAAAATGAATGCATAATACCAGATAACAAGTAACAGTCTTAAATCAACGCAACTCCTGACGGAAATCTCGTAACCCGATAATGTGATGCAGGATTCGATTAGAACCATAATCGTTCAAATTCGGACCTCCAACAATACAAATCAGCGGAATGTTGGGATTCTTATGGGAAAATGAGCCTCACGCAACGAAAATATAAAAAACTTAGGCTCCCCTTGATAATATTGTCAGGATACGAATCCAATTATATTTAAATTAATGTAAATAGATATACCAATCAGTAAGAACTAATTATGCATGTTTTCTAGGGATGGCAAATGGGCGTGTCGGGTCGGGTTGAAAATGGATCGGATCTTTAAGGGATCATTTTATATGGGTCATAATCGGGTCGGGTTGTTAGTTGGCCGAGTCTTTAACGGGTCAGCGTCGACCTGTTTAGTTGTGACAATAGTGTGTATTTTACTAAATTAAAATTAAACAAGTACATCATAGTTATAAGTAAATAATAATACAATATTCAATTATAACTAAATGAGATTAAATTAATATGATATTATTTAAATATTTTTTTCTATTTTTAAAGCTATTTAATATTTTATTTATTTATTTGAAACTTAAATATATTTAAAAATTTAATATTGTAACTAATTTATAAATCAAGGAGAGAACAATAAAATAATATTGTTGAGTCAAAATTAAGTCATTAAATGTTAATTAGTTTAGCTAAATGTGTATTTTTTCATTAGATCCATTAAATATCCGTTTATGAACTTATTAAAAGTCCTTATAAAAGTTTACAAAATCCAACTCAACCTATCTTATTAACAATATGAAATATATGAGTTGGGTCGGGTCGGGTCGGGTCGGGTTGGTAAAGGGCCACCCAATGGGTCTTGGCCCTCTTTGCCACCCCTAATGTTTTCTAGCACTTCCAAGCTAACTCTGATTCTGTAGAATTTCGGAGATTCAAAAATCGACCGCTTCTCTTGATTTGCATTTGTGGTCCCAAACTTTAGTAACGCTCCACGTGTTGCGCCTCTACAGATCAGTACACAACATGCACATGAGAAACCTTGAAGAATTTTATCGGCTAGAACACATAATTATTCAAGAGATGTTACTCGGGAAGAATAATAAACAAGAAGTCGAAACTTCTTGCTCAAGAAATAGAGGGCGATGACTGTTTTAGGAGAGAGGAGAGATATGTTTTTTATTTTCTTGCTTTGTAAGACTTGTGCTAAGTGTGTATTAGGTCTAACCTTTTGTAAGAGTTAATTAGAACATATTTATAGATTATCATAAACCTAGATCTACTAGAAATCTAATCAAAGCCCTAGTCTTCAATTCCTAAATAGCCAGGCCTCTTTCATTATTGGAAGACAAGTCTTGCATTTAATTAATTAAACTTGGTCCCAATTAATCTCCAAGTTAATTGACCAATTAATTAATTCTCACTTAACTCATTTAATTAAATTGGACTCCAAGCCCATTTAATTAAATCTTCCTCTCTTTAATTAATTAAAATTCAGTTTAAGTAATTTTTCTTTTAAATTAAAAACCTACTTAATTTAATTCCACAATCCAATCCAATCCAATTGGATCGGATCTCGCCCCAAAATGGGTTGACCCAGTCGAGCCCTATTCCTTAGTTTTTTTTTTTTTCGCTTCATGTGTATTGTGTATGTCCTCATAGGTCCACCATATAATTGACTGTGGGTTATAATTAAACATTCATTTAATTAATTAAATCAATTGAACACTCTGTCGATTGATCATTCCTAAATTAACACCTCTGCTAATTTGGAAATTCTCCCACACTCTACAATCGATTTCTGACCACAAAGTCGTAGAGCCCAATCACTGGTGAATTAATTCAGTGAAACTTTCTTCTCATTTACAAATAACATGTACGCCTTAATCCTTATATAAGTTGGTCTCCCAGTCGAGACTAAGGGTATGGATTTTCATCGGTTCCCTTACTTGTCTCGACTCTATGTATCTTGGTCTCGAAGTTATTCCCTTTGACTTAACATTTATGAGCTACTTACATAAAGCCGTCAGATACCTCAACCAAGGATTTTACCAAAATTGATTTCTCACATGAATCCACAGAGACCTTCTGGTAGACGCCAGTTGGTCGGGACTCATATCAAAGTATAAACGTTCGTGTACCAGATAAACTCTATCACCTCAAGTAATAAGGATCGTTCATCGTACACTATCGTATATAGGAATAACTTCATCCCCGATATGCGACAAGCGCTCCCATGGTGAGTTATTTCCTAATTAGGATATTCAGTGCACTTGTCATCCCAACAAGCCACCCACCCATGTATATCGACTATCCCAATCACGTTCGTGAACCCAGCGTCCTCCAGTTCATCGAAGTATTACGTTTGTGAGAGTCTAACTGAATCCATTAATGTTTCATCTCAAATGGATTCTACGACTCTTGAATTATATTTATATCACGGACTTAGAGATCAGTCCACGGGTTATCTCATAGCCCAGTGATTTAGGGACTCCCATCATAATGTTAGATATATATTTCCTCCGTCCCATTTTTCTTTATCCCTTGGTACAGTTGACCAGTCAACTAGACTAGATTTATAAAAATTATAATAAATAATTTAATTAATATATTTCACTAATAAGTTGTTAATATCATATGACACCATATATATTAATATTATAAAGATTTAATACACCACAAATTTGAATAATATAACATAATAAGTCACTTAAAAGATTGAAAAGTTTGACTGAGTATTGTAGCTAATGGAGTAAAATTAATGGGACGGATTGAGTATTACATTATATAAAGGCGATTATAATAAAGTAAGTGCTTTTATTAATCATAGATGAATTCCTTAATTATTACAATTTATGTAGTCAAACAATTGTCTTGCAGGACACTATTTCTATCACATAAGATTCTCACTGTATGCGCCAACAATTGCATTGATAACCCTCAATCCTCTAACAACAAAGGCCACCACGGAAGCACCTACTCCTCGAGCCCTAGATAACCGCCTTCCGCACGCGTAGCCGACATTGAGTTCGTTACAACAACTGACTAAATTGAGCCACGACTCGGCTATGAGATGGTCAAGTAACATCATATTGAAATCTCCAGGAAAGGATAACAGGTCATGCATGCTGATACGAACAAGCCGGCACTCCAGGTACCGGTCGAGCGTGGATTGGGTGGAGTTCAATTGCACGACGGAGGTTTGGGTGGTGGATACGATGCCGTTGTATATATGGGAGGCTGCTAACATTCGTTGTTATAAGGGTCGGGGTGATAGGAGTCTAAGGAAGCTATTTTGGTGTCCATTGTGAGAGTAGAGTAACTAATAAGCAAAAATGGAAAGGGAAAGTGAGAGGAATTGGAGGGAAATCTTTACTTGGGTTTGATTTGTTGTGAATGAGAGTGAGGAAATTAAAAGGGGTGTAAATGTGTAATTTATAGATAGTGGAAGGATTCGAAGAAGGGAGCTGGTTTGTTATTTAGCAGGAGGTGAGATGAATTTTCTATCACAATTTAGTGTTACACAAAAATATATTGACAAGTATTCAGATTTAAAATAGTATAAAAAATCTTTGTGAGTTCTTCTTGAACGAATCTATTTCTATGGAAAAATAGAACATCTTATCAATGTCGTTGTTAAGGTTAAGGATGAAAATTTAGCAAAATATAATAGAAGTTGGTTTTAATTTGATTAAAAAAAGTTTTTTCTTTAGTTCAAACTGCTTTACATAATAAACTGAATTTGAATAGCATTTAAATATGATAGATCTTAAAAAATCAAGTTGATTTGATAATAAAAGAATCAAGTTAATTAAGTTAATATCTCGTATCCTATTCAGGTAAAATTTATCTTAATTGAATTTAATATGCTTTAATAATGAAATAAAATTATGAAGAAAGTTCCAAACTCGCAAGTGATTTAACCCAAACTTTAAACGTGTGTTTTGAAATCCAATTTCTATTTTTGACATGGATAAACTTGGTATGAACTCTGGACCAAACTTGGCCTATACATGCAAGATTCAGCATAAATCACGTCGATATTTTTGTTGCTAGTTGGGCGAGGTCTACGTCTATATATGGTCTACCAATTCTAACAATGTTTCCATTTTTCTATGGTCTACCAATTCTAACAACTTATAATATTCATTTTTTTCTTTCTTAAACATATGGTTCATTATTGATGTAAGATTCCCGTGTCACGTTATCAAAGAACAAGTTTCAAAACTAAACTAATTTTGGCAGCAATCTTAGCGAGAAAAAAAATTCACTGGGTCTCTAAAAAACTATAGAAAACATTAAATTTCAATTAATAATGACCCTATATAGTGAAAACTTTTCGAAAAAAGATTGTCATAGGTTGAGACAGTTTTATTCTTAAATCATTCGAAACGATATCACATAATTCTTGTTTTATGCATTGTGTTGTTATTTAATTATTCTTTTTTTAGGTGTTTCTATTGTGGGAACTGAAAGATAAAAGAATTTGATATGAAATTGTAACGATTATTTTATATGAAAAAGTACCTCACACGTTACAATAACGTACCGAAAATTAGTATGTCCATTCAAAATGTTGAAAAAAAAAAGAAAATTTTGTAACACAAAGTTCATTTTGTAGCATTTATCTTTGTTAGTCTTCTTACATACACATAAAAATTATGATTTCATCCAATACCTAATTTATAACTAAAAAATAATCTCATAAATTAGTTTATCAATATTTTTCTGAGTAGAAGACAAATTATCACTATCACCCTTCAATTAAAACATGCCCCATCACTATAAGATTATCATTCTTATTTAGTGGGGTTCATTAGTGACCATTAAAAAATTAAATTAAATAATACCATGATAATATCTATACGATAATGTAAATGATAGAAGTTTAATGGGTCATTGCACCCCCTAACTTGACTGGCAGTGACTGTGAGTCTCATGGCGAACCTTTTAGGTAGAATTATTGGAGCAAGTTTAATAGTATTTTGAAGAGCTCATTTGAAAATTAATATTTTTTGCATTGCAAATTTGAAATATACAGTGACATTATTAGATGCTCTCTGCCTCACACCTTAATTAATAGTATGAACAACTCGTTAGTCATGTATGAATTTATAATATCAAAATAAATGTCTACAAATAACCCATGACGGTTGTGAGGGAAATAAGAAATCATTATTTGGTTGCTAGTTGTAATTGTGACAGCTGAGATGCCCATTAGACTAATTGGCCATATAAAATAATTTATAGCACGCTAAAACGTTTATTCAAAAATTGGATAGGATTTGTCAAGTGAGTGTTTATTTGGTCTGTGTGTCATTAAATTAAAATTTGTCTTCTCTGAGATAGTAAAATGAAGGAAACAGACACATCTTTTGTTAATGCGTGGATAATCATCCTCGCTTTAGGAGTAGAATGCGAAAAAAGTCCCTGTGCTACTCCTAATTAAAAGAAAGCCTTATGTATTAATTTTATTACCAAAATCCCTCTGAATTAGCAAGTTAAAAGATATTTACCTTCTTCAAGGTTGTAGGGGAAAATGCAAGATACTTCCCTGTGTTATGCTAAACATACAAGAAACTACCAGGTGAAATTTTTATTGCGCCAAACTTCTTTGTATTTTTAAAAATTCTGCAAAAAACACCCAATTTATAAAAAATAAGTTGTTTTGGATCGACATATTTCAAGAAATAATTTTAAAAATATATCACGTGAAATTATAGAGACCAACTTGAAGTATTTTAAAAATGATTTTTTGAAATATGTCGATCCAAAACGACATATTTTTTATAAATTGGGTGTTTTTTGCAGGATTTTTAAAAATACAATGAAGTTTGGCGCAATAAAAATTTCATAGGGTAATTTCTTGCATGTTTAACATAACACAATGGAATATTTTGCATTTACCCCCAAGGTTGTATTGTATTATTCTTCTAAAACAAATATTCTTACTGTGCAAGTGACAAATATACCCCAATATACTTTTATTTCAATGGTATAAAATATAAAAACCTAATTACCCACTTATATAAATTTGCAGTAACCCCTCTATATGATCAAGTCTTAATTTTTTTAATGGATATAAAAATAATAAGCTAATAAAACAGTAACGCATATCAACGTGTCTCAGTACAAATAAAAAAAATTGATGGAAAATCTTTCTATTTGTATAAATTATGAAAATCCATATCAATAGAAATATGTTTTGACCAAAAAAATATCAAATAAGAAGATGTAGGATTCATATCTCTACTTTAATGCCGCAGTTGAAAAAAATAACTCTACAATGCTACACTTTCCGGTACCCAATGTACTCAAGCCGGAGACAAATATAACCTCGTCTACACGATATATCATAAAGGGTAAATAAGTAAAAAGGGAAGGTATGAAACCCGACATTAACATATGTACACTATGTTCACAACCAAGTTAGATTGTGAGTCGCAGACCAACTCTAACTCTCCTGTGGAACGATGCTACTCTAGGGTAGGCTTCTGTCTTGTTTTAACAAATTGCACATCTCCATTCAATACAGAGCTTATAAAACTTTCTGCTGCTTCTTCAGTTATATCACCTTGAGACGTAGCATATGTACCTCTCTTCGGTTTGTACGCTAACAAGAGACTTTCTGATGACTTCAACCCAGATTTTTCAAAGGCTTTTAAAAATGATTGTTGCTTGGTAGCATCCAAAAGGGCGTAAGAAACCGAATCCCTTGAACCAAAGGAATTGCTCTGTCGTCTAGAAAAAGATTTCTGGGACACCTGAAAAGATCAAACCATAAAGAATTAATAAACGAATAGAGAAATATTTAAATAATTGTTCTGATGTTCAAGAACCACTGTACTTACAGATTGCAAAATTGATTGTAGCTTGTCCCTTGTTTTGGATGACTTGAAAACGCCAATTACGCAGACAGGAACTTTGCCGCCACATAAGTCAAAAGAATTCGATGAAGTGAGCAATGGTATACTTTTACTTTTATCTCCTTCGGAATGATGATCCTTTTTTACTGAAGCTGCTTTTTTGTTCTTTTTCTCAAAATTGTCAAGCAATCCACTTATCTCTTTAATTGCAGATTTCAGATCTTTTACAGATATCCCAGATTTGAGAATCTCCTTCTCCCCATTCGATAGCCAACCAACAATAGCTGGAAGTGAATTAACGCCTAGTTTCCGTACAGAAGGATCAGAAATTTCATCAACCTAAATTCCAAACACAACCATTAACAAAATATTTCAAAAAAAGTGAGAAGACAACTCATAATTAAACACAGAAAAATAATTATCCTTATCTAGTTATGCTAAAAGTAACTACCTTTGCATCGTAGAATATAACACGCTTGTGATATAATCCGCTAAGTACACGCCAAATAACAGGAGTGCTCTTCTTTGTAGACAGCAGTAAAACTTTCGGCAATCTGCTAGACTCAGATGCGACATTGAAACTATCCAAGTTGACGCGCTTTGAAAATCTAGGCAAGTTAACTTGACAAAAACTTTTCAAAGATTTTACGTCCAAATCACCAGCATACTCTACCAAAGAACCACTCTCACTAGTTGCATATGAGTAAACAAATATTTTTGGTGCTCTACGAAGATTTACCCGGAGCTCCTTACAAAGGGATGCATCAGATTCACAGTTTATGCTTCCAACCTGCATAACAAAAGAGCAGCACAAATTCCAATGTCAAATTTTGCAAATGAAAGTGATAGTATGCAGGAAAGAATGACCTGAAAAAATACCTTCAATGCCCCCTGAAGTGAAGTGGCAACTTCTTCTACAGCAGATTCGTAATATTGGATCCCTCTGAGATTGGATGTGTAGAATAATAAGAGCCAAGTCATTCCTTTATCAACAATTTCTTTCTTATAAAGCTGAGAATTTACAGTGGGTATGCTCGGGGCAGTACCCTTACTTCTCCCTTGCTGAGATCTTCCTGAGCTACCGAAACTACCAAACTGGCTCCCTCCTCCCATGCCACCTCCAAAAAAATTTGAAAAAATATCATCTAACCCAAAACCAAACGAACTTTGCTTGCCTGAACCAGGGCCGCCAAAAGAAAATGAGTATGATTGTGAACTTCCTTGTTCACCCATATTTTGCCAGTCCCCTGGCCTGAAACTAAACCCACTGTGTCCTGGTCCACCACTAGTGAAATAGGTATGTCCACCTTGGTCACCCGGGCCGCCAGTGTCAAATCCAGGATTACCTTTTTCATCTCCATAGAGATCATAGTTCTTCCGCTTCTGTTCATCAGATAAGATGTCATATGCTGAAGAAATAAACAAAGACTCATTATTCACCCTTCAAGAAATAGTTCAATGGACCAGAGACGTAAAACCGAAAAAGAGAGAACACATTCGATGAAAAACAGAAAATCAAAAAGTTTCCTTCATTATTTCTTCTGCTGAGCGCACGTGGACTGGGGGGGGGGGGGGGGGGTGAGATGTTACAAACTGTAGAAAACAAGTGTTTTTTCACATGTGAACTATACCACGTCCATAAAAACTCGGGAATCAACAAGCATATTTAAAAAAGCCCTTTACTGAGAGCAACATTTGTTTTCTTTTTAAAGCAATAGAACGGGAAAGATAAGCGTGCTTTACCATTATTAATCTCAGCGAATTTTTCTTGGGCACCCTTGTTCTTGTTTTTGTCAGGATGATATTGGAGTGACAGCCTGCACAAAAATGCATACAAGTATTGGTTAATGGAGAGTTAAATGTCTCGCTATCATCAATATACAAGTAAATGAAGATCAATGACAATCCCATTCTGCACAGCACAAACATACTTGTGGAAGGCCTTTTGAATTTCACGTTGACTTGCACTTCGATCAACCCCAAGTACCTGACCAAAAGAAGTACTTGTAAGAATCTAATCACTTGAAGTTAAGAAGATTCGATCCTTATCAAAGTAAAACTAGCTGCATAAATCAAATAATACCAATGGAAGAAATTGAAATAGATACAATCGAATTTGCTATACTAAGAAATACTAGCAATGAAAAGAATTTTCTTTTGCGCTTTATCTCTAAAAAAATAATTAATTATCTTCCGCTAACAACTCACTCTAATATACTCTAAAATATTTTCATAGAATTCTATACAATAGCTTCAGTTTCAATATTAGCAGTATAATCCTCGATCACCAACAGAATAAAAAACCCCCTACAACATTATAACATGTCCGTTTTTGTTTCTTTTTCCCCATATGCTGATCACAAAATTTCCTAAGCCTAATTTGGTGAAACACCAATCAAAAGGAATACTTGTTTGTTTAATCACTCTCACTTGGCAATTAAACTCTACTTGCTTTTTCAGTAAGTCCTGTTGGACTAAATCAAGTCTGCACTAGAACTTGAATTTTCTGTTTAGCCACAACGCAACTACATTGATCTCTAGACAACGTTCAATTGGTATTTCAGAAATTTATTCAAAATTGTCACTCTGATCATATTATTATGTAATCTTCCGGTTCAATCATAAAAAAAGAGAGTACATTATCGTTTATTTTCTACAATTTCTCTGTCAATACAGGAACTCTCAAACTTCATCACAAACTAAATACTCAATAACTCAGCACTCCCAAAAAGAAAAAAAGGAAAGGAATAAATTACTACTTCAATATTTCCTAATTCCTCAATCACACGAATAATTGCCAAACAGAAAATGAGGATATAGAGGATGTGAAAATACCTTGTAAAGGTCGACTTTCTTCGATTCTACAGCTATAATAAACAGTAATCCAATAGCAATTAACGACAACGCAACTCGTTTCTTCATGTTATAATTCTGAGGAGTTAAATCCTATGGCGATGGAGTTTTATTTCGATTTCTTTTTTAGAAGCAAACATATAAATTTGATTTTGGCGAAAGAGGACGCAATTAATAGATTTCGCGGGTGTATGGAAGCGTCCAGACTCTTCGACGGTTTGACGACATACGTGGCACTTGTAGAAGGCTCCACGAGTTTTTAGCCAATAGGATGATAGAGTTCTTGATTCTGTTGTCATGTGTGCGCAGCAATACTAATATTCTTCAGTTTTGGTATTACCAAAATGTGATAAAATTTCAAAGTTAACTCATTCTTAAATTTATGGATAAAATAATAAAATGTATTATATTTTACATCACAATATTCGTGCAATGCAACGAGTCGTATTGACTTATGATATAATATTAGCTTAAGTCAAGTCTTAGGGTGAGTTTGGCCTAGTGATTCGAAAATCAATTATAGGAGAATTAATTTTACTAAAATGGATTTTGGCAATAATTGATTATGATAAAATTCAATTATAAAATAATTGCTTTTGGATAATAGCTTTTGCAAAAGTAACACTTTAGTAGCTTATGAAATAAGTTGATTTTTAGCTTCTAGAGATCTCAAAAGCGATTATGATATTAGGGGCCAAACACCATTAAAATCACGATTGACTAAAAGCAATTTCTATATTTGGGGCCAAACACTTCAAAAATCACAATGGAGGTCTAGAAGTGCTTTTAAGAGCTCCCATCGCTGGGCCAAACTCACCCTTAGTAGTTATGAAAGATAAAAAAATATATATGTTTCCTTAAAAAAATAGCTAATTTTGTTTTGTTTTATGATCTCTCGAAATGGAATTGTAAAGTAGTTTTTATTCAATATTTTTATTTCATTTACAATTTTTTTTTAAATCATAAATTTTCAGGAAAAAGTCTCAATTTTTTTTATTAAATTGACAAAACATATCAAGGAAATGAGATTTTAATCCATGATAATTTGTTTAAAAGAACACTGCAGTTGACTTATGTTGATTTGCATGTCATTAATTTAAATGTAACATTTTTTTCACAATGTGATACACCTTTTAGAAACAATTAATACTTATTAGAAATGTATTAATACACTTATCTAGTAATTTTGTTTGAGCAAATTAAGACTGGACTATGAAGCTTGTTTGCACATTTTCCCCGAGTGGTTAAGCCGATTGATTCTCTAGAGTTAGAAGGCTGAAATTCAAATCATTTAATAACTTAATTCAATATAAATATGAGTCATGACATTTTCAAAATATATTGGAATTCTATTGGAGCTTGATTTAATAACCTAAAATAAATTTAAAAACTAGTATAAAATTCATGTAAGATAATAAACTACTCAATCCCAACATATTATTGGTGTAATAAAAATGCTTCGAGATTAATCGTCTACAAATTGAATATGTTCAAATACATTTGAAACTTATTTATAAATCAAACTCAAATTTGAGCATTGTTTCAACCACTCAGAATTTGATTTTGTACTATAAAAATATGAACTTCTTACATTAGGATGGGTAATCCAATTGCTGTCCTAGAGTAATTTAAATAAAACATTTATAAACGATAATCTCGTAGAAAAACAAGTAGGAGTGGGTCTTTAATTTTAGAAGAGTAGAAAAATTTGAGTTCTTGAACCTTGTATTCAATATCCAAGGAGATATTAATTAGTACTCCTATTATTTATCTTTAGGCCTTCTACACTTGGGCTTTCTGTAACTAGACCACATTATTTTCCACTTTAAAACAATTAGACCTTTATTCCTTTCTTTCTCTTTGGCTTACATTTGATCCAGTATAGCTTCACACCCTTAATAAGATTTTGCAAGAGTGTCCAAAGGCTCAATAAAATGATGCCCAAATATTTTACTTCCTCCGTTTCATTAATCTTTATTCTTTGATATCGTTGACCAGTCTAATAATTTGATAATATCATATGACACTATGTATATTAATATTTAAAAAATTTAATACCCCAAAAATATGAATCTTTTGTCATGAGAAGTCACTTAAAATATTGAAAAGTTTGACTGGGTACTGTAGCTAATGAAGTAATAATAATGAGACGGAGGGAGTATTTGTTGTCGCCAAAATTTGAAAATAACATTTCAATTTACTAGAACATGGTATATCGGATACATTCTCTAATGATCAGTACATTTTTTAAAATTTTTTCTAAATTTAATTTGTTAATGATGATAGTGAATAACACGTGAAATTCTATAAGATCTTCTTCCCATCTATTTTTTTGACAAAATAACTTAATTAGTTAAACTATTTGTATGAAGTACGCAAAAGTTTTCTTTTTGTACGCGCACGAACTAAACTTTCCATAACTAAACCCCAAAAAAATAACCTTGTCAAATCCATCAAGAAACCTTAACCAGTAATTTATTTCTATACCGACCAACCTTTGCAAATATATTTAATTTTACTTTCTTTTCAAAATCGAATATTAATTGGATTTTCACCGTAAGTATAGAGTTCATATATAAACCCTTCATCGCAAAGTTTTACAGCTCATCACTTTCTTCGCTCCGACCCTTCACCGGGAAGTTCTAACTCTTCGGTCCTCCATTAACTCTTCAAACCATCTCTCGCAAAGTTGAAAACCCTAGAATTCTTCGTTTTAACAAATATCACATACTTATAACATTTCGCAGTCAACACGTCGATCCTCATCTTTTCATTTGGAAGATAGACGGTGTCGTGTTTTTCGGTAGTGGAAAAGGAAATGGCGCTTTCTGTTTCCGACTTGCCTGCGATATACACGCTTCTCGGTAATACATTGAACGGCGATATAAATGTGCGCAAACCAGCGGAAACTACGCTTTCGCAATTCGAGAGTAGACCTGGTTTTTGTTCATGCCTTATGGTATAATATAAGTTTTCGTGTTAATGCTTACTGAATGTGTTTGTGAATTTGTCTGAATGAAGTCGTTTGTATTTTACTGCGAGACTTGTTGATGAAGTTTTTTATGATCTGGTGCAGGAAGTGATAACCGCAAAAAATTTAGTGTCACAGACTGATGTTAGATTATTGGCGTCTGTGTATTTTAAGAACAGTATCAACCGGCATTGGAGAAACAGGCGTGATTCAAAGTTGGTGGTTTAATCTTCTTCTGATGTTTTCATGTCTGTACCTATGTGTTAGCTGTCTGAAGTGCAAATTTTAAATATGGAACGTAAACTGATAACTGTATAATGTTTGGGACGGAAACTGTAGACATAGGTTTGCACTTTGCAGTGGGGCAACAATGTTTGTGCTAAACATGTAGACTGCTGGGTGAGAGGATTTTTTATTTTTTGGTATAATGGTGGTGACTGGTGAGCTGTGACAGATGGTCACTTTCGGTTAATGAGACACGGACCTATAAATTTTGCTGGTTCATAGTTATTAATCGTCTTAGCTGTTTGTGATCAATGCTTTCTTTCTTTGGGTTAAGTTAATATAATTAAGGTAGTAAAATCTGAGACTATGCTGTAACGTACCCCCCACCCCCAGAAATCTCCATGGATAGTACAACGGTTTACTCAAGATCAAATAACTCGTGGTTTGGATGTCCTTGTGTTTTATATATTTAATCGGCATCAATAGATATTTGGTGCTAGGTAGTTTTGTGCCTTCAATTACCATCAATTCTCAGTAACCTGGCTTGGAAATTCCTTTGCAGGGGAATCGACAATGAAGAGAAATTGCATTTGAGGAAAAAATTGTTGTCACACTTAAGAGAGGAGAATTACCAGGTAATGCTTATGCTAAAGCATGCAAGTTGCTTTGCAATTAGTCTTCTATCATATGGTTTACTGATATGTGGTCCTGCCCAAGTTTAAGTTATTATATTTACCCTCAGACTAGTTCTACTTGTTGATCTTGTGGTTGATGCCTTATGTAAAAATTGTAGCTCTAAAATATTACTTAGTAATGAATAGCCCTCAAATATAGTGTGCCTTTTTCATTTATAGATTGCTCTTACATTGGCCGTCTTGATTTCGAAAATCGCTCGCATTGACTACCCAAGGGATTGGTATGTTTCTCTATTTCATTTACAGCAACTTACCTGAGAAATTTACTGGAAGTTTATCTGTGTTCGTGTTATCTCTATTTATGAATATCTCAACCCAAATAAATGTTTAGTTATATAATAATAATGGAATATTTTATTTTGCATATTTGAACTGTTTATCATGCATTTGTTATTTGTAATTTAATATTTTCTTATGATAAGCAACCTATTTTGTACCGTATTCAAATAGCTGAACTGTGGTCACCTTAAGTCATGAGATGCCTCTGTATTTGATTTCTTACCTCTGGTTCTGATAGAATTAGTCATTATTCCTGAGAATCTGGCATATTTGAACATGATTATGCTAGTCGGTTTTCTTTAAGATATGGAATGCTGCAATTGCAAGTCCTATTTTATGTGCTTTTCTTATATTCCACCATGTAATCCTGATGGGAAGTGCTATTGTTTAAACTCTCACCAACCAATATAGTGATTGCAAGTCCCAAATCTAGATTCACAAAGAACAATTGCACTCCGGTCAAGTTTCTCATAGTTTGGTTTTCCCCTTCCTTTTGTGCATCAATATTACTATCATTTGTTCATAGACGGCAGAGAGCCAAGGCAGTTTTTTGCTGATCACATTGAGGCAACTAAGATTACATAGAAACCAATTGTATACGCGTCGGTGTTTTACTTAACCTAGATAATTGAAGCTAATTTTGGTTTAGGCCACTTTAATATTTGTAATTCACAAACAGAATTATTATTCTTACAGTGGCAGTTACCTTTTCCTCTACTGTGTTCTAAGATTCCTTTTTGTTAAAATGCTTAATTTAACAGTTATTGTGGCACCTTATGCATGGTATGTTACCATTGTGTCTTAGCATACAGAATCTGATTTTTCATACAGGTCAGACTTGTTTTCTGTGTTGGCTCAACAGCTTCAGTCAGCTGATTTATTGGGTTCTCATAGAATATTCATGGTTATTTTCCGGACTTTAAAGGAGTTATCGACCAAACGTCTTACTTCTGATCAAAGGACATTTGCTGAGGTAAGCATTCTATTTGCAATTTTCTGAGTGTATTTCTATTTGTTATATGATGCTGAATCTAATAATTCACTGTGAAATAAATTTTGATTGGATGTTGAGGTCTCATATAACGTTGCAAGAAATTTTACAAAAATAAAATAAAAAATTACGTGGTGTTTTAACTTTCAATGAAGTTGCATGTCTTAATTAACAAGTATTATATTATTAACTTTTAAAATAAAATAGTATTTCTTTCTTTTCAGTTGAAGGATTTTTAATTAACAAGTATTATATTATTAACTGTATTGAATTCTGTATTGTGTCTTCTGGAGTTCATACTTAAGATTGGTCATGGAGTTCAATGCTGGTCATATCCTAGTTGCGCTCATATTCATAGAAAAGAGTAGCCTTTAGTTCTGTAGATACTCATTTAGGAGTCAAGCTTAAATAGCTAGAATTGAATTGTAGCTACCATCTGTTAGAACTTAGAATAAGCTCTCAATTTATTGAAAACGAGAATGCAGTGTTTATTCTTTCGACCACTGTACTCCGGCACATTGAATTCTTACCAAGATAGCTTCTTGATTTTATACTCTCTTACTAAGTAAAATTCATGTTTTCGTTGTGCTGCTGATTATATCTTTATTAGAGGGTTAGTTTAGTTGTTCACTGGATACGTTCATGGTTGATCAATCGCAGATAGCATCCCAGTTCTTTGATTACAGCTGGCACCTTTGGCAGACTGATGCACATAGCATATTGCATCATTTTTCGGTGCTTGCTCAAAATGCTTCTGAGTTGCATTATAATGATATTTATTTAACTTGCGAAAGATGGTTTCTGTGTTCAAAGATAATCCGTGAACTAGTAGTTTCTGGTTTCCCTAGTGATGCAAAGTCTATACAGGTAAGCTCTTTCCTTGCTGGCTTAAATCTTCTTCTTCCTTTTCTATTTTTGTTCTTTTATATTGTCTAATGAATTTTACAAATTTGTGACTTTAATGGAATTATATTACTTTTTAGGAGGTGCAACCTGTGAAGAAGGTCTGTCCTATTGTGTTGAATTCCATCCAGTCGTTTCTGCCATATTGTAAGATTCTCTTCTTTCTTTTTGAGTCTCATGGTCTAATAGGTTTTTGTTCTTTATTCTGCACATCTGAAACCTATCCTTAGTAGCAATTACTTTTGTTATAATTTGCATATAGTTACTTGCAGTTTCCTGTCATACTTGATGTTCTTATGGTTATATGAAACCGAAGAAAACAAATTTAAGCTCTCATCAGTCTCTATTTAGATGTGGTTCCTTTTCCATTCTTCTTCTCATTCTAGTTACCACACGAACAGGATTTCGCTTAACATATCACTTTTTTTGGTTTCCCAAGGGTTTAATCCCTTTCGAGGCGTGTCCGGCACATTAAGTGGGAACCTCCAAACAGGGATTCGAACCTGGGTTCGCTACTTTGTAATGACTAGTCCTTTCCACTTGACCAATTACATGTTGGTCTTAACATATCGTTTATTAGATAGCTTAAATGGGAGATTTGATTAATTTTTGGTGTTCAGATTTGCTATTCGCATTTCTTGTAGAAAATAAAAGCATCCTGATTTACAATTTATATGCAGATTCACCTTTTCAAGAGAAACATCCCAATCTCTGGGATTTCCTGAAGAAGTCATGCACTAAATTAATGAAGATTCTAACTGCAATTCAGCACAGGCATCCTTATTCATTTGGAGACAAAAGTGTCCTTTGGCCTGTTGTTGATTTTTGTTTGAATAAGATAACAAATCCTGAGCCAGATATTATGTCATTTGACGCTTTCTTGATTCAGTGTATGTCAGTGGTAAAGTCCGTTTTGGAATGTAAAGAATACAGGCCAATCTTGACTGGCCGTGTTATGGATGACAACAGATTTACCCTTCAGGAAGTGAAAATAAGTGTATCTAGTGCGGTTACTGGTGTCTTGGCTTCTGTGCTTCCTAGTGAGCGCGTGGTGCTACTTTGTAACATATTAATAAGGAGGTAAGGACGAAGTCATATAAACATCATGTCTTGTTTCTTTTCTGCTGGATATATCAATCTAGATCTGTTTATGGTATATTACCAGGAAAATAAAGGCAACTACCAAGTGTAACAATAACTTATATATTTGCTCTCTATCTATCGCTTTGCCTCCATCAGGCATTTAGAATCTCTCAAATGAATACATTCTTTAACTTGTATCCCAGTTTAACTATGTTATATTTGAAATCACTAGGAATTGTTTTAAATACTCTTAGTTGTTTATGAAACAGAGAAATATAAGCCAAAGGCATGTAAACTTGGATGTATCAATGCAGTAGAACTTGGTCGCTTCACCTAATCTCCAGATGTGTCTTTTCTGTCTAATCTAAACACTTCTCTTAACTGCCTTATTGTTCATGTTTTCTTAATGTCTTTATCCTATGATATGTGACATTTCTAAAGTAAAGTAATCTAATTTGGAAATGAGTGTCTCGGGAGATAATATAAAGACGCAACCTGATATCGTTGAGTTTTAGATATCTGAAGAATTGGTCAAGTCTTGAGTAATTAAATTTGGCTTAAAATTCGCCATCCAACTATTGATACTTATGTTTCACACTGCACATTTTTCTACCGTTGGTTTCATGGCATTTTTAGTATTTATTATGATTAGAACCAAATTCTGATTTCCTTCTCAACTTTAATTTGTGATTCTTTCATGTTTCTCTCAGAGTTGTTATTACTTCTTAAACAGGTATTTTATTTTAACAGCGAATGATGTAGACGAATGGTACCAGAATCCCGAATCTTTCCATCATGAGAAGGATTCTGTTTTATGGTCGGAGAGATTGCGGCCATGTGCTGAAGCACTGTACATTGTTTTATTTGAGAATTACAGCCAAGTATGTCTCCTTGACCCTTTCAAGAACTTTGATTTCTCATTGTTGTTTGTTGCCATTTCTGTAAATTCCTGGAGGAAGTTCTATGCTCATGGTTATTTACATTTTCAGCTGCTAAGTCCTGTTGTGGTTTCCCTTCTTCAAGAGGCAACAAATGGATGCCCTTCTTCTGTTAATGAAATAAGTACACCAATGCTTCTCAAGGACGCTGCTTATGGTGCTGCTGCATATATCTATTATGAACTTTCAAATTATCTGAGCTTTAAAGACTGGTGAGCTGTTTCTCTTTCTAGGTGTCAAAGTAGTAAATCAGCTAGATCAAGTTGCAAAATTTTTACCAATTTTGCATTTCTTTGGCCTTGTTGACAGTAGAAATTCAAATTGTATAGGCTATAACCTTTCGCCCCTGGGCAATTAATGGATACGATATGATATGCAAGTGAGTGCTAGTACATTTTTCTAAACCAAGACAACCTCCAGTTTGAACTTGGGGGAGGTGACTTGAGACGGAACCATTTGCCAACTAATCATATTGCTGAGTTAAATAATTGTTGTAAAAGAAATGCATGTGTCTCCATGCAGCTGCCAAGTGAAACCGTATTGGGTATCCGCTAGCCTGTGCTAGTTGTAAGCTGTGATTTCATGATCTGACTGTAACATTATGCTAACCCAACTCAAACCAAATTGGTTTCTGGTGTCTTAATATGTTTTGAAGGAGACTTTAGATAGGTCCACTGATCATTGGCCATAGCTTTTATTGAATCTTCAACTCATCTAAATTTTAAAGGTTACCTGTTACAAAGGAGAGACTTTTTATACTTTATTACTCACCCCCCCGCACGTGTAGGCAGTATACTTTTTAGTCAAGTCTAACATGTGGAACTCATTTGTTTTTAAAAAAACGGGTGGCAGAGACATTCGAACACAAGACCTCTTCTTGGCCTGGCTCTGATACCATATTGAACGTCCAACTCATATAAAAGCTTAAGTTGTTCGAGAGGAGAGGCATTTAAATTTTATTACTTAACAAAAAACAACTTTGATGCATTGGTGAACTTTTATCTATGTTCTTGTGTTATATGTGGTTCTTTCCGATAGACTTTCTGATGATATGATAATAATCTGTAGTCCATGCGTACATTATGTGCTTCTGGGGAAGCAATTTTATCACTTCTGTTTCTTAGGCAGGAGTTTATGATAAATTCCCCGACACTCTTATGCAGGTTCAATGGTGCATTATCCGTTGAACTCACAAATGATCATCCAAACATGCGGATCATCCATAGGAAAGTGGCTTTAATTTTGGGTCAGTGGGTTTCAGAGGTAATGTGCTTGTTGAGCTGTTTGTATATATCACTTATATAAGCTTGCTATTCCCTGCACTTCCTCTTCTTTTGTTGCCTGCTTTTGGCTATGAATGTGTATCCAATCAAAACTGGTATCAGAAGCAAAATGTTTGCAATAGTCACGTGCATTTTAATTCACCATTTATCATACAGACTATCTATTTAGGACTTTTCTAACATGAGCATTTCTGTCGAGGAATCTAATTCTTTTGTGTGTATTGAGGCCGCTGTCACAGTTGGAACCTTCTTGTAGTGACTTTGGGTTCTTTGATTAAATTGTACACGTAGTGTTATGGTATTTAGGCTAACCAACTCCGAAAAGATTAGGTAATCTTGAATTTTGTGGAATTTTCTCAGCTTTGTTTTGAAATTGTTGCTGTTAAGTCACCCAAGAATGAAAAAGAATATAGCTCAAATTACTGGATGAACTGATTTAGATGGCACTCTATTTAGTATGAATAGTTTCATGAGAACTTCTTCTGGTTTTAATTTGTATGCAGATTAGAGATGACACCAGACGACCAGTGTATTGTGCTTTAACAAAACTGCTTCAGGAGAAAGACTTATGTGTTAGAGTATGATGTATTTTATTTATAATTCTGGTTTAAATCGTTTTGACCTTTTTTGTTACTTTGAAACTTTGAAGTTTTTCTTCATCATTTTAGCTGGCAGCATCACAATCTCTGTATTTCCACATAGAAGATGCAAATTTCTCGGAGCAGGACTTTTCAGATCTTCTTCCAATTTGTTGGGACTCATGTTTCAAACTGATGGAAGAAGTTCAAGAGTTTGATTCAAAAGTAAGTTACAATCTCTTTCTCCTTTTCCTTTATCAAGTGATAGATGGACTTGTGTCATACTTGTTCAGAACTATTGGGATATCATGTACTGGCTTCTCCTTTTTTTCCGAAGAAACTATTCTGCTATCCTGAGGCATTTGCCTCAATCTGGTTTTTCTTTTTGATTTTCTTTCAAAATTAATTGTTCATGTCCCTAAGTAATATAAATTTACAACCATTCAATCTTAAGCTATTCCAATAAGGCCTTCTGATAAAGTACGGTACTGATCCCCTCTTTCCTTTAGTTCTTCTTTTAACATAAAAATATTACCAATTATCTGCCTTTGCATCATCTATCCTTTTATGCAGGGAGTATTTTTTTACATGAACAAATGCAAATAAATAACTTGAATTTGTGCAAAAACATTTTACAATTTTTGTTTTTCACACGCTCATCATAAAAGTGTTATGCTTAATCTTTACCCAGTTGATATAATTTCTGATTACTGCTTCCAATAGCTTTAGAGTAATGTAATCAAACATTGATTCTTATTTCTTGCTTTAATTCCTCAAGTCATATCTTAGCTATCATCTGGTTACTGTCCTAATAATGATTGAGCTGCTTCTAAATATGTCGTATTATACTTGCATTTCCAAAATAATTTTTCTACTTGGGTATTCGCAACCTCTCCAATCCTCACTTTTGATCATTAACATTTTCTTTGAAATATCATATTCAGGTTCAAGTATTAAACACAATTTCTTGGCTCATTGTACGCGTCAGTGAAATTATTCCTTATGCAGATAAGTTGGTGCAGTTTTTCCAGAAGGTATTTCATTGTCTCTTGACTCTAATTCTTTCCTATTGGACTGTTTGTTTTATTTACTTAATAGACAAGTTTGCTATATTTTCTCATTGGCCTGAAACAACTGCATGGAACTAAATGTTTGAAAAATCTAGTAACTGATGTGAATTGTTTCCCCTTTTCTGTAATATCAAAACTAAATAAAAAGCGGAGTCACTATAGACATGGTTAAATCTGTGATTCCAGGCAGTAGGGGTTAACCAATTATGTAGTTTAAGTGGTATCTCTATTTTCTGATTTTCTAGCATATTGTTACTTCATATTTACCAAGCATACTATCGTAGGCCTGGGAAGAATCCTCCGGTGAAAGCCTTCTGCAGATTCAGCTTCTCACAGCACTAAATAACTTTGTAATTGCACTTGGTTATCAGTCACCAACCGGTTACAACATGTTGCTACCCATCTTACAAAGTGTGATCACTATAAATAGCCCTGATGAACTTTTGGAAGATGGAATGCAGGTATCTGGTTAAGTGTAAGCGGTTGTGTTGAATCACAGGAATAATTTAGACAGTCAGAAGTCATTGTTTTTCCTGTATTATTACCATGCAGTTATGGGAAACTATTCTTTCTAATGCCACCTCAATGACGCCTCAACTATTGAGTTATTTTCCCTGTCTTCTGGAAATTCTGGAGCAAAGTTTTGATCACTTAAAGGTAAGGAGAGTTTTTTGACTTGCATCTTCTTACTTTGCGAAAATTGTGTTTTGAAGTTTAACTCTATATATAGGTGGCTGCCAGGATCACTGAAAGCTACATATTTCTTGGTGGATTAGAATTTCTCAATATGCACGCGCCAACTCTGGCGAAAGTCCTCGATTTGATCGTTGGTAATGTCAGCGACAAAGGATTGCTTTCAGTTCTTCCACTTGTGGATGTTTTAGTTCAGGTAGATGACTCTGGGCTTAATGCTTGTCAGAGACATGGAATATACTGGGAACTCGTTTTTACAAACATGTTTAAATAGCAACTTTTGTAGCTACTTATTTGTGCTGATCTTGTTCTTGGGAAGAGAAGAAATAAAACTTATTGGAGTCCTGTATTTCGATACATTTGGCTCTCATGCTCAATTACTTGGGGTGAATTCTATGAATGTAATGAGCATATCCTCTCTTTATTCATAGTCCGAAATAATGTGGAAAAAAAACGAGTCTACTGCAAAACCAAAATACTTCAAGGACTTGTCTGACAAAATAAAAAATATGCAACTGGGAGAAAAATTGAGTTACAGACAAAATTCTAAAAGGTCAAATCTTTGATAATTCCATCATCTAAGAGTTAGGTCTTGCTGTTAACAACTGCATTGCCTCTTGGTTTTTTGTTACCTTTTTCTGTTTTGATAAATACGTTTTTTGTTACCTTAGCATACATGGTAATATATACTGATGTTGCTTTCTATCAAGTCAATTACTTGCTTCACTTTTGGATAAGTTGCATCTGAGTTGGCCTTCTATTTTATGTTGAGTAAATAACATTCAACTACTTTTGTAATATGCAGTGTTTCCCTGCAGAAGTGCTCCAGTTAATTAGCTCCACCATACAGGTAATTGATTCGTTCTCACCTTTGATTTTGTATCCTCAGCAACTTTTGTAGGAGTAGTAAATATTTTATCGTACCTACTTTCTTGTGGTAGTTTTATTGAATTTAAATGCTGCCATGTGTTGCTAGAAATTAATTGTCATATGCTTGAGCGGAGGGGATGATCATGATCCTTCCAAAACATCCGTAAAAACATCTTCAGCAGCCATAATTGCACGGATTTTGGTCATGAACACTAATTACCTAGCACAATTGACATCAGAGCCATCACTGTTAGGACAGCTCCAGAAAGTTGGATTCCCAAATGAATTTAACATACTGCTTTGCCTGGTTGATGTATGGCTTGACAAGGTGAGAGTATCATCAAGTATTAAAATACTTCAATTTTTTCCTTCCGTTAGAAATTTTGTTCATTTCAGAGGTTATAATTGTTTCTTTGATTTTTAATAGGCTATCAACATGTGCATTTGCTCAATCACACGGACTTTAAAAAATAAAAAGTTAACCATTAACTCACTTTTAGATGTCGTGACCTTCTCCATGCAATTACATGCTTTTTTAACAACTCAAATTTTGGCATAAAGGATATTTGTCATTGTGTGAACAGGGTTTTTATAAAAGGTGGATTATTTGAGGAAATTGTTTTGTGGAAAGTTTCTTTGATATTATCTTAACTGAAAACACATACTTTTACTCAAGGCTCTGGATGCATGACACATACTTATACACAGTTCATGGTTATTGAACACTTGTCCTTTATCTTGGGTTGCAGATGGACAATGTGATTTCCACACAAAGAAAGACATTTGGATTAGCGCTTTCTATAATCTTAACCTTGAGACTGCCTCAAGTACTTGATAAACTTGATCAGATACTATGGTATTCTCTGTTTGATCTTGATTTATATTTTGCAATTTCACACTGTTTTTCTTCACATAATGCTGATGGGTTTCTGTTCATGATAGTGTATGCACAAGCGTTATATTGGGTGGAAACGAGGACTTGACTGAAGAAGAATCTAGGTTCATTCTTATATCATGGTCATTATCTAAAATATGAATTGATAAAATTCAACATCTAATAGTGACATTTTCTTTTTCGGCATTCAAATCGTGACATAACAGTAGCGACGTTATGCTGTCTAGCAAGTTGCAGGTCCCTAGTAAAGAGTTCAGGAGGAGACAGGTATTCATAAGTTTATGAAGCTGCACCAAGTTGTATGAAATCTTTTGTTACTGAATCATTTTTTCTATTCCCAGATAAAGGTATCCGACCCAATAAACCAGATTTCACTGGAGAATTCGTTGAGGGACAATCTTCAGACTTGCTCTGCTCTTCATGGAGAATTGTTTAATGCTGCTATTTCTAGAATGCATCCTGCCACATTTGCACAACTGAAACAGGCACTGAACATGCCATAGACTAGTTGCAGCTTTCCAAGCTTGCACCTTGAAGCATTTTCTTCTTTTGAGGGTCCTTTTGATTTTCATGTGAGCCCGTGTGAAGGGAAAGGAATGTGGGTAAGCTGCTTCTTTTACTGATTTTCTTGTGCATATGACTCCATGTTCTCATAAATAAATATCATCTGTGAAGAGGTTCTACGCCCGTAGAGAGAGACATAATTTTGGTCAGTCTTTAAATTTTGAGCAGAATGCAATCATATGCATTTCTTGTTGTCATCTAAGAGGTTCGTAGAGAGAGACTTTATATGCATGTGCCTGGCGATATGTATCAATAATATGTTTGATTTGAATTTGTCTTCTTTTACAGGTGAGAGTGAATCTTTGGGGTTTTGTTTCATATTCATGTCGAGTCTCATTTCCAATTATTGGAATCTACAGAATGGTGGTGGTATTTTTGTCAAGCTTTTCCAGCCACACTGTGAATAGCGTGATCCCTTGATGTCATAGTTTTTTAGGCACAAGGGTGAGATTTTGGGGCATTCAGATTTGCCTGATGCACAGTGAAACTTACTGCATAGGAAAGAATGGGAGTTGGTGTATATTGTTACTTGAAAGATGAAGCCACCCTTTGAGGAGTTGATATTGAAATCTTCAGGGTTGGCTCGACATACGAGGGGACCCTAGGCGAAATTTTAACTTGGACCCTGTTCTACAAAAAAAAAATCATTATAAAAAATTATTTCATTACTTTTAAAATTGTAAAATCATTTTATAAGTATATACATGGTTTATCCCTATCTTATTTGTTATAGATAGATAATTGACAAATCGACTTAATTATTTTTGAAAATTCAATCGTAATATGTTTTTAAATTATAACAGTTAATTCTAAAACCTTTCTTTAAAAAACAATTACTACAAGTACTGTGAATAAAATTATATAACCAATGTAGGTTAATAAAGTCAATTTACTTGTCAAAACTATAAATAGATATAACATAAAAGTAGTATCATTATGCTCTCGCAGCTATGTATGAGTTCTTCAATCTTAGGGGTGTGTCCGTAAAATTGAATCGAGTCATACCAATTTTTGGTATATAGATTGATAAGGTAATTTCGAAAATTGTACTGTATGCTGACCAATTCATAGCTTGACCAAAAAAATATAAAGTATAGTTTTGAGTTTTTTTGTATATTATTTTTTAAAATTTGTAGTTTGACCTAAACTCATTGAATCATGTTATATATCAAAACTAATTTAAGGTGACCCGTGACACCAAGTACTAGCACCTCCATGTCCAGTTAATTCTCCTTGTATGCTTCTATACAATGTTTTCAGAACCGGACCGGACAGTGAACCGGTGAGCCGACTGGCCACTGGTTTTACTGGTCGAACCGGTCGGACCGCTGGTCGGACCGGATGACGTCATAATAATTTAATAAATATATTTAATTTTAAAGTATATGCAATATGCATAAAATTTAAACATTATCCTACAATTGATTAAAAATATAAAAAATCTTATAATATATTTAAATTAAATCATATAATATTTATCTAACTTATATCATAACGGTAATATAATACTAATTTGTAAGCTCATATAAATATAATATGATTATATTTTTTTATAAAAATTTAAAAGTGTAAGTTAAAAATACAACAAACTAAGAAATTCATAAATTTTAAAATATGGTTATGTATAAAAGTCTAATATTCAAAATCAAACTTGCATAATATATCGATTTGACTCTTTATCCTAAAAATAATATTGGAAAGAAATATTTAATAGAACAAATTATAATAAAATATTATTATTTGAGTATTAATTTTCATTGATAACGTGTAAAATGTTAATTTGAGTTAATTATCTAATTTATAAATAAATTTGGCTACAAGTTTCTATAATTTATAAATTTTTGTACTAAAAGTTCAATAAAAATGATGTAGCTTAAATGGTAAGGAAGTTATTTTTCATGTAAGAGGTTAGGTGTTCAAATCCCACCTTGTACAAAAAATTTTAGTTTATTTTTAACATTAAAAAAATCAAAAAAAAAAAAAAAAAAAAAAAGAGGAAATTCAAAATCGGGTTGAACCGGTCCATACCGGTTCACCGGTTCACCGGTTTTGGACCGGTTCAACCCGGTTAAAACTGGTTTTTGAGTCAGGCGGTTTTAGGGGGTAAACCGGACCGGACCAACCTCCGGTTCACGGTCGAGCCGGTCGGACCGGCCGGTCCGGCCGGTCCGGTCCGGTTTTAATAACATTGCTTCTATATCCTAAAATCGGTATTGTGGGTTTAATTCTCCTTGTATGCCTCCAGATCCTAAAATATGTATTATGGGTTCATTTCGTAAATTGTCCGATAATACTGAAATCGAAAAGGAATAAGGTTTAGTTATTTGCTTTGATATCGGTACGATTTGGTTGATTCATCGAACTATTTGCACATTCATACTCTTCATGACTGTAAACTAGATATTTATGTTTAGACTAAAACTAAAATAAAATTAATCAATATTTGATTATAGTAGAGCTAATGTCAATTTGCTCCTTGTGAAATGAATAATTAAATTTATCCCTTTTGATTTTGAAAGAACACTTTACCTCCCTATAAAAATGTCAGGGAGGGGGTACGAAACTTTTATAAGATTGCATAAAGTAAAATACTATTTTTTATCACAGAAAATAAATTGAACATTGTGAATTGAAATGGGTAAATTGTTATTAAATCGATTATAGTATGTCTGAGACTCTGAGCTATGCTCGTTGAACAATTTGATTCGAGGTTCAATAAACTTAAATTAAGTTCATACATGATTTTAAGCACAATAAAACAAACCAAAAAGGTTATATGATGAGAGAATAATTTGATGGACAAATATTATATTTTAAGAAATTAAATATTATTAAAACGTCTCTAAAAATAAGTAATAATGAGTTATTTGGAACAAAAGGAGTATTTACCAATATTCCGACTCATTTACATCCCTACATTTAACTAGAATGAACACCCAGAAAAGTTTCATTACTTGAACCTATATTTTTTGTGCCTAATTCGCAGTTTAAAGTCCAACTTCCTAACCATAGTAAATGTGTGAAATAGTAATCTAGACTATAAATATAAATCACCAAGTGCCATTTTTTTTTTGGTCAAACAGAAAGATGAAGGAGCCTAGGAGAGTCTTATTTAGGATGAAAATGAAATCTGCGCGAGTTGGTGCTTCAACAAGGAGGGTCTTGGTCCCAATCTCCAACTGGTGGCCCATCTTAGCCATGAAATCTGCCACTGAATTGGCTGTGCGTCGAATGTGCCTAAATATGATGTTCCACCCTAATCAAAGCCCGACAGTCCTCCAAGATATGAGCCAAAGGATGATCCTCATTACCCCTCTTCGAAACCAAGGTAAAAATAGCTTCCGAGTCCACTTCGACTAGCACTTCTTGAAATCTCCAACCCAACACGAGACCCTCCCGTAGAGCAAGCAGCTCAGCCACAGTGATAGAGCACTGACCAATATTCCAGCAAAAACCCAAAATCCATTTGCCATTAGCATCCTAAATAACACCACCAGCCGTAGCCGAACTATTGTGCGCATAAAAGCTCCCATTCGTATTCAATTTAACCCACTCATGAGGCGGCCTCATCCAGAGTTGTAAAGTTACAAGATTGGGCTTTTGCAAAGCTTTGAAATTGTCTTTAAGATCCATGGCCAAAAGGCAAAAATCACCTAGTGCTCCATTATAGGAGGAAAACAGTAGCTTTTAACCCAATATGACATCACTTAACATTGCCAGTATATTTATTTTAGAGAAACTTAACAAGCTTTATGAGTAAAAATATCTTTTTAAATTATTCTAAATATCTTTTCCTATCTAAAATGACAAAAATGGATACAGAATAGGTCAACAAAGCTGGGTACATTAAGACATTTTAAGTATAAAAGTTAGGATTGACATTTCACGACTCAAAGCAAATTACAATGGAGAGGCCAAAATTTCATAAGAGAAAATACAAATAAAACTAAAATTTTCTCATTCTTTGGGAGCTTCGTCATTAGTAGCAGTCGTGTCCATAGGCTCAGCATCGGCTGTATCCTCAGCTTTGTCCCCTTTCTTACCTGCAACCATACAATTTAAATATACGTTACCAACACGATTTAACAGAGCACACAAATCAAAATTTAAAATATTTGAACCACCAAACTAACCTTTCTTCTTCTTCCCACCACCTTTCTTCTTTGTTTTCGTGGCCAGTGCTAACCAAGCCTTGATCTCAGGGTCATCTACTGTCTTTGTGGGTTGCAGCTCCTGTAGAGGATGAGATGTGATCCTATCCGACCCGTTCGGCATCAGCAAAACCGTGAACTTAATGTGGGCAACCAGATCACCTGCAATAAAATCATTTAGCTTTTACGATATGTGTATAATATAGTACTATATGTACAGACAGAAAGGACACTGTGGTACTGATTAGCTCATACCAGGCTTCTCGTGAAGTACAGGATATGGCTGTAAAAGATCGTGATTGACACACTCTACTAAGCCCAAACGAGCACGTTTCTCTTCCAAAGCCCTAGCAGAAAATGGCATGATTGGGAACTTTTGACTTATTTCACTGAAGATGAACCGAGATGCTTTCATCTTTAGGTGATAATTCTTGTCCACGGCTCTTTTGTAAATAGTTGTTTGTTTCTCATCCAACAATTTTGGCTGCGAGTTTTCAAATAAGGTGACTAAAGTTGGAGGAAACAAATTAATTAAATAAAGTTGGTCAGTAGAATAATTACCTTGCCCTCACCAGTACTTGTGACAATGTCAACAGAATACACCTCATTTTCCTCAAATTCAGCTTCGTCAACTCTTGTATCAGGGCCCGAGGCACTTAATACAACCTTGTTCCCATCAATCACAAATTGTTTCATTTGATGACTTAGAACTCCTTCAACAATCTTGCAATCGTAAGCAGCAGCCACTTTCTGAATTGCTTCAGTGACATCTTTGTTCTACATTCAACATAAAAAGAAAGTTGATTATAAAAAGTACAAGGCATGGCAATAAGAAAACTTTCAACCTATTTGTTAGCTTTGATCATTGCCTAATCTTAAATTATTCAGCTAATAACATAGTCCAATGAAGGGAACATTTAACTGATAGTTATTTAAGCTTAACCAGATGGTGAGACTGACAGCATGTAAATCAGTGCCGAGTACAGGATATGCAGCCTATATCAATATTGGCAAACAGGGAAAAGAGGAGACCAATAACAAAATTGATCACCTCGGCAAAGTTGCCATTACAATTTCACTGAAAAAACAAAGGATACATATAAAAGTTGTGAAAGAGAATAAATTAAATAAGTTGGATTTGATAATTAATTGAAAAGACCAAGAACCCTAAACACAGATAAACATACATAGGCAAAGTAAAACAGCCATGCAGTAAGAGAACTATCAAGTGCGATTGATACATGTAAAGAATAATATGAAAAAAGATTGAGGTGACATCCAATATTGTTTCTTTTGTTTAATATGTATCCACAACCAATTAAGTAGTCCACATTAATATAGACAGGCAAACGTAGAGTATGTAAATTACTAATGAAAATGACAAAACAGAAACATGATATCTCTATCAGTGTAACTATGACTATAAAGAACTTCATGGGATACAAGATCCATAGCTCACAAATATCATCATCATATAGAGATCATGTTTAACCTTCAACCAAATACTGTTTTCAATTTTAAGTAATATGAGCCACTGTGTGAAAACAAAAGTTGGTGAATTATTTACATGGAGATTTGTTTTAAACCGAGTTTAAAAAGTTAAAATACACCAGAAAATTTGGTTGCTATATCAAAAACTCTAGGTTTTTTTATAATGTCGGCTCATCATAGAAGGTTGGTATGCACCATCCAGAATATTAAGCTGGCCATTTGCATTATAGGCAACAGGGAAAAGAGGAGATTAACAAGGACACAATCGCCTCGGCAAAGTTGCCTCTTATTCCATCAATTCATATATTAATTATCACTAATTTCTTTGCAAGTGTCAGATGAACTGCTGATACAGAGCTTAAGACAATTACCACTTTAATAAACACTCATTTGAATTCATAGACACAATTTAATAAGCATACTTAAAGTAATGATAAATGATGTCCCCTATCAGAGTAACTATGACTATAGATAGCATCATCTGGATTCCCATAGCTCATAAAAAAATCTTCATCATTTAGGGGAGCCATGAATGATATGCTGATAATAAGGTACAAGTGCAAAAGACCCTCTCGCAGTTACATAACAACAGTTACAAAAAAGAGAAGTTCATTTTGAAAAGTTAAATAGTGGACTGAGACTACCATTTAACAACTCCAACATAGTGAAACAAAAAGCGGTGAAGAAAGAGATCAGCATTTGTGGCCATATGACTACCACTGAAGGGTTTCTATTTTTCATCAGTTCAAGCATTTACACATAGCTAGCTAGGTAAACAGAAGAAAACAGATATACAGGGAACTAAAATTACAAAAAATTAATGAAGTTATCCATGCTAAAAATGGAGTAGACAAATAATACTAAGAAGATATATACAAGAGGGGGGGGGGGGGGGAAAGCATTTTTCTCACAGTAATCTTATTGGATATCTTGAAGCTGAGACAACTTGTGAAAATTCAAATATACAGTACACTCTACACCAAGTCCCAACCATTTAGAAGCCAATACAAGGTTGCATTTTATAAATCAAAAGGAAGACTTTTAAGGGGGAAATACCTTCCTCCCAGGTCTCACAAGCCTTAGAGCAACCTCGGCGGCAGTATTTGCAGCAACAATTACATCAGCTGCCCTGCCAGAAACTGGTCCTTGCTGAAGTGCATGGGTATGGGCAACTACAGCAATAAAGCCATCAATGTGACACCCCATATCACTGCATAAAAGAAACCATCAGTTTATGTCTAAAACTCCAATATCAACCATCACATACAGAATATTGTATAACGCATACTCATTTATATATAGAAAAGCTGGAAGAAACATACATTTTTATAACATCCCCATCTTCTAAAACACTTTCATCGCTAGCCAACGGTGAAAAATGGCAGACAGTGTTGTTCACTGAAATGCAAGTTGGGAACGCAACACCCCTTTCTATCTTCTTCTTCACATTTTTGTACATGTTCCCGGTCTGCCTATTAAAACAAAGGCAATTTTTTAGCAAAATACAACAGATAGTAGTATCATATTGTTATGTTATTTATCAATTTTTTTATATATTTATAAAATGTATGTAAATAAAATACAACACAAATGAGATTGCTCACTCTCGGATAAAGGCATCTCCTTTCTCACAAAGATCAACAATCTTAATTTTGGGCTTGCATTCTGACAATACTAACTGCAATGCCTCTGCATAATTTAACAAGATACCATAAAAATACAACCAAAAACTAACCTTACAAAACAAGATACAATCTTTCCTGAAAATTATATATGTATACACAGAAAATTAGGTCAAACTCACTGTTAGCAATTTCCGCAGCGGATTTGTATTTAGTGACAACTTCGGGGGAGGTGAGATCCAACTCCTTCTCCTCTCTTTCGTCGTCCGACATAGTTTCAACCTTCGAAAACATACAATTGACAGACTAATTAAACCGTTACAAGATGAAATAAACAATTAAAAAAAAAAAAGGATGGAACCTTGAACGGAATAGAAGAAATTTAATTAAAAAAACGTACCAATTGAATTCGGAGAAGATTTCGATGGTAAAGACTTAGGGTTTATGAAATGATAGAGGCAGTATTAGTTGAGGTCGGCAGTGAGGTGTGTGCAGTGTCCTTTATATATAATGTGGTTTTTGCGTTACAAAGCGAGAGTTTGGGGTGTAGGGTTTTGGGCTTTTATTTCCTTTTTTGCCTGCTTGAACAAAAACAATTAATTAGTGGGATTTCTAAATTCTTTACAGTAGTAAATAGTAATTAACTTAAAGTGCTAATACTCTTTACAGTAGTAAATAGTAATTAACTTAAAGTGCTAATACTTTTTATTCAATATCTCTCATATAATATGATTTTCATTCAAAATTTGGGTATTTCTATTACTTTGAAGTTTGAAAATATTGAAATGTTAATACGATAAATAATAAACTAAATGAGCCAGAAGTTTATACAGTTTGACTCTGTAATATTAATATAGCTCTAAACAACTTAACATGGATATGAAATATTATTTTATTTAATGGTTTGTAGTATGTACGTGTATTCTTTTGTTTTATTTTTATTGGCTGGGGAAAGTATAACTAGATAACTGTTTTTGGATTATTACTTACGGTTATTTCTTTAATTCATAATTCTTTTTTTTAAAAAATTCTTTCTATTGAATGAGTTCGTTTTAACAAGTTATGAAACACTCTAAAGTTGGTTGTGTTTTGGTTACAGTTTGGTTATTGATGAAGGGATATTTCGTCTAAGTATTTGATCCAAGTATATTGTGCCACGTAGTCGTTTGATATCCGTTCTACAGTAAGGAACTCTTGTCGGTCAGATCGAACAGAACTCCTCTTTAGGATTCCAATCCTGTGCTCAAAGGAATTGGTCGGGTTTTGCCGATGGCTGATCCGGCGTAAACCCTCCGGGGCTAAAGTCAGTATCGTAGATGATAAGAATAGCAGAAAGTATCTTGTAGGTTGTTTTTCTCCTCCTTTGAAGAGTAATAAATGCCATCTATTTATAGTTTTCCAAAGCGGATATTTCGGGTCGGTTCTTTTCGGGTCGGATCTCACTTGGTTCGACCCATTTGAGCTATTCAAGTCGAATCAGTGTCATTGAAGGGTTGATCCGGTAATTTCATGCATAAACGTACATCGAGCGAGGATCAGTTTTGTTAAATATCGAAGAGACCAGTTTTACCAAGACCAGATCTGGTATATATCGAATAGACCAGTTTTATCATGACCAGATCTGGTCCATGTCGAAGAGACCAGTTTTATCATGACCAGATCTGGTCCATGTCGAAGAGACCAGTTTTACTGTGACCAGATTTGGTCCGAGTTGTTTTTAAGATAGAGTTTTAATCCTAATCCTGATTTTATCATCTGATGTGTAATATGCCAAGTCACTGTTATTAATATTTGGTATATCAATAGTCCCCCAAGTTCAAGTATTCGATATATTAAAAAATCGAAGTCTTGAATTTGTGAAATCTAAAAGTTTTGAATTATGTGATAACGAGAAAATTGTTATTCCTATCAGAAAATTGTTATACCTATATATATATATATAGGGGTATTGTCCCCCAAGTTCAAGTGTTCGATATATAAAATCGAAGACTTGAATTAGTGAAATCTAAATAATGAAAATAAATGATACAGTGGATATCCTCTGTGTGTAGTGATAATATGTGGAATAGTTTAAAACAAATCTGGTCGAAAACACCTGATTAGGCAATTAAAATATCAGATTTGTGTGTGTATTCCACAATCTACTTATGTAAATACCAGATAAATTCGATAAATTTATGACGGTGTATTTCTGTATCTGAGATCTTCGATATATATTCGATATATATGTATATATTTCGATATATTTTTGACAAATATTCGATATATATATATATGTTCGACATATATATATTTCGATATATTTTTGTCAAATATTCGATATATATATGTTCGACATATATATATTTCCTCTTGTGGGTCAAAAAGGTAATTTCAATATTTTGAAGGTAAAAACTTTTTGGATCGAAAAAAGGTGAAGGGTTCGATATATATATATGTTCGACGTATATATATATATTTCCTCTTGTGGGTCAAAAAGGTAATTTCAATATTTTGAAGGTAAAAAATTTTGGATCGAAAAAAAGAAGGGCTCGGAAGTCGAACCATTCCATAAGTCGAAGGGTTAATTGTGCAATTTACCTTTTTCAACTCTATATATAAGGGGTCTTCTACTACAGTTCACTACTTTCCCTTTCAATCAAAAATTACTACTCTGGAGCAGACTTGGTCGAAGGGGCGTGAGCTGTAGGTCGAAGGAGTTGGTTTTTTTAGTAGTCGAATCTTCCTTATATCCGGGTAATTTTCTGTCTTCTTCATACTTTCATTAAATATGTCCTTAAATTCCTCTAGTAGTGCGTCTAGTACTGAACTCGATTCAGATGATTCTCCCGTAGTTTCTTCTTCTTCTGATTTTATTGATATAACCGGTGATGATGAAATAGATAGCATTAGAGTTCAATCTGTATTATTTGGTAATGTCGATCGAATTGATGAAAATTTAGAGGGAGCTGATATCGAATTAGGGCAATTAGAGGGCGGTGATGTCGAATTAGGGACATTCGAGGGGGGTGATATCGAATTAGGGACATTCGATGGGGGTGATGTCGAATTAGGGACATTCGAGGGGGGAGATGTCGAGGGTGATATCGAAGAAGTTGGTCCATCTGATCGTTTTAAAACAGTAGATCGATATGATCAAATCATGCCTGGCTTTTTCAGAGTTTCGGTTCCTTCTTTAGCACAGACTTATTCTTTTCCCAGTGGTTGGTCAGTTATCGAACCAGGAGAGAGTGATCGAATGAATGCCCCACCAGAAAATTGTAGAGCGATCAATATTCATCATCTCGAACTTGGGCTACGTTTCCCCATCCCTGTCGAAGTAGCAGAAATTCTAAACCAGTTATCCTTATCTCCTATACAAATTGTTCCTAATGGAATGGCTTATATTATTGCTTTTTGTCTGATAATGAAAACTCTAGGTCAATCCCCTTCTTTTGCAAATTTTAATAATTTGTTTGTTGTTACTGAGTCCCCGAAGTCGAATATTGGGTTCTATTACATTAAATCGAGGAATAAGAAAAGTTTTTTAACGCAAATTCAATCCGGCTATGGCAAGGAGTGGAAACATCGATTTGTCTATGTGGCTCCCCCTCAAGGTTATGTGTGGAATGTTCGAAGGGAGTGGCGTACCGGTCCTATTAGGATCGATAGTGTAGCAAATCCGTCATGGGGTTCTGGGTTTTTGAATCAGTTAAGAGAAACTAAGTTTAATCCTAAGAAATTACTTCGAGAACCTGTTCTTCGATTAGGGGGGATGTCGATGTCAAAGGCTCGAAGAAGCGATCCAACTTTAGGTGTGAAGATCTATTATTTTGATTTATTTAAACAGGTTTTCTTGGTTTCTTTTTATCTAAGTCGACTTGTTGACAATTTTTGCAGAACAAGCAGTTTTTTCTACTATGTCTCAAAGAGCAAAAAGGATGATCGAATTAGCCCGTGGAACAGGGTCGAATCCTGCACCTCGTCCCAATCAGGGTCAGAATCCGAATGCTCAATCGAACAATCCAAACCGAGCACAAAATGTCTCATCGAACCAACCCAGCAATCCCGTTCGAAGTATAACAGATGGTTCGACACACCAGGCAGGTCGAAACACTCAAGCTACTGGGTTTCAAAGGAATACTCGTTCGAGAGATATACCTTCTTCGACTCCTGAAACTGGTCGAGGGAGTAAAAGGCCAAGAGAGGAAAATGAGGTTGTGGCTCGACGTCCTGGAAAAGAGCCTGTCGATGTCTCGTCTGATGAGGATATTGAGAGCATAATGAATTCTGAGCTACCTCGTGCTGGAGGAATTTCTTTGGATTCCACTGTTTTAGAACGGGAAGACGAAGCAAAGGTTTGGAAAGTATTCCAATCCGTGATCTTTAAGAAGGACCAGGTCAAGATGAGCAAGAAAAAGATTAAGCAAAATTTGAAGAAGGGATTCCGCGACCTTATTTCTGTAAGTTTCTGGTCAAACTAATGCATTCGATGTATATTTATATGAGTTTGATATGTTTGGTTAATCGATGTTCTTGTTGATTTTTCAGGCATGCAATGTAATGTATCAAGGGTATGTCCTTGCTGAGCGTGCCTTTAAGGATCTTGACAAAATTAAGAAGAAAATGAAGGAGCAACATAACTTGATGAAAGCCCTTACGGAGAGCTCTAAAGACGCAGAAAAGAAGCAGAAGGATGCTGAAACTGAGCTTCAAAGGAAAGATGATCAGCTGATCGATGCTATAGAGAAACTCACTGCCCGGAATGCTGATGTCGAAGTGCTACAGAAAAAAGTTGAGGATCAAAACACTGAAAATGAACAGTTGAAGGTTGAGTTGAATCGAAGCTATGAAAGAGGTCGAACTGAGGGCATGTCAATGTCGATCGTGCCGACTCTTGAACAGAAGTTAGAAATTGCTCGAGAGTTTTCCCGTTCTCCTACTTGTGAAGCTTTATCTGATATGAAAGCTGGTGTCGAATTGCTTGGTGTGTTCGAGAAATGCTGGAAACAATGCAGAAAACTTGGTTTCTTGAATGAGCGTTTTGATGAAGGAGCCCTAGACCCTATAAAAAATGATGATTGCGAATCTTTTCCAATTACTGAGGATGTCGAAGAGGGTCCTCCTCTTGAAGAGGATGTCTTTTATCCTATCTATCTCGAAGCAATGGACTCTGGACCATCACAAGGAACAGATAATAATTCTAATGTCGATATGGAGCAGCCTTTAGTCGAACATTTAATGGATGATCATAGTCGAACTGTGCAGCATGAGGTCCTTACTGGTGAGCAGATAGATAATATTATTGACCAGAATGAAAATGCTCAGAATATGGGGACTTTTGATCATATTGACGTAGAGAATCTGGTCGGAGATGCTTCTCATACCGCCGAATGATATTGCGCTTTTTTGAGGGGGTGGCTAGATGTTCTGAATTAGTGCCTCGAACGGACGGCCCCCTGTGTCGATTGTGCCCGGCCTCTCGATGCCATAGTTATGATAGGAAGTATTTTTGTAATATGCACTTTTTGGGTGTTGTCTCAAAACATTCGCATTTGTTTGCTGAATGAGCAATTGCGTTTGTTTATGACTTTTATGCTTTGTTTTATCTACGAACAATTTCGACTTTCTATTCTTAGTGTTTCGATATCGAATTTGTCTTAAATTAGAGTATGTTATGATAAGTTCAACTTCACTTAAATTCTCTCTAAATTACCATTGAATTTATACTGAAATGGATCTCTTCGAACTTTAGTCAATTAATTCGATCAGTTGAGTATATCAAATTGTGGATTTGATCTTGGAAAGATTATGGTGTATAACGTAATATTACATGGGATGTTGATTTTTATATCGAAGCATCTGATCGAAATAAGACATATTTTATAAAATTGATTTTGCATCTATTTGATCAAGGATTTTCATTTTTGTTTGATCAGTATCAATTTGGTCGAAATAAGATGAGAATCAATTTGATCATATTTATAAATAAGTTTTTGGTCGAATAAATCAGTACAAAGATTGAATAGGATGATTAATAATGTGATCATATTTATAAATAAGGTTTTGATCGAACAAGGTTTTGGTCGAATAAGGTTTTGGTCGAAATAGTATGAGAAACAATTTGATCAAATCTACAAGTAAATTTTTGGTCGAATTAAATGAGAAGCAATTTGATCAAGTGTTTTCTGTTTTGAAGTCTACTAATTTATTCTTTATAGCGTAAGGACTTGAAGCTCTACCTGCCTTCGAAATTGAATGATGCTTTTAAAAGCAATCAATTGTTATTTATTCGATGTGATTGATGCTTTGAAAGCATCAACCGTTTCACTTCACTTTTATAGTGTAAGGATTCGATGTTATTGATGCTTTGAAAGCTATCAATTGTTTCACTTATCACTTTTATAGTGTAAGGATTCGATGCTTTAAAAGCTGTCGAAAATGATTGATGCTTTGAAAGCAATCAATTGTATCACTTATCACTTTTACAGTGTAAGGATTCGATGCTTTAAAAGCTGTCGAAAATGTTTGATGCTTTGAAAGCAATCAATTGTATCACTTATCACTTTTACAGTGCAAGGATTTGATGTGATTGACGCTTTGAAAGCTATCAGTTGTATCATAAGAGCAGACTCTGTAAATTTGCATAAAAGATAATTCAGTTTCATTGATTGATCTTCGTCGTAGTACAAACTAACAAAATATTGATCAATGTAATGATCATAGGTACAAAATACAAAAAGTGATCATTCATATCCATCTTCGAAAAATTCTACGTATAGAATTTTCTCAAGTTTCTTCCATTCCATGTTCTTGGTACGGGCTTTCCGTCCAGATATTCCAATTTATATGCTCCTTTTCTTCCAACTTCTACGACCTTATAAGGGCCTTCCCATTTTGGGTCGAGTTTTCCCGTGTCTTTGGAAGCTTCGATTTTCTTCAATACTAGATCACCGACTTGAAATGTCTTTAATCGTACATTCTTGTTGTAAGCTTTAGCCATTGTGGTTTTATATGCTTGTATTTTTGTTAAAGCCTTTTCTCTTCTAGCTTCAGCTTTGTCTACTTCATACTTTCTTCGTTCCTCATTGTCTTTTTCTCCATATAATTCGACTCTTGTTGTGGGTACTTGTATTTCAGTAGGAACCACAGCATCAGAACCATAGACTAAACTGAACGGAGTTTCTCCCGTAGCTGTCCTCTCTTTCGTTCGATTAGCCCATATCACCCATGGTAATTCATCAAGCCATGCTCCACTTGCTCTTTCAAGTCTCTTCTTCAAGAGTTGAACAATATCTTTATTCGTGACTTCCGTCTGTCCGTTTGTTTGTGGACACCCTACCGAAGTAAATCTCTGCTGTATTCCATGCTTTGAACACCAGGCATTAACTCTAGCTCCCACAAACTGTCCTCCATTGTCAGATATAATAGTTCTTGGCAAACCAAATCGACATACAATATTCTTCCAATAAAAATTGATGATCTGGGTTTGAGAGATGGTAGCAAGAGCTTCAACTTCGATCCATTTACTGAAATATTCGACGCCCACGAGCAGATACTGGATTTGTCCTTTAGCCATAGGAAGTGGCCCGACTAAGTCGACTCCCCATTGATCGAACGGCCATGCAATTGATACTGGTTCCATATTCTGAGCAGGTTGATGTGGGATATTAGCATGAAATTGACATTTCGCACATTTTTGTGCATATTCATTTGCTTCGCGAGTCAACTCTGGCCAGTAATAGCCTTGCCTCGATACTCTTAAGGCTAATGATCGACCACCTGAGTGACTTCCGCATGAACCTTCATGTACTTCTTTCAAAACTATTTTTGCCTGTGCAGGGGCCAGGCACTTCACTAAAGGACCAGAAATAGATCTTCTGTATAGATCTCCATTTAGAAGTACATATCGAGGTGCTCGATATTTCAAACGTCTGGCCGCATTTATATCCTTAGGTAAAGTTCCGTCCATCAGATACTTGATAAATTCGGTCTTCCAGTTTTGCTCTGCTTCTTCAATGTTTACTATTTTTGGCGTGATTTCCTCAGTTTTGACCTCGATTGAGGATTTAGTAGACCATACCAAGGTGACTTTTCTTTGCTTAATGCTTTCGATTAGATTTCCAAATTTTGAAAGAGCATCTGCTCGCGTATTTTCCTCTCTTGGAATGTATTCTATTTGAAAGCTTTCGAATCTTGCAGCTAATTCATGCGCCAATGCTAGATATTTGATCATAGATTTTTCTTTGGCTTCGAACAGTCCCTTGAACTGTTTTTCTACCAGCTGCGAGTCAGTATAAACTACCAAACGTTTTATGCCGGTCTCACATGCCATTTTCAGACCAGATACCAGAGCCTCGTACTCTGCTTCGTTATTGGTAATGAGGAAGTCTAATTTTAAAGCAAATTCCAACTCAATATCATCTGGTCCTTGGAAATAAATTCCAGCTCCTCCCCCTGCTGCTGTTGAAGATCCATCAATATGCAGCATCCAAGTTGCCGTTGGATTCACCTGTTCTGTCGATGAGTTCTCCAACACGAAATCTGCCAATACTTGAGCCTTCACAGCTGTTTTTGGTTGGAATTCAATATCATACTCTCCTAATTCGACTGCCCACTTTATTAGCCTTCCGGATGCATTAGGTTTGGAGAGGACTTGTCTCAATGGTTGGCTTGTTAGGACAATTATGTGGGATTGAAAATAAGGCTTGAGTTTTCGTGCTGTCGTCATAAGGGCGAGTGCAAATTTCTCTATCTCCATATAATTCTTTTCCGGCCCTTGTAGCACTCTGCTAACATAGTATATTGGTTGGTGCTCCTTTCCCTCTGATCTTACTAATACTGAACTGATAGCTTGATCTGATACGGCCACATAGAGATACAGTACTTCGTTTGCGATAGGTTTTGCTAGCAGAGGTGACGAGGTTAAATATCTCTTTAGCTGGTCGAATGCAAGGTTACATTCCTCGGTCCAAATAAACTTCTTCACATTTTTCAGTATTTTGAAGAAAGGCAGGCTTTTATCAGCTGATCGTGATATAAATCGATTTAAAGCTGTTATTCTTCCAACAAGTATTTGCACTTCTTTGACAGTTTTTGGTGGTTTCATGTCCATGACTGCTTGAATTTTTTCTGGATTAGCCTCAATTCCTCGTTCATTTACCAAATAGCCTAAGAATTTTCCTGCTCGGACTCCAAAAGTACACTTTGATGGGTTTAATTTCATCCCATACTTTCTCATTATGTCGAATGCCTGTTTTATATGTGCCAAATGATCAGATTCTTGTAAGCTTTTGACCAGCATATCGTCGACATAAACTTCCATAGATTTTCCTATTAGTGGTTCGAACATTTTATTGACTAATCTTTGATATGTTGCACCTGCATTTTTTAGACCAAATGGCATCACCTTGAAGCAATACACGCCTTTCTCGGTGACGAAAGCAGTTTTTTCTTGATCTTCTAATGCCATAAAAATTTGGTAGAAGCCTTGAAAAGCGTCCATCATGCTCAAAATTGCACAACCAGCAGTCGAATCAACTAAAGTATCGATTCTGGGTAGCGGGTAAGGATCCCGTGGACAAAGTTTGTTTAGATCTGTGAAGTCGTTGCACATTCTCCACTTTCCTTCCTTCTTCGGGACCAAAACCACATTGCACAGCCAGTCCGTAAATTGTATTTCGACTACATACCCCGCCTTCAAAAGTTTATCCACTTCTTCTTCGATGATCTTATTTCGTTCAGGACCGAAGTTTCGTTTCTTCTGTCTAGCAGGTCGAGCCGCATGATCTATGTTTAATCTGTGGACTATTATACTTGGATCGATGCCTTGTAAATCACTGGTCGACCAAGCAAATATGTCAACATTCTTTCGGAGGAACTGTATTAACAGGACTTCCAGCCCCTCACTCAATTGTGTTCCTATTCTGGTTGTTTTGCTTGATTCTCCAGGGATTAGTTCGATTTCTTTAAAACCTTCACCAGGTTCGACCCTCGGAGCTTCGAATTTTCGTTTCTTCGAAGTTGGTTCTTCGACAGGAGATTTACCAAAGATATCTGTCACTTTCTTCGATTTCTTGGTTAAGTGTAAGTCTTCAGCTTCCTCATTCGAGATCACCCGATGCTGTGCAACTTTCTTGTTATCGACTGAAACAGTGTAACAATCCCATGCTTCTTTGGAGTCTCCGATTACTTCTCCGACGCCTTGTCTGGTTGGGAACTTCATTTTCTGATGATAAGTGGACAGAACTGCTTGAAAAACGTTCAGAGCTGGTCTTCCCAGAATCACATTGTACGCACAAGGTGAATCTACCACCAAAAATTTGATCATCCTAGTTCTACAATTAACTTCATTGCCAAGAGTGGTAGATAAGGTTAAAGTTCCTAATGGCGTAACTTCTGCTCCACCGAAACCAGATAAAGGCGTGTTGATAGGTTGTAGCGAACTTACTCCCAACTCCATTTGGGTAAGCGCGTCGAGAAACAGAATGTTAGCTGAGCTGCCTGAATCGACTAGGATTCTTTTTACCGTGCAATTCCCGATTTCAGCTGTTATAACCATGGGCCAATCTGGGACGTCATGATCTTTATACAACAGATAGTCGATATGTAGATCAGAATCGTCGAAAGTAATTTTACTGTCCCCGTTCGAGATAGAATTGATAGAATATACTTTGTTCCTTTTGTCGAACTGCCCGGTCTGTAATGATCTCGAAACCTTTTTTCTCGAATTTTTGCTATCTCCCCCTGCTGGTCCACCAGATATCATATTTATCACAACTCGAGCAGGTTGCCCTTGATTATTTTGCTCCCGTACTTTCTTATCTGGTGACTTTGATCTTTGTCGATCATTCCTGTGGTTAGAGATTTTCAATGCATTGGATCCTGTACCATCTCTCTTCACATAATCCGTCAAGTGTCCTTCTGATATTAACCGTTCAATTTCATCTCTCAGCTGAAAACACTCATTAGTGTCATGTCCATTTTGCTTGTGGAATCGACAATACCTGTTCGACTGAGGTTGATTTTTCAATGGATAAGGTTTTCTTAGAATATTTCGATCCTGTATAGCCATTAGAATCTGAGATTGGTTACTACTTAGTGGAGTAAAGACATTTGACCTTCTGTTTGGTGATCTTGTCATTTGTTGATTTCTTTGACCAAACCTTCTATCTGTTGTTTTAAAATTTCTATCGGTTTGTCTGTCGAGACTGTGCTGCTGGCTATGAAGTTCGTTTGCTCGATTAAGGCCAAAGAAATTCCCTCTCATGATATTCATTTCTTCTTGCGTCATGTATTGACTTGCAGTATCCATCAATTTCTCATAAGTTTCCGGATTTTCCCTCACAATGGTATTGGCAAAATCTCTGTTTTTAGCATTCTGAAATAACACTGTTATGAGAAAGTCGATTCTTGGCATTTCAACTTTTAGAAGTTCCGTGTTAAATCTTTGCATAAAAGTTCTGAAACTTTCTCCATTATGTTGTACGATCGAGTACAGATGATTGGCTGGTGGTTTGATTGTTTTTCCACTTGCAAACTGATGGACGAATTTATCGTATAACTGGTCGATTGAGCTGATCGAACCTCCTTCCAGTCGACCAAACCATCTTTGTGCTACCTCAGATAAAGTCGTAGTAAACAATTTGGCTGCTAAATTGTCCGAAAGATCATGTAATTGCACAATGTGTGTGAATTGTATGATATGTTCTTCAGGATCTCCTTTCCCATCATATCTAGGCAATCCTGTTGGCATTCTTTGAGTTGATAATAATCTTTCATAGTATATTTCGTCACAGAACGGGGATCTTTTGTTTGTTCGAATGATTGGAGCTTCTTCTTCGACCCTTCTTTCTTGGTTTTCTAACTTTTTTGTTAAACACTTAACTTGGGATGCAAGTTTATTCACTTCGACGGAGAACTCCATCGGTCTTGCTTTATTTCGTTCGTTTGGTCGATTTTCTTGCTCCTTTGGCCTGCTGTTCACTTCTTCTGAGATTGCTTGTTCATTTCTTGCTCTCCCTGAGTGATGTTCGGGAGATTTAGGCCTTCGACCCTCGACATCCTGCAGCTTTGTTTTGCTCATCCATTCTTTATGCGCTGTGTTGATCAGTTCTTGCAGCTCTTCTCGAGTAAATTTGTAAACTTCTTCCGCCGGACGTGAAGGTCCAGCTCCTCGTTCCTCATCGTACATACTAACTCGATCATCTCCTAGATTGTCTCCTTGTTGTTCCCGTTCACGTGCTGCAGTTTCTGCCATTGCTGCCAATGCTGCTTTTGACCTTGTCGTCATTCCTACTCGAACACTGATTAGTGGTTCCCACAGACGGCGCCAACTGATGAAGGGATATTTCGTCTAAGTATTTGATCCAAGTATATTGTGCCACGTAGTCGTTTGATATCCGTTCTACAGTAAGGAACTCTTGTCGGTCAGATCGAACAGAACTCCTCTTTAGGATTCCAATCCTGTGCTCAAAGGAATTGGTCGGGTTTTGCCGATGGCTGATCCGGCGTAAACCCTCCGGGGCTAAAGTCAGTATCGTAGATGATAAGAATAGCAGAAAGTATCTTGTAGGTTGTTTTTCTCCTCCTTTGAAGAGTAATAAATGCCATCTATTTATAGTTTTCCAAAGCGGATATTTCGGGTCGGTTCTTTTCGGGTCGGATCTCACTTGGTTCGACCCATTTGAGCTATTCAAGTCGAATCAGTGTCATTGAAGGGTTGATCCGGTAATTTCATGCATAAACGTACATCGAGCGAGGATCAGTTTTGTTAAATATCGAAGAGACCAGTTTTACCAAGACCAGATCTGGTATATATCGAATAGACCAGTTTTATCATGACCAGATCTGGTCCATGTCGAAGAGACCAGTTTTATCATGACCAGATCTGGTCCATGTCGAAGAGACCAGTTTTACTGTGACCAGATTTGGTCCGAGTTGTTTTTAAGATAGAGTTTTAATCCTAATCCTGATTTTATCATCTGATGTGTAATATGCCAAGTCACTGTTATTAATATTTGGTATATCAGTTATATCTTATGGATATGCTTGTGCATAACTGCATACTCAAGAGCACAAAAACGTTGGAGCATTTCTTCGATGGCTAATTGGCGATGGCAGGAATATTTCCTTTTGGTTTGACCGATGGTTAGGGAAAAATATGTTATGTTATGTAATAGATAAGATATTCGGGGAGAAGAACTTCTCTTGTGCATTTCAACATTCGAATGCGGTTAGCTAGCAGCTTGACCACGTTCAAACACCGATCCCTAAAGATATCAAGCAACTTCATGCCCGCGTCGTTACCTCTTGACCCGTCCATCTAGACACGCGAATCTAGTGCGCCTCCTCGAATGGTAAATTCAGTTGCTGCTCGACTCATAAAGCTCTGGTTCCAGGTCGAGATTATGAAGTGTTAGAATTCACCACAGGGATTGGGCTAAGTCCACTTACTTGGCTTGGGCCTAACTCAACCTCAAAAGCTAGCTTATAAGGTGAGGATTGCCCAAGACCTTATAAGGTGGACTTAACTATTGTTTTCAACCAATGTGGGACATTTAGTCTCAATACTCCCCCTTCACGTGTGGGCGGGCTGAATGTGTGGGAGAAACAAGCCCAACACGTGACATATGAAAGCCCAACCTTGTGAATTTGCGACATGTGGGTGAAGACCCAACACACGAATAAAGACACTCCGGGCCTTTGTTAACCGGAGGAATAATGAATCTCCAAGCCTTGAATAACTGGAGGAATAATGACAACCCAGGCCTTTGTTATCTGGGTGAAGTGTGTGGGTAGATATTGAAGCCCATCATGCGTACAAGGAGGAGCCCATCACGGAAGGAGGTGGCCCACTTTAACCCGGGGCTCTGATACCATGTTAGAATTCACCACAGGGATTGGGCTAAGTCCACTTACTTGGCTTGGGCCTAACTCAACCTCAAAAGCTAGCTTATAAGGTGAGGATTGCCCAAGACCTTATAAGGTGGACTTAACTATTGTTTTCAACCAATGTGGGACATTTAGTCTCAATATGAAGGGATAAGTTTTCGTTGATCTGAAAGCTAAATTGTACTTACAGATTGAAGTTCTTTGTATATGGCTCTATGCACACAATAGTTTGATGACAAACGTAGTGCGTTTTGATAGGCACTTCACTACTTTGGATTGTCCTAAGGGGTGTACTTTGGGAAGGGATATTCCCCATATCTTCTTGGAGTGTGCTGCTTCGAAGGTGTGGGAGGAGATTTGTTACCCAGTGGACCTTTTGGCTTTTTTAGTGACTAGAACTTTCACAACCCTGTTTAACCCATTTGTGAGTGGCATTGGATATTTTTGGCAGCGATTTGGATCATTTGGAAGGATAAAAATCAGTGAATTTTTTTAGAGAAAGACCGAGAGTTTATCTTCTACAATCTCAAAGATTAAATTTCTTACCTTGGATTTTTAAAGTCAATTTCTCCATCTCAAAGATGGAGTCGACCCAACGAGGGATGGTCTCTCAACAACGGTAGGGGGGAGTTATTAGAGATGATGGGATAAATTGGGTGACGAGTTTCAATCGCGGTGAGAGTAATTGTACTATTACCCAAGCATAACTTTTAGCTCTCCGAGAGAGTCTCCTATGTGTTTGAGAGAAGAGACTAACAAGACTTATCGTCGAGATTGACTCATAAGTGGTCTCGGCTTTGATCATGAAGGAGGGGACCAAAGAACACAATATGAACTATATTTTGGTAGATTGTCAGAATTTGTTCAGTAAACCTTGGCAGATTCGTTTCCTTTATGTGAAGAGATCAACCAACTGGTAAGATCTGGTTCAATTAGACAATTGTTCGTAATAGATACTACGTGATTCTTCTCTTCCCAACAAAAAAAAATGTAAAAGGATCATTAAAACAACGTAGTTAAATTATAAGTATAGGGCAATCGAAAAATATGTTACATGTTAATAAGGCCATATTGCAACCCCTAACTCTCCAAATGGTTTATTTAAATACTAATAAGATATATTATTTTGCTGTAAAAATAGTATTTAAGTAATTGTTAATACAAATTATTAAATGCATTACAATGATTTGAATGTAGAGTTTGCACCATTAACTTTAACTATCAACACACATACTAACATCTCGAAATTAGAAACTCTAAACAAAAATATTACTAGCTAGAAGGTTTTTACTTTCACCCAGTATTCACTATATAAACTAATAGAGCATTCATATCGGGCTCGTTATTTCTTCTATATTAGAATCTCATCTCAAACTTTAACAACTAAAAAATTTAATTTAGATAAAAAGTTGTATGTAGAACAAGAAACTAGTTGAGTTATATAAATTATTACTATACATATTTGAATGACCAGTACAAATTCGGACTTACATATTAATTATGTTTAATTTCATAGAGAGACAATGTTCAGAAGAGATCACATGAATTGAAATTGAAGCCTAAAAAAACAAAAGTTAAAATATAACAAAACATATGAGACTTAATCCCAAAATACAAACAATCTAAATTTCCATCACCGAGGGCTATTCGCACGAGGAAAAATCATTTGACCACTGTTCAAACTATTAGAATCTCCATTACTATTGTAAGAGCTAATCGGAACAGTATAAAGATCACCCGATGTAAACGGAGCCGTATAAAGATCTGCGGATTCATTCTCATTCATTAACCCCACGGATTCTTCACGAACAGGTTGTTGTTGTGCCCAAGGATGGCTATGAAACTTCCTAAATCCTTCAAGTTCCATAGCCACTTCCTTCATTGTCGGCCTATCTTCTCCATTCAAATTCAAACATCTTTTTATAAGCTCACCGATAGCCTGTAGTTGGTCCAGTGATCCTTCCCTCACCACTCGTGGCTCTAAAATTTGAAACAATCGACCTTGTTTAATCGACATAGTAAAATAAGTTGTCAAATTTCGTTCATCTTGTCTTCTTTCCATGTCAATAGGCGTTTTCCCAGTCATAAGCTCTGCAAGCACGACTCCAAAGCTATAAACATCACTTTTCTCTGTCAACTGACTCGTGTGAAAGTATTCAGGATCCAAATATCCTAAAGTCCCCTGGACCATAGTTGTTACTTCGGTTTGGTCTAACGAGATTAGCCTCGAGGCCCCAAAATCAGATATCTTCGCGGTGTAATTACTGTCTAGTAAAATATTGGCCGACTTCACGTCTCTGTGGATTACAGGCTTTGAGGCGGCCGAGTGAAGGTACGACAATGCACCCGCGGATTCTGAAGCGATTCTCAAACGATTCTCCCATGATAACCAAGTCAATGCACCTTTGCTATGAATGTGTTCGTATAGTGTTCCATTTGAGACATATTCATAGACCAATAAAGGGAATTCAGATTCCAAACAACATCCCAAAAGTTTTACTACGTTTCGATGGTTGACTTGCGTGAGAATAACTACTTCATTGATGAATTGTTCGGTCTGACTTTCGTCCATGAATCTGGACTTTTTTATTGCGACTATTCGTTTGTCGGGTAGGATTCCTTTGTAAACGATGCCGTATCCACCTTTGCCGAGGATTCTGTCGTCTGCGTAATTGTCAGTGGCTTTCTCTAGCTCTTCGGAGGTAAAGATTTTGGTAGAATCCATGGAAGTTTCACTTGAAGAGATTTGTTGTTTAAGCAACTGACCGCCATTTTGCTTGAAGAATTTCTCTCTGAGTTTGATTGTTCTTCTTTTGTTGTGGCTGAAGTAGAGCAAGGCAACTGCTATAACTAGGGCCAAAAATCCAAATCCTATGCCTGTATGTATTTAGTACGAAATGATTAAATTACAGCACGTACAAAGAAGACATATACAGATGGTGAACATTTAAATGGCTTCAAGTCTTCAACTCTATATTCCAAACCAAATTCGACAAAACTAAAATTTGTATTCCAGTAGAATGATCAATCATATATACATTTGAATATACTAGAAATGTGCACGTACGTTGTACGTGTCTAGTTAATTTCTTGGTATTTGTTGTAAATTAGAGTAAAACTAACTTCATTATGTTATAAAATAACACATATTAATGATTCATAATCAATTTATTTTCTATATTTTTATTATTGAAATTATTATTTTATATTAACAAAATAATGGCTTTCAAATTGTAATCAAGTATAAAATGATGAATGATTTAGTCACGAAATCTTGTAAACTTTGTTCTAAAATAATATCATAAGAAAATTATTTAGATCATTCCATATTCCGTTTTAAGGAATATACATCACTGAACGTCTTTAGTTTTTTTATTTTACCAATATAAAATTATTATCATTTGTCTTTGTATCCGTCAAACACGAGAAATTTTATCATCACAAATTATAATGTGAATATGACATCAAGTATGATATAATAAAAATAATTATGTTGATTTATATATTAAGAACCCATCCAAATTTTTTGCACTGTTTGACAACAAAATTGTGAAATCCTGTTTTTTGATCAAATGAAATTGGTTCCATTTTTAAGTAGATCTCGATTATTTCTCTTGCCCTATCATTTGAAATGCATCTCTTTACTTTTTTTTTGGGTACAACATCTCGTCACTGACCTAAGTCATTTTCACTTATTCAATTCATTAGTTTAATTCATTTTTCATTGGTTTAATCCATCTTTTTGTCGATTTCATTCATTTTTAGTGAAAAAATTCTTTTTTTAAGTTTTTTTTATCGATTACAACCTATTTTTATTTTTTTCCACATTTTAATCGATTTCTTTAGTTTTTTCCGATTTAAGTCATTTTTGTAATGGTTTGATCTTGTTTTTGTTGGTTGAACTTTTTTCATTTTATTAATTTCACTCGTTTTTACCAGTTTAACCAATTTTCACACGATCTTCACTAATTTCACATGTTTTTTTCACCAATTTCACGTGAACTTTGATTGATTTCACATGTTTTCAATGATTTAGTCTTTTCACCGATTTTACCCATTTTTCACCTATTTCATCATTTTTTCTTTGATTTCATTGTTTCACCGATGTCATCCATTTTTCACGAATTTCACCCCGAATTTTGATTGATTTCACATGTATTTACCGAATTTTCAACTAAAATAATTACACAACTTCAATTACTTTTAATTAGATATCAAATTATTTATCTTACACGGTCATTTGAAAGACATTTCTTAATCGACCTAAAGCTATTTTCACTTTTTATATTTATTAGTTTAATTTGGTTTCATTGATTTTTACTGGTTTAATATTTTTTTACTGATTTACTCATTTCTTAATCAGTCATAACAATTTTTCATTGTTTTTCATCGATTTCTTTTGTTTTATCCCTGTAAAACAAAAAAAAAACAATTTTCTACCGATTTCACACTGTTTTTTCTAGTTAAACTCTTTTTTTTAACTGATTTTACTTGTTCTACCAGTTTAACTTATTTTTCACCGATTTCACATATTTTTTGACCAATTTCACCTCAATTTTTCATTCATTTCACTTGTCTTCACAAACTTTAAATTTTTTTTCACCGATTTAACCCATTTTTTTCATTTATTTTACCCGTTTTTCACCGATTTTTCATGAATGTCACCCAAATTTTCTCGATTTCACATGTATTTATCGATTTTACTGGCACTTTTTATTACCGATTTTATCCATTTTTTCACCAACTTCACCAGTGTTCATAACTTTCACCCGGATCGATTTTACATGTTTTCATCAATTACATGGAATTTACTTTATTGATTTCACCAATTTTTATTGATTTTCACCCATTTTTTCACTTATTTCACACTTTTTTGTGAAAATATTTCCATGAAAATTTAAGGTAATGCATGTTCTTGAATACTCTTTATATTTTATTTCTCAAGCCAAAGAAAGATTACTTAGTTCTCTAAGTCGTAAATATTTTTTGTTCAGTCATAGGTAAGATGCAATTCTACTTTAACTTTTTTTTTCTTTTTGTAGCATTTATGATATTTAGGAGAATTTGATTTTTTATGAGTGTTATATTGTACTAAATCTTTAAATGAAACAAATAATATTTTTTACTTAAAAACATATTGATGATACATTATAATAACATTACATATATATAATAGCAACTATTAAAAATAATAGTATTTTTTATTTTTTTGTGTTATAGGAGAAGAATAATGAAATTGTAAAAGTGATGTGGATTTAATTCCTAAACTTTTGGAGTTAATGGAGAAAATAACTATAATATGATTCTATGTCTAATTATACCTATTATGATGTTTTGAATATATAATTTTGTTCTTCTTCCATATCCAATTTTTGGAAAGTTAATTTTTAATTTTCCGTATGGTGTTTGATTAAGGAAAGGAAGTTACAAATTTTCTTAAAATATTTTTCCTATCAATTTTTTGGTGAGAAAATTTAAGGAAAATTCATATCTAATTTTATTTTATCAATATTACTTTACAACTTGAATAAGGGGTATTTTTGTCTTCACAAAAAAAGAAAAAAACTTAAATTATTCACACTTTTAGTAGTAGAATAGATATAGATATAGATATAGATATAGATATAGATATAGATTTTACTTGTGATTAACTGATTAATTTAATCCGACCTAGAAGAATATGGGTAGAATTTCTCTCGGTTCGGTGTAGTTGTGCGGTACTTACCCACACCAGGTTTGGCCGAACCCAAAAGTAATTACAAGGCAAGTGCAATACACTTGCTTTGAGATTTGATATAACTCCCAGGAGAGTGACCAATCACAAAGCAAGTGCAATACACTTGTTTGGTGATTAAATGGGTTTGGCCAAGCCAAGCTTGGATAAGAATTTTCCACTTTACCGGGCATTAGATGCACTTTTACTAACCATAAACCAATCTTAGCTAAATACATTTAAATGTGAATGCATAAGTTTTAAAAGAATTAGAAATGATATTATAAACTAGATAATTAATTAATTACCTAATGACACTTTGATAACAGGGAACTGTGAGTTGTGAGCAATGCAACCTCTGCCGTCCTTTCTTCCATCACCAATGTATCCATCGGGACAAGAACAGTTGAAACTCCCCGGAGTATTGATGCAAGTATTTTCACAATCATTCAAGCTCGAATCCGCACACTCGTCAATATCTAAAAAATCAAAAATACATATTGTAACGATTGAATATTTGAATATCCTATATATAGTCAATAATAAAGTAATACTTTTAGTACCATAAGATTGGACCATCAACAATTTGTGTTCCTTATTTTATAAAATTGCAATTAAAGTCCAAAATTTTAAAAGTTTGCACACTCAACCCACAGTTTGCAAATCATAATCTAAGTCCCATTTTATTTTAAAAAAATTAACTCTTTTGATTACATATAATGGTGTACATAGCATTTTTGATCTTATATATTTGTTATCACTTTTGGTCATAAAGAAATGGATGAGACGCAAAGTGTAAAATAATATTAAAAAGTTGTGATCAAGAGTACAATTCTGTAATGTACAAAGAGTCCAATCCTTTAGGACTAAAAATGCAACTTCCCCAGTAATTAATTAACTCATAAACATGGAAGTTCAACAAAAAAAGGTCTGCATAAAACTCCCTCCAGCTTATTTTTCCTTGCACTAAAATCTCTCTCGGTCATTTTTTTTTTAACTAATCAAGTAATCACACATGTTGCGTGTGAAACTCAAGCTTGATGAATTTGGACCGGGGTGGACGGAAGATGATTTTACGTGCAATAAAAAATAAAACCAAAAGAAGTTTTATGCAAAAGCAATAAACTCTACATTCAATTAGCTCATAAAACATTTATCAAAAAAAAAAAAAAAACATTTATAACAAAAAGCTCATAAAACTAAAATGAAAATAAGAAGAAAAAAAAACCTGTGCAACCCGGATCAAGGTAAGGATTTCCCTCATATCCATTTTTACAAGAGCAACGATATCCTTCCGAATCGGTAATTGAATCAATACAATAGCTATTACTCTTACAACCATAATCATCGAAACCCTGTGCATCCACACAACTAGTATTCCCAATTGCCCAATCAAGCACAACCCGGACGTTATCCCTAACCCGCTGCAAAAAATTCGGATCCGACAAATCCGAAGCCCCACGAAAATTGAACCCACTCGGATCCCCAAGAAAAGCATAGCTACAAGGATTAAACGACGACACTTCGGTGTGATTATTCAAACTACTGAGCCCCACCAAATACATTTTGAAACCCTTAGGCACAGAAGTTTGGCAACAACCTATCCCCGAACAGTACCCGCCGATGACGTCCGCCGCCGTGGAGCACAACGTGACGCAACCGCCGCTGAAATTCCGGCCGATTAAACCGGTGATGAGAGAGAGATCATCGCAACCTATGAGGGTGAATTTGTTGAGTTCCGAGTAACTGTACGGCGTTCCGAATAGGCTCGAGCTGGCGGTGTTGGTTAAAATTACGGATCCGGATCTGTCGAAGCATCTCCGAGAGATAACGTTTGAGATTCGCATTCGGCTATCGGAGATTTCGTAGACTTGGATGTCTCCGATGAAGGCTCGGGGCGGGGAGAAGGCGGCGCTGCAGTTGAGTTCGTATGATGGAGTGATGCCGCAGCCGCTGCCGATTCCGATTCCGAAGGGGTAGGGGACGGTTAGGTTGCCACATTGGCGGGGGCAGTCGGGTTTTGTGATGGTGGCGGATTGGGAAATTTTGAAGGTGTCTGTGACGGCGGTGGTGGTGTTGGTGGTGGAATTTGTGGCGGCGAATGTGGATAAAATTGATGTGCTGAGAATGAAAAAGCTAGCTAGTTGGAGAAGAAGCTTATTTTTTGGCATGGTTACTATTGGTAATGCCATGCTAGGTGACAGGTGAGAATGGTGAAGTAGAATTTGAATATTGCTACACTTTTTATGTCAACAATATCATCAATATATCTACATTTTTTTTAGTTTTTTTGGGTTATCAAAGGTTGTTTAGGTTACATTATATCATCAATATATCATCTCTTTCGAAGCATGTCAGACACATTATGTGGATACTTACATTTTTGTGTTGGGATCTAACATAGTCAATGATCCCAAAATAATTTTATAGCACTTATTTTATAGTTAGATAAGATTTCTAGAGGAAAGAAATCAATCACACGATAAGTACAATAAAATTATCTTTTTTTTTTTTTTTTTTACTTATTCCAAATCTGGATTAAAATTTCATATTTATCCACACGTATATTTTCGGTACAAGCAAAAGTTGTGCATTTTTTTGTCTTTTTCTTTTTGGTAATTTAGCAAAAGTTATGGATGATAGCATAATTTTGATTAGGACAAATTTGGAAACTATGTGGATTTATAAAAGTTTTACTACAAAATTTATTGGTATGTCTAATAACTAAGAAGGCCATATATTTTTGTTACCAAAAAAAAAAAAAAAGGACCATATTTACCCTTAACCAAACCCAAGGCCAAGAGGTATTGGTTCAATTCCCACTAATTTCTGGTTTATTGTTGGTGTTTGTAGTTAATTTATTTGTAATTTGATAACAAATGAATATATATGATGATAAATATAATCACCATCTAACAAAAAAATATAATACAAAGTTCCGTATAAAAAATACATAATATAAATACTTGGTTTTTCACGAATTAAAGAACTGTTCATGCTAACACTAGAAGTGATTCATTCATTTAGAAAGAAAATGGGTATTTTTCTTTTAATTTTAGCTCTCAAGCTTTATAAACGACTTGAATGTAGAGGGATTTGTATCGCGCATAAACACTTTATTCTAACTAATTGTTAAAAAAAATATACGAAGTCATGAAGACTTGGACAAAGTTCCGCAGCCTTTGTTGCTTTGCACCATGATATCATTTTATTACTGGAAATATACAATAGGTATTCGATATATATGTTGATGGTAAGTTTTGAGATTTTTATTTTTAAATTTGAATACAATTTTGTAATAATTCTTATGAAAAAGTCAAATATATATATATATATATATATCATAATTGAGTAACACTACACACTACAATATTAATTACAATTTAAGTTACAATCAAGTGTTTAGTTATGTGATATTTGATGTTGATAGTCATGCATAAATTTTGATTGGGGAGGGGTGGACTGAGAAATTTGGTATCGATGTACAAGTCATGCAGAATAATGTTTATTAGAAAAATCTACGAGTTGACTTCAGCGTATAATTTTGATTTCTTTATTCTTTTTGTTTATATTGACTTCAACGTATACGGTATAACCAATAGATAGCCAATAAGAGTTTTTCTTCTTTCTTTGTTCTTTTTGTTTTCATTTTCTGTGTTATTTTTCTTCTATGGAGATGTCTGAATTATTGTGTTGAAAAACATTTCGTAAAATGGGATTTCTCAAGATGAAAATTGAAATTTCCCTTTTTTGAGATGAAAGGTTCTTTTTTATCATGCTCATTTTTTGTTGGTTAGAGAGTGTTAGAAGGCTAAAAGTAGTAATATAATTGTTAAAACCCGATAATGACCCTGTCTAGTCCGTCAATTAGTAATAAAAAAAATCAATTCGTATCATAGTCCTACTTATTCTTTGTTTCTCATACTGTTAATTTGTGTTATAAAGTTCATTTCACATATATAAACTATCAAATTATAAGCAATTAATGAATCCTTATAACCAAACACAATTCATGATTATATCTTATAAGATATCTTAAATTTTATGGAGTTTACTTTATAGACTCGGAGTTGGAGCACATTATTTGGCTAGCTTTAGAAGGGGTCACAATCGTTGAGAAATTCTTTGCAATTCAACAACTAGCAATTATATATCTAGCCATGCATGTGGTGTAGAGTTTACTTGTCCTAAGAAGTACTGAGTCAACGACGACTTCAGATTTCATTTATATTCTTCAATGGAATATTTTGGTTTATTTACTTGTCCTAAGAAGTACTGAGTCAACGACGACTTCAGATTTCATTTATATTCTTCAATGGAATATTTTGGTTATTTACTTGTCCTAAGAAGTACTGAGTCAACGACGACTTCAAATTTCATTTATATTCTTCAATGGAATATTTTGGTTTTTAAGTGAACACCGAAGGGAAATTTTAATCTAAATCGGGTTTGATCGCATCCATTCAACCACGAAGCAAGTGTAATATATTTGTTTTTTTTTTGTTTGTATAAGTAATACACTTGTTTTGTGATTAGTTAAGCGTTATTCAATCTCAAAATAAGTGTATTTCACTTATTATGTAAACAACATAGTAAACAAATGACGGCAAAACTAAATGTGTCAAGAGGATGTGAATCATGGTATGAAATGTGTATTTTTGAAAAACTTTGTACCAAATGTATTTTTTGGACTAAAGTTTGGTATCAAAAGTGTTTTTCCCTCGTAAACAAATGTTATCTCACAATTTTAGTTCAAAACTCGCAAATTTTATTTTATTTTGAACATTTTGTATACAACACTTGCAAAACAAATGTATACGTTAACTGTGATTATGTCATTTTCCTAACTGTTTTATCTAATAAATAATCAGGGCCGGCCCTAGCTTTTTGGGGGCCCTAGGCGAAATTAGAAAATGAGGCCCTCAAACAAATTATATACTTTTAAGTTTTTTTTTTTTATCCCATAGAACAAAGGTATATGTGTTAAATTAGATGTTTCGTTTTCGTAACATTTTCTTTCCTAAATAAAAATATTTTTGTGATTTGGTCAATCACAAATATATTCTCTTAGTTTTAGTTGAGGGAATTGCATTTTTCATACTAAATTTTTACCTAATTTAGACATTTGGTACTAAACCATAAAAAAAGACACATTTAATACCAAAATTGAAAAACTTCATTCACATTTTCTTGAGCTTTAATGGTGATTTTTGGTATGCTTAAAATTATGCTCCAAAACTTTTACCATAGCAAGCTTGTGTGCCCTATAGCAAACTTTTACCATTAGAAAGCTCTCGACAAGAGATTTCCATTCTTATAAAGAACACAAAATTTGGGCCCCCAAAATTGACGGAGAAAGTAAATGTGAAAAAAGTTATTCAATTTTGATATTAAATGTGCCCTTTTTGAAGGTTTGATACAAAATGTCTAAAGCAGGTAAAAATTTGATATGAAAAATGCAGTTCCCTCGTTTTAATTTTCATAAACTTCTTTACCATAGATATTTGTCGATTATATTGTGAATGTTATCTTATAATGAAATTATAAAAAAAAAAAAAGTTATCTTATATTATAATGAATTCACATTCGTAGCATATTACTTTGAGTTTGAATAATTAATGTCTATAATACATTAATTGATAATCATATAGACATAGACCATGATACGAAGAACATAAATTTCTTCATATTGATTACATATTATATTTAGTTTCTATATTAGTCCATTAAATTTACAAAACAATATTATTAACTTAAAAAGATAAATTTATAAAATTTGGAGGCCCTCTAGAGAAGGGCCCTAGACATTGGCCTAATTTGCCTTATGCTTAAGCCGGCCTAACTAATGATTACAAGTAAAGTATATATATTTGCATTGTTAATAACTTATAATTAGGTATTAGTGTTGAAGTTGAACTACAATAATGCATGATTCTTGCCAGGTTGGACTAAATATGATATGATATCATATTATCCTAATTAAATGGCCTCCTACCTTTTTTTTTTTTCTTTCTGTTTTTCCTTTTACGATGTTGACCTTAGTAGAGGAATAATAATTAATATTACAGCATGTACAAAAGTCCACTTCAGTATTTTGTCGTCTACGCAACCCAACCCAGACATCTTAAATTTCTTAAATTGCTTTCAATGATTCGGAGGGAAATACCCTATACCCCTCCCCCTCCCCTAGTTTCTTAGTCATATCCAATGACTTATTCTATTAAATTCATTTAGTTATAAATTTTATTCTTCCTCACTCTCACTATTTATTATTATTATTATTATTACTACATCAAAAATAAATTTAAAATTGACATTAATTAAAAATCAAAAGTCACTACTCTTGATTTGAATTCACGAACAAGTCTCATATCCCTAAAAGATTAAATGATCCGTCGTCACCAGATACGATCTGTAGATGTCAATTGCCAACTTCTAAAGGACTTAGTAGAAAATATGTGGGACACACAAGGTCAAAATTAATCTATGTTTCATTGTATGTAATCGCATTTACGAAAATATATTTGATTTCAATATGTAATTCGTAGGGTTGTAATCATATTTACAAAAAACATGTTATGATTGTAATGTATCATTTTAAATAACTCATTTTTAAACAACTAGTATAACGAAATTAATTCATATATTTTTCATAAATAAAAAATTAAAAACAAAAGAATAGATTGACCAAAATAAATTATATACATGACAAAGATAATTATTTTGAAATAATACAAAAAATATAGGAATTCTTTTTAAAAAGAATTATTTTTGATTGATAAATACAACCCCAAAATTATTAAAACAAATCAATATTAAAATAACAATGTTAATTAAATTAAATGAAAGTTATATTTTTATAATGAAAAATTATTATCTCCAAATAATAGACAAAATTTAGGAATTTATTTTTTTGAAAAAAGCTCTAAAAAAGGACCAAATAAAATCAAATTTTTTTTTTTTAAAAAAGTAGCATGTGAGGGAGAGGGTTTGGGCTGGGGAAGCTCCCCCTCCCCTCTGGCCCCCTCCAAGGTCCCTCTAGCATGTATGCCCTCTTCCCCCCTGGTCATTAGAGTTTATTTTTTTTCTCCCTTCCCCCCACATACCCTCTAGGACATCTCCCCCTAGTCATTAGAGATGCCCTAAGGAAGGAGTTCACTAGCTAGATCTTTTAGTTTTTCAAATATTTATTTTTATGTTAAGATTAAAATGCCACGATATTAGTATTAAATAAAAAATTACTAAATAATAAATTTATCATCACTATCCACCCGTATTTTGATTTGACGAGGTATTTACACATATTATTTTTACAAAGAAGTATATTGCCTATTAAACATATCTCGGGAAGGTAAATTTCGATAAATTATTTAGGTTATACTGGGGTTAAAATTGTCTTCTAAGCCTAAAATAAAGTTTTAGTTGCTTTGTTACGCCCGTAAATAACATCTCGGGTGCTGAGACGTATCTATATCACCCGTTTTTTAATTTCACGAGAAGGTAATCTGCGTAACTCTTTTTTTTTTTTTTTTTTTTTTTTTTTATCAGGGTTGTAGACTTTACATTTTAGATAAATCCGAGGGAGATAAATTGCTAAAAATCCATTTATAAAGTAATGTGATAGATGACACTTTTGAAAGTCAAGACGATAAATCATCTTTCATTTTATATTCGTTTTTAGTACAACATAAAAAAAGGGATTATTGCATTTTTGGTGCCACAACTATAGACCACTGGCATTTTTACCCCATAACTTTTCGGGCTGGCACATTTGGTGCCACAACTTCAACATCAATGACAATTTTGGTGCCAATTGAGGCCCAATTTTGAAATTGGCCCGAAATTTCCCCATGTACGGGCCATGTGACATGAAAATTGAGGATTTTGACCATTCAACACCTTTTTCATGAAAAAAAAAAATCCCACCGACCAAGAACTAGGCTACTTGGATGTTTTTATTTGGGGAAGAATAAGAAAGCGGGTAAAAATTTAATTAAGGGAATGTTTGGTGAATTTTATAGGAAAAGTTAGAATTTTAAATTTTGGTATTTTTTTTGATTGAAAAAGACGTTGAATGGTCATTTTTGATATATTACTAAATCACATGGCCCGCATATGGGGAAATTTTGGTTGCCAATTTTAAAATTGAGCCTCAATTGGCACCAAAATTGCCACTGATGTTGAAATTGTGGCACCAAATGTGTGCCAGCCCGAAAAGTTACGGGGTAGAAACGCCAGTGGGCTATAGTTGTGGCACCAAAAATACATTAATCCCTACAAAAAAAAATAATAGTGTTTATTAAATTATTTAAAAAAAAGTATATTTGGTGCATTAATTTCCACTATATAAACAAAGAGAGAAAAAGAAAAAACCAAAGTTGAATGAATATTTTTTATAGTCCATGCATATAGCTTCAATTAACTATAAGATTGAAAATAAACCAACTTTTGTTCTTAATTCGAGTAATTTTCCTTATTCATTAGAAAAGTGAATGATTCTCCTATACAATTAGACGTTAAAATAGATTAATATCTGATTCAGAACTATATTCATTAATTGGTTAGCACGAAATAACACTTCAACCAAAATACCTAATCATTGTGATTAATTAGGATTTAGGACATTTCGTTCTGAGTTGTAACATCATGCCTCAAAGCATATATAGTCTTTCTTTTTTAAGTCAACCCCGTGTTTTCCTCTATCACAGATAAGCAAGATAAAAATTAAAAACAAGAAAAATATCACTTCTCTAACTATTGATTGATTTAGCTAGTACGTTCAAGTTTTTTTTTTTTCAAGTTGTAATAAGCAAGGAGCTAATAGCAAACTACCCATATATTATTCTTAAAAGACAATTACCCCCTTATAGAAAATAATATGTTTTATTGTTAAAGAAGCATATTTATTGTTTCCTTTGGTTTTTACATTTTCTCAAAGGGTGAGGCATCCACGTATTAGACAAACCCACAGGCAATGTTTTAAAAACCGGACCGAACATCGAATCGGTAGCCTTATTGGTTACTAGTTAGATCGGTTTAACCGTTTTAATCACTGGTTCAATCTGTGTGACGTCATTACAAAATAATAATTTAATTTAAGTTTTAATATATGTAATCAATTATTTTAAAAAAATCTTGTCCAGTTTTTCAAGTTTATTACCATAAACTAAATGTTATCTCATGACCAATTATTTTTCCTACAAATCTTGAGTTGAGAATGTATGATAGCAACAAAATTACAAGTCTGATAACATGATATCAAGGCAATAATCCAAATTATAATAAACACAATATCAAAAATAATAATTTTATTGCTAATCGCCAATGGAAAAGAGAAAATATTGATGAATTTTGTCACCGAAACCTTTACATAAAAAAAATGAAAATACTTGAAGTTGGGGAAATAACTTTTCTAATGAAATTGATGCTCAAATATATTTCTATAACTTATTATATAAAAGATTTTTTGTTTCTTGTTGATTTTATTTGATTTAAAGTGAAAAATAGAAGAAGAGATGTGAGCGTATTTTTTAAGTTTAAAGGCCGTTGAAGATAAGTAAAAATCCGTTGCGTAATTTTTTTCTTTTTATAAACGGACCAGTGGTTCAATCGGTTCACTGGTTCATTGGTTTTACCGATTTTTGACCGGTTTTTTTCGGTTCAAACTGGTCAGGAACAAAGCTGGTTTTGGAGGATTAACCGGACCGGATTGACAGCCGATTACCGGTTAAACCGATCGAACCGATCGGTCCGATCCGGTTCTAAAACACTGCCCACAGGAACTAAAGTGCTCATTACGCATATCACACGAGACAAATTATAAGGAGCATGTAAATATCAATATAGGGTTAAATTTGTCATTTTTCACATCGAAATGAAGTCAATATTGCATTATAGAGCTCACGTGCATCAACTTCACGAGAAAGGGAGTAAAACACTCATTATTTTATATCACAAGGATAATATTCCTATCTTTTTAATTTTACATGGAAATAAATTACTCATTAGATTATAATTATAGGAGGGGTAACTTGTCTAAACCCAATAAACAAGTACCCAAAAAGAAAAAAGAAAAAAGAAAAAAGGTTGTTCTGATAAGTGATAAACAAGTCAAGTCAACTTAGACACCATAAATTCCCAATAAATTGTTCGATGTATGCACGAAGCCCCAAATCAAAACACACTCTTCTTGTTATTTGCTCTATAGAAAACATTCTGATAAAAAAAAAATGTCTTCCAATTTTTCTTTCCTTTACCTCTTCTTGTTATTCCTCCCCTTCATATCTTTAGCCAAACAAGACACGAACCTCATAACCCAAGCTAAAACCATCACAAAACCAAACTGCCAATCCAAATGCGGAAACTTAACAGTCCCATACCCCTTCGGAATCGGCATCGGCACATCTTGTTCCATAAGCCCATGGTTCGACGTAAACTGCAACACTTCATTCAATCCCCCAAAACCATTCATCTCCACAATCAACATCGAAATCCTCGAGATAAAGGACAACACATTACTCACAAAAAATACCGTTCGCACAGCCTGTTACGACACATCTGGTAACATAACACGACAAAAAAGAGCATCCGGAAATATAGCCGGGACCCGGAAAGGTTTAGGTTCAGTGCGATACCGAGGGGTTTGCAGAGGTTTAATGCTACTATTTCGAGTTTGAATGCTCATGTAAGAGTGTCGTCGTTTTCGTCGTGTGGGTACGCGTTTCTTGGGGATCCGGAAAGGTTTAGGTTCAGTGCGGGTGATCTTAGTGATCCGGGTTTCCAGAATAGGACTGTTGATAATGTGCCTCTGGTTCTTGATTGGGCGATTGGGACTCGGAACTGTAGTGAAGCTCGAAATTCAGGTGATTTTGCTTGTCTTCAAAGTAGTGTTTGTGTAGATTCTGAGACTGGGCTTGGCGGGTATCGATGTAGCTGTTCGGAAGGGTATCAGGGGAATCCGTATCTTAGTCCGGGATGCACAGGTACTCTGATTTTTGCTCTAATTATTATCTGATTAGTAACTGATCATATGAATATTTTTTTTTTCTTTTCGAGAGAAAGATATATGACCAACAAGTGATTGGTCTAGTGGAAGGGATTAGTCACTACAAAATAGCGGACTCAATTCGAATTCCTGTTGGGAGAGGTACCCATTTAATGTGCTCAACCCGCTTCGAAAGGGAGGAAAAAAAATAGCTACGTAGAAAAAATTAAGAAGGGCTAAACAGAGTTATTTGCATAATTACCAGTGTGTTAGATCTAATGGTTTTTTTATTACCAAACACCCCCTTATGTTCATAAAAAATACTACTCCCTCCGTTTCATATTAATTGGTACATTTGTCAATTTTTTTTTGTTTCAAATTAATTGGCATGTTTGGGTTTTCAAAGCATTATTTTCCAATTTTGCCCCCTTCTCACATTTAAGTTGGGAAACTCAATGGTCACCACTCACTAATAAAAAATAAAAAGGTAGCTATCATTATAAAGGGTATTTTAGACAGTTTACCATAAAAAATACTCCCTCTGTCCCAAATTATCTGTCATTTTAGAGATTTTTTTTGTTCCAAATTATTTGTCGTTTTACGATTTCAATACAATATTAATTACATTTTTCCTATATAATTTATTTTTTTCGTAAAATTGAGGCTACTTATTAGTTACCTTAATATGTGTGAAAACATGTAAAACGACAGATGATTTGGGACAGAGGGAGTATGTAAGATGATGTTTCTTAATTTGTGTGAAAACAAGAAATGTGCCAATTAATATGAAACGGAAAGAGTATTAATTATGAAAACTCCTCGACGTACTAAAAGCCATGTATGTGTGATTATATGACTTTTTAAGACCAAAAATAATCATTTACTTTATTATTTTAACAAGATTATCATTTATTTTCTTCTTTAGAATAAATTCATCATCTAATTGTTTTCTCTCAACTTATTTTTATAAAATAATAAAATAAAATACGGTTGATAACTGCGTATTAATTTAATTTGAAAATGTGAAAAGTGATGTAGCCTACATTTTTATGAAAACAATGGTGTACTTGGGAATAGAAATAACAGAAGACTGAATTTGTCAATTAGAACCAATACAGTTTTGCAAATTAAATAGCTTCTTATATACCATATATGAGGTAGCTAAAATTATAGAATACACATGAAGTTTCATGATTATCAAGGCTTCCTCTACTTCAAGTGCCGTTATTTAAAGTCTCACATACATCCCTAAATCAGATATGAAAATATATCCCTAGTTCATAATATATATGTAGTTCTTATTAATGAACTAATTAAATTGTACATTCTTATTCAGATATTAATGAGTGTGAAAACAATCCGTGTGATGAAAATGGTATTTGCACGAATACCCCTGGCGGTTTTCGCTGTGCTTGCAAGAAGGGATACGTAGGCAATGGTATTAAAGATGAGCGAGGTTGTACTGCTGTGAACTCTCAATTTCCAGTAATCAAGTTCTCATTAGGTATACCCGCTCCTTTATATAAAAAATTAACAGTACATCTATCTTTATTTAACTTGTACTTATGAAATAAAATGATTTTTTTCAGGTATAAGTTTTGGTTTCTTGGCCGTGATCATTGCAGTGACAGTAATGTACTTTAGCATTAAAAAACGGAAGATAATGCAACTAAGAGAAAAATTCTTCCAACAAAATGGAGGGGTTTTACTAAAGCAGCAAATTTCTTCGAATGAAACTAACATGAAATCAACCAAAATCTTTACTGCCGTAGAACTCGAAAAGGCCACAAACAATTACGCAGAAGATCGAATCCTAGGCCGAGGTGGTTATGGTACGGTATACAAAGGAATCCTTCATGATCAACAAGTAGTTGCTATAAAAAAGTCACGAGTAATGGACCAAAGTCAAATAGAGCAGTTCATCAATGAGGTGGTTATTTTGGCTCAAGTCAATCACCGGAATGTTGTTAAGATTTTAGGATGTTGTTTGGAAACCGAAGTTCCTATGTTGGTATACGAATATGTGTCAAATGGTACACTTTATCACCATATCCATAACAATGGTGGAATGCCGTGGTTTTCTTGGGATAGTCGTTTGAGAATCGCGACAGAAGCTGCAGGTGCATTAGCCTATCTCCATTCTGCAGCAGCTATGCCAGTTATTCATAGAGATGTCAAATCTCCGAATATATTATTAGACGAATATTACACTGCAAAAATATCGGATTTTGGAGCTTCGAGATTGGTCCCGGTTGATCAAACTCAAATTAGTACTCTAGTACAGGGAACTTTAGGCTACCTGGATCCTGAATATTTCCACACGGGCCAGTTGACAGATAAAAGTGATGTATATAGCTTCGGGGTGGTCCTAGCCTAGCTCATGACTGGTAGGAAGCCACTTTCTAACACAACAGCGGAAGATGAAAAGAGTTTGGCTACCTTTTTTGTCATGTCAATAAAGGAAAATCGTTTGTTCCAAATTGTGGATCCTCGTGTTTTGAGGGAAGGGAGTTTGGAGCAGATTCAGAGTATTGGTGAGCTAGTGAAGAGATGTTTGAAGTTGCACGGTGAAGAGAGACCAACTATGAAAGAGGTAACAATGGAACTCGAAGGTTTAAGGAAGTTTTCTAAACATCCTTGGAGTGAACAAGATCAAGTACAAGAAGAAGAGATTGGGTTCATGAGTGAACAAACATCTGATTTGTACAACGTTAGTATTAGTCCTGATCTTAGTACTGGGGAGTATACAGAACATAAACTGAGTTCTGGAGCTACACCTTTGATCTATCCTGTTCATAGGCCTCGTTGAAAAATTCATTTGTTTTTCCATTGTTTGTTTAAGAACTTGTATTAATATGTAAAAACTTATCTTTTCAACTTCTGTTTTCAGTTTTCTCAATGTGTTCAGTCTTACTGTAAAATCCTATGGTGTTTCACAACTCATATTATTGTCCCAGAAAGCATTTGTTCCAGCATTTCCGAAAAGATGATAAGAATACTTAACAAACACAATATTAATTGGAAAAATAAGTTTTTTAGTCCCACAAATTTCACCTTTAGATTTTCATTTTCAAGTCAATTGCATTTTTATTTTTTTATCATTTAAGAACAACTGATTGAGGAAAACTATATTTTGTCGGAATTTTGCATGTATTAGTCTACACATTTCCCTCACCCAAAATTCAGACTTTGGCCTGTCAAATGTCATGAAACTGGCGAAAATGGAGGAACTGTGCATTCAATTGAATGGCATGGACGTAAACATGCATGATTAAACTAATTAAGGAAGGGTAAAGTTGTGGGAGTAAAAAATACTATAATTTTCTCATAGTGAACCCAAATAACCAGATAGTAATATATGAAATGTGAACCAGAAATTGTTTCGCCACCGAGCAACCACCATGGACCACCGTACCTCTGCCTAGTACTAAGTCCAGTGACCAGCGCCACTTTGTTTTTCGGAAGGAGAGGTTCAGAAGAAATTTCATAAAGCCTGAGAAATGAACAATAAACTTTTCTTTATGTCACATAATTGAAATTTGGGCACTTTGCACATTTAACATCCCACAAATACATTTTTTGGGCATTTTATGTCATATAATTGAAATTTGGGCACTTTGCACATTAAAATTGCATATATTATTGGCAAAGTGCATTCTACTGGATGCAAAATGTTCACTAAATTGTCAAATAATTGCAATTTGAGTGTAAAATATCAATATTTCGTATTAGAATACAAAATGCCAAAACAAAGTATCTTGATATGCAATCCCAAAAAAGCTCACAATTCCATCATTTTGACGGGGTCCTAAACTATGACAAAAATAAATTCCCAACTTGTATGGAGTCAACCTTGTAATGATCTTAGTTGAAGGATATATATGAGACCTTATCCCACACTGGTAGAGTGAGAGACTAATATGGATTTTATATAGCTTTGGACTTTCTTATTTTAGTAGTTAGCTTTTGGGTGACCTTATCCCATATTGGTAAAATGAGAAACTAACGTGGATGAGATTTATATGACAGGTCATGATAGTTAAGTCAGCTTCAATTATTGCATAATTAGTGTTATAACTTATACTAGCTCATAATTCTAATTATCTTAGAAACTCTAATCATTATAGTGGGGCAGAGCTCCACAATTAAATGTGTTTTCAATGTTGTTTGTGAAATTAAGCGGATGCTTGATCATAAATTTCACAACTTAATTAACCCATTTGTGAGTGGCATTGGATATTTTGGCAGCTATTTGGATCATTTGGAAGGATAGGAATCGGTGGATTTTTTAGGGAAAGACCGAGAGTTTATCTTTTACAATCTCCAAGATTAAACTTCTTACCTTGGATTTTTTAAGTAAATTTCTCCGCCTAAAAAATGGATCCGACTGGACGAGGGATTGTCTTTCAATAGCGGTATGGGAAAATTATTAGAGATTATGGGATTAATTGGGTGACGAGTTTCAATCGCGGTGAGAGTAACTGTACTATTACCGAAGCATAACTTTTAGCTCTCCGGGAGAGTCTCATATGTGCTTGAGAGAAGAGACTGACAAGACTTATTGTCGAGATTGACTCGGAAGTGGTATGGGCTTTGATCAAGAAGGAAGGGTCCACAGAACACCATCTGAACTATATTTTGGTTGACTGTCAGAATTTGTTCATGAAACCTTGGGAGATTCGTTTCCTTCATGTGTAGAGACCATCCAACTCAGCGGCAAGACGAGGTCATCATATTGGACAAACATTGATAATATGGGAGGAACCACCTGGTTCAGTTAGACAATTGTTCGTAGTAGATACTACGTGATCCTTCTCTTCCCAACAAAAAAAATAATGTAAAAAGATCATTTTTTTTAGTCCTGATGTAAAAGGATCATTAAAGAATGTAGTTAAATTATATGTATAGGGCAATTGAAAAATATGTTGCATGTTAATAAGGCCATATTGCAACCCTTGACTCTTCAAAGGGTTCATTTAAATATTAATAAGATTTATTATCTTGTTGTGAAAACAGTTTCAAAATTTTCAGTAATTGTTAATACAAATTATTAAATGCATTATAATAATTTGGATGTAGAGTTTTCACCACTAACTTTAACTATCAACACGCATACTAACATCTCGAAATTAGAAACTCTAAACAAAAATATTACTAGCTAGAAGGCTTCAACTTTCAACCAATATTCACTCTATAAACTAATAGAGCATTCGTATCCGGCTCGTTATTTCTTCTAAATTAGAATATCAACTCAATCTTTAACAACTAAAAAATTTAATTTAGATAAAAAAATTGTATGTAAAACAAGAAACTAGATGAGTTATAGAAATTATTACTATACATATTTGAATAACCAGTCACAAATTCGCACTTACAGATTATTTACGCTTAATTTCATAGAGAGACCATGTTAAGAAGAGATCACATGAATTGAAATTAAAGCCTAAAAACAGAAAAAAAAAAAAATTATAAAATAACAAAACATATGAGACTCAATCCCAAAATACAAACAATCTAAATTTCCATCACCGAGGGCTATTCGCACGAAGAAAAATCATTTGATCACTGTTCAAACTATAAGAATCTCCATTACTATTGTAAGAGCTAATCGGAACAGTATAAAGATCACCCGATGTGAACGGAGCCGTACAAAGATCCGTTGATTCATTTTCATTCATTAACCCCACCGATTCTTCACGAAAAGGTTGTTGTTGTGCCCAAGGATGCCTATGAAACTTCCTAAATCCTTCGAGTTCCATAGCCACTTCCTTCATTGTCGGCCTATCTTCCCCATTCAAATTCAAACATCTTTTTATAAGCTCACCGACCGCCTGGAGCTGGTCCAGTGATCCTTCCCTCACCACTCGTGGCTCTAAAATTTGAAACAATCGATCTTCTTTAATCGACATAGTAAAATAAGTCGTCAAATTTCGTTCATCTTGTCTTCTTTCCATGTCAATAGGCTTTTTCCCGGTCATAAGCTCTGCAAGCACTACTCCAAAGCTATAAACATCACTTTTCTCTGTCAACAGACTCGTGTGAAAGTATTCAGGATCCAAATATCCTAAAGTTCCTTGGACCATAGTTGTCACTTCGGTTTGGTCTAACGAGATTAGCCTCGAGGCCCCAAAATCAGATATCTTCGCGGTGTAATTATTGTCTAGTAAAATATTGGCCGACTTCACGTCTCTGTGGATTACAGGCTTTGAGGCGGCCGAGTGAAGGTACGACAATGCACCAGCGGATTCTGAAGCGATTCTCAAACGATTCTCCCATGATAACCAAGTCAATGCACCTTTGCTATGAATGTGTTCGTAGAGTGTTCCATTTGAGACATATTCATAGACCAATAAAGGGAATTCAGATTCCAAACAACATCCCAAAAGTTTTACTACGTTTCGATGGTTGACTTGCGTGAGAATAACTACTTCATTGATGAATTGTTCGGTCTGACTTTCTTCCATGAATCTGGACTTTTTTATTGCTACTATTCGTTTGTCGGGTAGGACTCCTTTGTAGACGATGCCGTATCCACCTTTGCCGAGGATTCTGTCGTCTGCATAATTGTCAGTGGCTTTCTCTAGCTCTTCGGAGGTAAAGATTTTGGTTGAATCCGTGGGAGTTTCACTTGAAGAGATTTGTTGTTTAAGCAGCTGACCGCCATTTTGCTTGAAGAATTGCTCTCTGAGTTTGATTGTTCTTCTTTTGTTGTGGCTGAAGTAGAGCAAGGCAACTGCTATAACTAGGGCCAAAAATCCAAATCCTATACCTGTATGTATTTAGAGCAAGGCTATTGCTATAACTTGAATATGAATAAATTACAGCACGTACAAAGAAGACATAAACAGATGTTGAACATTTAATTGGCTACCACATTGAGTTCAATGCAATATTAGAAAAGAAGGTTATATTACAAATTAATTTGACTTAACTCAAATTTAATAATACTTCAAGACTGATAAATCATAAAAATTATGAAACAAATGCAAAAACAAAAACATCCCTTGTGTTATTTCTAGTTGGCATAAGACCTCATGTGTTATTTTTTATCGCGAAAATCTCAATTTGTTAATATTTTATTTGCAAATTAAAAAACCTTTGTTATCTTTTATTAGTTCACTATGACCTTTTCAAAATTAAGAGTTGACCACAAAGGGGTTACTATCAATTTTTTAAGTTTGGAGGGAGTTTATTGTCAATTTTTAAGTTATAGGGGAATGATTGTCAATTTATTTAAATGAACAAAGATTTTCACTTTTATTCCAAAGAAAAAAATAACATACATGGGTTACTATCAATTTTTTAAGTTTGGAGGGAGTTTATTGTCAATTTTTAAGTTATAGGGGAATGATTGTCAATTTATTTAAATGAACAAAGATTTTCACTTTTATTCCAAAGAAAAAATAACATACATGGGTATATTTGCCCATTCCCTAAGAAATCATGAAGAATCTTCGCACATGGAGACTTGAAGCTAGTAAAATACATTGCAGTATTGAAGAGGGTAAATGTCTTTCACTTGTTAACACGTAATTTTTTTTCCTTGTAAAAATAGGACATAAAATTTTCTGTCATTTAATAATAATACATAATAAGATATTTTTATGTACATATCACTCTATATTCCAAACCAAATTCGACAAAACTAAAATTTGTATCTGATTAATTTAATCCGATCTAGCCGAATATGGGTAGATTCTTCGGGTGTAGTTGTGCGGTTTATTTACTGGACATTAGATGCACTTTTACGTGGGCAACAAAAAAAATGGACGTTTAGTCTTTTACTAGGGGTGGCAAACGGGCGGGTCTGGGTCGGGTCTGGGTCGGGTCGGAACGGGTCGGGTCATTAATGGGTCTTTGTTAATGGTTGTAAACGGGTCGGATCATAAATGGGTATGGTCTTTACCGGGTCGGGTCTGGGTCGGGTCGGCCCTTTATCTTCATCTTTTTTTTCCCTTTTTTTTTCCCTTAAAAAAATCCACAAAAAAAAAACGTTGTAACATAGGTTGAAAAATGCGAGTAATTGATGCCGAGATTTGAAAGAATAAAATTAACATGCAAATTAGGAGACATTAATTACATGATTTGAAAATATAATTTTTGTTATTCTCTTATATCTAAGATATATGAAGGAATAGAAATATAAGAAACCCTTTCGAGAGTCGATATCAATATTTTTATTAGTTAAAAGTGGCCATAAAATTGATATAGAAAAGACGAATGATTTTAAGATATTTTAATAATTTAATTTTTTTTCTCCAAAATAATGGATTAGTAATTACAAAATAAGAAAAGTTGGTTCTAGGCCTTCAATTTTATGATAGCAAACAAGATATGATATGATTTTATTTTTGGAATTAAAGATGGGTAGTCAACTTGCTTTTAAATTGGGCCCATTAATTAATTTTCTTTTGTTTTTATAAGACCCATTAACTGACCCACTAGGAGACCCATTAAGGACCCATTAATTATAAGGCTGATCCAAGACCAACCCAAACCCAACAAACATAAAAATTAAAAGGTTGGGTCTGGACGGGCCTGGACGGGTCACGGGCCAGCCCGCGGGTCCAGACCCATCTTGCCATGCCTATCTTTTACCAACCATAAACCAATCTTAGCTAAATACATTGAATGTATAAGTTTTAAAAGAATTAGAAATGATATTATAAACCAGATAATTAATTAATTACCTAAAGACACTTTGATAACAGGGAACTGTGAGTTGTGAGCAATGCAACCTCTGCCGTCCTTTCTTCCATCACCATTGTATCCATCGGGACAAGAACAGTTGAAACTCCCCAGAGTATTAATGCAAGTATTTTTTTCACAATTATTCAAGCTCGAATCCGCACACTCATCAATATCTAAAAAATCAAAAATACATATTGTAACGATTGAATATTTGAATATCCTATATATAGTCAATGGTAAAGTTAGGTGATTTACACTCAGACCCCCTGAGGTTTGGTCATATTACAAAGAATCCCCTGTATTTTCAAAAATAACAAGGACACCTCTTACAGGGTGTTTTTTGTAAATATTTTTACAAGTTGTAAGGGTATCCTTGTAAGACTTATTAAACCACAAGGGGTGTCCTTGTAATTTTTTAAACTACAGGAGGTTCCTTGTAATATGACTAAACCTCAGGGGGTTTGAGTGTAAATCACCCTACTTTTAATGCCATAAGATTGGACCATCAACAATTTGTGTTCCTTATTTTATAAATTTGCAAATAAAGTCCAAAATTTTAAAAATTTGCACACTCAACCCACAGTTTGCAAATCATAATCTTAGTCCCATTTTTTTTTATATAAAAAAAAAAAAATTTAACGCTTTTGATTTTATACAATGGTGTTCATAGCATTTTTTATCTTATATATATATATATATATATATATGTATATATGTGTGTGTGTAAAATAATATTGAAAATTGCGGTCCATCATACAATTTTGTAAAGTACTAAGAGTCCAATCCTTTAGGACTAAAAATGCAACTTCACCTGTAATTAATTAACTCATAAACATGGAAATTCAACAAAAAAAAGTTCTGCATAAAACTCCCGTTTGTTATTATTTTGGCATAATACTCCCTCCAGAATTTTTTTCCTTGCACGAAAATCTCTTTTGGTCAATTTTTTTTTAACTAATCAAATAATCACACATGTTGCGCGTGAAACTCAAGCTTGATGAATTTGGGCCGAGGTGGACGGAAGATGGTTTTTCGTTCAATAAAAAATAAAAACAAAAGAAGTTTTATGCAAAAGCAATAAGCCCTACAATCAATTAGCCCATAAAACATTTATCAAAAATTACTCCAAAAAAAAAAAAAAGACATTTATAAAAAAAGCTCATAAAATTAAAATGAAAATAAGAAGAAAAAAACCTGTGCAACCCGGATCAAGGTAAGGATTTCCATCATTTCCATTGTTACAAGAGCAACGATACCCTTTCGAATCGGTATTTGAATCAATACAATAGCTATTATTCTTACAACCATAATCATCCAAACCTTGTGCATCCACACAACTCGTATTCCCAATTGCCCAATCAAGCACAACCCGAACATTATCCATAACCCGCTGCATAAAATTAGGATCCGATAAATCTGAAGCCCCACGAAAATCGAACTCACTCGGATCCCCAAGAAAAGCATAGGTACAAGGATTAAACGACCACACTTCGGTGTGATTTTTCAAACTTCTGGGCCCCAACGCATAAGTTTTGAAACCCTTAGGCACAGACGTTTGGCAACAACCTATCCCCGAACAGTACCCGCCGATAACGTCCGCCGCAGTGGAGCACACCGTGACGCAACCACCGGTGAAACTCCGTCTGTTTAAACCGGTGATATTCCGGACGAATAAACCTCCGATGAGAGAGAGATCATCGCAACCTATGAGGGTGAATTTGTTGAGTTCCGAGTAACTGTACGGCGTCCCGAATAGGCTCGAGCTGGCAGTGTTGGTTAAAATTACGGATCCGGATCTGTCGAAGCATCTCCGAGCGATAACGTTTGAGATTCGCATTCGGCTATCGGAGATTTCGAAGACTTCGTAGAGTACTGGGATGTGTCCGATGAAGGCTCGGGGCGGGGAGAAGGCGGCGCTGCAGTTGAGTTCGAATGATGGAGTGATGCCGCAGCCGCTGCCGATTCCGACACCGAAGGGGTAGGGGACGGTTAGGTTGCCACATTGGCGGGGGCAGTTGGCTTTTGTGATGGTGGCGGGTTGGGAAATTCTGAAGGTGTCTGTGAAGGCAGTGGTGGTGTTGGTGGTGGAATTTGTGGCGGCGAATGTGCATAAAATTGATGTGCTGAGAATGAAAAAGCTAGCTAGTTGGAGAAGAAACTTGTTTTTTGGCATGGTTACTACTGGTAATGCCATGCTAGGTGACAGGTGAGAATGGTGAAGTAGAATTTGAATATTGCTACACTTTTTAATGTCAACAATATCATCAATATATCTACATTTTTTTTGGGTTATCCAAGGTTTTTTAGGTTACATTATATCATCAATATATCATCTTTTTCGAAGCATGTCGGACACATTATGTGTTTACTTACATCTTTGTGTTGGGATCTAACATAGTCAATGATCCCAAAATAATTTTATAGCACTTGTTTTATAATTAAATAAGATTTCTAGAGGAAATCAATCACACGATAATTACAACAAACTTATTTTTTTTTTTTACTTATTCCATGTCTGGATTAAAATTTTATATTTATCCACACGTGTATTTTTGGTACAAGCAAAAGTTGTGCATTTTTTTTTTCTTTTTCTTTTTGATAATTTAGCAAAAGTTGTGGATGATAGCATAATTTTGATTAGGAGAAATTTGGAAACTATGTATGTGGATTTATTATTATATTTGAAGCAAAATTTATCGGTATATCTAAGTAGACCATATATTTTTTACCAAAAAAAGAAGAACCTTATTTACCCTTAATCAAACCCAAGGCCAAGAGGTATTGGTTCAATTTGAATTTGATAGATATAATCACCATCTCAAAAGAAACACATAATACAAAGTATTGTATAAAAAATACATAATATAAATACTTGGCTTTTCACTTATTAAAAAATTGTTCATGCTAACACTAGAAGTGATTCATTCATTTAGAAAGTAAATGGGTACTTTTCTTTTAATTTTAGCTCTCAACCTTTATAGACAACTTGATAGTAGAAGGTTTTGTAACTCACGGAAACACCTTATTCTAACTAACTACTAAAAATAATGTATGAAGTCATGAAGACTTGGACAAAGTTCCACAACCTTTGTTGCTTTGCACCATGATATCATTTTATTACAGGAAATATATAGTAGGTATTCAATATACATGTTGATGGTAAGTTTTGAGATTTTTTTAAAAAATTTGAATACAATTTTGCAATAATCCTTGTCAAAATGTCAAATATATATATTAAAATCATAATTGAGTAACACTGCTATATTAATTACAATCTTAGTTACAATCAAGTTTGGTTATGTGATATTTGATGTTGACAATATTTGATTTTGATTGGGGGAGGGTTAGTGTTTGGTAGTTAATTATTTTATACTTTGATAGCAAATGAATATATATGATGATAAATATAATCACCATCTAAAAAAAACATAATACAAAGTACTGTATAAAAAATACATAATATAAATACTTGGATTTTCACGTATTAAAAAACCGTTCATGCTAACACTAAAAGTGATTCATTCATTTAGAAAGAAAACTGGTATTTTTCTTTTAATTTTAGCTCTCAAGCTTTATAAACGACTTGAAGGTAGAAGATTTGTTTCGCGTGGAAACACCTTATTCTAACTAACTGTTAAAAAAAAAAATGTATGAAGTCATGAAGACTTGGACAAAGTTCCAAGCCTTTGTTGCTTTGCACCATGATATCATTTTATTACAGGAAATATATAGTAGGTATTCAATATACATGTTGATGGTAAGTTTTGAGATTTATTTTAAAAATTTGAATACAATTTTGCAATAATCCTTGTCAAAATGTCAAATATATATATTAAAATCATAATTGAGTAACACTGCTATATTAATTACAATCTAAGTTACAATCAAGTTTAGTTATGTGATATTTGATGTTGACAATATTTGATTTTGGTTGGGGGAGGGTTAGTGTTTGTTTGTAGTTAATTAATTTGTACTTTGATAGCAAATGAACATATCTGATGATACATATAATCATCATAAAAAAAAATATTATACAAAGTATTGTATAAAAAATACATAATATAAACACTTGGCTTTTCACTTATTAAAAAACCGTTCACTCTAACACTAGAAGTGATTCATTCATTTAGAAAGAAAATTTCTTTTAATGTTAGCTCTCAAGCTTTATAAATAACTTGAAGATAGAATGATTTGTATCGCGCGGAAACACATTATTATAATTAATTGTTAAAAAAAATGCATGAAGTCATGAAGACTTGGACAAAGTTCTAGAGCCTTTGTTGCTTTGCACCATGATATCATTTTATTACTGAAAATATATAGTAGGTATTCGACATACATGTTGATGGTAAGTTTTGAGATTTTTTTTTTTTTAAAATTTGAATACAATTTTACAAAAATCCTTGTCAAAAAGTCAAATATATATATTAAAATCATAATTGAGTAACATTGCTATATTAATTACAATCTAAGTTACAATCAAGTATAGTTATGTGATATTTGATGTTGACAATATTTGATTTTGATTGGGGGAGGGTTAGTGTTTGTTTGTAGTTAATTAATTTGTACTCTGATAGCAAATTAATATATCTGATGATAAATATAATCATCATCTAAAAAAAAATATGATACAAAGTATTGTATAAAAAATACATAATATAAATACTTGGTTTTTCCCTTATTAAAAAACCGTTCACTCTAACACTATAAGTGATTCATTCATTTAGAAAGAAAATGGGTATTTTTCTTTTAATTTTAGCTCTCAAGCTTTCTAAATGACTTGAAGATAGAATGATTTGTATCGCGCGGAAACACATTATTTTAATTAACTCTTAAAAAAATTGTATGAAGTCATAAAGACTTGGACAAAGTTCCAGAGCCTTTGTTGCTTTGCACCATGATATCATTTTATTACTGAAAATATATAGTAGGTATTCGATATACATGTTGGTGGTAAGTTTTGAGATTTTTTTTTTAAATTTGAATACAATTTTGCAAAAATCCTTGTAAAAAAGTAAAATATATATATATATATATATATATATATATATATATATATATATATATAAATCATTGAGTAACACTACAATATTAATTACAATTTAAGTTACAATCAAGTTTAGCTAGACGACGATAGTCATGCATAAATTTTAATTGGGGAGGGTGGACTGAGAAATTTGGTATCTGACGTGTCATGCAAAATAATGTTTATTAAAAAAATCTGCGAGTTGACTTCAGCGTTATTTGTTGATTTTGTTTATATTGACTTCAACGTATAACCAATAGATAGCCAATAAGAGCTTTTCTTCTTTCTTTGTTCTTTATGTTTTTCATTTTTTGTGTTATTTTTAGGCAAAAATTCATTTTTCATACCATAGAACTATACATATTTAACTTTTCATACCAAATACCAAACTCGCAAAAAAATACCAATTCCTTGACAGACGTCACAAAGCGATATTTTCGTTAGGTTTGTTGATAGAATTGCCACGGCCTTAAAATTTTAAACTACTAATATTTTTATACTACTAAGATTAAAATATATGATTAAACTTTGGTGTTTTCGCGAATTGACTCCTACCTTTTGATGATTTTGTGAATTAACCACTATCTCCTTTCTCACGCACGACCACCATCTTCTGGTAGTTGTTTGTCAGAAATAGGAAAGGATTTTGTTCTTCTATTCACCGCAAACACATATTACGTCGAGTGAATCGTTCAATTTTTTACATTTGTAAATCTTAATCGCGAAAACCTTTTCCTCAAAAATTTGAAATCGCGATTACGGCCTTGTATTTGCACATTTTCCAGAATTTTTTAACGTCACCTCACTCTTTTGGACCTGGGCTTCAATCTCCATGGATTAATTCCCTCAACAAAACTAACAAAAGTATCACTTTTGTAATGTCTATCAAGAATTAATATGTTTTTTGCTAGTTTGGTATAAAAAGTTAAATATGCAAAATTCTATGCTATGAAAAATGAATTTTGACCGTTATTTTTCTTTCATGGAGATGTCTGTATTATTGTGTTGAAAAACAGTTTGTAAAATGGGATTTCTCAAGATAAAAGTTGAAATTTCCCTTATTTTGAGATGGAAGGTTCTTTTTTATCATGCTCATAATTTGTTGGTTAGAGAATGTTAGAAGGCTATTGTTAAAACTCGATAATGACCCTGTCCAGTCCGTCAATTAGTAACAAACTAATAATATGGTAGAGGAAATCCTCTTCTTGGACGAAATGATGAAGGAAAACTCGGAGACACATCTAAAGTGTAATAAGCAAGGAGCTAATAACAAATTACCCATATATTATATATTCTTAAAAGACAATTACCACCTTGTAGAAAATAATATGTGTTATTGTTAAAGAAGCATATATATTGTTTCCCTTTGGTTTTTACATTTTCTCAAAGGGTGAGGTATCCACGTATTAGACAAAACCACAGGGGATAAAGTGTTCATTATACATATCATATGGGACACATTGAAAGGAGCATGTTGTCAATTTTTGGTTAAATTGATCATTTTCCACATCAAAATGAAGTCCCAATTGCATTATAGAGCGCACACACATCAACTTCACGAGAAAGGGAGTAAATGAAATAACTTATAATTATTATTGATTTTAGTTTACATGAAGATATTAGTTTATTAAAGAAGCTGGCCAAAAGAAAAATATAGATTCTTGATTTTATTACCATTTCTAGATTATTAGTTTATGACTAAAAAAAAACTTTTAACCAAACATATATTCACTAAATTAAACCAAGCCTGAAATGCGTATGTTTTTATGTGAACTAATAACTAGAAGAATGTGATGAAGTTTGAAACTTGAATATGATGAACTAATGAGAGGAAGCAACCTTCTAAATAGATTATGCTTAAATAATAATGATTAATATAGATCCAATAGCTAGACTACATGAAATTTAATTGTTTTGATAAAGCTATTATTTTTCAAAGCTTTAAAGTATTCAAATTGCAATTAATGATGAAAATTGCAAGTAATAATTTTAAAAATAAACTTAATTTATATTTTAATTTTACGAAGTTAATTAATTTGTTTTCTTTATTCGTGCATAGCACGGAGTGTGAGCTAGTTATTTTATATAACAAGGGATAATATGCCTTATTTATTTTTCTTACAAGGAAAAAAATTAGTCTTTAGATTATAATTATTGGAGGGGTAACTTGTCTAAACCCAATAAACAATTACCCAAAAAGAAAAAAGGTTGTTATGATGAACAAGTCAAGTAAACTCAGACACCATAAATTCCCAATAAATTGTTCGATGTATGCACGAAGCCACAAATCAAAACACACTCCATCTCCAATATGGAGATAAAACTTCAAATATTTGCTCTGTAGTATTTCCAATAAACATTCTGATAAAAAAAAAAAATGTTTTCCAATTCTTCTTTCCTTTACATCTTCTTGTTATTCCTCCCCTTTATACCTTTAGCCAAACAAGACACGAACCTCATAGCCCAAGCTAAAACCATCACAAAACCAAACTGCCAATCCAAATGCGGAAACTTAACAGTTCCATACCCCTTTGGAATCGGCATCGGCACATCTTGTTCCATAAGCCCATGGTTCGACGTAAACTGCAACACTTCATTCAACCCCCCAAAACCATTCATCTCCACACGCAACTTCGAAATCCTCGAGATAAACGACAACACATTACTCATCAAAAATTTCGTTCGCGCAGCCTGTTATGACACATCCGGTAACATAATACGAGAAAACACAGCATCCATAAATCTAGCCGCGACCCCTTACTCATTCTCCGACATTAACAGGTACACCGTGGTGGGGTGCGATGACTTTGCGTGGATAACAGCATCCGAGGGTCGTAATTTCTCTAGTGGATGTGTTGCATTGTGCTCCAGGACAGAGGATTTGATCGAAGGGGAATGTTCTGGAATCGGGTGTTGTCAGACTGTGATACCGAGGGGTTTGCAGGAGTTTAATGCTACTATTGTAAATTTGAAGGCCGTAAATGTGTCGTCGTTTTCGTTGTGTGGGTACGCGTTTGTTGGGGATCCGGAGAGGTTTAGGTTCAGTGCGGGTGATCTTAGTGATCCGGGGTTTCAGAATAGGACTATTGATAATGTGCCTGTGGTTCTTGATTGGGCGATTGGGACTCCGAATTGTAGTGAAGCGAGAAATTCGGGTGATTTTGCTTGTGTTCATGAAAACAGTGTTTGTGTAGATTCTGAGACTGGGCTTGGCGGGTATAGATGTAGCTGTACGGAAGGGTATCAGGGGAATCCTTATCTTGATTCAGGGTGCACAGGTAATCTTCTTTCTTCTCTAATTAATTATTATCTGAATAGTAACAGATCATATAAATAATTAACTACATAGAAAAACAGAAGAACAGCTAAACAGAGTTATTTGCTTAGTTTACAACTGTGTTAGATCGAAACAGAGTTATGTTCATAAAATATACTATTCATAAAAACTCCTTAGACGTACTAAAAGCCATGTATCATGTATGTATGATTGTATGACTTTATAAGACCAAAGAAAATCATTTACTTCATTATTTTAACAAGATTATCATTTATTTTCTTCTTCAGAATAAATTCATCGTCTAATTGTTTTCTCTCAACTTAATTATATAAAATAATGAAATAAAATCATATACTTAATACGGTGGATATAGCTGCATATTCACTTAATTTTAACATGAGAAAAGTGATGTAGCCTACATTTTTATGAAAACAATGGAGTACTTGGCAATAGAAATAACAGAAGACTGAATTTGTCAATTAGAACTAATACAGTTTTGAAAATTAAATAGCTTCTTATATACCATGAGGTAGCTAAAATTATAGAATACACATGAAGTTTCATGATTATCAAGGCTTTCTCTACTTCAAGTATTTACAAATACACCATGCCGTTATTTAAAGTCTCACATACATCCCTAAATCAGATATGAAAATATATCCCTAGCTAGTTCATAGTATATATGTAGTTCTTACTAATGAACTAATTAAATTGATCTTTCTTATTCAGATATTAATGAGTGTGAAAGCCATCCGTGTGATGAAAATGGTATTTGCACGAACACGCTCGGTGGTTTTCACTGTGCTTGCAAGAAGGGATACGTAGGCAATGGTATAAAAGATGAGCGAGGTTGTACTGCTGTGAACTCTCAATTTCCAGTAATCAAGTTCTCATTAGGTATACACACTCCTTTATATAAAAAATTAACAGTACATCTATCTTTATTTAACTTGTACTAATGAAATAAAATGATTTTTTCAGGTATAAGTTTTGGTTTCTTGGCCGTGATCATTGCAGTGACAGTAATGTACTTTAGCATTAAAAAACGGAAGATAATGCAACTAAGAGAAAAATTCTTCCAACAAAATGGAGGGGCTTTACTAAAGCAGCAAATTTCTTCAAATGAAACTAACATGAAATCAACCAAAATCTTTTCTGCCGTAGAACTTGAAAAAGCCACAAACAATTACGCAGAAGATCGAATCCTAGGCCGAGGTAGTTATGGTACGGTATACAAAGGAATCCTCCATGACCAACAAGTAGTTGCTATAAAAAAGTCGCGAGTAATGGACCAAAGTCAAATAGAGCAGTTCATCAACGAGGTGGTTATTTTGGCTCAAGTCAATCACCGGAATGTTGTTAAGATTTTAGGATGTTGTTTGGAAACCGAAGTTCCAATGTTGGTATACGAATATGTCTCAAATGGTACACTTTATCACCATATCCATAACAATGGTGGAATGCCGTGGTTTTCTTGGGATAGTCGTTTGAGAATCGCGACAGAAGCTGCAGGTGCATTAGCCTATCTCCATTCCGCGGCAGCTATGCCAGTTATTCATAGAGATGTTAAATCTCCGAATATATTATTAGACGAATATTACACTGCAAAAATATCGGATTTTGGAGCTTCAAGATTGGTCCCGGTTGATCAAACTCAAATTAGTACTCTAGTACAAGGAACTTTAGGATACCTGGATCCTGAATATTTCAACACGGGCCAGTTGACAGATAAAAGTGATGTATATAGCTTCGGGGTGGTCCTAGCCGAGCTCATGACGGGTAGGAAACCACTTTCTAAAACAACAGCGGAAGATGAAAAGAGTTTGGCTACCTTTTTTGTCGTGTCAATAAAGGAAAATCGTTTATTCCAAATTGTGGATCCTCGTGTTTTGAGGGAAGGGAGTTTGGGGCAGATTCGTAGTATAGGTGAGCTAGTGAAGAGATGTTTGAAGTTGCACGGTGAAGAGAGACCAACTATGAAAGAGGTAACAATGGAACTTGAAGGTTTAAGGAAGTTTTCTAAACATCCTTGGAGTGAACAAGATCAAGTACAAGAAGAAGAGATTGGGTTGATGAGTGAACAAACATCTGATTTGTACAATGTTAGTATTAGTCCTGATCTTAGTACTGGGAAATACACAGAACAGCAACAGAGTTCCGGAGCTACACCATTGATATATCCTGTTCACAGGCCTCGTTGAAAAAATCATTTGTTTCTCCATTGTTTGTTTGAGAATAAATCGATTCTTGTACATGTATGTATAAACTTATCTTTTTATATTTTGTTTTTAGTTTTCTCAATGTGTTCAGTCTTACCAGATTTCGCCTTTAAAATTTCATTTTCTAGTGAACTAAGTCTTCTCCATTTTAATAAATTAAGAACAACTGAATGATGAAAACTATTTTTTGCCTGAATTTGCATGTGGAAGTATTGCATTTTTTGTGCTACAACAATAGTCCACTGGCGTTTCTACCCCATAACTTTTCAGGCTGGCACATTTGGTGTCACACTTCAATATTAGTCGCAATTTTTGTGCCTATTGAGGCCTAATTTCAAAATTGACCCGAATCCCCCCACGTGCGGCCATATTACATGAAAATTAGGGATTTTAACCATTCAACACATTTTTCATTAGGAAGGAAAAAAAAAATTCAAAATCCCAACTTTTCCTATAAATTTCACCAAACATTCCCTTAACATAATAAATTGGTACCCGCCTTCTTCTTCTTCTTCCCCAAGTGAAAAACACCGAGCCTGTAATGAGAAACTCAAGTATGCTAAAGGTCGTGAGGAGAAGATAGCCTCATGAGCCAGTAATGAAGACTAAAAAGAAGGGAAAAGGCAAACCGACTTTTCTCATTATAGGCTCAATGTCTTTCGAAGCTTGGTGTTTCCATCCACCAAGAACTAGTTACTTGGATGTTTTTATTTGGGGAAAAAGGAGTTGAGTAAGAAGAAGGCGGGTACCAATATAGTAGGTTAAGCGAATATTTGGTGAATTTTATAGGAAAAGTTAGGATTTTGAATTTTTGTTTAGTGAATTTTATAGGAAAAGTTAGGATTTTGAATTTTTATTTTTTTTAATGAAAAAGGCGTCGAGTGGTTAAAAAATCCCAATTTTCATGTCACATGGCCAGAACGTGGGGGAACTTTAATTTTGAAATTGGCAAAACTATCACTGATGTTGAAGTTGTGGCACAAAATGTGCCAGCCCGAAAAGTTATGGAATAAAAACACCAGTGGGCTATAGTTGTGGTATCAAAAATGCAATAATCCCATTTGCATGTAGCTACACATAAAACTCAGTCAGGATTTGGGATAAGGCCATCTTCAGTCGTTGGAGGCATAAATGTCCCCTTCCCCCCTCCCACTCCCCCTTTCCCTCCCCGCCTGTAGTCGTCTTCAATAGCTAGGGATATGTTTTTTAATATTAATTTAAAAATCTTTTATAAGAAAAAAATGATTGTTTGAGTTTAAATTATTTACAGCAAAAAAATTAACTATAATGAGGTTTATCATTGAGGTTTTATTAATGTTTAAAAAAATGCTTTTGATCAGATATTCTTTTAAATAAGTTAAAAACAATAAAATCAACTAAAAAGGAAATGTGAAATAAGCAGGTTGACTGTACGGGTCCCCTCCCCTCCCCTCCCCTCCCCTCCCGATTGATTGAAGATGACCTGAACACAAGTATAACTTGTTCCCAGATTCTTCTCAGGTTACACATGTAAATGGATTATTGCATTTTTTGTGCCACAACTATAGCTCACTAGAGTTTTTATCCTGTATCTTTTCGAGCTGGCACATCACATTAGTTGCAATTTTGTGCCAATTGAGGCCAAATTCTAAATTTGGCCCGAAATCCCCCTTGTGCGGGCCAATTTTCATGTCATGTGGCTCGCACGTGGGGATTTTGGGCCAATTTTGGAATTGGGCCTCAATTGGTACCAAAATTATCACAGATGTAGAAGTTGTGGCACCAAATGTGCCAGACTGAAAAGATACGGGGTAGAAATGCCAGGGAGTTATAGTTATGGCACCGAAAATACAATAATCCACATATTATCTATATGACCATATTAATGTGTACCAATGTATATTTTGATCCATATAATCATATTAGAAAATTATATTATTAATCACCGAAGTATAAAAGACAAGAATTTAATTTTAGGAAGAAGTTGGTTTAGTTTAGTGAATTAAAGCCAAATTAGAGCCTAACATTTATTTTTCCCTTTTTCTTTGTCTACTTCTTGCTGGGGTGATTTTTTTTATTTTTATCTACTTAAGTATGAAATGTGAGTGAAGATATCCAAAAATGAATTACCTATTTTGTCCCTAAGTTTTTTTAGGAAATTAAAAGAGTGTTTAAAGTGCTGAATTGTTCATATTTCGGGGGTGCAAAGTGCTAAATCTATATTTTGAGGGTGCAAAGTGTCTATTTTCCATGTTTCGAGGATGCAAAGTGCAAAAAACCAGATAAGTCACTTAAAAGATTAAAAGTTTGACTGAGTATTGTAGTAAAGGGAGCAAAATAAATGGGACGGGTGAAGTATTTTTTGAGGTATTATATCATATTTTTCTACATAAAAGTATAGTTCATAATGATAATTTATATATATATATATATATATATATATATTGACATAAGAATAAAAGTAAGAAACACCAAGCTTCGAACCTAAGTGGTCTTTGAAAAGCCACAAATAATTTTTTCCTTATGAGTTTATCTCTCAATTTAAAAAATAATCTCATCGTCAAAATTATTATTTTATCTCTAAAACAAATTAATTAAATTATATGTGATTTGGAATCGAGTAACATTGACAAATTTAATTTGACATAAATAAATTATCTCACACAACAAATTTAATTTAACATAAATAAGTTATACCTTACAATACTTCTCTTATTTTCATAATCTTTAAAAAATCCTTAGGGCCTGTTTGTTTGGCATTTAGGAGAGTAGTTTGTGAGAATGGTGGAGGTTGTGAAATAAACTAGACTTGCGTAATTTGTTTGGATTTTGGGAGAGTGGTTTGAGAAATAAGGTGGGTATAGTTTTTTATGGAAAAGTTTAGGTTGTAGGTGTAAGATATAAGATGTGTAAGACTTTATGTCAAATCATGTATATTATGTTATATAAGTTGTGTAAGAGATAAATTATTATATGTAAAATTAAAGTAGAGTTTGTGTAAGTTCTTTTTAGAGATTAAAAAATTGTTGTATATTTTGTTTTTGAGAGAGTAGTATGAAAAAATTGAGAGAAAATAAATTACTTCAGAAAATAAAAATGATGTTTGTCTCGCTTTTTCCAAAAAAAAAAAAAAAAATAGGAGATGCAAAACAAACATGCCTTAACTTTTTAAAAATTAAACTCACTGTTCATTTATTGAAATAAACAATAGCTTTTATAATATAAATACATGACTACCGAAAATTTCTCAAATTTTGATTTGGAAGACTTGGCTATTCTTTCTTTTTTTCTCTTGGCCATCTCCAACCACTCAAGGGGAATGGGAATTGGGAAGAGATAGGGAGGGGGGAAAATGAAAAAAATGATGGGTGACTGGGCGGTGGATGGGGCACCCTCGCTGGATGGGCTGCCAGTTAGCCCATTTTCCCTTTTCTTTTCTTTTTTCATTTTTTCATTTTTATTTGTTTGATTTGTTTTAGTTAATAAAAATTCTTCTTTTTTAAATAAAAATCAATTCCTTTAATTTGTGTATCATTTTTAAAAAAAAAATTCAGTTTTAAAAATGTAATTTTTATTTAAGAAACTTAAATTTAATCTAATTAATATAAAATAAACTTTAAAAAAACTTAACTTTAATTTAAGAAACTTAACATTAATTGTGTGAAATATAATAATATTGTAAGAAACCTAAATACGATTTAAGAAACTTCAAATTAACGTTATTATATAACCTTGATTTATTTTAATTTAGAATTTTATAATTTTAAAGTTATTTTTAAAAAGTTTTAATTTAGCACACAAAACGTACAAATATGAAATTAAATATTATTATTGGAATCTTAAATATGATTTGTTAAATTAAATATGATATTCTTAAATTATTAATGTCAATCTTAAATTATTTTTTGTGTTTTCTTAATTTATTTTTAAAACTGGTTCAGTTAGACAATTGTTTATAGTACATACTACGTGATATTTCTCTTCCCAACAAAAACAAATGTAAAAGGATCATTAAAAAGAATGTAGTTATATTATATGTATAGGGCAATTGAAAAATATGCTGCATGTTAATAAGACCATATTGCAACTCTTGACTCTCCAAAGGGTTTATTTAAATACTAATAAGATATATAATTTTGCTATAAATACATTTTAAAATATTATTTCAGTAATTGTTAAATACAAATGATTATTTACATTACAATCATTTGTATGTAGAGTTTGCACCATTAATAATCGCCATTGCTTGGCTATTTTATGGCATCCAGAAGAGGAAGCTTACTAAAATGAGAGATAAGTTCTTCCAACAAAATGGTGGAATGCTATTGACGCAACAACTTTCTTCAAAGGAAGGTACCATGGAATTAGCTAAAATCTTCTCTGCCAAAGAACTTGAAAAAGCCACCAACAATTATGCAGAAGATCGCATCCTTGGTCGAGGAGGTTATGGAATAGTTTACAAAGGAATCCTGAGTGATCAACGTATAGTTGCAGTAAAAAAATCAAGAATAATGGATCAAAGTCAAGTAGAGCTTTTTATCAATGAGATGATGATTCTTACTCAGATTATCCACAGAAATGTTGTGAAACTATTAGGATGTTGTTTGGAGACTGAAGTTCCTTTGTTAGTATATGAATATATCTCAAATGATACACTTTTTCACCATATCCATAACAGTGGAGGAATGTCCTGGTTTTCCTGGGAAAATCGTTTGAGAATTGCCGCAGAAGCTGCTGGTGCATTAGCTTATCTCCATTCTGCAGCAGCAATCCCGATTATTCATAGAGATGTCAAGTCTCCTAATATATTATTAGATGAATCCTACACTGCAAAAATAGCAGATTTTGGAGCATCAAGATTGATTCCACTTGATCACACACAAGTGACTACTCTTGTACAGGGAACGTTGGGTTATTTAGATCCTGAGTATTTTCATACAAGTCAACTGACAGAGAAAAGTGATGTTTATAGTTTTGGAGTGGTTGTAGCAGAGCTTATGACAGGAAGAAAGCCTCTTTCTCCTGAAAACACCGAAGCAGAAAGGAATTTGTCTACTTACTTTGTCATGTCCATTAAGGAAAATCGCCTGTTCCAAATTCTTGATCCTAGAATTTTGAGAGAAGGGAGTTTGGAGCAAATTCGTGAAGTTGCAGAGCTTGTTAAAAGATGCCTCAAGTTAAATGGTGAAGAAAGACCAACAATGAAAGAAGTGTCCATGGAATTGGAAAGGTTGAGGAAGTATAATATGAATTCAAGCAAGAAACAAGGACAAAATTCTGAAGAAATTTTGGGCTTTGAAATTGAAGAACATGATCTTTATCCAATGCCGAGGAATCCTGAATCTAGCCTTGGAGGGTTCTCTGCGCAATCTGGGCAATATAGTATGGACAGCCAAATGTTGCATGCAATCAACAGCCCACGCTAAACGATGAAGTGGTGATAATTTCAATCATAATATGTTCTTTTTCAACGTGTTCTTGTGTTGTTTTCTCGTGTTTGTGTTAATGTTCAAAATATAAATTCAGCTTTGCTTTATTGAAACTCCAATGTGAAATTGATCATTTCTCCTGATTAATGAATTGAAAATTGATTTCCTATTGGTAAGATCTTTTAGCACTACTAGAAAAAATAAAAATTCTCACCGAAAAATTCCAACCGAACAAAAATCGGTGGGAATTTTAATGAATTCCGACCGAAAATAATATTGGTGGGAATTTTTTGTAAGAATTGCGACCGATTTTAAATCAATCGGAATTAACAGGATAAATTCCGACCGATTTACAAATCGGTCGGAATTTTTTAAAAAAAAAATAATAAATGCAAAATTCCCACCGATTTCTAATCGGTGGAAATTTTTTGAAATAAAAATAAATAAATAAAATTAATAAATGCAAAATTCCCACCGATCAAATAAAAAAAAATTTAAAAATGTAATACGTGCAAAATTCCCACCGATTTCTAAATTTTGCCTTTATATTCCCACCGATTAGAAATAAAAAAAATTAATAAGTGCAAAATTCCCAAAGATTACAAATCGGTGGGAATTTTGCATTTATATTCCCACCGATTACAAATCGGTGGGAATTTTTGAAAATATTCCGTATATATCTTCTTCCATTCTTCTACACTTGCAAAAAAAAATTATTTCCTATTCTTCCTCCTCCGCAAACGACCATCACCACCACCTCATTTCCGGCTATTATCTTCATACTCCGACCATGGCCACCACCACCACCTCACTTCCAGCCACCAAGGGATTAGGCTAGCACCACCATCGCCGTACGTAGTACCACTACCACCACCACCGCCGTAACACCACCTCCGTAGCACAACCATTCTTCTTCTTCATTTCAAGATCTAGAGGTATATATGTATATATCTATTTCAATTCGGCATTTTATATATCAAAATCATGTTTTTGTTGTAAATATTAGTAGAAATTGTTAGATTTTGGTTGTAGAAATTGTTAGTAGAGATTGTTAGATTTTGTTATTATAGTGTGTTTGAAATTGTTAGATTATATTAGAATTCACCACATTGATTGGGCTAAGTCCATTTACATGGTTTGGGCCTAACTCAACCTCAAAAGTTAGCTTATAAGGTGAGGATTGCCCAATACCTTATAAAGTGGACTTAACTATGATTTTCAACCAATGTGGGACATTTAGTCTCAATACTCCCCCTTCACGTGTGGGCGGGCTGAATGTGTAGGAGAAACAAACCCAACACGTGACATATGAAAGCCCAACCTTGTGAATTTGCGACATGTGGGTGAAGACCCAACACACGAATAAAGACACTCCGGGCCTTTGTTAACCGGAGGAATAATGACACTCCAAGCCTTGAATAACTGGAGGAATAATGACAAACCAGGCCTTTGTTATCTGGATGAATTGTGTGGGTAGATATTGAAGCCCATCATGCGTACAAGGAGGAGCCCATCACGGAAGGAGGTGGCCCACTTTAACCCGGGGCTTTGATACCATATTAGAATTCACCACATTGATTGGGTTAAGTCCATTTACATGGTTTGGGCCTAACTCAACCTCAAAAGCTAGCTTATAAGGTGAGGATTGCCCAATACCTTATAAAGTGGACTTAACTATGATTTTCAACCAATGTGGGACATTTAGTCTCAATAGATTATATATGTTATTAATTATAGTGTGTTTTATATTGTTGAGTATGCTTGAAAATTGAATTAGGGCATTAATGTGGGGTTGAATTATAATTTAGGACTTTTAGTGGGGAAATATCGAATTAAATATAACAAGTTTTTTTTTTATTTTTTTAAAATCGGTCGGAATCCTATTCCGACCCGATTTTTTCCAACCGATTTTTGCAGTCGGAATTTCGGTGGGAATTTTCTATTTTTCTAGTAGTGTAGCTTGTAAATTTGGGTTCGAATTAAGGTCTAGAACTGTGATGTTATTTCTTTGTATAGATCATGTGTATTCAATATAAATACACCTCGGGGTTATGATGTAATGAATATGTAATTGATACACTAAATAGTGTTTAATTGTATTTCCAGGAAGTGAAAGTAAGAGAAATCACAGGCCGCCACCGCGGAGCCAATATGTCGCAGCTGTCTAAAGTAGTTTAAGTTTCGCCTTTATTCGCTCTTTAGGTAGTTGTTAGCTTATGTTTTTGAGTTTTGTAGATCTACTCCTCCTGGATTTTTGTGTGTTTTTTAGCAATTAGTTTGTCGGATTGTCATTGTTGGTATTGTTTGTAGTTGCTAATTGCCATATTCGTTACTATTATGGTGTACTATTTTATTGAGTTTATGAGTTCTTGATCTCTCCCTCCTATCGTCTTTCGGTGAAGTGTGATCCACACTTGTCCTTCCTTTTTTTTTAAAGGACCTATTTGTTTCATGTATAATCTTTTATTTTTTGTGATTGTTGAGATTATCAATCGTTCCTCTCTCTCTCCCTTTCTTGTTTTGTTGAAGTGGTATCTGAATTTCTTTGATTAGTTTTTGTAGGTACGTTTTTGTTGTTGCGATTGGGGTGAGGTTGTCAATAGATTGTCACTATGGTGTTGAGCGTTATTTGGACTTTTAAATTGACTAGAAAAGTTTCATGGATATTTTTTGTAAATTAGAGTAAAAAAAATTAATTTCATTATTTTATAAAATCGAGCATAGTTAAATTTGTTCCAATCTAAGATCATAAGAAATTATATAATTCATTCCATAATATTTTTTTTCTACTTTTAGAAACCAAATGAATCTAAGATCATAAGAAATTATTTAATTTATTCCATAATAGTTTTTTTTTCTTCTTTTAGAAACCAAATTGAATTGACATTATTGAATCACAAATATGAGTTATTACAATATCAAATTTCATTTTAAGAGCTTTATTTACTTGTTTTAACAGCTACATATAATTGAAAAGCTACAGATTTTGTCCGCCTCCGTTAGTTTTCATTAGGGTTTTGGAAGGTTTTAAAAATCTCAGGAAAGATCCTTACAATTATGATTATTCGAAAGGATTGGAGCGAAATACATCAAACCACATTGGAGATCCATGTAATTAACCTAAATTTATTGAGTTCACTCAAGAAAAAAGCGGTCACTATTTGAATTTGGATCTCATACCCAATTAATTGGATTTTATACCAATTTACCAAACGTTAACTAGCGCCTAGGTTGCACGGATACTTTGAAATTATACACCGTGCAGTATCGTATGCGTATCGGATACTCGGATACTCAGATTCTCGTACGATACTTGTGAAATACTCCACCGTGACGTTTTCAATAATAAAAAAATTAAAAATAAAAAGGATACCGTATCGGATACACAGTAAGGCGTATCGGAAATACCCAGAATACTTAAGAGCATGTATTTCCACAAATAATTTCTAAATTATGTATATTATCAAAGTGATCTACATAAAATTCTTGAAATTATGTAAAGGTCCAAAGACTTTGCATATGATATTAATAATATGGTTTTACTTGAACACTTATATAAGAGAGAGACAGCATTGTTCATTTTAAAAAGGAATAAAAACTGAACTAAATATATATTACATAATTTTTACTATACATTTTTAAAACAATGGTTTATTATTATAATATATTTTTAAATATATACACACGTATTTTAGCCATATCGTATTCTATAAATTTTAAAAATTCATATCATCGTATTCGTATTGTATTCGTTCGTATCACCGTATCCGTACGTATCCGTGCAACATAGACTAGCGCCGAGCCGTCAACTTCCAGTGCAGTTCATAGAACGGGATACTGGTTGATATTTTGTCTTGTTTTGGAATGGAAATTGGAACTCATTATAAGGCTTTAGAATTGAACAGCTAGCAATTGGCAATGTGATGGAGGGTTTACTTGTCCTAAATAGACTTTATGACTAGGTCAACGACGACTTCTTATTCCATTTATATTCTTCATTAAAATATTTTTGATGGAATATTTTGGTTAATAAGTGAACACACGGAAGAATTTAAGTACAATATTTTTTTGTAATTGAAAAGACATACTATAAACTATTGTTCTAACAAATTTAGTTCATTTTGGACGTATTTTTTCATTTTCTTTAAGAAAATATCTGTATAATGTGATTTGATATTTTTCTAATATATACTATCAATGTAAAAATTAATATTGTTGAGGTTGTAATCTAGTGACAAAAATTGAGTCTTGAGTTCGAGTCCCATTTGTGTAAATATCTCTCTAGTTTAATTCTAATATTCTTGATAGTTGATTTGTACTCCGATAGTAATTGAATATTTTTACGATATAGTGATTGATATAAATATATACTCACTCTTTCGCCAAAAAAATATTTTATTTCATAATTAGGTTTAATTCGAATATAAAGTGTTGATTTTTAATTATTGCAAAATACCATGCATGATTGTGACCAGGTTGGACTAGATATATACCATTTATAAGTAGTTAATTTAAATGGCCATGGTAGCCATGGTTGAGCACGGTTCGAGAAATCATCGGACCGAATCGAACCGATGCATTCGATCCGGACCGAATAGAGCTTTCGGTTCGGGAATCGGTTCTTGCCCCATAATCGACCCTGCCCTATAAGGGGTCGATTTTCAGTAAAATCGATCGGTTTTCCGAAACGAACAAGTTGGACCGAAATTATATATATAAAAATTATTATTTTTTAATAAACTAACTAAGTTGAAACAAAAAACACCCCTAGCTAATTTCCTAAATCAAAAAACACCCCTACACGCTGCTTGGTCCAAAACCGTCGCACACACCAAAGTACCAAACCCTTCTTTCTTCCCTTCTGCAGCACACACCAAACCACCGCCGCCCGTCGGTGAAGATTGAAGGTTGGTCTTGCTCTCTACTCTCTTCTCTTGAGTCTTGAATGTATATTTTTCTTAAATTTAAATAACTAAATTTAAAAGTAGTGTATTTTGTATTCATAGAATTATAGTTATTGTTTGGTTTTCTCTTAGATTACTACAATGATTTGAATAGTAACTTTGAATTTTGTGTTTATTGTGTTTATTGAGAATATCTAATTTTTATATAGTGTTTACCTAATTTGAAGTTTGAACTATTAGTAACATTAAGATCCCAATTTGAATATATTGTTTAATTTATTGTTGAGATTACTTAATTTGAATATAGTGTTTAATTTATTGTTTCATGAAGAATATGTTTGATTAATTATACAAAAAGAAAAGCAAAAGATTATGTTTACTATCGCCAAGTCGTCAACTTCCAGTGCAGTTCATAGAACGGGGTTTATATTTTGTCTTGGTTTGGAATGGAAGTTGGAACTCATTATGGCTTTAGAATTGGACAACTAGCAATTGGCAATGTGATGTGAAGTTTACTTGTCCTAAAAAGACTTTAGGACTAGGTCAACGACGACTTCTGATTCCATTTATATTCTTCATTAAAATATTTTTGTTGGAATATTTTGGTTAATAAGTGAACACACGGAATAATTTAAGTACAATATCTTTTTGTAATTGAAAAGACATACTATAAACTATTGTTCTAACAAATTTAGTTCATTTTGGACGTATTTTTTCATTTTCTCTAAGAAAATATCTGTATAATGTGATTTGATATTTTTCTAATACTATCAATGTAAAATTTAATATGATGAGGTTGTAATTTAGTGACAAAAATTGAGTCTTGAGTTCGAGACCCACTTGTGCATGTGGATATCCCTCTATTTTAATACTATTATTCTTGATAGTTGATTTATTTTTGTACTCCGATAGTAATTGAATATTTTTACGATATAGTGATTGATAAAATAATATACTCACTCTTTCGCCCAAAAAATATTTTATTTCATAATTAGGTTTAATTTGAATATAAAGTGTTGATTTTCAATTATTGCAAAATACCATGCATGACTATGACCAGGTTGGACTAGATATATACCATTTCTAACTAGTTAATTTAAAATGGCCATGGTAGCTAGGGTTGAGCACGGTTCGAGAAACCGATCGGATCGAACCGGACCGATGCATTCGATCCGGACCGAATACCGAACCGAGCTTTTGGTTCGGGAATCGGTTTTTGCCCCAGAACCGACCCCTATAAGAGGTCAGTTTTCAGTAAAACCGATCGGTTTCCCGAACCGAACCGATTGGACCGAAATTATATATATATAATTTTTTTTTTTAATAAACTAACTAAGTTAAAACAAAAAACACCCCTAATTTCCTAAATCAAAAAACACCCATGCACGCTGCTTGGTCCAAAACCGCCGCACACACCAAAGTACCAAACCCTTCTTTCTTCCCTTCTGCCGCACACACCAAACCGCCGTCACCGCCCGCCGGTGAAGATTGAAGGTTAGTCTTGCTCTCTAGTCTCTTCTCTTGAGTCTTGAATGTATATTTTTCTTAGACTATAATAACTAAATCTAAAAGTAGTGTATTTTGTATTCATAGAGTTAGGCAAAAATTCATTTTTGGTACCATAGAACTAGGCGTTTTTCAATTTTGGTACCATGGTGTCAATTTTGGTACCAATTTTAACTGACTTTTTCAATTTTGGCACTTCCGTCAGTTGACCCTTAAATTAACTGACGGAAGTGCCAAAATTGAAAATGCAAGTCAGAATTGGTACCAAAATTGACACAATGGTACCAAAATTGAAAAACAACTAGTTTTATAGTGCCAAAAATGATTTTTTACCAATTTCCCTCACCAATTACTTCCAATTCACAATTTATCCCACTTGCATTTTAATAATAATAATAAGAAGAATAATATTAATAAAATAGTAAAAAAATATATCAAAAAAAATATTTGGGTACACAATAATAATAATGGCTGTAATAATAATATTTTTTTTGCTACACGTGTTATTATCAAACCATTGACTCAACTTTATCCAACAATTCCCCTCTTTTTTATGATGACAAAACATTCAACTAAGAACGTCTTCTAAGTCTTCAGTTTGGTCTTTACTCAAAGATGAAAATCACTTGGCTGAATAAGGATGTACGATTATCTTCTGATATGAACTTCCGCTTATAAGTTGTATCCTTATTTCAATTGTAAGTTGTCTCATTCTCATTTTCTTCTTTCTCTTCTTCTCCTTATTACTCCAATAATGGAGACGTTACTTAGATGCATTACTTCTTCATTTTGAAGAGTTAGAAGCGATTCATTTTTTATTCCTTTTAAATCGTTCGAAATTATATAAACAACTTTTAAAACATATTTGAAAGTCGGGTCGAAATAATAAATGAACAAATCAATAGACTGCATTGATATGCTATATAAAAAATATATGAATAAAATAAGATAGAAACTAATTTTATATACTCATAGTTAAAATAAAATACTTTAAATAAGTATGCAAACTATTATATGAGAATGTATAATATATTTATATTCCCGAATTTACATTTAGCCTTTGGAGTTGATCTTATATTTCTTTTTTCGCTGTATCTCAAGAGATATTCCTTAATTTAAAATTAGAAGTATTATGAAACTTATGAATAAATGTTTTTTTTTAATAAATTAAGACTTAGAAGACATTCTTAGTTGAATGTTTTGTCATCATAAAAAAGAGGGGAATTGTTGGATGAAGTTGAGTCAATGAGTTAATGGTTTGATGATAACATGTGTAGCAAAAAAAATATTATTATTACAACCATTATTATTATTGTGTACCCACATATTTTTTTTAATATAATTTATTTACTATTTTATTAATGTTAATTATATTCTTATTATTATTAAAATGCGAGTGGGATAAATTGTGAATTGGAAGTAATTGGTGAGGGAATTTGGCAAAAAATCATTTTTGGCACCATAGAACTAGTTGTTTTTCAATTTTGGTACCATTGTGTCAATTTTGGTACCAATTCTGACTTGCATTTTCAATTTTGGCACTTCCGTCAGTTGACTTAACGGTCAACTGACAGAAGTGCCAAAATTGAAAAAACCAGTTAGAATTGGTACCAAAATTGACACCATGGTACCAAAATTGAAAACGCCTAGTTCTATGGTGACAAAAATGAATTTTTGCCCATAGAGTTATAGTTATTGTTTGTATTTCTCTTACATTATTACAATGATTTGAATAGTAACTTTGAATTTTGTTTTTATTGAGAATACCTAATTTTTATATAGTGTTTACCTAATTTTGAACTATTAGTAACACTGAGAATACCTAATTTAATTATATTGTTTATTTTATTGTTGAGATTACTTAATTAGAATATAGTGTTTAATTTATTGTTGAGATTACTTAAATTAAATATAGTGTTTAATTTATTATTTCATGAAGAATATGTTTGATTAATTATACGAAAAGAAAAGAAAAAGAGTTTGTTTGACAATATAATATTATTACAGTTGTACTTGTTCGATTATTGTTCAAATATGTAAAAAAAAAAATTTGTGTTTATGAAACCGTAGAAAAAATAAATTTAACGCTTCAATTTTCATCCTCTAGAGATAAAGAAAATAATCAAATTAATCTCTATAAAATAATCAAATTCACAATAAAGTTGAGTCGAATGAATAAATGAATAATTAAGCACAATTCATGAATATATATGATATCTTAAATTTATTGAGTTGATGTAAAAAAATCAGTCACTGTTTTAAATTTGAATCTCATACTCAACTAATTGGATTTTATACCAATTTTGAATACCAAACTAGCGTCAACTTCCAGTGCAGCAATCATACAACAATATAGAACTCAAAAAAAAAAAATTGTTTTCATACAACAATCATACTGGCTTTAGAACGGGTCACAATCGTTGGAATTAATTCTATGAAATTGAACAGCTAGCAATTGGCAATGTGATGTAGAGTTCACTTGTCCTTAAAAGACTTTAGGACTAGGTCAACACGACTTCCACTACAAGAAATTTGTGTATGAGTTTATTTAACTTGCTTTCATAATCCTGCACGCATGAGGATATCATATTCATAGCACACTATTATCAGCAACGATACTGACAAACGCTCTTCTGTATTTCTTTCTCTTCCATTCTTTATGGTTTCAATTAGCATTGGCAGCTTCTGATAAAATTAGCACAACCAGAGGACGAAGGACCATCACAGAAGGTGCCGTCATTACTAAGCCTGGCTGCCAACGCACGTGTGGAAGTTTAACCGTTCCATATCCATTTGGCATTGGAAAAGGCTCAGGTTGCTCAATAGACGAAAATTTTGAAATCAGCTGCAATACTTCTTTGGGAGGTCCCAAGCCCTTTTTGGGCGATGGAAACCTTGAGATTGTTGATATATCAGACACCCAAATGCGAATCACGAACGGGGTGTCAACCGCCTGCTACAACGAAATTGGCAATGAGACCAGGACAAACTCCTATTCATTCAATTTAGATACATCTTTTAGCTTCTCCGATGTGAATAAGTTCATAATCATTGGGTGTGATGATGATGCGGATATAAATGGAGAACAATGGGATAATTCTGTCTCAAGCTCAAGCTCTTGCTCGTCCTCTTGTACGGATATACATGATGTTCTTGATGGGCATTGCACAGGAACTGGTTGCTGCCAGACTCCAATACCCAAGGGCCTGCAGAGTTTTGATGCTAAATTATCTAGCACTAATAATCACACCCAGGTTTGGTCCTTTAACCCTTGTGGTTATGCCTTTCTTGGGGAGCAAGACAGATTCACATTTCGGGCATCTGACCTCAATGACATGACGTTTGGAAATAGAACTGAAGTAAATGTCCCAATTGTCCTGGACTGGGTTATTGGGAATCAAACGTGTGCCGAAGCTCAGAAAGCCAACAACTTTGCATGTCAACAGAATAGTAAATGCATCGATTCTGATACCGGTCTTGGTGGATACCACTGCATATGCTTAGATGGATATGAGGGCAACCCTTACCACCCAGGGTGCAAAGGTTAGTTTGGCTTTTAACCACAATAATTGATTGGACAACAAAGTTTATCATTCACTTTTAAGGCTACATTTTTTAATATCAGATACAAATGAATGTGAGAATAGTCCATGTCATCCAGAAGGAATATGCACTAATACTCCGGGTAGTTTCAATTGTTCCTGCCCACATGGATTAGGCGGTGATGGCATAAAAAATGGACGTGGCTGCAATAAACTGAACTCGCCTTTCCCTGGGACAAAGTTATCTTTAGGTACCTATTTCATAATAAGCTTTCATGATTCTTTTTCATTTCTCTATTTTGTTTGTGGGTGAGGAGCAAAGATAACAACAGCATAAGGAAAGTGCTGAGAATTCAAGTTTGAGAGTCATCCTCTAAGAGACAAATATAATACACATAAGTGAAGCAAAGATAGCAACAACAGAAAGAAAGATTTCTATTTTTGCAGTCAAAGAGCTCATAAATTCTTGTTGAAATATATAACTAGATTCATAAATCTAGGTAAATGCATAATCAATTTGGTGGCTAGATTAAGTTTAGACTGTTCTATATATGCATGAATAAAGATGAGGACATGTATGTGTTTTTTGGTTTAGTTCATGTACTTAGTTAGAGGGGAAGCATGCAATTTAATATTGATCCATATTAGATCACATTCATGTTATTACCCTATATAAACTTATGTAGCTGGTTATTTGTAACTCTCAAATTTTTCTCTACTATTCTCTTGTGGGATTGTTGAGTGAATTTATGATCTCCGATTTCTAACAGATCTTATGGACTCGTGAAAATTGAGTTAAATCAAAGAAAAGCATAATACTTTTTTATCAGAACTTTTCTACATTAATTTTGTTAATCCCAGCTTAATTTCATTTTATATCTTTTTATATTATTTAAACTCATATTATTAGATGATAATGAACTTGATAAATTTGCAGGTTTAGGCTTTGGCTCCATGGCCTTGATAATCTCCGCTTTGCTATTTTTCGGCATCCAGAAGAGGAAGCTTACTAAAATGAGAGAAAAGTTTTTCCAACAAAATGGTGGAATGTTATTGAAACAACAACTTTCTTCAAAGGAAGGTACCATGGAATTAGCTAAAATCTTTTCTGCAAAAGAACTTAAAAAGGCCACCAACGATTATGCAGAAGATCGCATCCTTGGTCGAGGAGGTTATGGAACAGTTTACCAAGGAATCCTGAGTGATCAACGTATAGTTGCAGTAAAAAAATCAAGAATAATGGATCGTAGTCAAGTAGAGCTTTTTATCAATGAGTTGATGATTCTTACTCAGATTATCCACAGAAATGTAGTGAAACTCTTAGGATGTTGTTTGGAGACTGAAGTTCCTTTGTTGGTGTACGAATATATCTCAAACAATACACTCTTTTACCATATACACAACAGTGGAGGAATGCCTTGGTTTTCTTGGCCAAATCGGTTGAGAATTGCAGCAGAGGCTGCCGGGGCACTTGCCTATCTTCATTCTGCAGCAGCGATGCCCATTATTCATAGAGATGTCAAGACTCCTAATATATTATTAGACGAATTCTACACTGCAAAAATTGCAGATTTTGGAGCTTCAAGGTTGGTTCCACTTGATCACACACAAGTGACTACTCTTGTACAGGGAACATTGGGTTATTTAGATCCTGAGTACTTCCATACAAGTCAATTGACAGAGAAAAGTGATGTTTATAGTTTTGGAGTGGTTATGGCGGAGCTCATGACAGGAAGAAAGCCTCTTTCTCCCGAAACTACTGAACCAGAAAGGACTTTGTCTACTTATTTTGTCATGTCCATGAAGGAAAATCGCCTGTTCCAAATTCTTGATCCTCGAATTTTGAGAGAAGGGAGTTTGGATCAAATTCATGAAGTCGCGGAGCTTGTTACAAGATGCCTCAAATTAAATGGTGAAGAAAGACCAACAATGAAAGAACTGTCCATGGAATTGGAAAGGCTGAGAAAGTATAATTTGAATTCAAGCAAGAAACAAGGACAAGTTTCTGAAGAAATTTTGGGTTTTGAAATTGAAGAACATGATCTTTATCCAATGCCGAGGAATCCTGAATCTAGCCTTGGAGGGTTCTCTGCGCAATCTGGGCAATATAGTATGGACAGCCAAATGTTGCATGCAATCAACGGCCCACGCTAAACGATGAAGTGGTGATAATTTCAATCATAATATGTTCTGCAAATGTTGCGGTTCTTCCTTTTTTATCTTTTTCAACGTGTTCTTGTGTTGTTTTCTCGTGTTTGTGTTAATGTTCAAAATATAAATTCTGCTCTGCTTTATTGAAACTCCCATGTGAAATTGATCATTTCTCCTGATTAATGAATTGAAAATTGATTTTGTATTGGTAAGATGTTTTAGCTTGTAAATTTGGGTTCAAATTAAGGTCTAGAACTGTGATGTTATTTCTTTGTATAGATCATGTGTATTCAATATAAATACACCTCGGGGTTATAATGTAATGAATATGGAATGGATACAATTGATACACTAAATAATGTTTAGTGGTATTTCTAGGATGTGTACGTAAGTAAGAGAAATCACAGGACGCCACCGCGGAGCCAATATGTCGCAGCTGCCTAAAGTAGTTTAAGTTTCGCCTTTATTCGCTCTTTAGGTAGTTAGTAGCTTATGTTTTTGAGTTTTGTAGATCTACTCCTGGATTTTTGTGTGTTTTTTAGCAATTAGTTTGTCGGATTGTCATTGTTGGTATTGTTTGGAGTTGCTAATTGCCATATTCGTTACTACTATGGTGTACTATTTTATTGAGTTTATGAGTTCTTGATCTCTTCCACCTATCGTGTGATCCACACTTGTCCTTCCTTTTTTTTAAAGGACCTACTTGTTTCGTGTATAATTTCTTATTTTTTGTGATTGTTGAGAATATCAATCGTTCCTCTCTCTCCCTTTCTTGTTTTGTTGAAGTGGGATCTGAATTTCTTTGATTAGTTTTTGTAAGTACGTTTTTGTTGTTGCGATTGGGGTGAGGTTATCAATAGATTGTCACGATGGTGTTGAGCGTTATTTGAACTTTTAAATTGACTAGAAAAGTTTCATGGATTATTTTTGTAAATTAGAGTAAAAAAAATCTCAGGAAAGATCCTTATAATTACGATTATTCGAAAGGATTGGAGCGAAATGCATCAAACCACATTGGAGGATCATGTAATTAACCTAAATTTATTGAGTTCACTCAAGGAAAAGGCGGTCACTATTAGAATTTGGATCTCATACCCAATTAATTGGATTTTATACCAATTTAACAAACGTTAAATAGCGACAAGCCATCAACTTCCAGTGCAGTTCATAGAACGGGATACTGGTTGATATTTTGTCTTGTTTTGGAATGGAAGTTGGAACTCATTATAAGGCTTTAGATTTGAACAGCTAGCAATTGGCAATGTGATTTAGAGTTTACTTGTGATTCCATTTATATTCTTCATTAAAATATTTTTGTTGGAATATTTTGGTTAATAAGTGAACACACGGAAGAATTTAAGTACAATATTTTTTTTTTGCAATTGAAATGACATATTATAAATTGTTCTAACAAATTTAGTTCATTTTGGATGTATTTTTTCATTTTCTTTAAGAAAATATTTGTATAATGTGATTTGATATTTTTCTAATACTATCAATGTAAAATTTAATATTGATGAGGTCGTAATCTAGTGATAAAAACCGAGTCTTGAGTTCGAGTCTCACTTGTGTGGATATCTCTCTAGTTTAATAATATTATTTTTGATAGTTGATTTATTTTTGGGATAATTACATGGACCTCCCCTGAGGTTTGGGCTAATTATTGCCCAATCCCCTCGCAATTTCATAATTACATCCACCTCTCTCCACATTTGAAAAACCTTACAAAATGATGTGAAATGACCATATTGTCCTCGTCAGTTTTAATTAAAAATAAAATAAAAAATCAGATTAATAAAATGTCCTATTTACCCTTGCAAGGAATAATTACATCGGCCTCCCCTGAGGTTTGGGCTAATTATTGCCCAATCCCCGCGTAATTTGATAATTACATCCACCTCCCCTCACATTTGAAAAATCTTACAAAATGATGTGAAATGATACACAAAACTACAATATTACCCCCATGCAATGATACACAAGATTACAATACTACCCTTGCAAAAATTAATTTTATACATTAAAAAAAGATTCTAACCCTAACCCTCCACCTCCACCGTCCCAACCCCGCAAATATCCTCCCAGGTCGTGTCGTCGCCTGGTTCGAACCCTAGGCCTTCTAGGCCGGCGGCGCGGCCTGGGAACAGATTTGCAGGGTTGGAGACGTCGGGTGAGGGGTTGGGAACGGGCGGGTGCGGGGTTCGGGATTGGAGTGGTTGGGGTGGGGGGCTAGGGATGGTTGGGGTGGGAGGCTAGGGATGACGAGGGTTTTTAAAAAAAAATTTATATTAAAATAGTTTATTGATTTATTAATATTAATATTTTTATATAAATAAGATATGATTTTAATATTATTTTATTTAAGTAAGAAATATTAAAAAAATATTTATGATTTTATAATAACTATTTTATTAAATCGAGTATTTTAAATTTTTGTAAAAAAATTATTGATTTTATAATAACTATTTTGGTTAATAGTTTAAGAAAAAATTTAGTAAACATGTGAGCATTTTTATAATGTCTAATAATTACTGTTCAATTTTTTTTCTTCTCATGATTAAACGTAATTCATTAATTTATCCTTGTACTTTAATTATGAAAAAAATTGAAATTATTAAACTGGATTAAATGTTAAGTTGAATGTATTCACATTTTTTTATTTATGTTCTACAATTTTTTTTTTCTTATAATTAACCATAATTTATTTACTTTTCCTTGTACTTTAATTGTAAAAGCATTATGAAAAAAAATTGGAAAAAATCATTGATGTGTTATTATATTTTTATTTTAAGAATACATATACACTACTATTAAAAATCATTTATTCTTTTAAACCTAATTCATTCATTTATTCTTTTACTTTAATTAGGAAAAAAATTGAAATTAATAAAATTACGGGTTAAATGTATTTACATTTTTATATATGTCTACAATGTTTTATTCTTATAATTATCCATAATTTATTTATTTTTTCTTGTACTTTAATTGTAAAAGCATTATGAAAAAAATTGGAAGAAAACGTTCATGTGTTATTATATTTTTATTTTAAGAATACATATACACTAATAAACTAATTATAAGTTTCATGTAAATTTATAACATTTGAACCCATACTTATACATATACATTGCAAAGAAATCCCTCCTATGTACCAAACATAACAAGGGTATAATTGTCCAACAAAAGAGCTACAGTAACCTCAAGGGTAAAATAGGAAGTTCAATAAAAATTTGACGATGACGTCATCAAAATGTAAGGTTTTCAAAACATCGAGGGAGGTGGATGTAATTATGAAATTGCGAGGGGATTGAGCAATAATTATCCCAAACCTCAGTGGAGGTCCCTGTAATTATCCCTTTATTTTTTTACTCCGATAGTAATTGAATAATTTTACGATATAATGATTGATATAATGATATACTTACTGTTTCGTTCAAATAAATATTTTATTTCATAATTAGGTTTAATTTGAATATAAAGTGTTGATTTTCAATTATTGCAAAATACCATGCATGCATGACTGTGACCAGGTTGGACTAGATATATACCATTTCTAACTAGTTAATTTAAAAGGGCCATGGTAGCTAGGGTTAAGCACGTTTCGAGGAACTTATCGGACCGAACCGAAACGATGCATTCGATTCGGACTGAATACCGAACCGAGCTTTCGGTTCGGGAATCGATTCTTGCCCCGGAATATAAGGGTCGGTTTTCAGTAAAACCGATTGATTTCCCGAAACGAACCGGTTGGACCGAAATTATATATATATAATTTTTTTTATTTTTAATAAACTAACTAAGTAAAAACAAAAAACACCCCTAATTTCCTAAATCAAAAAACACCCATGCACGCTGCTTGGTCCAAAATCGACGCACACACCAAAGTACCAAACCCTTCTTTCTTCCCTTCCGCCGCACACACCAAACCGTCGCCGCCGCCCGTCAGTGAAGATTGAAGGTTGGTCTTGCTCTCTAGTTTCTTCTCTTGAGTATTTATATTTTTATTAGATTATAATAACTAAATCTAAAAGTAGTGTATTTTTGTATTCATAGAATTATAATTATTGTTTGTATTTCTCTTAGATTATTACAATGATTTGAATAGTAACTTTGAATTTTGTGTTTATTGTTTTTATTGAGAATACCTAATTTTAATACAGTGTTTACCTAATTTGAAGTTTTGAACTATTAATAATATTGAGATTACCTAATTTGATTATATTGTTTATTTTATTGTTGAGATTACTTAATTAGAATATAGTGTTTAATTTATAGTTGAGATTACTTAATTTAAATATAGTTTTTAATTTATTGTTTCACGAAGAATATGTTTGATTAATTATACAAAAAAAAAAAAGCAAAAGAGTTTGTTTGACAATATAATAGTATTGCAGTTGTACTTGATTGATTATTGTTCAAATATGTAAAAAAAAAAATTGATTTTTTTGTGGATCGAATTGGACCGAAATTTTCGGTCCATAAACGGTCCGCGTTTTAAAAAAACCGAACCGACCAGGATCCGAACTTCAGCCCGATTCTTCCCGAATGCTTACCCCTAAGGTAGCAACTTCCCTATTCTTTAGGATGTTGACTTAAGATCCTAATGAAATTTTCACCTAGTAATGTAATCGATGATATTTTCAAACAGTCAAGATGAAGAATCATCTTTAATTTCAAACACTTTTTTAATGCAATTCACAAACAAAATTATGTTTTGAAACCGTAGAAAAAATATATTTAACGCTTCAATTTTCACCCTCTAGAGATAAAGAAATAATCAAATTCACAATAAAGTTGAGTCGAATGAATAAATGAATAGTTAAGCACAATTCATGAATATATATGATATCTTAAATTTATTGAGTTGATGTAAAAAAACCAGTCACTGTTTTAAATTTGAATCTCATACTCAACTAATTGGATTTTATACCAATTTTGAATACCAAACTAGCGTCAGCTTCCAGTGCAGCAATCATAGAACATGATAAAACTAAAAATACAAAAAAAATTGTTTTCGTAGAACCTGATACTGGCTTTAGAACGGGTCACAATCGTTGGAATTAGTTCTATGAAATTTAACAGTTAGGACTAGGTCAACACGACTTCCACTACAAGAAATTTGTGTATGAGTTTATTTAACTTGCTTTCATAATCCTGCACGCATGAGGATATCATATTCATAGCACACTATTATATATCAGCAACGATGCTAACAAATGCTCTTCTGTATTTCTTTCTCTTCCATTCTTTATGGTTTCAGTTAGCATTGGCAGCTTCTGATAAAACCTACACAACTAGAAGTCCAAGGACCATCACAGAAGGTGCCAACATAACTAAGCCTGGCTCCCCAAGCACGTGTGGAAATTTAACCGTTCCATATACATTTGGCATTGGAATAGGCTCAGGTTGCTCAATAGACGAAAATTTTGAAATCAGCTGCAATACTTCTTTCGTAAGTCCCAAGCCCTTTTGGGGCGATGGAAACATTGAGATCGTTGATATATCAGACACCTAAAATGCGAATCACAAACGGGGTGATCACAACCGCCTGGTACAACGAAATTGGCAATGAGACCAGGACAATCTCCTATTCTTTCAATTTAGATACATCTTTTAGCTTCTCCGATGTGAATAAGTTCATAACCATTGGGTGTGATATTGATGATGATGCGTATATATATGGAGAACAAGGGGCTAATTCTGTCTTAAGCTCTTGGTCGTCCTCTTGTACGGATAGACATGATGTTCTTGATGGGTATTGCACAGGAACTGGTTGCTGCCAGACTCCAATACCCAAGGGCCTGGAGAGTTTTGATGCTAGCTTATCTAGCACTTATAATCACACCAAGGTTGGTCCTTTAACCCTTGTGGTTATGCCTTTCTTGGGGAGCAAGACAGCTTCACATTTCGGGCATCTGACCTCAATGACATGACATTTGAAAATAAAACTGAAGTGAATGTCCCAATTGTCCTGGACTGGGTTATTGGGAATCAAACGTGTGCCGAAGCTCAGAAAGCCAACAACTTTGCATGTCAACAAAATAGTAAATGCATCAATTCTGATACCGATCTTGGTGGATACCGTTGCATATGCTTAGATGGATATGAGGGCAACCCTTACCTGGATCAAGGGTGCAGAGGTTAGTTTGGCTTTTAGACCACAATAATTGATAAGACAACAGAGAAGTTTATCTTTCACTTTTAAGGCCTGTTGATTAGCTACATGCTATTATGGTTTTCATTTTGAATATCAAATACAAATGAATGTGAGAATAGTCCATGTCATCCAGAAGGAATATGTATTGAATGACCAACTCATCTAAAAGCTTAAGTTGTTAGAGAGAGGAATCATTTAATACATATCACTTAACAGGCACCCTTACGTGTAGGGGGTATTCATTTACTCAAGTCTACCAGGAATTTAGAAATGGGTGGCAGAGGGATTCGAACACAGGACCTTCTTTTGGCTTGAGCTATGATACCATATTGAATGACCAACTCATCTAAAAGCTTAAGCTGTAAGAGAGAGGAATATTTTAATATATATCACTTAATAATATGCACTAATACTCCGGGTAGTTTCAGTTGTTCCTACCCACGTGGATTAAACGGCGATGGCATAAAATATGGACGTGGCTGCAATAAACTGAACTCGCCTTTCCCTGTGACCAAGTTATCTTTAGGTACCTATTTCATAATAAGCTTTCATGATTCTTTTTCATTTCTCTATTTTGTTTGTGGGTGAGGAGCAAAGATAACAACAGCATAAGGAAACTGCTGAGAATTCAAGTTTGAGAGTCATCCTCTAAGAGACAAATATAATACACAAAAGTGAAGCACAGATAGCAACAACAGAAAGAAAGATTTCTATATTTGCAGTCAAAGAGCTCATTAATTCTTGTTGAAATATATAACTTGATTCATAAATCTAGGTAGATGCATAATGACTTTGGTGGCTATATTAAGTTTAGACTCTTCTATATATGCATGAATAAATATGAGGACATGTATGTGTTTTTTGGTTTAGTTCATGTACTTACTTAGAGGGGAAGCATGCAATTTAATATTGATCCATATTAGATCACATTCATGTTATTACCCTATGTAAACTTATGTAGTTGGTTATTTGTAACAACGTACGTAAGAACAAGTCAAGTTGTAAGATCAGTATAATTCTCAAATTTTTCTCTACTATTCTCTTGTGGGATTGTTGAGTGAATTTATGATCTCCAATTTCTAACAGATCTTATGAACTAGTGAAAATTGAGTTAAATCAAAGAAAAACATAATACTTTTTTATCAGAAATTTTCTACATTTTGTTATTCCCAGCTTAGTTTCATTTTATATCATTTTATATTTTAAACTCATATTATTAGATGATAATGAACTTGATAAATTTGCAGGTTTAGACTTTGGCTTCATGGCCTTGATAATCGCCACTTTGATATTTTTCGGCATCCAGAAGAGGAAGCTTACTAAAATGAGAGAAAAGTTTTTCCAACAAAATGGTGGAATGTTATTGAAACAACTTTTTTCTTCAAAGGAAGGTACTATGGAATCAGCTAAAATCTTTTCTGCAAAAGAACTTAAAAAGGCCACCAACGATTATGCAGAAGATCGCATCCTTGGTCGAGGAGGTTCTGGAACAGTTTACAAAGGAATCCTGAGTGATCAACGTATAGTTGCAGTAAAAAAATCAAGAATAATGGATCGTAGTCAAGTAGAGCTTTTTATCGATGAGTTGATGATTTTTACTCAGGTTATCCACAGAAACGTAGTTTACACTAAAAGATCAAGTTAAGCATATAATCATATTAATAATATGCAAGAAAGAGAAAAAAAAAACAAATTGGTAGAAATTGAAGAGCATGTAATATTCAAATTTACACTATAGAAGTAGAGGACAATATGAAGATAGTTACAGTCTTATCAATTTGAATCGACTTGATCTCGTTATAAAGGATTAATTACACAAATATTCACAAGAACATTCAACATAAACCTGGTCTAATACGTAGTATATAAACATTAATTAAGCTGTATACATACTGATATACACCATCTTTAACTAAGTACGTACATGAACATGAACTAAACCAACAAAAAATGTATACATATTCTCATTTTCTTGTTTCTAAAACATTCTAAACTTAGTCTCAGACACCAAATTGATCATTATGCACATAACTAATTAAATGAATTTCTAATTTTATTAACATCTCATCAAATATTACACAAAACACAAGTTTAAGGTTTTACATGCAAAAAGAATTGTAAACATGTATTCGTGTCCTCTTGTTTGCATTCTCAGACTTGACTCAGCAAGTTCGTGTCACAATTAAACCACTTCTTTCCACTCCCTAAGCAACATGCATTTTCTCACGTGTCCCTCTCCAAATTATTCTGCCGCTTGGTGTGTTTTCTGAGGAGCAGTATATATTACAGCAGAAAGAAAGAAAGAAAAAACAGAGAGAAATTAATTAAGTAAGAAAAAGAAGAATGGGATCAGAACAGGAGCGAGCTGAACTGGACGCCAGGGCAAGGCAGGGCGAGACCGTCGTCCCTGGTGGCACCGGCGGGAAGAGCCTCGAAGCCCAGGAACATTTAGCTCAAGGTAGTAATTAGTAATCAATTACAATTCTCGCTTTAATTATAACATTATAATAAGTAAATTATTTATGTCTATATATATAGGATAAAAATGAATGAATGCATGTTTAAATGCAGGAAGAAGCAGAGGAGGGAAGACCCGGAGGGAACAGCTGGGGAGTGGAGGTTATCAAGAGATTGGGAGTCGAGGGGGCCAGACCCGGAAGGAGCAGCTTGGGCGAGAAGGGTATCAGGAACTTGGCCGCAAGGGTGGCCTCAAGAGTACCAACGACAAGTAGACGGACCGGAGAATGGATTGAGATTGATAGATAATTATGATATCCTAGCAGTAGCTAGCTAAGCTTTGTTGCATGTATTGTATGTATTTGATGAAGATGTTGGGTCTTCCTCTGAATAAATTAAGTTGATTTGAGTCATTTGAATTTTTTTATGCTTTTTCTTTTTTCCAAAAAAGAAAAAATAAGAATAATTCCTTCTTGGTTGTGCTTAATCTTCGAGTATTAATATATTACAAATGTGCATTGCATTAGGCGAAAGACGAACCGAGTAACTCGGTACTCGACTCGGCTCGGCACGGCACAAACTCGTTCGAGTTTTGACCAAGCCGAGCTTGAATAAAATTTCAGGCTCGGATAAAATTTCGAGCCGAGTTCAATCACTCTCTTGTTCGACTCGTCAAACTCGTGAACGTTAGGGGACAGACGCGCAAATGCTTTACACACACCAAATCCATCAAATTTTCCGTCTTTTATCACTTCAAGAGTTCCGATCTTGGAAACAAATCTTCAGGATTATTTGATTTCCATAAATTTCGTTACTCATCGGGATTGGCCCTTAATTTTGGCCAAAGTGAAACATAAAATCTTCATTCCAAACAGAAAAAAATTGGTGGAAAAGGAGACTAGGGTTTGTTGGAGCTGGAGAAGTGATGCCATAAATTATTACTAAAAGTCTGAAACAGAGTTCAATTTAATGGGACTCTTGTTTTCAAAGCATTATACTTAAATAAAATGAGATTATTACTAAAAGTCTGAAACAGAGTTCAATTTAATGGGACTCTTGTTTTCAAAGCATTATACTTAAACAAAATGAGAGAAAAAAGGTACAAATAGCAATGGGCATGTTTGTTTGGCGTTTCCCAAAAAAATTTCGCGTTTGGAAAAGGTCAAACAAACATGTTTTTTACTTTCTTAAATAAATTTTTCATCTCTTAATTTTCTCAAACTACTCTCTCAAAAGCCAAACAAACAACAATTTTTTTATCTATAAACAAAATCTATACAAACTAACATATCTCTTACACAATTTATCTCACATAACAAACATGATTTGACATAAAGTCTTACACATCTTACACCTACAACCTAACTCCTCCAAAAAATAAATACACTTACTTTATTTCTCAAACCACTCTCTCAAAACTCAAACAAACAATATTACGTAAATCGAAATTATTTCACAAACCTCCACTACTCTCCCAAATTATTTTCCCAAACACCAAACAAGGACACCCCAAAGTTTTCTTTTAGTTCAAAACAATAATATGTAGAATCTAAAAACAATCAATATGTAGAATCAAAACCAATGAATTTAACTTTTTTGTCCGTACCTACTACAGTAGCTTTTACTTTTTCCAAAAAATTGCATTAATTTACGTCTTTATCATGTGTGTCTGTGGCCTGTCGGTTGCTTGACTACATAGACAATGTCGATTCAAATTACCCGAGCTTTCGAGTACTAGCGAACAAGTTCATCTATACTCGAGCCGACCCCAAACAAAAACTTGTTTAAAAGGCTTGAGCTCGAGCTCGAGCCGAGCCCAAACACATGGGCCTATTCTCGAGCCCCAAATCCGAACACTTATTTCTTCGGCTCGTTTGGGTCGTTTTCAGGCCTACTTACATTCTATGTTAATTCGATTTCGGCATAACAACATAAAGTTATAGCAAGGTGATAGGACTCTTATTACTGAATACTGCTATATTCTCTAATTCGACAAAAAAACTTCCTAGTGAGAAATGAATCTTGAAACCAATACAAGAAAAAATTAGAAGCCAGGAGGAAATCCCTTGTAAAAGTAATATTTGAAATGAAGTGAAAATGTGATGACCACTACTGGTGAAGAAAATTGTGGCCAGAAATCACATACAAGCAGCAGCTGAGCCATGAGTGGAAATGTGCAACCGTTGAATCTGTGTTTGGACAACCCGATGAATAACACCTGTCAGGCTTTCTGCTCTCTCTCGGACACATACGAAATCTTGGCTCCGATATTGGCTCGATGATTCTTATTCAATGGCTAGTGGCCAAGGCCGTGACTAATAGACCAAGTACGAGAAATGGTTGCGCACTAGCCTGAAATTGAGAAATCAACATATATATTCCAGTCATCTTCTTGAGGGTTAGAACCTGTTTATATAAATGAATCATTTGGTGTTTGCTGCAAAAGGAAAGACAGTGTACCTGATACTTGACATCATATTTCACAGGATCTCTAAGGAAATACTTCAACTGCATAACACAGTTGCTATATTAAGTTATCCAAAAGCATTTAACTTATCTGCAAAGCTAATCTCAAGTGGTGGCCAAAAAAGTTAAAACTATTTTTACCTGGAAAAAGACTTGAGGGACGATTAAGCCTAACAGTGCTAAAGCATAATAAGGTTTACCAGCACCTAGAAGATAGCCTGCAACAATACCAGAATGACATGATTAGGAAAATTTACTGTCACAAACGAACTGTTAAAAAGAAATATGATGATTATCAGTTTAGCCATTTAGCAGAAAGTGACCTGCAACAGCTATCTGAGTTATGTCAATAGCACCAACACAAATCCATTTAGCAGTCTCAGAACCAAAAGCTACTGGAATTGACTGTAAAAATGTCACCATATATATGTAAAAAATTCGTACTGTATGAATTAATCAAATCAAAGCCAGCAATAGAAGTTGGTACCTGTAGTCCCAATTCTCTATCTCCTTCAACACTCTTGAAATCATTTACTATTCCTATACCCAGCTAAAATATAAGAAAGGTAAATAGTAATATATTTATATGCAGATTGCAGCTTAATGAAAAAGAGTCGAGATACAATAAAGATATCACTTACACCAGCTATACTATACAGCAGTGTTAGAACAACAATGTCAGCAGTAAGAGTCCCAAACAATGCTTGGCCAGCCCACCAAGGCAAACTTATATAGCTTACTCCTAAGGCATAATTGCCAATCCATCCATTTTGTTTGAGCTACAATACACACAAATTGAAGTTGGTTTTCGCTCATCATTAATCAAAGTTAGGAAGTGAATATTTATATCAAGGTGTAAGATGTGGTGAATACCTTTAAAGGTGGAGCTGAATATATGTAGGACACTAAGGATCCACCAATTGCAAGGTAAAATATCACTGGATAATTATGCCCTGCCTATAAAATTTGAGTCGTTATTTAGAAATAACAAATGTTTGGTACAGGAAAAAACGAGAATTCTTAAAGACTTACCCACACATCTAATAGACCAGCCAAGCCAACGCCCGCCAAGAGCAGCACCCATATTTGCGTAAGCACCTGAGGATATTAATATTTAGTATTGGAAAACATGATAGTGTCTAAACTCAGACAACAAGCTTAAACATCACATACCTCATCCTTAGATATTGCTCCTGAAGGAATCGGGCGGTAAGGTTCATTAATGGCATCAATCTCTCTATCATACCAATCATTTATTGTCTACATGTGAAGAGAAGAAAGAAATTCTTAGCTGGGATTTTGATGCACATGCTAGAGTTGGGAAAATGGTCAAATTTAAGTTGATGCAAGAAGTACCTGAGTGTAGCCGGTTAGACAAGGGCCAGACATAATCATACAGACGATTGATTTGGCTACATTTTCCCCAGTCCAGTGGAAGTTGCCTGTGAGAAATTACTGGAAGTGAGTATAAGAATTGGAAGAGTAATTGTAGAGACATAAGATGAGAAAAATAATTTTGTTTATCCAGAAAATTAGGGTCATATCCAATGTTGACCAAGTAAAATTTTCATTTGCGGATTAAAAAGCATGATTACTCCTCAAATCTCAGCTTACATGGTTACATACATAGATATATGTTTACTTTTCAAAATAAGCTTATGAAGCAACCAAAAATATGACTAACTATATAGTGGTGACAGCAGCCAATGCTACACATAATATAGTGATAAACTTATAGATGAAGATATACTTATACAGGCTTAATTGCTCACTTATGAAATGCAAAGTAGCCATTGCGTTAAGCAAATATTTTGAGGGCTCAAATTACTAAATTGACAACGAAAACAGAGAACCAAACTACCACCTAACAAGTGATCAATGTTTAGATTGGCTAAAGAGTAAAAAAGGGATACCAGATGCAGCTGTTCCACAAACTACACCCCAAACAAGAGGAGGCCAAGTAACAGGCTTAGCAAGCTGAACTCGAATTTTCCACTTGTTCTGCATATGTACATAAAATAATTAGTACCACTAATAGTATATTATACTTGATTGAACATGTATGTCAACCTTATTATCGGTAAACTACTTGATTGAACATGCATGTCAAATAATTTTGCAAATGAGAATATCAATTCAACAAGGTGGATATTATTCGACTCTCTCCAAACTAACAAACTTTAAATTATCATCGAATTGTATTGGCTTTCAACACCACTCACATTCATCCGAGCCTATACTACAATAAAACCACCATGAAGTTAATCTAAATAAAATCAGATGAAAAGAAAAGGCATAAAACTAATGACTCACCGTTTCTTGCTTGGCTCCTTTAATACCGAGAATCTGATTAATGCTGGAACCACTCTCTGCCGGTGCCTTATCTGGAGCCTTGGTTCTAACTGCCACGCATTAAACAAATATCACGAAATCCAATTTTTACCCACTCCCAATCGGGAAAAATGCAAGACATTCGATGCGTTACGTAAAATCTGAACAAAACTATCTTGTGAAATGTTAATAGCAGAACTTTAAATACTCAGTATGAAGCCCCCGGTTCATACTTTGTACTGACGGAGGTTTTCGTGTCTTATATTTAATAGTAGAAGGAGATTCTATACTATAAAACATTTCATAGTTAATTCCGTGCAGATTTCGCATAACATAAGGAAAGTCTGCATTTATACCCTCCCAATCAACTTATTTTTTTCAATCTCTTTCCTCATAAGTAAAACAACTCATAAATTAATTTTTCTACCAAATAAAAACTTAAAACCTTCATTTTTATCAGTTTCAGTGGCCTTCACCACAAGCCTCTGTCCTCCTAAGACAATCAATGCATTTAAAAATTTAAATCAGCACTCTACCAATAATAATTTTCGAACAAAATAATTTATTCAAAGCAATTCAAGAGCTATACTTACTGTTGAGAGAGAAATAGTGTTTTTGTTTTCTGAAAGTATTTGAATTGGAAGACAATCTTACTGAGTATGCAATGTTGAATAAGGAAGCCATGGAGAAAATGGCGGAGAGCTTTTTAGTTTTCTAAGAAATGTCGCTCTCTATTTCTAGTAATAAAAAAAAAAAAAAAAAAAAGCAAACTTTTCTTTTTAAAAAAATAATATTGGAAGTGGGCCCAGCCCAACTATATCAGTTCAGAAAAAAATTCAGAAGGCCCAAATAGCTAGTGGCAATTGTAGGCCCATACTATTTCGTTAATTAAAAGCCCAAAGGGCCATAAAACTCAGTTCCTCATTTGTTGCAATTTGATATTACGGAATTTTTGAACTATTGTATCTTGTGATTTTTCCAAATAAACTCTCTTCACATGAAAGTTTTGTCTTTGTTTAGTTTATCAAAAAAAAAAAAAAAGGAGGTATTTGTTTGGCAAATGCCACAAAAAGAATCACAAGATTTCCATCATTTCTTTTTGGGAGTCCTACAATTCATTGAATCTTATCTTTGAATTATTTCAAGCAATTAGAATATTCAGGAAAAATGGGCCTCATAAAAAATATCTTATTTATATAATACATTATGGCCTTCCATGTTTTTTAATACCTTTATGGCTTTATACAGTTATACTGATAATTTGCCTTGCTAATTAAAAAAAATAAAATACTGATCATTTGCCTCTTTTCAAAATTCGGTTATTATTTTCTTATAACACAATGTTAGGTCATAGGGTTTTTTGAAGCAAAATTTGAATACATGTATTATTATATTAATAAATTTATATATTTACTAGCAAAATATAAATAAAGACCTAAGATTAGTATTATATAAATAGATAAATACATACAATTCTGTTTGAATTGAACATAAGATCTTTAAGTCTTGGACCTCAATTTTTCCACATAATAAGGAAGAGAATTTCACTTTTGGTATTATAATTTACCTTACTTTAAGGATTTGATACTACAATTATTTCGTCCGACATATTTGGTACTATTATTTGACGGGACGTTACACATTTCATACTTCCGTCAAATTAATGATGGAATTGAACACTTGAGGAGCACGTGTCCGTCAAATTTTACGAAATTGATAAAAAAATTGTAGAATTTGTCCTATAATTAAAGATTGTTGGCAAAGTTTGCCCCAAATATTTTCTGATTGACAAATTTACCCCGCAATTCATAAATTTGTAGCATTTCAGTCATAATTGCAAAAATAGTTAAATTATTAATCCTATTTAATAAATTTTATATATTATTATTAAATTTCTTAAACTAATTAGATTATATATATATATATTATATTAAATATCTTAAACCAATTATGTTTTATATAATAATATATAAATTAAATAATGTTTATATAAAATCTGCAAAAAAATATCTTTTTAAAATTATATAAATATTATTAATCCTATTTAATAAATTTTACATATCATTGTTATAACTACAAAAAATAAATTATATTTAAAAAAATATTAATCATGTTATTAAATAATATTTACACAAAAAAGAATAAAAAAAGTCAACTCACTACATAAAAAGCATTTTATGTGACAATTTTTTTGTGACGAGTATGAGTTTTATGTGACAAATTAATAATATATATAATTTATTAAATAGGAATAATAGTATTTATATAATTTTAAAAATATCTTTTTTAGATTTTATATAAAATATTATTTAATTTATACATTATAATAAATCTAATTAGTTTAAGATATTTAATATAATATACACACACACACACACACATATATATATATATATATATAATCTAATTATTTTAAGAGATTTAATAATATAAATAAAATTTATTAAATATGATTAATAATTTAACAATTTTTGCAATTGTGACTGAAATACTTCAAATTTGTGTATTGTGGGGTAAATGTGTCAACTAGAAAATATGTGGAGCAAACTTTGGCATCAATCTTTAATTATAGGACCAATTTTACAATTATTTCATCAATTCTATAAAATCTGACGGACACATGCTCCTCACATGTTCATTTTCATCATTAATTTGACAGAAGTATGAAATGTGTAACATCATCAAATAATGGTACCAAATATGTCGGACGAAATAATTATGATATCAATCCTTAAAATAAGATAAATTATAGTTAAAAAAGTGAAATTCTCTCCATAATAACGGCGTTTAAGGGCATATGTGCTCCTCTAAGTCTCTAACATATGTTCTAGTTTATTGTCTCATCTTATAACAAATGATGTATTGAGTTGATCAACTATTTAATTGACATGCAATCTTCCCAACCAAAATCATTAGATTAACTTATTATACTCATAATACGAAAGGAAATATATTATACTGTATCTTGGCAGCATTCGAGTGTACATGGACGGTTATGTGATCCGATGGATTTTTCAGCACAATAAGTGATGGTACGACAGCGAATAAATATATTTTGTTATGTTGATTAATCAACAACTTGACAGATATTTCATTTTACCAAAAAAAAACTTGACAGATATTTCTATTTTGATCTAACAATTAATGTTAATAACATAATCTTCTTTTGAAATTCAATCTTCTTGAGATGGTGACTCTTTTGCCCATAATAATTTAATTTTAACTTTTGATGGCAAATATTCTAACATCTGGTTCTGGTCCCTATTCGATCTGTTCTCGATTGCTTGATTGCAAGATAAGTATATTTACACATATACATACAAGTGAATGTTATTTTTTGAAGATTAATACAGTTATACAAGTGTTTTGAATTTATTTTATAAATAAACATTGTTTGAACTAAAAAAAATTATTGTTCAAAGTCATACGGACCGGTGAAAGAAAGGAAACTATATAACGATGGAACCTTAAAAGAAGGCTAGTAATATTGCCATAACAATAATTGTTGACGTCATAACAATTTTTTTAAAATTTCAAAAATGCCCTTTAAGATTAGAATGTTAATTATAAGATGAGATTTTTCTTCTATAATTTTCTAAATCTGACTTTTCTAGGAAAGAAAGGAAATGACCTAACCAATCTCTCCTTGATTTTAGTTGTGTCTAAGGCCATCTCCAACCCACCCAGGGGTGGGTGGAGATGGCCCAAGGGCGTCAATTTGGACAGGCCTGGGCTTTTGAAAGCCCAGGCCACAACCCTGGTAATGAAATGGCACCAGGTGGTGCCACTTGGCGTCATATGGTGCCTTTACATTTTTTTTAATTTTTTCATTAAATTAAAAATAAATATTAATAAAAAAAAATAATTATGAATTTAACAATACCTTGTTTAATTTAATTAACTAGAAATGGAAGAAACATTTAATTATAAAAATTGTGTAAGGTTTAATAACAAGTTGTTTTTGTTTAATTTAATTAACTAGAAATGGAACATACATTTAATTATAAAAATTGTGTAAGGTTTAATAATAATTTGTTTTAAATTAAAGATGTAACATTATTAGTTTTAATTTTGAATATATAAATTTGCCTATGAAAGTAAAATTTAACAACATTATAGTATAATAAAACCTTTATCCATTTAATCGCTGTTGTTTTTCTTGTCCCCAATGTAATATTATTATGCTTAATTTTATTATTATTGTCTCTACAATTATTATTATGCATTTTCATATTTATTATTAATATTATTTATTTTTAAAATTATTATTATTATTATTATAGATAATATAGGTGAGAGTGGGGAAGTTTTTTTTTAATTAATTGGAGGAGTTAGCCCTGACGGTTGGAGACGGTGATCAGGGGGGTGCAGATTCACCCAGGTGGAGATTGACACCCGGGACTAGAAAAGGTTGGAGATGCTCTAATCTACCGCAAATCGAAACTAGATTGTTGAATTCAAATTCGGGAAATAAGAATAGTTTTTTTAAAGAGAAATAAAAAAATATTTAGGAGGAAATAAATTAAAGCGTTTGAAATGTTGTCATCTTCTATCCGATTAATTTTTTATTTTTGAGGTCGGTGGATGCTAATGGGTAAGGGGATTTTCGAATCTTAAAATATTATCTTTAAATAAAAATAAATCTTTAAAGATTAAAAAAGATAAAAGAGGTGAAATTGAAATTTTGAGATCTAGGATTTACCTGCTTGATTGCCAATGATATGTTCTGCTTTCTGTAGCTTTATTTTACCTCTATCATGGTCATCATCACTAAGAAATAGTAATGGAGTTCAAGTCAGACCAAAGAAATTATTTTAATTCGTATGTTTATTAACAACAACGTGGATATTTACTTCAAATTAATTTTGTCAGTTTATTCCTTTCGGATAAACGAGATGTGGAGGTCTTAACTAAAAGTGGAGAAAGAGGTAGAAAATGGAAATTTCTGTAACATGGTTAACTATTGAAACAGAGGAAGAAAAGATTTACTACTGGGGAAAGAAAATTAGATAAATGATCACTTAACTAAATCATTTTAATAAAGGGTATAACAGGAATTTCAGAGAAATAGCTCTGGCAACAATAATTATTGATCTGGCAATATTGCTGGCCTTGAATGAAGAAACACGTTTGTCACGCCCAAGTTTAACTTTTTCACACACGAAAAGTTTTATTTAGTTCAAGAAAAATAAGTAACAAGAACATCAACAGGGGATGAAAATATAATTAAAACAACTAATCCTGCATTCTATATATTAACAGAAAAAGGGAATGATCTTACCTTTAGCTTATCAATGGCAGAAGACAAAAGAGCCGTTGAAGAAACCTAATTCTGCAAACACAAATCCAATTGGGAATTAGTTGATTACCGTTAGTGTTAGGAATTAGAGAAGCGTGATACGTTTATTAAAGAGTTGTATTCTATTTTCTTTTCCCCTTTTTACCGATTTGCCCCTGTTAGTTGTAGTTAGTTAGAGCATCACCAATGGTGTACCCAACTGGGAGCTCAAATTAGTTTAGGTCCAAAATTTACTAAAAACACCTCACAGTGGGGGGCCTAAAGGGAAGTGCAAAATGCACCCAAAACCCATTTACTTCCAATTGAGCCCAAATTTGAGCCCTCAAGATTGCTGAACCCATTTCAGCATCCAATCATAAATTGACACATATACGATGTGGGAAAGAAAATAAAAATCTTATTGTAAATATCAACATCTAATCATATATTGACACGCATATAAAAATCTTATCACAAAACTTGAAAAAAATAATTAAAATAATTAAAATAATAATGAAGACACCATCAATGAATTCATTGTCTATAATAATTATTATAAAATTTATAAATATTTTGAATTTTATTTATTTTTGTTTAGTCTAAAATTACTTGTGATTGGATTTTTAAATAGACTTTAATTTTAAGTCAGTGAAATAAATTTAATTTGAATTGATTTTAAAAATGGGTTCCCATTTTTTATGTCTATTGCTGCAGAAAAAAACTTTTCCAGAGGGTGCAAAACACTGTAGGAAGTTGCAAATGAAGAATTTGGGTCCAATATTTGGGTACACCACTGGTGATGCTCTTATATAAAGGGGATTTAGATCTATTTTCTGTACGCACTTTTTCATTGAATGTAAATTCAGAATTCTTAATAATATAATAATATCTTTTGCTTTTTTCTTTAATCTTCATCTCTCCTTCATCACCATCACTGATTCTTCATCTATTATTCATCACCTACAAATATATATTCAGAAATTAATACTTAATACAAATCAAAGATTAAGTGGATAAATGGGGACCATGTTTTATTGTCTGTTATGCTTTTCATTAAAGCTCGTGTTATCTAAGAAAAATAATTGAAAAGATTATGGGGCCAGAAATTGGATGTGAAACATACTAATGGAATTAATTATAAAAATAAATGACATGTAATAGTAATATATTGTTCTTTGTGATATGCGACAAGGTTGTTATATTTTTAAAAAAAACTCGAGCCTCTCTTTTGATGTGTGCTCCTCAATTAGCTTTACGTTTGTGATTAATTTATGAATAAAATAAATTGTTTAAATTTTCAATCCCAATCCGTTGGTGAAGTGCGAAACACCTCATGTCATGTATATAATTTGATTTCAAACATAAATTATACTCGTTTTTTAGAACTACACAAAAAAATAGCTATCCATGCAAAATTGCAAGTATTGTACAATTATGGAGGTAAATGCAAAATATTCGTCTGTGTTATGCTAAATTTGCAAGGAACTATCCTATAAAATTTTTATTGCGTTAAACTTTCTTGTGTTTTCAAAAATCCTGCAAAAAACACTCAGTTTATAAAAAATAGATCGTTTTGGATCGACATATTTCAAGAAACCATTTTTAAAATACTTCAAGTTGGTCCCTACAACTTCACGTTATATATTTTTAAAATTATTTCTTGAAATATGTCGACCCAAAACGACCTATTTTTATAAATTGGGTATTTTTTGCAGGATTTTTAAAAACACAAGAAAATTTGACGCAATAAAAATTTCACAGGAGAGTATATTTCCCCTACAATTATACATATTTATTGATTAATTGATCGTTAATATAAAAATGTTACACAATCACGAGACAAATATGTTATATTTGTTTTGTCTACATCACTAGAAATGTTTCTCGTAACATATTATTAATATATTCATCACATTTCTTCTTGAACTAATCAAAAGATCATGTAGCAGTAATTCAAAAAATATTAATATATGGGGCTTAATGCCTAAATACTTAGGCTGAATTATTAAAATTGAGAAACAATAAATGGTTCAAAAAACAGATATAAACTAAAAAGACGTCTATTTATTTAGAACTAAATGAAAATTCATTAATGAATCAACTCGTTTCACTATAATGACTTCAACAATAATTGGTACATTAAAAAAATAGAGCAATTTTTTTAAAAAGGCTTTTATAACAGACAAAAAGTTTAGCTTTTGATGGCTGTAATCTTTGGTGTACATCCACCTTCTAATCCCAACAATGAGGATTTTTTTTCTCCTGAAAATGAAAGATTTGTACTAGCATTAATTACCTGCCACTTATTCTGGCTGCTTCACTATAAAAATCCCTTGATTATAAGTTTAAATAGTATATACATAAATTAATTGTTTAAAGAGATTCTTAGGATCTATTTTAAAATGATTTGACTCAGCTTCGTGAAGTTGAGTCAAATTTATTTTGACTTAAATATTTAAGTTCAACAAACCTCAAAGTTATAAGATTTTTCTTAATTTCAAGTTCAATACAAATCACATCGTAAGATTTCAAAATTCTGGAAACTCATTTAAATCAAATATAAATCTTGTTTCAAAAAATTCACTGAAACCATTCAAACCAATATTCTGAAACTCAATTCATATGCACCCCTAAATCTAGTGATTCATGTTTTGCTAAACTAGTATTCTTTACTAAAGTTTTTTTACGTGAAACATAAAATAATTATTAAATGGCTGCCTCACAAGCTCACACTCCAACTTTGAACCATTAAGTTGTGCAAAAATTAACCTAATAACCTCAAAATTGATATATATAATGTACCTACATTAATATTTAACATAGTTTCACTAGCACATGATATGTGATAGTATATATATATATATATATATATATATTCCTTTTTATCTTGTTGCAATTTGTTTTGCTAAAACGCAAACAATGTGTGTGAAGCATGTGTACATCTTTTTCTCTGCAAATTTCGATCGTATTCAATTAGATAACGAAAATGACCTCATAATTTACTCATAGGAATATGACCACGAAATTCAGCTCCACCCCAGGCCCTTGGGTGCATGCGGACCATTTTCCACGCACCTCTTGCATGTGGGACATTCGCTCATCTAGTGGTGTCTGGTTTCAGGTACCGCAATAAATATTGTTGGTCTTGTGAGTTTCGACATATGAATCTATCCGGAATAGTGTTGTTTGTGCCTTTTATTCGAGTTGGTCAGGATTCCTTTTGAACTTATTCCTTTTAATATATTGTGTTCTTTTGAAGCAATAAAATATTAATTTATAAAAAATAAAAATAAAAAAATAAAATATTTGAGATATACACTTGTTATTAATTGGCATCAACTCATTTGAAAAATATCGTTTGTTTGGATTTTTTAGAGATTATGGAAAGAAGATAAATAGTATAAGAAATATATTATGTTACATCGTTATGTCATATCGTACTTGTTATGTGAGATAATTATCAATAACAATAATTAATGTAAGAGATAAATTACTTTTGTTTCGAATAAGAATAAGAATTGTTTTTATTTTTTCTAGACATAAGAAATGTTTAATAAAATTATTTTTAAAAATTGAGAGAATAAAATTTTAGGATAAGTTTATTTATTAATAGAATAATTTTCAAAAATAATTTTATTATAAAAAAATTAAAAGGATAAGTTTATTTTTCTTTTTTTTTTTTAACTTATTTGACTTTCCAAATAGCACCGAAATGGTACCCGAAATGCAAAACAAACTCCCCCCGCAATATTAATAATGAACAGTGAATACTGATATATCCTAATATCAGCACAAAGTGAGAAACTCCAAACACCTTAATAGGGCATGTGGCACAATATATATAAAAATACAACTATATCTATATCACATATGGAAGTGAAGGTCTGAAAGGCCCTACACAATAAAAAGTCACCACTCATCAAAATTCAAAATCAATTTCACTCTAAAAATTGTGTGGATCACAAACCACAAATCTACTCATGCTTTGTCTACAATATAGGGAAAATAAAAGTCAACATTATACGAATTTATGATTTGTCTAATTAATGTTACTAATGAATGGCTAACGAAAACCGGACAGCCGCTATGATACGCATGTACCACTTATGGCAATATCTCATTGCAGCTAAGATTACAAAAAAATAGTAGTTAGAATACACCAGTGCTCACTTGTTTGGTAGAGACTCAATCATACCAAATCTCAATCATACCAAATCTCAATCATACAAGCATTGAATTAAGGTTCCCGATTCTGCAAGTTGTGCGGCCTTCAAAGATGTTTTGGAACTTTCCTTACACTATAAAAGTAAAGAGGAAATATAAAATTATTTTTCTTTGTTTAAATAAAATTTTCATATTTTTTATGAAAAAATAATTTACTTCATTTATTTTCTATACTTTTATATAAATAAATATTTACATTTTTTTCTTATAATAAATATTTTAAACCTATGTACTCAAATTTTATTCACATGTTTATCATCATGAAAACTATACTTCTATGTTATATGTAGAAAAATTGTATTTTTTATAATTCCATGAATAATTATTTCACATTCACTATTTTAATATTCATGTGTCAAGATTCTTCTTTGTAATCTTCTGGAAAACACTATTTTCTTGTATAAGTGGGTAAAAAATATGATAAGGCACAAAGATATGGCCAATAAAAATATTACAACAAAAGTTTAATTTTTTTTACATTGGAATATGTAAAAAAAAATTAAGAATGTCTCAAAAAATAAACTTAAGAAAAGTTAAGCAAAATAAATATTTAGCAATTATTCAAACTTGGGATTCTAAGGACCTAAAATTTGAGTTTATAAAGTTGGGGAAAAAAACTTATGTATAGATGAATAGTGGTATTTTTTAAGGTTAAATTATAGGTTTAGTCTCCCCACCAATGAAGACGGTCTTAATAAAATAAGAATTTTGAATCCTCTTCAGGCTAAACCTTAGAGCTAATAATAAACTAGTAATTTATTAGCCTTGGAGCTAATCTAATAATAAACTAGTAAATTATAGTAATTGCTTTACATTCATTTCATCAAATTGTTATTATTGATCCATTAGTTAATTCATATTCAAGGCATGCAACAACAATTTAGTTAAATGTTTCGTTTTCTGAATAAACTGCACTTGTTTCTTGAATAATTTAATTAGATGAAACGGATTGAGTTTGATTCTTAAAAAATATTAATTGTTATACCTCAATGAATTATGTTAACGAGATCAAATAGTAATGTGGTCAATCAAATTTTGATAATGGGAAAAGAGAAAAAAACACCAAAAATAAGCGAATTTAATGTGAGAAATTATCAAGAAAGGGAATACTAAAATGTTATTGTTATACACTTTATACTGTGCTCTTCCAGTTCCACTTCCCTCCTACGTATAAATACGGCCAGCTCTCCTCTTCCCTTCTTCTCTCCTGAATAAAATCAGAAGCTTCATTACTCTCTTCAGTAGTAGGGTTTTTCAATTCCCTCTGCAACACAAATTTTCAAATACCTAAGGTTGATAAATAGACGTAGTACTGTCTTGAGTGTATTTTTCACATAAACGGTGAAATGGACGCTTATTCACTGCATCTAGCGATGGCGGCACTTGTTGGAGCGTCGTTCGTCGCGGTTTCGGCTTACTATATGCACAGGAAAACCCTAAACCAGTTACTAGAGTTTGCGAAGACGATAGAGAGGGATAGAGACGATGTTGCGGCGGAAGCGGAGGAAGACGGCGACGGCGACGCGGTTGAGAAATTGAAGAAGTACTCAACGCGGAGGAGGAAGGGGAGCGCAGGTTATTATCGCCGCGGTTCGGCGTCTTTACCGGACGTGACTATGTTTTCCGGCGGCGGAGGTGAGGCGGACGCTATTCCGGCGGGGTTGCCGAGGCTTCACACGCTTCATGAAGGTATGTAATTGTTGGTTGTTCGCCTGGAATATTGAATTTAATAGAACTTTATTTGATTTGGTGGTGCTGAATTGATATGTGTATGTAATGTGATGTGGCATAAAAATGTCGTAGGGCTAGAATTAGTTCCTTCGCCTTCTTTGCCTACCATCCACATTGGAAATTTTAAGAGTACCAAGCATATAAACTGTTAGGGAGAGCCAGGTGTGACCTCATCTAATCCTCCGAGGCTCAAGCTAATAAGGTCGTTTAGAGCTCAATTGCGGTAGTAGAATTGTAATATGAGAGAACTTAAATTGCTTTGGAATGAACAGCATATTTATTGCGCCGATCGGTAGTCTGCACGGTTTTTTTCATTATGATACTCATATATTGAAAGACATTACGAGTCACAAATTGAAAGACGTATTGTCTTTCCATTTACAATATTTATTTTTTCATTAAAAAATATTGGATTAATGTGAAGGAGGTATTCTCCAAATTTCCCTTGGGCACAAATTTACACATCATAATGTATATGATGGAGGAGGGTTATGATATTTGCAGAGTAAGTGAAGTTGTGAACTTAATATGTGTCATTTATGGGGAGAATTATTGTATGGTATTGTGTGCTAATCGTGATCAATTAAGAATATCTATTTCGTAGAAGTTTGATATTTATATGTTGCGGTGAAAGCATAATGCGTTGACTACAGGATGGGTTATGTTAATTATGACTTATGGGTGGTTGGTGTTCCAATCTGTTTTGATTAGCTGAATTCACGCGGTTATGTGCCTCTTTACATTACTTGTTTGAGATGGCCATTCATTCGGCTGTGATCTCTGCCCGTCAAAGTATGATTGCATTCCGTTTTTGTTGGTTAAGGTGGTGAAGCTTTTGATATAATGTGGGAAAAGTTATTTATTAGCTGCTATTAAGTCTTCTTGTAACCATCTGAGCATACCAGAAAACCACCATGTTTCTGAGATATGCAAAATATGTAAAAGTACATTGCTTCTGGTGAATGCCAAGGCATGACATCATACACCATGTTGTTCCTAGTTCAAAATGACATTGTAGACCTTGGTATCCAACAGTTTCATTTGAGTCCATCCAAGAAATATTTGTCAAATAAATTGATTATTCATTTTAAAATTTTAGGAAGCACTAACTTTAAAACTGTATCTGTAACTACATCTCAGGAATATGTGGCAGTTATTTACGAGCATAGAAAGCTTAAGGAATGAGAAGTAAACAGAAGAGTGTTAGTGCATTACTATGTAGCCTACTATTTTCTCCAGCTATAAGAAACACTTACTTTAATTACAAAGTCTAACATAATTATTGCTTTATTAATGTGATAATGTCACCTTCTGACAAGAGATTGGATCTTTTATTGAAGAGTCATCAAATAGTTTTTAGCCCTAAAAGCTGTCCTTTAAAATCTTCCCGGTTCTATCTCTCCGAAGCATGAATATTTTTGTAAAGCAACAAATTTAGCTAAATTAACCTACTCCATCTGGAAACTTTTAGTGGTGTAAAAAGAAGTCAATCCGTTTATTAATTACCGTTATTGCTACCTTTTTTTTGGTTAGTAGGTTTCTGTAGTTCCCTGTTAGCTATCTCCTCACATGGGGTCGGTGGAAGTTGATATTCACTTTTGTACTTGGCACCTATTTGTGGAGTCTCGCTCGTTACTTCACATTCATAGATTCTGTTCCATCTTTTATTAAGTTTTTTTCGTTATTAGTCCATTCCCACATTTGATTCAGATTCAGAAGCTTGTAACTTTTTTTTTCCAGGAAAATCTGGTAACTTGTGTTCCTCAGTTAGAGCAGGACATTTTATTCGGCCAACTTCTCCTAAATCACCTGTCGCTAGTGCAAGTGCATTTGAAAGTGTAGAAGATTCAGACGACGAAGATAATATGACAGATAATGCTAAGCTAGATATTACATATCTTCATACTAATGGAGATGTGGTAAGTAGAACAGATATATTGAAAAAGCTTATCGATTATTCTTCTATTTGTTCCTTTCTCATCTCACCCGCATTTCAACATGAAACTTTCAGAGATGATGCTTGTAATACTCACAAAATATGTTGTTCTTTGTGCATTATTTTGAGAAGTTTCCAAATTTGTTGATTTTTATATTAACCACCGTGTGAAATCACGTTTCAGAATGTACCAGACCATATAAATGCAAATGGTGAAACAATGCCCACGGTTACATCAAGCATTATCCGCTCACATAGTGTATCTGGTGACCTGCATGGTGTTCAACCTGATCCTGTAGCTGCTGATATTTTAAGGAAAGAACCAGAGCATGAGACTTTTGTACGATTGAGAATTTCTCCCAAAGGTATTGTTCTTATCGCCCTTTGGTGCATTCCATTCTAGCAGGTGGCAAAGTATCCAAGCACGCCTAAAAGTATTCATAGTTTGCTTAAAAACAAAAATATTCAGCAACTGTTGAATTAACACAGTACCTTCTCCTTTGTGACAATGTTCATTCACTGTTGCATTTATATTTCTGATTTCATTTTCAATCTCTATATCTTGTCTCTTTTTCTCTCTACTTTTAGTTATTCTGTTTCTTATCAACCATCTGTGGAAAATGTTAATACAATTCTGGTCAATACTTTCTATAAGTTTTACTATTTCTGGATGAGTCATTATTTGTAAACCGATGTTGTTCTGTGTGGTTATCATTCTGATAAGCCAACATATGAGAATTGATTTGTCCCTCTAGTTGTTGTCTTGGTTTGCCCCTCTGATTGTCTTGCTGTCACCTTCTACATGCCGGAGAGTAATTATTTTTATTTCTTCAAAACTGAACTTGCATGTCTTTTTGCCTCACTTAAATTTGTGAATTTCTGAGCTGAAGATATGTATGGTCAAATTGACTTTTGGTATTGACTTTTATTCCATGTAATTGCTGTTAGAGTTACCGTCTCCCGATGAAGTGGAGGTCTACCGCACTCTGCAAGATTGTCTTGAGATGCGGAACTGTTATGTGTTTAAGGAAGCTGTCGCTCCATGGGAAAAGGAAATTATATCTGATCCTAGTACTCCAAAGCCAATGTTGAACCCTTTTGATCATACCCCAGAGGGTAAATCTGATGTAAGTCTCAGTATACATTTATACTTCTGCGCTGTTCCTTTTTTGTTTGATTTTTTCTATCCAAAATTTTCTTTCTGTTTTGTCTTATAAAATACTAAGCTATGTTGTCTACTACCAAAGTACCAATATTTTGATGAATTAAATTTCTAATTTTTGCAGCATTATTTTCAAATGGAAGATGGAGTTGTTCATGTTTATGCAAACAAAGATGGTAAGATGCAGAAATATTATATTGATTCCCCACGATTAACATGATTTCTCAATATATCTTCTTCTTTTGTCTAATAGTTCTTTTTGTTCCCCTACAGCAAAAGAGAAACTTTTCCCGGTAGCTGATGCTACTACGTTTTTCACTGACCTGCATTATATCCTTAAGGTTATAGCAGCTGGGAATATCCGAACACTATGCTACCACAGACTAGTTCTTCTAGAACAGGTTCATGAGAGTAAACTTATAAATATGCTAATTTTTTTGAGATTTCAAATTTGTCTAATTAACTCTGTTGTGCATGGCCCAGAAATTCAACCTTCATCTGATGCTTAATGCGGACAGAGAATTCCTGGCTCAGAAAAGTGCTCCACATCGCGATTTTTATAATGTCAGGAAAGTTGACACTCATGTCCATCACTCAGCCTGCATGAACCAAAAACATCTTTTAAGATTTATCAAATCAAAGTTGAGAAAGGAACCAGATGAGGTAATGCTTTGTTTCATATGTTTGATCTTTCCGTTTATCTTTATTATTATAAGAAAAAAACTTGAGACTATTATGATAAAAGGAAAACGGGAAACTTAAGAATATCTGTAGATTATATAACAAGTCCATCTGCTCATTTTCAGGTTGTTATATTTCGAGATGGGACATATCTGACCTTGAAAGAAGTGTTTGAGAGCTTAGATTTAACTGGGTAATTTTACAGCTCTTAAGAATAAAAAAGATTAAAAAAATCAGAAAATATTGTTGTTTGCATAGTTAATTCTTTTGGCCATTATGTTAATAATTTACACCCCACTCCTTATTGATTTCTATATCTTATTTCTGTTATTGTTTTTCTGTTTGAATAAAATTCTACAGGTATGATCTGAATGTTGACCTATTAGACGTTCATGCTGACAAAAGCACCTTTCATCGCTTTGACAAATTTAATTTGAAGTATAATCCCTGTGGTCAGAGTAGATTAAGAGAGATCTTTCTGAAACAGGATAATCTCATACAGGGTATATTTCGTTTCATTTCTTCTCTCGGGCTGGATATAACTTGCAAGTCTATATATGATCAAATTACTCATCAGCAATTAATGCGACATTATCAGTAAAATGTATTAGTGACATACTTAGAAAGTTGTTATTAGATTATTTCTTGTAGCTTCTTATTCTGGTTTAAACATTCAGCACAATATGATCTAATGTAATATTTCTAATTTAACTTGTCATGTTTGCAACAGGTCGTTTCTTGGGTGAATTGACTAAGCAAGTTTTTTCAGATCTGGTCGCAAGTAAATATCAAGTGAGTCTCTGGAAACCTGTTGGGTACTTATTGTTCAATTTTTATTAATATTTATGAAGCCAATCCTCTTATTATACTGGGTTTAAGGTTGAGAGGAGGGTGGGATTTGGTTGACCTGCATTTTGTATGTTTGGGGTAAGGTATGTTTAATTGACGTTACTTGTGACAATGAGTGATTCATCCATGTTCTTTTCTGAAATTTTACTTCTGGCAATGCCTTTTGTTATTCAATTTAACGACTGCATGCTTCTATAAGGATGCAATCATATTTGCACTTCAATTCAGGTTTTAGTTGCTGAGACGTTGTCTTGCTTTTACACAGATGGCTGAATATCGAATATCAATATATGGAAGAAAGATGAGTGAGTGGGACCAACTGGCAAGTTGGATAGTGAATAATGACTTGTACAGTGAGAATGTTGTATGGTTGATTCAGGTAAAAGATAGCATATATCTCATTCATTTAATGTAGCAGCTTATGCAAATTTTATGATTATTGGTGATTTTATGAATTATGAATCAAATATAGAGATGCTGGAAAATATTTGATTGAAATGGGTTTTACATGCTTTCTAAGTAAGAAGTAGTACTTTAAATGTGACCTTATAGTTAATGTTATCAAGGCACCAAAGTTTTACATCTAAGTTGTTGGCATGTGACTTATATATTTAACTTTATAAAAGTTAAAGGGAGTTTATGTGGATGGGAAAACTGGTAAATTTTACAAATACACTAGTCAACTGAATTTCTTAGTCTTTATCATCCTATACTACTACATTATGATATTTGGACTCAATCTAATTATACATCAGATAATTCATTCGTGTTATGATAGTTTTTTACTAGAAGAAATGTGGAAGCTCATATATTCCCAAAAGGTGGCAGATTATCCCAAGTTACATTTAGTTTTCAAATTTTGTATTTTTGTGCTCCTAAGTAGATTTTGTATCCTTGGGCTTAATAGCTGTTAAGTCATAAAAATATTTGTATAAGAACATATCTGATTACTCATATATTCAGCCTGCTCAATGGAAATCTTGTAGCAAAAGCTGTCATCAAGATCTCTTTTATTATTTGATTACTATTATGGACAAAAGTTTAATTGCACAAAAAATTGTACTGTTACATTTTTTCTTTTGTATTCACACTTTTTTTGCGAGCATATATATTTTCTTAGGTATCTGAAGCATCGATGATTTTATCTCATTGTGGATTTTCTGTGATCTAGCTTCCAAGACTCTACAACATATACAAGGAGATGGGAATTGTGACCTCATTTCAGAACATACTTGATAACATCTTTTTGCCTCTATTTGAGGTCACTGTCAATCCGGATTCACATCCACAGTTGCATGTTTTCTTAAAACAGGTTAGTTGCTCCCGTAATCAATAAGGGAAATTTACTATGTTCTCTAACAAAATTTTATTGATAAGCAATTATTGTAATTATTAAGCTTATCTGAACAACCAAAAATTTCCAAGATGCTATTTTAAAATCTGATGACAGAGTTCTCCAGCATTATATTTGCTGGGGAACATGAGTCAGTATATTCATTTTTTTTTGGTGCGCAGTATATTCATTTTTTGTTGGTAAAACCCTTGAATATCATGGTCCTTTTGTAATTTGAATTTTTTTTATATTTTTCTTTAGTTACTCTTGGGCCTCTGTTAGATATGGTGAACCATATTGGCCTCGTTTGGATCCATTTTGGCCCAGGAGTTTTGAATTTGCATTGTGTCAATTATCATTTGGAACAATTTTCACAGGCCCAAACACACTAGACAAGTGTTTCAACCTAAAATAACAATTCTAATTATCACTAATATCATGCGATTATATATTTTTAATATAAAAAAGTCATGATTTGAAACCTATAATTGATTTTTTCCCGAAACTCCAATATCCAAAATACATTATACCACAACCCACATTTTCAAACCCAACTCACCATTTAATTAACATTATTTTACATTCTAAATATTCTAACCAAGATAAATTCTGTTTTCATTGTTTTGCGCAAGAAACTTAATGCCCAACCAAAACGTTTTTCCCCTTAATCAAACCAAACGGGCCAAAATACATCCAAACAAGGCCGCTAATCCGTTCTGTGTTTCTTTGAATCATGACTTCTTCATTCAACCTCACAAAAACGTAATATTACCATTTAGTGTCATGTTCCACGTTTTTCTCATTGGATTTAGTAAAGTACCATTATATTTGGTCTAACAGGTTGTTGGATTGGATCTTGTGGATGACGAAAGCAAACCTGAAAGACGGCCTACAAAACACATGCCTACTCCGGCTCAGTGGACCAACATATTTAATCCTGCCTTTTCATACTATGCCTACTACTGCTATGCCAACCTCTACACCCTGAACAAGGTGTGCATCTTGATACATTTTTCTTTTGCTCAATCTAGCTCAAAGGTCTATTAGGAAATGGAAGACACAAAGGTCATTTTATTAGTCTTGACAAGTATTTATGTCTGTTGTTGTGGTAGTTTCTTCTCTTTGCCTTGATTACCACTTTCATATTGAGGTCAATTCTTCCCGAAGAATTTGTTACTTGCACTTATGCTGCAGATGCTCGTGTAGCCACAAAATGATCTGCTTGTGCCATATGCATTCAGTTTACTGTAGGTATTATGGTGTAGAGGGCTTTACCTTTTGGTCAACTTTTGTTGCCGTCACCTCAAAATAGGAATGTCGTATCAATATGCTTTATGAATCATTATTTTTTTATGACATTATATTATTGACTTTAAATGACCTGAACGAGATGTTACACAAAATTGTTTCTTTGCTTTGTACTAAGAAATTATTAGCTTACCTATATTGTTCATCATGATGGGAAGTATCTTCTTTTTTTAATTTTCCACTGTAAAGTTGTTACCTGTTCTTACACACACAAAAATGTGTTTAGAAACTATAATTGATTTGGTCCTAGATTTTTAGTTCTTATGTAATTTGAATTTATCATATTTAAATTTGAAAATTTGAAAATTTCAGCTTCGTGAATCAAAAGGTATGACAACTATTAAATTCCGGCCCCATTCTGGAGAGGTGAGCCTTCTAAGTTCCATCATCATTATTTTCTCTGCCAAAAGTAGATTGTATACACCACTTTGATTTTGCAAAACATGATCAGGCTGGTGACATAGACCATCTTGCGACAACATTTCTCACAGCTCATAATATTGCACATGGAATCAATCTGAGAAAATCTCCTGTTCTTCAATATTTGTACTACCTAGCACAGGCAAGTAGAAGAAAAAAGTTGAAACAATCTATTCCTCTGATTATACTACAGAGTTTTTTATGGTCTAATGTGTCTTTTGAATTCAGATCGGTCTGGCTATGTCACCGTTGAGCAACAACTCTTTATTCTTAGACTACCATCGTAATCCATTACCCATGTTTTTCCTCCGGGGCCTCAATGTGTCCCTCTCTACTGATGATCCTTTACAAATCCACTTAACTAAAGAGCCCCTGGTGGAAGAATACAGTATAGCTGCTTCAGTGAGTGTTCATAATCTGGTTATCTCTTCATTTAGTGAAAGTATTGAAAATCTTACAGATTCCATTCTCTTTTATACAGGTATGGAAGTTAAGTTCATGTGATTTATGTGAGATTGCTCGAAACTCTGTGTATCAGTCTGGTTTTTCACATGCTTTAAAGGTATGCAGTATACCCCAAGTTATCAAAGTTGTTGATGGTGATATAAAGTAGATTGGAACTTTATTACATATAAAGAAACGGGTATATATGTCTGTTATGCAAGTACTGTATACATTAATATATATATATATATATATATATCAATAGGATTTCTGCCCAAGTCCCTGGTTTATGGTCTGAATCCACACAGTTGAGGTTTGGTCTTAGTATTTGCATTCAGTTTTAGTTCTATGTGAGCAATTTCACTAAACTGCATAAGCATTAATTTTAGCTGTCTTGATTCATCTAGCTGTTGATTTCTTTTCAGTCTCACTGGATTGGGAAGGAATACTTCAAGCGAGGGCCGGATGGGAACGATATTCACAAAACAAATGTCCCTCATATAAGGCTCGAATTTCGTGACATGGTATGTGCTTGAATTTCCTATTTAATCCACTACTTATTTCCTCTTGAAAGAAATCAAAACTGGAAAAACTCACGCGACCATTTCTACATTTAATCTGAAGATATGGAGAGAGGAAATGCAACAGGTTTATCTGGGCAAGGCCAACTTTTCCGAGTTTATTGACCCATGACGTGATTGGCTTACATGTACTCCAAGCGTTGCTGGATTCCTTTACTGAGAGGTAATTATAATTTTATATATTGCAATTTAAGCTTTTTGGAATAATATTACTAAAAATTAATCCTCTAAACTTATGATATATTAATAAGAATTAGCCAAACATATGTCAAGTTATTCAAAACTCGATTTGTCTGTTGCTCGATTAAATTCGTTCAAGTTTAATTTTCTTTACATATATAACAAAGCTTACATTGCATCTGGGCAGGAACTTTGAGACTATTACTGCTCCCTCGTAGACAAAGTGCTGACAACTTGGAAGAGCTGGGGTCAGGCCGGTCCGACATATTAGGAGGCCCTAGGCGAAATAAAATAGGGGCCTCATCTTTTTACAAAAATAAATCATGTATTATTATTTATTTTCTTACTTTAAAAATATAAAAATATATAATAAGTATTTACATGTTTTTTCTCTTTAACATATTTATTATAGTTAGATAAAATCGCAAATCAATTTAAATTTTTTGAAATTTCAACATCTAAAATCACTAATACAAATTAGATATAACTAAGAATTTCATGCCCTAGTTAATACTCATACAACTTTGATACATTTAAATCACCAAGTGGCTAAACGAAGCTTACATAACAAAGACAGAGAATTTCGACAAAACGTGTAATGTATTCTACACAAAACAATGCAGGAAAAAAAATAAGAAAAGGGAATTTTATAATCATAATTATACCTGATTGCAAGGATCATTATATATTGATTTGGAATCAAATCATAATTATATCTATTCAAGTAATTATGGAGAGAACTTCAGGGTCGGAGAAGGAGAGGAATAAATTATTCTGCTGAATCAATATCTGATTTCCTTAATGAGAGGGAGAACTATAATTTTGGTTTGATGAATCAATTTGTAATACCAAAATTGAAAAAGAATAATGTTAAGTAATCAGGCTTGTAGTCTTGTACTTACGAATCGAACATTTTATTTTGATACGACCCGATTGATTTACCGAACCGTGCACAAGCATACTCCTCATGATTGCAATAATAGATAAGTAATTATACTTAGACTGAAACTCAAATAAAACAAAACAATATTTGATTCAGTTAGTAAAAGTTAGCCTAAGGTCACGCTCCAACCATGTGCCCGACATATTTGAACCTGCACATGGCTCTTGATTCTAGAATCTTCCATATAGAGTTTCAGATAATTCCTCACTTATTTACACAACTCTAAAGTAGAAATATTTAGATAAGTCCATATAAATATCATGTAGTTACCTAATAAAAATCTCTAGATAATCATTCTTAACTATTGTATCAAGTTGATCTTCACTGTTCGTTTGAAGAGATGATAAGTATAAATAAGGACAATTTGTCTAAATTTTCCACAACTCACATTCTTACTCTTTAATTAGATTGACTTAACCTCAAGAATTCTTACAATCTTATTTAATTTAATTTTATTCAACTTATATCTTTAATTCTCTCATACATAAACTAAAATACATATATACACATTTATAAATTATTGAGGTCCCTCTAGAGTCAGGGTCCTAGGCGAGGACCCAAATTGCGTAGCTATAAAGCCGACCATGGCTGAGGTTTTTGGCTTTACCGTAAGCTGGTATGCAGTGCATGGTTAAGGATGGACTTTTCAATAACAATCAACTTTGGATATTATCCATTTGATTGACAAATAAGTACAGCTCGACGGACGACCACTATTATATAGTTCTAGTTGGATGAAGTTTGTACCATCCACTAGTTGTGTAAATTTTGTTCCGACCAAAAAATGAAAAAGACATTATATTTCGATGTTTTTAAATATCTTCCAGTGATGTCCCAGATTCAAAAGTTGTTTTATTACTTGACCAAACAATATGGTTGAGAAAGTGTATGTCAAGATGAATCATCCTTGTCTGTGTTTTGGGTATTAAGGTTTCTTATTAAAGTAATTGGTTTATTCATCACTAAAATAGACAAGAAAGTTGAGAGATAACTTGAAGACCTAACAGTAAAATAAATAATGAACTTAAACTTACCAAAAAGCTCACTTTGATTTTATTTACAATATTTACAAGATATCACTTGCTTTATTTTTACGTAATCTTAAACAAATCAAATTTTTATCTCAGGAAAGAGAAAAAAAAAAAAAGAACCAAATCAAACTTAAACTTTTCTCCTACCATTCCTGAAGCTCAGTCATGGATATATCATTGGAGTCTTCAAATCATTGAAGTTTGATAATCAGGCAAGGTTGCTCGTATGAGATAAAGGAAGCATTTTGTTTCAATACAATCCAAATAGCAAGTAGACATCAATATCGGTCTCCTACTTTGGAGAATTATTTACCTTAAATAAATAAACTTGAATTACTCATTTCAATAGTTGACATAAAAAATTCGTAGCAAAAAATCATCGCCATAGTTTGAATCTTGCACCCTCAAATCAAGCATTTAATACCTTCACTTGGCTTGTCAGGGAAAAGACATCAAATAGCCAGATTTATTTATCTAAGCTACACGATATTGCACTAAACTGTCCAATATTCTGACTCTTAACATAGTAAATCTCTTTTAAATAATGTTGTTCAAAGATATTGGTTAACTCGAGGGTTCTTCAGGCAGATAAACGAGAAACTCTTAAGCTTTAACTTTTTTGTGCTGCTTTATCTCTTGAATTACTCCATCTGCAAGTGAAATAGCATCGAAATTCTTCCCAAAAAATTTCACAAATTGCATTTCTGGATCCATCAAATACCTGCAATGTCGTTTTTGGTGTTTGTCAAAACATATAAGGAAAACAATACTTTTTAATAGTATCAGTGACCATGATTTCAGATAGTTATACATACATGACTATTGAGTGATCCACGAGATAGTCTGAACCTTCTTCTTCTGTCTTCATATAGTACACACGATAAGCACGAGCAGCTTTCTTGACTTCATCCGGAGCACCAGTGAGGCCAATTAACCTTGGGTGGAATTCTGCATAACAAATGAAATAACAATTGTTTCATATGAAGTAAAAGAAAAAGAACATTATATTTGGCATCTTGTAAGAATTCACTTGGTAATCTCATGTCTATACCTTTGACATACTCATGAACTTGTTCGACGGTATCTCTCTCTGGATCAACTGAAATGAAGATGGGCACTACTTCCATGCTAGACTTTTCTTCTGCAAATGTAGAAAAATAACTAGTACACTAACATATTTGAGCCCAAAAAAAAATTACTAGATCAAATGATTGCCACTAATGTAAAAATTTACATTCTCAACCAGAACACTACTACTATGAGACTTACTTATTTTATCGATTGCTAAAGCCATCTTTTGTAGCTCATCTGGGCATATATCAGGACAGTGTGTAAATCCAAAATAAATCAAGTTCCATTTTCCCAGAAAGTCCTTCTCAGTTACGGATTTCCCGTTATGGTCAATGAGGTTAAAAGGGCCCCCAATTGCTGCCTTCCCAACAGAGGGTCCCTGCCTTACTGCAGTTGAAGCATTGTTTATTCCTGCAGGACAACACTCGTGAAACTCTATTTACAATCAACAAAAATAAGAAATTTGGAAGTTTGAGAAAAGAAACAACAGTTTTCGCATGTAAATCGTAAACATAGAGACAACAAAGAAACTGAAGGTCTGACAATACAATTGAAAGAGAAAAAAGACAATTCTGGATTTTTTTTTTCCTCAATGCATGCATACAGCACACGGAAAAAAATCGTTATTTCTGTTCAAACTTCAAAGCATAAAACGCAGACCCTTATACAACGAAACAGATTTATCTAGCAACATTTTGGAGAAAGACACAAGATGGGTAGAAGGACACATTCTTTTATCTATATTAAACGTCTCAAAATTAGAAATGACATTCATATGAAAGACAAAAGAGTGGCATAAGAAGAAAGTCAAATCAAAGAACAAATGAACTCATGTACATGGAAAGCTTGTCAATTTAAACCTCGATGCCCGAATATAAGACCACTGGAACTATGGCTAATACTTCAACCAGACATTTAACTCAAATTATTATAAAACTATGATCATCTCCTAGATATGAAGGCTCAATTCAAAGTTATACCAAATGTTTGATGATCATAGAGCTTACTACACATCATTCTTTTTAATGTATGATATAGAACATACTCGATTCATGCTGAGACCTCCTTTGGTATCTCTGCCAAAACCAAGCTTAGGGTGGTAGTAAGTAAGACCTAGGTAAACATAAACTAGTGTGACATGAGTGTAACTAAAGTAGGTCCTGAATTCATCTAATTAGCATAAAAATTTCTACATGAAACCAACTTGAGCCAATTGGAATCTTTTGCCATCGCTCTAAACTAAAGCTAAGAAACAACAATTTACTTGCATTTCAAGTCGTAAGTATATTTTGAGACACTATATATTTTCATAACCCATACAACACAGTCAAAAAAAGCTAGCTTTGTATTATTAAAGACCTAAACTGAATGTAAAATTCAGATTGCTAAATATATTCCACAAGTACAACCAGAACTATGGAAATGAAATAAAATCGATAACCCAAGTAACCAACAGACATCCTCAATTCCTGATCCCACCTGCCTACCAAATTTATGGCATCTCAAATACCAATAAAAGTGTAACTCCCAAATTAGTTTCTGAATTGAGAAATAAATCCAATCATATACACAGGCACAACATGATTTCATCATTTCAACGACAAAAAATTATCATCCAACTCACCATAGTAACCTAACCTTCAATATGCCGCTTCTTTTCTCTGTCGTAGTAGTATACCAATCCCGCACCAGTGCACAGTAGCAAAAATAAGCTCATCCATGAAACAGGCTACCACCAAAAGAGAAAAAAAAGGCAATAACTAACCGCTACCACAGTTTCACAAAAATAAAATGAAAAAGGAATAACTTCGCAATATTCATGAAAACATATATTAATATAAAGTACCCCTCCTCGGACAGACTTTCCTTCCTGAGAATTATTCTGCGATCCACCGGAATCCTGCCCTCCATCATTGCTATTTCCAGAATTACCCTCCGCGGATCCACTAGACGGCGCCGCATCTGCATTTAAATTTGTTGATTTATTGGGGGTACCAGGATTAGTAGCAGTAGTACATAGAAAACGATGATTCATCGAAAATGCTTGCAGCAATTTGCATTTGTATTGACTCTGGGCATCTGAGAGCAAAGGAGGGCTGTGGAATGGGGATTTTGAGGAACGCCATTGAGAATTGATACAACTGTAAAGAAGACGAGAGCGTAAGTTTCTGGATAAGATTGAAGCCATTTGCAAATAGCGATGAAATTCTTCGTTTGAATTGAGATCAGGAAGGATTCTAAAACCCTAGACTATTTGTAGGGGTTTTTGTCGTCCCCGCGTGAGCGTGAATCTACCGCGCCTTGTAATTCAGAGTGTTTGTACTTTAATGTAATGATTTATGAAACTAAACCTAAAATAAAACATGTTTTGTTAAGAATTAATTAAATGTCGAATATTTGCTAATAAAGCTGTTTGATCACTAATCTTGTCTTGTTTAGTTATAAACTACACTGGATATAATTAAAATTTTGTTTGAAAAACTCAAACAATGTTTGTGCAATTTATTACCTGACTGACCATTTATATTCTTTATAATATTTTTACAGATCAGTCATTTATACTCTCCAATACTTTAATGAATTATTATTACTAATCCAACTAAATTGTATGGCCATACCATATTACAATATATTTTGGGTTCTTTTGAATTTTTTTGCAAAAACTTCTATTATTTGTAAATGAGTTACCATATGTAAAAGTTATTAAAAGCAATTATTACCTTCATTCTATTTTTCAATAATTCATCTTATTTTTTCTTAGAACATCTCTAGCAGTGTCATCTATAAGTGGTCATCTATATTAAATTATACACGGTAAACAGTGTTTTACCTACTCGGTTTTAGATATCCAATCCAACAGTCATCATCTAAAACTTTTAGAATTATTATATATATTTTTTTCAATATTAAATTATAAATAATATTGTAATACATTTACACGTAAAATATAAGTAATAAATATATATTTTAATATTTTTTATTTAAATATAATAAATTAAAAAATTGAAATAAATGACTTTAAATGATGATTTAATAAACTATTTAATTCAAATAAAAATTTAACTCAAACCAATAAATTTAACTCAAATCAATTTAATAAACTATAGTTGAGATATAAATTTGCTGACATGGATGTCCTGTATAAATATACATGGGCATCCATACATGCAAGTCCAAACTTGTATTATACATAGTCTTATATAAATACAAGACATTGCTAGAGAACAAAAAATTGATTTTGTAATGTATATTTGTGTTTTTAGCTATTGGAGGAGCTAAAAAAGTGACTGCTGCAGCCTGCAGATGCTCTTCCAATAGACAACGTCTAAAAAGTAAAAACAGACATTAATAACTTTTTTAAAAGTAAATAAGCAATCCTCTTTGTTTTTTGCAAACTAACCCTTTACCGAAAACATATAGAGGCTATAGAGAGAGAGGATTTTTTAATGGAACACAAGAACAAGATAAAGTGTGTAAAAGGTTTATTTGCAATATATGTGGCCATAAGTCATAATTTAAACAAAATGGAGCCAGGTGACAAGATTTTGAATTATTGTCAATATTACATATTTTGAGACACCTCACAATTGTTTTTAATAGGAGTACAACATTTCAGTCTAAGCTATATCTTTCAGGGCCTCAGGCGAATAGAGATGAATAAAACAGAGAGCTTCATCATCATCATCATCATATAATACTCTGATTTTTGAATCAGAATCCAAAAAAAATGCAATGTACAACTACTCTATTGAACGTCAGTCAGCAACGAGCATCACTGGTTCTTGTATGACTGCAAAATAGATTTCACTACGACATTTAAAAAATGATTCACATTACGTAATTTAGGAGGACGAATAAGATATTATGAAACGAACCTCGAAATTCTTAGTCACATCCTTCATCTGCTCAGCTATTTCTTTCTTCTTCTGAGCAGCTACATGAGAATTCAGAAATGGTATTAACTGTATATAAAAATACCATGAAATATAAACAAGAAGATGAACAAAAGATGTACATACCTATGTCCGAAAATTCCTCGATCTTCTTTGATGTCCTCACAGCAAACCTCTGGAATTTTTGACTGTGTCAAAATAGGATATAAGATTTCAGAACAATTGTTCCACATCCCCAACATAATATTGGAATGTAAGGACCATTTAATTTATGTTATTTGTACATATTGCACTAGGAGAAAATAGTGCCACTATAATAAAGGAAAGAAAATCAATTTTCACAACAAGGAAATATGTCACAAGGTAATAAGAACAAAAGATGGAGGAAGAGCAATTTTCAATTTTCACAGAAGTTTCTCATGCTTCAACAGTAATATTCATCCAGCTTATCAAGTTGAGGTTTAAAACTTGAATCACCATAACTAATCATCGTATCGCTCAATCTGCAAGGATGTAACAATAATTTTTTGGACAATAGTCATTATCTTGCAGTCGTGATTACTCCAGTAGTATCATCAAATCATAACCCCGTGAACATATATGCACAAGAAGAAGAAGAAGAAGAAAAAACTCACAATTACAGACCACATTGTTAGCACCAAACAGTGACAAATAGGAGGAACAACATCTCAAAAACCAAGTATTTATATAGTCGTCTCTGAACATGTTAAAAAACAACACTATAAACTTGAGGAAAAGACGTCGCAATCAACCTAAGTTAACGACCTTCCTCAATTTGAAGAATCATCATATTTTAGCTAATGATTCAACTAAAGAACAACACATTTAAGCTTGGAATTAGGAAGAAAGAACAAGATTGCCAATATGATCATTAACCATAAACTTTTCCATGGAGCAAAAGGAAACATAAAAGTGTAAATATCTGAATAAAGGGAATCAATGTCAAATTGAACACAATGAACATTGTAATTGGTGGAATAAATAAAGAGACGCCCTAAAAGGAGTATTGCACAAGCCCATCTGGCATCATATGTACAAGAAATCAAGATAGTTTATCTGTGATAAAGATTTCATATGAAAACTAGAAAATATAATCGGACAAAACTGCTATGGTACTCAATGTGGTCATTTCCGCAATCACCTACAATAGTCATCACAATTATCCATTTATAATTTGAAAGAAAGCAAACTATATGTATACAAGCAATAAAACCAACAACAATTCAATTATCAAAATTCCAAAATCTTTTTATGTAAGCATTATAAACGGATGACACTTGAAATATATTTCACGTGTTTCAAAAAAATGAATAGAATTTATTACGGTAGGTATACCTATTGCAACAATTCAAATATTAGAGGACGAGCCACATAACCAACAAAAATGAAATAATATAAGCAATAATTACCTCCGCAATCATTAGAGTATTACACCCATATTGAACTCATAGCTTCATTAAAAAAAAAAAAAAAAAAAAAAAATTCCTCATAGCTTCCTTCTGTGCACAAGCTAGCAAGTCTTATTGGATGCCATGTGGCCAACAAAGACTTGCTCCCATCGAAAACACCGAAAAATTACTATTTTTGAGTCAATCTAAATGAAAATATATAATGTAGTTTATACTTAGATATATTTCTATGATTTACAATTTTCCCAATATTTCTCAGGGATTTACGGAAAAGTTTTCAGTTCATTATTTAACTAACCGAAATATACCACAAAAACAAAACTTTAATCCATGGTCATCGGTAACCTCCACGTGGTGGCCAACATGTAACAAGTCCATCGTACACAATTGTATATCATCTAATCAAACCGAAGTTCATCATAGGCAATCACCAAAAATGCATCTTCTAATTGTCAATTAGATTATGCTAAAAAAGTTAAGTGTTGGAAAATTCCATTGACAATTTTGTATCATCTAATCAAACCGAAATTCATCATAGGAAATCGCAACAAACACATCTTGTAATTGTGTAATAGGTATGCTAAAAAAAATTAACTTTTGGACAGTCCATTAACAATTTTGTATCATCTAATCAAACCGAAATTCATGATACCAAAATTCATCATTGGCAATTGCAGCGTTTAATTGTCTACTATGTTATGCTAAAAAAAATTACCTGTTGGAGAGTCCATTGACGATAAGCTCATTAGCCACGTAGGATATTACTCTGTGAATAAAATTCCCACCTCCAGCCATTCTTCTTCAAAATAAAATAAATAAATCAATTATAGCTTCGAAATTAGATACGCAGAAGTAGCATAATCAATTTTTTTTACCTTTGCAGCCGTTCGAAAAAATTAAAAAGAAAAAAAAAACAACCAGATATTCTGTAGGATTCGACGGAAAGAAGAACAGACGAGACCAGGAATAAAAAAACGGTATGTAGGAAATTTATGTTTCCAGATGTGAGGTAACTCACTTTCTTTATCTTGGAGAAGAAGTTGGGCTGTAATGTGGGTATTAGTTGGACCATAATTGGGCCGTTTAGTTTTCTAATTATTGTACTAACTTAACTTTTAATTTTTAATTTTGCTATCTAATTATTTAATACAAACTTTTTTTTATAAAAATCACTAGCAACAGTATAAACATGACAAATGTCGTATAAATAGATGCAGTATAAAAGTGTTTAACATCTTTGATTTTAAAATAAGATCCTTTAAATAGCATTGAGTGACTACAATTATTCCAATTTCATGTATTTTTTTGAGTTTATTGGAATTGAATCTTAAAGTTTTTTTTTTAATTTCTTACTACTATATTTATTTTACCTATCAATCAAGTATTAAATCTTTGATATGCTTTCCTCAATTTTTTATATTTTTTAATAATCATGCTTTACTCATTATAATTTAATGGTATAATTGATCAATATTATGATATCGAAAATAAAAACATTGTGGAGTTGCATAAAGAGCAAAAGTTTGTTTAATATTTTACAAAATTTCTCACGATTCTTTTACAAACTGGACAGAACTTGAGAAACAGAAACAGAGAGAAATTGCAGACAATCAAATTACTCCAATCAGTAATCAATGGAGGATACTCCCAAAACAATTCGGCTTCAATGGCTGCATTCAACCTATCATCCCCAGCACACCCCCAATTTTCTTTTCGAATATTCTCCAATTCTTCCCTTTCCAGAAATACCCCCACCCTTTCCTTCAATTCCCTTCCTAAACCCACCATTTTACTCCCTTCCACATCCCTTAAACAAAAAACCCATCTCAAAAGTCGCCGCCTCAACGTCGTCGTTTCGGCGCTGAAGAAGCTTTCGGAGGCTGAATTGGTAACTATTCCGTCAGAAGATAACGGAATATTCCCCTCAGATTCCGGTGTGTACGCTATTTACGACGGCACCGGGGACCTTCAGTTCGTAGGCATAACGCGGAACCTCGCCGCCAGTGTTCTCACCCACAAAAAATCCGTGCCCGACCTTTGTTCCTCCGTAAAGGTATAATTCCTACATATTATTCTATATCGGCTTATAAATATAACCTTTACATTATACGGTAATTTCCTAATTTATACACACACAGGAGGGTAAACGATACATTCGAGCAGCACAATGTTCATAAGAAAATAAAGTTTGAACTTAATCAAACGGCATTGTCTATTTTATTTCCATTTTGCGCTGTTCTAATTGAAGTCAGTTGATAAGTTATTCATAGTTATCTAACGATAAATGGTGTGAAAGATTGGTTTGTTTTGTTTAATGAAATGAGCTTTTTTGGATTGAATTCGAGAGGAATCTAAAGTACTCTGGTTTGATGTTTAGCCCAATACCCAAAGAGTCTGAAAGAATTTACTGTTTAGACCTTATACCTTGTGTATCTACAGGTAATTAAAATACTGGTGGCAAAAATAATTTCAATGATGTTGAACTGAGTACCAAATATATTTGGAACAGATAAATAAGATGCCGTGAAATATCATGGATAAGATTTAGTGGATGCAAAATGAATCTGAATACTTGTGGTTGTAAATCTCTTTGTAAGATGGGGATTTTGCAAACCCATGTTGAGGAAGAGAATGAATAGGATAAAACTTCTGTATAAGCTTAAATTCCGTGCTGTTTTTCTTGAAGTACATGCACACTCTACTTCCTTTCTTTATAAACTTTAGAATTGTGAGAGCTTAAGTTTATGTAATGGATGTAAATCACTGATAAATGATGTAGGCTACTTAAAAGGTTTGCCTTGTTAATGTTATTTGCGCCATCATATCCATTATTAAAGTATTGTAATATGATTGAACACTTAATCAGTGAAGTCCCGTTTTGTAGGTTGGAGTTGTAGAGGATCCCGATAAGAATGCCTTAACCGAAGCATGGAAATCATGGATGCAAGAACATATATCAGCAACGGGAAAGGTTCCACCAGGCAATGAACAAGGAAACACGATTTGGGTAAAGAAGGCTCCAAGAAAGAAGTCCGATCTAAGGTTAACACCAGGCCGCAATGTACAATTGACAGTACCATTAGAGGAACTCATCGACAAGCTAGTCAAAGAGAACAAAGTGGTGGCTTTCATTAAAGGATCAAGAAGTGCACCACTATGTGGATTTTCGCAAAGGGTTGTGGCGATTCTCGAAAACCAAGGGGTGGATTACGAAAGTGTAGATGTACTTGATGAAGAGTATAATAATGGGTTGAGGGAGACGTTGAAGAAGTATAGTAACTGGCCTACATTTCCTCAGATTTTCATTAATGGTGAATTGGTGGGAGGCTGTGATATATTGACCACCTTGTATGAAAAGGGTGAGCTTGCTAATCTGGTTAAACAATAGATAGTCTTTGTTTTGTTGTTTTTGTTGATCATTCTCTTTTTTATGTAATTTGAAACTATCATAATTCATAAGCATAACAATTATTCATACTTTAGCTAAGCTAATAGCAAAATACGGAGGTCTCTTCTAAATGCATGCTTTTATTTAATGAAGCCAATGGTTTCCTATTACATTAGTACATGCAAAAACCTTTACTGATATTGATTCCTATATTCGTAAATGCAAGTGTAACTTAAGAAATAAAAGCTATATAGTTATTCATATAATTAGATCAACCACATATGGTTTTGGTGACAACTTGTTCACCAACACAATTAGTGATGCAGCCAATATCATTAGTGCCACAATTTTGGGTGCAGGCGAAAGACCCGAATCCCCCTACATTAACTCCACAGTCTACGGCACAAGCAATTGCTTTCAGTCCACAATCTATCACACACGCCCCTAATTTTATTTGCCCCTCGGCGTGATGCATCAGCTCCACAGTGCACATTAGTGAAAGAAGCAACACAAATAGCCCTTTTGGCTCCATTAATGAATTTGATCTTCGTGTTTTCCTAGTGTGATTTTGTGTGTGTATGTGATTCAAATGACTATGTTCTTTATTTATAGTATGGAGGTTCTAGTTGCGTGTTTACGTTTCTTTTGTGTGGCAATATGATGTGTGTGGTGACCTTGATTTATGGAAGGAAGTTGTTCGCATTTGGAGCAAATATGGATTTTCCCTTCATGCAAATGGTGTGGAGGTTTGTTATTTGTATCAAGTTTATGTTTTCTACGATTGAGCAAGTTTGGAATTTGTGGTCTTATTCCTTAAGATGTTGCCCGAGGAAAATGAAGTGGGATAATAAAGGTTTGTAAAGATTCATGTTGATCTGATTTCACTAGGTTTTTGTTTTCAAGAAATGATGGTTTTAACAAAACATTTGAAATACGATTTCGATTGGACTTGAATGTTAGGTTTTGTGAGTTTTCAAATTTGGGATATAATATATATTGAATTTAGATGTCGAGATTTTGGGGTAGGTGGTAGGTATGCCAAATCGATGATTTTTAATTGGGGGAAAAAATAATTGGTACGTATCAAATCCATAATTTTTATAAGTTTTTAATTTAATTGACCAAAATAAATTTTAGCTCCGTCTCGTTGGAGCAAGACCTAAGGGTGTGTGTGGATGGGTTTTGGCCCGGTCTCGCGGGTTTCGCGAGACTGAGCCAAAATCCTTTCAATTGAGTTTTCGTCAAATCCATAAAACCATAAAAAACATTTTCAGAAACTCACACTCAAACTCAAACTTTTCAAACCTATAAAACATTGATTTGACACTTACCACCTACTTTTTCCCCTAAATCCCAACATCCAGACTCAATCCAAGTGGGGTTTCAACTTATTCAAACCATAAAACCCAATAGCTAAAACCCATCCAAACGAGGTCTTAGAGGTTTTATCGAAACCATCCAAACCATTTTTTTAAAATCAAGATCCGCGAAACCGAGACAAAAATCATCAAATAGACCTAAAATTGCCCGGATTTATAAGGAGTCTAAGACTTTTTTTTTTAAAAAAAAATCAAAATAATATTCAAATTCTGTGTCATGCTTTAGTATTATACTTCTGTATATTTTGTATGCATTCATAATATTTTATACACTAGACACATGTCAAGACGTGTATAAGTGTGTGTGTGAGTGTGATATAAAATAGTATGACAAGAGAGCGGGGGAGACAATTGGGCCTGTTTGTTTGGCGTTTCCCAGAATTTTTTCGTGTTTGGGAAATGCCAAACAAACATGTTTTCTATTTTTCGAAATAAATTTTTCATCCATTAATTTTCTCAAACTACTCTCTCAAAAGCCAAACAAACAACAATTTTCTTATATCTAAACAAAACCTATACAAACTCTACTTTGATTTGACATAAAGTAACTTATCTCTTACACAATTTATCTCACATAACAAACATGATTTGACATAAAGTCTTACACATCTTACACCTACAACCCAACTCTTCCAAAAAAACATGCACCTACTTTATTTCTCAAACCACTCTCTCAAAACCCAAGCAAACAACATTACGCAAATCGAGATTATTTCACAAACCTCCACTACTCTCCCAAACTACTTTCCCAAACGCTAAACAAACAAGCCCTTTGTAATTTCTCTCTTTTTGACCTGATTTTGAATCTAGATTGAAACGAATTGCTGTCACACGTAAATGCACTTGTTGATGGATCTATGAATGAAATATTAAAGTGTGGTATAAATCAAATATAATTCATTTGTATGAAATATTTTATTCCTATTGTTTTTTTAGATGTCCTAAACAATTTTACATTTCCATATTGAAATATTTTTTTTTTTCAAAACTACCCTCTCGTATAAAATATTGATTTGACAAAATTAATTTATAAGTCACTATTTTCAAAAGTATGTATAAAGTTATTTAGGTAGTGTTTGCAATAACTTTCGAAAATAACTTCTAAGCATATTTTGCTCAGAAGCTGTTTTGAAGTGTTTGCAAGAGTCGTTTTAGAATATTTGCAATAGTTGTTTAACTCTTGCTTCTCTTAAATAAATGGAAATAAGTTCATAAGCTATAAACAATGAACTTTTATTTCAACTAATTCATAAGTTATTACAAACACACTCTTAAAAGTTCCAATTTTTTTTAAACTTTTATCTAGGTTCACAAAATGAAGGGAGCGAGATAACTTGAACGGAAAGAGCACGTAATAAACATCTCTAGCTAGAGTTTCTACTAATTTGATTTGCTGTTAAGGGGTTAAGCGTTAACAAATTAAAATTGAGGGGTGCAAAGTGTGGCAAAATGAAGTCCAAAATCTGTTCACACTATAAAAATAAAGGCTTAATTTCACTTTGCACCCTAGAAATGTATTAGTTTGGCACTTTATACCCTAAAAAATCAATTCCACTTGCATAAAATATATATTGTCTTTCACTTTGCACCCTCGGAGAATTTTAGGCAAAAAGCAGGGGTATTTTTGTCACTCCGTTCAAAAGTCAAGATTTATTCCCATTGAAATATACTAATGTGAGATTCATGTGCACTTAACAACAAAATAGATAAATTACCCATTAAAATAACCCCGATAAAAGCATATAAAAAAAATGAGACGTTGCATGTTGTAAATGTAAATTTGAAAAGACCGATATCAAATGATATTTTTGCCCATGTTGGAGTTTAGGGATCCTTGTGTTATTTGAGTGCACAAAGCTCATATATATATATATTTGAATTTCATATGGAACACAGTTTTAACACAATTACGCTAAATTTTTTGCTCACTACAGGAAAACGTCAATTTTCGATGGATTTTTTGACATTTTTCTTGCGGCGATAATTGGGACCGAAAAGTTTCGTCGAAAAACATCTGTCAGATTTTTTTTTGATGAATTTTTCAATTGACAAGTATTTTCGACGGTCGTTCCGACCAATTTCTCGGCGCCATATTTACTTACACTCCATCACTTTACTGTAAAAACAAGACTATATCTTATATTTTTTATTGATATTATTTTTTCTTATTTAAAGTTATATAAATATTTTTTTAGAATAATATTTTATAGTAAGTCGAGTATTAAATAAGTAAAGTATTCATTTTGTTGCAATTCAAAATAAATTTTTTTCCAGAGTTATTTTAATTGATAATTTATCAATTTTACTCTTAATTGCACAATAATCTCACATAGTCACATTATTATATCTTGGAGGGAATATATGTTGATTTTTGAATGAAGAGACAAAAATACCCATGCTTTTTGGCCTAAAATTTACCCAGAATGCAAAGTGCTAAATTGATACATTTTCAGGGTGCAAAGTGCGATTAGGCCCTTAAAAAACACACGATCCGCTTCAATCATCAATCAGCAAACTCATAACCACCCATTGCCTCTTCATCAACGGTTCATAATCATCTCGTTAACTCAACACGGATTCCCACTTTAAACCGTCGATTAACACTTCAAATCCAACGGCGACAAATCACCCCAGCACACAACTACCCTCTATATAAAACCTCCCATCTGAAACAAAAGATAAACAGTTCCTTCATATTATCAAATCTTATTCCCACTAAGATTAATCAAATCATCAATTAATCAAAAATGTCAGGAAGAGGAAAAGGCGGCAAGGGATTAGGTAAGGGCGGTGCAAAACGACACCGTAAGGTATTGCGAGATAACATTCAGGGAATCACCAAGCCTGCTATAAGGCGGCTTGCTCGTCGTGGTGGAGTAAAGCGTATCAGTGGACTTATCTACGAAGAGACACGTGGTGTCCTCAAGATCTTTCTCGAGAACGTTATTCGTGACGCCGTTACCTACACTGAGCACGCTCGCCGCAAGACTGTGACGGCGATGGACGTTGTTTACGCGCTGAAGAGGCAGGGTCGAACTCTGTACGGGTTCGGCGGTTGAGTATTTAGATTTAGGGTTTCGCTAAATGTAGATTTAGGATTTATGTAATGTGTTTGGATCGTTCTAGTTAGATCTTTCTTAGATCGTTGTATGTTTGTTTAGTTTATTTCAAATGAAATGGAAATTGGAATTTCATTCACTAACAATTGGCTAATATTGTGTCTCTGATTGTGCTTGAGGTTAGTTCGTGCTTTATGAATATTCCTTATTTTGTATTATTTTTATTTTTAAATTCGATTATCTGAAATTCTGTCTAATACTGTTTAATTTTGTTAATTCTGCTCAATAATTTTAATTTGTGAATTTTCAGCATCGTATTCATTTTGAATGTTTTGGGTTCACTTATTTGTGATATATAATGGGAAAAAAATGTAATTTCCAGTTTTTGATGATTTTCATAGAAATTGAATTTTTGGTTATTATACATATACATATAAAGTATATAGCATGGTTCTTAGAATTTTGACATTGTAATTCTTGTGTTTATCCATCTGGAGCATGGGGATGAAGGTTAAAGATTATGCAGAAATGTAAAGGGGAATTTGAGTCTTGACCCTACAACCTTACCTCATCAGTCCTTTTTCCTTTCCACACTTAGCCTTGTCTATCCCATCTTAAAATCAAAACCAGCTGCCCTGTGCGGTAGCTTGGACCTCCTGTGTGAGTGCAGGCGCAAGCAGCATTACAAGGCATTGTCCTGTGTTGTTGCTGTTAGTGATGTTGGGCAGCACTGCTCCTTTGTTGTCCTACACGGAGCTGCCCTCATCTAAACAGTTCCGCACTTCCTGAGCATCCCTCCATTTTATTTTTGTTTAAGAATGTGATGTGATTTGTTTGATTTTAAGAGCGTGATCCATTCTTCGACGACCACTTTAAGACAGACCTTGTTGACTGCGAGGTTGGAGCAAGTTAGGAGAAAAAATAACTAATGAGATCTCGAAAGGCCTTTGTTTGAAGGTTAGAACAAGATGGGAGAACATCCATTGAGTTCGGATTAGCTTGTTTGCTTGAAGGTTAGAAAAAGCTCGGATAGCATCCAGTGCATTTGGATTAAAAAACAAACGACTGCAGTACTTTCTTCAATCTTCTTCTACACAAAAAGTATATATACACCTTAATATATTCGTTAAAGGTGCCATGTTTGCAAAATATTGTCTCATACATCCTATTTCATCATATTCGGGATGTAATAGGGTTCTACGAGATTTTTTTTTTTTTTTTTTTTGGTACAAAAGAAAAGCATTAAAACTAGATAACATCCTCCAATAACAAGGAGACCACCTCTCTAGGAGCAGTGTTTTTATCAACTATATTTCATCAAATACAACTCAGTGTTTTTATCAACTATATTTATAAAATACAACTCAGTGTTTTTATCAACTATATTTATAAAATTTCAAGAATACACCTCTCTATTTCATCAAATACAACTCAGTGTTTTTATCAACTATGTTTATAAAATTTCAAGAATTTTTAATCCATAATTTTTTTAGGACACAACTAAGTGAAGCTAACTCGATAAATACAACGATGACAAACAAACCGACCCCTAAGATGATCCATATTTTTTTCACTAGAAACCGGTCTTCAAACAAAAAAGAGATTGTCATATTATAGTGTATCAAATTCTTTTTTAAATAAGCCTTTTCTGAAGTAAAAGTGGAACTAATGCAATTACAAAGAAATGAGGGAGACAAGTGTAAACATCATGCGCGACGCTAGCTGAGTAGTATAATAAACCTAATTAGAACAAGAATCAGGAGAAAAGGAGATGAAAAAGAAAAACTTGGCGCAATCTGAAATTTCATTTTCACGTTTACCCAGTAATCTCAGATTCTTTGCTACAATCTCTTACATTATCTCTTACGCGCTCGCACATAGGGACTTTTCGTGCCCTATTTTTTGTGCTAATATATTAAACTAGATGATGTTATTGTTTGAGATAATTCATACTTTGTAACTGAATTTGTAACATATTCTCTTTCAATTTTAGTATATTTTGGCATGTATGTGTTCGTTGATGTGTTCAAAGTGAACAATATATATGTTATTCATGAATTTTGGTATCAAGTGATTTTGTTGCCGCCTATCATATGTATCTATGTTTGGTTTTTGGATTTCGGGGAGTAAATGATAATGAGAAATGAACAAAATCCGAAACTCAATGTCCCCTCCCCCTATCATTTCAGGGTCGGCTCTATAGCTAGGCAATTTAGGCAATCGCCTAGGGCCCCGACTATAGAGGGTCTCAAAAAATTATTTTGTAAATGTAAATGTATCTCAATTTTTTTTATTTGATATTTTTTGTCAAATAAGATGTACCAATGCATGCAAAAAACTTGGATAATTTTCAAATAAAGTCTTGCCCTATTTATATAACTATATTATCGAACAGACGGTGGGAATCAACTTGATCTAGTGGCTAAAATTGATGCTCTAGAGACTTTTCTTATATACTTATTTAGAATCTTTTACTCCATAATATAGAAATATGTATATGCAAAAAGAATGTCATAAATATTTTTATGCATAATATATTGGATCATACTTGATCAATTTATGTTGAGGCAAATATTAACATTAATGCGTCATGTATTGGTTCGGATGCGTTGGACAATGATCGGAGCGTTAACCTATCAAATTAACTTTTCGATTAACAATACACATTCTAATAAAATTCTCCTTGTGTATGTTATGTAAGCTCTGTTGAGCTAATTTATGTAAAAGTGATTAGTTCATATTATTGGTGTCAGCTGATAAAGATTGCTCCATTTTTTTTATTTGTCGTTTTAGGAATTCAATGTTGAATTAAATTTTTTATACCAATTTTACTTTCTTATTAATGGTATGATTATTTGATTAAAAGGGTGTTTTAAGACTTCTACTTTAAAAAATTGGCTATTTATTACATTTCTTAATCATTGTGCAATCATCAAAGCGAATAAAAAAAAACGGAGAGAGTATATGCTAATTGTAAGTACAATATTTTTGTTTTATTGTATTTTAGTATTTTGGGAAAAAAAAATATGTAACTTAGATTCAACTAGTTTGAATCAAGCTACAATTTTTAATATTAATTTATTACAAAGAAAACTCAAACTACATACATGTCTTGGGTTTTTTGGTAATAGTTCGATTTGACATACTGTACAAATTTTGAAACTACAGCGTCAGACTAGATACTGAAAATTGATACGGTTAAGTTATATTGAATGCACACTCCCTAAGATTAGGGTTGTGCACTATCCGGTAAACTGTATCGAAACCGAAGTTTATATTTTAATACATGCCTTATTTTGGTTCGATTTATAGTATGAGCTCCATTACCTTATGATTATAGGTTTTGATTTTCGGTATTCGATTTTACTGGTTCACCCAAACAGGTATACCCATTTTTTTTAATCCCAACTCCTACCAAGCCAAGCTTCACTTTAATCTTCTCACTTCTTCTACGGACTGCCCTGGAACAAAACCCAAACCTTCTTCTTCTTCAATTCAAAATCCCACCGCGCCGCCGCACCACCCACCCCCATCGCGCCTCCACCATCTCTCTGTCGGCCCAGATTTGTAATTTACGGAGGTACAGTCCAAATTCTAAATGCCCAATTTTGTTCTTTTTCTGATTTTCTCTTAATAAATTGGGTTCTAATTGTATTTAAAACCCAAAAGTTGATTGATGCTAAAGTAATTTTTGGAGAGGGGACTGAGGCTAGGGGGTCTCTGATGTATTCTTTATAATTTCTATTCAACTTCATTGTTGGTTAGAGTGGTAGGAAGCATATTATTATCTACATATGTATTCAAGACAAATTATTTTTGATTCAATAATTTTTCGGTTTTTTTGTACCGAATCAAATTGAACCTCACTGAATGGTAATTTAGCTAACCAAACCGAATTTTTCGGTTTACCGAACCAGGCCGTATAACGAAATTTGGTTTGGTTCGGTTTACCGTTTGCACAGCCCCACCAATTACCTAAGATAGTAGCTTGAGTAGAAATATTCTACTTTCATATTTTATCAATTTATTATTCTGACAAGTAAAAAATTATATTTGATAACTTATATTTGTTATATGACAATATTCATGATAATTGAATTTTCAATATATATATATATATATATATACACACGATACTTGTAGTATTTGTTTTTGTTAAGAGAGTTTAAGAATGAAATGTCATAAAAAGATATTACGATTGAATTTTAAAAATATCAGCTAATTTGTAAAAGAGGGCCCCCAATTTTAAACATCGCCTAGGGCCCCATAATATGTCAGACCGGCCCTGTATCATTTGATGCTAGGAAAACATTTTCAATAGGTGCTTTACTCACTAAATCCAAGAACCAAACATAACGTTAAAAAGTGCAGTATAGTAAAAAATCTAATGAAGAATTGTAAATGGCTTGTGTGCTACAGACGTGGCTGGCTATACTATCTCTTCTAGTTTGGGGGTGAGGGTTGAGTTGACATGATTTTGTGGCTATTCGTAAATTCCATATTTTTTTTTATGTAGAGTTGTAGTCAATGATTTAAGGTCGTCTTTAATGTTAATTGAGCTGGTTGATGGAGTTTTTGGAAGTGTCAGTTCTCTCAGGCTAATTTGTTGGTAGGAGTTGAATATCTCACAAGCATTTTAATTTTTCTGGGAACAACTCCAGAAAACAGTTAATCATTTATTCTTGTGGATCAAAATTGAAGATCTAAAGGAAAATTAATGTATATTAGGTAATGTTGGTAGTGAACTAGATGTTCAATGTTGCGCTCTGACAAGGCCAATCATAATTTTTTAAAGGGTATACCCAAGTTCTACTATAATTTGTTATTTTATACATGATAAGATTGTAGAGAAGCATATACGATATTTCCACGTGTCAGTAGATACTACTGGAGTTCTAATTCATGAAAGATGATGGAAGTTCTGTGACCTTAATGTATCTCCCATTGAGTATTCACTTGTGAAAGAACTCTATTTCTTGACTGATACTTTTGATTACATGCAATTGGAGTCGATCATTTGGTTGTCAAATGGCTGTTGAGGAAAATATAGGATGAACTTTTGTAAAGATTGAATAAATCATTGATTTAAAAGTGATGGTTTTGTGTAGTGATTGTTTCTTGAAAGTGTTGCAGGTAGAATGGCTAAACATCATCCTGATTTGATTATGTGTCGCAAGCAACCGGGAATAGCCATAGGACGGCTATGTGAGAAAGATGATGGTAAATGTGTCGTATGTGATTCCTATGTACGTCCTTGCACCCTTGTAAGGGTATGTGACGAGTGCAACTACGGATCCTTTCAAAGTCGGTGTGTTATATGTGGAGGGGTGGGGATCTCGGATGCATACTATTGCAAAGAGTGCACTCAGCTGGAAAAGGACCGGGATGGATGTCCAAAGATAGTCAATTTGGGTAGTGCTAAAACTGATCTCTTCTATGAGAAGAAGAAATATGGATTCAAGAAGAGATGATGGCGTCCTTTGTTCTTAAAAAACATTCTATCATGTTTTAACCATTATTGGGATGTGCTAGGAACTGAAGGATTAATGACTCTGAGTTTTTATTTCGTTGTGCTGACTTTCACTGAGACGATCATGAAAATGTAATGAAAATTGTGATTTTCGTAATCTTGAAGCTATGTTTATTTCTCGTCTTAGCCAGATCAAATGAAAAGGTTTCTATTCTCGTCTTTAAGCTATTTTTGTTTTCTTTGGGATATTTGCGCGCAACAATTTCTTTTGTTTAATAGTTTGATACATTCATCTCTTGTTACCTGACTGTGGCTATGTTGATATTAGCCCTTGCTCAATTCAGTTAAGAAGAGATGTGTACCAAACTGTAAATTTTGTATTATGAGCAGTTTGGTTTTGTGATTCTTTTCCGTAGTCCTGACTTCAGAAGGTAACGAGAATGTGGTACGCGGAACTCTGAAGCAATGAGGTCCGCCGGCTTATGTGAATGACAGGATAGGAGACCGATCCATATATCTAATATGGATCCGATCCACTTGAGCATTTGCCATCCCCAAATTAAAATTATATTGTTGGTTCAGAAATAGGCCAAATTAATCAAGACAAAAATTAACGAAAATGTTTGATCATGGTCTTGTAATGACACCTTGATGTTACTTAATTACACTTTATTTAATACAAGCCATTGAAAAGTGCCTGAATTTTCCTTAAATTACATTGAATAGGTAAACAGATCATACGTTTATAACTGATTAGTAAAAGCAACGTCTGATTTTCTAAATGTATTCAACAGAAAAAAGTGAAGCACATAGACTGATTTTATACTTTCATCTAACTCAAGTCAATTTCATTTACACTGCACGCCAAAACTTTTCGAGAATACTACTTAATATTTTTTATTGCACTTTGCCACCAAACAACAATAAGATCTAGACTCTAGAGTAAAAGTAACTTTTTCATCAGTTATTTAAATCCTAATTTCATTATGCTATTGTAGTACTAAAGAAATTGTTTTATTCCCCAAAATGGTGATAATCATAATCTGTGCAATTAATTTGCACATAACAACTATTCAATTTCAACATTGAAAATAATGGTGAAAATACTAATTAACGCTTACAAAATTGTTTTTTACTTTACATAAGTTTAAAAACCATTCAACTTACTGATAATAACACTATAAACATCTTATTCCTGCTTTAATATTTTATTATTTTTACTTGAGCTCTCAAAGCAAGTCCACATATTGACTTTTGTAGTGAAACTTGTTGATGAAAAAAGACATCATGCATACTTTTGCATTTGCTCTTAAATATTTTTTTACCACGTCAATATTCAAGCAGGCGTAATACAACCAAAAGTACTTAGAAAAAGCTATGCTTGTCTATTACTTGCAAAAACGAAAAAGATAGACAAGATGAACCCTACATATTAATTGCTTTTAAATAAAAGAGACAACACATGGCATCTTATTCTTCTTAAATTCCGCAAAGTGCTTCTTTTTATAAGGATTGAGCATAAATGTTTTCCTTTAAGCTTTCTTTACTGGTTCCTTGTGAATGAATTCAGATGTATTAGATGACACTAATACAAATTTGGGCATAACTGTTATAATTATTAGACTATATATACTCATTGCATTTTAAAGCAATTATATGTTCTGTGTCCAAAAAGTAGAAATTGGATTGACTGTCTGAAGACTGAAGATGTCTTATATGTTATAGTTTTTGACAAATTCATTTGTTTACTATCATTTCTCTTTTACTTTGACCTACTTGGGGTATCTAAAGAAACAAAAGTACATAAAAACAATATAATGCAAGGTCCCAATTGATTACATTTTTCGGATTTTTTTTACAAATTCAAGACAGTTTCATAAATCTTCTGGCGAAAAACATTATCAATAATGATAAAGTCATGCTTCCAAAATTAGTAATACGACTAATTTATGACAACAAACTTTATGTAACTATTTAGACCTAATCAAAATAAGAAGTTTCCCATTTTTTATTCAAAAATTGGAGAGGGACTAATTTATTAATTATATTTACCACTTATTTATTTGAGTTTTTTCTTTTCTTTTTTAGGTATTGTTCAACTTGTATTATCACAAATTGTGATGTGGACTTAACATCTCGAGTTGAATTAGGAAGATGTTTCTCTAAAACTATGATGAACTTATGGTCAAAAACCTTTTTGAGTGCTCATTGACCCCATCCAAGTCAATTCAATTCAATTCAAAACAATCGTTGCATGAATTTAACGAGGAAATGAAAACTAACAAGCTTTAATTAAATTTTACATGGAACTTCTTTCATCATATGTAAGAAAAAATCTTATCCGATTTCATGATTCATGGATTTAATTTTGATGAAGCTTATTGAGAAAATATTTCAAATGACTCAATATTGATTTAAAATAGTCTATAGTTTCGATTGAATTAATACAAAATAAATACATATTCTAATCAAAATAAAAATAATCCAAAAAAGCATCATAAGTTTGTTATAACTTATAAATATTTAAGATTCAAAACTCTTAAATCCCAATGTGGCTAGAATGTTAATTGGGAAGTGATAACGCTTTTTCGGTAAATTATAGCATCTCTTTCTTTTTCCTTTATACTAATTACAACCAAAACGCGATTATAGTTCAAATTACTGCACTTACCGTATATAACCAACCGTAGATAGTAGATAATACTCCTAGATAGCAGGGGAAATTCTTACCCAAATTGAACTTAATCGAACCCAATATAACTATATGATAAATGCAATATATTTATTTTGAAATTGAATGTAACCTTCAAAAAATTGATTAATTACAAAATAAATGAAATACATTTACTATCATATGAGAATATGAACCAAATCAATTTTGTTAACATTTTCTAAATAGTAGCACGAGGCCAGCACTCACAAAGGCAGCCGCTCGCCAACTCATTCTTTCCAACTTCCGTCCCGTCCCGTTCCATTCCCTTCCGACCGTTCACTAAACCGACAATACAAAATTAAAAAACACAGTAAAGAAAACATATATTCAGAATTCAGAAACAAATATTCACAGAGGAGCATATGTAAATAATTATTAAACCATATACTTATATTTTAATCGAAAAAATAAATAAAGAAATTTCTATCACTCTACAAAAGCATCTGAACCGTTTCCTCCTTCCCCTTTCCACACTCACTCGCTGATTCACTCCTTCTGTGTGAAGAAAATCACTCACATTATCTTCCTGAAGCTCTACTTCACTCTGTCCTCTCTAGAATTAGGGTTTCACACTTTCACTGTCCCAATCATGTGAAAATTTCTAGCTGGAAGTAAACTTAGGGTTAGGGTTTTTGCTTAACTTTAGCACACGTTCCTGAATCTCGATTTGAATGGGGAACTGCTGCAGATCTCCGGCGGCTGTTGCCAGAGAAGACGTCAAGTCGTCGAACTTCTCCGGCCACGATCACGGCCGGAAAGAGAAGTCCTCCGGCAATGTTAAGAAATCGATCACAGTTCTGACGGACATTAAGAAGGAAAACATCGAGGACAGGTATTTAGTGGATCGCGAGGTCGGTAGAGGTGAATTTGGGGTTACTTATTTGTGCATAGAACGGGAAACGAGGGAGCTGTTGGCTTGCAAGTCTATATCGAAGAGGAAGCTTCGGACGGCTGTGGATGTGGAGGATGTGAGGAGGGAAGTTGCGATAATGAAACATTTGCCCAGCAATTCGAGTATTGTGAGCTTTAAGGAGGCGTGTGAGGATGATAATGCGGTGCATTTAGTGATGGAATTGTGTGAGGGAGGGGAGCTGTTTGATAGGATCGTAGCACGGGGGCATTATACGGAACGAGCTGCGGCTGCGGTTACGAGGACTATTGTGGAGGTCGTGCAGCTGTGTCATAAGCATGGGGTGATTCATAGGGACTTGAAGCCAGAGAATTTTTTATTTGCGAATAAGAAGGAGAATTCGCCTCTTAAGGCTATCGATTTTGGTTTGTCGATCTTCTTTAAGCCAGGTTAGTAGCAATCTATAGTTGATTTGCTTTGGTATTCGATGAGTTGATATGATTGTTTGTGAGAATCATTTACCTGTTTAATTAGTTACCATAGTTGTCTGTGAATAACATGGTATGTATATAAATGTATCTCTGTTTCCAGATTTGGAAACTGAATGATCTATGTTATAGTGTTTCTCCTTGCAATATATCTTTAAGTTGGTAAGACAGAATCTATTAGAAGCTTCTAATTTACTTAATTTGTTTTAATGTAATCAATCTGTAAAACATCAATATGTAAAACTTAAGTGCTTAATGAGAGTGTGTTCATCAATTTAAATTAGAGAATAACCTTGTTAGGAAAGACCGTCTCCAGTTGAAACTACTCTCCCTTCTTTCCTTTTTTTGGTCTTTTTCTTCGTAAGGAGAGGGGGATTAAAAGAATCTGTTTAGTAGGTTTTGGATTATATTGATCCAGAGATATGGGTTTGGATTTGGATTGGGACAAAGAAAAGGCCTGTTGTTATTGTCTCATTCCCCCTTCTGTTTGGACCACATTTTATATTAAGAACCAGCAATGAAAACTGCATGAAATGGCGCTTCAAACTCTTCTCTAGTGCCTTATGTCCCCTTGGGCACATGCCACGGAAATGTTGTAACAGAAGTTATGCGGCTGCTAAATCGAAGTTTGTATCCGGAGTTATGAAATCAATGAATGCAATATTGTGTTCTGATATAAAAATATTTCAATTTTGTTATTTTAGGCTTATCATGCAAGAGTGGGGGATATTATGAATATAAGATGAAGTTTATTAGGTTTTGATTTGATAGTTTTTGTGTATAAAGCTGCTTTTCTGACTGGCTAACACCTTGAAATCATTTGGTATGCACTTCATACAATGATGTACAACATTGTTTCTTCAAAAGTTCTGATTGCAGAAGTGTGTGTGTATATTATATTATTATTGATGGCATCATATATTACAAGACACTATACTGCATTATTATAGGTGAGAGGTTCTCTGAAATTGTCGGAAGCCCTTATTATATGGCTCCAGAGGTGCTCAAGCGAAACTATGGACCAGAAATAGATATATGGAGTGCTGGGGTGATTCTATATATCTTGTTGTGTGGAGTCCCTCCATTCTGGGCTGGTAACTCTATTTCTTCTCTCTCTCTATATATATCTTGCAGTTTCCATTACATCCACCTGCCAGTCTGCCACTTCTATAAATTTTTGGTTGTTTGGAAAACTCTCTTTATATTACATTCTTTTTTGGGGCTTACTTATTTTGAGACTCGGTAATGAGTTTTTACTTGCCTTTTCCTTATTGGCTATTCTGTTCTTGGTACTGGAGTTCCTCTTGTATCTGATGATTCTGAAAATTCAGAAAATGACTTGCCATTTACCTAAAGCAAGTGTTTTTACACAGAATCTGAACAAGGTGTGGCCCAAGCCATCATACGCGGGAAAATAGATTTTGAGCGTGAACCATGGCCTAGCGTATCAGATACTGCCAAGAGCCTTGTAAGACAGATGCTCGAGCCAGATCCTAAGGTTCGACTGACTGCACAACAAGTTCTTGGTATGTCAACTTTGCAGCCTTTTGGTCACTTCTTTTGGTAAAAAGTCTAGGGACACGCTTGATGATGACTGTTAACACAGTTATTGCTGAGACAATCTGTGTCGAACTTGTATTTCATGCTTTCTGCACATATGGTTGTTGCTGGTATCTTCGTCATTATGTATTCTTGTTATCTTTGATAAATCTGGAATACATGCTCATACTCACCTTAGTCTAGTGAAACTTCTAATTTATATAATACATTCTCTTAAAGTTCTCGTAAAGTTGAATGATTTAATTTTCTCCCATATCTACGTAAAGTTGAATGATTTAATTTTCTCCCATATCTAGTTACTTTTCGAGAAATATTTAGTTTGTTTGTTAAGATAGCCAGATTAAATGTGTATTCTGCTAATCTGCTGTCTGATTGACATCCCAATTAGATTTGGATATGTAAACTGTTGTAATAGCTCATGTCCTATGAACTGACAACTGCATACCTTTTTTTGTTCTCGACTGCTAACAGTTCTTGAAGTAATGTGATATTTTCATTTTTTATGTACGTAGATTGGTATGATTTCTTGTAATGTATTTCCATGTATTTTCCTTTATTTTCCTTTATCTTTCTATCTCTCTTTCGTCATACATGTGGGGTGAAGAAGTAATAATGAATTTAAATACTGTATCAATGACACGCCTTATCATCTCCAACTTGTCAAAGCTTATTTTTTCTTAATTTCTCGTCTTGTTGATGTGTTAGACATTCAATTTGGTGATCTTATGTTTTCCCATATGTCTTTTCTTGATAGAACATCCTTGGATTCAAAATGCAAAGAAGGCTCCTAATGTTTCTCTCGGAGATGTTGTCAAGTCAAGACTGAAGCAGTTCTCGCTGATGAATAGATTCAAAAGGAAGGCTCTTAGGGTCGGTTGATATAATGATATTACAATTTTGTCTATATTTTCTGCAATTATGGTTCATCTTAAAGATTTGTACTCATGCTCTTTGATTAGGTCATTGCTGATTTCTTGTCTGATGAGGAAGTTGAAGGCATCAAAGAGATATTTACAAAGATAGACACTGATAATGATGGTATTGTTTCAACTGAAGAACTAAAGGCTGGACTGCAGAAGTACAATTCACAACTTGCAGAATCTGAAGTGCAGATGTTCACCGAAGCTGTAAGATTTGCACCTAATAACCCAATAGAAACATTAACAACTCAAATTGACAAGCGTGTCATCTTGACACTGTTTATAGTGAACGCCTTTGGGCTTCATTTGGATCGAGGGGTTTGGAGCTCAGAATTGTAAATCCATCGTATTGTATGGATAATTTTGATTTTGTATGGATATCAAATCCACAAGTAAGCCGTTTGTGCTATTTTCTTAACCAAAATGGTGATTTGAAATCCTTTATCAAATCCAAATCCCTTAATTCAAGTGAAGCCTTAGAGACAGAGGCAACAAGAGAAGTAATAATTTTTTGCCCACGGAGCATACATCATCTAGAAACATTCCTTATTTGATGCCCAATGAGAGTGGTATTCTTATATTGTTTCTTGCCAACAGGTGGATACAAATGGTAAAGGAACACTAGACTATGGAGAATTTCTTGCTATTTCACTCCATATGCAGAAAATGGCCAATGATGAACATCTCCACAAGGCATTCTCCTATTTTGACAAAGATGGTAATGGTTACATTGAGCCTGAGGAGCTTCGAAGTGCCTTGATGGAAGATGGAGCAGATGATTGTACAGATGTGGCAAATGATATTTTCCAGGAGGTTGACACGGATAAGGTGAATACTAGTTCTCACTCATTTATATGATGTGAAACAGAAATACATGTCAATAGTCCCATAGGATTGGCTTTCAGAACTTTTGGCCCCTCATTTCGGAAACTGCACTTTTCGTCCAATTTGTTTTTTTAAAATGAATTGCCCATTGGTTCTATCACCCCGTTTCCATCTTATATGGAACCAAAATTGCAAAACTAAGACAGCCCTATGGGACCAAAAGTTCAAAACAGAGACTATTCTATGGACCAAAAGTGCAAATTTTAGATGCAAAAAGGGGCAATATGACCAAAAGTGCAAAACATGTATAAAATTTGGTACCAAAATGAGACCAAAAGTGTGGAGGGTCTGATCCTATGTGACTAAAAATGTAATGTATACTCACTCTAAAACTATGAATGCAGGATGGGCTTATCAGCTACGATGAATTCGTTGCCATGATGAAAACTGGGACGGATTGGAGAAAGGCTTCCCGTCATTACTCGAGAGGGAGATTCAATAGTCTGAGCATAAAGTTGATGAAAGATGGTTCAATTAATTTGGGTGAGTAAATATATCATTTGTATGAATTACCAAGTCGTCGCCCATGTGTATGAACTTAGCCTTATTGTTTGCGGCCTTGTGTTAAGTGGGATAATTGATTCTTGGCCTATAAGGATTATGCGTGAGGAAAAGTGCATTTGGTTAGCCTCTTCAAGGTGTTGATTTATGAACCACAAAGGCTTGTACGAACCCATAGAGAATTCCATGTGTGATCCTATTCTCTGATTTCTATCAACATCTTGTATTGTTTATTGTTGACAAATTGAAATTAGATGTTTGTTTCTGTAGTAAATATTGGTGTTGCAAAACTAGATCTTGAATGCACATCCCACCTTTTGTTCTTTAGTGTTTGTTTCATTTGGGAATGCTGTTAAAATTTCATGTGTAGTTCCACGTTATTGTTTTGTTTCTAATGGTTTGTTGTCGGTTTACCTATATGGATTGATGCTGCATATTTCCGGATGTTGAATTTGATTGAAGCAAATCAAAGTTCACATCTATTTAAATTTTGTATTGAACTTGAAATTGTGTTCGAGCTTTGTTTGATTGTTAAACGAACTGAATTTGAACGAACTTTTATTGAATTGGCTTGAGTTGAATATCCAGTAATTCAATATTTTTATATTTATTTTGTCGATTTTTAGTCTCCCTAATCGAGCTTGAATAGACCTTAAAAAATTATCAAACAATTGTTCAAGCATGTTTGATATGTATGACTGAATTAAATTCAAATAGCTTTTATCAATTAGCTTGATTTAATTCTAAGTCCTAATAGGTGTGGATAAAAAATACATTTTCAGAAATGTAAGGAATATTTGTATAGATATTTGTTTATTATGCCTCTGAAATGTAAGGAGGCAAATATTATTTGAAAAGGGCTATTAGTCTACTAGCAATATCAAGAATAAAAGCAAGTTTGGCTTTTATACCAGGAAGAAAAAAGCTAGAAGTAGTTGTATATATGGGTGAAATCGAACCGAGTAGTATTGAACGACAAATTGTTCAATCGTGGTTTGAATTTTATCGAGCTTGAATTTTTGTGTTTGAGCTTGGTTTGATTGTTAATCGAGCTGAGCTAAAATGAACTTTTATCGAACGAGCTCGAGTTGAGTAGCGAGTAGTTTGATATTTTATATGTATATTATCAATTTTTAGTTTATCGAGCTCGAGTCGAGCTTAAAAGTTATTGAACGAAAAATATTGTTCAGACTGGGGGGGGGGGTGGGGGGGGAATTGGCGGTGGGGGGGGGGGGGGGGGGGGGTAGGGGGGGGGGGTGGGGGAGGGTGGGGGGGGGGGGGGGGGGGAGGGGGGGGGGGGGGGTGGGGGGGGGGGGGGGTGGGGGGGGGGGGGGGTGGGGGGGGGGGGGGGTGGGGGGGGGGGGGGGTGGGGGGGGGGGGGGGTGGGGGGGGGGGGGGGTGGGGGGGGGGGGGGGTGGGGGGGGGGGGGGGTGGGGGGGGGGGGGGGTGGGGGGGGGGGGGGGTGGGGGGGGGGGGGGGTGGGGGGGGGGGGGGGTGGGGGGGGGGGGGGGTGGGGGGGGGGGGGGGTGGGGGGGGGGGGGGGTGGGGGGGGGGGGGGGTGGGGGGGGGGGGGGGTGGGGGGGGGGGGGGGTGGGGGGGGGGGGGGGTGGGGGGGGGGGGGGGTGGGGGGGGGGGGGGGTGGGGGGGGGGGGGGGTGGGGGGGGGGGGGGGTGGGGGGGGGGGGGGGTGGGGGGGGGTAAATGGAGGACTAAATATGAGCAAGCATTAATTCAGTTGCAACTGTTTTACCACGAACCATTATCAGAAACCAGTTTTGAATGTAATATGCCCTACCGAGGCTGGAAGCAATAAGTTCAAATTTAAAAGAAACCCGGCCACCTCAAACACCCAAATGATAAAGCCAAATTCATTTTTATCAACGGTAATTACCAAATTACCAATTAACTAGTGATTTTCTTTTTCAGATTTCAATTTTGTAATTGGGTCATCAAATAATTACTTTAGTAAAATTACTGAGTTTCTTGATTCTATTATCATGCAGTGATCCTAGCCAGACCAAGAGTATAGAAATACAAAATATGTTATCTCTCAACTTAGATCTACTAATCAACTGTTGTTTAAGAAAGAACATTTGCAGCACAAAATTAGCGTAATAATAACTACAAAAATAATTCATACAAATCGTCTACATTATAGATGAAATCATAGCTATATTGGTCACTTTGCAATGCACTCGTAGTTTCACTATTAAAATGACTTTTGGAGACCTAGGGTAGCTTTTACTCTTATCAAGGAAAGACTTCATGCAATGACATAAGAGTCCCTCCATAACCGCATGCAAGAATCACTAATGTACTACCATCAGTCAGATTCAGTTGTCACATAGGAAAATTAATATCGCAACATCAAAAAAGTTTGATATGGGTAATCATGACCTCATCTTTCGGCAGGAAGGGTAATGTTGGAATCAGGATATCTACATCCTGAAAGAATATAAATAACAAGTTCAGAATAGCAAAACAAATTATAAATCGACTAATTAGTCTGTCTGCGAAACAAAATTGCCCTGACTAAGTAGATGCATAATGAAATGATTATGAACTCACTATTAGTTTAAGGTAATAGTAGATATTACTGACATCTTTAAAGATTTGAACAGGCTTACCTTTATCTTTGTATCGTATAACCTCTTAATGGTAGATATTAACTCTGGAGAAGGAACTGTTCCATCTGTGAGTGTCTGCACAACCTGCAGTTACATACTTGATCATGAGCGAGCACAAATACTTCAACAGATACCAGAATAACATTTTTTTATACAAAAGGACGACCTGAGTTACAAGGCCTTCGCTCCCAGTGGGTGGATTGGATATAATATGAAGGAGATCACGGGATGAGCCAATTGTTCGTACAAGTAAAGGTATTTGACCATGGACTGCCTGCACCACCATAACATAATGGTAAAATTATGAACATGCATACAGTTCCTCCCTGGTATAAATTCTATGAGAGTGTATCAAACCTGCTTTGCCACCTTGGATGTGCCTTTATAAACATCAAATATTTGGCGCAAAAGGGAGTGTTTCTGCAACCAAAGATGATAATTTAGGTTGAAAGTATAAAGTCATTCACAGGTGACAAACATGCAAATCCTCAAACCTGGAAAGCAACAAAAATAAGAAATGTCTGATACCTTTGTACAAAGTGCAAAATATAGTGACATGCAACGTTGCACCTCAGCTACAGTAGAAGATGCAATGCTTTCAGATGCTGATAACTGATGAGAGTCAGAAGGAACGCCTTTAACTGTTGAACTCGCTGACTGATTTTCACTAGAAGGATATTCATCCTTAAATAAAATAATAAACAAATAACAGGATTTCAGATTTCTTAGATCAAGAAATTTTAGAAGCTAGTGTTGAAACATAATGGGCTAGAGTTGAAAATTATGAGGTGAAAATGCAGAAACCATTCAACAATAGAACTATGGTCAACAACATCAATAGAACTTGTGAAACCACATCATACTGGTAAGTTCCTCCTCCATTTTCTATCTAGTATCTTATAGGAAGAATTGTGGGAGGGGCAGATTTTATATTGAATTTATAATGTTACTCTTTTATTTCCTGTGTTTGTAATGATGTAGATAGTTCGATTCCAAATCTTACATCTGATACCACAGCCCAGAGACCAATCTTCTGACATCTAAATTTGTTCTTTAGCCCAAGTTCAAGGTATAACAATTAGTTTTTTATCTCCCCCCAGAAGCATATTCTCTAAATTTGGTGCCTGAGTTACTTAAACCAGATCAATTTCTTTAAGGAAGTTCCAAATAGACATGTCGCCCTTTTAGAATTATTACCTTCTGTAACTCATCAAGGGTTCCATCAGCTTCCTTCGTCAATGTTATTTGATCAACACTTGCAACTGACAGCAGCATTTCCTTGGCAAATTCTTCAATTTTTCCAGATATGGATGATAATGGGTATAGTTTATTTGCCACCTATAAACACAATAACATAATATAACCCAAAGTAATATAGAATATAATTGTATTCTTTGAAAGAAAGATCTGTATAAAATACCAGACGTATTGCCTTCATTCGCACTTCATCCAAATGATGAATTGCACTCTGTTCACCAATCAAAATACAAAAAAAGTTAGATAACCCAAAATGGGGGAAAAAGGTAAAAACATGTGTTGTGTGTTAACAGACATAGAGAGACAGAGATGTCATGTGATTTGAAGAAGACGAAAACCTTCAAGGTGATTTTCAGGCAAGCATCTCGAATTGGAGGTCTCAGCAAAATCAGACTCCATACAGTACTAAGGCCCTGGGTAACTCGATCTCCACCATGCAGCTCCTTATCATCAATATCACTAGTACCAGGAGAACATAAGCGCTCCAACATTTCAAATAATGATTTTGGCAGATAAGGGACTTCACCAAGCAATCTACTCAAAGATTTGTCAGAAGCAGGAAAAGAATCCCTCAGTGTTTCTGCCTATATAACAGAAAGAACAATGGAGATAAGAATATGCCATAACAATATATTTTTTAAAGGAAAAACTTGAGGACTGGGTTACATGTACACACACCACTTGGAGAAGAAAAGTTTCATATACAGATGTAGCAGTTGTTGAAGAAAAAAAATCACGGTCTTCTTCTGCCTCACCAAATAACCTGTAGAGTACGCGCAATGTTAACTCGTGCCCCTGAAGACATACATAAATCAGCAACATTATAAAAAGAACATGAGGGCTTAAAAAATCATGTCATTACTAAACAAGACAGAAGAGAAACATGAATAAATGGGGTTCAAAAGTATTGAGGGGGAAAAAGGACTACGATGATAGGAATTAGAGGGGGAAAAAGAGACCAAAGCCTTGAAAAAAATACAAAAAGCAAACAATGTCCCATTAATCACACACAGCACACCACAAGACAAAATCAAGAAAATGACACAACCCATTAAAATATCAACTAGAAGTAATATTTGTTCAAATGACGAATTATTATTTCATACAGCAGATTACTGAAAGCATGTATACAGCTAAGATAACATACTCTTTGAAGACATGTAAAATGGGCTTTATATATAGACATTCCCTAGTAAATATCACTCGAAACAACACACAAATCACTCAAAACCTCACACAAATAATATAAACCCACTATTAAAAATGTGGGAGGAGGAAATAAAAACTAAGAATATTGTCTTCCTGCCCTTCCAATAAAGAGATTATGAAGTTGCACAATGACTACAACAAAAGCAAGATGCACATGGGGCATTGTTCTCTTTAATATTATAGTACCAAATGTTTTTATCAAGAAGGTGCGTTTGAAAATTCTGAACTCATGAAATATAAATTGAACATGATTAGAAATCATGCCAAATCTTACAGCCAAAAAGAACAGGTAACAAGATATTTGTTTACCTCATGATTTACATAATCCGACAATATATGCGTTTTTAGAAACTTCCATGGGTCTAGCTCTGAGGGAAACTGCATCAAAATAAACACATGACAAGAAGCACTTAGAAACAAGCATCATAAAGATACTGGCACACATACGACAGGGTGTTTACCTCCAATCCTGAATGAGCGAGAATAGAAAAGCGAACTTGAGACCCACCAGCAACTGTAACTTGCTTATATGCATCAACAATGCGCACAAAAGTCAGTTCTTGTAACTGATCCTTTTGTTCATCCGTAAGGTCGATGACAGGAGCAGATATCTTGGGAAGAAGAAATTGTGCAAATAATCCAACAGAAGTCGCTGTTGAAGAATTGATGCTGGTTGCATCCGTGGCTGCTTCTTTAGGACTAAGCTCCTCAGACCTCTCCATGGACAATGGTTGAGCTACTTCTAGTGGTGTCATACCTAAACTAGTGGATTTCTCTTGATTGCTATCATCTAAATCAGTCGGGTCCTTACAAAAAACAGCCACATTTTCATGTGGCCCATCATCCTGATTGGACAAAGCAAGGCCGGGTATTTCATTCTCCACAACTTCAAGATCATTGACTTCAGATGTGGTAGCTGTATAACTAGTCTCCATTGCAGACAGGATGTCTTCTGCAGATTCACTCTTTGACACTGCTGGTTGACTTGCATGATTTGAGTCATCATATGCAACATTACTATCAGATAAAGCCCCTTGTGGTTCCTCTTCTTGCACATGCTGCAATTCCAATCAAGTTGCATCCATTATTGAAATAATTAAAGCCACAGCTCAACACCATTGCACAGAAAAAGTTGGTGAAAAAAAGGTGCACTGCTTTTTCAAGGAATAAATAAGAACTAGTCCACATAGCAAATAAAGAACCTTGTATTTTAAAAAGGAAATGATACATGCCTTAAGCTCACTTGATACTGAATGATGAGATTCTTCAATTCCAGTTTCTTTTCCTGAAAAAGACTGAGATTGTGAAAGCATGTCTTTCAGCAACACTGACAAATGTTTGAGGTGTGTAGCACTTCCAATTATGCCAGGATGAGCACCCATATCTAGGAGTGTCTCTTCATCACCTTCGGGTCGAGGGTAATTTCGAGGAAGATTTCGCATATTAGACATAACTACTTCAGCTATCAAGTCAGCCGATATGCTAGAGATGAGAATATCCAAAGAAGCAACGGCTTTTTCACCCTGAGCAACCAATGCACTAAACATTGCTACAAGCTGCTGAACAGCTCCACTATCTACATCCGATCTGGATGGTGTCGGTCTACTTGAAGTGACCCTGTCCAGTTTCCCACTCATATCATGCCCTGATCCTTCTAAGGCATCCGGTGTTAATCTTGCACGCTTTCCAGGTGATTCATCCTCAGTTGGATTTGACATATCTAGTACTCCAGCTCTTTTTCTCCCAGCATTAATATGCTCAGAGTCAAATGCTATAGAAGATTTTCCTTCCTGTAAGATGCTTGTTAATCATTTGCAAGCATTTATCTTCATAGATGGATATCATAGAACATCAACTGATGAAAGAATACCTCATGAATCTGAGCCACATGCAAATCACCTCTTGGGTCTGTTCTTACACTTTCCTGGCATATTTCTTTTGCAGCTTGTGTTGGTCTTCCAACTTTAGCTTCTGTCAGTGCACTAACTAGACGATCCCGCCACTGCAAAAGAAAAGTGCCCAAATTCAATTACAGGTCAAAAACATAATAGAATTCGAAGATTTTAATTGCTTGAAATGACCTTATGGGAAGTTGTATTTTAAAAATGACCTTCCTTTGTTTTTCAATTTCCTTTTAATTCAATTATCAACTAAACCCACTTATTTCTCCTAGACATTTTCAATAACTCTCTGATTTTCCCCCTCTTCTCAAATTCAAATTCAAATTATCCCAACTCAAATCCTCCCAACTCTCTTTCTCTTCTTTTTCTTCTTCTTCTTCATTTTCAAACTCTCCCATAATTTCCACATCTCTCACACAAATGATGGTGATGCACATAAATATGTGATTGTGATGAATCTGCAACAACCGTGCCCGAATATGAATTTCTTCTTCTTATTTTTCCTGATTTGCGCCTGAAAATGTTCCTGGGCGACTGGCTCGGTTGCCTGGGCGACTGTCTCGGTCGCCCGGGCGACTGGCCAGTCGCTCGGGCTATTCTTGGGCAACTGGTTCAGTCGCCCGGGCGACTGATCAGTCGCACGAGAACATTTTCAGGCCCCATAAATACTGAAAATTTCAATTTCAAAATCTGGAATTAAAATTGTAATGATAATTAATTGTAGTTTAATTAAAATTGATTAATTACATTTTAAACTAATTAATTATCCTATTAACTAATTAATATGGAGGTCATTTCTAACATTTTAAACATTTGGAGGTCATTTTTAAAAATTAAACATCCTAGAAGGTCAATTTTGAAATCCACTCAGATAAAAACGGTTGAAACCAATGACATTCTGCTAAAATTATTCAGAGTAATAGTGAACATTTCCTTTGGATAATTAAACAATATATAAATGATAAAGATATTGGAAAAATGGCTGCATATTAATCACAACTAGTAGGTAAGAGAGGCAAAACAGGAATCACGTGGATCTGAAGGCATAAGCAGATATGGTTTCTGAGAAAGCACATGCTCCAAAAGGCAGAACATAGTCGTGATATAAGACAATAGAAAACAATATACCGGTGCAGCACCAGGATGTGAACAATCTAAACAAGCTTTGAAAGCATTCTTTAGAGCATGATGCACCCCGGTACGATGCATGCCGTTGCTGGCTGAGCCTGATAGATCCAAGCCAAGTAAAACTGGCAGTATACGTCCATAAAAGGCAGGCCTCTTTCTTGCAACTGACGAAAGACTAACAGAATAGAAGTGAAAACCAATAAAAGAATGAGAGAGAGTGTGTAGTCACGGGGGAGGGGGGTGTTAGTAAAGAGTATATACCTTTTAATTAACACAATGATCATCAAATTACTATGTGATTTTAAGGAAGGGAATCTCATCTGATCAAGCATTAGACCCAAACTTCTGCTTGCTTCAACTGACAAATCTCCAACATTGAGTATGGGATGTCCACCACGAAGCCATGAAACATTGAATTCCTCGAAGTTCCCTGCAGGATATGCATGAGCTCATACATACAAACATCCATTCATACAAACCCACAAACTCAAAATACATGTATATGTGTTTGCATGTGAACACTTCATTCATATTACACCAAAAGTACAAGATCGTGCAAAGTAAGAAACACATTTTACCTTCAGAAATTTGACCAGAAGGTGGCTCCAAAGAACCATTAGGGTCAGGTGTATAAAGCAACACCATTGATTCCACAAACTTCAGTGCAGGCAACCTTCGTCCATCACTTCCCACCTTGAACCATGTATAAAGGTCAAAAAAGCTCAGAAACTAAAAATGTTTCATGTCCCAAGGGAGGCTAACCTTAAAAGCCATTGAGTATATTTCATCTCTGAACTTTAGCACAAATGCCCATGACGATTTAAGGGATTCATTGAACTCACTTGAATACAAGCCCTGGTCATTGCAACAAAAAAACATAAGATTATAGAGTGGCACAGAGTCTCCTTGTCGTGGCATAATGCAAATATGGTAGTTGTCGAAACAGGGAAGGGAAAGAAGAAGGTAACCAAGTATAACCCTTTCTTAATCTTTTTCACATGGATATAGGCTTCCACATCATCTACAACTGTAACAAGTATACCCCTATCTTAATCTTTTTCACATGGATAACTAAGTATAACCCTTTCTTAATCTTTTTCACATGGATATAAGCTTCCACATCATCTACAACTGTATAACATACAAGAACCACTCTGGCATTTTTCTTTTTTTAAAAAGAATATGGACTAATGGATCTTTCTTATAATTTTCATGAGCACACCTCAACCAAAACACAAGAAACCGAGTAGGGAAACAACTTTTTCAGATTAACACCATTTTTTGAGAGAGATGCTCTCAAACAACAAATTTTGCTTCCATCTAAAAGGAGCAGAAAAAAAGATAAGATTGGAGCTGAAAATCAAGAAATCAATGAGTTTCATAAAAGGTTCAGTAAGAAAATAAATGAAAGACAAAGAAGGACAAACATCCTTCAAGCTCCCATGAATGACCAGAAGTCCATAATAGGTAAATTATAGGGACGACACGCTTTCTTAAAATTAAGATGCTCTAAAAACATCAAACTCCTGACCAACCTGGATAGCAACTTTGACCAGAGAACAGCGAAATATATCAATGCCACATGTAATTGCCTGGCGAGCAACAGCTGGTGTATCATCCTTCAAAACATCTATCAGTGCTGGTATGATGTCAGGTAACAACTCTAAGTGCTTCAAACCAATTTGGCCAATCAACCTACATCAACGGGGAAAAAAAATTATCTAGACTGAGGCTTATAAAGACCTAAATCAACCCTTCACCACTGAGATCCTTACTTCATTACAGAAATACTAGCTGAAAACTCAGAAATTGATTATGTGTAAATCCACAAAACCAGGTCAAATTCAGTAGACATAAATCTTAAACACAGGACAGAATAACTAGTCTAAGTACATTCATGGTACAGCTAGAAATTGTAAATAACTAAGCATAATAACCACACGGGCTTCAAGTTAAAAAAATGTATGGGTTTATTACATAAGTAACTATGTAGCAAAGTATCAATTACCAGAACATACTAAGAATTCAACAAAAACACGTACAAAAGCTATGTCCTGTATTGACAAGTCATCCTAAGACATTGTTTGTTTAACAAGCTGATTGAGCTCCAGACACTGCTGAAAGAGGGAGGAAAGGAACAAACTGAACGAATATAATGGAGAAAATAGTTATATCCACTGATGACAAAGACAAACACTGTGAAGGGTTCCTTCTTTCTTTTCCTTTTTTTAAAAGTTAAAGATGAATGTGGCTCCGTTAACTGCAACCCTGGTGACACTGTTAACTGTTAACATATTCCCACTTATAGTCAGTTTGCTTTTCAGTTAAGTATGGGAAGTGATGGAAAGTTGATTTATATTTTCAGTTTCAGGAAAATTGTCAACCAACTTTTCTTCATTTTTCTCAGGAAAGATCTTCAAATAAAACACATCTCACATAGTTGATAGGAAAATCACAATAAAATCTCAATATATTGGCTCCTACCTTCCTCTCATGTTTACCAAAATTGATATATTTTTCCAGCATTATAACATTGATTTTAGTTTTGATATTTTTATAGTTTTTGAGAACTTTCCGAACCAATCAAATCTGAAAATATAATTTTCTCTTTTCCTTCTATTTCACTTTCTTCTCAATTCCCTTCCCTAGATATTCCATTAATTTCCCTGCTAACGAGTTATTTGTGACTCTTTTGAATATTCTATATTCACGCACACTTGCACAATTATAATAAAACCTAACAATTGCATACAAAAACACATTTTGTAAGAGGCACGTACTGTGTGACGAATTTGCGGACGGGGCTTAAATGGTCAGAAAGAAGGTCAAGAATAGGAGACATCAATTCGACGAGCAACAAAGAGTCCGCGGCGAAGAGGTCTTCTTGAAGCCGCCGCAAATGGTAAAGCTTCAACGCAACGTCATCGGCGCCGCCATACTTTACCGATTTGATTCCACTCGCAATCTTGTCTCTGGAAATCGCCGCCATCATTCCCACCATTTCCACAACAGGAAAGAAAGTCTTTGATTTCAACAACGCAGTTTCATAGAGTTCTTCAGAAGGGGCGCGGGGATTTTCTTCAAGAACTAATTTACAGATTCTGTGAATTAAAAGCGTTAACGGGTCAAATTTTCAGGATGGTAAATGTTGTACATTTAAAAGCGTTTAACGGGTCAGATTTTCAGGAAGCGTATCCATTAGGCCCGATGATCGATATCGGCCCAATATATGCTTCTCAGGCCTCATTTAGAGTTGTTGAATTTGAATACGTTTAGTTGTAAATGTGATTGATATTTTTTTTTTTTTTTTTGAGACAATGTGATTAATGAATTTTGACCTACTAGCATAAACTAGTTTAGTTAAGATTGTAATTTGGTCGGATGAAAAGTGGATGTATGGGAAGCCGCATCAAACCAGAAAGATATTTGGTAGAAGAGAAGAGACTAGATTATGAGAAAATAGATACGAGATAAATTGAGAGAGAGAGATAAAAAATTCATATTAAATTTTAGGGTGTATATGGATGGGTTTTGACCCGATTTTACGAAATCGAGTCAAAAAATTTTTTAATGAATTTTCGCCAAATCCATAAAACCATCAAAAACTCACACTCAAACTATTTAAATATATAAAACATTGATTTGACACCTACCACCTATTTTTTCCCTCAAGTCTCACTAAAAAAGACATTGATTTGACACCTACCACCTACTTTTTTCCCTAAACCTCAATAATCAAAATTCATCCAAATGAGGTCTCAAATGTTTCATCAAAGCCACCAAAACCATTTTTTTTAAACTGAGACTCGCGAGGCCAAGCCAAAACTCATCCAAATAGACCCTTATTGTTTATCCAGTATATCCATTTATATTAGGAAACCTCGTAAAAAACACCTTTTCACATGAAGTGGACCAAATATAATATGAAAGGGATCCATCCACCAGTTGCATATTTTGAGCAAAAGACAAAAACACCCCCTATGCTTTGTCTAACTCTATAAAAAATATTGTGTTATTTTAACTCCCAAAAAATTCATTGTGTTTGGTTTTAAATACCACACTCAACCCAAGTACAATTTTACTTCTGACTTTTGATGGAATGACAAGATTACCCCTTTGTGTTTATTTTTTTTTAAATTTATTTATTCTTTTTGAAAAATTAAGTATATACTACTTAGGTCGAGTGTGGTATTTAAAATCAAACACCGGTTTTGAGGATTTAAAATGACACATGAGGGGTTTTTTGGGAGTTAGACAAAGCATAGGGGGTGTTTTTGTCTTTCGATGTCAAGGGTAAAATTGTCATATCAAAAGTAACATGTGAACAAATACTTGCAATTTTGACGTTTGAAACACACTCGCTTTTTTGGGGGTGTATTTGGCACTTACTTGAGATCACATGGGGGTTTTGGGGAGTTAAAATAACACAGAGGGTTTTTTGGGAGTTAGACAAAACATAGGGAATGTTTTTGTCTTTCACTCTGCATTTTTTCAACTAAAAACATAAATGTTTCTCCGTAGAAAAATTAGAACGAAAAGTAGATGAAAAAGATCTAATAGACATGGATCAAAATTTTCATCTTTTTCGTCGAAAACATCAAAAAGTTTATGTTTTTGAATCAATAGAAACGAAAATAAGGTGTAACTCTGAAACTCTGTATTTGCCTTGAAACTTTCACTTTTTGTTAATTTAGTAACTTTTTCATAATTTTTTCTAGTATTTTTCGAAAAGTTTCCAATATTTAGTTGATCGAAACATAACGAGTTTTGATTTCATTCAGCAAGTGAAAAATTATGTGCCTTATGTCCTCGATAGGAAGTAGTGAATACAAGTGCACGATTCTTAAAATCATGTTTAAAGGACACAGAAGATGTACATTGCCTACATTGAATATGAATTCCAAATCAATAAATACAAACGAACAAACTTCATATAAACTGGAAACGCACAAGTAATTTTACTGATTTGTACTTGTCTCCTTTGTAATCATAGAGGGGTATGGCTCGAATCCCCGATTTCAATTCTGAAACAGGAAGGCATGTTTGGCCTGCAAAATCATCCTTATCTGGCATGTCAAATTCATGAACTTCAATTCTAAGCAATGCCAATTCTGGAAGTGTCAATGGAAACTCAAATTCTTCATTCCAAACAGGCAACCAGTTATCTTCGATTACCTTCGTTTTATACCTCCTTAAATCAGCAGAAACTCCAGCAATTGCAATCTACATACAGAAGATATTGGCATGATTAAATCAGTTACTAATTTTATTAATAAGTTCAATCAACTTTTTTGAATACCTTGACGTAAAAGTCTGGTGGTGAATAAGAATCGAAATGAGTGCGACGAAAGTCCAAATTCCAACCTTCTCCCATGAATATTTTTACCTGGAAATAGAATTTCATAATCTCAAGAGTGTAAAAATTTGCAAGAAATTTACATTTAATGGATATATATAATTTAATTGATATTGTCACGTACCTTAAGAGTCTTTTTTACAGGTAAAATCATTTTTGGATCAAAAACTTGGTTGTTGGGGCCAGATTTTAAGAGAAAGTCTGGTTTTTTAACATATCCACACCCACCATTTGCTCTGAACAGTCCTTCCATCAACCAAAGAGGCCTTCCATTTCCCTGGAAAACAAACATTCTTGTAACTAAAATAGAATAGTTGTTTTTTATATTTCAATCACATGAGAAATATTTTTGAACTTAGCTTTGTAAGCCGAAATATAAATCCTGAAAAATATCAACTTGAAATAAAATGAAAGAAAAAAAAACCCGCTTCGTTGGACTGAAGTATTTGGATTTGAAGAAATGTTTCGAATTGTTCTTATCAAAGGAACATTACATCACGGTTACATAATAAAGCATCTGAAATTCATTTAAAGGGACAAAGTTTGTTCAATAAATATGAGGTTGTAAAAGAGGAAATTTGAGGCATTTTACTAGCATGAAAGATCATAATGAAAACACTGAAGATAGTTGAACAAGACATTAGATTTTATCTCTAAAAATTGCTGATAATGAATGAAGATATGAGAAAACAGACCTGCATGTTAAATGCCACCATTTGAGCACCATGCATCCACCCTATCAATGGGTTGTAATTTGACGAATCTATCCTCGAACCTTTTGGATATATCCTCATCAAGTTCCTCTGAGTGAATCTAAATCAAAATCCATATGCAATAACAATAAGTTTCTCCTGTATTATAAGAAAATTAAAAAAAAAAAAAAAATCTACTTAGTTATGTAATTATAATTGTTAATTATCACCTAACAATGTCTGTTCCATGAGTGATAACAGCCTGCTCAAGCTTCTCTTCATTCAAGCTAACACGATGGACATGTTTTGTATCAATTTTTAACCATCTTTTAATTCCACCTTTCATTTTCTCTGCACGAATCGCAATCAAATGTTTATATTCAGGTGCCAATTTTCCCCTAAAGCTATGATCCTTATCGTCGTAATAATCGTCCTCCTCGTATTGATTATTTTCTTTATCCTCCAAGTTTTCGAAAAAATCTGGGATTTCTTTTCCCCATGCTGCTTCTTCTGATGGTTGATTCACTTGTATAGTACCATCTTCTTCTTCTTTTTCTTTCTTTGAGCTCTTCGTTTCACGATATTCTTTTGGTGGTTTTGTTGAGATAATAATTCGTCTTTTCATTGATTCTGGAGATGGAAACTCTACCAAATGTTCTGGCGTGGAGGACACTAGCGTGTCTCCAAATACATCGGAAACCATCTGAAATCAAAGTGTCCAAAATGTTACATAGACACATGTATTATAATTCACCACATGAATTGGGCTAAGTCCATTTACATGGTTTGGGCCTAACACACCTCAAAAGTTAGAGGTGAGGATTGTCCAAGACAAGGTAGACTTAACTATGATTTTCGACCCATGTGGGACATTTAATCTCAATAACATGAGAATTTCGAACTCACCTCTGCTACTTTAGCCTGAAGATCTGGTGTGAGGTGATCTTCTAATGTTAAAATCACAGGATACTCAGATGCAACAAAGGCATTATCTTTTATTGCTCTCAAACATTTGATAAGTTCAACTGGACTTGTTACCGCCCTGCACTTAAAAGAAGACTATATATTAATAATTGAAATATACACCAAAAAACACAAGTATACATAATTAGCTTGATTTTTAAATTATTTTCACCCTCCATGCCGAATATCAACATTGTCTTTAGTTGAGTTCGGCCACATGTCTAGTTCAATGACTCGTACTCCTCGTCGCAACGCTTCCACAACGGCCACTTCGCTGCAGTCGCTACTGATCTGATTTCCGGTAAGGTATGAATTGTGACCGGTGTAAATGAAATAATGTGAAAATGGAGCATTCATATCTTGGTGTACCTAAGTATGAAAAAAACATATTAAAAACATAACACACAAAATATTGAGCTTGTTTGTCTCGCTTTCATAGAGCATCTTGGTGTTATTTTAAAAGCCAAACAAACTACACTTTTTCTTTTTAGAAATAAATGTATCCTCTCTCGGTTTTTAAAATAATCTCATCTCAAGAAAATTCTCGTATCTCTAAAAAAAAACACTAAGCAAATATTATTTTAATTAAAGCAATATATATCTTACACAATTTATCTCACATAATAAAAATTAATTGACAAAAAATAATCTATTATCTCTGGAAAAAATGTACTCATTTCTAAAATTTGTATCTATTCTTCATTTCTTCTTAAAAAATTCAAACAATAAAAAAAATCGAATTTTTATCTAAAAAGTTAATTCATTTATGAAACCACTTTCAGAAAAGCGAGAGACACACCCATAGTGTTTTTCACATAGGTAAATAAATTTACCTGTGGAGGATATGGGAGTGGAGAATTTATTTGACTGGTAAGGTACATGAAAAACTGGCCAAGGTACAAACTTTTGAGGTGTTTGTGTTCATTGAGAAAAGACTTCATTAGAGTTTCAGCTTCTTCTCTAGTGAGTTTATCTTCACCCTGAACTTCTTTCAAGAAGTAGTGAAATTGCTCAAGATTCATTGATCCATTTTTTGATGAGTAGTTTCTGAATAAATCTTTGATTTCAGAAGGGACTTCAGCTTCTTTCAACTTGAATCTCCTTTTGAAACAGCAACACACACTGTATGTTTGCTTTGACATGTTTTTGTTTTCTTCGATATTTGTTTTTAGTTCCCTTTTCCTTTGGTAGATATATAGTGAGAATACCTTTTATTTAAGACATACTTTTAGCCTGGAAGACAAAATGATGTACGTGGCTTAAATATCTCCAATCTCACTTTAATTTAATCAGGTGTTTATGAGGCCTGAATCATTGATTACAAAAGAACTAATTTGCGTGTGAATGAGTATATATAACAGCACTAACCAATAATGTTCAAGTTTAGATTTTTTTTTTTTTAATCAAGTTCTGATAGTTTATATAACAGCACTTTACAGATTGTGGTCAAAGGAGCATTAATCGGCCGAATAGAAGTCGAGTTAGAACAATTTGATAATTTAACACATTTTTGTAATTTTTTGCTTATCAAGTCATACCCAAATTAAGTATCAAAAGTTATCAAACAAAGAATGTTGTTAAGACTTGTTTGATATATACAATAATTCGAGTTTAAACGAACTTAAGTTAAATTTACAAGTAGCTTCATTTGATTTTCGGTTATAATGAGTGAATATATTGTACCTAAATGTAAACTTTATGTGTGTTCTAGATAAAATATTGGGGCAAAATGGTACTTTAAGAGAAAAACGTTACTTTCCTCCCTTTTTTGTTTTTTTTTTAATTTATTAATTTTGAGGGAAATTTTCATCATTGGCCCTGGAGTCAAAATTATATCATCACCTACTCGTGCTCTCTTCCAATTGGCTTATATGAATCCAGTCGCTAATTACTCACAAATTAGTCAGCTAGCTGTATGCCATAACTAACATGGAACAATACAAAGCATTATAATAAGATAATATAATCTAACTTAATCATGAGTGAATTATCTTCAGATTAACACGGACCAGGACTAAATTGGAAAAATTGTTTATTAGATAGTCAACTTTCAAAGACTAAGTTAATTAACACTTCCTACTCAAAAGTGTCAAAAAAAAAAAAAAAAGATAAAATTTATTTTTGGCACTATACTAAAACATATCTATACATCGTATAATATATAATAATATATTGTCGGTCGACAACGGTTTTTTTTTTTATAAGCAGGTCTACAAGCAGAACAACATTTATACGTTTTTATATCGTGTGTGTGTGTATGTACCTTCAATATTTTCTTCGTTGCCTTTTTAATGTTCATTTCTTGATCGATGAACCACTCTTCATATACGTTTCACGTTGGAATCTGCAGAGGAAAAGTGAGATATATTTCTGTGGTTTCTGAAATATAATGCCTGTCACAAAATTACAAAACTGACCAAGGCTTGGAAGAATTTTGCCTAAAGGCCTTAAGAAAAGAATCTAATTCCCTTGAAAATTTCGTGATGAATGTGTGCCAAGTTTGAGCTGTCTGATAGTAATGAGACTTGAATTTGGAGTTAATGACAATTTACTCCATGTGATATTTATAATGTTCAATTTATCTTTTTGTGATTTTAAAAAAAGCAATTTACCTCCTATAAAATATTTAAAGAAGCAACTTACCCCCTTCATAACACAGGGGGTAAATTGCCACATATAAATTGAGAGTGGACATACAAAGTGTTTTGCAATATAGAGGGGTAAATTGCAATATTTATCATAACACATAGGGTAAATTGTCATATTTATCATAATACAGTGGTAAAGTGTCAATTATCATAACACAGGGGGTAAATTGCCACATGTAAAAATATCATGGAGGCGGTGTGAAACTTTTATAAAATTACAGGGGGTAAAATATTTATTTTCAAATAACAGGGAAGTAAATTGAACATTATGAATATCACATAGGATAAATTGCCATTAACAATTGAATTTGATAATAATACTAAATTGTTACATTTTATGTAGATATCCTTAGATAGATCAATGCAAATGCGGAAGGGATCGCAGAAAAATATATTTAGGCTCTATTTGGATGGGTTTTGGCTCGGTTTTGTGGGTCTTGGTGGTTTGGGGGTTTCGATGAAACATTTGAGATCTCATTTGGATGGGTTTTGGCTGTTGTGTTTTATGGTTTGAATAAATTGAAACCCCACTTGGATTGAATTTGGATGTTGGGATTTAGGGGAAAAAGTAGGTGTCAAATCAATGTTTTTTTTAGTGAGATTTGAGGGAAAAAATAGGTGGTAGGTGTAAAATCAATGTTTTTTAGGTTTGAAGAGTTTGAGTGTGAGTTTTTAAATAGGTTTATTATGGTTTTATGGACTTTGCTAAAACTCATTTAAAAGGATTTTGGCTCGGTCTCGCGAAACCCGTGAGATCGGGCCAAAACCCATCCACATACACCCTTAGTTATGACTTTGGTTATGTCTCGTAGATCTTTTTTCGGCAAGCTTACGATGACCATTTCAACCTCCACTTCCGCTATTCTCTCTTCTATATTGCTCTTTTTAGTTATTTGTCAATACTGATATTATTTAATTTTCTCAATTAAGAAGTGTTGTTGAACATGTTTTCAGCCAGATCTTGGCAAGACACGTATCTTATTTTGAACTCCAATTTGACATGATTTTCGATCTTTTCTTTTTGGCAAAATTCTGATTGAACGTCTTTTTGGCTATACAATTTGACATGTGGACTAATATTTTAAAAATTTGGCGATTTTAATGTATTATTCCATGTAATTCGTGTGTTAGAAGTAGCATATGGAAATCACTATTTTATCCAGTTTCACAATTTGCTAAAAATATAAATATTGTCAGGTTTGATGACTACAACTCACATTGTTCTTTGGGACTATTTTGGATAAGATTCTGTAAGTACTCTTTCTCATTTTGAAAATAGGAATTCCATTCAATAACCAGTTTGAGATTCAGACAGTACAAATTGGAGAGTAAGTTCTGGAATATTGTCATGTCTTCCTATTAAGTTCACAGCAAAAGTATGTGCTACAGAACCATTAAGACGCACCTGAAAAATGTGATGGTGGTCACTTGTTAAATCAGTTGTTATATATAGCAATTGAATGGTGCCTGTGACATAACACTGCGAGTGGGGAACATGAATTAAGATAGGCAGGTTAATCACAGCCCTGGGATGTAAATAAATTTGATCTCTTGTGATTAAAGCATAATTGGGAGAAACCCCGATTTGATTGCCCAACTACTACAAATGTCTTTATAGAAAGTGACCTAACCAGAGAGTAAAACAAGCATTGCTTCACAATTCTTATGTCAGATTAATAATCAATTCAATACTCCATTTGAGTTTTGACACGGAGTTTTAGGTAAGAGTTGAAAAAGTAAAAAATTTATGCAATTATACTTTTGTGTTCTCAAAAGTAGTGGTAGAGAATTAATGGTGTCAAATCAATATTTTATGTGAAATATAAATTTTGAGAAACATAACTACATATTAGGAAATGGCTAGCGATATTGCCAGAGCAACTTTTATTGCTGCCAGAGCAACTTTTTGTAATACCCTAATTTACCCTTGATAGTCAAATATAGTTAAATCATGACTTTCTCCATTCCCAAAACATCTCTTTTTAAAATAGAAACCTTTAATTATGACATATTTCTCTCTCGTGAGCACATTAATTATATTTTTTTTGTATATAACCTTAAACATGTAAATTAACTCTACAATGGAAAACTATTAAGTTATTGAACATTGAACAAAATAATAAATCAACTCCCCACAAATCCATTTCCATTGAAATTCTATCAGCTAAAAAAAAAACTCCTTCGCTAGTACAACTTTCACAAATCATAATTCTATTTCCATTCAAATTCTATCGACTTAAGAAAAAAGGGTTAAAACTCAATCAATTTTATTGAGAAAAGCAAAAAAGAAATATTCTTAATTTATACAAAGTTAATTCAAATATCGAATAAAATAAAACTAAAAGAATTACAATTCTTGAATATAGCTTAATCCTTATCATAACAAATAATACCCAAAATTGAATTTAGTGGTTTGATGAATATATATAATTCTTAAAAATTTGTAGGATAAGAGAAATATTAAAAGAAAAATTGAAAAGGCAGATTTTATGGAGAGAAAGAGAAACAATGAAAAAATTCCGACGACTTTAAAATGTCAAATTTCTTTGATATATCCTCTATTGAAATTAATTGAAGTGCAATCCATTAAATTTTCTACATTCTCCCATTAAATCTAATGATTTTGCTTGGTATAGTTTTTTATTTCTTCTGCATTTCTTTGGGTAGCATTAATGTATGTAAGAAACATTTACGGTTATAGTAAATTCTTATTTTTCTTCTCTTTCACATTATGCATTCTTTTGCATTTTATTTTCTTAGATATAGATTCTTAATAAATGATTTCCATGGAAATGCAGAAAAAATAAATTGAACCAAGCAAAAACATTAAGTTTCAAGAACATGTATCAAATAATATAAAATTTTGCAGCTGCAAGTTTGCACACTTAGTGTTGGTGATATATGAAAACTCAAGACACAAATTGATTAATTTACATTTTTTAAGGTGCTTTGGCAAAAGAAAAAAAAATTGAGTAATGTAAATGAGAGAGAAATTGAGTTGTCATGATGACCGAAAGTTGCTGATTAAAAAAGGAATGTTATGGGAATTGAGAAAGTCATGATTTAATTATTTTTTACTACCAAAGGTAAATTAGAGTATTATAAAAAGTTGTTCTGGAAGCAACAAAATCTGCTCTGGCAATAACGCTATCCTTAGGAAATAGAGTATTGTTTAGGGACATCCCAAAAAGAAAATAGGAGCCAAAATAAAAGAACGAAGGGAATATTTTTTTCGTTGACGAGAGCTGGCAAAGTTGATACTTCAAGACCACAAATGTATTGGGTTCGAGTCTGGTCTGGTCTGTTTGTCTCGCTTTTCAAAAAATATTTTGATATTCTCTGAAAAGTCAAACAAACAATATTTTTCAGTTTCTTTAATAAATTTATTTTATCTCAATTTTCAAAAATAATGTCATCTTAAATAGAATTTTCCTTGTCAAAAAACAAAATCTAAACCAACTCTATTTTGGTTTGTTATAAAGTAATTTATCTCTTCCACTACTTATTTAACATAACAAACATGATTTAACTTAAAATAATATATCTTTTATATTTATATTATTTTCATAATCACTTAAATGTCGACTCATTTCTAAAATTTATATACTTACTACTCATGTCGTCCTAAAAAACTCAAACAAATAAAATTACATAAACCGATAAATTTTCTAAAGCCTCAATTTATCTCTGAAACCATGAGACAGAGACATGCCCTAGGTATTGTCTACTTTTATTAGTTTTATACTAGTTAAATATTCATGTTAGTTGATTTACTCATTTGAATTTTCTAATATAATCAATTGATATTCCGACATAATGATTTATTCGTCATTTCAATAATAATAATAACAATAATAAAAAAGACAATACATTTTGAACTAGGGGTGGGCACGGGACGGGTTTGGGACGGGGTTGGGATTAGAGATATGGGTATAATAAATTTCGGGATTGACACATTTCATCCCAAACCCGCCCCGTAATAATTCGGGTACCCGAAAGCGGGTACCCGAAATATTACGGGACGGGATGGGACGGAATTACGGGTCCCATATTATTTTAAATCATTAATTATTCACGCACTTAACAACATTAATTACAATATTTCATATAAAATTTTGTATATATTAGACTAGTAGTAGTAGTAATTTAATTTGTAGAGCAAACAAAAACCAAAAAAATAATTATCGTATGTTGTGGCATAGGTGGGAAGAAGAAGAAGAAGTGGTAGAGTCGTGGAGACTATGTGAGTTTTTAGAATTCAGACAGACTTAATGAAAAATGTATTAATAACTAGTGTATGATTAAAAAATGTATTAGGGTAAAGTAATTTTTTTATTAGATGATATTAATTAATTAATTAATTGATACATAAATAAAGTGTATAATAATAATAATAATAATAATAATAATAATAATAATAATAAAAGATATAGGCGGGTTCGGATATTCGGGGTTGGAGAGGCTAATCCCAAACCCGTCCCGTATTTTCGTAAAAAAATACGGGTTTTCAAGTTCGGATACCCAAACCCAAAAAATACTCGTCCCGTTCGGGTATTGTAAAAACGGGACGGGTCGGGTTTGGGTTACCCGAACCCAGCGCCCACCCCTATTTTGAACAATAGAAAAGCATGTCTCGGACATCTTTACCCCGTCACACCTTTTCAAACCTTTTACCTTACCTTACAGTTGGACCAGCCCAGAAACTGGACCGAATCAACTCTTTTAACCCAAAGGAGGTCCCTCTTAATTTCATATCAACCCACCAGCCTCCTACAACGGTTTCAGCCCAAAATATTAGCCCGGAAAACGTAAGCTTCATCAACCAAACCTCTTTTACGTTTGTTTGCATTCCAAAATATCCATTGCCATCTGACTGCTGTTTAGTGTTTACTCTCCATCCATTGCAAACCTCAAAACAACTTTTATGAGAAGCTATGGATGGCAATTAGAGACTTTAACAATTAACTAATAGTGCTGTTATTTGAGCCGGGGAGGCCCGATGGCTCAACCCTACCTTATTCGAGTGAGTTTTAGTATCAGGTTTTATGAATCGAGTGTAAACTTAATTATGCTTAAACTCGACTTGAAAAAATGTTTAAATCCAATATTTTTTTAGCTTGAGTAAGGCCACTCCACGTGCAGCTTATAAAACCATATTGACGAACTAGGATGTCATGCTTTCTCAAATGTACAGTGTTGTGGTTATGTCATTATTACTATTTTTTTTAGAATTTCTAAGCAAGTTTGTGTATTTTTGTTGATAATATTAATACCCATCAGAGTCATGCATTTGAAGTTCTATCACTTTCTAAATTTCGAGGATAATCTATCTTTGTTGTAAAGTACTTAACTTACATCATATGAATAACTACTTAACACATTCTCTAATAAGCTAATACTATTTTGTTATACAAATGGTTCAAATTAAATTCATATAATATCAAATTGAAAAAAAATAAATCTAATGGTGAATTACACTAGACTTTTCTATAATATTATATTCTTGGGTGAAACGATATATCAATACATTAATATTACTGTATCAGAAAGTTTATTCGATTATAATTAAATTATAAAAAATTAATTATCAAATATTAGAAAATTCATACTAATAAAAATCTAACCCATAAAACAACGGTTAGAGCATCTCCATCAGTGTCATCTATAAGTGGTCATTTATATTAAATTATACATGGTGAACAGTGTTTTAGCTACTCAATTTTAGCTATTCAATCCAGCAGTCATCATCTAAAATTTTCAGAATTATTATATTTTTTTCCAATATTAAATTATAATCGACATTATAAATAATATTGTATTACATTTACACGTAAAATATAAGTAAATAATATTGTATAACGATTTAATAAATTATTTAATTCAAATAAAAATTTAACTCAAATCAATTTAATAAACTATAGTTGAGACATAAATTTGCTGACATGGATATCCGGTATAAATATACATGGACATCCATATATACAAGTCCAAACTTGTATTATACATAGTCTTGTATAAATACAAGACATTATTGGAGGATAAAAAATTGACTAGGTTATGTATATTTGTGTTTTTAGCTATTGAAAAATGACTGTATGTGCACCCCGAATGCTGCCATCAATGCACATTCAGAATGTGTTGTACGCTGTGCCAAGAAGTAATTTTTTGCGATATGTTGACCATTTCCGTTTAGAGTGTGGATTAAAAAATCAAATTTGGCAATTTCCATAAATACCACTACATATACGCAGTACAATTAATTTCCTTAGCAGCTTTTTTTAACAAATTAAAATCCAGAAATTTTGAACTCGAACAAATAAATGCCGATAAATTTAGATCAGTAAAAGAATATTACTCCAAGGCTAATATTGACATTGCGCATCACGCGTCAAACCCCATCTTCTTGTTTCTCCTCACAATTTCACCGTCACCGGAGCAAGTCCCCGTCAAAATCATAGGGAAAAGAAAAAGAAAATAACAAACCCTAAACTACATTTCCTTCTTCAAATCAAAACCGATTCGAATCAATCAAAACTGAAACCCTAGGATATCCAGCAATTGATTCGAATCGTGAGAGGTAATCTACTCCTCCGTTTATTGAAGCCGCCCAGAAATGGGTGATTTCAATTTAGCTTTGGTCATTGTGGCAATAATCGTGTGTGTCCTGGTGTTCCTTTTCAACGTGTACCTTCTCGTGAACTACCAGCATCCAGATGACGCGAATCAGGCCTATTTCCCCAAATTCGTCGTCGTTTTGGGGCTTTCCGTCGCAGCTATCTCCATTCTCATGCTCCCCGCTGACGTTGCAAACCGGCAGGCCTGTCGTCATGCGATTTACAACGGAGCGTGCAACCTTACGCTGCCGATGAAGGACTTGTGGCTTGCTATTTACATTGTGGACGCTATTCTTGTTTTCTTCGTCATTCCTTTTGCTATGTTTTATTACGAAGGCGACCAAGACAAGTTAGGGTTCTCGACTCATCCTATTATTAACTTTTCATACAGTTGCTTTCTTGCAAATATGTGTGTGTGTGTACGTATGAACATATGTATATGTGTTTTTACATAGCTATGATTTTTTGTTTCAGGAGTGTGTGGAAGAGGATGAAAAGTGCACTGCTCTGGGTCATTGTGACTGCTATTGTTTGTGCTCTCGCTTTGGGAATATTGTATGGTGAGTTCCCAATGATATCTTTGATTTTTGGGTTTACAGCAGCATGAGATATGGTCGTGTCTAATGTCAACAATTTGAGGATTGTATTAGTTAATTTGATTAGTTCTAATTAAGAATTTTAATTCCAACACTGCTGTAGTTCTCATATTGGTTTGGTAATTAAGTACTTCGCAAATTAGCTTGTGATGTGGTAATTTTTGGGCTGTATGTTTATAACCTGCTACCCATGCTGATAATTTTGGAGTTGAAGGGGTTTCTTTGAGTGTGGCTATTGTGGTGGTTCACTCTCAGCTGATTTGAGCATTTGTTGTTATGTGATCTCTCTCAATTTAATGGCTCGTATTGGGTTGTTTAAGTTCTTGTGAGACTGTGAGCGATTTAATGTTCCATTCTTATCCTTTGGTTCCTATATCTGCAATGAATGGAAGGAATAGATTTCACTGTTAAAATTTGTCTCCATCGTCTTTGCATTTTGGATGGACTGGTTATTTGTCATAAATCATGCTGTCAATGCATGCCTTTTTCCCACTCTTTCCTTCTTTATGTAATTGTAATTTTAAATTGGAAAGGTGTCTAAGGAATACAAATTGGTCTAGCAAGTTCTAATAGGGCCTGTTTTGGGTTGCTTTTGTTCTAGGGCTAATTGGAAAGGTGGACTTCACTGTTAGGCACCTCTCCTCGTCCACTCAGTCCTTCCCAGCTTCATGGGACTTCTCTAGTGGTTCCCAATGTGTAGGAAGTGGAGCTAGGCAGGTCAGCAAGTATTCAGATCATTTAATTTATTAGTAGGTTTTTGTGTCCTGATTCATACTTAATTACATTTTCTTTCTTTTCTCAGTGCTCTGCATATTCTGCCAATGCTGCATCTGAGACAACATGGTCCATGCGCACTACTTTCCCAGAATATGTTGTTGCTCTTGCTACAATTGTGGGATCTGTTCTTTTCACTGTACGACTCCCTTACTAATTTATCACCAAAAAATCTCTATGACAGTGATGGGAATGTTTCATGATTTCTTCTTATGTTTACAGAACAATTTTTTTTATCTCAGATGTTATAGTATTTCGTGCTCAGTATTCTTGCTTAAGTATTTATGTATGGTATCTGTATCTATTCAACTCTATCGCGGTACATCCATAGGCACGTTTTTTCTGGATTTGTTATCAAAATTGAAAAAAAAATGCTTTATTCTTGTTGAAAATAGTAACTAAAGGGAACTGATTGTGGTCCTTGAAGAATGAAGACAGTTAATTGTTTGCTAGATTGGTTTGGGTCTTTATTCCTCAGAGTATATGTTTGTGACTTTATCATTTCTTGCTAAGCTTTGGCCTCAAGTTTTTTTAGGATAGCTAACTAGAGGAATGCTGATGATATTCAAATCTCCAGATATTTGGTGGCGTTGGCATTGCTTGCCTTCCATTGGGACTTATATTTTCATTTATCCGGCGTCCAAAGGCTGTTATCACACGCTCACAATATATCAAGGTATTCCTTTTTCCCTGTCTTTCAATATTTTCCATGTGTAAAGGATACACCTTTAGTCACCTTAGTATTGGAGTATATTTGTATTTACACGTGAGGCTTGATTTTTATTTCATATAGGAAGCAACTGAACTGGCAAAGAAGGCAAAAGAACTGAAAAAAGCAGCTGATGCACTTCACCAAGAAGAAAGGAGCGGCAGTAAAGGAAGAAAATGGCGCAAAAATGTGAAATCTGTGGAAAAGGTTTGTGGTCTATTCTTAGCAAGTTCCTAATCTTTCTATGGAGTATCAGAACAGTTGGCTTTGCAAATTTGACTGAACCCTGTATGACTAGAGTGCTTCAAATGTCATTAGTTTGTTATTTCTCTTACAACGGCTCGCTCTGATAATTTTGATGTTAAACAGCATATATGTCTCTTTTCAACTTTTGATGACAAGTGAAATTTCTACTTTTTGTTACCTTTATGGATGTATTATGATTTCATAGGCACATATATGACACCATGGCATTGTGTCATGAAGGGGTTTCAATAACTAGTATTATTATGCAATAATATCTGGGTCTTAAGTTTTTTATTTTTATGCATAACAATAACAATTTTGATTGGTATTGGTACCTCTTTGTTTTACTGTTCTGTTGTCTTCTTTCTGCTCTTTCATTTAATGGATGTTGCCTCCTGCCTTGGACAGTGAAGATATACTTATGTCTGTTGCTATTCATCTGGGTGTTTTTGACTTGCAGGAGGTACTTCTTTTGGAAGAAGATGTTAAGGCTTTGGAAGAGATGTATCCTCAAGGAGAAAAGGTGACTTAAGAAATAAAATAATATCCAATCCAAGTCATTTTTATATGTTACTAAGAGTCAGGAAATTCTAATTTCTCAACAGCCCCCGTACTCTGATGAGAAAAAAGAGTGGGAAAATAATGAAACAAGTGAAAAATTTACCTCCTGACATTATTTCGTGATTCATTCAGGCTGAGGCATCTTGGGCTATGACTGTTCTTGGCTACCTTGCCAAACTCGTACTTGGAGTTATAGGGTATGTATTGTTAATTGAGCACTTTGTCTTTGTGGTGCATGCTTGAAATTTCAGTTATAGCTTTTCCGGACAATTAGTGCTCCTGGACTATGAATCGCTCTTTCTGGGGAATTAGGGATTTTAGTGTGTATGTGTCTGATAGAGAGACTTAAAATTATCTGCTTTTCATGTGCCCTGTTACTAAAATCAGTGTTATTCTTGTTTCGCCATTTTATATTTAAAATTTGAAGTTATTTCTTGAAAAGTATTTTATTATGGTCATGCAAATCTATTCTGCTGCTCTATGGCCTGTTCAAAGGAATTTGGAAGCATTAATTAGTTTTGGATGTGCAGTTGTTGTTTTTAGAATTGTTTGCATTTAGATGTTTCATATTTTATTAGTTATTCCAGTTCCATCACTAATCATTTGTAAAATTGATGCTTTGTTGTAAAAGTTGATCTGAGATTGAGCCTCCAGTCTTCCAAAATTTTCTCTGTTCCGCAGACTCATTTTGCCTCAGCGGAATAAGATTTGGTGGAACATAAACAAGCCTATATCAATTTCTTGTGTACATATAATGGCAGTTTGTACATATTGTAAATCCGGCTCAATTAGCTCTCCTTTCTAAATAAACCTATTATTTTTGAAGTAGCTACCAAAATGTTTGCTATATATGGGTTCATCATGTAGTTTCCCTACAAAGCTTGCTTATCTAATTTGCTCTATTGGTGCACTATTCTGCTCCCTGAATCTGTGGAGGCATATAACACTAGGTTCCTGGAAACAAAGAATAAATTATTGCGAGGCCATTGGTGCCATGCTCACTTTGAACCTTTGTTTTTCTTTTCCGCTTTTGCCATTCTAGTGAGTTTTGTCAGTTGATTGACTATGTTATTAAATAACTCAACTGCTTTCAACAGGTTGATTATTTCAGTGGCTTGGGTTGCACATATTGTTATTTATTTGCTGATTGACCCTCCTCTTTCTCCATTCCTGAATGAGGTTTTTATCAAGTTGGATGACGTTTGGGGTAACCTGAAAGCTTCTATTTGTGGTTTCTATCTTTAGTGTTTGTCCAGTGATGCATTATTTGATGATTTACTGGTTTCCTCTACTTTTAGGTCTTCTGGGAACCGTAGCATTTGCTTTCTTCTGCTTCTATCTTCTGCTTTCTGTGATTGCTGGGGCAATGATGCTTGGTCTGAAATTGGTTTTCATTACCATCCATCCTATGAAGTATGTATCTTTATTGTGTTCTTCTGATTCTTGCTTATAGAATTGTTTTATTTCTTTTACTTTCTCTGGCATTTGATGGTTATTGCCCGACATTTGAACTTTGTTTACAGATGGGGAGCTACACTTATGAACTCATTTCTTTTTAATGTGGGCCTCATTCTTCTTTGCTCAATCAGGTAATTGACTTGATCTTTTAGTACTAAATCTATATTAAAGCTTTAGACATTTATGGGCATTGTTGAGTTGAGATAACTTAAGCTCTCCTGGAAAACTTTTGCATAATTATGTTCATTGATGTGATGCAGTGTGATTCAGTTCTGCTCCACTGCATTTGCATATTATGCCCAAGCTACTGCAGCTCAAGAAATATTTGGTCACACCTTGCAATCTCTTCGGGGAATTAAATATCTGTACAAGTCAGTTACCATTTCACTATATTCTTCTTATTTATTAAATTTTGCAATTGAAACTGATGGTATATGAACTGCTTCTGGTATTGCAGGTACAATGTGTTTCAAATTGCATTCATCGTCCTAGCAGGGCTCACATTTGTATATTATTCTGCTTTTGTAAGTTTTCTTAACTTTTGAGTTATTTGGTATTATTTTTATTTTGCTTGTGCATGAGGCCTAATCTCAGAGCTGTTCGACTTGTGACTTTCAGGGATGGAGAAGAAAAAAGCCTAGCGGCAGATTCCAGCTTTCTACATAAACATGTTATTCTGAACATATCTAACACTTAAATCTGCCGGAGTTCTTGATTTATCATTTGTTGAGTAATTTTCTTAATTTTTGGGTGCTCGTGGCTCGTTTTTGTTTGTGTGGAGGAGAAGATTCCAGCTTTCATGAATCTAGAACCAAGTACTTTGCGTCTGTGGGATCTGCTTGACCATTGTGGTAGAATTGCTGCTGGCTTTTGGTGTTGCTGCTTTCACTCTTTTTCTGTCCGGTGTATGTATCAGTTTGTTTGATTTTGTTATAGAACTGTCTTTGCATATTTACAATGTAAAAAAGAGATTGGTTAGTGAATTAGAGAAATACACTTGATGTAAGTAATATAGTGAAGTGAAAGAAAGTCTTGAGTATCGCTGTATGGCCTCTTTGTTTAGTGTTCCATTGTTTTCATCACCTCTGACCAATTGACTATGCTTCTTTTTTTCAATCTATAAATTGTATCTGTATGTCTTAGTGATTGAATTGTTATTTTCAGTACATACCAAATTGTGGTTTGATAGCAAATACATGTCATCTTTGTAACTTCTGCATATTGTGTGTAAAGTATCCATATAACGTTGGTGAAGTTGAGAGTTTGTATATGTTTAGTGATTGGCAATTGCATTCTAATTTATTCCAATTATTTAGCAATAATTTTGCAAGTTTATTTACTCTCATTAAATGCACACAATTTTGCATCGAATTACTATGACTAGCGATGTTGTAGAGTAGAATTTTTGGCAGAGCAAAAATTATGACTTACCTATTTTACCCTTTCAATTAAGCTACGTCAGTCTTCATTATCGGTTCTCTCTCATTTTTAAGAGCAAAAGACAAAAACCCTCTATGCTTTGTCTAAGTCCCAAAAACCTTCATGTGTTATTTTAATTCTCAAAAAACCCTTTGTGATCTTAAATAAGTGTCAAATACACCCCCAAAAAAGACACCCCTGTGTTTGTTTTAAATACAACACTCGACCCAAGTAGTATATATTAATTTTTCAAGAAGAATAAATAAATTTAAAAAAAAAAACAAACATATAGGGATAATCTTGTCATTCTATCAAAAGACAAAAATAAAATTATAAGTATACACTATTTGAATCGATTGTGGTATTTAAAACCAAACACAGAGGAATTTTTTAGAGTTAAAATAATACCTGAGGATTTTTGGAAGTTAGACAAAGCATAAGGAATGTTTTTGTCTTTTGCTCCATTTTTAATTATACCTTCCTTTCTCTATCTTCTTTACTAATCATTAATATACGGGATTATTGCATTTTTTGTGCCACAACTATAGCCCACTAGCATTTCTACCCCGTAACTTTTCGGGCTGGCACATTTGGTGCCACAACTTCAACTTCAGCGGCAATTTTGGTGCCAATTGGGGCCTAATTTTAAAATTGGCTCGAAATTCTCTCATATGCAGGCCATGTGACATGAAAATTGGGTATTTTGACCATTCAACGCCTTTTTCATTAAAAATATATTTCCATCCACCAAGAACTAGGCTACTTGGATGTTTTTATTTGGGGAAGAAGAAGAAGGCGGGTAATAATTAATTAAGGGAATGTTTGGTAAATTTTATAGGAAAAGTTAGGATTTTGAATTTTTGTATGTTTTTTAATGAAAAAGACGTTGAATGGTCAAACTCCTCATTTTTCATTTCACATAGCCTGCATATGGGGGAATGTCGGGCCAATTTTGAAATTGGGCCTCAATTGGCACCAAAATTGCCACTGATGTTGAAGTTGTGGCACCAAATGTGCCAGCCGGAAAAGTTACGGGGTAGAAATGCCAGTGGGCTATAGTTGTGGCACCAAAAATACAATAATCCCATTAATATACCCATTTTTTCAATTCTTCTTCCTCTATCTACTGCTTGTTCATTTTTGTTCAAATCTCAATCTCTCCACGTCGTCTTCTGTTTTGCTCAAATTCTCCATCATCTCTCCACGGGAAGAATTGTTAAAAGTTAGTAACCAAAAATAAATAAAAAAAACCCTTGAAAATTATTGAATTATTGAGAGCTAGTAAATATTTTAAGAAAGACGTTAGATTTTATCTAGCCCAAGAAAACATTGAATCTTTTATCGAAATTTGATTTTTCAATTTTTGAAGTCACCTAATATATTTTATTTTATTTAGTCTGGAGTGATCTAAATTCATTCACACTAAATTCAAAATCATTGTAATTTCAAAAGGACATTTAGGGTATTTGGATGGGTTTTAGCTCGATTTTTCGGGTTTGGGTTTAAAAAAGATGGTTTAGGTGGTTTCGATGAAACCTTTGAGTTTTGTGGTTTGAATAAGTTGAAACTCAACTTGAATTGAGTTTGGATGTTCGGGTTTAGGGGAAAAACTAAGTGATAGGTGTCAAATCAATGTCTTTTTTAGTGATATTTGGGGAAAAAAGTAAGTGGTAGGTGTCAAATCAATACTTCATAGGTTTGAAGAGTTTTAATGTGAATTTTTGAATAGGTTTTTGATGGTTTTATAGGTTTGACGAAAACTCATTTCAAAGGATTTTGGCTCAGTCTCACAAAATCCGCGAGACCGGACCAAAATCCATCCACATACACACTTATTTCTGTATCTTCATCCCTTTCACCCCTTTTCATGAATCAACTGGAAATCTTAGCTTTGGGTTCTCCATGGTGTAATTTTGACACATGTTCTTTCTGTTAGTTTCATACTACCGAAACAAGAGTAGAGAATAGAAGAAGATATAAATAAACCAGAGTTTTTATTGTTTAATTTCGGTTCGGTGAGTGACGAAGTGATGTTGGTGGAAGGTTTGAATTGTTGACGTTGTAATGGTTGGTGCCATGGAGGAGAAGAAGCAACAACTATTGTTAAAAAAATTAAGTATATAAACTCAATAATTATTGTACTTATTTAGTAAATCTAGGAAATACTCCCTTCGTTTTTTTATTTTTCGTTTTGGAGGATTGCACATGAATTAAGAAATATCATAAATAATCACATTTTCAAAGCAAAAATTCCAAAATACGAGTACCCTTTTAATCAAATAACCTTAGCAAAATTGATAAAAAAACATAAATTTTACATTGAAATTCTAAAACGACAAAAAAAAGTAAACAATTTGTTTTTGCCAAAGCGATAAATAAAAAAACAAAGAGAGGATAATGTAAAACATTCATTTTCATTATAAGGACATTTTTTTAAATATATAATTTTTGCTCTGGCAACAACAATTATTGCTTTAACAATATTGCTAGCCAATTACTATATATGACAGAATATGAAAATCCGATCATTGCAGGTACAGTTATTCGTGCAAATCATTAAATCCTTCGTCGCACAATCATCTACATGTAAAATGAACCAGCAATTAAATGCAAATAATATGGAAAACAACACCATTTTCGCAGAATAATCTGGGCACAATATTTGGTAAAAAAAGGTATGGGCACAAGAATGATATGAATACTACAATTGATTATTCATCCAAACATTGTCCAAGCAAAATAAAAACTTACAATTTCTTTTACCTCTTTATGACACTAAATATTGACCCACTCCTTTTGCCAAGTACAAATATGACCAGTAACATTTAAGGTGGTTTTGCCATCAGGACCAACGACATAATACGGTGAATCATCTGGAAATTCAGAAGGCATAGACAACCAATGTAGACTTGGTTCCCAATCAACTCTTTTTAGTACCTTCAGTATCTCCTTCACAACAATTTTGCACCCATCGGCTGACAAATGTATTCCGTCTCTGCACAGAGATAACCCGATAAGCAAATAAAACTGTCAGTTTCAAGTACAAAACAAGAATGGCCAACCGAAAGAGCACACAAACATGGAAACATTTGTCATTTGAACATCAAATGTAATGAGAAGACAAGGTAGAACGAGTTCCAAGTTTAGAACTAGGAACACATCAGGAGTACAAAAGTTTTCAGAGTTCTTGTTACTGACAAGTGTGAACTAATTAATAAGCAAGATTTATTGTAGACTTCACCTATTATGCTTTCTTGATTCTCAACTATCCAACTACATATATGAATGGCTGTAAAAAGAAAACAGTAAAAAACAAGACTTTATTTGCACTTACATAAAGGAAGTTTTGGCCCAATCATCTTTTTGCTGGATTGCAGTACAAAGATTGACGGACTCAACATCCATTTCTTTGCACAACTCTACTAAGGCTTCAGAATATATACGGCAGCCTTCATTTGTTCGGGCTTGATCATCAAGTGCATTCCTGGTTTTTAGAGAGTGTAAGAAACAGATTTTAAGTTTAATGACAGAACTTTGATGAAAACTGTTTTATGTATAAGTGGTTGAGTTAGTATTACCCAAAAATTTGACGAATTTTTTCTTCGTCAACTGGAGGAGAACTAAGACATATTATCCGTGTCTTGTCTGAAAGACTCTGAAATTGTTGAAAAATATTGTCGGGTAAATCTTTCATTTATAGTATGTGAGACAAAAGTGAGGCATCCAAATTTGGAAATATGAACTGACATACTTTCCTCTTAGTAAGAATAAGAAGATAGAAAAACATATTCGTCTAGTTATTACGATAGCAGTTCGTGATAAATACCCACATAATAAAAGCTAATAATCGGGAAAGTGTACTTTATTCTGATGCTAAATGAATAGATATTCAAAAGCGGCAGAGTTCATAACTTATGGTACATGAACAATGGGATTCCCAATAACCAACACCCAAGATAAATACCATAATGTTTCAATTAGTTAATAAATCACAATCACCTTAATTTCCAGGTTCACATAATTTTTCAATGTCTAGTGTGTACTGACAATATATCTCTTTAGCTTGCAGTATTATATAGGAATCCATAAGCTGCAGACCATTCTACGCTTATCATGCTGATGATATGCTAGAACATACAACATGCATTAGCTGCAACTTGTGAGAAATCACACACAAAAAATAATAGCGTGGAAGCAACCTTGATATGAAGAATAATCTTTTTCATGTTCTCAACGAATTCAGGGAGAGGCACATGAGCACCTAGGCCGGTCGGGTGAGGGTTTGTTGCATCATTACCACCAAAATATACTATAACCAGTGAAGGCTGAACAGCTGCATCCTGCACTCAAATCGAACGAAAATTGGCAAAGTAACATGAAATATATGGTTGCTGAAAAATTGAATGAGCAATCGATTTGATTATACACAAGGTGAATACTTATTTCACTAGATTTATTATCCAAAAGTATGTATACCTTGGGAAAAACCTGATCCAAGACTTGAAGAGCCATCCTTGAGTTCCAACCAGAGTATCCTCGTAGTATTACATCTGCCTACAACAATTTCCACATAAAAAGAAAAACATAATTATTTATAGTGAATATATACATATAAGATAGTCTCTTAATAATCTATTCATAATAACACAAGTAACATGCCTAGTTTTGCTTTCCTTTTATTCTCCATTTGGATTTGGTTGCACAAATTCCAGATTAGGAATTAAAGTGAAAAACCTAGACATCTAGACCAGCTATATTAATAAATCAGATTTAAGAAATTGTTCATTTAATTCAATTCTACACTATGTCTTTGTTTTCCTTTATAGAAGTAATCTCACATGCCACCAAAATCAGGTAAAAGCATAAACTTATAACACATAAACCATATCAAATAAATCATTGAATTGGGATTTTTTTACAAATGCAACACAAAAATTCCAAAAAATATTAATCAAAACCTTCATTTAACTTCAATCAACATTGTCATCGTAAACTTTACAATATCCCAAATCTGAACCAAAACTATAATAAAAATTGAATAACACTAGCTAAAAATTTCAAGTAAACTACCTTGCGAGCGTAGAGGTCGGCGATTATAGCACCCCACCCGCCAACATTGTAGCTCATCTGAACTATGGATGACCCGAATAACACGAACTGAGGACGAATCGGACCCGTCATTTTTGTTTTTGATTTTCTTCTTCTTCTTCTTCTACAACTTAATTTTGTTGTGGTGGTGTGTGTTTTGAAGATAAATAAATTAAGCAGGACTGCAGGAGGTCTAATTTATTTTGGTCTGCTAATGCGGAGGTAGGTGGACACCACCCTTTTTGACTTTTGCTGGGTAGATAGATATACAAACTTCCATGCATTAGTGCTACTTTTATTTGCTTTTCATAAATGTTCCTATTTTCTAAAATTATTTTTAGATCCTTAAAAAGAAAAAAGTTACCTACTCCGTTTCATATTAATAGACACATTTTTTGTTTTTACACAGATTAAAAAACATTATCATTGCATACTTTTTGATTATAAAATATCTCAAATATCATTTATAATTATGGTTACTTTTTAATTTTTTATAAGTGAATGGTGACCATCGAGTTTTCAAGTCCAACGAGAGCAAGGAACAAAATTGGTAAAAAAAATGCTTTGAAAATCCAAATATGCCAATTAATTTGAAACAAAAAAATTTGGCAAATGTGCCAATTAATATGAAACGGAGGGAGTATCAAACGAGAATCAATTAAAATTTGGGAAAGGTTTAAAATAAATTGACTAGAGGATACTCTGGTTGGAACTTATTGAATGAGCAATCGATTTGATTATACACAACGTAAATACTTATTTCACTAGATTTTTGGTTTTCTTTTGTTGGACTTAAATTGACTTATATATACGCTCTAATTTTTAGTGAACTGTTTATTCCAAATGAATTAAAAACACCTCCCATTTATTCAAACACCACACTCTTATTGATATGTTTTTTTCAAAAATCCCTATAAAGAAGCCAAAAATTAAGTAGCTGGAAACACCCCTAATTATTTTTCATGAAAACTTAGACCCTCCTATTTCAGATAGTTTTTAAATTATTAGCAATAATAAAGTACAATTAAACCAAATTTGACCTAAGATTTTGCAAGCATTGACTTACAAGTAAAACTACATTCTACATAGTCATTAATATGAAGCAGACAGAAGGCCCTTTGTTCAAGGGCTTTGGGAATTGGACATAATTTATGAGAGCGCTTCAGTCCTTTGTTAATTTACTGCACACAGGCACATGCAACCGCCTAATCACTAATCAGAGATGTTGGTCATTATGCTAACAGTGGTTGAGAAATTAAGAGGGTTACATTCTCCAAAACTATGAAGAATCTTGAATTGAATCTTCATTCATGTTACATAGTATATAAACTGAATGTTTGTTCAATCATATACTAGTACAGTATATAGTTGCACTTCTTCAATAAAATAAGTCCATTTATGAAAATGTGGGACTTTAGCAAATACTAGATGACTTGGAACTAAGAGGCACTTCATTCTCAAAGCTTTAAGTTGTTGTGATCTGTCCACTCGACTTGCCAACGAGAAACATGATCAGAGACGTTGGTTGTTGATTTGTCATCAGGACCAACGGGATAATACGGAGAATCATCTGAATACTCAACCGGCATTTTCATCCAATACAAGCTTGGTTCCCATTCCGCTTCTTTAATTACTTCTAATATCTCCTTTGCTACTACTCTGCTCCCTCCTGACGATAAATGGATTCCGTCCCTACAATGATTCGTGATCAAATAATTTGTAAACAACCTCGGACGACATATATATATAATATAGCATATGCTTACATTAAGTAAGCTGCAGCCCAATCGTCTCTGTGTTGGAATGCTGTCCATAGATTGACGACTTTTATGTCCAATTGTTTACCCAACTCTACTAGTGCTTCAGAATATATACGACAAGATTCATTTGTCCGAGGATGTTTATCAAATACATTGCTGTCGAGAGACATTAAGACCAATGATGTAAGATGATGATTACCTTCTTAATTACACAAAGAAACGATAAATATAAGTAGTTTAGATCACCCGAAGTGTTGATGAATCATTGCCTCGTCTACAGGAGGAGATGTCAGAAAAATTATCCTAGTTTTATCCGAAAGACTCTGCAAAAATTGTTCAAATTAGTTTCAAAATAAGTGGTGGTACCCTAAGATGGAAATAATCAAGAAGAAGAGTATCTACAAAGATATAATTTTCTAATTTAGTTATTAAATTCAATCACATGCCTTCTAGGATCAAAGTCATATATGTTCTTCTTAACAAGAACACATTTGTATATACTCCTATTTCCTAAAGATTACTATTCTATCTACACATTTGAATACTACAAATCAATATCGTCTTTCAAATTGAATACATCTACAAATGTTATGCCATGGTTTAAAAAGAACAGAAATAGGTAAAAAAAAAAAAAAAAAAAAGAGACACTACCTTGAGATGAAGAGCAATTTTTTTCATGTTATCAATATACTCAGGAAGCGGAACATGAGGCCCTAGGCCGCTCGGGTGAGGTTGCATTGCATCATTACCACCGTAATATACTATGACAAGAGAAGGTTGTAAAGCAGCATCCTGCAATCAAATAATCAAGAACAAACATTGTGTTCTATTACAAGGTATTAATTTGTTTCCGAAATGAGTGAAGATTCGATATATTATCCATTCCAAAAGATACCTTTGGGAAAATCTCATTTAAGACTTCAAGAGCGTTCCTAGAATTCCACCCACCATATCCTCGTAACAATATGTCGGCCTACTCGAAAAAAATCAAAGAATATAGTTTCAAAATTTTGCTGGTAAGAATACACATTCCTGTGTTGGATTCCCAGTGGTATTTGTACTATATAGAGTCGGAAATAACGATTGATCTATTGTATTTACTTACCATCTAATAAAAAGTAAGTAATCCATGATCACAAAATCTCACAAACAAAAGTCAAAATCTAAGATTAAAAAAAATACACATGTACACACACACACACCAACTAGTACTAGTACTGGGAAGATATGTTATGTTATGTTATGTTATGTATACCTTTCTGGCGTAAAGGTCAGCGAGGATAGAGCCCCAGCCTCCAACTTTGAAGGACATCTGAACAATCGACGACCCGAATAACACAAACAGTGGTCGACCCGGCCCAATCATTTTCTTTCTGTTTTACACCAATGATTGGTTTTTTGGTTTTTATTGCTGGATGGATGGTAGGTGAAGAATGGGAGGGAGTGTTTGGAATGGTGGGTAGGTCTGTCTGAGGCTGACGCACAATTTCTATTCTGGAATCCTTCTTACTTCGGCATTTCATTCAGTTTTACACAATTTCTATTTATGGACCAGACAGTGACCAAAATGTCATATAAATATTTTATCTTCAATCTTTGGAAAATCCTCTACCTCTAGACTCTAAAGCTTGTCTTCATTTGAACTAAGGGTGTGCGAAAATCAATTATAGAAGAATTAATTTTACTAAAATGGATTTTGGCAATAAGTGATTATGATAAAATTCTATTATAAAATAATTGCTTTTGCAAAAGTAACACTTTAGTAGCTTCTGAAATAAGTTGATTTTTAGCTTCTGGAGATCCCAAAAGTGATTGTGATATTAGGGGCCAAATATTATTAAAATCACAATTGACTAAAAACAATTTCTATAATTGGGGCCAAACACTTCAAAAATCACAATGGAGGTCTAAAAGTACTTTTAAGAGCTCCCACCGCTGGGCCAAACTCACCCTAAATCATTATAGTGCTTACTTAAATTGTGGGATTACAATTAATAGTCTAGTGAGATTGAACTAAATAGTCAATTGCAATCCAATCTTGAGCAAATTGCTATACCATATGGGGTGTGGTGAAATTGTTATTAACCAAATAAAGGAGTAAATTTTCTAAATAAGGGGAGGTGACTCACTTTTCGGGTCGATCCAAAAAATAATCAGTCAACCAAACATGTATAGGCATAATTAATTTTTGAATCTTGATTTATTGTGCAAACCGACACACCTGTATTAATTTAGTTTATATATATAACAAATAAGAGATACTATTCATCCTATTTTATAATATTGGATAACCATAACAGAATCAACATATGATTGATTTAGTGGAAGGTACTAATTACTACAAGGTAGCGAAACCAAGTTCAAATTCTTGTTGAGAGAGATTCCACTTTATGTAACTGACGCACCTCGAAAGGGAATAAATCATTGGAAAACAAAAAAAAAAAAAAAAATTAACCATAACATATTATGTGGCTGAGTGGTATCAGAAATCAGTAACTAGAACAATAACCTATGTTCAAATCCCATGTGTGGATATATTCATCTAAGCGTTTTTTTTCCCTATTTATCATGTCCTTAACTATTATTTTGAGTTCAAGTCCCTAAGAATATGTCAATGGTTTTTTTTTCTTCATAAAATTAAGTTTCTTTTAGATATGGTCAAACACATAATTTAAGTGGATTATAGTAGTAAAACTCGAACTTATAGAAGACTATCCACTATCCCCGTAATTTTCTTCTTCTCGTTTCCCTTATTTTTGTTGTCCCATACATATAAGCGGAACTTATGACAATGCAGGATTCAATTCCTTGATACCAAACACAAACAGTTCGCCTAGGTACTATACTAAAGACTTATATCAAGGGCACATCATTAGCATCAAATAATCTGTTTGAGATTCCAGAAGAATTTGAACTATAAACACTTTAATAATCAAAGTTTAGAGCTAATGCCATTCCTCGTCCACTCTAGCTTCCAACGAGAAACCACTTTAGAGGAGTTCAAAGTGGTTTTACCATCAGGGCGAACCATATAATACGGCGAGTCTTCTGCAAATTCAGTCGGCATTGACATCCAATAGAGGCTCGGTTCCCATTCAGCCTCTTTGAGTATCTTCAGTATTTCCTTAACTACAATTTTGCTTCCTTCAGCTGTAAAATGAATGCCGTCTCTACATACACCAGTCGTAAAGTTCAATTTCATAATGCAATGTCACATCTTAAATATGACTCTGCATTTACCTTAGTTATAAACAAAAATACTTGGTTAAAACTTAAAAGCATATCATAATATATACGAACTTACGTTAAGCAAGTTGTAGTCCAATCTTCTCTTTGCTGAATAGCTGTGCAAAGGTTGATGACTTTTATGTCCAATTGTTTGCCCAAATCTACCAAAGCTTCAGCATATATATGACAGGATTCATTTGTTCTAGCTTGGTTATCATGTAAGTTACTGGTTTAACATGTGGAATAACAAAATAATTATGTTTAGAAGATGAAATTCTAGCAAAATATAATAATAACTGAAATTAAACTTAAGTTAAGATCACCCGAAATGTTGACGGATCAAATCCTCGTTCACAGGAGGAGAAGTAAGAAATATTAACCGTGTCTTATCCGAAAGACTCTGCAAATAGTGTAGATTAGTGTCAAAACACAAGGAGATAAATGGCATTTCAAATCAGGGAGAAGAGGGTCTACAAGGACATAGATTCAAAATCATTTAAGACTTTGTTTGGACCTAACTATTTCAAATCCACAATAACAAATCCATGGAACTTGTTTCGCTCATTCTGTTTTTTATGAATTTCAAATCCTTTGGTATGTTGAATTTAAAATCCACCAATCTTGGAGTCATTCAAAAGCATTTCTCAAAATCCTTCTTTGAACCTAAATATTTAGATCGAAATGAAGCTTATTAATATAATAATTGACACATTCCAGGTCTGAAAGCATGTTTACTAAAGAAAAAAAAAAGCATGTTGGCTAAAACAGCAATGTTTCACCAATTTCCTAGGGTGTTTTCTGGAGTTTCAAACTAATGAAAAATATATTTTCTAATTTCCAAAGCAACACTATTCCATTTACAGATTATATGAACATAACCAGAGCATTAAAAACAATTAGGGGAAAAAAAAAAAACCTATGTTACCTTGAGATGAAGAGCAATTTTTTTCATATTTTCAACATATTCAGGAAGAGGAACATGAGCACCCAGGCCACTTGGATGAGGTTGAATTGAATCATTACCACCAAAATATACTATAACCAGAGAGGGTTGATCAGCTGCTTCCTTAACACAATTAAATTTTTTTTTCAGAGAAACTACTGGAAGAATAAACACTACAAAACAATTGTTATCCTTAAAATGCACTTTACCCCCTGTGATAAATAAAAGGGCAAAATATCCCTTGTGTTTTTGTAAAAGAAACATACTGACGTTCTCTTGGTTTTCACAATTTCATAAGGGGGTAAAGTGCTTATTAAGCAATATCAGTGGACAAAGTAAATGGAGTATGTTGTCAAGTTAGGAATATATTGATCATTTTTCACGTCTCAGTGGCATACAAAACACGTGTGCAACACCTCTACGAGATAGGAGGCTAAAAGCTCATTATTATATATCACATGAGGCAATATGAATATTTTCATATCACATGGGGTGAATTGACCATTAAATCTATCACAGGGTTACAAAAATCACTTTAGTTCAATAAAAAAAATCATTTCCATCTAGCAGAATACCTTTGGGAAAATTTGGTGCAAGAATTGAAGAGCACACCTTGAATTCCACCCAGAATAGCCTCTTAGTACTATGTCCGCCTTTCAAAAATTCAAATTTCACTTCAATTTACTAATCTTATTAAATAAAATGCCGAAATTAAGTAACGCGCGTCGAGAATTATTAATCAATAGAACAGGAATTTTGGAGCTTTTTACACCAACGCCATTTTTGGACCTTCAATTTTGATATGAAATTGAATTATTTAGTATAATTACGCACCTTGCGATCGTAGAGATCAGCGAGAATAGCTCCCCATCCTCCGTCGTTGAAACACTGCTGCACTACAGACGACCCGAATAGAACAAATTGTGGTCGACCCGGCCCGACCATTTTCTCTTCTCACTACTACTGTGAAGAATTTGAGACGAAAATTCGATTTACGAACAACTTACGTGAACAAATTGGATAGGTAATATACTACTGATAGTGATACATGAATGCTCATTTTCCTTTTTAGGATAGTACAAGCACCATGTTGACGATATGAAATGAATTTATGAATTTTCTTTTCTAGTATTCCGATTTAATTTAAGGTACTCTCAATTACATTACATAAACACATTTTCATGATTAACTTGTAATTATACAAAGCACTATTTTTGAATAAATGCTAAAAGGTAATTCTTTTTGGACTTGATTAGTACTTTTCGAATATTTTTTATTTATAAAGTGAGATGTTTATATAAGTGATATAGCAACAATCACCCACCGAATCAAAACCTGATTCGGACCCAAATATTAAGGATCAAGATTCGGACGAGATCCAGCAATGAACGGCTTGCTCATAGGAGACCGCCTCGTTGCGATTACGGTAATATAATATCAAGAAACGATCTCAATAATAAAATTAGTAGACGGTCATCAGCGATCCCAACTCGCTAAGTTAAAGGCTTGCTCCACACGACAGATTCTGATTTTCACAAAATTCACTAATCTCCCATTTTAAGGAACTAGGACTATCACTTTGTAAAGAGTTGTCATGCATGCAAAACAGATCCCCCAATCAAGGACATTCTTAATAAGAAACGATCTATTTCTATACCCCACCAGTATGATCAATTTAAGACCAAATAATACACAATTCATAACCTAATTACTCTCTGCAAACACTTTGTTTAAGTTGTCTGCAACTCTTGCTGACTTAAATATCGGATGAGGCTCGGTCGGCACCAACCCCACTTGTTATCCATATCATTGAGCAAATCATACCAAATTCAAAAAATCCGGTATCTACCCGGCCTGCATCAATAAGATTTTACTTTTCGTTTATTAGTTTTTTAAAACTTCGATTAACTATTCAAAATGTTTATTTTGTTTTAATAATATTTTAAACTCTAGTGGCTTGCTTGGTGCAACATGTAATAATTAACTAGTTAGCTTCAAAAAAATTGTAACTTTTCATTGTTGTTTCATGAATTGTAACCTAAGTTATTTAGATTGAAGAATATAGTGCAAGATAAGATTTATTCTCTTTTTCTTCTTTTCTCATGATTAGATAAAGAGTAGAGACGTCTGTCAATGACTTATATACTTTCGATCGTCCCATTTTTTTTATCACTTGGCACAGTTGACCAGTCATTTGACTATATTTAAAAAAAATTATAATAAATAATTTAATTAATACATTTCAGTAATAAGTTGATAATATCTTATGACACCATATATATTAATATTATTGTTTAATACACCACAAATGTGAATAATATAACATGATAAATCACTTAAAAGACTAAAAAATTTGACCGAGTACTGTAGCTAATGGAGTAAAAATAATGGGACGGAGAGAGTATATTTTTTTTGATTTCTCGAGGATATTTAAGAGTAAGATCTAAAGTAATTTCTTTGGAACTGTGTCAAAAATATTAGATAAAATCTCTTCCAAAAAAAAAAAAAAAATTAAACTTAGATTCGTTAGTATTCAATTTCAATCAACATGTCAGTCGTGGAAATATTTTTAAGCAAGGAAGTGCTTTTGAACACTATGCCTACACCAATAATGTGGGCTCTGACCCAATTTTACAGGCGTCATACTATGGGCCTTTTGATTGTTTGGTTTACATGAATTATAAAATACATGAGCCTAGATGCATATTCTCTTGTTTTATTGTTCCGTTAGGACCTGTTTGGTGTTTTTGGTTAATTTAATAAGAAAAACCCAACTGCCCATCTTCCTTTAATAATACTATAACAAATTTACATTCTCCAATACGAGGCCCAATTGTATGACACTTTTGTCATGTGGCTGTTGTTTTATTTTGTCACTTTTTGTATGTTAACAACAGTTTGTCGTGTTAACTAATTTTTCTTTTGATTTTGAGAATGTCGTGTTAACTAATTAAAATACCTGGATTGATAGAATGCAACGTTAATGACCAATACGTACTTCTTTTATATATATAAAGTAACATATTTGAACTTTCTAATTAGGAGAATTATAAGGCTTCTTTGTGTAGTTTTTTTTTTTTTTTTTATCTACTAAACCGTATATTTACAGTTCGAATCTAAGAGTGCAAATCATATATAGATTCTCCCTAATATGGTGTCTCCAATAAAATTCGAACTTGAGCTTCGTATATCAAAATCGCATTTATTAATTGAGCTTAATGATTTATTTAATCCAAATAGTCAGATAATTAAAAATCAGTCAACTAAATCCAAAAACTGACTGACAGCTAGCATGGACTGTACATAAAAACTGCCAGCTGGTCGTGAATATTCAGGTTAATTTAATATTAATAATAAATATATATTAGTACTGTAACGTAAGATGTTTTTTAGGAGCATATTTAGCATAAGAAGATGCCAAGAGAACACGATGCAAGAACAGGCGTTTCGGAAAGCGACATGCGCACGGCTGCTTTTCGCCGAACATTTTGATTATCTTTTTTTGTTTTCTAATGTGATAATGTTAGTTATAAAAAATAATTTTATACTGATAATAGCTTTTGTTTTAATTCTCATATAAACTATTATGGAAAATAAAAATTATAGCGGCGTGGACACACTTAATAAAATTAGCTGAAATATTTTAGTAATGTTATGTGGAATGTGGACCTAATTAAGATCGCCACTCTTTGCATGTATTTTTTTGTAAATCATGAAACAATGATACATTATTTTATATTAAAAATTTATTCGATTCTTATTAAAGTACAAAAATAAACCAACAATTAAATTAATATTAAACTAAAGAAATTAATACTCATATTAATACCAAGACATATTAGTCTTTGGGCCTTAGCTTTTGTCAATATGTTACGACCTCATTGACACTAATTTTAAATAATTAATTATTGATACCAGTTATTTCTTGTCACAATATTCATTTTGATAAATAAAATCTGACAATTTATAAACAACATTTATTAATAGGTATACAAAAATTTAGGCTTAATATGAAAGTAGTTTGGTTGAGTTTCGTCTCGGTTTGGTCTCAAAAAATGGTTTAATAGTTTTCGGCGAACTTTATTTTGAAACTCGATTTGATAATAGTTTCATTCAATAAAATATTATTAAATAATAATTACTGAATTTTGAAAATTTGAGATGTAATTTGGATTGAGGTTTGGTCATTGGGATTTGAAGGAGAAAAGTACGTGGTAAATGTCAAATCAATAACTTTATATATGGTGATTCAAATAGGATTGTGTATGTTTCAATTTGGGCTGAAACTTGAGATTTGAACTGAAAACTCTTCAAACTCTTTTAATGGGATTTGACCCGATTTGAATGAGATCAAACTAAGTAAAACTACATATCCATGCATAGTCTTAAATTGTTGTTATTGATAATAAGTGGGACATGTTAGCACAACCTATATTTTTCTTCGTAAAATTCAACAACCTATATAGCATGTTGGTGTAATTAAGTTCAAACTAATTGAATTGAATCAAATTAGCCAAAGTTAATTACACCTAATAATGAATGAAATGAGATGAGAAGAGAAGAGTGTGTGTCTTCATCCCACATGGGAAAGAAGGAAAAAGTTGAGCTACAAAATTGCTATAAAGAGGGTACCAAGCTTCCAAAGGGAAAAGGCTTTGTAGGAATATGAATGGGCCTAGAATTATTTCAGGGCCCAATAATTATTTAAAAGTCCAAAATTTTACACAAAAGATCCGTGGGTGATCCGAATAGGATCCGCGTGTGATCCGAGTAGGATCCGCTTGTGATCCGAATAGGATCCGCGAGACCCGTTTCTAGAAGGTCCGAGAATGACCCGTGTTACCCGCCCAATTTTGAATGAAAGGGTGTGTTTGGTCGGATTTTGAACCGAATGGGTGGCACCCGTTCGGACCGAACCATTGTTTAAGTTAAATCCGAACCATTGTGACCCTCCAGCAACACTTTTTCAATTGCTATAAATAGGAGAAGAATCTGGCCAATTCTTCACACTATTTTTCAGCAAATAAAGTATAAAATAATTATCTCTTCTCTACTTTTCAAATTAAATAAATTTTCTAGTCGAAGTTCTGTTTGTTCCAACTCGCCCATGGCCTTTTGTTCGTGTAAAACAACAAGGATCAAGACTGTTGTATCTTGGGAGACTACCGAGGAGTACTGATTGCACCGTAGGCAGCCTCGGAAATATTGTCTTAAGGAAATTGCATTCGCAGCCTCAGTCATAATTTCCAATTTCTGGTTTTCGTGAATTAACCTTAAGGTTTATAAGTTCTTACTTTATTCTCGGCACAAACTTATTCTTTGTTTTAAAAAAATAAAAAAATAAAAAAAAATAAAAAAAAAATTATCAATTGCATATTTTAAAAACTACTTCATTGAACGTAAGTCTGGAAGTATACATTAAAATTAAGTAACTATTTTTTATGTTTCATGCCATTTCTTTTACAAACTTACTGAATTGTTTATTAGTAAAGTCATTGTCTATTTAACAATATATTAATTAAACATATAGGTTTATAAAACCTTTGCAACTTAATTTTGTAAAGTAAAGTTTATGAATCACTTTCAATCTTTTTTTCAAAATAAACTTATCGTTGTAATTTTACATCTCAATGCTTTTATTTATTTACATCTCTCCACTACTTTGAGTATTTAAAGTTTCTCTATATAAAGAATTTTATTATAAATTTTTTGTTTGCTATTAAATTGAATTATAGTTATTTATTACTATAGTTATAAGAAATATAGTTGAGTATATTTCTATTACACAGATTGTCAAACGCCACCAACATAGCATTGATAGAAATTGTAACATTGATTTACAGATAATTTGTTGTTGTTACTTTATGTATATCATTAATTGTCAGTTGTGACATCTAAGATATAAATTTTATCATAAATATTTCTATAAAAAACATTGCTTGACACTAATATTTAATACACTGTTATTACTAAAAATAAATTTTCTTGTACTGCGATTTCACAAGTTTAATTACATATATATTATGAAATTCTATCTTCTTGCAATTAATTTAATTAAGGTGCACGTAAGAATAAACTTTCCGGCTCAGATTTTTGCTTTGACTTAGAATACGAGATGAAGGCATAGTAGTAATATGTTTTATGCTATTATTTAGTGCTTAATGGATCGTTGTTAGGAGTTAGGAGACGTAAAATGTCTTTATGTTTGGATAAACAAAGTAATTATATTATCTATATCTATATCTATACTATATAGATTTATTATTATTATTATTTATTTATCTATGAAAGTGTGAATTATTTAAGTTTTTTTTAAGATTAGTATACCCTTATTTGAGTTATAAAGTATATTTATTTCAATGGTAAATACGTAAAAATAGTTGAAGAAAAATAATTAGACATGAATTCTTATTATATTAATTATGGTAAAGGTATAATTAGGCATGAAATCTTATTATATTTATCTCACACATTAAGTCCTAAAATTTAGAATCATCTCTTACGTCAACTTTTATAATTTCAATCTTCTTCTCATTTAACACATATAAAAAAAACAAAAACAAAAACATTGTTATATTAAATAACTCCTAAACTATATGTAAAATTATCATACTTTTGCTACAATATGTTTTTAAGTAAATTTTTTTAATCATTGTAGTATTTAGTACAATATAAGTCATAAACAATCATCTAAAAGCAAAAAATTAAAATCAAATTATCTTAAATATCATTCTACTATACAGAAGGAAAAAAAACTAAAAAAAAAAGAAGTGAAAATAGAATCGCATATTACCTATAAATGAACAAAAAAATGCTTATGACTTAGTTAAGTATTTAATGTTTCTTTGGCTAGAGAAGCAAAATATAAGGAATATCAGGACATTCATGACCTCATACTTTCATGGAATTCTTTTCGCGAAAAAAGAGTGAAATCGATGAAAATTGTTGAAATCAATAAAAAAAATATATAAAATCGATGAAAACATGTGAAATCGGTGAAAATCCATGAATTTATGAACACTGGTGAAGTTGGTGAAAAAATGGGTGAAACCGATAAAAATAAATGCATGTGAAACTGGTAAATACATTTGAGATTGATAAAAAATCGTGTGAAATTTGTGAAAAATGAATGAAAACGGTTAAATCAGTGAAAAAAGGGTAAATTCGGTTAAAAAAAGGTAAAGTTAGTGAAAACATGATATCTCGATGAAAATTAATTCGACTGAAATTTGTAAAAAAAATGATGAAACCGGTGAATTCCAGTGAAAAACGGGTAAAATTAGTCAAAAAACGTAAAGTCGGTAAAAACATACTTTCTCTGTTAGCCCGTCCCCTAATTTTTGCTCCTATTTCTTTTTAGGGATGTCCCAAAATAACATTCCATTTCCTAAAATAAAAATATTTTTCTCAAAACTATCCTTTTACATAAAACAATGATTTGACACCACTAATTCTCAACCACTACTTTTGAGGGCACAAATATTAGGCTAGTGATATTGCCAGAGCACATATTATTGCTGCGAGAGCAATTTTTTCATTATGACTAAAATGCCCTTCACTTTAATTAAGGAGAACTTAATCATGGAATGAAATCTCCTCTACAGCAATTAAAGCCTCCAAACTGTCATTTTTGTCACTCCTTGACATTTTGTTGGGGGCAAAATGGCGCGACACAGAGACCCGATGGACGGGAGCACGGCTCTAGGGGAGCCAGGGACGGGACGGATCCACCCAGTAAAAGGAATTGTGGGACCAAGGAACCAAGGGTGAGGTTTCGCACGAACGGGACACCGCTCAGGGGAGCGTTGACGTGGCCCGGGGAGAGTACCTTGGCAGTCAGGCAGGGGTTCGGGCTGGCCAAGCAGCAGGGACGGGCGGCCAGACAAGTGGCATGGTCGGCCCAGGATGAGGCAGGCGCGCGCCATGGGCAGCTAGGAGGGCGGCCCAACCAATTAAGCAACGTACGGGACATTCTAGAGGGCTCTCGAATGTCCTACATGGTTCCGGAAGGTTCTGGAGGGGTCCGGATTGTTCTAGAGCATTCTAGAACACTTTGGAAGAGTGTAGAAGATTCTAGAAGGTTGGGGAACCTTCTAGAAGGATGGAGAACCTTGAGGTTGGAGAAACTTCTAGAAGACTCTAGAAGGTTGCGGAAGGTTATGGAAGGAAGTAGAACCTCCTAGAAGGTTCTAGAAACTTATAGACAATATGTAGGAGAACATTGTAGAATGTTCTAGAATAAAGTAGAGAAATGTAGTAGGACCTTGTAGAATGTCCTAGATGTAGGAACATTCTAGAAAGTAATTATTAGCCATTAGATTAGGATAATCTTGGCCATCCATTAAGGATGCCAACTTGTATATATAGGAGCTCCCATTCCTATTTGTAGGCAAACAAGAGGATATTCCAAGTTTACACCTAAGAAGTTGTAATCCATCCAAGTAATAATATAAGTATTCTTTTAACTCTTGTGAGCTACTTCATCTTTCCAACTAACCTCCTTCAAGACACCTTCTTCGGGACGAGAGTAAGGCTGCCTTAGCCGATTTCGACAGAGGGGCAGAAACGATCGCTGGGGGCGTTTCGTGGTTAAGTGCAGCACGGGATGCTTTGAGAAAGTTAACCCCGTGACATTTTGCTCCTCTGCTCATCAAAATCACTATCACTATCTTCATCAGCGGCAAATGAAAATAAATTGTTTCTTCTCTTTGTCTTTATAAACAAACAATGGGCTCTCGGTTCAACCATAGCAAAGGAAGTTGGAGAAAACACAATGAGCTAGAAATAATGGAAGTCAATTTTTTTAATTGATTTTCAAACCACGCCAGAAACATTAAATATATAAAAATTGGTGGTCTAACTAAACAATTTTACAGGCTGTAAGAAAAGTTTAAGATTTATTGTCTTCCATTTTAATGGAAGGGTGGGAAGCCCGAACATATTAAGTTTGAAATCAATTTTGATACAGATCTTGTTGATGAACACATGTTGCTCCTTGCTATAGATATCAATTATAAAAGTTTTTATGCACACCATGAAGTAGTGGGTTTAATTGGGTGGAGCAACATGTTAAGAAAGGAACGAGGAGAGATGGATATGTAAATTATATTTCTTGTTTTTAGTTGTTGTAATAAATGAAGGACAAAATAGTCATAATGAAAAAATTGCTCTGACAACAACAATATGTGCTCTAGTAATATCGCTAGCCTAAATATAAAGTTGCCAAAAAGTTTCACTTTTTTAGCTACTGCCTAAAACTTTGTGTAAAAGGAAAAGGAGTAAAAATAATGGGACGGATGTAGTATTTAATCAATGAAAAATTCAGGTGAATAACATTTGAATCAGTGAAAAATGGGTTAAACTGGTAAAAACAAGTGAAATCAATTTTAAAAAAAAAGAGTTTAACCGACAAAAATGAGGTGAAATATGTAAAAATAAGGTTTAAAGCAGAAAAAAAAACTACCAAAAAGGGGAAAACAATGAAAACTATTATAAAAAAAAATAGTAAATTGCTAAGAAAATATATAAACCGGTCAAAAATATTAAACAGTGAGAACATATGAAACGATTAAAATTTGGGTGAAATTTGTAAAGAAACGGATGAAAATGGGTAAAATCAGTGAAAAAGGATAAAATCGGTTAGAAAAACGTAAAGTCAATGAAAACATGTTTAGTACATGAAAAATTCAGTTGAATAACATATGTAATCGGTGAAATATGTGAAAATGGTTTAACCCAAAAAAAAGGTGAAATCGGTGGGAAAATGGTTTAAATCATAAAAAAATCGAAGAAAAACGGGAAAACAATGGAAAAGGTTATAACCGATTAAAAAAAAGGGTAAATCCCAAAAAAAATACATATTAACTGGTAAAAAGAATATTAAAAAATGAAAACATATGAATTGATGAACATGCGGGTGAAATTGGTGAACACTGGTGAAGTTGGTAAAAAAAGGGGTGAAACTAGTAAGAAAAAGTGCTCGTGAAATCGATGAATATTCGGGTGAAATTTGTGAAGAAACGGATGAAATTGGAGTCATCAGTGAATTACGCGTAAACTTAACATGAATATTACTATTATGAAATTAACTAAATAATGTTCTTATGATAATATTTTAGAATAAATTTTATAATAAATCATGACTAAATCATCATTATTTTATATTTAACAATTTAAAGTCATCATCTTTTTTGATAAAATAATAATAATTGATAAAAATAAATTTCATAAAAAATAAATTGAATAGCAGTCATAAATCTTATATTTATTAGTATGTCATCATCATTTTATATATAAGATATTTTGCAAAATATATTCTCCTTTTTGAGGTCTCATTAGTCATTTCGCATGTTACTTCATGATCTTTTTATTTATTATAAATCTTTGATTACTAATCTTCTTATTTATTACTAATCTTGAGTTAAGACAACTAAGAGGCTTAGTTACAGACAACTTTAAGGATAACTTACTCTTGTTATAGTTGAAAACCCATGTCGTATATCATTATTAATTTATTATTGAACTTAGTTATATAGTTCGATATAAGTTCATATTGTGATTTTGATTGGGCGTATGTTAAAACCTAGGTTGTCATAGGATAAAACTCATATGTCTACTCTTTTTTTATGATGAATAACTCATATGTCTACTCTTAAAATGTATGTTTTATAATAGTTTAATACTAATCTTGTAAAAAAAATTAGTAATCTTATTAGTTGAATATTCAATATACTTGTTTGTGGTTTTATTTTTACTTTGATTGTAATCAAATAGATTTATTGTTGTAAATGATAAAATCATTATACTAAAAAAATATTAATCAATATTAGTTTAACTTTTTTACTTTAATATAAGTTTTATTATATTTTAACTTGTATTTAAGATTCACTATCGAGGTTATATTATTACTTTCTTTGTAGTTAGATGAATATATAAAATTTCCTAAAAAATGATGAGTACATAAAATTAATTTTGTAAATTTCACGACAACTAACATGTAAATGAATTTTTTCAAAGAAGATGTCGGCAAAGAAAACAATATGTAAAAGCAGATATTCGTTTCTTTTCTTAAGCTACGAGTCTACAACTGATTCTTAGATCAATTTAGTAAATAAATTAATAGAATTTGTGTTTTTTTAAAATATTATACATTACTCTTTGATTGTTTTTATATAAATTTCAGACATAGTTAACTACAAAAAAAAAAAAAAAAAAAAAAAAAAGTTCAGACATAGGTTATGTATAGTAGTTTTCTATGGACCACCTCAAACTAAAACATTATCAATCAACCATAAACAAAGTTTGGGAAGATCTCATTTTGCCCCCTAACATTTACGAGTTTCCATGTAACCCTCTCAATTATTAAAAATATCCCAGGCAACTACCTTAAGATGCAAAAAGCTAAAATTCAACAGAATATTCCGTTCAACTTTAATGATATGGCTTTGGACGTTTTCTCATTTTGCCAACCCAACATTTGAATGTTTTCGCAGATTCCGCCGGTCAACGTGGAGTCTTAAAAATGGAATATTTTGGTAGATTCCGCCGGTCAACGTCCAAATATAGTGACCTTGGACATTTTTAACAGAAGGGTTAAGTGAAAACTCACAAAAGTTAAAGGACACAATAAAAAAATATTCAAATATTAGGGGGTAAAATGAAATTTTTCCACAAAATTATGAAATGATAGATCATTTAAATGTAGATAGATTAGTTGGTGCAACTGTCCAATGACTACATATAATTTAGTGTAGTCAATTCGATTTTCTTTGACAATATGCAACAAATTATTCTAAGTGGCATAGTGCACGGCATCATTCGTGGTTGCAAATGCACAAAATGAAGTATTAGCAACATCATATAATATATTGTAATTAAGTTGTTGAATAAACTACCAGGCAAAAACACTCTACATAAACCCAGTAATCGAAATTTTTTTTTCGTTCCTCTCATCATCTTAATGAGAAAAACACCTTTTGTTTTTTTCCACCCACAGCTAAGGTACAACAATAGAAACAACATTACAGACAAATAATGATGATTGAGCCTTAGGCTTCGTGGGCAATGATTTATTAATTAACTAAAAATTATAACAATAATTGTTTGTCTTTTTAGTCACCGTCAACCGGCTCTTCAGGTCGATGAACTAAATCAATAAGTCGTGGCTTGAATTTATCTTTCCAAAAATCCAGTCCAAATCCACCTCTTTTCACATCCACCACCACCAGCTCTCCCGTTAGCCGGTTAATCTCCACCATCACGACGAAATCACCATTCTGCCCCTCCAATCTCACACCCACTCCCTTTTTTACTACCCTTACACCCTCCTCTTCCCCCAACTCCTCAATCCGTTTAACAATCCTTTCCGGTAACTCAGCTGAAACAAACATCTCATGATAAATACAATTTACACTGTTACCGAACAAACCGGACAGATTCGCACCGGAGGAAAAGGATATCAAATGGAAGGCATTTAAAAAGCGCGTTTCTTCACCAGAGTCCTTAAACTCGAACTCTTTTTGAATCGGGTATTTAATCTCCTTATACCCCTTTTTAAACCATGGGTCGTTCATTATTTCGTTAACCGTGATTCGAGTATTCGGGTTCGGGTCAAGTATTCGGGTGAGAAACCGTTTTAAATCGGGTGAAGTCCATTTAGGGCAACGGAATTCGCCTCTATATATTTTTCTGTACATCGCCATCAAATTCGGGTCATTAAATGGTAAATAACCGGCATTGAGAGCGTATAGGATAATTCCGCAGGACCATAAATCAATTTTCGCTCCGTCGTAGCCTTTCTTCGCGAGGACTTCCGGTGCCACGTAAGCAGGAGTTCCACACAGTGTGTGTAGAAACCCGTCGGGTCGGATCTGACCCGTTACGGCACTGAGTCCGAAATCTGTAACCTTAAGTACCCAATTTTCGTCTAAGAGGAGATTTTCGAGCTTTAAATCGCGGTGGAAGACGCCGTGCGAGTGGCAGTAACCGACGGCGGAGATCAATTGCTGGAAGTACTTACGGCTGAGATCTTCGCTGAACCTGCCTTTAGCGATTTTGCTGAAAAGCTCACCGCCTTTGGCGAATTCCATTACGAAATAGATCTTTGATTTTGTAGCGAGGACCTCGTGGAGGCGCACGATGTTTGGGTGACCTAGCCCGCGCATTATAGAGATCTCCCGCTTAATGTGCGCCATGAGGTTTCCTTTGATAACACGTTGTTTGCTGATGGATTTGATAGCCACGCTCTGGCCGGTGCGTAGGTCACGCGCGTGGTAGACTTTCGCGAAAGCTCCGCAACCGAGGAGTTTTCCGATCTCGTATTTTTTGAAGAGAATGAGGCTCGGCTCCTCTCCGGCAGTTGAGGTTTCGCCATCTTCTTTGTTGATCTCTGGCATAGTTTTACCACCCAGAGATCGTGGAAATATAGTAAGCCTTCCCTAATGTCTCTTTCTCTTGCATTAATTAATTAATTGAGCGAATTAAAATTCGCTAGATAGTTAGAAATCCAACAATGGTGCTTGATTAAATTCGGAGAAAACATAATCAACCAACACGAGGATTTCCAGAAATTGCAGAGGAAATAATTTGATAGAGAGAGAATAAGAAAAACATCCTATTCCGACGGAGTGGATGATGTATGGATGAGGCAAACTTATTTAAAGGATTTTGTATCAAAATGATTTTTGTAATAATATGATGTCAAACATAAGTTAAAAAATTATTTAAGAAATAATTTTGTTGCTTGGATTGCTAAATAATTTCTGGAAGTGAGGTCTAAGGTATGCCGACCATACACGCATTGAAGTACTGAATTATATAAAAAAAAAAAAAGAAGCCGACATTACACGTGTCATGTATTAATTTCTGTGAGAAAAACAAACATCCACTCTTTATCATTCATGGATATAGTTTTGTTTGCTACTCTCTCTGTTTTCTTATTTGTCTAAAAATAAAATTATTTATTTTTATTTGTGATTTTAGTATTTCAATGTCAAATCCATTCTTTTCTATCAATTTTACCTTTTTTTGTTAATGGTTGTAGGACTGTCAATTGAGTCGGGCCTACCCGAAGCTCGATGACTTGACCTGATTAAAATTGGCTCAAACTCGAATATTTGTGAGCCGGGCCAAGTTTAAACCATTATATTAAACCCGATCAATTTATGAGCTGAGCTTGAGCCTAATACAGCTCAACCCGAATAAAGCCCGAAATATTACGATTAAATATTTTTTATTGTAGTTATAGTTACTAATTACTGATTTTATTTTGAAACAAGTAAACTTGAAACACATATATATGTTAGTATATTAATTACGTACTAAGACCAAAACCCAAGGGAAAAAAGTTTAATCAAAGATTAAAAAAAAAAGATAAAAGTTAACACAAAAGGTCAATAAATTGTAGTCCTGAGACTTTAAAATTCTACTGCTTGTTCATATAGATCAAACATATCTTAAAAAATATGAACAAATAACTCGATATTTCAGTTAAAATATTATTTAATGATATATACTCGTGTATTAAGTAATAGTAGTATATTCATATGTGTTTCGGTAATCTAAATAGTTTATATGTTAAGCTATTTTTGCCTATATTAACAAACCCGATATAAGTTCGATATAGACCCGAAACCCGAAAGATTATATGGGCCGAGTTTGAGCCAGAGAAATCAGAAAATTTATGAGCTTAGTTTGAGCCTATAGCTATGAAGCCCGACATTATTTGAGTTCGAGCTATTTAAAGCTCGGCTCACAAGGCCCGATTGATAGTCCTAAATGGTTGTAATTAATGTTAATTAATATTATGTTTATTTGGTTAAAATGGTGTTTTGGGGGATTTTTTCTAAAAAAAAGGTGGCTATTTATTCATTTTTTAATTTGTGTGCAATTCTCCAAAACGACATAAAAAAAAAACAGAGGGAGTGTAAAATTTTATTTAAACAAATTAGACATTACAGTCTTCGGTTTGTATCTTCTTTCTTTTTTAGTACTTCTCCGTAATTTTGTTTATCGGGGAACACGGAGCACTTGTTGGGAGATATAAGCTCTATCTATATCATACTCCTGGATTAAAGTTTTGTTTTTGTGATATGTTTCGGTTAGTTAAAATTAGAATATTTTGAAAGTTTTTTGAGATTTTCCGGGGAAAAATTTGAAAAAATTATAAACTAAAGAAATATATTGAAGCAGAAACTACATCATATTTTAATTTCGATTGACTAGAAAATAGATATGTTTTCGATGACAACGTATCTAAATTATGATCCATGATTCTACTCCATATAATAAGCAAAAGATCATCTTATTCCATTTTAATGTCATATTTTCGTGTCACATGATGAATCCACCATTCAAGCTTATGTGTACATCCATAAAATTTTTGCATTTGTACAACAAAAGATCCTCAATCACACTTTCATGTCCCATTTTAGTGTCACATAATAAAATACATCATTCAAGTGAATGTGTGGATCCATACTCATTTTGAATTTGGACACTTGTAAATAAATATTAATAGGTTTATATGTGTGACACAAAAATATGACAAGAAAGTAGGATCGATGATCCAACCCACCTATTATACCACTTCTTTTTTTTTTTTTTTTTTTGATCTACTAGACTGTGTATTTACAGCTCGGACCGAAGAGTGCAAAGGGTATAGGTCCTCCCCAGTGTGATGTCTCCAGTAGGATGCGAACTTGAGTCTCGCCTCTGGGGGTCGCAAGTCACTACCACTTGGCCCAACCACCTTGGGTTTTATACCACTTCTTTATGTAAAGAAAAGATACTCTCTAATTTTATATTTCTACATTAACAATTTTTTTGTTTTTTGAATCATTTTTTGTTATGGGCTTAGAAAAAAAGTAGGGTCCAAGCATCAATATAACAATTTCAATACAAGAAAAAATTATCTGGTGGTGTAATATTAAATTAAAATATCAAAATTATTTGTATTCATATATATTAAGTGACAATAATACAAGATATGTCAAGTTTTAAATTGGCATAGTTGACTGCACACATTTACGTATAATGGTAACTAGTAAAATTTGTTAGTGTAACCTTGATAATTTATTTATTATTAACATTCAATGTGACATTGCAAACTAAATTCAATGAAAATTAAGACATGTTATCAAGTTAAAAAAAATTAAACAAAAGTTATTTTTAGGTTTTAAAAGATCAATTGAAACTAAAACAAATAGAGATTAGTAAGTACTGAATTTTATAATTAAAAATTGATTTGTCTTTTACTTATCGTTTTTAAAAGAGTAATAGCACTTTTGGTCCTCCTTATGGGTAAATTTTTGCACATTCATCCCTCATAAATTTTTCATAGCAGATTCGTCTCTCTTATCAATGTAGTGTAATTTAGTATGAGGGATGAATATTTGATAAGAGGGACGAATGTGTTACACTACATTGATAAGAGGACGCATCTGCTACGAAAAATTTAAGAGGTACGAATATGTTGATAAGAGTGTGTTACACTTCATTGATAAGAGGGACGAATCTGCTACGAAAAATTTAAGAGTGACGAATATACAAAAAATTACTCATAAGGAAGACTAAAAATGTTATATACTCTTCTTATTAATTTTAAGTTGTACTATATTAAATAGTGATAAGTTAGCTATTTTAAAAAAAAAATTACAAAAAGAAGAACGATAGAAGAGGAAGAAAATGTACGTACCAATATCTTTATGGAAATGGAGAAGACAAAGACAGGACTATTTACTTATTTAGATAAGTTTGTATCATACAAGATAGGGGTAAATGCAAAATATTCCCCTATGTTATGCTAAACCTGTAAGAAATTACCCTGTGAAATTTTTATTGCGCCAAACTTCCTTGTGTTTTCAAAAATCCTGCAAAAAACACTCAATTTGTAAAAAATAGGTCGTTTTGGATCGACATATTTCAAGAAATAATTTTAAAAATATATCACGTGAGGTTGTAGGTACTAACTTGAAGTATTTTAAAAATGGTTTTTTGAAATATGTTGATCCAAAACGAACTATTTTTTATAAATTGGGTGTTTCTTGCAGTGTTTTTGAAAACACAAGGAAGTTTGGCACAATAAAAATTTCACAAGGTAGTTTCTTGCAGATTTAGCATAACATATGGGAGTATCTTGTATTTTCCCCTACAAGATATATATGTGCATCTTCAATAAGTTCCTTATTTAATAGCTGATGCTATGGTGAAAATGTGCATTCTTCTAAAATTCTAACTTAGGCAATTGCTCATTTTGTGCAAATCAATCAATTTAGTTGGAATCATTTATGAAAAGATTTGAAATCTTTTATCGTTTTGTTTAATATAATTATTGGATGGTAGCGGACTCACGTAAATGCAAGTGGGATCTATAGTCCCCACTCATATATTTTATATATTTATAATGTTATTAGTTTACTTAACACAATAAATAGTATTTTATATATCATGTGATTTTGATGAATATAAATTGTTACTTTATGTAAACGAAGATATTTTGGATTTCCTATAGTTAGAAATAATTCCTAAAAGAAAATATTAAGGTCATGAGTAATTTTGTAATCTTCTTTGCTCTAGAGAGTTGAACACCGAACAATGGGTTCCAAAATATAGTTAAGATTATCCCTATTTTCTTTACCATTAAATTTGTTGATTCGCTTATATTATCAATACATATGGTATGTAAATAGTCATACCAACACAGATTAATTAAACAAGTCATATTGTCTTAAGATTGTTGGTGTCTAACAATCTGTTTATTTGAATATTTCATAAAAAATATTTCTAACTTAAATCTCATCATAGAATAAATATAGATAATCTAACATATATTAATTTTAATAAAATTAGATTATATATGAACGTAAAAAACTAGTAAGAAATACTTACTTGGATCGAAATAAACCAAAAACTTCAATCAATACATGAAAACTAGGAAATGAGACTGAGGCTTGCCGAAACAATTCCTTAAGACAATATTTTTGAGGCTGTCACGGTGCATACAGTTTGATTCCCGATAGTCTCCCAAGATACAACAGTTTGTTGTTCATTATTTGCACAAATAATGAACCCACGGCGTACTGAAGCAAACAAAAAATTCGACATAAATTTAAAGTATAGAAGAAAGTAATTTCTAATTATTGTCAGGAAAAATGATTCATAATTGGCCAGATTAAGTCTCATATTTATAGATACATAAATGTCTTTTCGCAAGAGACACATCGCTTGAATTGCACTGTTTCGGTCCAAATGGTAGCTCTTCAGATCGAACAGACGCGACCCTTAATTACTTTCAACTAATTTATTCAGATATTAATTATAAAATCCAACATCTGTCACAATTGGACGGGTTAAAAATGAATTGAGTTGGATTTTTTTTTTTTTTTTTTGAGTCAAGAACGGTTTGGACAAAGATTAGGTCGAATCAGGTTGAACCACTGCAAAGTGATCTTTAATTTTGTTGATCTATATTTTACATACAATAATTTTAACCCAAGGTCTAAATCGAATATTGAGCACACATATATATATATGAAGAAAAAAAAAAGGATGATGGCCCTCTTGCATTAAATTTGATTGTGAAAATGTCTCTTGGAACATAATCACATACACATACACCACAAATTTTTTCCACAAAATTCAAGGCCCAAATTGAAGCTTGGGACTACAAATTAGCTGTAAAGAAATTTTGCACTCCCCATAAATGGTGAAGGAAAGTTAAGGCCCAAATTTGTGTTTCTTTTCATTTAATTTAGAACTTTCTCAAACCATGTATGCTTACGTATTTTTTTACGTATTTTTTATGCCTCCACTGCTTTTCTGTGTTGCAATTGTTTGGCACGTGAAGTCAATTGTCCTACTTTTAAGTCGCCAAATTCATGCTAAATAAGAGCAATAAAATGAATTAATTGAATAATTACACGTGCGATTCTTCATTAATGATTTTGTTTGGATATGCTTAGAGCCTTAGACCCACTTTATATTTTCCATAGACATCTTTGTGGAATACATGAAATATATGTAACCCTAATTTAATAATTAGCAAATACCTCTTGTCTTAATTAAATAAATATATAAGAAAAGATTTTCGGTGTAGTCAAATTTTAAATGGAGAATTATGTATGGCTCATTTTTCTTGTAAATTGAAATATATATTCCATTCATTTGCATGCAAGATACGCTTTTGTGTACTTCTTACTTATTTATAGATGTACCATTGTATGTGTTACATTATCTATCAAATATCCGTTTATGCTAATAAATATATCCAGGGAATTTGAAAAACATATCATTCGGTCTCATTTATTTTATTGGCAATATTCCCTCGAATGATTAGAAACACTAAAATCCAGCAAAATATAATTTAACAATAATTTATAATTAAATAATACAATTTTTTTTATAATCAAATCTGACTACACTAAATTAACATGCAACGGCAACACAAAACAATGTTTTAATGTTCATTTCACATGGGAAAAAAATGAGGGAGTGATCGTGATTAAATAATACGTACACACATAAAATAAAAAAAGTGCATAGAGGACTTGGTTTAATTATCGATCTATATATGGTTTATTCATTGATTATATATGTTTGAATAATGTGATAAATTTCAAATGATAATAAGATTTATGAAAAATGATTTACATGAAATATAGAGTAATATATAACCAGTTAATTACCACATGCATGCCATTAATTTAGCCACTTTCACACTTTTTGCTGGCTTTTCACACATGTTGAAGAAAAATGATTAGAAGGGACTGACTTTGTAAAATTGATGATAGTCAACAGAAGAAAGGAAAAAATATCAAAATAATTTATTAAATTTGTAATATTTTACTACATATTCACAAGCTTCTTTGTCAAAGTCATAAATTTGTGACATAATCCACCAACACAAAAGTCAAATATTTGACCTTTTGCTCCATGTAGCAAATGAAATTAATTTCTTTCCCCAGAACATAAAGCAGCAAATATTTAAAACAAGAGTGCACTTGTGGAACCAGACTATATATCCATTTTTACTTGTGGTATCATAAAAATCGAGGTCGACATATTTGGTATCACAATTTAAGAAATCAATCACTTTTGGTACCACCATTAAAAATGGACGTTAACTGATGACGTGACAGTTAAGTTTTATTGCAAAATTGATACCATTACTTATGTTGACTGGCAATTATACCCCTAACATTTCAGGTTGTCAAAATAACCCCACATCTTCAAATTTACTGACAATTTTAGTCCACGTAGTTGCCCTATTTCAAAATTGGCTCGAAAATTTAGAGATTTTACTTATTATATTTAAATATTTATTTAACTAATTTAATTTTATAAATAATATTAACAGACCATATAATACTTTAACATAAATATGATAAAATATTAATTAAATTTAAAATTTATATAATAATATTAATATTTATTAAAAAATAAAGTTATATATTATTAATAAAATAATTATAATTTAAAAATAAATAAAAAAAGCCGGCCTGGGATTTGGGTGGGGGAGGGGGAAGGTGATGGGGTTGGGGTTGGGGTTGGGGGATAGGACATGGTTTTTTTTTTTTTGAAAAAAATTGTAATTATTTTTTTTAATAATATATAACTTTATTTTTTAATAAATATTAAATATATTAATATTATTATATAAATGTTAGATTTAATTAATATTTTGTCGGATTTATGTTAAAGTATTATTTCGTCTGTTAATATTACTCATAAAATTAAATTAGTTAAATAAATATGTAAATATAATAAGTAAAATCTCTAAATTATTGTTATAGATTTTAGATTTAATTATTATTTTATCGGATTTATGTTAAAGTATTATTTGGTCTGTCAATATTATTTATAAAATTAAATTAGTTAAATAAATATGTAAATATAATAAGTAAAATCTCTAAATTGGTCCGCATGTGTCTTATTCGAGCCAATTTTAAAATTGGGCAATAATGTGGACTAAAATTGTCAGTAAATTTAAATATGTGGGGTTATTTTGACAACCTATAAAGTTAGGGGTATAATTGTCAGTCAACATAAATAATGGTATCAATTTTGCAAAAAAACTCAACTGCCACATCATCTGTTAAAGTCTATTTTTAACGGTGGTACCAAAAGTGATTGATTTCTTAAATTGTGATACCAAATATGTCGGCCTCAATTTTTATGATATCACAAGTAAGAATCAATATATAATTTGATACCACAAGTACAATTCCCTCTATTTAAAACTAAATAGCGCTTGAAATAAAGTGTGGGTATTCGTTTATTTTTGTAACAGTAGTTAGTTATTTATTTGATTATATTTTGCTAATGTAATCGATATTCCGACGTCTTGGTGTAATTTATTTGTTATTCTTTAAAAAATAAAATATAATTGTGGTATGACCAAACTAGGGCTAAGCAGAAACACAAAAAGTGCACATGGTAAAAAATCCACAGTTATTATTAGTAATAAACATAATTAAAACTTAATAGCTAAGGTTTTTCTCTCTCTACAAAAGTATAAGTAATATATTAGTAGGAGTATATATTTTTAGGTAAAATACATTTTTCTCCCCTTAAAGTATGAGTGTGACACTAGTTACCCCCTAATAATTTATCACTTGTAACACTTATCTCTTTATTATAGTTTTAGGCTTTTTATTTCAAAGTTCCTACCCATTTTTATTACTAATAAATTGTTCTTTATTAATTATGTAATTTTTCATCCATCAAACAACATTATATTTTAATTTCTTTATTTCTTTAATTTCATTTTTTTTTGTCTCAATTTTTTTCTTTATTTCTTGAAGGGGAAAAATTGTATTTCAACCTATATCTTTTTTGGGGAAAATTCTTACATAGACCAGGTCTAAGAGCTTAGTTGTAGACCTTGTGATTGTAAATGCACCACATCATACATTTTGATGATGTCATGCTCTCACAATGTATGATGTGGCGCATTTACAATCACAAGATCTATGAAAAGCTCATAGACCAGGTCTATGCAAGAATTTTCCCTTTTTTGGTACATAAAGGTTGAGGCATGCTGGTTTTAAATATTTTAATTATTATTATATCTTGCAGAGTCGGGAAATTAACGGCATATTCCTCTCTATCTTTCTTCTCTTTCTTTCTCTCTCACCCACTTTTTTATTTAATTTCCGGAGAGAAATTCTCAAAAACACCACTCACATTGTTGAGAGAGAGATTGAATGAACTAAATCTCTTCTTCCTAAAAAAACTCATTCCAGTCTCATACACATTTTCCAGATAAAAGAAAACCCCATCCCATATAGAAAATAGATCTCTTCAAACCCTCGAAAAAGGAGGAATCTTTTTTTTTTTTTAATTAAATCACTTTTGCATTGCTAATTAATTCTGTTTTTCGTATTTCCATGATTTGAAAGTAAAATAACGAGATGGTGGTTAAAATGATGAGGTGGAGGCCTTGGCCTCCTATAATTTCAAAAAAGTATGATGTGAAATTGACGGTTTTGAGGCTTGAGGGCGGTGATTTGGTGTTTGAGGGTGCAGAGAAGGATAATGGTGGTCTCGCGGTGGAGATCAGGTGGAAAGGTCCTAAGATTTCGCTTGGGTCTTTTAGAAGGACTGTGAAAAGGAACTGTACGAGGGAGGAGATTTTGAAGAGGCTTGATGAGGCAAAACGCGGCGTTTTGGTGGAGTGGGATGAGGAGTTTCAGAGTGTTTGTACCCTTTCGGGATACAAAGACAATGTATTTCATCATTGGGAGATCAACTTTACTGTTTTGCATGTGAGTTAATTTTCAAGATCTTATGTTTTTGAATTTTTTATTTTTATTGTGGTGGTTTATTTATGTTGATTTACTAGTGTATTTTCTTTATATTTTTTAGACCTATACGGTGTTAGTTGTTGTATTGAAGTGATTTTATGTCTAGTACAATGTATCTGTTGCATGTGCCTCAAATCTTGTGACTCCCTGGATGCATCTCTCTGTTTATCATAGGAATATGGATTCTCATGTTGGGGATTGATGTAGTTGAGGTGTATTTTGTTTAATTTGTTCTTGGACTGTAACTTTAATTTAAAATATTCTCCTTTAATCTTGAAATTTTCTATGAGCCCCCCTCAAATTGATGCAATTTTATAGGTCTAGATGAAGGTTTTGTGGAAACCTACATGTTTTTTGTGCTGAGCCGAAATTACTTTAGATGTTTTTCTTTTTCTCCTCAACCGGTTATTTATGTGTGGTCATTGATGTTGAAAAAAATTAATTTTCCAGACTTGCTAAGAACTTTGTTATTCATGTTTACGGTATGGATTTCGTGTATATCTAGGGTTAAAATTGGTTCATGGTATACACAACGTGTGATAATCGATCGAGAAGATATTTTGTTGATTCGATTAATAATTGTGTTTAATGCTATCTTCCATCTTTACGTAGTTGCCAAACATTGATGATCCTTATGCAATTTCAAACATCAGAATACTTATTCCGTGTTTGGTTTACTGATCAATGGCCATTTTAGTGAAAAAGCATGACCTAACAACTTTGAATGGCAGGGGTTGTGGGACATAAAATATTGGTCACTCTCGAGTTAGGTATCATTTAATAAAATTTGTCGTGTTCATGCGAATCGGTGATACCTTGAATAGTATAATAGGATCTTCCATATTTTGATTTTAGCCACGTGTCACGTGGGAAGTCAACGATAGTAAACTAATAATAGGTTATCTATAACGACATACAATATAGTCGTTAAGTTTCTGGTATTGGAATTTTTATTTATCTTTGCAAAAAGTTAGGAAGGAGAATAACTGATAACATTTTGCATCAGGGTTTGAATCAAGGGGCGAAGAACAAGATTTCTGTTGTTGGTTCTGCAGGCTTGAATCTTGCTGAATACGCTTCCAAGATTGAGGACCAAGTTATAGAACTCAAGATTCCGCTAACAATTTCAAACATTCCAGTAGAGAGTCGTCCTTTGCTCTGTGTAAGTAACTACCAGTATCTATAAATTGTAATGTTCTTGGTTATCTCATTTACTACTTACAAAATTACTTGATAATCTTTATCTATATTGCAGATATCTCTCCGTTTGGTAGAACTTAGAGCTGCACTAGAATCACCCGAGGTGACACAGAGTCCTGTGGTGCCTCTTCCATCTCCTTCAGCATCTGGTGAAACTTCTTCGTCTTCAGAGAAAGATGAAGTTTCTGCACTTAAAGCTGGTCTTAGAAAAGTCAAAATATTTACCGAGTATGTGTCGATTCGAAGAGCTAAAAAGGCCTGCCGTGAGGAGGGCAGTGGCTCTGTTAAGAGTGAAGAGGGTGAGTATACTTACGCATTTGATTCAGAATCTCTTGATGAATTTGAGGAAGGAGATTCTGAAGAAGGGAAGGAGGAATCTGATGTTAGGAAGTCATGTAGCTATGGAACATTGGCATATGCTAACTATGCAGGGGTTTCATGTTATTTTAGTGCTAGAAATGATAATGAGGATGAAGATTGGATTTACTATAGTAACCGCCGTAGATCAGATGTTGGTTGCTCTCGTGTAGACGATGTGGGTCCTACAATTCACGAGCAATCGTTGGTGCAGAATACTAAACGTAGTCTTTTACCTTGGAAGAAGAGGAAGCTTAGTTTTCGATCTCCTAAAGCTAAAGGGGAGCCATTACTTAAAAAGGATAATGGAGAAGAAGGTGGAGATGATATAGACTTTGATCGTAGGCAGCTTAGCTCTGATGAATCACTCTCTTTCGAGGTAAGAACTCTAAGAACTTGTTTGGTAGCAGCAGTTAAATATTTTTTGGTATCAGTTTTAGTAACAAGTTAGTTAAATGAGACAAAAATCAGGGCTTAAATTTGTTGTTGCATTATGAAATTATATTATGACATGTGAGTTATGTGTGCGTGTCTACAATGAAGGGTTATCACTTGTTTATGAGTCAAATCGCCTCTTTAATTATGGACACTACCAACCAAACAGGAAATGAAAGGTTGACACCAAACCTATTCTCGTATAACCTTAGCTACTAAACGAGTTCTGAGGCTTTATTCTTCCCTTAACAAATCTTTAAACAATGTATATGGTTAGAGCCATAAAGAAATTTTGTTTTGTGATTATGAATGCAAATTTTGGAATTTCTTGTTGACTTATCGATTTTTCCCCACATTTAAGTCAAATTAACGGTTTGTCATTTTTTTTTTGCAGTGGCATAAAATCGATGAAGACTCATCCATGAACAGATCATCGGTTTCTGAGTTTGGTGATGATAGTTTTGCAGTTGGCACATGGGAACAGAAAGAAATAACAAGCCGAGATGGACAAATGAAGATTCAAACACAAGTCTTTTTCGCTTCCATAGATCAAAGAAGCGAGCGTGCTGCAGGAGAAAGTGCTTGTACAGCCCTCGTTGCTGTTGTTGCTGATTGGTTGCAAAACAACCATAATCTCATGCCTGTTAAGTCACAATTCGACAGTTTAATCCGAGATGGCTCCCTTGAGTGGAGAAATCTTTGTGATAATGAAATTTATAAAGAACGTTTTCCTGATAAGCACTTTGATCTAGAAACCGTCCTACAAGCCAAAATTCGCGATCTTTGTGTAGTTCCTGAGAAATCATTTATCGGGTTTTTCCATCCCGATGAGACGGAAGAGGGTAATTTCGACTTTCTACAAGGTGCTATGTCTTTTGACAATATTTGGGACGAGATTAGTGGTTCAGATAGTAGTGGTGAAGCTCTGGTTTTCATTGTCAGTTGGAATGATCACTTTTTTGTACTCAAAGTTGAAACCGATGCTTACTATATAATCGACACTTTAGGGGAGAGACTACACGAGGGGTGTAATCAAGCTTACATACTGAAATTTGACAAGAATACAACTATCCATAAACTTGCTAGTACTGGTCAATCTTTAGAGAAAGATTCCAAAGAAGGAATTTTGGCGACAGGATCCGAGGAATCCACGAAGAACGAACAAGAGGAAGAGCTTTTCTGCAAGGGTAAAGAATCGTGCAAAGAGTACATAAAGAATTTCTTGGCTGCAATTCCGATTAGAGAACTACAGGCAGATATCAAGAAAGGTTTAATGGTGTCAACACTTCATCACCGACTACAAATAGAGTTTCACTTCACTCCAGGGCCGTCCCAATATATTAAGGAAATGTAAAATTTGGGTCCTATTCTACAAAATCAAAATATCACAAAAAAATTATATTCTTACTTTTAAAATTGTGAAAGTATTTATTAAGTGTTTAAATGATTTTTCTCTAACATATTTGCTATAGAATAATAAAATGACATATCAAATTACTTCTTTTTTTAAATTCAATAGTAATATGTTCATACAACACTTGATATAAAACCTTCTTTAAAAAGGGCAAATATTACAAGTATTGTGAATATTATAATTATATAATTAATGTACATTAATAAGTTAATTTTACTTGTCAAATCAATAAATAGATAAAATATAAATTGAATCGTATAAATTTTTATTATCTAGACTAGTTTGCTAATTTCATAATTTGTACCGAATGCCAAACCAAATAATTCGGTTCGGTTTGATACCAAAAAAAAGGAAAGTGTGATTTTGGATTTTTTTATAAATTTTATGTAAATTAATTTTTTAAATTTGTAGCTTGTCCAAACTCACTCTTTCACTTATTCTAAATTTACAAAGAAAGCAAATTATTAGAAATCATTCTTTCACTATTTAAAAACATGAAGTTGATGTATTTCGATATAATGAGAAGGAATAATATTTATATATGTACAAAGATGTCTTAGATTTGAACATGTTTATGATAGAACACAGATAAAGTGTTTCCTTATTAAATATTATTCCTCACTCGAGCTAATTAAGTCCATTTTTTTCAAAAGTAGAAGTTTTATTGAAGTGCATTTCGTTTTACAGGCAATTTTATTATATCAGTGCATGAGGAAAAAGACTATTTTATGCATTTGTCACGTAAAATATGTTGCGATCAGTTCATTCTTTATATAGATGAAGTGAAATTCAGGAGTTATGGATTTATAGCGTCTTTTTTTATTACAGGTAAGGTATATACAAAAGATGGAAAAAGTGACCTACTATTTCGTTTTCCAGAGAGCGCCTAACAGCCGATTTTTTTTAAGTTCAAACAAATTTTTCTTTCAATTTTCAAAACATATCGCATCTGACTTATCTTCTTTCATGATCTCTAAAAGACTAAAACTAACATAATTTCTAAATATTATAACTATTATTCATTCCTCCCCAAAAACCATAACAAACATATTTGTTGCCTTTAATACACGAAATTGATAACATTTCGAAGATTCTTTAATTTTCTAAAATCACTCTCAGATAAACTCAAATGAACAAATCAAAATTCTCTTGTAACTTGTTTGCATGTCGCAAAAGTAAGAGAATATAAATATAGTTTTTGTTTCTCTCACATGATATGGATAGCCGGAAAAGAAATTCGAACTTTATGATACAACTATATCTTTTTAAGTTTTATCCATATATTTTTATGAGTATATCTAATCCACTAACATAGATGATCCACCAACAGGTGATTGGTCTAGTGGAAGGGATTAGTCACTACAAAGTAGCGGACTCAGGTTCGAATCCCTGTTGGGAGAGGTTCCCACTTTATGTGCCCGACGCCCCTCGAAAGGGATTAAACCCTTGGGAAACCAAAAAAAAACATAGATGATCCTATCTCTTAGGCCATCTCCAATGGTTTCCCGGGACCATTCCCGGGCAAGCCCCCAGGGCAGCCCCCTAGCCAGCTCGGGCTCTGGGTGATCATCTCCAGTGGTGGTCTTCAACACTCAATTTCTTCCAATTTTTTTTCTTCTCCACTCTCACCATTATAATAATAGTTTTCAGATTATTTTTAGTATTGATATTAATAATAATAATAATAATAATAATAATAATACTGATAGAATAATAATAATAATTTTAATAATATAAATAATTTAAAAATATTATACTAATAATATTTAAACATTAAAATATAAATATAAATAATTCTAATTCTAATTTAGGAGTAAATTTTATTCTTATTAAATATTAATAATTACAATTGTAATCAAAATTGATAATAATTAAATTTAATTTTATTCTAACATTAACAAATATACTAATAAATTATTTATAAAATTTAATTACTATTTTATAAATAGAAGAAATAATTAAAACCATTTTTAATGTTACTATTATTAAAACATTAATAATTAGAATTATAATTAAAATTAAAAAAATAATATTTAATTTTATTCTAATATTAACAAATATACTAACAAATTATTTATAATTTAAACTATTTTTTAAATAGAAGGAATAATTAAAACCATTTTTAATGTTATTCTTATTAAAACACTAATAATTAGAATTATAATTAAAATTAAAAAAATAATATTTAATTTTATTCTAATATTAACAAATATATTGACAAATTATTTATAAAATTTAATTACTATTTTTTAAATAGAAGAAATAATTAAAACCATTTTTAATGTTATTATTATTAAACCATTGTAAATTAGATTTGTAATTAAAATCAATATTAATAATATTTTAATTTTATTCGAATTTTAACAAATTAAAAAAAATATTACAATTTTATTCTAATATTAACAATTATTACAAATTTTACACAATTAAAACAATTTATTACATTTAAAACAATTAAAACAAAAAAAAAAAAAAACGGACGAATCAAGTGGCACCACGTGACTTAAAGAGGGTCGCGTGTAATACACGCGCCCCTTTTTTTCTCCATTGCTTCATGCGACGAGCGTTCCCGCCCGCGACCGCTCCAGAGACCGTGCCGTGCCGTCCCGCCCTGCGCCGCCCCCCTCCCTGCCCCACCGGAGACTGTCACCCAGCCCAGTCAGGCCCTCACGTGCGCCCCGAGCCCATTGTTGGAGATGGCCTTAGAAGATGACTTTAGTTTTTCAATATTAACATGTTATAGGATTAGATTAGATGACTATAAAATACAAGGTCAGATACTGTAATAAAATTATAAATGATGAAAGCAATTGTCCATTCAACATTAGTACCAAAAAAAGATATCATGCATTAACTTCTACATAATTTATTTCTTTAAATATTTTTGCTCATTATTTAAGTCTTTATTAGAAATTATTTTGATAATTCTGAACTTGTCAGTATTTAAAATTAATAATCAAACAAACAGAAGTTAGAAAATATTTTCCAGAAGCTAATTAAGAAAATACATATACTGAAATTTCATATTTTTAACCGGTAGCTACTCAAAAAGATAAAATCACAAGTTACCAAGCACATCAAAGAAAAATTTTTAATTTTTTTTTTAATGTAATGCATATACTAAAATTTCATATATTTTTTTCCCGGGAATATCCAGGTTCAACTTAATCCCTTTCGAGGTCTTCCCGGACACATTACGCAGACAACAACCGCGGACCAAATTCATATATGAATTCGCACATATTGGGAACTAATCCCTTCTGATGTTACTTTCACTAGAGCAAATGCCATAGATGTATGTGTCTTAATAGTTTATTTTAAGAAGTTTATAGTCACATAAGTGGAAAGTACCAAAGGGAAACAGTTACAACATGCTGCTTACACAAAGCATTAGTTCCTTATGTACAATATGTAAAGACTGAAATGAAGAAACAACGAGCAATTCTTCGAGCAATTAAATATCAGCCAAGGTCTCTGGAGCTATAAAACCAATGCTGAAGTCAAAAGTAATGCATGTCAATTGCTTATTGTCTGCATCCAACATTGTCATTTTAAGGTTGTAATTGCCCTGTCAAAACCCCATCTCAAATGTCAGACGTATGCGTAAAATGAAAGCGAGAACTGAGCAAACACATATATTTGATAGTATTATATGCAATCTCCAGTTTGCTACATAGTAAATTAATAACAAGCAATTTTACTTGTGGCTATCATACTTAGATATGAAATCTGACTTGAAACATAGTAATTATAATAACAAATGACTCACAGGTGGTGTAATTCCAGGTAATTCTTGGGAGTGAGAGACCACAAAATCACCAACAGAAACAGGGCACTCTGTCTGTTCACAAAGATTTTGGTCCTCGGTGTGGATATGGAATCCAAAATAGGAAACCTCAATTTTCAGTTTCCCACCAGAGATGTCTTTATCTGCACGCAGACCTCAATATAAGTCTTTTGGAAACGTACATATAATAAAAGAAGCTTGATTTCTGTGCAGGATTTCCTAACAAGTAACAAGTTAGATAAAGAAAAAGAAAAGCTCAAAGATCATATCTGCAGAGGTTCCACGAACCCATTAAAATCTCCCATCCTCCCACTTCAATAAAAAAATCCTTTCCCCCTTACCTTCTTCAATAGTAGGGAAAAAAAAAAAGGGTGGTTGTTGAATCTCATAATTCAAACTCTTTAATCGTACAGAATGCCTTTACATAACTTTAGGGGAAGAAAGATTATTTTAACGAATCAAAGTTTGCAGTAAGTAATAGAGATAAATTGCCACCAAGGTTTCAAGTTTCCCACTTCATTACATATTCTAAAAATAAACAAACAAACATGAGCCACATATGGAACATTAAACATCCTTTGGAACATCCATTAAACATCCTTTGGAACATGTCACACTGATTTTAAGCCATGCAGCAACGCAATTATAGGACAAGCTCTTACGTAACATCAACACAACAACCTCTTTAGTACAAGTATTGATCCTCAGATAATCGATCACAAAACATCATATAGAACATGTCATATCAATGCTTATTTTAATCCAAGCAGAAATGCATCAATAGGACAAACTCTTTTAAGTACCAGATTGTATGCCCTAATCTAATGCAGCCACAACTGAACCAAATGGAAAAGGAGGGCAAAGCAAAATAGCACTCAAATGCATCATTCATTAAGTGTTCCAGTTCTACATAAAACCTTCGTTTAATGAGTTATATTATAGAAGCAATATCTTCCTACCATAGCATTAACGCATCCATTAAACACCAAAGAGATGCTATTCAAATGAAAACTAATAAATTGAACATAGTGTTTCTAACGCAGGAACAAATAAATATTCCAAAGCAATTATTCTAGAGAAAGTTTTAACTTCCACAAGTAGAAATCACACAAATAACTCAAAATAAAGGCCCACGAAATTTCATAGGTATTATAGGGATGAAGCAATTACTTGTAGATGCAGCAATTTCAAAAGTGGTCTTTTTGCCTCTGGAAATTGGAGAAGGGTCTATATCGAGTCCAGTGACCTTCACAGTGTAGTCAGCCTTCTTATCTGCAGTGCATTTATTTAACTATGTATTAAGAAACAATTAACAACAAAAACATTTAAATCTTTCCATCACAGAAACCTGAATTCACTAGATCAAAGGACATGTAACGCAATGCATATATCCAGAGTGGTATTCTTTATACATTTCTATAAAAAAAAAACTGAATTTATAGAAGACGGAAATTCAATACAAACCCTAACCCTAACATATGGTACAAAAACACAAATCGAAGAAAAAAAATAGAACTAATTGAGCAGACTTAGGTAAATCTAAAGTACCGGCGAGAGATCAAATTAAGATAAGGGGAAAAGGGGAAACATACTGCAGGGCTGAAAGCCGGTGGACTTAGCAGCAATCAAAGGTACTAACAGACACAGAGCGAAGAGGAGTACTACAGATTTCATCTGCGCCATGTTTTTTTTGGATTATTTTTCAAATTAAACAACACAGATGAAGAGTTTTCTTGACACGAAGAATCTTGATCTTCCACGGCTGCAACAATGGACACGTCCTTTTGGTCAATAGTACTTTATACAGAGGGATTCTTCTCGGACATTCATTTGGATCAGATCCGGTCCTACTTGGGCATTCGTTTGAATCTGATCCGGTTAAAAGTTTACATCCACTTTTTTAAATCAAAATTAGCATCCAATTTCATTAGGTCCAAATGATGAAAAATGCCCAAGGCAACTTGGTCTCATTTTCATACAACTACTAATTTACCATCAATTCAAGATTTAAGTAGGATTCTAAGTTTCTAACTCAATATTGAAATTATGTTATTTACTCACACTCTCTATTACTGTTATTTCGACAACTTTATTACAATTTTATTTAAGATAAATGTTTATTCCTTATATGGGTGTTCGATTACGTGTGGTATGTTCTAAATTTGGTATTTGCATTATTACATTTGCTCAAATTAACACAATTCCAATTTTCTTAGCTATCATCTCCGTATCAAATAATGTTTTCCTTTAAAGTTAAGAAAATTAAATTTTGTTTCGTATATGTGATTGTTATCACAAATAATTAGTTTGACTAAACAAAAAATATTATAAGAAAAAAATGTTATGTACTAAAGTTGTAACCAACTTCCCATTTAAATTTTCAAAACCAAATTTGAATATGTGTATATACACTAAATTTTAATAATCTCTCCTAATTTTGAACGATTGCAATCATTCCCCTGAATTTTGAACTATTCACAATCACCTCTCGTGCAGTCTTTGTAAATTTACAAGGAGCAATGAGATGGGTACAAACAATTCAAGTTTTTTGGCCTTTTGTAAATCTAAAAGGAGTCACGAGGTGGACACAACTAGCTCAAATTTCACCTCACACGGCTTCAATACAATTTACAAATAGCAGAAACGTAGATACAAATAGTTCAATTAATCCTAAGGAAGTTACAACTAAAAAAATGAAAGATGCATAGCAAACTAATCCACATACATTAAAAAGAGAAACAATTCCGAGTCCCCAATCGCATATCACGAAGTTTTGCATACCTACAGTACACGGTGAAGATGAAATATTGGAATAACATAATATGTATGTTGCACCACAACATGACTGGGTTACAATACATTTTCATTTTAAAATTTTAAAGAATTCAATTTGGAAACTAAGTATTTGGGATGTCAATATCCAATCATGTATTTGGTTTGCAAATCCCAGTAGATCTTTGATTGTTTCACCATCTCAGCACGGTCAGCAACGAGCCTCTCCTTCCAGTATTCTTTGCAACTACAAAATCAAAAAACTGTACATCTTTAGTCATCGAAAATAATGAGATTATTTATTCAAAATTATGCTACTTACCGTTTCTTCAGGAGCATATCTAATTCCATCATGTGTGTAGCTTTAACGTAAACACCCACCTGCATTATTTTAATGAAGCTAAAATATTATCAAAATATGTCCTTCGTTCGATATTTGTAGGCATTGGACAAACACAAATCTAGAACATGTGGTTTTTTTATGGATACAAAAAAATATGCATAAAACTCAAAATGTCTCAGAGTCTAGAAAATGTATAGGAAACAGGGATGATTAATTCTAGAACTAGGCAAGTCAGTATTTGGCCTTCGTCGATGTTCTAAAATAACCTCCGAAGTTTTAGTATCAGCTTCAACTTTTCTCAAAATAAGTTGTTTATGCCTATAGGCTCTCTTGACGTGCTTCTAATTATAATAAACTTAACTCGGTCTTCAACTTCAACTTATTTACTACAGTTTGCAAACACAACCTCAATTCTCTCATTTCAGAGTGGCGGATTCCCATGCAAGTTTGTTTTTTGTAAATTTTTATTTGAAAAACTTTTGCCAATGGAACTCCGACTTCAACGACTCAAAGTCTTAATACGGATGATTTCAAAAAGTTGGAATGAAATTAAAAAAAATAAAATAAAAGCTCCTTCCAAATATATAGCTGGCCTAGGATCGAATATGTTACAAGATGTACTAAACAAATTGACCACGGTATCTTTTGAAAAATATACTAGAACACATAAAACATGAAGATGTATCCATACTTTTGCATTTACAAGAGCAAGCTTTTACTCGAGAGAGTAGAACCGACGATGATATTGAAGCTATATGCTATGTGGTAAAACTGTAAAAGTACAAAGATGTCTAACCTCCCTGCAGACGGGGCATTTTGATTGCGGGCTAGCAGCCTTAAGGCCTTGAAACATCATTACATCAGCAGCAGTACATGCACAGGATTTGCAAAAGAGATGCCCACAGCCCAAAGCATATGGATCGAAAACCAATTCCTGAAAATGTCAAAATAACCAGAGAAATTAAAAAAATAAAGAATACGTGCAGTTGCATATAATGTCCAACAAGAAAATAAACTTACCAAACAAATGGCACAAGTTAGATTATATTCTAATTTAAAATCATCTGGAAGCTTCAATGTCAATATGGGCTCTGTGGCACTCAAATCACAAGTGAATGGATTGAAGAATTCATCAGAGTTTCCAACATTTGATTCATTAATATTAATGTAAAAAGCCCCTAGTTCTATCAACCAAGGTGATTGCAGAATCTCCATGTGTTCTTCACGCAATTTAGATTTGAACTTCCTTCCGTTAGCAGAACAGTGTACCTAAATGAACACGAGATAAAACGCAATTCCATGATGTGATCATAACAAATTAAATTAGGTGATAATTAAAACTAATGAGATTAGATAAGCCTTACTTTATCATATTTCTTGAGGATTTTTCTCATGGCAATTGAGTTCATCATAGCATATTCAATTAGCAATCGACATTCTTCAATCGTAGCTTGCTGGGGACTAGCAAAACATTGGTATAAACACGTGATGTATCTCTGTATACCATTTTGGACATGAAGATGGATAAGACGTCTTACTTTTGAACTAAGACACCCAGCTATGTCCGAAGCCTCTTTCGTTAATTCAGTGAAGAACTTTTGGTCACACACTACAAGAAGCAATTAAATAGATAAATATCTTTAAAATTATAAGCCACTGATAACGAATTATATCATTTATTTCTACATATTGTCTTTGATGCTTCTCTACTATATTCAGCAAGGGAGGTGTGGAAAGAATACAGCCACATGTAAGCTACGTTCGATTGATAATTAGCGTATGTGGTACCTAGCTATGTACTACTACCATTTCTATAGCTAGCTTTTCAGGTAAACTTCTCCCGGTGTCATAACACCCCCTTAGAAAAGTCATATACACACACAACCTAAGTCCTCAAGAAAGAACAAGAACATTAAACATGGTGTATTGCCAACAAACAAACAAATATATATATATATATATATATATATATAAAACTTCTCCTTGAGCTAAGCAAAAATGGAAAAAGCATAAATAAATAAAGCAATATCAGTTACTAATTAAGAAGATTTTTTTTTTTTCCATTGTGTAAGATTTTGTTCTTAAGAACCTTCCCCAATTCTATTTACAAACAAAGAAGCAATTATCCTGTACTATATAGAATAAGAGCTAATGCCAATTTACCAGTGTGAAATGCATAATGTTTAATTTACACCCGTAATTTGAAAAAAAAACACTTTAACCCCTATGAAATTATTAAGGAACCAATTCGGAGAGTGTAAATCACATGAAAATATATTGAACATTGTGAATATCCTAGGGGAGGGGGGTAAATTGCCATTAACTCTATAGAATAATTTATGTCAATTATTACTCAAATTAAAAACAAGAAAGAGAGAGAGAGAGAGAGAGAGAAAATAGTTACGGGGACAAGATTCGATTTGGCAACACAAAGACAAGGACGCATCATCTTCTCCATTGAGACCACCCCTGCATCTCCGACAATTTTTTAGCACCTTTTTAAGCCTTTTGTATTCAACGTGACAGCACTTGTCCAAAAATCTATCTTGATGCGCCTGTAAATACTCTGTAAACGTCTCCCCAAATTTCATCTTGATAATTCCTCCAGCATTACTCTGTTTTTCCCCCAAACAATTACTGTGATAGGATTTATATATAGCTATTAAATGCAGTATTAATTCGAAACGCAGAGAATCAAAAATAGAGGCAAGAAGAATTAAATGGGCTTTTTAAATTTTGAATATTTAAATTTTCTTTTTCAATGTGAAAATAAGATAGAATAGAAGAGAAGATTGAGTGAATCAGTGGAAATTTTAGTAGCATACCATAAGCGGCGTCCGCCTTTCTTGTGGTGCCTACGATGCCTATTCACACTGGCAACTTTTGCATGTATTGCACGTGTTTGCTAAGCTAAGGTGATTTTTATTTTAATTTTCTTATTTAACTACATAGCAAATACTATTAATAAATATGTATAACCTATATTTTGGATTATTTATCGTGTATAAGTGTATAACATATACCAAAATACCTATATATTAAGTGCAATATAATTTCTTTAGAATTCGATAATATTTACAGGAGAATAATCAATCATTAAATAAGTATTTATCTTGTAGTTGAATGAGATTGACCAAATCAAAAGTTTAACAAAAATATTCTAATTTCTTTATATTGTATTATGTTTATGGATGCATTATGATGTCACTTAACTTTTTTGAATTAAGCCATGTTGTATTACTATATATATTCAATTATACACTTTAAATTGATTTTGCTAATTGTAAATACAGTAAATGTTATTGACTGGAAATTGATTAATTATAACATTCATCATAAATGATGACTACTCTCTATAAATTTAATTTGTATTGACTGCTTTGCAAAATATTTCATATTTTTCAAGAGGTTCCACTTAATGTGCCCGACGCGTCTCGAAAGGGATTAAACCCTTGGGAAACTTAAAAAAAATTCTAACTTTTATTAATTTTTATAATATACTTTCGTAATATGGTTTAATGAAATTAGGAGCGTTAATTGAGTCGGGCATGTCTTAGGCGTAAAGGCTCAATCTGATCTTATTCGAGTCGAACCTTACTTTAAGTCCAATTAATTTATGAATCAAGTGTGAGCTTAACTAAATTCAATCTGAATCAAGCCCGACTTGTAAAAATACTTGAATAATTTTATATGTTACATAATAAGAATCTTTATTTGAAGCTTATTGAGGGGTGAAAGTATGCATTTTCTTATTTTTACATATTTAATAATTATTTGCAAGTATTTTATATTTGAAATATTGATATTAATATTTGGAACAACTGGTATGGACTTTATAAATTTTAGAGTGTTACTTACATTATTTTTATTTATGTGAGTCTACATAAAAAAAATTGGGATAATTTAGCTTGAGATTATCCCAAAATAATATATAAGCAAAGCTTGAACCAAATTTACGAATCGAGTTTGAACTCATGAGTCATGATCATCAAGCCCTATGAGCTTGAGTAGCTCGAAGCTCGACTTGTAAACCCGATTAATAAGCTTAATTGGAATGAACTAATATATATAAAGTAACAAATTTACATTTGAATATTAGTTAAAAAAGATGCTCACTTGAGTTTCTCCACAATGACTCAAAAAGATCAAGTCAAGTATAAGAACCCTCTACAAAAAATGTACACTTTATAGCGTATATTCATTGAGTTAATGGCAAATTACCTTTCATATGATTTGCATAATGTTTAATTTCTACCTCTATAAATTGAAATTAAAAAAAAAACTCTTTACCTACATACAAATCTTATAAAAGTTCACATTGTCTCCCGTACATTTTTAAACTTAAAAAACGAATATGAGTTGACAAAATTATCCCTCTTATATATTATATTTTGACTCAATCAATTTTTCCCCTGTGCTATTATAAATATGACATTTTACCCCTTGTGTGCTGATAAATTTGACACTTTACTTTCCGTGTTATTATAACCATGACATTTAACCCCCTTGTGTTTTAACAAATGTGATGTTTTACCCCTTAAGGATATTTTTGCCTTTTTACAAAATATTTTTCATATTCACTTTCAATTTCAGCAAATGTGTTACACTGTTCGTTGAAAGGAGGTAAATTGCTCCTTAAATTTTTCACAAGGACTAAGGTGTTATTTTTCAAATTTTAAATGGGTAAATTGAACATGACTATATCATTGTAAATTGGCATTAGCCCTGTATTCATTATACCCCTGTTTACGGAGAGATTATTTAGTGCAACCGCTGCACCACGTCATCAAGTACACGTGGTGCAGTCCACCAATACACTTGGGACATGTGGAGTGATAATCCACATATCACTCCACATGTCCCAAGTGTATTGGTGGGCTGCACCACGTGTACTTGATGACGTGGTGCAGCGGTTGCCCTAAGGCCATCTCCAATGGAGATGGCCGGGCTGGGGGCGGGGCCGGGCTGCGGAGGAGGAGCCGTCTCCAACGGTGTAGGGGCGCGGGGCGGACGACGGGCGGGAACGCGCCGAGCCCTGCGCCCAGCCCCGGGGTCGCGTGGGCAAGTCTGGGAAGAATTTACACGCGCCCCTCTTTAAGTCAGGTGCCGCCAAGTGGCGGCACCTGATTGGTTCTTTTTTTTTTTTTTAATTTCTTTTATTTCTTTTGTTATTTAGGGTTTATTATATTTAAAATTAATTATATAAAGTAATTTTTAATAAAATTAAAATTTCCTTCTAATTAAATTAAATTTGTAGAATTGAATAATTTAATAAAATGTGTTAGTATATTTATTGTACATATTTAATAAATATATGTAGTCATCAATTTTTAATTTCATTATTTAATATAATAAAATTAATTTTTTTAAAATTAAAATCATTAATAATTTATTAGAATTATAATTAAATTTATTTATGGACAAATCATTAATAAATAAATAGCCCATTTTATTTTAATATCTTTTATTGTAATTAAAAATTTAATCATTTAACTACAATATTGGTGATGGCTATATTTTTTTAAAAATACGGAATTAGTTAAAAATAAAATTAAACACTTATACAAATTGTATTTCGTATTATGTATTAATTTTAATTTACTTAATTATTTACTCTCTTTAATTTTAATATTTTAATATAATTAATAATTTAATTACAAGTACTAATAATTATTACTATTATTAATATTACTATTAAAAACAAAATTAAAACTAAAAATATAGGTGAGAGTGGGCAAGTCTTCAAAATGGAATTAATTCCATTTCGGAGCCCTGCCATTGGAGACGACCAGGCAGGGCTCGGGGGAGGGCAGGGCTGGCTCGGGGCTCCGGAGCCCCGGGGCTGGCCCTCTCCATTGGAGATGGCCTAAATAATTTTTCCTGTTCACCATTGTTCACATACATGAAAAAAGTCATAAAAGAAAAGAAAACAGTACATGCCTTAAAAAAGGGGGACATTCTTACAAAGGTAAGACCTAATTGACCAGTCCATCCTCATACCCTTGAAGAACTACTGGCGGTGGAGTGGGTTAGAGTGCGATCTGTCATTTGTCACTACGCTTAACCCTAAAAATTCAATTAGGGAAGAAAAGAAGAAGTTGTATGTAGCATTATTCAACGATAGTGAATTGTGGACGGATCCAAACTGCCGTAGAAGGTAAGATTTTCACTGTATAAAGGGATTAGTGCAATCTGAATGGTTTTAATTGCTATGAAATTTCGAAATTTGGGTGATTATACTTCAGTTTCCATTTTCTTAATTTCCCTAGGTGAATAATGTGTGTTTTTGGCCATATAAATTATGCTTTGTCAGTCGACATGCTTGATGAAAACTATTTTGAGATTTAAGTTCAGATACAAATGAGTTTGGGAAATTAGGACTCGAGAGCCATGTACGTAATTGTATTAAAGCTATATTCTATTATTTCATTTATCGTGTTGTAATGGCCGTCTCTTCGCTTAATCTACTAGTTTTTGATTGAATTGCCTTATCCAAGTTATTGAGTTTAGTATGATATGATCATGTGCACTCTTATAGTTGAATTGATTCATCATTGGATCAACTTTATTTATTCTATTTTCATCTATTTATATCAGTTGACTTTCAAATTGAGGTTAAACATTTCTGTTTCATGGTAATTAGAATGCGTTTTATGGCATGATTCAGTTAGCACAGATATACACCTAATGACGAGGACAAAACAGAAACATATCCCTAGTGCCCATGAGAAGAAGAAGAGGAAAAATCAAGGTGCCTCAAAGGTTGATCTAGCTTTTGAGTCTGAATGGATGGTGGTCAAGAAGCAGAGAATTACTATTTTAATTCCGCCATTGCCTATTAAGGTGCAGTCCACAATGCCCAATGTACAAGAAAAGCCCGAAAAAGCTAACTCCCACTCGCCTAGGAAAACCAGCTCCCGTTCACAAGGCTCATTGGGGATTTATGTCTCCAAGCAACCCGTTCTTGAAACAGAGAAGCCCATGTCTTTGTCTCCTGAAAAGGCCATTCCATTTTCACATACTGAAATAGAGCATCCTTTTGAACCAAATTTAATGTCCCAAAAGCCATCGAGTTTTTCTCATAGGAATGCTCCAGACAATTCCTTACTTCATAGCTTTAGAGACGGAAAAGGCATTGGTACGTGTAGCTTATCAAGGATGAGTAAGGGATTGATGTTGTTTGCTGATAGCAATACAATGCTAGATCGAAGAATGAGAGCATCGTATTTGGACATGAAACTCAAAAAGGCCGGGGGATTGGAAAATTGGCTATTTTCTCTTGGTCTTAGCTGTTTTGTGAAGGTTTTTCAGAAGAAACGTGTTAACAAATTTCAGCTTGCAAATCTTACTATGAAGAAACTTAGAGATATGGGTGCATATGCAGTTGGGCCACGGAGAAAACTGATGCATGCCATTGACTGCCTCTGTGAACCCCATTGTTTCCAGAATCTGTAGATGTCGCAACTTCTTATAACTGTTGTGTGTATAGTTTTATTGAGGATATGTCGAAGCATAGGTGTCTTATGTATCAAATCTTTTTGTTTTTTCTTTTTCTGGACATTTTACTATGAGACAACTAGAGTTCACCAACACTATGAGATATGTTGAGTTGATAGGGCCATTTAAAGGGCAGCTTTTGCTTTGAGTGGTGAATTCACCTTAAATTGAAGTAAAAGCTTTGATGGGACAAAAGTGTGATTAATTACAAAACTGAAATTGATACTTATCTTCTTCCTGCATTTGCAAGGCTCTTCTCCGTGTATAATTTCATAGCTGTGTAGCTTAGATGTTAAGTAGTATGTATTTGAAGACTGAAAATTTGAAGAACCAGAACTCAAACACAGATGCCGGTTGTAAGGGGGAAGGTTTACCCGTGGATTAATATATCGTTTGATGGTATGTTTAGGTCATTTGAATATTGAAATCTTTAGAGAACTTTTGAAAAAAAATTCCGAAAACATCTGGATTAATTATAAATCTAAGAAAAATATTGATATAGAAACTATTCTATATTTTCGCTTCAATTCAAACATAAACAAAAGCATTTTTGTGTTTTTGATTACGAAAATTTTAAAGCATGGGTATATTTTTGCTTCAATTCAAACATAAATAAAAGCATTTTTGTGTTTTCGATTACGAATATTTTTATGCATGGGTCCTCCGTCCTCCTATTGCACCATATAAATTGCTTTAGCAGAAAATTACAAATTTAGGGAAATCAGAAAAAATAAAAATGAAAAAAGGAAATGAATATTACACAAAATTTAATTTAACGCGCCAGGTAGGGGTCGAACCTACGACTTTCTGCTTAGGAAACAGACGCTCTATCCACTGAGCTACAGGCGCTTCTTTGCTCTTTCTTAATCTTCATATTTTATATAATTTAATGAAATAGGATCCACACAAGATATGTTCATAAAAAATTCAAAATTCGAAGGTTAAAGGCGGGTCACTGGCGGTGTGTGCTAGAGAGAGAGAGAGAGAGTGAGAAGGGGCGATGGAGGAACCGATCAGGAAATTGGGGAAAACGGTGGCGAAATTCTTCAACCACCTCGAAAGCAGCTGCTCCGCCCTCAAAGAGTCCGTCGAGCGCCGCCCCATCCCCCTCGGTATTTTACGACCACTCTTCTGTAGTGTTACCAATTGCATTTTGTTCCTAATCCTTTTTATTTAATTTTTTGATTCGTAGATTCTGCATCGACGACCTTCGTGCAAAGTGTTAATCGGAGAGCATCCGCGGCTGCAACCGACTTGAACATGCTTGAATCAATGTCCTTTGCCACGGTGTCGTTTGAGGAGCTTTTGGGACACTGCAATGAGGTCCTCAAGAATAATCAAAATGACCTTGTTGCCCTTCAGGATCACCTCCTCCACTCCTCCACCTACTACATACCTACTCGTTCGTCCACCTTACTTACAAATTTTTTAAGACTTAATTTTGGCTCTGTTAATGTTTTTTTTTTCTTTCTGGTTTTTAACTCCTAATTTATTCTTTTGTGTTAGTTGATTTTGATGAAGAAGATGTCGATGAAGATGACTGTGGGTCGGATAGTTTTGAACTGAAGAATAATGATATTGCAGAAGAGGATCCTTTGTATCCTTACTGTTGTATATTTTGAATGCTATTTAGTGCCCTGTGAATTTTCTTTCAGTTGCTCTACTTAACATATGATGTAGGCTTGATGATTCATTGAGTTTAAAGAATTTCGGAATCTCTGATGTTTCTCTTGCAACGATTGCATCTCAAGGTGACTTGATGACTTTCTAGCAATATCATAGTTGTTCTGTCTACTCGTTATTGAAACAGCACTGATTTTGTTTCATGTGAATTGTGCGTGTTTGAAGCTGAGAGTCAAATTGAGGTAGATGAATTTGATTTTCAGCCTCGTTCGAAGAGTTTGGAAGTGATGGCAGGTGCGAGAACGTCTTCGGTTATAAAAGTTTTTCCTTATTCATAGTCTAATTGAAGTCTGATAATTATAGCTGATTCATGCATTTGTTTATGAATAATGTAGAGGAAGCAAGAGGTGAGTTAAATCAGTATGGGGATTCTAGACGCCTCTTATGTGTCTCCACAGATGATTATGAAAGTCTTCCCAAATACATGAAGAGTTTGGTGTCTTGGGAGGTATGATATTCTTGTTTTGGTCTAATCTGATGATTGTTGATGAGGCGTAGATTTCTTTAGTGTTTGAATCGTACTAGTAAGATCTTTGAAATTGAAGTTTAAATACTTAATATGGTATTAGTTTGTAATCCTTGTTCACAACTGAAAAACCCTACTACGTAACAAATGCGGAATGTGGGAATGTGGCACTGACATGTTCTGGCAAAGTCCGTATTACTACTAAACTTGACAAAATCTTTCTGTGCTACTCTGATGGCTGCTCGGTTGAATTTAAGTCCTAGAGTTCATATTTGATAAACATTATCATTACTTTTTTATGGCTGTGAGGAATCAAAAATGACTTTATGTTTACCATATTAGGTTTCCAACCATACAATATTCTGCATTTACATATTCAAGAAATACTAAGATTCATTTAAGATGTAGATTTTTGACCATTAAATGACTAGTCTATCTAACCCCCCCCCCCCCGGCGTCCTCCCTCTCGGTTAGGAATTGATAAACTTGTTACTGTCACATTCGTAAGTAATAATCTTTTACTGCTCATTTATAATAGGCAAACTGTGGACTACCCTAATACTTCTTCTGGATCTTAGCATGGATTAAGTGGTATGAGTTTGAAGTGCTCTGACAGGCTTAGTGCAAGAACCTAAAGGAATCATAACATTGTTGCTTGGTGAATATTTAAACGGTTGACCCTAGTCTGCTTGAACTTGACTTTGGTTTGCACTGCATCTGTGTTCATCAAGAAAGAGTAGAAATCGAACTAAGATCGTTTAAATGTAGAGGTTTGTCATATATAAAGAAAAGCCATTGATTTTGAAGTCACTACTAGCTCATTTATGCCATGGATGCAAATTGAAAACTTGTTACTCTGCGTATCTTTGGTTTAAATAAAGTTACCTAGTGTGAGTTTCTCATTAGAAATTGCAAAGGGAACGATCTAAACACACGAATACATGTAAGATAAGGTATGCCATCATTATGCATTAGCAACTATATTGTTTTATACTTAAATCAGCATCGCTCTCTCTATCCTTTTTGCAAACTTTAGGAAAAACAAGCATATGATTAAGAGATATTTGATTTTGTTTTATTCGTTGATGAAAGTTCTGAAGTGTGCTTTACACAGGATCTCGAAATAGCTGTTGAAAAGATGAACTCATTCATAGCAACAAAGAGGATACAGCCAGAAATCTTCCGACAAGATGAAATCGAATTGTTAGCATTAGGTATGTATTGATTTTAACAATCTTTTTGGTTTGAATTAACTCCACCATTTATCAAAATATACCAATGTTTGGAAGTGAAGTAGGAAGCAGATGCTAATCTTTCTCTTAATCAACTTGATACAATAAGTGCCACAAGTGGAAGGAATACAATATTCGATTTAATATATTGACTAGTCCCATCTTCATTTCTTTGTTTTAATCTTATGCAGGTTTTAAAACAAGATCTTATATATTGGTACTAATTAAAATGAATCGGCTATGTATTGAGACAAATGAAGGTGTGATCTGCTACAGAATTTTATAGATAATGAGGCAGCCCTTACTGTAAATCCACTTATTGATGGCAACTTTTTACTTGGCAAGACCGTAATGCGATCTTTAAGAAACTGATTGAGTGCTGTAAAATTATAGAGAACTCTAATCAGGCCTTTTTCTAGCAGCAGGACACAACAAATCAGTTGTTATATTCTTACATTTATCCTGTTTTCTGGTTCATTATTTCATCCCTTTGCTTTATACATATTGAACTTAACTATATTCCTTTGTTTCTTTTTCGAGTTAAATTAGTATTTTATTTAAGTTTATGAAATCAAAATTTATTCCCGACCCATGGATATACTCAGACCTTGCTTAAGTTCGTCCTTTTTTTAATCGTTAAAATTAGCATTGAATTTAAATAAATGAAATCAAAACTTGATTTGATTGTTTGAAATAAAACACAGAAGGCAAAATATCTTATACAACAGTTTAACCCAACCAATTTTGACACATAAATAGGCTTTTTCTTTTAAATTGCGTAATTCTAACCAAATAATATCTCTTAATGATCCTAAATCTTGAAATCAGGTGCTGAAACGTCTAAATATTTTCATATACAAGTTAAATCAGCAATTGTTTTTGAACAAAAAACGACACCTAAATATGTGTAAATGATATTTTCAGAAGTGATGTAAATGATATGAAAACTCATTTTAGATACACATGACATGACTAGAACAAAGTACTTTATATATACAACATATTTTACCTCGAATTTGCATACCCTCTTGGGAATTGTTCTCACAACTAAAGTGAGTGCTACCCAACGAAATCTATCTTTACTCGACCCAACTTCAACACAAGAAGCATTCTACTACGGTACTACCCAACCAATTGCCACTCTTTAGCCAAAGATATAAACTGGTAGATAGACAAGAACTTAGGGCAAAGTTAAATATGCTCTCTTACCAACAAGTTCTAGATTCGATTCTCACACTAATGTTTTTTCTAGTTTATTACTAATGTTTGTAATTAGGTATTCTTTGTACTTTAACAGTAGTTGAAATTTTTTTGATATAATGATTCATGTAAATAAAGAATTCACCTCTCAAAAAAAAAAAAAAATCCTACAACGCAAAGAAAGCCTGAATATAATCGGTTGTGAGAGTGGGAATAAGGCAAAACAAGGAGATGTAAAACCAAACATCATAGAAGGGGGTAATAAAGTTTATCTATATAAGCAACATAATTGTTTGTTTTACAACCTCATCCCCTTTTTAGATGAAACATGAAATACAGCCAAAACAAGGAGATATAGGAAAGTCACAAGAAAAATGGCAAATAGAAAACGCTGAAGACAATATAATATAGAAAGCCTAACTATACCCACTTTACAACCCCATCGACAACCAAAATCTCGTTATGTATTTTAAGATTACAAAGGAACAATGTAATACTTTCCGTCTACTTCAAAACAAGTCACAATTTAAGGATGAGAGGCGCAAGATTTACTGACCACATAAAAAGCAAATATACGAACTTTTAGACAAGGGCAATTCTATTCAATTATATATTTTCACTGGCTTCTCAAATGTATGGCGGTTCTGCAAAAAGGGAAAAAAAAAATTAGAAAAAAAAGACATGGAGAATAGCTTGAATAAAATAAACTTTCAAATAAATTGCGAGCAAAAATTTGTAATACGAACTTTGGCGATCTGAAGATATTACCTGGCTTGCAGAATAAGCTCTTTTAGGAGTTGTATCCGAGTGTTCTAACCCCAAGTACTGCTCCCATGCACCATAAACGTCTCTTCTCTGGAAGAAAGGAACACAACTTTAGTCATCATAAAGTCACAGTGATATAACTAATAACCACCAAGATAAAAGACTCAAAAAATGTGACCTGAAAACGGCTGGAGACGATGTCAGAATCCTCAAGATATTCTGGACGTCCCAATGACAAAAAGGCGAACTTCCACTGGACATTTTAGTGAAAAATCAAATGATTAGAAATAATAACAAGGATATGTAAGATTTAACCAGAGAAAAAAACATACCTTAGAAAATTCTTCATCTGGAACCTGCAATTTCTTTTGAATGCGTAGCTTAACATCAGCTAATGTTTCACCATCATGAATGACCAAAAAGAATGGTTCCCCGAAATTCTGTACTTGCTGTTCAGATAAAAAGAATGCGATATTACTTTAATAGCTAAACAAGTACATGAATAGAATCTAGTGAATGCTTTAATACCACTTGGTTTTGCGCACTGTCTTTTGTGAAATGGTAAACATGAATCAAGCGATCGTTGGGCCCGAGATTCTTTTCTTCTTCTGGAATCTGAGAATGGATTAAATCATATAAATTATAAGCTACATTATGGCAGAGATATTTTAAAACAAGATTTAAATGAGACAGGCAACTGTGTACGCAAATAGACAACAAAGAAAGAAAAAAAAGTTATTTTGAGAAAAATGATCACCTCCTCAGCACGCAAAGTCCAGTACTGGTCATTTATATTCTCAATTTTCTCATTGATGGGGAAAATCTGCAAATATAACAATGCAGAATGTGGCTTACATCACAAAATACAGAACCTCAATATTTACATCAATGCAATCTCAAAAAGTCCTTTTAATATAATTGCTTGAAATATCAATTACATGTTGTCCTAGGTAATTCTAACCAAATTCCCAGCATCGTGACATGATATGGTATCGAATACAAGAAATTCTCCTCAATAAATCTCAAAGAGAGAATTTCTACACCGAAATCGTTTAACCATGCTTCTTGTAAAAAATGTGCCGACATACTGAAAATGAAAACAAGTTGAATTAGAGACATTACCTTGTAAATTTTGTGGTAGAAAACTTCAAGCAGCCTAAGCTCAGCACTTGGATGAGATAACTCTACCTTTGTTTTGATGTCATTGAGCACATCTCCAACAGTGCTTTGTTTTGGCAATCTAATGTTGAGAATTACAGCCTGAAAAGATAGTGTAACTTATGATAAATTAGTATACAACTTGAATTGACAAGACAGATACGAGGTAGATCACAACAATATAGCACCTCATCTTTTGTGGCATGATGGAAGGCAACTTTCAATGTTTTCAAACATTGCAATTCCGGAAGAGGAATGTCCAGTACTTCATAATATAGTATGTCAGAGATCTATCATAAGAAGTAGAAATAACATTAATCAATAAGTAATATCAAACACACACGAGACCAGGCGCCAACCCTCAACAAAAGAATAATGAGCTAAATGCAAAAATACCCCGTGTTACTTTTATTAGCAAAAAACCCCGTGTTACTTTTTTATTAGCAAAAAACCCATTTGAAATTCCTTCTTAAGTCAATAGGGAGGTTATTGTCAATTTTTAAAGTGAACAGGGGGGTAATTGCCAATTTTCAAAGTTAATTGGGGGATTATTGACAGATTTGTGTTTTTGCATTTATGGTGTTGCTATAGTTGTCATTTTTTCCTGCAAAATGTACTCCAACTTGGGAGGGTTCTTTCTGCTAATTAAACAATAGCATAGGGGGATTTTTGCCTCATAAAAATATCACAAGGGTTTTTTTGCCAATTAGGCAAAGCATAGGGGTATTTTTGCATTTCACTCAATGAATTACACAAAGACAGTTTATGCCGGAGTTACCTGATTGTAGTGGACAAGCATATCAATCAAATGATCAACAGATCTATATTTGATTGGATTGGGCTTCGGTTGTTGAGAATAGCAGTTGTGAGGAGTAAGCCGAATTTTCGATGCATCATCCAAGCCAAGGCGTTGGGCAACCTTTTCCACAACATCATCATAAGTGTGATTCTTCGCCCTGGAGATTTATTAAAAACTAAGAAGACAAATAAAATAAAAATATTACTACCAAAAAATCAAGTTAACGTTATCAGAGAGTACTCACAGCTCTAGTGAAAATTCGTCTTCCTTGGGTCTCTCCAGAGCTCGAAAGTGCACAATCTGAAAAGCAAAAGAACCAATTTCATCATCTCAGAAGCAGTTAAAAGAAATGAGGCATTATTAGAAAACAAAAAGTGCTTATTAACAGCTTTACAAAGAATCAGTTCCTCCCCTGGAAAAGTTCAAAACATGGAAGTCAAAAATCAATTTGGAAGCATGTGCTTCTGATACATTGCCACATTAAAGAGACTCCAATGACCATATGGAAAGAAGTACGAGATTGACCTGGCGATTTTTCACATATTCCAAAAACGAAGGAACGTCAGGAAATCGAAGTTTCTCGTCACTTGCAGTTGGAGGCCGTTTCTGGAAGCAAATAATGTCCCCGTCTTCAAGCTGAGTGTGTGGTATGTGTAAGTATGTGAGATAGAGAGAAGAGAAATGAATAAGTATATGGTGAATGAAGAGAAATGCATTCAAAGGATAAAAATAAAATTAACAATAAAACAGTAAATACCTGACTAAATCTAAATGAAGCTCTCTTATCAAGTCGTTCACACATGACAGTTGGCTCAAATTTAATTTCCTGCACAAAAGGCAAACAAGAACATTGCATTATGCAACAGTGTTCCGTGCCCTTAAATGGCAAAAAGCAATACATGCCCACTATGTGTTGCATGTTTTCACATAGATAACAGAATAAGTCTGTAGTGTAAAATAACAAGACATACCTCAAAGAGCTCGATCTCTTCATCTGGAGCAAACCCAGCCATTTCATTCAGTTTAGTCAGTATCTCAATTGGCTTGCCAGAGCTTTTTACAAAAAGCCTCCCAACATATCTGGAAATAGAAAATGTATCAGAGCACAAATGAACAAATAAGAAACTAATGTACACATAGGAGAAAGGTAGTACCGAAGCTCTTCCTTCTCGGGATTATAAAGCTTAAAGAACAGTAGTATGTCATCCTTATTCTTTTCCGGTGGAGGAACTGGATGTAAATCCTATAGAGTTAACACAGTAAAAACAGTTATAAACTTATAAAGATAATCGATTTTCACATTGTTCTGTCACGAGTTTCTTGTAAATGTTGTTAAGAGATACCTGGCCATGCTCTACTTCCAAAAACAACTTCAGCTCGGCATTGTGGGCCTTATTGGAAACTTCCCTCAATTGTCCAACCTGCGTGGCATAATTTGACAAAGAAATGTTGAATGAAAAAGAATGTCTCACAGAAATTGATGGTACAAAGAACCTGATCAAAAGAGATTCAAATAATTCATACTTAATCTGTATAACACAATTGGCCTCAACCTCTAGGTTAATCTATATTCGTGCACTAACTCTCAGAAAGGAAATCTGCATTCATTATTTAAATTTGAAAATTAGAAAGGAAAGCAGTAAGGTATTTACAGTTTGTGTTTCTTCATTTGGTGTCAATGGCCTGTTTGGACGATAAGTATGGTTCTGTCTCTTTGCCCATATCCAGAAGCGCTGAAATTGAACTGGTATACCAAGTTCTTTGGCTACGTCCTCCTTTAACAGAACACCACAAAAATGATAAATAACTCATAACATTTTTTAAGAAATTAAATTCAGAGAATTTGAATAATCAAAAGCAGTACCTTGAAAAGGTTAAAAGGAATTTGTTTCTGAATTCTAAAGTTGCGAACTTTATCATGATCAACAAGATCGAAATATATGTCCTTTCCAATCTGCTCCTTCATGTCCTCATCTCGAGCAACCTGCAATAGTTTAAAAACCTGTTTAGCAAACCATTTACAAAAATGCTGAGATCAACATTAAACAAGAATCTCCGCTGAAAAATAACCTTGATAATGGTATAAAGGTGGGCTTGTGCTTTGTATCTTCTCTTGTCTTCCTTTTCTTCTTGTTCTTTTTTCAGTCTTATCTGAAGTAGAGCATGTGATGTTTCATGAGAAAACTCTTTGCAAAATAGTGATATGATAGATTGAATTCCACATATAGAATTTCCGAAATTACCCGAAGATGTTCTGCAATGTCCTTCTCATCCACATCACAAATGATCTTATCTTTGTCACTCACTCGTATATAAACAAGCATGTATGCATTTGAGTATTTTGTAAATTTAAATGGAGTGTTGTTGTAGCCAGGATTTGTTTGTGGCAACTGCAGGATAAAGTCAAAGTCAGTTACGAAAACACATGGAAAAAGAGTAGAAGAGGATGATAATCAAAAGGCATGAGAATATCACCTCTTCCTCGCCACCATACTGCTCCTCTAACGCCCTCTTCACGTCTTCTTTAGTGACCCTCTCATCGTCAAATTTGTACCTGAAAGTTAATTATCACAAAGTTGATATGGTTTGCCAAGATACAAGTGTAAAATGTGATTAATTATCAACCAAGAATACATAAACTAGCAATTATTAAAGGAGAGAGATTCTTCATAACAGAAGTAAGAAACATACCACTGATCAGAGAGTGTTGGCCTGATATAAGCATAATAATGTCCGCCATGCACTCCGCCACTATGAACCAAAACACTGTATTGAACAAAGAAAAAGATGAAGTCAAGGGAAGAAATCCTCCTATAAGAGAAAATAACTTGATTGTCTAATTGCTGCACATAAAACAACAGAAGCCCCTCTACAGGGCCTAACATACAAATTCAACTTCTTCAAAGATCACTTAAGAGAAAAAGTTATGACATATATCCAAATTTATCAGATACTTCAGTTAAATTTTTCACTTTGAAATGTCTCATACGATATAACAAGATAGCAAGTCATATATATCCAAGACAAAGGTCAATCACTACCAAGGCACTTACTGATCTATTAATCCCTAGTCAAAATTGCTAACCTAATTCAATAAAAAGGGACAAAAAGACAGAAAGGAAAGCAAATGTTAGTAAGAAAAAGGAAGGATTAGTTAACATAGGCACATAACATCATTTTTTATTTCTAAATTAAAATGATAAGTAGCTCTAAAGCAATCAATCCTAGGTGGCATTTCACTTTAGCAAAAAGACTCTATGGGCAACAAGAGCTATGTGGAACTGAATCGTTACTTTATGCAGAGTGCAAGGGAAACCGAGTCATTAAGTTGTGCAGGTATTACTCATGCTTCTGTTCTTTACGATCAGTTAACTGTTTCATACTTTTCCTAGTTCTCACCCACAATTCATATCAGCAAAAAGCACCCGGGAAAAGATAGATAAAGACACTGAAATAGGTAGGGATCGATGATATAGGTAAAGAGTGCATAATAACCTGTGAAGCATGTAGAGGTTTCGTACACTCCTATCGGCATCTGGCGACAAATACTTGCCATTGTCTCTATCAAGATCGAGTTCCAAAGGAAATTCATAGCGGTCATTAATCTGCAACCATGAAGCATTTTTCAACATATCAACAGAGGCTGGTTAAAAACTCAAAAGAAAAAGTAAAATAATAAATCAACCACCATATTTTATTTTAAAAGCATCAGGACCAAACCACCATAAGTTAAACGAGAATCATGCAGTGTTAGATAGATACAATAATTCCTTTATGAGCTTATTTCTGGAAGATGACCTCTACAAAAGAAACGCAAGATGGAAAAAATACTTTCACGTCGAAATCAAGTTGTCTTCATCACTCAGTTCCATTAAATGGTTTTATGCCAAAATTGGTCATAGATCAAAATAAAATGGTACCAGATGCAGAAATCAAATGCATCATGTAATAACTGTAAAAACAAGAATCATTATCCTTAATAAATAAGAGAAATAATTATTTAGCTACTAACCTTAACCATCGTATCTCTCATGAAATCATACTCAAAACGCTTTAACTGAAGCTGGAGAACTGGAGGAAAGTCAATGAACAAAACTCCCTTCTTGGCATCCTAAGTTACAAAAATAGAATCTTCAGAGAAAGAAAATGATATGAAATGTCGCATCAATCAAATTAACATGAAGGACCACAACAGAGACAACAACTTGAAGAATGTTGATACATTGGCACAACAAGGGTACTTTCTACACTAATTCCCTACATATACAATTTCGACTCTTTAAAAAACCACCTTCTAATTAGCACTGTTTGCATTTGCCAAACTACAGTAACACTATCAGCCAGCCAGTAATCATTCCACAGAGACACGATAACTCATTCACCAAGTTCTCAAAAAAACGATAAGGAAATTATTGAAGGTTTTGACTACATGGTATCCAAGCAAAATTAATATTATAAGAGTACATGTGATATTATACTTGAGTTTCTTTTGTGTCATTATTAATCGCAAACATTCATTGGTGCAACTCCACATTATCACTTAGCAAAATCTATCTTATTTTTACCCCTTTGTATTTCCCAAAATTCACTCATACCCTTTGGGGTGTCCCAAAACAAGGCTCTTCCTCAAATGATCTCTTTTCTTACTCTCACATAAAGTAATGATTTGACATTACTAATTCTCAACCACGACTTTTACATTTGAGGATACAAATGTAAACATAACTAGAAGTTCCACGTTTTTTAACTCGATCTAAAACTCCGTGCCTAACCAAAAAGCGCAAATTTTATTAGGGTGGAGAGAGTATTAACGTTGCAACAAAAACACAAGATAAATGGAAGCAAATTCATGTCATCATCTATTAGAGGAGCAAATCATACCTGCAAACCATGTTGTTCAGCATGGTATTTGTTATCTCCTTCAAGGCGTTCAACTTCCACATACTTGTCAAATGAAGCATATACATCCTTACAACCCTTTACATCAAGTTGAAGATCTGCCACAAGGGCATGTGTCAGAAAAGATATGTTCAACGCTAAAAGTCAAGGAAAAGTTTGTGAAACAACTTATACCATAAAATGATTCTTTTCTTGTAGATTTGAAATCTACATTGATACACTCAATGTAATTCATATGATGTCCTTCAAACAACTTTTGTATAGTCCCTTCAACAACAGTTCCCTGTGCCGTAAAAGAATTACATCACAACTCATGTTTTTATAGATATACTTCAGCAAAGAAGAATTATTAAAGTTGACAGTAACTAATACCTTCATCTTGTCCTCAAGCTTTTCGCATAAAACTCTGTTAAGTTCTTGTACATCATGTTGCATAAAGGAATCATAAGTGTCCCATCCAAAAGATTTAGTCAATTCTTTTGTAGCCACACTGGTGTCGTTATATTGAAGCTTATAAAATAAACTTTGCAAAGCCAAAGGGATGCTCCCTGTAGGGTTATCATTCTCTGTTGTGGGCATATGATACACAGCCTAATACAAAATTTTGAAGTTAAGTTTTTCATGTTTCTCGTCATTAGTTCATACGTTACACAATTAAGAAACTTAAATTAACATATTCCAACCTTTCTGAAGTAAGGAATATGATATAAAGTTTGGAGCAGAGAGTTCATGTAACAAGTTGCTCCCTGGTTCTTAAGTCCAACATAGCCGGTCTCTTTCTTTGAGTCATATGTCCAGTAATCGATGACCTTACGAACAGCAACATCGGCCTCAACAACACAAGTATCATTGACAAGGTAACCCTTATTGGGGTCATACAGCTCATTCAGAGGCATGAAAGATGTGAAACCCCAATCACTCTCCCTTTGATTGAACTGGTGTTGTGTGTCTGTGAAACCAAAACTAAGAATCAATACATCACAAATATCATAATGCAAGGAGCAAATTCTTGATTGGTGGGAAGATCAACAAATTTCACATTCCAAATTTTAAGAACAAAAATATGATAATTGAAAATCAAAACTTAACCAACTTATAAGACCAATGTTTACAACTTGAATTTAATGAGCTATGTGTCTTTATATACATCGAGACATCGAGGTTTGCATAGTTTGACGGTTGGTCTATCCCCGACTCCGGTGTGCTTCACAGCAAGGCCCATACATTTCTATATAGAAAGGAAAGGGTACGAGCAGAAGAGGTATACCAATTATGCTAGGAGTTTATGTTCTTTTACCCTATTGCATTAAATAAAATGTTTTAAACAGTAGAAATCTACACTAACACACTGTTTATCCAAAAGGGAAAGGGACACGCAAAAGAGGTATACCCATCATGCTGGGAGTTTATCTAAGAAATGTAAATGTATTGAATAAAATGTCTTAAACAACAATATCTACATTAAAACAATGTTTTTAAAATTTATCTATAGTATTCACTTCAAGAAGTCCACCTATAACAAAAAATCTAGAGGGTTTTCAATTTTACAGATAAAAAATCAAAATAACAATCATCTAAAAAACAATAAGTAAATAGGAAAGTGGCATAGCAACTCCAAGATTTTTTTCCCAATTTCTTTTACTTCAACTTCATTTCAAGTTTTCACAAAAAAATCGATGTGACATTCGTATTCAACACTAAAAAGTATGATTCCTTGAAGTTTGATAACAGTACAAGCCTTTACGACTTTATCACACTACATATGTGTGCATCATACAAGGACATGTATAAATCTATACATACACAGAAGAAAGAAGAAATGGGATTGTAGGAGTACCTTTTTTTATTGTATACTTGCTATTCATATGATTAACTATTGCCAAGCTGAACTGTGCATATCTATTCCACCCATACGGCAAATTAGCTGAATCAGCCACATCTAAGTACATTGACAAGAAGTCCACATTATTTCCTTTCGGAAAAATAAGCACCCGCCTGAAAATCAATGCAAGTTAGATGACAATCATATCAGTTTCCGTAAATCACGGTAAAGTTAACAAAAAATTCATGAAATCTGGTTTGTAACGCATGGTGATATAAAGAAACGGTTCTTTTTCTCATAACTATAACTAACGTAATAAATTTCCTTCCTAACACTCACCGAATATACATTAAAAGGGATAACGAACGGCCCTTCTTTTCATTATTACCAACTAACGTAATAAATTTTCTTCCTAACACTCAATGATATCCATTAAAAGGAATAAGACAATTTTACAGCTTTGACAATTACCATTTATAACCTCCAACAACAAAGACCTCAGAATAAAGCTTCTTTGTATTCATTCGGGAGAAATTTTCAATCGTCCACGTGAATCGAGATGCTTGTGGCTCGTCACTCGCTTGGTTCTCCACAGCTCCAGCATTGTCCGATGGTGCCACTAGAAAACAAAATTTGCTTCAAAAAGTCAATACATATAGTACAAAATGTAGGAAAATTCAATATGTTAATAATAGATCAACTAGAACCACCAACACTCATATTCCAATGTGAAAAATAAGCATGAAACTCGAAAAATATTAAGATAACACCTTCCATTGGCTGAGGTCCTTCAACTAAAGGCTGAGGTCCTTCGACTAAAGGCTGAGGCCCTTCAACTAAATCTGGCACTAGCATCTCTTCATCCTCTTGTTGCTGCAAATAAAATAAAATTAAATCAAATGTTTTTGATCCAGTAAAACACAACCTTCCTTCCCCAATTTAAAACCTTAATATTGTTTACGAACAATAGAACGAGTAAAAATACAAGGCAATGAAATTGAATAAAACTAACTTAAACCTCCCTTCTCCAAAACACAAAACCCTAGTCGATCACAAGTATTCAGCCGTAGACACATTTAACGAAATTTCCGCCGGGGCACAATTCACAAAATTCGTAACATATTAATTTATGCATGCATATATACTATCATCATAACATAGACGAATGAAGAGTTACACAAGAGTGGATGAGTATAAATGGAAAAATGCAAGAGGAAGGAGAGAGTGGAGTTACATCCAATGGTTGAGGAGTCATCATCGTCATTGCTGGAGAGATTACAGCCGCCCGATCGATGAATCACAGGGTAGAGTAACTATAATTAGAGAAGGGGAATAGAGAGGGGGTTGGGAGAGAGAGAGAGAATGAGTTAGAGAGAGAGGCTATACTTGATTTCGTTGATTAGTATTCGATGAGGATATGTTAGGGATTGTCAGAAATTTCGAGGGTAATTCGGGAATTGTAGACAGGGAGGAGGTATACAGGTGATTAAAGTGGAGTACAGTATTCTTGAATTACGAAAGCCAATTAAATTAGGACACGAGACATGAGCTACGTGGCTTTTTGGTTTTATGAATTCAAATATAATTGTTTTGATAAAGCATTGTTAAAAAAATCAAGAGCAAAAGAGGTTTTAAGGTTTGAACAACAATGGGACATCTCCATCTATATGCTATGCACGGTTTATATTAAATTAATGTAATCTCGTGACATGCGCATAATCACATTAATTGTTAAAATAATATTTTATATAATTAGATTTTTTATTAAAATCTTAAATTTTAATATATTTATAAGAATTGACACAAGTAAATTTTGCACTTATCATATTGCAATATATCAAGAAAAAAAAAATGCATTTACAAAAATTAAATAGTGAAGATCCTTAATTCAGGATTTTAATATATTTTACTATGTTTCTTCCATTTGAATAGGAAAAAAGTTGATAAAGAAAAAAGAGAGATATACTCTCATAAAATGACATAATTAAGGATGGATGTGTGCACATTAGGAAATAAATTTAGTTTATTATTGGAGATCAAACATAAATCAAGCTAATTGATATTCGTACGACAACAATTCATTTAAGCTTGAATTTTGATAATTTTTAAACCTCAATCAATGTTCACATTGATAAACACGTAACTGATAAATGCATATAAATATCAAATCACTCGGGATCCCCTCGTGTTCGGCACAAGAAAAGCTCGTTTGAGCTCTACTCATTCAATAATCAAACAAAGATCAAATATAAACTTAAGCTAGATAATAAAAAAAGACTAGCGATATTGCCAGAACATAATTTGTTAACAAAATTTATTAATTACCTAATTTACCCTTGGATCTTCTCTCTCACTTTAATTACCTCTTTCTATCTCTTGAAAGTCTCAAATTAAGTACCCCATTTCCTCCATTAAAATTTCTCTCGTTCTTCTCACTTCTTCTAACTTCTAATTTATTCTATCGGAAGTGAATTAAATTTAACCAAATAATATTTTAATTTGGACCTTAATTTTAACTCAATTGTTAAGAACTAAAAATAAAATAAAATAAATCTTGGGGAATTACTGTATTGTTCAACACCCTTCAATGGCATCTTTTGAAAGTCTAATTTCAGGGAAAATGCAAGATATTCCTCTGTGTTATGCTAAACCTGTAAGAAACTACCCTGTGAAATTTTTATTGCGCCAAACTTTCTTGTGTTTTTAAAAACCCTGCAAAAAACACCCAATTTGTAAAAAAGGGTTGTTTTGGATCGACATATTTCATGAAATTATTTTAAAAATATATCACGTGAAGTTGTAGGGACCAACTTGAAGTATTTTAAAAATGGTTTATTGAAATATGTCAATCCAAAACGATCTGTTTTTTTATAAATTGGGTGTTATTTGCAGGGTTTTTGAAAACACAAAGAAGTTTGGCGCAATAAAAATTTCACAGGGTAGTTTTTTGCAGGTTTAGCATAACAAAGGGGAGTATTTTGCATTTACCCCTCTAATTTCATTTGTTTTGTTTTGGTGTTGTCTTGAATTCATTTTAATTAAAATATAATAATTTTTTTCTTAACCTCAAATTAACATCAAGTTTCTTTTTATCGCTTTCACTCCTTATTGTAGGAAAATTCTCAAGAATGTGTCAAGGACTAAAATCAAGTCTCATTCTTATTGTAGGAACAAAGGGTAAATAATTTTTACACGGCGTGCTATGCACGGGTGGATTCTCGTAATTCCACATGTCCAGTTTTATTTTATTTTTTATTTTTTAAAATTCTACTTTGTCTCAATGCTAGTTCACAACAAGAATACGTGTGAATAGGAGAATGCACCGTGCATTGCACGACGTGTAGCATCTAAATTTCCCTTATTGAGCAACGAGATATGAGATTAGCGGAAATTTTAATGTTCTCTTCACTTTTCTTAATTGATAATTTTTCCAGTTTAACTAACTAGGATTATATAGTTAAAAAAATGATTTTTTTTATCAACTAATTCATTGTAATGACTTGAAATTTGATCGGACTTGAATTTTGCCTATGATGATCGCAAACCACTAAGTTGAAAATACAAGTTCAACAATTTTTTTTTAAGTGAAATAGTAAATACTTAATAAATAATTATATCAATCACGAGAAAATCAATTCAATTACTAACAAATTAAGTTAAAAAATAAGCTAACTTATAAAACTAGTATTAAACCAAAAAATATTCACATAAGTGAGATTCGGACCAAAAGTTAGATCAACACATAAGTTAAAAAGGAGGAAAAAGTGTTCTAATGCAAATGTATTAATTTGAAATAAAATCGTCATATCATCACTAAGGAATTTCCGAGTCTAATTTTGAAGAGCATCAATATTCAAGTTTGAAAATTTTGAAGTGGAGACGGACCTTTGATTTTCTCCTAAAATTACTTCGATCTTTGTCAAGCATTTACCTGAGGATCCCATTGATTAATGCTATCAAAAAGGAGTTCGACTCTAGTCACCTCGAACAAGTTGAATATCACGTTGGATGCTTGAATTTTGAGGAATCATGATCTTTCTTCCAACATCTATAGGAGGTATAGGACCTTCACATCTTAATCGATCGAGTTAATGATAATTTATCCCCCTATGATATTTATAATGTTCAATTTACCTTTTGATTTGAAAAAGAACATTTTACCCTCCTATAATTTTATAAAAGTTTCACACTGCCTCCCTGACATTTATATATATGGCATTTTACCTCTGTTATGATAATGTGGCAGTTTACCCCTCTATGCTATGATAAATTTGATAGTTTACCCCCCATGTTACAAAATAATTTTCATGCCCACTCTCATTTCGCCAAGTGAGTTACACTCTCCGGCTCAAGGGGATAAATTAATTCTTTAAAAATTTCACATGGGGGGGGGGGGGGGGGGGGGGAAATTAATTCTTTAAAATTTTCATAGAGGGGTAAATTGCTTCTTTAAAATTTTCACAGAGGGGTAAATTGCTTCTTTAAAATCACAGGGGATAGGGTGGTAAATTGTCATTAACCCCATCTTAATCTCAAAACCAATATCATAACTTGCTTTCCAAGCGCACATCATGAACTTTTTTGAGAACGTCTATTCTTAAGATGATGAATTTAGTAGATCAGATTTATGATTTTGTCTAGACTCTAGAGTACTCCATTCTATACTTTGCTTCTAGCGGAGAACATCTGAACTCGAATAAAATTTGCCTTGGCAAAATATTTGAGTTCGATTTATCTTGGAAAATTTTGTCCAATTTGACAAAACAAATGCGAACACTTGCACCACAAGTGTAATTTACAGCAAATAGGGCCAAAATAAAAAGTATATTTAAAATTAGTACCAAAAGTACAATCATTTATAATAATTTAGCCTAATTTATATAGTACTAAAGCAAAAGTGCTAAATGTTCCATTTGAGGAACAAAAATTATAATTTTTTTTATTTCTAATCAACGTGTACCATATCTACACGAGAACTTGAGAGGGAGAAAATTCTAGTTAGAACTAAGGGTCACCAATGCCGAGAACTCAAATATGTACTAGACTGACATGTATATAATCATGCCTTCAAAAATATAGCATAATTTTCATTTTTGAAATAATGAAAAAGGAAGAGGGAACTATTTATTTATCTAAGACTCCCTTATTTGACTTAATTTAGTAATTTCTATAACTTTTCCTAGTATTTCCAAAAAATTCTCGAAAAACTTCCAATGTTTAACTGACTAAAACATACACACGACAAGAAACTTCGATCCATGCACATAATGCACAAATACACACATGTTCGCTTGTCCCCTTTGCTCACTATCAATAACAAAATAAATTCTATAATTGCTAAATTAAAAAGACCCGTCACTTGTCTAAAATTGAAATTTTCATCTCCAAAAATCTAAACAACCAATCTTTTTTCAAGTACACTAACATCCATAACATCTCAAAAAAATTCTCTAATTTTTTAAAACAAAAACAAATGCTCCCCAACAAAGAGTCCAGGAAAATGGGCTAATACGGTATAGGACTTTACAAATTAGTCCAAGATTTGCAAATTGCAATACTACTTTGTTAGACAATAACATATATGCACACTCAAACCAATTTAATTAATACACATGTGCACATGTATGATCAAACGAGTACAAAGTCCACATTTATTTTCCTAATATTATTTATTTACATGGGTTTCACCGCAGTACACATGTTATTAAATTCGTTTTTCACCCAGTAGAGTAGATGCATCAACAGTATTAATGCGTTTTCTTTATTGGTGGTTTTACCACAAGAACTGGACACTTTGCATGGTGGGCACAATAATCACTAACACTTCCCAAAAACGCCCTACATACAATTTTAATAACCAGGATTAATTAATAGCAAAAATTATTATTAATTTTATTATGACAATTAATTAAGATGAAGATTAAATTAAGTACCTCTTGATTTGGCCAAGTCCACGGCTGCCCACAACAAGAAGATCTATGTTCATTTCTTCCACGGCCCGACAGATCTTGTCCTTTGGATCCCCCTCAAGTATCAAAGTTTTAGCTTTCACCTTTATATATGTTAAATCAATCAAAGTTTTTTTTTTTTTTTAATTTCTCTATAGAAAATCAAGAAATTTAGAGGTGAATATATAAATATATGTACCGATTTCTCTCTGCAAATTTCATATGCCTTGGAGAGGATTCTTGCAGCATTCTGCTCCTGGGATTTGTTCATAGATTCCACAACTGGATATGTACCTTAAACAATGAATAAAGAAAGGAACAAAACACTAAAAACATAACTGTATAATTAAACTAATTAATTAATACTACTAACTAATTAAATAACTAGCACAAAAAATTATTAATGAGATTGAGAAGTTGATATGTACTGGAGTACGTAGTTAATTCATATGGCAACAGATCATAATAACCCACTTCTCACTCGGTGAATGCAAGTTTTGTAAGCAACTAATAAAAAATGCTTGCTTTTAACCTATTAAAGGGGAAAAAAAAAAATGCACCCTGCCCACCTGTGTTTCGAAAAACATGTGCAAAACCCTATGTTATTTTATTTCAATTGTTAACGTTTATAAAATTTGATATTTCTATTTCAACCTTCACATGCATACATAATTTTTCATTTTAATATTGTTTTTATTATGCCAAGTATCCCCGAGTAATGCTTAATCTGAACAGAACCCCTTTCACTTATTTTTATTATGCAAAGAAATCCCATGTGTTATCCTTAATTTGCATAGAACCCTTATTTTGTTTGCAACACACGTGTGTGGAGTTCACACGCATCCATTTTTGACGAAAAAAGAGATTCCTTACAAGATTTGGTAAAACACAAGAGAATTTATTCCAGTAATACTTTCAATAATAATTATACAAGAATTTTGCACAGTTTTTTCAAAACACAAAGTGAGTTGGGTATTTTGTCCCCCCATTAAAATAATCATGTTGACAAGTCAAAATACATTAAATCTTTGTTAAGAGGATAACTATAGACAAACTCGATTTCACCAAACTTATTGCGATACACCTTGCAATTAATTAAATTAAATATTAATATTCATTAATGTTAAAAACAAATATATTTCATTTGCCATGTGAATAATTTGTGTTCAACCACCAAATTAGAATTATTACCAATTCAATGATAATTAAGAAAAAAATAGTGAAAAAAAGAACAAACCGTAACCACCGGGAAAGGCATAGTGAGGCAATGGCTCCACTACGTGGACTATGGTGACCACCCTGTTATCATCCTCGCCGGCGTGGGGGCGCTTCAAGATTTTATCAAGAAGCCATTGGAGAGCGTTGAAGCTCTCATCGCTGTCGTCGATAGCCAAAAGAACATGCATACTCGTCGATTTCTCAAACTCCGGCGGCGGCGGCGCCACCGTTCCCAACCCAGTAGTAGTAGTTGTTTCAGTAGTTGATCCTTCCATTACTAATTGCTCTATTAACTATAGCAATAAAATCATCTCTATCCGAGTAATTTATTTGCATATATATATATATATATATGCCGACCGACAAGAATCGGATACATACTAAATTGATGAGTTTCAACGTGGCTTGATATTATTTGCATACCGACAAGAATTGGATATATACTAAATTGATGAGTTTCAACGTGTCTTGATTGTTATTTGCATATATTAGAACTTATAAGAGGCGATACCAACCGTTAACAGTGTTTCTATTTTAATTTCGAATTTATTTTTTCACTTTAAATACTCAAACGACACCGTTTTAGTAATTTCCGCTGGCTTTTGTGCGTTGCCAGAATTTATTTTCTCTTTAATTTTGACGGCTAATTTTTAGCGTTGTCCATCTCAGGGGGGCCCACGTATTACTTTCCGTTTTAGCTTTTCTTTTCCTTCCTAAAATGTTGTCTGAATATTTTTTCTCCCCAATTCTCATTTCCTCCTCTTCCTAATCCGCCACAATTCTCTTCCTCCAATTCGATTTTCCCATTAACCAAAATCTTTCTTTCTTCTTTGTTTTCCTTCGATTTCAAGAAATTCACATGCCCTGTTTTTTTAATTTCGGCAGCTTTGGGAGGAATTTTGGGATTGGGTTGATTTCTATTGGATTTTAGGTTGGGGAACTTTCCTTGCCTTTCTAATTTCGGCAGGTCAGGAGTAGATTTAGGGCAATGGGTTGAGCTTCGTTGGATTTTGGGTTGAGGAAGTTTCCTTGTCTTTGTAATTTCGCCAGCTGAGGAGTACAAGGTGCGGTGACGGTGATTTCATGTCAACACGTCATTACCGTTGAAAAAAACTACATGTCTTTGCAATGGTAATATTTGAAAATTTGGGTGTAATTTATTTTATTTTAAATTTCGTTTGACCTTCCTTTTAAGATTGGGTGACATTTTCTTATGTAGTTATATTTGAAAATTTGGGTGTAATTTATTTTATTTTAAAAGTATAGGGGCAATTATGAATTTAATTTGGCGGTGTTAAAAAGTTGAGAAGCCAGTGCTTGTTTTATTTTAAAAATATAAGGGCAATTGTGAATTTGCTTTGGCGGTGGTAAAAAATTGATAGGGCAGTGTTTGGAAGTTGTAACATGTATTTGTCTATTGTTATATGGGTGCTGATTTTGTACATAAGACATTTAACTTTTAACAGATTCAGATGCTCCACTTATGGCGGTGGTAAAACTACTTTCTATATTTTTGAAAAATATGTGGCCTGGTTATTGTTTCAAGCTCATCAAATAATTAACAGCATTTACATGAAATAGAAAGCAACTAGCAAAGCAGCTTCCGCAAACATCTCAGAAGAATAACACCAACACGGGGCACCAATGAATCCAATTAAAAACAAGCTTTCAATTATATGAACTGTTGTTGATGACAAATGAGGTTTAAGTCATGTTTTGTGGCAAGATTCTTTTTGTTATATGAACTTCCAGTCATTTCTTGAAATTGTAGTAGGTGATGGATATTTTGGTTTTTGAGAGAGAATATTTCTCTACTGCAATTTCATCTGGAATGTGTATTTGACTGTTGTTATCATTCCAAAATTTGATATACTTCTTTAGCCTCCTTTTTTTTATGTACTTCTGGATATTTTACAAAAATTGAAGTTGAATTTCATGGGAAGTTGCTTCAGCAAAATAAGATGGCTTCACTTTAAGATGAATTGAATTGATATCATTTTAGGAGATCAAAAATTTTGCAGTTGATATAATGCGTTTCTTCTCTAAGTTGAGGGGTATACGGAAGCTTACTATCTCAACTTTTGTATGATCTATTTGAGTTTTAAAAAAACATATGCTTAAGACATTGTTTACTTTTTTGTTCGGGCTGTTTTTACACTATAAACATGAGCTATTCTGATTTTGAGAGGTTTGCTTGCAACAGGTGGGCTGAAATCTAGGAAAACTGATTTTTTCATAAGCATAAATGCATGGCAGAATCTGTTAATTGTTTCTTCTGTTTTAGAGTATAGAATATTCATAGGTATATATTGCTTTCGTCTTTTTTAAGATAAGAATGTTCATATTTCAGCTACCAAGTTTACTATATATGTATTGATTGCTTCAAGAAAAATGGTTTCATATTATTAGCGAAAAGAATTACTTCTATATCAATTGATTTTTTTAGTTTTTACTCTCTGTAATTGCTGTAGTTCTACCCGATGGTTTCTCATGAGCGATATATGAAGACATGACTGACTTGCTTCGTGTTTACTTCAGGTCACGGACTATTGTTGCTCCGAACTCCAACTAGAAGATTTAATCTCCGATATTGAACAATTTTCCAAACCAAAAGAGGTAAACAGGTGAGCTCAAGCATCTCGTGTCTCTTTCCTTCATTCGAAGTTTCGAGCGACTTATATAGAGTAATAAACTCAGTATCACACACACCAATATCAGACGATATATGATGTTGTTGATTGATTTAGAATCACATTAGATTACAATCATTAGCAAAACACTAACCTGCAGAGCATTGTTTTAACTCTTATAATGTTTATGCTATTACGTGCTTGATTTGGGAAACTAAATTATCACCCAATTGGCAGAAAATATGGGTCGAATGATTCAGGAGTTCATTTTTAATGCTTCATTTTTATAGTCCCTGAAGAGTAAGGCAGCGTTGAGGAGCTTTTATTTGACTTGCGGTAAGCTAAATCATGCACTAAATGGAAAATTGTGAGAATCTCGACCTCTCAGATGAAGTAAAAGGCAAAAAGCATTCTCGTCCACCAGAGCATGCACAATAATGACAAGTTTGACCTCCTCCAAGAAATAAAGACAAGTCAGAAATACGCTTGAGTGTCGAATAACAACGTGCAACGTCTTATATTTCCGTACGGATGTGTTAAGAAACCAATATCTACTTATGTACGGAAGGTCTTAGTTGCTTTTAGTTTGTGTTTGGTTGCAATGTGCAGTACCTTTTGACGGATGTGTTTTTGTATAACTCGGTACTCTATGTATGCTTCTAATGAAAGGATATTATGTATTTTGAAGTTCAATTTTTCTACATGACAATTTCTCTTTATAGAGCTTCTTCAGATAAACAATAGAAACAATGGGCACCAGTCACCGCGCCTTGCGCGGTGCAACACCCCCTAGTTACATATATATAAAGGGGAATACTAGGCATGAATAGTGACTTTTGTTCTCCTGCTTGGTTGTGTTCTCCTGCTTGCATCCCTTTTTTTTTTTCAATTCATGGTCCTCCAAAGGGAATACTAGGCATGAATAGTGACTTTTGTTCTCCTGCTTGGTTGTGTTCTCCTGCTTGCTTCCCTTTTTTTTTTAAAGTCATGTTCCTCCAAACGACGCCGTTTTCTGCTGCTCTTATTCCCGTTTTGCCCTTTTCTTCTTTTTAATTTTTCGTTATCCCTCAAAACGACGTCGTTCTGTTTTTTTAATTTTTTTTTTATAAAAGGTTAGGGAACAGTACGTCGGCTTGGGTTTAATTATGGCTGCAATATAGAAATATAGGTAATCCTCTTTCCTAATTTCTATTTGACCGCTGTGTTTGTCAGTTTCATCTTGAAGTTGAAGATTTTGGGAAGACAAAACTGCTCATCCTCATCGTCCCAATCAATTGAACAAGAAAATCCACCGAAGGAGAAAATAAACACCAAATAACCTTCCTCTCTCACTTCTCCATCTTTATCTCACAAATTTCCCATTCAATGAAGCGAAAAACACAATGGAGAGAGATGCGGCTGGAAGGACGACGTGAGAGAGTGAGAGGAACGGTAGTGACGTTAGGTAAACTATTCCTCTTAGTTTCTCTGTTTGATTTCATTCAATTAGTTTGTGCTTTTGCCTGTAAGTCTCTCACCTTTTTTCACAGTAACGAATGTTTTCTTAATAGAGCAAGGTAATGAGGTTTGGGTTTGGCTGGGCCGTGGGGGCGAGGGTGGTGGTGTGCTGGTTGGTGTCGGAGGCCGAGGCATAAAGGGCAGGCGGCGACTAGGGTTTGATGGGGTGGAAGAAGGCCGAGTCAGGGTTTGGGTCTTGGATTTGTCATCTGGGCTATATTGTAGGTGAGTTGTTTTTGGACCCGTTCAAGATTCACTCCACTTTTCTATATTTTCTCTCTGAAAAAGTTTGTTTAACCAAAACCTGATAGAAAATTGCGAGTTTCGTCAATTGATCATGATTTTGTCAATCTTGAATGAAATCAGGTCTATCTTAAAGCTTGGCATGTGAACTCCACTTGCAAGATTTCATTCTAGCTAAGATGGCTATTTACACTATTCGACAATATTATGAATTTCAGATGTGATATAATTTTTTCTTGAAATCGGGAATCGTAAATTAATTTATTTTTCATTTATAGGAGTTCAACAAGTAATCTTGTGTTTTACATTGATGAGGATGTAAAGGTTATCTTTATAGTCTTGATGTCATTCCTCAAGCATTGAGGATGAAAAGGTATATCTTACTTAGATGGTTGTTGCATATTCTAGAATGATATTGCTAATGATTGGAATGATTAATTTAGACTTCTGTCCTAATGCCATTTGGGATTCTTTGATTTCTTAGATTTGAAATGATTTCATTGATGTTGACATGTTTTCCTGCAAATAACAATAAAATATTCGCAACATTATCTTTTATGCTTGTTTGAAATCTCATTATTTTGCTACGTATACTGTGGAATTAGATATTCTTCTCTAATGTGAAATGATGTTTCCTGTAAATTAGTTTTGCAGTTCCCATGTTTTTGTGATAATAATATCTTTAGATTAATGTGCATAGAGTAGTTTCATTGTTTTTATTGGACTTCCAAATGTGTATGTCTTAACTTATCTATTTTGAAACTTGATTTTCAAATTACCTTTATTGTTAGTGATGATTTTACACCTGGCTTTGGTAACCTTTAATTTGTGAATTATCAAATATGATGGTTTCTCTTGTGGGTGTGATGTGAGCTTTTCTTATTTGGTTAAATTTGGGCTTAAGGTGATAACAATTTTAGCTTTGCCCTTGTCTTACTTTGTATGCTTTATTTTGCTCTGTATTCACATTTCTTTTTTTTTTTAATTCTCAAACATTTTCATATTTAATGGTGGTCAAAATTTTCCTGGGTCAAGCAGATGACAAAGTGTTAAACAAAGTTGTCATTACAAATAATTTCTGAAGTTGTGAAGGCATGTAGACTCTTGCCAAGTTCTGTTCTTTTATCTTTTTTAATTTTTGCACTACTTGACATTTACAAATTCCACATGCTTACCCTTTATTTTCATGTTATATGTACCCAAAAATGTTCATCCATTTTGATCCACCCAAAATCAGATATAGAAATATATTTATCTTTGACAGGAATCTTCATTTTTCAGGGATATACCAGTATTGCACTGAATTTTACTACATAACAGTATGGATACTCATGTACCTTGCTCTTAGGTAAGTACATATCAATCTCTTTCATTTATTATTTTCTCTTCTCCTTTATTCCTATTTCTATAATATTTTCTCTTTCCAATTTGTTCTATCCATAATTATATTTGGTAGGTGTTTGTGATTTTAACTTGATGACGTGTTTCTTTTGCAGCGAATATGGGGTCTGTCTATTGGATTCGATTTCAGTTTCATCGGTGAGGTTGAGATTTTCAAGAGTATATTTTTGTTTCCTGAGCTCAAAAGAGAAGAGGTGCAACCAGATGCAAAGATACATCAAACAAGTGATATTGGATAAGAAGATACACATTGAACTTGTTATACTACATTGCCCAAATGGTGCCTTTCCGTATTAGAAAATTGAATACCTAATCCAAATTGATAATAGTTACACAATAGGCAAATAAAAAAGGGCCTTCTTCGGTAACTCTGAATTCAAATGCTTATATTGGTCCATGTTTTAATACTATTTTTATTACTATTTTTTATGGAGTATTTATTTATGGCTTATATAGGTTTCTCCATTGGTGATTACAACTTGTGCTTTACATCTTTATGCTTCAAACTTTGTTAGGTAAATTTTAGATCAGGGTGAAATAGGGTGCAAGGCATCATCCATACTTGAAGAACAAAAATGACCATTTGTTGGTCATGGCAGACATTGAGAAGCTAAACATAATTCACGCGAAAACTTACAAAATGTTTCTCTTAGTGTTTTCATCTGCAAATTATTGCTCCTATTTCACTCACCATTACTTTCCTATCACAATTATTACACAATTGAAGAGGGCAATCTGCGCGGTGCATATCCCCTAGTATATATATATATATATATATATAAGTATATAACCGACAAGAATTGGATATATACTAAATTGATGAGTTTCAACGCGCCTTAGACGATATGTCGACGAATGAAATAAAAATATCCTTATACTTTGTTTAATTCTCAAAAATTCCCTGTATTATATTAATTCTCAAAAATTTCCCCGTTTTTAGTTATAATACTCATGGATCAAAATTTTCACTCTTTCCTTAAAAAATATAGCATAATTTTCATTTTTGAAATAATGAAAAAGGAAGAGGGTATATTTCAAAACTATTTATTTATCTAAGACTCTCTTATTTGACTTATTTAGTAATTTCTATAACTTTTCCTAGTATTTCCAAAAAATTCTCGAAAAACTTCCAATGTTTGACTGACTAAAACATACACGACACGACACTTCGATCCATGCACATAACGCACAAATACACACATGTTCGCTTGTCCCCTTTGCTCACTATCAATAACAAAATAAATTCTATAATTGCTAATTAAAAAAGACCCGTCACTTGTCTAAAATTGAAAATTTCATCTCCAAAAATCTAAACAACCAATCTTTTTTCAAGTACACTAGCATCCATAACATCTCAAAAAAATTCTCTAATTTTTTAAACCAAAAACAAATGCGCCCCAACAAAGAGTCCAGGAAAATGGGCTTATACGGTATAGGACTTTACAGATTAGTCCAAGATTTGCAAATTGCAATACTACTTTGTTAGACAATAACATATATGCACACACTCAAACCAATTTAATTAATACACATGTGCACATGTATGATCAAACGAGTACAAAGTCCACATTTATTTTCCTAATATTATTTATTTACATGGGTTTCACCGCAGTACACATGTTATTAAATTCGTTTTTCACCCAGTAGAGTAGATGCATCAACAGTATTAATGCGTTTTCTTTATTGGTGGTTTTACCACAAGAACTGGACACTTTGCATGGTGGGCACAATAATCACTAACACTTCCCAAAAACGCCCTACATACAATTTTAATAACCAGGATTAATTAATAGCAAAAATTATTATTGATTTTATTATGACAATTAATTAAGATGAAGATTAAATTAAGTACCTCTTGATTTGGCCAAGTCCACGGCTGCCCACAACAAGAAGATCTATGTTCATTTCTTCCACTGCCCGACAGATATTGTCCTTTGGATCCCCCTCAAGTATCAAAGTTTTAGCTTTCACCTATATATATATATATATGTTAAATCAATCAAAGATTTTTTTATTTTTTATATTTCTCCAGAGAAAATCAAGAAATTTAGAGGTGAATATATAAATATATGTACCGATTTTTCTCTGCAAATTTCATATGCCTTGGAGAGGATTCTTGCAGCATACTGCTCCTGGGATTTGTTCGTAGGCTGTTCCATCACTGGATATGTACCTTAAACAATGAATAAAGAAAAGGAACAAAACACTAAAAACATAACTGTATAATTAAACTAATTAATTAATGCTACTGACTAATTAAATTACTAGCACAAGAATTTGTTAATGAGATTGAGAAGTTGATACGTACTGGAGGCAAGAGATCATAATTAACCACTTTTCACTCGGCGAATGCAAATTTTGTAAGCAACTAATCCAAAATGCTTTCTTTTAACATATTAAAGGGAAATAAAAATAAAAATGCACCCTACCCACATGTGTTTCGAAAAACATGTGCAAAACTCTATATTATTTTATTGCAATTGTTAACGTTTATAAAATTTAATATTCTTATTTCAACTTTCATATACATATATAATTTTTCATTTTAATATTGTTTTTATTATGCAAAGAATCCCCCGAATCATGCTTAATTTGCACAGAACCCCTATCACTTATTTTCATTATGCAAAGAAACCCCATGTGTTATCCTTAATTTGCACATAAACCTTATTTTGTTCGCAACACATGAGCATGGGCTTCACACGACGAAAAAAGAAATTCCTTGCAAGATTTGGTAAAACACAATAGAATTCCTTCTAATAAAAATAATACAAGAATTTTACGCATATTTTTCAAAACACAAATTGGGTTGGGTGATTTTGTCCCCTATTAAAATAATCATGTTGAAAGTAGAAATGCATTAAATCTTTGTTAAGAGGATAACTATTTAAACTCGATTTCACCAAACTTATTGCAATACACCTTGTAATTAATTAAATTAAAAATTAATATTCATTAATGTTAAAACAAATATATTTCATTTGCCATGTGAATAATTTGTGTTCAACCACCAGAATTATCCTTATTACCAATTCAAATTGATAAAAAAAAAATAGTGATTTAGAAGAACAAACCGTAACGACCGGGAAAGGCATAGTGAGGCAGTGGCTCCACTACGTGGACAATGGTGACCACCCTGTTATCATCCAGCTCGCCGGCGTGGGGACGCTTCAAGATTTCATCAAGAAGCCATTGGAGAGCGTTGAAGCTCTCATCGCTGTCGTCGATAGCCAAAAGAACATGCATACTCGTCGATTTCTCAAACTCCGACGGCGGCGCCGCCACCGTTCCCAACCCAGTAGTAGTAGTAGTTGTTTCAGTAGTTGATCCTTCCATTACTAATTGCTCTATTAACTATAGCAATAAAATCATCTCTATCCGAGTAATTTATCTGCATATATATATATGCCGACCAACAAGAATCGGATACATACTAAATTGATGAGTTTCAACGTGGCTTGATATTATTTGCATACCGACAAGAATTGGGATATATACTAAATTGATGAGTTTCAACGTGTCTTGATGTTATTTGCACATATATATATATAACCGACAAGAATAGGATATATACTAAATTGATGAGTTTCAAGTTTCAACGCGCCTTGGACGATATGTCGACGAATGAAAGATAAAAATACCCCATACTTTGTTTAACTCCCAAAAATTCTGTGTGTTATTTTAATTCTCAAAAATTTCCTTGTTTTTCGTTTTAATTACCACACTCGATTCAAGTAGAGACTTTTGACTTTTGACGAAATAACAAAATTATCCATATGTATTGGTTTTTTTATATTCTTTTTGAAAACTCAGGTATATACTATTTGGATCAATTGTGGTAATTAAAATCAAACACAAGGGTTTTTTTTGGAATTAAAATAATGCAAGAGATTTTTTTGGAAGTTCAACAAAGTATATGAGGTGTTTTTGTCTTTTGCTGTCAGGGGTAAAATTATCATATCTAAATTAAAATATGAACAAATACTTGTAATTTTGACGTTTAAATCACACTTTCTTTTATGGGGAGTATATTTGGCACTCATTTGAGAGCACATGAGAATTAGAAGTTTTTTGAAAGTTAGACAAATCATAGAGGGTGTTTTTGCTCTATATTGACTGTTGTTGTCTTTAATTGCATGATGAATTGGACGTTTCTTCGTGCATGGAGGACAAATGTCACTAGCTCAACTCTTGTTAATACTATTAATTTTGTCAAAGTAGTAACTTTAGATAAAAATTTGTAATTAAGAATAGTTGTGGGGGAAATGCACTTTCACTCTTAAATTTCAGTGTTCTTTCACTTTTGCTACCATTCTTTTAATACTACTTACTTGTTTCATTACTATTTTAAATGTTGCTATGTTAACATTTTTGACCTATCATTGGTGGAATTTTGCGTAGTGTTTTGTCTGATTCTAATTATCTGGGTGAGGCATATATATGTTTTTCACGAGTTTGAATTAGTGGTTTATCTACTTAAGATTGACTATCTTCCTAAAAAAAAAAAAAAAAAAAAATGAAGATTAACTATCGATTAAGTGGTCGTCTTCTCCGTGAATCAGATTTCCCGCTAAGAAAGGAAAGACTAGGCTTGTACATCTCCATCAAAGTCATCAATGATTGAATCTTAAAAGGATGGAGAATTCGTATGGCTAAGGATGCAAAAAATACAATGATTGAGTATAAAAAATGTACCTAGTACGGTTTACATATTTATCCAAGGTATTTGGTGTGCTTCCTCCCAGGTTTCATGCCAAGTAGAGTATGTCTCCTAATGGTTTCCCTGATATATCCTTATAATTCGGTAATAGTGCCGCAAAGATCTCGGACGAGATTCCCTTCTATAAAGATCTGACTCTTATGTTGGTCGTTATTAGGGGACAATATGTGGTTGTGGCTTCCTTAGAATCTAAAATGAGCTGAAACATTTCGTTTAAGAGTTCATCTTTAGTTTGTTCTGTTTAAGGGTAATATAGTATTTTCAAAATTATTACAACACGTACTAATTAAGAACAAATAGTGAGAGCTCGACCGTAAAAATTTTAAATTTGACGGAAAATGGACTTGAAAGACTATTTTGCCCTTACAAATCCAAAACTATGAAATTCGACCATCGTCCGCCCAAAATTGCCAAGTGTAACATTTGAAATTTGTACGAAATATATTTGAACTAAAACAGTTGGGAGAAAAGATGCAAAATATTCAAAGCTTAGGGGTGAAAGTGCGTTTTCCCCTAACTAAACAGGCATTTTAATAACCGGTGAAAATATACTATTACATACTGCCGTGGATAACTAGCTAGCTAGTATATATAGAAATTTTAGTATATATCTCTCCACATCATTGATTTATTGTGTTGTTATAGGTAGATAGATTAGAGGATGGAGAAAACAGGCGCAACGGCGGAGACGAGCGCGGGGAGGCCGGAAGGAGCGGAGGAGCGACAACCGCTGATGGCGGCGGAGGAGGAGGAGAAGAATTCGAAGATGAAAGTTCTGGTGCCAATAGATGAGAGTGATGGGAGTTTTTATGCGCTGAAATGGGCCCTCGACCATATCGTGTGTAATTCAGCCTCCGGTAATTCGAAGCCACTCGATCAGGATCCAAACACGATTACCTTACTTCATGTCCACCCCCTTTTCCAGCCCTTCATTTACCCAGCCGGCCCAGGTAATTTTGATCGATTAACTTTTATTTACTGTTTTACCACAGTACGTAGTCAAATTAATATAAGTAATTATTTATCTAATCGAATCGATATATCATATCATGCATATTGGATCACAAATTAAAGCCGTGTATGCAACACCTTCAGTGATTGAGGCTGTGAAGAAAGGACGAGAGGAAAGTGCTGCAGCTATACTCTCTCGTGCCTTGCATATCTGCAAACAAAAAAAGGTTTTTTTTTAATTAATTATTTCAACCATTCCAATGTCAAATGTCAATTCCTTAATTGATACCATATACAAATGTAATTACAATATCTTAAGGTAGATTTTTTTTTAAAATATCGAACTTTTATGATTGGTAGCATATGACAAGTATTTCAATTATAATTTGTTTGGGCCTATTGGTCGGATCTCATATTGATAGCACATGAATTTATTAGGGTCGGCCCATATTAAACGGATCAACCAACTATTAGAATAATTTGGCTCTGAGCTGACTGATTGCTTGCCGAATCATGCAGCCCAAAATTCATAGAAACAAATTAACCCCTCAATTCATGATTAAAAAAAAAAATTAACCCCTCACCACATATAAATAATTTTGCCCCAACTTATAGAAAATCGAAGCTTTATTTTTTTAACTCCATGCCTTAAAAGAAAAAGTCTTAACTCCATTTCACCTGATATCGGCATCATCCACGTCCCGTTGGCATCACTTGCGGGCAACGTGGAGAAATTGTGAAGATAGGCTGCTTACAATGGAAAAAACTTGAAGAAGAAAGACTATGAAAAATAAAAAAAAGGAAGGTTTAATTGTAAATTCACACCTTATTTCTCATATACAATATATGTGACTTAAATAACTATTCTACTAAACATTATACTCCATATTATAATCTTTTGCAATTACTCATCTACCTAATCAAACGTTTCAGTTGCATATATGATGTGTTTGATTCCTTTTTGTTTTAATTATGCTATATTTGTCTAGTTTATGTAGATTTTAAGTAAATTTTGGATTGGTTTCAGATTAAGGCTGAAACATTGATTCTTGAAGGAGATCCAAAGGATAAAATCTGTCAAGCTGCAGAGCAATTGCATGTTGACCTTGTAGTCATTGGTAGCCGCGGACTTGGCGCCATTAAAAGGTAACATAGATAACTCGATCTCTTAGCTATTACATTGTGTAACATAAATAACTTCTTCAAGTGCACATCATTTTATAAATTTCTACCATGATTCTATATTTCTATTTACTTAATATGCTTTACCTATGTATATAGACAAAGGGTAGAAGTTAAGTAATCAAATAGAAGGGCTTACATTAGTCGAAGATCAAATATACAAGTCCTTTCCTCTATATTGTATTTTGTCATTGTCTTGAGAGTTCTTTTAGTTCAAACCTCAATGTGATAGCTAGGAACAAATATGGCACGTGACTAGGTCGTCGATTCATATTACACCGGGCATGTGATATTTGGAATGTTGGGTGTTCCAAGAAAGTCCATTCTTTTATATCAATATTTGTTGTTTATGTACAAATCGACAAATATTATAACATTTGTTATAGTGTTAAATTTGAAACATAATGTAACGATATTGTTGAATGTGTTCTTACTGCAGGGCATTGCTGGGGAGTGTTAGTAATTACTGTGCACATCATGTTCATTGCCCCGTGCTTATCGTGAAACCTCCTACCAAATTGGCTCACGAGTGAAGTACATAAAAATGGTTCTGGCCTTTGAATAATAATTAAGTACTGCAATCTGAGTTTTAATTTGTATTTCGATGGCTCTTAGTTGAGTAGACGAAATGCCCTCTTTCTCATTATTATCTTGTGTGCAAGACAATATGATTTATGAACTAATAATATTCCTACAATATATTTTCTACTTAATTTATTACATTTCGAATGTCTTTCGTTCAAATAATGCAAAACATAATGTCAAAAAACCCAACTCCCACCCCCCCACCACCCACCACCCCAAGTTGTTGCACCTGAGGTTTCTAGACAATCAGACTGTCGCGATTGTGGTTACGAACGTATGTCAAAAAACCCAACTCCCACCCCCCACCACCCCAAGTTGTTGCACCTGAGGTTTCTAGACAATCAGACTGTCGCGATTGTGGTTACGAACGTCTAGGCCATCGCAGACGGGCTGTGTTTGGGGATGGAGATAATTTAAATTTTTTTATATATATATGATGATATTTTAGTCTTTGAACATTTTAAGGAAATTAAAAAAAAAATCCAACTCATTGAAAATGCCTACAGTTATAGGTACACCAGTAAAAACTTAATTGATTTAGATAAAGATCAAATTTAGTATTTTTTAAAAACTTAATTGATTTAAATAATATCAAATTTAGTATTTTTTTTCTAGGAAAACACATAATTATATTAAAATCAAGAAGTCATCAATTACGAATTGATTAATACGTAAAGGTAAATCCACCAAAGAAACTAATTTAGTAAAAGAATGACATTCTCTATGAACAAAGTTACCTCAAAAGCATTAAATTCCCTGGAAAGCATAGTGTGATATCTGTAATAATCAGTAGGTGAAAAGCATCAGGTGACTGGATTTTGCTTACAACGGACATATAATCCCCTTTAAGGACTGCTTCTCTCGGGCCAACTACACCGCACTTCTCGCCGCTAATGCTTCAGAATCTTACGGCCGTAGTCCCTATGAAATCCTCAGAAGAAATTCACGCCAAACAATGACCAAATTAAACTCGTCCAGTGAGATCACGCGCGCCCAGATCGATAAATTCGTCATTTTGCGAAAATTGCTCAGTCAACGTTGACTATTTCAAAGCCGCTCGCCGGAGCACTCCATCGGAGCAATGGTTAACTACCCCCTTCGTGTGCATCACTCGGTGCAAAATCTTCCCCTTCTCGACTATTACTAGCTTTAAATTTCTCCCGAAAGGTGCATCCATATATTGCATAATATCAAGGGGTTGCCAATGGCTATAGCCAAAAATCCGTTGATTCTGATTATACCATAGCCACCAAGCAATCATGTAAGAGCATCTCCAACCCTATGGGCTTTCACAGTCCAGGGCTGTCGACCTCCACCCCGGGTAAATTTGCACCCCCTGGGCACCGTCTCCAAGCGTCAGGCTAACAACATTAATTAATTGAAAAAAATACTTCCCTACTCTCACCTATTATTATCTATAATAATAATAATAATGTCAATAATAATAATCATAAAAATAATATTACTTTTGAAAATTATTATTAATAATAATAAATATGAAAATGAATAATAATAATTTTAGAGACAATAATAATAAAATTAAGCATAATAATATTTCATCGAGGACAAGAAAAACAACAATGAAATTGCAACGAAATATCAAATTTCAAATATTTATACGTTTTGAATAAATTTTAATTTCTTAGACAAATTTATAAATTCAAAATTAAAAATAAAGATGTTACATGTTTAATTTAAAATAAATTATTATTAAATCTTACACAATTTTTATAATTAATGTAACTTCCATTTCTAGTTAATTAAATTAAACTGTTAACTTCGTAGTTAATTTTTTCAATTTCTAATTTATTTTTATTAATAAACATTTTTTAATTAAAGAAAAATATTGTTAATAAAAAAATTAAAAAAAAAAACAAATAAGAAGGCACCAAGTGGCACCACCTTGTGTATGCTTGTAAAGCATGTCCCAAATGTCGGGTTGTGTCCCAGGCTACTGATAGCCTAGAGCAAAGCCCTGGGCTGTGCCGATAGGGCCGGGGGGAGGGCCATCTTTACCAATCCCCTAGTGAGTTGGAGACCTAAGCATATTCGATATAGCCCAAGTCTATTTAGCAAAAGAGCATCGAACCGATACATGTAAGATGGATTTAGATCCGACCTCACAAAGCGAGCAAATATCATCCCCATAAATCTTCCTCCACTTTAGATTTTTTAGCGTAAGGACAACCGGTCTACAAATACGTCTGAGAAGTTTTTTTTAACTTTCTCCAAAATATTGATAGGCTACAACCACCTTCAATCTGACATCCCACTGACGCTCGAGCTACCAATATAATGTTGCATAACTCTTTTTATTCATATCCACGACCAAATGCACTTATAACCGTCGCATCGTGGTAGATTAATGTTTCACCTAAAACCCAACAGGGCGGATTACCATAATTTATTTAGCATCATCCTCCCAAAACTTGTCAAACGATTACCTATCTCTTCCACATATTCATCTCTGCATCAATCAAGGAGCTTACTCTCATATTAACTGACCTTTCGAATGTTGGTGTTCGGATGCGCAAACCGCCATCCCTAGGGATCCAATTCTCCGTAATAAAATATACTTAGTTTTGCTCATATTTTTTTATCAACACGTAAAATATTCGACTTGGTATATTCGAGAGTTCAACAACATTATAGCAAATATTATTAGATCACAAACAACTCTCAGCTCTTTGATCCATAATTCCATCATTCCAATTTTATGCAAACAAAATTTCTGAAAAAATGATCCCAACACTCTTTCAAATTTCTTAATATGGACCGACACTAATCTCTTCATAAATTTTTGGATATATTTTCTAAATTCAATTCATACACCAGAATCTTAATCTGCAAGAGCGTCATTGCTCACCAGATACATTACTGGCTTTTTTCCGTTAATATACAGTTTCCGGACATGCAATTTTTCTTCCTACCAAAATTGAAAAAATTACTTACAATTCACTTTACAGTTTACCCCCAAGTAATTACACTGTCCAGAAATGACTTGCCCGCTTTCGATTTGGCGAACTTCACGAAGCAATTCATTCAGCAAAATCACATAATAAATCAATCTCTTTTTCACTTTCAACTACTTCTGCAGAGTTCAGACCCATCTCGAAAACGATACAGAAAGTCTCATTTGGGGAAAATTCAAGGTGAAATACTATTTTATTAGATTATTGTATTACCCAAAAAGGAAAAAGAAGATCTTGGTTTGAAATTTCCCTTTAGTTTGTTGCGTGATGAAAAAATATATCTTGCTATTTCCAGAAAATTAACATGAATAAACATTTTCTTGATTATAATAATCTTGTCGAAAGTTTCTTTTAGCAAATTTTTATTAAGCTAGAATTAATAACTTGTGTATGTGGATTTGTAATTTAATTGCTTCAATTGTGGTAACTTTACACCCTTATCAACTAAAAAGGAAAATAAAGGTGTGCTTCTTTTCTTGATCCAAACCATATAATTTTAGCTGAAACATAAAAATTGTGTATGCCTTTCAGTTTATGATTCAAAATGAAAAACAAAATGGCATTCATGCATTTCTAGTTTATGCTTCAAGTTGTTCTTCTCTTTATTTAAACCAAATTTACTTCATTGAGCACTTTGTAATTCTTGTCTCTATGTATTTATTGGATTTACCTTTTGAATCGTTTTACGTAAAATATAATGTGATGATTTTATCATACATATTTGTGGTAATAATTTTATCCCATTTGGCTGAAGGTTTGGTCATGAAACATATAATGTGGTTCTTGTACTGCTTCTTTTGTCGTTAAATGTAAGTATAACACGGTTCATTGTGAACATTTTCAGAATGTTTGAAATAACGATGGCGTCTGAACAAGGTTTGGTTGCAGAAACGGCCATTGTAAGTTGAAATTTATTCTAGTTTTGCCAAACTACACTGATATTACATTGTCTTGGATTCTTGAAATGAATAGTAGTATTTTGATTTCTTGTTGATATCCCTTTTACTTGCACTGTAAAACCATTATGAATTTATGATGGATTGTTCGTTGTGTCTCTTACGTCTTTGTGAAGGTAGATGCTTATTGATGGAACCATATTCTAGTTAGCCGACAAGATGAAAACTAGACTTATTGCGTGCCATATTTGTTTAGCACTAGATTTTAGATATTTGAGATATGAATTAGAATCGGCACAAAATAAATTAACTTTGTTTTCATTTTTGTCATATTTGGTTGTGCCATTATCTCAAATGTTATTATGAAACAAGATAGATAAAATTTACATCTTTCAGTTTTACCACTTACATTTGTGATACTACTTTGTGTAGTATTTGATCAACTCTATATGGGTAACCTTTTATTTTCATATTCTTATACACCACGAAGCTTTCATTACCAAACATTAATTGTGGACAATACATGTTCATAGATAAATAGCATGGTACTTGTAGTATCAGAAGAGTTGTTGTGACTAATTCTTTTAATGAACAAGTCTTGTTAAATATATTTCTTATTCATGATGTATTTCAATTATGATGTTGTAGATTAATAATGACGAGAGAATTAATTCAGAAAAAGAAAGTTATGGTCCGAAACAGAGGTCTGAAACAGAACCTGATATGGCAGTCGAAAATACGATGCTACAAATGCTTCACGTGAGTGGATTGGAGTTAATTTTGAAACTTTTTGTATTTAATATGTATATATGTATGCAAACTTGTTAGCATTTTTAGCTTCATTAATTTGATTTACTAATAATCTAGCGAGCTCCAAGGTATTTTGACCCCCCATGCAGCTGGCTGTCTGATGAAAATACTGACAAAGACGAGAAATGTAAGAAGCCCAAAAAACGGAAGAGGTGCTATAATTGTGGTGATATTGGGCATGAAGGCAACAGTTGTAAACATGTTTGTCTAACATATGCTTCAGAAATTCGTTTCCTATGTATTCGTTTTCAAATTTCTGTCTCTTTTAGTCTTTTAATTCCTTTCTTTCTTGGGCCACAAACATTTTGGCAGGTTAATAATTGCTTCATCTGCTCGAAAAAAGGTCACTTGATTATAAATTGTCCAGAGAAAAACAAAGAAATCGACAGTACTTCTACACTCTGTTTAAAATGTGGGAATATAGGCCACAAAATGTTCTCATGTAGCAACGACTACAATTCCGAAGATCTCAAGGCACGTGAGCTATTACTACTCGATCCTACTTTATCCTTTCTACTTTTGCAATTAGTATATTCAGCATTTAGTTTAAAATCCAAACTTCATTTCATTAATAATTTAAAATCTATTCTGGACTTAGTCTGCGTGATTGAACAGGCGATAAATTTGTCTTGTGGGCAGGATATTGAGTGTTATACATGCAAAGAATTTGGTCATCTCTGCTGTGTTGACAATAAAATTGAAGTATCACGAGAAGTTTCGTGTTATAAATGTGGGGAGTCGGGCCACCTTGGTTCGGTAATTAACCCTTACACTTTGTGAGAATTCTACTTTTCGGTCCCCACCTTAACCACATATGCCTATGTAGGATTGCATAAGATCGGTTGAAGTTGCCATTGAACTCCAGCCAGTATCATTGTGCTCCAAGTGCGGAGAAAGAGGTTATTTTCGTCAAGAATGCACCAAGCGTAGAAAGGTTTGTAATGAATATCGATACTCAAGATGCCATCAACTTCCCTATGTGTGTGTGTGTGTGTGTGTGTGTGTGTATCTTCTCCCACCCCCCGTGCCTTCTCTCTCGGTGGGTGGCTTTTGTTCCAAAAAAAATTGTCTAGACCTGGTCTAGGAGAATTTCCTAGACCTTGTGGTTGTAGATGCACCACATCACTCACTTTGGTGATGTCATGATCTCACAATGTATGATGTGGCATTTAGAACCACAAGGTCTAGGAAATTCTCCTAGAACAGGTCTAGGCAAGAATGTCCACGTGTACGCGTGCATGTGCATAGACGCACACCTGTTTACGGTTATGCAATTAATGACTTACATATATAATAATATGATGAGGGTCATCTAATGCAGTACCTACTTTATACAGGCAAGGAGAAAAACCTCGGCGGAGATTACGATGGAGAAAGATGCAGAGGCTGGGGCTAAATCCGCAAAGGGGAAGAAGTCTCGTAAACATCGTGGTGGCAAGAAGAACAAGCAAATGGAAAAGGGCAAAAATAATTCTTCTCAGAGTCAGCCAAACAGAGCCCGTAACTGGTACGGGCCGAGGCCACCAATTGTAGGCCCGTATTATGGAAAACCGGGATCAAATGTCTGGTTGTCACCTGAAGCCGCCGCTGCAAGAAACAACAACCAGTTAACTTCTTCTCATCAAATGACCAACAATTTTGTAGAGATTCAAGGATCTCGAAATCCATCTTGCCATATGACTCAACTTCCTCGTCTGATGAGTACCCGTCGGTTGACAACACAAATTCCTCAACAACCTTTTGATAATCGTACTGGAATCGAGCTTTCTCAGACGGAAACTCAGATTTCTCAGAACTCATTTAATCATATGACTCAACTTCCTCATCTGATGTGTAACACTTTGAGGGGAACTCAAATTCCTCGATAGCCTTATAACCATGAACATCGAATCCTTTTTCCTCATCAGTTTTTTGACCATCAGACAGAATCGCAAGTTTCTTTCCCAAATAATAACTAGCAGACTGGAAATGGAATGCCCTGGCACAGGTGATGGAATAATTTTGGTTATCTTATGTAGATGGTATTAGCTTGTAGTAGATGCAAGAGATTTGGGTACAGGTGATGGAATAATTTTTCTTTTGAAATCAGTGGATGACTTTAAGTTTATTCGAATCTCTTTTGTTAATTTTATGTAATAACTAGTTTGTACATGTGCCTTGGAACATAGTAAACCATATTTCTCGCTAAATATTTAGACATTATTAGACACAAAGCGTGATTTTCATTTTCATATATGAGAATTGGTAATGGCAGAAACTATTTCAACGATTAATGACACATTTTGGATAAAATTTGGTTTGATTTCTGACTACAAACACCCAAAGTTGGAATTTATGAACTTGATTTGATTTTGCATTCTTCTGTTTTTCTTAGACTCGCAATGGTTGGATGTTGTTTGTCACATTTCCTTTTGAAGTATTGTTTTCGCTTTAATAGAATGCTAAAGCAAGGTAAACAATTGACAATTGCACAATTGGAGTATTAATTAAACAGTATAGGAAAGAAGTACATGATAAATTATGCCAACAACATGATAAGTATATGAGGGAATTATTACTACGACTCTTTATCCCAACCATCCAGCCTTAGCCCAGGGTCGTAATTGGTAAAAAGCCGAAACTCATTGCCAAGTTTACTCGAGTGCTGAGGTCGAAAACCACATGGGCGCAAGCCTAAAAGCTCTGCAGCTCTTTCCTTTTGCACCTCACCTACAAAAAGTTCAATGGGAGTATGGGATATATAGTGAAGACATCTCTATTTACATCATTACTCAGCTTTTCTGGGTAAATTAGAGAAACAAGAATTAAATGACAGGAAGTCAAAGTCTACCTGTGAGTAATAGCAAGAAAGATTCTCCTGGTCTCGACAGAAATGTAATTGTTTCCGCAATTTTCTCCAAGCACTCCTCGCTCTGAAGCCCAAAAATTAGACAGAGAATTTGATACATAATTAAGCATTTGTGGAATAATTAACAGCCAAATCAGTTGAGATGCAATTCTATTTTTATCAACCATTATGGTACAGGCCAACTACTCTGCCAAAGAGATAAAACATGATACAATACTGGAAAAATTAGATTTTGTTTAGGATCTGAATAAAGAAAAGATGTTTCCTATTACTGTGGCATGTGGGCAATATTTCTAAGAGGAAGTTTAAGTGAAATTTTAATGCTTTACCATTCCCATGATCTAATTGCAGTTCAATGACAAAAACTACATATATCAAGAAGAGAAAAGTCTTTCAATTTATGCAGAGATGGGAAATTTCGGCAAGCACACCTAGAATGGTTGTAACTTGAAGGAGTTTGTTGATCCGTTCACAAAAGCTTTACATAAACGCAATTGGATAATTTATGTTTCACAATACAGACAAGTCAAATAGCTAAGTTAAAACTTCACCCATTAGTTTTATTTGAAGAAAGTTCCCTTGAATACTAAGGTCTCAATTATCCACTTTATCCATGGATAAAACTTAAATTAACCATCATATTTAATTGCAGTGAGAAAAAAAGGTAATTTTACCAAGTATGGAGGATCTGCAACAATAATTGAATACGAGTGCTTCAACGACACTGGAAGATCCTCTGGTTGATTGTAATCATAGAATGTGAACTCGGTTCCATATTGCTCAAACCTTCTATCAAACTCAAGAAGCTGTGCCGGCACTTCCGGACCAACTTTCTGAAATTTCAAATAAAATACACAAAAATGACACAGTAAGATTTCGAAGAAAACTTTAATTCAACATTCGCATAGAAGCTTATGCTTGTTGAGTTAAAATTTGGCAACTAATTTCATGTACCATAACTCCAGCAGAAGTAAGAAAAGGAAGCAATACTATAAACCAGAAAATTGACCTAGTTCATTGGTGCAATACTGCACCACAAATTCGTTGTACACGGTGCTTTCAGAACAGTACCTAGCTAAATCCTAATGCGAGAAACGTAGCCAAAAATAAAATCCAATATAATCATAATGATTGTACATTGTGCTCGAAAGAATGTACCTTGAGATAGGCATAGAGAGTGGGGCAAGCAATACAAGCAACGGAAGGAGAAGTTAGGGTTTTGCAGAGAGTGATGACTTCCGAGGCAATGGTCTCGGCGGTGCGGCGATCGTACCAGAACTGACTGAGCCTCCAGTCCTCCGCCACAAGCTCCACCTCCTCCGCCTCTTCGTCGGCGGAAATCTGGTGGTTCTGTTCGGCGAGGAACTCCTTGAGCGCCTCCAGAGCATGAAGACTAAGCATCGGAGAATCGTCCTCATCGTCGTGTGCTTTTTTGTCGTTGGAAACTACGTCGTCGTTTTCTCTTACCGACTCCATTTTCTTCTCCGCCGATGAACAGTCGCCGATTAAAGAGGACGCGGAGGTTGAATCAGGGTTTATTCATTTCTTCTGTTTTGTTGTACATCTGCTTTGAGGTGGTGTACGTATTTTTTACGGACATTTTTGCCCTTGTATCATTTTATTTTTATTTTTTATAGAAACGATGATTTTATAAATATTTCGTTTCTCTTTGAACAATCAATCTTTTAAAATCATCAACAATGGGGCCACTGTTCACTAAACACTATTTAAGACTAAGTATGCTATTAACCATGGGACTACAGTCCCTTTCAAGGACTATCTTCCTTCAACCCGAGGAAAATGTCAAATTAATAACTTCATTTGTTGCAAGCGCCTCAACCACCTCTTGATTCAAATTAAAACTTAAAAATTTTGATTTCCATCTCAAGCAGTTATCCAAAGAAGATCGAGCAAACACCCCGTCATCACAATTGCATAACCCACACACTTGAAACAATAAAAATGTGTTGAAAAAGAAAAAATTCCAACACAAGCAACGTACAAAAGTAACAGAAAACAAGCCTGGAGATGGATAAAATGCGTAGGAGATAGAAGCAAAGATTATTGGGTGTTGAAGATTAAAAAAAAAAAAAAACAACGTTAAAACAAACTCAAATATAACATGCCAGTAATTTAGAAATATCAAGTAATGCATCAATTAGATGATATGACTTCCTTGAATTAACAAATGATTGATCTAGTAAAATGGACTAGTAACTACAAAGTACCAAACTCAAGTTCGAATTCTTGTTGAGAGATGTTTCCATTTAATATGTCCGACACTTCTCGAAAGGGATTAAACCCTTGAAAAATGGAAAAAATAAAATAAAAAAAGACTTCCTCGTATCATTAGTGTTATTGACTATACTACTATTATTGTGAGTAATTGCCACTTTACACTTTAAAAATATATCATTTGACACTTTATACCCTAAAGTTGAAATTTTAACACTTTACATCCTCAAATTGCATTTCTTTAGCCTAATGCATCATAGAGGGGTGCAAAATGCTAATTGTTTCACCAAAAATTATAGAATTTGAGAGTGCAAAGTATCAAATCCTTAATTTTAGAATGGAAAGTGTCAAAATGATATATTATTGTGATGCAAAATGTCATCTATTCTTTTTTTGTTCTTCTTTTATTTAGTTTTTTAATTCGTTGTTTGTCTATGTTTGGGGCAAGCAAGGACATTTATTATTATATTATAAATACTAAATTAAAATATTGCACGATACCTATTTAAATATATTCGAATTGTTTTATAATATATTTATTTTTTACCAATTGAAGTAGTGATATCAAATGATATGCACCTCTTAATTTTTCATTATCTAATATGTATTAAGAGTAATTTTTTTCTCTTCTTTACCTGACATAACAAATAACACAATTCAAAGTTGAAAAATCGATGTTCTAGACACATGCATGTATTCTTTTCTTCCAATAGTTTATTTAAATATTCATTTTATGAAAAAGAAAAGGCAGAATCACTCAAATCATTCGTGAGATTTAGTGTAATTACGGTGACTATCCTTTATGTTTGAGAAATTACACAAACTACACCGATGTATTGTATTCATTACAATTATTCTTACGGTGTTAATTTCTAATTGCGCATACCAACGTCATCAATAAAAACAAATTGGTGGGAAAATAGTAAAAAGAACGTCTCTTAGTTTTGGGACACCTTTTACTCAACAAGCGTGCCTTAAATTTTGCTGGTCCACAATTTTGGAATACTTTATATATACCCCAACCTGCACCAATTATCCAATATAATATTCTTATTACTTAGTACTACTTTCTATTCAAGATAATAAAAGAGGTATCTTTCACTTATTATATATAACATGGGAATTGTCTTGCAGATAACCCCTTGATAATTAGCTGAGCAGTTAACATCATGGCCAGTCCCTAAAATACTAAAAAGCCAAAGTAATCAAAACTGTTGGAACTTAACCAAGGAAGAATATATTGATTCAATTAAAGTATTAAACCAAACAATACAAGACACTAATATACTATATAGTTTCAGTATGGTTCTATATAAAGACTTTAATTAATCTTGAAACATCAAAGCCAGCTTGTAATTAATTACTTTATATTCTAAACCGTACTGTTATACATTTGAACATTTCAAGATTACGTGCACGGTTTGTGAACTACTATATTAGACTACAATATTAAATTAGTTATCTGTCAAATTTTATAAATCAATTGAAAAATGGTTTATTAAATAAATTCCTCATAGAGTGATTAGTATATACATACGACATATAGTTTAAACTAGTAAAAGCTGAAAGAAACACCCTTTTTTTTATTTGTTTATAAAATTGCATTCTTTTGGTATAATATCTCTTCCTTAGACAATTCATTTCTCACACCAGACTCATTCCTTTGGACGAGCATGGCTGCAGTTTTCATCTCCCGTCGTATGTTGAAAGATTGGCGCAGAGGAATGTTCTTTGTGCCTATTTTCACAAGTTCAATTCTTTTTTTGGTCTACATATCTCCTTCTTCAAAACTATTGTACGATCATCCAAGTCTAATTCTTTTTCAAAATAACCCGAATCGTGAAACCTTTGAAATGGTTTCTTCCGTGCATCCTCAACCAAAGTTTTTCAATCCCTCTTTTGTTATTGCGAGTGTGATAAAAGAAAATATTAGTTCAAGTGATCATACTGGCCTTGAAGAATCTGCAAGAGTTGGTGAAATTATCCCTTCTGCATCTAGTGTTGCCATCAGGCCTGATTTTGGGAGTTCATTGTCGCCAGAAATTCTTAATGGTAAGAAAATTGTATTTTTGTGCTCAAATTAATGCAATTTCAACAACTTGGTATTACATAGTCAAGATTTCCTGGGATTTGTTTTTGAATGCATGCTTATGACAATAGAGAAAGAGATAAGAGTTGAAAATTAAACGGTCAGTCGTTGTCATTTTTTCTTTTTCTTTTTTCTTCTTCTTCTTCTTCTTCTTCTTCTTCTCTGCAGTTGCATTCATGACATACGCCAGAAAAAGGCGGCAATCGGCTGGTCAAGAAGAGTTGCATATGTTATGTTTTGAGATTTACAAATTACACCCATGTTTAAATGATATTTGACAAATACACCACTCTGTTATTTTTATTAACAAATATCTTTGTGTTTATATAATTGTAAAAGTATGCCTCCTAACACGTGTTGAAATGAAAATGAAGTGTGCAATTATTCCATCTATAAGTATCAAATATAATATTTCATTTCAATATTTGGCAAAATATACTCCGTATTATTTATTTTTTCCTTAGAAAAAGACATTTGACATTTAGGTTATTTTACATGTTAAATGGGATCACCGATTGCGATTAATTACAGATTCATGAAATGTATTGCGTGGATGGGTGTTTCTTCTTTTACAATATAAGAAGATATTTGCTAATAAAAAAAACATAAAAAGTTATATACTCCACCGTTTAGGTATAATTTGCAAATAACCCCTCAAAGTTGTTATATTTTTCATATTTTACTACTACTACTCCATATACTAATTATAGACCAGAATTATTTGTTCGTCATCAAATTTGATCTAATCTACTTATTATATCATATTGAGCAAGAACACAAATTGTTTTTCTATTTCAGAAACCAACAACAACATTCAAAACGATGACGTATTCCACGACCGAAGCCTCTTCACGAAAAATTACAACGAAATGAACAAAATCCTAAAAATATACACATACCCACACGACAAAACCGACCCATTTGCCAACATTCTTCTCCCCGTAGACTACGAACCAGGAGGAAACTACGCGAGTGAAAGCTATTTCAAAAAATCACTTTTCAAAAGCCATTTTCTAACAAATAACCCTTCAGAAGCAGACCTTTTTTACTTGCCCTTTTCAATCGCGAGCTTAAGACACGATAAGAGGATCGGGGTTGGCGGAATAAAAGATTTTGTGAAGAATTACATTATTGGTATTAGTGAAAGGTACCCTTTTTGGAATCGAAGTGGAGGAGCGGATCATTTTTACGTGGCGTGTCATTCTGTGGGAAGAACGGCAATGGATAAAGCGGCTGAAGTTAAATTGAACGCGATTCAAGTTGTTTGTTCTTCCAGTTATTTTTTGGGAGGTTATGTTGCTCATAAAGATGCATCTGTACCTCAGATTTGGCCGAGGAAAGGGAAGCCTCCGATTCGTTTGCCGTCACAAAGGTAGCTGATTTTTTTTTTTTTAATTTTTTACCCCGAACGATTAGTTATTTGCAAATGAACCCTTTGTGTTTCGCACACTGCCTTATGCTTTTTTGCTGATAAATATATGCAATGACATATTTGTCTATTTGTTAGGATCATGCATCAATGGCATTTCAAACTTTTTTGTTTGCCTTGAAACTCTTGTATTTTCTTGATTTAGTGATTTCTTGATAATTTTTGATGTTTTGGAAAAGTTATCCAATAGTTTCGAATATTTAGCTGACCGAAACATAAGCTAGGAATGAAATTTGAACCATGGATATGAGAAATGTGTAAGAATTATCTATACAAGTATGGTGGTAGAATTTGGAAAATGTTTTATTAGATGACAAGGTTTAAAATTATGTTGTTAGTAAAATGAGTTTATATGTTTAATATTCTAACAGCTACAATAGAACGTAAAACAGTCATTTTATCATACAATTTGTGTAACCACTTGCAACGATTATCTTTTGGAGGAAAACTATCTAGATGAAGAGTTTATTTGCTGTTTTACAGAAATGCAGTGAACGATTACTAGTAATTAGAATAACATGAGATATATATTGCAAATGACCATAGGAATGAGTTAATATATTCTTTATTTATAATGACATTCATAAACAAATTAAATACGGAGCATTTACAAATCACTATTGATGTGGTTAAAAATGTTCAAGAGTAAGTAAATTGGGAATTCGATTCACGTTTTACTACTTCTACAACAATAATCAAGAGGTTAGACGTAGTCTGGACACAACAAACGGCTCCAGTATACAAGTTTAAGGATGTGAAAGTGCTTACATGAGTCAACCTCGGAATGAAGATGTACTTGTAGGGATAAGAAGTTGAAGAGCTATTTGTTATATGAAATATAAAAAATACTCAGTCTTGATTAAACATGAATGAACAGGGTAAACAATCATTATTTTAATGCTCCGTTATTAATGTTAATAAGAGGAATTTTTCAAACACAATTATACTCATCATTTTTCACATGTTTTTAGTACAACAAGTACTCATATTGCTGAAATGACAATGCAGGAAAAAGCTTGCCTTCTATGCCGGAGCAATGAACTCTAAAGTCCGTGAGTTTCTAGTTAAGATTTGGAAACATGATTCCGATATTTCAGTCCATCAATCCCGACTGAAAACACCATATTCAGAAGCCCTTTTGGGAAGCAAGTTCTGCATTCATGCCAAGGGATTTGAAGTAAACACTGCCAGAATCGGTGATGCATTGTATTACGGTTGTGTCCCTGTAATTTTAGCAGATTTCTATGATCTCCCATTTGCCGACATCTTGAATTGGGAAAGTTTCGCAGTTGTTCTTTCTACAATGGATGTCCCAATGCTGAAGGAGATACTACAAAGGAAGATCTTATCTGGTGAATATTTGAAGTTACAGAGCAACGTAATGAGAATACAAAAGCATTTTCAGTGGCACGATTTGCCGGTTGATTATGATGCATTTCATATGGTTATGTATGAATTATGGCTTAGAAGAAGTCATGTAAGAATTAATGCCATTTGATTTATCGTCTGATTACTGATCATTAGTTCTTGAATACTATTACTGAGAGAAATTACTTACACTTACACTGTTGCTTGTAGATTTTTATAACACAGTAATTGGAGGTAAATGTTATATATATGTACAGGAAAGACATACATATTGCACATTCTAACTAACTTATTCAATGGATTTTGACATGCAAAATTCATCTTCTGTGACATTATAGTTATGATTAGTTTTTTAACTTTTAACATCCCATTTCTTTCCTTTTTCTAGGCAAAGAAATAGGAGCAGTTTACTAAATAGGATTCCAAAAAAAGACTACATTGGGAGACACTTTCAATGGGCTAATTTGGTCGAGTTTGTTCGAGGTCAAATTGAATGCAATTCGTTAAAATTTTATTTTAGTGCAAACCAGTTTTAATATGTTTTTGTAAAAGTGTAAGTGATGTAAATATTGTTATCGGGTTTGGAACCTCAATGCGAATTGGGTTGATTATGGTATTGTCAATTACTTTAGGTGCGATCAAGGCCTATAAAACAAATAACGATGGGGTGATTCTACGAAGTCATTTTGATGCTTAAGACAAATTATATTGATTTAAGAATAAGACATGGAACGAGGGTTTCAAATAATAACTTGGGTCAAATAATATCCCATAAGTTCTTGGCCCGGAATGCGGACCTTCTTGACTTGTTACCATGAAAGGTTACTCAATTGATTCCCTCCATGTTGGGCCTGATTTATTGGCCATAATCTTGATTTTAAATTAGGGTGCATAAAGGTTATTTAAAGTGATAGCTTGAAGGAGCGTGTGAAGGTCTTTGAGTTAATTTGAGCTTCAAGACGATGTCATCTATTTGAGATTATCTTTACGCTAGACGATTTGATTCTTATATCATTCTTCAATTAATAATTGTATTTCAATAACAGTAAAATTACGTTACTTGAGCTAAGCGACTGAGCCAAACAAGTATTGTACTTGAGTTTGATTTAATCAATTTCAAATAATTTGATAATTTTACATATATAATGTCCTTTTTTACTAATCAAATTGAGCTGATATGAATTTTACAAAACTATAAATGTTATCCAAACTTGTTTTGTTCCGTATAATTTAACTTAGTTTCAACTAGATTTTAATCAAATAAAGAATTCAAGAATTTCAAATAGACACATAAATGCTTTATTATACTTTTGATTTGTAAATTAAGGATTAATATCTCAACAATTGTTTTCACACACTCTTATGAATTCTAAATTTAGCTCGACAATATCCTAATTATATTATGTACAGGAATATTTTTAGTGTGGATTAAACTGTTTTAGTTAATCACAAACTTAACAAGCTTAATGGAAGAAACATGTCATTAATTTAAAGTCCTTCGTTTATGCTGCAAATGACTCCTTAATATTCATATTATTATCATATCATTACTCAATCAAGGAAGAAACAAAGAATGTCTACTTCTTCATTCTACCTACTCCACCATCTCCTCACGCGCCGCCGCCGTGACCAAAACTCACACTCTCCATACACTCTAAAATCCTTATTCTTTCTTATGCCGACAACCCTAGCTCTTGCCACTTCTCTCCTCATTCTCCTTTACATCTCCTCTACTTCCAATCTCTTTTCCATTCATCCACACCATCTCCAATTAACCAACCCTTCTAATAGTGATTCCATAAACCATGAAAATCCCAATCCCAATAAAGTTTCCACCTTTGCCCCTCCAAATTTTGTTAATTTCAGGGGAAATGGTAATTTTTCGGAAAGGGGTGGTGTTCTTGGAAATACTGAGGTTCAAAGTCCTCCAAAAATTCATATGGTCTCCCATGGTATGTAAAGTTTATATATTTATTTCCATTTCTTTGTATTTCTGTTAATGGGTCTTGATTAGTTCTCGAATTTAGTGGTGGTGTAGTTAATAGGGTACAATTGTTCAAATGTTCTTTGCATATGGAAGATGGTTTATTGTATCATTTTGTCTTAAATTGATAAAGTGGTTTTTGTGTGGAAAGTATGTATTGTGAGTTCTTGAATTTTCATGTTTAGGAGGTCCTATTTTTATGGATTTAATTGGGCTGAAATTTCATTTTTGAAATTGGAAGTGTATTGAAGAGTGATAGCTAGTTATTAAATTGATTATAATAAGTTATTTGTATGCAATTTTTCATCTTTCAAGCTTTGCATTGTGTGTTCAAGTATGTGACAATTCTTGAGATTTGAATAGATATATAGATGAGAACTGTGAAATGATTATGTTCATAAATGTGCAAATATAATCATCGTGTGCCTTTTGTTTGGCATAATAATTAGAACCAAATTCTTTTTCATTTCTGTTGGTATATGCTATGCAAAAAACTACGGCTATAGGCGCTGTTTTGGAGCTAGACTTTCTATAGGGACTTGTTATTTTTCATCCAAAGACAACAATACAAATATATAGCCAAAAGTCACTTGTCTTTTCTCAAGTTTATATGTAACTTTTGGATTCTTACATGGTTTGTTGTAGGTTCAGGGATGTATATTAATGACAAGAAGCCATTCCATGACAATGACATCTTCCTAGAAAACTACAAGGAGATGAATAAGACCTTAAAGATTTACGTTTATCCTCATACACAAGATGATCCATTCGCTAATGTGCTCTTACCCGTAGATTTTGAACCCGGAGGTAACTATGCTAGTGAAAGTTACTTCAAGAAGGTTCTTATGACAAGTCATTTCATAACAAAGGAACCTTCCAAAGCCGATCTCTTCTTTTTACCTTTTTCAATTGCAAGGCTGAGACACGACCCACGAGTGGGAATTAATGGTATCCAAGATTTTGTAAAAGATTATATTTTCAACATTAGTCACAAATACCCTTATTGGAATCGAAGTGGAGGAGCTGATCACTTTTACGTTGCTTGTCATTCAATTGGACGTTCGGCAATGGAGAAAGTAGTTGAAGTTAAACTTAATGCTATTCAAATTGTATGTTCTTCGAACTATTATCTCTCGTCTTATGTTGCTCATAAAGATGCATCTTTGCCGCAAATTTGGCCTAGACAAGGTGATCCTCCAAATCTTGCACTTGAAAGGTGCGTAATGATCTTCACACCATAATGTTTAGCTTAATTTTAGATGCAATGCAAATTGTGATATTGTTATGAAGAGGGAAAGTACGTTGCACTTCAAGGTGAATGGGTACATGCTGTTTTTCCTTATAGAAGTATATCAAAACCACATTGTTGATTTCATCTGATTCCTACTTAATTTGCTGAAAATGTTAATTTCAATAAATTTTAGGACAAAGCTGGTCTTTTTTGCTGGATCGATAAACTCGCCCGTGCGTGAAAAGCTTCTTCAAGTATGGGGAAACGACTCCGAAATCTCTGTCCACTTTGGCCGTATTAACACATCCTACTCTGAGGAGCTTCTAACAAGTAAATTTTGTCTTCATGTCAAAGGATACGAGGTTAATACAGCTCGTATTGGTGATGCACTGTACTATGGTTGTGTCCCTGTAATAATTGCCAACCATTATGATCTCCCCTTTCAAGATGTATTGAACTGGAAGAGTTTTTCAATTGTTGTGGCTACGTTAGATATCCCTCTTCTGAAGAAAATTTTACGGGAAATAAGAGTCGAAGAATATTTGATTTTTACATGACATTGGGGGTGGGGGGGGGGGGGGGTGGGGGGGGGGGGGGGTGGGGGGGGGGGGGGGTGGGGGGGGGGGGGGGTGGGGGGGGGGGGGGGTGGGGGGGGGGGGGGGTGGGGGGGGGGGGGGGTGGGGGGGGGGGGGGGTGGGGGGGGGGGGGGGTGGGGGGGGGGGGGGGTGGGGGGGGGGGGGGGTGGGGGGGGGGGGGGGTGGGGGGGGGGGGGGGTGGGGGGGGGGGGGGGTGGGGGGGGGGGGGGGTGGGGGGGGGGGGGGGTGGGGGGGGGGGGGGGTGGGGGGGGGGGGGGGTGGGGGGGGGGGGGGGTGGGGGGGGGGGGGGGTGGGGGGGGGGGGGGGTGGGGGGGGGGGGGGGTGGGGGGGGGGGGGGGTGGGGGGGGGGGGGGGTGGGGGGGGGGGGGGGTGGGGGGGGGGGGGGGTGGGGGGGGGGGGGGGTGGGGGGGGGGGGGGGAGGGGGGGGGGGGGGGTGGGGGGGGGGGGGGGTGGGGGGGGGGGGGGTGTGTTTCGCACACTGCCTTATGCTTTTTTGCTGATAAATTATATGCAATGACATATTTGTCTATTTGTTAGGATCATGCATCAATGGCATTTCAAACTTTTTGTTTGCCTTGAAACTCTTGTATTTCTTGATTTAGTGATTTCTTGATAATTTTTATGTTTTGGAAAAGTTATCCAATAGTTTCGAATATTTAGCTGACCGAAACATAAGCTAGGAATGAAATTTGAACCATGGATATGAGAAATGTGTAAGAATTATCTATACAAGTATGGTGGTAGAATTTGGAAAATGTTTTATTAGATGACAAGGTTTAAAATTATGTTGTTAGTAAAATGAGTTTATATGTTTAATATTCTAACAGCTACAATAGAACGTAAAACAGTCATTTTATCATACAATTTGTGTAACCACTTGCAACGATTATCTTTTGGAGGAAAACTATCTAGATGAAGAGTTTATTTGCTGTTTTACAGAAATGCAGTGAACGATTACTAGTAATTAGAATAACATGAGATATATATTGCAAATGACCATAGGAATGAGTTAATATATTCTTTATTTATAATGACATTCATAAACAAATTAAATACGGAGCATTTACAAATCACTATTGATGTGGTTAAAAATGTTCAAGAGTAAGTAAATTGGGAATTCGATTCACGTTTTACTACTTCTACAACAATAATCAAGAGGTTAGACGTAGTCTGGACACAACAAACGGCTCCAGTATACAAGTTTAAGGATGTGAAAGTGCTTACATGAGTCAACCTCGGAATGAAGATGTACTTGTAGGGATAAGAAGTTGAAGAGCTATTTGTTATATGAAATATAAAAAATACTCAGTCTTGATTAAACATGAATGAACAGGGTAAACAATCATTATTTTAATGCTCCGTTATTAATGTTAATAAGAGGAATTTTTCAAACACAATTATACTCATCATTTTTCACATGTTTTTAGTACAACAAGTACTCATATTGCTGAAATGACAATGCAGGAAAAAGCTTGCCTTCTATGCCGGAGCAATGAACTCTAAAGTCCGTGAGTTTCTAGTTAAGATTTGGAAACATGATTCCGATATTTCAGTCCATCAATCCCGACTGAAAACACCATATTCAGAAGCCCTTTTGGGAAGCAAGTTCTGCATTCATGCCAAGGGATTTGAAGTAAACACTGCCAGAATCGGTGATGCATTGTATTACGGTTGTGTCCCTGTAATTTTAGCAGATTTCTATGATCTCCCATTTGCCGACATCTTGAATTGGGAAAGTTTCGCAGTTGTTCTTTCTACAATGGATGTCCCAATGCTGAAGGAGATACTACAAAGGAAGATCTTATCTGGTGAATATTTGAAGTTACAGAGCAACGTAATGAGAATACAAAAGCATTTTCAGTGGCATGATTTGCCGGTTGATTATGATGCATTTCATATGGTTATGTATGAATTATGGCTTAGAAGAAGTCATGTAAGAATTAATGCCATTTGATTTATCGTCTGATTACTGATCATTAGTTCTTGAATACTATTACTGAGAGAAATTACTTACACTTACACTGTTGCTTGTAGATTTTTATAACACAGTAATTGGAGGTAAATGTTATATATATGTACAGGAAAGACATACATATTGCACATTCTAACTAACTTATTCAATGGATTTTGACATGCAAAATTCATCTTCTGTGACATTATAGTTATGATTAGTTTTTTAACTTTTAACATCCCATTTCTTTCCTTTTTCTAGGCAAAGAAATAGGAGCAGTTTACTAAATAGGATTCCAAAAAAAGACTACATTGGGAGACACTTTCAATGGGCTAATTTGGTCGAGTTTGTTCGAGGTCAAATTGAATGCAATTCGTTAAAATTTTATTTTAGTGCAAACCAGTTTTAATATGTTTTTGTAAAAGTGTAAGTGATGTAAATATTGTTATCGGGTTTGGAACCTCAATGCGAATTGGGTTGATTATGGTATTGTCAATTACTTTAGGTGCGATCAAGGCCTATAAAACAAACAACGATGGGGTGATTCTACGAAGTCATTTTGATGCTTAAGACAAATTATATTGATTTAAGAATAAGACATGGAACGAGGGTTTCAAATAATAACTTGGGTCAAATAATATCCCATAAGTTCTTGACTTGTTACCATGAAAGGTTACTCTATTGATTCCCTCCATGTTGGGCCTGATTTATTGGCCATAATCTTGATTTTAAATTAGGGTGCATAAAGGTTATTTAAAGTGATAGCTTGAAGGAGCGTGTGAAGGTCTTTAGTTAATTTGAGCTTCAAGTCAATGTCATCTATTTGAGATTATCTTTACGCTAGACGATTTGATTCTTATATCATTCTCCAATTAATAATTGTATTTCAATAACAGTAAAATTACATTACTTGAGCTGAGCGACTGAGCCAAACAAGTATTTTACTTGAGTTTGATTTAATCAATTTCAAATAATATGATAATTGTACATATATATTGTCCTTTTTTACTAATCAAATTGAGCTGATATGAATTTTACAAAACTATAAATGTTATCCGAACTTGTTTTGTTCCGTATAATTTAACTTAGTTTCAACTAGATTTTAATCAAATAAAGAATTCAAGAATTTCAAATAGACACATAAATGCTTTATTATACTTTTGATTTGTAAATTAAGGATTATTATCTCAACAATTGTTTTCACATACTCTTATGAATTCTAAATTTAGCTCGACAATATCCTAATTATATTATGTACAGGAATATTTTTAGTGTGGATTAAACTGTTTTAGTTAATCACAAACTTAACAAGCTTAATGGAAGAAACATGTCATTAATTTAAACTCCCTCGTTTATGCTGCAAATGACTCCTTAATATTCATATTATTATCATATCATTACTCAATCAAGGAAGAAACAAAGAATGTCTACTTCTTCATTCTACCTACTCCACCATCTCCTCACGCGCCGCCGCCGTGACCAAAACTCACACTCTCCATACACATTAAAATCCTTATTCTTTCTTATGCCGACAACCCTAGCTCTTGCCACTTCTCTCCTCATTCTCCTTTACATCTCCTCTACTTCCAATCTCTTTTTCATTCATCCACACCATCTCCAATTAACCCACCCTTCTAATAGTGATTCCATAAACCATGAAAATCCCAATCCCAATAAAGTTTCCACCTTTGCCCCTCCAAATTTTGTTAATTTCAGGGGAAATGGTCATTTTTCGGAAAGGGGTGGTGTTCTTGGAAAGACTGAGGTTCAAAGTACTCCAAAAATTCATATGGTCTCCCATGGTATGTAAAGTTTATATATTTATTTCTATTTCTTTGTATTTCTGTTAATGGGTCTTGATTAGTTCTTGAATTTAGTGGTGGTGTAGTTAATAGGGTACAATTGTTCAAATGTTCTTTGCATATGGAAGATGGTTTATTGTATCATTTTGTCTTAAATTGATAAAGTGGTTTTTGTGTGGAAAGTATGTATTGTGAGTTCTTGAATTTTCATGTTTAGGAGGTCCTATTTTTATGGATTTAATTGGGCTGAAATTTCATTTTTGAAATTGGAAGTGTATTGAAGAGTGATAGCTAGTGTTTAAATTGATTATAATAAGTTATTTTGTATGCAATTCGTCATCTTTCAAGCTTTGCAATGTGTGTTCAAGTATGTGACAATTCTTGAGATTTGAATAGATTTATAGATGAGAACTGTGAAATGATTATGTTCATAAATGTGCAAATATAATCATCGTGTGCCTTTTGTTTGGCATAATAATTAGAACCAAATTCTTTTTTTATTTCTGTTGGTATATGCTATGCAAAAAACTACGGCTATAGGCGCTGTTTCGGAGCTAGACTTTCTATAGGGACTTGTTATTTTTCATCCAAAGACAACAATACAAATATATAGCCAAAAGTCACTTGTCTTTTCTCAAGTTTATATGTAACTTTTGGATTCTTACATGGTTTGTTGTAGGTTCAGGGACGTATATTAATGACAAGAAGCCATTCCATGACAATGACATCTTCCTAGAAAACTACAAGGAGATGAATAAGACCTTAAAGATTTACGTTTATCCTCATACACAAGATGATCCATTCGCTAATGTGCTCTTACCCGTAGATTTTGAACCCGGAGGTAACTATGCTAGTGAAAGTTACTTCAAGAAGGTTCTTATGACAAGTCATTTCATAACAAAGGAACCTTCCAAAGCCGATCTCTTCTTTTTACCTTTTTCAATTGCAAGGTTGAGACACGACCCACGAGTGGGAATTAATGGTATCCAAGATTTTGTAAAAGATTATATTTTCAACATTAGTCACAAATACCCTTATTGGAATCGAAGTGGAGGAGCTGATCACTTTTACGTTGCTTGTCATTCAATTGGACGTTCGGCAATGGAGAAAGTAGTTGAAGTTAAACTTAATGCTATTCAAATTGTATGTTCTTCGAACTATTATCTCTCGTCTTATGTTGCTCATAAAGATGCATCTTTGCCGCAAATTTGGCCTAGACAAGGTGATCCTCCAAATCTTGCACTTGAAAGGTGCGTAATGATCTTCACACCATAATGTTTAGCTTAATTTTAGATGCAATGCTAATTGTGATATTGTTATGAAGAGGGAAAGTACGTTGCACTTCAAGGTGAATGGGTACATGCGGTTTTTCCTTATAGAAGTATATCGAAACAACATTGTTGATTTCATCTGATTCCTACTTAATTTGCTGAAAATGTTAATTTCAATAAATTTTAGGACAAAGCTGGTCTTTTTTGCTGGATCGATAAACTCACCCGTGCGTGAAAAGCTTCTTCAAGTATGGGGAAACGACTCCGAAATCTCTGTCCACTTTGGCCGTATTAACACATCCTACTCGGAGGAGCTTCTAACAAGTAAATTTTGTCTTCATGTCAAAGGATACGAGGTTAATACAGCTCGTATTGGTGATGCACTGTACTATGGTTGTGTCCCTGTAATAATTGCCAACCATTATGATCTCCCCTTTCAAGATGTATTGAACTGGAAGAGTTTTTCAATTGTTGTGGCTACGTTAGATATCCCTCTTCTGAAGAAAATTTTACGGGAAATAAGAGTCGAAGAATATTTGATTTTACATGACAATGTGTTGAAGGTTAGGGAACATTTTCAGTGGCATAGTTCTCCTGTTGATTATGATGCTTTTTACTTGACTATGTATGAGTTATGGGTTCGACGAAGTTCTTCGAGACTTGAGTCTTAAGTGTGTACATAATTCAACAAACATGCGAATTCGTTTTCCCTATAGAATGAGTTGTTTTTAAACTGTTTTTAGTGTACTTTAATGCATATAAATGGCAACGTGAAGTCATTAAGGTACTTAAAGGGTGTAAAGTGGGATAATTATATTTTTTAGGGTGTAAAGCCAATAATTAATTTTTAGGGTGTAAAGTGTCAGTGTAACCTAATTTGGGGTGTAAAGTGGAATTAAGCTGCAAATAATCCATATTTTTTTATTCTGGAGATGGTTTCCCCAGGTTAAGATCAAAGCTCCAAATAAATGGAATTATGGGTTAGAATCATCTAAAGTGGAGCGGATATTAATCTAATTTCATCTTGTTATAAAACTTGAGCTTAAAATAGTTTGTTTAAGAGATAAACATGGATTATTCATAAATGAAAAAAGAATTACATATAATTGAAGAAGAATAATGAAAAAGTAAGAGGAACCAATTAATTATTTTCAAATGGAAGCTCAATTTCAATTATTTCATTTAGGAAAATGTCAATATGATAGTCTTATATTGTACAGCCCACTTATAGCCTAATTTAATTGGCTGGAGAAAGTTTGTTGTGTGGAAAAAGTGTGGGCAACTTGTGTAACCGGTTTCAAAGTTTCTATTGCAATTTTCACCCCAGAAATCTTAAATAATAAATTTGAGTCCACTTATAATTGACTGAAGAAATTTTGCTTTGTGGAAATAGTTTGGACAACTTGTTTTATCTATTAGTACGTGTCTACTACAATTTTCACCGCCCACAATTTTGTTTTGTAGAAATCTCTTGTAATTTTCACCACCACAATTTCTTTAACTAAAGTGTTTTTTCTATTAAACATGTATATATTTTTACCCCTAAATTTGATTTTATTATTATGTTATATTCGACATTTCGACTTCGTTTTTATAATTTACAAATGTTAAAAATTCTTACAATTGAAAGTGAACATATACCATATTCACCGTCTCATAACTTTAAAAGTTCTATTGACATTTTGACCTCGACTATAAACTAAAAATGTAAACACACATTAAAAATCTTTACTAATAAATTTGATTTTCAACTCGTGTTCCACACGATTACAACTCATTCAATTTCGACTCATTTAAGATTTATGGTAAAATCCAATCACAATCTCAAGTTCAATAAAAAAAATTAAACTTGAAAATATATTGTTCAATTACTCGAAGATGATGTTATTATATTTCTATATTACAAAGAACTTGTGTTTTAAAAATAGTATTATGTCAAGTAGATATGTATGGGTCTTTTTATTAATTACGAATATTATAGTGCCAATCTTATTAATAAGAAATAAATGACTAGAACCTGTAAACCCACTACTTCCTATAACTTAGGTTGGACTGTTATACAGCCTAATTAATAGACTGTAAGATTAGTGCTACTCTTTCATTTATAATCTATTTGGTTTAACAGAGATTCTAATATCTCTCTTTATCATTTACTATTTCTTTTGAAATTTTAGATTTAAAACAAATACGTATAAGATCCATCTAATATCGGAACATGTTTGAATTCATATTTTTTTTTTTATCCACTAGACTGTTTATATACAGCTCGGACCGAAGAGTGCAAAGGGTATAGGTCCTCCCCAGTGTGGTGTCTCCAGTATGATTCGAACTTGAGTCTCGCCTCTGGGGGTCGCAAGTCACTACCACTTGGCCCAACCACCTTGGGTGTTTGAATTCATATTTAACCCGACCAAATTCAGATCTCGAAAAAAAAACCTTTGTAGCATATCCCTTGAACCAATTTTTTTTCTTGAATATTGTAGTACAATAAATTTGCCCTTATTGATTATTATTTTATTAGTATCATGTATGTACACAAGTTTCCTAAACATCTTTTTTTTTTTTTGTGTATAACTTTCGGACTCCTATATGTATGTTCTCGGTTTCGTCTCATCGAAACGAAGCTAAAACTCATTTGTATTTAGTTTCATTCCACGTCAAGTTAACCAATCTCTCCTAATCTAATAAAAACCCTAAATTTAGAAATAAAGACATTGACTAATCACCTATTTCTTTCTAATATAAGTCATTAATTTACTTTTCTCTCAAATTCCTACATTTAAATTTAATTTAAATAATATCAAAAATTTACAAAATCAAAATTTAACATTTAAACTCAATTCAATATATGTTTCGGAGTTCCCCTCAATGTAATTAATTTTACAAAATAAAAATTAAATGAAATCGACCAACACCGATCCATATGGACCATGACGAGGAATTCAATTTGGTCAATAGTGCCCCAATAAGAAAAAGAAAATTGGTCAATAGTGTTCCATAGCCAAGAAGCTGCCCCGCATTAATTAGAGTCTTGACCGACATAAACCCCTCCTCTAATTAATATTTACCGATACTACCCCGTTAACGATACCGTGTCACCCCGTGTTGTGTTGTGTTGCGTTGCTCACACGGCTACCAGCTATATATATATCTCCAAAACTAGAAATCCAATCTATAATCTTCTTGAAGCTGCTGATTTGCAATCTTTTGAATAGGTACCCTTATCATCTAATCTCTTAATTAAATGCATGTCTCGTTTTCTCTCTTTGTATCTTTTGATGAAATGTAGGGTCGAATTTACTTATAAATCTTCATAATACTATTTGATTTGGAAATCTTTAGACAGAATCATGGACTAAATAAGAGTGCTATTTGACAATTGAGTATAATGTAAGGGTGTTTAATTAATTCCTATTTGGTTTGAAAGATATAATTGTCATTTACCTTGTGATTGTGAATAATAAAAATAAATATTTGCATATTTAGCAATTGGATTTGGAACTCAACACAAGGTCTTTTTGAGAATTAGGCAAAACACATATTGCATCATACTTGTTTCTGTACTGCTGTTTATATTGCTTAATTATTGGGTTCATTTATGAATATCTTTGCCATTTTGATTTGTTTGAATCACCATGTAGCCAATTCTGGGCAGAAGATTGTTCTGTTGCATCCATTATTTATTTATATAAACTTGTATTTTAGTACCATCTAGTTTTAATTTTTTATGGAACGAGATCTTCTTATCGATTTCTAATCACATTATCGTGTAGTATTAAGTTTCTAAGTTTGGATATGCCATGCTCTTCATAGGGTACTTCAAATTAATCGAGAGAAACAAATATACTGCGTGCAGGTTGTGATGGAAGACAAATCTGAGAGTATTCGTATTACAGAAGAGAATGTGGAGAAGGAGAAGCTTCATTTGAAAGTTGAGAGCAATATTGAAAAGCCGGATGAAAAGACTAAGGTGGAACTTGAAGTGGAGAAGAAGTCTGTAATTAAAGAAAAGTCTAAACACAAGGAAGACGAGGAACACAAACATGACGAAGATGGACATAAATCAAAAAGTATAAAGGAAGGTAACAAAGGTGAAGAGAGCAAAGAGTGTGTTTTAGAGAAGAACAAGGACAAAAATGTGAAGTTTGAGGAGCAATCTGATGAAGGGAAACCTAAAAAGGAGAAGAAAAATGACAAGGATGAAAAATGCAGCATAGAAAGCAAAGGAGAGAAAAAACAGAAGAAGGAAGAAACTGATGAGGAGAAGGATGAAGAGAAAAAGGACAAGAAGAAGAAGATGAAGAATTGTAAGAAGTCCAAAGACAAAGATTCTCAAGGAGAATCCAATGAAGAAACAGAGGGAGAGGAGGGAAAAGAAGGCAAAAAAGATAAGGAAAAGAAGAAAAATAAGCACAAGAAACACAACAAAAAGGAGAAGAAAGATACTGAGGAATCCGAGGGCGACAAGGATAGTGGGAAAGAAATTGATAAAGAGAAGACGAAGAAGAAACATAAGGACAAGAAAGAGAAGAAAGATAAAGAAAAGAAGGTAGTAGATAAGGAGTCCGAAGGAGAAGCCAACAAGGGAACCGGAGATGAAAAAGAGGAGAAGAAGAAGAAACACATTAAGTACGACAAGGAGGAGGAACACAAACATAACGAAGATGGACATAAAACAAAAAGTATAAAGGAAGGTAACAAAGGTGAAGAGTGTGTTATAGAGGACAAAAATGAGAAGTTTGAGGAGCAATCTGATGAAGGAACACCCAAAAAAAAAGAGAAGGAGAAGAAATATGACAAGGATGAAAAGTGTGTAAAGAACAAAGGAGAAAACAAACATAAGAAGAACAAGAAGAAGGAAGAAACTGACGAGGACAATGATGAAGAGAAGTCGAAGAAGAAGTCCAAAGACAAAGATTCTCAGGGAGAATCGAATGAAGAAACAGAGGGGGAGGAGGGAAAAGAAGGCAAAAAAGAAGAGGAAAAGAAGAAAAATAAGCACAAGAAACACAACAAAAAGGAGAAGAAAGATACTGAGGGATCCGAGGGTGACAAGGATAGTGGGAAAGAAGATAAAGAGAAGACGAAGAAGAAACATAAGGACAAGAAAGAAAAGAAGGTCGTAGATAAGGAGTCCGAAGGAGAAGCCAACAAAGGAACCAGAGATGAAAAAGAGAAGGAGAAGAAGAAACACGTTAAGTACGACAAGGAGGAGAAAAGCAAGGAAAAAGGATCCGAAGGAAAAGAAGAGGAATCTAATCAAGAAACCTCTAGGGAGATCAAATTAGACGGAAACGATGAAAAATCAGAACACACTGAAACCGAGAACAAGCAAGAGCACAAGACAGAGGTGTCATCTAAGGATAAGAAAGACAAAGGCAATAAGAAAATGAAGGATGAGAAGAAACAAAAGATTGAAGAAAAGTATAATGCTAAAGATCTTGACAAGCTGAAAAAGAAGTTGGAAAAAATCAATGGTAAACTCGAAAGTCTTCTAGAGACAAAAGCTGATATAACAAGGCTGATAAAAGAAGCCGAGGAGAAGAACAATGTTCATGCTGCTAAAGTGACCAAAGATGCATCAGAGGATACTGCAACTAAGGTAGCTTAGTACTTTGTGCTTTTGTAGCATATACTAATGTGTCTGGATCACTATATAACTAAAAAACTGCTGTTGTGTGTTTTTTGATGATATAGTTTTGAACTTCCATTGGAGCAGAATCCACGTCTAAGTTTGTTTTGTCTTTCTTCACCCTTTTGAAAATAAGAATAATGTAATATGTAATCTTAAACAGTTGTAATTCAAAATAAATTTACAGTTGTAATATGCTTCTTTCTTTGCACAATGATGCATTATATTTTTTTTGTCTATCTTTTTTCCATGTTTTATGAGTTCATATTTCCTAATTCATTTTTCATGGTTTGTAGTTCAAGTTAAGAGTAGTGAGCGGCAAAGCTTAGTAACAATTTTCTGTTGCAACAAACATTTTGCTATTTTGCTTCATTTAACAAGACAATAATTTTTGCTTGAGAATACATGAAGATGTAATTCAAAATATATTACAGTTTTTATGAGTTCATATTTGTAATTCACTTTTAATTGAAGGGAATGCAATTTGTAGTTGAAGTGAGAGTTGTGAGCTGCAAAGCTTAGTAACACTTTTCTTTTGCAACAAACAGTTTGCTCTAATATTTAACCAGACAGTAACTTTTGCTTGAGAATATAACATGAAGACCATGAAATTTGCACTTTGCCCCTCCTCTTTCGGTCAATTTGCACTCTAATTATTTTGCATCTGTACTTGGCTCTTCAGTTTATAAAATTGTTGTAGTCACAAGTTTTCACTGTTTGAAATTTTAAGAATTCAAAAGGGGCCATTTACAGTGCCTGGGAAAGGGGATACATAAATTGCTTTTATATTTATTTTTCAACTTTCTAAATCACTATAATCTCAAATACAATGGAAAATCAATGAAAGGGAGGGAGAAGAAAGGGTATTTACCAAAATTGAAGAGAAAATAGAAAAAAAAAAATTTGGACCATTTCTCGATTTGTGCGTGTCATCCTTGCGCAGGGGCCATGCTAATCTTCTCTGTATCGTTCCAATTTTATCGGATGTCCCCGAAGGGACAATAATATGTACAAGGAACGAATGATATAAACAGCTGAGGAATTTGCAGTTGGTTCAATGTGGGAAGTGGAAACGTTTTAAGAACTGCGAGAATTGGGCCGATAAATTTCCATGTTACACTGTAAGTGAATGGGCTCTTAGTTGTTTAAGCCCAAATACAGTTATTAGGCCATCCTTCTTACTGTTACTTATCAATGGGCCCAAAAAAAGCAACATGATGAAAATAACATTAATTATGTTTTTAAATTTAAAAATAAACAATTTAGTATCTATTATTGAAATTTCACTCGGTCAAACCAAATAATCGATCACGAGCCAAACGTAAATTCGTTGTTTTTATAAGCAAAAATATCATAGCATTAGGAGGAATGACAGAATCAAAAGAGGTCTAGTTTTTCCCAACCACAAAAAATAGGAAGGGGAAGTTCATTTGATTATGACTTTCTGATTCCATTACAACAAAATGCCAAAAAAGTTATTCTATGGACACCAAAATTAACAATTGTTGACATGATGCATTTTGATATGTGATTGGTTTTACTCTAAAAAAGATCCATATAATATACTACATTTAAATTATACTTCTTTTTTGTTCATGATCCTTAAAGGTTTTTACATAGGCTTCTTTTTTTGCATACGGGTGGAAAGATTCAATAAATTTTTATGTCATCTTTTTTTTCCATGTTTTATGAGTTCATATTTCCTAATTCACTTTTGATGTAGTGAGCGGCAAAGCTTCCTAACACTTTTCTTTTGCAACAAACAGTTTGCTCTATTTAACCAGACAATAACTTTTGCTTGAGATCAAATGCAACATTAAAACCATGAAAATTGCACAATGCTTCCTCCTCTTACTGCATGTAGTTACATTGAATTAGGCCGAACCCGGTTTGGGTAAGAATTTCCCGTGGTGTCTGAACTATATTTGAGAGGATTAAGGACCAAACAATTTCTGGTGGATGATCAGCACTTGTGCGGAAAGTTAAAAAGAGTGAATTATGGGACTTATGCAGAAAGTTGACAAAAAAAACATGTGACTGAGATAAGATTTTCTAACTTAATCCCCAAGCCAGAATATAATATGTATTATAAACAAGACCATACTCTGCTCTGTTGTATGTATCAATATTCTAAAAGAAAGGAAAAGAAAAATGGAAGTTGTAAAAAAATCCAGCATGCATGTAGCCATTTTACTCACACCAGGAATGGGTCATCTCATTCCCTTTATTGAGTTAGCTCAAAAACTTATCCAACAACACAATTCAATCACCATTTCTTTCATACTCCCTCATGATGATGGTTTCAACATGAAACCTCAAAAAGCCCTTCTTCAATCCATTCCATCCATAAACACTATTTTCCTTCCTCCCGTAAACTTCGAAAACCTCCCGAAGGATATCAACATCGAAGCTCGTATCTCTCTTGGCCTAATTCGATCTCTCCCAGCTCTTCACGAATTACTGAGCCGACTTCACGAGGCGAGCCCCCTATCGGCCTTCGTGGTCGATCTCCTCGGAACATTCTCATTCGATGTGGTTAAGGATTTCGGAGTTCCGTGTTATGTTTTCTTCTCTTCCTCGGCTATGGTCTTGTCCCTTACTTTACATTTACCGAACCTCATCGATCCACGTAGTTATGATTTGCCCGAACTGGTTAAGTTACCGGGTTGTGTTCCGGTTTGCAGCTCGGACTTGCCGGATTCTCTTCAAGGTAGGACAAACCAGCAAGCATATAAATGGGGTATGCAGATGTGCAAGAAGTATCTGTCAGCCGATGGTATACTTGTTAACGACTTTCTTGACCTCGAGCCTGATATTTATAAGGCGTTTGAGGAAGACGGTAAGTTGCCTCCGATTTATCCAGTTGGACCATTGGTCCGGTCCGGTTCGAGTAAGGATAACGAGTGTTTGAAATGGTTAGATGAGCAGCCAGAAGGTTCGGTTTTATATTTATCATTTGGTAGTGGGGGCAGTTTATCAAGTGAGCAACTGAAAGAATTGGCTTTGGGTCTGGAAATGAGTGAACAAAGATTTCTCTGGGTTGTTAAAAGCCCACATGATGAGGCTAGAAATGCAACATATTTCACTATTGATGAAAAAGAAGAAATGGACCGCTTTGAGTTCTTATCTACTGATTTCATGAATAGGACTAAAAGGATGGGCTTTTTGTTGGCCCAATGGGCTCCACAAATCGAAATTCTGGTCCATCGAGCCGTGGGTGGAATTGTCACACACTGTGGGTGGAATGCAGACCTCGAGAGTATAGTACATGGCGTACTGATCATTGCATGGCCATTGTTTGCTGAGCAAAGGACGAACGCCGTGCTTTTGAGTGACGATTTAAAGGTTGCGCTTGGGGTAAGGGAGAAAAAGGATGGTATTGTGGACAGTGAGCAGATTGCGAAATTAGCTAAGAGTTTGATCCAAGGAAAAGAAGAAGAAAAAGGAATAAAGATTCGAAATAGGATCGTTAGTCTTAAGGGTGCTTCGGCTCAAGCCTTGACCAACGATGGATACTCCACTAAATCACTTGCTAAGGTGATCGGAAAATGGATCGGTGTTGAGTAACAATATCGCCAGAGCTTGAAGTGTTGCTGCTAGAGCAATTGTAATAAATTTTCAATGTAACCTCTAATATAAGAGGTTCATTTATTGTTGGCAAATTTAACTTTCCATGTACTGCAGTTATCTTTATCATTTTTTTTTTTTTGGTTATTTTAATTTTTTTGTTCTCTATGCCAAGGTGTGAGATTCTCTTTTCAAACTCAATAACTCTTAACTTTGAATGTTATCAAATGGCAAGAAATTAAACAAATGGAATATAGTTTTGATTGTCTCAGATTTAATTTCAAGTTTCAAATCTCTGTTGAAAACAAACATTTCCTCTATTTAACCAGATGATAATTTTTCTTGAGAATACAACATTAAAACTGTGGAAATTTGTAAAGGGGCAAGTCCAATTCTCTGGAGAATGAACTATATTTGTTACTTCTTGGATTTTCTGCTGTTTGTACTGAGTAGTGAGGTATACACATAAAAGCTATTTTCTTTTATAATTTCAATTATTTTTGCAGTGTAATGACTTATGAGTTTCTCATTCCGAAAGTGGAAATGACTTGGAATTTTTATCCTTGCCTATGCATTTGCAATATTCAGACAGCAAGAATAAGTAATGTTAAATATTTGTTTCTCATTAATTAATCTCTGCATTGGAATTTTTGCGATTAACATTGTTTAATCAAATTCAAGGAACAACAGTAATCAATAGGCTCACTCAAGCTAATTTGCCTTCACAGATTGTGTGGTAAGTCCATATCCAAATGGAAACAAAGGATCATAATGCTCATCTCCAACGTTCATCGGAAGCTGATCAACAGTCTTGAACCATGTTCGCGGAAGCTTTCCCGTAAAACCATAATCACCGAACAAAACATCAGCCACACCTTGTCCTTCTGAACCCGGTAACCAAGCAGCTACAAGTGCATCAATTTGTGCTAAATACGGCTGAATCACAACCGGACGCCCTGTAATAAGAACGACCACACATTTCACCAAGCCACATACATTTGTGATAATACTAGGTCCGGGTTCAGGAATCGTCAAATTAAGGTTGTCTCCGTTGGTTTCTGCATACGGTGGCTCGCCTACCACAACAATGGCATATGAGAAATTGTTGGTTTTTACGTATCCTGCATCTGGATTCTCGTTGAACACGACTTCCGTTTCATGGTCAACTGTATTCTTAACGGCATCCAAGATTGTTGTACCTGCTGTAATATTACCGCTTTGTCCTTGCCATTGAATAGTCCATCCGCCACATTGGTTACCGATATCGTTAGCATGAGTTCCAGCTACAAGAATCTTTGATGCTTTCTTAGGAAGCGGTAATAACGGTGTGTCTGCAGATTCACCGTTCTTGAGAAGGACAAGAGATTTTCTTACAGCTTCCCTTGCCAGTTCTCTATGTTCCTGAGGATACAAAGTGTTAGAAGAATCGAGAAAATAAACGAGAATGATCTTTACATAGGCATCTCACCTTGCTCCCAAGGTACTGAGTTAAGCTATAATCAGCAATTGGATTTTCGAAAAGACCCATTATGAATTTAACTCTTAGAATCCTCCTCACGGCGTCATCTATACGGCTGATTGGAACGAAGTTATTTTTCACCAAGTAAGTGAGGCCATCTATAAATTCTGTGTAGTTGTAAGGAACCATGATCTGCAATGAAATGGGAGTTGAGCCTTAAGAATTAAAAGCTTTTTAGTTAGGAAATTTTGAAATATAATGCACGAAGTACGAACGAACCATGTCGATTCCAGCGTTAACACTGGTTAGGATTGAATGTGTATAGTTTGCATGGGGAGGATAAGTCATTCTATCAAGTCCCTGCCAATCTGAGATGACAAATCCCTGAATTGTTCGATAAATTTGCAAATTAGTTGACATTTATTTTGTTTTAGACTTCTAGGGTAGGAAGTTGAGAAGTTTTTAGGAGATTATATTTACTCTGAAACGCAGCGTATTTTTGAGAAAACCGGTGATGAGTTCATGGTTAGAATGCATCTTTACTCCATTCCAGCTCGAGTAGGAAACCATGACAGTCGACACACTCTTGATGATCGCGTGGTAGTAGGCTGGCATATGGATGCTAAGCAATTCATGTCTTGTTACCACTGTGTTATTCTCATTTATGCCTCTTGTTGTTCCACCATCACCAACATAGTGTTTGGCACTTGCTATAACCTTTTGTCTAAACCAAAAAAGAAAAGAAAAAAACACATATCATTGAACAAAATCAAATGGGACCAAAACTGCAAAATATTTTAAGGAATTAGGATCTAAAGTGAAATTTTGTATAATACAGGACTAAAAGTGCAAAATATTCTAAAAATTGAAATCACAAGTACAAATTTGTAAAGTACGAGATGTGATAAAAAATGTTGAGGGTCGAACAAATCTTGTGGGACTAAAAGTGCAATTACATTATTTCAAGATAAAGAACTTACGGTCCACCAAGATAGGGAACACCCTTAGAATTAACCGGTGCATCCCCTTGTAAACCAGGGATAATCTCAGTCATTGATTTAACGACCTCATGATCTTCACTATAGCTCTCGTAACAACGACCCCATCTCGGATCTCGACAAACCTGTTTATATTTATTTTTTGCATCAACAACCATAGTTTTCATAAAAACCGTTTAATAAGTAATCAACGAATAAAGCTAGCTAGTTACCGCGATACAAGGTGCAAATGCATAATTAATGCCTGTAGCTCTGACTTCAAGTGCAGTTGCAGCTCCAATTCTCTTCACCAGTTGAGGATCCCTGTTCGAATGAAACCACACATGTTAATGTTCTTGATCTTACAACATGGATTTGTTTCCTCCAAACAACGTTAAGAAAACAATAACTGATGTACCTAGTAGCACCTAGACCAACATTGTGTGGGAAGATTGTAGCTTTAAATACATTGTTGTTTCCGTGAACTGCATCGATTCCATATATTATCGGAATTCCAAGACGGGTCGAAAGTGATTGCTTTTGGAAATCATTAACCATGTCGACCCATGTTTCGGGAGATGCTTGTGGAGCCGGAACACTACCACCACCACTAAGTAAACTGCCTGTCCCAAATATGATCGAGCAGTGTCAAAACAGGAAAGTTGCATTTTTTGTTGTGACAGGACCCGTATTTCACAAAATTTTAATTTGCACTATTGGTCCCATAGGTTTAACAAAATAAACACAGAGCAGAGCAGAGCAGAGCATTGATTAATTAAGTACCTATGGAATACTTCTTGATGACTTCAGGCGTTGCTACGGATCTGTCGATTTGTGTCATTTGGCCTATCTTCTCCTCTAATGTCATTCTGTTTATTAAGTCTTTGATTCTATTATTCATTGGCTGTTTTGGATCTTTGTATATTACCCGTTCTGCCCTTCCTATGCCTGTCCAGCAACATAACACTAGAACCCCGATTATGAATATGGGACATCCACTCCCCCCCGCCATTTTATGCCTGAACAAAAGATTAAAGAAATAATGTTTAAAAAGAAGAAGTAATCACGTGTTTATTTAGTTATTAACAAGTTAAGAGCAAATATATATCTACTTTATGTTTAGTAGTTAATCATTAAAGCATTTGTATCAATAAAAATCTGCAATACAATCTATCCTTAAAGAAATTGTACACTATTGAGTATCTGTAATATTGAATATACAATCGAGCCTTAAGGAAATTGTGCACTATTAAGTTTTTTTCACATGGAGGTGTTTGTTAACAAAAATAATACGTAGTATATGAAATTTTACGAGTGAGGTATTAGCTTCTACTTGTTAAAAGAAATCATACTTTGCAATATTAACACAATCAAATAAAAGTAATACATTTATTTGTTGCATGTGTACTCAGAAAGTGGCAATGAAAGAACAAACAAATGGATAAAACTTACAACTTTTCTTTATGGAAGATGGAAAAAAAATTTCTTGGGAAAGGAATGGGTGGGATAAAGGTGGTATTTATAGAAAAGATTGGTCAGTTGTTTTCTTATCTTCTTATTGTTTTCTTTTAATTATTTGAATGATTTTATATCTTTTAGAGCTTCGTATATATAGAAAAACTTAATTTCCATATCGAGCAGTAATAAATTATGGATATGAACGCTGACTCACCACCTTTGTGTGTTTCGTACATTTATCACTATTCATTGAACAATTCAAATTTAAATTAGGTACAATAATTAATTTTGAAAATTAAATTTATGATCTGTATCTCACAATTAATGAATTGAGTTTCTAGATTAATCTTAAAATAGTGTATTATAGACTTATAGTATGTGGTTTTTTAGTTTCTTCTTGTATTTAAATAATGGGAACATATGAAAATTTATTATTAATACATGTATTATAACTAAATTCTTGTTGAAATCTTTATAATTATATGATAGTTTAGGCAATTTGTAACAACTTAAGTTGAAAAGTAACTTACACATAATTTACTCCACTCCTATATAGTATGAACACAAATCTCTACCATGTGCGAATTTGCACTCCTACTCAATATAACAATTTAACAATCAGATTATGTTTCAAAATTTTCATTTCCTTAGTTATGGATTCAAACATTTTATTTTTTTAAACAACTTATTATATATTAAAAAAATTACATTTATATGTTTTAAACTTTCGAAATATTAATATAAATATAGTCTTATATGATATTATCAAATGCTTACTGAAATAAAATTATTTATCATAAGTTTTTGAAATTTATGTAAGTTATCTGATCAATTATAACCAGTCTAAAAATTATACTTTTATATTGACCCCATAGACGATGAAAGTTATTTATATTGATAGGGCCAAATTAATTAAATCGAATCTTATCAAACATTTGGTGGGAAATATTACGAAATGGGCTGTAATCACTACAACCCAATGGTCCCAATCTATTCCACCAAGTTTACCAATCTTTAGCCCAAATAAGATTATAGTCTGGACAAGGCTTCTATCCGGGTCAAAAACCCGAATTCAAACCGATTTGTAGAATTTGGACTTTCTTCGCAAACTTGTTGGAGCTGCTGATTTGCATCATTTGAAAAGGTGCTCTTAATCAATTGATCTCTTTAGGCAGACCGATTTAAGAAGGTACTTTTAAGTTGCTTTTTGATGTTTCTGTTGATTATTAGTAAGTTTATGAATCGAGTATGAAGTAATTAATTTGAAACACCAACTATTAGTATTACTGTTTTTAGAGAAGATATCTTTCTATTTTCGCATTGATTGTTAATTTGTTATCACATGGTAGTGAATAATTGTATTGTGTTATATGAAGTTTATGAGTATAATTGTGAACTTTCATTGCAAATGGAGATATATATCTAATACCCCTATGTTATATCATGATTCAGTTATAGTTCACTCTCATGTTTGTTTTGTAACTGAGTTTTTCATTTCATTCAGAAAGTGAAAAAGTTTTATAAGTTTTATCTTTATATATCCGTTGATGTTTATATTTTGACCTCAGAGACAATTGTGGAGATTCTCTCTATTGAATTACTATTAATTAGAATAGAAAAAAATGGGAAAAGAGGAGTGTAATTGTAACGGCTTTTCGAAAGAATCAATTTGCTCCTGTTATGGGTATAATCATGTAGACAATAGAGTGTAATTTCTGACATTTCACTCCATTTAACTTCCTGCCAACATTAAGCTCTATATTTGACATTCTGTCATCATTTTAAGCTTTCTAAATTGATGTTCGGATTGTTTGAGCTAGAATGGTTTGAGGTGGGAAAATTCCGGTTTCATAATATTTCTGTGGTCGTTGGTAAGGAGCAAGTGTGTTAATATGATTCTCTATTTGTGCCTGAAACATTTTTTTACTATATAGATAGCAACAAGAAGTAATAATAGAAGTAGTAATTGAATTAATAAGAGAACCAAGGATTGATGTCGAACACTTGTTTATTTGTGTCTCATTTCATATGTGCGATGTCATTCCATTCCATCGTATGAAAATGGTTTCAAATTGTGACAAACATTTTTCACTCAATCTGAATAATTCAATCTTGATCTAATTCCCCTTCCCAGGTTTCGTGGTGAGTCCATATCCAAATGGGAACAAAGGATCATAATGCTTATCCCCGACGTTCATCGGAAGTTGATCGACAGTCTTGAACCATGTTCTAGAAAGCTTGCCAGTAAAACCATAATCACCGAACAAAACATCAGCCACACCTTGGCCTTCTGATCCTGGCAACCAAGCAGCTACAAGTGCATCGATTTCTGCTACATATGGCTGAATCACAACTGGACGCCCTGTAATAAGGACGACTACACATTTCACTGAGCCACATACATTTGTAATGGTACTAGGTCCTGGCTCAGGAATCGTCAAATTAAGGTTGTCTCCGAATGTTTCAGCATACGGTGGCTCACCCACCACAACAATGGCGTATGAGAATTTGCCCATTTTCACTTCTCCTGAATCCGGTTTTTCGTAGTACACGATTTCAGTTTCAGGGTCTACTGTCTTCCTGATGGCATCCAAGATCGTTGTACCTGATTACATAAAAGATCATCTTAGATTTGAAAATACAAGGATGATATAATTTTGGAGCCAAATGCAAAAATACCCCCTGTGATTTGCCTAATTGGCAAAAACCTCCCGTCTTATTTTCATTAACAAAAATCCTCTCGTGTTCATTTTTTATTAGCAAAAAACTCCGTTTGAAATTCCTTCATAAATCCATAGGGAGATTATTGTCAATTTTTTAGTTAACAGGGCAATGTTATTGCCAATTTTCAAAGTTAACAGGGGATTACTGATATTTTTTTAGGTTAAGAGGGGTGTTTTCGCATTTTTTGTGGGGGTATAATTGTCATTTTTCTTGCAAAATATGTATTCCGGCATGAGAGGGTTTTTTTTGCCAATAAAAAAAAATACATGGAGTTTTTGCTAATAAAAATAATACGGGGGTTTTCTAATTTGGCAAAGCATAGAGGATATTTTTCCACTCACTCTATAATTTTCGAAAAAAATGTTGGATTTATTTACCAGATGTAATATTTCCGCTTAGTCCTTGCCATTGAATTGTCCAGCCGCCACATTGGTTACCGATATTGTTCGCATGAGTTCCTGCAACAAGAATCTTTTTCGCTTTCTTAGGAAGTGGCAACAATGGTTTGTCTGCTGATTCACCGTTCTTGAGCAGGACAAGAGATTTTCTTACAGCTTCCCTTGCCAGTTCTCTATGTTCCTGTAAAAGTCACATACGCACGAGAAGTGTTAGAAGAATCGGGCTCGTTTCTTGATTTGTATTGAGAATCGGCATCTGACCTGGCTTCCGAGGTACTTAGTCATGCTATAATCAGCCAATGGGTGTTCAAAAAGACCCATTGTGAATTTAACTCGTAGGATCCTCTTCACGGCATCGTCTATTCGGCTGATTGGAATGAAGTTATTTTTCACCAAGTCAGTAAGTCCATCAATAAATTCTGCGTATTTGTATGGAACCATGATCTGCAATAAAATGGACTTGAGCCTTAAGTTTTGAAATTAATCTTTTATTTAGGAAATAAAAAAATAAATCAACGAACCATGTCGATTCCAGCATTAACACCAGTTAGAATTGAATATGTATAGTTCAAGTGAGGTGGAGAAGTGATTCTGTCAATTCCTTCCCAATCTGAGATGACAAATCCCTGAAAAAATACACGTAACTTCTATTAGTTGCTTTTATGTTTAAGGTATGAACATTAGATTTTAATGTTTTTAGGAGACTAGATTTACTCTGAAACGCTGTGTTTTCTTTAGAAAACCGGTGATTAGATCTCGATTAGCGTGCATCTTTAATCCGTTCCAGCTCGAGTAGGAGATCATGATTGTTGACACACCTTTGATGATTGAGTCAAAGTATGCTGGCATATGAATACTAAGCAAATTATGTCTTGTTGCTAATGTGTTGTTCTCATTTATTCCTTTGGTTGTTCCACCATCTCCAACATAGTGTTTGGCACATGCTATAACCTTTTGTCTGAACGCAAAACAGAACATATACAATTGAACAAACTTACAAAGTTCTGAAAAGAAAAAAGGTAAGTTATTTAACCAATATAATATTGGAAAATAGTTTCAAGCTTAGAAAATAATTGGTTCATTTGAGGTGAAGGAACTTACTGCCCACCCAAGTAAGGAACACCTTTAGAATTAGCTGGTGAATCTCCTTGTAATCCAGGGATGATTTCAGTCATTGTTTTAACTACCTTTGGGTCTTCACTATAGCTCTCGTAACATCGGCCCCATCTTGGATCTCGACAAACCTGTTTATAAATATCTTTTTTTGTGTTAACAACCAAATACTTCATATATATTATTAGGAATATAGCATTTTTAGTCCAAACAGGCACGGGATTAGATCCTCAACACTTTTGGTCCCGTGCTTTATGAAATTCTACTCCTATTTATTTCAACTTTTGGTCTTGTCACCCCTTTCCATTCTATATTGCTCTTTCGGTCCCAAATAATAGTCTATGTTTTGCACTTTTGGTCCCATAGAACTGCCTCATTGTTGCAGTTTTGGTCACAAATTAGAGGGAAAGAGGGCCCTAGGACCAAAAGTGCAAAATGTTTTAAAATGACCAGAAATATAGTTTTGAATAGTGTGTGACCAAAAATGGTGGGACTAATAATGTAACTTTGCCTAAATGATTCATCTTAACAGGGATCAGTAGTTAAAGCTAGTTACCGCAATACAAGGTGCAAATACATAAGGTATGCCTGTAGCTCTGACTTCAAGTGCAGTTGCAGCTCCAATTTTCTTCACCAACTGGGGATCCCTGTTCAGAGTAACCACACATATATCAGGTTACACTTCTTGATCTGACAACATAGATTTCTCCAAACAATAACTGTAAAAGTACATACCTAGTAGCACCAAGACCAACATTGTGAGGGAAAATCGTAGCCTTATAAACATTATTGTGTCCATGAACTGCATCAATCCCATATATCATCGGTATTCCAAGACGGGTCGAAAGAAATCCCTTTTGGAAATCATTTACCATATTGACCCATGTTTCCGCAGATGCCTGTGGACCCGGAACACTACCACCACCACTCAGTATACTGCCTGTGAATATATATATTCAAGTCTTATGAAATAGTATGAAATATTAATTTGAGAGCATTATTACAGAACTTGATTGATGATTAATTACCTATGTAATATTTCTTCATTACTTCAGCTGATGCAACGGTTCTGTCTATTTGTGTCATTTGGCCTATCTTCTCTTCTAAAGTCATTCTGTTCATTAAGTCTTTGATTCTGTTATTCATTGGCTGTTTAGGATCTTTGTATATTGCTTGTTCTGCATTTGTTATGGCTGTACAGAAACATAAGACTAGAACCCAAGTCAAGAATGTAGGAGTTTTGGCCATTTTTTGATCCACCTGAAAAATCAGATCAAATATTGATCTATTAATGAGATCAATGCAATATTTTTAATAATGGTAAGTATGAATGAATGCAGAACAATTAAATGGGTAAGGATTAACTTACAGTTTTCCTCTGATGCTGTGGAGGATGGAGAAATTTTTCTTGGGAAGAAATGGGGTGGAGCAAATGTGATATTTATACAAAAGATTGTTCACTTGTTGTCTTATCTTCTTGTTTATTTATTGAAACTATGATGGTTTGAATAGTTTTATATCTCTTACGGCTTTTTTTTTTTTTTTAAAAAAAAATAAAATAAAATTTGTCTCTTAGAGCTTGGTTTATATGGGAACAAATTTATTTTCAAATGGTGAAATAAGTTATGGATATTTACGTTTACTCTCCCACTTCTGCATTGACTTTTGACCCCACACCGGCACACCCCAATGGAATATAGGCCAAAAAATGGCATTATCAGTGGTCATTTTCTTCTGTGGGACTAAAAGTTAGAACACAAGGCATACACGTTGTGTAGCTGTAAATTTGACTTATATTTCACAATTTCCTCTTTTGGGAAATAAACTTAATCCGTTAATCTGGATGAGTTATTATGAATAAGTATATGTACACTAATGGATGATTGGTTTAGTGGAATAAATTAGTTCTTACAAAGTGGCAAGCTCTGATTCGGATTTTTATTGGGAGGGTTTCTCATATGATATATGTGATGCGTCTTACAAGCAATTATTTTGGTCTAAGGGCTGAATACCTGTGAAAAACTCTATTTGGTTAACTTTTATAGTGTTCTACCTTTTTTATGATTGTGAATGTATTATCATTTGATTTTATTCATATACTTGGATAGATGAAAAAGTACAAAATTCATTATTAGTGTTGTATTAGGAGAAATTACTCGGTAAAATCGTTGCACCACGTCATTAAACATACGTGATGCAATCGTTCAATGCATGTATCACATGTGAAGTGAGAATATATATCACCCTGTATTAGGTTCTCATGAAGAAAATTTTATAAATATACATATATTTTAGTTAGTTTTGTAACTGGTCCAATTCAAGTCAGAAACCGAGGTCACTTATTTTCCTTTTCCACTTCTCAGTCTCCTCTAATATCTCTTGTGAGTTTAAGTGTACTTTTTTTCTTTTTTATGGTTTTAAACTTGTCTTCCTTTCCTTTCCAGACATGTCGGATACATATAGATTTTAGAAATCTTTTACAGCGCGTATTCGAATTTAAATTTGTCGATGAAATTATAAATTCTCTAATACATAACATATTTATACTGATTGGAGATCTTTGAATATTTAACAGACGACATGGGGCAACTCATTAATCCGGGGCATGAGGACTGAAAGTCACGTGCATGCAATTGAATTTGTAGGACCGAATTTAATGTTCATTTACTCAATAATACAACCTACTACTTATTTTATATGACATAAAACTATAAAAGCATCCATTACTTTACAATTGATTTTGTAATTTCTCTTTTTTTTTATATAGAATAGATATAATAAATAAGTAGTTTTAATATTAAAAGTATAGTCTTGTGTGATATAAGCATTTTCTTGACAACTTTTAAGATTAATTCATGTTGCTTATTAATTTACAAAATCTAGTATAGACAAAAGCAGTCGCATCCAAAAAACATTTCCAATAATGGAGGCTAAATTTATAATTAAAGTCCAAGACTAAAAAGACTTAGCAAAATATTAAAATTTGGGATCCTAAAGACCTAAAATTTGTGTTTTAAGTATTGAGAGTGGTTTAATCTTCCAACAAGATGGTCTTAGGTTTATCTTTGAGTTACATTATTGGTAACAAAGAAAAATCAAAATTATATCATGACCTAATTATAACGTTTAGGTTTGGCTTTGTCTTAATTTAAATTTTAAAAAAGACTTCTCACGTGTTTCAAATGAATTGCCGGAGAGTCATAAATACATCATTACACGTTGTACATAAATTGTTTCTTAATTGCTCGCAAGAAATCCGACCGAAGGCATCAAAGTTGTTTGTTAACGCTTGATGTTTAATCTACCCAAATAAAAATATATTTTTCGAGTAAGGTGACAAATAAGAATTCAAGAGTTAGTCAGAGTTATTGTTTTTAATTCTAAATATTTTAATTTAGTGTGGACAGCACGACGATCAATTAAATTTTTAGAATGTAAGACTGCTGGAAAAAAAATACTAATAGAGGTCCCGTAAATATATACTCAGTTAATGCATTAAAATCTAACGGGCATTTTAGCACATAAAAACTCGTGATTAAGTAATTAATAATAGTAATTATATTAATAAAGGTACTTAAAATTAAAGCTAGCTTCTTACTCAATTAATTGTCAATTACTATTTCAAATGGAAAAGTCTTCTGGATATGAAAACGGTAACCTTCAGTAGATCCAATCCAATATTTTACCCGTTAATCAAAGAAGAGATTAGCTCATCAGTCAAGCAAATAGTATATTTAATTTGTTTCGTCTTCAACTCTTTCTTGATCCAATAAATTAATGTTAACTTATGACGGAAAACCGTCAAACTTAGTAGTATGAAGAAAGCTACCAAATACTCTATCACATATGTTTTCTCATATTTCCTCTTGTCGGTGTTTCAAAACAAAATTGTAATTTTTTAATTGAAAAAAATCTTTTAAAAAAATCTTCGATTAAATGTCTCACATTGGTTGAAAATAATAGTTAAGTCCATTTTATAAGGTCTTGGACAATGCTCACCTAACATGCTAGCTTTGTAGGTTGAGTTAGACCCAAACCATGTAAGTGGACTTAGTCCAATCCATATGGTGAATTATAATATGGTATCAGAGCTCCGGGTTAAAGTGGGTCACCTTCTTCCGTGATGGACTCCTCCTTGTATGCATGTTGGGCTTCAATATCCACCCACACAATTCATCCAAATAACAAAGGCATGAATTGTCATTATTCCTCAAGTTATTCAAGGCTTGGAGTGTCATTATTCCTCCGGAGTGTCATTATTCGTGTGTTGGGTCTTCACCCACGTGTCGCAAATTCACAAGGTTGGAGTTTCATATTTCACGTGTTGGGCTTCTTTCAACTACACATTCTGCCCGCCCACACGTGAAGGGGGAGTATTGAGACTAAATGTCCCACATTGGTTGAAAACAATAATTAAGTCCACCTTATAAGGTTTTGGACAATCCTCACCTTACAAGCTAGCTTTTGAGGTTGAGTTAGACCCAAACCATGTAAGTGGACTTAACCCAATCCATGTGGTGAATTCTAATATGTCTCATATCCTTCAACTAAGATCATTACAAGGTTGACTCCATACAAGTTGGGAATTGATTTGTGTCATAGTTTATGACCCCGTCAAAATGATGGAATTATGAGCCTGTCTGGGATTGCACATGAATATACTTTGTTTTGACATTTTGTATTCTGACATTAATATATAGGCAATTTACACTCAAATTGCAATTAAAAGACAATTTAGTGAGCATTTTGCATCAAGTAGAATGCACTTTTGCCAATAATATATGCAATTTTAATGTGCAAAGTGCCCAAATTTCAATTATATGACATAAAATGCCCAAAAAATGTATTTGTGGGATGTTAAATGTTCAAAGTGCCCAAATCTCAATTATGTGACATAAAGAAAAGTTTATTGTTCATTTCTCAGGCTTTATGGAATTTCTTCTGATCCTCTCCTTCCGAAAAACAAAGTGGTGCTGGTCACTGGACTTAGTACTAGGCAGAGGTTCGGTGGTCCATGATGGTTGCTCGGTGGCGAAACAATTTTTGGTTCTCATTTCATATATTACTATTGGGTTCACTATGAGAAAATTATAGTATTGTTTACTCCCACAACTTTACCCTTAAATTAGTTTAATCATGTTTACTTCCATGTCATTCAATTGAATGCACAGTTCCTCCATTTTCGCCAGTTTCATGACATTTGACAGGTGAAAGTCTGAATTTTTCGGGATTTAATTTATGTGTGCTTTATACCCAGTTAAAATTTGAATAGATATTTGTGTAAAGTGTAAAATGTAAACTGAGAAGAAATTGGGAACAAGTTTTAATTGTGTTTGGGTGAGGGAAATGTGTAGACTAATATTGTTTGCTCTAAATTAAGGCCGTACCAATATCTATGTGTGCAAACATAACGATTTAAAATGGATATAATATGATGAATATGAAATATAAATCAATGTAATGACCAGGTTTTTGATAGAAATAGTGTCCGGCATGCCAACTGTATGGCTGTCATTTATTGTAATAAATAAAGGAACTATTCAATTTAGATTAATAAATGCATTTTATTATATGGTCAACTTTATCTTATGTAATAATTATCTACGCATAAGGATATAAGTCCTTAGATCACAGGGCTATGGGACAACCCGTGGACTGATCTCCAAGGCCCGTGATCTAGAACATATTCAAGAGTCGTAGAATCCAATCGAGATGGGACATCGTTGGATTCGGTTAGACTCTCACTAATGTGTATACTCCGATGAACTGGAGGACGCTGGGGTCCACGAGCGTGACTGGGATAGTCGATACACATAAGTGGGTGACTTGCTGGGATGGCAAGTGCACTGAATACCCCAATTAGGAAATAACTCACCATGGAAGCGGTAGTCGCATATCGGAGTTGAAGTTATTCCTATTTACAACAGTATACGAGGAATGATCCCTAAATACTTGAGGTGATAGGGTTTATCTGGTGCGAGAACGTCTATACTTAGATGTGAGTTCCGACCGACTGGAGATCACCAGAAAGTCTCTGTGGATTCACGTTGGGTATAGAGGGACTCGTATGCAGGTTCATATCATCAACAAAGGATCCATTGACCCGACTTGATAGGTTGGGAAATTCTCCTATGGATTTCTGTGAGAAATTAATTCTAGTAAAATCCTTGGCCAAGGTATCTAACGGCTTTATGAAAGTAGCTCATAAAGATTAAGTCAAAGAGAATTATTTCGAGATCAGAATGCATAAGGTCAAAACGAATTAAAAGGGAACCGATGAAAAATCCATGCCCTTAAGTATTGACTAGGAGATTGATCGATGGAGAGATTATAGCGTATATGGAAATTGTAAATGATTAAAAGGTTCACTGAATTAATTCACTAGTGATTGGGCTCCATGGGCTTGTGGCCAGACATCGACCGTGGAGTGTGGGAGAATTCCCAAATTAGCAGGGGTGCTAATTTTGGAATGATCAGTCGACATAGTGTTCGATTGATTTAGAGTATTTAATACTCTAGTAATTAAATGAATATTTAATTATAACCCACGGCCAATTATGTGGTGAACCTACGGGGGCATACACAATACACATGAAGCGAAAGCGAGAAAATAGAGAACAACTGAGTCAACTAAATCGACTGGGTCGATTGGGGTGACTGGGTCGACCCAATTGGAGCGAAAGTGATCCAATTGGAATTGGATCAAGACTGTAAATTAAATTGGAATTTAATTTGTGAGTTAATTAATTAAATTGGATTTAATTAATCATGAGAATATTTAATTAAATAGACTTAGAGTCTAATTTAATTAAATGAGAAAGAAATAAATTAATTGAGTCATTTAATTGTGAAATTAAATAAAGACCCAATTAATTAAATCAAGTATGGGCCATGAATTAATTAGAAGACTTAGTCTTCCAATTAAAAGGGCCATGGCCCATGTAGGAGAGTTAGAAGACTTGGGAGTCCTAATCCTAGGAGGATTAGAATTATGAGATTTCTATAAATAGGAGACTTGATGTCATATCTCATATACACTAATCAAGAGCCAAAAAGCCATGTCAAGAAAAACTCTCTCCCTCTCTCCCTAGTGAAATCGGCCGAACCCTTCTTCTTTTTGGAAGAATTTTTCGATTTCGTTTTTCGTTCCAATCTTGTTCTCTAATCCTAGATATTAATATATCATATGTTCTAGCAGATTAGGATATATTATATTTCGTGATATTGTGGTGTATCAACTCGTAGAGGCGCAACTCGTGGGGCGCTACAACAAAGCTTGGATCGATTCTACCGAGGGAGAAAACGCAACGACTTTGCTAGTTACTTGGATTTGCTAGGAGACAGGTATAATTTGGATCTAATTATTCTTGTCGTTTAATATTAATATATATACAACCAGTTTAATATCCTGACAAGATTCCGTAAGAGGTCCTTAAATTTTTGTTTTCTGCTGCCTGAAGGGCTGTTTATCTTACCGAATCCCAACAGTGGTTTCAGAGCCAACTCTGGCTTTGTATATATATGAATTTGCAAATTCTGTGTTTTAGAACGTAGATCTGATTAACTTGGAGTTAATAGAAAATTTTGATTCGAAATTTTATCATGTTAATTTTTATTTTGGATTATGATTTAATTAATTGGATCTGTTTTAATTAAATCAAAAGTAATCAAGAAAACAAAAAAAAAAAAATTTTTTAGACCCAACCACGGTGGCACGCGGCGGTGCGCACCGCGGCTAGGCGGCCACCGTGCAGCACGCTGGATGCGTGTGCGGCACACGGCAGCAGCCTACGGGCTGTCTGCCGCGTGCTGTCACGCGCAGCCGCGCGCTGCCGTGCGCTGCTACGGCTGCCGTGAGCAGTCCACGCGCGGCCCTTGTGGCCGCGTGTGGGTTGGCCACGTTGCAGTCCTCGATTGGTCACTATGTGGCTGATTTTTGGTTGGTCTATAATTTGCCTATTTTGGAAAGTTTGAAAAATCTTGGAGATTTGTGAGATTAGGAAACTTGGAGTTTTGGATAAGGTAGGAATCTTGGAAGATTTGGGAACTACCTTAGTTATCTAATCTAGTCAAAATAGGATTATCTTGAGAATCTTGGAGATTTGGAAAATTGGAAAACTTAGAGTTTTGGACAAGATAGGAATCTTGGAAGATTTGTAACTATCTTAATTAACCAACTTAATTAAGATAAGTATTGTAGATTACTTAGAACTCAAGTAAGAGTTAATTAATCTTAGAGATTAATTATTAATTCAAAATTAATTAACTTGGATAATTTTGGTGAATTAAAATTAAAGGAGCCGATAAATTTACATTTTTGTACTTATGTGAATTTATGCATGTTCTTGAGTGAATATGTGGATTGATCGAATTCTGCCCCCTAAGCCCTGTGTAGTTTTTGGTTTAATTTTTTATGGGTTGAAATTAAATGGGCCTGATTGGTGCTCCTTGCTTGCGCAATTAAAATGTAATAGAATAGGGCCATTATAAGTTAGACTTAGTTTAGGCTTGGAGCTGAGAAGACCTCATGAAGACTTGGAGATCCACATGGAGGCCCATTACCTTGGAGGACATGGAGGCCCAATTCAATACATGGAGGCCCAATCAAGGAGGATATTACAAGAAGGCCCATGCATGTATGGGTTTGAAAATTGTAATAGTTAGGATATTTAATTTCCACCCTAGACTGACCAATTGATCCATCACATGGCTCGTGATGGATCGCATAGGATGGGCAATCGATCAATCATATCCTGCTAGGTGATGTATGTTTACTTATTATTCTTTGATGTATGTCATGCATGCTTCGAATAGATAACGTAAACAAGATGAAGCATAATCTGATGAGACCTCGCACAAGAAAATTGAAAAACCTCCAATTGAACTTTAAAACTCAATTATAATATTAAATCGAATAACGGGCGCATATGAATGGTGTCTATGGTCCGAGCCTATCCAATTACTAGGTCTTAGGCATATTATACGAATATATCTCGATGTCTCACGAGTCGTGGGTCGAGCTATAGGAAGATAATATGTCTATTGCCTCGACGCACAGTTTAGTGCCAAGGGAGGGGATAGCAAGATTCTAGGATTGAACTATTTCTCTCCACGAGTATTGTACATGATTTAACGCTAGTAAATATGGATGTCTCACGAGTCGTGGGTCCATAACGAAAAACGAGGCTAAATGAACTCAAGGGTTAGCCGCGATGGTTAACCGACGACGATGTCGACCACCAAGTGGATCTAATAGTATGGCCAACGAGTCGTGGGTACTAGAAGATTGCATTTGGGCCTTGAGCCCGCTAGGATATTTTATATTCCCGAAACTTATGTGGGGGTATAAGATTTTGATTAAAATAGTGGGAGTAATTTACAAATAAAAAACCATGTTTGTAAATTGTGCATTTAAAATTAATCATTCGCGTATTTATTTCTTCTATCGTCTTTTTATAGATATGATGACTAAAGAGCTTAGAGCACTTAGAGGTTTGTCCATCTCATCACTTGAACGTAACATTTTAACTGGACCAAACCTGCACTTCTGGTCGCACCACTTGAATGGACTTTTTGATGCTGAAAACATTTCATACGTTTTGTCTGTACCTCCACCCGTTGATATTTCACATGATGTTCCCGATGAGCTTCGAAAAAGCATCACCAAATGGAAATTGGATGATAGCTTAGCTCGTGATCACATGTTGGAATATATGTCACTTGATCTGCGGTTACAACATGAGCATATGGTATCCGCGTAAGAGATTCTCTCGAATCTCAAATTCCTTTATGGGATTAGAGATGGTCGTCGCAGATTCGCGATAACGAGAGAACTCTTGCAAGCAAGAAAGAGAAGAGAAACTCCTGTCGGAATCCACGTACACAAAATGATTTGACTTCTGTCTGAACTCGATGATATGGGATCATATGACAGTTTTGTCACGAACTTGAATCTCCAAAGGCGAGAGATTACTGTGCACGTCCTGCGACAAATGCTCGAGGAACATGAAGCTTCTTTTGGAAAGAAAGCAGGGGTTGGCGAAAGGACTGGACGGCGATCAAAGTCGAGACAAATGGAAACCAGAGCTCCTTACTGCACGAGGTCAAGGAAGAGGATCAAAGTAGAGTTCTTGGAGAACTCGAAAGGTATATTCCTTGTTGAAGTTAATTTATCAATTAACTGTGCATCTTGGGTGTTGGACACTGCTTGTGGTTCTCATCTTTGTAATGATTTACAGTTGATGGGAGCAACAAGGCCACTTAGGCCTGGGGATTGGATCCTGCGATTTGGCAATGGAGCTAGAGCTGCTGCCGAGGCCATAGGCGAAGTGGAGTTAGATTTAGGTGGTAATAAATTAGTCCTTAGGAACGTTCTTTATGTACCTGGCTTGGTGAAAAACATTATTTTTATTCCTGTTTTGGATAATGAAGGTTTTAATTTTAATATTAATAAAGGTTCCTTTTCATTACTTATGAATGATCATTTGTTTTTCACTGGTACATTAAGAGATGGACTATATACCATAGAACCACCTAAGTTAGTTATGCACGTACAACAAAACAAAAGAAAACAATATAATGAAATTTCTGCCCAATTATGGCACGCTCGACTTGGACATATATCCAAGTCAAGGATTCAAAAGTTAGCATCATCTGGCGCGCTTGAGATCAAACACATTGATGAAATGCCAACATGTGAACCATGTCTTAAGGGTAAAATGGCTAAGCTGCCATTTAAAGAAAACCCTGAGCGAACCCTGAGCGAACCAAGCAAACATTGGACTTGATACATACTGACGTATGTGGACCACTAAGAAAAAGCGCCCGAGGTGGCTACGACTACTTCATTACATTCACTGACGACTATAGTCGTTACGGATATGTGTTCTTGCTGAAGCACAAGTCTGAAGCCTTTGAACGATTCAAAGAATTCAAGATGGAAGTAGAGAATCAACTTGGTCATACGATAAAGGCTCTTCGTTCTGACCGAGGTGGAGAATTTCTTAGTAACGAATTTCTGAATTATCTTGTAGAGCATGGAATATTATCTCAGTGGACTCCTCCTGCTACACCGCAATTAAATGGAGTAGCTGAGAGAAGGAATCGAACCTTGATGGATATGGTTCGATCCATGATGAGTGCCACTGACCTTCCTCTTTCATTTTGGGGACATGCCCTCCTCACGGCAACGAAGATACTAAATATGGTACCTTCTAAATCCGTACAAAAGACACCATACGAATTATGGTTTGGCAAGGCACCCTCATACGCATTCATGCGCATATGGGGATCTCCCGCTTACGTCAAAAAGCTAGTGGGAGATAAACTGGAAACTAAATCCACTTTGTGCAAATTCGTGGGGTATCCAGAAAACTCGATAGGATACGAGTTCTATGATCCTACGAGACAAACTACGTTTGTCTCAAGGAACGCACACTTCTTAGAGAAGGATTTCTTGGTCGACAAGAAAGAACATAACATAGAACTGGATGAGGTCACTGAAGCTGAAAAGGCCGAAGAGGTCGAACAAGCTGACCCATCACCACAGGCAGTGGGAGAACAAGAGCATGAAAGTGCACCAGTAAGTACACCAATACTTCGTAGGTCAGAAAGACAACGTAGAGAACCCGAGAGGTACTACGGTCTGCTGCACGAGACTGGACAGTCTCTAACCGACCCAAGGACTTACGATGAAGCTATGTTGGACATAGATTCGAGAAAATGGCGCGAAGCCATGGAATCCGAATTGGACTCCATGCACTCAAACAAGGTCTGGACCTTGGTAGATCCACCAGTGGGAGTGACTCCCGTGGGATGCAAGTGGATCTATAAGCGAAAGCTAGGAGTGAACGGAGAGGTGATAACCTACAAGGCGCGACTAGTGGCAAAAGGATACACTCAAAGACCAGGCATTGACTTTGAGGAAATCTTCTCGCCCGTCACAATGCCTAAATCCATTCGAATCTTGCTAGCCATAGCTGCGTGGTATAACGACGAGATATGGCAAATGGATGTGAAGACTGCCTTCCTCAATGGAGACATTGATAAGGAGATCTACATGGAGCAACCAAAAGGATATACATCCAAAGGAGATGAGCACAAGGTGTGCAAACTCCAGAGGTCCATTTATGGACTGAAGCAAGCTTCCCGAAGTTGGAACATCCGTTTCGATGAAACAATCCAAACTTTTGGATTCATCAAAAACGTGTTCGAACCTTGCGTGTACAAGAAGATCAGTGGGAGTACAGTTGAATTTTTGGTGCTTTACGTTGATGACATCCTTCTCATTGGAAACAATGTAAAGGTGTTATCCGAAACGAAAGCATGGTTGTCTACACAATTCTCAATGAAGGATTTGGGAGAAACATCCTTTGTACTAGGTATAAGGATCTACCGAGATAGATCAAAAGGACTGCTGGGCCTCTCCCAGTCACAGTACAAAGATAAAATACTGAAGAGATTCCGTATGGAAGAATCCAAGAGATGATTACTTCCAATGAGACATGGAATTGCACTCTCTAAGACTATGGCCCCAAAGACGCCTGAAGAGAGAAGCAATATGTCTCAAATACCATATGCCTCCGCAATTGGAAGCATAATGTATGGTATGCTATGTACTAGACCAGACGTGGCGTACGCATTAAGCGTTACGAGTCGCTATCAGTCTGATCCAGGAGAGCAGCACTGGATAGCCGTAAAGGCAATTCTGAAGTACCTGAGAAGGACTAAGGAATTGTTCTTGGTATACGGTGGAGGAGAATTGAAATTGGAAGGCTTTACAAATTCGAGCTTCCAATGCGATGTAGACGATTTCAAGTCAACATCTGGATACGTATTCTGTCTCAATGGTGGTGCGATAAGCTGGAAAAGCTCCAAGCAAGATACTACCGCAGATTCAACCACCGAAGCAGAGTACATTGCAGCGTGTGAAGCCGCAAAGGAAGGTGTTTGGATGAAAAACTTCATCCAGGAATTGGATGTGATACCTAGCATTGTTGAGCCCATTACTATCTTCTGTGATAATAATGGAGCAATAGCGCAAGCAAAGGAGCCGAGATCTCATCAGAAATCCAAGCACGTACTCAGACGATACCATTTGATTAGGGATATCATTGGTAGAGGAGACATAAAGATGGAACGTGTCGACTCAGAAGAAAATACTGCGGACCCGCTTACGAAGCCACTGCCTCAAAAGGCATACGAGAAACATCTGATAAAGATGGGACTCAAGAACATAGAAAGTTGGCTTTAGGACAAGTGGGAGATTGATAGAAATAGTGTCCGGCATGCCAACTGTATGGCTGTCATTTATTGTAATAAATAAAGGAACTATTCAATTTAGATTAATAAATGCATTTTATTATATGGTCAACTTTATCTTATGTAATAATTATCTACGCATAAGGATATAAGTCCTTAGATCACAGGGCTATGGGACAACCCGTGGACTGATCTCCAAGGCCGTGATCTAGAACATATTCAAGAGTCGTAGAATCCAATCGAGATGGGACATCGTTGGATTCGGTTAGACTCTCACTAATGTGTACATTCCGATGAACTGGAGGACGCTGGGGTCCACGAGCGTGATTGGGATAGTCGATACACATAAGTGGGTGACTTGCTGGGATGGCAAGTGCACTGAATACCCCAATTAGGAAATAACTCACCATGGAAGCGGTAGTCGCATATCGGAGTTGAAGTTATTCCTATTTACAACAGTATACGAGGAATGATCCCTAAATACTTGAGGTGATAGGGTTTATCTGGTGCGAGAACGTCTATACTTAGATGTGAGTTCCGACCGACTGGAGATCACCAGAAAGTCTCTGTGGATTCACGTTGGGTATAGAGGGACTCGTATGCAGGTTCATATCATCAACAAATGATCCATTGACCCGACTTGATAGGTTGGGAAATTCTCCTATGGATTTCTGTGAGAAATTAATTCTAGTAAAATCTTTGGCCAAGGTATCTGACGGCTTTATGAAAGTAGCTCATAAAGATTAAGTCAAAGAGAATTATTTCGAGATCAGAATGCATAAGGTCAAAACAAATTAAAAGGGAACCGATGAAAAATCCATGCCCTTAAGTATTGACTGGGAGATTGATCGATGGAGAGATTATAGCGTATATGGAAATTGTAAATGATTAAAAGGTTCACTGAATTAATTCACCAGTGATTGGGCTCCATGGGCTTGTGGCCAGACATCGACCGCGCGTGGAGTGTGGGAGAATTCCCAAATTAGCAGGGGTGCTAATTTTGGAATGATCAGTCGACAGAGTGTTCGATTGATTTAGAGTATTTAATACTCAAGTAATTAAATGAATATTTAATTATAACCCACGGCCAATTATGTGGTGAACCTACGGGGGCATACACAATACACATGAAGCGAAAGCGAAAAAATGGAGAACAACTGAGTCAACTAAATCGACTGGGTCGATTGGGGTGACAGGGTCGACCCAATTGGAGCGAAAGTGATCCAATTGGAATTGGATCAAGACTGTAAATTAAATTGGAATTTAATTTGTGAGTTAATTAATTAAATTGGATTTAATTAATCATGAGAATATTTAATTAAATAGACTTAGAGTCTAATTTAATTAAATGAGAAAGAAATAAATTAATCGGGCCATTTAATTGTGAAATTAAATAAAGACCCAATTAATTAAATCAAGTATGGGCCATGAATTAATTAGAAGACTTAGTCTTCCAATTAAAAGGGCCATGGCCCATGTAGGAGAGTTAGAAGACTTGGGAGTCATAATCCTAGGAGGATTAGGATTATGAGATTCCTATAAATAGGAGACTTGATGTCATATCTCATATACACTAATCAAGAGCCAAAAAGCTAAGTCAAGAAAAACTCTCTCCCTCTCTCCCTAGTGAAATCGGCCGAACCCTTCTTCTTTTTGGAAGAATTTTTCGATTTCGTTTAATCTTGTTCTCTAATCCTAGATATTAATATATCCTATGTTCTAGCCGATTAGGATATATTATATTTCGTGATATTGTGGTGTATCAACTCGTAGAGGCGCAACTCGTGGGGCGCTACAACAAAGCTTGGATCGATTCTACCGAGGGAGAAAACGCAACGACTTTGCTAGTTACTTGGATTTGCTAGGAGACAAGTATAATTTGGATCTAATTATTCTTGTCGTTTAATATTAATATATATACAACCAGTTTAGTATCCTGGCAAGATTCCGTAAGAGGTCCTTAATTTTTGTTTTCCGCTGCCTGAAGGGCTGTTTATCTTACCGAATCCCAACAATTTTGACTTCTAATCAAGTGATTGCGGCGGAGTAGGCAAATTCTACTCCTAATTCTTTTCAATGTCTGTCTGATCGTATCACTTAACAATTTATGATAATCTGTATTGAAACGCCAAACTTTATAGCCAATCAATGGCTCACTCGATACATCAAGAGATTTAAAAAAACATCGGTTATCGAGCTATTTTGTCAAGCGATCTAAACACGTCAACTTAATTTTAAAAACATGAACTAAGAGTCTATTTGGATGGATTTTGGCTCGATTTCATGGGTCTCGATTTAAAAAAAAAAAAGTAGTCTGGGTGGTTTCGATGAAACCTTTGAGACCTCATTTGGATAGGTTTTGGTTGTTGGGTTTTGTGGTTTGATAAGTTGAAAACCCACTTGAATTGGTTTTGGATGTTGGGGTTTAGGGGAAAAATAGGTGATATGTGTCAAATTAATGTCTTTTTTAGTGAGATTTGGGGGAAAAAGTAAGTGGTAGGTGTCAAATCAATGTTTTATAGGTTTTAAGAGTTTTAGTGTGAGTTTCTGAATAGGTTTTTGATGGTTTTATGGGTTTGGCGAAAACTCATTTGAAAGGGTTTTTGTTCGGTTTCGATCGCGAAACCCGCGAGACCGGGTCAAAACCCATCCACATACACCCTAAGAGATTGACAACATAACAACCAAGACAAATTAAAATCACTTGACAAAAACATACTCATGAATGAAATTAGAAGAAAAATAATTCTATGTATTAATAAACATAGTGTTGGTAGATAAAAAATCTAGCATATTCTATTCCCCTAATTTATAAGCATGACATAGTATGTAAAGTCGTAATTAAACTCCTTTGTTGGCATCAGTGCACCAAACGAGCTGATAGATTCTTCAGTTTGTGAATAATAACTCATTGATTGGCAAGAACTGCCATATGAGTTGATCTGTGATATGCACCATTTATCATGAGTATCAAGACCATGTGATCAGGATAATCAACGAAGTGACATAAAATAACATTGACGGCAGGTGGCTACCATCGATGGATCGCCCAACCTTGGCAGGTGGCTATCAATTGGGCTCCTAACCAGCAGGTGACTACTGAAAAGGGAATCTGTCGAACAAATGGCCACTCGACAGATAGTTATCAAGCAAATGGTTACCAGACAACAAATTCATCAAGGCAGGTGGCTACTTGACAAATGAGGATCATGTCAGTACATGGGCACTCACATGAGGTTTTGCAGCTTGCGGCTTGCTGGAAGGAGCGGCTTGCTTTGAGGAGCGGCATTGCTACTTTTGGAGAGGTTACAACTTGCAGCTTACTTCGAGAGGCGGCGTTGCTGAACTTCAGAGAGGCATGACACCCGATTCAGTGAAAACTGAATTGATTTGATATGAGAGATCGATTTGTTTGATTGATTGTGTGTGTGTTTGTGTATGTGCCATACTCTTGGTATTTATAGGCAATGCTTCTGACAGTTATTTCTCCTGATGTTGAGTGCCCATTTCTTTCATTTCCCCCTTTTTAGGCATGACCTCCACTACTCTGACAGTTGTGTTTCACGTTTAAGCTTTAGCCATCTTGGCGGTTGTTGCCGGCACTTTAACTTTTTGAATTTGTTGTATTCTTCTCTGAATAATCTCGTAACCGCTTGCGAGATAAATTAGGAAGTTGGTTAAGATTTAATCTTATCCATTATTTTATTTTCCAGCTTAAATACGTGGTCATTTATAACTGCCTTAATTAAATTAATTTTATTATTAATTTAATTAATCACACGATTAAGGCCAGCTTTTGGGTTATATCTTACAATTGGGCCATTAATCAATCAACTGGGCCTTTTAATATTCTGGCCTCTTTATTAATTGAAATATACATACTAGTATATTAATAGGCCGATTATTATTATTGCCCATTTGCTGCCCAAATATGCTGATCATCTAGCCAATCACTTTTATCAAGCCATCGTTGGCCCGATAAATACAAAAAAACATTTTGGGTATTAACAAATACAAGCAAAATTCCGGCAAAAATTAGTTTTCCTCAATCAATTGTTCTTAATTGATAAAAAAATAAAAATGCAATTGACTTGAAAATGAAAATCTAAAGGTGAAATTTGTGGGACTGAAAACTTATTTTTCCAATCAATATTGTGTTTGTTAAGTATTCTTATCATCTTTTTGGAAAACAATGTTGGAACAATAATCTGAGTTGTGAAAAACCATATGATTTTACATTAAGACTGAACACATTGAGAAAACTGAAAACAGAAGTTGAAAAGATAAGTTTTTACATATTAATACAAGTTCTCAAACAAACAATGGAAAAACATATGAATTTTTCAACGATGCCTATGAATAGGATAGATCAAAGGTGTAGCTCCAGAACTCAGTTTTTGTTCTGTATACTCCCTAGTACTAAGATCAGGACTACTACTAACACTGTACAAATCAGATGTTTGTTCACTCATCAACCCAATCTCTTCTTCTTGTAGTTGATCTTGTTCACTCCAAGGGTGTTTAGAAAACTTTCTTAAACCTTCAAGTTCCATTGTTACCTCTTTCATAGTTGGTCTGTCTTCACCGTGCAACTTCAAACATCTCTTCACTAGCTCACCTATACTACGAATCTGCTCCAAACTCCCTTCCCTCAAAACACGAGGATCCACAATTTGGAATAAACGATTTTCCTTTATTGACACCACAAAAAAGGTAGCCAAACTCTTTTCATCTTCCGCTGTTGTGTTAGAAAGTGGCTTCCTACCCGTCATGAGCTCGGCTAGGACCACCCCGAAGCTATATACATCACTTTTATCTGTCAACTGGCCCGTGTGGAAATATTCAGGATCCAGGTAGCCTAAAGTTCCTTGTACTAGAGTACTAATTTGAGTTTGATCAACCGGGACCAATCTCGAAGCTCCAAAATCCGATATTTTTGCAGTGTAATATTCGTCTAATAATATATTCGGAGATTTAACATCTCTGTGAATAACTGGCATAGCTGCCGCGGAATGGAGATAGGCTAATGCACCAGCAGCTTCTGTCGCGATTCTCAAACGACTATCCCAAGAAAACCACGGCATTCCACCATTGTTATGGATATGGTGATAAAGTGTACCATTTGAGACATATTCGTATACCAACATAGGAACTTCGGTTTCCAAACAACATCCTAAAATCTTAACAACATTCCGGTGATTGACTTGAGCCAAAATAACCACCTCATTGATGAACTGCTCTATTTGACTTTGGTCCATTACTCGTGACTTTTTTATAGCAACTACTTGTTGATCATGAAGGATTCCTTTGTATACCGTACCATACCCACCTCGGCCTAGGATTCGATCTTCTGCGTAATTGTTTGTGGCCTTTTCAAGTTCTACGGCAGTAAAGATTTTGGTTGATTTCATGTTAGTTCCATTTGATGAAATTTGTTGCTTTAATAAAGCCCCTCCATTTTGTTGGAAGAATTTTTCTCTTAGTTGCATTATCTTCCGTTTTTTAATGCTAAAGTACATTACTGTCACTGCAATGATCACGGCCAAGAAACCAAAACTTATACCTGAAAAAATCATTTTATTTCATTAGTACAAGTTAAATAAAGATAGATGTATGGTAATTTGACATATAGAGGAGTGTGTATACCTAATGAGAACTTGATTACTGGAAACTGAGAGTTCACAGCAGTACAACCTCGCTCATCTTTTATACCATTGCCTACGTATCCCTTCTTGCAAGCACAGTGAAAACTACCGGGGGTGTTCGTGCAAATACCATTTTCATCACACGGATTGTTTTCACACTCATTAATATCTGAATAAGAAAGATCAATTTAATTAATTCATTAATAAGAACTACATATATACTATGAACTAGGGATATATTTTCACCTCTGATTTAGGGATGTATGTGAGAGTTCAAAAACAGCCTTAAGGTTTCAATGAAATCTTGAGGGTAAAATGGGCATTTCTAAGAAACACGTGATGATGTCACATATGCTGTTGAGGAGTATAACGGCATGGTGTACTTGTAAAAACTTGAAGTAGAGGAAGCCTTGATAATCATGAAATTTCATGTGTATTCTATAATTATAGCTACCTCATACATGGTATATAAGAAGCTATTTAATTTGCAAAACTGTATTGGTTCTAATTGACAAATTCAGTCGTATGTTATTTCTATTGCCAAGTACTCCATTGTCTTCATAAAAATGTAGGCTACATCACTTTTCACATTTTCAAATTAAATTAATACCCACCGTATTTTATTTTATTATTTTATAAAATTAAGTTGAGAGAAAAACCATTAGATCTAACACAGTGGTAAATTATGCAAATAACTCTGTTTAGCTCTTCTTAATTTTTTCTATGTAGCTAATTAGTCATATATCTTTCTCTCAAAAAAAAAAAAAAATATTCAAATGATCTGTTACTATTCAGATAATAGTTAGAGGAGAAACAAGATTACCTTTGCACCCTGGAGTAAGATACGGATTCCCCTTATACCCTTCCGAACAGCTACATCGATACCCGCCAAGCCCAGTCTTAGAATCTACACAAACACTATTTTTATGAACACAAGCAAAACCACTATAATTTCGAGCTTCACTGCAATTCCGAGTCCCAATCGCCCAATCAAGAACCACTGGCACATTATCAATAGTCCTATTCTGAAAACCCGGATCTCTAAGATCACCCGCACTGAACCTAAACCTTTCCGGATCCCCAAGAAACGCGTACCCGCACAACCGAATCGACGACATTTTCAAACTCAAAATAGTAGCATTAAACCTCTGAAAACCCTTGGGTATCGTAGTCTGGCAACACCCGGTTCCAGAACATTCCCCTTCGATCAAATCCTCTGTGCTGAAGCACAATGCAACACATCCGCTAGTGAAATTACGACCCTCGGATCCGTCTATCCACGCAAACTCATCGCACCCAACCACGGTGACCCTGTTTGTGTCGGAGAATGAGTAAGGGGTCGTGGCTAGATTGATTGATGCTGTGTTTTGTCGTATTTTGTTACCGGATGTGTCATAACAGGCTGCGCTAACGAAATTTTTTATGTGTAATGTGTTGTCGTTTATCTCGAGGATTTCGAGTATGCTTGTGGAGATGAATGGTTTTGGGGGATTGAATGAAGTGTTGCAGTTTACGTCGAACCATGGGCTTATGGAACAAGATGTTCCGATGCCGATTCCGAAGGGGTATGGGACTGTTAAGTTTCCGCATTTGGATTGGCAGTTTGATTTTGTGATGGTTTTAGCTTGGGTTATGAGGTTCGTGTCTTGTTTGGCTAAAGATATAAAGGGGAGGAATAACAAGAAGAGGTAAAAGAAAGAAGAATTGGAAGACATTTTTTTTTTATCAGAATGTTTATTGGAAATACTATAGAGCAAATATTTGAAGTTTTATCTCCATATTGGAGATGGAGTGTGTTTTGATTTGTGGCTTCGTGCATACATCGAACAATTTATTGGGAATTTATGGTGTCTGAGTTTACTTTATCTGAACAACCTTTTTTCTTTTTTTCTTTTTGGGTACTTGTTTGTTTATTGGGTTTAAACAAGTTACCCCTCCTATCATTATAATCTAATGACTAATTTACTTCCTTATAAAATAAAAAATAACATATTATCCTCCAGTGATATGAAGTAAAATAATGTGTATTTTGCTCCCTTTCTCGTGAAGTTGTCGCACAGTGCGCTCTATAATACAATTGAGACTTCATTTTAATGTAGAAAATGACAAATTTAACCCTATATTGATAACATGCTCCTTTCAATGTACCTTATGTGATATGCATAATGAGCATTTTATCTCCTGTGGTTTTGTCTAATACGTAGACACCCCATCATTTGAGAAAATGTAAAAATAAAGAGGAAAACAATATAGTTCTTTTACGATAACACATATTATTTTCAATAAGGGGTAATTGTCTTTAAAGAATAATATATGGGTAGTTTGTTATTAGCTCCTTGCTTATTAGTTATTACAACTTGAACGTACTATAGCAATTGGCAAAATCAATCAATAGTTAGAGAAGTGATATTTTTCTTGTTTTTTATTTTTTATCTTGCTTATCTGTGATAAAGAATGACTATGCTTTGAGGCATGCTGTACAACTCAGAAGGAATCGAATGTCCCAAATCCTTATTAATCACAATGATAAGGTATTTTTGGTTAAATTGTTATTTCGTGCTAACCAATTAATGAATATAATTCTGAATCAGATATTAATCTATTTTAACGTCTAATTGTATAGGAGAATCATTCAGTTTTCTAATGAATAAGGAAAATTACTCAAATTAAGAACAAAAGTTGGTTACTTTTCAATCTTATAGTTAATTGAAGCTATATGCATGGACTATACATTTTTTTATTCAACTTCGGTTTTTTCTTCTTCTCTCGTTATTATTTATATAGTGGAAATTAAATGCACCAAATATACTTTTTTTTTAATCATTTAATAAATACTATTAATTTATTTGTGTGTTGTACTAAAAATGAATATAAAATAAAATGACTTGAATTTCGAAAGTGTCATCTATCACATTACTTTATGAACGGATTTTTAGCAATTTATATTTGTCTAAATGGAAAGTTTACAAGCTTGATCGAAAAAAGTTACGCAGATTATCTTCTCGTGAAATAAAAAACCGGATGATACGAAGAGATCAAGTGCAAATAACCTCTTTGTGAACTGTGGGTGCATGATAGTCATAATCTCATCAATATGATCATATATATTAACACTAGTTGAGAAATAAAAATAATATTGTTTGCTATAAATTTGACACCGATTGCCTCGATGTGCAAATGGCTCGATATGATATGTAATGAGTGCGGGCGTGCCAATGTTTGTGCGTGCAAACATAACGGTTTAAAATTGGACATATTGATATCGATGTAAACATAATTAAAATGTCCTGATAAAGACATATTGATATCCATGTAAGATGTCCTGATGAAACTGACTTCTAATCAATTGATTATGGCAGAGTAGGCAAACACTACCCTTAGTTCTTTTCCATGCCTGCCTGGCCGCAGGACTTAAATAATTTATGATAACCTTTCTGATATGCCAAAGTTTCACAGCCAATCGATGGCTTACTCAGTGTATCGATGAATCAGTAAATGAGTTGACAATCAATCAGTTTGATATGTAACTTGACTTTAAAGACATAAACTTAACAAAACTAATGCATCAATGAAAATCCGTTGACGTAAAGCATACTTTAACAAAAATCAGGAAATATGGGCCAAATACTTCTATTAATTGAATTGTAAAAGAAACATATGAGTCTTAGCCTACAATGAGTTCCCCGATTTACAAATATTACAAAGCATGCAAAGCGATAAATTAGTCTCCTGTGTCGACATATGTTTGTCAAACGAGCTGATAACTCTGTTAAGTTCTGAAAAAATACTCCTTGATTGGCAGGTAGACCCACCAAATGAGCTGATGATATATGATAGTGCTGCTTGTTGACAGAAAGTAACATTGATGACAGAGAACCATCATCAATGGGTCGCCCAACCTTGGCAGATGGCTACCAATCAGGCTCCTAACCAACAGGTGGCCGCTGGAAAGGGCATCAATTGAGCAGATGGCTACTCAACCGATAGCTATCAAGCAGATGGCTACTTGACAGCGGACTCATCAAGCAGATGGCTACTTGACGAGGTTGCCATGTAATTACGTGGGCACTTACATGACGTTGCAGCTTGCTATTTTGCTTGATATCGAAGGGTTTCGCTCGAGACAGCTTTGCTGACGGCGGAAGTAGCTTTGCGGCTTACTTTGAGCGGCGGTGCTAGACTTCAGGCGGCCATGTCCTGCTGGTTGCTGAGGATTGACGATTGATGTCAAGGAATTGGCAGTGCTGACTGACTGACAGAAGCAGCGGATGCTGGACTTCCGGAGAGGCGTTGAGCCGATTTCAGTGTAGACTGAGTTGATTGATTGATTGAGTTGTGTGTCTCCTGCGTATGGCAGCTTCCTGATATTTATAAGCTGATGGCTGGAAAACTGACTGGCTGATGGCCGAAACTGACTGGCTGATGGCCTATCTCCCCACTATCTCCACTACCCTTGTTTTTCTCCACTTCGTCCACTCTGCCCACTACTTTGGAGGTGGTTTTCTTCCTTCTTGTTTGCTGAATTTCAGTTTCTATGGCAGTTTTAGGAGAGAACGTGTTCTGCCAATTTGAATTTCAGTTCAATTAATGTTGGTAACTGATTAGGAGATAATCAAGGAAGTTGTTATTAAGCCAACTACTTATTTGGCCTTATCCTTAATTCTAATTCTAATTAATTATCATAATAATTAATTAAACATCCATTTCACTACTGGGCCGATTTCATCGGCTGGGCCATGGGCCATTCAGATTACTGGGCCGATTTCATCAGCTGGTTTATGGGCCGTTTTGGATTGGTTGGAAGTAATCGGCCCATTAATCCTTATGTGATAATTGTAATTAATTATTTAATTAACTACTTAATGGCCTTATTTGTTATATGGGCCGATTGTTTATGCTTGGCCCAATTAATTAATTAACTAATTAACTCAGCTAATTAATCTATAATAACCAAAATCATCTATTGGGCTCATTGGGCTTGTCCGTTTTTAACCGTCACTTGGCTTTATTAATTAATTGACTCTGGCCCACAAATTAATTGATTAATTAATTTATACTTAGCCAAAGTTAATTAATTACAAAATTGGGCCGTATCTCTAATTGGGCTCGTGACCCGTTTAATTTCGGTCGGATTGATTTCCAAATCAGAGTGGGTCCGATCCTGATCCAATTCACTTGGCTTTATTTACTGGGTTCGGCCCATCACCGCGCTATTATTCCTCGATCAATCGAGGGTGATTTTTTGGGTACAAACAATGCCCCCCGTAAGTCGTATCTGTTAAATTTTAGCCGATGATAAAATTTTATCAGATAAGACTTAGTTTTTAAATGTCCCTCCTTTTATGGCTCGATTGGCATTAATTGAGCATGCCTTTGTATTTAAAGTTAGCCATAATTGGCTAACTCTTCAAGACATTGCCTTATATTTACAAAGGTATCGGCGCATTAAAATGCTCTTGGCGCCGTTCAATTTCCAACTCTAAAGCTCGTTGATGCTCCAGACACATTGTTTCCCAGAGGGTTGGTCTGAACTTTTTCAAGTATCTTCCATTGATGGGGTCTCTGCAAAGATCCCCGTTTGGCTTTTTCAATATGTAACCCCCTCCTCGAGTTATCGAGAAGACTTCGTATGGCCCTTGCCATGTTGCACTCCATTTGCCATACTTTTTCTCACGCTGATGAAGTGGCAAAACTGTTCTCCAGACCAAGTCCCCGACATCAAAGTGTTTCCTGCGTATCTTTTTATCGTAGCATCGGGCAACCAGCCTCTTTTGTGCTTCGATCCTATCTAACGCGGCAACTCTAACTTCGTCCAGTTCATCAAGCTCCTGGAGCATACTTTCAGTGTATTCTTCGGGTGTCAGCTCATTTTGTTGCACCACCCGTAGCGATCGGACGTTTATTTCCATTGGTAGTACGGCATCCTGTCCATAAGTCAATTTATATGGAGTAGTGCCTGTACTTGTTCTTTTGCTGGTCCGATAAGCCCACAATGCCTCTGACAACATCAGGTGCCATGCTCTTGGGTTTTCCTCGATCATCTTTGAAATGATGTCCTTGAGGACTCGATTTGAGGCTTCAGCTTGGCCATTCCCTTGTGCGTAATAAGGTGTTGAATGGACCAATTCAAAACCCATTGATCTGGCAAACTCCTTGATTTCCTGACCGACAAACATTAGCCCCCTGTCAGTGACAATAGTCTGTGGCAGGCCAAACCTATGTATGATTAAGTCCTTGATGAACTTCATCACTTCGGCCTGATTGGCCTGCTTGAGTGGTTTGGCCTCTACCCACTTGGTGAAATAATCTGTGGCCACAATGATGTATCGATGGTGTTTGGATGACGATGGATGTATCTCTCCGATTATATCGATGGCCCAACACCTGAAAGGCCATGGCTTGATTATCACGTTCATCTCCTCGATGGGAATTCTCTGAATTACCCCAAAGCGTTGGCATTTTTCACACCCCTTTGCCAATTGAACGCAGTCTCCCACCATCTTTGGCCAGTATTAGCCATATCGGCGCAACAGCCATGCTAACTTGTGTCCGTTTTGATGGGCGCCACAAATTCCTTCATGTGCTTCCATCATAATTCTCATGGCTTCCTGTTGATCGACACATAACAGTAACACCCCGTCATGGCCTTTTCTGAACAATTGATCTCCCATCAGGACATAATTGACGGCTCTGAGCCTTGTCTGTCGAGATGACTTATCAGACGGATTAGCCAGATATTTTCTGATCGGCTCTCTCCAGTCATCGGGATCCTGAAACACACTTAGGACAGTTAGAATATTATCCCGATACATAAACGATGGACAGTGTCGTCTCCTGACAACGTAATGAGATTCATCGATGTCATCAGGAAGGTCAACCCCTGTTGCTAATTGGGCCAAACTGTTGGCCTCACTATTATGTCCTCTTGTAATATGATAACAAGTGACATCAGCAAATTCTGAAAGTAAAGACATTGCCGTCAAGTAATATTTGTCAAGAGTAGGATTTCGGCATTTATATGTACCTTGAATTTGCCTGATCACTAATTGTGAGTCCCCGATGATGGTAACGGATTTGACATGTAACTCCCTTAGCATTTCTAGTCCAATAATTAAGGCTTCGTATTCGGCCTGGTTATTGGTGCATTCAAAATCAAACTGTATAGATAACTTAGTTTTAACATCAGATGGTGAAATCAAAACAATACCTGCCCCACACAGTCTATCAGTTCTTGACCCATCGAAAGCCAGTGTCCACGGCTTGATCTCCACTGTCATCAAGTCCAGTTCATTTAGAACGGTCTGATCTATGTCAATGCATGGATGGTCAACCAAGAAATCAGCCAATATTTGGCCTTTGACTGCTTTTTGCGGTACATACTGCAATTGATACTCCATCAGTTGGATAGCCCATCGGCCGATCCTTCCTCTCATTACAGGTTTAGCTATCATATACTTAATAACATCAATACTAGAAATTACCAACACTTTAACAGGCAGCATGTAATGACGTAACTTCTTACAAGAGAAAAACAGTGCAAGACATACCTTTTCTATCGGGGTATACCTCTGTTCTGTTTCTGACAGATGCCTGCTCAAGTAGTATATAGCTCGTTCAAATCCGTTTTCATCGTCTTGTGCCAGAAATCCGCCGACAGTATCCTCTGTGGCAGATATATACAATTTCAAGGGTTTCCCCTTGACTGGCGGCATCATTACAGGCGGCGTGGTCAGTTTGTCTTTTATCTCTTGAAACGCCTGCTCATGCTCCGTTTGCCAGCAAAATTCCTCTTTGTCCTTCAGCTTTAACAAAGGTGAGAAGACCTTTGTTTTTCCAGCCAAGTTTGATATGAACCTCCTTAGAAAATTGACCTTGCCAAGGAATTGTTGTAGTTCCTTCTTCGTTGATGGAGGTTTGGCTGTCAGGATAGCCTTGGACTTGTTCTTGTCGATCTCAATCCCCTTGCGATGCACTAAGAAGCCAAGAAAATTGGCTGATGCGACTGCAAAAACACATTTCAAGGGATTAAGTTTCAGTTTATGTTTTCTCATTTTGGCAAATGACTTCGCCAAATGTGCCAAATGTTCTTCATAACTTGCTGATTTGATCACAATATCATCGATGTAAATTTTGACAAAGTCATCGATGTACTCACTGAAAATGCAGTTCATGGCCCGTTGATAAGTGGCTCCAGCGTTTTTAAGTCCGAATGGCATCACTTTCCATTGAAAGGTGCCTATTCCCCCTGGGCATTGGAAAGCCAACTTTGGTACGTCGTCTATGGCCACAAATATTTGATTATAGCCTGCACTTCCGTCGACGGCAGTCAAAAACATATTGCCAGCGGCAGCATCGATCAACATGTCCGCCATTGGCATCGGGTACTCATCCTTAGGAGATGCAAGATTCAGGTCTCTGAAATCAATGCATATCCTGATCTTGCCGTTCTTCTTCATTACGGGCACCACGTTGGCAACCCATTCTGGATATCGGGCCACTTCGATGAAACTGGCCTTCAACAACTTCTCGATTTCCTCCCTGATCAGCTGACAGACTTCCACTGACATCCGTCTCAGAGGCTGTTTTCGAGGTAGGTACCCTTCAAGTATTGGAATTCGATGCTCAACTAATTCCCTGCTTAGTCCTGGCATCTCGTCGTAATTCCAGGCAAAGCAATCCTTGTATTCTTTCAATACTTGAATCAATCGTTCCCTCTGGCCATCATCCAGCAATGCGCTGATGTATGTTGGCCTGTGATCCTCTTCGGTACCCAACTCAATCTCGATGACAGGATCTTGAACCTGGATCTTTATGTCATCAAGCTTGGCTGGCGCCGTTCCTAATTCTTCTAACTGAATTTCGTCGCCATCTGATATTGGCGTTTCTTCCTCGAAGATGAGATCGCCTGTGTAACATTCGGCCACATAGGCCCGAAACTTTCGAATCAGATCGGCACATGCTTCCTGTTCTGGGCCGATGATAACGATCTCATCTATTTCAAGTTGCTCAGCCTTATAGGCCGATGGTTCCTTATCATCAACGGTGTAATTCATAAGGACTGATTGTTTTCTTCTTGCGGCCCCTCTTCCTTGACATTGCAGGGCCGACTTAACTCCTTAACGAGACAAGTCATTTCGAGCTGAGTTAGTTTTTTGCTCGATGTGACTTCCATAGGTCGTCCATATTTGTCCTGTCCGACAAACCGATAAGGTCCTATATCCTCTCGATAATATGCCGCCTCGACGGCATTGATTTTTGCAGTAAATGGCCTGTTGTCGGCCATTATGATCTCTGGTTCAACGGCGTCCCCCCAAATCAGTAGACATTGATGAAGAGAAGACGACACACATAAAGCGGAGTGAATCCAGTCTCTCCCCAACAACGCATTGTAAGATGTGGCAGCATCTACCACGAAGAAAGCAATCTTCAGACTAGTCTTTCCAATCTTTACCTCGACAGGTAAGATTCCTAATGTATCAGCCTTTCCTCCATTAAAGTTGCTGACGATCACCCTTGTTTCCATCAGGTCTTCACTGACCTTGCCTAACTTGCACATAGTAGATGCTGGCATTACATTGACGGCTGCCCCGTTATCGACCAGCATTCTGTCGATGGGCTTCCCGTCGATATGTCCTGATATATACAATGGCCTGATGTGTCTGGCCATGAATGAAGGTGGTTTCTGGAAAATATTTTCTACCTTCTTGTCCCAATCGGTCTCCTTCCTGTCATCGACCGATATCATTTCCAAGTCCTCTGCCATTTGAACCACTGGCATTCCTTCGTCCCAGACTCCATCAGTGAAGTATTCCAACTCTTCATCGATGACATCGACGAGTTCAGAACTTACTGCGTTACATTGCATTACTGCCGAACCGGCTGACGGCTGGCTGGTTCCACTTCCTTCGCCTTCTTTTGCCTTCTCGTCGACTGCTTTTTCCTCGATCGCTTGGCCAGATTCGGCCTCATCTTTCTTACCATCGCGTTCGCCATAGATTTTGGCAAATTTCTCCCTAAGATCGTTTTCATCTTCTTCCAAATCTTTCTCTAAATCAATCGTGCCATATTTGGCTTTCCCTGGCGACCGCCATGGGGAAACAGCTTCCTGTTCGACCTCCTTGGCCTCCTTGGCCTCTTGTCGAGGCTTTACTTCTGTAACTCGCGGCTTTGTCGTTCGCTGTTTCATTGGGGCCTTTCCTTTGACTGTTTCGATTTCTTTCCTTTGACGTAGGTAACGACGATACTGCGTCCTAGTCATCTGATCAACCCTTTGATTTCCAGGGAATTTTGGATGTCTCACGGGTACCCATCTCCCTACTTGAGTATTTGCAGGAGTATGGACAGTTCGCGGCCTATATTGACCAGGCGATGTTGTTTTGATCGACGGCCCATAGGTCCTGTCTCTGTGATAAGCGGTCGATCTGACCTGCCTAACTGGTGATCTGCCGGGTGATCTCTCCCTGATCCTGTTGTTACGACTAGTACCCTCCTGCGGCTGTCGAGGCATTTTAGGTATGGCCTGATCTCTACGGGGCTCCCCTGTTGGTGGAACTGTCTGTACTGGCAAAGGTGTTGATGCTGGAGATGGTACCATTACTTGATACTGTGGCATCACCTGATGTTGTGGCTGTGGCATCACCTGATAAGGATATGCTCCTTGTGCAGTGTTTGGCCAAGGCATGTACTGGCCATATATGTTTGGATTCACAAACAATGGTACTGTTGCCAAGTCAGCATGGCATCTAGCACATAATCCCATTTGCATATTCACCGACGAGGGTAAATGGCGTGGGTCCCCTTCCGCATACTGCTATTCTGTCGTATCCGTAACCCCTACCATATTTATCCCCACCTCGTTCTGTTGGAAGGGATTAGTGTCAACCGTCATCGGCTTAGTAATTTTCCAATCCGGAGCAAATCGCAAAATGCCCTTATCAAGGTGATCTTGCACCATCCACCTGAAAACAAGACATTCATTCGTAGAGTGAGTCCATACGTCGTGATACTTGCAATAAGTCTTACCTGCAATTTTCATTGGAGATGGTATCACATGATCCCCTTTTAGCCTGAGGATCTTGTCGGCCAACAGTTGATCAAATATGGCCTCTGTCTTGGAGACGTCAAACGAGTAGCGTCTCTCGCGGTCTGTTTTGTATTCAGCATCTCTTCTTACCAAGTTATTTGGCACCTTGATGGCTGGTTGAGGCTCTTTCGGTTTTGCAAGAGCTTGACAGACAGTGTTCTTTGGACAGACCACTTCAGCTAACCCGATTTCAATACCTGTCTGCTCCATCGACCTATTCAATGGCTCCTCGCTAGAGTCAGCCATTCCTACTTGGTGATAGTTTCCTCTGGGCTGTCGCCTGTTTTCATCCCTTAGGACCCTTTCATATCGGACCGCATGATCGGTCAGTTCAAACAAGTCTTCATGATATTGGGCCATCATGATTTTCCTCAATTCAAAATGCATGCCATGGATGGCAATCTTGATACATTCTTTCTCTGGCAAAGGTATGGCACAGAAGCCTCTGGCCCTGATGAACGCTTTCATGTATTCCTCTACTGTCTGCCCCGTCAGCTGCTTCATGTTGGATAGCTCGATGACAGATACTTCAAGCGGGGCTTGATAGTGGTTCATCACAAACACCTTTTCCATGGATGGCCAATCAGGGACCGATCCTGGTTTCAAGTTGGCGTACCAGTGGAACGCCATGCCGGTGAGTGAGTTAGGAAACAATTTTAACTTCAGCTCGTTGCTTAAGTTGCCACATTCCAGAGAAAATCGAGCCAGATGCTCGGTGGCAGATTGAGACCCTTCTCCTGAAAACAGAGTGAAGTTGGGTGCCCTGTAGTTCATCGGGAACGGCACCTGATCGATGTATTCCGGATGAGGTTTATTATACCTTGATGCCCTATTCCCTTGTCTCCTCACGAACATTTCTTGAGCCTGATTCATCGTCAACAGGTCGTCTTGACCTTCCATGGCTCGATTTGTTCTATCATAGGCCGATGAGATGGCCTGATGACCCTCTGGGCCATATCCCATGGCCTCTGATCGTTCCTCTTCCGACCTGCCCCCCGAGTCTGGGCGTTGATACCTGGCCTTGGAGGTACTTCCTTTCTTGTCAAGGACATTAGTTTGTCCGTTGCCCTGTTTGTAGGGCGTTTCATCCCTTGATCCACTTCCCCCGATATGTATCGCGGGTCCCTTGCCTTTGTCAAAAGAGTTTTTGGGCGGCCCTGTCCAGGCCTGCGATTGTATCCCGTTGGCAAGGGTGTTGATGCTTTCAGCAAGCATAGACATCTTTGATTCCAGATGCATCAAGGAAGTGTTTACAATATTGCTGGCTTCTGTATTGGCCTGACTGGCTGCAGTGGCCGAGCCTAGCATGTTTTCAAACTTGCTGACAACATTTGACCACTCTACCTGTTTGGCCTCAAGGTCCTTAGTGAAGTTGCGGACCTCCGTTGTCAGTTCCTCTATCCTGTCAGTCCCTTCCATAGTTAGCGGGACAGTGGACAGATTTTCCAGAGAGTGCGTTAGATCGGAGCGTGTCCTCGTCAAGCTAGATCGAGTCTTTCGCGTTATCTGTGGTATCATCTGACAACAGCAAAAAGATTAATCGTTTAGCATCGACTGATTGATTTTCTGGCAAAAAGATTATCAAGTCCCACTGGGCGTGCCAAAATATTGTTTGCGATAAATTTGACACCGATTGCCTCGATGTGCAAATGGCTCGATATGATATGTAATGAGTGCGGGCGTGCCAATGTTTGTGCGTGCAAACATAACGGTTTAAAATTGGACATATTGATATCGATGTAAACATAATTAAAATGTCCTGATAAAGACATATTGATATCCATGTAAGATGTCCTGATGAAACTGACTTCTAATCAATTGATTATGGCAGAGTAGGCAAACACTACCCTTAGTTCTTTTCCATGCCTGCCTGGCCGCAGGACTTAAATAATTTATGATAACCTTTCTGATATGCCAAAGTTTCACAGCCAATCGATGGCTTACTCAGTGTATCGATGAATCAGTAAATGAGTTGACAATCAATCAGTTTGATATGTAACTTGACTTTAAAGACATAAACTTAACAAAACTAATGCATCAATGAAAATCCGTTGACGTAAAGCATACTTTAACAAAAATCAGGAAATATGGGCCAAATACTTCTATTAATTGAATTGTAAAAGAAACATATGAGTCTTAGCCTACAATGAGTTCCCCGATTTACAAATATTACAAAGCATGCAAAGCGATAAATTAGTCTCCTGTGTCGACATATGTTTGTCAAACGAGCTGATAACTCTGTTAAGTTCTGAAAAAATACTCCTTGATTGGCAGGTAGACCCACCAAATGAGCTGATGATATATGATAGTGCTGCTTGTTGACAGAAAGTAACATTGATGACAGAGAACCATCATCAATGGGTCGCCCAACCTTGGCAGATGGCTACCAATCGGGCTCCTAACCAACAGGTGGCCGCTGGAAAGGGCATCAATTGAGCAGATGGCTACTCAACCGATAGCTATCAAGCAGATGGCTACTTGACAGCGGACTCATCAAGCAGATGGCTACTTGACGAGGTTGCCATGTAATTACGTGGGCACTTACATGACGTTGCAGCTTGCTATTTTGCTTGATATCGAAGGGTTTCGCTCGAGACAGCTTTGCTGACGGCGGAAGTAGCTTTGCGGCTTACTTTGAGCGGCGGTGCTAGACTTCAGGCGGCCATGTCCTGCTGGTTGCTGAGGATTGACGATTGATGTCAAGGAATTGGCAGTGCTGACTGACTGACAGAAGCAGCGGATGCTGGACTTCCGGAGAGGCGTTGAGCCGATTTCAGTGTAGACTGAGTTGATTGATTGATTGAGTTGTGTGTCTCCTGCGTATGGCAGCTTCCTGATATTTATAAGCTGATGGCTGGAAAACTGACTGGCTGATGGCCGAAACTGACTGGCTGATGGCCTATCTCCCCACTATCTCCACTACCCTTGTTTTTCTCCACTTCGCCCACTCTGCCCACTACTTTGGAGGTGGTTTTCTTCCTTCTTGTTTGCTGAATTTCAGTTTCTATGGCAGTTTTAGGAGAGAACGTGTTCTGCCAATTTGAATTTCAGTTCAATTAATGTTGGTAACTGATTAGGAGATAATCAAGGAAGTTGTTATTAAGCCAACTACTTATTTGGCCTTATCCTTAATTCTAATTCTAATTAATTATCATAATAATTAATTAAACAGCCATTTCACTACTGGGCCGATTTCATCGGCTGGGCCATGGGCCATTCAGATTACTGGGCCGATTTCATCAGCTGGTTTATGGGCCGTTTTGGATTGGTTGGAAGTAATCGGCCCATTAATCCTTATGTGATAATTGTAATTAATTATTTAATTAACTACTTAATGGCCTTATTTGTTATATGGGCCGATTGTTTATGCTTGGCCCAATTAATTAATTAACTCAGCTAATTAATCTATAATAACCAAAATCATCTATTGGGCTCATTGGGCTTGTCCGTTTTTAACCGTCACTTGGCTTTATTAATTAATTGACTCTGGCCCACAAATTAATTGATTAATTAATTTATACTTAGCCAAAGTTAATTAATTACAAAATTGGGCCGTATCTCTAATTGGGCTCGTGACCCGTTTAATTTCGGTCGGATTGATTTCCAAATCAGAGTGGGTCCGATCCTGATCCAATTCACTTGGCTTTATTTACTGGGTTCGGCCCATCACCGCGCTATTATTCCTCGATCAATCGAGGGTGATTTTTTGGGTACAAACAGTTATATACATGGATCTATTTGTACTAATGTACTATTAGGCTACGTTCGGTTTACAAAATAAGGCCAAGATTATCTATAATCTAGCCCATTAAATTTTGTGAAAGTGAGCAAACTTCAATTCGGTTGGGCTGACAAATAGCCGGGCAGCCCGTGCTAATCCAGTGAAAAGTGGGCCAGACCGGATAAACTCCATGATTATAATTTGGCACCCCCTGGTCCGATAACAAAATAGTGGCCCAAATTGATAAATCTATACCAATAATGTCCCTGAATTTATGCAAAATTACAATTAAACCAATGTGAATTAAATAAAACACCCAAAATTTCATTTTCCCACCCATCTTCTCCCTCTATTTCTCTCAGGTCGCGACTTGAGCTATTTTCCCTCTCTCTTCCTCTCTACTTCGGCCATTGCAATTTGAGCTTCAGCACACACAATTTTTGCTTTTATGAAGTTCTACATAACAAATTGCTAACTCCTCCTCTGTCTACATTGTAGGTTTCGAAGAGCTCCAAGTGTTAATTGAAGACCCCGAGTTGTGTAGCCAAGGTAATAATTTTGGGTTTTTCTTCACATGTCGATTACTGGAAAAATTGATAGAGGTTAGGGTTTTTTTTTTTTTTTTTGTAATTTGTGTTTGTTCATCTCCATAGCTCCGGATATTCATATTTTTTTTTTATTTTGAAAGATCTATTTTTTCAATTTTTGATTTGTAATGGATATGCGTACATTGTTGTCTGTTTTAGCTGTCAAGTTCGATGGTGGAGATAGATTTAGGTAAGATAAACAATTTTGGGAAGAAGCTAACATTGGAATAGATTAATTTTTTTTTATTGTTTTAAATGTTTACTGCCGGTTTATATTTCTAGGCTATGGTGATGGGTTTGTCAAAAATTTGTTTATTATTGTCAAATGTTTGGATAAATTAGTTTCTCAATAATTTTGTTCATGGATTTCTTTGTCAATTTTTTTTTGGGGAAATAGTTGCCTGTTCATGGATTTTTTTGTCAATAATTATTGCAAGAGGTAGTTTGTTTGTGAATAATTTGTTTACTGCCTCTTGATGGACTTATTACTTGTGTATAATTTTGTTTAAGGGTTTACCATATCAATTTTTTTTATGTGAAATAGTTGATAAATTATGCATATCCAAACATTTGAGCTTTATATGGCTTGCATTAAACATTATTTTAACAGCCTTATGCAAATGGATCAACGAAGGAAACACCTCTTCATGTTAATGTTTCATCAATTCTTTTGGATGGGTGTTTTGTTAATGTCACTACGAATTATTTCACACCACGCCAAGAACCAACCGATACGTTATAGCCTAATACGTAGGAAGCGCAAGCAAGCGGAAAATTTAAGTTATATTTGTTATGAAGATACCATAAGGTGTAAAGACAACATACGTCTTAACACGAGTGCATTTCGAAAGTTTTGTTGTTTGCTACATAACGTGGGGGGTTAAGGGATACTAAATACGTTCCCATGCAAGAACAAGTTGCCATGTTCTTATCGGTTCTTGCTCACCACAAGAAGATTCGAGTTGTCCGGACTGACTATCGTCGTTCGGGAGACACCGTGAGCAAGTGTTTCTACCGTGTACTTAATTGTTTGCTAAAGCTCCATCCAATTTTACTTGCTCAACCCGATCCGATACAAATGATTGCGAGGACACTAGGTGGAGTTGTTTTCCGGTGAGTTAGGTACATTTATGTTTCTTCCTTAATGGGTCTAGATTTCTTTGTTACATGATTGTTTTTTAAAGTTTAAATTCTTGATTGTGTAGGGATGCATCGGAGCATTGGATGGAAGCTATGTTCCAGTTCAAGTTCCATTAGTGGATAAGCCGCGTTATAGATCCCGAAAGGGTGTTATTTCCACAAATATGCTTGCCGCGTGTGATATTAGAGGGGCATTCACGTATGCTTTGATTGGTTGGGAGGGATCCGCGGCAGATGGTCGAGTTCTAAGGGATGCCATCAATCGACCAAACGGGTTAAGAGTGCCTACAGGTTAATTACTACATTGTATTTAGATTATTTAAAACATCCATTACCCTGAATTTTTCGGTTGTGGTTGTATTAATGATTTGTTTTTTCATAGGGGCTTACTACTTGTGTGACAATGGGTACACTAACGGAGAAGGTTTCCTTGCGCCTTATAGAGGAGTTCGCTACCATTTGAAAGAGTGGGGAGTTGGCATGGATGCCCCCCAAAATGCTCATGAATATTTCAATATGAGACATTCTCAAGCTAGGAATATAATAGAGCGCAGCTTTGGGCAAGTTAAGAAGAAGTGGGCAATTCTTAGAAGCAACACATTCTACCCGCTAAAGACGCAAAATAGAATGATAATGGCTTTGTTATTGATTCAAAACTTCATGCGGAAAACAATGACTGACGAGCCTTGGGATGTTAATCCTGATTTGCCTGTACCAAGTGACTCAAGTGACGATGAGAATGATCCTCGAGTAGAAGATTACATTGACGTGGTTGAGCCATCGAATGCATGGAACCAGTTTCGTGAACAAATGGCGAATGATATGTTCATGAAATGGAATGCAGAGCGCCATTAAGTTGTTAAATATGAGTTTGATTGTTGTTTTCAAAAACTCCCGAACAAAGTCAAATATGTGCTCAGTTTTTTTATGTACTTTTATGTCATTGGATTTGTTGTGTAATTGGCAATTAATTTGTTTGTTCGTGTGACTGTTTTAAATGTTGAGTAAACCCATTAATTTGTTGTTGTTGACATTCATGACTTAGTTTTATGTTAATTTTCCACTACTATTTTTTGGTATGGTATAAAATGCAAACGATTATGATGCAATGTGTTTGTATTTTCAGGTTAAGAAAACCTGGAAATGGCATCCATTCCACGCTATGGTGATGCGGTTCCAACCCAGAAGAAAACACATGGTTCGCGTAGAACTTGGAATGCGCTCGAGGAAAGTCAACTTATCAATTTATTGAAGGATATGATCACAAATGGTTGGAAGGCTGATAATTCCTTTAGGCCGGGGTATTTGCAAGCACTCGAAGTTGCACTTAGTGCACGACTACCTTCATCAAAGATTTCATCTAAGCATATAAACTCAAAGATGACCGTGTGGAAGAAGACCTATTATCAATTAGTAGGTATGCAAGGGACAAGTGGGTTCGGTTGGAACGACAGTGGGAGGACCATCGAGGTAGACGATGAAGTTTGGTTCCTATACGTCAAGGTTCGTTCTTTTACCAATAGTACAAAATGCAAGTCACTTGTTATTTTTTAACTTATTAAACATGAACTACCCCCTGGACTTTGTAATTATGTATACTTGTTTTTGAATTGCAAATTACCCCCTGGATTTTGAATTCCAAATGACCCCTGGACTAAGAAATTATGTTAGTTATGTTTTAATTTTGCAAAGTACCCCCCTGGATTAAAATATTGCAAGTTCTAATACCTGAATTAGTATTGTTTGCAAATACCCCCCTGGACTTTGTAATTATGTATACTGGTTTTTTAATTGCAAATTACCCCCTGGATTTTGAATTCCAAATGACCCCCTGGACTAAGAAATTATGTTAGTTATGTTTTAATTTTGCAAAGTACCCCCCTGGATTAAAATATTGCAAGTTCTAATACCTGAATTAGTATTGTTTGCAAACACCCCCCTGGACTTTGTAATTATGTATACTGGTTTTTGAATTGCAAATTACCCCCTGGATTTTTAATTTCAAATTACCCCCTGGACTAAGAAATTATGTTAGTTATGTTTTAAAATATTGCAAACACCCCCCACTGGAATTTTAATGATGCAAATACCCCCTTCTTTTCTTAATTGGAAAACCCCCCTGGTATTAGAACTGATCAACACATTCTTTTTCTAATTTTGCAAAAAACATTAGGCACACCCCGATGTTGCAAACATGAGGTTCAAGTCATATATCTACTATGATGATTGGGTCGAGATATTTGGGAAAGATAGGGCAACTGGAGACGATGCGGAGGACTTCGTGGAGATAGTTGAAGATTTGCTCAAGAGTGCTCCTGTGAAGAACACTAGTTCGAAGGGAAAAGAGCCATTTAATGATGCAAACATTGATGAGATATTGTATAGCAGCCCCCACATTGATTTAACAACAGATTTTTCGGACGGTCCAGATTTTGGAGAGGATTTACCACCGTATAACATGGGATTTCATACACGTGTCCCTAACAAGGCGAAATTGACAAAGAAGGTTAAGACTGAAAAGATTACGAAGGAAAAACAAACAAGGAAGAGGAAAACACCTGACTCTTACGGCTCCGAACAGTTTAAACCGGACATGGACGAGTTAATTGTGGCGGCTAAAGCCACATGGGCTGATCTTAGCTCGAAATTTGCCAAGGAGGAGGACACGTACGATGAAAAGGCAAAAAAGATAATTGCGGCACTTGATAGCATTAACTCTCTAACGGACGAGAACCGGAACTATTTGTCGTTCAAGATAATGGATAATGACAAGCATATTAGCTTGTTTTTGAACTCGTCCGAACGCAATCGTGAGATGCAAGCACACATGATGCTTGATGGTAAGATGCCTTGATTAATATGTGTATTTGATATCACTATGCATGTACTTGTAATTTTTGGATTGTGGTTGCATTGGTGATTGCATAATGTTACGTACTTTGTTTTGATTGGTGTTTTTGGTCTCAAGTGAGACTCATATTTTTGGTCTCAACTATGAGGCAGTGCATTGGTAGTTAGGCTTGAAACAAATGGTTTTTGGCTTTTTGTAATTTGCATAACTATGATAGGCACCATATCCCCTGTAATGTGTTGTAATTATGAAGATGGTACATTGGTTTTGTAAACTTTGTTCGTCTAATCGCAAATGGTTATGGATGAATTTATGTTGATTGCAACGTTGGATTATGTTAATTAGGTAGCTTATTTGATTTTTAGGTAGACTGCAGATAATTGACTGTTCGGACCAAACATTTTTTCAACAATATTGAGGGTAACTTAAACATGATGAAATTACTAAAAAAAAATTAACTCAAAGATGACTTAAACATGGTAGATAATTAAACATAACAAATTCCAACTTCGGACTTGGAATTTAAAGTCCACTAATGTCAATTTCGGACACTATTTTTTTTCAATACCCGATTTTGAAGATGTTCCCTCACTTGGCCATAGGCACTTAACCACGGGTGAATAATTTTCAGCTTCGTCGTTTGAGTTATCCGTAGCGGTATTGTTAAAATTTGCCAAGTCATCCCAAAAATCATCATTAGTACATGGGGAGAACCTAATTTGCGGTTCATTAATAGGAACTGGAATTGGTGTTTGATGGCCAACTGCTGGGCCATCATCTCGTTCAAACCACTGAAGGTCTATTGGGGACGGAGGTGGATCGATAACATCTTCAACCTCATTTTCTCCAAAGACTTGACACAATTCATCCCACATTGGCTCTCCAGAAATAGCATAAGCCTCGTAAAATGGGTTTTCCTTCAACATAAAGTTGCCATATTAGTAGGTGCCATGAATAAAAAACTTGCATATAAAAATTGCAAAGGTGTTTTCATACCTTGCACAAATGTTGAATGATTTCCATTCCATCCCGCCCAACCTTGTTTGAGTTCTCGATCAAGGTGTAACCCGAAAGTTTCCTCAAATAACCAAATATTGCATGTCTACGTTTAATCTTTTCGAACCTTGTCCTAATCTCCTTCAAGGTGAAAGACCGGTTGAAATACATATTCACATCATCACGAACAAACTTGAGAATGGCACATAAACTATGGACATAAATTGCATTTCTATAGTAACCATCGGTTGATAGGAATTCGATGAAGTAGTCATCGATCTCCTTTGGCCATTTTTCAGTATATAGGAATTGAGATTGAGGACGAGGGTTGAACGAAGCCATTGGCGAAATTTCTTTTGCGTTAAATTCGTGCAAAAATTTCCAATTGTAATTGTTGTGTTATTTTCTTTATACTAAAGTGGGATTTATAGTGGTTTATGATAGGCAACTATGGGTAATATTCAATATATTAGGGTGTCTACATGTAAATAAAGAGATTTAGACTATTATTGGATTTTAGTAGTAGGCGTACAACTCCAAATCTGGTTTGCAGAAGATTAGATTTCAACCTTTTCCATTAAATTGCAACTACCCCCTATATATTAGCAAATAACCCCCTGGCCATTTTTCAGTATATAGGAATTCGATGAAGTAGTCATCGATCTCCTTTGGGCATTTTTCAATATATTATAATTTGGGTTTAAGGACGAGGGTTGAACGAAGCCATTGGCGAATTATTTTTTTGCGTTAAATTCGTGCAAAATTTTCCAATTGTAATTGTTGTGTGATTTTCTTTATACTAGAGTGGGATTTATAGTGGTTTATGATAGGCAACTATGGGTAATATTCAATATATTAGGGTGGCTACATGTAAATAAAGAGATTTTGACTATTATTGGATTTTAGTAGTAGGCGTACAACTCCAAATCTGGATTGCAGAAGATTAGATTTCAACCTTTTCCATTAAATTGCAACTACCCCCTATATATTAGCAAATAACCCCCTGGCCATTTTTGAAATGTCCCATGTGTAAATAGAATTCTTTTGTCCAGAGAATATAATGTCTAATTGTTGGCAGAGAATATAATGTCAAACTCTACTTTCACAACTCTTAATGCAACCATGTGACTTGAAGAATCTTTTGCTATTCAATGATTATTTCCAATACAACTTTTATGCAAACAATAGTAGGAGTTCAAAATAAAATATAACCACTATTAGATAAAGATAGCAGCACCCTTTTCATTCATTAATATATAGGATACAAAAACATATAAAGCCGAATTTGATTACCCTGCATTACAAGTCCAATTTGCAGGGTAATCACAAAATATTTGAAAATTTGCAGTTGATCATCCACAAGAACCATTAAGCCAGTACATAAAACCTAAACACAAAAAACATCCTACACCCATTCATACCACTATTACAACCCACCAACCCATAACTAAAGCAAGGGTGCTATTCATAAGCTAACAAACATATTATTCCTCAGGCAAATTACTTGAACCAGAACCACCATCGTCAAAGTTTGTCTTTTCAACCGTGATATAATCATTACCTACAGAGGCAATAGGAAGGGGAGGGAGACAACCACTAGTTTCAGCGTACGGGACAACCGCCTTTTCATCGTCATCTGAGTCTCGAATGTGTATTGGCCATTCAGGACTTCCGGTCATATCTTTCGGGAAAGTGGCCACACCTGAATCATCAAATATATACGACAGCTTGAGATGGAATGGTTCACCATTCAGCCTAAACTCCCGAAACAGCGGGGTCTCCATCTTAAAAAAAAATAAAAAATTCAGATGAGTTATCATTTTATGTTTATAAAAATAAAAAAAATATAGACAAAGTTGGATTTTAGTAGTTACCTTATGATCAACAGCTCTCCAGTAGAACGTATTCACATGAGACTCACAGTGTTGTGTGTCATACCACACGCCAGGAGTATGCAAAAACTTGTTGAAAGTTTTGTTCCTGTGCCGCAGTTGTTCCACCTTCTTCTTGACAGAGAATAGGCTGAATCGACGATTAAACTGTGAATTCATTGCGGCAGAAATACGCTGGCATGCTCCAGTGAGCAACGCAACGTCCTTTAGATTTCCAGCCTTGGCCTCATGAAACAGAAGGTTAGTGAAGGACATATTTTCATCAAATGACCATCCATCATTGATCTTATTGGCTTCACTTCGCATACGCCTAGTTCTCGGCATGTTGCAAGTTAAATGTGTTTGTGTACTCAAACTTGGAATGTGTTTGTGTTTATATAGAAGGGTGGGGGTGAACTTTTGAACTACCCCCATTAATGCAATAAATATTGAGGGTAGATATGAATTAATGAATTCAGATTAAAGAATGAGTAATGTATGCATTTATTAATTGAAAAAATGAATAGTTTATCATCTACCAAGAATGAGTAAGGCATGCATTTATGGAAAAGATGAATACTTTATCATCTACCAAGATATTGAACAAGGCTTGCATTTAATGCCATAATTACAACAACTGGTCAATCAACATGATGGAGATGGGACAAACTGACAATAGGTAGCTTGTTTGATTTTTGTTCTAATTAAACCACAATTTTGAACATCCAAACTAGCACACAGAAAAACCAAAAGTTATCCAGACTTAAATTAGCAATCTGAGAAACATTAAAATGTCAACCACTCTACATTAACCACTTCCATTGCCATTTTAACATAGACATTAAGACACATGAAAGGGAAGATACCAATCTGAGAAACATAAACACAATCCAAAAAATCTTCAATCTATGCAAACTAAGTACAAATGTTCTCAAAGCATACAACAACCAAGAATCAAGCAAAATAAATATCAAATGATAAGTGATAACTCTCATGCCAAAAAAAATTCACCATAAAAGGGAAGATACCAATTTGAGAAACAACAACCTAATTCAATGAAGAACAATCTTTGAAAACAAGTTCTAATTTTCTCAAGGCATACAGCAGCCAATTGAAATACAAAATTAATTTTATATCCATGCCAAACATAATCAGCATAAAATGGAAGATACCAACCTAACAAACAAATACATAATTCAGTATTTACCAGCCTTATGCAAACAAGTTCAAATTATCTCAAGGCATACAACATCCAAGAATCAAGCAGAAGATTACTATATATCCATGCCAAAAATAATTACCATAAAATGGAAGATACCAATCTAACAAACAAATACATAATTCAATATTTAACAGCCTTATGCAAACAAGTTCAAATTTTATCAAGGCATACAACACACAAGAATCAAGCATAATGCATGAGAAATATTGCACAGATCATCGCAAGCTTTTGCCTACGACGCAGTGATATGTTCTCAGCAATTCATTGGATTCATCCACTCAAAGTAATGGGCAATTTTCCAAAAACTGGAGTTCAATATATATTTCAAGAAACCCTAAAATAAAATGACACTTTAAAAATTAAAAACCACTAAACCAGAAGACTGTCTCATGGTATGTTGTTTTCATCAGAACTACCACCGGAACATTTGTGAAGATACTTGTACTTCGGTCCTCAAAGCCGTGTTCCTAAAATAAAGAGGAAACCATATTACACCCAATATTTCACATGATTAACAAATATAATATAATGGTTAACACATGAAAATCAACATAACCTGTTATGGTATGTTGTTCTGAGCAGAACTACGTTGGGAAGAAGCTGTATACCAATCAAGTCCCTGAAATAAAAGAAAACCGTATTACACACAAGAAACCCTTAAAAACAATAAATTAACAACAAAGTTAATACTAAATTTGATGAAATTCAACATAACTGAGGTAGGATAATCAATTGAAGACGTGTAATAGCCCGGAAAATGCAAGAAATTCCAACTATTAGCATAAATTATTCCTCAATAGTTGAAGAAATTGAGCCGTCGCCGTGAAAGAGAGAGAGAGAGAGAGAGAGAGTACAAAGAGAAGAATGAAATCAATTAGGGTTTCTTTGTTTACATGATATAGCCCGGAATATGCGAGAAATCACAACATTTTAGCATAAATTCTCTGCTCAATAGTTGAAGAATTTGCGCCGTCGGCGTGAAAGAGAGAGAGAGTAGAAAGAGATGAATGAGATCAATTAGGGTTTCTTTTTTACATGATATACCAATCTTTGAACGGCCAGGATTGAAGAGCATCAACGGTGAGATGGATCGCTGACAAGGAGAGGATGTGAGGGCATTTCGGTCCAGGAATTCTAATTGGGCCAACCGATTGTGTGTTTAAAAATACTCCACAGTTTTATTCAGCCCAATTATAATGTGCCGAACACAATATAATATTGTGGATCAGATAATTCTAAGGCCCAAATAACTAATCTGCCAAATTTATTAAATGTCCAACCGAACGTACCCTTATTAATTTAAGAAATTTAACATGTCTGGGTTGGATTGCGTAGACGACAAAATCCTGAAGTGGACTTTTGCGCATGCGGTAATATTAATTATTATTCCTCTACTAAGGTCAACATCGTAAAAGGAAAAACAGAAAGAAAAAAAAAAAAAAGAGGTGTCCCTAGGTTGTTACCATGAGGCCATTTAATTAGGATAAGATGATATCATATCATGCATTATTTTAGTTCAACTTCAACACTAATACTTAATTATAAGTTATTAACAATGCAAATATATATACACTTTACTTGTAATTATTAGATAAAACAGGTAGGAAAATGACATAATCGCAATATACGTATACATTTGTTTTGCAAGTGTTGTATACAAAAGTTCAAACTAAAATTGCTTCTTAAACCAAAAAAGGTGCTCCAACTCCAAGTCTATTAAAACACGACAAAATATTGTCAACCAGTATAGTATCCCGTTCTAAGATTGCTGCACTGGAATTTAATTGGTGATAGTTTGGTGTTCAAAATTGTTATAAATTCCTGTTATAACAATGGTGACTGTTTTTTTCTTAAAGTAAACTCCATAAAATTTAAGATATCTTATAAGATATAATCATGAATTGTGTTTGGTTATAAGGATTCATTAATTGCTTATAATTTGATAGTTTATATATGTGAAATGAACTTTATAACACAAATTAACATTATGAGAAACAAAGAAGAAGTAGGACTATGATAAGAACTTAATTTTTTATTACTAATAGACGGACTAGACAGGGTCATTATCGGGTTTTAACAGTTATATTACTACTTTGAGCCTTCTAACACTCTCTAGCCAACAAATTATGAGCATGATAAAAAAGAACCTTCCATCTCAAAATAAGGGAAATCTCAATTTTTATCTTGAGAAATCCCATTTTACAAAATGTTTTTCAACACAATAACTTAGACATCTCCACCAAAGAAAAATAACACAGAAAATGAAAAACAAAAAGAACAAAGAAAGAAGAAAATCTCTTATTGGCTATCTATTGGTTATACGTTGAAGTCAATCTATCTATATCTATTATTTATAAAAGTAAGAGTTTGGCGAATAATTTTTTTCCCTTTTTAGAGATATTTAACTGAATGGCAAAAATGTAAAAGAAAAAAATCCTAAAAGTATAATTAGACAAGAAGTTTGTCCTACATCAACCTTATTACAATTATCTTTTAAAGTTGTACACCTCATTAAAATATTAATATTTAAAAAAAAAACTATTACTCTATATTTCTTCGAAAATTTCTTTGGAAAGATCTTATAAAGTTATCACTTATTAAAGATTCTCATAAATAAAAATTGCCACATTTGTGCTACATGAATAAAAATAAATATTATTTAATTTAACTAAAAAAACATATAACTGGCTTAAGCCAAAAAGAGTCAAAACATTGAATGGTAAACACTGGTAAAATCTATATTTATATTATTTATTCATCTTCTATGTACATATAAAAGTACAAGTTGGTCAATAAAATTTCTTTCCTTTTTTGTGAAGACATATAAAAGTACGAGTTTGGCTTAGAAAAATTCTTCCCTTTCTAGTGAAGACTAATATAGCCCTATTTAAATTATATTGTAATATTTAATTGTATGGCCAAAAGGTAAAATAAAAGAATCCTAGAAGTATAATTAGACAAGAAGTCTCCCTTATATCAATCTTATTATAATTATCTTTTAAAGTTTTACAACTCATTAAAATATTAATAGTTAAAAAAAAACTATTACTCTATATTTCTTCGAAAACTTATTTGAAAAGTTCTTAAAAAATTATCACTTATTAAAGATCCTCGGAAAAGAAAATGCCACATTTGTGCTACATGAATAAAAAAATAATATTTAGTATGACTAAAAAACATGTAACTGACTTGAGCAAAAAAGAATCAAAACATAGAAATAGTTAAAATTAGTAAAAACGGGTGAAATTCGATTTTAAAAAATATGATAAAAATTGGTAAATCAATGGGAAAATGGGTTAGAAAGAAAAAAAAACTGAGTTAAAGCAGAAAAAATGGTGCAATTGATAAAAACAACAAGGTAAACTGGCAAAAAGTTGGTAAAATCGATAAAAAAAAATGAATGACAACGGCTAAACACGGAATAACAAAAAAGAAACAGATCAAATCGATAAAATAACAAGAAGAAAAAAATGAATGAATTGGCAAAAATGTGAAATATGTGAGAAAATAGGTTAAATCTGCAAAATAATAAGTAGAATCAGACTAAAATTGGGCTAAACCATAGAGAATGAGTGAACTGATTAACAAATGAGATAAAATCGACTAAAATTGGGTCAAACTAGAGATAATGGATGGATTGATTAAAAAATGCGATGAACCACAAAAGGCGAGTGAAATCAGTGAAAGAACGGGCTAAAATAACAACAACAAAATGATAAACTAAGTGTAAAAGCAGGTAAAATCGATATTTCTTTAAAAAATTATTAAGAAATTATCACTTACCAAAAAACCTAAAAACAAAAGGCCATATTCGGGTTAGTTAAATAAAAATAGTACTATTTAGTTAACTGAAAAACTTATAATTGGCTTAAGCCAAAATAAGTAAAAAACATAGAATGGTTAAAATCGGTGAGAACAGGTCGATTAAGAAATATATGAAAAAAAATGTTAAAATCAATGAGAATATAGTTTAGATAGAAGATGGGTAACTAGTAAAAAATGAATGATCTTGGCTAAACATGATATTACAAAGGGTGGTCAAATTGATAAAAGAACAAGAAAAAAAAATTAAATTGGCAAAAAAAGAAGGTGAAATATGTGAGAAAATAGGTTAACTTGGCAAAATAATAGGTAAAATCGAATAAAATTGGTAAACCGTATAGAATAGGTGAATTGATTAACAAATGGGATAAAACATAAAAACATGTGAAATCGTTACAAAAAAGGGGTTAAAATAACAAAAAAGTGCAATCAATACTTCTTTGTACAATTCCTAAGAAATTATCAATTATCAAATAACCTAAAAATCATTAAAGAAACTTGAAAAAATGCCACATTTTTGTTGAATGAATAAAATAAAGTACTATTTAATAACTGAAAAACTTATAATTGGCTTAAGTCAAAACATATAAATGGTTAAAACTGGAGAAATCAGGTAAAATTTGATTAAAAAATAGATGATAAAAAAATGGTAAAATAATGAGAAAATGAGTTAAAGCAAAAAAAATGGTAAAATCGATAAAACAATGGGATAAACCCGGCAAAACATGGGTAACCCGATAAAAAAATAAATGATATAAGCTAAAAATGGGATAAAAAAATGGGTCAAATCGATAAAAGAACAACAACAAAAAAAACCGAGTTAAATTACCAAAAAAAAATGTGAAATAGTAATTAAAATAGGTTAAATCATTAAAAAAAAAAGTAAAATCAACTAAAATTTGGTTAAACCGGAGAGATGAGTGAATTGGTTAACAAAAGGGATAAACAAAAAAAATGGTGAAATCGATAAAAGAACGATTTTAAAAACATAAAAAATGGTAAACATAGATGAAAGAACATGTTAAAATAACATAAAAAATGGTAAACTTAGTGTAGAAGCGGGTAAAATGGATAAAATATGTTTACTCGGCAAAATTGAGGAAAACGAGTTAAGTTGGTAAAAAATTGGATTATGCATGTAATTGAAAATGGTGAACATAGTAAAAAAATAGGTATAACGGACAAAACTGGTGAAATCGATTAAAAAATGGGTTAAACATTTGAAGACTGATTTATATGGAAAAAAAATTGTTTAGATGGAAATATCAAGGTCAAGGAAGAAAAAAATTGATGTTGTCTATTCGTTCAAATGGTAGTTTTAGAATTATACTTTTAGGTGATTTTACTTAGTAATTATTTGTTTTTTATTTTCAACTTTAAACTCTTGGTAACAACATAGTAATAATTAAAGTGATTTAGTTAAAAAAATTATGTGATGTGTCATTATGACCATAATATAATGAAAAATTATTACTTCCCCCGTCCCAATTATTTTTATCCTTTGACACTGTTGACCAGCAAACTTGACTAAATATATCAAATTTATAAACTTGACTAAATTTATCCTTTGATGTGTTATTATGACCATAATATAATGAAAAATTATTACTTACCCCGTCCCAATTATTTTTATCCTTTGATACTGTTGACCAATAAAATTGACTAAATTTATAAAATTTATAACAAATAATTTAATTAATATTTCACTAATAAGTTTATATATATATATATATATATATATATATATATATATATATATATATATATATATATTAATATTTAAAAGGTTTAATACACCACAAATGTGAAGAATTTAACATGATAAGTCACTTCAAAAATTGAAAAGTTTCACCGAGTACTGTAGCTAATAGTGTAAAAATAATGGGACGGAGTGAGTATATGATTCAACTAACTTAGGACATTAGTTAATCATGTTCAACGCACGTGTACTTTTCTACTATAAACAAAAAGAATAATAAAGAAATCAAAATTATACGCTCAAGTCAACTCGTAGATATGGGTAAGCACCACTAATGGTCCTCCTTATCATTAATTTTTTACAGAGTGGTCCCTCTTGTGTTTTTTTTCCCATGTTAGTCCCCACTATGAATTTATTTGTTTCACTTTGGTCATTTTCAGGTGGCCCAGTGTGAACTAAAGTGCCAAAATAATTTTATGAGGGACTAATTTGATAAAGAAACAGTTTATGAGGGACTAAATTGATAAAAAATAATTTTATGAGGGACTAAAGTGTAATACTAAAAGTAAAAGACCCCTTATAAATGGCCAAAGTGAAATAAATAATTCATAGTGGGGACTAATATAGAAAAAAAATATAAGAGGGACCACTATGTAAAATGCTAATGATAAGGAGGACCACTAGTGATATATACCCCGTATATATTTCTAAATAAACATTATTTTGTTTTTGCATGAATTGCACGATACCAGATTTCTCAGTCCACCCTCCCCAATTAAAGTCAAATATTGTCAACATCAAATATCACATAACTAAACTTAGATTGTAGTTAATATTGTAGCGTTACTTTTATATATATATGACTTTTTGACAAGGATTATTGCAAAATTGTATTCAAATTTTAATAAAAAAAAATCTGAAAACTTACCATCAACATGTATATCAAATAACTACTATATAATTTTTTTTCACGTCAACGGCGGATCTTTCCATCTGTGCAAAATCAGCCCCTCGATCCCAATTCGCAAATTGACCCTTGTACTTTCCCATCTTTACAATATGTCCTTACATTTGTAGAAAAAATTCAAAATTCCCCTATGATTTGGTTTAAATCGCCAATTTGGTGTTTCCGCACAATACAAATCATTCTACCTTCAACTCGTTTATAAAGCTTGAGAGCTAAAATTAAAAGAAAAATACCCATTTTTTTTCTAAATGAATGAATCACTTCTAGTGTAAACATGAACCATTTTTTAATACATGAAAAGCCATGTATTTATATTATGCATTTTTTATACAATACTTTATATTATGTTTTTTTGTAGATGGTGATTATATTTATCATCATATATATTCATTTGCTATCAAAGTACAAAGAAATTAACTACAAACAAACACTAACCCTCCCCTATCGAAATCAAATATTGTCAACATCAATTATCACATAACTAAACTTATTGTAACTTAGATTGTAATTAATATTGTAGTTTTACTCAATTATGCTTTATATATATATTTGACTTTTTGACAAGGATTATTGCAAAATTGTATTCAAATTTTAAAAAATTAATCTCAAAACTCCATCAACATGTATATCAAATACCTACTATATATTTCCAGTAATAAAATTATATCATGATGCAAGGCAACAATGGTTGTGGATCATTGTCCAAGTCTTGGTGACTTCATACATTTCTTTTAACGGGTTTATTGCATTTTTAGTGCCACAAGTTCACTGGCGTTTCTACCTTATATCTTTCCGGTCTGACACATTTGGTGCCACACCTTCAACTACAGTGGCAATTTTGGTCCAAATTGGCCCGAAATCTCCCATTTGGTGATTTTTGAAAAAAATTGATTTTATACCAGATTAAGAAAAATAAAAACTTTGACGATTTTGCATTTAATTCTCTGTCACGTTACCGCCGCACCTATCTCTCACGGCCACCACCTCCAATGGTTTCCCACCGGAATTGATTGGGGGGTCTTAGGCATATTTTCGCAGTCGTATAAACAATTTTATTTTTGGCCTTGTAAAATCGCTCAATTTTGGCCTCTGAAAATCACGATTTAGAATCCCTAAAATTGCCTTCAATTTTTTTCACTTTTCCGGCGACTCTGGCCACATTTTGAGCTGTTTTTGTTGGCTATAGACTCGTTTTAACCTCCTCTACAAATCCAAGCATTAATTATCATTTCCAACTTTATCCCGTCACTCTATTTTCATATCTACAAATTTTACATTTTTTTCGGTTTTACACCGCCTCCCCTTTCAGCCGTAGACTCCCCACGGTGTGGCGATCATTTTGGTAACAACATTGTCCAATCTGGTGCTGAATTGGGCCTCAATTTGGACCAAAATTGCCACCGAATTTGAAGGTATGGCAAAAAATATGCCAGCCCGGTGAACTTAAGTTGTGGCACCAAAAATACAATAATCCCTTCTATTTAACAGTTAGTTAGAATAAGGTGTTTATGCGCAATACAAATCATTCTACCTTCAAGTCATTTTTAAAGCTTGAGAGCTAAAATTAAAATAAAAATACCCATTTTCTTTATAAATGAATGAATCACTTTTAGTATTAGCATGGACCATTTTTTAATACGTGAATAGCCAAGTATTTATATTATGTTTTATACAGTACTTTGTATTATTTATTTTTTTTAAATGGTGATTATATTTATCGTCATATATATTCATTTTCGCAAGCAAACACTAACCCTCCCCAATCGAAATCAAATATTGTCAACATCAATTATCACATAACTAAACTTATTGTAACATAGATTGTAATTAATATTGTAGTTTTACTCAATTGTGATTTATATATATATTTGACTTTTTGACAAGGATTATTGCAAAATTGTATTCAAATTTTAAAAAAATAATCTCAAAACTTACCATCAACATGTATATCAAATACCTACTATATATTTTCAGTAATAAAATGATATCATGGTGCAAGGTAACAAAGGTTGTGGATCATTGTCCAAGTCTTCGTGACTTCATACATTTTTTTAACGGGTTTATTGCATTTTTAGTGCCACAAGTTCACTAGCGTTTCTAACTTATATCTTTTCGGGCTGGCACATTTGGTGCCACACCTTCAACTTCAGTGGCAATTTTGGTCCAAATTGCCCCGAAATCTCCCATTTGGGGATTTTAAAAAAATTGATTTTATACCAGATTAAAAAAAATAAAAACTTTGACGATTTTGCATTTAATTCCCTGTCACGTTACCGCCGCACCTATCTCTCACGGCCACCACCTCCGATGGTTTCCCACCGGAATTGATCGGGGGGTCTTAGGCGTATTTTCGCCGCGGACTCGCTCGTATAAACAATTTTATTTTTGGCCTTGTAAAATCGCTCAATTTTGGCCTCTGAAAATCACGATTTAGAAGCCCTAAAATTGCCTTCATTTTTTTCACTTTTCCGGCGACTCCGGCCACATTTTGAGCTCTTTTTGGTGGCTATAGACTCGTTTTCACCTCCTCTACAAATCCCAAGCATTAATTATCATTTCCAACTTTATCCCGTCACTCTATTTTCAGATCTACGAATTTTACGTTTTTTTCGGTTTTACTCCACCGCCGGTGGTGGAGCTTGACCCACCGCCTCCCCTTTCAGTCACACGGTGTGGCGGTCATTTTGGTAACAAAATTGTCCAATCTGGTGCTGAATTGGGCCTCAATTTGGACCAAAATTGTCACCGAAATTGAAGGTGTGGCACAAAACGGGCCAGCCCGGAAAGATATGGGGTAGAAACGCCGGTGAACTTAAGTTGTGGCACCAAAAATAACATAATCCCTTCTATTTAGCAGTTAGTTAGAATATGGTGTTTCTGCGCAATACAAATCATTCTACCTTTAAGTCGTTTTTAATACGTGAAAAGCCAATTATTTATATTATGTATTTTTTATACAGTACTTTGTATTATGTTTTTTTTAGATGGTGATTATATTATCATTAGATATATTCATTTGCCATCAAAGTACAAAGAAATTGACAACAAACAAACACTAACAAAAACTAGATAAAAAATACTCATATTAGTTGAAAATGGACCAATACCTCTTGGCCTAGGTTTTGGTTAAGGGTAAATATGGTTTTCCTTTTTTGGTAAAAAATATATGGTCTTCTTTGACATACCAATAAAATTTTGCAGTAAAATTTGGTAATAAATCCACATAATTTCTCCTAATCAAAATTATGCTGTCATCCACAACTTTTGCTAAATTAACAAAAAGAAAAAGAAAAAAAATGCACAACTTTTGCTTGTACCAAAAATATGAAATTTTAATCCAGATATGGAATGAGTAAAATAAAAAGGATAAGTTTGTTGTACTTATCGTGTGATTGATTTCCACTATAAATTTTATCTAATTATAAAACTAAGTGTTATAAAATTATTTTGGGATCATTGATCATTGAATATGTTAGATCCCAACATGAAGACATAAGTATCCATATAATGTGTCTGAAATGTTTCGAAAGAGAAGTCAACTCTAAAACCTAAACAACCTTTGATTACCCAAAAAGACTAAAAAAAAAATGTAGATATATTGATGATATTGTTGACATTAAAAAGGAGGGAATTGCATTTTTCATACCAAACATTTACCTACTTTATACATTTCATACCACACCTTTCAGAATGACACATTTCATACCAAAATCAATCAACCTTTTTCAATTTTCATACCGCCGTTAAATTTTGGACGGAAATGGACACGTGCGCCGCACGTGTCCGTTGACTCTCAGAAAAAAAAAAAAGATCAGGGGGGATTTTTGCAATTATTTTCCACCATCTCCACCACCTCCACGTAATTTTCAATTTCCCGGTGACTCCGGCCACCATTAAACCTCTTCTTGGTGGCTACGGCTTCGTCTTGACCTCCTCTACAAAGATCATACACTATTTCGTTGTTTCATATCGATCCCGTCGCTTGTATTTCAAATCTACGAATTTTAGTATTTTCGGTTTTTGCTCCGCCGCCGGCGGAGGAGGTCGACCCACCGTCTAATACTTAGTTCCGTTCATTCCCCTTGGTGTAACGGTTCTTTTGCCACCAACCTCATCCATTTTCATCAAGTATTGAAGAAATCCCCAATTTTTAAAATTTAGGTTACTATTCATCATCTCCTACGTGAAGAAATCTGGAATTTTATTTTTTCCTTTTTTTTTTTTTTTTTTTTTCTGAGAGTTAACGGACACGTGCGGCGCACGTGTCCATTTCCGTCCAAAATTTAACGGCGGTATGAAAATTGAAAAAAGTTGATTGATTGTGTCATTCTGAAAAGTGTGGTATGAAATGTATAAAGTAGGTAAAGGTTTGGTATGAAAAATGCAATTCCCTCCATTAAAAAGTGTAGCAATATTTAAATTCTACTTCACCATTCTCACCTGTCACCTAGCATGGCATTACCAATAGAAACCATGCCAAAAAACAAGTTTCTTCTCCAACTAGCTAGCTTTTTCATTCTCAGCACATCAATTTTATGCACATTCGCAGCCACAAATTCCACCACCAACACCACCACTGCCTTCACAGACACCTTCAGAATTTCCCAACCCGCCACCATCACAAAACCCGACTGCCCCCGCCAATGTGGCGACCTAACCGTCCCCTACCCCTTCGGTATCGGAATAGGCAGCGGCTGCGGCATCACTCGATCATTCGAACTCAACTGCAGCGCCGCCTTCTCCCAGCCCCGAGCCTTCATCGGACACATCCGAGTACCCTACGAAGTCTTCGAAATCTCCGATAGCCGAATGCGAATCTCAAACGTCGTCGGTCAGAGGTGCTTCGACAGATCCGGACCCGTAAATTCAACCACCGCCACCGCGAACCTAAACGGAACGCCGTACAGTTACTCGGAACTCAACAAATTCACCCTCATAGGTTGCGATGATTTATCTCTCATCACCGGTTCATTCAGCCGGAATTTCACCAATTTAAACAGCCGGAATTTCACCGGCGGTTGCGTCACGATGTGCTCCACGGCGGCAGACGTTATCGGCGGGAACTGTTCGGGGATAGGTTGTTGCCAAACGTCTGTGCCTAAGGGATTAAAAAATTACGCGGCGGGGCCCATAAGTTTGAATAATCACACGAAAGTGTTGTCGTTTAATCCTTGTACCTATGCTTTTCTTGGGGATCCGAGTGAGTTCGATTTTCGTGGGGCTTCAGATTTATCAGATCCTAATTTTATGCAGCGGGTTAAGGATAATGTTCGGGTTGTGCTTGATTGGGCAATTGGGAATGCGAGTTGTGTGGATGCACAAGGTTTCAATGATTATGGTTGTAAGAATAATAGCTATTGTATTGATTCAAATACCGATTCGAAAGGATATCGTTGCTCTTGTAACAATGGATATGGGGGAAATCCTTACCTTGATACGGGTTGCACAGGTTTGTTTCTTCTTCTTATTTTCATTTTAGTTTTATGACTTTTTTTTTATTTTTATAAATGTTTTATGAGCTAATTGATTGTAGGGCTTATTCCTTTTGCATAAAACTTCTTTTGATTTTATTTTTTATTGCACGAAAAATCATCTTCCGTCCACCCCGGTCCAAATTCATCAAGCTTGAGTTTCACGCGCAACATGTGTGATTACTTGATTAGTTAAAAAAAAATTGACCGAAAGAGATTTTCGTGCAAGGAAAAAAAGGGGAAAATGCATATTACTACCCTGTGATATCGAAAACCTGCAAAAAACTACCCTGTGAATTTTTTTTTGCACCAGACTTCCTTGTGTTTTCAAAAACTCTGCAAATTACACCCATTCTCCGTTAATCATTGACACCGTTAATTTTTAATTGAATTGCCTAAATTACCCCTTATATATTAATAAAAAAATTATATTTTTATTAACGGGGAAAATGCATATTACTACCCTGTGATATCGAAAACCTGCAAAAAACTACCCTGTGAAATTTTTTTTGCACCAGACTTCTTTGTGTTTTCAAAAACCCTACAAATTACACCCATTCTCCGTTAATCATTGACACCATTAATTTTTAATTGAATTGCCTAAATTACCCCTTATATATTAATAAAAAATTATATTTTTACAATTACAAAAACTCTCACTAATTTTTCTCTCTCGCTTCTCATATGGAACAAACAAAGAAAAGAAGAGATATTATGAGCGAAGTTTAAAAGATACAAAATTATGGGTCTAGTATAAAAGTATAAGGGAGTTTGAACAATCGTTTAAAAGTACAATAATTTTTTGCGCAAACATTAAAAAATATGAGTTACTTTTTTACAAACATTAAGAAAAACATAGAAGTTTTTTGCAAACATTTCAAAGCATAAGGAAGTTTGACGCAAACTTCCAAAAGTACAAGGAAGTTTTTTGCAAACGGTGGAAAACACAAGGAACTTTTACGCAAACTTTAAAAAACACAAGGAAGTTTTCTGCAAACTTTAAAAAACACAAGGAGGTTTTATGCAAACTTTAAAAAACACAAGGAAGTTTTCTGCAAAGATTCAAAGTTACAAGGGTAGTCTTGTCGTTTTGAATGAAAAATTACGTCAGAAACAAAAAAAAATCGCATTTTTGGCGCGTAGAATACACGCGCGTCAAAAAATTGACGGAGGGAGACGGAATGGGTGTAATTTGCAGGGTTTTTGAAAACACAAGGAAGTCTGGTGCAAAAAAAAATTCACAGGGTAGTTTTTTGCAGGTTTTCGATATCACAGGGTAGTAATATGCATTTTCCCCGGAAAAAAAAGCAGGAGGGAGTTTATGCCAAAAGAATAACAAACGGGAGTTTTATGCAGAACTTTTTTTTGTTGAACTTCCATGTTTATGAGTTAATTAATTACAGGCGAAGTTGCATTTTTAGTCCTAAAGGATTGGACTCTTGGTACTTTACAAAATTGTATGATGGATCCTAATTTTTTAATATTATTTTACACTTTGGGTCTTATCCTATTTTTTATGACCAAAAGTGCAAACTTAAGGAAAATCTTTAAGTTCTGTAATTTGAACAACGATTTCTCCCAAATTACTCGTTAAAAAATTCAACAAGGTTGGTGTCTGTGAACTCGTCTTGATGAGAGGAAAAAAAGACACCAACCTTGTCAAATTTTATCGAGTAATTTGAGAGAAATCATTGTTCAAAGTTTGGTTTGCGAAGAACCCTAGATTCAAAATTTCAAACTCGGTCGTCATTTCACCCAAACTACTCGATGAAATTTGACAAGGTAGGTGTCTGTGAACTCGTCTGCAGGGGGTGTCCTTGTAATATAGTTTTGGTCGAGGAGGGTGTCTTGGTAATATTTGAAACATGAGGGTAAAATTCTGTAATTAGTGTAATAGTCAGGGGGTGTCTATATAAATTTTTCTTAATTAATTACAGGGGAAGTTGCATGTTTAGTCCTAAAGGATTGGACTATTGGTACTTTACAAAATTGTATGATGGGTCGCAATTTTTTAATATTATTTTACACTTTGGGTCATATCCTCTTCTTTATGACCAAAAGTGTAAGGCTAAGACAATATATATATATATATATATATATAAAAGACCAAAAATGCTATGGACACCATTGTATAAAATCAAAAGCGTTAATTTTTTTGTTTTGTTTTAAAAAAAATAAGACTCAGATTATGATTTGCAAACTGTGGGTTGAGTGTGCAAATTTTTTAAATTTTGGACTTGAATTGCAATTTTATGAAATAAGGAACACAAATTGTTGATGGTCCAATCTTATGCTACTAAAAATATAACTTTACTATTGACTATATATAGGATATTCAATTATTCAATCGTTACAATATATATGATTTTCTAGATATTGATGAGTGTGCGGATTCGAGCTTGAATGATTGTGAAAAAAATACTTGCATTAATACTCTGGGGAGTTTCCACTGTTCTTGTCCCGATGGATACATTGGTGATGGAAGAAAGGACGGCAGAGGTTGCATTGCTCATAACTCACAGTTCCCTGTTATCAAAGTGTCTTTAGGTAATTAATTAATTATCTGGTTTATAATATCATTTCTATTCTTTTAAAACTTATACATTCAAATTTCAATGTATTTAGCTAAGATTGGTTTGTGGTTGGTAAAAGTGCATCTAATGTCCAGTAAAGTTCCGCAAAACTACACCGAAAGAAATTCTACCCCTATTCGGCTAGGTTGGATTAAGTTAATCAGTTAATCACAAGTAAAATATATTCAAATGTATGTGATTGATCATTCTACCGAAATACAAATTTTAGTTTTGTCGAATTTGGTTTGGAATATAGAGTGAAAAGTACATATAAACACCTCATGTATTATTTTTAAATGACAGGAAAATTTCATGCGCTATTTTTATTGAAAAAAAAACTCATGAGTTTAACCTTAGCATAAGAAAAAAGAAAAAAAAGAACCTCATGTGTTAACAAGTTAAAAACTTTATCCCCTTTTAGAATGCAATGTATTTTACTCGCTCTAAGCGTGAGTATTCTCATGATTTCTTTGGGAAGGGACAAGTATACCCATGTATGTTATTTTTTCTTTGGAATAAAAGTGAAAAACTTTATTAATTTAGATAAATTGACAACAATCCCCCTATAACTTAAAAATTGACAATAAACTCCCTCTAAAATTAAAAAATTGACGGTAACCTCCCTGTCGATCTACTCTTAATTTTGAAGTGGGTATGGTGAACTAATAAAAAGATAACAAAGGGTTTTTTTCCAAAAGAAAATATTAACAAATTTAGACTTTTGCGAATAAAAGTAACACATGGGTCTTCTGCCAATTAGAAATAACACAATGGATGTTTTTGCATTTTGTTCATAATTTATGTTTTATGATTTATCAGTCTTGAAGTATTATTAAATTTGAGTGAAGTCAAGTTAATTTGTACTATAATAAACCTTTTTTTCTAATATTGCATTGAACTCAATGTTGTAGCCAATTAAATGTTCACCATCTGTTTATGTCTTCTTTGTACATGCTGTAATTTATTCATATTCAAGTTATAGCAGTAGCCTTGCTCTAAATACATACAGGTATAGGATTTGGATTTTTGGCCCTAGTTATAGCAGTTGCCTTGCTCTACTTCAGCCACAACAAAAGAAGAACAATCAAACTCAGAGAGAAATTCTTCAAGCAAAATGGCGGTCAGTTGCTTAAACAACAAATCTCTTCAAGTGAAACTCCCACGGATTCAACCAAAATCTTTACCTCCGAAGAGCTAGAGAAAGCCACTGACAATTACGCAGACGATAGAATCCTCGGCAAAGGTGGATACGGCATCGTTTACAAAGGAATCCTACCCGACAAACGAATAGTCGCAATAAAAAAGTCCAGATTCATGGAAGAAAGTCAGACCGAACAATTCATCAATGAAGTAGTTATTCTCACGCAAGTCAACCATCGAAACGTAGTAAAACTTTTGGGATGTTGTTTGGAATCTGAATTTCCTCTATTGGTCTATGAATATGTCTCAAATGGAACACTCTACGAACACATTCATAGAAAAGGTGCATTGACTTGGTTATCATGGGAGAATCGTGTGAGAATCGCTTCAGAATCCGCTGGTGCATTGTCGTACCTTCACTCGGCCGCCTCAAAGCCTGTAATCCACAGAGACGTGAAGTCGGCCAATATTTTACTAGACAGTAATTACACCGCTAAGATATCTGATTTTGGGGCCTCGAGGCTAATTTCGTTAGACCAAACCGAAGTGACAACTATGGTCCAAGGAACTTTAGGATATTTGGATCCTGAATACTTTCAGACGAGTCAGTTGACAGAGAAAAGTGATGTTTATAGCTTTGGAGTAGTGCTTGCAGAGCTTATGACCGGGAAAAAGCCTATTGACATGGAAAGAAGACAAGATAAACGAAATTTGACGGCTTATTTTACTATATCGATTAAAGAAGATCGATTGTTTCAAATTTTAGAGCCACGAGTGGTGAGGGAAGGATCACTGGACCAGCTCCAGGCGGTCGGTGAGCTTATAAAAAGATGTTTGAATTTGAATGGGGAAGATAGGCCGACAATGAAGGAAGTGGCTATGGAACTCGAAGGATTTAGGAAGTTTCATAGGCATCCTTGGGCACAACAACAACCTTTTCGTGAAGAATTGGTGGGGTTAATGAATGAGAATGAATCAACGGATCTTTGTTCGGCTCCGTTCACATCGGGTGATCTTTATACTGTTCCGATTAGCTCTTACAATAGTAATGGAGATTCTTATAGTTTGAACAGTGATCAAATGATTTTTCTTCATGCGAATAGCCCTCGGTGATGGAAATTTAGATTGTTTGTATTTTGGGATTGAGTCTCATATGTTTTGTTATTTTATTTTTTATGTTTCAGGCTTTAATTTCAATTCATGTGATCTCTTCTGAACATTGTCTCTCTATGAAATTAAGCGTAAATAATCTGTAAGTGCGAATTTGTGACTGGTTATTCAAATATGTATAGTAATAGTTTCTATGACTCATCTAGTTTCTTGTTTTACATACAATTTTTTTATCTAAGTTAAATTTTTTAGTTGTTAAAGTTTGAGTTGATATTCTAAAATAGAAGAAATAACGAGCCGGATACGAATGCTCTATTAGTTTATAGAGTGAATATTAGGTGAAAGTTGAAACCTTCTAGCTAGTAATATTTTTGTTTAAAGTTTCTAATTTCGAGATGTTAGCATGCATGTTGATAGTTTAAGTTAATGGTGAAAACTCTACATTCAAATGATTATAATGCATTTAATAATTTGAATTAACAATTACTGAAAATTTTGAAACTATTTTCACAACAAGATAATATATATCTTATTAATATTTAAATCAACTCTTTGGAGGGTCAAGGGTTGCAATATGGCCTTATTAACATGCAACATATTTTTCAATTCCCTTATACATATAATTTAACTACATTCTTTAATGATCCTTTTACATCAGGACTAAAAAAAATTATCCTTTTACATTTTTTTTTGTTGGGAAGAGATGGATCACGTAGTATCTACTACGAACAATTGTCTAACTGAACCAGGTGGTTCCTCACATATTATCAATGTTTGTCCAATATGATGACCTCGTCTTGCCGCTGAGTTGGATGGTCTCTACACATGAAGGAAACGAATCTCCCAAGGTTTCCTGAACAAATTCCGACAATCTACCAAAATATAGTTCAGATGGTGTTCTCTGGACCCTTCCTTCTTGATCAAAGCCCAGAGCCCCAGACCAGTTCCGAGTCAATCTCGACGATAAGTCTTGTCTGTCTCTTCTCTCAAGCACATAGGAGACACTCCCGGAGAGCTAAAAGTTATGCTTGGGTAATAGTACAGTACTCTCACCGCAATTGAAACTCGTCACCCAATTAATCCCATAATCTCTAATAATTTCCCCATACCGATGTTGAAAGACTATCCCTCGTCCGGTCGGATCAATTTTTTAGGCGGAGAAATTGACCTAAAAATCCCAAGGTAAGAAGTTTAATCTTGGAGATTGTAGAAGATAAACTCTTAGTCTTTTCCTAAAATAATCCACCGATTCCTATCCTTCCAAATGATCCAAATCGCTGCCAAAAATATCCAATGCCACTCACAAATGGGTTAATTGAGTTGTGAAAGTTCTGGTCCAGCATCCGTTTCGCCCAACCATCTTGATCAATCACTAAAAAAACTAAGAGGTCCATCGGGTAACAAATCCTCTCCCACACCTTCGAAGTAGCACACTCCAAGAATATATGGGGAATATCCCCTCCCAAATTACACCTGATAAGAATAGTGTCCTGCAAGCAAACTGTATGGCTGCATTTAATTGTAATAATTAAGGAACTATTAATAAATGCACTTATTTGATAATGGGCATCTTCATCTTATGGAATAATTATCTAACATAAGAATGGAAGTCCCTAGATCAAAGGGCTATGAACAACTAGTGGACTGATCTCCAAGGCGGTGATCTAAAACTTATTCAAGATTCATAGAATCCATTTAAGATGGAACATCAATGGATTCGGTTAGACTCTCACAAATGTGTGTACTCCGATGAACTAGAGGACGTTGAGGTCCACGAGCGTGATTGGGATATTCAATAAACATGAGTGGAGATGTTATAAAAATGGAGATGGATATTTTTAAAAGATGGAGATATTATAAAAATGTATGTTTTCGCCAGCTTTTCTATATATAAAATGAGTATTCGTTAAACAATATTATGTATGTTATGGTTGATACATTTCATGAAATTTGGAGTTTTAGACATAAATTGATGGATTCTTCTATGCGGTGATATGGGGTGTCACATTGATGGCTTTATTGTTGTAGTTGTCCATACCCATGCACTTGAGCAAGGACCGGTCTCTGGCAGGGCAGCTGATTGCTGCTGCAAATACTGTCGCCAAGGTTGCTCTAAGACTTGTGAGACCTGGGAAGAAGGTATTTCATATAATTCCCTTGTACTATAAAATATCCAACACGAAACCCCCATCCATACAAACTTTGGCTGGGATTTTGTGCAGAATATTTAATTAGTACATGGAGATTTTATGCAGTAAAAATTTCAGAGTATAGTTTCGCATGTTTCGCATAACAAAGAGGAATATCTTGCATATCCCCCATCAACAACCTTATAAGTGAACAAATAAGTCTATTTCTTGTCAAATCAGTTTATTGGTGTCTAACAATCGAAACTAATAACCTTCTGCACCCAGGCTCCAGATACGGGCTGCCCTCATGTCCTTGAAAGCATATGCAGCGATATCCTCCAAGTTGGGTATCAGAATCGACACAGTTACTATTACGTTGACAGGAATAGTTGTTGGACTTCCGAGCTTCAGCGCATGTTTGATTCCCAATCATCCAGTCCAGGACTATTGGGACAATTTCTTTAGTTCTATTTTCGAATGTCACATCATTTATTTCAGATGCCCGAAATGTGAAGTTGTCTTGTTCACCTAGAAAAGTATAACCACAAGTGTCAAAGGACCAAACATCAGTGTGACTATCAAGGGCGGATAATGAAGTTACAAAGTTCTGCAGGCCCTTTGGTATTGAGGTCTGACGTCCGCACCCAATTCTTGTGCAAAACCCATCAAGAATATCCTCTTTATTGGAACACAGTGAAAAGAATCCACTAGTGAAGTTAGCGCCTTCTAGTCCAGATATTGCTGCAACATCATCACACCTTACGATTGTGAACTTATATTGATATAGGAGAAGCTAAAAGACGCAGCTAAATTGATTTCAAAGCTTGTTGACCTGGTTTCGTTGCCAAGTTGGTTGTAGCAGCCGGTTGCCAACCAGTTCTTGATTCGCATTTGGGAGTCTGATATGTCTATGATCTCAAGGTTACCATCACCCCAAAAGGGCGTGGGACGGCTGAACGAAGTATTGCAGCTGATATCAAAATATTTATCCATTGAACAACCCGAGCCTATTCCAATGCCAAATGGATATGGAACTGTTAAATTTCGACACGTGCGTTGGCAGCCAGGCTTGGTAAAATTGGTTCCTTTTGTTATAGTCGTAGGATCTCTGGTTGTGTTGGTTGCTGCCAATGCTAATTGAAGGCACAAAAAATGGAATACATAAAGGAATTTGTTAGCATATTTGCTGATAAAATTTGTGCTAATGGAATTGACAATGATAATCCTCATTCTCAACATGATATACAAGTGAAGCTATGGTAACAAAAGGCTGCTTGCATTTTACTGTCAGCTTCAAGTAAGTAAGCCTCATCTATCAATCTTTTTCGCGACCCTGAGACTTGCACTGTTGCTTAGACTCTGTTACAATCTATAAACAATGACCCTCAAATCCAATCAAACAAATTAAGAATGAACCCTTGAGATCTAATGTCAACTCTGTTGTCTTTTTCCTCTATTATTGTCAACTACATCTCTTTCCCAGCTTTTGTCAACATGATTTACTAATTCTTCAAACTATTCTAGTGTTTTACTTTTGAAGCTTATATAAACATGAAGTGTGATACACCTCTTTGCACTGCCATCAAATTGTGTTACCTACTTGCGCTGGGAAAACCCGTTGGAGTGGCATAATCATATCAAGAACACTTAGTCATTGTTTTATTAGAAAGAAAAATTCCGATTCTGCCAATTCCATATTTTCTCTTGGTTATTCAATGATAAAAGGCATGAATATGAACTCATATGCAATGATGGATATTATATTGAAATACTTTTGGACCGATTCTTTTCCTTTTATGAAACAATCACATATTATAAAACCTTAAATCAAGAAAAGAAAGTGTTTTGGTTTAATAATTTCTTTGTTTGAGAACCACTGGTTTAACAATTTCACAAACAACATTGAAAACACATTTAACTGTGGAGCTCTGCCCCACTATAATGATCATTACCTGCCATATAAACCTCATGCACGTTAGTTTCTCATTTTACCAATATGGGATAAGGTCATCCAAAAGCTAACTATTGAAGTTAGAGAGCTCAAGGCTATATAAACCCCACATTAATATCCCACTTTACTAACGTGAAATAATGTCTTATTGAGACTAAATGTCCCACACTGGTTAAAAACAGTAGTTTAAGTCCACCTTATAAGGTCTTGGACAATTCTCACTATATAAGCTACCTTTTAAGATTAAGTTACGCCCAAAACATGTAATTGAACTTAGCCCAATAATAGACAACACTAATTTTCAATTGCTCTTCCTAAAAACTAACACATATATTGATAATTTGATATATCCTTATTGGCCAACAAGGAATTTCCGTGTTGCGTATTTGGTTTTGCAGGCCCACCAAAGGCCCAATTGTCCAAATCCGAAACAGTCCATTAGAAAATATTACGATACATATTTCATGCTCCATATTTGCTTTCATAAGCCCACCAATGATCCAATTTTGTCGTTTAGCATCTGATGATTGGTCCAATGTCAGTTTATTTTTTTTCGTTTGCACTCATATAGTGAAAAATTGAAAATCACAATCAAAATTATTGAAACCCAAAAATTTCAACCACTTTCCCTTCTAAGAGAACATTTGTGTAAATGAATATTGGAGAAAATATATTCGACACGTCTCAAAAGAGATTAAGAAATTCTTAGAAATTAAAAAAAATATTGAAAAATATTTAATGTAGAATAAATTTTGCATGTCAATTTACCAATTGATTGAAAGAATGATTTACCTTAACTAATATGCACATTTGAAAAAGAAAAATTAAGATTATCGTCTAGATAGTTGATAATTGAATTAAATAAATTAGATTAACTAAATAAGTACGGTAGATTGTGAGTATTTCATTCAAAAATTTATCAAATAATCCATTTAAAACAACTACCATATACATTGTTTGATTATAATTATAAACCTGCAAGGTATGTTTATGACATATATGAGATACATCAAAGCTAGCTCAGATTTTGAAAAAATCTGCAAATTAATCAGTTTAATTGCATATTTTCCAAATTTCTTTTCCCCAAAGTAATCACTCTTCCGTCATCAAATATCTAACTCAGCCATCCAATTAATTGGTTAAAAATCTTTTTCTTAAAAAAAAAAAAAAACTCGATAAGAAGTCAATAACCGAATCAAACTAACAGCAAAGTTCTGCATTAAATTTCCCTGTTTTCTACAAAAGTTTATTACTTCATATGTTTCGAATTTAATTTTCACTACTTGCATTTGATTTTTTTTTTTTCACGGTAAATACATCTGCACATTACTTTAAAAACAATAAACCAGTAATTTACCCTGCTTCCCGCAATCAGCTTTTTCAATTCAAATACTTATGCAAACACACTTACATAAATATTTAAAACAGAGCAATTCAATAATGTTCTACTACCATGTATACAATCTCATAATATTATCATCATATAAACCAACTACATTATTAATACTTAAATTTTTCCAACTCGACTCGCTCGATTGTCACCCTTGACCTATAACATCCGATCAGACAACGAAGGTATCCTCCGAAAAAAGTTCAAAGCAGGCGACGGCATCCGATCCCTGAATATCGGATGCCGAAAATAATAAAACCCAAACGCCATAGCCACCATTTTAGACGGGACTAAATACAAAATAAACGCCACAATAAAACACAACCCAACAAAAATCCCCGTGGCCCGCGGATCACGCCAAGTCACAAGCGCTTGTGCCCGTTCCCCTTGCGTAGCCACATCACCCAACACGGTTTGAACCCGAGCCCCGAGCATCCGCAACTTATCGTACCTAGCACGTACCATTTCATTAGGCCTAGTACACGGCATTGCATCAAACTCTTCGTCAAGCTCATCGCGATCAACCGATTCAACTAATGAAATCTTAGTATCGAAATGTGGCAAGGTAGTTCTCGACCTGTATCTATAGTTCCAAGCTCCGAGCACGAAAACGTAGAATGCCGATGTGGGAATAATAAGATCGGGAAACCATACAAGCATAACCAGCAAAGCGTGCACGAGTAGTGTCGATGTCGGATTCTTCCAAGCACGAGTGTCGTCTACCCATTTGAAAACATCAATTACACCTGCTATCACGTTTATGATTCTATACCAATTTGCACGAACTTTTCGCATACTAAAAGTGTGAGAATCAGAATCGAGCATATAGGACACGACTTCTCGCCCGAGAGGTGGCTCAGACCTAGCCAAATGCGCGGCCACTATCTTGACCGCTACTACCCGTAAAGACTCTTGTTGGACCATCCCAAGTGGCTTTACATAATGCATCATTGGCAACAATGGTTGCGAATACACGTGCAATAAATCGATAGTCGGGGCTGAACGCACAAACCTAACCGCCAACTCAATTTCACCCATTTTTTTCAAACCAGATTGAGACAAGAAAAGCAAGGGGAACATACTTTTGTAGACTTTCCCCATAGTTAACGTAGATATACGAATACGTACCTTTCCTATACGAAAATCAGGACGAGCGAATTCTTTAAAACCATCTGATTCAACTTCACAACTATCAAACACTCCAATTGTTAACACAGTTGATGGATCATAGACTCTCCATGTATATTGCTCGTTCCATTTCGGATCCAAATTATCGGAAATTGTACGTGTCCGTACCCATTTGTTCCCGTACTTTGCCACTGCATATGCATCCGTAGACCCTTTACCTTTGTTAGTTTTCATAGGTAACAAATTCTTACATCCAATGACACCTAGTTCAACCATCCCAATCGCGGGTTTCCATAATTGTCTCGCGGTTGGACGATAATCGCTACAAAGATGAGCTCCTTCATCCATTACATGATATCCACCATCAAAACATAGCCTTAAATGTACCCTACCTTTATAAATCCTTTGTTCTTCATTCGGATCCTCAAACGTGAACCATCTCGATACCACATTACGATCATCCACACGTCGTTCTATAGACGTGAGCGGTATGCTAGTAAAACCCACTACGGCTTGATCTTTTGACGGGCGATTTTCGAGCAAGAAGAAGAGTAAATTGTGCTCGGTAAAGGGCTCGGCTGCAACGAATATTATGTCTTCATTCCATGATGGGGCAGAGTTAGTTGTAAGGACTGATTTTGTTTTCTGAACTTGAAATCCCAATTGGATTTTGACTTGAAATGATGATTGTTTTGAAGGATATGACCTTGACATTGACATTGATATATCTTGTGCTTCAATTACAGTTGATCTTAAGTACCATAGTTTAGGAGATTGGTAAACCTTTGATCTTGAATTTGGATTACCAGCAGTGTCAGTTTTCCAAGAATCTGGAAATGATTCATCAGCTTGAGTTCCTATCCATGTAGCAAGCATTAGGTCACCTCTGTGGGCCCCGCCTCCTTCGAGTCGATACCATTGTGGGGCCAGCGGACTATCCGGTGGGTCCCGTAACGGGATCTCACCCACGTCGAAGCAAATCCCACCCAAGAAATCAAATCCAGATGTGTCCATTGTTACACCAGATGCCATTGAGTTCAATGGATCCCATACCGAAACCTCGAGTATGGTAGAGGAATCGGGTGAATCTCGATGAAAAGCAAATGTTTGATCCCAATCGAAGAATGTTGTCTTCCGAGCTGGTTTTGAAACGATGTGGGAATTTGAGATGGCAATCTTTACTACGGGGTTTCCCATTGTGGGAAGAGATCGAGCTTTCACTACACGAACGAAGACGTAATGCATTTTGTCGACTAAGTCAAATGATGAACGCTCGATCGAAGATCCATCGGATTGGACGTCGGATATGAAGCTACTTACCGATGACACTCGACTGATTGGCCTAGGAGCGTTCATATTATTGACTCTAGTTTCCGGATTGAATCCTGACGAAATAGAGGCCATCATTTGATCAGGCCCTGGTCCAGGTTCCATCTGTGGAGTCTTTCCATGTTCTGCAGGCAAATTTTCCGGAGGTCCCAATTGTGGACCTGGATCCACTAAATTAGTGTTTCCTTGTTCTACAGGCGAGTTCTGGACAGGGGGCGGCATTTCTGCTTCAACTGGTGGGGCGGGCGTTTGGCCCTCATCAGAAGGAGCATCCGCCGCCTGCCCTCGTGGAGCTTCGGACACATCAGAAGCTGGAGGTGGTGGCGGAGGTGACTCATTCGAAGGAGGTTCGACAGGTGGAGGTTTGACCTCCTCAGGTGGCGGAGTTGGGGCTGGAGGAGGCGGTGGTGGTGAGTCGATTTCATCGACAAAATAAATTTTCAATCCAATTTCTCCCTGAATCCAACTAAAGAGGTTCTTTTTCTCCAGAGGATAATAAATCAGGGCCTCTTCACCTTTCTTTACAAATTGGCTAGAACTTAGTCTCACCCTCCCGAGAAAATTGTTACGTGTTGTGGGTCCCACGTTCCGATCGTGTAAAATGTCGAGCTCGAGTATGTCACCAAACACATCCGAGGTTTTCCCGACGTTGAATTCCAGGATGTCATTCCACACGGGATTCAGGTCTCGAATCACGGTCCTCGTCTTTCTTCGCTGCCCATGGAAATCGAGAATCACGTACGGGCTGGACGCGCCATGCCCGTCTTTTGGTAGGAGATTTCGGGCATCAACTACTTCAACTATAAGCTTACGGATAGTAGCCATTTACAATATAGTTAGAATCAAGTTTTGGAATTAAAGAAGTGAATGATTTGTATGAACTGACATTGTTTGAAAATTCGGAGAACTAAAATTTCTTGTAATTGGATCAAATTATGGAGAGAAAGGAAGAGAAAAGAGAGTTTTGAATGGTTTGGGAACGCATAATATATAAATGATGGCATGTACATTTGCAAGTGGAGTTCTTTAAAGTGGGAAAATGGTAGAAGATGACGGGGAAAAGTGCTAAACTTCATGTGCAAGAAAGTCTTTTTGTCACTCCTTGGAGCCAATCTCAATATTTTTGGCATTACTTTTGCTTCTTAAGATAATATATCTTGATGGTTAATGATTCCCTCTCTTTTTAGTTTCAGATTTCTTTGAAAAGATAGAAATACTTTAATTAATTATTAAGCAAAAGTATCTACATATATACATTACAATTATGCCATGGAACTTTGAAATATTAGATGCAGAAAACGGAAAATTATTGCTTAAATCAGGTTTGGTTAAATCCAACCAACCACACAAAAAAAAAATATTGTACAATTATTTTCTTATGAGTGTCATTCAACTTCAAAGTAATTGTATTTTACTTGTCATGTAAATATTTTGAGTTCGATCAAACCAGATGTGGGAATCAATAATTATGAAGCTTCATCTTGGAAAATAAGGGTTTACAACTATTAGCGGCTTTTTTAATTTTAATACTTATATTTTGTACCACAATTTAAGATAATTTGCACTTATGTTAATCCTTTATCTTTGGATTTGGAATTTCGTCAATTTTTTTTATTGTAAATAATAAAATAGCCAGTTTTTCAATCAGAGGGTGCACCCTAAATTGTCATATCAAAAATATAATTTTACTCTTTTTTTTAGTATCACATTAGCATACTTCAAACACTTGTTCAATTAAATGACTTAATTGGTCTAAAAAGAATTTGTACAATAGGCAGTCATGAGTTAACTTGCTTTTGCTAATATTATTAATGTTTCTTTTGGGTTTTAATTTGGTCTTATTGTGGATGAAGCTTTTTCTTTGCTGTAAGATTCCCTTTTTTCTTTTTTACTTTTTGAATTGTGAGGCACAACACATGATGAGATGGAGGTGAGCAGACGTACAGTAGATAATTTTATTTTGGATTTGAAGGATTTTGTATTGATATTGAACGGAGATTCACTTTTGACAAAGATGAGCATCACTTTTTAGCCGACCACGTTTCATTGGTAGACCTTAAGATCTTCTTTTTCATCCTTTCTGACTCAAAAAATGTTGTATAATTGTTTAGACTGGATACTTTTGAAAATCACACATAGAATTACTTGGACACAAACAATATGGTTCCAATATATGTTTGATATGTAACAATGTGTGTTTGATTTAGTGAAATAGAACAATTTTCATAATGTAGTAAACTCAAGTTCGAATCCCGCTTGAAAATGTCTCACTTAATGTGTCAGAAACTTTGAAAATGGATTAAGTTTCATCGAAAAATGAAAGTACATGTTGAATAATGGAAAAAATTGAATGCAATAGAATAGACGACAAGCCTGGCAAACCTCGAATACATTTGGAGAAGTGTCTCAACATTTGGAGAAGTGTCTCAGATGTTTCAAACATGACGGAATCTTTGTTAAAGTTTAGGGCAAAAATATTACTAATATGAATATATGTATTTTATGATTTACTGTATATTTATATTGGATGTGTCCAAGTGAAAAAGGCTATTTTGCCAGGATATATAATTTTAGAATGTATTTGATTTATCTTTTTATATTTTGAATGTGCAAGTCACTAAATGGGTTATTTCTGCATGTGAAGTACAATTAGCCCACACGTTGGGCCTTCTAGCTGTACAGAGTATTATTTTCTAAACTGCAAATTGGTATTCTTTATTTCTTGTTTGTTGGAGATTTAATCCAATGGGTTAAGACCCAAGATGCACCAAGAATGAAATTCTTCTTAAGTTCTGGAATTGAAAATTTACTTATATATAATTCTTAACATGTTAACATAAAAGCATTTTTCAAATTTGAATAATAGGAGGCTACACTTGAGGTCAGTCACTAATTAATCAGTAACTTTTTTTTTTAGAGTAATACATCAATCATTACATCATATTTTTTTCAGTTACTAACCATTTATAAAATTAAATTAACTACAAGCACTAGTAATAAATTATGAAAACATCCACACTAATTGGAATCATACACATAATCTCTTAATCTTGGAACATCAACTTTGCACTAGGCTAAGACCTCATCTACTAATTAATTCATAATTTTATGTTTTCATATTGAGTTGGAATATTTCTTCATGCACCTTATATATTCTTTAATGATTAAGGCCTTGTTTGTTTGAAGTTTTTGAGATTTTTCAAGGTTTCTTATATAACCAAATAAAAAAGTACCAATTTTCTGGATTTTTTTCGGAAAAAACATCACCACGAATATCTTTTTTTCAAATATTACACCATTTTTTATTCGGCATCTAAAACTCTATATTTAAATACAAACCTAAGCATTTATTTCTAGTCAGAACATCATCTTACCCCGACGATATTATTAGTCAAAATTTTAAAAAATCAAACCAAACAAATTACACAGTTTCTTAAAATTCTTTTCGTTCCCCTCATTTCTGAAAATATTTTCCGAAAAGTCAACCAAACAAACCTAAAATCGGGCATTAATTTTTCCGCTCAACCTAATTAGCAGCGTCTGCATTTGTTTTAAAACTTATTAGTATTTATATCTATACTATTTAAAAGGAGAACACATGCTAACTTACACAATATTTTGATATTTTGCCCTAAACATTTAAATATATCTAACTATATAACTTTTTAACTTTTCTAATTCTCTCTTTGTTCTCATTAATAAAATTTATTATTAATTTTTTCCTTGAATCAAACTCCCAAAAAAATCTTTACTTTTTGTGTTTATAAAAAAAATTATATATGCAGGCAAGAACGCAAGTTGAGGATGACTAATTGATACTTATAAGATCTATTACTCCAAATTCATATACTGCAGTCCATTGCATGCCAACTGATTTTTCTTACTTTTTACTAATATATGCTCATAATAATGTATATACTCCTAGATTAGAAAGTTTGCTTAAAAGATTAATTAAACAGTGATGATATGACTGAGGAAGAAACAAATATATAAGTCATAAAATGATCAAAGCCAATAAAAATTAAAATGCGTAATATAAACAACTCGACATCACACAACACCCTACAAAATAAGTTTACTTATATAAAGACATCAAGGAGCAACATATTCATATTTTAAAGAAATCCAACAAAGATCAACAAGTTTAATATTGGTTTAAAGGAAATGAATTAGTTTCCATAATAAGACGAACCCAAATTCGATCCACGGTGGAAGAGATTTGCACATAATGTGTCTTATTAATTCAGGTTTAAAAAATGAACATCGTTGAAAAATCAGAAAAAAGAAATCCAACAAACGCAACGTACGTACTAGGCCTAGCTAATTGGCTTGCGAACTGAGGACAGTGGAGCGTGAGGAATGAAGCCTGGTCCGAAATCAATTTTATTTTCATACTCCGCATAAATATTTATGCTTGGAATTAAAAGAAAGATAAATGGATCTTGGAACAGTCTCCATTCCAAACGCACCCTTTCCTTAATTTCTTCAGCATTATGAATTACGATCAATATACTTAACAGAATCTCAGAATTCTATTCTCTCTGTCTATCAGTCTATGTATATATAAATGATTGAGCAGTAATCAAAACCTAGCTAGCTAGCTAGCTCAAATAAATATAATACTTAACTGCACTGCACAGCAAAAGAAAACATGAAATAGTGGGTGCATGTTATGAATAATTGAAGAAAAAGTAAATTACAGAAATTAATGGGTCCTTTTCTCCATGTCAATCACATGATAGACACAATCATATGTATTGATGCGTAAAATAAAGAAAAAAGCTGAAGGGTTTTGGATTCATGGTCTTGTCTTATATATTCCCGGTATGTGTGTGTGCGCGCACTGAAAACAATAGACATAGGCGAGGAGACCAAGAACCGGACAGGGCAGGATGGCACTGCTGACATGTACAAGAATGAATGAATGAATGAATGAATGGGGATCACGTTCAATCCATACACAATATATGGAACGGTTCATATTATAACTTTGGCTTCAACTTAATTTATATTTTTAGTTTCATCATCTTCAAAATACAAGAGATTTCCAATCTCTCTTTTCCTTGTTCACTTGCTTCTCAAATTAATGACGCGTATAGGGCAGTCAATGCATCAGATTTAATCCGAATTTGATTCCCCATTCATTAAGATCTTTAACCAATTAAGAATTCGATAGATCTGATCTAAGAATATTTGCAATCCGAAATACACGGAGAGGACGGATATGGATCGAACAATGTCGGTTCCACCCGATGATAACCTGAATCCGATAATTAACAAATAAAAATTATATAAAGATAATATTTATTTATACGAGTAACATTAACATCAGTCAAACAAAATATAATTTTAAGTTAAATGTGTTGGAGATTAAACCTTTTTACGTTGAAGCTCAGTAGATATCGAAAATATATACTTAGGACTCTGCATTAAGTTAAATAACTGTGACTTTAAAAGATTATCATAGACAGAGCTAGGGTAAATGATTTGTAGGTGGAGATTTCGAATTCCTTTTTGTTCCTTTTATCTCAAATCCAACTATCCACTATACTTAGACATGGTTATAATTTTGAAATTCCGACCAAATCCAGTCCGGTCTAAAATTTAATGGATGCAATTTGGGATCTAGACTGATCCGATTCAATTCAAACCGTCAACTGGAGACTTTCATTAACAAGAATTCACCATAACGACCCTACTGTCTCGCATGGGGATTGGACAATCTTTCCTATGTTAACCCTTTTTGTAATCTCAACAACTGTATCGTCCGAAGTTTTTGCCATAAACAATGGGAATCCCACATGGGTAGAGTGCAAATCCAACTTAATTCTTGGTGAGATAATTCAATTTTCTGTATGTAAAAGTCAAGGCCAACTTGTAAATTATTGGCTTCGTTAGAAGGCAATTTTTTTTGGAATACATTTATTATCAATTATTACATCATAGGACCTGTTTGTTTGACGGGAATGGAATCTGATTTTGGGTATTTGATTTCTAGTAATCTGATTTCCAGAAATATGATTCTATTATAGTGTTTGGGTACCACTTGGAATTGTACCAAGGAAATTAATCGAATTCCTTTTCAATGTTTGGTAATGGCAAGGAATGGATTATATATTTAAAAAGTTCACTAAAATACCCCCATCCATATATTATATATAAATCATATAGAAGCAACATTTATCATATGGTATTATTTATAATATATTGATTTAAAAAAAATGTTTATAATATATTAATTAATAATTTATATATTATGATATATAGTAAAAATTAAAGAACATATATAAAAGAAATCAGTGTTAGAGGAGAGTCGTGTATATATATATATATATACATATATATATATATATATATATTAATAATACAAGAATGTAACTATCACAAGAAATTGTTTATGCTAATACGTATAAATAAGATAACACTTTCAAAAACAAAAATAAAATTAAGCGTATAATTTGAAAATGAATGTGCTATGAAGCATAAGCTTTGGATTTGACCTGTGAATATGGCGTATAAACTATGTATATTCTCAAATCAATTCACATTTAAAATTTTATATTATTTCAGTATATTCAACTAGTAGGTAAATGAACGTGAAAATTTAATATGTGATTTAAATACTTGGAGAAGAAAAAGAAGAAACAAGAAAACAATGGCTAGGGGAGAGAAAATTTATATTACGTAGGTAGAAAATAAAACTATCATAAGAAATAATATGGGTAATAATGTCTCTTTTATTTTTAATACTAAATCCCACAGGAATGAAATCATAATACCATAGAAAAGTTGGGTTTAACATTCCCATATTTTGATGGCAATATTCTTGATTTTTAGGAATATATTTCCTTTCCCAAAATCCAAAAATCTACCCAAACAGTATTACTTGATTCCAAGGAATCATATTGCCAAATAATATGCCATTCCTGAGTAAACAAACGGGTCCATAAATCATTTCAATAACTATCAAATTACAAATAATAAACAACTACCAAAGACTAATAATTACACATTTGTGGGAGCTGAACCCAGGACTTGTTGGTCCTAGGGCCTCACACATTCATTCGAAGACGAATTAAAGATCGTGAGTTGTGAGGCAACCTCATGTGGCGTACTAGTTTACTACGATCCTACGTAGGCCACAACTTGTGCCAGAAAAAAAAGAATCATATAAAAATTAACAGCTTCACAGTAGTAGCAATTTCAAAGGAACGAGACAAAAACAATGTCATATGCTGTGAAAGTTATAGCGGTAATAACTACAAGGCATTCCACACAATGGTTTTAACACATTTATAGACAATGAAATAGGCATCCCACACAAGATTGAACAAACTTATAAACAATAAAATGAATCGCAAAACTAAGTGTAGAATCCATTGACTCACATGAATCTGCCAATGAATAATAGAGCTACGTTCAACTCTCACACGGGTGTAGCTCCAAATAGCAGGTAGCTTAAGATTAACTAAATCGTTTCAAGACAAACTATCATGCGTAAAATGTTCTGCCACAACTCCATGTTCTCGATTTAGGCTACAATAGATGGGTCCTGCATAGACATGCCAGAAAGCCGACAAAAAATTAAGAGGTCGCATAGGAGATTCAACAGAAGCTGAACACAAAGTACATGAAAAGTAAGTTAGAATTAGCATGAACATAATTCTGGCTGTGAAAGACTATACTTAACAGATAAGATTACTGTATAACAAGAATACAAGTGGTGTTCCAATGGTATCTTTCTTTGAAAATAACGAAATGAAATGAGAGCATAACGGAATAAACATAATTCAAAGGGCCAATGCCAACAAATACATGAATGAGCGAGAGATTACAACAAAATGGCAACGACTTCTATCAATTGAGTAGACGGGTATGATCATATTCAGCAGTAACTTGTCATATGAAATATAACCAGAGTGAAACTTAAAGCAAAGGTTGACAAGAAAAGTAAAGTTATAGGTTGTTTAAATAACAGTAGTCACCTGAGAACTTTATTTGGAAATAATATGTGGCTCTTTTAGGGACTTGAAAAGGTTTCCGCGACGCAAACAATAACTCCATATATTTTTTCTTTCTTATTTTCATTAAACAACAATTACGCACAGGACGATTTAATAAAGCAACGCAAAAGTGTCAGAAGGAAACATGACATGCACAACAAGAGTTCTGGACAACCGAAATTGGTAAAGTTGGTTGACATAATTACAAATGAAGGTGGATGGAAAAGAAACAACTCGTGTTTAAAGCATTTAATTAGACTAAGGCCTTCGCAGAATCCCCATCACAGAAGAAAAAAAAAAAAGGCCCCAAATCAAAAAACCTAAGTACTCTGATTATCTGGTTCCTAGCAAACATTGCTACAGAGAACTTGATGATGTTCGACGTAAAGGTGGGTACGCACCTTAGCCGTCAAATTAGATAGTGCCATATTCCATTTCTCTCTAGTTTTTGTACCAGCTACCTGCCCAACTTTTGCTACTTTGTTGAAAGCACCATTCAGCCACATTGTTCCAGCTGTCACATACCTGATACAGATCTACATTTTAGCACATCCTTGTACATTTCAAGTGATAATTTAGCACAACAACCTAACCAATCACCAACCGAATGAGGCCTATGTCCAATGGATGCATTAAATAACCCAAGCTGTGTGCACATTGCACAAACAGCTGTTTCAAGTCTTTTCTGAATTCTTCATAGTAATGTAGTAAATAAATCGAGCTTTATGGCAAAAACTTGAATAATACTAACAACTATTGTTGTACTGGCCTCTAGTTCTCTTTTACTTTTAGGATGAAAATATATAAATATAAAAATACAAGGCCGAATTTCCAAACCTGCTAGATTTTACAGCTGATCCAGTATCGTTTAATTTCCTTTCTGCAGCCATAAGAGCTGACATAGTTTTATCCGACACTTGAAATTTTTGATCCACAGATTTCACTTTCTCATTCACTACTGATATTCCAACTGTAACTTTTTCTGTCAACCCAACTCTCCGATCAAAGGAATTCACTCTCGCAGATGCATTAGCAGTCAACCTATGCTTCTCATCAAATGCTTTGGCCTTGTTTACAGCATCTTGTCCAATAGCTGAACCTTTTGCAATCACAGTTGAAACAACATCTTGAGCTTTATTAACATACACTCTCCCATTATTTGGACTCATTTTTCCCTGCTGGCAGAGAAAGACAATACCAATACTAAGCACTACGTTTTAATGTCTAAGATAGACTGAGCTACCATGAAAAATTAGATGTTCATCATTGTTTGATACATATATGAATACTAAGACCAATGTACTTCACAAACTATATTGGTGTTACTCTATTTGAACAACTTATAAACAACCAGTGACTATCCAATTACGAATTGATCAAAATTGTCCAGCAATAGATAACTGGATAGCTATTCAATTTCCAACAAGACATTTCAGCTTATTGTATTACCTCTGCAGCTAGTGAAGTGTTTTCCTGAGACATGCTTACGGAATTGTCATCAATCCTTAATTCCTGAATACATCAACATCGGAACATCAGTTTCCTCAAATATGCTGGAATATACATTGCCAAAATTGTTTATAGAAGTATTACCCGAATCTCATGTTGTCGTACATAGTTTTCTACAGGCGTGATGCTAACAACCTGGTCCACTATGGTTGCTCCCTGTAAAAACAAAATCATCCAGCCTTTTCAATTCGAAAAAGCTTCTCAAGTCTAATTAGAAGCATGCATTTGGCAATCCCGTGCCACTTGTCCTTGAAACAGGTGGTTTTAAGATCATATCGTATTGCGCATAGAATTTAACATGCAATAACAAAAAAAAACTAGGTGCTTTTATACAACTGTTGCAACAGGAATATTCAGAAAGATTAGTTCACAAGATGATGAGGGAAGAAAAGGGGAGAAGTTAGGCTGGAGACCAAGCATATCATATACAAGAGATGCATTAATAACTTTACAAAGTAACATTTATATATATATTAAATTTGATATAAACTTCTTAGATGCCTTCACGCAATGCTGAATATCTGTGTCACTTATTGTCTTCTATCCTGCCCATAAACTAAAAAATTTGACATGAAAAATTCACTCTTTATTCTCGTATATCAAACGGTTATTCGTGTAGATTGGTCCAACAGTGCAGAGTTGATAATTATTATTATGACATAATGTGATGATATGACATTTCTTGCCACTCAACCCCCACCCAACCAAAAAAAGAGGACAAACCATTTCCACACTAGTACCGGATCTTCTCCATTCGTGTGAGTTCACAGAAGTGACCATAAATTCTACATTTAACCTCATACGGCTCAAATTGAAACAATGCCAATCTTGTTATACATTTACATGCACAGTTGCATCTACAGCCCAATAAAAACATATAAATGTAATAAACCCTCATAAGTATTTCCAATAATATAGTTTTCGAGTTTGATTTTCTCTTTTCCTTCTGTGAACACTGAACATAGCTTTAAATGGAATTGAAATCTCAAAGAGGGGGAAAATACCCAACAAACACTAAAAATTTAGTACATGTAACAATTAGTAGAGAGTTGTTAAATCAAATAACAAAACAAGGATTTTACCGACAATAACAAGGCGATTTCAAGCGCCTTTGGATCTTTAAACGTAACAAACGCCGTCTTCGACTGCTCTGGCTCTCTGCAACCACCCACAAGTACACACAAAATGAAATTTATCAAATAATTAATAAAGTAAACTACAAATTAATTCAAATCCAACTCTAAATAATAAGAAACAACAAGCTTACATGCGGATCTCAATGTCTTCAATTTCACCGGAGAAGGAAAAGAACTCATGAATTTCTCTCTCTGTAGCTAGATCTGATACTCGCTTTACTTGTACTGTTCTCGTCTGCTGAAATTACATAAAAAAACTTAAGTATAATAAAACTCAATGAATTGCTGAGTAGAATTCAATATCAAATTCAAACTTACCGACATTGTCTGCTACAATTTTTTCGAGTTTCTTTGTGAATTATTCAGTAAAATATACCGTGTATATTGCGTGTATATGGATTCATATACCGAGTATATTGCGTGGTATAATTGCGGGTATTTTCGCAGAATAGAGCGAAAATCAAAATCTGAGAGTACCAGAAGAATGTTCAATTTGAATTCAAAGACTTTTTTTATACTTTAATTTTCCTATTTATTAATTAATTAATCATTGTTGACTGGCATTGTAGAGGAGAGAGAAAATAGATTCTCGCTGCTTGTTGTACACATTACAGTTGGGGGAGCGTTTGGATATTGGGTTTCGTGTTAAAAAAGCAATATCAAAAATAAAATATTTTGTTACAAAAACCTTTTATTTGTTTGGCATTTCTGAAAATTATTTCGTATTACGAAAAAATGAAACAAAAACGTTTTGTACTTTTTTAAATAAATTTATTATATCTTAATTATCTCAAATTAATCTCCCAAAAGACAAACAAATAATAATTTTTTTTATTTAATAAAGAATAAAATACACAAATTCTACTTTAATTGACATAAATCAATTCATCTCTTACACATCTTATCTCGCATAACAATGACATAAAGTCTTACACATCTTACACCTACAACTTAATTCTTTCAAATCAAACATACATATACTTTATTTCACAAACTACTCTCCAAAAACTCAAACAATATTATGCAAAATTGAAATTATTTCATAAACCTCAACAACTCTCCTAAACTATTCTCTCAAACACCAAACAACAAACCCTATATACTTCCTTTCACTAACAAAAGAATATTAGGGCATGTTTGTTTGGGTTTCCAAAAACTATTTCGTGTTTCGAAAAAACGAAACGAACATGTTTTCTACTTTCTGAAATAAATTTATCTATCTCTCAATTTTCTCAAACTACTCTCTTAAAAGTCAAACAAACAATAATTTCCTTATTTAAAAAAAAAAAAACTTACACATAATCTGCTTTGATCTGACATAAAGTAATTAATCTCTTACACAACTTATCTTACATAACAAACATGATTTAACATAAAGTCTTACACACCTTACATCTACAACTTAATTCTTCCAAAAAAATCTACATCTACTTTATTTTTCAAACCACTCTCCCAAAACTCAAACAAACAACATTATGCAAATCGAAATTATTTCATAAATTTCTACCACTCTCTCAAACAGCAAACAAACAAGCCCTTATACGACCTTTTCAGTCTCACTATTGAATCAACATATATAAATAAATCGTCAATTTGCATTGTTTGATTAAATATCCATAAATTTGGTAAGAATTATATTTGAATTGAATCAAGTAGAGCAACATTGCAACAATATGTAAGATTAAATTGATTTTGTATTTAATATTGTATTTTAACTTATTTGAAGGTTATATAAATATGTTTTAATGAACTTCAATTGAATAGAACAACACTCAAGTTATTTTGATAATTTATCAAATATATTTTTTTCACTTATCCTTAAAAATTTCCACACTTTGACAACACCCGTCCCAATTTTATTGGATTTGTTTGATTCATAATTATTGATTCATTTGAACCAATTTGATTTGATCTGCAAAGGTTGACAGGTTTTTTCGATTTATGAGTGAAAATGGATTTATGTCCCTTTTATTGTTGGTGGTTTCAAATAAAAAAAAACATGAGAGTTTATTTCGTTCTAATACGAAGTGATTAATTTTAAATTATTTCATATTAAAAGACATAACAAACATATTAAATTTCCATCTGAATCAAAACCAAATTCAAATGGAAAACAACTCAAACATCCTTCTGTAGATTTTTATTGTAGGGCGATCATTATATTTTTTGTAAAGTTAAAAGAAAATATTAAAAGAATTTAAATTATATTTTATTCTAACTTGGATTTAAAAAACACAGAGGAATTCAGATATTGATGTTAATTTCTATATTTTGATATAATTTGGAGTAAGTGTAAAGAAAGACTATCAATATTAATATGTTGTGTGATTGAGATTTCTATGATTGTGTTTATGTGGTGGCAATTGGCAAAGATTAAGAAGCAACCAAACACCACATTGTTAAGTGGGGGGCGGTCAATTCATAGAATGCCATCAAACTGGAAAGAGTATATATGACGTCAGATAACGAGGATAACAATGGTGACCCGGTTCCAGCGAGACTTATTGGCCTTGTTTGTTTGAGTTTTTACAAGTTCTAAATATTTGGAAGATGAAAATAAAAATTCAGGTTTTAATTTTTCATAAAAAGTATTACTAAAAATATCTTAGATTAGAAAAATAAAAATAAAAACTTCTGCTATTGAGGCTTAGTCAAATGACAAAGCTAAATAGACAATCGAATAATTTTTTCATTAGTGATACTGATATAATGATTTAATTATCGTTTCACTAAAAGAAAAAATATTCTTTATTATTATATTTTTAAATCTTATATCCTATTTATTTTGACATTTAGCAACCCACTTTTAAAACCATTTATCTGCCAAAACATGAAGACAAACCCATATATTACTAAAAGAAATATCATCATTACCTACTAGTAAGACAAAAAAGTGAATATTTTTTGACAACTTAATATATGCACAAATAAATGAAAAAGTTTATATACAGAATTAATATATTTGTGGTGCAGTCATGCGACACTTAAATGACAGTATTTTTATTTTTCTTTCTAGGAATGGTGATACTCACTCGGCTCAATTCCGACTGGGAATTGTCAAAAATATTGAATTAATTGCAACATTTCTACATATAGAATCACTGTAAATATTTTTTTTTCTTTCTAATTCGTAGTTAGTTTTTAGCTTTGTACTTTAATAGTAGTTCGAAAAATTGTAATGTAATAATAAAATTTGTATTAGTGTATTGTTCACCGTCTTAAAAGAAATATTTTGTATGACTGATGCTCAAATTATGAAACAACTACAACATATATATCTAAAAAAAATTAATTAATTAGTATTAACACGTGATAAAGCAAATGATTGTAGAAGAAGTGGATCATAACTTCTTCTAGCACGCAAAACTTTTGTGGTCGACACTCGACAAACTATATGATAAAATATGTCTGGACTAGCTTTAGGGTCGTGACAATGACCTTACTTGGACCCAATTTTACCTGTATTTTCCATGCCTTCATTGCATTGGGCTCACTTTTAGTTTATTAAAGTAAACTAGTATTATTATTTCTTACTTTATTGTATAAAATATAAATATGTCTTCAGAAATATATTTAATTCAACCATGAAGTCAAATACAAATTTGGATCATACGTATCTTATAAAAATGAATAAATGACTTAAATCTCAATCCAATGGCAGCAATGTTTTTATTATGATCTGCTGATGATATGCATATAATATAAGGAACTCACCTTTCTTGACTATAGACTTGGAGTAAAGCTATTAATTAATGTGTGTTCAAAATTGTGGCTTCAGGTACCCTAAAGTTTTGTATGTTTATTTGGCTTTATTGGGTTAAAAGTTAAAACTATAAAAGTACCGAAACTGAAGGTCATGATCAACAAATTAAGTAAAACATTATTGAAATAAGGTAAAATGATTAAAATGCAAATAGTTGGTCGGACCCAACTGTGGGTGGCATGGGTCATGGACCTATTGGTTGGCTACTTGGCTCAACCTAACACTTATTGTTTTTTTTTTTTCTTATAATTAAGCCAACACTTATTGACTTATTGTGTTTGAATTTTGACTAGTCCAAAATGAATTTTGACTAGATAAAAAGTATAGAACAAATAATAATAACACTCAATTAGAAAAGTTAGCTTTTCTTTTTTATTTGTTGATTTATCTATGTTCTTAAGCGAAGCTAAACCTTAAAACGAAACTAACTATTTCTTAAATCAATAAATAGATAAATGCATTATTTTTTTAACGAAAGACTAGTATTTGTTATCTATATGCAATCATGCATTAATATTCTTGATTTATATTTCTTAAAGTCTAATTAATTCACATACTACACAATATTAATTTTTTTTAAAAAAAATAGGTTGTCATTGACCCATTTGTATCTTGACTAGTTTTTTACCCGTAAAAATAATATCTATTTTATTGGGTCATTTCGATCATTTCTCGACAAGTCCTTTCCATATCACCTCCAAACTTAACCCAACTTAGAATTGTGCTTATTCGATTGGAACCATTTTTTAGTTATACAACCCGGACTTAATCAGTCAACCGCCACCATCAATTTGTAGATATGACATGCTAATCCTAACCCGATTCTCTTAGGCCGTGTTTGGTCATTAGAATTTAGAGAGTAAAATGATAAGAACAATAAAAATAATCAAAGATCTAAATTAATATCGTGTCATTTGAAAAAAAAAAAAAATCCTTACCCATGTTTATTAGCCCCAAGTCTAACCCCTTCAATATTTGATCAATCACCTTAATTAATCACTTCAATAAAACAGGCACTAATCCTTTCTTAAATTTTTCCTAATTTCTACAGTCCTTTATTTAGAAACGCTTGATCTATTTTTATATAGATCACTGACAAGCATTGATAAAAATCAAGTAAGGTTGCTCTTTGGGTGGAAAAAATACAAAATATTCTCATATGTTATGCAAAACATTCATGAAATTACTCTATAAAATGTTTATTGTATAAAGTCCCCTGTATTATCAAATATTTGGCACGAGATTCCCAATCATACAAAATGAGTTGCCAAAATTTGTAGATGTGGATTTCTGTTTGAATTCAAAATAATAAGAGGGTATTCTATGCAATAAACATTTCAATAGGAAATTTCGTACCGAATATTTAGAGTATAATAAGATTCTATCCAATAAATATTTCAATGATAATTTCATACACAATTCGCATAACACTAGCTCACAAATCTGCCCATGCAACCACTAATTAAGTTTAGTTATGAAAGAAGTATCTTCCAGTAATGTCTTGTAAAAAAAAAAAAAAGTATCACCAGAATTAATTAAGGCATATAACTAGCTTGGTGGATTTCTTAAGCATAACCCAATAAAAACAAGAAAGAAAAGAATTGATTCTTATAAATCTGAGGAGGGAATCGAAAAGAAAACCGGCCACTTGGGACATCCAATAATGTTTCTCAAATAATTTGATCGATGTTTGCTATATACATACATAGTAGTATATATATAAATGAGATCATGTGAAGCTAAAGAGACAATATTTATACATATCTTAATTAATTAATCTACTAGCTAGGTACCACAAAACATCCTTAATTACACAATCATAAATGGAAGGAAAAGCTAATCAGTATGAGGAATTTGAGCCTTTCTGCAAATGGCAAAGAAAAGAAGATCGTGACATTCTTGAACTCCATCTCCAAGGTTCTAATTATGTTTTGTGGCATTATTCTTCCTTAATTTCTCAAGCCATTTGTAGCGTAAAATCGCATCTATAATCCTACATGAACATGCATGTTTAGAGTCTCAATAATTAAAAGAGTACTTTTAACCGAAATTTCACATTTTTTTTGCATATCGAGTCATTTCCACCCTTTTCAATCCAGTGTTTGCACTTTTTGGTCATTTCATATGGCATGTCACATTTGTTCCCATATAACGGTTCCCATATAATGTTCAATTTAACCCCCTCTGATTTGAAAAAGAGCACTTTACTTCCCCTAAATTTTTTAAAAGAGCAATTTACCTCCTTCAGCTAGAGAGTGTAACTCAATCGCCGAAATTGAGAGTGGGAATGAAAAGTATTTTTGTAACATGGGGGGAGAGGGGGTAACTTGTCACATTTATCATAACACAAGGGCGTAAATTACCACACATTTCATATTTTTTTACATTTAAAAATGTCAGGGAGACAGTATAAAACTTTTATAAGATTAAGGGGGATAAAATGCTATTTTTCAAATCACAAGAAGATAAATTGAATATTGTTCAAATCACAGAGGGAGGTACATTGCCATTAACTCCTTTTGTCCTCTGGATGGATGGGGATGAATATAAAAAAAAAAAAATTAAAACATTGGTAACAAAGAAGTTTTTTGTGGTTTTGTTTTGGAGAGCTCCACAGATGTTTTTTTTAAGGAACTTTGTTCTCTTAAATGTACTATCTTAACCAGAATATTGAAAATGTACTTTCAAAGACGACCACCTAATTTATGGTGTCAAATATTGCCAAAATATACAATTCTAATGTCAAATGTTGGTTTTTTTTTTTTTTTTTTTGAAGAATTCAAGAAAGAACATCTCAAAGTGCAAATAAGCAACCATGGGATCCTAAAAATCTCTGGAGAACGTCCATTGGATTCATCAAGAAAGAGCAAATTCTACAAGGAACTACAAATTTCAAGCAAATATGATGCATCTGCAATTCATGCAAAGTTTATTCATGGTTGGCTATACATCACAATGCCCAAAACAAAGGCCTCAATCCATGACCAAATCCCCAAACAAGAATCCAAGGCACCAATTCCAAATGATACCATTATACCCAAAGAACAAATACAAAAACCTAGCGAAATTAATGCATCGACAACTACGACATCGTCTGAGTTTCCGGGGAGGAAATTTGCGGCTTCCGGCCTAAGACTGGCCAAGGTAGCGGTGACGCTGGCGGCTACCGCCGCGGTTGTGGCAGCGCTAGCTGCTTATGTGGTTTATATGTACAAGGCTACTATGGTTGAGATTGATGATTATAATTAATTTTTAACTAATTAGTTGTATAAAAATTTCCTGGATTCTTTAGATATACATGATTAATGTTGTCCGACTTAACTAAGCACAAGATATGGAGTCATGGAGATCATTTGTGTGGATCAAGTGTATTAAAAATAAAATAAAACGTACAAGCTTGTATATTGTTTCACCACGCAAATTTCATTTAATTATCCAGTTTTATTTATTAGTAATTAATTATGAAACTTATAATTAATTTTCTAATATAGATTAAGGTTAAGGGTTAAAGACTTAAAGTATACCACATATTAATTCTAACTGAAAAATATATTCCTATCGTTATTTTCATTAGCAATTACTCCATCGCTCATATGAGTTTATCAAAATATTATCTATGATATCTTAAAATTAAATGGAATATACAATTATTCATAGGTAACGATTACATATGTTTATTTATTTCAATATTTCATAAAATTGAGTTGGTAAATGGTAAAACAACCAGATTATATCCATATTTACTATACATATTTCATATTCCGAATCTTATAATCTGATTATATCCATCGAAATTTTAATCGTATAAAATTCATAATAAAATCATTCCATATATGATTAAAATTTGTTCCATTGACAATATTTTTTTTTATAATAAATATTTTATTACAAAGATCAAAAGAAAGGTACAAGAAGAATTATCAAAAAAAAAAAAAAAAGGTACAAGGAAATTGAATAAGGGAAAAAACCCCAAGATAGAGAGAAAAAACGGAATAAGTGATACTTGTATTGCTAATTAGACCCCAAGTCCACTTTATCAAAACCCAATTTCAGGTTCGATTGACGAAGCCCAATTCCAAAATCAGCCCAACAACGTCATCGTCTTCCTTACAACCCTTTTTCACATCCAACATAGTCCCAAACTACTGCCTAACATACCCCACCGCCACGCCACAATCTGCCGCTGCACCACAGCACAACCGGCGCCGCTTAACTCCTCTTTTGTAAAATGGGTAAGATTTTTTCCATAATTCTTGTTTAACTTATTATAAAAAATTTAACTAATCTTTCTTTGTTTGTTGTGGGCTTATGGTTGTTTGGATACAGATGAGAAGAAATCTAGACGAGACCTCCGGAAAGAAGCCCGCTTAAACAAGAACAAGAAAAAGTTCGATTCTTGGGTGCATCATCAGGTAATTCTATATATATATATATATATATATATATATATATATATTTCGAAAAAATTCTAGTGCTCTAGTATTTAATGCAGGGTTTAGAGTGTTTTATTTATTTTTTGAATTTCTTTTAGCAAAGCTCGAAAGCGAAGAAGAAACCAAAGTTAGATATGAATTCGGACCATAATGCTAAACTGCATAAAGATAACGCAAATGTGCAGCCTAAAAAGGTGGAGAAATTCACAGATAAAGTTAAGAATTTGAAAAAAAAAAGGAATGTCACTGAACAACCTCGTGCAATAGTGAATCCCGAAATCAATGTAAAGGATTTGAAAAGGAAGAAAGGTTTAAGTAAAAGTTCGGATAGCAATTTTAGCGAATTCCTAAAACTGGAGACGAAGGAACATTCTATCAGCAGATGAAGATTTGAGGTTCGAGAGAAGACTTGCAAAGAAACTCAAGGTGAAACACGGGAAATTGGGTGCAGTACGCGATGATATGGATATGTTGCTTGATGGAATTCCTTCAGCTCTTGATTATCTTGAAGAAAATCACAATGTCCCTAAAATGGTGGGGGGGGGGGGGGGTGGGGGGGGGGGGGGGTGGGGGGGGGGGGGGGTGGGGGGGGGGGGGGGTGGGGGGGGGGGGGGGTGGGGGGGGGGGGGGGTGGGGGGGGGGGGGGGTGGGGGGGGGGGGGGGTGGGGGGGGGGGGGGGTGGGGGGGGGGGGGGGTGGGGGGGGGGGGGGGTGGGGGGGGGGGGGGGTGGGGGGGGGGGGGGGTGGGGGGGGGGGGGGGTGGGGGGGGGGGGGGGTGGGGGGGGGGGGGGGTGGGGGGGGGGGGGGGTGGGGGGGGGGGGGGGTGGGGGGGGGGGGGGGTGGGGGGGGGGGGGGGTGGGGGGGGGGGGGGGTGGGGGGGGGGGGGGGTGGGGGGGGGGGGGGGTGGGGGGGGGGGGGGGTGGGGGGGGGGGGGGGTGGGGGGGGGGGGGGGTGGGGGGGGGGGGGGGTGGGGGGGGGGGGGGGTGGGGGGGGGGGGGGGTGGGGGGGGGGGGGGGTGGGGGGGGGGGGGGGTAAACATTAATATTGCACTTTTCCCCTTTCCAATCCCTTTTCCTGCCAAAGTATGTCATGTAAGAGGCACATGCCAATTTGAAGGGTATTTTTATTATTTAGATATCGGGAGAAAGTGCAACACATAAGTTCAAAAGGAAAAGTGCAACAAAGATGTAAGTTGAGGGGGGGGGGGGGGGGGGGGGGGGGGGGGGGGGGGGGGAATGTGCAACTCGACTATAAGTTTAGACGGGAAAACCCGATTTTTTATTCAAAGTATTATGTTGCTTTATTAATTAATAATTTTGCCTCTTTATTCCTTCAAATATCAATTTTTTCTTACAAAAATTAATAAATTGAAACCTCATTTGAAGAATGTAGAAAACTTGCAAGCTAAATCTATAAAAATATGTATGCTCGATTTTAAATAATTACATATTTGTAATTATTTTGTATTTGTCTATGTTTTACTAAAGTTTTTGTTTTTATCTTATCACAGTTAAACTTAATTTTTAAATTTCATATTTTTTTGCACTTTTTATTATACTAGTTTTCTATGTCTCGCCCCTGAATTTATAGTCAATTTGCACTTTCCTATGTGAACTTACACTATTGTTGCACTTTTTCCCTGAACTTTTGTGTCGCAGTTTTTCCCTCATTCTAAATGACAAAAATACCCTACAAAATTGCAACACTAATGCAAATTCAGGGTGCATGGCGCAAAAAAAATCAAGTTATGGGGAGAAAGTGCATCTTGACTGTAAATTATGGAGAAAGTGGAATTTTCTCTTTATATTATATAGGACCACGACTTTTCCACTAGATCTTCAACCATGTCGATAGCAGTTCCTTTAATAAACTTACTTAAAATAATAATATCATTACCAATTTGTCATTCCACTCATTCATTTGCTTTGACAAATAACACATTTAGAGTTGAACAACTAGGAATTTTCACATTAGTTTCTTAAAGCAATATATCAAAATTTAATATGTATGGACACGTATTTTAATTAAAAAAAAAGATATGAAAAAATTCATTTTATGATATCAGATATCCTCTAAAATAGTACTATTGGAGATTTTATTGAAAACTGTATAGTTTTAATTTCACAGGTTTGGACCTTAGCGCTTCTGGTCTCTCACATTATAATTGTACTTTTATTTTTCAAAATATCTTGCATTTTTGTTCTCATCACTCATTTTCATTTAATTTGGGATCAAAATACAAAATTGGGAAATCGAATGGGATAAAAAATGTTAAACATAGACTATTCTTTGGTAAGATTAATGTATGTCCTAAAACAATTGAACAAAGTACAATTTTTTAGGCACTATTTGGAAGGGCTTTGGCCCGGTTTTGCGAGTCTCGATTTTAAAAAAATAGTTTGGGTGGTTTCGGTGAAACCTTTGAAACCACATTTGGTTAAGTTTTGGATGTTGAATTTTGAGGTCTGAAAAAGTTGAAACCAGATTGATTTTGGATGTTGGGTTTTGGGAAAAAAAATAGGCGGTATATGTCAAATCAATGTTTTATAAGTTTCAAAAGTTGGGATGTAGGTTTGTGCTGAGTTTCATGGGTCTGACGAAAACTCATTTTGAAGGGGTTTAACCGGATCTCACTAGATCCACGAGATCGGGTCAAAACTCATCCACATATATCCTTAAAGCTCAAGCTGAAAATGCAAACTATTTTAAAAACTAGGATCCAAATTCCAATTTTTTAAAGTACCAAACTGAAAATGTTGAGGGTTCGGTCATACATAACAAAAAATACTTTTGAAATATTATTTTATCATATTTAAATTATTAATAAGGTAATTACAAAATCACCATATTGACATTTGAATTACTTATAAAATATAATTATAATATAATTCTATAACACTTTGAAGGAGTTACATATATATCAACTAAACTTGATAAAATTAACAATACTAATCTTTTTCCTATAATTATTTTTATAATTGTGTAATAAATGGAGGATATTTCTAAAAGTTGATAAATAGTGACGACCGTCGTCCAAATACATGAAATTCATAACCCAGTTCTTTAGATTCGGAGAGAAAGGGGAACTACAAAATACTTTTGCTGATTAAAGTGGTCCCACTTACCTACTCATCCAACCAACTTAATTCAATTTTGACACTAACCAGAGGGTACTTTTGGTATTTCAGACTAATATATGTATACCAATGGCAGAAAAATGGAGGTGGCCCAGGTGGTATGCCACCAATACCCACCAACTACAGCTACCAACTTTTGGTATAATTCCACCACAAAATTTTACTTTGTCAAAAATTAACTCATAATTAAGATGATTAGCCCAGACAATCGTCAAGCGCGTGATCTAACGCGCCGAACCCCTGGTCTAGGATTTGGTCCATGTGCATGTTTCATTCGTCTTATTATTATCTCAAGAGGAATTAATGGTGGGACATTATGTGGAGGTTGAATCGGAATCCTACTTAATAATTAATTTATGAGTGAATCCATTTGATAAATTAAATGGCAAAATACCTTCCCATATTTTTATAAAAGAATCACATTGTCTTCCTCTTATTTTTACAAAGGGGTAAATTGTCTATGTACACATATCACAAGGAGTTAAATTGTCTATCTACGCATCACATGGAGGTAAATTGCTTGTCTATTTACGCATATCACAGGGAGTTAAATTGCCTATTTACGAATATCACATGAAGGTAAATTGCCTATTTATGCATATCACGGGGGATAAAGTGAGTTGAATGTGTTGTCATGAGTAAGGTTAAATTGATCATTTTTTACATGCGTTATAGAGTGTGTGTGCGACACCTCCACTAACAAGGAGGTAAATTGCTCATTATTTCATATCACATGTAGGTAAATTGCTCATTGTTTCATTTAATTCCCTATTTTCATATCACAAGAGATAAATTGTCTATTAAAATATCACAGGGAGTTAACTTGCAAAAAACCCATCAATTTATATGCATAAAGTGACGATAAATAATATCATTATATCATAATATCAACATTAATAATAGCAAATTACGATGAAGTAAACAAAGTGCGATGGGTATATACTACAAATAAGTAGTTAAACTAGACAAATATTCATACATCAAACGAAATTCAAACTCAAGATTTCAAAATCTTGAAGCTTAAGCATTGTCAACGAGGCCTCCAAGCAACCTCGGGAATATTCCAATAAGAAATCATGCTTCATCAGTTTTATCGTGTGCTTAAACTACCAATTATTGGAAAGGCTGGGGCTTAATCGTGCTTAAAGTGTTTATTAAATTTTTTTAAGTATTGGAAGATTCAGAGATTCCTTATATTCTTATATTCAACTTTTATCTTAAACAAATAAAGTAATTTAAGCACGATTCTGATTTGGTGTTGCCTACTGGGGGCCATAAAGTGATAAAACAAGTTATATTAAGAGTTGTGGTTGTGACTTGTGACAAGAAGATCTATGAATTTAAATTCAGTTTCATAAGATATAAAATTTGTAACGCAGTAATTTCATTTTCTATAATATAATGAGAAAATAAAAAATACATAATATTATCCGTTACTGTTTGGTAATTATTCTTTTATAAGAGAAAGTGTGAATACAAATTCATAAATAATAATCTAAAATATCATCTCATCAAATTGATTAAACCTTTTTTATGATACGTTCTGAATTATAACATATGTTATTGAAGTATATACAGTTGATAATATAAGTTGTATTAGTGGAGTTCGGTATACATTGACTTTCAAAAGTTATTATAATTTCGACCATCACAGGTTTTGAAATCGCAACTTATAATAAAAACCTCATAAGCTCTTAACTAGTCTTATTTCATGTATACGAGTGATGATGGGAAATGTACATATATTCAATTTGGATCTAAGTTCAACCCTCTAAGTTAACACAAGTTATGGAGCAACCTCGAATATGTGATGTAGCCACACAAACAATGAACAAATCGGGGGAAACTATTGCTGGAATCAGACTTGTTCACACTTATCCAAATACAATACAAGTGTATTGCATTTACTTTGTTGAAGAATATTATCAAATCTCAAAGCGAATGTATTGCACTTGCCTTGTGACTGAATAATGAATTGATGTGATCAAACTCAATGGGCAAGAACTATCCATAATCTGGAGGGGAGATTAGTCCACAAGTCCAATTACACCAAACAAAGCGTAATGCAACCTTGCATAATAGCTCGCTTGCCACAAGTTCGAGATCGATCCGGTCCTCCTTAAATAAGATCGACTTTCAGGTTGATCTGCAAAGGAGCTCGAGATATGAGATATGACAAAATATATCATGGTTGAGAATATGGAAACAAGGACAAAAGCAATATTCTAAAAAATGTGGAATTAAAACATTATTATAAATTACATCTCGATATTTCGCACCAAATCAAGGGAAGATCAAAACTTAATTATAGACAATATATGAGGAAAAATCTTTGTTGAAGTACATGGATTATTACATGTTCTTTTTAGATTCTATCGTCTTTTGTTCCTAATTTCAAACTAATATAATTTAAGCATTGGAGGAATATCGTCCAAATAACGTTTAACACCACCTTATTATTGAATGTGTTAAAGACTTAGATTCACTCTGCTAGGACGAGCCGTCGAGCACTATTGAGACTAAGGTTGAGTTTGGCGTAGCGATTACATAATTGCTTTTGGAATAATTAATTCTAATATAATTACTTTTAAAAAAATTACTTTATAAAAATTGATTTAGCGTTTGGTTTCATCTTTCCACAATTGCTTCTAGAAATGTAAATTTTTATACAATTTACAAAACTAACCTTATATTCGTGCTAAAAAATACGATTCAATCATAATATTTTATTTTAACTATCAAAAGACACAAAATTGTTCCGAAAAATATAATGAAACAAGTAAGGAAAATTAACTAAGATTTTTTTACATTCATGTAAAATAAGACTATGATGGAAAAAAAAGGTACTAGTACAAAGAGTCATTAAATAATTGAATATGTATTACTTTCACATAACTCACGAAATAATTAAAACATGAATAAATTTAGTAATACATCAATAATTAAAATCTAAAACTATGGGCATTGTTGTCTTTTCTCCTATCTTGTGTTCCAGCGTTGGCAAAAGTACCAAATATGTTGTTACTTTTGTTGATCGTGGGATTTCTACGGTGGGAAAAGCAAAAGCCACTTCAGCTTCTTGGGCCAAACAGTCAAATTAATTTTAGCTTTTAAGGTTGAAACATATAAATGGATGATTTAATCGGGAGGCCAAACGGCCTCTAAATATCCAACATGAGTTGAAAATTATAGTTAAGTCCACCTTATAAAATTTTGGACAATTCACACCTCTTAAAATAGCTTTTAAAGTTGAGTTAGACCCAATTCATATAAGTAAACTTCACAATATATTCATATCAGACTTATATCAACTAAATAGTATTTTTACTGTGAACAAATTAAAACCTTCCATAGACGTGATGATAATATTAGCTGATTCACATCTTTCAAGTTCATATCAACTGAAAAATTGCTGCCAACATGATAAAAGACAAAAAAGAAGAAAAGAAAAAAGAGACACATGATTTTGGAATAAATATCTGGATCTAGCCAATGTGTTGAGGGTATATGTTGTGAAGGGGGTTGGGGTGGTGGGCCATGCACCATGTTCCAACTTGCCGTCATTAAATTCTCGTCACCGACGCCCAAACTGTGGTATATAGTTCATGTTTCTCTTTTAAATTATATATATGGTCTTTTATTGATGAAAAAATATTTCAAGTGAGTGCATAGAGGTAAAGAAAGAAAAATGTACTTGATTATATTGATTTAGTGATATTTATAAATTAATATTTAAATGATATTTATGACTAAACAAAATTCAAGTAAAACTCGTCTACTAATAAAATTTAAACCAAGTTATAGACTAAAACGATAATTATTTATTCAAATTATAACTCTATTAGGCATAACTGAACATATCTACTTAGATAAACACTAAAATTCAGTCATGGTCTAATATAAGTGACATTTTCATTTTCATGGGAGAGATCTCTCACTAGTAGTTTCTTTTTAGACTATGAATATATTCATATTATCAATCATTACATCATAAACTTTTCAATTACTATCGAATTATAAAAATAAACTAAATACAAATATTAATAATAAACTAAAAAATGTTAGAATTATTATTCTTGTCAGTTTAATAATGTGGACTTACATGTTAATTAATTGTATATGATAGGCTATTTCATTTATGTGCCTAATTAATTGTGATCTAATAATAATGATAATTATGTGGCACTTAAGAAATATTAGTTAATTAAGTATGGACTCTTTATATGTGTAGAGACCTAATTGGACTGTAACTGTTCTTGATGGGCTGACAGTTAGAGTCCTACTAGAGTTAGAGTTAATACTCTCTTATATATAGGGTTATGGTCCCTAAGCCAATTCATACTTTTACTTTCATCTTCCCCATCTAGAGAAAGCATAAGGCAATAGTGAATAAGGCTTAGAAGACCACAACCCTCAGAATCCATCTTTGTGATTCTTCCGCTACTCTATCAATGGATTCAGGTACGCGTCTCTTTGACATAAACGTATCTTGCTTAATCATCTGCGAATAGGTCCTGAGATATGTATGATTCTATGGTTTACGTATGCCATGTTTTCATAGCATATCTGTTGAAATCTATCAAGTGGTATCAGAGCCACCTTTCGTCAGAGGATTAGAGTCCAGATTCGTTTATATGATTTTATGAGATTAGGTCTTCTAATTATATGACTATTCAAGATCTAGATTCAGTTTTTTTTAATTCATGCATAAACTTTTGTGTATATATATGCTTTGTATAAAAATTGAAAGCATGATTTGTGTTTATGTTGAATTCATAGCATCATTATGTATTTAGGCTTTTGGAAAAATTGATTTAAATTTGGGTTGTAAAATTCGGGAATCATGTCTATTTATTTTTAGGTTTCTGTCTCTGTACTTTAATGATTTGAATCAAATTGTTTATTTCCTCTTGGCCGCACACCTTTTTTTTTGATTCAACAAATAAAGTTTTCATTCATTCAATTAATTGTGATATTCTGTTCAATGGTTGTTTGAATACAATCATTAATTAATCAAAAACATAAAAGCATTATGTTATTAGACATAAGTATATGATGCATTCTGTTTTAATGTTTTCTCATGATATAAATGCTTATTGGGCCAATGTTTATTCCATCGGCCGTTTCATGTGTACGTTGAAATGAATTTTTTTTTTATTGGGCTGAATCGCCCACTATCTAATTCCGGGGGTGGGGCATTTTGGTAAATATATATAAAAAAAAAAAAAAAAATTTGTCTTTTTTTGCAATACTTGATATGTCCATTATTTACAGTTGATTCGATTGAACCGACATGTTGCCAAAGTAACCTCTGTTGGGTAAAATTGATCAATTTTGAATACGGGGACATAGTTATCCATGTGAAACAATCGGCCCAAAGGAAGGTTGTTTTGACCGGATAATGTTTGGCTTTTACCCCTGAGGTATGCTAATTAATCGAAAATATTTCAATCGAACCAACACGTTGCCAAAGTAACCTCTGTTGGGTAAGATTGAATAATTTTAATTAATTTAGCATAGTTGTCCATGTGAAACAATCGGCCCAAAGGAAGGTTGTTTTGACAGGACAATGTGTAGTCTTGAGTATGTGTTACATTCGGATTATCATGCTTTTGTTGTGTCGGCCCAAAGGAAGGCACACCATTATGCCGATACTAGTATCAATATTTAAGTCTATGTTAAAAGAGTACCACTTGCGGATTATTATTTTTGTCCAAAGACTAAATAATAACGACGTGCTAGGTATATTAAGATGGGCCCACCAACTTGTGTATGCATTAATAATTATTTTAGTTCATACATGACTTTAATAAATTAATTTGACTGTTTTTCATTGTCTTTTCGGATTTAGTGTCTTCAATGTCTTCTGAAATAACTCCCAACAACATCCCTATGCTTAATAACACAAATTTTGATAAATGGAAATAGCACACCATGATAGTGCTCAGTTGCATGGACAAATACCATGCATTAAGAATCGAACGCCCTGCCGATCTGACACTTGAAAGCAGTGATGCTGAAAGGGTGGCTCATGAAAAGTTGGAGCGATCAAACCGCATTAGTGTGATGATGATGCAAAACTCCATTCCGGAAACCATAAGGCGTGATATATCTGAGGATAAGGATGCAATAAAGTTTCTGACGCAATTAACGGACCGATTCACTTTTAGTGAAAGGGTTGAAACGAGCACTATTCTGAAACAGCTAGTTTCCATGCGTTATAAAGGCGAAGGAAATATTGAGGAATATATTATGGTTATGTCCAAACTTGTATCAAGATTCAAGACTAAGGACCCTTAAGCTGAATTTGTCTGATGACATATTTGTGCACCTGGTCTTGATCTCGCTTCCTGCACGTTTTGGTCCCTTCACTACCTCTTTCTATGCCCAGAGAGAGAAATGGACATTTAGTAAGCTTATAGCTCAGTGTGTGCAAGAAGATGAGAGACTGAAACAAGAAAAGACTGACAATATTCATTTGGCATTCATATCTAATGGTAAAAACGCCACCATAAAACGAAAGAGGGATAAAGGTAATGAAACTGCAACTTCTCCTGGAACTTCGCGGCCTAAAAGACAAAAAGGACAGGATTCGGCTATTACCTGTCACTTTTGCAAAAGGGTTGGCCACTTAAAGAAATCATGCCCAGGATACGCCGCTTGGCGTGTAAAGAAAGGTAAACTTCTCAACTTCGTTTGTTCTGAAGTTAAAATTTGGCTTTGGTACCTAGTGACACTTGGTGGATAGATACGGTAGCTACTATTCACATATGTGTCACATTGCAGGATTGCCTCCACTACCGAGCGCCAAATGATGATGAAAGATACATCTATGTAGGCAACGGGAACAAGGTTGTTGTGGAAGCTATAGGTGTCGTTAGAATTTATCAAAGTTCTAGTTTGATTTTGGATTTAAAGGAAATTTTTTATTGTACCGTCTTTTCGACGGAATTTAATTTCTGTTTCATGTTTGGACAAATTTGGTTATTCCTGTTCATTTGGAAATGGATTATTTACTATTTCTTTAAATTCAAAAGTTATTGGTACTAGAACTTTAATAGATAAAATATACAAATTGGACACCTTGTCTACCAATAATGAAATCCTGCATTCAAGTAACTTAGGTGCTAAAAGAAAATTAACTAATGAGAATTCATCATTATTGTGGCACAAACGTTTAGGATACATCTCTCAACAGAGAATTCTAAGGCTTGTGTCTGATGGAATTATCGATTCCCTTGACTTAATGGACCTTAAAATCTGTATAAAATGCATTAAGGGAAAACAAGTAAACAAACTAAATAAGGGTGCATATAGAAGTAGTGAACCTTCAAGAGTTGATACATACCTACATTTGTGGTCCGTTCTCTAAGGCTTCTTTGAATGGACATTTGTATTTTATCAGCTCTATGGATGATTACTCTCGATATGGTCACCTTTACTTAATCCATGAGAAGTCTCTATAATTGGTGTGAATGACATTGCCTTTTGCCAATGACATAATGACATGGTGAGAAGTATGATTAATCACTCTTCTCTGTCAGATTCACTTTGGGACAAGACTCTTAAGACTGCAGTTTTCATACTTAATCGTGTACCAAGCAAGGTAGTAGCTAAAACTTCATACGAGATGTGGACATATAAGAGGCCTAGTATTAGGCAATTGCATGTCTCGAGTTGTCCAAATGAGGCTAGGTTTTATAGGCCTAACAAAAGAAAATTGGACTATAAGTTTATTGACTTCTACTTTACAATTTACTTAGAAAGATTGAGGAGTTACAAGTTTTATTACTCCTCAAATAGATCCTTCTTCGAAATAGGAGACGCCAAAATTATTGAGCATGCTTACTATAGTGGGAGCATGAAAAGAAACGATGTAGTGTTTGAGGGGGAGAGTGTGTAAATATTCTCGCTAAAGTTACAGTTGACAATGATAAGGTATCAAACACTATCATTCCTTCACTCAATCCCACTATTGTAGTTTAGCAACCTCAACCTAAGGAGCCAATAAGGAGATCCACAAGAGAAAGAAGAAAGACAACATCAAATGATTATGTCTATCTCAATGAGCATGAATTCGACTTGGGGTTGGAAACTGATCCAACTTCATTTAGTGAAGTCGAATCATTTCCTAACTCTGATAAATGGATCAAAGCCATGAAAGATGAGTTAAAATCCATGGACGACAATGGTGTTTAGGATCTTGTCGAATTACCATTAGGAAAGAGACCAATTGGCTGTAAATGGATTTATAAAACCAAACGTGAATCTAAAGGTAATATCGAAAGATATAAAGCTCACCTGGTCGCCAAAGGTTTTACTCAAAAGGAAGGAATTGACTTCAAAGAGACCTTCTCACCGGTCTCAACGAAGGATTCACTTAGGATTGTCATGGCATTAGTGGCTCATTATGATTTAGAACTACATCAAATGGATGTTAAAACAGCTTTTCTCAATGGTGACATTGAAGAAACGATTTACATGGTGCAACCAGAGAACTTTGGGTCGAAAGACTCAAAGCACCTTGTATGTAAACTCAAGAAGTCCATTTATGGCTTAAAGCAGGCGTCCCACTAATGGTACCGTAAATTTGATCATGTGATTACCTCTTACGTTTTCGAGGAAAACACCATTGATCAGTGCATATATCTCAAGATCAGTGGGAGCAAGTTTATCATCCTGGTGTTGTACGTAGATGATATTCTACTAGCAAGCAACGATGTAAGGCTTTTGCATGATACCAATAAATTTATCTCGATTAAATTTGAGGTGAAAGATCTTGGTGAAGCATCTTTCGTTCTGGGAATACATATAGATCATGATGGATCTAAATGTATATTTGGTTTATCCCAGAAGGCCTACATTGATAAGGTGCTTAGCCATTTTGGCATGCAAAAATGCGCACCAAGAGATGAACCCATATGCATTTGCCGTTGGGAGTCCTCATGCATGTAAAAAATGTACGCATTCTAATATTACTTGCGTACGTAGTTGGGATGCAAGGTAGATAATTATATGACTCGATTATGGATCATTTGAAAATGGTCAAACGAGTCTTACAATATTTGTAAAGGACAAATGATTACAAGCTTATAATATCAGAGATAAGATATTTCTTAAAATCACATATTCTCTGATTCAAACTTTGTTGGTATAGCTACTAATCATGCCATCAATGATCGGCCCAAAGGAAGATCACTGATTTGCCGATTAATAGATATACATATGGTGATAAATACATCAATAAAATATTTGATCACTAAAGAGGAGTGCCACTTACAGTTGATATTTATGTCCAAAGACTAAATATCAGTGTTGTTCTAGGCATCCTATATGACCTTTTGTCAAATGAATATTTGGGGTATTCAAGTGTCAATAAAGCATTTTAGGTACAAACTCTATGACTGCAGACCCATTCACCAAAGGTTGGCCGCCTATGGTGCTTCATGAGCATATTGCTCATATGGGTGTTCTTGGAATTAATGATATATTCGATTAGCGGGAGTTTGTCCTTAAGTTTTATGCTTTATAAATATAGTTTTGATTTTATTCTGTACAGACTTTAGTTTTGTGATTTAAATGAAATTATTCGTTTCATTTTGAATACCCTGAAATAAGGTCAAGTTTTGTGACTTTCTACTAAGGTTAAACATTTGGTAAAGAAAGTTGACTCTCGGAGTCATTAAGTTGGACCAGTTGGAAATTGACATGATATAGATCACATAAGATGTAATTTCCATGCTACACATCCATACTTGATCTATGTTGTTGATTATGTTGGTATCGTGACCATTGAAGGTTTAGTCATGAATTCATGCGACGAATGCCGCTTTGATCCTATATTAACATAATTGATGAACAAGATTGTTTGGGATATTTCGTGGTTGAAATAGCAAATTTTGTGCACACTTAGGCTTATACAATCTAAAGAAAACATTGTAGTCCAAGTGGGAGATTGTTAGAATTATTATTCTTGTCAGTTTAATAATGTGGACTTACATGTTAATTAATTGTATATGATAGGCTATTTCATTTATGTGCCTAATTAATTGTGATCTAATAATAATGATAATTATGTGGCACTTAAGAAATATTAGTTAATTAAGTATGGACTCTTTATATGTGTAGAGACCTAATTGGACTGTAACTGTTCTTGATGGGCTGACAGTTAGAGTCCTACTAGAGTTAGAGTTAATACTCTCTTATATATAGGGTTATGGTCCCTAAGCCAATTCATACTTTTACTTTCATCTTCCTCATCTAGAGAAAGCATAAGGCAATAGTGAATAAGGCTTAGAAGACCACAACCCTCAGAATCCATCTTTGTGATTCTTCCGCTACTCTATCAATGGATTCAGGTACGCGTCTCTTTGACATAAACGTATCTTGCTTAATCATCTGCGAATAGGTCCTGAGATATGTATGATTCTATGGTTTACGTATGCCATGTTTTCATAGCATATCTGTTGAAATCTATCAAAAAAAACTTACACCAATAAAAACTATATTAGCCATTTTCCAATTACTATCAAATTACAAAAATATATTATAGAGTCACACCAATAAAAACTATATTCGTCACCTTCTTAGCCTCACTCACATGTCATTTTCCGAGAGAGTTGGTATATAAACCAACTCAGGCGTGACAACACGCACCTTTAGACGCGCGTCGTTCCTTGTGCCTCGTCACAACTTCACTGTTATGAGCCCAAAAAATAAAATATATACTCATTAAAAAAAATACGCAAAACGAGCAGATTTTACTTTCCAAGACGAGATCTACCCACCCCCACGGGGGCCACGCCACAGCAAAATTGGACTGTTAGTTTTTTCTCTATAAATAAGACCATTCACCATTTCCCTGAACTTGCGTCTTGCCCTTACATCCATCTCACCCTCTCTTCAGCTCTTTAATAGAACCGCTCTCTCTTTACTTCCCCCTTTTCGCTAAAGGTACGGATCTCTGACTCTTTCTCCATTTCCACCGTTAATTTTAATTACCTTTTTGTTGCATTTAATTTGCTAAATTCACTTTCGTATTAATTGTTTGCTTTCTTTAGAAATTGTCCATTCGTATTTTTCAGTTTTAGTAGAGTTTTTAGTTTCTGAATTCGTAATTCGGCTTAGGATCTAGTGGTAAGAGTTTTTGATAGTGATGCATCTACTACTAATTATCTGTAGTTAATTAGCAGATTTACACTATGCTTAACAAATTATGATTGTCGTACATGGCAACGGAAACTGCGCTTATGATTGTGTGCCACGATTGGTTTTGTAATGCGTAGAGTAGATCTGGATTGAGAACTCTGCTCTGAGTAGATCTGCATGTAGTGGCTAATAATCGTCTTTTATTTATTCGGTTAAATATGTCTGCATTGGGTTCAGCTTTTGTGTTTCGAGCATGTACTGTATTCTTTCACTTGATCTGGAATTTTTAATTTCTGAAGTTGGTGGATCTGAGTGTTTGACTACTCTATGGCATTGATTTTGAATCATTTGGAACGTCATAATACGTGAATGATGAGATTTTCATGACTTTCTTACAGTTCACCTGTACATACTGTGAATCCACTAAAAACCTTGAGCTAATTAGGTAATCTAATAAAGCAGTATGTAAGTGTGGAATTCGGTATGCTTTAAATGTTTGTTTCTTTACTTAGACGAATCACTCTTGGAAAGGAAGATAAGATATTTGAAGATAATGACAGATGAAAGGGATCCATGTGAGATGTCATGTGGCCAAAATGTTATGTTACATTTGGACAGCTGTATGAAAGTTATTTGTAATGAATTGCTTTGATGAAGCTAAATACATGCAGGATCTGACTTGGTTGTGGTCCAACTCTTGGATTTTTTGGCATATTATTAAAATAGAGTGTACCAAAAAAATATTATTAAAATAGAATCATTATTTGTGACTTGCTTTCTTTGTGAATTGATGATTGAATTTTGTTTACCAGAACAATGGCATCTCATATTGTTGGATACCCCCGTATGGGCCCAAAGAGAGAGCTGAAGTTTGCTCTAGAATCTTTCTGGGATGGCAAGAGCAGCGCCGAGGACTTAGAAAAGGTGGCTGTGGACCTCAGGTCATCCATCTGGAAGCAGATGTCTGCTGCTGGAATCAAGTACATTCCCAGCAACACATTCTCTTACTATGATCAGGTGCTTGATACAACCGCAATGCTTGGCGCTGTTCCCCCAAGATACAACTGGACTGGTGGTGAGATTGGTCACTCCACTTACTTCTCCATGGCCAGAGGTAATGCCTCTGTTCCTGCTATGGAAATGACCAAGTGGTTTGACACCAACTAGTAAGTGATGGATTAAATATCTCAAAAAGATTTTTTCTGTACACTGATAATATTTATCTTATTAACATTGTTATTTTATTAACTGCAGCCACTTCATTGTCCCTGAATTGGGTCCTGATGTGAATTTTTCTTATGCTTCCCACAAGGCAGTGAATGAATACAAAGAAGCTAAAGAGGTACGAGCTCTACAATGCCCTGTTATATCTCATATTAATCAGTTTATGGACTAGATGTATTTTTTCCAAAATGATGGCAACCAATCTCAATGCACCATGTCACCATATATTTTATTGTCATGTGTTCTAAGAGTAGTTGTATATTGAGTGCAAATTTGATATTTGAAAGTGTTTGTTTGTGTTATCAGTGTCACCTGATTAACTTCATGCTCCATTGTGCAGCTTGGTGTTGACACTGTTCCAGTACTTGTTGGCCCTGTTACATACTTGTTGCTTTCTAAACCTGCCAAGGGTGTTGAGAAAACTTTCCCCCTTCTTTCTCTTCTTGAAAAAATTCTTCCAATCTACAAGTAAGAAAAGTGCCATCTTCATTAAGTAACCTGTGGTCTCAACTTTCAAATTATCAATCCCATATCACATTTAAATTTACTATGTTCTTGCAGGGAAGTCATTGCTGAGTTGAAGGCAGCAGGTGCCTCATGGATCCAGTTTGATGAGCCCACCCTAGTCTTGGACCTAGAGTCACACCAATTGGAGGCATTTACCAAGGCCTATGCTGAACTTGAATCATCTTTATCTGGCCTTAATGTTATAGTTGAGACTTACTTTGCTGATGTCCCTGCTGCTGCATACAAAATCCTTACCTCACTGAGTGCAGTTACTGGTTTTGGTTTTGATTTGGTTCGTGGAACCAAGACCCTTGATTTGATTAGGAGTGAATTCCCATCTGGAAAATACCTCTTTGCTGGAATTGTTGATGGAAGGAACATCTGGGCTAATGATCTAGATGCATCTCTCATTACCCTGCAGTCTCTTGAAGGCGTAGTTGGAAAGGGTGTGTTGGCTAACATTTTGTTAATTTTGGTTTTCTTTTTTAAAGGGTCATGTTTCCTAAAAATAATTTTCCCTTGCAGACAAGCTTGTTGTCTCCACCTCCTCCTCCCTTCTCCACACCGCTGTTGATTTGATAAATGAGACTAAGTTGGACAAAGAAATCAAATCCTGGCTCGCATTTGCTGCACAAAAAGTTGTTGAAGTAAATGCTCTCGCTAAGGCATTGTCTGGAGACAAGGATGAGGTATATGTCAAATCTAAATTCCTTCAAATGGAAGCCAGAAATATATTGCACTACTGTTGCCTTCAAATTGGCTTCATTCTATTTAAACACAGCTCAAAGTTTGTTTTTTATTTTGGCTACATTTGAAGTGACATTTGTCTGTCTGCTGTCATGATGTCCTTTTCAGGAGTTCTTCTCTGCTAATGCTGCGGCTCAGGCTTCCAGGAAGTCCTCTCCAAGGGTGAACAACGAAGCTGTTCAGAAGGCTGTAAGTGATCAATCTTCTTTTTTTTCCTGAAATTTCTCATGTTAAGGGTTTAGGTGTCTTCTCAGTGGAAACTGTCTTGTGCTTACAAATATTCTTTATATTTTCAACCAGGCTGCTGCTTTGAAGGGTTCAGATCACCGCCGTGCTACAGAAGTTAGTGCCAGACTTGATGCTCAACAAAAGAAGCTCAACCTTCCAATCCTCCCTACCACCACTATTGGTTCCTTCCCTCAGACCATTGAACTCAGAAGAGTTCGCCGTGAATACAAGGCCAAGAAGTGAGTAGTTTTTGTTTGCTTGCTCTTGACATGGTTTATTGAAGCATGTTTACTTAACAATACAATTCCTTTTCATAGAATCTCCGAGGAGGAGTACATTAAGTCCATTAAGGAGGAAATCAACAAGGTTGTCAAGCTCCAAGAAGAGCTTGATATTGATGTTCTCGTTCATGGAGAGCCAGAGGTAAGCCAAGAGAATGTTGAAATTACAAATTAATGTAATAGTAGTATCTTTATCCGAGTTTGTCTTTTAGTAAATTATTATCTTATGATGTAATAATATCTTTTTCTGTGTCTGAATTGCAGAGGAATGATATGGTTGAGTATTTCGGAGAGCAATTGTCTGGTTTTGCCTTCACTGCTAATGGATGGGTACAATCCTACGGATCTCGTTGTGTGAAGCCACCAATCATTTACGGTGATGTGAGTCGCCCCAACCCAATGACTGTCTTCTGGTCTACTGCTGCCCAGAGCATGACCAAGCGCCCAATGAAAGGAATGCTTACTGGCCCAGTCACCATTCTCAACTGGTCCTTTGTACGAAATGACCAACCTAGGTATTATACATTTTTTTCTCTAAATGGACTGAGTATGTATTTTCTCATTATTCAAAAAACAAAACTTATATTTCTTGGTTCACAGATTTGAGACATGCTATCAAATTGCTTTGGCCATTAAGGATGAGGTTGAGGATCTTGAGAAGGCTGGCATTACAGTCATTCAAATCGATGAAGCTGCATTGAGAGAAGGTTTGCCTTTGAGGAAGGCCGAGCATGATTTCTACCTAGACTGGGCTGTTCACTCATTCAGAATCACCAACTCTGGAGTCGAAGACACCACACAGGTTCATTTGACATCTTAACTAGGACAATGCTATATATATATTAAACTTCTGTGTCTGATCTTTTTGTTGGTTCCCCTGACAGATCCACACCCACATGTGCTACTCCAACTTCAATGACATCATCCACTCTATCATCAACATGGATGCTGATGTCATCACAATCGAGAATTCTCGTTCAGATGAGAAGCTTCTGTCAGTGTTCCGTGAAGGAGTGAAATATGGTGCTGGAATTGGGCCAGGTGTCTACGACATTCACTCACCAAGAATACCATCAACAGAAGAGATTGCTGATAGAATTAACAAGATGCTTGCTGTGCTTGAAACCAACATTTTGTGGGTCAACCCGGATTGTGGTCTTAAGACCCGCAAGTACGGTGAAGTGAAGCCCGCACTCGAGAACATGGTTTCTGCTGCAAAGCTCCTACGTACCGAGCTTGCTAGTGCAAAATGAGATATTTGATGATCTGAAATCCTGCTGTTTGTTTTCATGTCAAATTTAAAGGAATGTTAAATTTAGGTTGCCCATTGGGTGGTAATTGTTTTCTTATTTTGGCTTTCTTTTATTCACGTGTTTGGATATATCATGATATATTAATATCGCTTTCACTTTGTGAAAAGCGTTTATATGTTTTGAATTTTAGTGTATCTCATCTCCATGAATGGAAATTGGAGAAATTATGTTTTCTAGATTGTGATCATTACTTTTTCTTTATTTTAAGCCTTCTAAAAAGGTTACTTCTAAAATTGGCACTTTATCGTGGTACCTCAGTAACATAAGTTTTTTATTGTGTCACCATCATCAACTTCAGTCCTTATCGTGGAATTTTTTTAATTATCTTCGCAAATCATCAATTTATTTCTAATTTGATCGAAAATTTTATTTTTTTGCCGAAAATCATTATTTTTTCGTCAAAAATATCATGTGTCGAATAAGATTCGACAAATTCACAATCACATTTGCCTCATTTTCTCTTTACATCCAAACATGTCATCCTTTTCTATGAAATTTACAATACCACACGCCCAATTTAAATTCCACAACGTAATGGTATTTTAAACTAATAAAATATTTATTTTGTGAATTTGACCTATTTATTTATTTATAAATAAAAATAGGTATCTTCGATTTCTTGGGGAACTTTAACCGTTTTTCATAAAAAATTGAAATTATAAACTCATCACATGAGTTGGACTTGCAAATTTTGGAGTCACAATCTGAAATCCTAACTTTAAGAGTCACTCGACACAAATATTTTGGCGAAAATTAAATTTTTCGATCAGATAAGACATAAATTGATGATTTTCAGTGATAATTAAAAAAGATCAATGATAAGGATTGAAATTGATGACGATGACACAATTAAGGACATATTGTCGGCAAAATTTCATTTTTGGCCCTCTAAAGTAGGCTGCATTTCAATATTGGTCATTTATTGTGGTACCTCAATAATATACGTCCTTATGTCGTCATCATCAATTTAAATCCTTATCACCGAAAATCATCAATTTATGTTATATTTGACCTAAAAAAAATTTCTTTTTTTGCAAAAATCATCAATTTATGTCCAATATGACCGAAAATTTTAATTTTAGCCAAAAATATCATTTGTCGAGTGACACTTAAAAATTGATAATTTCATATTCTGACTTCAAAATTTGAAAGTCCAAATCACGTGATAGGTCTATAACTTCAATTTTTATTTTAGATTAGAATTGTACAATGAAATTTGTATAAATTTGAGGCAAATGTGATGTGAATTTGACCTATTTATTTCATTATAAATAAAAATAGGTATCTTCAAAGTATGGGGGAACGAACTTTAACGGTTTTTCATGACTTGAACTTGTAAATTTTAGAGTCAAAATATAATATTCGTAATTTTTAATTGTCGACAAATGATATTTTTGGCTAAAATTAAATTTTTTGGTCAGATTGAACATAACTTAGTGATTTTCGGCAAAAAAAATTAATTTCCGATCAAATAAGACATAAATTGATTATTTCCGGTGATAATTAAAAAAAATTGGTAATAAGGACTAAAATTGATGATGATAACACAATAGACGTATACTATTAAGGTAACACAATAAATAGTTAAATTTGAAATGCAGTCACTCTAGAGAGCCAAAAATAAAATTTTGCCCATATTGTCAATGTACCACAATAAATGGCCAATTTTGAAATGCAGCCACCTTATAGGCCAAACATGAAATTTTGCCTATAATTTATTTGGAGATGGTCAAAACTTCTGGAAATGCAACAATGTTTATACTCTTCAACAGTGAAGCATTCATTAACTTACATAAATTGATTATCAATCTACAAAATTTGGCCTCAAACTAACAAAACTGAACCAATTCAAAAGAAAGCATAAAATTCACAGTACAACACCATCAACATTGTTAAGAGCTTTCTTTGCAATCTTGAACTTACTTGACAGGGACTTTTGACTACTCACAACATACTTGCTGACGAAGAACTCCATCCCATTCCTAAGTGATTCATACTCAGGTGTGATAGCAATACGCGTAAAAATATTCCAAATAAGCTTATCTGAAAACTCGAATATAGTCTCAAATAGCATACGGAAATGCATAATCCTTTTGGATGTTAGCTTCAATGGATCATGTAACTCGACTGCTTTCAAAACTGCTAGTGAGAGACTAAAAGATGAAACCATTTCTGCGATAAATTTAGATAAGTGCATTGATCTGATTAATGGCATTGACTCCAGTTCCTTGAAATGATCCCACATACAGTACTGCAAACACAGAAAGACGCCAAAAGGAGAAAATAGATTTACAAAAAAATGACTTAAAGAGTAAAAGAAAATGGATAATGCCAATTTTACAGAAACGAAAATTTGATACCTGCAAAGTAAACTTGTGGTTCTTGTCATAGCTGCATAATTTTGATGCAAGAACACAATAATACTTGTTAAATACTTTCTCCTGTAGACAGCATTCCACAAGCACCCGCATGATCTCTCGATCCTAATAATTATAAACACGCAAAATATAAGCCATACTAATTGTAGAAACTACAGACGAAAAAATTAAGAATAAAAAAACGAAATATTAATACCTGTTTCCCTGGCAACTCTAGTCTCAGAAGTTTCTCAAAGGCATCGAGATAATCCTCTCCACTCATAATTACACAAAAAATTGCCCTTCTGGCATCTGTATTCATCCTTTGTGAAGCAGCAAGCTGTAGCATCTTTTTGGTTTCGGGTATCTCCTTATCAATTGTGCCAGCAACCTCTTCGATATTCTCGGTAGTTGAAGCCATATCCCCAGATAACCACCATTGACCTTTCTTGTTAGGATCAAGAAGCTTGCTCCATTTTAGCTCTCGAATTAGTATATTATTTACTCCTATCTGCAATAACAATAATTATGACCAAAAGATAAATAAAAATGCAAAATTTAAACACCCTGAAAAAAGGAAACACCCAAATAAAAAAAATATAGAGGGGATATCTTTGATAAAACTCAGAAGTAAATATACCTTTTGTAGCCACTTCTTTATCTTGGTGTGCAGTAAAGTATCTTCCTTGGACTTTTTCTTGTTGTTCTTAATATCGCATATGGTTTCAAGCATAAACTCCATCTGCAAAAAAGGATGACAAGTAAAATGGAAGTTGGAAGCAGAAACAAGAAATTCGTTATGGGAACTGTGATGTGAAAGAACATCATACTCTTTTACCGCTCATATTTGATTGCCCGTTTTCAACAGAGGCCTTCAATTCACTGACTCTACTCTGAACACTTGAAATAAAGTTTTTCATCCCAACTGGATCTTCCCCTCTCAATTTCATCCCACAACCTGTCAGAGGTAATTTCCATGCGATTTCTGAGCAACTTAAAATATCTGAAAAAAATAATGAAATCAAGGCAAAACAAAATACATGACGACTTACACTGGAGAATCGTAAATACTGTAGAAACATCGACCTCTGTTAACCGCTTGCTTAGCATTATAAGGAAATCATACACCAACTCACTGTGATTTGTTAAAATCAGAGGTAAAAAAATCACACCAGAAAAACAATATAGTTATTGCTAGAAGAGAAAACAGACATTCCGATGTCAAAACGTTAACCAATTATGAAGGGACAAACTAGAAGTTTTTATGAACTTGTTAATTACCTTGAACAAACTCCAAAAACATATAAATAGGAAAGTAGAAGAGTCAGATTTCGCAAGGAGGGCTTATCCTCTTTCGAATACTCTTCCTGAAGACAAAACACAAAACAGACTCCGTGAAAACCAAAACTATAAATATAAATTTAATAAAGGTCAGGGGAGGAGGATGCATTTAGTCCAAGGTTCGGAGGAGGTTTATGCAATTAACCCTTTTTAAGTAAGATGGATCTCATGCAGAATAAAATGTAAAACTTCTTCTACCTCAAAACATTTTGCCAAGCTTGCAAGAAGTTTGGCACCAAACTCAATCCCAACCAAACACGCCATGCCAGCAACAAATCCCCCAAATACAGCAGCATACCTTCACATGTTCGTATAAGTTGATGTTAATAAAATGCAAGCATGAGATTTATGAACCAAAAAGTAATAAGTTGGAAAGAAAAAAAAAACTAGGAGAAAACAAGATACTTAAAGGTAACGAATAAAGAGATTATTAACTGTTCATTGCCACGAGGACCCTCGGAAATGGATGCAACAACCATTTCAATTATAAGCTGAGATCCAACATTGCGACCAACTGACTGCAAATAGTGAGAAGTAAGATAACTGAGACTGGGACTTCAACAAACTTGCTCACACCCATATATAATAAAGCAGACAATCTCAAGGACAAGGAATGCTAATTCATGTTATTTTCAGAGTGCGTAATGTCATGCATATATTTAACCTAACTCCTGCAACTATTATACAAAGGTCTAGAAGTCCAGATGGACAGGTTAACATGGCAGATCCAATTAGATTTGGATACAATCGAGCTATAATATGACTGCTCTAACATACGGTTGACCATACAATCTATCAATTTTGTTTGACTTGCAGAAGACATTATTTAAGATTTGGTATGTTAAAGCATATATGGGGTACAGGGGTAGTCAGCCAAAGTCTACTGATATGATAGGGGTTAGTTCCCATTTACCCCCTTGATAAGCATAAGGTTCAATTTAACCCCGTCATATAGAAATAGGCACCCCCCTCCCCAATATTTTTTTAAAATGATCATTTTACCTCCTATTGTTGGAGAGTGTAGTCCACTCGCCCAAAATTGAATGTGGGGTGAAGAAACTTGCATAAAAGGACAAAAATTACCCCTCAATGCACATATAGGATAGCATGGGGGTAAATTGCCGCACATGTAATAACACAGGGGTAAATTGATCCACATAAAGGAACATAGACGGGTAAACTGCTTCATATAAAACACCTCTTAAACTGATCCACATAAATTAACACATGGGGAAATTGCTTCATAAAGAATATCAAAGGGAGGAACCAAACGAGGGCAGCTTGTCAACTACACATTTTATGGAGGTTCAAAAATAGGAGGGATGCAGTCAGATTCTTTTATAAAAACATAGGGACGTTAAATGCTCTTTGCAAACAGTACAAATATCACAAGGGGTAAACTGTCATTGACCCAATATGAAAGTAATACCTGCCACACTGACAAAATTAAAAAATCACTACACTGAATAAACAACCATTAGCAAAGATTGTTATGAGTTTGTGACCTCTTCGTAATAGAATGCCTTCCATCATATTACCCTCTCCGAAAATTGATGTTAACCAAGCCATGTAATAACAAAGATATCTAGTATAGTAACTTACATGCAATAACGTAGAAATTTCTCCAGTGATTGATTCCACGTTGTCTTGAGAAAGCCTGTTTAGAAGCCCTGCATAGAATCAAATCAATTCAGAAGATAGCTCATCATACTTCAAGAGATCATAAAACAGATATATGATGCACACCTTTTACTTGTTTACGCAATTGAGCATGTTCTTCTAATTCATTCCCACCACGAGATCTAAAAGCACGAGGAACATATTTTGCTGGTGTCACGTCAGCAGAAGATGTTTCCACATGTTCAGATTTGGTATTCCTTGTTTTACCCTTATTTGATTCCTCTCGTAAACTCATCTCCTCCACCACATCATCACTCTCCTCACTACTACCTATCAGTGAATCGGAGTCTTCATCCGATCCTTCATCGACTGAGAATTCATCCTCTAAATCTTCTCCATCATTATCATCCGAAATTCCATCCTCTAAATCTTCTCCATCGTCATCATCCGAAATTTCATCATCTAAACCTTCATTTTCGGCACTTTTAGGGACATTGTGATTTTCTTCAAGATAATCAAGAGCTGAAGGAATTCCATCAAGCAACATATCCATATCATCGCGTACTGCACCCAATTTCCCGTGTTTCACCTTGAGTTTCTTTGCAAGTCTTCTCTCGAACCTCAAATCTTCATCTGCTGATAGAATTGTTCCCTTCGTCTCCAGTTTTAGGAATTCGCTAAAATTGCTATCCGAACTTTTACTTAAACCTTTCTTCCTTTTCAAATCCTTTACATTGATTTCGGGATTCACTATTGCACGAGGTTGTTCAGTGACATTCCTGTTTTTTTTCAAATTCTTAACTTTAACTGGGAATTTCTCCACCTTTTTAGGCTGCACATTTGCGTTATCTTTATGCAGTTTAGCAGTATGGTCCGAATTCATATCTAACTTTGGTTTCTTCTTCGCTTTCGAGCTTTGCTAAAAGAAATTCAAAAAATAAATAAAACACTTAAATCTAAACCCTGCATTAAATACTAGAGCACTAGAATTTTTTCGAAATATATATATATATATATATATATATATATAGAATTACCTGATGATGCACCCAAGAATCGAACTTTTTCTTGTTCTTGGTTAAGCGGGCTTCTTTCCGGAGGTCTCGTCTAGATTTCTTCTCATCTGTATCCAAACAACCATAAGCCAACAACAAACAAAGAAAGATTAGTTAAATTTTTTATAATAAGTTAAACAAGAATTATGGAAAAAATCTTACCCATTTTACAAAAAGAGGAGTTAAGCGGCGCCGGTTGTGCTGTGGTGCAGCGGCAGATTGTGGCGTGGCGGTGGGGTATGTTAGGCAGTAGTTTTGGACTATGTTGGATGTGAAAAAGGGTTGTAAGGAAGACGATGACGTTGTTGGGCTGATTTTGGAATTGGGCTTCGTCAATCGAACCTGAAATTGGGTTTTGATAAAGTGGACTTGGGGTCTAATTAGCAATACAAGTATCACTTATTCCGTTTTTTCTCTCTATCTTGGGGTTTTTTCCCTTATTCAATTTCCTTGTACCTTTTTTTTTTTTTTTTGATAATTCTTCTTGTACCTTTCTTTTGATCTTTGTAATAAAATATTTATTATAAAAAAAAAGATTGTCAATGGAACAAATTTTAATCATATATGGAATGATTTTATTATGAATTTTATACGATTAAAATTTCGATGGATATAATCAGATTATAAGATTCGGAATATGAAATATGTATAGTAAATATGGATATAATCTGGTTGTTTTACCATTTACCAACTCAATTTTATGAAATATTGAAATAAATAAACATATGTAATCGTTACCTATGAATAATTGTATATTCCATTTAATTTTAAGATATCATAGATAATATTTTGATAAACTCATATGAGCGATGGAGTAATTGCTAATGAAAATAACGATAGGAATATATTTTTCAGTTAGAATTAATATGTGGTATACTTTAAGTCTTTAACCCTTAACCTTAATCTATATTAGAAAATTAATTATAAGTTTCATAATTAATTACTAATAAATAAAACTGGATAATTAAATGAAATTTGCGTGGTGAAACAATATACAAGCTTGTACGTTTTATTTTATTTTTAATACACTTGATCCACACAAATGATCTCCATGACTCCATATCTTGTGCTTAGTTAAGTCGGACAACATTAATCATGTATATCTAAAGAATCCAGGAAATTTTTATACAACTAATTAGTTAAAAATTAATTATAATCATCAATCTCAACCATAGTAGCCTTGTACATATAAACCACATAAGCAGCTAGCGCTGCCACAACCGCGGCGGTAGCCGCCAGCGTCACCGCTACCTTGGCCAGTCTTAGGCCGGAAGCCGCAAATTTCCTCCCCGGAAACTCAGACGATGTCGTAGTTGTCGATGCATTAATTTCGCTAGGTTTTTGTATTTGTTCTTTGGGTATAATGGTATCATTTGGAATTGGTGCCTTGGATTCTTGTTTGGGGATTTGGTCATGGATTGAGGCCTTTGTTTTGGGCATTGTGATGTATAGCCAACCATGAATAAACTTTGCATGAATTGCAGATGCATCATATTTGCTTGAAATTTGTAGTTCCTTGTAGAATTTGCTCTTTCTTGATGAATCCAATGGACGTTCTCCAGAGATTTTTAGGATCCCATGGTTGCTTATTTGCACTTTGAGATGTTCTTTCTTGAATTCTTCAAAAAAAAAAAAAAAAAAACCAACATTTGACATTAGAATTGTATATTTTGGCAATATTTGACACCATAAATTAGGTGGTCGTCTTTGAAAGTACATTTTCAATATTCTGGTTAAGATAGTACATTTAAGAGAACAAAGTTCCTTAAAAAAAACATCTGTGGAGCTCTCCAAAACAAAACCACAAAAAACTTCTTTGTTACCAATGTTTTAATTTTTTTTTTTTTATATTCATCCCCATCCATCCAGAGGACAAAAAGGAGTTAATGGCAATGTACCTCCCTCTGTGATTTGAACAATATTCAATTTATCTTCTTGTGATTTGAAAAATAGCATTTTATCCCCCTTAATCTTATAAAAGTTTTACACTGTCTCCCTGACATTTTTAAATGTAAAAAAATATGAAATGTGTGGTAATTTACGCCCTTGTGTTATGATAAATGTGACAAGTTACCCCCTCTCCCCCCATGTTACAAAAATACTTTTCATTCCCACTCTCAATTTCGGCGATTGAGTTACACTCTCTAGCTGAAGGAGGTAAATTGCTCTTTTAAAAAATTTAGGGGAAGTAAAGTGCTCTTTTTCAAATCAGAGGGGGTTAAATTGAACATTATATGGGAACCGTTATATGGGAACAAATGTGACATGCCATATGAAATGACCAAAAAGTGCAAACACTGGGATTGAAAAGGGTGGAAATGACTCGATATGCAAAAAAAATGTGAAATTTCGGTTAAAAGTACTCTTTTAATTATTGAGACTCTAAACATGCATGTTCATGTAGGATTATAGATGCGATTTTACGCTACAAATGGCTTGAGAAATTAAGGAAGAATAATGCCACAAAACATAATTAGAACCTTGGAGATGGAGTTCAAGAATGTCACGATCTTCTTTTCTTTGCCATTTGCAGAAAGGCTCAAATTCCTCATACTGATTAGCTTTTCCTTCCATTTATGATTGTGTAATTAAGGATGTTTTGTGGTACCTAGCTAGTAGATTAATTAATTAAGATATGTATAAATATTGTCTCTTTAGCTTCACATGATCTCATTTATATATATACTAAACATCGATCAAATTATTTGAAAAACATTATTGGATGTCCCAAGTGGCCGGTTTTCTTTTCGATTCCCTCCTCAGATTTATAAGAATCAATTCTTTTCTTTCTTGTTTTTATTGGGTTATGCTTAAGAAATCCACCAAGCTAGTTATATGCCTTAATTAATTCTGGTGATACTTTTTTTTTTTTTACAAGACATTACTGGAAGATACTTCTTTCATAACTAAACTTAATTAGTGGTTGCATGGGCAGATTTGTGAGCTAGTGTTATGCGAATTGTGTATGAAATTATCATTGAAATATTTATTGGATAGAATCTTATTATACTTTAAATATTCGGTACGAAATTTCCTATTGAAATGTTTATTGCATAGAATACCCTCTTATTATTTTGAATTCAAACAGAAATCCACATCTACAAATTTTGGCAACTCATTTTGTATGATTGGGAATCTCGTGCCAAATATTTGATAATACAGGGGACTTTATACAATAAACATTTTATAGAGTAATTTCATGAATGTTTTGCATAACATATGAGAATATTTTGTATTTTTTCCACCCAAAGAGCAACCTTACTTGATTTTTATCAATGCTTGTCAGTGATCTATATAAAAATAGATCAAGCGTTTCTAAATAAAGGACGAAATTAGGAAAAATTTAAGAAAGGATTAGTGCCTGTTTTATTGAAGTGATTAATTAAGGTGATTGATCAAATATTGAAGGGGTTAGACTTGGGGCTAATAAACATGGGTAAGGATTTTTTTTTTTTTTCAAATGACACGATATTAATTTAGATCTTTGATTATTTTTATTGTTCTTATCATTTTACTCTCTAAATTCTAATGACCAAACACGGCCTAAGAGAATCGGGTTAGGATTAGCATGTCATATCTACAAATTGATGGTGGCGGTTGACTGATTAAGTCCGGGTTGTATAACTAAAAAATGGTTCCAATCGAATAAGCACAATTCTAAGTTGGGTTAAGTTTGGAGGTGATATGGAAAGGACTTGTCGAGAAATGATCGAAATGACCCAATAAAATAGATATTATTTTTACGGGTAAAAAACTAGTCAAGATACAAATGGGTCAATGACAACCTATTTTTTTAAAAAAAAATTAATATTGTGTAGTATGTGAATTAATTAGACTTTAAGAAATATAAATCAAGAATATTAATGCATGATTGCATATAGATAACAAATACTAGTCTTTCGTTAAAAAAATAATGCATTTATCTATTTATTGATTTAAGAAATAGTTAGTTTCGTTTTAAGGTTTAGCTTCGCTTAAGAACATAGATAAATCAACAAATAAAAAAGAAAAGCTAACTTTTCTAATTGAGTGTTATTATTATTTGTTCTATACTTTTTATCTAGTCAAAATTCATTTTGGACTAGTCAAAATTCAAACACAATAAGTCAATAAGTGTTGGCTTAATTATAAGAAAAAAAAAAAAACAATAAGTGTTAGGTTGAGCCAAGTAGCCAACCAATAGGTCCATGACCCATGCCACCCACAGTTGGGTCCGACCAACTATTTGCATTTTAATCATTTTACCTTATTTCAATAATGTTTTACTTAATTTGTTGATCATGACCTTCAATTTCGGTACTTTTATAGTTTTAACCCAATAAAGCCAAATAAACATACAAAACTTTAGGGTACCTGAAGCCACAATTTTGAACACACATTAATTAATAGCTTTACTCAAAGTCTATAGTCAAGAAAGGTGAGTTCCTTATATTATATGCATATCATCAGCAGATCATAATAAAAACATTGCTGCCATTGGATTGAGATTTAAGTCATTTATTCATTTTTATAAGATACGTATGATCCAAATTTGTATTTGACTTCATGGTTGAATTAAATATATTTCTGAAGACATATTTATATTTTATACAATAAAGTAAGAAATAATAATACTAGTTTACTTTAATAAACTAAAAGTGAGCCCAATGCAATGAAGGCATGGAAAATACAGGTAAAATTGGGTCCAAGTAAGGTCATTGTCACGACCCTAAAGCTAGTCCAGACATATTTTATCATATAGTTTGTCGAGTGTCGACCACAAAAGTTTTGGCGTGCTAGAAGAAGTTATGATCCACTTCTTCTACAATCATTTGCTTATCACGTGTTAATACTTAATTAATTAATTTTTTTTAGATATATATGTTGTAGTTGTTTCATAATTTGAGCATCAGTCATACAAAATATTTTCTTTTAAGACGGTGAACAATACACTAATACAAATTTTATTATTACATTACAATTTTTCGAACTACTATTAAAGTACAAAGCTAAAAACTAACTACGAATTAGAAAGAAAAAAAAATATTTACAGTGATTCTATATGTAGAAATGTTGCAATTAATTCAATATTTTTGACAATTCCCAGTCGGAATTGAGCCGAGTGAGTATCACCATTCCTAGAAAGAAAAATAAAAATACTGTCATTTAAGTGTCGCATGACTGCACCACAAATATATTAATTCTGTATATAAACTTTTTCATTTATTTGTGCATATATTAAGTTGTCAAAAAATATTCACTTTTTTGTCTTACTAGTAGGTAATGATGATATTTCTTTTAGTAATATATGGGTTTGTCTTCAAGTTTTGGCAGATAAATGGTTTTAAAAGTGGGTTGCTAAATGTCAAAATAAATAGGATATAAGATTTAAAAATATAATAATAAAGAATATTTTTTCTTTTAGTGAAACGATAATTAAATCATTATATCAGTATCACTAATGAAAAAATTATTCGATTGTCTATTTAGCTTTGTCATTTGACTAAGCCTCAATAGCAGAAGTTTTTATATTTATTTTTCTAATCTAAGATATTTTTAGTAATACTTTTTATGAAAAATTAAAACCTGAATTTTTATTTTCATCTTCCAAATATTTAGAACTTGTAAAAACTCAAACAAACAAGGCCAATAAGTCTCGCTGGAACCGGGTCACCATTGTTATCCTCGTTATCTGACGTCATATATACTCTTTCCAGTTTGATGGCATTCTATGAATTGACCGCCCCCCACTTAACAATGTGGTGTTTGGTTGCTTCTTAATCTTTGCCAATTGCCACCACATAAACACAATCATAGAAATCTCAATCACACAACATATTAATATTGATAGTCTTTCTTTACACTTACTCCAAATTATATCAAAATATAGAAATTAACATCAATATCTGAATTCCTCTGTGTTTTTTAAATCCAAGTTAGAATAAAATATAATTTAAATTCTTTTAATATTTTCTTTTAACTTTACAAAAAATATAATGATCGCCCTACAATAAAAATCTACAGAAGGATGTTTGAGTTGTTTTCCATTTGAATTTGGTTTTGATTCAGATGGAAATTTAATATGTTTGTTATGTCTTTTAATATGAAATAATTTAAAATTAATCACTTCGTATTAGAACGAAATAAACTCTCATGTTTTTTTTTATTTGAAACCACCAACAATAAAAGGGACATAAATCCATTTTCACTCATAAATCGAAAAAACCTGTCAACCTTTGCAGATCAAATCAAATTGGTTCAAATGAATCAATAATTATGAATCAAACAAATCCAATAAAATTGGGACGGGTGTTGTCAAAGTGTGGAAATTTTTAAGGATAAGTGAAAAAAATATATTTGATAAATTATCAAAATAACTTGAGTGTTGTTCTATTCAATTGAAGTTCATTAAAACATATTTATATAACCTTCAAATAAGTTAAAATACAATATTAAATACAAAATCAATTTAATCTTACATATTGTTGCAATGTTGCTCTACTTGATTCAATTCAAATATAATTCTTACCAAATTTATGGATATTTAATCAAACAATGCAAATTGACGATTTATTTATATATGTTGATTCAATAGTGAGACTGAAAAGGTCGTATAAGGGCTTGTTTGTTTGCTGTTTGAGAGAGTGGTAGAAATTTATGAAATAATTTCGATTTGCGTAATGTTGTTTGTTTGAGTTTTGGGAGAGTGGTTTGAAAAATAAAGTAGATGTAGATTTTTTTGGAAGAATTAAGTTGTAGATGTAAGATGTGTAAGACTTTATGTTAAATCATGTTTGTTATGTAAGATAAGTTGTGTAAGAGATTAATTACTTTATGTCAGATCAAAGCAGATTATGTGTAAGTTTTTTTTTTTAAATAAGGAAATTATTGTTTGTTTGACTTTTAAGAGAGTAGTTTGAGAAAATTGAGAGATAGATAAATTTATTTCAGAAAGTAGAAAACATGTTCGTTTCGTTTTTTCGAAACACGAAATAGTTTTTGGAAACCCAAACTAACATGCCCTAATATTCTTTTGTTAGTGAAAGGAAGTATATAGGGTTTGTTGTTTGGTGTTTGAGAGAATAGTTTAGGAGAGTTGTTGAGGTTTATGAAATAATTTCAATTTTGCATAATATTGTTTGAGTTTTTGGAGAGTAGTTTGTGAAATAAAGTATATGTATGTTTGATTTGAAAGAATTAAGTTGTAGGTGTAAGATGTGTAAGACTTTATGTCATTGTTATGCGAGAGAAGATGTGTAAGACTTGACTTGATTTATGTCAATTAAAGTAGAATTTGTGTATTTTATTCTTTATTAAATAAAAAAAATTATTATTTATTTGTCTTTTGGGAGATTAATTTGAGATAATTAAGATATAATAAATTTATTTAAAAAAGTACAAAACGTTTTTGTTTCATTTTTTCGTAATACGAAATAATTTTGAGAAATGCCAAACAAATAAAAGGTTTTTGTAACAAAATATTTTATTTTTGATATTGCTTTTTTAACACGAAACCCAATATCCAAACGCTCCCCCAACTGTAATGTGTACAACAAGCAGCGAGAATCTATTTTCTCTCTCCTCTACAATGCCAGTCAACAATGATTAATTAATTAATAAATAGGAAAATTAAAGTATAAAAAAAGTCTTTGAATTCAAATTGAACATTCTTCTGCTACTCTCAGATTTTGATTTTCGCTCTATTCTGCGAAAATACCCGCAATTATACCACGCAATATACTCGGTATATGAATCCATATACACGCAATATACACGGTATATTTTACTGAATAATTCACAAAGAAACTCGAAAAAATTGTAGCAGACAATGTCGGTAAGTTTGAATTTGATATTGAATTCTACTCAGCAATTCATTGAGTTTTATTATACTTAAGTTTTTTTATGTAATTTCAGCAGACGAGAACAGTACAAGTAAAGCGAGTATCAGATCTAGCTACAGAGAGAGAAATTCATGAGTTCTTTTCCTTCTCCGGTGAAATTGAAGACATTGAGATCCGCATGTAAGCTTGTTGTTTCTTATTATTTAGAGTTGGATTTGAATTAATTTGTAGTTTACTTTATTAATTATTTGATAAATTTCATTTTGTGTGTACTTGTGGGTGGTTGCAGAGAGCCAGAGCAGTCGAAGACGGCGTTTGTTACGTTTAAAGATCCAAAGGCGCTTGAAATCGCCTTGTTATTGTCGGTAAAATCCTTGTTTTGTTATTTGATTTAACAACTCTCTACTCATTGTTACATGTACTAAATTTTTAGTGTTTGTTGGGTATTTTCCCCCTCTTTGAGATTTCAATTCCATTTAAAGCTATGTTCAGTGTTCGCAGAAGGAAAAGAGAAAATCAAACTCGAAAACTATATTATTGGAAATACTTATGAGGGTTTATTACATTTATATGTTTTTATTGGGCTGTAGATGCAACTGTGCATGTAAATGTATAACAAGATTGGCATTGTTTCAATTTGAGCCGTATGAGGTTAAATGTAGAATTTATGGTCACTTCTGTGAACTCACACGAATGGAGAAGATCCGGTATTGAATGTGTTACATAATCTTCGGCTGCTACCCTCTTAATCAAATATATCCTTCACAATAGTCTATTATTGGTACTAGTGTGGAAATGGTTTGTCCTCTTTTTTTGGTTGGGTGGGGGTTGAGTGGCAAGAAATGTCATATCATCACATTATGTCATAATAATAATTATCAACTCTGCACTGTTGGACCAATCTACACGAATAACCGTTTGATATACGAGAATAAAGAGTGAATTTTTCATGTCAAATTTTTTAGTTTATGGGCAGGATAGAAGACAATAAGTGACACAGATATTCAGCATTGCGTGAAGGCATCTAAGAAGTTTATATCAAATTTAATATATATATAAATGTTACTTTGTAAAGTTATTAATGCATCTCTTGTATATGATATGCTTGGTCTCCAGCCTAACTTCTCCCCTTTTCTTCCCTCATCATCTTGTGAACTAATCTTTCTGAATATTCCTGTTGCAACAGTTGTATAAAAGCACCTAGTTTTTTTTTGTTATTGCATGTTAAATTCTATGCGCAATACGATATGATCTTAAAACCACCTGTTTCAAGGACAAGTGGCACGGGATTGCCAAATGCATGCTTCTAATTAGACTTGAGAAGCTTTTTCGAATTGAAAAGGCTGGATGATTTTGTTTTTACAGGGAGCAACCATAGTGGACCAGGTTGTTAGCATCACGCCTGTAGAAAACTATGTACGACAACATGAGATTCGGGTAATACTTCTATAAACAATTTTGGCAATGTATATTCCAGCATATTTGAGGAAACTGATGTTCCGATGTTGATGTATTCAGGAATTAAGGATTGATGACAATTCCGTAAGCATGTCTCAGGAAAACACTTCACTAGCTGCAGAGGTAATACAATAAGCTGAAATGTCTTGTTGGAAATTGAATAGCTATCCAGTTATCTATTGCTGGACAATTTTGATCAATTCGTAATTGGATAGTCACTGGTTGTTTATAAGTTGTTCAAATAGAGTAACACCAATATAGTTTGTGAAGTACATTGGTCTTAGTATTCATATATGTATCAAACAATGATGAACATCTAATTTTCCATGGTAGCTCAGTCTATCTTAGACATTAAAACGTAGTGCTTAGTATTGGTATTTTCTTTCTCTGCCAGCAGGGAAAAATGAGTCCAAATAATGGGAGAGTGTATGTTAATAAAGCTCAAGATGTTGTTTCAACTGTGATTGCAAAAGGTTCAGCTATTGGACAAGATGCTGTAAACAAGGCCAAAGCATTTGATGAGAAGCATAGGTTGACTGCTAATGCATCTGCGAGAGTGAATTCCTTTGATCGGAGAGTTGGGTTGACAGAAAAAGTTACAGTTGGAATATCAGTAGTGAATGAGAAAGTGAAATCTGTGGATCAAAAATTTCAAGTGTCGGATAAAACTATGTCAGCTCTTATGGCTGCAGAAAGGAAATTAAACGATACTGGATCAGCTGTAAAATCTAGCAGGTTTGGAAATTCGGCCTTGTATTTTTATATTTATATATTTTCATCCTAAAAGTAAAAGAGAACTAGAGGCCAGTACAACAATAGTTGTTAGTATTATTCAAGTTTTTGCCATAAAGCTCGATTTATTTACTACATTACTATGAAGAATTCAGAAAAGACTTGAAACAGCTGTTTGTGCAATGTGCACACAGCTTGGGTTATTTAATGCATCCATTGGACATAGGCCTCATTCGGTTGGTGATTGGTTAGGTTGTTGTGCTAAATTATCACTTGAAATGTACAAGGATGTGCTAAAATGTAGATCTGTATCAGGTATGTGACAGCTGGAACAATGTGGCTGAATGGTGCTTTCAACAAAGTAGCAAAAGTTGGGCAGGTAGCTGGTACAAAAACTAGAGAGAAATGGAATATGGCACTATCTAATTTGACGGCTAAGGTGCGTACCCACCTTTACGTCGAACATCATCAAGTTCTCTGTAGCAATGTTTGCTAGGAACCAGATAATCAGAGTACTTAGGTTTTTTGATTTGGGGCCTTTTTTTTTTTTCTTCTGTGATGGGGATTCTGCGAAGGCCTTAGTCTAATTAAATGCTTTAAACACGAGTTGTTTCTTTTCCATCCACCTTCATTTGTAATTATGTCAACCAAATTTACCAATTTCGGTTGTCCAGAACTCTTGTTGTGCATGTCATGTTTCCTTCTGACACTTTTGCGTTGCTTTATTAAATCGTCCTGTGCGTAATTGTTGTTTAATGAAAATAAGAAAGAAAAAATATATGGAGTTATTGTTTGCGTCGCGGAAACCTTTTCAAGTCCCTAAAAGAGCCACATATTATTTCCAAATAAAGTTCTCAGGTGACTACTGTTATTTAAACAACCTATAACTTTACTTTTCTTGTCAACCTTTGGTTTAAGTTTCACTCTGGTTATATTTCATATGACAAGTTACTGCTGAATATGATCATACCCGTCTACTCAATTGATAGAAGTCGTTGCCATTTTGTTGTAATCTCTCGCTCATTCATGTATTTGTTGGCATTGGCCCTTTGAATTATGTTTATTCCGTTATGCTCTCATTTCATTTCGTTATTTTCAAAGAAAGATACCATTGGAACACCACTTGTATTCTTGTTATACAGTAATCTTATCTGTTAAGTATAGTCTTTCACAGCCAGAATTATGTTCATGCTAATTCTAACTTACTTTTCATGTACTTTGTGTTCAGCTTCTGTTGAATCTCCTATGCGACCTCTTAATTTTTTGTCGGCTTTCTGGCATGTCTATGCAGGACCCATCTATTGTAGCCTAAATCGAGAACATGGAGTTGTGGCAGAACATTTTACGCATGATAGTTTGTCTTGAAACGATTTAGTTAATCTTAAGCTACCTGCTATTTGGAGCTACACCCGTGTGAGAGTTGAACGTAGCTCTATTATTCATTGGCAGATTCATGTGAGTCAATGGATTCTACACTTAGTTTTGCGATTCATTTTATTGTTTATAAGTTTGTTCAATCTTGTGTGGGATGCCTATTTCATTGTCTATAAATGTGTTAAAACCTTTGTGTGGAATGCCTTGTAGTTATTACCGCTATAACTTTCACAGCATATGACATTGTTTTTGTCTCGTTCCTTTGAAATTGCTACTACTGTGAAGCTGTTAATTTGGGGGGGGGTGGGGGGGGGGGGGGGTGGGGGGGGGGGGGGGTGGGGGGGGGGGGGGGTGGGGGGGGGGGGGGGTGGGGGGGGGGGGGGGTGGGGGGGGGGGGGGGTGGGGGGGGGGGGGGGTGGGGGGGGGGGGGGGTGGGGGGGGGGGGGGGTGGGGGGGGGGGGGGGTGGGGGGGGGGGGGGGTGGGGGGGGGGGGGGGTGGGGGGGGGGGGGGGTGGGGGGGGGGGGGGGTGGGGGGGGGGGGGGGTGGGGGGGGGGGGGGGTGGGGGGGGGGGGGGGTGGGGGGGGGGGGGGGTGGGGGGGGGGGGGGGTGGGGGGGGGGGGGGGTGGGGGGGGGGGGGGGTGGGGGGGGGGGGGGGTGGGGGGGGGGGGGGGTGGGGGGGGGGGGGGGTGGGGGGGGGGGGGGGTGGGGGGGGGGGGGGGTGGGGGGGGGGGGGGGTGGGGGGGGGGGGGGGTGGGGGGGGGGGGGGGTGGGGGGGGGGGGGGGTGGGGGGGGGAATTAAAAGCAACAAAAAGGTAATTAAAATTAACGGTGGAAATGGAGAAAGAGTCAGAGATCCGTACCTTTAGCGAAAAGGGGGAAGTAAAGAGAGAGCGGTTCTATTAAAGAGCTGAAGAGAGGGTGAGATGGATATAAGGGCAAGACGCAAGTTCAGGGAAATGGTGAATGGTCTTATTTATAGAGAAAAAACTAACAGTCCAATTTTGCTGTGGCGTGGCCCGGTGGCCCCCGTGGGGGTGGGTAGATCTCGTCTTGGAAAGTAAAATCTGCTCGTTTTGCGTATTTTTTTTAATGAGTATATATTTTATTTTTTGGTTGTGACGAGGCACAAGGAACGACGCGCGTCTAAAGGTGCGTGTTGTCATGCCTGAGTTGGTTTATATACCAACTCTCTCGGAAAATGACATGTGAGTGAGGCTAAGAAGGTGACGAATATAGTTTTTATAATTTGATAGTAATTGGAAAATGACTAATATAGTTTTTATTGGTGTAAGTTTTTTTCAGTTTATTATTAATATTTGTATTTAGTTTATTTTATAATTCGATAGTAATTGAAAAGTTTATGATGTAATGATTGATAATATGAATATATTCATAGTCTAAAAAGAAACTACTAGTGAGAGATCTCTCCCATAAAAATGAAAATGTCATTTATATTAGACCATGACTGAATATTACTGTTTATCTAAGTAGATATGTTCAGTTATGGCTAATAGAGTTATAATTTGAATAAATAATTATTGTTTTAGTCTATAACTTGGTTTAAATTTTATTAATAGACGAGTTTTACTTGAATTTTGTTTAGTCATAAATATCATTTAAATATTATAATTTATAAATATCACTAAATCAATATAATCAAGTACATTTTTCTTTCTTTACCTCTATGCACTCACTTGAAATATTTTTTCATCAATAAAAGACCATATATATAAATTAAAAGAGAAACATGAACTATATACCACAATTTGGGCGTCGGTGACGAGAATTTAATGACGGCAAGTTGGAACATGGTGCATGGCCCACCACCCCAACCCCCTTCACAACATATACCCTCAACACATTGGCTAGATCCAGATATTTATTCCAAAATCATGTGTCTCTTTTTTCTTTTCTTCTTTTTTGTCTTTTATCATGTTGGCAGCAATTTTTCAGTTGATATGAACTTCAAAGATGTGAATCAACTAATATTATCATCACGTCTATGGAAGGTTTTAATTTGTTCACTGTAAAAATACTATTTAGTTAATATAAGTCTGATATGAATATATTGTGAAGTTTACTTATATGAATTGGGTCTAACTCAACTTTAAAAGCTATTTTAAGAGGTGTGAATTGTCCAAAATTTTATAAGGTGGACTTAACTATAATTTTCAACTCATGTTGGATATTTAGAGGCCGTTTGGCCTCCCGATTAAATCATCCATTTATATGTTTCAACCTTAAAAGTTAAAATTAATTTGACTGTTTGGCCCAAGAAGCTGAAGTGGCTTTTGCTTTTCACACCGTAGAAATCCCACGATCAACAAAAGTAACAACATATTTGGTACTTTTGCCAACGCTGGAACACAAGATAGGAGAAAAGACAACAATGCCCATAGTTTTAGATTTTAATTATTGATGTATTACTAAATTTATTCATGTTTTAATTATTTCGTGAGTTATGTGAAAGTAATACATATTCAATTATTTAATGACTCTTTGTACTAGTACCTTTTTTTTCCATCATAGTCTTATTTTACATGAATGTAAAAAAATCTTAGTTAATTTTCCTTACTTGTTTCATTATATTTTTCGGAACAATTTTGTGTCTTTTGATAGTTAAAATAAAATATTATGATTGAATCGTATTTTTTAGCACGAATATAAGGTTAGTTTTGTAAATTGTATAAAAATTTTCATTTCTAGAAGCAATTGTGGAAAGATGAAACCAAACGCTAAATCAATTTTTATAAAGTAATTTTTTTAAAAGTAATTATATTAGAATTAATTATTCCAAAAGCAATTATGTAATCGCTACGCCAAACTCAACCTTAGTCTCAATAGTGCTCGACGGCTCGTCCTAGCAGAGTGAATCTAAGTCTTTAACACATTCAATAATAAGGTGGTGTTAAACGTTATTTGGACGATATTCCTCCAATGCTTAAATTATATTAGTTTGAAATTAGGAACAAAAGACGATAGAATCTAAAAAGAACATGTAATAATCCATGTACTTCAACAAAGATTTTTCCTCATATATTGTCTATAATTAAGTTTTGATCTTCCCTTGATTTGGTGCGAAATATCGAGATGTAATTTATAATAATGTTTTAATTCCACATTTTTTAGAATACTGCTTTTGTCCTTGTTTCCATATTCTCAACCATGATATATTTTGTCATATCTCATATCTCGAGCTCCTTTGCAGATCAACCTGAAAGTCGATCTTATTTAAGGAGGACTGGATCGATCTCGAACTTGTGGCAAGCGAGCTATTATGCAAGGTTGCATTACGCTTTGTTTGGTGTAATTGGACTTGTGGACTAATCTCCCCTCCAGATTATGGATAGTTCTTGCCCATTGAGTTTGATCACATCAATTCATTATTCAGTCACAAGGCAAGTGCAATACATTCGCTTTGAGATTTGATAATATTCTTCAACAAAGTAAATGCAATACACTTGTATTGTATTTGGATAAGTGTGAACAAGTCTGATTCCAGCAATAGTTTCCCCCGATTTGTTCATTGTTTGTGTGGCTACATCACATATTCGAGGTTGCTCCATAACTTGTGTTAACTTAGAGGGTTGAACTTAGATCCAAATTGAATATATGTACATTTCCCATCATCACTCGTATACATGAAATAAGACTAGTTAAGAGCTTATGAGGTTTTTATTATAAGTTGCGATTTCAAAACCTGTGATGGTCGAAATTATAATAACTTTTGAAAGTCAATGTATAGCGAACTCCACTAATACAACTTATATTATCAACTGCATATACTTCAATAACATATGTTATAATTCAGAACGTATCATAAAAAAGGTTTAATCAATTTGATGAGATGATATTTTAGATTATTATTTAGGAATTTGTATTCACACTTTCTCTTATAAAAGAATAATTACCAAACAGTAACGGATAATATTATGTATTTTTTATTTTCTCATTATATTATAGAAAATGAAATTACTGCGTTACAAATTTTATATCTTATGAAACTGAATTTAAATTCATAGATCTTCTTGTCACAAGTCACAACCACAACTCTTAATATAATTTGTTTTATCACTTTATGGCCCCCAGTAGGCAACACCAAATCAGAATCGTGCTTAAATTACTTTATTTGTTTAAGATAAAAGTTGAATATAAGAATATAAGGAATCTCTGAATCTTCCAATACTTAAAAAATTTAATAAACACTTTAAGCACGATTAAGCCCCAGCCTTTCCAATAATTGGTAGTTTAAGCACACGATAAAACTGATGAAGCATGATTTCTTATTGGAATATTCCCGAGGTTGCTTGGAGGCCTCGTTGACAATGCTTAAGCTTCAAGATCTTGAAATCTTGAGTTTGAATTTCGTTTGATGTATGAATATTTGTCTAGTTTAACTACTTATTTGTAGTATATACCCATCGCACTTTGTTTACTTCATCGTAATTTGCTATTATTAATGTTGATATTATGATATAATGATATTATTTATCGTCACTTTATGCATATAAATTGATGGGTTTTTTGCAAGTTAACTCCCTGTGATATTTTAATAGACAATTTATCTCCTGTGATATGAAAATAGGGAATTTACCTTATCGTGAAATGAAACAATGAGCAATTTACCTACATGTGATATGAAATAATGAGCAATTTACCTCCTTGTTAGTGGAGGTGTCGCACACACACTCTATAACGCATGTAAAAAATGATCAATTTAACCTTACTCATGTCAACACATTCAACTCACTTTATCCCCCGTGATATGCATAAATAGGCAATTTACCTCCATGTGATATTCGTAAATAGACAATTTAACTCCCTGTGATATGCGTAAATAGACAAGCAATTTACCTCCATGTGATGCGTAGATAGACAATTTAACTCCTTGTGATATGCGTACATAGACAATTTACCCCTTTGTAAAAATAAGAGGAAGACAATGTGATTCTTTTATAAAAATATGGGAATGTATTTTGCCATTTTATTTATCAAATGGATTCACTCATAAATTAATTATTAAGTAGGATTCCGATTCAACCTCCACATAATGTCCCACCATTAATTCCTCTTGAGATAATAATAAGACGAATGAAACATGCACATGGACCAAATCCTAGACCAGGGGTTCGGCGCGTTAGATCACGCGCTTGACGATTGTCTGGGCTAATCATCTTAATTATGAGTTAATTTTTGACAAAGTAAAATTTTGTGGTGGAATTATACCAAAAGTTGGTAGCTGTAGTTGGTGGGTATTGGTGGCATACCACCTGGGCCACCTCCATTTTTCTGCCATTGGCAGTGTTTTTAAAATCGGACCGGTCATTGAACCGGAAGTCCTACTTGTTACTGGTTCGATCGGTTAGATCGGATCGACCACTGGTTCGATCGGATCGACCACTGGTTCGATCGGTATAACTGGTGTGACTTTATTATTATGTAATATTTATATATATATTTTTAGATTATCTAAAATACAATTATAATTCAAAAAATTATCATTCTTTGTCAATATAAATTTTTATTGTTTCATGCAAATAATCAAAATGTCTTAAAAATTTAGATCAATGTCAAAAATATAAATCTCAAGTATCCCTCAAAGATACATACATTCAAAGTTATGTACATTAAAAGTTCATCACATTTTCAAAGTTTTGGCTTGTTCATTTGGGTTCTATTGTTGTAACTTGATGTGTATATGGTAATTGATTTGCATAATTTCATACACAAAATAATATTATTCACAATAATGAGAAAATGGTTATGTACTTTTTTATGTAAAAAACATTGTAATATTGCATTGATTGTTCCTCATTGATTGTTAAAACACTAAAATAATGAATGTTATTCCAATTAAAGTATATAAATGTAATTCTATTAAATGTTAAACAAGAGTTCAAATAAATAATAATAACAAAAAATCTCTAAATTTAAAAAAAAAAAAAAAAAATTAAGTGAACCACTGGTTCACTGGTTTTACCGGTTCACTGGTTTTACCGGTTTTGAAGCTGGTTTTACCGGTTCGAACTGATTAATTAGGAGACTGGTTTTTAGGGGTAAATCGGACCGGATTGGGGACCGGTTAGCGGTTAAACCGGGCCAACCGGCCGGTCCGGTCCGGTTTTACGAACACTGGCCATTGGTATACATATATTAGTCTGAAATACCAAAAGTACCCTCTGGTTAGTGTCAAAATTGAATTAAGTTGGTTGGATGAGTAGGTAAGTGGGACCACTTTAATCAGCAAAAGTATTTTGTAGTTCCCCTTTCTCTCCGAATCTAAAGAACTGGGTTATGAATTTCATGTATTTGGACGACGGTGGTCACTATTTATCGACTTTTAGAAATATCCTCCATTTATTACACAATTATAAAAATAATTACAGGAAAAAGATTAGTATTGTTAATTTTATCAAGTTTAGTTGATATATATGTCACTCCTTCAAAGTGTTATAGAATTATATTATAATTCTATTTTATAAGTAATTCAAATGTCAATATGGTGATTTTGTAATTACCTTATTAATAATTTAAATATGATAAAATAATATTTCAAAAGATTTTTTTCTTATGTATGACCGAACCCTCAACATTTTCAGTTTCGTACTTTAAAAAATTGGACTTTGGATCCTAGTTTTTAAAATAGTTTGCATTTTCAACTTGAGCTTTAAGGCTATATGTGGATGAGTTTTGACCCGGTCTCGCGGATCTAGTGAGATCGGGTTAAACCCCTTCCAAATGAGTTTTCGTCAGATCCATAAAACTCAGCACAAACATATTCACAAATTTACATCTAAACTCTTGAAACCTATAAAATATTGATTTGACACCTAACACCTATTTTTTTCTCCAAACCCAACATCCAAAATCAATCCAAGTGGGTTTCAACTTTTTCAGACGACAAAATCCAACATTCAAAATTTTACCAAATGTTTCACCGAAACCACTCAAACTATTTTTTAAAAATCGACACTCACAAAACCGGAACAAAACCCTTCCAAATAGGACCTAAAAAATTGTACTTTGTTCAATTATTTCAGAATATACGTTTGTCTTACCAAAAAATAGTTCATGTTTAACATTTTTTATCCCATACGATTTCCCAATTTTGTATTTTGATCCCAGATTAAATGAAAATGAGTGATGAGACAAAAAGTGTAAGATATTTTGAAAAATTGGAATTAAAGTACAATAACAATAATGTAAGAGACCATAGGCGCTAAGGTCCAAACCTGTGAAATTAAAACTATAAAGTTTTCAATAAAATCTCCAATCGTACTATTTTAGAGGATATCTGATATCATAAAATGAATTTCTTCATATCTTTTTTTTTTATAATTAAAATACGTGTCCATACATATTAAATTTTGATATATTGCTTTAAGAAACTAATGTGAAAATTCCTAGTTGTTCAACACTAAATGTGTTATTTGTCAAAGCAAATGAATGGAGTGGAATGACAAATTGGTAATGATATTATTATTTTAAGTAAGTTTATTAAAGGAACTGCTATCGACATGGTTGAAGATCTAGTGGAAAAGGCGTGGTCCTATATAATATAAAGAGAAAATTACTCTTTCTCCACATAATTTACAGTCAAGATGCACTTTCTCCCCTTAACTTGATTTTTTTGGGCCATGCACCCTGAATTTGCATTAGTGTTGCAATTTCCCCCTGAAACACTTTTTAGATCACTTTTTCGAACACAGTAGGACATGTGAGAGATACATGCCAATTTTGTAGGGCATTTTTGTCATTTAGAATGAGGGAAAAACCGTGACACAAAAGTTCAGGGAAAAAATACAACAATAGTGTAAGTTCACAGAGGAGAGTGCAAATTGACTACAAATTCAGGGGCGAAACATAGAAAACTAGTATAATAAAAAGTGCAAAAAAATATGAAATTTAAAAATTAAGTTTAACTGTGATAAGATGAAAACAAAAACTTTAGTAAAACATAGACAAATACAAAATAATTACAAATATGTAATTATTTAAAATCGAGCATACATATTTTTATGTTTAGATTTATCTTGCAAGTTTTCTACATTCTTCAAATGAGGTTTCAAGTTATTAATTTTTGTAAGAAAAAATTGATATTTGAAGGAATAAAGCGGCAAAATTATTAATTAATAAAGCAACATAATACTGTAGCAAATAAAATTTCAAGTTTAAAAATATATTAAACCAGAAATAATTGTACAAATTAAAAGTTTAATGATTTAATGGGTACAATCCCTATAATTCCTCTGATTCTAATCTCCTAGCAATATTCTTGAAAAAGCTTGATTTGATCTTCTCCAAAATATTTCCTGCTTTGAATAACGTTAATCCAAGAGCAATTGTGCTTAATCTTGGATCAAACGTGAAATGATTTAGATCTCCTTGACGAACGTCTCGAACTCCGTCTTGGATACTTTGATATTTTAAGGGATTTGATCTTCTTTGAAGCTTCGTGAATTTCCAATAACGTTAATTTAAGAGTTAAGTAGCTTAATCTCAAATTAAACGTTGGATTTTCTTCAGTTTTCGAATAACACTTTTGAATATTGCGAAGAACGCCTTGGTTTTGAAGAACGCCTTGAAGAACCGCCTTGATTTTGAAGAACGCCTTGAGAGAATTTGCTTCTTTTCTCCTTGAACTTCTTTGTGCTTTTTGAAATATGTTTTGAGTTGTGTTTTTCTTCTTGGAGATGACCCCTATTTATAGGTGGGATTTGAAGATCTTGTAAAATTCTCTCCATGATGTGGCGCGATTTGATTGGCTATCAATATCTTTTATGACAAGAAATATATTTAATTTGATATTCTTGCCCAATAAAAGATATTATATGCAAATATTGCATTGTGACGAAGATTCCAAGAAAATCTGCCTTGTATGAAATTTTCCTACACACAATTGCCTTCTTTGTGGAGATTTAATGTAATTTGCAATATCTCTCAATTTTGGCAATAAAATTTACTCTTCTACAAATGCCCCCTCGAGACTTGTTTACGAAATGCATTTGCTTTGACTAGATAAGTCTCGACTTTTCTTTACGCCTTTGGAAAATTTGAAGCCAACAATTTTTTTTTAATTTGACTGGGCTCAAAATTGTGTCAAGCTGCCTACGTATCCCAAAAAGGGAATCAAGTCATAACGTAGTTCAAAGCGTTAAATTTGATTTGATGGATGTTGTTCACATTTATACTCATGTGGAGGAAGAGTAACATACATTTTAGGCTCGTGTGTCAAGGAGCATTTTGAATTTGAGATTTAGTAGACCCTTTTGACTCGTGTCCAGGAGAAGTTGACTTAAAATTTGTAGACATTTTTGTCTCGTCTACTAGAAGCTTTCATTTGAAATTTGCAGACATTTTCTTCTCGTGTCTGGGAGAACTTGATTTGAGTTTTGTAGACTTTTTCGTCTCGTCTACTGGAGGCTTTGATTTGAAATTTGCAGACATTTTCTTCTCTTGTCTGGGAAAATTTGATTTGAACTTGTAGACTTTTTCATCTCGTTTACTAGAAACTTTTGATTTGAGATTCGTAAACAGTTTATACTCATATTAAGGAGTGATGAATTTGATTTGTAAACAATTTATCCTCGTGTTAAGGAGTAATGAATTTACTTGTAAACAGTTTATACTCGTGTTAAGGAGATTTCACTTGAACTTTGGAGATTTTGTTGACATTTTTTACTCGTGTCAAGGAGATTTCAACTTGAAGATTTGTAGACATTTTTAACTCGTATCAAGGAGTTATATTGCCAATTTAAGCTCTTATCAAGGAGCAATATATAAAGATCTTATTTGAAGATCTTAAATAGTTTAAGCTCATATTTAGGAGCATTGAAGATATCTTAATTTGAAGATCACAGATAGTTTTAGCTCGTATCTAGGAGCGTTGAAGAGATCTAACTTTAAAAGATCCAAGATAGTTTTAGCTCGTATCTAGGAGCGTTGAAGAGATCTAACTTTGAAAGATCCCAAATAGTTTTAGCTCGTATCTAGGAGCGTTGAAGAGATCTTAATTTGAAGATCCTAGATAGTTTTAGCTCGTATCTAGGAGAGTTGAAGAGATCTTAATTTGAAGATCCCAGATAGTTTTAGCTCGTATCTAGGAGCGTTGAAGAGATCTTAATTTGAAGATCCCAGATAGTTTTAGCTCGTATCTAGGAGCGTTGAAGAGATCTTAATTTGAAGATCCCAGATAGTTTTAGCTCGTATCTAGGAGCGTTGAAGAGATCTTAATTTGAAGATTCTAGATAGTTTTAGCTCGTATCTAGGAGCGTTGAAGAGATCTTAATTTGAAGATCCCAGATAGTTTTAGCTCGTATCTAGGAGCGTTGAAGAGATCTTAATTTGAAGATCCCAGATAGTTTTAGCTCGTATCTAGGAGCGTTGAAGAGATCTTAATTTGAAGATCCCAGATAGTTTTAGCTCGTATCTAGGAGCGTTGCTATATTTTCAGATGGATTCTTCGTTTGGAGCTTCATCAAAAGATTTGCCCCCTTCTTTGGCAGTGGAATCGTCTTGAACTTTGTTAGGAGGATGCACATGCGGCTCATCAATTTGACTTCTAGACATGCTCAATTCCATATTATAGGCTCGAGTGGCTAACTCTTCAAAAGTTTTTGGCTTTATTCCTTGGAGAATGTATCGAAGACCCCAATGCATTCCTTGGATACACATCTCAATAGATGAAGCTTCAGATAGTCGATCTTTGCAATTGAGACTTAAATTTCTCCAGCGGTTTATATAGTCGATGACAGACTCCTCTTTCCATTGGCGAGTGTTAATGAGTTCGACCATTCGCACAGTTCTTCGAGTGCTATAAAAGCGATTGAAAAATTCTTGCTCCAGTTGGTCCCATCCATCAATGGAGTTTGCCCCCAAGTCAGTATACCAATCAAATGCAATATCTTTTAATGAACATACAAATTGTTTGACAAGTTGATCTCCATATGTCCCAACATCATTGCACGTCTCGACGAAATGCGCCACATGTTGCTTTGGATTGCCTTTGCCATCAAATTGTTGAAACTTCGGGGGTTGATATCCAATTGGCATCTTTAAGTTGTCAATTCTTTGAGTGTAAGGTTTGGTGTATGTAAGGGAAGACTTTGAGCTCCCATGCAGTTTGCTTTTGATGGCCTCCAAAATGAACTCCTTCAGTTGGCTACCTTGGATTATACCATCATATGATACTTGAATCTCATTGGTTGAAAAATTTTTCTTTGCATTTGATTGTTGCTTTATGGGCGTCTTGCCATCATCAATATCATTGGTCATCTTTTCCATCAGGTGGTTTGCCTCGGCATGACCTCCTTTGTTCAATAGTTGCTTTGCGGATGTATCGCCTTTTTCAAGCTCCTTGAGTGGTTTTTCCTCCACGTGGATGGCCTCAGCATTGCTCCAATTGTTCAACAATTCATCGAGCTTAGCATCTCGCTGTTGGAAGTGCTTTGTGAGCTTCTCCATTGCTTTTGTCAATATCAAAAGTTGTTCTTCCATGGTTAGATTGTTTGTTGTCATAATTGGCGCCACTTAGTGAAGAAAAGAGATGAGAGGTAGAGATTGTCCTACTGGGCGTGCCAGAAATTTGTAGCAAATAAAATTTCAAGTTTAAAAATATATTAAACCAGAAATAATTGTACAAATTAAAAGTTTAATGATTTAATGGGTACAATCCCTATAATTCCTCTGATTATAATCTCCTAGCAATATTCTTGAAAAAGCTTGATTTGATCTTCTCCAAAATATTTCCTGCTTTGAATAACGTTAATCCAAGAGCAATTGTGCTTAATCTTGGATCAAACGTGAAATGATTTAGATCTCCTTGACGAACGTCTCGAACTCCGTCTTGGATACTTTGATATTTTAAGGGATTTGATCTTCTTTGAAGCTTCGTGAATTTCCAATAACGTTAATTTAAGAGTTAAGTAGCTTAATCTCAAATTAAACGTTGGATTTTCTTCAGTTTTCGAATAACACTTTTGAATATTGCGAAGAACGCCTTGGTTTTGAAGAACGCCTTGAAGAACCGCCTTGATTTTGAAGAACGCCTTGAGAGAATTTGCTTCTTTTCTCCTTGAACTTCTTTGTGCTTTTTGAAATATGTTTTGAGTTGTGTTTTTCTTCTTGGAGATGACTCCTATTTATAGGTGGGATTTGAAGATCTTGTAAAATTCTCTCCATGATGTGGCGCGATTTGATTGGCTATCAATATCTTTTATGACAAGAAATATATTTAATTTGATATTCTTGCCCAATAAAAGATATTATATGCAAATATTGCATTGTGACGAAGATTCCAAGAAAATCTGCCTTGTATGAAATTTTCCTACACACAATTGCCTTCTTTGTGGAGATTTAATGTAATTTGCAATATCTCTCAATTTTGGCAATATCAATTTTGGCAATAAAATTTACTCTTCTACAAATACTTTGAATAAAAAATCGGGTTTTCCCCTCTAAACTTATAGTAGCGCGAGTTGCACATTCCCCCCTCAACTTACATCCTTGTTGCACTTTTCCTCTTGAACTTATGTGTTGCACTTTCTCCCGATATCCAAATAATAAAAATACCCTTCAAATTGGCATGTGCCTCTTACATGACATACTTTGACAGGAAAAGTGATCGGAAAGGGGAAAAGTGCAACATTAATGTTTTAGGGTAGACACTGCAAAAAAATTAAGAAAAGGAAGAAAATGCAATTTGACTATAAGTTCATGGGGAAGTGCGGTTTTCTTTAATACAAAGGTTCATTGGTTAGTCTTTGTTGTTTTCGTTTCGCTTTTCAGTATACATACCACATTATGCGTGTATATATAATTTTTTTTATCAACATTTGATTGGTTTAGTGGAATGGACTAATAACCCCAAAGTAACGACTCAAATTTGAATCCCTGTTTAGAGAGGTTCCCATATAATATGTTCGACGTGCCTCAAGAGAAATTAGACCCTTGTAAAACAAAATAAAAAAGTGTATATAAAAAGTTTTGTAATGTATGAATTTTAGAACTATATTTACCGAATTGTAAAAAAACATAAGATAATAATAAAGAACTATACTTACTAGTATTTGTATGGAAAATATTTTCATTTGCCTTCACATATTCAAATAATCAAAATTTAAATGCCAATGACATTTTAGAAACTAATTGTATTTATATATAAAGCTGCAATCAACAAAGTAGTTGTTTTAGTACCAATAAAGTTCAATTATTTTCATAATTGGGTGCTACCACGTATACTAAACATCTAAAGATAATTTATCAAACTATAAAATAAGTGTATTGTACTTATCATGAAATTGAAAACGTTTTCCGAGGAGTTAGTCAACCACATAATAAATATATTACACTTGTCAATTACCATGTAAGTATTTTGGGTTTAATCAAATTCAAATTGGGGCCAACAACACCCATGTTTATGTTTAACTTGTTTTATATTCTGTCTCAAATTGTGATTAGACATGCTAAGAATGACTTTATACATAAAATACTCAAATGTATACAACGCTACGGGCCCAATAAAGATTTTAATGTTCTAATGTAAAGTGTAAACCCAAACCAGTATTTTAATAGCAATTAGACCCTGCAACCCAAAACTCAAATCCAGCGAGAAAATACAATTTTAACACCTAAGCCAAACCCATATTTAAAATCCATCCAACTACGTTTACCTCATCAATATTAACGATACTTAACAGGAGAATTATTCAAATTACCTTGAGATTTAGTGTAATTATGTTGATCACTCTTAATGATTGGAAATTATTTATTGGAATCATTACACAATTACCCCTTACGTCGTTAATTTCATAAAAAAAAATTAAGTACATAAAAAATCATGATTACCATCTAAAGAATCACAAACCTCAAAGGTGACAAATCGATTTCATCAATTTTTTACTGATTACACCCATTTTTCCATCAATTTAACCCATGGCCACATGATTGATGATCTATTTTATTGGCACGATAGTATTTATTAGTATATATCTTAGCTAATATAAGATCAAAGAGACTAGGGAGTAACACAAATTTAAATCCAACATTAAGTTCAATTACATCATAACAAACAATATTTAGAAATACATAGACACACTTTTATGAATATGTAAATTGATCCGATGTACCTTTTACCAATATATAAAACAACAAAGAAAATAAAAAACATAAAATGATTCACTTCAACTAAAACTAAAATTCGAACTCAAATCCACCACCTCCTTCCACTTCACCACCTCCTCCTCCTCCTCCTTCCTCTTCTTCTGCTTCGCTTTCGCTTTCGCTCTCGCTGCCGCTTTCTTCCTCTTCCTCTTCTTCTTCTTCTTCTTCTTCGCCTTCTGCATATACCTTTCCCTCTTCACGATGCACTTTAGTGCGGTGTTTTTTCTTATGACCGCCGCCCATCTTCTTCTTGATTTTGTGCATCAACTCCTTCAATTGTTCTCCGTGGCCGCCTTGCTCCTTCTTTTGCTCATCGAATTCTTCCGGCTTGTGCTTGTCCTCCTCCGCCTTGTGGCCAATGTGGAGTTTCTCCTCTATTTTGTGAATGATTTTTGACATTTTTAGTTAGTTTAATTCTCTTCTACTTTTTTCCAATTAATTATGGGATGCATACATTTTGGTATGACTTCAAATTTATAAGCCAATTAGGGTAGTGGGTGGATGGTACTTGGTTAAAATTCAAATGGAACGGAACGTGTACTTTTGGTCTTCACGTCCGTCCTATAGAAAAATAATTAATGAAACAATATGTGAAGTCTTCTTGCAATTTTGATGGATTAAAGATAATGTATGATTGTGTTGAAACCGACAATTCAGCATATTAACATTAAATTTGGAAAAAGTAAACTACTGGAATGATTGAGAGAAAAAAAATTGATTTGACCTTTTTTTTTTGCTTGAGACGTGATTATATTACTATTAATTGGTTAATTGTAATTTATTCATATGATAATGAAAATGTTCAATTTATCCCTTGTGATTTGAAAAAGGGTACTTTACTCCCTATAATTTTATAAAAGTTTCACACCGCCTTCTTGATATTTTATATGTGGCACTTTATACCTATGTGTTATGATAAATGTAACAATTTACTCTCATATGTTACAAAAATATTTTTCATGTCCAATTTCAATTTTAGCAAGTGAGTTACACTCTGAGTGAGTTTGGCCTAGCGATTCAAAAATCAATTATAGGAGAACTAATTTTACTAAAATGAATTTTGGCAATAATTGATTATGATAAAATTCAATTATAAAATAATTGCTTTTGGATAATAGCTTTTGCAAAAATAACACTTTAGTGGCTTCTAAAATAAGTTAATTTTTAACTTCTGGAGATCCCAAAAGTGATTATGATATTGGGGCCTTGGGGTCCAAACACCATTAAAATCACCATTGACTAAAAATAATTTCTATAATTGGGGCCAAACACTTCAAAAATCACAATAGATGTCTAGAAGTGTTTTTAAGAGCTCACACGGCTGGGCCAAACTCACCCGTAAATTGCTTCATTAAAATTTTCACAGGGAATAAAATGCTCTTTTTCAAATCACATAGGGATAAATTGAATATTATGTATTTCACAGAGGGGTAAATTAACATTAGCTCTATTATAAATTATTAGATAAATAAGGATTATATCATAACAACTTATCACAATTTTCACCACAACTTTTTATTAGTAATCCAAAAATATTAGACAGAGCCTTTTTTTATGAAACAATAGAATTAAAGAAAATGTGAATGGTTTGTTGTTAAAAAAAAGAAAATGATGTTTAGAGATTTAACAAAAGATAATTAATAAATCAGAGCGATATTTTCTCAAGAAAATTACAAAGTCCTTTTGTCATAATTTATTTTCTTTTTATAGCAGTAGTAATATTAACGTGTTGGGATCAATCAATCTCAGTCTGAACTATAATCCCATATTTTGTATACCAGAAACAGAAAAGAAAAAGAAAAAAAAAAGAGTCTTGAATCATTAATCTATGGAAACTCTACTAGCCCTAAGTAGACAGACATTAGTATTGATTATAACAAAATAATTTTTTATTTTATTTTATGAATTAACAAGATACTTATTGACAGCTTGGTATTCCAGTAATTTCAATTTGTATGATATAACTAAAGTGTTATACTGTTATGTAGTGTTAGGAGTTAGGACTTCAGTGTGATATTATTAAACATTTAAAAAATCAATAGCTAGGTTTAATTTTCATTTAATCACCAGTGATCTCCACTAATATAGTATTAAATAAATTCATTAATTATGCACATTATATGCACTACTTTAAACAAATTCAAAATTAATTCAACCACATATTCAACCTTGACCAGCACAAAACTGAAGACAATCTTCCAAATTTTATCATTCACCAGGGACCCAAAAAAAAAAACTTCGATTTGACTTGCAAGTGGTTTCTATATATACAGGTCAGAAACAATTTTGTTAATTTGACTTGCAAGTGGTTTCTATAAAGGTCAAAAACAATTTTTTAAAATTTGATAAATACAAAGATGTATTATCTATTTTTAATTTTTCCTCATGCCCTTATAGCTATAGTCATGACACAAGGGACCAATATTTCTGTTGGCGTGATACACGTACTGACATTTATATTAGGCATTAATTTATTGGCTAATGCAAGAGGAAGAGAAAGCACAGATCCAGCATTCATAACAAATCATAATTAGAACTAGATAAAACCATTGAACACTTTTATGAACCTGACATTTTGCCATTGTAACAATATTCATTCAACCACAAATAGATTTCAAAATAATTCAACAAAAAATTAAAAAATCTTAAAACGATCCACTTCAATTAAATTTCGATTGAACCTAATAATTCAATAAAGAAAGCCAATTTACCACCTCCTGTAAATTTATGGCCCATTATGAGTAACCCATTAGGGTAGACCCATAGATGAAGAATCCCTAAGTAGTGAGGATTAGGGTTCTATATCTATATAATGAGGAAACTGGTTCTCTCTCTATACACTTTTAGAGCAGTTAAATTCCCTCATAGTTTAACCGCATTCATAGAAACTCGAATCTGTGGCAAGAGAGAGAAACCAGAGATTCCATACCTTTTCCGCACTGATGTCTTTTCCGATGGAATCAGGTATCTCTAAACCGTATTTACTTATTGAGCAATGAATGCATGTTAATGTCAATCACTTAATGTTTCATGCCTTACGTACATAATTGCTAATAGTGGTATCAGAGCCCGTGTTTGGGCTAACTTTAATTCGATTAATTTTGATCTAAAATTTATGTTTACCTTTAGATCTGTATTTTCTTAAAATTTAAATACGTGAACTACATGATCTAATAATCATGACTCTTTTGTTAGATCCTTTATTATGTTTAAACTGTGCTCACATGAATTAATTTTCTATGTAGTTTATTTATGAAATTCATGTAATCAGTCACAGCTTGATATGTTTGATATGCATGATGTCTGTAATCAAACTTTATGTTCCGATTTTATTTTCGATAAGCATGATTGTTGTGATGGAGCATGAGGATTTTATGTAGATTCCGAATTTCTTATTCACTAAAAGTCGGATTTATGAACAAAAAAAAAAAAGAAAGAAAGGAAAAGGAATTCTGAAATTGAGTCTTCCTGTTCCTATGTACCTATTGCGGCGACCTTCACTCCCTTCTGGATTTGCTGTTTTTCTTTGGGGCCTTGTTTGAGTTATGGGCCTGATGTTATTATTTTTTGACCAAAACTATAATCTGATTTTATGAAGTATTTGGGTCAAATTAACAACTAATTAATTACACATATTTTCGGCTAATCTCATTGTGTATTTTTTTGTAAAATTTCATGACCAATTTCCTTTTATGACCTATCATAATCTTGGTTTTATAAAAGGGAAATCAACGTTTAAGAGGCCAGTATGTATGGTCTTCCATAAATTCAACGATATAATTGTTTCCTTTGGATTTAAGGAAAACATCGTTGATCAATGTATATATCTGAAGGTCAGTGGGAGTAAGTTTATTTTCTTGATTCTGTATGTTGATGAAATTCTTTTGGCTAGTAGTGATCTTGGCTTGCTACATGAGACTAAGAAATTTCTCTCTGAGAATTTTGAGATGAAAGACTTGAATGAGGCATCTTATGTGATAGGGATTGAAATATCCCGTGATAGATCACAATGATGGATTGGGTTGTCTCAAAAGGCTTACATCAACAAAATTCTTGAAAGGTATGGGATGAAAGATTGCAATATTAGTGTTGTCCCAATTAACAAGGGAGAAAAATTTAGTCTCAAACAATGTCCAAAGAATGATTTCGAGAGGAAACAAATGGAAAATATTCCGTATGCCTCGATAGTCGGAAGCTTGTTATATGCTCAAACATGCACCAGACCAGACATAAGCTTCGATGTCGGTATGCTTGGCCGTTACCAAAGTAATCCAGGCTTGGATCACTGGAAACTTGCCAAGAAGGTTCTACGCTATTTGCAAGGAACTAAAGACTATATGCTCACATATAGACGATCTGATCGGTTGGAGGTGATTGGATATTCTGATTCAGACTTCGCTGGATGTCTGGACAGTAAAAAATCCACTTTTGGCTATTTGTTCCTTTTGGCTGAGGGAGCAATACCATGGAAAAGCGCAAAAGCAACTGTTTTAGCCGCATCTACTATGGAGGCTGAATTTGTGGCGTGTTTCGAGGCCACAAATCATGCATTATGGTTGCGGAACTTCATTTCAGGACTTGGAATTGTCGACAGTATTGCCAAGCCGCTGAAACTTTATTGTGATAATTCCGCAGCCGTCTTCTTCTCAAAGAACGATAAGTATTCCAAAGGTGCAAAACATATGGATTTGAAGTTTCTTATCGTGAAGGAGGAAGTTCGGAAACATACGATGTCAATTGAACACATCAGTACTAATCTGATGATTGCTGATCCTTTAACTAAGGCAATACCACCAAAACTATTTTTGGAGCATACTGAACGTATGGGTCTTGGTAGTATTTGATGTAATTTGTTGAGGATTTTATGAGTTTTTATTGATATTGACATTTTGAGCTCTACATACATGTTTCAGATAACTTAAAGTTATATTCCTATTATTTAATGAATGTGTACACTTTTATGGCTATTATGTGAATAATAATAGGAATGGACATTATGAAAGTTTCCAATTTTAGGTCTTGTGTGATAAGTCACTTATATCGTGGTACATGGAAGGAATTTTGTTGGATAATGATAACTTAGGACCGCCATGACTCGTGTATGTGGTTTATTGTGCAAAGGCGATTAACGGTAATTCTCTCATGGGCCAAGTGGGAGAATGTAAATTTATGGCCCATTATGAGTAACCCATTAGGGTAGGCCCATAGATGAAGAATCCCTAAGTAGTGAGGATTAGGGTTCTACATCTATATAATGAGGAAACTGGTCCTCTCTCTACACACTTTTAGAGCAATTAAATTCCCTCATAGTTTAACCGCATTCATAGAAACTCGAATCTGTGGCAAGAGAGGGAAACCAGAGATTCCATACCTTTTCCGCATTGATGTCTTTTCCGATGGAATCAGATATCTCTAAACCGTATTTACTTATTGAGCAATTAATGCATGTTAATGTCGATCCCTTTTATATTTCATGCCTTACGTACATAATTGCTAACACCTCCTTCCTCTTCACATTCTCCTCCCCATTCTTCTTCTTCTTTTTCACATTCGCTTTCTTCATTTTCCTCTTCATCTTCCTCCTCGCCCTCTGCGTATATCTTTCCCTCTGTACAATGCCCTTTGCCACAACGTTTTTTCTTGTGACCGTCACTCACTTTCTCCTTAATTTTGTGCATGAAATCCTTCATGTGTTCACCGTGACCGCCATGCTCTGGCTTGTGCTCGCCGGAATATTCTTCCGGTTTGTGGTGAAGGTGGAGTTTACCCTCTATTTTGTGAATTATTCTTGACATTTTAAATTCGCTTTTGTCTTCTTGTATCTCTTCTATGTTTCCAAATGTGGGATGAATATACATTTTTGTATGGCATCGTATTTATAGGCAAATTAAAGTGTAGGAGGGGAATCGAATTTAATAGTTAAAAATTCATAATGGAACGCGCGTGTAATTAATTTTGGTCTTCACTTTTGCTAGTCAAATTTGGTGCCCGCCTTGGATTAAATTTAAATGAATGTATTAAAGAAACAATTAACCACTTATAGACTCTTTCTACAACTTGATAGGTGTTTTGGGTTAAATATCAAATAAAGATAATATTATAAATTTTTTATGAGTATTCAATTTGGATGAGGTCAACTAATGGCATTGACGTGGAATTCATGATTTAAATAAAAAAAAAAATGGGAACATAATTCAACCCAGATCCTGATTGGACCTAGCTAGGGTGAACAAAATAACCAGGTTCAAAGCTAGTGTAGACGACCTTCCATAAGAACCGGTCGAGCTATGAAGGCACCACAGTCTGGGAGGAATTGAATAAGCTCGGGAAGCCGTCAACCTAAGAAAACGAACACCTATGTCACCTTTTTGTCTTATTAGAGGATAAAATTAACACAATTGTTAGTGTTATCTCCTATATGCCCCTATAGTGACATAACTCGATATTCATCAAATCAAAGTAATATTAAATTCGATTATGAACAATCATGAGGATCGTCCTTTAACATAGTAGGGGAACGTTCCCCTATGGTACCACCATGCCACCTAGCTAGGTTTTTTTGTGTACAAAACCATAGGTCAACCATTCATATATAAATGCACATGTTGTCATTCAAGGTACACATTATTCATACACGGGAAACTCTATCACAGACCTATTTTAAAAAGAAAGACAAAAAAATAAAGATAGAGAAAAAATAATCTCAAAAAGTTCAAACCTGATTTAATTTGTATTCAGTAATTGATACATCAACATATTGTTTTCTTGATTTTGTTAAGATGATTCGGAAAGAAATTTCATTTAATATTTATTCTTCTCTTATCATATATATTGCCCTAATATTTTCACGGTCTCTTTTCCTAATTAGACTATACTTATAATTCAATGTATTTTTGGCGTGAATTTATATCTTGTGTTTATATATGTGTAGTAGTTTAAAGTGTTTATATTGAAGTTTGTCTTGTTAGGTTGATTATAATTTTTTTTTTTATTTTCATTGTTTTGTTATTTTCTATTTTTTGGAAAACAAAAATGGTTTTAATTATTGTTTACTTGATATGGAAGAAAAAGGTGAGGGATATTTGTGTATATACGTCCTTTTACATGAAACATGATCCAGGAGTTATATGAATATGTTTTAAGATTTTCATTCCATTTTTACCTTTTCCCTTTCATTCTATTTCAGATTTCTTGATCCAATATAATGGATTGATACAAAAATGAGGCCGAATATAATGAAATTAAGTCTTAATACAATATATATATATATATATATATATATTAAAGTAGATTTCTTATCTTAATCATGTTGAAGTATAATTATTCAATTATTTTATTGTAGTTACTATTATTTTGATACAACAATTTTTATATTAAAGTAGACTTCTTTTTAATGTAGAAGTATGATTATTCAATTATTTTATTTATCATTTAAGTAGAGGTATATTAGTCATCACAAAAAAGCGAAGAAATTTTTGTGACAAACCCGTACTTTTATATGTATAATAATAATAATAATGGTTAATTACAGGGACCTCCCCTGAGGTTTGGTGTAATTCGCGTCCAATCCCCTCCAAGAATCATAATTACAATGACCTCCCCTGAGGTTTCAAAAACCTTACATCCGTTAGTTTTTGCTAACGTCGTCCCCCTAATTTTATTGAAAACCCCATTCTACCCTTGATATTACTGTAGCAATTTTCGTGGACAATTATGCCCTTAGTTATGTTTGATATAAGGGAGGGTGTTCATTGTAAGGATTATGATTATGAATGGATGAAAATGTTGTAAATTCACATGAAACTTATAATCAGTTTATTATATACTTAAAATAAAAATATAATAGCATATCAATGTTTTTTTCATATTTTTTGAAATAAATTATGGTTAATTATAAGAAAAAAACTGTAGAACATAAATAAAAATGTAATTAACCCGTAATATTAATAATTTAAAAAAACTCATAATTAAAGTACAAGGATAAATTAATGAATTGCGTTTAATCATGAGAAGTAAAAAAACTTGAACAAAAATTATTAGACATTACAAAAATGATCACATGTTCATAATTAACCCGTACTAAAAAAATTCGTAAGTTTTTAGCTAATTTTTTTTACAAAAAAATTAAAATTACTCACTCAAGTACCCAATTTAGTAAAATAATTTTTTTAATATTTCTTACTTGTACATAATATTAAGGATTAATAAAATATTTTATGATAAAATAGAAAATAATACCTTATATACATATTTATGAATATTAGTAAATCAATAAATAATTTTAATATATATTAATTATAAAAATAAATCTCACCATCCCTAACCCCCCACCCACCCTACCCTACCCTACTGGCACCTCTTCTCCCAGGCCGTGCCGTCGGTCTGGCTTCTCCTTCTAATCTGTCACTAGCCTCGGATCGTAGATCCCAGGCCGGTGGCACAGCCTGTAAGGAGAGGTGCCGGTAGGGACGACTGGTGGGTTGGCGTGGGGGGTTAGGGTTAGGGCTAGGGATAGGTTTTTTATTCCTTTTATGTATAAAATTAGTCTTTTTAAAGTTTAGGTACCAATGTGCAATTATGATTTTTTATATCCATTCATAATTAAAATTTGCAAGGGTAATATGATAATTTTGTGCATCATTGCAAGGGTAAATAGGAAATTTTGTTAATCGGATTTTTTTTTTCTGATTTTTTTTTTAATTAAAATTGATGAGGTCAATGAAGTCATATCACAGATTTCGTCCAAACTCCGCTAGTGTACGTTAGGGTTTTGTAAGGTTTTTGAAATCTCAGGGGAGGTTATTGTAATTATGATTCTTGGAGGGGATTGGACGCGAATTACACCAAACCTCAGGGGAGGTCATTGTAATTTTGTACATCAGGGCAAGGGTAAATAAAACATTTTGTTAATAAGATTTTTTTTTTATTTTTTTAAAATTAAAATTGACGAGGGCAATTAAGTCATTTCATAGATTCCGTCCAATCCGTTAGTGTCCGTTAGGGTTTTGTAAGGTTTTTGAAACCTTAGGGGAGGTCATTGTAATTATGATTCTTGGAGGGGATTGGACGCGAATTACGCCAAACCTCAGGGGAGGTCCCTGTAATTAACCCTAATAATAATATAGATGTAGATAGATAGATTTTTCTTTTGAAAAAACCCAACACTAAAGAAGTCTTAATTTCTAGGCATCTAAGCTACAGCCACGGCAGCAACTCGATCTTCTTTTTCTTATTCTTCTAAGGCTATAAAGTACAAGAGAGTTCTATGCAATAAAAATATCACAGAATAATTTCGTGGAATATCTCGCATTTACCCCTGCATTTTGCCCCATTATTGGAGAAGTCAAAGAGCGTATGGCAATTTTTTGATGGGCCACATGATTGATGATCTATTGGCACGATAGTAGGTATTATTACCTATCTTAGCTAATATAAATTTAAATGAAATATGCATATGAGTACATCCACCCAAAGTAATAACCAATACTTGTTCAAGGGACATATATAGCCAGAGCCATTTTATTGAGTTGTTACATTATATGAATTCAGGAACTAATCCAATAGCAATGACCAAAATCTGTATTTTTCACATGAAAATGAGTCTAGATTTCATGTATATATAGTTTTATTTGAGCAAGTCATATATAAGATCAAGAGACTAGGGAGTAACACAAATTAAATCAAATCCAACATTAAGTTCAATTACATCATAACAAAAAATATATAGAAATACATAGACACACTTTTACGAATATGTAAATTAATACGATCTACATTTTACCAATATAATTTAACAACAAAAAAATAAAAAGAATAAAATGATTCACTTCAACTAAAACTAGAACTCGAACTCAAATCCACCACCTCATTCCTCTTCTTCCTCCTCTTCTTCTTCTTCTTCTTCTTCTTCTTCGCTTTCTTCCTCTTCCTCTTCTTCTTCATCTTCCTCGCCTTCTACATATACCTTTCCCTCTTCACGATGCGCTTTGGTGCGGTGTTTTTTCTTATGACCGCCGCCCATCTTCTTCTTGATTTTGTGCATCAACTCCTTCAATTGTTCTCCGTGACCGCCATGCTCCTTCTTTTGCTCATCGAATTCTCCCAGCTTGTGCTTGTCCTCCTCCGCCTTGTGGTCATGAATGTGGAGTTTCGCCTCTATTTTGTGAATGATTTTTGACATTTTTTATTAGTTTAATTCTCTTCTACTTTTCCGATTAATTCTGGTATGCATACATATTGGTATGACTTCAAATTTATAAGCAAATTAGGGTAGTGGGTGGATGGTATATTAGTTAAAAATTCATATGGAACGGAACGTGTACTTTTGGTCTTCACGCGAGTCTATTGATTACTTAGTCAAAACTGGTACGTACCACGGTACCAGTACCATCCTTTTGAAGTCTTCTTACAAATTTGATGGATTAAAGATAATGTATGATTGTGTTGAATCCGACAATTCAGCAGGTTAACATTAAATTTGAACAAAGTAAACTACTGGAATGATTGAGAGAGAGGGAAAAAAAATTGATTGATTGACTTGTTCTCGCTTGAGACGTGATTATATAATTCATTATTAGATAAATTAATTAGGATTATCTCATAAGTTAATGACAATTTACTCCACTTAGATATTCATAATGTTCATTTTACATTCCCGTGATTTGAAAAAGAACTCTTTACCAACTATAATATTATAAAAGTTTTACATCGTCTCCCCGACATTTTTATATGTGGCACTTTACCCCTCTGTGTTATGATAATGTGGCAATTACCCCCTATGTTATGATAAGCGTGACAATTTACCCCATTTGTTATGATAAATGTGACAAATTACCCATGTGTTACAAAATAATTGTTTTGCCCATTCTTAATTTTGGCAAGTGAGTTACAATCTCCGACTGAAGGAGGTAAATTGCTTCTCTAAAATTTTCACAAGATGATAAAGTGCTCTTTTTCAAATAATAGAGAGTTAAATTGAACGTTATGCATTTTACGGGGGAATAAATTGGCATTAACTCATTATCTAATAGCACCTTTTCATAATTAATAAATCAGAGCGATATTTTCTCAAGAAAATTACATTGTCCTTTTCTCATAATTTCTTTTCTTTTTATCGCAGTAGTCATATTAACGCCTTGAGATCAGTCAATCTCGGTCTGAACTATAATGCCATAATATTTATTTTATATACCAGAAAAAGGAAAAAGGGAAAAAAAAACAATCTTGAATCATTAATCTATATATGGAAACTCTATTAGCCCCAAGTTGACAGGCATTAGTATATAACAAAATAATTTATTGACAGCGTGGTATTCCAGTACTTTGAATTTTTGTGATATAACTGATGTGTTATAATGTTATGTAGTGTTAGGACTTCAGTGTGATATTATTAAACATTTAAAAAATCAATAGCTAGGTTTAATTTTCAATTAATCTCCAGTGATCTCCACTAATATAGTAGTATTAAATAAATTCATTAATTATGCACAGAGAGAATTGTGGTACGTGTCTAGTTAATTTCATGGGTATTTTTTATAAATTAGAGTAAAATTAATTTTACTATGTCGTAAAATAGAGCAAATTAACTCGTTTTTCGCCTATTTAATTCATTTTTCACCGGTTTAACCTGTTTTTAGCCGATTTAATTCGTTTATCGCCTATTTAATTCATTTTTCATTGTTTTTACGATTTGTACTTTTATTTTTTCTGTTTTAAATCATTTTCTACCGATTTCACCTTATTTTGTCTGTTAAACTCCTTTTTTTACTAATTTTTCACACGTTTTTATCATATTAACCTGTTTTCACCTATTTCGCACATTTTTACACTGATTTCACATGTTCTTTTCACCAACCTGATTTTTCATCGATCGGACACGTTTTCACCGACTTTATTCATTTTTCACCAATTTCACCTGCTTTTCATTGATGTTCTCATTTCATCGGTTTCATCCTTTATTCACGAATTTGACCCGAATTTTCATCAAAGCTAGTGTAGACGACCTCCCATAAGAACCGAGCTATGAAGGCACCACAGTCTGTGAGGAATTGAATAAGCTCTGGAAGCCGTCCAGCATAAGAAAACGAACACCTATGTCACCTTTTTGTCTTATTAGAGGATAAAACTAACACAATTGTTAGTGTTGTCTCCTATATGCCCCTATAATTAATGACATAACTCAATACTCGTCAAATCATAGTAATATCAAATTCGGTTATGAACAATCACGAGGATCATCCTTTAACATAGTAGGGGTACCACCATGCCACCTAGCTCGGTTTTCTTTTGTGTACAAAACCATAGGTCAACCATTCATATATAATTATCACTCAAGGTACACATTATTCATACACGGGAAATTCTATTACAGATCGGGTTCGATCGAACTCAATGTAACTATATGGCAAATACAATATACTTGCTTTGGGATTGGATGTTAGTTCTAGGAGAGTGATCAATCTGAAAGCAAGTGCAGTACACATACACACACTTTATATTTTTCATTTCCTTGTTCTTCGATCTTGTCTTTTAAGTTCAAGATCAAATACCTTACTTGAGCTCGGACAGGCTTCGCCGCAGTAAACTCCGACTTGGACTCTAACGGTGTTTCATTTTAATTTGTAGGTGAGCTCCAATGACGTTGAAGAATGACAAGAAAGAACAGTTCCATGATTGTGGACTAATTTTGATTCAATATTTTTAATCTACTTCAGGCATGGTTAGGGAAAGGCAGATAAGTTGGAAATTTATTGATGTTTTTTATTTATTGAAATTTAAGGACCAATATTGAAAAAGAGAAGGGACAATTATTGAGAGAATGAAGTACACATAATAGCTGACATTTAGAGAAAGTCCGAACTGATGGGATTATGGATTGAAGTAGACAAAACAATTAAAAAAAATTGAAATTCAAGAATACTGATTTTGGATTTATTTTATTGGAAATGTTTTGATCAACTATATTCTACATAAAAATTGGAGTAAATTTCATTTGTATTCATGCGTCTTACTAATTTTTATCATATTATAACTTGAGCAAGACATGTTATTTTTCAAGAAGCTAAACAATCATAACAAATCATAATTTGAAATAGATAAAATAATTAAAGCAGTTACATGAACATGACATTTATTTATCTGCATGTACCCAATATTCAACAACAAATAAAAAAAAAAATCTTAAAATATTATATTTAACTAAACCTCGATCGAACCCAATAATTCCATAACGAAAGCTAATTTACCACCTCCTTCCTCTTCGCATTCTCCTCCTTCTTCTTCTTGTTCTTGTTCTTCTTCTTCTTCTTCACATTCGTTTTCTTCCTCTTCCTCTTCCTCTTCCTCTTCCTCTTCGCCTTGTGCATATATTATCTTTCCCCCTGTCTGATTCCCTTTGCCACTACGTTTTTTCTTGTGACCGCCACCCACCTTCTCCTTAATTTTGTGCATCAAGTCCTTCACATGTTCGCCGTGACCGCCATGCTCTGCCTTGTGTTCTTCGGGTTTGTGCTGCTTATGCTTATCCTCCTCCGCCTTGTGGTGAATGTGGAGTTTACCCTCTATTTTATGAATGATTCTTGACATTTTCAATTTCTCTCTCTCTCTCTCTCTTTTTGTTTTTTTTTAATCTCAATTTCTCTTCTATGTTTTCAATTGTGGGATGAATATACATTTCGGTATGACATCGTATTTATAAGCAAGTTATAGAGTAGTTATGAAATGGAATTTAATAGTTAAAAAATCATAGGGAACGTGTAATTTTGAGCTTCAATTTTGGTAGTCAAAATTGATACCCCTTGGATTAGATGTATGCTATAATATATATGAAAATTTAAAAAAAAAAAAAAAACAACTTCTTCTGTACTCTTTTAGTCTTTTAGCAACTTGATGGATTTAATATGGTTAAAAATCAAATAAAGATAAGATATATTATTAATTATGTTCAAATTATTAATTTCTGATGAGCATTCAATTTTGACGAGGTCAACTAATGGCATGATTTGAGAAAGTCAGATAAGTTCAAATTTTATTGATTAATTAAAGAAATGATCAATATTTGGGGGAGAAATGGAAAATTATTGACTACACGTAATTAGTTAGAAAAATTCTGAACAGCAGATGGGATTAGGGAACTTAGAAACTTCAGGAATTTTGATCTTGGAATTAATATTTTCCAAATGTTTGATTTGATAAACTCTGTTAGAGCGGCACTCTTACTTTGAAAAAAAAAAAAAAAGCTAAGAAAATACGTGTAAATCTCAAGGAGGTAGATATCAAATAAACAAAGGGGTTAATCTGCATATTAATATGTGGGACAAATGTCATTTACTCAATCATAATTCGACAGTGAATCCATAACTAAAATATTTAAGATAATTCTGATAATAATGCTAATAGAAAGTGACAATTCTTTTGACAAATCACAAAAAAATATAACTAGTTGTAGTCACCTTAGGATTAATCTGCATATTAATTTGTGGGTAAATATAAAATACTCCCCTGTGTTTCTTGAAATATGTCGATCCAAAACGACCTATTTTTTACAAATTGGGTGTTGTTTGCAGGGTTTTAAAAACACAAGGAAATTTGGCACAATAAAAATTTCACAGGATAATTTCTTGCTGGTTTTCTTGCTGGTTTAGCATAACACAGGAGAGTATCTTGCATTTTTCCCTAATTTGTGGGACAGTGACTCCATAACTAAAATATTTAAGATAATTCTAATAATAACGCTAATAGAAAGTGACAATTCTTTTGACAAATCACAAAAAACATACTAGTTGTAGTCACCTTATTATTTATGGGTGTTGTCAGCTGCAGACCAAAATAAAAAAAATAAAAAAAAAGGTAAATGATTTGCATAATACTTAAATATATATATTTTAAGTCGGGTGGGTTGTTATAGGTTTGAAAGAGGAAGACAGTTATATTTTAGAATTCAGCACGGCTTGGAACAAGTCTACCACTAGCTGTTTTAATAAAAGGATGATAATTGGTCAACTAAAACGATCAAAATTATTAGGCCATCTTCAATGGTGACTTCGGGGGCCGGGGCGGGGTCGGGGTGGGTTAAATGGCAGTCTCCAACGGCTGGGGGTCGGGGGGCGGGGTAGGCTTTGGGACGGGAACGTGGCGGGGTTGGGATTCGCGGAAGCCCTGGCCGCGGCTCGATCCCGCGTGGGAAAAAAGAATCTCACGCGCCCCTCTTTAAATCAGGGGACGCCCCCTGATTGATTCCTTTTTTTAAAAAATTTCTTTATTAAATTTGTTTATTTAATATTTTTAAATAGGAAAAATTAATTATTTAAAGAAATATATAATATAATTAAATTTTCTTCCTAAATTAAATTAAATTAAATTTGTAGAATTGAATTATTTAATAAAATTTGTTAGAATTTGTCACCAATTTTTAATTGAATTATTTAATATAATAAAATTTTATTTTTTTAAATTAAAATCATTAATAATTTATTAGAATTGTAATTAAATTTATTTATGGACAAATAAATAATTTATTCACTCCAGATACAAATGCGTATTGGAAGAACAAAAGAAGGAAAATACAACAAAAAAATCTTCCTCGGGATTTGGAGGTTCTTCGAATGAAGTAACCAACTGGTTTCAGGGGGGAAATCAGCAAAATGTTTTATTTTTGTGTGTATGCCATTTATTTAATCCTTTTTCTTATTTGTTGTATTTTCTATTATATATCATTTTTTATTTTTATGATTATTTACTCTCTTTAATTTTAAAATTTTAATATTATTATTATATTATTAAAATAATTATTAGTATTTTTAATATTAATATTAAAAATAAAATTAAAACTATAATTATAAGTGAGGTGAGCAAGAGTTCGAAATTGAATTAATTCAACATCGGAGCACTGTCATTGGAGACGACCAGGCAGGGCTCGGGGTGGGGGCAGGGACAGCCCCAGGGCTCCTAAGCCCCCCACCATTGAAGATGGCCTTAAAATAATCTATTATAAGTTTCTTGTGTTAATGACTAGTTTAAATTGACACTGGCTTAATTAAAAGGTGTTTGAACCATAGTTGTTTGAATTGATAATTCACTTTACTTTTTGCAGAGATAGGGGAAAAATTTAAAATGTATTCTCATTTACAAAGTTAAGACTAAACTAGATCCCCAATCATGTATATACTTAGTAAATTTATGATTTTGTGAACGTTCTCATCATGTAGGGAATGTCCGCATATTTTCGCACCGATATGTTTGGGCTTCAAATATAAATCACTTATTATACATGTCACGAATACATGATAATATACGCAGTGTATACGAAAAGAAAATATGATGCAGAAAAAGAAAAATGATATTATTTCAATCAAGTAAATTCCTAATCGAATGGAGATTTTCAGACTTATGAAGTGGATTCCGTATTCATTTTTAATTAAATTATGGTTATTCAGCACAATCCAATATTTTTGACAGAGCTAGAATCCCGGGCTGACCAGATTTGAAACGGGTTTGAGTAGTTGGGCTTTGACTCTCTTCTCTAAGTTGGGTCCAAAGTCGTAAGTCCTTCATTTAACTAAGAGAAATCCGGCCCAATTATAATGTGAAGTAGCCCATTTTACTTGGCGAAGCTATAAGCGCCAATAAAAATTTAAGTCCCATCACAGAAAGCGGCCCTCAATCTTCTTAAATGGGCTGAAGCCCAGCATTTTGAGAATACTTTTAGGCTTTTAGCCTTTCCTTTCATTTTTATTGAATAAAAAATTAATTAATGATGTGATAGAACATTAGAAAAAGAAAAGAAAAAAGTATCTTAATGTATTTTAATACGGTAAGATGAAATCTTGTAATCAAATTTCATAAATTTAGAAATTAATCACTTAGAGACTCTTTCTACAACTTGATAGGTGTTTTGGGTTAAATATCAAATAAAGATAATATTATAAATTTCTGATGAGCATTCAATTTGGATGAGGTCAACTAATGGCATTGACGTGGAATTCATGATTTAAATAAAAAAGATGGGAACATAATTCAACCCAGATCCTGATTGGACCTAGCTAGGGTGAACAAAATAACCAGGTTCAAAGCTAGTGTAGACGACCTTCCATAAGAACCGATCGAGCTATGAAGGCACCAAAGTCTGGGAGGAATACGCTCGGGAAGCCGTCAACCTAAGAAAACGAACACCTATGTCACCTTTTTGTCTTATTAGAGGATAAGATTAACACAATTGTTAGTGTTGTCTCCTATATGCCTCTATAATGACATAACTCGCTATTCTTCAAATCAGAGTAATATTAAATTCGATTATGAACAATCATGAGGATCGTCCTTTAACATAGTAGGGGAACGTTCCCCTATGGTACCACCATGCCACCTAGCTAGGTTTTTTTGTGTACAAAACCATAGGTCAACCATTCATATATAAATGCACATGTTGTCATCCAAGGTACACATTATTCATACACGGGAAATTCTATCATGTACAGACCTATTTTAAAAAGAAAGACAAAAAAATAAAGATAGAGAAAAAATAATCTCAAAAAGTTCAAACCTGATTTAATTTGTATTCAATAATTGATACATCAACATATTGTTTTCTTAATTTTATTAAGATGATTTCGGAAAGAATTTCATTTAATTCTATTTATTCTTCTCTTATCATATATATTGCCCTAATATTTTCACCGTTGCTTTTCCTAATTAGACTATACTTATAATTCAATGTATTTTTGGCGTGAATTTATATCTTGTGTTTATACATGTGTTGTATTTTAAAGTGTTTATATTGAAGTTTGTCTTGTTAGGTTGATTATAATTTTTTCTTATTTTTATTGTTTTGTTATTTTCTATTTTTTGGGGAAAAAAATGGTTTTAATTATTGTTTACTTGATATGGAAGAAAAAGGTGAGGGATATTTGTGTACATACGTCCTTTTACATGAAACATGATCCAGGGGTTATATGAATATGTTTTAAGATTTTCATTCCATTTTTACCTTTTCCCTTTCATTCTATTTCAGATTTCTTGATCCAATATAATGGATTGATACCAAAATGAGGCCGAATATAATGAAATTAAGTCTTAATACAATATATCTTAAAGTAGATTTCTTTTCTTAATCATGTTGAAGTATAATTATTTAATTATTTTATTGTATTTACTATTATTTTGATACAACAATGTTTATATTAAAGTAGACTTCTTTTTAATGTAGAAGTATGATTATTCAATTATTTTATTTATCATTTAAGTAGAGGTATATTAGTCATCACAAAAAAGCGAAGAATTTTTTGTGACAAACCCGTACTTTTATATGTAAATACAGATATAGATAGATAGATTTTTCTTTTGAAAAAACCCAACACTAAAGAAGTCTTAATTTCTAGGCATCTAAGCCACAGCCACGGCAACAGCTCGATCTTCTTTTTCTTATTCTTCTGAGGCTATAAAGTACAAGAGAGTTCTATGCAATAAAAATATCACAAAATAATTTCGTGAAATATATATCTTGCATTTACCCCTGCATTTTGCCCCATTATTGGAGAAGTCAAAGAACGTATGGCAATTTTTTGATGGGCCACATGATTGATGATCTATTGGCACGATAGTAGGTATTAATACCTATCTTTGCTAATGTAAATTTAAATGAAATATGCATATGAGTACATCCACCCAAAGTAATAACCAATACTTGTTCAAGGGACATATATAGATTATAGCCACAGCCATTTTATTGTGTTGTTACATTATATGAATTCAGGAACTAATCCAACATCACCTCATTCATCTTCTTCCTCCTCTTCTTCTTCTTCGCTTTCGCTTTCGCTTTCTTCCTCTTCCTCTTCTTCTTCATCTTCTTCGCCTTCTACATATATCTTTCCCTCTTCACGATGCGCTTTGGTGCGGTGTTTTTTCTTATGACCGCCGCCCATCTTCTTCTTGATTTTGTGCATCAACTCCTTCAATTGTTCTCCGTGACCGCCATGCTCCTTCTTTTGCTCATCGAATTCTTCCGGCTTGTGGCCAATGTGGAGTTTCTCCTCTATTTTGTGAATGATTTTTGACATTTTTAGTTAGTTTAATTCTCTTCTACTTTTTCTCCAATTAATTTTGGGATGCATACATATTGGTATGACTTCAAATTTATAAGCAAATTAAGGTAGTGGGTGGATGGTATATTAGTTAAAAATTCAAATGGAACGGAACGTGTACTTTTGGTCTTCACGCGAGTCTATTGGGTACTTAGTCAAAACTGGTACATACGTACCACGGTACCAGTACTACCATCCTTTTGAAGTCTTCTTACAAATTGTCATTGATGGATTAAAGATGATGTATGATTGTGTTGAATCCGACAATTCAGCAGAAACATTATATTTGGAAAAAGTAAACCACAGGAATGATTGAGAGAAAAAAAAATGTTTGATTGACTTTTTCTTGCTTGAGACGCGATTATATTACTATTAATTAGTTAATTGCAATTTATCTCCGGTAATATTCATAATTTTAATTTACCTATTGTGATTTTAAAAAAAGTACTTAACCCCTATAATCTTATAAACGTTTCACACCGCCTTCTGACATTTTTATATGTAGCACTTTATCCCCCTGTGTTATGATAAATGTGACAATTTAACCTCATATGTTACAAAAATATTTTTCATGCCAACTATCAATTTCAGTAAGTGAGTTATACTCTCTTGCTGAAATCACAAGGGGTAAAATGCTCTTTTTCAAATCACAGAAGGATAAATTGAATATTAAGCATTTCACATTAGGGTAAATTGACATTAGCTCTAATATAAATTATTAGATAAATTAGGATTATATCATATATAGCACCTTATCACAATTTTCACCACAACTTTTTTATGGTAATCCAAAAATTTTAGACAGAGTCTTTTTTTATGAAACAATAGAATTAAAGAAAATGTGAATGATTTGTTTGTTTAAAAAAAAATGATGTCTACAGATTTAACAAAAGATAATTAATAAATCAGAGCGATATTTTCTCAAGAAAATTACAAATTAAGTCCTTTTGTCATAATTTATTTTCTTTTATAGCAGTAATAATATTAATGTGTTGGGATCAGTCACTTAATCTCGGTCTGAACTATAATGCCATATTTTATATACCAGCTGAAAAAAAAAAAAAAAAAAAAAAAAAAAAAAGTCTTGAATCATTAATCTATGGAAACTCTACTAGCCCTAAGTTGACAGACATTAGTATTGATTATAACAAAATTATTTTTTTTATTTTATGAATTAAGAAGATAATTATTGACAGCGTGGTATTCCAGTACTTTCAATTTTTATGATATAACTAAAGTGTTATACTGTTATGTAGTGTTAGGACTTCAGTGTGATATTATTAAACATTTAAAAAAATAATAGCTAGGTTTATTTTTCAAGTAATCTCCAGTGATCTCCACTAATATAGTATTAGATAAATTCATTAATTATGCACTACTTTAAACAAATCCAAAATTAATTCAACCACATATTCAACCATGACCAGCACAAAACTGATGACAATCTTCCAAAATTTTATCATTCACCGTGGACCCAAAAAAAAAAAAAAAATCGATTTGACTTGCAAGTTGTTTCTATAAAGGTCACAAACAATTTTATTAAATTTGAAATATACAAAGATGTATTATCTATTTTTAATTTTTCCTCATGCCCTTATAGTTATAGTCATGACAGAAGGGACCAATATTTCTGTTGGCGTGATACACGTACTGACATTTATAGTAGGCATTAATTTACTGGCTAATGCAAGAGGAAGAGAAAGCACTGACTAATTTATCATATCATTTGAGCTAGACATGTTATTTTTGAGCTAGCTTGTAACACTAAGGCTATCTCTAATGATTCACTTCAATTAAATCTCGATTGAACCTAATAATTCAATAAAGAAAGCCAATTTACCACCTCCTTCCTCTTCACATTCTCCTCCTCCTCCTTCTCCTTCTTCTTCACATTCGTTTTCTTCATTTTCCTCTTCGCCCTCTGCGTATATCTTTCCCTCTGTACGATGCCCTTTGCCACAACGTTTTTTCTTGTGACCGTCACCCAATTTCTCCTTAATTTTGTGCATGAAATCCTTCATGTGTTCACCGTGACCGCCATGCTCTGGCTTGTGCTCTTCACATTCTCCTCCTTCTTCTTCTTTTTCTTGTTCTTGTTCTTCTTCTTCTTCACATTCGTTTTCTTCCTCTTTCTCTTCTTCTTCCTCTTCGCCTTCGGCATATATTATCTTTCCTCCTATCTGATTCCCTTTGCCACTACGTTTTTCTTGTGACCGCCACCCACCTTCCCCTTAATTTTGTGCATCAAGTCCTTCACATGTTCGCCGTGACCGCCATGCTCTGGCTTGTGCTCTTCACATTCTCCTCCTTCTTCTTCTTTTTCTTGATCTTGTTCTTCTTCTTCTTCACATTCGTTTTCTTCCTCTTCCTCTTCCTCTTCTTCTTCCTCTTCGCCTTCGGCATATATTATCTTTCCCCTTGTCTGATTCCCTTTGCCATTACGTTTTTTCTTGTGACCGCCACCCACCTTCCCCTTAATTTTGTGCATCAAGTCCTTCACATGTTCGCCGTGACCGCCATGCTCTGGCTTGTGCTCTTCACATTCTCCTCCTTCTTCTTCTTTTTCTTGATCTTGTTCTTCTTCTTCTTCACATTCGTTTTCTTCCTCTTCCTCTTCCTCTTCTTCTTCCTCTTCGCCTTCGGCATATATTATCTTTCCCCCTATCTGATTCCCTTTGCCACTACGTTTTTTCTTGTGACCGCCACCCACCTTCCCCTTAATTTTGTGCATCAAGTCCTTCACATGTTCGCCGTGACCGCCATGCTCTGGCTTGTGCTCTTCACATTCTCCTCCTTCTTCTTCTTTTTCTTCTTCTTATTCTTCTTCTTCTTCTTCTTTTTCTTGTTCTTCTTCTTCTTCTTCTTCTTCTTCTTCTTCTTCTTCTTCTTCACATTCGTTTTCTTCCTCTTCCTCTTCCTCTTCCTCTTCTTCTTCCTCTTCGCCTTCGGCATATATTATATTTCCCCCTATCTGATTCCCTTTGCCACTACGTTTTTTCTTGTGACCGCCACCCACCTTCCCCTTAATTTTGTGCATCTCCTTCACATGTTTGCCGTGACCGCCATGCTCTGGCTTGTGCTCTTCACATTCTCCTCCTTCTTCTTCTTTTTCTTCTTCTTCTTCTTATTCTTCTTCTTCTTCTTCACATTCGTTTTCTTCCTCTTCCTCTTCTTCTTCATCTTCGCCTTCGGCATATATTATCTTTCCCCCTGTCTGATTCTCTTTGCCACTACGTTTTTTCTTATGACCGCCACCCACCTTCCCCTTAATTTTGTGCATCAAGTCCTTCACATGTTCGCCATGCTCTGGCTTGTGCTCTACACATTCTCCTCCTTCTTCTTCTTCTTCTTCTTCTTCTTCTTCTTCTTCTTCTTCACATTTGTTTTCTTCCTCTTCCTCTTCGCCTTCGGCATATATTATCTTTCCCCCTGTCTGATTCCCTTTGCCACTACGTTTTTTCTTGTGACCGCCACCCACCTTCCCCTTAATTTTGCGCATCAAGTCCTTCACATGTTCGCCGTGACTGCCATGCTCTGCCTTGTGTTCTTCGGGTTTGTGCTGCTTATGCTTATCCTCCTCTGCCTTGTGGTGAATGTGGAGTTTACCCTCTATTTTCTGAATGATTCTTGACATTTGCAATTTCTCTTTTTTTTTTTTTTATCTCAATTTCTCTTCTTATATCTCTTCTATGTTTTCAATTGTGGGATGAATATATTTCGGTATGACATCGTATTTATAAGCAAGTTATAGAGTAGTATGGATATGGAATTTAATACTTAAAAAATCATATATTTTCTATTTATAAGCAAGTTATAGAGTAGTATCTATTTTCTGAATGATTCCCAGGCCGCTGGCTGCCTGGGTCTTCGGTCCCAGGCCACCGCCTGCCTGGGATCTTCGGTCCCAGGCCGACGGCGGGGGAATTGGGGTAGGGGGGAGGGGAGGGGAGGGGTGGTGGGTTGGGTTGGGTTGGGTGGGTGGGTGGGATTGGGAATTTTTTTTAAAATTATGATTATTTATTATTTATTATTTTAATAAATATTAAATATTTTTTAATTATATAATTTATTATTTTAATAAATATTAAATATATTAATACTATTATATAAATTTTATATTTAAAAAGAATATGTTTTCTTAATTTTGGTGATATTTATGTTAAATTATTATTTAAAATATTAATATTATTTATAAATCAAATTAGTTATTTAAATAAAATAAGTAAAATTTTCAAATTGGTCCGCACGTGGTCTTATTCGAGTCAATTTTGAATTTTGGCAACAATGTGGACTAAAATCGTCACTAAATTTGAAGATGTGGGGCTTTTTTGGTAAACTGAAATATTATGGGGTAAAATTATCAGTCAACATAAGTAATGGCATCAACTTTGCAATTAGACTTAACTGCCACGTCACCCCTTAACGGCAATTTTTAACGGTTGTACCAAATGTGTCATGATTTGTTAAAGCTCTGTACCAAATGTGTTGGATACATAAATCTATGTACCAAAAGTGATAATTGACCTATAACTCTGTAAAAAAATGCAATTCTCTCCTAGAATATATATGAAAAAATTAAAAAAAAAAAAAACAAATAAGGAGGTCAACTAAAGATAATATATATTATTAATTCTGTTCAAATTATTAATTTCTGATGAGCATTCAATTTTGACGAGGTCAACTAATGGCATGATTTGAGAAAGGCAGATAAGTTCAAAATTTATTGATTAAATAAAGAAATGACCAATATTTTGGGGGGGTTGAATGGAAATTATTGACTGCCCGTAATTAGTCAGAATAATTATGAACAGCAGATGGGTTTAGGGAACTTAGAAACTTCAGGAATTTTGATCTTGGAATTAGTATTTTCCAAATGTTTGATTTGATAAACTCAAACTCTGTTAGAGCGGACTCTTACTTTGCAAAAAAACTAAGAAAATACGTGTAAATCTCAAGGAGGTAGATATCAAATAAACATAGGGGTTAATCTGCATATTAATATGTGGGACAAATGTCATTTGCTCAATCATAATTCGACAGTGAATCCATAACTAAATATTTAAGATAATTCTAATAATAAAGCTAATAGAAAGTACAATTCTTTTGACAAATCACAAAAAATATAACTAGTTTTAGTCACCTTAGGATTAATCTGCATATTAATTTGTGGGGTAAATACGAAATACTTCCATGTGTTATGCTAAACCTATAAAAAACTACCTTGTAAATTTTTTATTGAACCAAACTTCCTTGTGTTTTCAAAAACCCTACAAAAAGCATCCAGTTTATAAAAAATAGGTCGTTTTGGATCGACATATTTCAAGAAACCATTTTTAAAATACTTCATGGTCCCTACAACTTCACATGATATATTTTTTAAATTATTTCTTGAAATATGTCGATCCAAAATGACCTATTTTTTACAAATTGGGTGTTTTTTTACAGGGTTTTAAAAACACCAAGAATTTGACCCAATAAAATTTTACATGATAGTTTATTGCAGGTTTATCATAACACAGGGGATTATCTTGCATTTTCCCCTAATTTGTGGGACAGTGACTCCATACCTAAAATATTTAAGATAATTCTAATAATAACGCCAATAGAAAGTGACAATTCTTTTGACAAATCACAAATTTATGGGTGATGTCAGCTCCAGTCCAAAATAAAAAAGTAAATGATTTGCATAATACTTATATATATATATATATATTATTTTAAGTCGGGTGGGTTGTTATTGGTTTGAAAAAGGAAGACAGTTGCCCCCAGGGCATTTCTCCAACTGGCTAACCAACAATTCATAAGGTTTGCTCCAGCGGCAAGGGTGGGGGTTCGAATCCCATTTGGAACTTGGATGGAAGCATTATCATGAGTCTGTCTACGGGTCATTTGTGGTCAAGACCCCTTTGTGCGCAGAGTGTACAACAGTATGGTGGGATCCCGAGGCTTGGTGGAGGCACATCCCGCGATTTACATCCTTCAGGGTTCTAGGGCAAGGGTTCTGAGGGTCCAGGATTAGTCTGGTGTAAGCTTGGACACCTGGGTTATCAAAAAAAGAAAAAAGAAAAGGAAGACAGTTGTATTTTAGAATTCAGCACGGCTTGGAACAAGTCTACCACTAGCTGTTTTAAGAAAAGGATGATAATTAGTCAATTAAAACTATCAAAACTATTAAAGGAAAATTATAAGGTGACGTCACGTCACTAACGTAAGTTATAACCAATAGAATTATGACACCTCATTAATAAATGACCTATTTAACAGGTTACTAACAAGTCATAATACTATTATCATAAGTAGTTGTACTATACTATTATTTGACCACATTCATTGTAATATTTAATCACTTCAATAGTAAATTACAAACTAATAAATTATTATAAAAATAAATAAATAATTGTGTATAATAATATTTTATAATAAAAAATATATAATATTTCGTGTTGAATTTTTAATATTAACCTTTGAAAAAAATTTATAATATATTTTAATACACATAATTTATATTCTAATACATATTGGATAGTGCTAATTGTAATACTTCATAATGTAGATAATTACTATTAATATGAGACGGTACTATGTATGTTGAGTCAATATTGTGCTATGTGAGTCTAAACTACTACGTGTGAGACATATACCATGTAATTTGAAGAATTATACAACTTGGTTAGTACTAATGGTAATACTTCATAATGTGACTAATTACTACTAATATATAGGACCGTACTAAATTTATGGAGTCAATACTATGGTATGTGGAGTCAATACTATGCTATGTGAGTCTATATTACTACATGTGAGACATATACCATGTAATGTGAAGAACTATCAGTAATTTGGTTATGACTAATGGTAATACTATATAGTGTGACTAAGTACTACTAATATGAGACCGTACTAAGTATGTTGTGTCAATATTGTGTTATATGAGTCTATACTACTACATGTAAAGAATTATCAGTAAATTGAGTAATAATAATGGTAATATTATATAATGTGACTAATTACTACTAATATGAGACCGTACTAAGTATGTGGAGTCAATATTATTACATGTGAGACATTATGCTATGTACTGTGAAGAATTATACATATTGGTTAGAACTAATGAAAATACTATATAATGTGACTAATTACTACTAATATGGGACCGTACTAAGTATGTAGAGTCAAAACTATGCTATGTGAGTCTATACTACTACATGTGAGACATATACCTTGTAATGTGAAAAATTATCAGTAAATTGGTTAGTACTAATGATAATACTATATAATGTGACTAATTACTACTAATATGAGACTTTAATAAGTATGTGGAGTCAATACACATGTGAGACATTATATTATGTAATGGGAAGAATTATACACATTGATTAGTACTAATACTAATACTTCATAATGTTACTAATTAATACTAATATGTGACCGTATTAAGTTTGTGAAGTCAATACTATGCTATGTAGGTCTATAGTACTACATGTGAGACATATACCATGTAATGTGAATAATTATTAGTAAATTGATTAGTACTAATGATAATACTATATAATGTGATTAATTATTACTAATATGAAACCGTACTAAGTATGTGGAGTCAATACTATTACATGTGAGACATTATACTATGTAATGTAAAGAATTACAGACATTGGTTAGTACTACTGATAATACTTCATATTTTGGTTAATTACTACTAATATGGGCTGACCGTACTAATTTTGTGGAGTCAATACTATGTTATGTGAGTCTATACTACTACATGTGAGACATATACCATGTAATGTGAAGAATTATCCGTAAATTGGTTAGTACTAATGGTAATACTATATTATGTGACTAATTACTACTAATATGAAACCGTATTAAGTTCGTGGAGTCAATATTATTACATGTGAGACATTATATTATGTAATGTGAAGAATTATACACATTGGTTAGTACTAATGATAATATTTGATAATGTAACTAATTACTACTAATATGGAACCGTATTAATACTATGCTATGTGAGTCTATACTACTACATGGGAGACATATACCATGTAATGTGAAGAATTATTTAAATTGGTTAGTACTAATGGTAATAATATATAATGTGATAAATTATTACTAATATGAGACCGTAGTAAGTATGTGGAGTCAATACTATTACATGTGAGACATTATACTTTGTAATGTGAAGAATTACATACATTGTTTAGTACTACTGATAATACTTCATAATGTGGCTAATTACTACTTGTATGGGCTAATAGTACTAAGTTTGTGGAGTCAATACCATGCTATGTGAGTCTATACTACTACACGTTAGACATATACCATGTAATGTGAAGAATTATCCGTAAATTGGTTAGTACTAATGATAATACTATATAATGTGACTAATTACTACTAATATGAGACCGTACTAAGTATGTGGAATCAATACTATTACATGTGAGACATTATACTATGTAATGTGAATAATTATACACATTGATGGTGTTGTACTATTATATATGAACTAATACCATACGATGTGGAAACATACAATTTTTATTGTGATTTGATATTAATTTGGGTAGAAAAAAAAAAAAGAAGTAAAGTAGAAATATTTATGGTAGTTAACTTTGAGATATTAAAGAATATAAGAATTATGGTTTTAACATGTTAAACAGGTAACTCATAATTAACTAAGTTTAATTTTATTCTATATTATAAAATTTATGTTGTTGTGATTATATATTTATGATCCAATGCCTTGAATTAAATTGACGTCACCTTAGAAGTCCCCACTATTAAAAGGATCGATTATAAGTTTCTAGTATCGACTATTTTAAACTGACACTGGCTTAATTAAAAGGTGTTTGAACCATAGTTGTTTGAATTGATAATTCACTTTACTTTTTGCAGAGATAGAGGAAAAATTTTAAATGTATTCTCATTTACAAAGTTAAGACTAAATTAGATCTCCAATCATGTATGTATATATATACATATATACTTATAAATTTATGATTTTGTGAACGTTCTCATCTTGTAGGGAATGTCCGATATGTTTGGGCTTCAAATATAAATCACTTATTATACATGTCACGAATACATGATAATATACGTAGTGTATACAAAAAGAAAATATGATGCAGAAAATTAAAAATGATATTATTTCAAGCAAGTAAATTCCTAATCGAAATGGATATTTTCATTTTCAGACTTATGAAGTGGATTCCTTGTTCATTTTCAATTATGGTTATTCAGCACAATCCAATATTTTTGACAGATCTAGAATCCTGGGCTGACCAGATTTGAAACGGGTTTGAGTAGTTTGGCTTTGACTCTCTTCTCTAAGTTGGGTCCAAAGTCGTAAGTCCTTCATTTAACTACGAGAAATCCGGCCCAATTATAATGTGAAGTAGCCCATTTTACTTGGCGAAGCTATAAGCGCCAATAAAAATTTAAGTCCCATCACAGAAAGCGGCCCTCAATCTTCTTAAATGGGCTGAAGCCCAGCATTTTGAGAATACTTTTAGGCTTTTAGCCTTTCCTTTCATTTTTAATAAATAATTGAATAAAAAATTAATTAATGATGTGATAGAACATTAGAAAAAGAAAAGAAAAAGTATCTTAATGTATTTCAATACGGTAAGATGAAATCTTGTAATCAAATTTCATAAATTTAGAAATTAATCACAAGCTTCTGAGTCAAAATTCCATATATTAACAAATTACTTTTTACAATTAATTCTTTCAAATAAATGGTACAACCAAATCACGAGGGTAAACCTATCAAATTAATCATAATCTTATTTATCAAAATTCCTTAAATTTAGAACTTAACCACCCAGCCATTTTATTTGTTACACTACACAGCCGCGTCGACTAATAAAAATAAAAAGATTTCCTTCTTATACCATTTTGTTATGAGGTCTCCAATGTTTTATGATATTATACGATCTGGCTTAATCCTATATTTGTCCATATATCACAACAAATATTATGATTAAAAAATAATGACACAACAATTGCTCATTGAAAACCATGAAAATAGTACATAGAATAGGAGTAGTATTATTTAGGAAAACAGCAACCAGGTACAACAAATGCATTACAGTACTCGAAACATATTTTTCTTTTTTTTTTTTTTTGGTACAAGTACTCGAATCATACAAATAAACATTCACAGAAATAAATATGAAGTTGCTCTTTTTTTTGGTTGCAATTAGTAGAAAACATTAAGCTCGAGTAACTCCATTCATTCACCTGCAAACCAAACAAATCAAAAAGGGGAAAACAGTCAGCAAATTCTAAAGATCAAACCCTAATTACCAAATTAATTAAAATTCACGCCATTTGAACATGTAGAAACAATACCTAATCGATTAATCAGTCGCTGTCGCTGCTGCTGCTGCTGTGGCCGTGTTCATGTCCCTCCCCGTGCTTCTTCTTGTCTTTCTTCTTCTTCTTGTCTTTATTCTCGTCCTTGCACTGTTCACCGCCGCCGCCGCCGTGTATCTTGTCCTTGATCTTCTCGACAAAACCTTCCTTGTGTTCGGGCTTGTGTTCGCCGCCGTAACCGTGTTCGGGCTTGTGCTCTCCGCCGTAACCGTGTTCGGGCTTGTGCTCGCCTCCGTAACCGTGTTCGGGCTTGTGCTCGCCGTGACTTTCACCCTTGTGTTCTGCGGCGTGTTTATCGTCTTCCTTGTGGCCGCCCATGATCTTCTGGATGAGTCCTGCCATTTTTCTTCTTTGAAATAATAAATTTGATTTAAGAAAATTTGAGGTTGTATGATGATTGATTTGATGAGTTGAGAGAATTGGGAATGGAAGCTGACCTATTTATAGGGAAGTGAACGAATATATATCCGTTTTCTTTAACTTTATCCGGATGGGATTAGGATAATTTGATTTGATTTATTAATTAAATTATACGCGCATGGGACCATAACTGTACGCGGCATAATATTCGCCTTACACCAAAAGATAATTACTTATTAAGTAGGATAGCGAGCATTGGTCGACGTGTTTTTTTTTTACGAGGCCAGCATTTATCGACGTTAATCATGGGAAGATTCAAGATTTTGGGCAAAAATGCAAAATGAGTAGTTTGGTATTTGTTTATAGTTACCAATAAAAGTATTTGAACGTTATGCATAATTAAGGAACAAAAAAAAAAAATCTCATTGTACATTAATAACCTTTTCATTTCGAATGTAGGGAATTAACAAAATTATACGAATTTGCATAAGGAATCATATTTTTTATGTGAATATATACCAGTTATACAATGATTTTATTAATCCAATTCTTGCAAAAGAGTAAATCGCACTTTTCATTCCTTTTATAGGTTAACTTTTGCACATTTGTCTCTCTTAAATTTTTCGTAGCAGATGTGTTCTTCTCATCAATGTAGTGTAACACATTCGTCCCTCTTAAGTTCAAAATATATCATAAAATGGATATATTTTGGATTTAAGAGGGACGAATGTGTTACACTAGACTCATGACTACATTGATGATAACGACTCATTTGGTACAAAAAATTAAAAAGGGTTTAATGTGTATATTGATAAGAAGAATGAATTTGCTGTGAAAAATTTAAGAGGTGTGTATATGCAAAAGTTGGCTCGTAAGGATGACGAAAATTGCGATTCACTGCTCACAAAAAGTAATTCAACTTTGACTTCTCGCTAGAAAAAGAACCACTTAAATGTTCGAACCATACTGCTTCTAAAAACAAATTGGGAAAATTCTTACTTAGACATGATCTAGAAAATATTTATTAAACCTTTTATTTGAAAATGTACCACATCATCAATTTAGTTTCAAAAGTTTCACCAAAATCATCTAAACTTAAAAACCGAGTCAAAACCCTTTCAACGTTACATAAATGTATAACAAGCTAAGAACCAGATCCCCAATTAATATCTCATTTTCCATAGGGATTATTGTATTTTTGGTGCGACAACTATAATTCACTAGCGTTTTTACCTCGTAACTTTTCGGGCTGACACATTTGGTGCCACAACTTCAACATCAATGGCGATTTTGGTGCCAATTGAGGCCCAATTTCAAAATTGGTCCGAAATTTCCCCATGTGCGGGCCATGTGACATGAAAAATGTAGATTTTGACCATTCAATGCATTTTTCATAAAAAAAATACCAAAATAAAAATCTTAACTTTTCCTAAAAAATTCACCAAATATTTTCTTAACCTATTAAATTGTTACCCACCTTCTTCTTCTTCCCCAAATAAAAACATTCAAGTAACTTAGTTCTTAGTGGATGAAAATAATTTTTTTTTAATAAAAAAGGTGTTGAATAATCAAAATTCCCAATTTTCATGTTACATGACCCGCACGTGGGGAAATTTTGGGTCAATTTTGAAATTAGGCTTTAATTGACACAAAAATTGTCACTGATGTTAAAGTTGTGGCACTAAATATATTAGCCCGAAAAGTTACGGGATAGAAACGTTAGTGGACTATAGTTATGACACTAAAAATGCAATAGTCCCCACTTTCTTACATAATATTATTCATTTTAGTAGATTATTTTCAAATGGATAAATTGAAGGAACATAGACGTGGACGTGGAGTGGTAGACCACCAACCACAGTGCCGACAGATTAAGATGCTCCATCATGTACGTTACAAGTTTCACTGAATGGGACACTTTTTATAAAATAAATCCCTAAAAGGATCTAAAATGACATATGGTGGCCACGAATATTTCAGTAAAAAGAATTGAGACGGTATTATTTCTCGATTCATTCAATAGTAGGACCCACTAGGGAGTTCCATTTATTCGTTTGCTTTAATTATGAGAAAAGGATATTAAAAAATAAAAAATCTTAAACTATCAAAAAAGGAAAATAATCTGATTTTCCATGACCCATGTGAGTTTCGCTTGAATTGCGGGCCGTGATTCCTCGATGTAGACATAATGGGGTGGTGTAATTAATACTTCTATGGTAGTAATAACTTTTACTTTTCTCATCAAAAGGTCGTAATTTGTATTGATGTGCCGACATAATGGGTATTTCAAACCTGCTCTGAGGTACCATCTTCATACCATATGGTCTACAGATGGTTTGTCCACGTCTAAAGTTACATAGAAGTACTAAATTATGAAGTTTTAGGCCTTGTTTCTTAAAGTAATTTTAAAAATGATTTGACATTTTTGAAAATATTTTGATTTTCACAATATTTTTTGTTTGAGTTTTGAAAGTTATTTCAGAAATAAAACTTTTTAGATTTCTTTTAAAAGATTATGAAAATTAGGAAAATAATGTCAGAAATATGTTACTTTATGTCAAATCATATTTGTTATGTGAAATAAATTGTATAAAAATATAGTACTTTGTATTAAATAAAGGTAGATTCTTTTTTAGAGTATCATTAGATTTGTATGCGAAAATTAAGAGACGATAAATTTATTTGCAAAAGCAAAAATATTATTTTTATGTCTTTTCAGAGAACACTAAAATACTCTTTAAAAAACGAGAAAAACAAGCCCTTAAAAGCCCAAGCTAATAGTAAGAATATCAACAAAAGGTGGCCCTTTCCAATTACAACAAAATAATCTCTTAAATATTAAATAAATTCTCTATTATCATCGAAATATATAGATAATCAAGGTAAAGTGATTCTTATAATGTTTTAGATATTGAATGTAGCTATCACTTTCAGAATTTATTGGTGTTAACAAAGGCATATTTTAATCTTGTAATGCACATATTCACATGATCCCTGATATCTGATCCTGACTTGACACACCCAAACCCACAACACATGACAATTCTTGTCAAAATTCTAATGGAGTCTAAATTTCAAATCATGATAAATGATTACTTAATATACTTATGAAATCTTGAATATTGAAATTATAGTATCATAATCCTATTTTCTTGTAGCACCTTATGAAAATAAACTTCTATTTGAAATTTTATGATCTTTACTTCCTCTTCTCATAGTTCATTTATTTGTCAAGAAACATAATGTGTCCTCGTTGATATATCATATATCTATTACTTTTGAATTTTTACAAGAAAACATCTAATGTATGCATATATTAATGATAAAAGCCATACAAGTTGTGAATTGAGAAACTTGATAATTATGAATTAATGTGGAACTTGGAACATAAAATTCATTTTAAATCTAAACTATAATTCTTCTGAGTGGAGTTGCCTATCTGCTCGACATTTTTATCGAGGAAAAAACACTTTTGATACCAAACTTTAGTTCAAAAAACTTATTTGATACCAAGCTTATCGAAAAAATATATTTATACCCCATTGACACATTTAGTTTTCCTGATAAATTTTCGGATGAAATTCAGCACGTGCCCGTTAAGTTACCAATTGTGGGTCTTTAAAACTCGTGCATGTTTTACCTCCCATTGTCAATTTAACGGACACGTGAACGACACGTGCTGAATTTCATCCGAAAATTGACGACAAAACTAAATGTATCAAGAAGGTTTGAATCCTGATATGAAATGTGTTTTTTCAAAAAGTTTGGTACCAAATGTGTTTTTTAGACTAAAGTTTGATATTAAAAGTATTTTTCCCACTTTTTTATCCCACGTCTAGACATAGAAAAAAAAGGCGTATTGTGCATTTATTAGTAAGAAATTGAACCAGTACTATTGATATATTAAAATTATCCTTTCATAATCTCAACGTAACAAGAAAGCTCATCTTCTCGTTTAAATAGTTTTGGTCGGTTCCCACAATTTACTAAAAATAAAAAACCGTGTTATCAATGAAAATGTCGGCCTGAGACTGGAGTTTAGATTCTTGTTCAAACATAAACATCTAAACATTAACGGGTAAAATAGTTTCAAAGCAATTTTAGACAGGATAACTTAAATCAAATTTTACAATAGAAAATAGCTCATTTTTGTTTATTACCTAAATTTTTGTAGAATAGGAATGGTGGAGAGACAAAAGGTTGGAAATTTTTTGAAACAAAATTATGATAAAGAACAGAAATACATTAAAAACCTGAACATCTCCAACCTTGAATCTTATTTATCACCTGATTGCTCCAAGTAAATTTGCACCATCAAGCTTTGCGCCTTCCAAATCCTATGGAAAACAATGTACAATGAAGTATTAAAGTAATGAAAACGTTTAAAAATGCAATAACGCAGCTTTAAGGTTAATTAACAACCACATGGGGATTCTCTCCCCAGAGTTCTACTCAAAATATATAAAATTATATGGTGAATATTTTTCCTATTTGCAGAAATTCACAAGTACTTACTGTATCACGAAGATTTACTTGGCGCAGATAAGCTCTTTGTAGATTTGCACCTTTCAGATTCGCTCTAGTTAACTTAGCACCCTGGAATATGAACATAGAACAGAATTTAAATGGATGTCAATTACTCAATTAAAGATAAGGAATTTACAATGATACAAAAGAAAGAAAAAAAAGAAAAAAACAGCAAATGGCAATTAGATAACAAGCTGATTTGTTCTTCACAACACTAAGCAACTTGTGTATTTTTCTGATGTTACAAGGTTATTAGTTGGATGCAACAATTAACAATTACAAAACTTTTACCTTTAAATTGGCTCCTTCGAGATTAGCACCTTCTAAGTTGGCATTAGTAAGATCAGCTGTCTGGAAATTGTTCAAATATATTGAGGTTTATTCAACATATTGACACCAAAATTCAAGCAGAAATCTCTCAACAAAAGTGGGGATATAGTTAGATCTGGTGAAAAAAGACTTATGCAAAGAAAAGAAAATGAACAGTTGTTAAAATTCATTATCATGTATGCTGAACCTGTAGGTGTGCAGAACGCAAATCTGCCCCGCAGAAGCTACAGTCTATCAAACAAGCATCTGTGATTGGACAAAAGATAATTAATGAGAAGATATTGGGTAAAAGATAATTAATGAGAATATATAAGCCCAATCAATTATTGCTCCCAAAACCACCAGATTAAAAATAACTTAAAAAACCTTGCACTGAAGTGCTTATTGTGGATTACCAATGAAATACTCTTTTCAATTGACAAATAGATGAAAAGAACAAAGAGAGCAAGTACCTTGTAGATTTGCACTTTGGAGATTGGCGCCAGCTAATAGGGCACCACGTAGATTAGCTCCAGTGAATTCACATCTTCCCTAGGCAAGACAGTCATCAAAGTTGACAAGCAGAAAGTATGCAGAAATATATTTACATGACAGTTCGAGTACGATTAGCACCACTACATATTTTTAAAGAATTTATTTTTTAAAAAAAGAAGCTAAAACTGAATAGAGGAACTACAATCTTACTCTCTCAGAGTTGCATTGTGAAATATAGAACCCTCAGCATCCACATCCTGTGTAAAATATAAGATGGTTCAATGTGATAATAAGTCACACTGGGCTACATAACACGCCATAAAGTACACCCAAGACAAAGATCCCCCAGATATCTTGCTACAATATAATTGGAAAGGAACCTAACCGAGATCCATATATGTTAGTACTAGAACTAGGCACATAAAATTCATCCGGACTAGTTACAATAAGGATCTTAACTTTGTAAAGTTTTACGAAACCAAACTTCGACTAACATGTAAGACTCGTGTAAAGTTACTGAAGAAGATAAAAGTTTCAACAGCAGATGTGCACCAATTGTAAGGCTATGCCTGTACATAAAAAGAAGTATCATGTTGCATGTAGTGGATAAATTAGAAAGAGTTTCGTCAACCCAAATATCTGTCTCGAAACTTTTATAATAGAGCTGATTTTATAATTGTGACAAAACTTAGATACTGCATTTCAAGAGATGCTAAAAGAGAGAGAATTGAAATATAGAATCTTAAGGAACAATTTGTAGCAATGAAATACACATTGATAATTTTAAGAAGTAGCCGCGTAATAGCTCGACATGTTTATGTAGTATGAACCATCCACAAAGCAGGATAAAGTTTTGTTTTCAACTTGGAAGAGAATAATTACCCTGAACTTTGCACATTGAAGGTTGGCACGTGAAAAGAATACATTTCTGAGACATGCATAACTGAAATCCACCAATGATAGGTCCTGCAGTTATTAGCAAGAAGCTGGTCATAATAGAGGAGAAAGCTATGGGCATGAGAAAAATTAATAAGAAAACTCCTACAAAAATTTGAGGTCGCTTTACCTGTTTTCCCATCTTAAAGCAAAATTTATAGTAATCAAACGGAAAACTCAATGGCCCTGTCTGTCTCGCTTTTGGGAGAGTAGTTTGGTGCTCTCCCAAAAGCCAAACAAACAACATAGATGGTTTAAAAAATAAACTTATCCTCTCTCAATGTTCCCAAACTATTCTCCCAAAAGCCAAACAAACAACAATTTCCATATCTCAAATAAAAACCTACACGACCTCTACTTTAATTTGACATAAAGTAACCTATCTCTTACAAAACTTATGTCACATAACAAACATAATTAGACATAATGTAATCTCTTACAATATTTCTCTTCTTTCCATAATCTTTAAAAAAAACTACACCTACCTTATTTCCCAAACCATGCTCACAAAACCCAAACAAGCAACATTATGAAAACTGAAATTATTACCCAAACCTCCACTACTCTCCCAAAAGAGAAACAAACAGGGCCAGTGGCTCATAACCAAGGAACATTTATTCAACTTTTTCACGAAAATAAGTTCAAGTATAAGGAAAAGATTGAGGTTTTATCAGACAAGAAACTAACTACAAGGAACATCTTGATTACACAGAAGATCCATAGAGAAATTCCTGAAATCCTGTTTCTCCGGAACACATTAATGCATATCAGAACACATTTGAAGAGTTCTGATATATTTAAAGGGTCTTCACTATCTATGATTCTATTTCATGGTTTTGTATCTCTACCTTTTTTCAATCTTATTTACAATTAAACCTTCTGTTGCGCATATCCAAGCAAAAATGAGTGTGCATAGCTGCATATTGCTTATCGCAATTTAAGCATCAATAGATTGCAATCCAACTGAATCAGTGAAAAACAGTAAGATATGGAATGCAGTACCAGTTTAGAAAGATCAAGGCCAGATAGATTGACTCCTCGAAACTTGACCCTATCTGACTGTATGCACTTAATTATATCAATGCGCGTCAGTTCAGTACCCATCTCCTCTTCCTCCTTCCTCCTACTCAAAGATGCTTTAATTCCATCTGTTAATCCCTGAAATAAACATGTGTTTCCTTTCAGATATGAGTAAAGATGGATACATACTTTTACCATTTTATAATGCATGGCGAAACAATCAATTTAGTGACAATTAAAAGTATATGGAGTCAAATATTCTCTTATTTCAAACCAAGATGAAAATATAAGAGAAGGAACAATCAATACATGCCCAAACCGTGATCAATTTAACCATTTCAATGAGGAGCTGCAAAAATATTATTACTTCATGGAAGATTTAATAGCCAATTGATAAAACGAAAAAGTTTTGGACGGTATAATATTTTCCAATTATTTGCAAAGAAAACAAAAGGTATGCAGACAAACATGGCCACAATAAGCAACAAAATATTGATTGATCAGTATGGGTTGGCACTTTATCTATTCTAGGATATTTTATATCTCAAAAAACGAAGGTAGGCAGCGAACTAATTTTCCAGCATTGCACCAAAGATTTCAAATATTCTCCTAATCGATTAGTTATAACTGTGAGTAATATCCAACTTTCTACAACAACAAACTCGAGGGCATAGTAATTCTTTTAATTTGAACCAACTCCAAGACAAGCCAAAGATCCTCCGAACAATGTTCGGCTGATAAAATGACAAATGTGGAGAGACAACATATTTATAAGTATACGAAAATATACGGGTTAAAACAATGTAACTAAGAGAAATGAGCACGTTATTTTCTTGTCAAAAAGACGGTGCATATAACTTGACGCAAAAAATACATCCAATCAATTGTAAAGAAATAAATAATGATCTAGCAAGAGATCATTTTAGCAAAAAGAAATGAATCACTCACAAGAAGTTGGAAATATTCAGCCTCTCTTAAAAGCTCTGAATATTCATAATCCTTCAAAGCAGGAATAAAACCATCCCTCAGCCAATTCAAAATATGTCGAAAATGTTTCCCATCCCTATCAACAAATATATATCCCTGCAGCAATATCAGTTGAACCGTTAAACCTATATGGATTGAAGACTTATGATTATAATATTACATCAAAGCCAGAAAGTTCATATCTCAAATATTTTATTGCTTTGCTGTCCATAACTTTGAGAAGCACAAAATTCTCATTATTATTCAGGTTATTAAAACAAGTACATTGAACACAATTTTTTCATGTATTTCTTTATTCTACTTTTTCCAAATTATGGAACAATCGAGATAAGTTTCTTTACAGCAACTTCATTGATAAATTACACCGTGCTTCAGAAAATAAAACTAATCATAGAGAAATATGTGTGTACTTATTCTTGAGATCATCAACTTGCTTCATTCAATATACAAGACACCATAATTAGATCTATCATAAAGTCTTCTTTTGATATTTAACATGTAAGTTCCTCAATGATCCAATAATGAAAGGATTTATTTCTACTATTTCTATCTCTAGTCTGCTTCGAACAGGTACGAAATTATTTGCACCAATTTAGGCTTTTGCAGGAGTAGACATGTGCCTTTTTCTGTGTATATACCTTTTCAGAATCTTGACAGATGGTGTGACGACCACTGAACATTGCTGCAAGCATCGATTCAGGATCACGCTGAGTCAATGTATCAATTGTTGTGCAAAACTTCTTGCCCCCTTTAAAACAAAAATAGTACACTAAGAAAGACTGAGTGAAAATTGCAAGGAGAGGTACTCGGAGTACGAAAGTAAGTTCCAGAGCAAGCCAGAACAAACAGTTGCTCAACCTTGTTATTGTTCTCATATAAGCACACAAGCCCTATGCTCTAACCAGGGGAAATGAAATGACAAACTTGCTTGTTTTTCATTTTAGTTCAAGATTATAATCAATTAAGAAATGAAACTAACTTAACCCCATGCAATTGTCAACCTAAGCTTTAAATCTGAACAAGCTCAATTCAAACATACTTGATCAGGTAATCTCACAAACAGTACTAAACAAATTTTAGAATATCACATAGTAACTTACCATAAAATTTAGAATAAACAAAGGGTAGACATATTGATGCACTATACATCATCTCTTATGTGCTCTGAAAAAATCACAAGCCACATCATACTAATACTACTAATAATGAATGAAAAAATTATTAGGATTTAGGAGAGCATAATTGAGCTGATTCAAATCACCCTACACGCCTCTCAAAAAAAAAAAAAAAAAAAAAATCACCCTACTCAAGTTCGGAAAATATTAGATGTAATCACGTAGGTATTTCCATTCTTCTCAATATACTCTAGTTTGAACACAATATGATCGGGTGAGGTCAAAATGTAGGGTTCTAAGCTTACCCCCAACCACAACTCCATTTTAAGTAAAGTATGAATTTGTCTGTCTATACAGATAAATCCGTATCCGTTCTTTTTTCTAGAATTTTTTGTGAATTTAGGTTAGAAATTACAATTCATCCAAATTTTGAGATTTTTCATTATTCATAATCTGTAATATTTATCTTCCAAATACAGTTTAATTCACCGAAATTTCTCAAAAATGAGAGAATTAGATAGAGATACCGATGTTAAGGCGGATGATGGTGGAAGAAGCAGAGGAGTTGGAGTCCATGTTGTTGAGCTGATGTGATGATCGTGGGGACTTCAGAGTTATGAGAAATGCAGGTACGGGGAAACAAAACGACAGGGTTTTATGCTAGTATTACTTCACAAGTAACTGTTTGGCAATTAATGATTATTGGTAAGACGAATGAGATCTAGCAAAAATGATCCTTTTCTTTGTACGTCCGCTACCAAACGAAGCCTAAGATCATTTTAAGTTTTTGGGTTTAGCCCATCGTTCCAAACAAATTATAGGCTGCTCATTTGGGTTTGGGAGGTATAATCAATAATGGCCTCTAGAAGTTTATTGGACGGACTTCCTACAGTTTCACTATTGGGCCGTTCACATATCGTGTTTTGGGCTGGACAGCCTTATTTCAAGTGTCAACCAATTACAAAGAATAAAAGAGGGCTTTCGGTAAGTATGTTAATGGACTCCATTTTGCATTGAATTTGATTTGAATTTAATCCGATTTATTCGTTTAGTAATTTGGTGGTCTAGTTCAATAAATAAAAAATAAAAATAAAAATCCGTATTTCAAAACATATAAAGTGAACATGGATAATGCTGAGAGCCCAAAACCTCTTGTTTCTGGATTCAATTCTCATTAGTGTGAGTTTTCTCCTAGTTTAAGGGTGAGTTTGACCCAGTGGTGGGAACACTTCTAGATTTCTATTGTAATTTCTATTGCAAAGCTACTAAACAATACTTTAATAAACAAAGCAACAGATACAGAAACTTAAACACCATCATCAACTTCTATAGTCTAAATCATTTACCTAAGTCCGGGTGTAAACCCATAACTACAACCGGGCTCGTGACTGAATGAGTACCCTCGACTTCAATCCATGAAATCCAACCATAAACAACACTGCCTTCCTGCAAACAATTCCCCTCAATCTTCATCTCATAATTCTGCTTATCCCCCTTGTTCTTAAACACGAGTTTATCAGGCACCACAGTCACATCAAAACCTTCAATACCGACCAATTTTGCCGAGCAACTGCTCACATCATCATTCCCCACCACCACATTGGTAAGTGTCCTCCTAAACACAACCGATTTTGAGCCATTACAGTTGAAATATGCAATAAAGGAAGGGTAATTCAAATCCACCGACTGGTTCAAGCAACTTTTACTAGACCTTGTGATTTTGCGAATTTGTCTGGAACTAAAGTTCATCCCACAAAGCAAGTTGACATGTCCTCGACATTTGCATCGTATATATGGCCAGCTCCGATAGCCAAAGGACTGGCTATCTCATTAGATCCCCTTTCTTTAATCGGACTCATCACATTGTCCAGAACATAACTTGTGGTCATTATGGCCGACTTAATTGCCGCAGGGTTCCAATCGGTATGAACCGCTTTCAAAAGAGCTGCCACGCCAGCTACGTGAGGCGAGGCCATCGAAGTCCCACTCTCCACTCGAAAGCTATTGATTAAGTTACCGGTTGTTAGAGGACTAACCGGTAATTGTTCTTGCCATGATGTTGTGTCCTGGAGCCATCACGTCTGGCTTTAGTACAAAAGGACAAGTTGGGGAAGGTCCTCTGGAGCTATAGTCAGCCACTTTCGGAGCCGGTTTAACGCCAGGAGTGGTTTCCTTGAACCACAGCGTAGCCGTGGCATGTTCCTTACTCTCTCGAATATACTCCAGCAGGATTTTACCACTTCCATTATTTACCACGATGGCTGGAAAACCTGTCTCATCGTCTGGCAAGTCCGTGAAATAGGCCACATCTGATATGAGCACAACCCCTGCGACTCTGGCCTCTTGAAGAGGAGCAACAGTAGGAAGCAAAGTGCCGATGTAATCGGTTATCGGGCACACCAAGATCTTGTTTTCAAGATCCTCGCCTCCTCCGCACGTTTCCATGTAAAAAAGTTGGAGACCGGCTGGAATTGGATTTAATGGATACATTTTTACACCCGTAATATACACTCCGTTTCCGAGGACTATTGTTCCGACAAAAGCTCGATCTGTTGTACCCGCCGCCACCGTTAGAAGCCACGGAGCACCGTTGATGACGATCCCGAGATCCGTACCAAAATTTCCTGCTGCATTCGATACGAAAATGGAATTTTCCATCGCAAAAAAGGTGGCGATCGAGATAAAATCATCGTACATGGGAGAAAAAGAACCGATGGAGAGGGTTAAAATGTCGATTCCGTCCTCGATCGCGGCATCGATTGCTGCAAATGCGTCGGAACCATATAAATGGTATCTCGTGAAACCAACCTTGTATATGGCCAGGCGGGCATGAGGAGCCATCCCCCTTAAGGTCCCCGAGGCATATCCGAAATATGATGCCCCCTGGACATATGTCGTGGAGGCGACATGTGTTCCGTGTCCTAGGAGATCTCGAGCGGAGTCGTGAAAGGTAACGTTAGCAGAAACACTCGGATCCACATGAGCTTTGAATCCTCTGTTAAAGTATCGAACACCGATTAGCTTGCTGTTGCACATGGAGGCGTTGAAGTTGGTGCCGCCATAGCATCCACCTTTCCATTTCTGTGGAATTTTTTTGTTGCACATTCCTTCATCAGAGAAGCTGCTGCTTTCTGGCCATATGCCGGAGTCTACGACGCCTATGATGACGTCGTTTAGGCCACCGAAATCGGAGGATGGCCAGGCACCGTGTTTTGAGTTTAGGCCTAGAAATTCGGATTATTGATATGTATGAACGCATGTTGTTTGTTCAGTACACTTTTTCTCTTTTATTGTAATTTGTTATTAGTATGCGAATTAATTCTGATATTTTTCTTGTTAAACCGTCTTAGTTGCCTATAAGTATAGGTCGCATGTTGTTTGTTCAGTACACTTTTTCCCTTTTATTGTAATTCAAATTCTTTAAACCAAATTTGCTCTCAATGAAATATTTTTCTTTTTCCTGTATAATTTTCTTTCTTGCTTTCACATTGTTCTTCAATTCCAAGTCAATTCCTCCATATTAGATTTAACATGAATCCATCCCCATCCTATTTGTAGATGATAAACTATTTATTGTTACAATGTTGTCCAATGCATGTGCTAGAGGTTATAGTCAGATATCATGAGTTATTCTTTTTTAATTGGTAATTAGTATCAAGAATTATTCACTGTAACTAAAACTACTCGATCGTGATTTGTTTTGAGATACTATGTCATTTTCTAACTCAGCTAATTACGCATAGCAAATATGTTGAACAACATTTTTTTATTGACTAGAAAAGTGCACGTACATTGCACGTGTCTAGTTAATTTCATGGTATTTGTTGTAAATTGGAGTAAAATTAACTTCATTATGTCATAAAATAGCAGATATTAATGATTGAAATTCAATTTATTTTCTATGATTTTTTTTTAAATTATTATTTTATATTAAAAAAATGATGGCTTTCAAATTGTAATCAAATATAAAATGATTTAGTCACGAAATTTTGTAAATTTATTTCTAAAATAATATCATAAGAAAAATATTTAGCTCATTCCATATTTTGTTTTAAGGAATATACATCATTGAACGTCTTTAATTTTTAGTTTACCAATACAAAATTAATATCATTTGTCTTCTTAGTCGTCAAATACGAGAAATTTTTGTCATCACAAATTGTAATGTGAATGTGACATCAAGTATGATACAATAAAAATATTTATGTTGATTTATATACTAAGAAACCATCCAAATCTTTTGCATTGTTTGACAACAAAAATAGTGAAATCCTATTTTTTGATCAAATGAAATTGGGTCCATTTTTAAGTAGATTTCGATTATTTCTCTTGCCCTATCATTTGAAATGCATCTCTTTACCGGACTAAGCCATTTTCACTAATTCGATTCATTAGTTTAATTCATTTTTCACTACTTTAATCCGTCTTTTTGCCTAGTTCATTCATTTTTATTGGTTTAACATTTTTTTTATCGATTACAACCTATTTTTATTGTTTTCCACATTTTTAATCGATTTCTTTAGTTTTTTTCGGTTTAAACCATTTTTAATGGTTTGACCTTATTTTTGTTGGTTGAACTTTTTTCATTTTATTGATTTCACTCGTTTTTACCATTTTAACCATTTTCACACGTAATTCACTAATTTCATATATTTTTTCACCAATTTCACACTTACTTTCATTGATTTCACATGTTTTCACCGATTTTACCCGTTTTTCACCTACTTCATCATTTTTTCTTTGATTTCACTGTTTCACCGATGTCATCCATTTTTTAACGAATTTCACCCGAATTTTCATCGATTTCACATGTATTTACTGAATTTTGAACTCAAATAATTATACAACTTCAATTACTTTTAAGTAGATCTCAAATTATTTCTTTTACCCTGTCATTTGAAAGGCATTTTTTTATCGACCTAAGCCATTTTCACTTATTATATTTATTAGTTTAATTCGATTTTCATTGATTTTTATTAGTTTAATATTGTTTTATAGATTTACCCATTTCTTAATTGAATATAACCTATTTTCCATTGTTTTTCATCGAATTCTTTTGTTTTGTCCCGTTCAAACCAAAAAAATAGAACAATTTTTCTACCGGTTTCACATTGTTTAGTTATACTTTTTTTTCTTTTTACTGATTTTACTTGTTTTAACCAGTTTTAACTTATTTTTCACTGATTTCACATGTTTTTATGACCAATTTCACCTGAATTTTCATTAATTTTACATGTTTTCACAAACTTTAGCTTTTTTTTCATCGATTTAACCCATTTTTCATATATTTCACCAGTTTTTCACTGATTTCACCGATTTATTTTTCCATTTTTTCACGAATGTCACCGGAATTTTTCATCAATTTCGCATGTATTTATCAAATTTATCGGCACCTTTTATTATCGGTTTCACCCATTTTTTCACCAACTTCACCAGTGTTCAGAAATTTCACCCGAATCGATTTCACATGTTTTCATCAACTACATGAAATTTACTTTATCGGTTTCACTTATTTCACACGTTTTTTTGCGAAAAGATTTCCATGAAAATTTGAGGTAATGCATGTTCTTGGATATTCTTTATATTTTGTTTCTCAGGCCAAAAAAATATTACTTAGTTTGCTAAGTCATAATCATTTTTTGTTCATTCATATATAGGTAAGATGCGATTCTACTTTAACCATTTTTCTTTTGTAGCCTTTATGATATTTAAGAGATTTTGATTTTTTTTAGGAGTTTTATATTGTACTAAATCTTTAATGATACAAATAATATTTTTTACTTAAAAATATATTGATGATCATTATAATAATTTTAAAATAATAGTGTTTTTTATTTTTATGTGTTATAGGAGAAGAATAATGAAATTGTAAAAGTGATGTAAGAGTTAATTTCTAAATTTTTGGAGTTAATGGAGGAAATAATTAGATTTTATCAATATTACTTTACAACTTGAATAAGAGTATTTTTCTCTTCACAAAAAAAGAAAAAAACTTAAATTATTCACACTTTTAGTATTATTAGTTTAGTATATTAGTATTAGTATTAGTATTAGTATAGATAGATATAGATAATCTAATTTAAGTTGGACTTGATAAGTTAGAAAATAAATAATATATATCATATTCAACATGATATAGTTTAAAGAGAGATTTAACAAATAATATACAGTATATCTAATGATTCGAATTAAAATCATATTCAACAGGATCAAGTTTAAAGAGAAATTTATGTAACTACACTAAACCATGGGGAGGTGAGTGTAGAATTCTTAGCATATAATGATAAACAAAGGATAGACATATTAATGCAATATATATTGTTTGATCACAATATGATGTTCGGTTGAGGTCAAAATGTAGGGTTCTAATCCTTTACTTTGTACCTCCGCTACCAAACGAAGCCTAAGATCATTTTAAGTTTTTGGGTTTAGCCCATCGTTTCAAACAAATTATAGGCTGCTCATTTGGGTTTGGGAGGTACAATCAATAATGGCCTCTAGAAGTTTATTGGACGGACTTCCTACAGTTTCACTATTGGGCCGTTCACATATCGTATTTTGGGCTGGACAGCCTTATTTCAATACAAAGAATAAAAGAGGGCGTTCGGTAAGTATGTTAATGGACTCCATTTTGCATTGAATTTGATTTGAATTTAATCCGATTTATTCAATTAGTAATTTAGTGGCCTAGTTCAATAAATAAAAAATAAAAAAATCCGTATTTCAAAACATATAAAGTGAACGTGGATAATGCTGAGAGCCCAAAACCTCTTGTTTCTGGTTCAATTCTCATTAGTGTGAGTTTTCTCCTAGTTTAAGGGTGAGTTTGACTCAGTGGTGGGAACACTTCTAGATTTCTATTGTGATTTTTAAAGTGTTTGGTCCCAATTATAAAAATTAATTTTGGCCAATCTTGATTTTCATGGTGTTTGACCCCCAATGTCATAATCACTTTTGTAATTTTCAGAAGCTAAACAACTTATTGTAGAAGCTACTAAAGTGTTACTTTTGTAAAAGCTATTATTATTGCCAAAATCCATTTTAATAAAATTAATTCACCCATAATTGCTTTTCGAATCTCCAGACCAAACTCACCCTAATACTAGTGTATGGTAGTTAGTTTTCTTTGTAATTTGATTATATTCGAATAGATTTATGATTTGATTATATTGATGTAATGATGTAATTCGTATCACTCAAATAAGAAAATTGAAAGTGATAAGAAGATTTGATCCATTAAGATCTGAATCCGATAATAACCGAATAATATATTAATACTTTATTTTATAAAAGTAAATTAACGATATTTTATAGTCAATAAACTCAAGTTAATGCTTCATTTTTTTTTGGTTCTTAAAATATATTTAGATTTTAAACCTAACTTAATCTCTTTCGAGTCACTATCAAATCTATTACATTAATACATCTCCTAATAGGAATTCGAGCATAAGTTCGCCACATCAAGACACTATTCCCTTTCATTAGACTCATTTGTGGATTGAGTTGGATAATTAATTTTGTTGTACTTTTTTATCTTTTTCTTTTTTTCTATCAGCAATTTTGTTGTACTTAACGTAATAAAAAATATGATCCATCGGCCGTCATAGCACTGCAGCATGCTCAGTGTAAGTCGAGAGTGCTGCATGGCCACCACGTGTCGAGCAGCAGGCACGTACACACTGGCAGTTAGTCGTAGTATAAATTAACTAAAGTGGATCGATGCCAAAAAATTCATCTCCATTCCTTCCATTGTTGAGATATACATACATACAATTATATATATATATATATATGAGATTTCATCGATACGGCAAATTAAAGCAATCACATCACCATACACATATAAGATATGATGGAGAGAAAGCATCTTTCTTCCATTGCTAACGACGTTATTCGAAGATGTTCCCAGTAATTTCCTTCTCTTTCTTAATTATAAAATTATTAATTTCTTTTAATGTTACATTTATTTTTCGCTATAATTAATTGCACTTCTCTGTCTTCCTCATGAAGAATGGATTGGTTCATCATATTAATAAGATCTCGAAATTGCCTACAACTGTTTTCCTTAATTTATTAATTTCTTAATTGAAGAAACAAATTGGAAAATAATACTTAGTAAAAAATCAATAATATATAACCCTTTGTAAAGACTGGTATATATCATCATGATCCAATTAGACATTTTGTTTCATTGTGTTTGATTAATTAAGTGGATGCAGGTGATTATATTGATGAATTAGTTTGATTTTCTAGCTATCTCTTAGCTATATATATATTAGTATTTTATAGCTAGCTTGCAATTATTATTATGTGATAAAGTTTCAAGTCACGAATTAGTTTTCTAAAAGCCTATATAGCTTCCGGTTTAACTATTTGATACCTATTTATGAGTCACTCTTGATAAATTATATGTAATTTCCCGCGCGCAGAAAGCTGAATAGCAGTGTTGATTCACTGGTTGAAGAATTCGAGAGAGAATGGAAGCCTGAAATGGGTGGTTATTCAAAGAAATTAGTAGAATTTTGCTGCTCAAACGCGCTGACAGTCATGTGTGGAACTATAGATGAAACAATTAGTGATGGTTCATTTAGTCGCTTTACATTCGACATGATGCTTGCTTGGGAGACGCCAAGCTCAGCAGAGGAAGAATCGTATTCTGTGAGGAATTTAACCTTATATATGTTTGACTTCCTTCAAGATATCCTTAATTTCTCCCCCAATTGTAAATCTTAATTAGCTTGATTTTCAGGAGTGTGTAGCTAAAGAAAAAGAGGAGAAGAAGGTTCCCGTGGTAGCCAGCCAAGTTCAAGATGACATCCCTCTTTTTTATTCCGATATCATGCCACTCCTTGTAAGTTGATCTTTAACCACTAATGATAGTTTGAAACATATATAGGACATGTTTGGTTTGGTCTGGAGGTTAAGGATATTCCATGGGGTTATATTTAAGTTAAATGCACTTGAAGTGGTTTTGGATATATAATTTCCATGTAGTGTATTCGACGCCTATAATCAATAATCAATAGGTTAGTGTAGTGTAGTGGGAATTTCGAAGATACGTTTGCACTAGTTTTGAACGTTTGTATTTACTGAAAAATGTGTTGTTATTGTTGAGTTAGCGGTTTCAAATAAAGAAGAAAGATTTTTTTATATTTTTAATTGTCAAATAATAAGAAAAGTAGGTTTTTACTAGTATTTTGTTAATTGTTAGTGATATCGAGATCATATCTTTTTATTGTTCTTAATGTCAATATAACAAGAAAAATGTTATTTTTAATGTTTTGACTAAAAGCTACTAGAAAACTGAATTTGATTTCGATCCAAACTGAAAAGAAACAAAACTAAACGAGAAACAAACGGGCTACTAAGTATTGAAGGTTACTTCTATTGGTAGGTCGATCAAGACCCAAGTGCCGGAGAAGATGCATTTGTGTGGTTGGGATCACTTGTTCCTCTGGTTGTAGATATGGTAAATGGTAGATTTACTTATGAAACACTTACCGCAACTACAGCAAATCGACTCCACTTTCCAGCTTACGACAAATTTCTCACAGAAATTCACAAGTAATATATCCCAAACCTCATCTTGTTTCCAAATTAAAAACAACATATTCCATAATAAACTTTTTCTTTTCTGATATTATTTCTTCATTTTTGATAGATGTATAAAGCATTTACAAAAGCAAGACACTCCAACAGGGGTAGAGCTGCTAGATGATGAATTTATACTGCATGTGGAGGGAACTGCAAGTACACAGAGAGTCGTGCGACATATTGGAGGAACTAGTTGGCCTGGTCTGTTTAGACATGCTTGATTTCCTATAATATTATTGGTCTTATTTTTGCATGGATTAAAAAGAACTTGTACTGTTTCTAGGTAGGTTGACTTTGACAAACTACGCCCTTTACTTTGAGGCATCAGGCGTTTTATCTTACAAAGAAGCTCTAAAACTCGACCTTCGAAAAGATTCCGAGCAAAATGTGAAGCCTGTCGCAACGGGACCTTGGGGTGCTCCTCTTTTTGACAAAGCTATTAGCTATGAATCCTCTGAATTGTGAGTTATTTTACTGATAAAAAATTTAGCGAGAAAATTGCATTTTCAGCCTCATAGGACTGAACTGGACTCTCAACAGTTTTAGTCCCGCACTTTTAAGAGTAGTTTTATGGTCCCAGCTCATTCAACACAATTTGTCCCTTTCCTCCTTCCCAGTCAATTTTTTGTACTTTTGGTCCCGTGTAATGGTCTTTGTTCTGCATTTTGGGTCCTCTCTTTGTTTGCACTTTTGGTCTTAGATTGGATGGGAAGCCGGGAAATGACTAAATATGCTAAAATAAAAAATAAAAAAATGGGACCAAAAGTACCGACTCCAGTTCTGTTAGACTTTTTCTTCACAAATGTATCCCTTTTCGAGGATTTTCATTTTTTTTCAAAACTTCTAGGCAAGAAGCTGTTATTCTAGAGTTCCCAGAAATGACGAGTTCAACAAGACGTGACCACTGGCTTGCTCTCGTAAAGGAAATTATGTTACTGCACAAGTTTCTATCAAAATTCAAAGTGGACTCGTCTCTAGAAGCTTGGGAGATGCACGCAAGGACCATCTTAGGGACTATACGTCTACATGCTGCAAGAGAAATGCTTAGAATTTCGCCTCCTGAACCTAAAAGTTTTTTAATGTTTGCGTTACTGGATGAGTTACCAAAGGGGGATTACATTCTTCTAGAGCTAGCCGAAAGTCTGAAAAAAGTTACGAGTGGACATCCATGTAGTGCCAGTTCTATCCTCAGGAACTTGAATGTGTCCCAACCATCCGTGGGGCAAGAGCTGAACGGTGATAAGGGTGAAATTGTCCAACCTGAAAGTTTCTCGTCGTTGGAGAGTGCTATAAACCAGTCGAGAGAGGAAGCAAAGGAAATTGACTTAGCTAAATCTACGGTGGTGGGATTAAAAGAAGAAGGAATTAGCGAAAGTGCCCAAGTTCTTATGGTGAGTCGTGAACTACATTTTCGATCTTTGATTTCGATTTTGATCTGTTTTGATATTGATTTGTTTTCATGCACAGGGGCTGCTTAAACCGCTTAAAAGTTCGGTACCGTGGTCTGAAGGAATTATTACATGGGAACGGCCATTGACGACTTCCATGGTGGTTGTTACTACATTGATAGTTGTCTACAAGTAAGTACTCTATAGTTTCAGAAAAGCAAAATTGCATTTTTAGTCACATAGGACTTGACATCCAGCAGTTTTAGTCCCGCGTTTACAAAATAGCACTTTTTGTCCTATTTTTCAAAACGATGTGCACATTTCGTCTTTTGACTAGCACATTTTTGCACTTCTGATATTACTCAGTTTTGCACTTTTTGGCCTTTATGATTATCTTTATTATGCATTTTTGGTCCTAAATTGGACGGAAATGGGGGTGAAAAGATGAAATGTGCAAATATATTTGAAGTGTTAGCTGCCGTCTGCCAGAGTTTGATTGACTTAAAATGCTCAAATTTGTCTTATAATGTAGAGAGTGGGTTGGACTGGTTATATCAGCTCTCTTGTTGTCGGGGGTTGCAAAAATGCTGTCGGGTAGACGAAATCGGATCCAAGAAAAGCAGGACAAAATTGTCATTCGTACTGGATCTGATCAGACCACAATGGAAAGCATTGTATCAGCACAACAAGGATTAAGAACTGTACATGAAATAATGCAGCAAACAAATATAGCAATACTCAAACTATGGTCTATACTGGTCTCAAAAGCTCCAAGGGTACGATTCTTCAATCATGCTTGCAACAAATATTATAATAGCTGCTTGTAAATCGAATGACCTCAAGTATTTACCGACTTTTTCTATTTATTTTGACAGCATACGAACATGGTGATGGCAATTATGACATGTTCTGCGGTTATATTAGCTTTGATACCATTCAAGTTTGTTCTAATGGGCAGTATATTATATGGTTTTACGATGACATCAAAACTTGGGAAATATATGCAAAATGAACAAGGGAATCGACGTTTAAGGGAATGGTGGGACTCTATTCCTGTTATTCCTGTTGAAATTGTGGACAAGGATTCTGATAGGTCCAAAGAATTGGGAGGAGAAAGGTAAAGTAATTCATTTTTGCAATTTGATGTCTATACCGTGCACTATTTTCATATGTTTAATTTCTTGCAATTATTTCTTAATCGTTGTTGATTTCATTGTTTTGAACAATCAGGTAGGTACTTTTGTCTGCACATTTTGATGTGCCGATGAGACTTTACTAGGGGGCTGATGGAAAAGCAACTTGATACAACTGCACTGGATTTGTATATCTTAGACACGCACAGTGTGTCCAGGCCAAATAAGTATCAAATTAAGAGTTTTTCTTCCGTTTTTTTTTTGTTCATTTCTTTATTGGTGTTTGGATGAGTTCTTAGAGCTTAAATTTTAAAGTGGTTTCGTATTCGGCAGCTTTGATTTCAATTTAGATGGAAGGTAGCTGCATCTTGACATACAGATTGACATTTTTTACCAATCTTTCAACTACAAAATAAGAACATACAAGATTAATGCTACAGTGCTACCTCAGTTCAACTGGATAATGAAGCACTGGCTTAAATTGACATGTAACTGCATTACGATTTACAATGATGTGATCTGAAGATAGAAATGTTTACTCTGATTACTTGACTGTATCGATAGCGATAACTCCAAAAGTAGTTATATGTGGTGCCTAAAGTAAAGGTCGATACTCGGGACCAAGTTATCTCCTAGTTACTTGAAGTTGGTTCCTCTAGCCTTCTCCAAATCAGGAAGATCTGCATAGCATAAAAAAGAATATACATGAGCATGTAGAAAGAAAGCCCTCAAAATTGAATTTCTTATTCCTTAATTTAAGTCCTTCTGGAGAAGAAGAAAGTCTCCAATTTCAAGAGTCAGATTGACATTTCTTCATTTTATTGTTGAAGGGGAGAGAAAAGACTTTTAGATGCTAATATTCAATAGTAACATACAAAGTCATATATAAACTGGAATGACTGTAAGTGCCATAAAAATGCCAGGCTCCAAATGATGTCCTACTATTTGTATTCGATTTTTAAGTATCACACAAGGCAATGACAATAACTGCTCGAAACCACATTTCTTACGGATGGTCTAGGTATTCGTTTATATATGATTCAAGGAGAGATGTGCGCTGAAGACAAGTATATTCAAGCTGAAAGCATAAATATAACAGATGATCACCCTGGAATGGAGTAAACAAAGAAAGATATTCCACATAAAAATGCAGGGATTCCGTGATCATCACCATTAGAATATATGCGATGTTTAATTATGCATTAGAAGAAAAAATGGACTCACAAAGCATCCCTTCATCGTCACTGCTCTCTTCATTTTCATCATTGTTCTGGGACACAAAAAAAAGATGTTAAATAGCAAATGATATCCTTCCATTATTATATTCGGAAAATACATGATCATTGGAAAGGAAGTTTGTTGATTACCACAGAATCTTCATCAGATGGCTGATAAGCTGCATCACAAAAATTAGTGTCAAATGTAAAGAAACAATGATCTGTAATTGCCTAAACCAATCCATTTAATTTGATTCAACAAATAGTGCCAAACAGCACAAGCAAACGAGTATATATTACACACAGACCATATGTAAGTATTTAAGCTGCGGCAAACCAGTAAGCGCAGCCTTTATGAAGCAAATTATACAATGGGTATATTATGTAAAAATATCATGGCTTGTCAAAAAGAATAGATAAATATAAAGTGCATTTGAAAGAAGAGCAAAACTATGTAGGGAGCCTAGGGCTTGTAGCCTTTAACTAATATGAGCCTTGTTTCAAAGCTTGAATTGACCGAGCTTTTCATCAGACGCAGCCCTGGTTACAAGGAAATTATGAGCTTCAAGTTGAGTCTGGGTTGGCTATAACTTTTCGTTCTCGACTATTAAATTCAAATAGCTCAACAACCAAGAGAAAAAGAGGATGTTTTATGTTGAAATATTGGAAATGAATGGAAAACTGTAAGCAACAATGAGATGTAGCATGAAGTTACCCTCGGATTCATCTTCATCTTCATCGCACCATTTATACCAATCGACCTTGATGTAAGGTGCAGGCTTTTCCTCGGATTTCAATAATCTTTTCCACCACCCCTTTTGCTCCTTCATAACAGTGCAGAGTATATTCCTCAAGCCAGTTTTGGTCTTACACCCCTACATTTAACAATAACTAAAAAGGTAAAAACCCGAGATATATGAACTAATTATTGAAATTGCACTCCTCTCTTTACCTACTACATGCCAATAACCATATACAAATATGAAAATGAAAGGTCAAAGGATGATTTTTCATATAATTTGAATTAAACCCGGACATTGTTTCGTATGCACAGAATCTACTCTACAATTCCGGAAAAAAGTACTGATCGTGGCAAATAAGTGAATACCTGAGGGGCAATTTTGCCATAGAGTTCGAGGGAAACGTTGAAAGGTTCGCCATTTGGCCCAATTGCAGAGAAACTGAATATGCCCTCGGGTTCACAATTTACCGAAATGCCCCTCGCGTCGGGCACAGATACGGTCAGGTATACCCTATCTGACCGCTGCGCCCACAGAACCTCCGGCTGCCGACTGCACCAGACAAAATCGACATCGTTAGAAAAATTACGACAGCAAATACAGAAAATTGTACATAGGTAACCAAAACCATAGGAAACCTCATATTCCCTAGTTTGAAGAAGACTGAAGAGTGAAGAGTCCAAGAGCACATATATAAATGGGCCAAAATGCAAAAGAGCAACACGCTTTTTCTGGAACCTGAGTAAAATTAGGCCAAACCCAATTGGTTTATATATATATATATATTTTTTTTAGTTTAGTTTTTAGTGTGTATTATTATTTAATAGTGTAGTATATTTATGTGATTTGTGATATAGTTTTTAGTTCAATTTTTTTTGTTTTTTTAATGTTCGTATTTTTTATGATATTTTAATTTCATTTTAAAAAATAACAATTAAAACTAAATCATTTAATTATAATATAGGTGGTTATATATATATTTGAACAATTTGGATTTTTCAATTACTTTGAAAATATAATTTAAACACTTAGACAAAAAAATTCAAATTCAACTTTGTTGCGTGCTAGGACTTTTTTTAATTCAATGATGTATTTTCGTGTTGTACTCCGGCAATTTAATGAATGTTTTTATTATTATTATTATTATTATTAATTTATATATTTTTATATTATTATTAATTTAATTATAATATTATTATTATATTTGTTATTATTATTATAATGGTGAGAGTGGGGAATAATTAAATTGAAATTAAATGGAATAGAAAGCTCCAAGATTGGATTTGGATAGACAGTGGTTGGGGAGCTCCGGAGCTCCCCCCCCCCCTAGTCTCAAGCATTGGGTTTGCCCTTAGTAGTGTCGCATTTTCACAACATGATTTTGAATTAACAAACGGGGGGGGGCCGGGGGCGCCCAGGCAGCAATTAGGGGACGCCTCCCCTGATTATAATATATATATATATATATATATTTTTAGTTTAGTTTTTAGTGTGTATTATTATTTAATAGTGTAGTATATTTATGTGATTTGTGATATAGTTTTTAGTTCAATTTTTTTTGTTTAACTTTTAATGTTCGTATTTTTTATGATATTTTAATTTCATTTTAAAAAATAACAATTAAAACTAAATCATTTAATTATAATATAGGTGGTTATATATATATTTGAACAATTTGGATTTTTCAATTACTTTGAAAATATAATTTAAACACTTAGACAAAAAAATTCAAATTCAATTTTGTTGCGAGCTAGGACTTTTTTTAATTCAATGATGTATTTTCGTGTTGTACTCCGACAATTTAATGAATGTTTTTATTATTATTATTATTATTAATTTATATATTTTTATATTATTATTAATTTAATTATAATATCGGAGCTCCCCCCTAGTCCCAAGCATTGGGTTTGCCCTTAGTAGTGTCGCATTTTCACAACATGATTTTGAATTAACAAAAGGGGGGGGGCGCCCAGGCAGCAATTAGGGGACGCCTCCCCTGATTATAATATATATATATATATATATATATAGTTTAGTTTTTAGTGTGTATTATTATTTAATAGTGTAGTATATTTATGTGATTTGTGATATAGTTTTTAGTTCAATTTTTTTTGTTTAACTTTTAATGTTCGTCTTTTTTATGATATTTTAATTTCATTTTAAAAAATAACAATTAAAACTAAATCATTTAATTATAATATAGGTGGTTATATATATATCTGAACAATTTGGATTTTTCAATTACTTTGAAAATATAATTTAAACACTTAGACAAAAAAATTCAAATTCAACTTTGTTGCGTGCTAGGACTTTTTTTAATTCAATGATGTATTTTCGTGTTGTACTCCGGCAATTTAATGAATGTTTTTATTATTATTATTATTATTAATTTATTAATTTATATATTATTATTAATTTAATTATAATATTATTATTATATTTGTTATTATTATTATAATGGTGAGAGTGGGGAATAATTAAATTGAAATTAAATGGAATAGAAAGCTCCAAGATTGGATTTGGATAGACAGGGGTTGGGGAGCTCCGGAGCTCCCCCCTAGTCCCAAGCATTGGGTTTGCCCTTAGTAGTGTCGCATTTTCACAACATGATTTTGAATTAACAAAAGGGGGGGAGTGGGGGGGGGGGGCGCCCAGGCAGCAATTAGGGGACGCCTCCCCTGATTATAATATATATATATATATATATATAGTTTAGTTTTTAGTGTGTATTATTATTTAATAGTGTAGTATATTTATGTGATTTGTGATATAGTTTTTAGTTCAATTCTTTTTGTTTTTTTAATGTTCGTATTTTTTATGATATTTTAATTTCATTTTAAAAAATAACAATTAAAACTAAATCATTTAATTATAATATAGGTGGTTATATATATATTTGAACAATTTGGATTTTTCAATTACTTCGAAAATATAATTTAAACACTTAGACAAAAAAATTCAAATTCAATTTTGTTGCGTGCTAGGACTTTTTTTAATTCAATGATGTATTTTCGTGTTGTACTCCGATAATTTAATGAATGTTATTATTATTATTATTATTATTAATTTATATATTTTTATATTATTATTAATTTAATTATAATATTATTATTATATTTGTTATTATTATTATAATGGTGAGAGGGGGGAATAATTAAATTGAAATTAAATGGAATAGAAAGCTCCAAGATTGGATTTGGATAGACAGGGGTTGGGGAGCTCCGGAGCTCCCCCCCTAGTCCCAAGCATTGGGTTTGCCCTTAGTAGTGTCGCATTTTCACAACATGATTTTGAATTAACAAAAGAAACATGCACAATACAACAGTACAGCATTTTAGTAACTCAAAAAAAAAATATTACTCCTTTATTAAATCAAAAAAAAAAAATATTACTCCTTCACAAAATGAATTAAAAAGGAAAAGGTTAAAACTTAAGTATATTTTGGCTCATATTTGTTTTTTGCTATTAGTACCTCAAATTATTTCATATGTAAATGACACAAACTTTTTTTTCCCTCTAATTATACACGATATAGGTAGAAATGCCGTGACAATTTATTGATTTGTTTTGTGTAGAATAGAAATGCTGACAATTGAAGAAAAAGCAAAGATAATGTTTTGTATTTTACTCATGTTTTCATAATTTAGAGAGGAAGTAACATCAAAACACCATTCACAAATGATTTTTGAACATATTTTACACCAAAGTGGAATATTTTCTGTGTTCAAGTTCTATAACAAGACTGCACTGACACAAATCAGATTTTCTGGGGTTTTTTGCACTTTGCACTCCCGAAACATGGGAAATAGGCACTTTGCACCCTCGAAAGTTAGATTTAGCACTTTGCACCCTCGAAATATGAAAAATGCAGCACTTTGCACCCTCTTTTATTTTCAGGCAAAAACTCAAGGGCAAAATAGGAAATTCAATTATAAATCTTTGGCACTTTGCACCCCCAAAACTTGATAAATTGGCACTTTGCACCCCCGAAATAAAATTAACAATTAACACCCTCGAATTAAAAATAAATCAGCAACTTGCACCCCCGAAACACAATAAATGGGCGTTTTGCACCCCGAAACACAAAATTAACACTTAACACCCTCAAATTAAAAAAAAACAATCAAACCCCTCGTTTTTTCCGACAAAGTTGACCATCAGGGTGAAAAAAATCTTAGTCAAAACAGTCAATTCAGTTTTTTATCCTTAAATTTTGCAATATACAATTATAAAAAGTAGAATACTCATTTCTCTCTCCATCTTTCTTTTCATCAATATACATATCCATAAATAACTAAATAAAGTACAAGTAAACTTCTCAAAGACCCATTGTCTACTTTATATCGTTTGTGTGTGGATGGGTTATTTATGCCTCATTTTATATCGTTTGTCTACTTTATATCGTTTTTGAAGTAGACAATGGGTCTTTGAGAAGTTTACTTGTACTTTATTTAGTTATATATGGATATGTATATTGATGAAAAGAAAGATGGAGAGAGAAATGAGTATTCTACTTTTTATAATTGTATTTTGCAAAATTTAAGGAAAAAAAAAATGAATTACCTATTTTGCCTAAGATTTTTTTCACCTTGATGGTCAACTTTGTCGAAAAAAACGAGGGGTTTGAGTTTTTTTTTTTAATTTGAGGATGTTAAGTGTTAATTTTGTGTTTCGGGGTGCAAAATGCCCATTTATTGTGTTTCGGGGGTGCAAGTTGCTGATTTATTTTTAATTCGAGGGTGTTAATTGTTAATTTTATTTCGGGGGTGCAAAGTGCCAATTTCTCAAGTTTTGGGGTTGTAAAGTGCCAAAGATTTATAATTGAATTACCTATTTTGACCTTGAGTTTTTGCCTGAAAATAAAAGAGGGTGCAAAGTGCTGCATTTTTCATATTTCGAGGGTGCAAAGTGCTAAATCTAAGTTTTGGGGGTGCAAAGTGCCTATTTCCCATGTTTTGGGGGTGCAAAGTGCAAAAACCCCGATTTTCTGCACGAAATCTTTTTATACTTATTGCTAAGTTTAATTCTAATGATTATTTTTTTCAACTAAGCCAAAGTATGGAATACAACAAAGTTATAGTCAACTTCACTATGAAATTTTTTAATTCTTTTAAAAAAAATTACCTAGAATTAGGGGTGGGATCGGGACGGGATTTCGGGATTTCGGGTAATTCGGGACGGGATTTTTGGGATTCGGGTTTTGATTTTTACTACCCGAATTCCATTTAAATTGACTTGATCCCGGTATCTCGGTTTCCCGATAAATATCGGGTTTTCGGGATCGGGATTCGGGTTTCCCGAAAATAATAATTTTAAACTCCTATATGGTAGAAATATCACACTTTTCTTTATTTTGATCCTTCATAGCATTATATTTTTCTTTATGGTCATGAATTGTAAATTCCAAGACCATGGGGTAGGTGATGGGGCTTGGGTTTGGGAGTAAGAGATTGATTGAAAGGGGTAATTGTTTTGTATGATAAGAAATTCGGGATTCGGTTTTCCCAATCGGGTGTGAAATACTTCCCGAATACCGTCCCGATTTAGTTTGTCGGGTTTTCGGGTTTCCCGAAACCCGAAAATCAATCATACTTCCCGTCCCAAACTACAAAATCCCGATCGGGACGGGACGGGTTCCCGAAACCCGATACCGAATGCCCACCCCTACCTAGAATCATCAGTAATTTTTAATCCTGATTCAAACATGAATTCTTACTTTTTTCTTAGCCTTTTTGCAAAACCTACATATAACCTATTTTAAAGTTACTTTTATCACTTCATTACATTATGTAAATAGAAGAAATGTTCATTCAGTAGTGGGGAAATTAAAAGAAGAAATAGAAAAATAGCATTTTGCGTGAAATGAATTGATGTTTTCTGTGTTTAAAAGTATAACATTCAACTTATAATTTTTTTAATGTCGAGGTTTTGATTTTTATGTGAGATTATTAGAGCTCTTTTTCAGAATTTTACCACTGTATAATGTCCCATCCCATGTTATGTTAGGAGAACAAATCCATCACTCGAAAGACGCTAGAGAGCCTAAAACTCCTTCGAATCAACTTTTGCTCTCTAGAAGTGCCATGTGAAATGTCTAAAAAATATTGAATGAGTACACACAAGGAAAAGGCACTATGCAAAATCATTTCCAGAATAACTTTAATGATCTCTTTTCTAGAATTTTAAAAACGATTAAAGTATATCTTAAAATACGTCATTAAAATGTAATTTATTTTACTTTTAGTGATTCCATAGAGTTATGAAATTTGGAATTTCGAAATACAAAGCTCATCACGTTTCCATGCCATATCCCTCAAGTCTCAAGGCTTTACTCCATCAAAATACATTTTTTTCCGTCTTTTTTTGAGACACACACAGATGCACCAAACTGTAAAACAAGGATCAAATACATAAAATTTTGCATGACACGAAGGACCAATTCAATTAACTATTCATCACACAAGTTAATAAAAATTCAATATTCTTCCTTTCATTTTTTGCCCCCAGTCTACATCTAGGTTATCATACAAGAGAATAATTTAACTCAACGGAAAGTTGCACTTCGATTGCCAGATGCCGGAAAAGCCTGACGCCTTCTACCCTGCGGAAGGACATCTGTTATCCCTGCATCATTCGGGGACTGAATTACAACACTCTTTTTCTTAAGTCTACTCCTATTATTACCATCACTTTCCTCAGTATTCTTGTCCTGGTATTTCCCAAATATTACCTCTTTTCGAGCAGCTTCATAATCAAATGGTTTCACGTGCACAAAGGCATCGAGAGGTTGAGATTTTTTTACCACCTTTGAACTTTTAGTTTTATCTACTGAAGTCGAGCACTTCTCTAAGCTGGAAGAAAGATCAGAGAGTGACATGGGGTCATCTAAATCTTCATTTTTATCCTGTTGTTTCAACTGATCTTTACAGGCAGCTTCAGATTCTCCTCCTACTGATTCCTCGGCATCTGAATCATCATCCAAACCAATAATGTCTTCTAAGGCTGAACCAGTAGTAGGTGCTGAAATATCTTTGGAAGGTGAAATATCTTCGGCAGATTCTTTAACGTCTGATTGCAAATGTTCAATCGTGCCTAAAAATGTATGGAAGGGAAGACTCACTGTTGATTTTATATACCCCAGTTTGGTTTCTTCTTGTATCTGAAAGAAGAGAATCAAAGGAATATATGAAAATCTAGAAAGGGAAGATGGATATGAAAGAGCAGGGGGAATATATGGCACTAATAGAAGAACAACCTTTTGATTTTTACATGCAAGGACATGTATAAAGCTACATGGAATATCTATACTAACTAGAAGAGGAGTAAATAACTTTAGATTGACATATCGAAACTCACCCTTTTATCAGAATCAAACTTCCTCTTCGCTGAACTTCCAAGCAATGCCCCAAAAGCTCGGCTTGGTTTCTTTAGCGCCTGAACAGTTACTTCAACCTATAATAACATGAGTAATTCTTTTACTACAAGAAGAAACTGGAACACTTCATTTTTATTTTTTATTTTTTTTGGTAATTAATTGGCACATTCCAGTGGTGCAAGAAAGAAAAGCATTTAATACATGTCTTCTGTATATACTAACGGTGAACAAATTTAACATTAGCAGTATAGACCTCTTACACTTTTTTCATTCCCATCTTTTGCAGGAGAACAATGAGAAAGTTCCGGTAAGTTAGTGGCCACTCTATCATTGGAGCATCCAATGTCCTGAGACTCATCGTCATGTTTTATAGAAGCCAGTGAGGATTCAGACATAAGATCGTTAGGTAAAGTGATACTGTTTATGTTTACGACTTCCTCAGCATTTTTTAATATTTCAGGAGCTTCGGAAGGCAACAGTTCAGATTCTTCCGTAGTCAAAGTGTTCTCCATGTTTGCCTGCATAAGATGATTATGCTATCAGTGAAAATATAATACCACATATTGGTCATTAAAAAAGAGCAATCAGAGTATCAATATATGTAGAGTGGTTGGAGTTGAAAAATAAACCAAAATACTGTAACGAGTATTAAATAATGCAATTTGTGCCCAAGGCTTGTGTATATTGAAAAGGATACTAGAAAGACTACCCAAGGTACTAATCTTTCTTTAATTACGGTTGCACAGATTACAGGCCATCGAAGCTTTAACAAAAGGAAAAGAAGAGATTTAAAGACTTCTGAGACCCTGTGTTGCTTACAAATTGACTGACAGGCCATTTTATGGAAAAAACTTGTAAAAGATTTACATTAAAAGAAATTATATACTACACATGGCATACCATTAAATACCACATCTATTCTCCATGTATAATAAATTATCTGTGTACACTTGACTCAATTGACGAGAATAGAGATGGGATCAATAAGCCTGAACTGGAAAGTTTGAGCTCCAATATAAGAAATATGACTTATTTTAGGTGTATTATTTTATTCCATCTGTAGTTCTTAGCTTTTGAGTAAGACTCAATTTAGGTAGACTGTTTGCCTCGAAGTTTTAATCCCAGGAGTAGCTGTTAAGGTTATACTAGTGTAATAGTTTTATTTTATAAAGCAAGCTGATTATTATGAAACATGTGATCTGTGTGAATTGCTTCAACCCTGGCTTTCTACTCTTGTTTTTTTTCTTTCCTTCACTGCAATTTATTACTTTCTCACAAAAAAAAATTATTCTAATAGTTTCATTATGTTATTAGGACAATTCTTTCTTAATACATTATAACAAGAAACAACCCATTTCTTTAAAGATGCTGTTTACAAATCTTAATCAGTAACAGGCTGGTTGTGCTGCATAACCAACCCAAAAGTGCTGTTTTTAATTCAAGTTCCATGAAATTCTTGTGAGTTCATGTTGAGGACCGAAGAGACAAAGGAAAGAACATAAAAAGGTCAAATGTCAGTCTCCGAAGTATCTAATAAAAAGTCATTTTTCCCATATGGATTCACAAAAATACCCCGAGGCCATGAAGAAAATGTAAACAATGCAGAATTTCAACCTGTACAGCTCCTTCGATGTATACAAAATAAAGCATATAAGCACATAAGTGTGACAATTTTCTTTCCCAACAATAAAACAACATGCTCAGACGAAAAAATTGGATATATGAGGGGAAAAAAAAGGTGAAAATTTTATAAATTTATTCCAACACTTACCATCTCCAAGCGCTTTTCTTTAAGATATTCAGCAGTCTCCTCAAATGCATCAGCATTTTGGATAGAATGCTTTATGATACTAACAACAGAATCAAGATTACGCTCAATATAGGGGTGCTTGGATTTCAACACGTGACGCAATTTTCTTGCAGTGAGAGGCATATGTCTAGCTGTTTATCAACAAGGATACGGGAGGACGAGATGGAACGGTAAGAAGGCAGAGAAAACAGAAACTGAATGACACAACATGTAATAATGTAGAATACATTGGAGTATGTAAAGAAAGTTGCAATTAGTTGATAACTGGATTAGCTAGTAAGTACCAATTTCAATAAGAGTCCTATTTGGCAAAACATAGCCAGTGCTTTCATCTTCTGCACGAGCAACAACATCCCTCCATTCACACAGTCCCTACAGAACATTCAGGAGTAAGTCAAAAACAAATAAATTAATTTTAAAAGTAAAAATGGCAGAGAAGAGACGAGCAAAACAGAAGATTGTTAGGGCTAATTGATATCTTGTTGAATTCCCAATATAATTGCAAATCCACTGAAAGACTCAGAGTGGATTGAAAATGGGACAATACAAATAGTTGAAGCCAAAAAGACACAGGCCAAAGAAAGAACATTGGAAATATATTATAGAGTAAGAACAGTACTGGACAACAAAACTTACAGAAACAACCGCTAGCTGCTGAGCGGTGAGCTCAGTGCCGTGCAAACTGCAATTTCATTCAAAATAGAATGATTAAATATAAACAAGCCGACATACAAAAACAGTGACTATATGAATAATAAGGTTCATATTTAAACATTTATCACAGATGGACAATCAACAAATTACCCATAAATGTGAAGGTATGAACTATCTGTCAGAAGCTCTTTTTCATACAGTTGAGTGCATATTTCACAACTGCGCTTGTAGACCTGCCAAAAACACAGCAATGGATGCAACCATGATAAGAGAAGAAGAATCGGGAAAAAGAAAAACCATATTCCTTTTAAGTCAAACATTAATAATAAACCAGAGGAGAGAGAGAGATATTGGCACAGGGCAGTCAATATCTGAGGTTAATAAGTAAAGCCAAATTTATATTGTTTTAAAACCAAAATCTCAAACTAGGAACTTAATCTTGAAGTTTGAGAGAGCTGCTGCAATTGATTTCAGAGCAATATATACCAATTTGTAAGAATATAGACTACTCCCATCCTCAGCCGTGCTGATAAATAATGAAATTTCTTACTAACATTAGCTAAGGACAGTGTGATGGTTTCTTTTTATTCATACAGTTTGGGTACTAAAAGACAAACACCGTGATTAGTATATGTACTTGTAGTCAAAGGTCTCCCCAAAAGGTCTGATGTTTGATGGCTTCAACTAGACTTACAACAGTGTAACTTGCAGTCCTTCAGTGTAGAAGGCTATTCACTATAAAGTATCCACACATTTATTACATTACACAGGTATATAACTAATTCGTAATATATTCACGTGTTTTTTCCTTGGCTTTGCCTCTGTCAGCAATCTAAGATCACCTTAGAGACATTTCTTTTAATTACCACTTGTGTAGGAGTATTGTTGAATCATGTCTCTATTATTTACATATGGAAAGTTTAGTTTTGTGTGAGAGAGTATCAATTTGAATTTTATCTCATTGTAATCGCATCAACAAATATTAAAGAGCTTGCCTCAATAAGAGGAGGATCAGAACTATCAGATTCAGCAGATGACATGAGCAACCTCATCCTCATAAGATCATAGATGTACAACAAATAATGTGTGTCTTCTCTGGCATATCTGTGAAAGAGAAGTCCACAAACTAACATCAATGTCATGTGGATATAATAACTAGAAAATTTTAAAAGCTTAGAAAATGGCACAATAATATAAAAGGGAATATATGTACAATTATGCGTAGTAGGAGTTATATGCCCAATAAATTCTTAAGCATGGATTTGGAAGCAGAAGACCACAAGTCATCCTTTGGCATAAGAAATTATAATCAACTCTCGACTAGACACAGATAATCAGTTGAAGTTCAATAAAAAAAATTCCAGAAAAGTACATACCTAAGAGGTTTTATATAACCTCTCACGTATTTTTAAACAAAAAGAAAAAAAGAAGTGAAAAGTTTGCATTAAGCAATACAGAGTGAACTGATAGAGATTCAACCCCAAGTATAGGGTATTCAATAAACTTACAGAATTAAGCAAACAAATGCAGGGAAACCATAATAGAAAATAGTTCTGGTAGAAGACATACTTGATCATTTCATGAGGAAGTGGTCGGAGTCTCCAATCTGCATTCTGGTACCTGTAGCAAATAGGTTGGTTAATCAAACAATCCCCTTTCCCTCAACTCATTATATTTTCTACTTTCCATTTTCTCCATCCTTACTATTTTCTTTGTTCTTAAGCATGTTGGTTCTTTCGATCGGAGGTAGATGCATTAAATGAAATATAGAACTATTTTACTGGATATAGTATAAGAGCAAGAGACCATACTCTTTGTTTGCTGCAACTCCACAAAAATGATTTAACAGGTATTCCAGGCTGTACCTTTCCAACTTCAATACCCTGGAGGCCTGTTAGCAAAAAGAAGAACTGTGCTTAACCACAGAAAAAGAACTAGTATAGTATTTGAAACAGACAAAAACATACAAAGTTGCTTTAATTTACAAGTTCACCACAGAAAAACACATAGAGCCATAAAAAGACTATGTACTATCAATTAGGCAGATGTAGTGACTAGAAGATAGTCCCCAGAACCACCAGTTCTGGAGCAGGCACTGCCACTTGGGGAGGCCTAAAAGCGGGCATTCTCATTTCTGCTATAGTTTTCATGGATAGCAAATCAACCTATTCCAGGTACTAGAACATACCCATTTCATTTAGATGCATTATTGCAATCATATGGTGTGAAAGCAATGTTACATAATATCCAAAATAGAGTAAAAAGAAAAAAAAAAGTCAAAGTACATGGGTGTAAAGAAAATAGAGTTATTCTGTACAGTAATATGAATTGTCATGGGCAGTAACCCATGTTAAAATCCATGCATTCTAAAATAGAGTGTCTTTGAGAAAATAAAGAGGGAAATGGAAAGCACAAAATCCACATAAAATTCTTATAAGTATAAGAAAGTGAACTCATAAAACTGTCCAAAAACATATTCAACTAAAGCCAAGAACCTGTCCAGTGTCGAACATATTACAAATGTATATGCCAAAGTCCCGTTGAAGCCACACAATGTCACGGTCTGCTCCATGCATTACCTAATTAAGCCAAGTAATATCATGACTAAGAAAATCAACTGCGATCAAAATAATTGATTGCTATGTACACACTTACTTTTCTCTTTGTTGGGTCTCTGAACAAGTCTCTGAGATAAGGACCAACGTGAATCCGGAGTTTCAGAGTATCTATCACAAAATCCTCTGTTCTTGTGGATATTTGCATCAGACACGTCAACCCTTGGAAAGACCTGTACTGGTTATGTTCCAAATCCACCTGTAAAACAGTAAAATGAATACAACACATATCAGACTCTAAACTTTAAATAATGTAATTTTTGAATTGTTCACTTCATCTCTTTCCGCTCAGTTTACAGATTCACAATTCTATTGTTTATTTATTATTGAGTATAAATCAAAAGTTTCAGCAAGGGAAGGATTGAATAATCATAATCACCACAGCAGAGAAATAGAATCATCTTCTCCAATAACATAACAATATAGGAAAGTAGGCAATTAAATTAACAAGATAAATGAGCAAAGAAGGCTTAAGCCTATTATGTATCCTCTACTTCAGGAAAAAAAAAAAAAACCGCGGAACAGTCTAGAGCAATAGAATTCAAGAAAAAAAATCTTTTCTTCACTCTTTAAGTCTAGCCATTTCACATTTCTTATCATACTTCGGAACAAGGAGAGAGACACAGTCACGGTGAAGCTATAACTAAATTTAGACATCTGGGGAGGTTTGAACTGGTTTTATCAGAAGATAAGTAAGGCATGAGTTTGAGTCAAGCACTTTTTTAAGCAGCCCAGGGATTCAGATTAGTCATCTGTGAATATCTATACGCATGTAAATAGATAATAATGGTGCACATTTTACTAAAGAAAAATTAAAATGGTTTTCAGTAGTGTGTTTATTTATCTGAAACAATGTCAAAGATATCAATGACTAAAAGCATCATAAATGCTACACATGTAAAATATTTTCTACCCTACACTATAAGCATGATTCTGTGATTCTCCACTCTAGAAACATACAATTCTGGATGTATACTACCACATGTGATATGAATTGGTAATCCAAAATAGGTACAATCATTCTACACTAAAGAAATAGAAGCCACAAAGTTTACCGCAAATTCGTCCACACCACGTAATTTAACAGCTAACTGTTTCAAGTCTTTCACTTCTTCGACAAACTTAAATGGTGTAGTTTCAATTGGTGGAGGCTTTACAGGATCAGTGGTGCTCTCACTTTTATCAATGAAGTCAAGGACAGAGAACTTCTCCTGCAAGTGTAAATGAAAGTTAATTACCATAAGAAAGGTTTCTACATTATTGGGAAATTACAAGAACAGTATAAACCAGACACTGGCCCATGAGCAACACTTGTTCAAACAAACAGAAGAGCATCAAGAGTAAATATGTTCTTATGATTCTCCATTCTTTTGGAAATTATAAAATTAAAAGAAATTTAAGAGTAAAACATAGTCACAGGAGTAAAGCGAAGTTGAAAAACTTCCAAACATTCTTCAATGTTTATTAGACAAATTTCTACTAAATTTCCACTTATCTTTTCTCTTTTGGTTTTGTTGTCGAACACCAAAGATTTAAAAAACAATCAAGAAACCAACAGTTTAGACCCCATTGCCAACAAATAGTTGGCAAAAACTAATCCAATTTCACCTCTAGGATTATACACCACAGTTAAAGCATATTACAAGATATATTAACAAAAGAAAAATTAAAAGAACAAGAAACATAATTCAAGAACCAACCAAAGGATGTATGAACTTAGACCCATCCTCACTCTTCTGCAACCAAACATGCTCAAACGGCTGATTCGAATTATTGACAATAATTTTGTACTCATCTTGAGGCCTAGGTATAGTTGGTATATGAAAAGGAACCTTGGGCTTCACTTTCACTGCCACCTTCACTTCTTCAACTCCCTTCATCCCGATTTCCGAACCCAAAGATTTCTTATTCTTTTTCCCATAAACCATCTGAAACCCATTTTCTAAGTCATCATCACCATCAACTCTCATCATTCTCACACCACTCTCCTCTTCCTTCTTCCTCAACCTCTTAAAATCATCCAAAGACATATCTACCCTCTCGAAAATCTCATCGTTCACATTCATCAACCAATCAACCGCCACGTCATCATCCAATTCCACATCTCTATCGTCCGGGTACTTGATGACCTTACCTAATAAGTTTTCTGATTTCCCTATAATTTCCAAAAGACTTTTCGATTTCTTGTCGGTTTCTTGTACGGGTTTCTTGAATTCGGGAAAATTGTTATAGAAATGAAAGTCTTTGTTCGACGGAATGATGCGCGATGAGCCTGAAAGCTTAGCTATTGAAGTGGCTGTGATTTTTCGTAACGCATCGGAATTTTTTGGATTCTTTTCTTCGGATTCATCAATATTCATCACTTGTTAAGAGACCTAAAGAGAGAGGGAAAGGGGAATTTTTGTTCTAGGGTTTTAACTTTACAAGGGTTTTATGAGTTATGTGATTTGCGTGCGGTGCCTTTTTATCACTTTTTTCCACTGGAGAAACCTGAAACCCAGATAAAAAGTGTACGGGAATATAATTACAGTTTCTCAAAGTGAAAAAAGCAAAAAAAAAAAAATATTTGTTTTCATTTTAAAAAAAAAAGAAACCAGGATGGTTGGGTTAAGGAGTAGTGGCTTACGACCCTAGAAGCGAAATTCAAGTTTGAATCCTACTGAAGACAACACATTGGGGATAACTTATATAATTTGCACAAATTTTCGATATTTTACTACTCAATTGCTAAGTTTTAGATTCTAATTAAGTTGTATAACGAGTTTTTTTATAAACGAATTTGATTCATGATAGTCGCATTTCATGTCATATATTTAATTTACAATGATAATATAAATTTATTAATTTATTTATGAATATTATCAAATTAAAACGTGGATTCTAACACAAAAATATCTAAAACTTGTCAATGCTAAATTGGGAAGTTCATACCACTAAGACCAACTAATACATTTTATGTAAAAATCAAGATAAAGTACAATAAGCTCTAGGGAACAAATATTTTAAAAGTAGATCTTTTTTAAGCACTTTTTCTTTATTTGAATATTTTATTAAATTATTATATGAAGGAATACATTTGAGAGGAAACTTCACTCACTTAATACAATGATATGGGAGTAGTTTGACTGAATTTGGTCTCAATATGCGGTTTCGGCGAAAGTTTTGAAATTCGATTTGGATAATGGTTTGAATGAAATATTGAGATTGTAAAATATTATTAGATAATAGTTGATGGATTTTGAAACTTTGAGATTTGATTTGGATTTGGGTTTGATTGTCTGGATTTGGAGGAGAAAAGAGGGTGATAGATGTTAAATCAATAATTTTATCGGGCTTGAGATAATATATTATATTATATTGTATAACAATTAAGATGATGAATTGACATTATATTGCAAGGATGATTAGTGATTGTAATTATTTTATTGTGAGTATTATAAATAGAATGTATATTTAATGAGATAATTAATAAAAAATATATTGTAATATATTCAATATTAAAAATTATCAAAAAAAGCATAGGGAGAAAATAAAAAAATAAAAAAAAGGAGAAAAAAAAAAGAAAAGCAAAAAAAAAAGAAAAAAGAAAAACGTCCCAATCTTGACATGGAGAGATTATTTAGTGCAACCGCTGCACCACGTCATCAAGTACACGTGGTGCAACCCACCAATACACTTGGGACATGTGGAGTGATAATCCACATCACCCCATATTCTGGTCATGTTCCAAAAAAATAGGATTTCAAAAAATTGTGTTCACATTGCCAGAACATGGGTGATATGGATTATCACTCCACATGTCTCAAATGTATTAGCGGGCTGCACCACGTGTACTTAATGACGTGGTGCAGCGGTTGCACTAAATAATTTTTCCTTGACATGAGACGCTAATTTCAGTGAGGTTTGGGCATGCTTCGGTCATGGGTCAAAACCAGTCTAGGTGCGTAGCTAAACAAAGTTTTATGAGATCAAAACGGGCCAAACAAGATCCATACACACTTCTCTTACTTAAAAAAGTGTGTGTGTGCATTTTTTATTTTTTTGGGGGTATGCTTTCCTTTTACTTTTTCTGAGTATATTCCAAATTACCAATATCGGTTAAATGGTGCAAAACTCTAATTTACCAGATTTTCTTTCTTTCTTTTTCTCTCTTTTTTGGGGGATCCAAAATTATAATTAGGGTAAAAGTACGGGGCCAAATCAAGACAATAACTCAATTTAGTTATTGCCGTTCAAACGAAAACCCTGCACAACTGCAAACCACCAACTGAGAAATACTAGTATACTACTAGGAAAAAGAAAAAGGAAACCCCCAGGAAACGGCAATGGCGGTCGAAAGCGTCGGCGGAGAAACTATTTCGGAGTTGTACAATATATTGAAGCGTCTGTCGATGAAGACTAGGGATGCATTGGAAAGACTTGAGCGCCTCGAGTACACGTCATCATCCTCGTCCTTGATGTCGTCGTCTTCAAGCGTCGTCGTTTCTGGTTCTTCCGATGACCTAGCTTCCGAAATTCGGAGAGACATCATCCTCTGGCGTTCAATCGCCTCCACACCTCAACGTGATCTCTCGAGAAGGTTTCCTCCCCATCTCTCGCACTTTCTCTATATTCACGTGTTTTATGTATAAAACATGGTATTTGGAAGGGGTTTAAGTATCATCTGATCACTAGTCATTGTTTGACTGAATATACATATAGTCTGATATAATTAATCTAATTATATGAGGAAAATGGGGATTATGATTGTTCTCTGTTGAGCTGAATTCTGTTTGACGCTAATATTTACATTGTATTGAATACAATTTTGCATCAATTAGTCCCCGACTCCCTGTATCTTTGGATATATGCATGCTTGATATCCATAATATTTTTTCATGTTTTGATTTTATAATTTTTGTTCTCTTATTGTGTAATGAGATTTTTGAAGGATTAGATTTCATTGAAAGGTATATGAGCTTACATTCTGCACAAATGCAAACTTTGTTTTGAGGAAGAATTCACGCAACTGTGTTGTTAATGTGATGGCAATGAATACTTGATGTTGACTTGTCACATGGATTTTGTGTGTGTGCATTGATGGAAGCCTTTTTTCTAAACAGATGCTGAAACTTAAGATAGAGGAGTTTCTGCTGGTGGTCCTTATTGCTGTCTGATGAAATCATACAAGTTTTAGCATATAGCTATCCACTATATTACCTGCCTTTCATATGGTTAGTAAATGGGCATTTATTTTGGCGCTTATGTCTCTAATTAAGACTGAAGGAATTTATACCTCGTCTATTGCACAGAAAAGTGGAACAAATCATTGAAGAGGCTGAGTCATTTAGAGCCAGCCTGGATAAATACGTATCGCTGCATCAGAAGCGAGTATAAGAAGCCCAAGAAAGAGCAGAATTACTTGGAAGAGCTGTATGATTTTCTCTCTTACAAGAAGCTGCATCAATGATTTTTTATTTTGCTTTAGACTGTGGATTCACATGTTTTGAGAATTTTTGACAATGAAACACAAGCAGTGGAGTCATTTCGTAGATTGTCTAGATTGCTAGAGGATGCTTTTGCAACTGGAGTCGCCGTTCTTTCCAAGTATAGTGAGCAAAGGGACCACTTAAAGGTACTTACTCTAAAGAACCTGCCAGATGGATGTATTTACATGCACCCTGTTACTTTTTATTTACTTTGATTTATACAATTTAGTATTGAAATACATCGAAGTTCAACTTTTGCATAAATTTCACCAGATATTGGTAGCACAGTTGAACTAAATTTTATACAACACGGAATATTATCTTGACATGACTTTAAAACCTTACATTAGTAAAGCCGTCATTTCAAAGGTAAATTACGATTTCTCAATTTTGCTGATATATGAAACGACAGAGGCGTTCAAGATTACAGCTTGATGAGGCGGGCAAGAACTAATGGGAAGTTGTAGGATATAGTGTAAACCGTGGAATAATGTTTCACACGTTTTAGCACAAAAACTGTTAGATTCTATGGACTATACACCGAAGAAAGTCTAATATAGTCCACGAGGGAAAACGAAAAAGAAAAAAACTGAATGCATAAGCATTTTTAATTACTATATTAAGATAAAAAGGGAGAGGTGAAGGGGTATACACCTTTCTTTTGTTTGGAAGGACAGATGGAGGAAAATGTAAAAAGAAGGGGGAAGCAATCCCTCGTGTAGTCCAATCTGGAGGAGTTGAAGTGAGGTTGAAATTTGAACATAACCATGCTCCCTCAATTTTTTACCAGGCATACAAAGAGAAAGGTGCTTTCCCTTTATACATAACACCAAAAAACATTGAGGGTTTATACATCCATCATCGATCCCTTGATGAAATGCTAGAACCCTTTTACATGCCTTTCCTCCTACCCTCCACCTCATGTTGGTCTCTTGGGATTTCTGTCAATTTGCCGCATTCTGTGTTTAGAATATGTGACTTAAAGCATGATCGTAAATTTTGTGGATGTTCAATTGCTGACATTTTATAATATCACATGGTTAAGTAGTTGCAATTGTAGTTGTTGGCAGAAAGATATTATTCATTTTGACTCCCATACAAGTTCTGGCATCTGGTGTTGTAAAGTATTTTGGGTCCATATGGCGTGGCAACGGCTTATGAAAGAGAATTGAAAGCTGATCAGCGTCTATATATTTTAATGAGACCAATCTAACCTTTGGTATTTTAATTTACAGTACTATTACACACTACATGCTGAGAAACTGCTGCTCATAAACTTATTGCTGGTTTTGCCTTTGGTGCAGAGAGATCAAAGGAAAGCACTGAATGTTCTCAACACTTTAGGGCTATCAAACTCCCTACTGAGGCTCATTGAAAGGCGGGATCGCTTTGACAAATGGATTAAGTATCCAGGCATGCTCTTTACAATCATCATACTCATTGTTTTCTGGAGGTGGACAAGATGACCAAAGCTCCATCCTGTAATGAGTCATTATTACGTTTAACCCTTAAACCGATTGGTAAAACATATAGAGGAAAATTGATTTGTTAGAAAATGGTAATCAGTAAAATAGTCGAGGCGGCTTAGAAAATACCATTTAACTTGAAGCATATGCTATGATGTTAGAGAAGTGTTCTGTTTAAGAGTTAGAACTGTAAATAGCTTGATCTTGGGAATGAATTAGGTTTTTTTTTCCCTTCTGTTTGATATTCGACCATGACTTGCTATAAGTGGCACTGTATAAGATTTGTTTTGTTTCAGTATTGTGTTGTTGATTTATGGTAGATTACAACTCACGTCTAAGGCAACATGTTACTGATGATGAAGTTGAAAGTGGGGGATATTGTAAGTAATATGTTCTTTTAACGAAAACCATATCTTTTATAACATCTAGTTCAAGTTTGGACAGGAGAACCCAACCCCAAAACAAGAAAATACAACGGAAACCATACCTTTCATAACATCTAGTCAAGTTTGGACAGGAGAACCCCAACCCCCAAAACAAGAAAATACAACGGAAATGGTAATTAGGCACTGTAAAAAGGGTTTACGGAAAGAACAAACAAAGATCTATCAGAACAAGAGCACCAGGATTGCAAAGACACAAACAACCTCGAATAGAAGGCTACTGAACTTGGGATCCAAGAGCCAAATCTTTTACGGAACTCTCTGAAGCACAATAAGTTTAATATATTAAGATATAAAATTCACGAACATATCAAACTTGTAAAAAATTATGCAAATGCAAGGCTCAAATACCACCTGATCCACATCCTGTAATTGGAAGAAGTAGAAAAAGGAATAAATATACTGATAATTTCATTTCTTTGTCACCATAGTAAATAGGCCAAAAAATTGAATTTCTTTTCTCGTCTTTACCGAAAATAAAAATAAAAATAAAAATAGGAGTCCGATGTAAATACATTCACTAGAAATAAACCCTTTCGTAACCAATCATCTATTAGTCATGGGAATCATGGGCGAACAACGGGAATTGAGCCCACGCACATCAGCTCATAAATGGAGACATAGTATTTTGCTAATACCTGAGGAAATTTTACATAAAAAGGTGGGTTTCTCCCATCATGATTAAGGCATGGACATTGAAACCATGGTTAATCCATTTGATACATTAGCAAATGTATGTAAAACCTACCTGCCTATGAATATCAAGTATGTTCTGAAGGCAATATTCCAGCACATGAAGAAGTACCACAAAAACAAGGCTGGCCATTATTCTCATTGACCCTCACTTCTCCATAACTAAAAGTAAGCTCTTCGTTTTCTTGAATATCTCTGGAGGCGAAGAAACAAATGCGCGGCAGCAAAGCTCCAGAACTTCTCAATATCACCGTGTCGAGATTTCCACCATCACAAGAATGGTTAATGAATCTTGCAATATTCCCAATTCGCGTGGCATCAATGTTGATCCTCGTGCATGAGTTTCCTGATGGAAGATGCTCTTTCACAACCAAAAGAGCTGGAGTTAAGCGCCCATTTGAGGCCAGTTTGTCATATGTTAGTTGCCTTTCTCTTGCCTCTTTAGTAGACAAAAGCTCACCTTCAATTGTAAAAGACTAAGATAAAATCATCAATAGCAATTGACTACAACCATAGATCAAAATTTTCATATGTTTCCGATGGAAATAACTGAAAGTCTGAAACATCTATTTTTGGGTAAATCGAAATGAAACAATAGAATAGTTTCTAAACTATAGAATTGTTTATACCATGGATTAAAATTTCCATACATATTTCCGCCAAAAATACAGAAACATCTCTATTTCCCGATCAAATAAGTATAAAGGAGTAGTTTACACATTCACATATTTCTTTAATTTTAAATTTCTTTACATGTTTCCACAAATTTCCAAATCAAAATTGAAAAAAATCTCAATAAGTTTTAATTTAACCAAGAGAACATACCAAGAGAAAAAAGTTTAATCAGATTTTTCTACTCAACATTTTTCTGTGATTTACAATATCTCAAAATGTTCTCCAAAAATTTCGCAATGTTTTCAATGTCCAGCTGACAATACCAACATAAGAATCACAAAATTTTGATCCATAACTACAGCGTATAATTGGGTTTAAGTAAGTACTTAAAGATAACTAGTTACCTGCATACTCGCACACAAATTGTCCATGGGGAATCATCTCAGCAGCATACAAACCCCAACCTTTCCTCGCATCTTTCACTACCTTCAATTTAACGGAAACCCCTCCCTGTGTTACTCGATTCCCGCACGATAAGTCACACTCACAGCTCGGACCGCACTCCCTAGTCAACAACAACTCGCTCGAATCCAAACACGGGCAAGGGAAATCGCTTTCGTCGCCGCACATTGCGCAGTTGCACCCAATCGCATCCTCGACCCGGAATATAAACGGATCTTCGTTGCATAGTCGGGTGTGCTGGTCGGAGCCCCAGGGCTGGCGAAATTCGGGTTTTATCCGTAGGGTTTGTGTGGAGGTGTAGAGGAAGTATGAGTACGGGTGTGAGTCGCCGGCAATGGGGTTGAGGAATGGAATTGGAACGTTCTCGAAGCCTCTGGAAGCGTCGGATGTTCTTTGAGAGGTTATGGATTTGGAGATTTGGTTTACGGTTTTGCAGGTTAATGAGATGGAGGCTAGTTCGGCGGGGTTTAGGTACGGGAGGAATATTCCGGCGCACAGGAAGAATGCCGACTCCCTGCTTTTTCTGCAATGCTTTCCTTCCTCCATTAATTTTTTTAATGTACTCTTGTATATTTATTTTATTTCTAAAATGTATATTTATTTAAATTAGGTTAAAATTAATTCAATATACGTATTAGTTAGTTTGCCAAACTAGTCCTTCGAATTAGGAAATTGGCATCAAACGCCCTGTCTTATAATTAAGTTACAAGACGATTATGAGCGTTCTGTATGAAAATGTTAAATATTATTGATCAAAATTTTTGTATGTAAAACTTATAGAAACAAAAAGAATAACAACAAAAACAAAATAATGATGTTAACTTCGGCAACGTTAACTTGATTTTGGTAAGTCAATTAACTCCACTAAAATAATTTCTTGCAAGTGTATCATTTATACACAATAGGTTACTTTTAGGGGTTGATTAAAAATTTAATCTTGGTAGTAATAATTTATAATAAAACTATAATTCCTATATAGAATCATCACTTCTTTTGGTATAATGATAGTAGTCATGAAAATTGTGAAGTTAATTTTCTTCATAATATAACAAAACCCTTCTTTTTTTTTGGTAAGTCAATTAACTCCACTAAAATAATTTCTTGCAAGTGTATCATTTATACACAATAGGTTACTTTTAGGGGTTGATTAAAAATTTAATCTTGGTAGTAATAATTTATAATAAAACTATAATTCCTATCTAGAATCATCACTTCTTTTGGTATAATGATAGTAGTCATGAAAATTGTGAAGTTTATTTTCTTCATAATATAACAAAACCCTTCTTTTTTTTTTGGCATTTTTTGATTGATTCGGCTGAGATAGAAAATCATTTGGTTGATTCGTCTGTATATATAATTCTTCTAGCAAAGTACAATATAAAATATATTTAGTTTCCACAAAAACATAAAAAATCAACAAATAATGTCATCAAACATCAGAAACAAAATTCACTTGAATGCCTAAACAATCAAAACCAACGAGGATGAGGCCTGTTTGGACACTACTTTGACTATGCCACCCACAAATGATATTTTTCAACAATTACATAATCAAATGTACATATTGACGTATAGGAAGGGGTGAAGCGCGGTTCATTCGAGATATTCCTACCTCTCTATCTATTTCTGATATTTTTCCTAGAAATTCAAAGTTCACAGAACATAAACCTGGAATATGTGTGTGAAAAGACAAAGGTTAATGCACACAAACAATACTTAGGTATTCAGCACAATAACATTTTTTCCAACAAGTGATTAACAAGACCACAAACATACACAAGTTAGTTCATCCTCTTCAATGTTAAGACAAACGCAAGCCAAAATTTAAAGTGTTTCAAATCCAAATCTCTCAGTAATGGCAAATAGAACTTTATTTCCTTCGAGAATAATGAAATGCTGGGAAAAAAAGGACATCATTTACTGCCAGGAAATGAAATACAAAAGTGGGAGACCTATTTGGGATAAAAATGTATGAAGTTGCACAAATAAATTTTACGAAGAAGATGCCAATTCACTTGCTAAAAACTCTTCCATAATTCTCAACACCCGCTGCTATCTGTTATTGTACTGGATTCTATGCTAGCTAGCTAGTTTAACATTAAAAACCAACATGTCCCAATCCATCCCACCTCCAACAAGCAACACAAACTCAAAAACCCGTACTACTTCATTTGAGCCTTCAGCAAACTATAGGGAAATAAATTTCTTGAGATTTATAAGAAAGTGGTCTACATTGTAACTTGTCTAACAAATCATCATCACATTAACCCATACAGAAACTTCTAATCTCAACATATTGTGAGCTAAAACTCCGGTCAACCAATGTACATGAAAGAGTTCTACATTTCATCAGAGCAGTATCAAATTCTGCAAACCAAACTTTCCCAGATGTTTCGACATAAACGCTAGTATACTTACCAGGGAACAAGGTAATATAAACCCCAGATATACACAGGTAACTCATAACTATGTACGTCTAGACTAAAATTATGCAATGAAGCAGCATCAGCAAGGTGATTTACATTAGAACTCATCAAACAAATCATCATTGCCTAAATGCAAACAGAATTCCACATAAAGGCTTCATGAGAGGCAGACGTGGTCGATTACTCCTAACCTTAACACAGTCACAGCTAAAACTTCAGTCATTCACTATTCCTTGATAAGTTTTGCATTTTAGCAAAGTAGTATTGAATTGCAGAAACCAAACTTCCATAGATGTTTCAGTATAGGCCCTCCAAGCAAATTACGTAAAATATGCCTCAGATATACACAGTTAACTTATAACTTTTTACCAACCAAGATGTATGTCGTCCAACCCGACCTCAGACTCTTTCTTCCCGACCTATTATGTTCTAGAATAAAATTATCTATTGCGAAAATTCAGGTTCATAAGGATAATGCATATAAAGAAAGCTCACTGGGTGTGATCAGCAACATGATGAGAGCAAAATATCAATAGTTCAATAAAAGCATGTAAAGAAAATTGAAATGAGCATTCGGGAGAGCACATACATAGATTGACCTCAAAACAAAAGGATAATTAGAACTGAAAATAGAATAACTACTCATTAAAATTCAGGTAGTGAAGTTTTTTGATTCAGGCTACTATTGCATTTGGAAAAAGAGTAAACGAGAAAGAGGAAAATGAGAGTATCCATAATCAGCGAAGATATCCTGGGATCTTAATGCGTATAAAGAGCATACTCATAACATATGAAATAACCACAAATGCAACTCCAGCAGAAGCATACGAAACCTTCACACTCTTCGCCCGATTCTTATCAAGCGCTAGATCCAACATCACAATCCCTACACCACCAAGCACGAACATGAATCCCGACGATAATCCTTCGATGATGTACTGCCCGTTCACCCGACCCGGTAGGAACACCACGGGTCGAACCGATCCAGTGAACCGATCCTGAGTGGATCCAATTCCAGGAGGTTCCACGATCACGTCGTAGACGATGCCGGAGACGACCATGAAGTAGGTGAGGAGGATAAGGGAGTACACTGTCATGGCGGATGGGAGAGTGAAGTTCGGAAGCTTCAGGCGGAGACGCGGCGGCCGGAGGAAGGAGAAGGGGACAATCTGGATGACGTGTAGAAGGGGATCCATGACTGGGGTTAGGGTTTCGGTGCGTAGGTGAGTGATGGATTTGGGGGGAGAATTGATTGGTTTTTGTTGGTACTTCAATTTCATTAACTCAATGTCGGAGATTTACATTGTATACCCCAAAATTTTCAAATCTTGCATTTGATCCTGTAAAAGTATAGTTTTCACAGTTAGCCCCCTAAGTTTTAACTAACAGTTGCACTTAATCTCCTGATTGACATCTAAACAGGATTGAAGGGGGCAAATGTGTAATTTTAGGTTTAAAGCGTAATCTTTATTACATAAATACCACATGTTATATTAAATTGGATCGAAATCGTAAAAATATAACATTACATACATTGTTTTTTTTTTAATGAATCATTACATACATTGAATATGTTTAATTTTTCTAGTCAATTTTAACTTTTTAAGAAATTGTGATTTGCACCCTAACGATTAAGATTTTCACAAGACCTCAACAATTATAAATCTTCACAGTAAGGCCCTATGATAGCATTTATACCAGCTAAAACCTTAGGTAGTGTGCAACGGCTAATTAAATTTCATGACGTTAAGTGAAAAAATTATACTTTTAGTTAATCAAGTGTGAAATTCAGATTTTTTGGGGGGCAAAGTATGAAACTATAAATTGTCCAAACCTGAGACTCCATGACCAAGAGGACATGAGTTCAACCCCCACTAATTTGAGTACTTTTAATTTAATACTTGTATTTATATAAAATTTATCTTTGTAATTCAATATTGCTTGGAATAAATTCGAATAGAATTTCTAATGATTAGAAACAGAAGACTAACATCTTTTAACTTTGAATATCAACAATTTTGGGATACTTTATCCTCTGACGAGCAATTTAGGTCTTTTAACTTTTAATGTTATGCGATTTTAAGATATTTTATACTCCAACTAGTAATTTACGTCATTTATCTTTTGATAGTAAGCAAATTTAGAACACTTTTTCGCAATTTTAGTCCACCGTATCCTAATATTCTTTTTGAAAAATCTAACACCAACATCCATTTTTGAAAGAAAAATACAATATGTTTTTATGAGTTTTAAATTCATCGGAAAAAATAAAAAATATTCACCATTAAAAAAAAAGCTCATTTTGAACTTCTTTGTGAATTTTAACTTCATCAAATAATAATTATTTAAAAATATTTTATTGATTCAGATGTCTTTGCACAAAGATATAAAAAAATTGTTTATAGAAGAAGGAAACATTTTATTTATTTATTTATGATCCAATATATAATGTTAAATTTCTTTTTATTTTCATTTTATAATACAATTGACTAAAATTGTGAAAAAGGGTCCTAAAGTTGCTCATTTATCGAAAGATAAAAGACGTAAATTGTTTGTCAGAGTATTAAGTGTCCTAAAATCGCAAGCCTTTAAAGGTAAAATGACGTAACTTTGTTTTCGTAATACAAAGTGTCCAAAAATTGCGGACAATAAAAGTATAATGACGAAAATTACTTCACGAAATATAAAGCATCCCAAAATTGCGGACCTATAAAAGTAGTTAAAGGACGTTTTATGCAATTTTGCTCATATATTTTTATTGTATCTAACACATCAAGTACATTTTGTAAATAATTAAGTTTCAATTGAACTAAGTGTCATTTAAAATTTTTGTTGGAAAATTAAGTATTGACGTAAAATAAATGTAAATTTAAAGCGCCCCCAACTCAGCCATAAAGCGAGCACTAAATTAGGTGTGTTTGTTGAAACTTGGATGTTGCATATATTCTGGCGGTAAAATTTACTTTTATTTAAAATGAAATAAATCTCTATTTTCGTAAGAAATGAGTTGCCCGTGGAATAAAATATAAAAGGTATCGACATGCGTCACCTAGACCTGAAGATTCGTTCAAATGTGAACAACTAGCAGCGAGCGAGAGATTATTTGATACAAGCGTTGCATGGATGATGTGGTGCAATAAGCGGTTGAGATTTTGTCAAACTAGTGTTTGCATACCAATACATGGTAGAAATGAGATTATGGAGTCAAATTTCCCTTAAATTTAGGAATTGAATTTAATCTTCTCATAGTCTGTACCACATCATCCATACAATGGATGCACCAATTAATTTTTCGTGGCAGGCATTGCTAGAATTTACTGGTCGTAAGATTAAAGCATGGCAAACCGATGATCTTGTGAACACTTGTTTTGCCGATTGAAAATGTATAAGTAACTAAGCATTTTAAGGTTTTTATTTTCAGAAGAAGAAACTATTTAAGTGGGATGATGTCAAATGCTAATAAAATATTTGTCTTTAATTAGTTTGAGAAAATCAGATTTATTAGTTGTGGGCACATACTCGAATCTATGCCGGAACACTCTCTATTATATACATGCTACTAAAAATAATGTGTTAATTTAATTAATTAAACTCTTATTATACGTGTTTTTCTGTTTGATTGAACAAAACAATATGGACTTGTTTGTTTGGCGTTTGGGATAGTAGTTTGGAAGAGTAGTAGATGTTTGTGAAATAATCTCAATTTGCGTAATGTTGTTTGTTTGGGTTTTGAGAGAGTGGTTTGAGAAATAAAGTAGGTGTATATTTTTTGGAAGAGTTAGGTTGTAGGTGTAAGATGTTCAAGATTTTATTTCAAATCATGTTTGTTATGTGAGATAAATTGTGTAAGAGATATGTTACTTTATATCAAATCAAAATAGAGTTTGTATAGGTTTTGTTTAGAGATAAGAAAATTGTTGTTTGTTTGGCTTTTGAGAGAGTAGTTTTAGAACATTAATGAATGAAAAAATTATTTCAGAAAGTAGAAAATATATTTGTTTGACATTTTCCAATACGAAAAAAAATTGGGAAACGCTAAACATACATGCCCTAAGTTTTTTTTTTTCTTGGAGTGAGACAATATGTTTCTTGGATAACCTTTTTTTTTTTGGATAATTAAAAGTAAATATATGACGCCCACCGTGGGGCTCGAACCCACGACCACAAGGTTAAGAGCCTTGCGCTCTACCAACTGAGCTAGACGGGCTTCTTGGACTATAAAAGAAGATTTTCAATAATTAAATACAGCATATAAATTTATAATTATAAAAAACTCTTGTTTCTTATATATATAAGATGTGAATTAGCTAGCATGAATCCCCAACATACCAAAAATAGTGAAGTGAAGTAGTGAACCAAAGATCTTCCGATCCTTTTGCTTAATTTCTCAGCAAAAAGACACAACATATAGAGTAAAAGACAGATGGATGCTATTACAAATAATAAATCTGATTAACTATGACATCATGATGAAATAACAAATGAAGCTAAAGCCAAAATCTTCCCTTGAATCTAGCCTTACCGCTCATCCTTACGTAAAGAAATTGAATAAAATGCAAAAACTCCCCTTGTGATTTTCTCAATTGACAAACACACCACGTGTTAAGTGTATATATCAATAAATTTCAGGCATTTGTGTCAATATTTTGTTAGTAAAAACTCTCTTTGTTCATATTCTATTAGTTTATTGCGCCATTTTTTGCTATTTTCTTTAGAGAATGTAAACGTTATGCCAATTTTTTTTATTTAATGGGGGAGGTTAATATCAACTTTAAGTGAATAATTGTGTTTTCGTATTATCTTTTTTAAAGATAGCATTTAGGGGCGATAACTATCACTTCTCCTGCAAATTATGAAAAATAACTGTGGTAAATGTGTTTGACTTGTTAATAAAAATATTATTTTTGCTAATAAAAATATTACAAGAAATTTCTACCAATTATAGAAAGCTCAAGAAGTATTTTGTATTTTACTCTAAAGAATTTAGGCAGCTAATTAAATAGGTGGGTTTTCTATGGGTGACAAAAGAAAAAATTCAATCATGGCCCTTATGGATTGATTTTGGTTTAGGTCTCGCCCATAGAAATTGATCAAAACTTGAACGTATCTAATTTTGTTTGAAAATCGACCCAAACTCAGGTCCCAATTCATCTTTCACATCCACAAAAATATATAAAAATCAATGTATCACGACATCTATTATTTTATTTTTCTAACGGTGACCCATTCCAAATTATATATATTTCAAATTTTTGAATTTCATAAAACTCAACATTAAAACTTATTTCAAAGTACTCACTGAAACCAACCAATTACTCGATTCTCTAAAACAAAAATCAAGTAAAATCGAGCGCTCAACCAACGAAACCCAGACCAAAACCGATCCATATAGACCTTTAAAGTCTATTTGTTCGGTTTGGCTTCCCCTAATTGCATCACTACATGCACTGGATGCGAGCTGTCACTATAGTCATCATCAAATTTTATCTATATACAGACAAATATAATAAAGAGAATCAAATTAAAGCTGTTTGGTGTGTGTATTTATATACAGGTTTTTGGGAAAGTTTTATAACTTACATAAATATTCATTTAATTAAAGTTGAGAGAAAAAAAGGGGGAAATGGGAATCGATTTGAGGCAAGTAATGGCTGCTATTCTTACATTCTCCATGTTTGTAATGCTTGGAAATATGATCAAAAGAGACCATATTGACCCTCTTCTAGTAAGTTAATTAATTCGTACAAAATTTTCTTGATTTTAGCTTCAATTCTTGATAATATTTTGATGATACCAATATATGCATGGAAATGTATCTTATTATGAAAGATTTTATTTCAATCCATGGCACTATAAGTACATATTTTTAAAAATAAGCCTCAAATTTTTTTTTTTTTTTTTGAAGGAGCCCCTACCGGTAACATCAAAGGTGCAATATGAAGTGCTGAAGGTTTCAAAGCCAGGCATGATGAAATTATCTGGAATTGAATATGGTCCTTGGAAACAACAAAATGAACCCATAAAACCTTGTTGGAAAATGCCCTCAAGCAGTAAGTGTATAATTTTATATATACTTTTATGTAATTATTCAATTTAATTCTTGTTTATTTGTGTTTCTTTTGCAGAAGGGAAAAACCAGAAATCCAGTGGTTATGTTTTTGTATCATTGACTCATGGCCCTGAATATCATGCTTTACAGGTTAATTTATTTAGTTTGAATTTTAAGTAATGTTTATCCATCTCAATTTCTAATATAATTATTGATAAATTAATTCAAATTTGATATATATGCATGTTCTTTATTAAATCCCAGATAGCAAATGCTGTGATTGTAGCCAGGCTTCTTGGAGCAACACTTGCACTTCCGGATATCAGAGGAACCAAATTGGGAGAGAAGAGGTGATTATTATTATTTTTAGAAAAGAAATCTGTATTTTTACTTTTTAGTCACACGTGATTTGAAACCAAAAGTGCAAATTTCAGAAAAAAAATCGGGATCAAAAGTGTTAAACAAAGACACTTTTAGGACCAAAAAAGCAAATATCTTGTATAAGTTTGTAAATTTATAAAATACTTGAAGAAAAATTTAAAAGTTAACTATTAGTATAACAATATAATTTTTTAGATATTAGACCAAAGTTAACTACTAAGGTTTTCGTTCGAGTAGAAGACATTTTGCACATCGAAAGAGTATATTATTTTGATACTTTGTATACTGAAATTAAAATATAAGACACTTTACACTCTCAAATTGCATATTTTTAACATCAGAATGAGTTTTTTTGCACCCCAGTAGATGCATTTTATCAAAGAATAAACAATTTCAGAATGCAAAGTACCAAAATGTGTTTGCTTGTTTTTGTCGAGCCATTATTAGCCTGACAAATATGAAAAACATTTTAGGTACAAAGAAAATGATGTATTTATGAGAAAACGAAATGCCAATTACTTTTTCCGTCCTAAGGGTCTAAAATTTTAATTTTTCCAATTTTTATTTCAAGAAAAATTCTTATTACGATTATTTTCAGGAATTTCGGGGAAATATACGATGTGAACAAGTTCATTACAAGCCTGAACGGAATCGTCCGAGTTGATAAAAACCCACCCACTGAATCATCAAACGAAAAGCTCCCAATTGTACAAGTACCCAACAAAGTCTCCGAACAATTTGTAGCTTCTAACATCAAACCCATTTTCCAAAACAAAAGAAACTTGAAAATAGTCACTTACTTCAATTCCTCAACCAAAGAAAAAATGACATCAACATTAAATTCATATCAATGCTTAGCAATGTTCCAAAGCCTCAAATTACAACCCGAGTTACAAGAACTGGTTGACTCAATGGTTGGGACTCTACGAAGCCTGAGTCAGAAAACTCGTTGTCGGTTTATTGCAGTGGACTTAAGGGTTGACGTGTTAGAGAAAAAAGGTTGTCAAGAAAGTGATTTTGCTAGTAAAAGGTGTTATAAAGCTGAAGAAATTGGGGATTTTTTGAAGAAAATTGGGTTTCATAGAGACACTACTATTTATTTGACTCAGACAGGATGGCATAGTAGACTCAATGGATTGAGGGATGTCTTTCCCAATACTTTTACTAAGGTAACATTTTTTATTTTCCTAAAACTTAGATGCTAGTATAATTATTTTATATAAATTGCATTTTTTAGTCCCAGTGACTAGAGGATCTTCAAAGTTATGGTTACCCGTTTTATAAAATTATATTTTAGTCCCGTTATTTTGACATATTGCGGTTTTGGTTCGATCGGCTCATTTTACCAATTTTGGGACGACAAGTCCAAAGCAGCGCCACCATTTACGAGACCAATATTCAAAATAAGACGGAAAAAGGGACAATAGGACTAAAATCACAAAATGTTATAAAAAATTGGAATGAAAAAGGAGTGACACTTTACAAATTCCGTTTTAGTCCCAATATCGGAATATGTTGCACTTTTGATTCTACCGAAATTATTTCCATCTGTTTTGGGACAGAAGGTGATATGACCAAAAATGTATACGTTTCAAATTTTTGGATAAGAAGTACAATTTTATAAAGCACGGGACCAAAAATAACAAAGATCTAGAAACATATAGTAATACAATCCTTCCCTTGATTCTGCGCTCAAAGTGAACATACTAACGTGACTTTCGATTTGTACTAGGATGCAATAATCCCGGCTGATGAAAAGGCTAAGTTTGTGGATTCAGAAAGTCGCGATTATGAAAAGTTCATCGACTTTTACATGTGCACTCAAGGAGACGCGTTCATTCCAGTTTTTCCGAGTAGATTTTATGAAGGCGTTGTGGGGGAAAGAATCGCGTTAGGGAAAACGCAGATATTCATTCCTTCAAAGAAAATTTCTACTTCAGCCGATGATTATATTCCGCCGTACATAGCCAAGAAAACTCACTTTGCTCATTCATGCTTCTGCTAAGGGATGCAATTAATGAACAACTCTTATTGTTTGCTTGTTGTCGTCCTCCTAGATCTGTCAAACTATAAATAGTATCTGTATAATCTATTATGAATAAGATGCTTCATAAGCATTGTTTCACTTTTTGGTTATTAAGTGTGATTATTTGTGTCAAGTCCTCCTCTATGTATTCACTAATGTTGTATATAATTGTATGTGTTTAGTTCTTGGATTATGATGAAGAGAAATGTATTTATTTATTGTCCTTAATTTTAATGAATGATATGACTATGGATCTCTTGTGAAACCTGCATGATATATATAATATACTCCATAATTTTCGTGCTGTTAAATATTATGTGGAAATAATATTATTTTTTTTATTTAACTTTTTTAATAGTACAAATTACATCACATTAAATTAAAAATCTTTTCAATTACAACCAAATTACAAAAAAAAAATATTGCCATGATAATGATCCTAATTTTTTCTAATTTGAAAAAATGATACTTTCTCAAACTATCCTCATCCTAAACCTTCAACATTTTAATATTAACATTTACTGAATTTATATCTTTGATTAAATGAATCACTCTTCAAACATCAAAATAGGAAAGGTTATCTAAGATTGAACCTCATTAGGCCCATAAAGACAAAATGGAATCTCATTCCTCTTTGCTTGAACTTTAAATTTATACAAAATTGAACCAAAACATAGTTTAAAATACAAAACAAGAACCAGAACATAATTATATCTATTTGTCCATACATTAATTGACGACTTATTTGGTACCTTACTCATCAGAGAAAACATAGCATTAATCGCCATGGCTACAACAACGATGATGATTCAGAAGCTAATTCCCACTTTCCAATTTCCCAATAAACCCATTAATCAGTTCCCAATATTAAAAAAACAGCACATACGTAATTGCTTTCCAATTTCAAGCAACCCATCAATTGAAATTAGTGAAAATCATGGAAAAATCGGAAAATTGGTCCAAGAATTCAATCCCAAAATCCCAATTGAAGAAGCGTGGACCCCACCAAGCTCCTGGTACACTGACCCAGATTTCTACTCTCTTGAGCTCAATCGAGTTTTTTACAGAGGATGGCACCCCGTTGGTACACTTGAAATTAAACTTTTCTTCAATTCTTTAATCTTCAAAATTTACATAGATATGTGTGTGTGTGTGTGTAATTTTGCATTTTTGGTTTGTAATTGTTAGGATATACAGAACAGATTAAAGAGCCACTCGATTATTTTACTGGCAGGTAACTTTTAATCGGATTCATTTATGATTTAGTTAATATCAATTTGCATTTTTAATAAGTGATATAATAAGAGAAGTAGCTATATACACATATGGACTATTTGCATATATAAATTAAATGCAAACAAAAAGAGAAATTTTGTAACTAAGATTGTCTTTGAAGGTAGCTAGCTAGCTAACTAGTGAATGCAGCAGATTGGGAAGTATTGAATACGTAGTGAGTCGAGATGAGCAAGGCACTTTATATGCGTTTCACAATGTGTGTCGCCATCATGCCTCTCTTCTTGCCTCCGGAGCCGGAAAGAAGTCTTGCTTTGTATGCCCATATCATGTGAGTTCTTAATATCTTAGAGACGTAGGCTATGTTTGGAACTTGGATTTAAGTCAAATATATGTTTGGAAAATGAAAATGAACAAAAATAAAGCCTTTTGTTATGTAATTTGAGGCAAGGATTGCCCAGTAAAAATTAAGAGCCAAACATTGCCTTAATGATCTACTCTGATACCTTTCATTTCCTTTTGTCGATTCCTTCGACCTTCTAGGGCTGGACATATGGATTGGACGGAGCACTTTTAAAAGCAACAAGAATAACCGGAATCAAGAACTTCAAAGTGGAAGTATGTTGCTATAACAACTCCTATTTATGTACTTCATTTAAGATGATTAAAATTTATGATCTCACATTATGGAAAATAGGGAATGGGACTAGTTCCGCTAAAAGTTGTCGTTTGGGGGCCATTCATATTAATCAATTTCGAAGAAGTGTTGTCTAAGGAAAATGTTGATACCAAAACCGTGAGCAATGAATGGCTGGGTAGTACAGCGGAAATGCTGAGCGCCAATGGCGTTGATACTTCATTGGATTTTGTTTGCAGGCGCGTGTATACACTTGAATGCAATTGGAAGGTTTGGTTTTTGTGCTTTTTTTGTCAATTTTTTCTTTACTTGGATTAAATACATTTTTGTTTTGTAATTCTAGTGCCTAATCTAACAAAGAACATCAATCGTGGTTATATAATTAGTATATAGTTATAATCATTGATTAATGAGAACTTAATAGAGTTTCTTGTGCAGGTTTTTTGTGAAAACTATTTAGATGGTGGTTATCATGTGCCATATGCACATAAAGGCCTTGCATCTGGCCTCCAGCTTGATTCATACTCTACCAAAGTACGCTGACTAATTAAACTAAGTCCCATTTTATTTCTGGGTTTATATATATATATATATATATATATATATATATATATATTTATGTATTCGTTTTCATACAATTGAGTTGTGCCTTTTTCATTTATGTGGTTCTTTACATCTATCTTCAAGATGTATGAAAAGGTTAGCATACAAAGTTGTGGTGGCAATACTTTGGACAGTGAAGAAGAATTTGATAGACTTGGATCAAAAGTTTTATATGCATTTGTCTATCCAAACTTCATGATTAATAGGTCAGAAATTTATACCAAATGTTCAAGTTATTAAATTGAATACCATTTTTATTTGACTTTTTTGTTGTTCATTTAATCTTATTTGGGACTTAGGTATGGACCATGGATGGACACCAATCTTGTACTACCACTTGGACCTCGGAAATGTGAAGTGATTTTCGATTATTTTCTTGATGCTTCTCTTACGGTAAGTTAATCATATTAATTTCATTAGCAAACTTTTGTCCTTTGTTTTGAAAACTATTTATTCTCAGGGTGATAGTACATTTATTGAAAAGAGTTTGGAAGAAAGTGAGAGAGTGCAGGTTTGTTGCTCCTTCACACCAATTTTTTTTAATAGTACAGATTTACATATGAAATTTGATTGAAAATAGTTATATGCAGCAAGAAGACGTAATTCTATGTGAAGCTGTTCAGAAAGGACTCGAGTCTCCGGCATTTAATGTTGGGCGATATAGCCCAAGCGTAGAGATGGCTATGCATCATTTTCATTGCTTACTGCATGAGAATCTTAGCAGCTAAATTAAATACTATAAGAGCACAAGAATACACAAATGGGGAAATTCAATGTACGTATACGTGCAAGTAAGAAAATTAGTCTTTACTCTTTAGGCAGTACCCAAGTGATTTTCGATGTGATTGAAGAAATAAATGTAAGAGTGTATTCATGTACGATTGTATTTTGCAAGTGATGTAGGTAGGAATTAAAATTGGAATTGGAATTGGAATTGTAGTGGTATGGTGCATTGGTGTGTATTGTAAGAAAATGTATTTGGTTTTGTTAGCCTTATTGGATGAGAAATAAAGTCCAATATTTGTTTAACCTTTTCTTGTAATAAATTCTCAGTGCATTCAATTAATGGACTAGGTTCACCTTTCCAATAAACAAGATTATTACTCCCTCCATTTTTTTTTATTTGTCTTATTTGTCGCTTTGATAAAAAAAAAATTGTTTACTTTTATTTGTAGTTTTAGGATTTCAATGTAAAATTAATGTTTTTTTACCTTTTTTTACTAATACTTGTCATTAATGCTAAGATTATTTGATTAAATGTGTATTTTGAAATTTTTGCTTCAAAAAAGTGATTATTTATGATATTTCTTAATTCATGTGTACTCATCCAAAACGACAAATAAAAAAAACAGAAAGAGTAGTAAATAGTTGTATACACTATTCAAAGTTAGTGTATTTTCCACGGACATGAGTCTATTGTAGAATTAATAAATTTCACGAAGAGAAGTTAACTTCATAAAATAAATGCATCTCCATAAATTTTTAAGAGAGATTATGCACGTCCACAAAAATATGTTAAAAACCATTAGAAACTTGAAATTATTATCATGTATATTTAGAAAAGAGTGTTACTCACTAAATCTAGAATACATTTCAGTAGATTGTTACAAAAAGGCATTAAATATGTAAATCGAGGACATAAATTAATTCTTATAAATTTAATCGGTGTACTTATGCATACATTGTCTTTTAGTATTGGTTGTGTTCTTATATAAGATGAAACTATGTAAGGTAATCTTGGTTAGTGGTAAATATTCTACAAGTTCTAGTGTGGTAGTAACAAATTCTCAAGTTACAACTTCCGTCAAAATATGAAAAGAATCAACAATTTCAGCACTGTTTGGATGTATTTTGGTTCAATCTCGCCCTGTTTCGATGAAATATATTTTGGTTGGATGATTTGAAGATTATTTTTGAAATTTGTGCGAAAAAATTGAAATATGAGTTGGATGTATTTTGATTGGAATCTATTTAATATAAAATATTAATTAAATGAATAGTTGGGTTGAAAATAAAGAGTTATTGTTTGAATATATTTTAAATATTGAAGTTTTTGATGAAAATTAGTTGATAGATATCAAAACATGTTTTTTTAAATAAATTAATGTATATTATATTGTGTGTTAATTGGGATAATATTCTAAATTAAAATGTTGGAAAGATAATTAAATATATATTTTTTTAATTATACAACATTAAATAAATAAAGTAAACAAATATATTGATGTGTATGTACAAGTCAAAGATGAGAGACTAGAGTTGCAGGCAAGTGGTTGGTAGATCTCTGCAAAGCAGGCTCTATCTCTGTTTCATGAACCGAGAATAGATGAAAACTGGCCTATTTGGATTTTTCAGTCAATGGGCTGACGAAAATCGTTCCAAACAAAGTTTGGCCCAGCGAAAAATTGAAAGTCATGGACCAAATAGGATCCAAACAGGGTTCATTTCTAATGCATGAAATAACCAATTTCCAAACATGGCCGGCCCTATAGCTAAGCAACTTGGGACCTCGTCATGACCCCGACTATAGAAGGGCCTTGAAAAATTTATTAGTGTATGAATTTTTGAAATTTGAATTTAATATATATAATTATTTTTTTCAAATATATTATTTGTAGTTATCGTCATGTCAACTTGAAAGTTTAAAATGAAATACTCTATGATAGGCCCGAAGTCTATGTTATAAACTCAACCTTGAAGATTGAATCTTCGGTTATGTTATGTATGAAGTCGATGTGATAAACTCATACCCTATAGATTTGATTACACTTTTAGCATTCTAAAGTACTATATATAAGAGAGGTAAAGATATAAGTTGAACAAAATATTCATATAATGTGTTTTGAGATTAACTCTAGCTAATTCTTGAGAAAGTAAGAATATGGGTTGTGAAAAATATGGATAGTTTACAAATGAGGCGTTGTCTTTATTTATTCTAACCACCTCATCGAGCTGATAATGGAAATCAACTTAATACAATAAAATCTCATGGAGACTTTTATTAGATAATTACATCATATTTTATAGACTTATCTAAAATTTTCAAATTTAGAATTTTCATAAGTGGAAAATATCTAAAACTAAAAAAAATGCGTATTATTCCATTTTGATTTCGGTATTACTAATAGGTTTATATTTTAGTCGTTAAAGACTTCTTTAACCATTGAAAAATATCACCCACTTCAAATCAAATTACATTTCTTCTTACTAGAAGTTCTTAATTACGTCTGCCATTTATTTTTCCTCGTGCCCAATTAATTAGGCAAATCACATTTTTTAACACTGTTAATTTACAAGAAATTTACAAAAACAAGGCCAAATACTACATTGTTCATTTTTTGTTTTTGTACCAAACCAACTAAATTGTTCGGTAAAATACTTAACTAAACGTTGATTTGTCATTTTACGTGTCCGTAATAAATATTAAAAAAAAAAAACCAAGTAGATATTTAATAGGCACATTTACATTTTCAAAAATAATATACGTATAATTTATTTGTTAAAAAATGGGGGCCCTTTTTAAATTTCACCTAGGCCCTGATATATTGGACCGGCCCTGTTTCCAAACACAATAAACATCACCTTGTTCTGTATAAAAAATTTACCAATAAAGGCACAAAGAAACACATCAACATAATCTCATTAGGTTAAACAAAAACTCATCAATAAAGTTTGGCTCAGCTTAGAAGCTAATGTAATACATGCATAATAAGAAAAGTATTGATATTCATATTTATATATAGGCCCTTGAACCTTGACACCGCAGTTAGTTTGAGTTAATGTTTTGTATCTATGCACAGGTTAGCCAAAAATGACTTCCACAAGTAGCAGTGTGCGTAAATTAACCTGAAAAAATACATTGGTAATTATTTAACCAAATAACTTTTTGTTGATTAGAGACCATTAAGATTGTAAGAGAAGACGCTTTTACCATTAAGACTTCTTCACCGATGGATTTTCGTCTGGATTAAGATTTTTTCGTCTACGAATTTTCTTTGTAAAGAATTCGCTGACTGGTCTCTCTGGGACTGGAATTAGTTTGCCAACTACAGCAAGAGGCCAGCTGGTAGCCAAAGAGTACAAAACAATAAATTAGATACAAGAATACAAACAACTCGTGTATGTAATAGTAAACCTCCAAATTGCAACAAAATTTAATCACTAAAAAAGAAGAGATGGTAATATGCCTAGAGTTCGTACCAAGTTTACTCAAAACTCAAGACACACAATATAATAATGCTTACGAAATGGTATACCAACCTTACGATACCAATGGCAATGGAAACAAGCCACAGTTGCCAACTTAGACGAACTGTAGATGTGAACTTCCCAAGGAAAAAGATTATGACAACCTGGACACAGAGAAAAGATACATAAGCGTAAATATGAAAAGACCAAGTGAAAAATAGGAGTTACTGCTATATATTAGGAAGTAACAAATACCTGAAGAACAACTTCAATGCCTACTATGCCCATGAAAAGACGGTTCGTAGTGACCCCCTTCCAAACATTGAACTCGTCTGGCTTTCGAGCATTAAATTCATTGAAAACCTATAATTTGCACATAAAAAATAAATCTGTTAACAAATAGTACGGTAGGAGAGAGAGAATTTGTTACTATATAAAATACAATTACGTAAATACTCATTAACATTATGAGCTTACTTGGCAGAAGACGAATGCATTGAATATAAGCGTATTCTTCACTCTGAAAGCATGATTGGTCGAATCATGCTCTAGATTCAGGATGCTCATTCCCCGGAAATTGAGGATCAAGAGAACTGTGACTTGATATAAGGCCTAGAAAAATTAAACTGACAATTACAATCACACGAAAAATCAAGTTCTCCATGCCACTTCACAAGTTATTACAATGCAGTTGAGATAGTTAAGTATATGGTACCTGAATTAACAGATTCCTCCACATGATATTTGTTATCAGAGGTTCTCTGGAAAATCAATAATTTCATTATCAAGTAAGTATTCAATATATAACTGAGGTCGCCATAAAATGCAAATATGAGAGAAATAATAATTTTATGAGCCTAACCTTCTACCGACAGGAGGTCTACGCATGAGATGATCCGTAGGAGCCTCCGTGGCAAGTGCAAGAGCTCCTAATGTGTCCATAATAAGATTTACCCAAAGAAGCTGAACCAAAGATATAGGATGATTAATATTTAAACAGAAAACAGAATTAAGATCGGCCCAAACAAATAGCAGAAACAAGATAGAGAAATTACACACCTGCACTGCATTAAGTGGGACATTACCAGAAGTAATTGCAGCCACAACATTGATTACCAGTGCTGCAACATTAACTGTGAGTTGAAATTGTATGAATTTCTGTATATTGGCGTATACAGATCTACCCCATCGCACTACCTGCAACAGACATAATATTATATTTAAACAGACACATAATATTCACCTAAACACACTGTACTTCTGATATCAATGACAATGAAATTGTAGGTCTACAAAAAAGATACCAGCTTAACACTTATCTGAAGTACCGTGTCAAAATTCTACTGCTAGACTAGTTCTTAAGATGTGTACTATGCTAAAAAAGATTGATCATAACAGCAGTTCATCTCCACCCAAAAGAATTATGACCAATACAAAATTAAGATCACAAGTCGCAAAAACAACTATGAGCTACACTTACCAGACAATTGTCACCACAAAAATTCACTTAGGCAAGTAGGCAGCTGGATTTTATTCTGATATTATGAGATTTTTTTAGTTTAATATCGAAGTTCCAAGTGAATATCAGTAGTTATGTTGGCAAAGAATACATCAAATAAATGGCAATAATTTATTTAAACCGTGTAAAGTTTACTCATGTATAATAATCAAATTCAAATTCATCAATGGACTTCTGACTGAGAAACTAACCTTCACGACAGAAGCAAAATTATCATCCAGTATAATGATATCTGAACTCTCTTTCGCAACTTCTGTGCCTTGAATGCCCATTGCAAGACCAATATCAGCCTACATGAGATAGATTTGCAAACCATATCATTACAACTGAAGTGTAAAACAAAATGATGCCAAAAAAGAGTTCTTCAGCAGATGACTTTCACTTCCAGATGACCAACCGCTATAAATTTAATTTTCCCCTAAAATTTCCATGACATATCTAACTAGTAAAAGAAACAGCTGTAATCAATAAAGTTGAAAGGAATTTGTAGTAATTCACCTATTAAAGATTAATCCAAACTACTATATTATGTAAGGAAATGGAGCCCCAAGATTTAAGTGTGTTTGGCACCAGAGCAGACACAGTTCAAAATATATAACAGGATTTCCCACATAACCTAAAGTTATCCTCATCATCTAATTCAAAAGAAATTCTTCACATTACATCTGACAAGTGAAAACCAAACCTCGTGAAGTGCCGGAGCATCATTAGTGCCATCTCCAGTTACAGCAACGACATGTCCCTTCTTCCTCAATGCTTGCACTAGCAAGAGTTTGTCATTTGGTGATGACCTTCCCATCACCTTTGCTCAACATGGAAACAATAGTCATTTAAACCAAAACAATAACTAGCAGAGAAGTGGAATACTACCGCCCCTCCCCCCTCCAAAAAAAAAAAAAAAAAATAGACAACAAATCAATTTTCAGCTCTTACCGAAATCTTATCAGCCACTTCTAATCTTTGTGCTTCACTCATGTTACGAAATGACTTCCCTTCGATAAGATTAGGCTCAGTAGCATCTGCATTTGACCCTAATATCCCACACTCTAAAGCTATGGCCCTAGCTGTTTGAAGATTGTCTCCAGTGACCATGCGTACCTAAGTCCAACCAATAATCAACATGATTGAACATTTAACAAGCTTCATCATCCGAACAGATAGCAAATAACTAATGTAATATAAATCCATCGACTACAAGCGACATTTTAGAAGCACAAAGTTACAAAAATAACATTGGAGAAAAGAAACTAATAATTAGCATAAACTCATTATTTATCATTTGTAAGATTATGACATCATTAAGATTGAACCTTCATCACAAATCCTATAAAAATTACATCCATTTATGCAACAATATCCTGGTCATGTTCAACATCACAAAATATCTGTATTAGGATTATGACGATGCGTGCCTAAACATGAGAAAAATAATTTACAGAAAGTGTAGTAATGTTAACGAGAACTGGGAATACAGAGGGCGTAATAAGTAACACCAACAAAAATTAGCATTGTATCTAAAGATGCAAAGACACATTCTAAAATTTTGCCTAAATATATCAGTATCTCAAAGTTGAAATTATCAATTAAAAGCCCCCTTAAAATCAAGGAATAAAGGAAGTACAATCATGACAATCCCCAATTAAAAGCTTTACATGACAAATGCCGAGGAATATCAAATCAATTTCAATCCTTATGTAACAAAAATCTGCGAGCAGTACAATGGAAAATACACAGTGGTTTCAGAAATATGATCAAAACGCTAACTTCAACTTTGGCGGTTGAAGAAGAGGAACTTACAAGCACAAAAATTGAGCTTCTAAAAAGCAATAACACACATTAAGTGCATATATTCAACAAATGCTACTAAGAGAATCTCAAGTACCTAGCATGTTTTCATTAGGTTTCGTATGGTTGTGTTTTTTATTTCAACTTTTCCAGTGCTTTTCTGTTCTAGATTTTGAGAATGGTAGAACAATGAGTAAGTTGAATTCAGAATACAAATATTATCAATTTTGACGCTCTTGCATCCCGCCCTATGCGACAATGTGATAAGTTTAAACCAAAGATCATGTACAGACTATTCAGAACTTTTGAATGTTTGTCTAACTATTTATCTAGAATATTAGAAAAAAATGTAATTAGACTCCAGCAGACAAAGATCAACGAGATAAGACATGATATTAGTTAATATTGGGAATTATAGGTCAAATCAGAAAGGAACACAAAGGGAAACACTTGTCATTTAAAGAAACACAAACAAGGAAAAAAATATACATGATAAAAGTGTTTTGGTGCAAATAGCGACTGATGAACATACCTTAACACCAGCATTAGTGCATAGTTGAACAGCATCTTTCACACCAGGCCGACAAGGATCCTACATCAAACAAGTGCAAATTCTTAGACATTCCTAAGCACAAGCAGAGAAGGTAATTTTGTAGGAAAGATGTGATGAAAAATAAGATAAAATTCCAAGGATGAATGGTTAAAAAATGAGCCAGATATGACATTTGGGAAAAGGAAATTAACAAATAAGCACAAAATAGATAAATTGCACCGTCAGCACCTAGAAAGGGAAAGAAAAAAGGAAGGGAAAAATAAAACAAAGCTAAGGCTGGACTTCCAGAGATAAACTCAAGTGATGCAGCTAATGCCAGGAGATGATGGTGAGAAGCCAAAATATCTTGACCAGAAGTTAGCTCACTTATTTAAGTTGTTAAATTGATACAAATTCCCTAAAGTCACTCCAGAATTTTGATAAGCTGATGATGATTGAATAAAAAGCTTCCAAATAGTGAAAAAAATACACAATTACTCTCCACAAGCCACAAACTGAATTTTCCATTATATATTGCATGCGCACCAGAAAGTAAAAGCTGAATCTTAATTTGCTCTCTTAATGGTAAAAAGGATATTTCATGTTGTGTTGAGCATTACAACTGACAATCCAAATATATATAGAAAAGCCAAAACAAGTAATATTAAGCACCTTGATACCAACAATTGCTAGCAAAATGAGGTCTCCATCGGGTAACTCCCAACTTTCGAGTTCCTCATCACTAGTTGGAACCTTCTCCTTTTCATGCATCCTATAGGCGATAGCAACACACCGTAGACTTCCTGAAGCCATGTCTTCAATTGCTTTCTTAAAAAATGATAACTGCAGACAACAGTAACTTATTTAATAGCTGAAATCAAATAAAAGAATTCAATAAAACTAATACTTGAAAGATAGAGATGTGTGGGTCATCATTCGACAACTTATCAAGTTCAAAATTTTGGACCCCGGTTTTTCTAATCTTACCAAAATGATTGTATACATACAACACATTAATCTAGTGGAGTTCATAGATACTAATGTTTAATGCAAATAAAAAATAAGGCGATCAGGTCAAGAAAAGAGATGTTAACTAATCAAGGCTAGTATTGTCTAAGCAAACCTTATCTTCATCCATCTGAGCCACATTATCATTTGCATCAATATAGCTTGTACAAGAAGCAAGGACAATTTCTGCAGCACCTTTCCAGTGGACATGAACTTCAGAATCGGACTGCACAAACAAACATAAATAATACTTAAGGAGAGGATACAGAAGAACGGCATGATGTTGATGAAGTGCTTTCTCATATGCGGAGAGAAAAAACAACTGAAAATAACATTTCAATAGATTTCTGAACAATACCGTTTTCACAGCAACACCGCCTCGCTTTTTCTCTGAATTAAATGGGAAGGCATGAATTATAACTGAATCTGACCGGGCGGCAGAAAAATCCATTCCAAGCTACAAGATTTAAAAAAAATGATATTAAGTTACTGAAGAGAACAAGAGATTCTGTAATAAGGGATAACAGTAGTAAGGGAAATAATTGTATTACATTTACTCCCCACTGCAGAATGGCCTTTTCTGTTGGAGAACCAGAAAGCTCTAGAGCTCCACCAGCCTGTTAAGACCATTCATCACACAAGTGCCATACTTAGTAATCAATATTCAATACATAAACCTGAGCCAAGGAGATACAACTGTCACAACAGTCCATTAGAGAGATTATAACCGAGATGCTTTTAAGCTTCAATATACAACATCAAGTATCAACTATATTCTTATGAAAAATACATATCAATTATTAAAAAAAATCTTTTATAAATGGTCGTATCATCATTAAGATGACAATATAGCACAAAATAGGGGAAATTCATATCAAAGTGGTGTATGGTTTTAGAAATCCAACATTTTTGTGAAAAAATATTTGAACATATATCAACATCTTTGACAAGCATTAACTTACGCCTACTAGAATGTAACAAAAATATTAGGTGCAACAAAACAATTTTGCAGAAGACAAAATAAAGGTGATTTCTTCATTGCGAAATACAACCACCAAAGACTAGTGACTGCTCCTGTAGAACAAAATGGAAATAATAAAAGTTTAAATTAGTACAAAACATAACAGCTCCTACAGCAACGTTCAACATGTCAATGAGCTGTTTGTAAGGCTGAGGCCCAGAACCAAGAGGTTCTGGGTTCAATCCCACTAGTGTGGGTTTTCTCCCAGTTTAATAATAGTGGTTGGTAGTTGATTTTCTTTGTAATTTGGTTGTATTCTAATAGATTTCTGATTCAATAATACTGATTTGATGTAGTTTGTCTCACTCAAAAAAAAAATACAGCAACATTCAGCACAGACAAAAATTAAATTCAAACATTTCATGCTATCACAACCTAACAAACAAAGAAAACATCATAATACAAGTACTATGCTACCGAACATTTTCCATTGTCTGAGTTAGATTATAAACGCCGAAAAAGGAGAAATCAAAAACTAATTCCAACATTCTCCTATAACATACCTCAGGTACAAATACACTTCCAGTTGAGTTTTGTGCAATGCCTTCAATAAGCAAAGAGATAACCCTACACGGAAGCAGTGCCTTATTGTCCGGGGGATCTATTTTCATTCCACAAGCATATACCTCAACCACAGTCATCTGTACTAGGATAAAAGAATAAAAAGAAAAAGAAAAAGAAAAAAAGAGAACTCTAAATACAAATTTAAAATAAATGCAAAACCTCAGGTTATCTAACAGCCAAAGAAACTGATCCACCGTCGCACAAAAAAAGTGAAAGCAAAGAATAAAGCTGACCTGATTCAGAGTTAGAGTCCCAGTTTTATCGCTGCAAATGGTAGTTGCAGAACCCATTGTTTCACAGGCTGATAGCCTCCTGACCTGAATTTTTATAGCAATATGACCCCGGGAAATTATATCAAAACATTAAAGGAAAAAAAGAGGTTAGTTGTGCCTTTTATTCATTGTAAGTATACATACCAACGCCTTATCAGCCATCATTTTTCTCATTGAATAAGCAAGCCTACAAGGAAAAATATATATTAAGTATGTGAACAAGGAAAAGTGTGTTTATACAACATTCACATGGATTCTGTACAACATAAAATGCAAAATGAAGCATCAGTGCATAAGTGGTTTAAAATGACAAGTTCCTCAATTGCACTAGACAGTAACAGAAAAATTTATTACGCCGTAAATGAAGCAGGTCAAAATATGTTATAAAGGAAAAATGGAAAAGAAGTAACAGACATGATTTCACTGATTCATGCTGACGTAATTACAGTGAAAAAATCATTCTCTCATCGACAAGATGTCAATTTCAGTTACCAAAGAAATTTAACAAATGCGAATTATTGTTGTCTAAACTGTTTTACATAGCAAACAAGCAAAGGTTTCAATATATGGTCGAAATTAACACATTCACTTACGTCAAAGTTACAGCCAACGGAAGACCTTCGGGTACTGCAACAACTACAATGGTCACCTGCAGTTCGATACTGTCAGTAACCCCCCAAAAAATGAGCATACACTTAAACACTATCAGATAATATTCTGAAAGAGTACATACTGCAACAGTGAATATTTGAATAAAGCCATCTATTGCATCACCGACACTAGTCCTCCCAGCTATGAATTGGGTTCTGCCATCTGGATTTCTAGTGTGCCCGGTAAAAAATCTGTATCAATAAAATTAAAATTACAATATACCATCTTGTATACAGAAAGCAATAGCAAAATATGAGTGATCATGCCCATAATAAAGTTACCTGACCACAAGGATTATCAAAACAGCTACTGCTACCGCAAGACCAACTATACCGATAAAAGTAGCAACTCCGTTTAATCTTACCTGAACTCAGTAACATGTAAAAACGTAAGTCAGAATCCAACCACTAATCATTTATACGTTTTCGAGAATTCAAACAAAGGTAACCTGCAAAGGTGTTTCTTCACCATTATCCTCCGATATGCTTGCCATAAGTAACCCCCATTCTGTGTTTATTCCCACGCTTGTTACCTGGGAAGAGAGTAGCATGCCCAACATACTATTCAATACCAAAAATAAGTCTATTGACAAGACCGAGATGGTGAGACTAAGTTCATTCATTTGCAATGGACATTATCCACAAAAAATGCATGCAAGTTTGTGAACAAGAACGTTATGTTACCTCATATGCAAGTACAAGGTCCCTATACTCTCTGAAACCAGCAAGCATTTTGTACTTTTAAATAAAACAAGGTTCAATTTCTAATCCCAAAGAGCATCCTACCAGCAAAATTTATAGCTTCTTAAGGGACAAATCAGCATAATATAAAAGACTCGAGGTTGAAATTTTTGTAACAAGAAGAATGAGTTTTTTGTGTCATTCATGTTTGTTACCATTTGATTCCATGAGAAACAACTTGTGTAATAACTAGCAATTTAAAAAAAATGTACATATGTTACGAGAAGAAAGAATCCGACTAAAAGTTGCAAACGAGATGCAGACTAACATGAAATGTGTAATTAAAAGCATGAGTTACATATTATATTTGCAGAGTAGTAATGCATTTAAGGTTAAAGGCGATGCAGTACATTTCTGCAACAACGTGAAGGAACCATGAAGGGGGAAGTAATAAAACAAAATCAATGCTCCTACAATTAGTTGAAGCTAAGGTTCTGCAATTACTGTTATTTAACAAGGTTCAGGTATAATAAACAAAATACCATGTAAAGAGAACCTATTTTATATTCTGGCTATTTTGTTTGGGTAGATGAAAATTCCTAATCAAGCACTCAAGTGCTGCAAGAAAAACAGAATATTACCAACATGGTGCCATATCCATCTGCAACCTTGCAACCAGACATAAGAAAGGGTGATCTCGTTGGATCCTTGTGAACCTAAGAAACCACAATTAACCCCTGAGTAAGATCATGAAAACAGTGATTGCAACTAAATACAGCACCTGGCCTCTTGAAACTTACAATTTTACTCTCCCCAGTCATACTTGATTCATCTAATGCAAGAGATTGACCAGAGATTACAAGTCCATCTGCAGGTACCTGAAAAAATATGAAAGCAATGGCTAAATAAATCAAATTACCAAATCCCCCCCCCCCCCTTTCAGCTTTCCAAAAAACCCACAGAAAAATCAATACACAGAAAAGTATTATTTAGCTCGCTTTGGAGAGGGATAGGTAGAGGAAGAGAAAGAAAAGGGAACTCCCATTCACCTGATCACCAATTTTAAGAGGAATTACATCACCCACAACTATTTCAAATATTGAAACCTTTATTCTCCGGCCACTCCTAATGACCTGTACAGAATTACCAGGAAATGTAAGAAAGAAGAAAGGGAAAAAGGAACATGCGCGAAATACAATACACCTAATGATGCCTACCTCCATTTGTATGTTTTGCTTCTCCTCATTTAGATTTTGGAATTGAAGGGACTGTTTGTAATCGCTAACAGCTGCAAAAACATAGCGCATATCTTGTAAGTGTAACTGGCTAATGTTGACAATGCCAAATATTATTCTCAACACAATTTCTCTCCTAATAGCAGTCTTTAAAAAACCACTATTGTTCTTGTACCCCAACATAGAATGGAAGGAAAAAAAACAAGCTGTTCTTATCAACTATTAATCAATAACAGGTAAAAGTAGACTATGTAAACTAGTGTATCAGTTGCAGTGCCACCAACTGAATGTTAAAACCATAAATAAAACCCAAGTACGCATTCAATAACTGAACATCTGCTCATGGTGTACTTTAAAATCGTTTCTCAAGAGTCCTTCTCTCCTTTCCTAATTCCTCAGGTTTATGCAGTTCGGGGTCTTTTCCCAGCCTCACTTGTTACAGCTCAATCAGTCTCCAAAATAATTCTTCAATTTAACTCACAAAATTGCATGATTTTATTCATATCAATTATTCAATGTACAGTCCAGATTTCCCCCCCTTGTTGAGTAATATTTTGGCTAACACCATTGTTTTATTGAACAGCATCACCGCCAGGAAGGATTTGTACAGGCATTGTGTGGATCTTGGATATGAAAGTTACTCTTTATTTTCTTTTTCATATCACCGAGACTTGTCAATTTTCTGGTTCAAACCCTAGCTTCCCCGCTAGGAAATTTAAGTTTCCCTTTTCAGCCTTTTATAGTTAAGATTGATGTGAATTATACTCAAAATATAGCATTTATATGGTATTATGAATAGCACGTATATATATTTTATATTACTATACATACAATAATAATATATGCGTAAATTTTAATGTATTTATATGTAGTCATATGTTGTGAGAGAGTGAGAATGTGAATGTGTGTGAGAGAGAGAGAGAGAGAGATACAAAGGAGTTGAAGAGACCGGGGGGGGGGGGGGGGGGGAGGGAAGAGAGACAATATTGGATAACGTATATCAACTCATTAATTTCAATGGATTGAGAATTCCATATATAAGCTGGGCTTCATATTCCTAGACCTTAGGAGCTGAAGTTTCAAGTTTTTGAGGAATTAATTTTCTTTCCCAGAAGGTGACAAATCATACCAAACATAAAAATAAGCTATATAAGATTACCAAATTAGATGTCATTACCCGCTAAACACATGGCCCTAAGAGTTAATCCAGTGAGTATCACATGCAGTTGTTATTTAATGCAACATATGATTAAATGATCTAGCAAAAATCCTACCTAAAGCAACCAAATCCTATAACCAATAAATGATTCAGATCACATGATAAAAGATGTCAAATAACTCCGTATAATAATCCCTATTACAATAGATCATATAATGCAAAGCCAAAGAAATTTTGAGCAAATAAATAATTGACACTAAAACTTACGGGGGCCCACGGGACCTAACTTAAATTTCTTGACAAATCAGATTACGCTACCAGATATCTTGGGTACAAATACATATAACAATCAAGCAAGCTACAGAAATATGTAATGTCTCATTTTATTATGGTAGCACTCGGGCAGTGCACCACGAACAATCATAGTATAGCAGATTTCAAAATAATACAAACATACTAACATACCTGTAAATATAATGACTATAAGGACTGCCATGGCAATGCTTCCTCCATCATACCAACCTTCTTCAATACCCTAAGAAAAAATAGGTTTTAGTTGAAAAAGGTAGAAAATTAATTAGCAAGCATGCATGCACTGTTCTCTATACCAAATTACTTACCGACAAAAACAAAAGCAGGACCTACTCGACTAGGTTAGACATAAATATAAATAGACAAGGATGACATATTGTTCAGCATAAATAACTAAGAAAGTGATTAGCTGTCATGCTATTATTTCCTTAAGCAGAAAATGGTCAGCCTGCTTAAGCAAAACAACTTGTTTTGAGGAAGAAAAAATATTAATAATTTATGAAAATCCCATGCATTAAAAAAAATCTGCAGTACGAATGTGATCAATCTGGGCATAATAGTAAAAATTAATAAATAGTTAGAAGTATGAAATAATATCTCATCACTTGCAAGATCAAACTATTTCTCCAATAAATTGGCTGAGAGAGGAAACAACGCCCAACCCAGTACACAGACAACCAAATGGTGCAGCAACTATTTCTGTAGCATCATAGTTTAGATTTTATAAGATAATATCTTCTAAACCTTACCTCAGTCTTTATGCCTAGCGCTAAGGAAGCAGCCGCAGCGACCATCAAAATGATCAGAGTTGTATCACGACAAGCATCCCACACAAACCTCTGTAAGGTAAAGACGAAAACAGAACAACTTCCTAATTAAAACAATCAAATCATTTTACTTTGTCAACAACACAACAAGGCTACCTTAGAATATAATTTAATTAATTAAGCTCACCCAGAAACTCCGCCCTTTCTTCCGAGGATATGTGTTAGACCCAAAAGCCTTCTTTCGGTCTATAAGGTCTGTCTCATCTCCAGGTACACCTTTTTCCGGATTGGACTTCAACTTCTCAGCCACTCCTTTAACCTGACGCCAAAATAAAAGGAAAGCGAATGAGGATAAAATAGAGTATCAACATAAAATTTATGTGAGAACAACAGAAAAATTAATATTAGTAGACGCCATTGAGGAGGACTTGCCCCTCCACTTTGCTGAAGAAGAGAAAGATCATGCTCCCTGGACATTGAAACTAGTTCCTCCGAGCTGATACCAAAATCCCCAATCTGAGTTGGGATTGAGGGTAACGTTGAAGATCCTGGAACTAATATACAGCAATGGAACTGATTAAATTTGGCAGAAGAGCAACAGTCAAAGTTAATGCTCCATAAAAACAAAACTATGCGGCATAAAGTGACAAGATTGCATCAACATGAAAATGCTCTACAAAATAAATATAATATAAATGGATATACAACCTTCAGCATCATAAACGTACACATTCCAAAGCAAATATACAGTAAGAAAATGGTGGCAACAAAAGTAAAATAAAATAGAAATGATTCATCATTGCACAGCCAAATATTCGCTCTCCATCAAGAAGTGATGATACAAAATAATCATGGCATATCATGTATTTAGAAAACACCACAAATTTGACAGGGACAAGGTAATGATAATGTATTCTTCATGATGTAGAAGTCCACTTCACACAGAAGATTAACAAACACAGAGTTTACTATATAAACAGCGGAAAAGATTACCATTTAGCCCTTGCCCAGCTGCTTGGAAAAGAACAGCAGCCTACAGAGTAACTATTGATTAACATAAATCCATTTAACATAGAATGACCCAATTAATAGTTATAATTATAATTTACCCGAATGACTTGAGCATGCATCCGAATCTTAGCAACCAATTGTTTCCTCTCTTCTTCTTTCTTCAAGTCTAATGTGTACCGAAATCGTCGAGATGCATTCAATACAAGCGCAGCTTGCTGCAACGAACACAATTTGTTTACAACAAAGAGTAGAACTACCCCCAAATACCAACCAGTAGCATAGAAAAGTTAAACTGAAACAAATTAGAAATATATCGCGTAAAATACCCATGAAATTATCCATAGTTTTCTATGACAAAAGGTACAGATAGCACCATAATAAGGAGAATTAACCGATTGCCATTCCAGAATTAGACCATCACAATCAGCTTTCCATATGATATCCGTCACTGGAACCACACCTAGCCTGTTTGTTTGTTTTTTCTACCCTAATTATGCTTATTTAAAAAGTAATATCCTGGACAGTTGATCTTGCTCAACTGATTTGAAAATTATGCAACACATGCACATCAAAAACTGGTAGCTGGATCACTTGGCAGAAAACATAGTATGATACCCTCCTTTATTGCCAAAGTTTGGGGAGATGAGAAGAAAAAGTTTTATAACCAATTCTAAAAAAAAAGGGAAGGTTATTCAAAATATCATTGACAATGAAGTAAATCAAACTTATCTCTAGGCACAAATTTGTAACAATTACTCATTATAAATCACATAGATTTTTGTTTGTGGCTAGAGAATCACTTCTCTATCCTAAAAGACAAACCCATTGAAATCTTAACCAGTTATCAAACCAATCTGATTCTATCGATTAACTTAAATATAACTAACTTTGGAAAAGTATCACAAATTGATATTATAATGCTGATCAATCACTTCATTATAAGTGTAAAGGCGACGTAATCAATATAACAAACAAGAACTCAAACCAGTAGGACCTAATACAGATCATTCACTTGTATATATGACAATTATCATTACATCGGTATCGATTATTTCCGGGGAAAAAAAAACATAATAGGCAAATACTAAAAATGCTGGTCAAGTTCAATACAGTCTAGCCTTCGTATAATAGACGAAATTACGTCATGATAAATAACAAGGGCACACACATATCATTCTAAGGAAATAAGTCCAAACCAGGCGAAAGCGATCCATCGTTTCATAGGTTGCATTACAGACATATATAAATGAAAATATCTCCCAAAACCCCTACCCAGCCCTATACCATACATCTTAAACTACAACAAAAAGAGAAGGAAAGTAAAAATACTACACCAATATGATCGATTTGAACAAAACATGATTATACCAACAAAAACTTGTCACAAGCCTTTACTTCTCCTCAAATTCGTAATTATTTTTGCCAGTCGCAGCAAGTCAAAGACATGTATAATGATAACACGAAATACACAATCCTCAATAGCAAACCAAGGAATACTACTCTTAAATAAAGCAAAACAGAATTATAAGAAGGCAACCAATACAATGCAAGATTGAAAAACATTACGTCTACTTATCCGATTAGTAATACACAAAAGACAATAAGTCCTCTAGATCATTTTGAAACCAAAAATAAATGTAATTAACTTACCCTCCACCTCTTCAATCTATCGACTGAAGCACTCTTGGTACGGACGATATCGAATGGATCAGAATCTCCGTCTTCATCTTCTTCATAGTCTCGCCGGCCATTTGCGCCGGCTTCCAAGTCATTCTGGTAATTCCGACCGTATTCACCACTCATTCTTCTAGATTTCTGTCAAACAAGTCGCAGGAGAGATGACAATACGTTAAGTAGCTCAATCAGTACAGAGACATCGGCAAAACAGTTCAAGATTCAGAGAAGAGATGGCTACAGCGCAGTTCGTACAGTTCTTCAGTTAAACGGAAAGACGGTGTGAAACAAAGCGAGAGAAATTTCGAGGAAACTTCCGAGATTTTTGAATGTCTTATTAAAGTTTTCTAATTTGTGTGATACGGACTATAAATAAAAATACTTCAATATATAGGTTAAATATGGTAGTAAAATAGAGGAGCGTGTAATTAATTGCGGAATACGAATTGATTTGGTATTTTTTATTTATGGCAATAAAATCTTCTATTTATTCCCGAAACGTGTTAAAATTAAGTTTGGTTATAATTATAGTTGAGAACTTGAGATACTTCTTGGAAATTTCCTGGAAATTGCTTGCATTTCTATAAGTAAAGTAGTGTTAATATTTTGTTTCAGATAAATAAAATATATATAATATAATATAGATAATTTATTACTTGAAATAAAAATTCCATACCAAAGAATAATTTTTATAGAGTAAACATTAAAACATACATTTTCACTTTCTCAAGCATAATTTTCAAATGCCTGATTTGTTTCTTAACTGTTTTCATTTTTTCTTTATTTCTTTACTATTTTAAAGACTTACATAATTGACAAACACATTAAAATTAACATTGTTATTCATATATAGTATATGAGTATAGAAAATTTACTTTTGTTGACATTTTAGAGTGTAACATAATCATAAAATATCAAAATTTACTAAAAACTAAATTAAATGCACAAAATTATACTAAATAATATTATAAATTTAGGGCTCCTTGGATACCCTAAAGACACTTTCCTTACTTCTACTTTGAACTTGAAGGGAATGAAAAGTATGATAAATTTAAATTCACTCACTCTCCAACTATTTCTATTTTTGTTTTCTTTTTTGGTTATTATTATTTTTATTGTTGTTATTATTGTTATTATTATTATTATTATTATTATTATTATTATTATTATTATTATTGAGGAAAATGATGGACGACTTAAAATAGAGAATTTCCAAGAATAAAGAGAAATTGAAACCGTGAAAGCACGTCTTGGCAAACGTGTGATGCCACCAAATTAGCCGGAATTGGTAAGGCCATCTTTTTTCTTGGAGAGGTGGGTCACATGCAATGCACCATATAGAAAGGTACAGGTCGGCAAAATGACAAATAAGAAATTAAAGTTTCAACTTACATCGACAAATTAATGTATTTATACGGAAAATTTTGTTTCAAATTGTGATTTGTCGAATCCAAAATATTGACAATTGCATTATATTTACTTTATGATTGAATGTAGTTCCTAATCCTATTACAGTAATCAATCACTAAGCAAACGTAATTATTTTTTCTAATTGAATAGATTTTGTCAAGATTTAATAAACATTTTCTGTCTTTATACACTTCATATACTATAGTAATATAAAAGATAAATGTACAGGTAAATACACTTTACCCCTCAAATATAGGGTGGTAATTCTTTATTCTGTAAAATTAATTAATTTGAACTAATCGTTGTAACAAATAATCTCTACATTTTTCAGCGGTATCTTTTAACTATACTTTTTTATGAAATAAGATACCATTTACATATTATTTAAGTGTCATGATTCTGCGGACCAGTGAAAGTTAAGGGACGTAAAATGCTTGCTGGAAAATTAAGTGTCTTGATTTTGCGGATCAATGAAAGTTAAAGGACGTAAAATGTTTGCTGGAAAATTAAGTGTCCTTATTTCGAGAACTGAAAAATTAAGTGTCCTGATTATGCGGACCAGTGAAAGTTAAGGGACGTAAATTGCTATTTTGCCTATTTCTTATATTAGTCTAAGCTCAGAGATCTGTCTATTTCATATCATGGTAGATAGTTTTATTTTCCTATACAATAATAGTTTATATTTCAATCGATCTTTTTTACTTGTTGAAATTTATTCATATGTACGAAATCGATCAATAGGTGACTGGTCTAGTGAGAGTTAATGGACGTAAAATATTATAAAAAGGCATATTTAAACACTGAAAGTTAATGGACGAGTGAAAGTTAATTCTTTATATCAGTGAAGGTTAATGGACGTAAAATGCTTACTGGAAAATTAAGTATCCTGACCACTGAAAGTTAATGGACCTAAATTGCTATTTTGCCTAAGAAATATTATAAAAGGCATATTTAAACAAAGATCATTAGTTAACTACACATAAAAGAATAAATTTTTTTAGAACTATAATGTAAAAGCGTATAATTAAAGGTTGTCCCACTTGAAATTAATCCCATGATCTTGACTTTAATATTAATAATAGTAATTGTAGAATCGAATCCATATTACCCAAGGTGGTTGGGCCAAGTGGTAATAACTTGCGACCCCCAGATGCAAAACTCAAATTCGAATACTATTAAAGACATCACACTGGAGAGTACCTATACCATTTGCACTCTTCGGTCCGAGCTGTAAATACAGTCTAATAGATCAAAGAATCGAATGCATATTGCTCTGATGAAGTTAAACTAATGCGATGGTACAACTGAAATCCTTAAACTACAGCAACGCAAAGCCCACATATATAAGTTTTAAACAATCTAACTGGCTAATTAACCAACTTCACTAGTCATGAAACGTCTGTTGCCTAAAATTGAATAATACTATTAGTCAAATCAATAAATATTTAATACTAGTAGTTAATTATTCCAAAAGGTGAAGATCACACCTCTTAAGTAAATTAAAGCATGTAATTCACTGATCGTGTTGCCCATGTATTATACATGAAAGATCTTTTATAGTCAAAATGAGCAAGAAATATGTTTGTTCGATATTGTCACGTTTATTAAAGAATAATGATTACTAAGAAATCGTGTAGATTATATACGGACATAGGAGAAATAATTGAGTCAAAATTAATGCTAAGAAATTAATTTTATCATTTCTCAATATTTGTGTCACACTCTCATAATATGCAAGCAAAAATCTTTTTTAAAAAAAACAGAGAACATCTCAGAAAATCAACACTCTTCGAAAACCCAGACAAATGTACCTAAAAAGGTTTCAATTGTTTTATTATCTACACCTTAAATCTTTTGGAAAATAGTAGTACTTTATAAAGTAAGTTTGGATCCAAAATAATCATAAATTATGATTAAAGTACTAAAATTACATACTTAACTAAATATCACAACACTATCCAAACCTTAAATCATTGCAGGCAGGATGGGACCAAATTCATAGACATCCCAACACACAATTCAGAAGGTCGGTGAAATAGATAATTGAAGTAAGAACAAAGGCAACGGTAAATAATGACCAATATCTCAACAAATAAAATTAGAATGTACGTGTACTTATAACAAACTCAAAATTTTGAATGGAAGCATAAGCAATCATCTACTTAATTTGATTAACACTAGAATTTGTATTTCCCCACTCACTCATCATCAGAGTTGTCAAACTTTATGGAGTGGGATTGCAGGTCAATTATTCCTCCTCTATAGCTGCCACGCTTCTTCTTAGTTTTTTCATGTCTGAAGCCCCTGTTACGAAAAAGAGTAATACAAGAAAAGTAAATATTTTGCTACTCATGTTCTAAATATTAACTTAGATAGACATAAATGTGTCACAATTCGTAATGCTGAACTTCAATATCACAAATACATACCTTCCTTTGACCTGTCCCAAAATTTCTTGTGCTTTTGCTCCATAACCATTTTCTGCACCAGCCTGAGACAAACATAGCAGCACAAATAAGTATACTAAATTCTATTTTAACAAAATTTGAGAATGGTATGCTACAAGATGTTTGTTATATTTTAAAAACGTATATACCAAGATCCTTATATACATGCATCACTGCATGTGCAATATAATTAGAAAACAAAAACAAAGGAAAACCAACAAACCTTTGCCCAATAAGAATTATCTTGAAGCCTTTCATCAGCAAATTCCACCTCATCAATTTTCACCCTTTGAAAGGCATTCACTGTTTTTGGCTGCAAAAGAATAGCAAAATTAATTCGAAGAATAACTTCATTCAAGGTATTTTCGGAAAATTTCTATCATTTGGTGAAGAAAAATCATCGGACATCCTCAGAACAGACAAAGCAGAAACAAAACCACATGAACACAGCTTACTGTCAAACCAAGAGAAAAGAATGTTGCCACCAAAACACTTCTAAACATGCCTGAACTAAGCATGAATCTTTCATTATGTATTTACTTCTGATTTCACGAAAAAATTGAAAAGTAACACATATGATCTCAGCAGATATTCGAATGTAAAACTTACGAGGACAACTGTATCATAGGGTTGCCAGTTAAATAATTTAGAGATAGAATGAAATTATACATCCCTACTGATCTATATTCGGTTGATTTGGAGTATAGGCCACAAAATCTTTGGTGCCAAAGGGTTAATCCCATAATACAGTTAGATCCATTCTAATATGGCGACTTTCAAAATAACAATTTAATGCATATGAAGATACAATTAGGGCCATAGAAAAAGAAGATTAATAATAATAGAACAATGTACCTCAGAAGAAGCGATATGCTGTTTCCTAGCAGATTTGGATTTACTGAAATTTTCTTCTTTATTTTGTGGCTGAGCATGTCCATTGGCTGCAGGCTGTTGAACATCTTTCCCTTCTTCCAGACCTTTTGTCTTTTTAGGCTTTGATTCTTCAACTGCTACTTCCTGACCAGGCAGATTCTCGTTTTCATCTGAATCCTTTCTTTTTCTTTTCTTGGAAGCCTTCTTGGATTCGTTAGCCCCATCTACATCAACCACCATATTTTTACTTCCCAAGACAGAATCCTTATCATCTTCCAAAAGATTGTCCTTCTTCAGCTTCTTTTTCTTCTTTTTATCTTTCGATTCGACTACGACCTCAGAATCATTTTTAGCATCACTGCTCTCAGACAATAAACCTTTGTGTTTCTCTTCAGTCACTTCAGGCATTACATCTATTTTGTTTTCATTGGCTTTCAGGGATTCCGATGTCAACTTGCTTTTCTTTTTCTTTTTCTCTTTCTCTGTCTTAGCCGATTGATCCAAAGGAAAATCATCAACTTTTTCATCAAACCCTGTACACTTTATATCTCCATTATTTTCTGTTGCCCCAACCATTTGTTCCTCTGCAATTGCAAGTCTTTAATAAGGGTGACATATATCATATTTATGTATTCATAACATGATAGCACAAGCAGGAAGATATTACAGGGACAAAAACACAGACTAGCTGTCCATACCTTGCTTCTTTTGGGAATTTAACTTTTCTTGAACACTGCACAAAACAGGAGCACAATGCTTGAGAATCAAATATGAAAGTTAATTCACAACAAAGAGAAGAAAACTCAGGGAATAGACGTAAAAGAAAGGATGAAAACACCAAGAGAAGAGTCAAGTCAACAACCAAAGGAGGAGGAAACAGACCCTTCAAGATGGTCCATTGCATAGACGACATGAGCTATAACAAATAGAGCAAGCACACAATACTCTTGTGTGATACTTTATAAAAGAAGGTAGTTTTCATGTTCAGCATTCAAAATGCCAGGAACATAGTCATGGAGACAGAATAAATTGGAACTCTAAGTTCTCAATATATATATTTAAATAGAAAATCATCCACAGAGGCTGGACGAATGTAGGACAGGCTAATTAATGAGGCAAGGCGTCCAAATAAAGGTTTATGTCATTGTTCGTGATGAGTTAAGAATCTGAAACTAAACTTACTGAATAGCTTACCAAATCTCCTGATATTTGGAGAAAATGTCATTTAAGTTAAGTGCCCTAGCCTTCCAATCCTCATCCTGAACCAAGAAAAAAAATGATTTAACAATAGAACACTGTCAAAAAGCAAACAATTACAGGCACAATAAACAAATCAAAATTATAAATAGTGAAACAATAAAGATCTCATTTCTTGTGTTTATTTTCCTCCAACTCCTTTATTTACATGTACAAATTTATTTTCACAAATCAAAGCTGTTTCAGTTAACAACCAATGATTTACTAAACAAATTACAGGTTTGAGTAACAAAGGTATCTTAACTATTATCTCCTTTACAACTTGCATCAAAATTGGATCTTCCTCAAATTTATATACTTCATTTAAGAGTAATACTGCTTTTTATCAAGCGACGGCATAGCAAGGAAACGTGTTCACGTATACATACAAAATACAGATATAAAACATGCGATTTTTATATATGTAAACCTGAATTTGAGCTGCGGAGAGAAAGCGTTTGAGAATTTTAGAGAATCCCTTATTTTCAAGCCACAGAGCTACCGAGTAGGTCAGGATGGGCTCCTGTTCGGGCTTCAAATCATCGGACTGGTTCTTCCCCATCTGTACGGGCCCTGCAGAGTTTCTCTGCTGCTGCTGACGTTCTGCGAGGAGAACTTGGCGAGGCTTGAATGCAGTTAGGGCGAATGAGCTAGGGCTTACGTCAGCAGTTCCTCCACCCTTGCGCATATATAAACACACACAGGAATATGTATCTGAATGTATATGTATATGGGACAGGGTTTTGGAAGGTTTAGCAAGTGGCTGCTATTACTCCATTAATTAAAGAATGAAAAGAGACAATAGGGTTTTCATCTGCATCAGATGTTGTACTTAGTGATTCGTTTGCTGTACCCTATTTGTTTTTCTTTTTTGAGATAATGGTATTGGAATGGTTAAAAAACTAAAAATAAAGTAGAATACTAAATAAATTAAAACGGCCTTTGATTTTTTTTTTTTTAAGAGGTATTTGATCTTCAATAAAAGAAAATTTAAAACAGTGTTCCTGCAATATAAATCAGAGTGTTGATATTTGAGTAAAAATAAATAATAATATTCAAATGTAACTATTACTAAAATAATATTAAAATTAAAAAATTAAATGTATATATTAATTTAATTATATATTCAAATTAAACTTTTTAAAATCAAATTTCTATTATATAACTATTTCTTAAGAAGTATATCGTCTCTCGAATTGTGCTGCCCATAATCTTGTTCAGGTCTTTTTGCTAACAAAAATGATTTTTTTGGATGTTATGGTTGTAATGACAATCAAAGGAAGATAATATAACTATTCTTTTTTTGATAATAAAAATAACTATTTCGAATTTATTAGAATATAACATAGCTTAACTTGTAGCACTTTACATAATTGTTTGAAGGACCTTTCACTTATTAGAAGGATAGTTCATGAAATTTACTACATCAAATTCATCGAAAAAAGTGAAGTACTATTATTTTTGTCTATCTCATCTCTAGAGCCAAAAGTGAGGGATCTATTCATATATCAAAATCAGCCGCAATTGCTCCCCATTTTCTACCTCCTTTTTTGCCGATGACATTACTATATTTTGTAAGGCAAATGTGAATAATGCCAATGGTGACGTTCATGTCCTTAACACCTTCGAGTCTTGGATCGACCGATTGATTAACATGTACAAATCTTTTGTTCACTTTAGTACAAACACCCACGGGTCATTACGCTACTCCGTCCTTGATATGAAAAAATGCAACCACAAACAAAATATAGTAAAGCTTGTTTACATGAAGTGATTGATAAACTTGAAAGAAAGCTAGGTTGACCAGCACGTCTTCTTTGTCATACGGATCGAAATGTTCTCTCCAAAGCGGTAGCCCAAGTCATTCCCTCCTACTATATGGTCCACCTTTCTCATCCTCATCAATGTTTGCTCTAAAATCGATATATTTGATTCGTAGTTTTTCGTGGCAAGCAAACGACAAACCTCACTTCCTTGCCCTCAAATGTTGGGATGCTTTCTGTTCTCCAAAATGAAATGGAAGCATTGGCATTCGTAGATCACATGACATGAACAAAGCCCTCACTTGATAAAACATCTCATCCTCAAACAAAATTTGGGTCACTCTCCTCACCACAAAATACCTCAAATTCCAAAACCTACTCCCCCCCCCCCCCCCCTCTTTAAATCAAATGCTTTTGGATTCGGAAGGGCATCATTTAATAAATGCATAATCATTTACTTATAAAAAAAAGGACTACTATTATAATAAAAAAAAAATATGTACAATTAGAGGAAAGTTCAAAGGCCCATCACGTAATGTGCCGTCTTGTATGTCCAGGACATGTGGTGGACTATCCGTCAAAGTTATTGAAAATAAATCAGCGAAATATAGGGCTTTTCTTAATTAATGGGCTTGACTCAATATGGGCCTTTGCCTGCTTGTCAGATCCGAATGAGAGCGGACCAGGAAAAAGCATGAAGCCCAATTAAGGCCTAAATACCACCCTCGCGCTATATATTCAAACTAGGGTTTTGTTCTCGGAGCCTCCTCATAAACAGCAAAAAACCCTAATATCCTTGCGCTTCTTTGGATCTCAGGTAACTTGCTCCATTTTTGTTCTGATGATTAATTTTTGTCTATCTGTTAGCTAATGATTAATCAATTTGTTTTATGATGAATGTCTGTTGGCGTAGTGAATTCTATTTGGTTTATTCACGAAACTATTGAATGGTTATCAAATTTTAACAGAAATAACAAGATAAAAGTGATGCATTTTCCTGTTCATGTTTGGGGGGTGGGTTCTTCGTAGTAGGGTTGTTATAGGGGGAAATCCGAGATTTTTGTTTGGATGAAATTAGTAGTTTATATATGGGGAAATGATGGGGTGATTAATTCATATGAAATAACTTCTGACAAATAACTATTTGTATTGTTGAAATGTGCATACCTCCTGGTCGCTAATTCCCCGTTTCTGTTCAATTATTGTTGAGGAAAAGAGTTTGTTTTTGTAAAAAGGTTTTGAAGATTTAAATGGTTTTACATTCGTTGTGATTACATTGCTATATGTTGTCTATATAGGAAGAAAAAGATACATCCAGTTAGATAAATCAGGCAAATACTTGACTAGTAAATGCAGGCATTCTTGTATAAAAAAAAGCTAAGACATTGTGAGGAATTCTTTTCTAGTACATCTCGACTCAAATGTGGATATATTTGAATGTTGCGATGTTGATAACTGTACTTTATCTTGTGCTTGAGTCTATGGGGTGCTGATTAATTTGAATTCGAAACATGTTTCAATTTTTTGCTTCTTCTGTTTGGTTGCTGACAGAGAGATGGCTGAGGAGATCAAGAGTGTAGTTCCAGAGTCTTTTTTGAAGAAGCAGAAGAGGGCTGAGGAATGGGCCCTTGTTAAGGCAAAAGAGGTTGAAGATGCGAAGAAGAAGAAAGTTGAGACCCGGAAGTTGATCTGCAAGAAAGCAAGGGATTACACAAAGGAGTATGAAGAACAGGTACCCCTGGATTATCTTTCGTTTTAAATTGATTGTATCTATCATTTTGTTAACTTTTATTTTGAATTCTGTTTAGGAGAAAGAGTTGATTCGTCTTAAGCGCGAAGCCAGATTGAAGGGTGGCTTTTATGTCAACCCAGAAGCTAAACTTTTGTTCATTATTAGAATCCGCGGGTTAGACATTGCTCACTAATGATTTTATGCATTATGCAGTTCGGTTGTGCAAACTTATCATGCTCACCTTTTTGTTTTAATCTTCCAGTATCAATGCTATGCACCCTACCACCAAGAAGATTCTTCAGCTTTTGAGATTGCGCCAGGTACTGGAATTATTAGTATATGTATGAAGAGAAACATGTATTTTAAGGGAAGTTTGGTGGCTTCTTGTATTTTTTAATTTTTCCAAGGCATTTACTAAAATATGTTTTCATCCAACATATGATAATAATCGGAAACACTCTCACAAATTAATTTTTTGGATGGACTTTTCATTCTAGAAGTGATCTTAACCCACTCTGTTGTAAGGTTTATACATTTGATGATTTTTTTCTGAACAAAGGCTCGATGTTGAAATGTGTTCTTCATAAAGTATTATTGTTTTCTCGTGGAATTAACGATTCTGTTTTGAAATAAGCATTCATTATTTTCATCAGATATTGCATTCATTATTCCAGTTATCCTTCATCTTTCTTTTTTTTTTAATTTGATTTTGCCTCATGTGCAGATCTTCAATGGTGTCTTTTTGAAAGTGAACAAAGCTACAGTGAACATGTTGCACAGGGTTGAGCCATATGTCACATTCGGGTAAGCAAACACTTCACCTGTATGGGTTACATATACTATCTGAGCAGCTTCCTAATGCATTACAAATTTTCAGGTACCCCAACCTTAAAAGTGTGAAAGAGCTGATTTACAAGAGGGGTTATGGAAAGGTGAACAAGCAGAGAATTGCTTTGACTGACAACTCAATTGTTGAGCAGGTATTTGTCAACTATTGCAGAACTTGGTAAGATGTTGTTTGCTTTTAATATTTGATTTTACATGTTTTAGGTGTTGGGCAAGCATGGGATAATTTGCATGGAAGATCTTATCCATGAAATCCTGACTGTGGGACCCTATTTCAAGGAAGCAAACAATTTCTTGTGGCCATTCCAACTCAAAGCACCATTGGGTGGATTGAAAAAGAAGAGGAACCATTATGTTGAAGGTGGTGATGCCGGCAACCGTGAGGATTACATCAACGAACTCATTAGGAGGATGAATTAAGTTTCCTTGCCAAGCCTTTTGGTTGAACCTGTTCTGTTAAATTTTATAGACTTGAAAGAATTTTGAGTAATTAGACTTCAGTCTTGTGCTTTGATTTAATAGTTATGTATTGGGATGTCGACCTCATAATTAAATTTTGGATGTTTTCTTCTAAGTATGGTGTTTTACCTAATGATCAACATATTTTTGAGTTCTCTTGTGAGTTCTTAATTTGGATTTATGCTATCATTCATTTTAACCACTTTGGCATAATTCTCCTTTTGAGTTGTATATTTTGCAGTACCCCATTTACGAACTGATGTCCTCACCAGCTCAATTTCATACTCGACCTTAATTATAGCAGCACGATTATTTGTTTTTCTAAAGTGCGTACTGTGGGAGTTGTATGGGTTGGGATTCGGTTATGAAAAGTTTATGTTTATTTGGGTCACAAACGGGTTGAAGTGTTGTGTTAGGTACTTGAGATGAGGAGTTGGACCATGAATGATACATTTTATTTGGGTTAAAAACAGGTTGAGATGGAGTTGGAGATGGACTGGGTTAAACATCGATTGAGTTCGTGTTGATTTATTAACTTGAATTTAGTACTTAATATAATATTTTTCTTTTCAAGTGAGCATCCCGAAATTTTGAACCTATTTCCAATATTTATCCATATGTAAATAAAAAATAAGGTTAAGTATCTATATAAGAATTAATGAGTTAACGACAATTTACCTTGTGATATGCATAATGTTCAATATATCTTCATGTAATTCGAAAAATAACACTTACCCCTTATAAAAGTTTTACAATGCCTCATGACATTTTTAAACATAAAAAATACAACTTGATAAAATTTCCCCTCTTATATGTGATAACTTTACTCCCTATGTTATGATAAATGTTGCACTTTACCCCCCATATTACAAAAACACTTTTCATGTCACTCTCAATTTCGACGAATTACACTCTCCGGTTGAAGGAGGTATATAAGTTGCTCCTTTCAATTTTTTATAGGGGGTAGAATATTCTTTTTCAAATTATTGAGGGCTAAATTGAAGATTATGTATATCACTAGAGGGTAAATTGACATTAGCTCAAGAATTAATCAAAAATGTATAAGATGCTACATACATCCGTAGGGGGCAAGTAGGGCTGAAAATTAAACCAAGCTACTCGATACTTAACTCGAGTTCGTTCGATAAAAGCTCGTTTGAGCTCAGTTCGTCACACTAATCAAACAAGCTTAAACATCATTTTTCGTTTGATAACTTTTGAAGCTCGGCTCGAGCCCGGCTAGATAAACTAAAAATTGATAATATATATGTAAAATATCAAACTACTCCATACTCGACTCGAGCTCGTTCGATAAAAGCTCGTTTGAGCTCGGTTCGGTTAACAATCAAACCAAGATCAAACACAAAATTTCAAGCACAATAAAATTTCAAACCAAGCTTGAACAGTGTGTCGTTCGACACTACTCGGCTCGATTACACCCGTAGGGGCAATTGCTTTATACTGCTTTTGCTCTTGCAGCAAAAATCACTTGAACTAATTTTAAAACTCTTGTAGTTGAAGGTATTCTAAAGGTCTTGTACTGGTATGGTATAATATCACACCACTTAATCACCATGCATGATAAATATCTTGTGAAATTAATATTTTTTCTGATACTGATGCTGCATGTGATGGGACCATCTCGGATACGGAATTCTGAAAATGGCATCAAAGTAAAAGCAGGAAAGGAACTTTTCACCTACCAAAACAAGCACAAGCAATGCGTGCAAGAACCAGTACATTTAGTTAATTAGCTAATTAATTAATTAAGGAGCTTGAAGCCATGTTATTTCCTCAACTAGAATTTATATCATGGAGAAATACTTTCAAATCCTTGAAATGAATGCTCAATGCTTAGTTACTTTCATAGCTAGGGATTATGTTACCTATTTTCCAACATTAATTAATTTGTTTCTTGGGTACTTGAAGAATTCGAATAAAATTATAAATGGAAACACTTGCACTTCACTCTCAATCTTGATATAGAAACATAAATCATTGTTTAATTTGATATTGACTTTGACTGCACAAAACAATGTGTTTATATGATGCAATTATTGGTCACTAGTCTTCTAGGAGTGTAGCCCAATTGCAAAACATGAAGATACATTTATTTATTTTTGTAAATTTGGTTGTGTTCAGAATTAATCATAAGATGGGTTATCTATGAGGACTAGCAATTAATCACTTTATTATTTTATTACAAAACTATTCAAGATTCACACTCATCATGAAGACATATATGCTCCCATATTCTGATCAAAGAATGGTCAATTAGCATTCGTTGGACACATAACTTGAGATTAGTACTTAATCAATCGTGTATAATTGTACAACATCTAATAAACCTTGGTGATCATATACTCAATGATGATCCATCATAGTAATTATAATTATTAGCAACCAATACTATTGAAAAATGGAAGGGAGAAAAATAATATTCCATCTGTCGTTTCAAAGCAAGAGTACCTATCTCAAAATGATTTCTTTTTTCTTCGTAAAATTATAATCTCACACAAAGTAATTCTTTCACATCGCTAATTCTCTCAAGAATCATGGAACTGAGAGGAAGTACGGAAAGAAGAATAATTGTTGAGACCAAATGCCCACATGGATTGTATCAATACTAAATTCACTTATAATGGACAATCGTCAACTCTCTAGCTAGCTTTTGAGGTGAATTATGACCAAACTATTTAATGTGGACATAGACCACACCAATCCATGTGAAATCTAATACTTAATCAACCAGATCATCATCAAATTAGATGTCCTAAACAACATGAACTTTTATAAATAATTGAAAAAAGACTACGTCAAAATACAAATTGGAAACACTAATTAAGGATACAAAACCAAGCGTCGTTTGCATAGAGTGCAGATATATCTCCTTTTGACTACGAAGCCAAGGGGCATGAAGCAGAGACGCCACTTACATTTCACATCCACCGCCTCCACTTTGCCGCCGCAGTGCGGACACGCCCCCGACGCTTGTTGTCTCCCCAACTCACTTTCTTTCTCATCACGAACATACATTAATTAATTAACTAATTACAGTCTTTTGTCTTCTGATATTCTTTTCTGTTTGGAATGGAATTTTGGGGCCCGGGCACTTATTTATAGGTGATTTTAAAACAACAACATAAATGAATTTATAGGTGATTCTCTTTTGAGTTTTTCTTCTCAATGAATGCAAGTTTAAAATATCTTTGGTGTCATATTTGTGTGACACGTATAGATTTATTGACAAGTGTACAAATTTAAAATTTTCGTGGGTTCATACATACACTTGAATGGTGTATCTATCACGTGACAGTAAAATGGGATAAATAATCTTTTGTCCTTTAAGACATAAGTACTTAATTTTTTTTAGCTTAAATTTGATTTGACAAAGCTCATCCAATAAAAAATTGAGTTTATTATGGTTGATCACTTTCTTGTAAGTATAAGTGTTATACTGTTATTCAACCACAAGTATGGGTTTAGACAAAATACTCCAATGATGTGGAGTTCTATTGGTATACAAATGATGATTAGCCAAAAGAACCTACTCCAAGCCCGAGCATATTTTTTCAGAAAAATGACAATTATACTCCCATCATAAAATGTGAAAACAACCTTTATTCATTTAAAAATTAACAATAATCCCCTGTTATTTTTAAAAAACGGCAATTAATTACTCCCTTGTTCACTTAAAAATTTGACCAGAACCTCCATATTGACTTATAAAAGATTTTCAAATAAGTTTTTTGCTAAACACAAAAAGAAAGCATGGGGTTTTTTGCTAATAAAATTAACACATGGCAGGAGGTTTGCCAATTAGGCAAAGCACATGTGATACTTTTGCATTTAGCTCTATATAGGCAGAATTAATTATCAGTTACCACTTACCACTATGTAATAAAAATGTTCAATTTACCCCCTTGTGATTTATAAAATATCATTTAACTCCTTTATGAAAATTTTAAAGGATTAATTTATCTCCTTTTGTTGGAGAGTGTAACTCACTCATCCAAAATTGAATGTGGAAGTGAAAATAGTTGCGTAAAAAGACGAAATTATATTTTCTGAAGTAACATGATGCATATAAAAGAATACAAGATGAGAAAATGTCACATACATAATAACACGAGGTAATCTGATATATATAAAATAATACAAGGGATATATAGATCCATATTAAATAACTTAGTGCAACTCCAAGGGGGACAATTATATTTTGTTGGGATAATTTTTTTTTCAATATATTAACTTTATTAGAAATTAATTTGATCTTATTGCATATTTCTTAGTCACCGAATTTATATCAATTTTGAAAAAATTAAGATATTTTTTATGAGTTGAGTTCATCCGTATTACTAAATTAGACATACTCACAAAAATAATATAGGTCAAATAATTATGATATAAACAAAATATAAAATATATATCCAAATATTCAAATTTTAAAATTTCCTATGACTTTTCTAGGAATTTCCCATCAAATTGATAGGAAAGAATTTTCTGTTGGAATTTTGAAAGTTTTTAAAACATAAAATAAAATAATTTGTAACAGTCATATTGATCATGTACTAAATGCAATAACTCCCCGTCATTGCCCATAATGTGGCTCTTAAAATTGTTTGACCTTAGAGGTCCATGTACACTATAAATAGGAGTCCTAGGTCTTAGAAATTCACGTACTCTACTAGCTAGGACGCATACATGAAAATTATACTTTCTATACATTCTATGGGGCACTAGAAATAAGGTCTGATTCTTGTCATCCTGTGAACGTGCTCACAGATGAAGATCGGCGTGTCGACCATTGAGTTTTATCTTGAGATTGTGATCAGCCGCCAATACATGCATGAGGGGAGACAATCACTTTCTTAGGACAACGTCTAGTGGCGTGACTCTCAAATCAGGCCAGTCGTTTTACTCTTTTTTTTTTTATATATTATATTTCTATTAAATCTACATATTGTGTTTATGATTCTATATATGATTATTAAATTTACATAAAAACGCAAAATTTCCCAACATTTTCTACATATATTTCCTGCAAAGTGAAGTAAAGTTAGTAACTCCATATCTTGCTAATAAGACACACCATATAAAAAAATAAAAACTATATTTTCTTGACTTTCCTGACAACAAACAAATAAATTTATGTAAATTCCACTTGAAACGGTAAAAGTCGCTTAGGAATTTGTACATGTCTATGCTAGTAATATTTTTTCTTTCATATGTTACATTCAAATGTGAATACGACGTCGGCTTCAATTTGGGACGGAGTTAGTTAACGACTCGGAGATTTCTTCACAACTCCCTCCAATTCACGGTCATTATTTTCATTGTTTGTTCAGTTAATCTCCTTTTCTAGCCTTTTATTATTTTCATTCCGTTAAATCATTGTACGGATTTACAACAATAGAAATATAGAGGAGATAATTTGGATTTTAAGTAATCTTTTATGAAAGTGATATAACTTTTTACATGCTATACTGATTCTCAAAGCATAGTTACAAGACAATTTAGACTTGCTTAATGAACTGATCTACATAAATAATATAAAATTTTCAGCTTTGGATATCTTAGATTAATTAATGTTTCTGATCAGATTAGTGATAAAAGTTAACTGGGAGTTTGCAATATGTCTTAACTTATTTTGGGTTTTATTTTCCGGTGTTTTGGTTGTTGTCTGCTTGCTTACGTATTCATGTTTTTTTGTGGGGGTGGTTCCAATTGGTGTGAGTACTTCTTGTGAGTTAATTCTTTGTTTAGTTAATCTCCTATTTTAGTCTTTCATTGTTTTCATTTCGGTACATCGTTGTACGTTATCGGGTTTACAACAAAAATAATATAGAGGAGAGACTTTGTATTTTAAGTAATTTGCTATGAAAGTGAGATAGCTTTTTACATGCTATACCGATTCTTAAAGTATAGTTACAAGACATTTTAGGCTTGCTTAATGAATTGCTCTACATAAATAATAGAAAATTTTCAGCTTTGGATATCTTAGATTAATTAATGTATATGATCAAATCAGTCACAAAAGTTAATTTGGGATTTATACACTATTGTTCTTACTTGTTTGATTTTGCATGATGGTTGTTGTCCGCTTGCTTACCTATTCATGTTTTTTTTGGGGTGGTTCCACTTAGTGACAAACCAACTGGTGTAGGCACTTTCTATCACTATCTTTTTTTTTATTTTTTTTATAATAGTACAATGTTCCACCTAACTTTTAAATTTCTGTTGCACTGAATTCTTGGTTTTAATCAAAATTCACCATCACAATGTGACTTCGTCGTTCATATATCATGCTTTTGTCACTGTGCCCATGCTTTCATTTTTATGAGCCTATAGTCTAAGAATTCTACTATGGTAAAAGGAATATTTGCATTTCACCCATGCTCTCATTTTTATATCAATTAGGAAAAATGAATAGTTGCAGTTAATTTCAGCTAAATTGAGGAAGATGCACGATACTCTTCTGTGTTATGCAAAATATGTACAAAACTACCCCTTGGACTTTCAGATTACCGACCTGCATAAAATACCCAATTTATCCCTTTTTGTCCATTTTTTTAACGTGTGTACCATACGGACAATGTGCAAATTTTGTTATTTTTTGCCTAATTTTGTTAGCTTAAATGACCATAATACCCTTCATTCATTACACATCCTTAATATTAAAATGCACGAAATCCCCTTGAACTTTTCACACTTAGAACGGAATACCCTTGTACTTTTTAAGCTTAACACATAATCCCCTTATACTTTCTAAACCTTGCACATAATACCCTTATACCATTGAAAGTTTTCACAAAACTCTCTTGTAATTGAATGTTTGCATACAACTCCCTTATACTTTTGAACTTTTTCACATACTCCAATAATTTTGCATTAATATATTTAGGGGTAATTTAGGTAAATCAATAAAAAATTAATGGTGTTAGAATGTTAGTGACTAATGGGGAAGAGTTTGCAGAGTTTCTGAAAGTACAAGGGGTTTTGATGCAATTAAAATTTCACAGAAAAATTTCTGCAGGTTTCGCATAACACATTGGAATATCGTGCATTTTCCCCGTGAAATCGAGCATAGAAGTTGTTTTTTAATATTATACTAGTTAATAGAGGTTAGGGTTGTCAATGAAAGCGATTTTTATTTGAATTCGATTCGATTCCATCCTAGTTTACTAAGATTTATTCGGTTAGAGACTCGATGAAATTGATCCAATTAAGAAGATTCATAATCCGAAACAAGTGGAGCAAATATGAGTCTCAGTCGATTCGATCTGCTGAAGATTTGTATTCAAAATAAATGAATTTTATTATATACAAAAGATACATAAGTTACATAAAAAATATTTTGACATAAGTTAACGAGGCATGTCTTAATATTTCATTCATGTTATTGTTATTATGTATATTTTCACATAACACCATGAATTAATTTTGATGCATTAATGTGAACTCCACTGTTTTTCAACATGATCTATTAAATAATTGAATTAAGTTGTGAAAAAAGTCTAAAATTAATCTTATAATTTCTATGTTGGAGTTAAGTGAATTACAAAGAAAGTTTGAACACTTAAGTTAAGTTGAATGAAAATATAACATCTACAACTTGTATAAAAAAAGATTGGTGAGAATGTTAAAGTGGAGATTTTATTGGGTATGAGAAAGATTCGATATACAACCGAATCCGGACAAGATCCAAAATATTCAAAAATATTAGATCCAAGACAAACAAGAATTTGACTCAATATAAATGGAATTGAATCTATATAGGTCTAATGAGAATAGAGATTAAAAGTTTCATGTCACTCCACATGTTATTTATTGGTTGTGTGTTTACAAGTCCACATTTGCATTCTTGTACAAGTCTTGGCCTCGTCCCAACAATTGAAAGATTAAGCTTGCTAAAAATCATAGGCCATAATAACAAAGAGGGAAAAACACTTTTGATGCCAAACTTGAGTCCAAAAAATACATTTGATATCAAGCTTTTCGGAAAAATACATTTCATACCATGATTCACATCATCTTGATACATTTAGTTTTCCTAATCAATTTTCGGACGAAATTCAGCATGTGCCCGCTAAGTTAACAATGGTGGATTTTTTAAAACCCGTGCCTGTTTTTCCTTCCATCGTCAACTTAACGGGCACGTGAGCGGCACGTGCAGAATTCTGTCTGAAAGTTGATGACAAAATTAAATATGTTAAGAGGGTGTGAATCATGGTATGAAATCTGTTTTTCGAAAAACTTGGTACCAAATGTGTTTTTTGAACTAAAGTTTGGTATCAAAAGTGTTATTCCCTCTAATAACAAGTGTGTAACTCAGATAATTTTCTTTTCAATTGTAGTTTATGATATATATATATAGTCCTAATTGGCTAATTGATACATTGAAATCTACGGATTAGGATTACATTTCCTTTCACATGTACAATAGTTCCTTTTTTGAACTTACATTGATGATTTAAGGGCAATAATTAACATGATATTAAAGTAATTACGTTTATAACGAATGTTATCAGAAAACGAGGTTTGAGCTAGCGCTGCTAGCAATATATGTAAACCATAAATATCTCTCATATGTCATTATTATTAAAACAGAAAAAGGAAGACATATTTTAAAATTACAGATCCATTGTGTCTTCCATATAGGATTAATTTTAACCATATATGATTTTAATTAACATGCATGGATCAATCATAATTTTCCAAAGTGTCATGCATCACGTGTCACAAATCGTTACTAGCTAGTAATAGTCAATAATGCACAAACTTAGTCATAGATAAACAAATAAGTTAATATTAATATTGCAATAAGATCTTTTTCTTTTCTTGGAAATTCAAATATGAAAAATTTGGATTGTCGTACTTATGAAATATTGCAGAAAGTTCCACTGATATTTATCAGTCAAAATCAGGGTCAGTTGATTAGTACGAATAATAGAGAGCCATTAATGGTAATTCAATATCTTCCCTTCCATTTCCTATCATGCATTTGCAGAAAGTCCAATGAATGCCCAACTTATATTTTTTTCGTGTACCAAGCACATTATAGGAGCCTAGCTTTCATATTAATTGATACCATAGTTTAGGTAAGAATTGCACTTTTTTAAAATAAGCCGAGAAAATAAATAAAAGTATTTATTTAACAACAAACATAGGTGCGGCATATGTGGCCAACCCAAGTTTAATTCACCAAAATACTAATAATCTTTTCATGAAGCTCTATACATTTCAATTTTTGTTAACAATAACTAATACTATTAATAATTATGAATTCAAAACTTGTGTATACAAGTGCAACTATCATATTCTTCCCGGAGCAACTATAAATTAATCTTAACCTGAAATTTAGTTTTCCATTTTAAAATATGAATGATAGTACTTCGTTTTAAGATGTACAAGTTAGGGATTGACTATAGAATCCGTTGGACCATTTTCACTCGCTAAAACAATTTGTTGGCTATCACCACTCAAAATTTGAGCCCATCAACTTCAAAGCCCACTTGCACTTGAAATGACTTTTGCTTAATTTGAGCATAGTCAGAGTCTTGGGCTGTATTTTCGCCAAGCGAAAATTGTTGTCCAAACTTGATTAGTTTAAAATGTATTCTATCATAAATTAAATGTATGTTTATAGTTTTTTTTAAGAGTGTAATCCACTCACAAATCAATGTATTACGTTTACTATACAAATATTTTGAGTTGGAGTTTTGAACAAATTCGATTTGAGTAAGAATCACTCCATTTGATTTTAAAGATAAATGTCAAGTTTTAGAAATAACTTGAATTTTCCTTCGAAGAAACAGTGTTGTTTTATCATTTTCATAAATGAATAAAAAATAATTTCTTATTAAAATTAACTATAAACTATGTTGTAAGTTATAGGGTTTTTAAGAACGATGTGTTTTGTTTAAAAAATAAAATAAGATAATGTGAAGAATGAATGTTTAGATAGAAATCTTAAAAAAAGATACAAATATTTTCTAAAAGCCTTTTGTAAGAGCGTTAAAAACCTCCTAGAATTGACAATCAAATAAATCTTTAACTACTCGATTAAAGTTGATCAATTAGTTATGGACTTTTAGTCTAATTAGAGTCAAACCAGGATTGATCTTATATCACATAAATTTGATGTCATACTTTAGGCAGAAATTAACGTCAATTTTCTCAAACAAAATTGAGGTGATTACAATACAATATTTGATTTAAGGGATCGACTGGGGCAGGACCAATCAACTAAGGACCTTCTCAATAGAATTTCTTCTCTTGTTGAATCTGATAATGGTTCAATTAATGTCAACAAAATGAAGTCTAGCTCAATGGAGAGGGCTTTGCAACTATTATCTAACGAGTTGATTGCTACAAAAGAAATATTATAATATAGACTTGTTACAAATAACTCAACAAATAATTTGTACGAGTCTGCATATATATACACTTTCTACGGATATATATATCACACAATGAATATAATAATTTTTTTTGTCAGATATAATATTGTATGTTGAGTTCATTTGATAAGTAAACATTTTTTTTACACAAACTGATCTTTGAGTTTGGAATGATCAAACTATATAAAACCCGAGTTAGTATTTTATTGACAAACCTACCACAAAAAAATATCATGGGCCAACCATAAGATATTTAAAACATCAAGGGCTTGTCTACAAAACTGAGGTGCACGACGCAATTTTTATATTACAAAGAAAAAAGTTGAGACAGGTGGCCACTGAACAACAGATACATCGACATATTATTCCGTGTCAAGGCTCCGACCCGTTTCGAAACCCGACCCGTACATTCTCTGATCTGGAAATCCTTCTGGCAAATCTCTCTTATTTCATTCATTGCTTCTCACCCGCTTTCCTTCTCCGGTGGAAACTTTCGGCAATCACAAACCCTAACCCTCTGTTTTCGGAGGGTAATAATATTGACAGTCTTCTCGTGCGCCGATATTGGCCACAGAGGATGAAATTTGATGCAAAGGAGCATAAAAAATTTGTGATCGCGAGCTCTTAAGAGGATGTGGTTTTCCTTTTGGAGATCCCGCGATCGATTCTCTTTCGATGAACTCAGGTGGAGTTAATTTTTTTTTTAATTATGATAAACTTTGTGTAATTGATGCGTTCCTCTATGTAATTAGAGTGAGAATTAGCAGTGCATTAGTAATAATATACTCTTTTACTTGATTTATTTGAGTTCAATAGATTACTTCTGCTGTTTCACGCTACAAGCTTTATTTGATTAGGAAGTTCATATAAAATGTTTTCTGTAGACTATTTAGTTGTAAAGAGAGTGGAGTATGTTTTCATTGGTGCATTGGTATGATGCTTTACCTCATGGTAAACTTTGAAAAAAGTTGTGTTCCTATGAAATATAGTCAAATTAAGAATGAGAATGAGGAAAAATGCTCGAGATGATTTTTGGTTTTGTACTGAATTATGATGGCAATGAAGCAAGAGAAGTTGACAAATAACCAATGGTTGAATAATGTATAAATGAGTGGTTTGGAAAATTTGGGTAGGTCTCTATGTGTAAAAACTGAATCATCCAGTATGGTCATAATATGCTGAATTTTTAAGGGAAATTTATTCCTTGCCATTATTCGGGTGTCTAAGGGACAAGGTATGAATTATACATGGGCCATGTGTACTTCTTGTGTTGAGGGTGGATCGATATTTTATGTCGGTTAGTGAAATGTTTACATTAAGGGAGAAAACCTAGGTCAAGTTCTCGACACAATACAATTTCCTTGAATTGTTCTGATTTACTGTGATTCTTGATCTCAATTCACGCTTCACACTTGTTGAGGAGCAATACTTTGAAGTAATTGGTTAAACTAACCCTCAAAGTCGTTAGCAAATTACCTTGATTACCCTACAAAACCATTCACAATTTTCACAGAAGAAAACTCTAGCTCCTTGTAAATTTCAGAGATGCTGTAACATAACTGGCGGCATCACCAGGTGACTTCATGGTGGTTGGTGGTGAAGAAAATGAGGAGATAGGAGTATAGAGATTAGATGATAAAACGAGGAAACAAAAAGCAAAATTTAAGGGAAGAAGAAGAAGAAAATAAAGGAGTGAACGGTAATCGTGTTCTTTTGAGAAGAAAGACCTGTCTCGCTGTCTGAGGTGGAAGAAGATGAGGAGGAAAAAGTAGAGATGAATAAGAAAGACAATAATAAGACAGGTGGAGGAGGGTGTCTTTGGTAGGTAGGTGTGCAGAAGAAAAAAAAGGAAAAGGCCAAAAAGGAAAAGGAAATTCTAGCAGGTGTTCAGGTCAATTTACTCATCATATTTTATTAATACTACAATTAATCCTTGCAAGTAAGTAGTTCAGAGAAATGCCACTACTCTATTGGGCTGGAGATTATCACGCGGGTGATAAATCAATACTAATCTCTTCATAAAAATTTAATGAGGTCTCGGAGTTCTATAGCGACCCAACATTCCAGTTTATATCCTAATTATTGATGAAAAAGATTCAGGACAAAGTGTCTATATTAGGCTTGGACCTGTAATATCAATGTCAGTATCAAGGGAAAACGAGCTTTTGTGTTGCTAGTCGTGCTATTTTTGATTGAGCTGTGGCATTTCATTATATTCCTACGGAAAATTCAATCTTTGGTCTTTGTTGTAATCTTAAGAATTAATCTGTGTTTCATGGCAAAAACATGGTTTTATATCCTCAAGCAGGTATGTTTCTTCAAAAGGTCCTTCCTATCAAAGTTTTCACTCTAATAGCTTCGCTTAATATTACACTTGATAGGATGATCATCTGTCTGTCTTTAATGAAATAGGATAAGGATCAAAAGGATTGTTAGGATTTGGTAGTTTATCCAAGTTTAACAAAGATAATCTCAAACAAGTTACCATGAACTTCTTTATACACGATAGGCGTCTTGCTTAGGAAACAGAGTATTTGCTTGTGGAATGATTTCTAATGGCAGTCTGTGTTCTCCTTTTATATTTTAGAAGGTGGCTCGGCCTTTCATGAAGCAAGGAAAGTATGATGACATGTCGCCCCTAAAGAAACAGGGCAACACCATTACCTTTTTATCCTCAGACTGACCAAATTACCATCCATAATTTCTTAAACTACTATAAAATTTCTTTGGTTCACTTGTCTTGACTATCTTCAATCATGAGCCATTGATTAGTTCTGGGGGTTTTGTGTGGAGTGTGAGTGAGATCCCTATCAAGGAAAAGGGTTTAATATTGTAACTAATACAGCATGAAAAATATTATTTCCTGCCTCCTTTTTCTTGCTCTTCACTTGGCAAACAAGAGAATATGTTCACTTCATATACTAAAACAATGCGTAGAGAATATTTGCTTTATGTTGACCAAATATTTGCTATGTTTGTTTCTGTCCTAGTCACTGAGGTAGGGCTCTTCCATTAGAATACACTTCGAAGGAATTACGAGATGATTTATAACATCTTTGTAAGGAAATGAAATGGCATAGAGGATATTTACATTTACATTCCTCCATACCATAAAAAGAGAGCTGGGTTGGGCTTCAAACAATACTAATAGAACCTTGATATTTAACTAGTCTCTGTTTGGATCAAGAAACTTTTGGCATTTAGATGGGACAATTGATATATTAGTGCATTTGTATGGATTGTTGTTTGGTAGTCCGTTCTTTTTAGCATGTAATATTAACAAAACCTTTTTTTTATCCGCTCAAAATAGCCTTTTTCAAACAACACAGTGGTTTTCATTTCATCTTTGAAGCTGCTTTATAATAATTCTACGTAGCTATGTGTGGAATCTAAACATCGTTTACTGAGACTTAACCGTCACAAGTTGATAGGATATTGAACAACTGAGCCTAACTACTTCTGAATTAATGAACTCTGGCTGTGGTTGCAGTGTGATAAGATATATGTTACTGCCTCTATTGCTCTCGTTGATATTAATCACAATTTATGTGCAATTTTCTGAAGTTTTGACGTTATGTTTTCTTGGTATTTCATTCTCTAGACATTTTTTCCTTTACTCGTGACAGATACCTAATTGATCAACTGATGAAAGTTCAAATTGTAAATGAGGTTAATAAGGTAACTTGTTCTCTTGCTGCTGCTGCTTGATTAGCTTTTTTGTTTGTTTTGGACATGTGCCTCTTTTGATGTTTTGACCCCAATTTTATATGTGCAGGATTTTGTGATTGAAGCATTGAGATCTATCGCAGAGTTGATAACTTACGGTGACCAACATGATGCTGCCTATTTCGAGTGCGAATGATTGCTTTTTTTGCTTGATAAGCCATATATACAATTATTAGCAACACACAATTTGTTTTTACTTAATTTCATCCATTCTGGGTTCCCTTTTAGGTTTTTCATGGAGAAGCAGGTCATGGGCGAGTTTGTACGTATAATAAAAATTAGTAGAACTGTGATTGTCTCACTCCAGCTTTTGCAGACAATGAGCATAATGATCCAGAACCTAAAAAGTGAACATTCGATATGTAAGTTATCATAATAACATAATGACTTTTGAGCAGTACTATATTTTCAGTCTGTTTACTCTCCTTTTGCATATCTCATATATTTTCTTTGGAAAATTCTGCAGATTATATGTTCAGCAACGAACATGTTAACGACCTTATAACTTATTCATTTGACTTTCGAAATGAAGAACTATTATCCTACTACATATCCTTCCTAAGGTTTGCTTCAGGGTTCAGTTATTTCATGCTGTCCTTTTTAAACCTTTTATTGTTTAAATCTTGTCATCATTTTTTTGGATCTTATCTTTAATCTGACTTTGTTTTTTCAACTGCTTGCTGTCTGAGAAAGAGCAATAAGTGGAAAGTTGAATAAAGACACTATTTCGCTCCTTGTCAAGACAGAGAATGTAAGTTTACATAAGTATTTGTATGACCGCGAGTTGCTTTGTTATTTAGTGGTATCATGCCATTTGCTGTTTTTTGTTGTTCTGGTCCCACTTTGTTAGCAAATTAGACAATTAGTTGCTTGTTGACTCTTAATATTGGACATTTTTTCAATCTAAATTTTAAGCTCTCTTTGATAGAAAATTACTTGTTGCTCAGCTTATTTATTCACAAAAAGTTGTTGAGATTGATGTTTCTTCTCAAGTATTGTCTAGATATAAGCTCTAACAACCAAATCCTGGCCATATCTACTTCTGAGAAAGGGCAAGCCAAATAATATAGGTTATTACTAAGTCATTCGTGTGGTTCGCTTCTCTTTGGCACTCCCTTTTGCATTTTGCTTATACAAAGTTACAAATCTTTTTCTTCATATGTTGTTTGAACAAGACCAGTTTTCTAACTGAGCAACAGTTATGAGAAAACTGGTTTTTTTTCCAACAACATATTGAAGAAAAGATTTACTGAGGGAAAATCACAAAATGTTTTGCCCAGGAAGTTTTTGGATTAACGCCAGACTTCTGACATTGGTTAGGACTTTAGACATATAGGAACAACACTTGCGAGGAAGCTTACTTTGTTGATTTGGGTTTCATATGTAGGATGTAAACTCGTATAAATGTTGGCTTTGTAACTTGCGAATATTAGGGGAATAAGGGTTTGTTGCAACTCTTATAATGAAAGTCATTCAATTACTAATCCTAGTTTAGAATGTACCTATGGTTTATCACGCATTTTAGCTTTCATAGATCTCAATTGTATGGGCAAATTTAGCTGGGCAAATTGAGATGAAGCAAAACCTGTTATCACTGTCATTCTACATTAAAAGAGAGAACATTTAACCGAAAATATTACCTTGCTGTATTATATAGGATTATGTGCTTTACTTTTTCCTTTGCTTAGCATGTTGTTTTCTCATTTAGGATGAAGTTGTTTCTTTCCCACTTTATGTTGAGGCAATAAGGTTTGCCTTCCATGAAGAAAGCATGATACGAACTGCTGTACGTGCTCTAACGCTAAACGTCTATCATGGTGAGTTTCTGCCTTATGACCTTTTCATCTTCTGTATCACTAAGATTCACTTTAGGTTGTGGAAGTACATTGTGATATCATGAAATACCTGAACACTTTCCTTGCCTGATTTGCAGTTGGAGATGATGCTGTAAATAGGTTTGTATCGAGGGCTCCTCATGCAGATTATTTCTTAAACTTGGTCAATTTTTTCCAAGATCAGTGTACCAATCTGAATATGTTGGTTTCAAATTCTTCAAAGTAAGATATGAGATTTTGTATTTCCTAGTCATGATGGTCTCTATCTAATAATCATAACAATCATTATTCTTTCTTCAAACAGGAATATGGGCCTTGAATCAACATCTTCCATTTTTTCTGCTGTTGATGAGATTGAAGACAATCTTTATTATTTCAGTGATGTTGTTTCTGCTGGAATTCCTGATGTCGGGAGGTTAATTATGGACAACATTTTGAAGCTACTTATATTTCCTTTAATTCTTCCTTCATTGAGGACTGGAGCAATCAATGTATGAATGGTCACTCATGTATCCTTCTTTCTACTACATTGTGTGTATAACGTGTTTTTTAAAAAAAAAATGCCAACTAATATGAGCTTTTTATGGTTTTGCCAACTGCCCTTTTATGGTTTTACATGAATGCTTTGTGACAACCTGAATCTTATAAATGCAGGAACCAAGACTTGGTGCTGTCACTGCTTTGTATTTACTTTGTTGCATTTTGCGCATAGTAAAAATCAAAGATCTGGCAAACACCGTTGCTGCTGCTCTTCTATGTCGTACAGAGACATTCACTCAGAACTCTGAAGCTAAACGTAATGGTTATATGTCTGGTCATGATTCTGCAGATGCAGCAAGCAGAAATGCCGAGATTAATCACAGGTCAGAGTCCAACGCTGGAAGTTTACAGGTAACAATTCCAGCACCTAGTTCTTCTCAAAGCCAGCTAGCAAATGGTGGCTTTGGACATGATTGTGGCAGTACGCAGTGCGCACCAAGGTAATCAATACTTTTAATCACACTTAATTTTGTATTTTCTTCATGAAGCGGGTAATTTATTGTCTTATTATATTTTGTCAACTCTTCTAAGTAATTGACTATTATCTATATATAGATTAACCAGTGGATATCCTTTACTAATGTCAAGTTGTAAAAGGTTGCGGGCATGACTTGTTGGTAAAATTTATCCACATATTTTCAGCAATCGCTCCACTTTTATTCCGTTGTACATCATGTCTCAGTCGTGAGATCACACTGCTGAAATTGGATAATTCAAGTATGGTTTAGGAAGTACTGGGTAGAGGGGTGAACAAACTAGTAGCGTAGCTTCCCTGACCACCAGTTATCATCTTATTTATACCTTTCCTGTCAACGAGCAACAGCTAATGACACCTGAATTCATTATGTTGGGAGCTGAACCAGGTTGTCATGTTTTTCACCAAAAAACTGAAGACTAGAAAATATAATTTGTTAACGATTAAACCCAAAAGTTAAAATAATAGGCTTGCCATTCAAGTACTTAGCAAAAGAAAAACTTTCCAGGTTGCTTTGAGAAAAAGAACTAGTACTATTTTATCCGTGTCTTAGTTTTTCTCGGTATTCTTAGTAAAGGATGTCTATAATGCTTTATATAAAGGATGTGGGTCCAAAACAACAAAAATGCTACACTATGTCATATTTTATTTACCATATCTATATGGACATATTTCAAAACTGTTAAGGGGATGCAGATCTTGACATACTATATATATAGGAGTACATATGTACTGGTTCATTATAAACAATCAGGGTGAGTCCATAGCCCCTGCCAGCCCCCTACTTCGTCCAGCACTGTCAAATAGAGCAAATTCTGCACTGTTCATATGATTTTTATGCCTGCTACTATGTAGTAGCAGATGTAAAACACCTTTTCCAAGAAGGAAAGGATGAAAATTGTATTGCTCATGCTGCAAATAACTTCTCAGCCTTTGTGACAAACAAAGAATGAGCAATTTTCTTGGTATTAATGCAGAGAAGCATCAGTTATATTCTGTTGTTGCTGCAAATTATACAGGGAGGCTTTGCTTTCATTTGTTACCACTGGAGATGATATGCTGGTTTCAGGCTCTTTAAGTGTGCTGGCTACATTATTACAGACTAAAGGTCAGTGGCCTGAATTTATTTTTCTTTCAACCTGATGCTTATGTGCAATACACTGAGTAATGCATTTACTGCAGAACTGGATGAATCAATGGTAGATGCTCTTGGTATACTTCCACAACGAAAACAACATAAGAAGAAGCTGCTGGTATGTGGTTCTTAATTTTCTTCTTCAAATTAAGGAACTTTACCGAAACATAGGGCAAAGGGAAAAGATAATATTATTTTTAAATGTCATTGTCTAGTTGAGTGGAACATTGAAGGTCAACATATTTATAAAATACATCATTGGTTAAAACTTCCTGCAGGTTATCTATTTTTTAGAAGACAAAACGGGGGAATGCTTATCCCGAAAAAACCATTTTCCTTAACTCTCTACTGGTCATAGTTTGTCAGTTCCTTCTCATTATCCTTTACAAAGGAGAATTCATATTCTGTTGTCAATAATTTTCAAATAGTTGTCGTTTTCTCCGGGATTGTAAGAGTAATGCTTCCGGGTTGGGAAAAGTAACGATTGGATTTAGCTTCTTGTTTCTGATCTTGGAAATATTTATCGGAGTTCAATTTGTTCTCTTTACGGTGATTTGTTGATTTTAAAATCTTGATACGGTTAGCATTTTCTTCTCTGGCAGCTGTAACTGGATAATTTATGACTATAATTATTTAGAGTTCATCTTGAGCCAGACAAATGATTGTATGAGGCTAATACCCCGGCACCGTGTGAGCTTTAGACACATTTTACTCCGCATGTCACAGGCCGCCTCATATGATTTTCATTTTCTGTTCAGCACGTTTCTTTGTTTATCATGGAACAACATGTATGCAATGCTATGCTTTCTTGGCTGAAAATAATGCCTCTTTTGTTGTGTGCTTACAGCAAGCCTTGGTTGGGGAAGAATCCGGCGAAGAGCAACTTTTTTCAGAAAGTAGTGTTGTTAAAGATGGCTTCAGTAGTGAACTTGATGTTTATCTTCAAAAGTTGAAGGTATAGATGCGTTATTTTTTGCACACATCTATCGATCTGGACTTAATTTTTACATAGAACTTGGTGGAATATATTATATTATCAAGACTGCTTCACAGAGATTGCTCGAAAATAGTTCCCTTAACTACAGTTAGTAATTTTTTTAGCTGATCTTGATTTTTCCATTTTCATGAGAGTTGTTAACAGAGTTCTATATATTTCTTTTCTCTTTTCTCTATTCCTTTTAAAAATTTGCCATGTCATAATAAGGTCTTACATATCTGGTTCAAGAATGTTTGTATTTCTCCATTAACAATAAAAATTGGAAATATTCTCTCACGGATGTGTCCACTATTGTTGATACTATGTTTAATTGTTACTTGATGTATGGAGACTAAGCAAGTTAAATGCTCTCTCTTTCTCTGGCAAATTCAATTCTGTCCCAAGAAAAATGTATATGAGAAATAACCCCCAATATCTACAAAACGAAGAGATCTAAGATAATCTACACAAAAGAACTTAAAACCTAAAACCCTAAAACATAGGTAAAACCATTCTATACCCTTAACATTACCCTTTTTGTGGAAATTTTGGAAAAACGACACAAGTTTACACCTCACGACTTAAATTTTGGAGAGACTAACATCTAAATTTGGTAGACAACAGTACCAAATACAATTTTGTGACAGGTAACTAATTTTTTTGTGATATGATGAGTGCAAGGAAGTGATAGTTTTTACTCTTCACTCTATTTCAATGAACAGGATTATGGAGTTTCATGTGCAAGCCCAGAGGTCGGCCCAAGCCCTCGCGTGTATAGGTTTCAAGTATGTATTAACATTAGAATATAACAAATTATCTTTTCTGTGATCATCTCTTAGGTCATTGCATCCTTTAAACATTTGGTGGGTTCCAGGGTATAGTGAATGTACTTTCACTTGGTGCTATAGGAAAGAGCTCATATCTGTTAGCATGTTGATTTTTTTAAAGTATTGTGGCTTTCTGTTTGGTAATTGCTCATGCTTACCATAGTGTATATTGATATTCTTTTGTAGTGAATTTGTGGAAGCTATCTGATAATGATATGAGAATCAACCTGTTTGCTTTCCTGTATCAAAGTTAATATTAAGGTCTCAGTACCTGATACATTAGTTAAAGTTACTGCATATTGCTTGGAATATTGAAAGAAATACATAATAAGACAGAATGCAAATGAATTGGAGTTACTGCAGTGTAATACTTATACCGGTGAACGATTTTCCTGAAAAATAAGTGTAACATTATGATCAACATGCTTACAACTTAGTGGGCATTTTTTTAGGCTTGTAAAAGATGAGATGATATCTAATTCCTGGACTTGCAATGACCACTACATCTATAGAAAATTGTGCAATACATGTGCTATTAAAAGTCTTAAACTACTTAAAAGAACATGTATAAGTGTTTGATTTTCTGACCTAGCTGATTTTGTTGTAATTGGCATTTGCCCACTCTTAGAGCTTCTAGGATGCAGATCCACGTGACAGCGGGTTAGTTAATTTTAACTCATGCGGTCTTTTCTATGAGTATATCTTAATAACTAGAGAAACTAAATGAATTATATGCGCAGCAGTGATTAAAAATGATAAAGATATATGCTAATGTTATCTACATTAAGAGCGCATGAGGATAATTATGAAATGGGCCAGCTTTTCAATTAGTTGGAATGAAACTGAAGAAACTCTCTCTCTTTGCTTTTCTCTTTGCAAGTACCTCTGTTTTGAGCTTATATTCTCTTTATCAGGTACTCGATGCACTGGTCAGTCTCTTCTGCAGGTCAAATATCTCTGCAGAAACACTGTGGGATGGTGGTTGGCTTTTGCGACAGCTGCTACCTCATAGTGAGGCAGAGTTCAAAAGCCATCATCTTAGATTACTCAAAGTAAGTTTCTTAGAAGCAATCTGAACGTGCTTATGAAATATATTTTTTGAGTCCTATGATGAACTCACATTTGCCCATAAAGTAGCTTAAAGCTTAAGTCCCCGACGAGTGATAACCTCTTGACTGTGTCTGAACTTTGTTAATTATCATCCTTATGAACAAAGAAGAATTCCGTAACCATACAACATGTGTGCGCAGATTACTTTTTTGATCTATCATTCATATTTTTTAATCATGTATAGTATTAATTAGCATTTTAAGTTATGCTTTGTGGTAAGTCTTGTCTATGCCCGCTCTGAGTTCTCTGTATGCTAGGATTCCTTCCACGATTGCAGTCAACGTGTTTTAGAGGAGACAAGAGGAACTTGGCCTGATCTTTTGCCTAAGGTTTTTTGTGATGAGTGGCGAAATTGCAAAAGAGGTATGTAATTTTTCAAAATTTGCCAAGGATGACTCATTACAGGGTTTATAAAACATGATGCTTATCAAGTCACTATTCTGTAGCCATTGAGGCTTCTTCTCCTAGAAAAGATCCAAAATATATGCTCCGGTCGCCACATGAGTCTGCCTGTGAAGGTATCTCTCTCCTTCCCCCCCCCCCCTCCCCCTCTTATTTCTAATAAGCAACGTCTTTATGATTATCTCTGTTTTCTTTATAGAGCCTACTACCAGTGAATCATCATTTACTACTGGTGAAAGAATGTGCGAGACAGTGAAGGTTGGCCTGAACAGAACTTTCATTTCAGTAACTTAAAAGTTTTCAAAAAAATTAGTTTCCGCCTTTTATTACTTTGTCCTAAATATGCTGAATAAAATGCATAGCTGAACATCTGCATTTGTTTTAAATTAGTGTGAAACAACTTCTGCATTTTAGACGCTTCGGTATGTAAATTATATGCGCCTTTCTATTGATCCATTCTTCTTCTGTTAACTATTGTTCTTGGCTCCTTAGGTATTTGTACTGCTTCATCATCTCCACATTTTCTCGCTCGGAAAAGTTTTGCCAGATCAACCTCCTATACTTTCTCCTCTTGACATTCCAGAAAAGTCCAGAGCTAAAACTGCCGGTGTAAATCCACCAGGACCAAAAATAAACACTGAAATAAATCTAGGTAATTTTCAATTTTAAATAAATCTAGGTACTTTTCAATTTTAAATAAATCTTTACCTGTTGAAAGATAAAGGTATTTAGGTCATTGTTCTTTCTTCTCCATCTTCAGAAGGCATTTATGTTGAAAAGTTGATGTTGCATATATATGCAAAGAAATGAGCCAGGTTTTGGATTATAAATTGGTTTTCTGTCTACTTTCTTCAGTGGACGCTGTGCCTTGTCGAATAGCATTTGAGAGGGGCAAGGAACGCCATTTTTACTTTCTAGCAGTCTCTATGGGAAGCTCAGGATGGCTTATTCTTGCTGAGGAGTTGCCCATGAAAACTCGTCGAGGGATCGTTCGGGTTGCCGCCCCTTTGGCTGGATGTAATGTGAGTTTGGCTTTTATGTTTTCCTATACAGTCCCACTAGACTGAACCTTCAGCACTTTTGGTCTTGTGTTTTATATAATTGCACTTCCATCCAATTTTTCAAAAATATCTTGCACTTTTGGTCATATAGGCCCCCTTTTCATTTAATTTTGAGACAAAACATTGCAAAACTTAGAAAGTGGTATGTGACAAAGTGCAAAACAACAACTATTTAATGGGGGCAAAAGATCAATGTTAGTCCTATAACTTTTGCATGGACGCGAAAATGAGACACTTGTAGTTCCGGCGAGCAATTTACATCCTTTATGTTTTAAGTTTCCGCAATTTTAGTCCTCTTACCCGCAATTTTAGTCCTAAACTCACCGGAATTGAAATCAATGCCTAAAAATTGTCACGCAAACAAACAAATTAGGGATTTTGTCCAACTGGCTGCCATGCGGTCATAGTCTGTCACGTCACCTTGTCAAATCAGCCTAAAAATTGGTGGCAAAATAACGCTTATTTTCCTCCACTTCTTCCCCTATATACTGATTATATGGCAAAAAAATTTAGAATCCCTATCCAATTCTTCCTTTCCCCAGAAATCATGGCAATTTCTGGCAGTGTTTTTAATTCCTACAAATTAAGGACTAAAATTGCGGGTAAGAGGACTAAAATTGCGGCAACTTAAAACATAAAGGATTCAAATTTCTTGCCGGAACTACACGTGTCCTATTTTCACATCCCTGCAAAAATTAAGGGACTAATATTGCTTTTCTGCCATTTTGTGGGACCAAAAAAAAAGATGGAAACGAGGGCAATAGACCAAAAGTGCAAAATATTTGGACCAAAGGAGCAATTTTGTAAAGCGCATGTCAAAAATTGAGTGTCTTATCTTGTGGGACTAAAAATGCTAATTTTTTGCGCTAATTGAAGTATAGGTCTGACTTATATTGGCGTTATAGACACCTGAATCCCATTGCTTCTTTGCCTATAGCTCTTTAAGCAATTAATTACTACTCACACTACCTCAATTTTTCGAATTTGTGTATTAGTTTTGTAACACTACCCTTTCATTACATAGTTGCTACCATTCTAACCGAGCAATATATTATTAAATCTAAATGCAATAGTTAGCAGCTGGCTAAATGACTATTTGCACATTATCCTTTTCCCCTTCAGCCAAGAATAGACGACAAACATTCAAGGTGGTTGCACCTTCGAGTTCGTCCATCCTCATTCCCCTTTACAGACACAGCTAAGTACACTGTCCACGGGAAAGTAAAATCAAAAGCATTAGTCGATGGAAGATGGACTTTGGCGTTCCAAAATGAGGAATCTTGCAAGTATGCTTTGTGTATGATTCTTGAAGAAGTCAAGTTTCAGAGCCAAGAAGTAGAGAGAAGTCTAAAACCTTTGCTTGAACTTGATAGAAGTTTAGATTATTCACGTCTTCAGCGTATAGAAAGTGTGAAAATCACATCATAATTGTTTGTATAAATAAATTTGATTTCTGAACTTCTTTTTGAGTTCATTTATTCAACATAATATTTGTGCACAAGGATGGGAATTTAGCCATCCATTTGTACATTCCTCAAAAGAAATCCTTAGGTTCACATATATAGAGTAGAGCTTGTAATATTTAGTGCCATTCTTTGTACATATGAGTCTCCTTTGTCCCTTTCAATGTTGTAAGTTTTCTACATATTGTTATTGTCCCTCATTTACACTCTAGCCATTTCTGATTTTGCTTTATTAGCTCGATTTGTAAGCTTTGTAACATTACAATCTATTTGAGTTAATGAAAGAAATGTTTAAGCTTTTTGTCCAGTTCTATTCCACTAAATTAAACTTGCCTAATCTGTTCAGTTGTTTATGATGTTTTAGGGGTTATTAAGTCGTTCGTTTTCTCTCTCCTTGGTTTTCGTTCTTGCTTCGTTTTTCTTGAAATTTTACGAATTAATTTTCCCAACTACTAATTAAAATATCTAATATGTTTGGCAGTTTCGGGCTCAATAATTTAACGTTAAGCTTCCTTAATTAATTATTTGGCCCTCTTTTTTACCAGCTCAACTCACATTATTTATCGCACTACTTAACCCAAAACAAAGAAAAAGTTAAAGGCTAAATTGGACCCAGCCCTAGGCCAAGCCAACCATGAAGCAAGGAGACGAGGATCAAGGATCAATTTGTTTCTAGTGTATTATTCGACTAGTTAAATATTGCAAACTTTTTTAATTTTTTTTGAAAACATTATCTATACAATTGAAAAAATCGTGATTTTTTTCCTAAATTGAGAAAAACAAGTCTTAGGGCAAACAAATAGTTTACTTTCTCTCATTAGTTCATCATATTTAAGTTTCACATTCTTCGAGTTATTAGTTCACATAAAAATATACGCATTCCAAACTTAGTTTAATTTTGTGAATATATGTTTGGCTAAAAAGAATTTTTTTAGTAACAAAATAATAATCTAGAAATGGTAGTAAAATCAAGAATATATATTTTTCTTTTGGCCAGCTTCTTTAATAAACAAATATTTTCATGTAAAACTAAAATCAATAATAATTATCAGTGATTACTTTTAATTATCATAAGTCTCAAAACTTTTTCTTCACATTTCAAGTTCCCAAACCTTTATATTCAAAGCTATGAACAATTAATATGTAGTGAGCATATTGATTTTAAGCAATCACGGAAACGCTTAACTGGTTTATTTTGCATTTTAGATCTTATAAACAATTTTAGGAAAGATGGATTGGCAGGCTAAAATTTAAGGAATTAAGTTCAAAACGGTTTTTAAATAATTAGAAAAACATTAGTATAGCTTGAAAAAATATTTAATCGATAATTCTCCATAAGAAAATCAAAATTATGAGAAATTAAGATCCATAAAAAAGAATACCAATTGGAGTCAATATTATCTTCAAATATTTGTTTGTATAGACAGATGTATAACAAATGCAAAATATTAAAAAAAATAGAACATGTGAAAATAAAAAATGAAATAATCTAAAATCAAAACAAATCAATTTATAATCACATTGAATCAAAAGATGAAACCCAAAAGGGAGAAGAACAAATTAAATCTATAACAAAATTAATGCCAAATGCAAATATTAATAAAAGTGAAAATAAAAAAGAATTAAGTTCCTTAAATTGACATTTCTCTATAATTGTAGCATGTTTTAAAGATAAATTTAAGGAATATTTAAGTTCCTTAATTTTGTGCATATTATATATAGGAGTAATTTACAATCCTTGGACAATAAGATTTTTTATTAAAAAGATTATAAATTCAAGAAAATTAGGATTTAGGTCAAATTCCACTGGGTAGGCACGCAATTTCCGTTATACAAAAGCACATGTAAATTTCTAGGGCTGGGTAAATGGGACCGGGTTTCGGGTACCCGTCCCGTCCCGATCGGGTTTTTCCCAATTGGGACGGGACAAAACGGGATTTTTTCCATTTGGGACGGGACAAAACCCGGTCAAGAAAAATCGGGACGGGTTTCGGGTATTGATCCCCGCCCGATCGGGAAACCTGGTCCCGATTACATAATTTAATTAATATATATATATATATATATATATATATATATATATATATATATATATATATATATATATATATATATATATATATATATATATATATATAAATAAAATACCTAATCTAAATCTAAAATCCAACCATTCACATCTCACTCTACGTTCTTCTTCTTTAAAATCCAAACATACAAGTAAATATATCTAATCAAAATACTTAACTCCACCACAACTCAACTCTCGTCGTCCGCCACTGATCCGTTGCTCGCCGACGTCCGGGTTTTTCAACATATATCATCTCAGAGGATTTCAATTTTCAGGCTTCTCTAATAATTTTCCTTAATCAGGTATTGAGGTTTTGAGATCCTTTTTGAGTCTACATGTGGTGCATACACGTGGCGCAAGATGGTGAAATGGCACACCAATATTGACACAAAAGATCCGAAGCGGTTTGAAAGTTGCCTAAACTAAAAAAAAAATTAATAGTTTATCGGGACACCCGGTCCCGTCCCGAAATCCCGAAATTAAATCGGGTACCCGAAACTCTCGGGACCTTGGTTGATCTACCGGGTTTCGGGATTTGAATTTGAGATCCCGAAACCCGATATCCCGTCCCGAAATACCCGAATTCCCGAAAACCCGTCCCGATCCCACCCCTATAAATTTCTACTTGTTTTGTAAGATCAATATATACGTACCAAATTGGAAATAAATTAAAAGATCTTCATTTCTTCTTTAGTATCATCATCACCACTATTCGACTCAAAAAGAAAATAAACACTAGACCATGTCATTTTTTGTGGATTTACCAAAAAGAATGTTAAAAATAAATAGCTATAAGTAGAAACTAGTATATATAAGTAGAAACAAGTATATATTGTAAGATCAATATAATGGTCGAAAACTATAAGTATGGTAGACGAGGTTTTATCTTAATAGCAAGGTTGATGTCCCAAAATTCTTATGATATTGAATTCAAACCATCTCAGAAGTGTCATCTTCAAATTTAATGCTAATATATATTTTTAGTACTTATTCGTTGTTCAGGTATTTATGCTTTGTTATAAAAAATTATATTTATCGACGTAATGACTTAATTTGAAGAAGAAGAAGAAAAAAGTGACAAGCGTCATAATGTCTGCACTTTTATTAATTGTTTTATCGGTTTAACCCATATTAATTGTTTTTCTCATTTTTCGTCGATTTCTTTTATTTTTCGGTTTCACCTTGATTTTGCCTATAATTTCTTTTTATATATATATTTCACTCGTTTTTACCTATATTTCACACGTTTTTCCATTGTCGTACATGTTTTTTTCACCAATTTCACCTCATATTTCATTGATTTCCACATGTTTTCACCGACTTTACATTTGTTCCCCGATTCACTGATTTCACCTATTTTTCACGATTTCATCCGTTTTTCACTAATTTCACCGGTCTTATCCGATTTTCACGAATTTTATCCAAAGTTATGCGATTCCGTATGTATTTATCGATTTCATGGGCGCCTTTTTACTGGCTTCACTCATTTTTTACAAGTTTTATCATTTTCACATGTTTTAACCGACTTTTCTCGATTTCACCAAACCGATCCCGTATTCCATGAAAAGAACTCCATGAAAATTCGAGTGTCATCAATTTCATCCATTTTTCACAAATTTCACCTGAATTTTCATCTATTTCACAAATATTTTTTTTAGATTTATTTTCTATCATCTTAACTAATTCACTATACTAATATTCCTTATTCTAATGCCATGGTGTGGTGGCTAGTGTTGATCAACCTATGCATTTACATGAAATTGGCTTTTATATATGTGGTTGGATATGGACTTTTGGAATTTCGATAGGGAAAAGATCTCTAAGATATATTTTTTCAAGTAGTAGTGTTTATGTAGAAGTATGCTTCTTCAAGTTTTTTCCTATTTTGCCATTTATAATAAAATTTAAGTAAGGATATATTAGTCTTCACAAAAAATTCAAGAAATTCACTTTTAAAAAGATGTAGTTTATATTAGAAAAAAATTAATATTAAGAATAACTTTTTTTCCCAACAGCATTGGAGAAGGAAAGGAAAGAATATATAAACGAAAAAGAAAAAGATAAAGAGAAAGAAAAAGAGAGTGAAAGAAACTTATTGAGACTTCGAATTTCCAAAATGTAAGAAGAAGAAGGCATCATAAGAAGAGAAAAGAAAAGGAAAAGAGAAAAAGAAAAAGAATAAAGAAATAAAAAAAGGGAAATAAAATAAAGAAAATGAGGAAACGTGCTTCATGTAAACGTGCATCACGTAAATTTGGTCAAGTCAAAAAAGTAGACGTGTTTTCCTCTGGAGTACGTACGATATCTCATTTTATATTAAATCCAAGATCGCCATACTCAACATAAGGAAACAATAACAAAAAATTAATAGATAATATAAGATTATGTATATGAAAGTGACCGTATTTCATATATACTTAAGACGTATTGTTAATTTATGGAGATGCATGTTTATTATAGATTGCAATGTGTTTCTTCATTTAGGAATAATGCTTATAAAATATTTGTATGAACATAATTAAATGAAAATAAATAAATTGTTTGGTTTTTTCAATTTCGTACATTCGATTCGATTATACTTTTTATCTAGTAAAATATAAATTAGCAGAAAATTTCATGTCTATTTATTAAATATGATTTTTGTATATTTAAGAATGTACAAGAGGATTAAAATCATAAAACGATAGAATGAATAATCCGCAGTAAGTTAAAGTTGGGATCTTTAACTAATTACTAATAGTACGGGCCACCGAAAAGTAAGAATAAATGATCTCGATTTGGATCATAGATGTTGAGACACTAAGGTCTACGCGATGTTGTGCAGGGCCCTCGTTTGGTCTCTGTACGGCTGTATTTGCTGGGGTTTCAAGGACTATCTATTTTTGGTAAAGCTTGGATAAAATCTTAGAGATCTAATAACTTGAAAACTTAGAGTTACATTATGGTAAGACTTTAATTGGAATTAAATGTCTTTTTAGTTACCAAGATTGGATTTATTTTTATCATGAGTAAGTGCTAAATGTCCTTTTTGGAATAGGGCAATTGAAATTAATTTATAGATAAACTTTCGATTTAAAATTTTTAGAGTCTGGTAAATTTATATAATTGCAATTATGTGCATTTTGTGCATGTTCTTGCTTGAATATGTGGATTGATCGAAAAACCCTTGAGTCATGTGTAATTTTTGGTTTATTTAATAATTTTTTTTAATTAAATGGGTTGTATTAAATGGTCTGATTAGTGCCCCGTTTTTCATGTAATTACAATGTAACATAATCGAACATTGAGTTAGGCATAGTTTAGGCTTGACACCCAGAAGATGGAGGTCCATTGGAGATCCACCACCTTGGAGGACTAGAGGTCCATATTCTGGAAAGATGGAGGATATTACAAGTCAAGACCCATATATACATGAAAGATTTTGTAATAAATTAGGTCATTTATTTTCAATCCTAGAATACCCCTTTCTCTCCGGACTCTTATCTTTTTCCTTCAATTAATGATTTCTTATTCAATAAGGGTAAAATTGGAAGATATGTAATTAATGATGTATTGAAATTCTGAATCGACAATTAATTTGAAACATGAAAAAATCTTTAATTAAAATGGAATGAAGGAAGTGTAACCAAAATATTGAAATGCACCCAAAAGTGAGAGTTATATATATATATCCCCACGTAAGCAGCTAATTAATTAAATTTAAACCTGTAACTTTCTCATCATCAGCCTATAAATAGATTGAAAGCCAGGTTAGTTTTCCTCACACCAGAGCCAAAAAATTAAAAAATCCTCAGCATTTTTCATTTAGAAAAAAAAAAAAAAAACCTGATCAAAATGGAAAGCAAAAACAATCTCTCATTCATAAGCAATCCCAATGGGGAAGAACTTTTGAAAAATTTGCCCCTTTCTGAATCCACATATATCAAGCGTGAAGATTTCCCCGCGGGGTTTGTCTTTGGAGCTTCAGGTTCAGCTTATCAGGTACTACTCCATTAATTAATCTACTAATTCCATGATTAATTATTGATATTGATCACAAAATTACAAAGAGTGTACTGTACGTAGCTTTGGGAACTTGTAATGAATAATAATGTAGTTACACTTATATATATATATATATATACATATATACATTATATAAGTAATAATTATAACCATGTTTATTATGCGTCCTAGTACGAAGGTGGTGCTACAGATGGTGGAAGAGGCCTTAGTGTATGGGATACCTTCTCCCTCGGTCGACCTGGTAATATATATTACTTATACATATATGTATGGTAAATTCTATCCTAGAAGTGTTTGGTCGAACAAAAAGTATTTATTACATAATAAAATGAGAGATTTTCACTTGTGATATCAAATCATATGTCGATTCTTACTTGTGGTACCATAAAAATTGAGGCCGACACATTTGATACCATAGTTTAAGAAATTGAATCACTTTTGGTACCGCCATTAAAAATAATAGTTAAATGATGATGTGGCAGTTAAGTTTTATTGCAAAATTAATGACATTACTTATGTTTACTGACAATTCTACCCCATAACATTTCAGATTGAAGAACCCATTTATGTATATATATTTTCCATACAATAATACCTACCACATTGTATGTATTTTTTACATGATTGTCGTATATGCCGACAGACATGATTGAGGATGGAAGCAATGGAAGTGTTGCTATTGACCAGTATAAGTTGTACAAGGTACGTATCATTAATGTTTGAAAAATTCTTCGATTCTACTATTCTCCAATCTAATGGGACTTCAGGCTACATATATAATAATACCTTCTTTTTTTTTTCATTATAAGCATTAGTTACAACGTTTTGTTATGAAGAACTTTAATTTAATTATATTTATATAGAGTCCAAGTATTTAAGTAACTATATACAAATATATCTTTTAACATTGTTTGTGCGTGCATGCAGGAAGATGTGAAGATATTGAAGAAAACGGGTTTAGATGCTTATAGATTCTCTATTTCATGGTCTCGAGTATTACCAGGTACTTATATTAGAACGTACACCAATTAATTTCATTAATTAATTTATTAGCTAATGGTCAATTATATTATGGTTTTTTGTGTACGTACACAAGGTGGAAAATTAAGTGCCGGAATAAACAAAGAAGGAATCAAATACTACAATGATTTGATAGACTCACTCTTGGCTGAAGGTGACGTTGTAAATTAATTAATATGCTATATATATTTTTACACATATATATATGTTATCATCTAATTTTACTAGCTCAATCAATGTACGTATAGGTATTGAGCCGTATGTGACTATTTTTCACTGGGATCTTCCACTTGCCCTTGATCATGAATATGGTGGCTTCTTAAGTAAAAAGATTGTGTAAGTAATTAACCCCTTTGATTTTATATATCACAACTTTAATTACTTTTAAGAATGAATATATATATATATATGCACCCGTACATTATACATGTAGCTAGCATATAACTTTCCGTAATATTAATTTCAGGAATGATTTTACTGATTTTGCGGAGCTTTGTTTTTGGGAATTTGGAGATAGAGTAAAATATTGGATCACGATAAATGAAGCATGGACATATACTTATAAAGGATACGTAAATGGGACGTTTCCACCTTGTCGAGGTGGGCCTGAATTAGAACCGATTATAACTCCAAATAATCGTCCCCACGTAGGTTACAAATCTTCTTGGAAAAAATACCCTAGCAAGGAAGGAAATTCAGCCATAGAACCATATATTGTTGCACACCATCTCATCCTTTCTCATGCATCTGCTGTCAATCTCTACAGGACCCATTTTCAGGTGATCATATATATAAATTAATTAATTACATAAGTATATATATTAATTAATTACAGACTATTTGGAACTAATTAATTAATGCTGCAGGCATATCAAGGTGGCAAAATTGGTATGACTAATAATATAAATTGGTACTTGCCACTTGATGAGAAGAGTGTTGAAGATCATCTAGCTGCTAGAAGGGCTGTTGATTTTATGTTTGGATGGTATGTAAGCTAGCTATATAGGGAAATAATTAATTAACACTAATTAATAAAATAAATAACCTAATTGTTTAATTAATAATTTGTTGCCTTTTAATTAATTACATGTATAAATAAATAGGTTTGTATCTCCATTAGTAAGTGGTGACTATCCTGAAAGCATGAGGGAAAGAGTTGGAGTTCGTCTTCCCATTTTTACCCCTGAGGAGGTCAAATTGGTAAAAGGTTCTTATGATTTCTTGGGAGTGAATTACTACACCACTTACTACGCCGCCAATGACCTCAAAGCTTATTTTGCACCACCAAGTTATGACAATGATGAAGCGGTTATTCAAACACGTAATTAGTCATCATCATTAAATATTAATTAATTACTACGTTAATTATAATCCTCAATATTATTATATATATATTAACCTTTTTTCTTTTTCTTTTTCTTTTTGTAGCGGAGCGGAATGGAGTTCCAATTGGCCCCAAGGTATAATAGATGGAATCATATAATGTATTTTTATTAGACTGAGTAGTTATATACCAATGACTTTTGAAAATATACATTATTGCTTTCTTAAAATTTTCAGGGTGGTTCAGATTGGTTGTACATTTATCCACCAGGGATCTATGATTTCTTGAAATTCGCCAAGATAAACTATGATGATCCTCTTATTTATATCATTGAGAACGGTAAGAGATTAATATCTTCTTCTACTTAGTTATTTTTATATCGAGCGCAACAACAATTTATATTTCTTCATAATTTTTTTTTGAGAAAATATTTATTCATAATTAATATTAAATAAAAATGAGAATTTTCATATTTCATAATAATATAGGGGTGGATGAAAAGAACAATGACAAGATTACTGTTTCAGACGCCCGTCATGACCCTCAACGGGTTAAATATTTCCATGACCATCTTTGTTATGTTAAGAAAGCACTATCGTAAGTCATTTATTTTTTTTAAATGTTAAAATTAGTTTTCTTGTTTGACAAAATATATATATGGCAATTAATAAATTTCTCAATTGAAACTTTTATGCAGAGAGGGTGTCAATGTGGCGGGTTATTTTTTGTGGTCATTTGCTGATAATTATGAATGGGCTGAGGGATATACAGTTCGATTTGGCATATTTTATATAGACTTTGTGAACGGGCGTTTAACAAGGTTTCCTAAAAGATCGGCTATATGGTGGACAAATTTCTTGAACAATAAATTTTTGAGGAGCAAAACGAAGAGGCAACTCCTAGAAATTGAAGATCGGAATACTAATAATAATTCGGTCAAAAAGTTGAGATCCAACAATTAGCAAAACTAGCCGATCGATTCAGTCCATTTGCTTGGAAGATCGATTTGCTTTAATTAATTATGCTTGATTAATTGTGTGTGCTTTTCTTTTCTTTTCTTTTCTTTTTCATTTCAGTTTGAATGAATAAAAGTGTGTTTGTATTGTTGAATAAAGATCGATGTGGAGATCTTTGTATTTTATGTTTGAGTGTATCTGTGCAAGACTATAACGTCCCAGGATATATAATATCCAAATAAATGTTTCTTGTAAACTTCTTTTCTCTATCCCTTTTAATTTGCGACTACATGTTGGACTGAATTTTGCATTTTGGGGTTAATATTTCGTAAGATACAATCTTTTGGTGCTGTTCTTTTTTTAGCATCAATATAAATTAAAAGTTTATTTATTTCAAAATTGATAATATCTTCTTCGATCTTATGTCACATAGTGATTTTTAAAATACTTTTACAAAGAAATGTTATTCTAATTTTTTTAAACAAAAAAGAAACTGAGATTTTATTAAGAAAAGAATATATGAATTTTCAATGTAAATCACTAAATTGTAGAGTAATCTAAAAAAAAACAAACAAAAGAAAAAAGACACCATTCAAATTTGTTCAAGCCCGTTAACATTCGAATTGTCTCTAGAAGTAAGCTCCTAGGCCCATAGTAGAGTCCAACTGTCCATATTGTACTTATATTGGGCCGGTTGAGCTAGCTAAATCATAATATAGATCGGAACGGATTTTCTTTTTTTTTTTTTTTTTGGGTTACATCAAATGGTAGTAATTGAGCTACCACTCCGAGCCGCGTCGCTGTTTACGGAAAGCTCTCCCCAAGGGATTCTTTACAGTGGAGGGGGTCGAACCCTTGACCTCCCTGTGGTTCTAGCCAGCTTTTATCCACTAGACCAAACCCCTTTGGGTGAACGGATTTTCTATCACACGTTGATATCACACTTTTATATCACATCAATGTGTGAGCGACCCATATCTCCGCACAAAAATTAATTATGTATCAGAGTACATACACCAATTGGCAACAACTCAAATGAGACTAGCACCAAGCTTAACTATATAGCCAACACTGCATAGCAGCACATACATACATCTTTTGCCCACCGATTAACATAGCACAATTTACACTATTCCATCCAAAATCAAAAGTAATTCATAATTCTCCTAATTCAATGCACGATATTTACAATGTTTGTTTTGAATAACATTAAAATAGGCTTACTTTTCAAGATACTAAAAAACTAAGGTAGACATAAATTTATGAGAAGAAGAGTGAGGAATAGCCATAGTTTCTGTCATATAAAACGCAAAGATGTTATTTTCTTTGTTTGGTCAACCTCTTTAATGGTCTTTCTTTATTTAATTAGCACGTGTTTTAGCATCCGTTTGCGTGAAATTGTTTGGTACATAATTAATTTATTTGATAAGAAAACACGTGTCAATCACATATTGGTGTGACATAAAAGTGTGACACCAATGTGTGATAGGAAATTCGCTCCGATATACACATTGGTTTTTCATTGTTCCAAGGAGTTCTTCCTTTTTTCTAATTTTATTTTATTTTTACAAATTTCTTCTTCTTTTCCTTTTCTCTAGAAAGGTTAACTTTATAATGTATAATTTTCTTTTAATCTTATTCTTCTTTGAAATTTATCACTTTGAATGATACTTTCTGTCATAGACCTTTAATTAATTTGACTCGTTGACCAACTCCAATATCTTTAATTTGGTTGCTTTTCCTTTTTAATTTACCATCATTATCAACTAATTATTAAGACTTGTGAATATTTAATGTAATAAAATATAGCGACCATTTGACATATGCAAATATTTTTATGTAATCAACATCAAATCACAAAGTAAAAACAAAATTTTATTTAAGTGATGCGCTGGCCATTTTTTTAATTATGATATAGATAGATACAGGACTGGCAATATTTCTCAATGATTAATTCAATTTTTCCAGATGTTGATGATGGAACAGACACAGTGAGTGTCATGTAAGAGCTGTATAAACTCAAGTGTTTTTTTTTTTTTTTTTTTGTCGAAACAAAAGTTGTACTGCTTTACTTGTTTACGCCTGATATTTTCAATAAAAACAAGAAATAAATCTTGAATTGTGTTGTGTAATTAAGATAAGTTATTTGACATTGTAGGGTTTAAGAGGCAACCATTTATTCCAAAATTAATTGATGTCTGGAAAGACGGATATTTTAGTTTTATAGTGCATTAATTACTCATATAAACGTCTACGACATTGTTAACAATCTCTCCCTCACCAATTGTTCTCGCTGGGTATCGAACCCTTGACTTTGGATTTGTCACCACTTGTGTGATCTCGTACACAATCACTTATCAAAAAATATGTTGATGTCTAAAAAGACTCACACCATATAAAATTATAGTGCATTCGAACACACATGCTCATAATATTCAACTGTGATTAGTTATCATGAGCATGCGAAAAAGAATTTATATAATTAGCAGGAGTATTCTTAAGTCATGAACCCCTTGAGTTGGGTACATTAGGAACCCCCGAGCTTGGGAAGCGTGACAATAATGTTCAAGGCCGGACCTACTTGACAAGTTTTATTAAAAATAAAAGAAAATTTGAAATTCCAAAAAAGCCTATAATGAAATCTCCCCAAATCTTATAAAAAAGAAAAAAGAGATCTAACCCGAAATTAAAAAGAGAAGAACGATTTTCTGAAATTTACATTCATGTCTGTAAATTTGGAAGTCAATTTATAAGAATGACTATGCAAGAGATTTAGTTATTGGCATATTGCTTTGATTCTATGAGGAGAAAATTGTTATAGTCGCAAAATCCTAACAAACTATCATTAGTGATTGATAACTTACATTAGTATTACTCAATTGCATATATCACTATCTCAAAAGTTGTCAAAACATCATCTAATGGCGTGATATTTTTACATGTCATTCATTTTTTTTTAAAGAAATACATGTCATTCGTTCTTCTTTGAAATTTTTGATTTATTTATATACTCATTAAATAAGTTGCTTTTTCCAAATAGTTGTGATTAATTAATTTCTATATAAAGAACTACTAATATTTACTTTACTACTAGCCGTGCAAAACACCCTTGCGCTTTGTTCAAATGGAATACATACTACGTGTTATTTTTATTAGTAAAAAGATCCCAATTTTCTTTTCTATTATCATTTACTCACCTCACTAGCCACAGTGTACTTCACTCGTTCTAAGTGAGAGCATTCTTCATAATTTGCAAGAAAAATAACAATTATACTTCTATGAAAATATGTGAAAAAAATTCATGTTCACTAAAAAAATTAACAATACTGCTAACTTTAAAAATTGACAATAATCTATGTTCTATTAAAATAATATAGAAATAACTCATTTTTTCACTTAAAAAAATTGACAGTAATTCTCCCCACTCCTCTCATTTGACTTAATGAGCTACTAAAATGTTAATACATGATTTCTTTTTTACTAATAAGACTAATACATATGATATATTGAGTGAATGACACTTTTGATATTTTTTATGACCAATTTTTGCACAGTCGTCCCTCTTATCATGTAATGTAATACATTCTTCCCCTCTTAAATTTTGCGTAGCAGATGCGCCCCTCTCATTAATGTAGTGTAACACATTCGTCTCTCTTAAATCCAAAAACATCCATTTTCGTCTATTTTATGATATATTTAGGATTTAAGAGGGACGAATATGTTACACTACATTGATAAGAGGGACGTATCTGCTATGAAAAATTTAAGAAAGACGAATGTGCAAAAGTTGACCCATAAAGAGGACCAAAAGTGCGATTCACTGTATGATATTTTGCCAACTATATAAAGTACGGTGGTGTTTTTGCATTTCGCTCCAACAGTACAAAAACATTATTAAATTTTTATCCTAAGTACATATATAAAGGGCTATCAATGGGCTGGACTCGGACCGGATCATGGCAGATCCGGATCCGAGTCCGATTTTCATGTCTTCTATCCGGATCCGGATCCGAATCCGTGCGAATCTTGAAAAGTAGCAATCGGATCCGAATCCGGTGGATATCCCGGATCCGGATAAATAATCCAGATCCGTTTAGCATATTTAGCAAAAAAATATTCTTTCATTTTCCTTCAAATCACTTGTAGATTCCACCACCATGAATTAAAAATGTAATATTTTACTTATTTCATCAAAACTATTGTCTGAAAATTGTAAAGGATGGAATATGGTGGACAAATATAAACGATAAAAATTAGAAAAAAGGAATAAACAAAAATATGAATAAAAAAATATTGAAATCGGGAAAAAGAAGAAGAAAATCCAATATTGAGTAATGGAAGAGAAGAAAAAAATTGGAGGAAAAAGTAGAGGGAATGTGACATCTACTACATAGATGAATGGTTAGGGTTCTGATTTTTCTAATTAAATAGCATAAATTAATATGTTGTATGCTCAATGGGTTACCATGTTAGTCCAACATCACCTCTCATGCATTTTTTTTTTTAAGATTATTTTTAATATAGTAAAAGATTTTAGTGGAACATAGATAATTTTATTTTTATTTTGGCTTAAATACATAATATATAAACAACATATAGTAATATATATCGAATACGGATCTGTAACTGATTGGATCAGCCTATACCCATATTCGCTCCATATAATTCAGATTACGGATCTTCTTAATCGGACAATTATCCTAATAAATCGGACCGAATTCGGATCGGATCTGGATTGAAATCCGCCCAATTGACAGCTCTACATATATATAACCCTCACATCTGGAACAAAGAAATTATCCCAACACATAACGGAAAACATCACCACTTTCCCTCTCCTCTCTTCCATGTCTGTACACACACACACACACACATACTGAATATGGAAAGCACTGAAGATGAATACATCAACTACTGGGAAACAAATATGTTCCTCCAAACCGAAGAAGTCGACAGGTAAATTTTTACTACTACTAATTAATAGATAACCATTTCATTTAATTTATGTTTTGTAAATATAATTGGATTAATTAATAAATTTCTTTTGGTGCAGTTATTTTGATGAGTCGATTTCGGAAATACACTGTGACTCTAGCTCCAATGAAGGAACACAGTCATCATCTTTGGCCTCTAAGAACATATTTTCAGAAAGAAATAGAAGGAAGAAACTCAATGAAAGACTCTATGAACTAAGATCAGTTGTCCCCAACATCACAAAGGTAATTATAACTAATTTTTAGCTGATTTTAGAGGTCAGTTAGATCAAAGTCATTTAAATGAATTTAGCCCAAATCCATGTGAATCTAATAAAACCCATTATTTAATCTTCAATTTTGAATTTAATTTGGATTTGGATTTGATTTAAATAGATGGATAAAGCATCAATTATTAGAGATGCAATTGAGTACATCAAATCATTGGATGATGAAGAGAGGAAAATTAAAGCAGAGATATCAGAGTTGGAATCAACATCATTATCATCATCATCATCATCATCATCAAATTGTAGTGCACTCTTTGATTTGGATCAAGAAGTCACAAAATTTTGTTCCAAACCAAAGAAAAGAAAAATGGAGCATTCCCCTATCGAAGTTCTTGAGGTGTGTTTTCCAATTGAAATCTTGAATTTTCGGTACTTTTGGTCCTGCACCTTATAAAATTGCACATTAAATCTCAATATTTTGTAATATTTTGAACTTTTGATCCCATCACCTTATTTTCATCTCATTGGAACCAAAAGTGTGAAACTGAGACTGTCTTTAAGGTTCACAAAGTGCTACATATAGACTATTTTTCAGTTTTCTTTTTTTTAAAAGATGAGATCAAAATGCAATTTTGTAAGTATGGGACCAAAGGTGTAAGTAATCTAAAAAAAAGGTTGTTGAACTAAAATTGCAGTTTTATCATTATAAATTAATTGAGTTAAAGACAAAAACACCCCTTGTGCTTTATCTAACTCCCAAAAACCCCCATGTGTTTGATTTTAATTACCACACTCAACCCAAGTAGAATTTTACTTTTGACTTTTGACGGAATGACAAAATTACCCCTCTGTATTGTTTTTTTTTAAATTTATTTATTCTTTTTGAAAACATAAGTATATACTACTTGGGTCGAGTATGGTATTTAAAATCAAATACAGGGGTTTTTGGGATTTAAAATAACACAGGGGGTTTTTTTGGGAGTTAGTCAAAGCAGAGGGGTGTTTTTGTCTTTCGATGTCAGGGATAAAATTATCATATCAAAAGCATAATGTGAACAAATACTTGCAATTTTTCGCATATAGAGGTGTATTTGGCACTTACTTGAGATCACATGAAAAAAAATTAGAGTTAAAATAACACAGGGATTTTTTTGGAAGTTCAACATAGTATAGGGGGTGTTTTTGTCTTTCGCTCTAAATTAATTAGTCAACTAGCATTATATATTTAACTTGAAGTTAAACTGGAATGTGCAGTTAAGGGTATCCAACATGGGGGAAAAGATAATAGTGGTTAGCTTGACATGTACATGTTGTGAAAGAACAAACACATTGGTGAAGCTGTGCCAGATTTTTGAATCTTTGAACCTCAAAATTATTACTGCCAATATCACTGTTTTCGCTGGGAGGCTTTTCAAGACTCTATTCCTTGAGGTAAATAAATAAATTAATTGCAACATACATTTTTCTATTATATTTTTCAGCAAATATCCTAGTAAGTTAATAAACATTATAGCTAATTATTTCCTTAATTAAACATGTTAAAATCTTTCATTATTATATGAAGTGGGCTAGGAAAAAAGCGATTTGATAAAATTTAAGAACTGATAGATGATATTTTTGTTGAGTTAATTTGATAAAATATACTTATTTTTTCAGATATATTCGATTACTAGCAAAGTATAAAGATAAATCAACTATTAAAATTAATTAATATCAAATTAAATAAATACCCACAACTTTTTGATATTGAGACTTCAACTTTCGTCATTATGGTGTGACAGCTTTAGTGGGCCTTTATCTTAAAGAGTATTAGATGCTACAGCTAATACCAACGTGGAATAAGAGTACATATTAGCTTATATATATTGTCAAAATCTAAACCTAATTCAAAGAATTATAAATCAATCAACAATATATATATATATATATATATATATATATATATATATATATATATATATATATATATATATATATATTTAAAATAATTAAAGAATAATTTGAATTTGTGGACCATCGACCAGCTCCACGGTCCACACAAGCTGGTAATTTCTTATATTATATTATTGAAAATGACTCGTATTATTGAAAGAGTTGGAACAGATAGGATCTATTTGGATGGGTGTTGCCTCAATTTTGCGGGTCTCGATTTAAAAAAAATAGTTTGAGTGGTTTCGATGAAACATTTGAGACTTTATTTGGATGGATTTTGGCTATTGGGTTTTATGGTTTGAATAAGTTGAAACTTCACTTAAATTGAGTTTAGATGTTGGGGTTTAGGGGAAAAAGTAGGTGGTAGGTGTCAAATCAATGTCTTTTTTTAGTGAGATTTGGGGAAAAAAGTAAGTGGTAGGTGTCAAATCAATGTTTTATAGGTTTGAATAGTTTGAGTGTGAGTTTTTGAATAGTATTTTATGGTTTTAAGGGTTTGACGAAAACTCATTTGAAAGGGTTTTGATTCGATCTCGCGGGTTTCGCTAGATCGGATCAAAACCCATCCACATACGAGCATATTTAATTATTTATTGGATGGTTGAGAGTTGAGACAATTCAATCATGAACGAATAAAATAACATCCCATCTGAACTGACTGCACTAATTACATATTTAAATATGAAAGATTGTAATAGATCTACATTTCAACATTATTAAAGACATAAACGTCTTAATTACCAAGTAAGATATAAAAAAATGTAATGATGTTTTTCTTATATTATGATATATCTTTATTATGCATATATCCAAATTAAGAGATAAAGACATAAAAGGTAGGGTGAACTAATATCTCATTATCGGCCGTAATTTAGGGAGATAAATTATTATTAATCTTGCACGACCTTAACATGTTCTATTATAAAATTATTTTGGTTGAATATATTTTTCTTGGTGTACGATTTTTAATAATGTAATAACAATCAGATTCTTTATAAAAAGAATGATGAAAAAAATATGGTTGAATATATTTTTCTTGGTCCACTTAAGATGTTTATAATATCATTTATTTGCAGGCTGATGACAAGGAAAAGGATGTTTTAAAATCAAAAATTGAAAATGCCATTGCAGAAGTTCCAGACAACCCAAGAAGCACATTAATATAAATAGGTTTGCCTTAAATAATTAAACATAGAGTATTTTTTTTTTTTTTTTGTCATCTTGTTAAATATTGGTTTTCCCCTGTTCTCCAAAGTTCATTTGCTGTACTTTCTTCTTCTTTTTACTATAAAGTGTTTGGCTTGTAGAGTGTACTTTAAATGATTTGCTGATTCTGTAACTCCAGATATATTATCGAGCAATTATTATTAATTAAGATTTTGAGATACACTAAAATCTGCAGATTATGTTGTCTCAGCTTATATCTTTGTCTTACTTTGCATTATTAATTTCCCGACATTGTCAATTGATTAGGACTTGGGAGAAAATTGTTTATGCTAAATTACAGTCACCATATGAACAATTTGCCAATACTTTATGTCATCAACATCAAATCTCAAACTATCAATCAAATTTATTTATTTAATTTGTCTGGCGGGCCCCTTTTTGGGCTGTGATGTAGTAGTCACTGGCAAATATATTTGTGAATAATTCAACGGAGACCAAAGAACGCAAAATTCAAACAATCCTATGGAACCAAAAGGTCTATTTAGATGGATTTTGACTCGATTTCGCGGGTCTCGATTTAAAAAAAAATATTTGGGTGGTTTCGATGAAACCTTTAAGACTTCATTTGGATAAGTTTTGGTTGTTAGATTTTATGGTTTGAATAAGTTGAAACTCTACTTGAATTGGGTTTGGATATTGGGGTTTAAGGGAAAAAGTAGGTGGTAGGTGTCAAATCAATGTCTTTTTCAGTGATATTTGGAGAAAAAAGTAAATGGTAGATATCAAATCAATATTTTATAGATTTGAAAAGTTTGAGTGTGATTTTCTGAATAGGTTTTTTATGGTTTTATTAGTCTGGTGAAAACTCATTTGAAAGGGTTTTGGCTCGGTCTCGCGAAATCCACGAGACCGAGATTAGATCAAAAGTGCAACATATAGGTGAGTTTGGCTTAGCGATTCGAAAATCAATTTTAGGAGAATTAATTTTACTAAAATTGATTTTGGCAATAATTGATTATGATAAAATTCAATTATAAAATAATTGCTTTTGAATAATAGCATTTGCAAAAGTAATACTTTAATAGCTTATAAAATAAGTTAATTTTTAGCTTATGGAGATCCCAAAAGTGATTATAATATTGAGAGTCAAACACCATTAAAATCAAGATTGACTAAAATCAATTTCTATAATTGGGGCAAAACACTTCCAAAAACACTGGAGGTTTAAAAGTATTTTTAAGAGCTCCCACAGCTAATAAGCCAAACTCACCCTTGTGAAACCAAATGTGCTGTTTTTCTGAAAGATTGGACCAAAAGTACGACTTGTACAGGACACAGGTGATGAGAGTTCATATTGATCTTGTAATCGAATTATGTTGAATCATGAATACAAGTTTGTTCATTAGTAGAGCAAACCAACAGGTTAAATAATGTAGAATATGAAAAATTAACCCATACAACAACAAAACAAGTGCAATCAATTTTAGCAAGAATTGGCCGTACGATATTACCTTCAAGATAGAGCACATTCATACCATGAAAGGGAGGAAGTGAGAATGTGTTCATTGATAATACAACAAATGCATCAAACCAAAGAGCTAACTAGACTATTTAAGTTCTCCAGCCATTCTATATGCACATTAAGTTCCACTCCATTCAAAAGGTTGAGCCATTGAACCCAAAGAATGATCGCTGTACAAAGAAGACAACAAAAGTTAAGTCAGCCTACTTGATGTTTTTTTCTTTTTTGTTTATACAATAAACTTTCTGTCTGAATGTTGCACCACACAGTCACAAATTCAAGCAGATACTTGCAAAAGTTTGTCATGGAAAAACATACTTATGTCCTAATTCATCAGTGTGATATCTTCAAAAGATAAGAGTTCACTCCACACAACAAACTTACACTTAATACGGCACTTTGGCTATATTTGGTTCATAGATTCTGGCTAGTTTTGTTGAGTTTTACTTTATGTTCACTACACTCACTAGAAAAAAGGTTCTGTAGTGATCGATGACAAACCAAACAAGAAGGTTATGTTTAGCAAAGATTATCAGAATGGCCTCAAAGGAAGGAATCTACAATACATAACTCGCAGTTGTTTCAAGAGCAAAACTGTATTTTTGTAGTGCTCATCTTCACGCTCCACTGGTTGTATAAGGGTTTTTTGGCAAATTACCCCATGTGATATGCCTAATGGACAATTTACCTCCTTTGATATGAAAATAGGCATAATACCGCCCTGTGATATATAATAATTAGTGTTTTACCTCCTTCCTCGTGGAGGTGTTGCAAACTCGCTCTATAATGCGATTGGGAGTCACAATTATGTAGAAAATTGTCAATTTAATCCTACTTGGCAACATATTCCTTTTACTCGACCCCTGCTATATACGTAATGAATATTTTACCCCCTTGTGATATTGCTTAATTGGCACTTTACCGTGTCATAACATAAAAACTAAGTGGAAGTCAATGTGATTCTTTTACAAAAACACAAGGTATCTTGCACGGGTAAATTGTCTCTTAAGAATAATACATGGGTAATTTGCAAGAGAGCCTAAATTCATCTAGAATAGCTGTAGATAGTATAAAATAAATAGTTTACCTGAACATCATAAAATTTGATGTAAAAGCGGGAACTGTCAATAGAGAGCTTAGTTTCAAGAATTTCAGCAATGGTTGCACTTAATTTCCCATTAACAGTTGGGTTAAGGCCTCCAATTGAGATTAATTCACCATATGCAGCTGGCTCTTCATTACCACCAAATGAAATTGGTACTCCTCCATTCACCAAAATCATCACATACTACACAACCAAATCAAGAAAGGCAGTTTCTTTTCGTCAGAAGAATATTATCAAACACATAGAGAGCAAGGAAAGACAAAGGGAGTTACGGATTCAGGTTTGCCGATGATTTTGGCAACAGCTTTTGTAGCATCTTTGAGGATATCAGAGGCAACTACTCCGTCCACCGGAACATTGATGAACAAATTTAATGTGGGCATTTTATTTGATGAAATTTACTTTTGTGTTTACTGTTGTTGAGCTTTATATTTGAGAAACAAAACGAATGAGTGGCCGTCTTCAAATCCCTTTTCTGGATAATACTACTAAATATTCTCTCTCTTTCCATATACTTATTAGTTTGGTCACTTGGTGTGTTTAGCTATTAAATAAATGTTAAAGACAATAGTAATATAATTGCATCAAACAATAGTATTTTTTTTCTCAATGATTTTCAAATGCTGAGGGGGGCAGGCAAGTAAGTCACCGCTCTTTTGGTATTTTATTATTTAACTTTAGTCGAAAGATAATTCTAAACTCAATCTGAATAAAATTTCATATAATTTGAAAGTGAAAAAATCTTCAAAACACCCACATTCAAAATGAGTCAAACCCAAACAAGTCCAGTCCATGCCCGGGTTAACTAACTAACTCTATGTCGCCTTTTACAATGTGTGAGAAATTATGAATTAATCCAAAATAGTGAAGGACAAAGTTCAGTGGGAAACTAATACCTATTTATTCTTCAATTTTGGTACACAACACATTTCAATGGTTTTTGAAATTTGAGCAACAAATCCCAAAATAAATCAACCTTAATGTGTAGCTCAAGTTGACTATTGCATTAGAAAATCAAAAACAAAAACCCAATAAAACTATGAATAAAATGGCTTCTACATGGTCAATCTGCAGATAATTTACAGATCATAATCTGAGATAGATTGGTTAAAGGATTGGCAAGGAAAAATTTCAAGAACAAAATCTCTATAGCCTATAGCCTAAAACCACTATATCCTCCAGCACCAGACGATCCGTAGCCACCATACGGCTGTCCAGAAAGCGACGAGGATGAGTAAGAACCACCCCCCAGCTGAGAGTATGAAGCCCTCAAACTAGACTCGAGCTTGCCATAACTTCCTTGAAGTGGATCCCTATGACCACCGGTAAATTCCTGCATGATATAAAACAGTAGCATTTGTTTCCATTACATCAACTCTTCTTCACTGTCGTAAATTAGGAAGATGAAAGAGTGACAAAAGGGTATCTATACCTGAATAAGTTGTTGAGCTGCTTGAACTTGTGATGAGGTACCTTTTATCTCCACAGTTATTTCTTCCGGTAGGCCTCTACTCTCTTGCACAGTTAAAATGGCACCACTACTACGTCGAATGTAATCAATATTTGCTCCCTGGACCCCAATAATATCCTCTGCATATGCAAGTGGGATTTGCATCGTTTGTGCAATCTGCACAAAACAATCAATATAAGATTCACATTTCTTTTTTCCATGATCTTCAATTAATAAAATGCAAGGAAAAATGTAGAGTGTGAAATGCAAGAACCTGAGTTACAACAGGTCCTCCAGAACGTCCTATTGTTGAAGAACGACTCCCAAGTCCGAGTTCTGATCCATACAATGATGAGAGTCTAGAAGACGTTAAATGTGATTCTAGCTGGCTTTCACGATCAAGAAAGAATGAATCCCTTTTCATGGAAACGGGATAATCAGAAGCCCCAAGTGAGGTCGGCGGAGTAGAATGCAGGAATGTCTTATCAGACCAAGATTCCACTTGTCTTTCCTGGGTGGCTGGAGGTGTGTTATACTGTAAAAGGAGGAAGTGTTTTTAATTGAAGTGTTTTAAAATCTGATGGGACAAGGCTAAAAAAGGGTAGGAGTAACTTACGCTCTTCTCAAACAACGGAAGAACACTCTGATCCACCAAAAATTTCCGCAGATGCCCCACCACAGCTTCCAATGCTTTAAGAACCTTGAGAGCTTCACCTTGTACGTCGACAACCCTTTCATCAGAAGTGGCATAGATTGGCATTTCATCTGCATAAAAATTGTGGAAGATCATGTCATTTTATCCTATGAGTACAAAATTGTCTCAGGAGGAGCACAAGAAGAGGCTCAATAAAGCTGGCCACAGCTTTGCTATATTGAGTTAGACATAATCTCCTATATTCTGTAATCTGTATTGCTCTGCTCAAAACAAATTAGCTCATGCACATTTCTTTGTTTCATTACCAAATTAGGTTACTTAGGGTATATATGTTTGCAAATTATTTCAAACTTGTAAAGTCAAAAAAGAAAAAAGGCTTCTTCTAAATAAGTCCGACAGGAACATAAGGAGCAGACTGTTGTAAGGTCCAATCATGAGAGTATCATTTAGAATCTGTTAGGTTTGTGTTTGGCGAATTCTTTTTATTTGCAACTTATGGGACCACGAGTTTCTGGATAACACAAATACACTCCACTTTAAGCAGACCTATGGACATTTTTTGTTCTCTAAGTAGTGTAAATATATTGAACCTTGAAAATATAATAACATCAAATATAATGCAAGAAATAAAATCCTGTCATGGAAGATGTTGTGATACCATTAGAGAGCACTCGGACTGAAGCACCAGTGCTTTCCTGAATAGACTTGATAACGGAGCCTTGTTTTCCAATTAAACTAATGGCCTGTGTTGATGCCACCAATAATCGAATAGAACAAAATGCAGTGCCAGCAGCCCCAGGGGCTATGCCATCACTATCAATTTCTTGCAGTCCATTGACACGTTTAAAGACTCTTATTAATGCATCCATTGCTGGAGATAATGCTGCTTCTGGTTCTTCCTTCCCAGATATTAAAACCTGAAATATTTCATGTTCAAAATCACCAGTCAGTGAGGTTGCCAAGACTAACCATAACCAACAAAAGCAAAAGGTTTCCCGATCATAGAACCGCAGCAATAATTCTCCATCTGACAAAGGCAAACTAAATGCATACAGAGAAGAGGAAAAAATGTTTAACGGCGTTAATATTTATTCACAACATGGCCAGCTATAAGTTTACCAATGATAGCATATTAATCAAAAGAATTATAAAATATTGGAGAAGCTGGATTTTGAACACACGTTCAACCACCCAGCACATAGAGCATATTTGGAAAGGAATAAATTGCAAGTGTTGTGTGCCAGCACCCCCACCCCCCTCCAAAGTTTCAAAGGAAGAAGAAAGCAGAAAGCGACAGTTTATGTCATTTATAGAAGTCTCTCATGAAGAACACTAATTTAGTCAATACCATTAGAAAGAAACATGTAGCAATGATAAGTTAAAACAGAACAGCCTCTTGATTTAACATAATCATCTAATGGTTTAAGTTGGTAGCTCAACCAGTTTTTCACTCTTAAGATATACTTCTTCTATTCCATTATTCTTAATCTTAATTTCCTTATTGGGATGTCCCAAAATAAGACTCCATTTATTAAAAAAAAAAAAAATCTCCAAACTACCCTTTCACATGAAGTAATGATTTGACATCACTAATTATCAACCACTACTTCTGATGGGAAAAATGTAAAGATATCTAAAACTCTCTTTTTTTCAACTCTAACATAAAACTCCGCCCAAGAGTAAAAGGACCAAGAATATTGGGCGGAGGGAGTATAAATGTAATCATGCTGTGTTCACTACATATCCTCCCTACTCTACTATAAGATATCATGAATCAAGTCCTCATCAAGGTACTTATATTCTTCCCATTTGAGAGGAAAAATAAAATAAAATCTTTATACAAAAAAAAGGAATCATTAAGGCGTGTTTGATGGTTAGCTCAACAAAAATATTTCTGTCATCACTTCAAAAATTTCTTTGATTTATATTTCCTGAGTGTATAGGATTGTGATCTTGCACTTGGATCACGAGTTAGTGTTCCAAGCAGAAAACCGCTCCAAGATACTACAAACTTTTAGTTCTCAGAGTCGCACTTAACAACTGATGCTAAGAAGAATTGAAGAGTTTCAATTTTGGGAGCTTCTAACGATAAAACCACTCTAGGACCATCACAATACAAATAAATAACAACCCTTTGGATGTTTACAATCCCATGAAGCCGTTTTCAGCTACTAAATGTACTTTGCATCTTCGTCCAATTTATCTTTGTTATGGTATAATATTTATACCTTAATAAAACCCCAACCAATACTATTTCAACAACATTAAAAAATCATACAATGTATATGGTAAAAACTCCTAGAGACAAACAAAGTCCTCCACCCCACAACTGCATTTTAATTAGAAATAAATACAATAAACCGTTGCAATGTAGTTAAGAAGCAAAAAAAAAATTTGCTATGTCAGCAAGACTTGGCAGACAAAAGTAGGGAGGAAATCTGGAAATAGCAACATGGAATGAACCTAAGGATTTTAAGCAAATTCCCAATTTCCATCAAAATTTTGGAAACCCTAGATGCAAAAAAACTAATCTTATATAATACCTCAACAAACTGTAACAAAAGAACAAAATCTAGAATCATCACCAAAACATTAACAAAACTTTCAAAGAAAACAGACTTAATCATTATACGTGAATCTACTGAATCATAATAGATAGAGAAAGGGGGGAATGCAAATTACAATGCGATCTGGAGAGGTTTGAGGACCATCAAGCACGCGAATCCGAGCTCGTGTCTCCTCAACAAGCTTCTTAATGAGTTCTCCTTTCCGTCCAATAATTGCCCCAACTTTGAGCACCGGCACAGCTATCCTAAACACTGAATGCCCTGGCCATCCAGGCCACTTGGCCTTCATCTCCGCTAATTCCTTCTCCTTTTCATCGGCCGGAACTGTAGCGGCCGAAGAATCTGGAGCGTCGATCGGGACGGCGTCGCCGGTTAGGGTTTCGGCGGTCTCTGCTGCTAATGGTTCTTCGGCTGTGGGAAGGACGGGCTCGGCAATAACGTCAGTGACGACGCCGTTTACTGTTGGGAGAGGTTGAGCTGAAGCCATGTAATTGGATGGTTTGTTGATTTAGTCTGTGAGGGTTTTGAGAGGGAAGATAGCAGGATGAAGAAGACGGGAAACAGGATGTTATTTTTTTTTTTTTCCCCAAGTAAAAAGGAGGGTTTTAAACTTTTAATGAAGGCCGGAATTCAAGAAAATGCATTTCTAAAAGATATTTTATATTTTTGGGGCCAAGAAAAATATGGCCGGTTTGTATAGCTTTTTAGATGGCATTTTGGTGTTATGTGAAAACCAAACAAATAATCATTTTTATTTTTAAAAAAAGAAAAATTTCAATTCTAAATATAATCTTAAAAATGCCTAGACAAATAAATTATAAAAACCATGACATTTAAAACTATTATAAAAAATATCATATTATTAAGATTATAATTGCACAACTCAATGTAAATCATGATATACGAATTTGGGAGCTTCAAGTAGTAGAGAATTTACTTGCAGATCAACTTATAAATCTCTTGAACTGGCAGAAAGCGTTGTGATGCTTTACATTCAATCGAATCTTTCTCCTATAATTGTTTTTCGAAACTGGCCAAACTCATCCATATGATAATCCTAAAGATAACAATGACCTTCAGAATTGGAGCTTGGAAAAGTTAAATGCTATGGGCCTAGGCAGGCTAGGCTAAGTTGGCTAACCCAATAGTGAACAAATTAAATTGTAGCGAATAATAAAATGATATGTGGAGCCTAAATGATGGGCTCTCAAAGCAAGCCAGAAAGAAAGAAAGCCCAAACTACTTTAATTTAATTAAATTCGAAGTCCAACTAAAAAGTTTTGAACATACAAAAAGGAAACGGCGCGGCGCTCGTCTGGTTCTCAGTCAAACTTTATTTAAATCAGATTATTCCCTTTTCCATTTTCTAGAGACGTAAAGCTCATTCTCCCCATTTCCACTCACACTTTTTTTCAGACTTTATTTATTCTATTCTCGCTTAAACATCACACCTCCAAACAAACCCTTCCTCTATTATTCAACCCAAGGTAAAATAATGAACCGATTGATTCTGTCTTTTTCATTTTCTGTGAAATATTATTAACTGAGATCTATTCCAATGGCATGCGTTTAATCGCTTCTGTTAATAAAGAATTACTATATTTCTGGTTGTTTTTTTGCAGCGATAGGAAATCAAAGGAGTGATGTTGGGTATTTTAAGGCGGAAAGCAGCTTCCGGCGCCTCATCTGCTTCGGTACTTCCTTAATTTCGCCACCTAAAGTTCATGTGTTAATTTTGTTATGGCATACGCTTGAATTATTCACACCGTTTAAATTATTTGTAGAATATAGTGTGCCCGTAGATGTAGTGCTGTTGACCTGTCAAATTGAGTATATTTTTAAATGTAAATTACAGTGGTTTGAAAGTTTTTTAGTATCAAAATAACAGAATAGTCAATTCAATAAAATTGTCAAGGAATTAGATAATTTGATATCATATCAAATGAAATTGTACCTAGGGAGTATATCTATACGACTAGAGACGAATGTGTAGAACTCAGCTCCGTTTGCTTTAGAAACTCAGTTTACTTGTGCTTTTTGGAACAGGTTTATGGGAAATCAATATACAAGCTTAAGCCTGCAGTGTCCACACCACGAGCTTGTTCTGCATTTCATGAAGAGGTAATACATTGTTGTAATCAAATTTCTCTTTGATAACAAAAATTTCAAATTTCTCCGAAAAGGATTTTAGTAATGGAAGTATAGAAAGGCTAGAATAAGTCTCAGTCCAATTTTTTGGACATGGCACAGAGCCCCAGCTAAAGATTTACTACTATATGATATAAAATATTGTTGGTACACTCGGTGATTGGGATATTGATTTAGTAATAGCTCAACTTTTTCCTAGTGAATGAGTGGGTTAGTCATCATGTGCGTCATATGGTATATGGTATAGTTGTTTTTTACTTTGGTTCTTGTCTGTATTTCTTGTATCTCTTTTTACATAATTTGTGTATATTCATGTCGTTTTCCTGAGGGCTCGGCTTTTAAAGATGTGAAATGAATCTCATACTACATAAAAATTGTTAAGTAATTTTCTGTTTTTTTTTTAAATTTCCTCTCCAGGTTCTTTCTTTACAATGAGTGTATTTATTCCTTAACTTATTAGTAAATATATATGCTCATAGTGTAAGTATAGTTTATTAGACTTTGAGAAGAAACTTTGATTTGTTTGATAATTTATGAAGTTATCAGAATGTCTTTTTCCATTCATGCCATTTTCTCTTATTATGAACAGATCATACACCATCCCAGGGGAGTTGGTCATGTCCGAAATTTCTGCCACCTTCCTTTGGCTGGTATGTCTTTCTTGTGTTTCTCAAACCTTTTTTTACATGACTTCACATTACTTAGATGTCGTCTTTTCCAAATTATTATTTTGTTACAGGACATATGAAGAGTTCGATGCCAAAAAGGTTAGTGATTTTCATTTATGTATTATTGCATATTCTTTTTGTTATTTATTGCTGTCTTTAGCAAATGTTATATATTGATGGATGGTCAATAAAGGGATGCTGGTGGGTTCCACAATTTTAAGAGTTAGGGCAGCTTGCTTGAGAAGAAATATAAACTCTGGTTCAGTTGGTAAAAAACCAAGTTCCCCAGCAAAAACGGATGTCAATAATTCAGATCTCTATGACTTATTGGGAAACAATATTTACTCACTTTAATATTTTTCGGGGGTATGTAAGTACCAAGTGGTTCAGAAATTCTCCCGTAGAGGATCTTATTCTTTGTATGATTTGCAGGGAAATAGTAGGCAATCTTCAGCAAGATGTCATGCAGATCTGGAGCAGGTCATTCTGTTCAAATAATGGTATAATGTTCACTTGAGTACTAGTGTTCTTTTTTTGTAGAAGCTTAATATTGTTGTTTTAATTGTAGAGGAACAAACTTGTTATGATTGAGATGCAATATGATGTCTTTCCGTGTTCTCTCCTTCGTGTTTGGCCGTTGAAATTTTCATCAATGGGAGATTGATTTTCTAATAAAGTTTTTAGTTTTCTGATTAATAGTACCAAAAGACAGTTTAAATTGCTTCAAGTCAGCAGATAAATTTTTTTGATGCAGATAGTACCCTAGTCTAACGATGATTAAGATGAACGAGTTGTTATTTTTTATTTGTTGCTTCTGGATAAACCTGTTAACAGAAGTGAGGAATATGATACTATAAGGGATTGGGCATGATATTTATGCTAATGTTTTTTATGGGACCATGTGATAGATTGAAGCAATTGTCTATAAAGTATATTTTTAATTTGTTGCTTCTGGATAAACGTGTTAACAGAAGTGAGGACTGAGGAGATTGTGGATGAGAATGAAAATTTAATACATATGATAGTTTAAGGAATTCGTCGTGATGTTTGTGCTAATATTTTTTATGGGACCTAGTGATAGATTGAAGCAATCGATTAAAGTATATTTGCAACATACAGAATGAGGCATCATTATAAAACAAATCTTTGTGCACATAATTGTTTTTTCTATTCTCTGCTCTTGCGTATAACTCGTTCCCTCTTGAACAGAAGGCGATCTTGTTGAAGCTGTTGTACCTTATATGGGTGAATCTATATCTGATGGCACGTTATCAACGTTCTTGAAAAGTATGTTTCTTATATGTTTGACCTAGTCCCTTATTCACTTCAGTAATTTTAGTCTGAAGGTTAAGCCCTGACTTTTTGTTTGCTGCTTGTGGCGTAAACAGAACCTGGGGATAGAGTTCAAATTGATGAGCCAATTGCCCAGGTTGAAACAGACAAGGTACTCACTTATTATAGTAGATAGTCATTGTTTGATTCTTAGGACTGTGCATTCAGTATTACCTAATCGGTTTGTTGTAATACCGAGGGTTTTGATAATTGGAAAAACATGTGCCAAATACAGAAGCGAGACTGACCGGTAAGGTTTGGTAAAAAACTGAACAAACCCAGTCGGTTTTGTAATCATCTTAACGATTTTCATTTATTTTTGGATAAAACCTGCTTGCTTATGTGATTACCAGAAAAAGAAATTCCTTCTTTCTTCTTGATTAATCCTCACACGCTGCAGTATTAATGTTAGAGCTGAATATTAAACAAGACCGAAAGATGTAAAATTGGCTCTTCAATTGAAATGTACCAAAATACCAAAGCTGATCTTAAAAATATGCTAGATGCGATTCAAGCCAAACAAAATATATATACAAATATACAGAAGGCATACCATAACAAAGTACCTTAAAAGTACTGTGATCAAGCCCCATAATTCCTACCCTCTCGACTCAACACGATGAACAACAAAGGAAGAGAAGATTAATTCCTACCAAAATTTGTCCGATTAGTGTGACCTGGAACTTGGCAAGGTAAAGATTAGCTCTAGACTCTTGGCTGCATCAGACTGCAGATGCTGGTAATTTGGGGCTGCTGGTTGCAGAGTATGGACACCGGACCGGTGGAAAGCTGGGAATTCTGGTTGCCCGGATTGGGACTTCAGGAAGCTAGGGTTCGTGCCCACGAATTGGGGGCGTCAGGGCTTTTGCCACTTGGTGAAGAACTAAGAATTAATCTGATTTCTGGTTGTTGTAACTTTTGTTCAAGAATCAAAATTTATTTGTTGTTTTGTAATGAAGTCGTGTTGAACAACATTAATAAATGTATATATCAACCGGTATTCTGTGCGTCTTCGGTAATCGGACCTGAATACCGGTACATGCCATAAAGGAAATCAGTAACCTTATAAGTATGAACCGAAAGGCCTGTTTCGGTTCGGTTAGGCCAGATTTAACGAGTCATTCACAGCCCTAGTGCTACTTCAGGTCCTGTTTATATTTTAAGCAGCTGATCTGAGTAACTTCGACATTGTAGTCTCTTCCACTAACAGTTGGCTCTTGGTCTTGTTGTCATCCCAGGTCACCATTGATGTTAATAGTCCTGAATCAGGTGTTATCCAGAAGGTACAATTTTGTATGATTGATTTTCTGATATTTTGAGTTTATTTTACTGACAGAAGAGCTGAAATTGTTGACTATTTATTGAACTTCCATAGTTTCTAGCTAATGAAGGAGATACTGTGGAACCTGGCACCAAGGTTGCGATCATATCAAAATCTAGTGAAGGTGTAGCTCATGTTGCACCATCTGATGAAAAGCCGTCTGAAAAAGCTGCCGCACCACCATCTCCTCCTGCTGAAGAGAAAAAGGAGAAGCCAACGCCTAAAGTTGAAACAACACCTGTTGCAGAAAAGCCTAAAAGAACTCCACCACCTCCTCCCAGATCATCTGCCACAGAACCCCAGCTTCCCCCTAAAGAGAGGGAAAGAAGGGTAAGTCTGAATTGTGAACATATTGCATGTCTATGATCACATAAAACCTGTCATTGTTTTAGAATACCTGTGAAGTAATTATCGAATCTTCTCTGATGACAGGTGCCTATGACGAGGCTCCGGAAAAGAGTTGCCACACGATTGAAAGATTCTCAAAACACATTTGCTTTGCTGACTACATTTAATGAAGTTGATATGTAAGATAGTTTCTCTACATTGTGATTTTGTATTGCTTAGAGAGGATAATGAGAGAAAAAAAAATCTCTGCTAGATATTCAAGATTTTAGCCAGCATGTCATTGTTGATTAACATTGAGCTGGAATCAAGGGTTAGTCATAACTGGTTCCTGGTGTGAGGAATTTCTGAAACAAGATCATTTTCCTCTGCCATATTTTTGGACCATATCTCGGCAAATAGATTTCCTTGGTTAAATTGTCTAGTTTTAAATTTGTATCTTAGGGTTAATGTTTTTATCAGTGGGCGCGCTTCTGTTATCTATGCAAACATTCGTTTTTAATTAAATAATTAACAGAAATATGATAGATCTTTTGGGTTAGGACTCGATATTATTGTCCGATTTGAGACATCTTGCCTGTCATTGTTACGTGAGATAGTGTTTTCCTGTTTGAAATGGTTGACATTATTACTATCCTAATAATTTTCTGTTTATTCTGATTTGCTTATAACAGGACTAATTTGATGAAACTTCGTTCTGATTACAAGGATGCATTTGTTGAAAAACATGGAGTAAAGCTAGGACTTATGTCCGGATTTGTAAAAGTATGCTTGGTGTCACATGCCAACTTTTTCTTTCTAATGCATGATCATTGAAACTTTGCTTCAAGATCATTCAAACTTGCTCTCTCTGAATTTCAGGCAGCTATCAGTGCTCTACAGAAGCAGCCAATAGTGAATGCTGTTATTGATGGTGATGACATAATTTACAGGGACTACGTAGATATCAGCATAGCAGTTGGTACCCCTAAGGCAAGATGTGCACTTCTATTTACTAAACTGATTGCTTATAAATGGATCTGAAATTTTTAAAATTTGCAATTACTTATACATCGAACTGAAGGGCAATTATGGATCGGACTTGGCCCACTCTTGTCCCACCAAGACTGGGCCAAAACTGATATGTATCAACTTTCTTCCATTGCAAAGACCCAAACCCAGTTCCGACCCATTATCTAAACCTAGCACAAACCCCCTCTAGGTCTATTGTAATTGAATTGACACCACCAACCTTCTTTTATTCCCTGTAAGCAAGTGATTTCACACCTACTACCTACTTTTCTCCCTCCAACTCCAATATCCAAATCATATCTCAAATATTCAAAACCCAACTACTATTTTACGAACCCAATATTCCATCAAATACCAGCGTTCAAAACTCCCAAACCAATTTCGGAAACCGTAACAGATTAAACCAATCCATGAACACCCGAAAGGTCTAAGGTTTTTGCAATAAACCACCTATGAATCCTTTTTATATCTTTGATTCAGTTGCCTTGTGAAGTTGGACTAAATGGTAATTCGTATTTCAGTGAGCTTCATCAGTTGCTCCTTTGATGAATCAAAAGATTAAATATGTTTTACGACATTATCTTGTGCCTCCTATATGTTTCATAAACCACAAGCTATAAGATAATTTGAATGTCTACTATATTTAATTGTAGCCACCTGAAATCAGAATAGTTTCTAAGCCTTTCAATCTAAACAGCCTTAATATTTTCATCAGGGTCTCGTAGTTCCTGTTCTCCGCAATGCTGAAAGCATGAACTTTGCTGAGGTTGAAAAAGAAATTAACACTCTTGCGCAAAAGGCCCTGAATGGAACAATATCAATTGATGAGATGGCTGGGGGAACATTTACCATATCCAACGGTGGTGTCTACGGAAGTCTTTTGAGTACTCCAATCATCAATCCTCCTCAGGTTTGCTCCGAAAATCGAGGCTTTTCTATTGGTCGATTCATATGTTCTGTCTTAATCTATTGCCATTGACTGGTTCCTTGTTTGCTTGAAATTGTAGTCTGCAATCCTGGGGATGCACTCAATTGTGAATCGACCTATGGTAGTTGGAGGTAACATAGTGTCTAGACCTATGATGTACATTGCATTGACATATGACCATAGGCTGATCGATGGGAGAGAGGCAGTGTTCTTTTTGAGAAGAATCAAAGATGTCGTGGAGGATCCTCGTAGATTGCTATTGGATGTATGAAAATGCTGCAGTTATACACGTTCGCTTGCATCTATTGGTAATATACCTGAGTTTATTCCCTGGAGTTTCAGCGGGTCAGAATAAAATTATGAAAATATTGGAAGTTTTGTAGTGTTTGATTATTACTTAACCTTTGGACCTAAGTTTTCTTTTGTTGTGGTCCAAATTAGAGATGATATCATCTCTAAATACTTATATTTATTATGTCTCTTTTCTATTTTTCAAATATATCCATCAACTGTAACTTCACAGCTCCGTTGTACTTGATACTTGTTATCTAGTACTATTAGTAATATGGTTACGTGTGGCTGGTTGAGGTAGGCAGGAAGTTTTATTGTATTAGCGTCTGAGATCATCTGAAATAGGAAAAATTCTTACTAAAATCACAAAGCAAATGCAAGTGTATTGTATTTGCTTTGTGATTGAATGAGTGTGGTCAAATTCGGTTTGGGTAAGAAATATAGGTAAAATATCGACTCCATTTGTTGGTGATTTGGGCTTGTGAATTTTAAATTTTGCAAATTAATTTTTTTATTTAAAACCAGTTTGTATTAAGAACAGAAAGATTTTTTTATCTAAAACTAGTTTGTATTAAGAACAGAAAGATATGACTTTCAAAGAAGTACATCGGTCAGTTGAGAATTGAGGTTTTGGAAAGAGAAGTTTTGGGTTTGTTTGTGGTGTTGCGATTTATGAACTTTTATTTAATATTCCTTGATTTTTAAAATTTGAAAATGTAAAATTGTGTTTAACTAAGTATCCAAATAAATATTTCAGAAACTTTGACTGCTCTCTCTCTCTCTTTGTTTTTTTTATAGAAAAGCGATGTATGTATTTAAACTGAATCAAATGGCGTACAAGTTGTTAATGCACTCAAAGCTTCTGTACACAATAAGAAAAGATAAGGTGAAAGGGGATCACCCTGACGGATACTCCTTTGAGGCCTACAAGAACCAATTTGATTATCATTCAAAATACAGGAATAAGTCACCGTTGTGATACATAACATTATAAGCTCAATGAAATGACTCTCAAAACCTAACTTTTATAAAAGTTTCCTAATGAATATCATTCAACTCGATCATAGGCTTTGCTCATGTCTAGTTTGATGGTCATATGATCACCTTCTCAGTTTTCCGTCTAATAAAATGAGAGAATTCAAATAAGAACATTATCAACGATTCAACGGGATGGGACAAATGCAGATTGACTTTCAGAAATTATGGCATTTAACAAGAGCTTTAATATGTTAGCCAGAGTTTTAGAAGCTATTTTATAAATGAAATTACTCAGGCTTATTGGACGAAATTGAGGCACATATTCAGGATTTACCGTTTTCGAAGTTAGGACAATGTGTGTATAATTGCATTTAGGCTGAAAAACATCATTGTTCATGAAATTTAAAACAAAACAAATCATATCAGCACCAACAATTGACCAAAATTTTCAGTAAACAAAGCAGGCTTACCATCTGTTCCGAGGGATTTCAATGGATACATACGGTTTAGAGCTGCTTTTACCTCGACTGCAGAGATCTGGCGTCCAAGGTGTTGGTTCATATGGTCATCAACTCTTGTATCCATAGCATTAAGAACACATTCCATATCATCAAGTAGGAGATCATTTAGAGGATTTACTCGGTTTTATGTGAAAATATAAACAAATAATTATTTTTACTTTTTAAAATATATTTACTCTCTCTCTATTTAAAAAAAATCAATCTTAAAAAAATATTTTTCTCTAAAAAATACCCAGACAAATAAGTTACAAAAATCAAGCATCTTAAACTACTTTATAAAAGATCAGATTATTAAGATTCTCATTGCACAACTTAATGTACAACATGATATACGAATTTGGGGAGCTTCAAGTAGTGGAGAACTGACTTGCAGACCAACTTATAAATCTCTTGAAGTGGCATAAAGTGATGCTATACTTTAAACTCAATCGAATAATTATGCCTATTGAAAGTGCGTTTGGGATTAAATTGTCCACAAAAGATTTTTTTTGACTGCATGGCCATGACGGACTCGTAACGAACAAGCTAAGGAAACAAATGAATCTCTCAACCATTGACACCTTCCCTTGATGTAATGAAGCTTGTGAAAACTCAAAATCATGCCTTATGTGAGTGTAAATATGTTGCTATGGTGTGGGAGCTTATTATAAATCCGACACAATGGCATTTCAATAAATAAGTTCTACCAACTGGTCCATTTGGAAGGCAAAAAACAAGCTAATCTTTGAAGGCAATCATGAAAATCCAGGTTCCACTTTGGACTTGATTAAGTCACTTGCTATGAGTTTAGTCAGTGCTTTTGTTTGAACCTCAAATCCAAGATCACACACTACAGATGTTACTAATGGGATAGCAACAACGATTGGTTGGTTTAAACTCAACCTAGATGGCAACATTTTAACTAAAGAAGGTAGAGCTGCAGTCAGCGGCCTTTTATTGACTGATCAAGACGAATGAATCTTTAGTTTTAGCAGGAAACTTGGAGTTTTGCACCATTACTGAAGCTGAACTTTCTGCTGATGGGACTCAATTTGGCCAGAGAAAGAAGAGTTGAGAAAATTGAGGTGGAGTTTGACTCACAAGTAGTGGTCAAGTTGGTCAAATGATCATTGAGAATTGTAAAGACTTGTATGAAATCCCTGGACATGTATTGTGAAACACACCTTGAGAGATGGTAACAAATGTGTTGATGCTTTAGCAAAGATAAGACATGTATGCATCGTGACTCTCCGTCGAAGGTTTGAATGAGTTGTTAGAAAACGACTTTGAATAGTTTTGTCTTGATTATTTCTCTCTTTATAGCAATAAAAAAAATTACTCTAGAAAAAGCTAGACAAATAGGGCTAGAGGAACTCATAATGGAGCTAGAGAATTCGAAGACATTTTTTAAGAAATGAATTGAAAGATTAAAGATAAAAAAAAAAAAAAAAAATCTTTGGAATTGAAGCTTGGAAAAGTTTCCTATGGGCCTAGGCCGGCTAGGCTAACCCAATTGTGAACACATGTCAAATTTTGTACCGAATAATAAATGATATTTGGAGCCTAAATGATGGGCTCTCAGAGCAAGCCAGAAAGAAAGAAAGCCCAAACTAATTTAATAAAATTAAATTCGAAGTCCAATTAAAAAGTGGACTACATTGGCCCAATTTGAACATACAAAATGAAATCGGCGCGGCGCTCGTCCAGTCAAACTTTATTTAATTCGGATTATTTCCTTTCCATTTTCCAGAGTCGTGAAGCTCATTCTCACTTTATTATTCAACCCAAGGTAAAATAATGAATCGATTGATTCTGTCTTTTTCATTTTCTGTGAAATATTATTAACTGAGATCTATTCCAATGGCATGTGTTTAATCGCTTCTGTTAATAACGAATTACTGTATTTTCTGGTTGTTTTTTGCAGCGACAGGAGATCAAAGGAGTGATGTTGGGTGTTTTAAGGCGGAAAGCCGCTTCCGGCGCCTCATCTGCTTCGGTACTTCCTTAATTTCGCCATCTAAAGTTCATGTGTTGATTTTGTTATGGCATACGTGTGAATTATTCACACCGTTTAAATTATTTGTAGTGCTGTTGAGTCAAATTGAGTTTTAAACGTAAATTGTAGTGGTCTGAAAGTATTTTAGTATAAAAATATCAGAATTGTCGATTCAATAAAATAGTCAAGGAATTAGATAGTTTGATATCATATCAAATGAAATTGTAAATAGGGACTATATCTATACGAATAGAGACGAATGTGCAGAACTCAGCTCAGTGTGCTTTAGAACTAAGCTTACTTGTGCTTTTTGGAACAGGTTTATGGGAAATCAGTATACAAGCCTAAGCCTGCGGTGTCCACACCAAGAGCTTGTTCTGCATTTCAAGAAGAGGTAACACATTGTTGTAATGAAATTTCTCTTTGATTAAAAAAAATTCAAATTTCTTCGCGAAACATTTTAATAATGGAAGTATAGAAAGGCTAGAATAAGCCTCAGACCAAATTTTTTGGACATGGCACAGAGCCGCAGCTAAAGATTTACTAGTATATTAAATAAAATTCTGTTGTACACTCGGTGATTGGGATATTGATTTAGTTATTGCTCAACTTTTTCTTAGTGAATAAGTGGGTTAGTCATTGAGTGTGTGTGCTAGTATATGTAATGCGGTGTAGTTGTTTTTTCTTTGTTTCTTGTCTGTATATCATGTATCTCTTTTTATATAATTTGTGTATATTCATGTGTTTTTTCTGAGGGCTCAGCTTTTAAAGATGTAATATATAATCTCATACTACATAAATATTGTTAAGTTTAAGTTTTCTAGTTTTCTGTATTTATGTTATATTATAGTAAATATATATGCTCTTAGTATATAGTATAGTTTATTGGACTTTGAGAAGAAACTTTGATTTGTTTGATAATTTATGAAGTTATCAGATTGTTTTTGGCCATTTCATGCCATTTTCACTTATTATGAGCAGATCATACACCATCCCAGGGTAGTTGGTCATGTCCGAAATTTCTGCAACCTTCCTTTGGCTGGTACTACTTGTGTTTCTCAAACTTTTTTTTACATGATTTCATTAGTTTGATGTTGTCTTATCCAAATTATTATTTTGTTACAGGACACATGAAGAGTTCGATGCCGAAAAGGTTAGTGATTTTTTCATTTATGTATTTATGCATATTCTTGCTGTCTTTAGCAAATGTTAAGTGTTGATGGATGGTAAATAAAGGATGCTGGTGGGTTTCACGATTTTAAAAGTTGGGGCAGCTTGCTTGAGAAGAAATATGAACACTTGTTCAGTTGCTAATCAACCAAGTTCCTCTGCGAAAACTGATGTCAGTAATTCAGATATAAATGAACTACTGGGAAAAAATATTTTTCTCTCTTTAATATATTTTGGGGGGAATTGTAAGTACCAAGTGGAAAAAAAATTCTCCCGTAGAGTATTTGATTCCTTGTAAGATTTGCAGGGTATTAGTAGGCAATCTTCAGCAAGATGTCATGCAGATCTGGAGCAGGTCATTCTGTTCAAATAATGGTATAATGTTCACTTTAGTACTAGTGTTCTGTATTTGTAGAAGTTTAAAATTGTTGTGTTAAGTGTAGAGGAACAAACTTGTTACGATTGAGATGCAGTATGATGATATTTCCGTGTTCTCTCCATTGTGATGTCGGCCGCTGAAATTGTCATCAATGGGAGATTGAATTTCTAAACTTGTTAGCTTTCTGATTAATGGTACCAAAAGATGGTTTAAATTGCTTCGTGTCAGCAGATAAAAGAGTTAGATGCACATAGTAGACTATGTCTAACAATGATTAAAATGAACGAGTTGTTATTTCAATTTTTTGCTTCTGGATAAACCTGTTTTCAAAAGTTAGGAGACTTTGGATGGGATTGAAACTTTTATAAATATGATACTATAAGGGATTGGTCATGATGTTTGTGCTAATATTTTTATGGGGCTATGTGATAGATTGAAGCAATTGGCCAAAGTATATTTGCAACATATAGAATGAGGCATCATTATAATGTCAATTTTAAAATTTTCTCTAATGGAATGGTTTGAAATAAATCTTTGTGCACAGAATTGTCTTTTTTATTCTCTACTCGTGCTTATATCTCGTTCCCTTGGATTCATGCGTGAACAGAAGGTGATCTTGTTGAAGCTGTTGTACCTTATATGGGTGAATCTATATCTGATGGCACATTATCAGCGTTCTTGAAAAGTATGTTTCTCAATATTTTAGACCTAGTCCCTTATTCATGTCAGTAATTTTAGACTGGAGGTTAAGCCCTTTCTTTTTTTGCTGCTTGTGGCGTGAGCAGAACCTGGGGATAGAGTTGAAATTGATGAGCCAATCGCCCAGGTTGAAACGGACAAGGTACTCACTTATTATAGCAGTCATTGTTTTGACGCTCCTGTAACTAGCAAATGGTTTGATAGTAAAATATTGTGTAACTTAGATCTGTGCATTTGGTATTATCGAACCGGTTTGTTGTAATTCTGAGGGTTTTGGTTATTTGAAAAACATGTGCCAAAATACAGAAGAGAACTTACCTTTTAGGTTTGGTAAAAAACTGAACAAACCGAGTCGGATAATCATATTACCGATTTTTATGAGATTACCGGAAAAATAAAATCCTTTGCTTCTTGATTAATCTTCACACAGTGCAGTCTTTTAATCTTCTGGTTGAACATTTAACAAGCCAAAAAGATGTAAAATTGGCTCTTCAATTACCAAATTAAAAAATAAACAAATTATATATACAGACATAAAGTAGGCATACCATACAAAGTAACTTAAAAGTACTCTGATCAAGCCCCATAATACCTACCCTCTCGATTCAACACTATGAACAACAAAGGAAGATAAAATTAATTCCTAGGCAAAACTCGTCCGATTAGTGTGACTGGAACTTGGCAAGGTAAAGATTAGCTCTCGACTCAAAGCTGCATCAGACTCCAGAGGCCGGTAATTTGGGGCTGCTTGCTGCAGAGTACAGACACTGGATGACTGGGGATTTTGGTTGGCTGGATTGGGACTTCAGGAAGCTAGGGTTCGTGCAGATGAATTGGGGGACCTCAGGGCTTTTGCCATTTGGTGAAGAACTAAGAATTATTCTGATTTCTGGTGGTTGTAACTTTTGTTCAAGAATCATCATTTATTTGTTCTTTCGTAATGAAGTCGTGTTGGACACCACTAATAAATGTATATCTCTACCTGTATTCTGTCTGGTTTCGGTAACCGGACCTCAATACTGGTACCATGCCATAATAAAATCAGTAACATTATAAGTACGAACCGAAATGCCACATCCCTAGTGCTTCTTCAGGTCCTGTTTATATTCTTATCAGCCGATATGAGTAGCTTTGACATTGTAGTCTCTTCCACTAACAGTTGGCTCTTGGTCTTTTTGTCATCCCAGGTCACCATTGATGTCAATAGTCCTGAATCAGGTGTTATCCAGAAGGTACAATTTTTGCGTTTGATTTACTGACATTTGTGTTTCTTTGAAGTTCGTGAATTTACTGACGGAAGAGCTGAATTGATAACTTTTTATTGAACTTCCATAGTTTCTAGCTAATGAAGGAGATACTGTGGAACCTGGCACCAAGGTTGCCATCATATCAAAATCTAGTGAAGGTGTAGCTCATGTTGCACCATCTGATGAAAAGCCGTCTGAAAAAGCTGCCGCACCACCATCTCCTCCTGCTGAAGAGAAAAAGGAGAAGCCAACACCTAAAGTTGAAACAACACCTGTTGTAGAAAAGCCTAAAAGGAGTCCACCGCCTCCTCCCAGATCCTCTGCCACAGAACCCCAACTTCCCCCTAAAGAGAGGGAAAGAAGGGTAAGTCTGAATTTTCAACATATTGCATGTCTATGATCACATAAAACCTGTCATTGTTATACTTGTGAAGTAATTGTTGAATCTGCTCTGATGACAGGTGCCTATGACGAGGCTCCGGAAAAGAGTTGCCACTCGATTGAAAGATTCTCAAAACACATTTGCATTGCTGACTACATTTAATGAAGTTGATATGTAAGATAATTTCTCTACATTGTGATTTTGTATTGCTTAGAGAGGATAATGAGCATATCTGCCAGATATTCAAGATTTTAGCCAGCATGTCATATTTAATGGATTTCCTTGGTTAAGTTGTCTAGTTTTAAATTCATGTCTTAGGGTTAATGTTTATAGCAGTGGGCGCAATTCTGTTATCTATGCAGGCATTTTTTTTTTTTTACTTTAAATGATAAAGCGAAATATGATAGATCTTCTGGATTATTACTCGATAGTATTGTCCGATTTGACACATCTTGCCTGTCATTGTGACGTGAGATAGTGTTTTTCCTGTTTGAAATGGTTGACATTATTACTATCCTAATTATTTTCTGGGGTAAGATAAACCTCTGACTGTTTATTCTGATTTGCTTATAACAGGACTAATTTGATGAAACTTCGTTCGGATTACAAGGATGCATTTGTTGAGAAACATGGAGTGAAGCTAGGACTTATGTCTGGATTTGTAAAAGTATGCTTGGTGTCACTTGCCAACTTTTTCTTTCTAATGCATGATCATTGAAACTTGCTCTCTCTGAATTTCAGGCAGCTATCAGTGCTCTACAGAAGCAGCCCATAGTGAATGCTGTTATTGATGGTGATGACATAATTTACAGGGACTACGTAGATATCAGCATAGCAGTTGGTACCCCCAAGGCAAGTTGTGCACTTATATTTACTAAACTGATTGCTTATAAATGGATCTGAAATTCTAAAATTTGCAATTACTTATAGATCGAACTGAAGGGCAATTATGGATCGGTCTTGGCCCACTCTTGCACCACCAAGACTGGGCCAAAACTGATATGTATCTACTTTCTTCCATTGCAAAGACCCGAACCCAGTTCCGACCCATTATCTAAACCTAGCACAAACCCCCTCTAGGTCTATAGTAATCGATTTGACACCACCACCTTCTTTTATCCCCTGTAAAGCAAGTGACTTCACACCTACTACCTACTTCTCTCCCTCCCCAACATTCAAAATCCAAGCCAATTCATATCTCAAATTTTCGAAACCCAGCTATTATTTTACGAACCCAATATTCCATCAAATACCAATCCAAATCGCATTCAAAACTTTCGCTGAAAATACACGAACCAATTTCGGAAACCATAACAGAGTGAAACCAATGAACACCCGAGAGGTTTGAGGTTTTTGCAATAAACCACCTATGAATCCTTTTCACATCTTTGGTTCAGTTGCCATGTGAAGTTGGACTAAAGAATTCGTATTTCTGCGAGCTTCATCAGTTGCTCCTTTGATGAATCAAAAGATTAAATATGTTTTACGACATTATCTTGTGCCTCATATATGTTTCATAAACCACAAGCTATAAGATAATTTGAATGTCTACTATATTTAATTGTAGCCACCTGAAATCAGAATAGTTTCTAAGCCTTTCAATCAAAACATCCTTAATATTTTCATCAGGGTCTCGTAGTTCCTGTTCTCCGCAATGCTGAAAGCATGAACTTTGCTGAGGTTGAAAAAGAAATTAACACTCTTGCGCAAAAGGCCCTGAATGGTACAATATCAATTGATGAGATGGCTGGGGGAACATTTACCATATCCAACGGTGGTGTCTACGGAAGTCTTTTGAGTACTCCAGTCATCAATCCTCCTCAGGTATGCTCCGAAAATCGAGGCTTTTCTATTGGTCGATTCATATGTTCTATCTTTATCTATTGCCATTGACTGATTCTTTGTTTGCTTGAAATTGTAGTCTGCAATCTTGGGGATGCACTCAATTGTGAATCGACCTATGTTTGTTGGAGGTAACATAGTGTCTAGACCTATGATGCACATTGCATTGACATATGACCATAGGCTGATCGATGGGAGAGAGGCAGTGTTCTTTTTGAGAAGAATCAAAGATGTCGTGGAGGATCCTCGTAGATTGCTATTGGATGTATGAAAATGCTGCAGTTATACACGTTCGCTTGCATCTATTGGTAATATACCTGAGTTTATTTCCCTGGAGTTTCAGCGGGTCAGAATAAAATTTGAAAATATTGAAAGTTTTGTAGTGTTTGATTATAACTTCACCTTTGGATCTAAGTTTTCTTTTGTTGTGGTCCAAATTAGAGATGAATTTCTCTAAATACATATATATATTATGTCTCTTTTCTATTTTTCAAATCTATCCATCAACTGTAACCTCACAGCAAAGCGTCTGAGATCATCTGAAATAGGGAAAATTCTTACTCAAATCACAAAGCAAAAGCAAGTGATTGTATTTGCTATGTGATTGAATGATGGTCAAGTTTGGTTTGGGTAAGAAATATTACGTCAAGTAGATATGTATGGGTCTTTTTTACCAATTATGAATATTATAGTGTCAATCTAAGAAATAATTGACGTAAATTGATAAACCCACTACTTCTTATAATTTAGGTTGGGGTGTTATACAACATACTTAATAGTTAGTGGTACTCGTTTTGTATCTCCTTCTATATAATTAGATAAACAACCGCTAGAAATAAAATAATATAGAAAGTAACTTGAAAACAAAATTGCATGTACACATGAATAAGAATATCAGTGACTAAATTTCTATATATGCATTCTTAATTATGTTTTATGCTTTTCCATGAAATCAAATTTATCTACCACTAAATTAATATCAAAACTTTGCACTATCTCTTTCTCAACATACATTACTAAATTGTTAGATAAAAATATCAAACAAAAGATATAAGTAACTGGGGGGTTAGGAAAATTAACTTTTTAACCAAAAAAAAAAAAGAAGTGGAAAAAAACAAAGAAAGAAGATTGCCCTTGCATTTTATTAAAGCCCATCATCCGAATGGGGCATATATTATGGTCCCAAGTCCAACTCCCAAACCTATAGATTTACTAGTATTAATAATGCAAAAATAAATACTAATAAAATACTAATTACCCCCGGAACGTGTCCCTTGGATATCTGAAAGTGCGTAAAATATCCTCAATTTCCAAATGTCTGACCATATTTCATTTGGATTTTCTTGCATGGGAATGACATTGACTTCTATCTTTACCGTTCTATATTTCTGAAATGCAGCAGACAATCTTTTCCTTAGTATATATCCTTACGTTATTAGTATGATTTTTTCTTCTGGAGAATTGAATTAACTTTATTTTCACATGGAATTATGTGTCGAAGCATGCATACTGTCGGATTGAAAAATATCGATACGAATTAAATCAAAGAATATCACTTAAATTCAATTTGTAAAATTCGATTCGCATTTGCTTTAATTAAAGACTTAAAAGTCGTTTGAATTTGGTCATTTAATTTATCAATTTATGTTAGCTCAAACAAAAATTTAGTTTCCATGAAAAAATTAATTTAAAATTGAAATATGTTGATAAAACCCGACTTCGATTATTTATATACATCTCTAATTATTTATATATTTCCAAGTTCAAGTTGACAGTATAGAATAAGGCTGCAATGGTTGCAGATATGTGGTGCAAAGACACGTTGTTTTCATGGTTGTAATTTCATGAAATTTTGTGATTCATATCAATCATGAACCTTCGACATTTAGGGTTATCCAAAATCAAAGGCTACAGAATTTACAACGTATTTTCTATGCAAGAGATAAGGTAATTCAATTCAACCAAAATACTTATTATGCATATCAACTTTTGTGGCCATTAGATCCGGATTAATTTAATTCAATTTTCATCTTTACTGTTCAAAATGCTAATCATACGTTGAGCAGTGACATTGAATTAAAAAGACATTTTTAGTGAATTGAAGCACACATTTTATATTTGTGGTTGTTTATATATATTAATATATAAAAGAAATTAAAGCTCCGTTTTACCAATAAAATCTTAGTTTTGATACCATATTATAATTTTCATAAAACTTCCACCGTCAAATGCAATGAGGACCATAACTTAAATTTGTAATCATTTTTCCATTGTATTTGTGCATATTCTACAATATGTTTTAATTGACATTGAAATTGGCAAATACACTAATTATGATACTCTAAAATTTATATTCCACTATATCCCATATATAGTATTTGCTCTTATCTGATATAACGTGCAGTACTTTTAGATAATAACATTGAAGTGAAACTTTTAGTCTCTTTATTTATACTCACAAAGTTATAGTTGAGAATTAGTAATAATGTCAAATATTTATTTAATTATGTACAGTTTTTGGAATAAATTTTCAATAAGAGAACATTTTATTAAGAAAATAGTGTTGGACGCTTATAAATGGATTTGAGATGTTTCGGACTACATTGGGAATAGAATATTAATTCAAAAGGTGCGTCGTAATTATTTACCTATAAAACATAGGTTATATAAATATGAAATTTAAAATATCCAGCTAGATGTTGAAGAGAGATATTTTCGGAATGTCTTCCCAAGAAGAAACCTTAAACCCTGACAAATTGAAAAACTAACATTTGCGTTTCCAAAAGCAATGCACTCATATAATATTCTCGAACAAAAAATTAAAAGGAAAGCGGATATTAAATTTTGGCCCGAAAGTTCACAAATGCACAACTTTAAGAAACAAATATATACATATATGGAGCACATTAGCTTCAACTATCCTCGTCCCTTATTTTATTTTTAATAAATGCTATAAAACGATGAAGAAGTTAAGTATTAATAACATACATGTAGTTATCAAAAAATATGTCTAAGAATAAATTATGCTACTATAGTTTAGTGATTATTCTTTGTATTTGTACGAAGAACATTATTTATACTTTATTAATATTAAAGATTTGCCAATATAACAATGTAATTAATATCTCATTAAAAAAGAGTTAAAAATTACTAACTAAAATTTTTATTTAGAATTAATGGACCGAAAAATTAATTGATTTCAACCTTGGAGTCAACTTTAAAGTCAACTCTTCCTTAAATTGGGAGTTAAATTTAACAACATCAACTAGTCGCACCACTTCGACCGAATAACAAATGAACAAAATATTTCTTTAATTTTACAAAAAGAGCAATATTTTCACTGGTACCCTTAATCACTTTCTGTTATTAAATAACCAATAGAAATGACCTACAAACAAATAAATTCCAATTTCATCCTCCACAATATCTGCACAGGGGATATTAAATGGAGAATTTTAAAATTTAAATCCATGGTTGGCATTGTTAAAGGAATATGTATTGTGCAATAAAATTCCAATGTCTGATACCTTTATTCTTAAAAAAAAATATATACAAAATCCTCAAAAAAAAAAAAAAATACAAACGAACTTGGGCCTCTCATGTAATATTTCGGAAAGTTAAATGACTTCAAATTATTATTTGTAATCACAATCTATTGAACTAAAATAGCATAACGTATGACAGCCAATTACCACATACAATGAGGCGCAAGACACCAAAAGCCCCCCCTTCACAATCATTGCATTGCATTCATCTTATGCTACCAAAAAAAAAAAAAAATCTTATTTCATCCAAAATTTCACCATATTTCTAGATACTCGTGAAAATCCAACAACCAATAAAGGACAGGACATGTCAACCCTAAAAATCTTCAGAACCAATGAGTTCATGCCATGTCAGCAGATAAGAAACACTTTTTCATCAATGAAATTCCTGCACACCTACTTAGAATTAGAAACGGAACTAATTTATCCAATTCACAGAATCTATTCTTCTCCGTTAACATGTCGAATTTACATTGGATCAGATCAGCTTATTAGATTTGAATCTACATATGACTTAAAATATATTAATGACTTGACGTTTTTAAGTTGCAAATATATATAAATAAATAAATAAAAAATTTTAGCCTTAGCCTTATAGCATTACGTTACAATTATCTAATTAATTAAACATGTCCTATATTAATATAGGGTTTTTTGCAAGTTAACTCCCTGTGATATGTCTAATGGGCAATTTACCTCCCTGTGAAATAAAAATAGGCAACTCCCTGTGAAATGAAATAATGAGCAATTTACCTCCTTGTGATATAAAAATAGGCAATTTACCTCCCTATGAAATGAATAATGAGCAATTTAACTCCCTGTGATAAGAATTAATGAGCAATTTAGAGGGAGGCAATGTGCTTCTTTTATAAAAACACAGGGAGGTATCTTGCCATTTTTCTTATCACAGGGAGTTAAATTGCCTATTTAGAATATCACAGGGAGGTATTTTGCCTTTTTAGAATATCACAGGGAGGTATTTTGCTCTTTTATTTATCACAAGGAGTTAATTTGCCTATTAAGAATAACACATGGAGTTAATTTGCTATTCACTCTATTAATATAACACGACCACCAGGTCCTTTTGTTGTAAATATCAAATTAAACTAAAAAGGATTGCAAATTAATTAGTATTAGTTTAAGAACGTCATGAATCATGTTTAAATACATAGAAAGGTCAAAGGCCATTGTTGAAATCATGAAAAACAAGACTTAAAAAGGTAGGGGGCCTTTTAGTAACATAAATTAATTAATACTAATAACAAATTATTAGTATTATTATATTGTTAAAAGTGTAAAAGACAGGTAGAAAGAGAGAAGAATGTGGGCCGTGTCCTTTCATTTACAGAAGCCCAAGCTTTGTCCCTTGCTCTGTTCTCTTCTCCATAACCAATCTACAGAGAGAGAAAGAGAGTGAAATTGTCTGCATCTGTTACATATACAGAAAGAAAATCACCGTTGAATCCTGACCGTTCATCTGCTGCTCCCCTCCCGTGACCTACTACTGTACACTAAATGTTCACTCTCTCCATCAAATGTCAATATCTCTCCATTTTCATGGTAAACATAAATATATACTACTATATAATATTCAGTCTCTTAAATCCCCTTTATTTAGGATCCCTTATTATTTTTAGATATTTCATACTTTAGGTAAAATCTCATCATATCATACCTTTGGAATTAACTCTGTTTTTATCATATCCCAATTTTGATGAAAGATGCTTGCTTTTTTTCTGGGATTTATCTTTTGAAGAAGTCTATGATGTTTTCTTTTATTTTTCGATGATTTCAAGGTAGTTTTTTTAAGCCTTCTGAGAGTTTTAAAAAGTACCCTTTCTGGGTTTTATTGTGCTATCTTTTTGGGGTTTAACAACACTTTTTTTATTAGTCCCAAAATTTGGTTGATACTGAAAATAGTAGTTTCTCAGGGTTTAAAGCTCTTGTACTTTCTTCCTTCTTTTATGAATTCTTTTACCTCTTCAAACTCATACACTTACACCAATCAACTGCCCATTTCCACTTCTTTGTTATACTAAACATCACCTCAAATTTCCCAACTTTCTTGTTTTCTACCATTTTGGTGCATTTGAATTCCAATTCAATTACTTCAAGTTTTAGCAGTATCTGAAAGAAAATTTTCCAAATGTCTTCAATTTTAAGTGGGGGTGGTAGAGCATATAGTACCTTAAATCTTGACATAATCAAATCACCTTCAACTTCTTGGATTTCAAATTCATCTTCACCATCTTCAACTCTCTCTGAGTCGAGCAATTCCCCTCTTACAATCTCAACAAGAAAACCTCGAACACCTCGAAAAAGGCCAAATCAAATCTACAATGAAGCAGCAGCCATTCTCTCCACGGCTCATCCCAAAATCTTCCCCACAAACAAATTCACAAAAAAAACATATGATTCCTGTAATAAAAATCCAATCTTTTTCGAACCCACTTCAGAATTACTCATCCCTTTTGGGGTAATCGATAGCTCAGGATTTTTACTACATGATCCACCAATTTTAGAAAGACCCAGTTTCCCAATTGAGCCAAAGGGGTTCGAAAAGCCATGTTTAAGTCCAGGTGAGATTACTTCTTCTAATGGGAATTTTTCGGAAACTTGTGATGGGTGTATAGAAGATTTTGAAGCTGAATCGATACTTGATGAGGAAATTGAAGAGGGTATTATTGATAGCATAATGGGAAATTTGAGTAGTGTCGAAAATGAATCAACTAATGATACTACTTCGAGTAGTAGTACCCTGCGAATGAATAGTTGTACTTATGGGTATCCAGTAGGGTTAGGGTTTGATTTTGGGAATGGAATGAGAAGGGAATTGAGGGCAATTAGGGATGTTGATGAAGGGGATTGGTGGAGGTTTCCAAGTGTTAATGTTCTTGATATTACTCCCAAAATTGAAAAAAATTCTATTGAGAAAAAGAAAAAGAAGAAAAAGGTCGAAATCAAGAATTCAGAAAAGCTTGAAAATTTAACAGCTGATGAGGAGTCAATTCCTCAGAAAAATGCAGGGCTGCTTCTGAAATTGAATTACGACAGCGTTTTAAACGAGTGGTCCGACAAAGATTCGCCGTTTTCTGGTGATGCTCCGGGGAGTGAATCCGCCGGAAATGATGTCCAAGTATGTAATTTTATCCCCCGCCACTAAAAGTGAACTTTCTTTCTAATTAGTAAAAGATGTGACAATTCACATTTTGTCCTCCCAACTTTTAGTATTTTACTTTTTGTTTTTAACCCCCCTAAAAGTACATTCTTTTATTCTTAACCCTCTGACGTTTAAATAACATTTGCAAATTGCCCCTTAATCAATAGGTAAATAAGTTTTACGGGACATAAATGTCAGCAATTTTGGGATTACTATGCAAATATCTAAATCTTATGGTGTAATGCTCTACTTTGTTTATAAGTTAAAATGGGATAAAAATTTAGAATGTGTATTGTTTAATTTTTACTATTTTTGTTTTATTTTTCAATAATATGTTTGTTTTGTATATTTATATATATATTTAGTGATTTTATTCATATAATTAAAAATTATACTCTAAAGTCTAAACCGCAAAAAAAAAAAAAAAAAAAAAAAAACTTTTACCGCTTCACAACCTATAAAATTGACCAAAAGGTAAACTACAACTGCGTACCAAATATGAGAAGGTTAAATGCGAAATTTCATATTTTTTGGGTAGAAAAGATTAGACATTGTCAAAGGGTCCATTGAACGTGTTCTTTTTGTTAATTAATTTTCTTGATATTATAAGTACAAATATGAGGAATAGTTTATTCTTTTTCTTCTTTTAGGTAATAATAGTACTATTACAAGTGAGTGTGGGTGGAAATCTGGATGATTCTTGAATTATTGAAAGTGGGGTTTTGCTTTAAGCATCCTTTTCCTCTTGTCTCATTTTCTTCATTGAATTTGGTTGTTGGATGTGTACGGCATCATAAACTATAATTTTTTGCAAATTTGATTCATTGAATTTGCTGTCACGTAATTTTTCAAACAATGTTGAATGTTTCGTTTTCAATGAAATAAACAATTTTCATACACTATATATCAATATATCATTCGTTCTAATATTTCTATTTTCCAATTGATGCATATTATCAGATTATTAGTACAAAAAAATTTGTTATAATCATATAAAAAACTTAAGTATGTTTCAGAAATAAATAAAGTAAACAGGACAAAACTATACTGTTGATTCATTTGCAAATAATTATTTAAGTATTAAATAATTGAAGCTGGTGTAAGAAGCATCCATGTTCAATTTATACTTTATTAATGGCCTAATTCTTGTCTTGACATATTTGTGTAACATCGAGTTGTATGTTTTCTATGAAAATAGTCAGTATATTTTATTATTAGAAAGTGAATATTTTAGTGAATTCCAATAATGTTGGAGTGGAATAATTTATGTTATTGTGATTGGTTGGTGCAGGCGAGGTTGGCGCAGATAGACCTGTTCTCTGAGAACGGAATGAGAGGGGCCAGTGTATTACGGTACAAGGAAAAACGGCGTACACGCCTCTTTTCTAAGAAAATTAGGTATCAAGTTAGAAAAGTCAACGCCGATCGACGACCCAGAATGAAGGTACAATCTTCACTCATTTTCAATAGTAGTAAATAATTGCCATTATTTTCCTTTCTCCTATAATAATTATTAATATTTTTTACGGCGATTAAAACATAATTAGTCATGATGTATATATATATATCTTCAATCATGAGTCATAGTGTCATACTGTCATTTAAGTCGAAAATAAGAAAGCGGCTAAGTATTTCAATTATATAACAAAAATGCGAAAATTATCTTTTCAGATTGTGAAAAACGCATTTTTTGTCAATACTCCATTCGTCCCATTTATTTTGCTCCTCAAGTACGGTCAACTGATCAACTTGAATAAATTTATAAAAATTATAATAAATAATTTATTTAATATATTTTACTAATAAGTTGATAATATCATATGACATATATATATATATATATATATATATATATTAATATTTAAAAGGTTTAATACACCATAAATGTGAATAATTTAATATGATAAGTCATTTAAAAAATTGAAAACTTTGAACGAATACTGTAGCAAATGGAGCAAAATAAATGAGACGAAGGGAGTAGTATGCACTTGGTCTTATCATCTCATTTTCATTTAATAAGTTGGGATTAAAAGTATAAATTTACTCCAGATATTTTATGAATTTACTAAAAAAATCTATAATTTCCGCAATAGTTAAGTAACTTAAAATTTTAAGCTCCAATTTATTTCAAATTAGATGCAATACTATTTAAAAAATTGGCTCTTCTTTAATCGTCTGTTGTTTATGATGATGCAGGGGCGATTTGTACGATCTCCAAATTCCACTGATAATGAGCAAGGATCATGACCAAATCAATTTGGCCTGTTTTTGTAGTTTGCAATTAGCTTTATTTATAATATTACTTTTGAGTTTCTTTTTTCTAATACAATGGATATGAAGTTCCAAAGGATGCCGACTAGATAGCCAATTAGGAAGAAGAAGAGTTTAAACAAATATCCCCTGCTTTTCTTTTTGACATTTTCTTTTATTGTTTCATCTTTTCTAGCCTCGCAGAGGTTTCTGTTTATTACAAATTAATCAAAAGTATATGGTTGTTTTTTGAACATTTAAGAAATGTGCAATATAGTTACATAAGAAAATAATTGTTTACTCATGATTTATGAATCTTAATAAAGATTTTGTGTCTGTAGCGAATAAAATGGTAGGAAAAGATCAATAAGTGATTGGTATAGTGGAGACGATTATTTCTCATAATCAGTGGCGTAGTCAGGATATATTTTCACTGGTGTTCATGTATTAAATTTAATTCTCGTGTTAAGTTTCGGTCAATCAAATATTAGAATTTTTTCAGGATTTTTTCAAATATTTTTGGAAGTTTTCGAGAAACTTTTGAGAAATTGTAAATAAAAAAATACATTAATTAAACTAGAAACTAACTATATTTTCATTTCAGTTGACTTAAGAGCAAAAAAAATTTGATGTTTTTTATGGGAATATATCTAAATTTTGATCCATATTGGGGTTATTATAGTGTAAGAGAATATATATATATATAATGATAATAGTACATACTTTTAACGATAAATATTATATTAAAATCTTAAGTCCAATAAAGATTACTGGAGAAACAATTTAAGAAAAATAAAAATTTAAACACAGTTATTTATTCAAACTGTGGACCAAATTCTTAAATTGTTAAGTTAATAGTTTGACATAAATTAAACTTCTTGAAGAAAAAACTTTATTTATGAAAAATTCCAATATAAAATAAGTACATCACAACTAACAAATATCCAATTATTCACCTTTATATATAGAAATGTTTCATACCTTGTATCTACCTTCGACAATTTTTGTTCAATCACTATGAAAAAGTAAACCAATAAATATTATTTGATTGCATCTTTCTTTTTGAGTTAGTTTATTTGTGGGGATAAAATTTTCGAAATAAAATTGAAATAATTGTGAAGTTTGTATGATTTTTTGTATGGAAAGAGTATCTCACAATCCCATAAATTGGGATTTGTCTTTTACAACTAACATATTAATTCATAAAAAATTATTAGTGAAATATTAATATATATTTTCATTAAAATATGGCTCCAATAGCATATAAATTTTAGTTTTATTTAGCGGAGTCCATTTAAAGCAATTATAAGATATACTTAATTTTTACAAGTATTATACATATAATTTCCATAGAAAGTGCAAAAGTTGAGTGGGATCATTGCACCCCACTCAACTAGGCGTACCTACGCCACTGCTCATAATGTAGTAAGCAAAAGTTTGACCGTCAATGTATCTAACACGCATCGAAAAAAATGGTAAAAGGTTCAAAGGTTAGGGGGCAAAGTGGGATTATCCCATAATATTATAGGTTTCAAGTAGGTTTATATATGTTTCGTTTGGGCTGAAACTTGAGGTTTGGACTTTGGACAGAGACCTCTTCAAACTATTTACCTAATAGAGTTTGACCCGATTTGAATAAGTCCAAAACTCCAAATCCAAACTAATTTTGTATTAGAGTCAATGGCTTATCATGGAAGTAGTTTGGTTAGGTTCCGTCTCACTTTGGTCTTAAAAAAGTGGTTTGAGAATTTTCTGCAAAACTTTTAAAATTCAATTTGGATAATAGTTTCAATAAAATATTGATGTAGAAAAATATTATTAAAAATAGTTAATGAGTTACAAACTCACCATCTATCGGCTGAGATGATTGTTGAGAGGGAAAAAAATAGTTAGTGAGTTTTTTAAAGTGTGAAATGTGATTTAAATTGGGCTAGCGATATTGCAGAGCACCAATTGTTGGTGCCAGAGCAATTATTATTACTTTACATATTTGCCCCTCCAATTTAAGCGTGCGTTAAGACAGCTCTTTCTCCTCTTAGTTTCCTTCCTTAATATCCGTGCCCTCTTTACATTCAATTTCCAGTTTCCATTTTTATTGGCACTTTTTGTTTCTTGAGTACTAACGTGTACTCTTCAAATCAGCAAAGATTTATTTAATCTATTTATCTTTTCTATTTTGTTATCATAAAATATTTTTTTTTATTCAATTTTTTTTATATGTCATAAAATATTTTTAAATATGTTCATTGACTTTTAATTACCAAGATATAATACAATACTAAATTACTAATACGTACTTGTAAAAGTATGATACATTTGATTGATGTAATAAGTCATTTTTCCTTAAAAATACAACAATATAATTAATTATATAATTAGAGGCTTAGTTTCAACTCCGATCTTTTAATAAAAGAATCAATTTTATTGTAAAAATATATAATTGGAGGTAGGTTATGAGGGCTGATTAGATCAATATAATAGAATTAATATTATTACTAATTTAAATTTTTTAGTAAAAATTCTATCTGATAAATCTAAAAAATCACACAAGAATCACTCATGTATCCTTAACGTATCGGACACGCCTTCAAACTTTTGTTTGATACTGTGTTTCATTTAATTTTTATTTTGGATAGCCACATGACTATTCTAATACGTATTAGACTCGTATCTAAAACTTATATTACGTAATATTCATTGTATTTTATAAATTTGTGGAGAATACATACATCATGGGCATATGCTCCATTATTGTTAGACCCATGAGAATGAAAATAGAAAATAAAAATCAAGAAATTGATAACTCTATGATTTGATCATACAATTTACATATATAACAACCATATTTGATTTATTAAAAATGGCTTCATTGAATTCATTAAAACATGCATCCACTGTTGGATTTTTAGGATTCAAGAGAAAAGTAAATGAAAAAAAAAATCTGCATGATCGAAAAATGAATTTAACTCAAGGGAAATGCTAATAGGCTTCACAATAAAACAAGCAAGCTCCAAAAATAATTGTCAAATACAATCTTCATTCCTTGTCGTTAAATTGCTGCAGCAAAATAAACAAAAATTAAGAGCTGTAAATTTACTCGGATCAAGAAACAAGACTAAATTACCAAATTATTTAGATATGTCTTTTATACAAAACTAATTTTTTTCTCGTATGAACAAAGATTGTACCCATTACTTGGATTTTAAGTCCTTTTTTTATCATAATTATTAGAATGACATTGATGCTTATTTCTCAAAATACAACAAGGTTTATAACTTACAAACCACATAAAAATAAAATATATAATAAATTAAAAAAATCAACAATATGTTATGTAATTTCTATGTAAAAAATGTTTTGGACAACAAACAAGAAAAATATGAATATATAAAATACAATCATCCAAAAGAAAAGGAATAAATAATGGGTACAACAAAAACCTTCTTGAGTCGTTAATGGAGTCTCTAATAACTTTAGAGATGAACTTAACTATTAGAAGAAATAAAAAAAAAACTAAAGATACAAAGTTAATTAATTTTCATGTTGAAAGGTTTTATGAAAAAGGAAAAGTTAACCAATGTGTTAATGAGAGAGAATATGGAGTTCCTATAATTAAAGAGGAGTATTGAAAATTGAAAAAGACAGATTTTGTAGTCTTTAATTATAAGGGGCAAATTAGGAAATATGAAAAAATTACTCTGGCAGCAACAATTTTTGCTCTGGCAATATCGCTAGTCTTTAAATTGAGGTTTGTTTGTTGGGTTTGGAGGAGAAAAATATGTGGCAGATGTCAAATCACTTTTTCATGTGAAAAATAAATGATATATGAATAACTTTATATGTCTCAATAAAGTTGTGTAGGTTTCAATTTGAAGTGAAATTATGGATTTGAGCTGTTCAAACTCTTTACTTAATCCATACAACCTCAATCCAACTCATTCTCAACTTCTCGAAACCCACTAACTATTACAGTATTTAATAACAATTAAAACCAATATTTCCCAATCTATTTCTTGAATTTTTGTCAAAGAATTTTTTGTGGAATGTGAAAGGCCTTTTTATATATTTACACCACCATATTTTTGAAGTTTTCAGTTCTTACTCCTTTTGTCCTTGTAAATATAGTTGCAGTGCGTATCTCAAGTTCTGTTTAGTTTCTCTCTCAAAGAAATTCCCCAAAACCCTGCAGAAAGCGTTAGAAGAAAACTCTGCAGATGCAATTGTCACAATGGCAAACTAAAGGTCTAAAATAAACTAAATCGTTCTTGTTTCTTGATTAATTTCTTGAATTCAATGCTGTGCTTTCTTGAGTGTTTGATGGAAATAGTTTTGAATCTTTACTTTTTTTTAATGCTGTGTTTATCTATTGTGTTAGGATCCTAATTAAAGGGTATAAGACATTGATCCCACACCAATATGGATACTCAATGTGGGATTTATATGGCTTTAGACTGTCCCACTTCAATAGCTCTAGGGGTAGGTTCCAATGTCATAATAATTGGTACCAGAGCAGCCCAACACACTCTTAGCCATGTATGCGGAACTACGGAAAGGCCGACCTAAGAAAGGGCTTCTCAGACAAGCGAAGCCTCTTAGTGTGGGCAATAAGAGTGTGCGACTAGAGTAGACCAGTTTAGGCGTTGGTTACGGAAGCATGGTGCATTGTTAGGATCCTAATTGAAGGGTACGTGACCTTGATCCAACATCAATAATGTGAGATAATGATGTGGTGTTTATATAGTCTTCGGCATTCCCGCTTCAATAACTAGCTTTTGGGGTAAAGTTCTCCCAAATGTCATAACATATTGTATAGGTTTCTTGATCGTTTGACTTGTTATTGTAAAACTTGCCAATCCATCTTTTACCAAATGAATAGTTTACTAGAAACTCTATAGTGAATAAATGTGCGTAAAGATGAACAATGGGATCAAAATGATGTGTGTTACATATAGAAAGAGGAATTTTTATTGATGGGTTATGAATTGATAGAGGGAAGGGTCAAACGTATTGGTTTTGGTGAGAGATTCTTGAAACTGTTTCAACAATCTCATATGAATTAGAAGAGTTCGAATACATGGATAATTGAGATCTATCAAGCAATTTGAGTCGAAATGGGACATAATATGGTTAATACAACATTCCACAAGTAGTAGTTCATAATCGGCCAAAAGTAACACATAATTGATGTTGAACTAGAAATGTATCTAATAGATGCACATATATTCTACTGGGGACCAAAATTATTGTTATGATCACACCTGCTAACTCCACAGAGAATGAAAATTTCGAGAATATAGAAAGATGCATGAAGATTGCAATTTTCGAGAATGAAAGTGAATCCTTTGGACCAAAAGAGAACTAACCATGGCGGCTATGATGGTTTAAGTACTTCGGGTAGCTCTGCTGCATCATACAATAGGTGGTGCCCCGCCTTTGCTTAAAATTGTGCCTCAATCTCTCCTTTTATTTAAGAAAAAAAAAACTAAAAAACACGCATTTCTCGTACTATTTTCTCTTCTCTATTTATCTTTTTCTTTACAATAAAAAGATTAACACTATGGATAAGCTATTATTGTCTAGTATTTGCTCGAAAGCTAAAAACCCGTTTTATATGTTATTTTGGTCAGATTTATTATGTTTTGAAATGATGTCAAACATCCCATTCTTGTTACGTGGAAATTGCTCTTTCTTATGTGTCTGACTTCATGAAACAAGGACTTTCATGTGACTCGATGCCAGGTACAAATAATTGGGTATTTTGTTCATTAGTTGCCAATCTCATTTGAAGAGCTTGCGGAGGACCTTTTTCAGAGGAGAGGAAAACTATTGATGATTTATGTTTGTTAAACTGTACAATAAATTGTCTCAGCTATCAGCCTTCAGTACAAAATCTCAAACTCTTACATCAACTTTTATTTACCAACATAAGATGCAACAAGGGAACTCTATTTCCATTTGCACATTACATACTTGTACAAAATCAAATTTGGAACATAGTTCAACTTCATTCAGAATTGATATGGAAGACTCAGGAGAGTGTTCATCTTCTGATTTATTGTTTGCTGAGAAGATTCCAGAAGAAATGTCGGAAAATGATAAATGCATTTCAATTCTTATAAGTCAGGGACCACATGATAGAGTCTGGAATAGAAAAGATCTAGTGTCTGCCGAGAATACTGGTATTATTAATGAAAATTATTGTTCAAAGTCATGCAAAGTCTGTGATCATTTGGAAAGTACACTAAATTTGCTAATATGCGACAATTGCGAAGATGCATTTCATATTTCTTGCTGCAATCCTCATGTAAAAAGAATACCAGATGGCGAGTGGCTTTGTACTTCTTGCTTGAAAAAGAAGTCTACCAATAATTTAGTCATCAATAAAAGCACTGAAGTTGGTCGAAATGGAAACTCAGCATTTGAGGGTGAATTAGGATCCATGGAGTTAATGTTCAGAGACAATGAACCATATATGTCTAGTGTTCGAATAGGTGATGAATTTCAAGCTAATGTTCCTGAATGGTCTGGCCCAATATACGAGTATGTTCTTTCGGTTGTTTTCATATATTTCAAATGCTTTTGATCCCTTTAGTAGTTACAACTTGCATGTTGTGTATTTTAAGCCTTTAACAAGGGCTTTGCTTGGTTTTAATAGGTTTGATCAGTTATAGTTTTAATGCACTTCTTGATTTATAACTTATATTCATGTTTTAATAATTGGTGTCCATCAATGTTACAGTGAATGCGAAATTATTCATGATCCATTAGAAATGCATCCTTTTAATAATGTTGACATGCAGGTAAATTTGATGATTTAATTGTTCCTATGTCAAGTTAACATCATGCTTATAATGGTACTTAAGGAATGTATCATGATTCTTTTCAGGAACGGGTCACCAAACCCTTAAAGCTTAGTTCTATGGGTAATTGGCTTCAGTGCCGAGAGACAATTGTGGGTGTTGGAAAAGGTGTTGATGGAGCTATATGTGGAAAATGGCGCAGGTAAATGCATCTAATTAAGTTTGTTTCTTATGCTGAGCACAAATTTTGGACTTGAGATTTTGACATGAAATTTATTGATGTTGTGAGGAGAAAATGTATGGAAATCGTGGAATTTTGTGCATTCAACAATAATAGGGTATTTATACAATGACATACATGTTCTAATGATTAACATAACCTTAACTCTCACAAACAATTATTCTATAAACAAGATTGCAATCAGGAAATTTGCTGTGCATTTGAACAAATTCTTCTCTCTCTATAAATCCAAGGTGCTACTTTGCTTCTCTTGATTCTCTTTAGCATTGACATGTTTGAGGATAATGACACTAGACTATTCATAGGGGAGCATATAACGTAATTGGATTTGAAATCCATGGTTTTATTGAGGTTGGTAAGGGTATCATTGAATGTTATAAGGAATCTTGAATTACCAAAGTTTTTGAGATTGAAAATTTGTGTTTTTATATGTTTGTTGGGTGAAATAGAGTTCAATAGAAGGACGAAGTTTTGAACAACATGCATGTTATGTGGTAGAGGTCTCAGTCAAATGTGAACTTGTGAACAAAATACATGTTATATGATTTCATTTAATCAATGCTTTCAGTGAATCATTTATGATTTTTTAACAGTCACCGAAATATGGGAAAATTTACTGCTTACTTTTTCATACTAAACATGAGGCAGAGCTCCTCTTTTTGAAGTTCAAACTGATGACTGGGAATGCTTTTGTTGTATTCTTTGGGATCCAGCTCATGCTGATTGTGCTGTACCCCAGGTATGTATACACTTTTACTTTTTTGTTATTGATATCCATTTATAAATTCTGTTTTGTTCGCTGATTGGTCAAAATAGTAAAATTTTGAGTTTTCTTGTTTTCTTATTGATTATGGTGTAAGCTGTACAAATTATTAATTATTGCACTGATTGATCATCAATTGGTTGTTGTTTTGATACATGCCTGGGGGATAGGTTTTGGCACAGTTCATGATAGAATGATAATAAGACTTAGTTAATATCTCGGTATGGTAATTTAACAGAAGATCAAGAAATATAGTCAAGTTAGACCTTCCAATGTTGGTAAGATGTTCAGTTTACAGAAAGGGTCATTTCCTATATACATGCTAAGGGTTCTTTTTCTCAATATTTGAACCTGAGACCTTAATTGAATTTGCTTTGTTTTGGATATTATTCATCGATCTTGTTGGCTTTACAATTTGAGTTGTTATATGTCAAAATTCAAATGAACTCGGGATTCTTTCAATACACAGAAATAGTGATATTTCATATGAATTTGATTTCTGGTGTTGTGAAGAAGTGTGTAATCAAGTGATTACAAGAATGTAGAAGACAAACAAAATAATTTGCATCACGAGGAAAAGGTTTAATGAGGTCTGGCTATTTCATGCGAACGAAAACGATACAGAACTATTCAACTGATGAAGAAAAACACTCTTTTCCCTAACAAATTTTCAAACCTGGGATGCCTAAAACCATGAAAGTATCTTCTTACCATACTCAATGTGCACATTCAGCCGAAAAAGTATCTCTGCATGGTTAAATTCTTTGCATTGCATGATTTTCATTGTAGCTCAACAATTTTTGCATGTATTCACAAAATGAATTTTCATGCAAATTAGATCTTTGAAATCTCTGGGAAGGAACCCGTAAATATTTCAACAATCTCCATCTCCACACCAAAGAGAACAACATTCCACCTTCACAAACAAAACCAAAATTGCTCCATAATATTACGGTCCTATGTGAACAATGTTGGCCAAGTTCAAACCATGATGAAATGTGGCGCTTCCAACGACATTTCATCAACATATACACTGGATTGGCTGGCCCAACAATTCTCGTATAAAGTGAAAGCAAACATCAACATGGTCCGAGCATGATGAACTTGGTTTTTTGCTAAATCATTGATTCCAAATGGTTTCCTTCATGACTTTTCCAGCAACAATGTATTCGACCTCCTTAGTAGATAATGTTACCGTAGACTGCAAAGTAGACCTACATCTGACAGGACCACTAGCCATGTTCAAAAAGTTCCCACCCAGCAGTTGACCGCCATTTATCTAAGTCACCCTCGTTCTTAATCCACATATCCATCCATAGAATTTTCTAACTTCCAAACTTCAACCATAAAATCCAATTACCTTTGATATACCTCTAGGCCCATTTTGTAGCTTCCCAACTCTTCTTACCCTTATTATGAATTTACCGGCTAACCATGATGACAGCTAAGAATATATGGTCTTGTGCGTACATCAAACTTCCAACCATATGGCACTGGAGCCATATACTTCTTTTCTTTATCACTAATCGATGAAAGTTCCGCACTTAACTTGAAGTGAGAAGACAAAGGTGTAGTAACTAATTTTTGCTATCATCCAACCCAGAATGTGTTACGTTTAATACGTACTTCAAATAATTTTTATGTGTTAGCCATACAGATCGGGTCGATCTCTCACGAGTAAATTCCATTCCCAAAATATAATTTTTGGCTTCACCATGATCTTTCCTTTTGAAATCATTAGTTCGGCTTTCAATTTAGCACTCTTCACAAACTCTTAGATGCAATCAACATATATATAAGAGTAACAAAATGAAGGTATCGTCCTTCAATTTTGGATGTAAAGTTACTTCACGTCAAATTATGTGCATGGTGGAGTGTTGTTCTACTATATGAATAGAACATGTTTTCTCTTTGGTACGAAGGTAGAGATTGTTGAAATATGGGTCCACCCCAAAGATTTTGCTCAACTGTCCTTGCATGGAAAATCATTTAGTGATTTCATGCATGAGTAGTTGGGCTACAATGGTAGCCATGCAAGGCCAAGAGTTTAGGCATGCGGAAATGATTTTTTTCAGCGCGATATGTTCTCATTTGAGGATGGTAAGAACATGATGCATGAAATAGAGAGATAGTTGCACAGTTTTAGGCACCCGACATTTAAAGTCGAGAGAATTTAGCTAGAGAGAATTTGATAAGAAATAGAGTATTTTTTTTCCTTCTTGTTTGATTCTCTCCCTTTGTATGCATCATCATCGGCAAAATTTCATTTTTGCCCCTAAAAAATGGCTGCATTTCAAAATTGGTCATTTATTGTGGTACCTTGACAATCTACGTCCTTTATTGTGTCAACATCATCAGTTTCAGTCCTTATCACATATTTTTTTAATTATCGCCAAAAAACATCAATTTATGTCATATTTGACCTATCACATGGCTTGGTCTTGCAAATTGTGGAGTCAAGATATGAAATTTTTAATTTTTAAGTGTCACTCGACAAATGATATTTTTGGCTAAAATTAAATTTTTCGATCAAATTAGACATAAATTGGTATTTTTGACAAAAACAAAATTAATTTTCCAGTCAATTAAGACATAAATTGATGATTTCCGGCAATAATTAGAATTTTCCGGCAATAAGGACTGAAATTGATGATGATGACACAATAAAGGATGATCATTGTCGAGGTACCCCAATAAAGGGCCAATTTTGAAACGCAGCCACTCTAGAGGGCCAAAAATGAAATTTTGCCCATCATCATCAATTGAGCAGTTCACTATTTCCATCCATCTTAAACAGGAGGGTGGATTAAGGCTGGTGTGGGCGCCGGTTGAATTCTTTTCTTTTTGAAAAAAAAGTATCTATATATTTTTAATTTCATTTTAAATGTGTAAACCAAATTGAAGTACTTTCGGTTGAAACACTTGTCCTATTTAGAGGTTATTATCGGCGTTTAATATATCAGGTATTTTAGTGTTTTTATGCACATTTAGTTAATCTTTTGATGGAGTTAAACAGCAGGGTGTGTATTGAAATCTCAAGGAGTACTGCTTCTGTGATTATACCAAACCTAACGTGGTGTGCGTGTAATTATCCTTGTAATTTAAAATGGTTATGTATATTAACAGGAAGTAGACACAGAAGAAGTCATGAAGCAATTGAAGTACATAGAGATGGTATGTTCAGTGATTCCTAGAAGTTAATTTATTTTGTTGTTTTTATTTGATCTTCATGTTAGTTTTACTTGTTTTTCCTTCTTTTACCTTAAATGTTGTAACGTGCTGTGCAGTTGAGACCCCGATTAGATGCTAAAAGGCGTAAGTTGGATTGTTGAAAGATATTTTGCGATTGTCACGAGATAAAGACAGGATTATGAAGATCGTGAATACACGCATCGGAAAAGTAAATATATGTAGATGAGAAGCTCTAAACTTGGTATATATGATCTCTGATATGTACTAGGTTGAAGCTTAAGGCCATCTCCAATGGAGAGGGCCAGCCCCGGGGCTCCGGAGCCCTGAGCCAGCCCTGCCCTCCCCCCGAGCCCTGCCTGGTCGTCTCCAATGGTAGGGCTCCGGAATGGAATTAATTCCATTTTTTTCCCTTGCCCACTCTCACCTATAATTCTGGTTTTAATTTTATTTTTAATATTAATATTAATAATAGTAATAATTATTAGTACTTGTAATAAAATTATTAATTATATTAAAATATTAAAATTAAAGAGAGTAAATTATTTTAGTATGTATTTAAATATTTAATTTAGATTAAGTATCAATCTAATTATTTGTATAAGTGTTGAATTTTATTTTTAACTAATTCCGTATTTTTAAAAAAATATAGCCACCACCAATATTGTAGTTAAATGATTAAATTTTTAATTACAATAAAAGATATTAAAATAAAATGGGCTATTTATTTATGAATCATTTTGTCCATAAATAAATTTAATTACAATTCTAATAAATTATTAATGATTTTAATTTTAAAAAATTAATTTTATTATATTAAATAATCAAATTAAAAATTGGTGACTACATATATTTATTAAATATGTACAATACTAATAAATTATTAATGATTTTAATTTTAAAAAAATTAATTTTATTATATTAAATAATCAAATTAAAAATTGGTGACTACATATATTTATTAAATATGTACATAATATACAATAAATATACTAAATAAATTTTATTAAATAATTCAATTCTACATATTTAATTTAATTTAGTAGGGAAATTTAATTTAATTAATTATTTAAGTATATATATATTAATTTTCCTATTTTTATTTATTAAAGAAACAATTTTAAAAAAAGAAAAAAAAAAAAAGACTATCCAGTCAGGGGACGCCACTTGGCGTCCCCTGACTTAAAGGGGGCGCGTGCCAACACGCGCCCCTTTCTTCCCCAGCCCTTCCTCACGCGGGAACGGGCTGGCCGCAGGGCTCCGCCGAGCCCTGCGCCGAGCCCGTTCCCGCCCGCGTGCCGCCCCGCCCCGGAGCCCTCCTCCACTGGAGACGGCTCCTTCTCCCGACCCCGCCCCTGGCCCGGCCATCTCCATTGGAGATGGCCTAATAGGAGTGGAAAATAGGGAAAATTCTTACATAGACCAGGTCTAAGAGACATCATCAAAATGTATTATGTGGTGCATTTACAATCACAATGTCTATAAAAAGCTCATAGACCAGGTCTATGCAAGAATTTTCCAATAGGAGTATATACTGAAAGGCAGATTTGAGTTGCTAATTAACATAGCCATTTTATAAGTTTGATTGATGTGAATATGGATATTGCCATATTGGTTGAATGACCATAAACTTTTTCTTGTTAGCAAAAATTCCATTATGTTATCCAATTAAATGAAAAAACAATTCAGCGTATAAATGAAATGTGCGCAACTAATATTCATTGTCAGCAATGAAAATCCATTTTTACCCTCTTTTGTTTTCTTCTTTTTTCAGTGTGTATATGTGAGGGTTAAATGGTTATTGATTTATAGACATAATTGTTAGACACTTAGATGTAACATGCTATTAAATGAATAATTTGTAGAAATTATGTTAATTAGGTAGGTATATAATTTTGACCAATAATACAAAGAGTAATTGGAAAAAAACATAATAGGTCTAAAGATTATTAACTTAAAGCTACTCACATGCTTGTAGGATTTGGGCCAAGTTCTAATAAAAACATGATATACCCATAGTTGGCCCATGTTAAAGTGGTGTTTTCTAACGTCTCAACTTTACTTATATTAGAGATTCTTAAAAAATCACTAAAAGTCTAAAAGTAGTTGAGAATGAAAAGTGGACGGTGTATGGATTTTAAGAAGAAAAAAAATACTACTTTAAGTGGGTAATGTTTGCAAATCAAGAAATAAAAGTAGCCTCCCTGTAGCTTTTGCTAATCCGTCCTTTTTAATTTTTTCATGAAGAAGCTAATTCATTAGTTGATTTTGCAAATACACCATGATTACTTTTGGAGAAAAATAGATTGAAACGTAATTTATTTAAGCTCTTTAAAACACCACATATGGTTTTAGATTCGAATTCCACTAGTATGGGTATTTTCTTAGTTTATTGCTAGTGTTTGTAATTAGTTTATCTTAATTCTTTGATAGTGATTGAAAACTTTTGAACGTTATAAATGATGATTGAAAACAATTGAATTTAATGATTAATGTACCAAGGGATTCACCGTTCTAAAGAAAAAAAGAAAAAAACCCTTAAATTCTTCTAGTAACTTTTGAGATTATTATGCCACAAATCAATTAAGGAACGCTTCTTTTTCGTGATTAACACTAACTTACGTTTGACCTGGTTTTTCATTTTTCAGCCAAACATGTTCTATGTGATCTGTCCATATCGTCAGAAAACAAAAGCTAATTTAATTTGATAGATTCTAAGAATGTAACTTTCCAATACGTTTGAAGGCTAACCTCCAATAACTACCAAACCACCAAAAGTACAACCGTCGCATGCAATTGCTCATAATCTACACAACTGATAAAAATATTCTTCTTTTTTTTCTTCTAATTATTTCCAGAAGAAAACAGAGAATCAGGGCCAGTTTTTTTTGTTATATTGGAAAATTACACGGTTTTGAGAGGAGCAAGAGAAGAAGAATATATCAAACCCTCTTCTCTCTCTTGGATCTCTTCTAATCTTCTGCATATATAGATTTCATTTGATTTGATTTTCCATTTATGTTGAATTGAATGAAATCATTTAATATATCTTCTATATAAATGGAAAGCTTTAGAAAAGCCTTTGGTGCTCTTAAGGACTCCACAACGGTTGGCCTTGCCAAAGTCAATAGCGAATTCAAGGTATAAATTCAAATACATACATACATTGCTCGTATTATACATTGTATTTTTCGTTATGTAATTTTCACCATTTTCATCGTGAACGTAAAAAAGTTTTCATTTTTAATCAATAGAAACGAAAATATGGTTTTGTCTTGGAAACGTTTCTGTAAAACTTTTAATATTTAGCTGACCAAAACATGCTATGGAAAGAGACATTTTGATCCATGATTGCAATCTCTATGTTTCTTGATCATGGTTCTTGTTTTCATATTGGGCTAATTTTGTTTGGGTTTTTATTATCACAAGGATTTGGATATTGCAATTGTAAAAGCAACCAACCACGTTGAAAGTCCTCCAAAGGAACGGCATGTTAGAAGTGAGTGCATTTTTTTACCATTTTTTGCTCAAGATTCTATTTTTCTTTTATGTTAATATATAAAACCTTGAATATAATAAATGGGATTTTGTAGAATTTATTTTTCCATTTGTTATCTCAGAGATATTCATAGCAATATCTATAAACCGTCCAAGAGCTGATGTTGCTTATTGCATACACGCCCTTTCAAGAAGATTGGCAAAAACACGCAATTGGATTGTAAATTCTTTAAACTCCTCTCAGTTTTGTGTTTATATATAATATTACGAATAAAAAACAGAGAATAGTTTCAGAATGAATCTAAAATGTTTGTGAAAATGACTGAATGAATTTCAGGTGGCCGTAAAGGCTTTGATAGTTATTCATAGGACATTAAGAGAAGCAGATCCTAGCTTCAGAGAAGAGTTATTACACTACTCTCAAAGAGCTAAATTATTACAAATATCCAATTTCAAAGATGATTCAAGTCCTCTTGGTAAATTGATTTACTTCGTTTCTTTTTTTTTACTAGAAATGAAAAGGATTGGAATAGTTTTTTTTCCCTTTTCATAACACTTGGCTAGTTTTTATGTAGCATGGGATTGTTCGGCTTGGGTTCGTACGTATGCACTATTTCTCGAGGAAAGATTGGAATGTTTTAGGGTGTTGAATTATGATATCGAGACAGATAGAGTAACAAAAGCAGTTCCTGGAATGTATAAGGTCAGGTTTCTTACTATCGATCTCCTTCCATCTAGATTCTTTAAGGCTATGTTTGGCTCTTGAATTTCGGTCAATAATAAAAAATGAAGACTCAATTTTTTTGTCGTCTATGCTTTAGCGTTATACTCACAAAAATCCAAGAACCAAAAATAGCGTAAAAGAGTTAAGAATGCAAATCAACCTTTTTTTTCTTCTTTCGTATCATGCGCAGAGTAAGACACGACTCTTGAATACGGTAGAACTTTTGGAGCATCTACCTGCACTGCAACAGCTTCTTTATCGTCTCGTGTGTTGCCAACCTGAAGGAGCTGCCTGCCATAATTTCCTTATCCAATATGCCTTGGCCCTGGTATGCAAAATAAATAAATAAATAAATCGATAAATTAGTCTAAAATATTTTCGGCTTTGAATTAATTTTATTTTATCTAAGTTGATACGAGTAAATTTGTTGATTATTCAGGTTTTGAAAGAGAGCTTCAAAATATACTGTGCTATTAATGATGGGATCATCAATCTTGTCGACATGGTACATATAATCCAGTATGACATTTTAGAATATGTTCCAAGCTTTGAATTTTTTATATCTTCATTTTTCTTGTGGCAGTTTTTCGAAATGCCGAAATATAATGCAGTCAAGGCTCTAAACATATACAAAAAAGCTGGACAACAGGTCTATATCATAACTCATGTGCACGAATTAGTCTAAAAGTTCAATATTCTAGTCTCAGAACTATCATTTAAACTTTTTTCTTTTGATATCTGGATTGCGTAGGCTGAACATCTAGCTGATTTTTATAGCTACTGCAAAACTTTGGATCTTGCTCGGACCTTTCACTTTCCTAAGTTGAAACAGGTTCTTTACCTTAGTTTCTTCAATCAATAGTACAGTTTTTTTTAGTGCTAAATAGACCTCTTTTTTCTTGGCCTTGGATTCCCCAGCCTCCTCCTTCGTTTCTAGCAACTATGGAAGAATACATAAAGGAAGCGCCGCAGATAGGTTCTATGTCAACTAAAAGACTGGTAAGAAGATAATCAAACGCAATCCTAGGTTGTTTTTATATTAAATAAATGGTTCTTCCCTTGTAATTTCCAATATATTATTTAATAGGAGTATCGCAAAGCAGAAGAAGAACCAGAAAAACCGAAAGAAGAAATAAAGAAACAAGTTGAAGTCGAAATCAAAGAAGAGATTGTTGGTTTACAAAAGGAGTCGGATTCCATGATTAAAGAAGTAGTTCCAGAACCATTGTTAGCTGAAGAACCTATTGATCTGCTAGTAATTTTTACTCCTCGATCTATATTTTATTTTCTTTTTCTTTTGGGGGCTCTGAAATTTAAATCTATTGTACAAAATATTCTGCAGGGATTGAATGAAGTAAATCCAAAGGCACTAGAATTAGAGGAAACCAATGCATTGGCCCTTGCAATTGTTCAACCTGGTATTTGTTACTTCACTGCATCTGAGTATTAGTTACTTTTCGGATGATCGTATAATATGGTATAAATATTTATAATTGGTCAAATGTACGTCTATTCAGGCAATGATCCCCTATCTTATAACAATGCATTAAGTGAGATTGGAAAGACTTCCGGATGGGAATTAGCACTTGTTTCAGCACCAAGCAATATAAATAAACCTCGAGTGACAGAAACAAAAATGGTTTGTTCTCTTATCTTGCTTTAACCTTTACATATTGACTCGGATATTTTTTTGTGTAGGTAGATGGACTGAGTTGTCCCAATTCGAACTGTTGATTCCACTAAAATAATCTTAAACACGAGTGATGGATCGGCTAGGGCAGACCGGGTGGGTTCCCGATAACCTTCCCATGAGTTAATGGCAATTAACCCCTGTGATGTTCATAATGTTCAATTTACCCCATTGTGATTTAAAAATGTGCAATTTACCTCCCTATATTCTTATAAAAGACTCAAATTGTCTCCCTAACATTTTAAACCTTAAATAAAATATGATTTGACAAAAAGGCCCTTCATTATATACTACTATATACTTATTTTAATCTGAAGAAAAAAATGAAGCAATTTACACCCCCCCCCCCGCGTGTTATTTTATATGTATCAGTTTACCTCTTTGTTATCATAAATGTGGCACTTTCCCCCCTTATTATTTTACATGGAGAAATGGTAAATTTGTATTTTAATGCAACACTTTTTATTCCCACACTCTTCAATGGAAAGAGATAAATTGATTCTTTAAAATTTTCAAGGTGGGATAAAATGCTATTTTTAAAATCAGGAGGAGGTATTGAACAATATGCATATCACCGGGGGGGGGGGGGGGGGTGGTAATGGTGTTGATCCCACTGAAATGCTCTTAAACACGAGCGACGGATAGGCTAGGTTGGGTCCGATGCTTAAGTCAGTCCAAAGAGGACAAGCTTAAAGTATTGAGAATAGTGTGGTAGGCATACCTTATAAACGAGGGTGCCAGGTGTATATTGTCCCATGTGTGATATTAAGTTCTGAGCTATTTAAGAGCTTGTGCGGAATTCCCGAGTAAGGTACATCAAATGGGTGCTAAGTTTCGTAAGTAAAATCTTACATATCAATATTTTGCTTTTTTTTTTGTTTAGGCTGGGGGATTTGACAAGCTATTACTTGATAGCTTATATGAAGATGCCGCTGCCCGAAAAACGCTACAGCTACATAGTGCAGGATACAATACAAGCTATGGATATGAAATGAATGCACAAAACCCATTTGATCATCCACAACCTGACCCATTTGCCATGTCAAACAACATTCCGGCTCCGAGTAACGTGCAGATGGCATTGATGTCACAGCAGGAGCAAATGATGATGCAAAATCAACATCATATGATGATGATGGTACCTCATAATACATATACAGGAGCTCAGTATTCTCAGCAACAGATGGGGACTTCGAACCCGTTTGGGGACCCATTTAACTACTATCCGCAGAGTGGGATGCCACCATATGGGAATCATACATTACTTTAGAATTTAGAGATTAAGATTTAGATTGATTCTTTTTTTTTTTCTTTCCTATTCTTTAATTCATTGTGATAAGCTGTAGTTCTTGATTAAGTTATTGTACTAGTGAACCTTTTTCTTTAAATAATTTGAAGATGCTATGTAGGTTGGAATTAGATACAGAAATGATTTCATCTTTACATTCATGGGATGTTCTCAAGCTGCAATAAGTGTATGACACATATTTATAGTTGGATAAATTTGAACTGATATCTCATCTGTTTGAGTTCTTGTTGTAGTTGCCACTCTTATTTTTACTTCTTGTAAGTGTAATATTGTATATTTTTGGTAATTCGAGAATTTCACACAATTTTGGTGCAATCCAAATCATTTTTTTCATAAGATATGGTACAAACTAGGTGGTGGTGTATTGCCTTTAAATTTAGAAATTATTTTATCCTCATTGGTTTGTTACATCACGTCATATGTGTGTCTACACAAAATAAGAATTTTTCTGAGGCATTTTTGGTGGAAAATTGTATACTCATTAAAGTTTGAGTTTTAAATTTTCAATTCGAATCTCAATATTTATAGTATCATTATTTATTACGAAGCCATGTCTCGAATAAATTAGTTATGTTCAATCTTATAACAATTAAAAGGACGGAACAAACCTCCTAATATAGCTACATTTTATTTTTGTTGCTAGTATTCTTCGTCAATATTTACCATATTTTAAATAAAAATAGGCTAAATTTCACTTTCTCCTCTTTATCTTTATTATCCACTTTACCATTTTAAACATTATTTTATCCCTTCAACTATCGTCTATGCTTTAATTGCATCAAACCATTTAATTGAAAAGAGCAAATCGCCTTTAAAAAATATGAAGAACAATTACCAACTATCATCTATCCCTCCCACTAACATATTTCATTAAAAGAAAATGAGCAAAATGTCTCAAATTTGTCCTTCTGCTCTCATATTTTAAGGTCAATTGGAAATGGCAAATTGTGTTTAATAAGTATAGAGAAAATTGGAAATTTTTTAGGTGTTAACGGTCTTTTGACAAAAATATGTTAAAACTAACAATTAAATGCAATTGAAAAATGATAGTTAAAAAAAAAACAAAATGATGCAATCCACAATCAATTACTAAAATACTGAAAATAGTTGGAGAGAACAAATTTGAATTGCCTGTAAAATATCATTCACTGGCTAATTGGGCCAAACCGCAAAACCCAACCGGTGGCTCCGTACCCGAACCCATATCCAACTACCGACTCCCCTATTCTTTATCCACATTCCTATTTTTCCCATTCAATTCACTTTTCACCCTTTCTCTTTTCCCCTCTCTCTTAAATTTTCATCATCATCATTGTCTGAATTGTGATGGCCATGTCTCGAATCCTCTCCCAATCCTTCCTCCCCCGCTCCGCCTCCCTCCACCCACCCTCCGCCCTAATCAGCCATCACAAACGACACCGTTCCAACAAATCCCACCGCGCCCAGCTCATCGAGCTCGATCTCGACTCACCAACCTCCTCATCCTCGTCACAATCCGATGAGGTAATCACCGTTGGAATGAAGAGGCTAGAGGATGCCATACACGGAATGATCGTGCGCCGCGCCGCACCAGATTGGCTCCCCTTTCTACCCGGATACTCCTACTGGGTCCCACCCCAACGCTCCTCGGGTTTCCGCAACCACCCCTCCTCCGCGGGTACTATGATTGAGATGATAGGGAAATTGGCTGTGTCGAGGAAAAGTACGAAAACGCGCGATTTGTTGTCGGAGGATGAACATATGGCGTACACATCTTCTAAAGGATGGCCTTCTTCCGCTTTTTTTATCCAAGGTGAATTTATTATCTGGAATCGCGTTTTGATTTCTCTTGTTTGTTTAATCTTATATGGTAATTTTTTGTTCTTGTATTTTTCAGATCTAGAAGCCAGTTGGTTACTAGTTAGGACATTTTATTCATATGAGAACTAGTTTGGATGGCATGTTAACAAATCAACTTTTGTAGAAACCTATCTAGAATTTGGAAGTAGTTCAAGTGCTAAATTTACTGCTAATATAATTTTAAAAACTTGATGAGGACGGATTACGTAAGAATGAATTTGAAAATTGCTTTTGATTGAATGTGAATTTGGAGAAATTTCTGTATGATTATGATCTCTTTTCTCTCTTTCTTCCAGCTTAGTCAGTATGTTATTGAGTTGTCTCTATGCATTGTTCTTGTAGTTTTTTTCTTTGATGTACCTGTTTATTGGCATCTGGAAATAGTGCTTCATAATGAGACGTTAATGTTGGAATAAAAGATCAACTAGTTTAGCGAATATTGACATCTGGTGGTAGTGCTTCGTAATGATACATTAATGTCGTAATAAAAGATCAAGTGCAGATGATTTGCATTGAGGTCTGATTACCTCTTTCTGAGTCAAATAGGCTGTGAGAAAGACAGAAAAATTAAAGCATATCGAAACGGTTTTTGGTCGTTGGAGTTTGAGAGTTTTTGCTATTATAAATATGTTGATATGTAAGATGCCAAGTTGCAAACTTTTACACTCTTGGGTTAGAATCTTCTAGACATTGCAATTTAGTTGTGGGGACTTCTTTTGTGAAAGACCTTATTCATTGTTCTCAAGAGTGCTGAAATCAAGCATTGGATGATATATTCATGCTTGTATTAAGGGGCAAATTATGATTAGATTTTCTTACTGGTCTCTCTCTCTCTCTCTCTCTCTCTCTCTCTCTGAGTGTGTGTGTTCATTGTCTACCAATAATGCAAAACTTAGTTATAAAACAAAACAATTGTGCACGAAGAATTTGTTCAAAGGCCAAGTAAGAGCTTTCCGAGGCCTGTGATGGTTGTACGTATTATGATTTATGCTTTTTTGCACTGTAGGTACTTCACCAAGGCATCCTATTCAGGTGGTGGAAATGGAGGTGAAAATTCAAGATGATGAAGACAATTCAGATGACACATCCAACTCTGAGGATGAGGAAGGATGACCGTTAACGCTCACTTAAATCTGATCTCGAGGGTGAGTCAATAACATTATCAACATTTAAGTCGTAAATCCCCATCATATTATCTTGTCTTGTGATTACTCGCAACTTGATAACATCGTTCTTGATTTTGAGGTTCTATCATTTTTTCTTTCTTACCCACTCTGTCGGGCATTAAGGCTATATTTGGTTCTTGGATCATGAATTGAGCTACCTCGTTTTGCAGGATTGCCACCATTGTAGATATTCGGAGCATGGAAAGATAGAGGAGATGGAAACAACAAAAGACAAAGAGAGAGCATATAAAATGTGTACATATGGATCGTTGGTAGAGGTTGAGATGAAAGTTCATTTCTTGTGATTCTCTGAATCAAAATCATGTTTAATTGGCATCTCATTCTGCCATTATATTAGATAATGTAATTTGTATTCTGAACTTTATGTTGTTTTAGCCAAGTTGTATCTTTGTATGTTCTGAAATAATTAATAAGCCGAGTGATTAATTTAAATGCTTTTTGACAATCAAATATTGTTTTCTGAAGTAGAATGTAGTTGTTTAGCTGGTTGGGTTAATTGGGTGTATAGTACACCGTCTCTTTGTCCTTGAGGATGCTAACTTAACACTCAATTAAATTTGATTAGTCTACCACATGATGCGATACATCATGACATGTATGAAAAATGCACGACACTTGTATGGATACATCTTGAATGTAACATAAACACATTTCCATTTTGATATGAAATTAAATATTTCTATAAAATTGTTGAAAGTGATTCCATCTTTGTCAAAGCAAATAAACTAATTATTACATGAAATTGAAGTAACAATGAGTAGGATTTTTCCAAATAAACAAAACCAGTGACATTTTCAACTATGAATTCAGTTTCAACTATGAAAGTTCTGATCCGCAACTTTTTCTGTAAAATACTCTGAAATGAGAATTTATAAAACTAAAATGTACGCAAGTAATTTGATCAACACATTTCTCACAAATTTAATAAACAATACTTGATAAACAACAGAGCAGATCAGCAGATATAGAAACATTACATATATAGCTAACTTTTAATAATCAAACATATCAACTTCTACATATTCTTGGATAATAATTTATAACATTTAGTAAATCATTTTACCTATGTTTGGGCTTACACCAGTAACTACTAACTACAATCGGACTCGTGACAAAACGAGTATCACCAATCTCCAGCCATGATATCGACCATGAACAACGGTTCCTTTCTTTAAATAAGGCCCGTCAATTTTCAGCTTATAATTATGTTTCTCACCCTTGTTCCTAGAAACAAGTTTATGAGGCACCACATTAACTTTGAAACCTTCAATATGGACCAAATTTATTGAATAACTACTTGACATATCATCCCCATATTGGTCAGTGTCCTTTCAAATGCGACCAATTTGGATCCATTGCAGTTGAAATAAGCAATAAATGATGGATAATTCATGTCCAATGATGGTTTGGTACATGGTCGGTCCGACACTTTTGGGGACAATAAGCGAAACTCAAAAGTGGGGCCCTCTTTTTAAGAAGACTGCACATAATTTTCTTACTTCGGTAAATTATAAGAAATAGTATTGAATATTGATGTTCGACTTGGATCAATCAAAGCTTGTTTAAGCTATTTTGCTAGATCATTTTTCCTTGATTAGACTCATCACATTGTCGAGAACATATGTTGTGGTTATAATGACTAACCTAATTGTTCCAGGGCTCCAATTAGAGTGAAACCCTTTTAGAAGGGTTGCCACGTTTGTTGTGTGTGGTAAGGCCATTGACGTTCCACTCACTACTCTAAACCTATTGATTAACTTCTCGGTTGTAAGAGGACTAATCGATTTTATTTCTTGCCATAAAGCTATAATTGTGATGTCCCGGGCCCATTACATCCGGTTTTAATATGAAAGGACAAGTTGGAGATGGTCTTCTAGAGTTATAATCAGTCAGCTTTTGGCACTGATTTAATATCATAATTGGTTGCTTTGAACCAAATCGTAGTCATGGTTGCGTCTATATTGTCATTAATATAATCTAAGAACTTTACAATTTCTAGCATTCACTACAATAGCATGAAATTATGTCTCATTGTCTGGTAAGTCCGGTAAGTGAGATATATCTAATGTACTACGTTGGTTTCTTGGAGAGGAGTAACAATAGGAAGCAAAGTGCCAACAAAAATCAGTTAGGTACACAACAATCTTGTTTGTGAGCCCTTCCTCTCCTCAACATGTGTTCGTGTAAGTAAGTTGGTGACCGATTGACAATGGATTTAAAGGATACCCTTCTCGGGAAAATTGTTTTGTTGATACCATAAAAATAGTAATAGTGTGGTCAATACATTTGGGTACCGTGTTCTAGCATTTGCCATAATTTAGCACAAAATTTAATTTTGGTACCAGAGTTAGATTTTGACGGAAATTGACACGTGGATTGCACATGATTGTTAACTCATCATAAAATTTTAAGTGTATTGGCAGAAATCGATTATTCAAATACAAAAATTAGGAGAACGAGATTTATACTTTATAGTTAGCATAATATTAGAAAAACACTAAAAATATTTATGCAATTAATTCTAATTATCTCTCTCGTTAATAACTTTCTTTAATAGGAGTAAGAATTAAAAGATAGATATCATGGAGCACAAATTATGCAAGATCTAAGAAAATTACATTTAATTAGATTTATGAGAATCAATGATATCTATTTAACATACTTTCTAATTTTAAATTTTCCCTAGTAATGGGTTGTCATCTATTATATGTTGCAGATTAGTTAGGACTTCGATCTGGTCTCGAGAGCATCCTCAGTGGAGCTCATTGGCTTCTAACAGTAGCAGCGGGTACTATAAATTGGGCATTTTTTTTTTGTTTCCCAAGGGTTTAATCCCGTTCGAGGCGGGTTGGGCACATATGTGGGTATCTCTCCCAACATGGATTCGATCATGAGTCCGCTACTTTATAGTGACTAGTCCCTTCCACTAGACCAATCACATGTTGGTACAAATTGGGTATTTGTTGGAACCATAGTCCTAGGAAATTGGAGAAGTTAAGAGATAAATAATAAATTGGACATAACAATTTGCTTAAATTGTTGTATTCTAACAGGGGCAAAATTGTCAATCACTCCTAATACTTTTCAATAGATTTATCAGAATAAATGATTTGTGTTTAACATATTTTGAAATTTCAAAGATTTCCCTAGTAATTGGTTATCAATCGTCATCTGTTGTATATTCTAGTTTTTTTTTCTTTTAGAATACATATTCTAGTTTACTATTAGAGGTTTGTAATTAGTTATTCTTTGTATTGGAAAATAATTGATATGATTATGATATAATGATTGATGGATTAATGTATTTCATTTAAAAATAAATAAAAATTCTCCATCTCAAAAAAGTAAAATTGATAGAAAAATATAATTAAAAAAATTAAAATCACACAATAGTACTGTAATTTGTACATCGGCCCATGATTTGTCTCTAGCTTATTGTCCATGACACGTTTAGCTATTCTTTATTCAAAGATTTTTACCCAGGATTGGGCGTATGATTAGGCAACTTGGGTCCTCGTCTAGGATCCTGACTATAGAGAGGCCTTAAAAAAATTATAAGTGTATACATTTTTGGTTTTTTAATTTGATACTTTTTTTAAAACATATATTATGTATAAGAGAGTTAGGGTGAGTTTGGCCCAGCGGTGGGAGCTCTTAAAAGCACTTCTAGACCTCCATTGTGATTTTTGAAGTGTTTGGCCCCAATTATAGAAATTGCTTTTAGTCAATCGTGATTTTAATGGTGTTTGGCCCCTAATATCATAATCACTTTTGGGATCTCCAGAAGCTAAAAATCAACTTATTTCAGAAGCTACTAAAGTGTTACTTTTGCAAAAGCTATTATCCAAAAGCAATTATTTTATAATTGAATTTTATCATAATCAATTATTGTCAAAATCCATTTTAGTAAAATTAATTCTCCTATAATTGATTTTTGAATCGCTAGGCCAAACTCACCCTTAATATTAATATGTAATTTGAACAAAATAGAGTCATATAACTTTGTAAGAACTTTTGAAAGCACATCTAGACCTTAAAAGCACTTCTAGATCTTCATTGTGATTTTTGAAGTGTTTGGCCCCACTTATAGAAATTGCTTTTAGTCAATCGTGATTTTAATGGTGTTTGGCCCCTAATATCATAATCACTTTTGAAATCTCCAGAAGCTAAAAATCAACTTATTTCAGAAGCTACTAAAGTGTTACTTTTGCAAAAACTATTATCCAGAAGCAATTATTTTATAATTGAATTTTATCATAATCAATTATTGCCAAAATCCATTTTAGTAAAATTAATTCTCCTATAATTGATTTTCGAATCGCTAGGCCAAACTCACCCTAAGTCAACCTAATTCTTGAGAAAGGAAGAATATGAGTTGTGGAAAATTTGTAAATTTGGATAGTTTACAAATGGAACGGATGGTGGAGATCAGCTTAATACAATAGCTAAGAATGTGTTCTCAAAAAAATAAAAAATAGCTAAGAATGATCCTCTAGAGACTTTTATTATATAATTACATGATATTTTATGGATTTATCTAAATTTTTTTGTAAATAAGTGGGGAAGTATCTAAAACTACAAACAAAAATGTGTAATTATTATTCCTATTTGGTTTCGGTTTACTGATAGGTTTATCAGATCGAAACGATAATACCAAAATTATAAATGTCATATTTTATTTTTATTTTTAACCATTGAAAAAAAATTTACCCATTCAAATCAAGTTACACTTCTCCTCCTAGACCTCGGTGGGAGCTCTTAAAAACACTTCTAGACCTCCATTGTGATTTTTGAAGTGTTTGGCCCCAATTATAGAAATTGCTTTTAGTCAATCGTGATTTTAATGGTGTTTGGCCCTTAATATCATAATCACTTTTGGGATCTCCAGAAGCTAAAAATCAACTTATTTTAGAAGCTACTAAAGTGTTACTTTTGCAAAAGCTATTATCCCCGTTCTCTGATTTCTCACTTTGATGAAGCTCTTAAGTCATTCCGTCGTTTATTTCTTGGCAGGGAAATCACATTTTTTAATACTTTTAATTTACATGAAATTTACAAAAAAAAATGGCCAAAAACTACATTGTTAGTTTTTTTTTTTTTTTTTTTTTTTTTTTGTACCAAACCAACTAAATTATTGCGTAAAATACTGAACGAAACATTGATTTGTCATTTCATGTGTCAATAATAAATGTTAAGAGAAAAATCAGGTAGATATTTAATAAACACATTTACATTTTCAAAAATATTAAAATTTATTATTATAATATATAATTTTATTTGTTAAAATAAAAGGACCCCTTCTTTGAATTTTGTCTAGGCCCTAATATAGTGGACCGGCATGTTTTTACCAAAGGACAAAGCTTTCTTTTTCTTTTTGGCAAGTAAAAGCACAAAGCTTTCATAAAAATAAAATACTGATACAACATAAAATTGACCTACATAACCAATCGAATACACAAAAATGGCAGAAGGACCCGAAACCCATCCCTTACTCTCATCCTCCGATCAATCTTCTTCTCAAGACTCCATCAGCAACCAAACCAAGGTAATAATTTTGTCGATTTTATTAGGTTATGTGATGTTATGTTTATATGTTGTGTTTTCTGATTGTTTCATGTGTTATTTATGTAATTTTTTGTTGAATCTACTTTATTGAATATACATTTGGCTCATTGATTTGGTGTGGAGATGAATTCAAGTTCTCAGTTATTCTAAACTCCATCGGTGAAATTGCAGGAAAATGATATGCATTTGAATTTCTATGGCGTGAACTGATATTCTAAAATGAAACATCGATTTTTATTTTTTCTTTGTCAATTTTCATGCACACTAAGGTTTTAGTGATGAGCTCTTGGCTTCTCACAAATAATTCTATAAATAAAGAGGAAGTAAATTTTATCTCAGAAATTTCAGGCGATTATTGATGATTGTGCAGAAGGATTAGGATTATCCGATTATGGCTGTTGCCTTTGCCTTTTTGCTAGGACTTTTACCTATATGAAGAAAGTAACCTTTATTTCATAAATTTAAGAAAATGGTTGATGGATTATGTGTATTCGGATTGAGTCATAAAAAGAAGCAAATTCCGGTTTAATCTCTAGTGATTTTGTAACAGGTACCTGCATATGGTGGTTTGAAATCACCACATGGCAATATTCCAGCGTTTCCGATTTTGTATCCTGCATTTGTTCCTGGTTTATTCCCTCCTCATCAGGACCAGGAACATATGAATCGTGGCCCTGGATTATATGCTGTCCCAGTTCTTCCAAATGGGCAACCTATTATCGGGGTTCCTTCCAATACACTTGTACCTTTTACCTACAACATACCTACGTAAGTGTTCCTTCACTTTGGCACAATTTTAGAAACTTCCCGCGATTTCTTCCATTATTTGATAGTTAGATTTTATTCCTTTATATTTAGTTAGTTTGCAGGGATTCTAATTCTGATGTGTGTGCTGGTATTTCTCAGTTAGAGGTGGGACCTTGTCGGCTAGTTAACATTTTGATGTGGTGATATGTTGAGATAAACAAAGAATATGACGTAATTTGGTATTCATATGATTAATGATGTCCTAACTGACCCGAACATCTAGCTCGAATCATATATATGCCTAACGAGATTGACTTGGAAATATATGACAAATCAAAAAAAAAAAAAATGTCATGCATACTGCATATTTCATGTTAGCATTCTTGTGTATTACTACTCAATGAGTGCCATTTCACATTTAACACCTTGATCGTGTCTTTACACGAGGAAGTAAATTTTACTATTTGAACTGAATTAGCTCTCGTAAGATGCATGTTTAGATAAGGCAAATCTTTCATTATGGGCTCTGCGTGCGATTCTGTGGGCCCTCAGTATCTGTGCCAATGCTGTTATTTTGAGTGCATCATTTATCGTGTTTGGTTTGTGTCTTATTCGACTACCTATAAAGGTAACCTAAATTAAACTCTATCCTTTTATAGCTTCTTTTTTATAATTTCAATTGCTGTGTTGTCATCAGCGAACGCTTTTCTCCGGAAAACAGAGAGCTACTTGGTGAGCAGGGACAAGCAGGCGAGGAACAACAGCAGCAGGAGCAACAACAACAACAACAAGGTGGACCTCAAGAAGGACAGGTTGTTGTTCGAAGATTCCAAATCGCGCTTCAGATTGATGTAGTGCTCCTTTTAAAGCTGGCAGCTGTAATTTTCTTGTTCCACCAAGATGGATCCAAACAAAAGCTCACTCTCCTCGTGTTTTTCGCTTCACTCGTTTACTTGTAACATAGATACAAACTTATTCGATATCTTGAACTTTTCGCGTGCATGTATGCATCTAATTTTTTTAATCTGAGGCATTGGCTTTTGCTGTTTGGTGATGCAGATACCAAACTGGAGCTCTTGCACCAGTGATAAGATGGCTTTCACAAGGAATGCAAAGGGCAGCTGTGCCTCCGCCACAACCACCAAGGGCTGCGGTTCGAGCAGAGAATATTCCCGCCAATGGGGTACAAGAAAATGAAGATGCTGGCATAGCAGGTAAACTCTCTGAGGTTGAAATGTAAAAAAGTTGCAGATTTTTGAAGTATTACTTTTGTCTAAAACTTTTCCAATGTTTCAGATGATTAAAAACGAGTTTGAGTCACGCGCGTGTATCTGTATATGTGTATTATATGCTCGGACATATTCATAAACTCTTCTGCTCCTCTCTGTATATGTTTACTAATTATATGACATTTATAACATGATAGAGGGGCAACCGGGAGGTGAGAATGAGAATCAGCAAGTCAATGAAGTCGTAGGTGGACAAGGCGAGGTTGGCAACCACTTGTGGGGAATTGCAAAGGAGATCAAATTGATTGTGTTCGGTTTCATTACTTCGCTCCTCCCGGGCTTCCATAACATCGATTAGACTATATATAAACATTGAAGATCGGACTAGGAGCTTTGTAAACAAAGAAAAAGTCATTGAAGTTTTTACTTGGATGTAGTAGGAAGATAAAATTATGTGGAGATTGATTTTTATGGTATTTGGATTTGGAGGCTCATGATTTGCAGTGGAAATTGTTCATTGCTGGTTGACTCTCTTTTTTAGACTAATTTTGCTTTCAAAAGCTTATACTATTTTTAAGACTTGAGAAAAGTTCTTTTCCCATTTCTTTTGTTTTGAGAAAAGTTCTTTGTTTACTGTAGTGGGATGGTTTGCTCCTTGGCATGGATTAATATTTTGTTCTAGTGTTATATTTTCTGTCACCTAAATATTTAAACTTTGCGATAACATTTTGAAAACACTAAAAAAATTATGAAGAAATTACTAAATTAAGAAAAATACGAGTTTCAAAGCTAATACAAAGTTTGAAAATTACATCTTGTTTTTGTTTTCATTGATTCAAAAACAGAAAATATTATAAGTTTTCAATGAAATTGATGAAAATTTGATTTATGCTTCGTGGTATTATAAAACTTCACTTCTTTATTCTTGAAATTCCAAATGGTAAAAATATATTACAGCAATCTTATTTTGTTTTGAGTAAGCATATATATAAATGAACACATAAATTAACTGTTTGCATATGTTAAACACTGAGACATGCATATTGAACCAATTTTTTTTTTTTTTTACTACACGTTGGAAAACTAATCACGATGGCTATGGCTATTTGATTTACTTACAGATGATTTTTGGATAATAATATATAATCTGTATTTACAAGGTAGTCAAATAGATACATTTCAAAATTTGAATGGACACCAAAATATGAAAGAAAAAAAAAATTAATACCATTTATTCAGCTACTGACTTTAGAGAAAAAATTACAAAATGCACAAGTACATCACATTTCAGACAGAAGATGGCTGATTTTCCTAAGCTCTTTGAGTGCAGACATAGCTGTAACTTGACCTTTTTCGACAATACCGTTATTAGCCAAGTTCTCCGAAGATCCAGTCTGACTCCGGTCCTGCTGGAATACAGACTCGATCACCTACAAACCCAACAAACAGGTTAAAATCGCCGTAAAGTTCAATATCAAATCTGAAATTTAACAACTGCGAACACAATTGTATCAAAAAGTCTGAAAGTGATGGATATTATATCATCAAATATGTCAAAAGTGCTTTTTAGTGCCATATGATTGAACACTAATCACTTCTAGTCCCACACTTTCAAGAATAACACTAGACTTTTTAATTTACTTTACACTTTTTTTATTTCTCCTCTTTCCATCCAATTTGGTACCACAATTGCAAAATAGACACCGAGAGAGCCCTATGGGACAAAAAGTGCAAAAAAGGACAGTCTTACGAGACCAAAAGTGCAAACATAGACTTTCCTACATGACCAAACAAATGCAGACATGACCAAACAAATGCAGAAATTGGATGAAGGGGGGAAATGATGAAATTTGCAAAAATAGTTATAAAATTGAGACAAAAGTGCTATTTTTGAAGGAAAGTGTGACACTGAAAGTGTTGAGTGTCCAGTCTTGCAGAACTTAAAATGTAATTTTGCGCATCAAATTTTCAAAATAGTTACTCACTAGTCATTAATGCAGAGAATTTAAAAAAGTACCTGAATGTTCTCAAGCATGGATTGACCAAGATTCCTCAAACTAACCGTCACATTTTGGTCTACCGTCTCTTCTTCCTCTCCCTTGCTCGAGCCATCACTCTTATTATCACACGCATCAGCCGTACAAATTTCAGCTACACTGTTCAGAACATTTTCATCATTACAAGTATTCGACTCTTCTTGCTTATTTCTCTCAGATGTTCCCTCATTGGCATTTCTTCCGAATTTCCATAACCATTGAAAAAGAAGCTTTCTCTCCTTCACCACACTCGCTAATTTTTCACTCGAATCATCATTTCGTGAACACTTTGAAGTGGGACCATCTGAAGGAGGGGTCCCACAAAACTCGGCAACATTAGATGCTGACTCAGCATCATTTTCACCAATCGATGAGTTAGATGCAACACTACTTCTTTCCGGTTCTTCACACTCACGAACAATATTTCCATGGATAGGACTCGTTGGATCCTCAAAATTTGAAGAATTGTCTTCACTCCGTGCCCCACTCTCCGTGTTTCCAAGACTCTTATCCGTAAAATCTTGTCTGTCAATCTGCACTGGGTCTCGCTGACCCACATCCTCGTCACGTTCATCAAGCCCATCTGATTTAACCTCTCGTATTAGATTCTCCAACAAACTCCTCCTTACAGATGGACTTGGAATTTTTGTACTTTCGATTTTTGAAGGAGAAGGATCGGATTCAGTTCTAGAGAGGCGTAGTTTAACTTTCTCCGACCAACCTTTTATGCGACTCGGAACTTGTTCTTCAATTGGACCTTGCTTGTTTTCTTCCTTGTGCAAAACTCTCCATTTTTCTTCCCAATAGCTTTCAGGTACCATACTCAGAGGAGTATTTGGAGAAGCAGAATCCAGAGAAAGGGTATGACCTCGAGTAATAACGGACTTCTTATTATCGAGCAATAAAATCGGTAGAGAACTTGAGTTGTTGTTTGCATCTACTGCCAAATCTTGTAAAGATTTCGCCTTTGCTATAAGCTTCACGAGCTTCACATCATCCGGATAATTTAACAATCTTTGAAGACAAGAAGTAGCATTTTCGGTGGCGAGTAAAGAAGACCTCAAATTTAGTATCATTGAAACCGCAAAAGCGGAAATGAAAGCTCCCCTAGGAGAATCGAGCACTCCATTGTCCACGGCTTTGTTCGAATTTGTATTTTCACGTGCAAAGATTTCATCCCAGATGACCAATAGGTTTTCTAAAGAAAATTCACGCCCGAATAACACACGTAGCCAACGTAGTGCGAAATATTGAGGCTCGACTCCTAGCTCAACAAGGTGACTATGAAGAGATGAATCGACAATCGAAAGCAAATGATATAACGCAGCAGAAGCTTCAATTACGGGAGGGAACCCAGTATGGGAGCTTTTAAAAGGAGAATGAGAGAAAAACTCAGCCATAGAAACCACTCCTCCGGCACCACTCATTAGAGCATCGAACATAGAATAAGCATCGTGTTCTGTAAATTTCTCAGACAAGACAATACCAAGTTCGCCCTCGGCTCCATAGGCATCGCTTAGTAAAACAATCGTTTGTATCTCTGGGTCGAGTTCGTTTAGAGTATTAGGTTTTATGGAATTTTTTTCGAACCCGTCCCAATCTTCTTCGGAGTCCGAGAATTTCTTGAAATCGAATTTGTATGTTAGGTCGTTTTCATGAAATGAAAAACCATCGAATTTGTCCGAGAAGTGGTCATCGTGAAGCTTTCTCACTTCGGAGAGACGTTCCACGTCAACATGAAGAACATATAACAAGGGAGCCAAGAGCTCATGCATACCTGTAAAAGAAAGTTAGGAAAAATCTATAAGTACAGAGAGGTAAAAAGTTATTAATGTTTGAAATCTTAAAAATAAATTAATTCATGTATTCTTTGACACTGAAAGAAAGAAACTTTTCAAGAATCTTTGAGCTACTAATCTAACCGTTGAATCTTTGGGCTTTTAATCCCATAAATTCTACCAAAATTCTCCTTACTATTCAAAATTTAACCAACCTTGCCTGTAACCGTACTCTGGATGTCTAAGGCACCAAAGCAGTAAAATTCGTCTTAACATGCCTTGGCATCCACTTGTCTGAAAATAACTGCCTCTTTCAGGGTATAAACGTGTCAAATCTTGATCGAGCATTCTTTCCAGTTCAGCATTTCTAAAGAAGCGACCCCACATGCTGTCTACAAGACATCAAATTGATGAAATTGGTAATTAAACAACTATAACACTTCGCTTCTTGAAAAATAAGTCACGTTTCCGATAATAAGAATAACAGATAAATCTTACCTGGATTTTGTGACAGAGGATTGTCCATGACAAGATCGGGAGAATTACTTCCATCTTTAGGCACGTGTGGATCAACTAGAAGTTGTCTCCTTAAAGCAGCATATCTGTAAAAAAAAGATCATGACTAAACTTCAATAACCGTCACATAATTGTAAACAAAATCAGAAACACAATTGAAGTTAAGGTTGGAGTGATAGCTATGCCATTAGAATCATAAGTTAGCATGGGGCTACATCCAGTTTCCGTTGAGAATTTACAAGGATCTGATTCAACAGAGCAACATCTTTTTATATTTCAATCACATTTTGCAGACAGAGATTAATGAGTAATGTACGATTTAGGTCCGACATTTAAGGCAACTTAATGAAGAGAAAAAATTGCAAAAAATGTATCTCTACCGAGATGAAGTGATCGCTGATATCCTATGATCAGAAGGCATATACATAATTGATTATTAATGTAAACAATTCCAACAATTTTCTAATAACTACTTAAAAAAACAAAACTCCACAACAATATACATTGATCCTCGGCCTCAAAATACCCAATATATTGACACCACCAGTAGTCTTCTTAAAGAATAATATGGGCAAAGTTAGCATATTAATCATGAATAGATTTTATTTGAACAATAAAAATAACAAAAGAAGAAAATAATTATTAGTCTTTACGTTCTACGAGAGTTAGCAGTGACCCTGCGAAGATCATCGATTGATGCAGAAGGAGATGATGGTAAAATCCCCAAATCAATTCGCCATTGGACACCTCTAAGACCCCCAAAACGACGTGAAGTTCCAGAACACGACGCCGTTTCAAGCACCGTCGTCTCTCCAGCAACCGGTGACATGTGTTATAAATTACCCTTCCTTTTCTTTAATCCAGCAAAAATTCTCACAAACCCACGTTGAAAAAATCAGTCAAGATCATATTAGAAATCAAAAGATTGGATTTCTCTAATATTCAGAAATATTCAACCTTTTCGCTAAGAAACTGATAATTTATTTCATTATAGAATTGCTAGAATTGTTCAAGACCAAGTTGCCCTAAACCCATCAAGATCATCTTTCTACAAATTATGCAGACCCTTTTGGCTTTAAAACTAAGAATAAATGTGGTATCTATAGGTTGCAGAATTTAGAATTTTTGACAGAGAAACGAGGCTATGTGCAATCAACGAATAATATTAAAAATTACTACAAATGGTACAAAGGTTTTGGCTGCAGAAAAAGAAAATACAAGTCTAAATGCAGTATCGAAAGAGAGGGAGAGAGAGAAATTGAAGGTGAAGGCAACTAAAATCAGGGGTTTGATTTCTGAGAGAGAGAAAAGAGGAAGGTGAATATATTTTCTTTTTTTTTTTTTGGTAAGAGGAAGGTGAATATGCTTTTGCTGCTACTATTATTAATTTATTATTGAGTTAATGACAATTTACCCCTGTGATTTACATAATATTTAATTTATCCCAAGTAATTTAAAAAAATTTATTTTACCCCCCTATAATTTTATAAAAGTTTCACACCGCATACCCACTATTTTTAAACTTAATAAAGATATGGATTGACAAAATTATCCCTCTTATATGTGGTCTTTTACCCCTTATGTATTGATAAATGCGACATTTATCACACTGTATTATGATAAATGTGGCACTTAAATGTGCCACTTTACCCTGCCTCCCTCTATGTTAGAAAAATATATTTCATGCTCATTCTCAATTTTGGTGAATGGATTATACTCTCCGTTTGAAGGAGGTAAATTGATCTATTAAAATTTTCACGTGGCAAAGTGCTCTTTACAAATTATAAAGATGTAAATTAAGTATTATTCAAATTACAGGAGGATAAATTGTCATTAGCTCATTTATTATTTTTTTCTTTTTTTGAGTAAAGCTCATTTATTATTCAACCACCCAATGAATGTGTTCTTTTATATTTCTAGCATTTTTAAATTTTTATATAAGGAAATAAGAATTTTGTTTGTCTTGGTTATTATATTTCCCTTTAACGACAACTATGATAAACAAAACCAGTTGTGGAATGGGAAGCTCTTGTACTCACCTCAGCTTCCAAATTTTTCTCATCATTTAATACTAAAAAATTCTTCTTTATTCGATAAAATCCACTCGATTATGAGAAAGGTATACTATTCATTTATATTTTATTAAATGAATGTTACCAAAACAACTTTTGAGTGAAAATGCGAAACACATCGTAAATCGAAAAAATCAATTGATTATATTATTAAATTATAATTAATAAATAATCATATAAAGAAACTAGACAAAATACAAACATTTCTAATTTTCTAGTAAGATTTTTTTTGAGTTATAATCTTCTTGTAAGATTTGAATCCATGACTTTTAAAGTTTTAGGATTTTGTTTTACTATTAAGATAGCCTATCGATGAAGTTATTTTTATTTTTTTTGAGTAAATCGATGAAGTTATTAAAGTATATAGTAATTGGATTTATTTCTTTGTTAGGTATGAACTAAATATCCGCTACTAAGATCTTGAGTCTTTTTTCTTGCGTGCATAGATGGTAGAACTCTTTTATCTGTACTTAATTTTCCAACGTGAGAAATTCAACAAGCAATACGTAATTTATGCTTTTTTTTTAGTCTTTTCATAGAATACTCAATCAACTTTCTCAAGTTGAAGAAAGAGGTTTGTCTTGATTAAATGTCACAAAATGGCTAATGAGTAAAGTTTAAATATTACTGATGTGACATAACTAGTTAAACTTGTAGGCTCGTATAGTATTACTTGAACTTATTATTTTGTGGAGGAATAACTTATAGAAAAAGCTGGATGATGACTCTTTCAATATTTATTTTTAGAGTTTAATTAGTGAATGAGATGATTCGGTATAGAAGTTGAAAGTATAATTGAAAATTATGAAAAAAGGAAAATTAAAATATTCCAAGCATATGTGACATGGGAAATGCGCATATTTTTCTCTCTACCTATTGTCAGTCAAACTACACAATCATCATATATGACACTATATCATAAAAAAATTACACCTACCATAATGTTTCTTGTTGGCCAATCACAACTTATATAGCCCGATTTTTAATGGAATTCACTGACAAAATATATGATTGGTTAGTAATAAATTACTCTTAGTACACATAATTTAAAATTATGTTTATGTAGATGTATTCCTAAGTATGGATCTGATTTGGATTTGATTCAACACGACTTTAATTTTTTGAATTGAAATAAGTCGTTTTTTCTCAAAATTTTCGAGATGCATTGGCATGGGCGCATGACCTAATTGTATTGTGTTCAAAATATTTTCTAATCATATTAAAAATAATTGGCGAGTTGGGAAACTTGATATGTTATGAATATTTATATATTGGGGCTTAAAAGCGAAAAGTAAGTTATGTTATGATATTTGATGAGTGAGTGTGAAATTATATTTATTTCAAATTTGCAAAATATACATGTTATATTTTGTAAAGTACGTGAATCAGTTATCAGTCATAACATATAACATGTGTTTGAGAAAATGAAAAACGATATCATAATTGTATATTTTTAAATGGGTTAAACATTTGATGGGCCATAAGTTTTTAATTTCATTATTTGTTTGGTTATGGCCTATGGGGTTCAACTATGGAATACAATATATGGAGTGGATTTTGTTCTCCAATGCTTGCAAAGCGTAACCCTATCGCGAGAACAAGAATCTGAGGACATGGTTGTGGGATGAGGGCCCATAAAAAAACCTTGGGCTTATGTGGCAGGTCAAGATAGATTGTTACGTTCTTATGACCCAAGCGGAAAATTTTGTCCATATAGGTAGGTTAACGGGAAAAAAGGGGAAATTCTTACCGAGAATTCAAAGTAATTATATGGTAAGTGCAATACGCTTGCTTTGAGATTGGATGTAACTCCCAGGAGAGTCACCAATCACAAAACAAGTGCAATACACTTGCTTGGTGGTTAGATGGGTTACCAGGCTTGGACAAGAATTTTCCCGGGAAAAAGATGGAAATGATTCAATAATGAAAGCGCGCCAACAAGTTTATCTCACATACTTTCCGACCGATAATTTTAACCCAATTTATAAATCTGAATTAATTTTGATCCTACGTACATGTGTCGTGTGCTTGGTTATTTTGGAAGCTGAATTTTAGAAGTAATAATTGTATACCCCCGACCCAACCCAAATTATAATTTGAGAAAGTTGACTGGATTTTTTAAATTGATAATTAATATTTACCCCGATAAATTAGAATCGAGCATTTAACATGTTTACCCCAAAAATTAGGAATAAAATATTTTGATTAAATTTATAAAATGATAATTGCATATTTACCCTGTAAATGTTAGGTAGAACTATGTGATTTTTTCACAAAGTTTCAATAGGTATAAAATAATTGAACTAATATAAATTATATAATGTTCTACTAACAAATCAATCAATCCTTTTACAAAAATTTAAAAATACCTTTTAATAAACAATGAAGTTTTAGGATTAAATAGTTATTTATGTAATATTTTTAATTAACTAAATTAATGATTTTATAGTATATATATTGTTATATAGTATTAATATATTAAATAAAATCTTTTATTCGCAAAAAATTGAAAAAACCCAATATTATATTATGGGGCAATTTGTGCCTTTTTCTCAATTATTCAAAATTGCAATATTATAAGGATGAGGCATGTCTCGTTTGGACAGGACAAATACCATTATTTGGAGTGATTATTTGAATGTGGGGTTATCTTATTTATTGTTTTTATTTATTTGACCGATTGCTAATCATAGGTACTCAAGTTTAAATCCCATTAATTTTGGTCCAACTCATGAATAAAGTACTAGTAGGACTCGAGTTTAGGTCGAGTTCAGACTCATTTTATTAGGTCTATGAAAAATCTTCAAGACTGATTAATTGTGCTATGAAACTTATTACAACAATGATTTTAGCCGTTTTAGGTGCATCAAATGTGAGTTTGACATAACGGTAAGATTCTAAAACCACTTGTAGACTTGTGAGTCTTTGATTTTATGAGAATCACTTTTGATCAATTGCGATTAATTCCAGTATTTTACCTTGTTGTAGTCAATTCTGGGGGGAAAAAATTCAACATTTTTCAAATCCTACAAAATGCAGTTTTTGACAACAATAGAAAAATAGTTCGTCTAAACTCATCTTGTAGAAATATTTTTTTAATTTTAGGCAAAACTCATGTAAGTGTGTTTCGAGCCTTAGACAACCACACGTGTACCTTCCTACCCACTTGGGCAAGTGGTTGGTCACAACATAAGTTTGGTATGACATACATTATATGAAGTAATAGTACTCCCTCCACTTCAAAATATATGTCATTTAAAGTTATTGTACAAAAATTAAGGAAAGTATTAATTACTTAAATTTTAGGAGAATAAAAGTCTTATAGTATTAAATTACCTTTGAAAAGAAATAAAAAAAAGTGGAAATTGTATTTTTCAAACCAAACGTTTACCTACTTTAGATATTTGGTACCAAACCTTCAAAAAAGACGCATTTAATATCAAAATTGAAGGACATTTTCACATTTGCTTGAGCCTTAATAATGATTTTTGGTATGCTTAAAATTATCCTCCAATATTTTTAACATAGCATGCTTATGTGCTATATATCGTATTTGGAAATTATTGTGGCATGATTCCTTGTAGCTTATGAGATATGATTTAATTTTTATTAATATCCCGAAACTTTGTTAATTTTCTGCAAATTATTTATTGCGTTTCATGAACTGAAACTTCTACCATTAGAAAACTCTCGTCAAGAGTTTTCCTGTCACATAAAGAGCACAAAATTTGGCCCCCAAAAGTTGATGGAGAAAGGAAATGTGAAAAAAATCCTTCAATTTTAGTATTAAATGTGTGTTTTTTAAGGTTTGGTACAAAATGTATAAAGTAAGTAAAAGTTTGGTATGCAAAATGCAATTCCCTTAAGAAAAAATATGTAACTTCTCATATTGTCATTTGTCATTAACGAGAAAGAATAAAAATATCAAAAGAGAATTTAAGTCTCTCTTGGAATTCTTAAACGATACTCCCTTAGTCTCAAAGTATATGTAGTTTTAGAGAAATTTTTTTGTTCCAAATTATTTGTCGCTTTAGGATTTCAATAAAATATTAATTACATAATTTCTTATTTTGCCCCTAAGAGAGAGAGTGTAAAATTTGAATAACGTGTAAATAGTTAACTATGAGATAAATAGATAATAAGGATAATTTAGGTATATAATCTGCTTTTCCCCTAAAAAAATTGAGGTTATTTATTAGGTATCTTAATTTTGTCGGTTTAGTAATATTTTTTATGGAGAAACAATGCATAAAGATGGACGAAGTAATTAATTCTGGGTAAATAAATAATGGAATAAGCTAAATGGGGTGAATTATCAACAAATAGATAAAAAAAAAAAAAAACTCTAAACTGGTTGGTTGTGGGGTGGGGGTTGGATTATATACTAAATGGGAGTTGAGAGGACTTAATTAATATTAGGAATTTTAAGAGGTAGAACATCAATATAATAAAATTTCTACAGTTTAATTTATTTAATTTGCTTGATTTGATGGAAGCAAGATGAGTTAAATACGATGTCACACTAGTGGTACAAAACAGTTGACATGTCACATAAACTCCATCAGCATGAATAGATCAGAAAAAGATTTTATCACCGCTCAATATAGTTGCTAAAAGTTACAATAAAGTTAGATCAAGGGTCTATGTTTGATTTTAACTAAAACTAAAAGGAGCACCAAAATGTCATTTTAAGGAATGATACCAGATACCCTTTTTTAACTTTTAGACAGCAACCTTTTAATCAATTGTTGGCCACTTTGCAGAATAAATGAGAACAAACAAATTGGAAGTCATTTTCACTGGTTTCACTCGATCCACATTTTTGATAATATATTTCCTATCATTCTCACATGTACATAAGCTTATAATTTAGAACCATTTACTCAATAAATATGTCTTATATGCCAAACACGGCTTTGAAATACTTACTAATCTTGCTGTTAATTTTTTTTAGTTTATTCGACGGGGATTCCCCCATTTTTTATTTTGTTGTACCCTCTTTTGAAGTTTTTTTGAATCAAACGATTCTCATTAAGAAGAAGAAAAAGGAAAGAATACTTAGTGAATTGTATATATGCATTAATTCAGCTAGTCATAAGATCATGACCCAAGGATTGGTCAACTATTCTCTTTGATAGTCCTTTGCGGTTCTTTTCAATATCATTTGCTAAGTGTAATTTTGCGCTAAAGGGTAATATATATTGGGAATTATCCCTCTCTTATTATAATGTATAAAATAATAGAGATAAACGTAGGGTAGGGTAGGGTAGGGTAGGGTAGGGTGTGGATGGGTTTTAGCATGATCTCATCGGTTTTCGCGCCAAAATCCTTTTAAATTAGTTTTCGGCTTTTCGCCAAACTCATAAAATCATAAAAAATCTATTCAGAAAATCACACTCAAATTTTTCAAACCTATAAAACATTGATTTGACACCTACCCACCTATTTTTTCCCTCAATCTCACTAAAAATTACATTGATTTGACACCTATCACCTACTTTTCCCCCTAAACCCCAACATTCAAACAAAATCCAAGTGGTGTTTCAACTTATTCAAACAACAAAACCCAACAGCTAAAACCCATCCAAATGAGGTCTCAAAGGTTTCATCGAAATTACTCAAACCATTTTTTTAAACCGAGATTCGCGAAATCAAGCCAAAACTCATCCAAATAGACCCGTAATGTCTATTTATAAAAGATCGTTCATCTTTATTTTGTTCCTAACAGTTCAATTTTCTATTATCACTATAAATACTTCATTTATTTAGAAGAATTGAAAGTTATCCCGTTTATTTCCGAATTCATGATATACCTAATTGAGCTCTGAAAAATAAGTGTTGACTTGATTATCGAAGAGTTTGAGAGAGATCCACATACCCCCGATTTTCCTAACTATTTGTTACTTCCTCTGTTTTTTTTATTTGTCGTTTTGGAGGATTGCACACGAATTAAGAAATGTCATAAATAACCACTTTTTATAAGCGAAAATTCCAAAATACCCTTTTAATCAAATAATCTTAGCATTAATGACAAATATTAGTAAGAAGGGTAAAATTGGTAAAATAACATTAATTTTACATTAAAATATTAAAACGACAAATAAAAGTAAATAATTTTTTTTTGTCAAAGCGACAAATAAAAAAAACGAAGAAGCATGTCAAATCATATTATTTTTTTGACTTTCCTTAGTTCCGGTGTGGACTATACGTGAAGGCACACTTTGACCAAATTCTACATTTACATTTACTCCTCAATAATTTTACACCATGTCATGAATTTACATATGCATCAACATTTTTACTGTCATGTCACCAAATAATTAAATGTTGAAATGTAAGCTACTATCCATAAAATCTTATTTTACATTCATTCATCCATTTTTTGGCACTACAAATTTGTAACACGCCTAACTAACTAAAATACAAAAATGGATCGAAGATTGATTTCTTAAATAATACAAGTTTGTATTTCTAGTTGCACATTGATGGAAATCACATGACTCACGTAGGACTTTCTTCTGTCCCAATCCAAGGGTTGAATGTTGTTGGATTGCACATGCACCAAGTTTATATGACTAGTGGCCACATCCACCGTATCTGAATTAATCTCCGTATATAATAAAATATTAATTCCATTGTAATATTTATATGATAATAGTTTATTCAACTGTAATATTCATAATGTTCAATCTACTCTTATGTGATTTTGAAAAGAAAAAAAAAAGTTATCTCCTTATGCTCTTTTAAAAGACTCACACTGTCTCTTTAACGTTTTTAAACTTTTCAAAATATAATTTGAAAAAAGTACCATCTATTATATTTTATATACTCAGACATATTTGAAACTTGAAAAAAAAATGAAACAGTTTACTCCATGTGTTATTTTATATGGACCAATTTACCCCATATATTATTTTATATTATATATCAATTTATTATTTGTGTGTAATTATAAATGTGGAACTTTACCCCCGCAATATTTTACCTAAAGAAGAGTAATTTTATCTTTTTCAACATTTTTCACTCCCACATCAAATTCGATTCTCCACAAGGAGAAGGTAAATTGATACTCTAAATTTTCAATAGGAGCAATATATTTTTTCCAAACAACATAGGGTTGAACATTATATATGTATATCAATGAGAGTTAATGACCATTATTTTAACTTAGTGATCGCACACAAGTGTGAAATGGATTAATACAATTTTGTAACTGAGATAAATAGAGTTGTAACTAGAATTATATATTACTTATGCATTATATATATATACTTATTTACTTATAATTAGGAGTAGTATATATATATATTCCTTGCAGTTTCTTGATGACTTTCTTCTCAATTTTTGTTATTGTTTTTTTGTTCAGAATTTCTGTGATGTACTATATTATTATTATTATCATTATCTCATGTTTGGAATCTTCAGATAACTGATCTGCCACAAAATTTGGTCGTAATATCACATGTAATGTACAAGCATAGCGACAACTTTTTGGGAGCATCCCTCACATGATTTTAGAAAGTGACCGTTTGCAAAAATCATTTTTTTTTCCTTTCAAAATTTCAACAAATAAAAAACACATAGGAGTAAGCATATAGCACTCACTGACACATTTATTACTATTTTGAAAAATAACATTTTAGCATTATTTTCTAAGTTTTGATCAGTGTACTGTACCTAAAGTGAAGAAATTCTTGTTGAAAGAAATAAATAGGGAACCAGAAATTAATGTCTTTAATTCTCACCTGGTCATATAGTTGGTGAAACATCTTTAAGTTGTTTGAATATTTTGTAATGATATTATTGATATTTTCAATTAATTGATGTAGATAATTTTGCGGGTTTAATTAGGTGTGGTTTGATTAGAGGCGGATCCAAGAATTGATCTTCTCTTTTGCTAGGATCAAAACCAGCAAATAAACGACTATAAACAAGGTTGATGGTCATTTCGGCGAACCCTACTCATGTTTAAGATGAATTATTATGAAGAGAATGGAGTATTTGAATAATGAATGAGACTTAAATTAAAATCACTGAAGAGATTGAGTTACTGATTGCTTAATAATCGAAATACACTCTTGATTCTAAGTCGATACGTGAAATTCTATATTATTTGAGACGAATCTCGTTGTTAGGACCCTAATTCTCGGGTCGCTCCCAAACCCCTTTTTTTGTTATATTCTTATGAATTTGTTTTGAATAATGTTATAATAACCAAAATCCAATTCAAATAATTCTTAGCTCATTTCCAGTAAAAAGTATTAATCCAAGCTTTCACGTATGCACTCAAAAACCAAGCTTTCACATTATCTAGCACAAATGTAGGACAATGTTTGGCTATATCCAGAAGATCAACTGCTTATTTAAAAATTACTAAAAGGTTTCCATTCTTCATTCTTAATTTCTTATTAAAAGTGGAGACTTAAGAAATTAATACCACTTTTACGTTAAATATTGTAAATGTAGCAATATGATAATATAAATAAACTGAAAGTTTTATATTAATTCAAATCTTGAATTTTACATTAGTTTAGACGAAAAATTATTTCGTGCAGTCACTTAGCAATTTTATGAGGCGAGGTCACCCGGCCTCATAAAGAAAAAAACGTACCTCACAACAGTGTTCAATGTTCATTGTGCGGGATGAGGTACATGTCTCCCACTTGAGGGATGAACCGAATCAAAGTTTCTTCATGTAGTCATCGACCTACAATTGTTATTCTTAAATGATATGGTGCAACACATTAATAATAATTTCTTTTAAAGAAATCTAAAGATAAAGAATATTTATGAATTAATCCCCGCTAACATACAACTGCATGAATTAATAATTTATCAATTGGAAACTTAGGTCCAAAATATTCGAACTTAAGCCAATTATAGTCATAATTAAACCAAATATATCATCATCTTTTGACACCTAACATAGTGAAAAAGAAAAAAGAGAGAAGAGAAACCAAAGAGAAAAATTAAAGGGGAGGCTGTACCAAAAAAAAAGAAAAAAGGGGAGGGGTCCAAAATCTATCAAATGTTGAAGTGGGCAGCAATAGTTTAATGGAATCATCAAAGCTCTGTCCTTCATCTTAGGTCCCTTTGTCTCCCCATTAAATAAAATTCACTCAATCAAAAGGAACCCTAACTACCTCTACTCTCACTCAATCACTCCCCACAGTTTCACACACACAAAATAAAAAATAAAAAATAAAAAAGCCATGCTCTCATTTTCATCAATATCTTGTGCTAAGTAGAAGAATAAATGTTGGTAGGTTCCTTGTGTGGGAAATAAAGAAGAGGGCTTGGTCAAAAAGTGAAATAATACTTACTGTTATTCTTTTCTTGGATCAATGTGAGTAAACATCTTAGCTTTTTTCAACTTCTTTGATGGGATTTTCTTTGATATTTTTGTGCAAACTGTTATTGTTATGTTGATTCTTGGCTTGCTATTTCTGCTATGTTTATGTATGTGTACAGTTGGTTCTTTAACTAGCCAATTTTTGCAGGTAAATTGCTCACATAGTGCAAATGTGAGCAAGAAATAAACAAGTAAAGAGGACCAAGAAAGATATAGAATTGAACTTCAGCCTTATTTATTGGATCAACCATTGGTTATCTTGTTATCCAGCTGGTGATTTTTTTTTTCCTTTTCTATTTAACTTTAATAATTTATTACACACATAATTTTTTATAGCATGGAAAGAGTGAAAAAATACTATATGCCTAGTTCCAGATGCATTCTTGCACTTGCAGACTATTGTCTTGTTGTTTGAGTATTGGTTGATAGCAATTTGGCAATGATTTTTGGTTCCAATATTAATTATTTTTGTGTATATGAACAGATTTGCTATTGAGAGTTTGAGGAGAAATTGGCTAAGATGAAGAATTTGGAGTCGAATTGTTCATTTACGATTTTAATATTGTTGGGTGTTTTGATTCTGGGGAAATCGGAAGTTTACATTGTGACACTTGAAGGAGATCCCGTGATAAGTTACAGCGGTGGTGTAGTTGGGTTTGAAGCAACTGCTGTGGATTCTGATTCCGATGAGAAGATTGATGTCACAAGGTACTTATAATATAGTAGTATATATGTTTTAGCTTGAAAATATGTAATGTGTTTATGTTTCCCTCAAAACATAATCCAATGTTGAAGTTAATTGATGAGAAGATTGTCGACTTTTATTAGCTTAGTTATTGATTTCCTTTTAGGCTGTAAGTTCACTTAATAAGAAATTGTTCGGCCAGACTTTACTTGCTTCGTAGTTCACCAAGTACACGTACTCGTATTTTGCATGATTTAAAATCTTAAACTGAATTCTATATCTATTTTCTTGGTTCACTTTCAGTGAGTTGGTCATATCCTATGCCCGACATTTAGAAAAGAGACATGATATGCTTCTTGATATGCTGTTTGACCAAGGCACCTACAAGAAACTCTACAGTTATCGTCATCTTATCAATGGATTTTCTGTTCACATTTCACCTGAGCAGGTGAAATTCTTTACTTGTATAAATGTATTTTCTTTTCTGAGTATGGCTGGTTCTTGGATTTTAGTGGGTAAATCATTAAAGAAAGTGAAAATGAACAAAAAAGAAAGCACAATGTTCTATCATTTTAGTGTAAAATGCATAAACCCCTTTGTGTTTAGCAAAACCTGAATGAAACTCCCCTTTTATATTTATTTTCATAAAAACCCCTTATGGCATGAAAATCCCCTCCGTTCACATCCTTCCAAGTTTTTCCTAGAGTGAGTTTCACGCATACATGTGTGATTGGGCTTAAATATTAAGTATTTAACAGAGGTCATGGCAAGAAAAAATAAAAATGAGGGAGTTTTAGGCAAAAAGGAAATAAAGGAGGGGAGTTTCATGCACGTTCTGATTCACGTATAAACTAACATAACTAGTTTCAACAGAGGTCATGGCAAGTGTGTAAGGAAAAATAAAACAGGAGGGGGTTTTATGGGAAAAAAGAAATAACAGGGAGGAGTTTCATGCAAGTTTCGCTTAACAACATGGTTTATTTTTTTATGTATTTTACGCGTCATTTATGCAAGAAAAAAATATTTTCCAAGAATCAACCATAGCTTCTGTTTTTCTCTTTTCTTCTAGTGTTTTTGGTTGGGTTTCTTATACCATCAACTTATTAGTAGGCAGAAATACTTGGACGAACACGTGGTGTGAAGTCTGTAGACAGAGACTGGAAAGTGAGGAAACTAACTACACACACTCCCCAATTTTTGGGGCTCCCTACTGGAGTTTGGCCTAATGGGGGTGGCTTTGATCGAGCTGGAGAGGATATCGTTATAGGTTTTGTGGATTCTGGAATTTATCCTCATCATCCAAGTTTTGCAACTCACGACTCTGATCCTTATGGACCCGTTGCAAAGTATAGAGGTAAATGTGAAGTTGACCCCGACACCAAGAGAAGCTTTTGTAATGGGAAAATTATTGGAGCTCAACATTTTGTTGAAGCTGCTAAAACAGCAGGTGCATTTAATAAGGATGTAGATTTTGATTCTCCCTTCGATGGCGATGGACATGGAAGGTATAAATTACTATGCTTTGATTATATAGACTTCATGAAGATTGTTGAAACTTCTTGTACTTTTGATTCATATCAATAAAATTTTGGTTAATAAAAAAAGAAAAACCTTAATCAAGATTGTTTCTGCTCTCATATTCTTGCATTTGTTTGATTTTTTGTTGCATATATTACCTCATATATGTTGTTCTCTTTACTTGCAAGCATTTTAATTGCATAAGATATCTCAATGTGGATGAGTGAAGTTAAGGATCTTGACTAAAAAGTTAATCTTATCTTAAAAATGGCAAAAAATGCAATTTTAGGCCCACATACTGGAATCTCAGCCATTTTTGTCCTAACTTTTTAATTTGTTATTTGCACATTTTGTTCTTTAGCCCCTTTCCATCCAATTTGGGACCAAAAATGCAAAAAATGGACATGAAAGGGGAGGAAGGACGAAATGTGCGAAACAAATATGCAAAATTTAATGCGCGGGACAAAAGGTGCTGATTTTCCTGTCCTGTGGGGCTAATTATGACAACTTTTACCTTTAGAACTTTTTTTTTTGAAAAAACCTTTTGCACTTATTCTAAATTAACATAAGTGATTACTAGGTGAAAATGGAAACTAATTCTTGTAATCTTGGAAACACCAGCATGTATATGTTACTGATTTGTGAAACTTACTTGAGCAACATCTTATACCAGTCATACAGCATCTATTGCAGCCGGGAATAATGGGATTCCGGTGAGAATGCATGGATTCGAATTTGGAAGAGCTAGTGGAATGGCACCTCGTGCTAGGTAAGTTTCCACTAATATTTACTTCACTTTGGGATAAAAGCCTTTCCTGTGTTGTTTTCTCAATTGTTACTAGATATGTTGTCTTCTTATGCAGGATTGCTGTCTACAAGGCTCTCTACAGATTATTCGGTGGATTTGTTGCAGATGTAGTTGCTGCAATTGATCAGGTATACTAAATTGTAAAAACTTGATTTTGACTTTCAAATGTTTTTGTTTATTGGACGAATTCAAACTTGATATTGGTCATTTGACAGGCTGTCCATGATGGTGTGGATATATTGAATCTTTCAGTGGGTCCCAATAGTCCTCCAGCGGCTACGAAGACCACGTTTTTAAACCCTTTTGATGCCACACTTCTCGCAGCTGTAAAAGCCGGAGTTTTTGTGGCACAATCAGCTGGAAATGGAGGTCCTTTTCCCAAGACTTTACTGTCTTACAGCCCTTGGATAACATCAGTAGCTGCTGCTGTTGATGATCGGAGATACAAGAATCATCTCACCTTGGGGAATGGAAAAATTCTAGCGGGAATTGGTTTGTCACGTAAGTGCGAACTCTAAACATTTGAGAGGGCATTTGAAATTTATACATGAAGAAAAGACACTCACTTGGTCGTTTCAGGAATTATTTTATCATTCTACTTAAACATCGGCAAAATTGATTTTAATACCAAAGGATTGGACCATCAGCATATTTGATTCCATGCTTTACGAAATTGCACTTTTGGTCCCAATTTTTCAACATGTTTTGCACCTTTTGTCCTAACGCCCCTCTCTCCATCCATTTTTTGCCCTTTTGTTCTCACATAATAGTCTTTGTTTTGCACTTTTAGTCCCATAAGATTATTTCAGCCTTGCACTTTACAACTCTCTTTACCAAATTGGACGGAAAGAGTTCGATAGGACCAAATGCAAACAATTTGAAAATTAGGACCAAAGCAATTTTCTAAAATGCATGATCGAAAATGTTGTAGATCCTGTCCTATGGGGTTAAGGAAGTTTGTGTAAAATTTAAAAATAGCTCCACTTTTATTTATTTTATGTAGACTAGCAAGTCTTTTAGTATTTTGCTGTACCATCTCTTATTTTCTCAATATATTGTGTACTAAATTGTTTTTTCTTTTCTTTTACTCTTCATGCAGCTTCTACGCACGCAAATCGAACATTTACCTTGGTCGCAGCTAATGATGTGCTATTGGATTCCTCAAATGCCAAAAACAGTCCTTTTGACTGCCAGCGACCTGAAGTGTTAAACAAAAACTTGGTGCAAGGAAACATTTTGCTATGTGGCTATTCTTTTAATTTTGTTACTGGTACTGCTTCAGTTAAAAAAGTCTCGCAAACTGCCAAGAGTCTAGGTGCAGTTGGCTTTGTCCTAGCAGTCGAAAACGCTTCTCCTGGGACAAAATTCGACCCGGTTCCCGTTGGCCTTCCCGGGATACTCATTACAGATGTTATCAAGTCTACGGTAATAAATCCCGTTTTTTCCTTGGATCATTTGCTTTTTTTTTTCCTCTCTCATTTGTAATAGGAATATTGCTTTAAAAATCTTGTAGGAGCTTATAGACTACTACAATATCTCTACACCAAGAGATTGGACTGGAAGAGTAAAGAGCTTTAAAGCAGTGGGAAGCATTGGGGATGGTTTGAAGCCTATACTCCACAAGTCTGCACCACAAGTAGCACTGTTCTCTTCTCGAGGACCTAATATAAAAGATTACAGTTTTCAAGATGCGGATCTTTTGAAACCAGATATCCTAGCTCCCGGCTCTCTAATTTGGGCTGCTTGGGCTCCTAATGGAACTGACGAGCCAAATTACGTTGGTAAGTGTTAAAATATTCTTTTTTAGTTTTACTTCTCATGATTCATGACCCTAGTTAATATGAATATGTTTGGTAGAAGAGATGATATTGTGGAAATCTAATAAATATATGGGATAAAATCATCATAAACAAGATGTATATTTACCCGATAGCATATATTAAATGTCTCTATTCTCTAACAGCTTAAACTATTAGATGAGTTGGGCATTCAATATGGTATCAGAGCCAGGGCCCAAAAGAGGTCCTTTGTTTGAACTCTCCGCCACACAATTCTAAATTCCGCTTGTTAGGCTATAAAATCTATAAATAACGGTATTGATCAAATTATTTGGTTGAAACAGGTGAAGGATTTGCGATGATATCAGGAACGAGCATGGCTGCACCTCATATAGCTGGAATAGCTGCTCTCTTGAAGCAGAAGTACCCTCGTTGGAGTCCCGCTGCTATCAAATCAGCATTGATGACTACATCAAATACCCTTGACAGGGCAGAGAGACCTCTTCAAGCCCAACAATATTCGGGATCCGAGGTTATGTCTTTGGCCCCTGCAACACCTTTCGATTGCGGAAGTGGCCATGTCGATCCAAGAGCTGCTCTAGATCCCGGACTAATTTTTGATGCAGGTACATTTCATTGATTACAAGATATCGTACAAGTCTCTTTTCAATTAGAAGTCTCGGTAGTTGAAACCATGAATTAAAGTTTCAATAAAGTTCCACCGAAAAGTTTCTGTTTTTGAGTGAAAGTAATTTATGCTTTAGCATATTTCTTTAATTTACAATTTTTCCAAATGTTCTCGAAAGTTTCCGAAAAATTTCCGGTAATTAATAATATACCTCGAAAACGAAACTTTAATCCATGGTTTAAACAAATCAAAGAAATGCTTCAGCTGTTTGTTTAAAGATATTAATCATAAGATACAAGAGCTAAATGCAAAAATATGGCTTTGCCTAATAGGCAAAAAGCCCCTTGTATTATTTTTATTAACAAAACCCTCCCTGGGTTCTTTTTCTATTAGCAAAAAACCCCATTTGACATTCCTTCATAAGTCAATAGGGAGGTTATTGTTAATTTTCTAAGTGAACAGGGGGAAATTGCCAATTTTCAAAGTTAATAGGGGATTATTGTCAATGTTTAGATGAATATGGGTGTTTTTGCAATTTATGGTGGGGTATAATTGTCATTTTTCCTGCATAATATGTACTCCAGCCTTTTCTGCTAAGTTTTTTATTTTTTTGCCAATTAGGCAGAGTATAGGGGGTATTTAATTTTGCATTTCACTTTTTTATTTTTTTGCCAATTAGGCAGAGTATAGGGGGTATTTAATTTTGCATTTCACTCATTAGGTCTTGAAAAAACAAAAATGGATCTTCAAATTCAAGCTTAAGTTTTGCTTGATTTGATTTCAGGATACCAGGACTACTTGGGATTCTTATGCACTACGCCCGGAATCGATCGAAACGAGATTAAAAACTACACAAATACCCCATGCAATTACACTCTTGGCCATCCATCAAATTTCAACACTCCTTCAATCACAATTTCACATCTCGTGGGAACTCAAACAGTTACACGAACCGTAACAAACGTAGCTGAGGAAGAAACTTATGTGATCACAGCAAGAATGGCACCAGCTGTAGCCATTGAAACTAGTCCTCCAGCAATGACACTACGACCTGGTGGGTCCCGGAAATTCTCCGTAACTCTTTCGGTTCGGTCAGTTACGGGTACCTATAGCTTTGGTGAAATTCGACTCAAAGGAAGTAGAGGACATAAGGTTAGGATTCCTGTTGTGGCTATGGGTTATGATCGATAAGTTAAAATTTTATTGTGGTAATATTCTTTGGATTTGTGTGAAATAAGATGTTTAAGGTTTTGTCCAAAAAGAAAAATGATATATTTATGGAGATGTGTAAAGTATAAGTAGCATGAGGGGGGATTCTATAGTTTCTTTCTATCCCATAAGTTTTGACTTTAGTTGTTCTATAATATAGTGGAATGCCTAATTTCTTCTTTACATTGTAAGAATATAGCCTTGGTTAAGGTTGGTAGGTTTGACATATTTTGTGTTGTATTTTCGACTGTTTTAAGTAATAAATATTTTATAGTTGCTTAATCTTACTGTTTTATCTTTACATTGTAAGAATATATGTGATTTACTCTTTGCACAAACAAGAAGTTAAAATTTTAAGGTTTTTGATATACCATATCTCGATCTCGCTTTCGTGGCACTCATACAAATACGATAAAATTCAACACCAAGGCACGTCGTCAGCGACCCTCTTGCCAGTTGGTCCGACATGGCTCGGTCAGAGCCTTTTCACCAAAGTCGCTTACTAGGTCAATGTGGCCGTTGAAGTTTAGATCAGAGCCTTTAACATTGAAAATCGGTCCACTACAAGTTGATAAGATGAAGTTTAGATGTTCCGTGTTCGTACATGTCGAGCATGGATCATGGATGAATATGCCCTTGACTAATCTTATAAATTATCGAACACTTCAAGATCCATGTGTTCATTACTTCGTCAATTCAATCGATCAGACCATCTTCGGGTAATTTATTATAACATAACTACCGTTTTGTTCATACATATAACATATGTTTACGAGTCTAGTATCTAAGCAATGTTGATTACTTTGTTCAAATTGATCTGACATAGGCATTAAAGAATTTTGATTGGATCAACTCTAATGAGCCTAACAATCTTCCTTGAGTGCATGTTAGGTTTCTTCTATGGGTTTAAGATTTATTATGTTTTCATATATAAGTTTAAACCTTGATTTTGCGAAATAATTTTTTTTACACCGTCCTCTTTTTCTTTCTTAATATAAAATTGACTTGAAGAATTTTTGTCTTTTTGATATGATTCCCTATCAAAATATTGCTAGTAATATTTTATATCCTACAAGAAGACATTACCAATAATACAAAAACTAATTTAACCTGTGGGAAAGCTACAAAAGTAATATGAAAGACTAACAAAAACAAATCTAATTGGTTTCATATAAACAACAATTTCACATTATAATAGTTAATCCTCAAGTAGTTCACATTCTATACTTTGAAAGCTAACCTTCATTACATTCAAATCAAAACCAACATTATAGTATTGTTGAGCATAAACCCCAATAATATTAAAATTATCACTAGAAACATCAACAGCCATACAAAAAATATTATCATTTACTCTCTTAAACATTCCTTCAACATCCAAAACTAAATCAGTCCCCTCAGCCAAATGCAAAGTCACAACTGGAAATCCTTTAAGATCTCTTAACAAATTCCCCTTATAACACAAACGTTCCCCAACATTATCAACTTTTATAGGCTGCAAAAAACCATCAATTAAATTCATTACTTCTTTCTTTAACGGGTCAAATCCACTTCTTTTTAAAACAGTTATCGTTGTGCCCGAATCAATTACAACATTAAAATCAAAGTCTTCTCGATCAATTTCAATATTCTTTTCTCCTATAGAAATCCCTTCTAGTTTTACGACATAATGACCACTCCTAATCTTCATAGGAGTCGAATACCCTTCGATTATAGCTCCTTCTCCTAGTATTAATTGATTGTACATGTAATAAGGATCACTTATGTTACCAATACAGTATGAAAATTTGTTAGAAACGCGAGATATTAAAGAATGCTCATTTAGAGGTTCGAGTCCTAAAATCCCAGTTACTAAATTTGTGTTTCCAATGTTTTGGATTCCAATACCGAATATTAGATTCGGTATTTGAAATATTCCTCCGGTCGATGTAATAAATGTGAATTGTTCCGAGGCTAAGATACCTGTGCTGCTTGAGTCATCTCCATATGTTATTTTATATGAACATTGTGATTCTTGTCCACAATTGGAACCATCATAATAACCATTACATTGACTCATTGAAAAACATAGGACATTATTGTACGTTGATGATTTGTGAGGATTAAATGTGGGATTATTTAATCCTGGAATATTACAATTAGTACAAATCCATGTTAATGGACTTCCACTATCCATAACTAAGAGTTGTGGAATTGGAGGCTCACCTATTGAAACATTTACCAAAAAGGTTGTCCTTTTTTCATCTGGGATTAAAGTACCTCTAATATCATCATCATCATCATCTGAAGGTAAAGATTTTTTATCAATCTTTTGATTGTAAAATGGAGATAGAATCGAATCGGGATGAATAAGTCGAAGGACGAGTTTAGTACCACCACTTGATGCAGTAATTGTTGTAATAAAATTGGACATTAGAAAAAGAGAAGCGAAAGATAAAACAACATAAGTTCTTTGCAATATAATGTGAGAATTTGCCATCTGAAAGTAAAAAGTTGTTTTTTGGAGGCATGGGATTTTAAATGAGAATTTAGAGGGAATGTTGCTACCTAGATTACAACTTAACTTTCAACTAACTTAGTTCTAAATTTTAGTACTACATATTAATGTTTAAATTACAATTTAATTGTATCCATTTTTGTATCATGTCAAATTATTAGTTTCAGCTTAGGTGCAACATGGAGTTAAATAAATTAAATTGCTAAGTTCATGACATAAATATTAAATGGCTTCATGTTGAATTATAAGCATCTGAACTTTTTGCATACTTTCACTTAAATGGGGAGGAATTTATCATTATCAGAAAATTGATACAAGTCATACATATGGCAATCAATATTTATTAAGGTGGCCTATTTAGAGAGGCATTTATTTGAAACCATTTAGGCTCAGCTATTTGAAATTTTTGTTCGGCCAAACATGATCTGGATCGACTTTACCAGCCGAAATCACCGGATATATTAAAATACTGAAAGTCTGAAATGTCTATTTGAGGAAAAACAGGACTTTTTTTTTTTCTTTTTAAATTAATTAGAACGAGGGAAAACATGACTTAATAGTTAATTGTGATTTCTCCTAACACTTTCATGTCCAAAATTACATACAAACCATTACTTACGTTTTCAAAGTTACTTATCATTTAATTAATATTAATACAAAATACATCATTGTCATGTTTCAGCTTTCTTTGGGATTGAATGTAACTCCCAAGAAATTGATCAATCACAAAACAAGTGCAATAATGTAATCTTGTAACTTAGTAAATTACCAATAATTATATAATATGTTATGTTCGAGGTTGAAGGCTTATGCGATTCTTCAGAGTTGTTGACAATTTAAAATATAGGCATTTAACATTTTTAATTCGGACTTGTAATTTTAGCATATTATATATAGGAAATTCAGTTTACTTGACATTGTCCACTCAGTGGTGGGACATAGTAATGAAAATTTATATGCCATACAACTCAAATATATCAAAAACCAACTATTTAAACATAGAGGTATACAGTTAATAAGATCGAGAAACGAAGAGAAAGAATCATATATTGATCATTGTTCCACCTGCAAGTTGATCAAATGTAGCATTTTTAAAATTAACACTTTATTATTTTTTTGTGGTAAAAATGAATTTTGTTGTAGTGATATATGGCCTTTGGAAGACCTATAGAGTATAGACCAATGTTTAACATTGATTTTTGGTCCACTTGCATGATGATAAGATGAAGTTTATATGTTCGTACATGTTGAGCATGGATGTATATGCCCTCGACTAATCTTAGAAATTATCGAAACATTTCAAGATTCATGTGTAATTTATTCTGGTGATCAATTCGATCAACCAGATCATCTTCGGTTAATTTATCATAATATATTTACCCCTTAATTAGTGAGGACAAACACACATTCAATTTATCAACTATTTAAATTATGTTGATTACACTGTTTAAATTGATCTGACATAGACATTAGAGGGTTTTGGTTGGATCAACTCCAACTAACCTAACAATCTTCCTTGAATGCAAGTCATGTTTCTTAAGCCAGGAGTGTTGACCGATCACCGACCATGCTCTATCCTGGTGTAGGAGACTTTCTTGCTACCGTGTTGAGATCACATGTTTTCTTGCATTATACGCCCTCCTACTTGCTTTATATAACATAGACTTGATATTTTTGTCCTTTTGATTTGATTCCCTATAAAAGTATTACTAGTAACATTTTATATCCTACAAAAAGGCATTCTAACACAAAAACTAATTTAAATTGTGGGAAGCAACAAAAGTAAAAAAACAAGTCCAATTGGTTCCATATAAAAGTTAATCCTCAAGGAGTTCACATTCTATACTTTGAAAGCTAACCTTCATTACATTCAAATCAAAACCAACATTATAGTATTGTTGAGCATAAACCCCAATAATATTAAAATCATCATTAGCAACATCAAGCGCCGTACAAAAAATATTATCATTTACTCTCTTAAACATCCCTTCAATATCCAAAACTAAATCAGTCCCCTCAGCCAAATGTAAAGTCACAGCTGGAAATCCTTTAAGATCTCTTAACAAATTCCCCTTATAACACAAACCCTCCCCAGCATTACCAACTTTTATGGGCTGCAAAAAACCATCAATTAAATTCATTACTTCTTTCTTTAACGGGTCGAATCCACTTCTTTTTAAAACAGTTATCGTTGTGCCCGAATCAATCACAACATTAAAATCAAAGTCTTCTTCATCAATTTCAATATTCTTTTCTCCTATAGAAATCCCTTCTAATTTTACGACATAATGACCGCTTCTAATCTTCATAGGAGTCGAATACCCTTCGATTATAGCTCCTTCGCCTAGTATTAATTGATTGTACATGTAATAAGGATCACTTATGTTACCTATACAATATGAAAACTTGTTAGAAACGCGAGATATTAGAGAATGCTCATTTAAAGGTTCGAGTCCTAAAATCCCGGTTACTGAATCTGCGTTTCCAACGTTCTCGATTCCAATACCGAATATTAGATTCGTTATTTCAAATATTCCTCCCGTGGATGTAATAAATGTGAATTTTTCCGAGGCTAAGATACCTGTGCTGCTTGAGTTATCTCCATATGTTATTTTATATGAACATTGTGATTCTTGTCCACAATTAGAACCATAATAATAACTATTACATTGATTCATTGAAAAACATAGGACATTATTGTACGTTGATGATTTTTGAGGATTAAATGTGTGATTATTTAATCCTGGAATATTACAATTAGTACAAATCCATGTTAATGGACTTCCAGTATCCATAATTAAGAGTTGTGGAATTTGGGGCTCACCTATTGAAACATTTACCAAAAAACCTGTACTTTTTTCATCTGGAATTAAAGTACCTCTAATATCAATATCTAATGGTAAAGATTTTTGATCAATCTTTTGATTGTAAAATGGAGATAGAATCGAATCGCGATGAATAAGTCGAAGGACGAGTTTAGTCCCACCACTTGATGCAGTAATTGTTGTAATAAAATTGGACATGAGAAAAAGAGCAGTGAAAGATAAAACAACATAAGTTCTTTGCAGTATAATGTGAGAATTTGCCATCTGAAAGTAATAAGTTGCTTTTTGGAGGCATGGGATTTTAAATGAAGATTAAGAGGGAATGTTGCTACCTAGATTACAACTTAACTTTCAACTAACTTAGTTCTAAATTTTTGTACTATATATCAATGTCTAAATTATAATTTGATTGTTCCCATTTTTGTATCATGTCAAATAATTAGTTTCAGCTTAGGTGCAAATATGCAATTATGGAGTAAAAATTTGAAATGCTAAGTTCATGACATTGACATAAATATATACGAAATGGCTCCATGTTGAAATGTATGCATACTTTCACTTAAATGGTATGAACTACTTCCTCCGGGTTTTTTTATTTGTCGTTTTGGTAAAAAAAAATTGTTTACTTTTATTTGTCGTTTTAAAAGTATGCAAAATTAATTTTTTTCTACCAATTTTGCACTTAATATTGTTAATACTGGTAATTAATGCAATGATTATTTTATTAAAATGGTATTTTGCAATTTTTACTTTAAAAAAATGACTATTTATTATATTTCTTAATTCGTATGTAATCCTCCAAAACGACTAATAAAAAAATGGTGGGAGTATTAGCTAGTATATGAAAATTTCTACAAGTCATACAACTATCATAACTATTTATTAGAGAGGCACTTCGAGACCGCGTTTACAACAATTTTGATCCAACTATCGGAATTTTTGTTGGGTCTTAGATCAATTTTTACATACCAGCCCAAATCTGTGAATATACTCATACACCTAAAAAGAAACCTCCTAAAACTTCAAAATTCAAAATACATACAAAAAGTCAACGTATAAATTAATTAACATTATTTGCATTGAGAAAACTTAAAATTTCACATGTTTCAACTTTTCACAAATTTTCTAATGGAATCTTATAATTACCCATTTAAAACTTTTTCCAGTGAGATTTTTTTTTCCTCGTGAGACATACAATAAATATTTTTCATCGAAAGTTGAATCAAATCGAGCCAAAATACATCCAATAGGACCTTAATAATTATAGAGTATTTATGTAGTATTGCAATTTACCATGTGCTATATATCACAGATTACTTATTAGATAGACATTGAGATAGATATACAAATGATTAAGATCAAGAAACGAACAAAGAATCACACACGATGAAAAATGTGGAAATTGAACTATTAATTCCTATGACAAACAAAATGTATCAAAATGAGATCTATTTATTTCGTTTTTTGTTCTTCCATAAATTGGTTTGATTTTCACATCCGAATTTCTTCACGCCAGAAAGACTACAGAGAAATTTGGTCAAAGAATTCGGATCATCTCTGAATTTGGGCACTCTTTTGAGAGCTTTCAAGTATTCGGGGTCTAAATTACCAGTGATTTTGTAATTACGTCCAATCTCACGCAACAAGTCCTTGCACAACACGCGCTTCATCGGCGGCTGTGGCTCCGGCGGTGGATCGAACGCCAGCTTCACACAAGTCTCCACCACACTTGGTTTTTCCGGCGGCGTTGGTGATTTTTGACTATTAGCAGCCGCAACAGAGAAAAGGGTTGCGCCGGAAAACAGCAGGATCATGGCCATGGATATTGGTTTTTTAGTGTTGGATGCCATGGCTTGGTGAGATGGGTGGGAGGGAGGATTATAATTCTATTAATATTAACGTTACTACATTTTTATTTTATTTTATTTTTTTGGTTTTAAGCTTTAAAGCATTGATGCATTTATTGCATCTAGCTGTACCACACAATGAAATTAATAGAATGTAGTTTACTTGCTTTGATGAGTATTTATTGCAATTTCATATTATGTTCTTGGCTCTTATGCACTGGTTTTGGTTGAGACCGTGTCCAGTGGAGCCAAAATCGATATGTATTTAGTCCTATTTCGAATTTTGTAAGTTCCTCAAATGTTACTTCGCTTTATTGCATGTTCAAACAAGTGGAATACTCGTAATTTTTGACATTAAAAAATGTGAGATGTAAATTAATTTAAGAAATAGGATGCTATGTAGATGGAGTTGCATTATACTCTTGAAGGTTTATTTGTATTAGTATTGTACAATATAGGACAGACCTTAATCATGTGTTAAAGTGGACCAAAACCATTCTAAATTAAATTTCAATTGTTTATACGGGACCTTGAATCTTGGAATTGATTGAGCTCAAATGAACTTGTCTTTTCACGAGGTAGTATCTAATATTTTCCAGTCATATAATATAATTCTACCGCCATATTAAATAAAATTAACAACTCTGTACGAAAATCGGAAGAACCAGTACTTATTGTTTTATGGTTGTGTTTGCACCATAGAAAAATAAAGCAGTAGTATTATAATTAATAATATATGTTGAAGGATTAACAAATAAAACAAAAACAAAGACACAAGACTATTAACAAAATAAAGAGAATAAAACCGTCTCACAAGAGGAAAAGTGTCTAGAATTAGCATAAAGCTAGAAATAGTCAAGTAATTGGTTTGGAGTACTTAATCAAACTACAGACATCAAATATGTAACAACTAACAAGCAAGTATTTTCTTACAGCAGCCAGATATCAGAATGAAGGGTCTTCCTCCTTAAAATACTATAACGAAGAAAAATTTGAAATCAAAATTTAATTGACAGCAAATAAAAAGAAGAAAAATAACTGTAACTTCCAGGGACATATTTTCTACAAAAGGTCAGCCAATAAAATGCTGCCTCACGTCCCCAGAGATTTTTGTCCCAACATCAGAATGTAACATTTTAATAGCTCAAATGGAGGGGGGAAATTAAACATTAATTCATCCTCCCCAAGGTAAGCAACACTGACCATTTTTTCACCTTCAGCTTAGTTCCGTGAGTCAACTTAATTCGCTGCCAGTGCTCTTGCATTCAATCCTATATAATTCGAGGTGCTTTACAAGAAAAGGGGTTGAATGCAATAATTGAATCGACCAAAAGAATCAACACTGACTATTATCACCCAATTAAATTGATGTATAATTTGGGAAAAGTTGCATCAAATTATCTAGAGTATCAGGTAAAAATTTCCTTGCGAATAAGTAACATGGGCGTTGATATCCATTCCACAAGCAAGGTCTAATCTGAACTTCTTTCTGCAGTACAGATTAATAGGTTTCATCAGAGTTTCATTCTTGGATTGGAATTTACTGGGTAAAACGAGTATCAAATAATAGTGCATTGAGTTGTTAGTTCTCATTCTCCTTATCACTTTTCCGTCAAAATTCAAGTTCGAAACATAGTGTGACAGAATATCAAGAAATGGTACTAACCCTTTCGTCACTTGTAACATGTACGCTTTCTAAAATAGACTGCAAAAATAGTAGAAAGTGTCAGTACTAGGACAATAAAAGATGTAGAACTAACTATTCCAAAAGTCTAAATTGGATAGGCAAGGCACCACATGCAATTAATAAGAGGATAAAAGGAGTCACAGCGTAAACACAAATATGAACTAAGTGAATTCATGTTTTATAACAGAGAGTTAAGATGATGTCAAAAAGACTCATGCTAAAGCCATAGGAAAAAAGCCATACTGTAATATTTCTCATCAGGCCAAGGGAGATATCTTTTGCTGTATATGACCTTGGATGCCACTTCCCTTCAGACCAATCAACGTTTGTTATAGACCAATTGGCTATTCCAGCTGGATCAAGCATCTGAAAAGGAGAGGAAAAACTATATTTATCGAAAATATCAACAAGGGGAAGCAATCTTAGTACAACAGTATCATATGCCATAATAGTGGTTCAGTAATCTTAGCAATCTTAGTACAACGGAATTGCCAAAACAAGGGAAAGAGGAAGCAATCTTAGCAAATCAAACAAAAAGAAGTACAACGATTCTCACATAGAAAAAAGTGGGTAGATAGTGTTCATCAGAGTAGCAATTGATGCGTCCCTCCATGCCAGGCTGTTCAATGAAAAAACATATGCCATAATAGTGGTTCAGTAAAGTATCATAGTATAATCACCTTTCAATCTATGTCAACTTATTGCAAATAAAAAGAAAAAGAAATAAATACAGAAAGTATTGGCCGGCGATTGATAAGACATTGAAAGTAAGCAAATTTAACCCTCAACAGAATCACAGGTCACGTGCAGTTATTTATCTCCTTTTGAAGATTGCAACAGGGGCAACATTTTTACATCGAGCAAGATAGATTTAAAAAGAAGCAAGATATCAAGGCTTAGTTCTTAGTCATTTGATACACCTTACTGAACTTTATGGTGTATGTAGAGTAGGACCATCAGTGTGTTTGTGGTCTCTTGTTCAAAATCCTTTAGGCCAATTTTAAAGCTTGATATCTGCTTCTCTACTAAATATTTTGTTAGGCAGGTAATGATTTTTTGTTTTAACACTGAAACATAGCATCAAGGATTTTTACGTGCAGGTTATATGTATGGAGTAAGAAACTAAGAGTAGCTGGTGATCCTTAATGAATAAATTAGTCATGTTAATCAAATTAGGATTTTATATACATCCACAAGTTATCTAGGCCTTTGAAATGAGAAAAAATCAATAAATATCTGACAAGAAACATAAATCAATGAGACAAAAGAAAGTTGTAATTTGCCACTGACATATCTATAAAATAGATCACCTTGCAGTAATCCCTGAATTTTGTATAATAAAGACTGTCAGCCATGACTATAAGGGCATGCTGCCGCTTCATTGTGAACCACTGAAATGTTCAAATAGAAAGCATATTAAAACATGAGAAATCAAACATGTAAAATTGAGCAAGCTGATATTAATCAAAATTCTCAAATCAACATCACTCCTACACAATAAATGTTTATAATCAGTTTTTAACATCTAAAAAATCTGACAATCAACTTTTAAATTCACCACTGCAAGGATAATTTTGCCAGCCTTTCCATTCTGAGAATATTTTTCAAACAATATAAAGTTTTGCTAAGATAAAACAACAAAGTTGATTGTTCCCCTGTATTACCCCCTTAATCTATTTCAAATTAGACAGATAACTGCAAAATGCAAATATATTTTAATAATGGTGCCAAAATATGAAAACCACACCTGTGCACCCTTTCGAAAGTCTTTCTTCTCGACCTCAGGTAACATATGTTCAGTATACCTGCCACTTCCATGTGGACCAGGATCCTCAAAGCTGCAGAAAACAGGACCAATGCTTATCTAATATTTATCTTTCACCAAGGGTACACAAAGTAACTGTAGTCTTTAAATTTCGAATTCAAAAGATTTACAGAATTAGGGAATACATTGTCAATATGTTCATTGGACTTCATTTTTCCAAATCAATACTTTGATTGAGGAATGAGAGTGCCTTGCTCTTTCATGCATATCACTACAGATTCACTACATTATTAAATATAATTTAAATGTTCACTTTACCATATTTAAGAAAACTGAAAAGGAAAATGTACAATCTGTTCAGCTTTATTCTTTTTAAGTTCTTCATCGGTGTTCTATTTGGTATTTAACCAATATAGTAGAACTCCCCACTAAGTATTTCACAAAATAAACCCATTAAGGAAAAATTCCCTAACCGTCGAAAAGGCTACTTAAAAAGAAAATGGTAACAAAATCCAGAAACAGCAAACTTACCAATCTACAAAGCTAATATTTGTGTACATGAGATAGTTGTACACATAATCAAAATCACGAAGCGGTATGCAGCTGCAGTTCAGAAAATGCTGGGTAAGTATCTAACTAATTATATGAGTTGCAACAATAAAGATAAAAAAATGAAGAAGTTTACAAAGATTTCTTTATATAGCAACCTATCGGAAAGTAGTATAAAGTGCTGGTTGTCTGGATCTTTAAGTGCATTTCCTAAAAGCCTTCTTTCTGCATCAACCATTGAAATTTTTCCCCATACTACCTGAAATTAAGAACCATTAATAAAACACTTGGTTAATGATAGCTTATAGTCTAAAGATAGTCGTAAGATATTCAGCTTTCCAATTTAAATAAAAAAGTTATAAAATTATGTGAACACTAAAGAGGTTGACATTTACACACTGATAAGAGTGGTTAATTGTTTATCGAAACACTTAACAGTAACAATTAGGTTGCACAACGAACCATTTGGTCCGAGGTGCAATTTAAAAAAGTTGAAGTAATACAAATAATAGTTTTACATATTAGACAGTGTTGAATGCATTGTAACGAATTCTACAAGAAATGTAGGGCTTGTTTGTTTGGCGTTTCCCATAATTTTTTCGTGTTTGGGAAATGCCAAACAAACATGTTTTCTATTTTCCGAAATAAATTTTTCATCCATTAATTTTCTCAAACTACTCTCTCAAAAGCCAAACAAACAACAATTTTCTTATCTCTAAACAAAACCTATACAAACTCTACTTTGATTTGACATAAAGTAACCTATCTCTTACACAATTTATCTCACATAACAAACATGATTTGACATAAAGTCTTACACATCTTACACCTACAACCCAATTCTTCCAAAAAAACCTACACCTACTTTATTTCTCAAACCACTCTCTCAAAACCCAAACAAACAACATTACGCAAATCGAAATTATTTCACAAACCTCCACTACTCTCCCAAACTACTTTCCCAAACGCCAAACAAACAGGCCCGTAATATTTCAGTTATACAGGAATTGGAGTTATTATTGTTTTCACACTGAACAAGTCCAAAAGAATCTCCTGGAATTTCCGGCATAAATGTTACAGCAGCAATATCTGTAGCATGGCAGCCAGAATGCAAGAAAGGCAAGAATAGAGTATTCACTTTCAAACAACAAGAAGCAAGAACAGAATTATATTATATACTGCCCAATTGCAAAGAATAATGCCAAGTATAAAATTTAGGAACAGACCTTGTCACTACGAATTTCCCGATTGATAAAATAACGGCTAAAATGCACAGGTTTATCCTTGGAAGCATGAACATAGACAGAAAATCTACCTTCATGGCCCTGCCAGATGAATGGAAAAACTGAGAAAAGATTTATACAAACTGAAGAATAGCAAATTTCCTAGCAGAGTTGAATACTATAGATTAAAATAATTAATGTTCTTTCCCGGTTTTAACCTAACAAGACCCATTCAATAATGTAAATTCTTCCCTCAGAAACTTCATTTCGTGTCATTAAAAAAAAAGGCACTCTATTCGCACAAAAGATTATTGTCTGATATTTTGCAAAAGCAGTAAATGAGGCATTTCATCACTAATGGAAACAAGGTACCTGGAAAAATTTATCCCATAGCTTCTCGAAAGGTAAAGCACCTGGTGTCAGAAAGAGGAAGGCGATTTTGGGACTCAATGACAAAGTAGGAGGCATATTCAGAACATCTCTAATTACAACACGAGAAGCAATTTCATCATCAGTTAGGTCTCTAGCAGGTGCAGGAGGAAGCCAATTTTGTATTGCCTTGCAACCATTTGATGAGAAAACATAACATGCCGCAGAATTGTGAGGTGGATATACATACGCACAAACTAAGAACAAGCTGACTAAAGAAACCAATACTATGATCCATGTTGGCTTCTTTAGTTGACCACGCTGGCGAGGCGCTGGCAATACTTGCATGTCTTTCATGCCTAGACGCCACGCCTGATGTGTCTTCATCTAGAAATGATGCATTAAATTCGCCCAATATTAAATCTTGTTTCACAGCTCAACTCAAAGTCCGGAATGCACCTGAGTAATCCTAACCTATCCGCCTATAGCAGACCCTGAAACACCAGATCCAATGAGATTAGGGACATGAAGATCAGACAGAAGAGTATAATTGATGCCCAGCTGCACGAGGAGAATAATGCGAAAACATTATGGCATTTTAAAGAGTATCTCAAACAAAATTTAGAGTTTAATTCATAATGGTGATGATAAAATAACGAGAACTTAAGTCTTCGGAATCCAACTAGGCTTCATGATGCTATAGCAACTAATAACTAGCAAAAACATGCATCCAAGTTTAGAATCAACAAGAAATCACAGGGATGAAACAGATCAATGTGCTGCTAAAGTCTGCTGTACTATATGGAAATATTCACCCACTTCATTTTTAAGTTCAAGTCATCAGATATCAAGATTCACCATATAACAATCCCTCCACAATAAATGTTTAGTCCAACTTAGCACTTCATCAATTTTCACATGTATCAAAAGTCACCATAAATCAATCCCCCGCATAAATGCTCAATCCAACTGAGCACTAGAGCAAATTTCATATTATCTCTTAAAATTCAGATAAATGTCCGGCAGGGCTTCAGATCCCAGCGATATACTACATTAGAGCAGGAAATTTTGAAATGGTATCAACAGCAATTAAACCAATGAATATATAAAAGGAGCACTGGAAGAAAAAAGTCAAATAGAACCAGACTCCATATCAAATCCACAACAAAGATTAAACACATCGAAGATAACATCAATCCACCATTATATGAAAAACTCCGTAATTACACGCACGCGAACAAATGTAGCATCAATATCAGCTATACATATGCATTCCTAGGGCTAAATCAATTGAAAATTATCACCTGATTAATTCAACAGTAGAGAACCGGAAACAGAGATTGGAGAAGTTGAATCTTGAAGCGTAAGGATCTGTATATATGTATATCTACGTCTTCGTATATAATTTTTTTTATACTATAGTTTGTGAGATCTAGGGCACATCGAATAATTGAACCAATGAGAAAGAGAGTGCGTATTTGTAAGCATATGAATATATCAATATAATACTACAGGAATTACATATATGTATATTCTATAATAATCGATAGAATACAGATGTATACATTTATATATATTGAAGCTCTGGTGTGTGTGGGTGGGGAGGGGGCGTAGGGTTGGGGGTGGTGGGGGGGGGGGGAGTTGGGGTTTTGCAAAGTTATTGATCCCGTCGAAGCAAAGGAAAATTCAGCCGGCGACTTTTACAATTCCAATTCCAATTCCAATTTCAGTAGGTATTTGATTTTGTGAATGATGAATGCAATTGTTTGAAAAGTTGGGAGAGTGTATGCACGCAAGTGAAATGCGCGTGAGATAGGAAAGGCCATGGGTCCAGTAGAGTTTGGTTTTTGGTAAGTGTTTTAAATTGCTACGTTACCCTACATTAATGCCAGATTGTATTTTCGGTAAAGAGAAAAATGAAAATTAGTTGAACTTCTTTCTAGTACTAGTATATGTGTGTTTTTCTTGCCTCTTATTTTTCTCAATTTTTTTTAGTAAAAAAATAGTGACCATGTCCATAACACTATATCAGAAAACTTGTATTGATAACACTAACATTTCGAAGTAAAAGAAAAAATCAACAAAGATAAACTATATAACCAAACACATATTTATATATTTATTATATAATTATCTGAGTTTGACGTATTAGAATCCGTTTAAATTTAATATGTTAACCTGTAATAATGTATGTATGATGAACGCACATTGAATCTTGACTTGGGAAACTTTGTTTATCAAGTATTAATTAATACACATTAAATTATTTAAACATCTGCAAATGGTTTATATAATTTTTAAGCATCTAATTAACAAAGAAAGTTACAATAAATTCCCATTTGTTTGTTTAATTTTTTCTACATCTGGAGTTGTAATTGGGTATTGATTTGAATATCTTTTTATGCAAAACTCTCCTAAATCCAATACATAGAATGCAAATATTTTTCTCATGCAATACTGAATCCTCTCTAACGGAAGCTTATTACACTTCAATCTTCATACTATGTTTAATTGGTAGAGTCGAGATGGACATGAAATTGTATATGGAATCAAAATTTTCATCTTTTCCGTAGAAAACATCGAAAAGTTTTCGTTTTTTATTCAAGCGAAACGAAAACAAGATGTAATTCCGAAACTATTTGTTTGCCTGAGACTCTATTATTTTTCTTAATTTAGTAACTTTTTTTACAATCTTTCCTTAATATTTTCAAAAAGTTTTCAATATTTATCTAACTGAAACATACACTCGAAACGAAATTTTGATCCATGGTTGTAATTCTCTTGATTGTTTCTAAATTTTCAACTAATTAACTGTGAATTTTATTTGGTAAAAATATATGTTTCGTAGTACAAGTGGTGCTCCATATACCTCCTACTAGTCTAGGACTAGAATAATGAACATTAATATCATACCACTGTCAGCCCCATGAACTCCTCAGTCACTCCACAATTTTAGGTCTACTTCATCCACCTAGTTAGCTAGGCTTTCTGACTTTTTAACAATTATTACTAATAATTTGATGAAATTCATAAATATATTATTAATCAATTTTAGAAATTATTTCCATAAATTATTTTAACACTATGATTTACTCCTTCCATATTATATTAATTGGCATATTTGTCAAATTTTTTGTTTCAAATTAATTATTATGTTTGGGTTTTCAAAGTACTTTTTTTTCAATTTTGCCCCCTTTCTCACACTTAAGTTGGGAAACTCAATGATCACCACTTACTAATAAAAAATTAAAAAGTAGTCATCATTATAAAGGGTATTTGAGACATTTTACTATATATAAAATGTAATTATGAGATTTCTTAATCTGTATTAAAACAACAAATATGCCAATTAATATGAAACGGAGGGGGGTAATAGTTATGTCAGGGACGGATCCAAGAATTCCATTCAAGAGGGACTAAAGTAAATACAGAAAAATAAAATCAATTAAATAGTCAAACTTAAAAAGTATATTTTATTTATGAGAAAAACATATGACAAGATACAAAAACGAGAAGATGAAGTTTGTAAAAAATAAGTCTATAAGTTACTTTAATTACATATAATATCCCGTTATGATCCAAAAGAACACAGTATATCTACGTATTTACACTAAAAATTGATCGCTACGATTTTTTTCATTTTCTGAAATCGTTCCATGATAGAATCATTTGAAATATCACTAAATATGTATCTCTCTCTAAAGACAACTAGACTATCATTCAGTCACTGATCTCCCATTCGGTTACGAAGTCGATTCTTCACTATCTTCACAGCCGAAAAATCTCTAGTTATTGATGCGCGCAATTGCAACACGGAGAATAAGTGTCGATATCACAAGTTTGTTAACCAACAAGAATGTGACGTTATTTAAGTTGCAACTATCTTCTTAGCAAAATCACCAATTCCTTTCAAATTAGAAAAGTCATCACTTGATCGAACATCCCTAATATAATTTTCAAGAAAAGAGAAATTATTAGAATAAAGTTCGGCAAGACGAACAAGTTTTCCTTTGTCAAAGACCTCGGTCGAAGAGATCAGATGGGTTTAAGCATGCAATACAAAGAAGTAACTTTGTGTTATTTTCATTGAAATGATTGTTTCACTCTTGCATTTACCTATCTATAACCGGATTGAATATCTCAACTTTGTAATGGTGTTTAATGGTCACTTTGGGTTGGGATACGTAAGGAAATTGGATTTTTAGTGAGTTGGATGAAATGAATTTTGTGCCTTTTTTTACCCGATATTAATTAGATATGAATAGTACTATAATTAAAAAAAAATTGAGAAGGATTATAATTTTTGAAAAAAAAAAAGTTGAGGAGGGTCTATAGACCCCCTACCCCTAAGTACGAGAAATTATTTTGCACCATATTATAAGGCACACGTGGTGTAACTGACCAATGAAATTCTTACATGTGAGTGATAATTCACATCACCCATTTTCTGGACAATGTGAACACAATTATAAAATTCTATATTCTAGAAGAATAATTACATTGGTCGGATGCACCACATGTACATGATAACATGGTGCAGCGGTTATACTATATAATTTCTCTTTTAAGTACATCCTCCCTATTCATAAACTAACAAATTCATATCGCAATGAAGTTAATCTCCATTCAACCACTAGGCCAACCCTTGGCATGAGGTTGAATCAAAGAAAAATATATAGTTGATGGCAGGCTTAATTTATCTAACTCGTTAACACTCGAATCTAACTATTGTTAATTTTAGACTTAATGAAAGCTCTGAGTTCAAAATAAGCAGCAAAAGAAGAAAAAAAAAATTACCATATGAAATAACAATAAAACGCTTTGGTATGCAAGTTGGCCATTTCATAATTTTAATGTGATCCAGAATTTTAGTTGCCATGTCTACGGGATCCGTACACATGCCTTTGTTCCAAAGTCTCATGCTTCATCATGTGCTTAATTATATAATTAATCGTGAGAAAAAAAAAAACATATAAATTCGTGTTTTGGAAAACCTACGCAAAAATCCATGTATTATTTTTAATACAAGGAATCATCTTGTGTTTTACAAATCTTGTAAGAAATCCCTTTTCCGTAAAAAATGGATGGGCTTGAACCCCACGTGCGTGTGTGCTGTGAACAAAACAAGGGTTATGTGCTAATTAAGGATAACATACGAGGGTTCTTTGCAGATTAAGCATAACTCAGGGTGTTCACTGCATAATAAAAACAAGATTAAAATGGTAAATCATGTATGTACACAAAGGTTAAAAATATGAATATCAAATTTTATTAACACTGTTAATAATTTACCGTTAGGGTGCCATTTCCGCCTGCTAATTAATCAGCTTCTAAATGATAAAGTGCTCAACTTCAAAATTTTAAACTGGTGGTGAGTGAAGAGTGGAGAGGTGGTGGTGGTGGTGAAAAAGCACAACTTCACCGCGAACAATTTTCCCTCCGTCTTCACCATCATTCCAGTCAACACCACCACCGCTCCACTTTCACCCACCACCAGTACTCCAGCTTCATCACCACCAGTTTTGTCACCGTCTTCACCGTCACTCCAGCCAATACCACCACCATAAAATGACTCAAAAAGAAGAAAATTGAATTATGTACCTTCTTAAGTGTTGATGGGTAAGACATGTTTTCTTTTTCTTTTTTATTATTATTATTTCATTTTGTTCACAATTTGACGGTATTTTTGCTCTTTGGCTGGTGTTACTTTTCATCAGATTAAAACAAATTGGTGATTACATAATGAGTTTAGGTTGTCGTTAACATCATTATTTCTTTGGTTTTACTAGCTCGTGCTAAGATGGTGTCTTACATCGTGATGTTCTGTGGCTATATATTTCCTTTCCCATGGATGCTTCATATATAACCATGGACACAAGAACAACAAAACGCAAACTACCCTTAAACCAACAAAATTGCATTTGGTCCAGTACTTTACACAATTACTCTCATTTTGAACTATTGGACCCAAGTTGGATGGAAATGACTGATGAGCTAGGCAGTATGACCAAAGTGCAAAATATTTTAAGAAATTAAAATTGAAAGTACAATTTTGTATAGAGTGGGGGTGGGTAGGTTTGTATTTTTATTCCTTTGGCACTGGACCATCTATCTTGTCCAAATTCATTTGTCGAGATGCACCCTTTTAGTCCTTCGACGAGTGTGGCTTGTTCTGGTGCTCCGACGATGCTTCTTTGGCTCTTTCCTGCAAAATTCATATGGTTTTTTGCATGAGGAATTTGTGTATTAAAAATCAATGTTGAATGGTTAAACTATCACATAACACACCGTGGAGGAAGTATTCTCAAAAGAACAATTACAGGCAGTGCCATCAAAACGGATGCCTGCAGAGCTTGCATGAGAACAAGGTTTAGTTGAACAAAATCATTATAAAAAACAAAAATATGATGTATTAGTATACAGAGTGCAGACATACCATAACCCAAACCAGCTCTCCTCTTGCAAAAGGTTTTGTCAACTCATAACTGTTTAGTGTTTCATATAGTGTAGCTTGGACCTTCAAATGAAAAGGCTATTAGGTATTGAGTGGAAAAAATTACAAAAAGCGTCAATCAAAGCATAACTAATAATTCTTCGTCGAGATTGCTTCCTATTTTCTTTATGCTCCTTAACTTTTATAGCATGATGTCTCGTTCTCCCTTGAAGCAATGAACTTCGAAGGAAACACTTATTGTTATCTAACGAATACATATGGATAAATTGGAACAACTTTGGTACTTCTCTCACAATATTCATTCCAGTAAAATGGCATTCAGTATGGCAACTGAATGTTATAGGAGAAGAGCAATGAATGTAGGAAGGTAATGGGGTAAGAGATTGGGAGAATTGTAACCCCTTTCCAAGAATGTGATGCAAGAAATGGGCAATTAACATATATTCAGATCACCAAACCTGGACCTTGAACCTATTATTTGGATCAGTGACGACTTCTTCATTCATTTTATTCTGTAGAAGAAAAAGTTATTTTTTGTATACGATTCACATATTATTAGTGCAATATGATAATGGGATTTAGATAGTCCTAAATTATGGGATATTTTACAGTCCATGCTCTTCTCCCGAACTCCAATTAAGAGAGTTGATAATCAATGATATAAGGAGAAAAGTAACATAAATGGAGAGTGATCTAAGGAAATTCATACCAGGGAATGATATATTCGAAAATTCTTGGAAATCTTTCTATGATAGTGAACCACAATACTTGAGTACCGCTTAAAGAACAAACGAGCTTTATGAAGATGAGGCTTAGCTATAACAGAAACTTGATCAATATATGGTTTAGTGAACATCTTTGCTTCCTGTCAAAAAATGTCAATGGATAAGAGATGCCACTATAATTAATTTCAGTATGAGATCATATTCATAAAAGGCAGGCTTTATACATTACCTGGAAGTACAGATCCATAATCTCTAGTATCTTTACCATGTGCGGTTCAATGGTGCTTTGCGTCACATTGTAATAATCGATGGCTTGAGTAGAAATTGATTGCACCAGTGGGTTAAAATCATCCACAAAAGCATTGCAGTGTTCTTTGATAATTGGGAACAATTTCTTGAAAATGAAATAGAAAAATCATTAGGTATTCCATATTAAAACAAGTAAAATCAGATATAAATCAAGGTTCACAAATATTGTTGTGTGAAGACAAAATAATGTAGCACCAAATGAACTTAATTTCAACTTTGACATTAGTTTTAAGGATGAATTTGCAAAAACTTGAGCAAGATCATGCGGCAGGCAAATAAAATGGTAAGGGAGAACAATTTATATTAAAAAAATCCAAGAAAAAACAGAGAAATTTATATGCTCCTACACCAGAGCGACTAGCAGCACTTTCATCCACTTGTCTTTACAAACTAGTCTTGCCATATGGAAAGTCAATAACACCCACCAATTTCCCTATGTTGCATTCTAGAAGCCTGTAGCAGAGGTTCCCCTTGGGCATTTCTCACCAACTAGAATACGTTCGTACATACTATTCGAAGCCCAAAAAATGAACTAAAATTTTGTGATAACTTACTGTTCTAAATGTCTCAAAGTGAGGCTGCAACCACTCCTCAACTTCAGATTTATGCTCAAGAACCTGATAAACATAACATTCATAATGGTTACAACTCTAATGCAAAATGAAGAGATTACTTTGCAGGAAATGCATATGATTAATTTTGAATAAAAATATAGACCTCAAACAATAAGTACATGATATGAAAGCACAACACCTTTTGAATTGTTAGATCCAAGGCTGGTCTTGCACGCTCATTCCAGTGAGTCTTGACAAATGACTACACATTTAAGTAGTTTGTCGAATAAGTAAGTCATTATATTGCATCATAAGAGAAGAAACTTATTACCTGAAAATGAACTAAATGAGCAGAAAGCCATGGCGGCATCAACACTAGATGAACCTAGTAATTGTAGATTTATATCAGCCTGGCAATCTAGAGATGAAAAGAGTTCAAGAATCTCAAGTCAAAGGAAATTCTAACTATACAGATATTAGAGTAGTGCCCTAATGGTACCTATACCTATTTATTTTTCTTACACCTATTTTATCTACTCGAAATTAATTGAATTCTTTTAGAGAAAAGAAAAAAAAAACACCATGCACAGGAAAAAGGATATTTCAAATGAATAAGCATTGGGTTTCATGGGCTTCAGAATCAAAGGTTTAGTATAATGAATAGAAACACCTGAAGGAATATTGGAAGTATTAATTTGCCCTTTTATTAGCACATGAACGAACTTCTCTTCATATCTCTACCCTGCCCCACCAACTACACCGTTTCCAACTTCATGCAACGAAATAAATTCAACAGGTGGTGCAACTATCATGTAATTCGATCTATATGAATTTTCTCTGAATTTAGCTCCTGAATAGAAGCAGATAAGAACTAATCCTAAAATTTGAAAGGTAATGGACAAGGGGCATGGAAGATGTTTCACCGTAAAATTATTGATATATTGACTTATTGGGTAGGTTAATCTACAATAAAGAACTTAGATTCCGTAAGTAAATGGTCAGAACCAATATACAGACAGAAACATGGGTTAAAGAGAAGAAATACTAATCCGAAATCACCTCATTGAGTTGTTTGGTTACTGAAGAAGCTTCCAGTTTAGCTTTCAACATTTCTTCCTGTAGCCACCTCAAAATCATCCCTTTAATGAGGTTCAACATACACCATATACTATTAGAAGAAGAAAAATGATTTGGGGATTGATATAACCTCCGCTACTTGGAGAGCATGTTGAGCTTTATGCATTTTCAATTTTTGCTCATCATTTATCCTCCAAAGCTGCCAATGACGCAAATGACATCAAACATATGAGGAATCTGTCACCAATAGCTAAATGTCCATGGACCATCATCACAGAGGACATCAATACAAAAGTCACAACAGAACCGAAGCACTCATGGACGTCTAGTGATACTTAAAATTAAACATTCACACTTTTAACTAACCTTTTCAAACTTCAAGTTCAGCCCCTCGATCTTCTTCTCCGCTACATTTGCCCGAGCCTCCAACTCATCTTTCTTCTTGTTTTGTGATTCTATTTCCTTTTTAAGATTAACAATCTATGGCACAATACACAATGATTAAATAGAAATCGATACAATAACCATCATAACAGATTTTGAAATATCGCTGCATGATATATTTTTACCTGTTTCTCAAGTTCGTTAACACGTGTTTTAACCTCTCCCATCCGCTTCTTTTCATCTAATGATCCTTTTTCCTAGTACAATAGAAAAGAGAATATTATCATAATATTTGATAGTAACATAAAATGGGAATTTGAATACATCAATAGTAGATAGTACCGAACTCTGCAATGAAACCAAACTGTTCAATTTCTCTTCAATCACTTTCTCCAATTGCTTAATACTCCCATCCTGTCTCTGTAGTTCGCCAATTTTCTCCTCAATGCCGATTTCTTCATCCTCAAAAACATTTAACAATTAATCAGTCAATCCAAGTCAAATTATTTTCTTATATCATTGAACTGCGTATTCATACTGAAGCAATAGATAAGTGCAAAAGGCGAAACCTAATTTAGGGTTTTAAAGATTGAACACAAATTCAGCAAAATTGGAAAATTAAGGTATTACAAATGATTCAGATATTAATACTGCAATCCTATCTCTGTAGTTCGCCAATTTTGTCCTCGAGCCCGATTCTTCATCCGCGAAAACATTTACCAATTAATCACTCAATCCAAGTGAAATTATTCTCTTATTTCATTAAGGTGGGTATAACTGAAGCAATGTACAAGCGCAAAAGCCGAAAACCTAATTTAGGATTTTAGTGGGTTGAGTACAGCTCCGAGTAAAAATCGAAGACAAAAATTCAACAAAATTTAGGTTTTATAGTATCACTTACGATTCTGATTGATATTAATTGAAATAATATATATAAACACAGAAAAAATAAGGCGTTACCTAAGGAAGAAATCCTGGACTTGAGTTGGTGTAGTTCGAGTTCTGCGGCTTTTGAATGTAAGGCGGCGGAGTCATGATCTTGCAAAACGACGGCGTCCCGAGAGAGAAATGCAGGCTCTGCAGATGTAAGTTCTGCGAATAATATGAAAGACAAGAGAAGTGAAAAAGGGAGGAACGCCATGATTGATGATACTGTCAGCTCACCGTTGGGTTTTTTAGGAAGTTGGAATACTTATAGAGAAGATTTCGACTGAATTTTACTACTTTGCCCCTTAAAATTTTGAATGTGCGTCTTTTGCTCCTTTTCACTTCTTCGTTATATTCACTTCTATTTACCCTAAATAAAGTATTTTGAAATTAGATTTTCTGAGCTTTGAAAATTTGAATTTGTCGTTTTATAATTTTTATACTTCGAACTTTTTGACAACTTCAAATTTTCTCTTAAAAAAAATCTCTTCTAATCCAGTAATTAAAGAATTCGGAAAAACAAATATTTAATTTCATAAAACAATACAATATATAATAAAAGAAAGAATGTTCATTTTACTTGAGTAAAATACTTTTATTGTATATGTAAAAATGCATTCGAGTTTCTATAATGCTCCAAATATCCATTTTAGCATTGAAGATACCTCAAGAAGAAGTTAATAAAAGTATGCTAGTCCGGCGGATGATTTGCACACATATTTCATCGAAAATGAGAAAATATTAATTTAAAAGATAATGAAAAGATTAAAAGAATTAATTTTTTTAATATTCATGGACAATGTACATTTTAATAATGGACGGTATACATTTTAATAATGGTGTTTAGTTTCGACAAATTAGAAATGGTTTCTTTTACAAATACAAAAGCGGAAATTAGACAAATATCATCTATTAATTCAAATCTTTGGAATTAACATTAGGGACCCCCCGACTTTTGGAAAATTAGTAAAGACCCCCACTTGCATATATGATCTTTTGTGACCTTGAGTCGTGATTTTTTTTTCTTTTACATTTAAATTTTGTACGGGAGAGAGTATGTTTCAAACGAAAATCAAATTATTTCAATTCTTAGGCTATCAAAATACTGTACTATACTATGTAACTGATTCAAAAAAATGTTATGCTATTTAGCTAATATCACTTAACAATTATTTTCGACATAATTTAATATTAGAGTTGATACAATATTTTCTTCTTATAGGTATATAATTATATAATTAAGAAGACTTCCGTCAAAAATTCACAAAATACAATTATATACGTTCAATTTAGTTCAACGTAATTCTGATTGCTCAAACCATAGAACACTTTTGCACTGTTGACACATTAGCTTAAGAGGTCTTCACATAGTGAACACTTTTAATTTGCTTTTTTAATACATTAATTTAAGAGATTGCACCAAATTAAATGTTAATACAGTCTTAACTCATCTACAAACAAAAGAGATTGCACCAAATTTAATATAAATGCACCCTTAACACATAATACAAAAGAGATAGCACCAAATTAAACATACCAATAAAAGATATCTTCAATTACACAAAAAGAATAAAAAATATTTTCAATTTTATTAAATTAGCTTCAAATTGTAGATATTGGTAACAAATTTGGGTATGCAATAGAAAATCTGAAGTAATTTACAGAAACCCCAAACTCCAGCTATATAACATGGATCAATACAGAAAAATGTTGTAGTGATAAATGCAACAAATTATATAAGAGCGAAAGACAAAAATACCCCCTATCCTTTGTGGAACTCTAAAAAAATTACCTGTATTATTTTAACTCCCAAAAATCTCCCTGTGATCTCAAGTAAGTGCTAATTACACCCCCGAAAAAAATAGTGTGATTAAAACGCGACAAGTTACAAGTATTGTTCACATTTTGCTTTTGATATGACAATTTTACCCCTGACATCGAAAGACAAAAACACCCCATATGCTTTGATTAACTCCCAAAAAAACCCCTGTATTTGGTTTTAAATACCACACTCGACCCAAGTAGTATATACTTATGTTTTCAAAAAGAATAAATAAATTTTAAAAAAAACACAGAGGGGTAATTTTGTCATTCCACCAAAAGTCAAAAGTAAAATTCTACTTGGGTTGAGTGTGGTAATTAAAATCAAACACAGGGGGGTTTTTGGGAGTTATAATAACACATGGGGTTTTTTGGGAGTTAGACAAAGCACATGGGGTGTTTTTGTCTTTAGCTCAATTATATAAAGGCAAGAAAAATGGAAAATTGCACAAATACTACCATGTGTTATGCGAAATATGAACCAAACTGTGAATTTTTTTTGCATCAAATTTTCTTGTACTTTCGAAAATCCTGCATAAAACATCCAAACTCCGTTGTATAAAAAGGCAAAAAAACCTATTCATTCAATACATCGTTCGTGGCAAAAACAAATATCGTTTGTGGCATGCAACCATATTAATTCCGCGTGATTTTTTTCTTATTCTTTTGATTAAATCTTTATTGTTTCAAAATAGAGTTTCTTATTGAGGAAATACCGGTTTTCAGTATTTTAATTAATATTTTTTTCTTTCTATATTTGGATCATTGTTGATAACTTACAAGTAATAATTTACTATTTTTTTGTCGCTTTCAAAAGCTCAAAGATATATCACCCGATGAAGTAAAGATATTAAGTTTGTTTGCTTTTAGTTAATATTTAGAAAATGTACAACATTGTATTATATCAATAGTCCAAAAAATATTTAATTTAGGAAAACTTTTAAACCTAAATTGTAAAAATACTTATCAATATGAATTCATAGCTCAAATGATACTTTCGTAAATCCTAAATCGATCCTTATGTCAAATTTATAAATATATATTAAAATTTCTAGAGTCACTACTTTTTTTTTGTGTGTGTTTTGTGAGATGGATAATTTTTGTAATATTTTAATATAATGAATACAATATCTTGAAATATTAAAAAAAAATCTAATTCATTATCTAATTCAGCCACATATTTCTTGATGTTTTCCCTTATTAAATATATAGCAATATTTTAGGAAGTACACTGACAATACTTTTATAAATGAAAAACCAAAATTTCATTACAGATAAAATCAAATTAATGCACACCAAAACACTCACTAGGGTTTAATAATTAAACCCCATTTTCTTCTTCCCCAAGTTTAAAGAAATTCTATCCATTATTATAAATGAAAAAATAATTTATCTTTCATTAAATGAAATTAGCAAAGGTAAAAACACCGAAACATATATACTTACATAAAATCAGTAGAAAATAATGGAAAATGTTAGAGTTGAAAGAGAGGAGGAGCTAACCTTGGTGGCGAGAAAGCCCTTCTTCGGGCTGCCCACCGCCTGTTCGACATCTCTGCCCGTTTACATTTATCTCAAATTTTCTAAGATCCCTTTCACTTTGGAGTTCAAAAACAATTACCCTGATTCTGGTATTTTTTTCTTTTTTAATTTTCGTTGTGTTTCTTCTTGCGTGATTCTATCTTTATTGAGTAATTAATTCTACAAGGGTGTATTTTTTCTGGGTTTTTGATGATTTGTTTGGGAGATTTTTTAAATGCATTTTTTGTTAATTTACTTGTAATCCTGTTTGAAATCGAAAGTACTATGTCTCAGTAGAATTTTTCAATAATAATTTACTGCTTTGGAATTAGGAAATGAAGAAATTTGGTAAGTATCTGCAGATTAATTGACTTATCCTTGGATAGAATAGGCTTCTAAAATCTAAGGGAAGTTCAGATGTTATACGCATTGAAATGCACGAGTACATTCTGTAAATGACATGTATTCAAGTTTGTTTTATATTTTATTTTTGGAAATTTAACCATCTTGAACAAGACACATGTCATTTGAAGTGTACATCCGTGCTTTGCACGCCGTGTAAAATCTAGGTTTCCGTTTCTAAGTGATGGATTATTAGTTATATATCACGACTTTACTAACTATCAACAATTATGGACTTCAACTATGCAATAAAACTCTACACCTAGACAAGAACCATATTCTGCTAATTTGATTTTTGGAAAGACCTCCTCCTTACTAAAATATTCTCAATGTCGAACTTCCTTTTTTTTTCTTTAATAAAAAGTTCAAACCTAATGAAAATAGTCGAATCACTATGGACTCCTTCCTTTAGACGAAAAAGCTTCATTTCGTTCTAAAGCTAATAACTTCAATTCTATCGTACATTATCTTGATGCATTGAATCTAGTAATTTTAATCCATATATCATGTTACGAGTAAGTGAGTTTCAATATTTATTGATTTTTACTTGGTCGAAACTCATTGTGTATTTTTCCAGATCAAATACCTTTTGTTGAATGCGGTGACTATGTAGCCTATAACAATGTGAATGGTGGGGTCATTAAGACTTTGAAAGAAGACAAAATTGTTGATTTGGACTCCGACATCTCTTCTACACCTGAATGGGTATCAATGAAGGCAATGGTTGAGTCATGGCTTAAAGATGCAGTTTTGTATGAACTATGGGTGGGATCAGATGGTAAGGCAGCCCACAGTATTTATTACTCCGATCTTCCGTGGCCAATAGGAAAAGTTTTGCACTTTAAGCAAGTTCGCGCTGTGAAACAACTATTAGCGATAACATCAAGCAATGCCGAGGAAAGAGAGCAAGAGGTACTTTACTTCCTTTTTACATTTGTATTGTATAAACTTACGCTGTTTTTGGTTCTTGGATCCAGTGAGTAAAATGATTAGGAAGTTGAAAATGAACAAAACTTAGCGTTTTACTCACTTAAATCCAGCAACCAAACATAGTCGTAGTGTTTTAAGATTTAAGCTTACTATTCTATGTCCTTGACAGATATATGATAGAGCAAGCATGGTTTATAAAGCTTTATCATCTAAGTTGGAGGAAGAGTCTTTTTTCTTTGAAAGGTGACTTCACTATGGATTATATATATGAATGCTTACCAATTTCTGTAAGAAAACTTTGTTCTGAATACAATAAGATATGTTCATATTCAGGCCAACAAGTTTGGATGCAGTTTTCTTGGGGCATGTTCTTTTCACGCTTCATGCACTACCTGTGAGTACTTCTAATAGTTTTGTGCTATATTTTGTACTAACTTATTTTCAATAATAACCTGAGTTAGGGTAAAATGATCTATTTGTTACAATGTGGTTGTGTCTTGTGCATGGGAATCATTCAATTATCTTAAGAAACTTGGGGAAATAAATAAATGAGGCAAAATGTGAGAATCTATGTTTCAAGATTTAAATTTATGCTGAGTAAAAATTTACCTAATTTTTTGTGATCGGTAGTTCCATAAACTGTACTTGGAAAATACTACACGTTGTACATAATCTTGAAAGCAATGAGGATGTGATAGCTACTAAGCTTTCCCAAGTACTTCAGGCTTTTTAGAAGTGGAAAATATTTTCGGAAAGAAAAATTCTTGAATTTTCAGTGCCACCGAACAACTGAAATTTCCCCCCTTCATTTTGTTTTTCTTTTCCTCCATTTTTCACGGAATCAAACAGAACCTTAGTATTTGCTTGCGATTACCTTGAATTAGTTGGGATTTGGGAAGATACATCTCTTGATAGAAACAATGAGCCTTCTCACAGTTTCTCTTTTCCTCGAAAGGTTACTCCTGTCAAGATTATACATGCAGGCAATTTCAAATCATTTTCTTTATTGCTATGAGGTTATGTATGCATGAACCTACCGAAGATAGATTTTGTTGGAGTACGATCTATTTTTACTTTATGTGCTTAAACTTTAAAGTGATCATCGTACTTACTAGATAAATGGATGGATGAACTTATGGAAGATAAGAATTTGTTAGAATACAATAAACTAGAAAGGTAGATGGGCATGGTCACTATGGATATATTTAGTGGCAAGGAAGCAGGATTTAGGGTAAAAAGGCATGTTAACTCGTGTAATAAAAATAAACTAAACGTGCGTTGTATAGACATTGAATATGAAAAGAATATACTTAGTTGTAAAGGGACAAAAGTCCTTTCCATACTCTATAATAAATTCTTTTAATGCAGAAAAGGAAAAAACATCCGTATACCGAGTTAATCAATCCTTTTATCAAGTTTAGGTAATCTATCTCTGATCTATGAGATTCCATTGCATTAATGACCACACTCGAGAACAGTGTGGTTAAATAACAAACTTGCAAATATATTTCAAGTAGTTAAAATTCCAACACTACATGTACATTACTTATTTATTTCTCATATCAGCCCGAGAACAACTGAACAACTGCTTTACGTCGAGAATTAATGAACTTCTTTTTTTTTTTATATCGAGCAATCAATAAACGTCCCCTTGGGTGAGGAATTTCTTATTTAACTTATTCTTGTTTAGATGCATTTTGATAGGGTTTAATAGCATTTGTTGTCGAGTTCCATTTTTTCATAAACCAATTATATTCTTGAAGTGCTTATTTCTTCCTATTGTTTTCGTATCTCGTAGGAAACGTCGATTCTAAAAAGCAAGCTCTTGGAGCATCCTAATCTTGTAACTAATGCTGAGAAACTTAAATCTGTATATATAGATTCCAATTCACCGTCAGCAGATCCCTCTTCTTCGGCTTCAAGGCGAGGCCCTTCACGTTGGAGTGAGTTATTTCCATGTCTGATGTTATTCATTCTATTTCTTTTTAGTAACAAAAAATTACGAAGAACAATATACTTAGAACCTGTTTGGTAGTTATGATAAAGTGAGATAAGCACATTTATCACGTGACTTGGTTCTTTCTTACAGAAGGTGATTTTTATTTTAGTATTTTTGCTTCCGACTTAGGAATAAACCTCGTTTTCTTTAATTTTAGGTTCAAAACCGGAGTACAAATCTCCTAAGAGGGAGAAGACAGAGGAAGAGAAGCAGTTTAGGAGAAGGTCTACATACTTTCTAGCTAGTCAATTTATTGCTGTTTTAGTTTTCATCACAATTTTTGGTGGATCGGAGGATGGTGACGTGGATGATGATGGGATTTACGAATAGAAATTACCAGGCCAGGTAGATTTTGTCTGGCTCGACATTTTACTTGTTTTGCTCGTTTTCATTGCATGGGAATTTCGAATTGTCAACGTGTACACTAGTTGTCGTTTTCCCGACAAATAGATAGGATTGTGAGTCAATTTTTTATGAAGGGGAGAAAATTCTCTTTCACAGCGAATTTGAGCAGAAAATGCACTCTGTTTTGGGTTTACCTGAGCCGTTCTAATCGGCAAATTAATAATGAACTATATTCTGGAGTTGAGTACTTCTTTATTTATGAGATTATTGCCGTTTAGTCTTATGTCAAGGATTTCATACATTTAATTGTATTGACCTCATCTCATGAGAAAGTGTTGTTCGATTCGATGCTACCCGTGGCTCCAATGGATGAGACTAGGCTAGTGAGAATAAAAAAGTTTTATTCACTGGTCACATGTCGACCAATGAGCTTTATGGTAGCATCGAACGCAACGACAAAGTGAGGAAAATGGATATGTATCATGAGTTTGAGACTTAGAAGTTGTATCACTTGAAATATACTACTGTAATAGTCAAAGATATGAGTGAAATAGGATCTGCAATGAAAAATATAATGGACCTTGCTTTTTGGGTTTGACCTAGAACTCCAATAATGGCTTTTGAAGTTTTCTAGTCCGTCAGAGTAGTTGGAGCATTAGTGCAGTGAGTTTATTAAGTTTTGCTTGGTAGTTTTTGATGGTTTGTGTTTAAGATATGGTATGTCACTATGCATATCCCATTTGTGTAATTGAATATTTAGACGACATAAAATCTCTTAAGAATTATCTTTCTTGAGATAATTAATACGTATGAATTAAGGTTTTTGCTAGATACTAGATAGAGCATGGGGACATACAATACAATACAATATATTTTCTTTTAAAATACACAAGTTGATCCGGAAATAGTCAGTAGATCTTGTTTGAATTCCGAAGGTGCCACCAACTATATTAATCTCTTTAATTAACCTGCAAAACTAGAAGTTTCATGTGCTGTATAAGCATTAAGCACACCTTCCGGCTTAGTCAGTGGGGAATTAACCCTTCACGTGACTTGACTTTCTTCTCTAGTAACTCAACAACTTAATCTCAAGTCGTAGCTCTTATATTTCTTCAAGTTTAATATTAGGGTTTGATTATTGATTTCTTTGTAATTTGATTGTAACTTAGCCAAACTTATTCTGAAAGGATTATTAGTGGTCAATCTTGATTTTAGTGCTGGACATGGTAAGAACGGTTGAGATCATGACACGAGGTTACGGCATATTCCTTGGATTTAGGACAAAATTTAAAATAAGATAATGACAGACAGATCTAGCTACTTTTGTCAAGTGCACTGGGATTCATAGAAGGAAAATACTTGTATTAAAGTAATCCATTGCGCAGGGGAAAATGCATGGAAGCAAGAATCACTTGCATTGCATGTTTAATTATATATATATTTACTATAATTTTCTACTCCGTACGTATATTCTTTTAGCTAGCTAGCACGATATATAACTATTTTGTACATCCGTTAACCGAGTGATATGATGTAGTGCATATATGAATCAGATTATCTTACTTCTTAAATTTAGCTAGCTAGTATTTGTATTATTCTTATATATATATATATATATATGTTGCACGATAAAAAATATTGACTGGACCATGTCATTTATAGTCGTCGCACGAAATAATATCATCTAATCTATACATATCCAAAGTCTTGAATGTTTATTGAAACTGGAAAAGTTGCATTTTTAATCCAATCCGTAAATTTTGATTTGCAATAGGAATAGTCATTTATCTTTTGTACTTCTTTTTTCATTTATCTTTTGTACTCATACATTTGGTCTTTTTTTTTTTACCTTGTTCATTTTTATATTCAAGTCTCTTTTTTTTTGGTCACACATAATTTATCCTAATTAGATAGTTTTAGCTGTCTTACTTTTTTACCTATTTATTTTGCTTGAAACGTACGTACCACATTTAATTTGATGGGATGAACTATGGTTGATTTGTAGCTAGCTTGCTAATAACTTTTACATAATTAATTAGTTAGATAAATTTCATATGCATGTAACTATTTCTTTTATAAATTCTATAGATGGAGAATTAGAAGTGTTGACTAAAAGACTAAAAAACTTAATCAAAATATATTGGGTCAAATCAAATATATATATGTTAACATATATGATTGAAACTTAAGTTCAAATTCTACCGGAGACATCATACTGGAGAGGATTTATACCCTTTGCACTCTTCGGTCCGAGCTGTAAATACACAGTCTAATAGATAAAAAAAAATGTGTTTTTTGCCATAAAATAAAAGATTATACCTTTGTCACGAGTTGTTAGTTATAGAACTGCAATTTTTGCTATATATATTGATAACTATCATAAACTAATGCATCTTAACTATATACATGCAACTAAATAAACACCCAAAAACGTCATATCTGAAATAATGCTCAATTTACTCTTTTCTTTTTCTGAAATAAATGAAATTAATTAGCTGAAAGTTTTTCATAGACAATTATTATTTCAATATGTAGTGATGGATAAGGGCAAAATGCGAGTCAAATTCAACAACCAACCTCCAATTTGTACTTACATTACACCGAAAATTAATGAAGATACAAAAGTCAATAAGTCCTCATGACAAGTGGCTCTGCTAATTTGCTATTTATCAAATTCAAACCCTAGTACCATGTCAAAATTCAAAACCATTTTTTTTAATGTTATCTTCTCCATGCATTAATTAATGAATTTTTTCACCTATAAATACCCCACCCACAATTCACAAAATTTTATATACCATAATATATACATTAGTACTATAAACTAAGCAAAAAAATATGTCCAAGTCTCAAGTTATAGCTCTACCATTTTCTTTGCAATTTTCTTATGTTTTCTCCTCATAGCATCATATGGTGCGTTGTTCATATGCTCTATATATAGATCTCTCTCAATCTGCTCATATTAGTCGAATTTTAGTATTTTCACATATGTTTCATCATTTTTAACTGCAAAGTACGTACAAAACGTGTGTCTAAGCTCAACATAAATAACACTTGCACGAGTTCTTACCATAAAATTATAAATATCGTTCAAGCTTATTTAATTTGTTATGTATAATAAACTTCCGTCTTGTTTTGTATGCAGAGGTGCAAGTGGCGGAGGGTGAGTTATGCTCGAAGATGAGTAAGACGTGGTCGGGAATTTGTGCGAATAGCGGGAATTGTGACAGGCAATGCAGGAACTGGGAAAAGGCTCTACACGGAGCTTGTCACCGAAGGGGCATTGGTTTTGCATGCTTTTGCTACTTTAAGAAATGCTAATAATTCATGATCTTATCTAAGTCTTGAATTTAAGACACACTAAATTACTATATTTAGTTGTTACAGCAAGGCTATATATATCTATTTCCTTAATGTTATTGCATGTTACTTAACTTTGTTGTGTGGCTTAAATAAATAGTTTCACTAGTTTGAAACTTTGAATGTATCATCGTACGTGCTGTTGTTGTAATATTGTTTGTCTATTGTATCCTTTTCCAGTACTTGTTGTTCTTATATGTATTGTTTTAGTGGTTATAAATTTTAATTTTGGAAGAGTTTTCGAAAATTTAATGTGTTATTATTTCCATTTTTATTTGCATTGATGAGGAATTGGGATGTTTAAGGTAATTAATTATATGAAGATCCAAGGAAAATCCCATGGAAATCAAATATACCCCAAGTTTCTAAAATGGGCCAATTTCCGATTCTTGTAGATATTTGATGATTATTCTTGTAAAGTTGTAATTATTTTGAGCTACAAATCTAATGAAAATTTATAATTTTTTTTTTTGGAGAGCATCTAATGAAGAAATAGATACTTGTTCAAATAACATATTCGTGATAATAGGCTTATTTGAAAGTTAACTAATTAAAAATGATGCATATGACCACTGACTTAATTGCATAGAAATATGACTTCAATAATTATATATGTGTTAAATAAAAGTTTAATGTCCCCCTCAAAAAAAAAAAAAAAAAGGGTTTAAGGTTTAAGGTTTAACTTGTAATTAGGGCTGGCCCTGAGCATAAGCCGCACATGCGGTCGCTTAGGGCCACCGATGAACGAGGGCCTCCAATAACAAAATATTTTAATATATATGTATATATATTTATATGTATGCAATAAAAGTACAAAGATTGTGTGTGGCATAGATGGTAAAGCTCCTTATGATTGAATGTGAGGCCACTGTTCGAGTCCTTGCATGATCAAATTGCCTTTAGTTTTTGTTATTTTTGCTTGTGGAGCTAAGATTCTAGTATGGAAAGTCCAAATGCATAGCTAAAGAAATCAGGCCCAACCTATTCACAATTAAATCAACGAAACCCCATAAATTTAAATAGATATTGTCTAAATTAAAAAGGAAGAAAATGAATCTTTGTATTGCAATTTTAAAATTTTGGAGTTGTGAGTCATGTGATCAAGAGATCCATATGAATATATCAAAAAAAAAATTATTCGACTTGATGATGTTAAAATCTATTGATGATGAGATTTTAAGTATTTATTGTTTCAAACTTGAATATTATTTGAATGACACTTATGATATAGATGAGATTGACTTAATTATCTGAGTTGAGAGTCTTAAGATATATTTTACCAGAAGAACTAAAAAACTTGAATTATTTGCAAATTATATCTCAAATAGATGGATTGCTTATAGAATATTGTTAAGTATTCTCGTTACAGTTGCAGTTGTAGAGATAATATTTTCGAAGCTATAGTTGATTAAGTCTTACTTCTGATCAACCATTGTCACAAAATAAATCGAATCGGTTAACCATATTGTTGATTGAAAAATATTTGTTATGCAAGTTTAATTAGTGATTTTGCTTTAAAAAATGCTAGTAGAAGAATATTTAAGTAACATTTTACTAAGATTTTATGTGTTTATGTCCCATTCACATATGTTATCATTTCTTATTAAATAGAAGTGTGTCTCGTATTACCGATATTTTTTACACAACGATATTATATTTTATTCATATTATTATTGTTTCTTATTTTTCTAATTAATAGTTTTATTTTTACAAAAAATTATATTAGTTATTAACATAATTTAATTGCACATGAAAACTTAAGGGCCACAATTTTAGAGTTGACTTAGGGCCACCAAAAACTCAGGACCGGCCTGCTTGTAAATAAATCTTAGAAACATAATTAAAATAGATAATCATCTTCTGTGATGATGTCTTTTGAGATATTGAAACGGTGACTATCATAACATGTTACACATGTTGACTCTCAACTCTCAACTCTCAACTCGATTTTGTCATATTTCAATTCAACTATTAACTATTAAAAAATCATAACACAAAGTCAAATTCCATTTTTTCCAGAACTAATTAGTAGGATTAATTTTCAATTACCTATGTGATAAGCCTACTTTTCAATTTATCATTTTGTGATTAAGAAAAAAACATATTTGACTCCATGTGAACATTTTAAAGAAATAATTTATGTTATTTGTTTTAAAATATGATTTTCTCGCTCGAAATTAAAAGTGAATGTAAAAATATAAAATTACCCTCTATAAGGTAAACTGGTCCACATAATATAATATTAAAATAACCGCATGAGTAAACAAAACAAACCTATATAAAACATATCCATGCTTTTGGGTTTAAAATAGGAGTAAAATCATACTTTTTTTAAGGTTTAGTAATTACAGGGAGACAGTGTGAGTTTTTTCTGAAAATATAGAAAAATAAAATACTCTGTCTAAAATCTCAATGGATAAATTGCCAATTGACTCTAACTAGTAGTTACTATTGGAAGAAAGTAATTTATCTTCTCATAATCTTTCTTTTTCTAATTTCTTCTCAAGAACTTAAAGATATACAATCAGCTACCTACCCCATCTGTATATAAAAAAAAAAAAAAAAAAAAAAATTTCAAACTTAGATTGATTCCCCACTTCATTTTTCTGTTCCATCTAAACATTGCTGCTGCTGCTTACCTTATCATTGTCCCATTGCTTAATCAAATTTGCATATCCTTCAGATGAACTAACAGCAAACTCTGTAAGTGAACTCACAGCAACTGACATTCCAGCACATAAAACTCTTACATCATCCATTTCATCTTCAACCTCTTTGTCTCCGACTACTAGATCACCCGAATGCGTACGAGAATCCTCCTTTAGTTTTCGTGCATACAAGGATTCAATCCCAGTCGCAAAAAAGTCAAGTCCATCAAGCACAGGTACTTCACTAATGTCATCCAAGAAACTAAACCATTGGATGCAAATGTTAAACACTGATGAGGCCCGCTCGGACCTCCCAGGAGTGAATGGCAATTTTGATGAGTCGGAATTAGAATGAGTGCAACACGAGAGCCATCCTTTCAGTGCAAGCACGTAAGATCGTTGAGAAAGGATCCATGAGTCGAAACAGGATCGCCAGTTCTTGAGCTCTGTCACAAGCTTGTGAGGTTCCAATGGAGACACTATCGTGTTTTTGTATGTACTAGAATGTTTTGATGATGTTGTCCCGGCTAGTATCTTGGCTTCATCTAAAGTACGCTTCTGAAATTGATGGCATTCGGCCATTACATTCCACATCTTCGATAACCTGTCACAATAATAGGTTTAGTTCCCTGATTTTACTAATTAGTGCCTAGATTAATTCAACCTTAATAATGCACAAACTCAGCACTTTTAGTCCCACACTTCCAAAAGTAACACTTTTGGTCCTTTTTTTTTTGGCACATTTCGTCATTTGTACCCTCTTTCGTCCAATTCGGGACCTAAAGTGCAAAATGCAGACAGTTCTATGCGACCAAAAGTGTAAAACAACGACTGTCCCCTATAGGACCAAAAGTGTTATAAATGGATGGGAAGAGGGGAAAAGGATGAAATTTGCATTCTTTCCAATTATAAAAAGTTGGGACCAACGGTGCTATGCTTTAAAGCGTGGGACTCAAGTAATAAATGTCCAATGGGACTAAAAATGCAGCTTTCTCTGAGTTATTTAGATAGGCAGGTCCATTTGGAAGTCCAATGCACCATACTCAAGCTTCAAGTATCAAATTGTACTAAGAGGATAATGGATTCGATAACTATAGAAGGATATAAGAGTATTAGTTTCCAAATGAACTAAGATAAGGATTATTGAATGTACCCTTGCACCAATTCTAGCAGACGGGGCTCAAGTTCTTCATTCAGTAAAGTTTCAATCCTCTTTGAGACAGCTTCAACTGAGTGTATCGAAACTTTTATCTGAGTATGTAGATCTCTGATAGCAGCTACAAAAGAAGGGTCGTTTTCTCCTTTCGCATCTAGATTCCTTAAGTGCTCACATTTCTTTTCAAATGCCATTCTCTTACGTTCACCCCCCTGCTTAAATATAATTCAATTAAATCCTTTAGACAATTTGGTTATCGCAAATTGCTCCATAAACTTTTTGTGAATTAGAATTAGTTTCTTGAAGCATACCCGGACTTCTTGGTAAAGTTTCTTTTCCCAAATATATAATCTGTCCAAAGTCGATTGATGACTCCCGGAAAACACGGAAGGATCCTCCAAGAAATCGAGGCTGCTTCCATGGGATGACGAAGCTGACCTGAGTAAAGCTACCGGATTAAACATCTTCATCACTGCAAATTTTTTAAAAGAATTAGCAAATAAATTTCTAAGGATAAAGTAAAATAAACATTTGGTATAACAAGAAAGATGGATTCACCTGTGAGATCATTTGATGATGCCGAGCATCGTGGCCTACTGGCCTCCAAAATGTAGGACACGTCACTAGCCGAATTACAAGCGTTCTTGAATTGATCTTGAAGGTCCTTAATGACCTCCACCATACTTAACGACCCTCGATTCATATAAACAGTACATCCAGGTGTTTCCTCATTCGTCTCACAATCAGCAACCACGGTTTCTTTATTACTTATTTCACCTTCAGTTTGAGCTTTTTCCACTTCTATGCTTTCATTCTTGATTTTAGCATCTTCTACTATCACTTCTTCTTTATCCATATTCACATTTGACTTAACCATTTTTTCTTCCTTATCGACCCTATCATCGAGTTCTTCTTGTTTGTTGGGGCAAACATAGTAATCCAGAGAAGAAAAAGGGTCCCAAAAATCCCATTGAGATGTTTGAGGTAAAGGGATCGAAGAGTTAATGGGAGAAAAATCCATTACGTAATGCGATTCAACTCTACAAGTTTGCGGGGATTGAGGTGGTCTCTCCTCGATCAAAATCGAAGAATTTCCATCCGACCTCAAGCAATTTATCTTGTAAGTAGAGTTTGTTTCGGATTTAGTAGGCGTTGTTGTGAACGAGTCTAGTATAAACTCAAAGGGTTCGTCTCTATTGATATATTCTTGTAGTGCAGCAGAAACTCTTTTCATAGCTTGTATATAAGCGATGTGTCCGGAGACGAACTTTGTTCTATGCTCGACTGCTTGTCTAATAAAGTTTTTTCGATCTTTACAAAGTTGGACGGACTCTAGGTCGTCCAATTTCGACATAGAACATCCCATCACTTTTCGATTTTTTTCTCGCCTTAGCTCTATGGCCTTTATAAAATTCTCAGACAAACTTTCTTGCTGTGGACACCAGATTCATAAGGAAAGCCTCTATATACAAGACAAAAATAAATATAAATTAGAATAACTAGAATTATAAACCAAAAAAAATTGAAAAATTAAGCCTATTCAGTGACAAAAAAATTACTAATAATATCACAGAGACTTGAAAATTCCCTAAACTCAGACATGTAACATAAAATGAAAAAAAAAATCTAAAATTTTACTCTAAAATTAATTTTCTACATAAAAAAACAACTAATTCTTAATTACCTTCGAATTAAATTGTCATTCTGCAGAAACTTAATTAATTCAAGTGATCTTAAAAAAAGAAAAGAAAAACAAGATTGCATAAACTAGGAAAAACCCATTTACCTTTAACAACTCAATTCACGCAAATCACCAAGAAAAAGAGAGAAAAAAATGAGCAGAGAACAAATGGTAAAGGAAATTAAAACCTGTTTATCGCAAAAGTACCAATTTCAGTTCAATACAGTAATTTTTTCCTCTGTTCGGACAGATATACTAACAAATGAATAGTAGTAAAATTAGAAACAAAAATAGTGCAAGAAAGAAAACCTGTGGAAATGTGAATTGAGCGAGAGAACATTCGTACCTCAATGCAGAAGTTGTCGTACGCTCTATTCTCAGATCACTGCTGTGTGTTTGTAAGAGAGAGAGAGAGAGAGAGAAAGGAAAGAGCAACGGTCAAATTTTCTTTTAAAGCTGAACAAAAGAAAGGAAAAAAAACGTGTCTGGGGCTATTGCAATATTTATTTAGGCCTATTATTGGGCCTCGGTAATGACCAATTCTTAGAGTACGAAGCCCATTAAGTTTCGGGAATTGTTCCTTCTTGGTCTTTTTATTTGAAATTGGGCCGAATTGAATGGGTTCAGTTCTAACTTATTACTCCTCATTTCCAAAATAATTGTTTAGAGATTTGGACAGATATTAAGAAATCTACTCCCTCCATTTCAAAAGGCTAGCGATATTGTCAGAGCAGAAATTGTTGCTGCCAGACCAATCTTTTGCCATTTCCTAATTTACCCCTTTTTAATTAAGGGTCATAAATTCTACTTTTTCCAATCCCCATAATACCATATTACTCCATTTAATTAATAATTCAATATTCTCTCTCTTAATTAATAAACTAATAACTTATTTTTTATTTTTCTAATATATTTAACAAGAAAGTAAATTAATTTTTTTAGTGACCTTCAAAATACACACCACCACAAAACTGCTGAAGCTGAACAATATTTATTTGTTTTTTAACATTTAAGCAGACGAAGCAATGCGACCACGCTTGAAGCCTATATATCTTTGTGTCATATGGCAGCCTCACATACACTAATGAGATTTACGGATTCAAGCTTTGTATGTTAACTGATGACGCGGTGAGGCTATTGAAATTGAAGAGTATTCATCTAAGGAATTGATCATATATGTTTCTTGATTGTAGAATATCTAAAACCGTGTAGTATAGTCGGAACAATTATGTTTAAACTCAATTTGACTTTCAAATGATTCGGATTCGAACGATTTTTAATCAAATCAAACTCGAATGGCTTCACTTCTACATATAATTTTTATTTTTTAACTTATCAAATTGAGTTCGTATGGAGCTTTAAAAGTTATATGACTATATCGTTCATGCTCTGTTTGATAAGAATGATATGAGCTCAAATAAATTTTTAATGTAATTACTTTAATAAAATTTTGAATAGTTAAATCCAATATTAAAGTCCTAATCGTGTCAAGTACAACTCATTTTTGGAGTTACATGCTTCCTCTAGGTTTTAAAAACTTTTGACAATGAGAAAAAAATTGAAGAGTACTAAACTTGTGCTGGAGGTTTTTTTTATTATTATTAAATTATTGTTTATGTTTGGAGTAGTATATTATAAGTATTATAAACAACTATTAGATTGTTTTTATTTTGAGATATCTAGAGAGAATAAAAATAGATTAATATGTATTAAGTAAGAGAGAAGATTGAGTTGTCAATTATTGGGATTGAGAAAAGTAGATTTTATGACCCTTAATTAAGAAGGGGTAAATTAGGAATTAAAAAAATGTTGCTCTGGCAGCAACAATCTTTGCTCTGGGAATATCGCTAGCCATTCCAAAATAATTGTCGATTAGAGATTTTCACAGGTATTAAGGAAGCTATTAATTAGCCTTAAATTTAGGAAAAAGTTAGAGTCATACCTAAAATACCCCTATTTATTTGGCTAGAAGAGAGAGAACAATTGGTTTAAGTAGGAGAGAGAAAAAAAACAAGGAGTAGATAAGGGTAAAATTGGAAAATATGTTATTAATGATGTATTGGAATCCTAAAGCGACAATTAATTTGGAACAGGAAAAAATCTCTAAAGCGACAATTATTTGGAATCAAGGGAGGGAGTACTAATGTTTAGACAATAAAATAATTTCTGATGTAATGATTGATGATTAATGTATTCTAAAAAAGTTATGATGGGAGCTTTTAAAATTAATCTAGAAATTTTTTCTGGTCAGGTAAATCAATCTAGAAATTTAATAGAACGAGTTTATTTGCACATACCTTAATAATTTATAACTTTTCTAACAATGTTATTAAATCGTGGGACATTCTTAACTAGACCAGATTTAGGAGAATTTTCTAGATCTTGCAATGGAAAGTGTACCACATAATTCAATGTGAAAAGTAGACTTGCCGTTTCAACCACAAAATCTAAAAGAATCTTTTGGACCCGAGTGTAGAAAATAATTTTCCCCAAACCACGAACAAATGTTTTAGTAGAAACATTGTTCTCTCCGAAAGAAAAATTAATGCGAGTCTATAATTGCTTCAGGAGTCCAAAAGTTTCAATGCGGGACCCAATCCAATCGAATGATATATATATTGTCTAATGATTGTCTCAATGGTGGCACTTGAGATGATTCAATTGTTGACCAAATTTTGACCTTTTCTGACAATTAATACATTGAAACCACATCGATTATGTTCCATAATTCTTACACAGTACCCTCCAATATTCCATTTTGTGCTTAATTATTATTATTATGTGTTAGGACTTTCATCAAATTGAAAAATGAATCAGCAGCACTCACTCACTTTTGCTTCAGAGTAGGACTGCCACTGTCAACACAACCACGCATCTATGTATATATACATATTTGATGAATTAGCTAGTCACAAAAACTAATCATTTTCCCCAAGATCATCTATTTATATTATCAACAATATTATCTATTTAATAAAAAATAAAAAAAGAGACCGAACCCTTTCGTACTCACGTAACCACTACATGATCAATCTTTCTTTATATATACCCCATCTATATAGTGAGTTAATTGTATTTACCCCCTAGTATTCACTTTACCTTTCTATATTCTTATAAAAGATTCACTTTCACACTGTTTCTCTACATTTTTAACTAACTTAAAAAAATGTTTTTGACAACGATATCCTCCTTTATTTAATATATCCTTAGACATATTTTGAATTGAACGTGGAAAAAACGAAGCAATTTACCCTTGTGTAATTTTTCATAAATCATTTTACCCCTTGTATTATTTTATATGTATCAATTTACCCCCTGTTTTATATAAATTTATCATTTAACCCCCCTTATTATTTTATCTGGAGAAGAGTATTTTGTCTTTTTACGCAACACTCTTCACTCTCACATTCAATTTTGGGCGTGGGAGTTACACTCTTCAACAGAAGGAAATTAATCCTTCATAATTTTCAAGGATATATAATAAAATGCTCTTTTTCAAATTATAAAAAAATAAAATGAACATAATGCATATATGGTAAAGGTAAAGGTAAATGAAACTAACTCCAAATATATATGACCTATGATACAATACATGGAGCTAGCATGCATGTGATTGGCTTAATTAATAAAATAAATCAAACTATAAGTTATAATAAATCATATATAGCTAGCATGATATTGTCCGCGCTACTTTTGACCAGACATGCATGTACAAGTCGGTGAAAAGAATTGCTATTCAGAATAATTAATTAACCTCAATCATGAACCAAAAGATTAATTGCAAAATTAATTAACGTGTAAAGTGGTTACAGCACTAACGCACGACACTTTTGTCATGACTTGTGGTATTATTAGATTATTGGTAGTGGTTTCTTTGTAGCACCTTAGCTCATGATATTTCGACTCTTAACTAGTTGATTGTGTAATAGGACACACATTTATATTTGTTTTGTGATATATATATTAATTAATATTCTTCTATAAGTATTAATTGATATTATATGTTTGCTTCATCTTTAATTAATTGAGTTTGAATTCTTATATAGAGTCACAAGGATTTCATTTTTTGTTATGAGTTTCGAGAGGCATGCATGTTGTATAATTGTATATCCCCCACAATACCTTAAGGCCTGTTTGTTTGGCGTTTCCCAGAATTTTTTCGTGTTTGGGAAATGCCAAACAAACATGTTTTCTATTTTCCGAAATAAATTTTTCATCCATTAATTTTCTCAAACTATTCTCTCAAAAGCCAAACAAACAATAATTTTCTTATCTCTAAACAAAACATATACAAACTCTACTTTGATTTGACATAAAGTAACCTATCTCTTACACAATTTATCTCACATAACAAACATGATTTGACATAAAGTTTTACACATCTTACACCTACAACCCAACTCTTCCAAAAAAACCTACACCTACTTTATTTCTCAAACCACTCTTTCAAAACCCAAACAAACAACTTTATGCAAATCGAGATTATTTCACAAACCTCCACTACTCTCCCAAACTACTTTCCCAAACGTCAAACAAACAGACCCTTAATGTTTTGGCGACATGACTATATATTATAATATTTACTGGCGTGACTCTCCAACGATTTAATTTCTATTTTATACTTCTTATTGAGTTTAATTTTCGCTCATTAATATATATATATAGTTGAATATATATTTGACGAGGAATTCATAAAAGTTATTTTGAAATTATTTAAACATTTAAATACTAATGGCACAAAATTCACAACAATAATATGATCCTAAATGGAATCTACACGCCCTCATTATTATATGAGGGAAAAAACACTTTTGATACCAAACTTTAGTCCAAAAAACACATTTGGTACCAAGCTTTTACAAAAAAACACATTACATACCATGATTCACACAATCTTGACACATTTAGTTTTGCCGTCAATTTTCAGATGAAATTTAGCACGTGTTGTTCATGTGTGGGTCTTTAAAACCTGTGCATGTTCTCCATCCCATTGTCAATTTAATGGGCACATGAGCGACACGTGCTGAATTTCGTCCGAAAAGTGACGGCAAAATTAAATCTGTCAAGATTGTGTGAATCATGGTATGAAATGTGTTTTTTGAAAAAGCTTGGTACCAAATGTATTTTTTGGACTAAAGTTTGATATTAAAAGTGTTTTTCCCTCTTATTATATTGTATGCTACATGTTTCCATTTTCTTTCATTATATTATATATATTTTGAGCACTTATATATTCCCCAATCTTTTAGTTCCATGGATTCCACTATAACATATCATATATTCTTATACCATAAGTTAATTAGGGACCAATTAAGACTTAATTATAGTACTTTTTGGAGCAATGGAGTTATCTTATCTGAATCTGTCTGAATTAACTAATACGAATTTGACAGCACTACGTACGTACCACATAGTCAACATAATTGGACTCTTGTACTGGGGTAGTGACTTTTAAAAAGCTATCATATTTCATTTCTTCTAAAGAAAAGTTCCTCAATTTGTTTTTTCCTTGCAATAGATTTACACATTATGCCACAAAGAAAATAATTCTATAAGAATTAGCTTAGGGAAAATTACTCAAGTTATCCATGAGATTTAGTGTAATCATACGGACCATGTTTGAGAAATTAAAGTACACGAAGTGCCATTGAGATATTATGTTCATTACAATTACCTCTTTTACAGCGTAATTCTAGACGGTGCATGACGACGTCATCCAAAAAAACTTTTGATGTGAAAATGACAAGTGAAATTGTTGAAAAAAATTGTGAAATTGGGTTAAATCGACCGGTGAAAAATGAGTGAAATCGATGGATAAACTGGTAAAATCGGTGGAGAAACAGACAAAATCGGGTTGCCACCCTTGAACTTTGCGATTTCTTTAGATAACATAGAGGGGTATTTCTGAAATTTAAACTCTTTTAATATCGTGAGGGGCAATTGTAATGAATCCAACACTTCAGGGGGTTCACGTAATTTTTCAAACATGGAGAGTGATCAATGTAATTACACTAAACCTCTGGGGTTCTCCAAATAATTCTCCCTTAATTTTATTGAAAGGAATTTTGATCCGTTTATAATAAAAATTAATTGTAGATTTTCTTTTTTCCAAAAGCAATGCTAGTTTAGTACTGAAATAAATTGATTTTTTATTTTATTTTTTGAGATCTCAGAAGTGATTATGACATTAAAGGTTAAATACTTTCCAAATCACAATAGACCAAACATAATTTTGAACTAACGAAATCAATCTAGATATTATTTTAAGCTGTGGAATTAATTTGAAATTCTCTTCACCAAAAAGACAAAGATATAAGAAATTACATTAATTGCACTTTTTTTTTTTTTTTTTGTGATGAAGTTACACAAATTGCATTTCATAAAAGCACGATGACTACCAATTAAAGATGATGAAGCAGTGAAGCACTATAAACTCTTCAGTGGTTGGCCTTTATGCAGAAAGTGAAGACTTTAAGTATATTATTAAAATTTAATTGAAGCAAGACTTACGAAATACTATATCATTTTCCAGATATCACATATTTTAATTGGTTATGTAGGTAAACTTCCACACCGCATATTAGTTTTTCTATGTAACCTGTATGTCTCTTTCCCTTTCCAAAAAACAAAGCAACATAATTTATTTTAATAAATTATTTTCCACTTTTTGCAAACATATCTTAATTTTTTTTTGAGGAAAACCTATAAGGGTAAATTTAATTAAGAATCGATATCATCCAGTACAATCAATAATAAACTGAGAAAGTTCTAGAATCGATGGAGAAATGTGAACCATCGAATTAATTACTTTCTCCAAACACGTGAGAATGCCTTCAAGATTACTAGTCTATGCTTGATATCATCAATGATGGGGACAAAGTGAGTAGACGATGTGTGATTAAGAGATGTCGTCCATGACAGTCGTGCAACCTCCTCAAGGATGATCTTTCTCCAACCATTTGCAAGATTTCAGTCCGGAATTCATGATTGTATCATTCAATTGTAAAAAACCATTCCATCGAATTTTCGTTTGTCAAAGTCAATCAAATTTTTTATCAGGGATAAATTCAAGACACTCCCTCCCGTACGTTGAAACAACCATATAGTAAAATGTTCACTGCATAAAATTCTCCCACATTATTTAGTATTCAGTACAAAATCTCTCATTCATACAAAATATGATGTCAAAATTTGTGTCATTGACGATTTCGTACCAAATATTTAATAGTAAATAATGATTCTATGATATTTTGTGTTGAATATTTAATAATATAAGAAGATTCTGTACACTAATCGCTTCACTGAATAATTTAATGCATATTTCAACACAAAACATGTGAGTGTCTTGCATTAATATAATATATCCATTTTTGTCAAGAAAATCTTGAATGGTTAATTAATAGAATCATTATATTTCTTGCAATCTACTCGATAATATTCTCAAACTAAACTCAATATACTTGGTACTAAACCTAATATTCGAAACACTGATGAAGAAAAACCTGATATTCTATTTGAATCGATTCATAATTGATTCTGATAAAAAAGCATAGAGGTTCCTGTTAAAGAGTATCTTACATAAGAATTAACACATGAATGGGCCTAGGCATTAGTGCTCTTATTGGCATGACGACATATGTTATTTGCTTCTAGTACTAAAATTTTCACAAAATATTCCCGTACTACAACTTTATGTTATTTGCTGATTTCTTTTTCTTATATAATTTTAATTGAAAACATATTCTATACGACAACAATAATTGTTGGCGAAAAAGGGAGTTTGTTGTACTAATTATAAAAAAAAAAGGTAGTTTGTTGTACGTTTTATTAATTTTGTTGTGTGTGTATATATACAATAGTTGGGGGAGTCCGGGACCTAGAAAATTGTGTGTATATATACAATAATTGGGGGACCTAGGCGATTTTCGTTGGGGGGAGCTAAAGATGTATTTTGGTAGCATTTTTTTTCTTTAGTAAACTCGGTCCGTTTGTTTGGCATTTGGGAGACTGGTTTACGAGAGTGGTGGGAGTTTGTGACATAATCTCGATTTACGTAATATTGTTTGTTTTGATTTTGAGAGAGTGGTTTGAGAAATAAAGTGAGTGTAGTTTTTGTGGAAAAGTTTATGTTATAGGTGTAAAATGTGTAATATTTTATGTCAAATCATGTTTGTTATGTGAGATAAGTAGTGTAAGAGATATATTACATTATGTCAATAAAAGTAGTGTTTGTGTAGATTTTTTTTAGACATAAGAAAATTGTTGTTTGTTTGACTTTTAGGAAAGTAATTTTGAGAGATGATAAATTTATTTCAGAAAGTAGAAATGGTGTTTGTCTCGCCTTTCCCATACACGAATTCTTTTTAAAAGATGTCAAACAAACATACCCGTTATTTTTATGATGTTTACAGTTTATATAAACTGACAACAATTAAATTAAACTAAGTAATACTATGATTTTACCCAACAAAAATGAATAAAATTATACTAACAAATTTGTTTTGTCGATTTCTTAAATACTCAATACAAACGTTCAAGATACAATCCACCTGAACATAAATCAAACAAATGTTGCTTAGACAATATATGAAAAGACTTAATGAACCATTAATATGTGTAATATGAAGGTAAAATCATGCTTTCTACTTCTCTACGTATAATTTTTTTTTTTGAGTGGAACTTCTCTACGTATAATTTTGACCACATAATATGCAACACCAAATTATTCTACCATATGTTGAGAACTAAAAGCTTGCATAAACGAAAAGGTCATTAAAAATATTGATTGACAAACACTATAAAAAGAAAGACATCAATGAACTTGAGAGTAAAATGGAGAAATAAATAACATAACCTCAGTTTTTGAATTTGAGAAGAAACTTAATTTCAAATAAACTCTATCTTATTTTAGCAATTCATGCACTAAGAGCTACAATGTTATGGTTTAAGAAACTGAGGTACCCATAAAGGACAAGGGCAATTTACAATGTAGAGTTTAATTCCTGTAAATAAAATAGTGTTATAAAATAAATACAAAAGTCGAACGCTCCAAGTCCTTAATTTGAAATAATTCATACAATATTTTTATTATAAAGATGAATAAGTTATATTTATCTTTGATTTATTATTCATATAAAACGTCATTGTAAAGTTGTACATAACACAAGAGTTATGCTACTTATAAACCATAAAAAAAAGAACAAAAAAATTAAAACAAACGTACTAGAGCTTTACAAATTTCTACTCGAATTGGAATTTTCTGCAATCGTGTCCGTCAAATTACCCACCCATTGCTTACGTGGAAAATTAACCCCCCCCTGCTCATGTGAGAAAATTGCAGAAATGGTACCGTACTAATGCTCACTGGCAGAAAATCCTTTAACCTTTCGGTCTGATAATTAAGTCCTATAACTAAAATAATTTGACAATTTAGTCCTATTATGGTCCAAATAGATATTTGTTTTCCACTTTGTCCGCAAAATAATTTAGCAATTATGGATAGTTGAATGTGACAAAGTGGAAACTTAAGGCGTGTTGCTGATGATTTTTTGATGGAAGTGTGTTGAAACTAACGTCCTGGTGCAACCAAAGTGTGAAGGATAGTTAGAGGGGGCAAAATGATGCATTTGATCTGGTCGATTCTAAACCATTCACATTGCAAGTATAATACATTTACATTGTGATTTGGACTTGAATTTTTAAAAAAAAGTTGCTTTAGATAACTTTAGGACTGTAACAAATCGACATTAATGCGCACAATTCTCATGCACCAAAGCAAAGCAGAATGGGATTAGCATATAGTATATAGGATATATGCCAATAAAGAAACATTGCCACATAGTGCAATTTACATGTGGCTCCAACTTTGTTCTTTTTTCCAACTGTTTTTTGAGCACTATTTATGTCTCATCCATCCACAAGACACAAACGTGAACGTTTTATTCTTTGCATTTAGACAGGTAACTAATTTACGAAACTAAGTGTTCAGTTCCTAGGAGTCTCTTTCACCATTCTTTATATGAAATATTATATGTTCAATTTTGCATTGGTCTTATTCAATTCTAACTTTTAAACAAACAATTCATCAAATTAAGCTATGCTCTCTTTTTATTGTGTTGGAATTTAATTGAGAAATTTAGGCAAGTTTTTCGTTTTCCGCTGTGATTGTTGAACAGAGGAATTGAAGCAGGGGTAGAAATGGAGATTATTGAAAAGAAGAAGTTTCAGAAAAGTTATTTTGATGTATTGGGACTTTGTTGTACATCTGAAGTTCCATTGGTTGAAAAAATTCTTAAATCACTTGATGGAGTCAAAGATTTTTCTGTGATTGTCCCAACAAAGACAGTGATTGTTGTTCATGATTCTCTCCTCATTACAGAGATTCAAATAGGTAATAAATAATTAACTAGAATTGCTTACCCTTGTTTTTTTTTTTTTTTTTTTTTTTTTTTACACTGTTATATAGTATATGCATTCTTGATTTTGTTTTCTAGTCGTTATGGATAAATTTAGTTATAAGAAAAATAAGTTTGGTACATGGCTTTCTGGATGGAGCACATGAATTGTGAACCAATTATTTGTTATACATTTTATTTTTGTGAGTAAGAAATAATTGTTATACATTTTATTTGTGTGATTCTTTGGTTTCATTGATATAAAAATAATTAGTAAAATGCAAAAACACCCGCGCACTTTCCTAATTAACACATCGAAAAAACTCCTATGTTGAAAAAGTCCAAGCAATTTAACCCCTTGTGGATCATTGTGTGCTTCAATAGTTTTAAGTGCTTGCATTTTTCAATAATTAGCAATAAACCCCCGTTCACTTAAAAATGTAGTCGATTCGTGAGGTTCAACGCTTAATCTTCACTTGGGTGTGACGAGCCAATAAAAACTAAACATAGAGGGAGTCTCTCGTGAATAAATATTACGTAATCCTTTTATTTTTGTCAATTAGGAAAAACATTGGGAGTGATTTTGCATGAAAATGTAAAATTTAGTATGCATATGATGTAAACTTAATTTGATTTCTTTTTATGTTCTTGTTTGCAGTTAGAGCGCTTAATCAAGCAAGGCTTGAGGCAAACGTCAAAGTATATGGGCACACAAATTACAAGAACAAATGGCCTAGCCCCTATGCAATTGCTAGTGGAACATTACTTTTGCTTTCTTTCTTAAAATACTTTTATAGCCCTCTTAAATGGTTAGCTATTGGATCAATTGCCTTTGGAATCTATCCAATTTTATTAAAGGCAGTTGCAGCAATTCGCAATCTTACACTTGAAATCAACATCCTTGTGTTGATTGCAGGTAAATATTTTGTCCACATGCCTATTTCAGTTATGCATTTTTGGTCCCATCAACCTGTCTCTCTCTTTTGCGCTTTTTTTAATCCTTAAATTAGACAAAAATAGAAGGGAGGACCACATATTTATGGGCTTTAAAGTGCAATTTTGCCTAAATGTACACATTGCTCTGTTTGGTTTCAATTTTGGCCTAACAAACTTAATACTGATTTGCAGTTTCAGGATCAATTGCCCTCAAAGATTATTGGGAAGCTGCCACTATTGTATTTTTATTTACAATTGCAGAGTGGCTCGAGTCCAGAGCTAGTCATAAGGTAACTAACTATATTAATCAATTAAAATTAAATGATTTTTTTAATAAAATTCATTTAATAACCACCTAATGTAATTAAATCATACAGGCCACTGCTGCTATGTCTTCACTAGTCAATTTAGTACCCCAAACAGCTATATTAGCTGATACTGGTGAAGAAATCAATGCAGATGAAGTCAAATTAAACACAATTTTGGCTGTAAAAACTGGTGAAATTATACCAATTGATGGAGTTATTGTTGAAGGAAATTGTGATGTTGATGAAAAGATATTGACCGGAGAGTCATTTCCTGTGTCAAAGCAAAAAGATTCAATTGTTTGGGCTAGCACAATTAATGTCAATGGTAACTATAAAAATTTGATCATTAATTGAATTTTTTCCAAAGTGAAATATACAATACAGACATGAATTGAATTGAATTTTAATTTGTATTATTAAGGTTACATAACCATTAAAACTACGGTGGTGGCCGAAGATTGTGTGGTGGCCCGAATGGCAAAGCTTGTTGAAGAGGCTCAAAACAAGAAATCAAAAACTCAAAGATTTATCGACAAGTGCGCCAAGTACTACACACCAGGTCAGTAAATTTTAGGCTATATTACACAAACCACCCCTGAAACTGATGTCTGTTAAAAAGTTCACACGGTTACGTATTTAAAATTTGACATTTTTTTTTTGCAGCTATAGTGTTGATATCGGCTATTTTGGCGATAGTTCCGTTAGCGTTTAAAGTTGAAGATAAGGACGAGTGGTACCATTTAGCTCTAGTAGTATTGGTGAGTGGATGTCCATGTGCACTTCTTCTCTCCACACCAGTTGCCATTTTTTGTGCACTTTCAAAAGCAGCTACACTTGGTGTCCTTTTCAAAGGAGCAGAACATCTTGAAACTCTAGCTCAAATAAAGATCATGGCTTTCGATAAAACCGGGACATTAACACGCGGAGAGTTTATAGTATCCGATGTTAAACCTCTCCATCATGATACAAGCTTGAACACGATTTTATATTGGTACGTATTCGTTAATTTTCATTTCATTTCATTTGTGTAATTTAAGCTCCGTCCCCTTCAAATATATCAAAAAACATCTGTTGTTACAAAAACACCCCTTATGCCGTCAAGTTGTAAGGGGTGTTCTGAACCAGAAGGGGGTTCTTGATTTTGGTTTCCCTGTGGGGTTGCGAGCGTAAATTACTCTTTATTTATATAATCATGATTTTTATTGCTAGTAATTATAAGATGCATCCTGAAAAAATGAAACAGGATTTCAAGTATTGAGAGCAAATCAAGTCATCCTATGGCAGCTGCTCTTGTTGATTTTGCTAGAGAAAAATCAATTGAGCCGAAGCCAGATGAAGTTGAGAATTTCCGAAATTTTCCTGGAGAAGGGATTTGTGGAAGTATTGAAAATAATGAAATATATATTGGAAACAATAAAATTGCTTCAAGAGCAGGGTGTAATGCAGGTGAAAACATGTTCAACCTTTGAACAAATTTAAATACTCCTATTAAAGTTCAATATATATTTCTACCCAATTTATCTTAAGGGCTAATTTGTCATATAATAATGCTTGTATTTCTTTATGTTGCAGTTCCAAAATTAGAAGGTTTCGACATAGAAGGAAAGTCAGTTGGTTATGTCTTCTTAGGTTCATTACCCGTCGGCATATTTTGTCTCTCTGATGTATGCCGAACGGGAGCAAAGGAAGCGATCAAAGAGCTCAACTCGATAGGAATCAAAACAGTGATGCTAACCGGAGATTGTCATGCCGCGGCCAAGCATACACAAGCTCAGGTAAAAAAAGTAAAGGGCAAAAATGTCTTTTAGTCCCACATGATTGAACTCCTAGAATTTTAGTCCCAAATATTTTGAAACAATGTGAAATTTTATAAAGCGTTGGACTAAAATTGACAGTTCAATCTTATACGACTAAGTATACAGTTTTACTGGTAAAAGACTAATAATTAACTTGGCTTTAATTCAAATATCATCAGCTAATGAATGCTTTGGAGGTGATTCATTCTGAACTCCTACCAGAAGATAAATCAAGAATCATCAAAGAATTACAAACGGAAGGTCCAACGGCCATGATCGGTGATGGTGTAAACGATGCCCCTGCACTAGCCACAGCAAACATTGGTATCTCAATGGGCGTATCCGGCTCAGCCCTTGCCACGGAATCTGGAGATATAATTCTAATGTCGAATGACATACGTAGAATACCAAAAGCCACACGTATTGCAAAGAAAGTCCGAAGAAAAATCATTGAGAATGTGATTATATCGATTTCGACTAAGAGTGCTATAGTAGGATTGGCTATAGCTGGCCATCCTTTAGTTTGGGCTGCAGTTCTAACCGATGTGGGAACTTGCTTGTTGGTGATTTTTAACAGCATGTTGTTACTCCCCAGTCGAGGAAAACATACCCCGCATAAATGCTCAAGCTCCGAGAAAGGGCACGCCCATAAGGCACATTGTGATCCTAAGGATATTATTCATCAATGTTGTAATAAAGATTTGGAAGCACAAAATCTAGTACACAATCACGGTACCAAAAATGCAATCTGCAGTGAGAAGATCAATAAATGTGAAGAATCGGATCATAGGCACGACGGTTGTGAGACGAAGAAACATATTAAGCATGGGAACCACAAATGTTGTAAGAGTTCTACTACACAATCATTAGTGTCAAATGAGAAGGCGAAGGCTAACAAGACGCATATGCACGGTGGTGAATGTTGCGGTACTAATGGACACTTATCGGAAATTATCATTGATTAATGTTTTTTTTAATTGTACGTACTAATTAAGAATGAAAGAATTTTTAGTACTGATTCTTCCTTGCATTATTACATGATTAATTAGAGATGGAGGGATTTTTGTTGAAATGATCCAATTCACCAATGAAATGAAAATTTAAATTTGATATATATAATTAGAGATGGAGGGATTTAAAGTGTATTAACTAATTTTATTAAAAAGTTATAAGAATATATACTGCTTCAAGTCATCAAATATAGAATATGCCTGATTTATCTATATATTATTATTTATATTTATATACATATAAAAGTACGAGTTCAAAAAATAAAATTTCTTGAATTTTTTGTGAAGACTAATATACCCTTACATAATTTTTTTATTATAAATGGCGAAATAGGAAAAAAACTTGAAGAAGCATACTTCTACATGAACACTATCACTTGAAAAAATATTCATTAGAGATCCTTTCCCTATCGAAATTCCAAAAGTCCATATTCAGCCACATAAAAGCTAATTCCATGTAAATGCATAGGCTGATCAACACTAGCCACCACACCGTGGCATTAGAATAAGGAATATTAGTATAGTGAAAAGTGAAGATGATAGAAAATAAATCTTAAAAAAAATATTTGTGAAATTGATGAAAATTCAGGTGAAATTTGTGAAAAATGGATGAAATTGATGATACTCGAATTTTCATGGAGTTCTTTTCATGGAATACGGGATCAGTTAATGAAAATTGGTGAAATCGAGAAAAATCGGTTAAAACATGTGAAAATGATAAAAAAAAATAATTGGGTGAAATTGGTAAATATTTGTAAATTTGGTGAAAAATGAATGAAGCCAGTAAGAAGGCGCCATGAAATCGATAAATATATACTGAATCGCATAACTTTGGATAAAATTTGTGAAAATCGGCTAAGACCGGTGAAATTACTGAAAAACGGATGAAATCGTTAAAAATGAGTGAAATCAATGAATCGGTGAACAAATGTAAAGTCGGTGAAAACATGTGAAATCAATGAAATGAGGTGAAATTGGTGAAAAAGCATGTAAATCAAAACATGTGAAATAGGTAAAAACGAGTGAAATCTATAAAAAGAAATTATAGTATAACCGGCAAAAACAGAGTGAAACCTAAAAAACAAAAGAAATCTACGAAAAATGGGAAAAACAAAAGAAATCGACGAAAAATGGGAAAAACAATTAATGTGGGTTAAACCGATAAAAGAACAGGTAAATCGAATAAAAATATATATTAAAACGATGCAAAATGAATGAAATCGGTAAAAAGACGTGTTAAACCCGTGGAAAATTGATTAAATATGTGAAAACTGGCTTAGGTATGTAAACAAATGCATTTCAAATTAAAACAAATAAATAGTGTTCTTAAAATAGTGCTTTTTAAATGAAAACTACTATAATGTAATGAACTTATTTTAATAAAATTTTTGTTATGATCTTATTTTAGAAAAGAATTTACAGGATCTTAAGAACAAATCAATCATCATTTTACATTTGATTACAATAATTTAAAGTCATAATTTTTTTGATGAAAGAATAATTTTAATAATAATCAAAATGAATATTAGTCATTAAATTGTGCTATTTTGTGACATGACAAAGTTAATTTTACTATAATTTATAAAATTTACCAATGAAATTAACTAGACACGTACAACGTACGTGTTAAAGAAAAAATACTTATGACTTAGATAATTACGTAATTTTTCTTTGACTAGAGAAGCAAAATATAAAACAATACAAGAATATCAAGACATGAATAACCTCGAATATAAATATTAGTAAAGTTGGTGAAAAAACGTGGGAAACCGATAAAACAAAAATTGTGAAATTCGTGAAAAACTGATGAAATTGGTGATACTCGAATTTTCATGGAGTTCTTTTCATGGAAATAGGTGAAATCGATTAATGAAAATCGATAAAATCTATAAAAGTCGGTCAAAACATGTGAAAATGATAAAAATTTGGGTGAAATTGGTGAACATCGGTAAAATTGATGAAAAATGATTGAACTTGGTAAAAATGCGTCTATAAAATCGATAAATACATATGGAATCGAATAACTTTGGATGAAATCCATGAAAAACGGATAAGATCGGTGACATTAGTGAAAAACAGTGAAATCGTTAAAAATGGATGAAATCAGTGAATCGGGGAACAAAGGTGAAGTCGGTGAATACATGTGAAATCAATTAAATATGAGGTGAAATTGATGAATAAACGTGTAAATCAGTGTGAAAACGAGTGAAAACTGTAAACAGAAAAAAAAATTAGTTTGACCAACAAATACAGGGTGAAACCGGTAGAAAATGGTTTAAATCGGAAAAAATAAAAGAAAACGATGAAAAATGGGAAATATAATGAATGTAGGTTAATTTCGATAAAAGAACGGGTAAATCGGAGAAAAAAATATATTAAATGAATGCAAAATGAATAAAATCGTTAAAAAAAATGGGATAAACATGTGAAAAAGTGGATTAAAATAATGAATTGAATAGACCCAGAAGGTAATGGGTTACTCCTACAGCACGCCCTTGTACAATGCTCAAGGTGCAAAACTTCTTAGGTATTACGGTTACTTAGATCCTACCCCAATGGATTATATCCATTGGAATTGATTTAATCCATTGGGGTTGAATGTCCTACAAATGGGTGAATTTTCCCTAAAAAAATGCATTTCAAATAACATGGAGGTATTATTTCAAATTAAAACAATAAATAGTGCTCTTAGAATAGTATTTTTTAAATGAAAACTACTATAATGGATTGAACTAAATAATTTTGTTATTATCTTATTCTAGAAAAAAAATCTACAATATCTTATGAACAAATAAATCATCAATTGTATTTGATTATAATAATTTAAAATCATCACTTTTATTAATTAAATTGAATATTAGTCCTTAATTTGTGCTATTTTGTGACATAATAAAGTTAATTTGATTATAATTTATAAAATTATATGAAATTAACTAGATACGTACAACGTACGTGCACTTTTCTAGTTCTAACAAAAGAGGCATTTATGGGCAGAGACATAGGGTATTTAATTATTAAACAACACAAAACATATATTATCACAAAAAAAGACAAGCAGAAAATATAAAACAAACAAAAAATGAATTAAGAAGAACATTACAAAAGTTACAATAATGTGTGACAATATAGTGACAATATATAAATGTGACATTGATTTTGCCAATACATAATTGGTAGCAAATAAAAAGTATTTTCAAGAATAGCCTAACATCTCAAAAGAACAAAAAATACCTCCCCAATTGAATTGAATATATATATATATATATAATTATTTTATTTTTGAGAAAGAATATAGGTATATATAGCTCATTAATATTTGGTACACGTTTTTCCCTAACCTTCAGGGTACATAGGACATTAATTTATGATTTAGGCCCTTATATTCGCACCGGCATTTAACCTATATATCGTCATATATATGAAGACATGATCATGACTCATGAACATTTTTGTGCAATATTAGTGAAAAATTGTTGTTTTGTCAATCAATTTGTGCAATATTGAAAATTATTTGGAAGAACAAAATTGAAAATAAAGCTCTAATATATAACAATTTAATACGTTTCCACAAGAATTCTTTTCAAAAAAATATATGTAGCGTACTTCTATTATAACAGTTATTTTTGCAATCTGAAAATACATTGTCACACTCTTTTATTTGAGAAAATGCAAAATATATCTATGTGTTGTGTGGAATCTGCATTAAACTACCTTGTAAAATATCTATTTCATAGAATTGTCTTGTACCATTAAAAATTCAACACAAACTTCATCTATTCAAAATAAGTTATTCCAGATCGACATATTTCAAGAAACTATTTTTGAAATAGTTAACTTGAAATTGTAGGATCAACATAAAGTATTTAAAAAATAATTTCTTGATATATCTTGATCTGAAACGACTTATTCTGTACAAATGGGGGGTCTCGTACTGAAATTTTTAAACTATAAGATAATTATATGCAACAAACATTTCAGAAGGTAATTTTATGCAAATTTTATATAACACATATAACATGTTGCATTTATCCATCCACTCCCCGCTAACATATATATGAACAATGGTTATATGTGTTGAAAACAGAAAAAAAGAAAATCTTATGGATCGTTGTACATTTCAATTGAAATTAATTTGAATTAGGGATTCTGTGGACAACTCTAAGTAGACCTTAACTACACATGCATCTAATCATATATGCATTATATTTATGTATTACAAAAAAAAGGAGGTTTTTCAATGCGAGATCTAAAAACATATTGATAGATAATTTGATAAGCCAATGATTTTTTTCCGTGTTTCAGAATACGGTTAACCAACATGTTAACTAATCGATTACGATAAATTGGATCGAATTTTGCTGTTTTTTCTTCTGCAGTACCTCGACGTGACATGAGCGTGAAAGGGGTTTAAGAATCAGTTTTCTTTTTATAAGGGCTAAAATCACTTATTTTGGCTTTTTTACCCCATATTGTAGGGTGGATCTCGAAAAATATGAAAGATCTCCCTCCAAGCCGTATCCCCAATCCATGCTCTTGGCATGGGTATAAAAATCACATGCTGAAAGAGAAATATATCATTGAGCAGGGATAAGTATTAGTGTTAATTTGGGTGAGTTTGACCTACCGATTCGAAAATTAATTATATGAGAATTAATTTTACTAAAATGGATTTTGGTAATAGTTAATTATGATAAAATTCAATTATAAAATAATAACTTTTGGATAATAACTTTTGCAAAAGTAACACTTTAGTAGCTTCTAAAATAAGTTGATTTTTAGTTTTTGGAGATTTCAAAAGTAATTATGATATTGGGGGCCAAACATCATTAAAATTACAATTGACTAAAAACAAATTATATAATAAGGGCCAAACACTTTAAAAATCATAATGGAGGTCTAGAAGTATTTTTAAGAGTTCTCACCGCTGGGCTAAACTCACCCTTAGTATAATTTTGTCTTCTTTCTTATAAGTATTAATTTTAAAGTGCAAGTTCGATCTAAAAAAAAAAAATTAAAGTGCAAGTTACATAATATTATTGGGTAGTTTTCTTTAATACTATAGATAAGATTTATTTTATAAATTCCAGGAAATCTGTATATTTAGTGGAAAACAAACGCTAAATCGATTAGAATAATAATATTTTTTCTAAAATCAATTATAGTACAGTGTAGTACATGTTCTTCTAATTAGGTAAGGATATATTTTATTAGTCGCGCGAGATCCAACCATAGTAGGCGACATTTATAAATCGCAAATCACTAGAGCAAAATGCAAAACCTCCCCCTTTATTATTTTATATTAGCAAAAAGTCCTTCGTCTTATTTTTTATTAGCAAAAAACTTTTTAATAATTGAGAAAAATACGATATCATTTCACATAATTTCAATTTCCGAGTTTACAACGTATAAAGTTGGATTAGGAAGATGGAAAATAGTTATTTTCCAAAAGTATTCAGTTCTTTGAATTTTTTTACTAGCTCTGCAATTATGTCAGTGACCATCATGTTCAAATGGGATCTACAAAATCCGCAGGAAAATCTTTAAACAGGCCTGGACCGACCATATGGGCCCGGGCTAGCTCCATGTGATATTTGATCCAGGCATATATATATGGTTCACAGTCACACTAACACCTTTTAGTGATCAATCAATATATGTCTATATATATTTGTTTATTTTTTTCAATGTGTAGATTAATTTAGGCGAACCAATTTCTAACTCTTCTTTTTCGAATTATTTCTCTAAATTTATAATTATATTTTTCCTCTTTTTTCTTTTTGATTTTTCAAATATATTCAAGTCTCTCACCTCACTTAATTATTTTTTAAACGCTTCGAGCATATTAATTAAATAACTTTTGGTGGACCCATGTGGTTGGGCCAAGTTGTAGGGACTTGCGATCTCCAGAGGCGAAACTTAAGTTCGAATCCTACTGGGGACACCACACTGGGGAGGATCTATACCCTTTGCACTCTCAATCCGATCTGTAAATACACAGTCTAGTATATAAAAAAAAAAAAAAAACTTTTGGTGGGAACTTTTAAGCCATTAACCGTCTATGACCCATTGAGTGTATAACCCATTTTCACATAGATCTCTCTAGATTTGTTTGTCTCTTTCAATTAATTAACATGTACTATTTCATTAATTGTTGGAGCCTATTTTATTTCAATCATAGAATATTGCAATTTCCCATCAGAGCTGTTGAGGCTAAATTAAATACTAAGTCGTGTTGTCCATATTTGGAAAGCTTAGCTTGTTTAATTAATTAATTTCCTATATGGCAAAGAGAATCCTAATGATCCATTTTGTGGTCTACTGTACACAACCGCAAGCATCCAAATATGGGCGGTGATGCCTCTTTTAGAAAGTGATTTCACATGCAATATTTATAAACCACAAAATCATTTGGATCATCTTGCCATATATACGCGTTGCCAAATCATCAATATAATCTACTACTTAATTAATTATTTTTAGATTATTTTGCATAATAATGATTATCTCACGACTCAGACCAGTGGACAAGTCACATGAAACAATCCAAGTCAAGAACCGAGGGGTTTCGATCACTAGGGTTTCACAAGCTCAATCCAGCCGTGATCTCGAACTAATCCAGTCCAAGTCAAAATATACAGTGACCCTGAATTGGAGCTGTAGCGAAAACTAATCTTCATAGGACAATTGTCGTTGTCGTAAATCAAATGGTATTGAATACTTTCATAGATAGTTTGACTTTAATTATGGTGATCGTGAACACATATATGCTAGTATAAACTACTAAATCATGCATATATAGTAATAGATAGAGCTAGCATTAAAGATCAGGTGGTTGCAATTTGACATACTTTTAGGCATGCAGTGAACCCCATGATCAATTACAACTCTTATTATTTCCGTTGAAAAAATTGAAAAATTTCTATTTTAAATCGAAGAAACAAAAATAAGGTTTTAAAACGCCCCATGCCAACATTTGACCGGCCGTTACCTAATTTTTTTGAATCTTTTTAAGTGACCAAAACATTATATAAAATCGCTAGCTAGTATGATATTTGTAATTACAAACAAATTACTTCCATTCATGAATCATGATATTTGTAATGTTGGAGACAAATGGAATATATATATATGAGTGAGTATTCAGATTCATGAGTCGAGTGCAAGGCTGCAAGCTGTGGACAACTAGCTAGCTAGTATGATTAATTAAGTCGGTACGTACGTTAGGCCGAGTTAATTGACTGGAATTGCCTTATATAAAATCGCATGTCATGATGAATCAAACAATTATTACTATCGCAATACGCGGGAAATCAAATCATGTATTTTATTACAATATATCTACATGCATGCATCAGGCCATCAGGGATGTTATACTTATAACAACACGTACAATCACTACGTACTATATATATATATATTCTCAATTAACTTGGTTCAGATTATCTTATAATTAAATAAATAATTATTTAAATATATATGATTTACTTGAAATGAAAAAAAATACCAAATATGCTTAATTGTCAATTTTCAAATTAAATAAAACCTCGTTTTTTATTTTAATTTATTAAAAATCCTTATGTGTTCGAAGTTAAAGTCGGTCATTCATACCCCTCCCAAAGCCAATTATCGTGTTCTTCAATTATACATTTTCAAGTATTGCTCACAAGTCACAATCACATGATAATTAAATGACAATAAGAAAAATACGTAGATTATATATATTCCTCTTATTAATTTATGTGATTTCAATCCAAGAATGCAAATAATTCGCTAGAAATTATCGATCATATCGCTGTTTTATTTTGGTTTGACAATAAAAAAAATGAATATAAGAAATTTTTAAATCAAAAAGTTACGCGATCTTTTTGCAGATTTAATTGAACAAAAGCACAAGAAAGAAAGTTTGTTGCATATCATAAAATAATTTCTGCCGTCAAGTGGGTAGGGGCCTGTTTGTTTGGCGTTTGGGAAAGTAGTTTGGGAGAGTAGTGGAGGTTTGTGAAATAATCTCGATTTGCGTAATGTTGTTTGTTTGGATTTTGAGAGAGTGGTTTGAGAAATAAAGTAGGTAGGTTTTTTTGGAAGAGTTGGGTTGTAGGTGTAAGATGTGTAAGACTTTATGTCAAATCATATTTGTTATGTGAGATAAATTGTGTAAGAGATAGGTTACTTTATGTCAAATCAAAGTAGAATTTGTATAGGTTTTGTTTAGAGATAATAAAATTGTTGTTTGTTTGGCTTTTGAGAGAGTAGTTTGAGAAAATTAATGGATGAAAAATGTATTTCGGAAAATAGAAAACATGTTTGTTTGGCATTTTCCAAACACGAAAAAATTCTGGGAAATGCCAAACAAACAGGCCCTAGATCTTTTACAACATTTGGGGTAAAAAATATTAAACAAGACACGGTTCCAGGACGAGGAGATTCGTTCCTATCTATAAATTACACATCAAAAGATTTTCCATAAAAGTAAAGAAATTAATCTGCCCTTTTGTCTCCCATAAATGGCAAGTAGACCCAATCGATCCAACATTGTGCCTACAAAGCTGCAATCATAAATATGCACACATGATTGAAAATAATTTATTCAAATTTTAAGAATTGCGGTCAGCTTTTGGCCACACTTTCTTTAATTAATTTCACCTTATATACTACTAGTCCTACTATTATTATATATATATATATATACTCCTATCAATCCTATAACTCATCAATTAATACTATATATATGTTTGCAGTTATGTAATAAAAGGAATTAATTAATTTATATATATAGATCTATATGTCTACATTATATTATTGTGTGAAATTTTCCGTCCAAGGGTCTTTCATGGATAAGAGGAGATTGAATTGCAGCCAAGGATGACTTGCCGGCCACTTGAAAATTATTAAATGAATGCTCGATCGATCGTCGTCCGGCAAGTTGTCTTTGGCTACATTTTGCTCTCTTCTTTTCATGTGAGCCTCAAGAGATCGATTTCCCGATCGGGTTTATAAACTAACCGGGATGAAGAAATATATATATATATTAAATCAAAAGTAAGTACTCCTCGACTTCATCGTAGTAGATATAATTGGCTATATATATGCTCTGATCGATGTTGCATTTTAATCAATTTCATGAGGTAATTAATTCGTTTCCCAACTCTCTCCTCTTTGCTATAATGTCCATTATCATGGCCAAATTCTCATCATAAAAGAGGAACAACATAACTGGTTGTTAGATTTTCGAAAGAGAAATTTACATTTCCCCGATCTTACAATCAAGTTGCATTTTCCCTCTTGAACTTTAATTTTTTGCACTGTCCACCATGAACTTTATTTTTTTGCACTATTCACCATGAACTTACATTAATATTGCACTTTACCCCCTGAACTCTTTTTTGTGCACTTTTATGGCCAAAGAGTTCAGAGAAATTAAAATTGCAACACAAAAGTTTAGGGCGAAAAGTGCAACAAGGGTGTGAGTTAAGGGGAGAAAGTGCAACTCGGCTATAAGTTTGTGGGGAAATAAATGCAAATTTCTAATTCGAAGTATTATTTTGCTTATATTAATAAGTTTACCTCTTTATTCTTTAAATAATACTTATCAACTAGAAAATTCACAATTTCAAATTGTAAATAACTATATTTTATTTTATTTTACAAATTTTAACTACTTGAAATATCATTTGAAGAATGTAATGCAATGCTTACAAGATTAACATAAACATGAAAGTATAGTGTATGATCAATTTTATACTTACCATCTGCTATATAATGTCGAAACAATATATGCGAATCAATTATATATTTGTTAATTTTGTATTAAATTTTTATTTTTTCTGTATTATATATCTTATTACAATAATAGATAATTTTTAAAATATCATTTTTTTGCACTTTGAATTATAATTGAATGGTTGCAGAAACTTTGAGTTTTGCCACCTAAACTTACATCAAAGTTGTAATTTCTTCCCTAGACTTGCATCATTTTTGTACTTTTCATTCTGAACTTTTGTATTGTACCTTCACTACTGAAAATTACATACCATAATAAATAGGTGTAATTTACATACCATAATAAATATATTATCTACATAACTAATATTATATATAAGAATACGAGATTTACTAAGAGTTTGATCTTTGGTGTCCAAGAATTTGGTTTCGGTCAGCTTTCCTCTCATTTTTCTTTTATATCAAGTCTAAGTGGAAGTTTTAATTGAATTTAATAGTTGGTAATTTAACATGAAAACAGACAAACTGATTCTATTATATATTCATAATCTATGAAGCCTTCTTTTTTTTTCCTTTTTCTTTAGCTAAAATGAACCGAATTGTATTAAAATCACAAATGTTTGGATAATACAATCACAAAAACATCGGGAGTAAGATCAGAACCAAAGTTTTCTGTAACGCTTTTGGAAAATATCGCTAGCCAGAAAATCATATTTATCTCAACTTGGAATGTTTTCTACTTTTCTATATATACTCGGTCCACTTTGCATAATTACGGGCCACAATTTAAATTTAATGGAATGGGGCCAATGGGCCACTTTTTGTTTTATAAAGTATATATAATCGAATGGGCTTTCTTGCCATTATTTTGGTTAAGTATCATATCTGCCTCAAATTTGGTTACTTCGGCCAAATTTAATTTGGCTTAGGGTGAGTTTGGCCTAGCGATTCGAAAATCAATTATAGGATAATTTATTTTACTAAAATAAATTTTGGTAATAACTGATTATGATAAAATTCAATTATAAAATAATTGTTTTTGGATAATAGCTTTTGCAAAAGTAATACTTTAGTAACTTTTAAAATAAGTTGAATTTTAAGCCCTGTTTGGATGTATTTTGATTCAGTTTCACCCACTTTGGATGAAAATTATTTTGGTTGGGAGTTTTGAAGATTCTTTTTGAAAGTTGTGCGAAACAACTGAAATTAGACTTGGATGTATTTTGGTTGGAATCTTTTGTATGTAAGATAATATTAATTAAATGAGTAGTTGGGTTGAAAATTGTGAGTTATTGTTTGGATGTATTTTGGATGTTGGAGTTTGAAGGTAATAATTAGTTGGTAGATGTCATGTCATGTCATGTTAAATTGAAATAATTAATATTATATTGTGTAATAATTAAAGTAATGATTAAAAATATATTATTTTATGGTGAAATGATTAGAATATAATTGAATGGATATAAAATAATAATTATGTAGCAAAAGGGAGATTTCTTAGGAAGGGAAGCAAATTCATAATGTGGATATGCCAACAGGCCCAGCACTGACCATGTCACCAACTTCTTGGATTACATAAAAAGAACTTGAGAGCCTTCCACATCAGTCTCTTGTTCAATCATCAAACATGCACTATTTTGGTGTAAGACATGATTTAAAGAGTAAGTCTATATTACTTTTCCTAATTATATTGAGTAGGTTGTAACCGAGTAGATTTGAGTCGGACAGTCTACAGTTCAAACTTGGTTAATTATTGAATTTGAAATTGTGTTTTAACCTTGTTTAAATTTTAGATAGAGCCATGCACCATATATATATATATATTTTTTTTGAAGATAGATTGGTTAATGCAGATTCTTGATCTCTAATTTTTTATGCAATTGACAAGAATATATCTCATAAGTCAACGAAACTTGAAGGTTAAATTGTTGTTTCTAAGGTTTAATCTAATGTTTTGACTTGGATTGGTATGTTCAGCTGCAAACTCAAGGTGGAGGTACACATAAGTTTTACTAATATTTTTTGTGGTACCTTTACAGGACAAGTAACTCGTCATGGGATTGCTGAGCTAAATGATAATCATGTTTTTAGCCATGGTGATTCAGTTCATTACCTTTATATGGTTTTTCCCACAGTAGTTGATCATTTCATATTAATATATTACAACTTTTACTCCAGGATACACAGACCAAAACATCTAGGTGCATCTTCTCATTGCAAATACCACCTAACGGTCCATGTAGGTGAATACTGTTTGACCTCCATGATCTTCCACTAACTTTAGTTAATATCCCACGTCTAGCTTCAATTTTGTCATAGAATGAGTTATTTTTACTTTATTTTTCATAGATTTTAAAGTTAAACGTTAGTTTATGTTCATGAATTAGATTTGCTCGGCATGTTCATTATTTTGAAGTTCGAAGATTCTATCATATTTGTTACGATGACTGTTGAATTCATGCTTCTTTTTTGGAGGTTATTTATTTTCTCTTGTGAGATGTACAAGTCCTATTGATTTCTTAGTCTTGCTTCAAGATTGTAATGTGATGTGTTGTGTAGCTCGTGTTAACATTTGCTCGGAAATTTCGAAGATATTTTTTTGATTGATGATAGTATTATTATCATGTATCAACTTCAACCTCCCGCCGGAAACGAAAGAAGAGATAGAAAATCACTTGAGTGCTGAGGCAGAAAATTAATGTATCCCATCCTATCTATTACAGTTTGTAACATAAATGCACTTTTACTACCTGCTAATGAATGCACCTAAGATACACTCTTCTCATTAAAATACACAAACAATGGGCACCAGTCACCGCGCATTGCGCGGTGCAGCCCACCTAGTATATATATATACCTGGCAAAACTCTTGACCAAGAAATTGAAAATCTGTAAGCATCCAGCCCTAATTTCTTCATCAGCTAGCAGCACATCTTCCTGCAATTAATTACTTACAATTAGGAATTAGTAATTTTGCTGTCATTAACAAAATTAAAATTTTACCCAAGTTCTCTGATGAGTTACCCAAAAAATAATTTTAATAGCCCATTTCAAGCTAATTACAAGTCCTCAATCCATCAAAAGGAATTAAAGTTACAAGAGTACAAGTCATCAAAAGGAGTCGGCCTACAGACCCAATCATTGAGATCTGGGTCCAAATCATTAGTCAAGTCCAAAACATTAATTGAATGTTTTGTCATCATCATAAAAAAGAGGACCATTATTGGATGAAGTTGAGTTAATGAGTTAATGGTTTGATGAAAACATGTGTAGCAAAAAAAAATATTATTATTACAGCCATTATTATTATTGTGTACCCAAATATCTTTTAATATAATTTTTTTACTATTTTATTAATATTATTCTTATTATTATTATTATTAAAATGCGAGTGGGATAAATTGTGAATTGGAAGTAAATGGTGAGGGAAATTCATAAAAAATCATTTTTGGCACTATAGAACTAGTTGTTTTTCAATTTTGGTACCATTGTGTCAATTTTGGTACCAATTCTGACTTGCATTTTCAATTTTGGCACTTCCGTCAGTTGACCGTTAAATCAACTGACGGAAGTGCCAAAATTGAAAAAATCAGTTAGAATTGGTACCAAAATTGACACCATGGTACCGAAATTGAAAAATGCCTAATTCTATGGTGCCAAAAATGAATTTTTGCCTTTTGCAAAATGGTACACCATCTGGCATTTTTAAATATAATCTGAAGAATCGTAGACATGTGATACGTGGTCCGACCATATCTTTTTGCACAATTTCAAACAAATTGGTTCATTTGAAAAATATGGAAACTTTTGAATTAGTATTAAATTGGATGACTCAATGCAAAAGGCAATATATTTCTGAGTTACGTCTCCATCTATAATCACACAACCTTTAATTGTTCTTTTTGGGTAAAAAAAAAAGAGACAAATTGATTTATTACAGAGAAATATGCTTGCCCTTTTGTTTGGGGTAAATGCAAAATACTTCCCTTTATGCTAAACTTGCAAGAAACTACCCTGTAAAAACTTTATTGCGCCAAACTTCCTTGTGTTTTCAAAAACCCTGCAAAAAACACCCAATTTATAAAAAACAGGTCGTTTTGGATCGACATATTTCAAGAAACCATTTTTAAAATACTTCAAGTTGGTCTCTACAACTTCACGTGATATATTTTTAAAATTATTTCTTGAAATATGTCGATCCAAAACGACCTATTTTTCACAAATTGGATATTTTTTGCAGGGTCTTTAAAAATACAAGGAAGTTTGGCGCAATAAAAATTTCACAGGGTAATTTCTTGCAGGTTTAGCATAACATAGGGGAGTATCTTGCATTTTCCCCCTTTTGTTTTGTGTGTAATTTTGTATGTCATATATATTAATTAAGCTATTTAATTTGAATTTGAGTTCATTTAGACTAAATCTTGTTTAAGCACAACTCACTTTACAACCAAACCAAATAAATTCCTCAATGCAATCTCAAGTTTTATAAATAAAAATAAAAATTATAATAATATTTTATTCTACTCGACTCGCTTAGTTAAAAGTTTTGCAATTCATTTAGTATAATTTTTTTAATTTTTATATAAGGTATATCAAATTACCAATTATAATAACCAATACACAAAATATATTTAATTTTTTTTATTATTAATATTATGAAAAGAATAAAATGTAAAAAATTAATCATAATACTAAATACCTAATCAATCTAACACATTTTAAATTTTATTTTACTGATTTCAGTTCAATTGATTTGAAATATCAAAAAGAACAAATGAATTAAAATTCAATTCAACTGGTTTTCTTTTTAGGGAGAAAAGCAAAGTTGATCTTATAACTTATGGCCATTGGCAAGTTTTTCTTATATATAATTAGTCAGGTTGTCAAGCAGGCTTACCCTATAAGTCATTAAATTGAAGCAAAAATTGGAAGAGTGAGTTTTATGCGAGCTGATGAACTTTAATTGAAGAATTTTATGATTTTCAGAAAAAGGAAAAAAATCTTAATATTTGAGCGGCACATGACCCATGCAAAGTTTGATTGGCCTTTTGGAGGGCTCCTAAGCGCTACTTTGGGACGAAAATTAAATTTCTTTTTCATGCTCGTCCAAATTGCGATTTGGGAACAAATACTAAAAAAAAAATCAAGCTCTTCCTAATCGTGATTTTAGGACAATCTTTTCTTTTTCCTCCTTTTTTTAATTGTTGTTAACTCTACAAAACAGAGTTAGTTTTTTTATCTTTTTGCGGGGAATGACATTAGTTTCTTGAGTTCTTGGATCAATTTCCTTCGGTTTTGCTTGGTTTATCTCATTGGTGATTCACGTACTCATTTTGGTATTTTCTTGTGAATATTTCATATTTTATCTTGATTTTTGGGAAGTGCAAACAACAGACTCTTCGCTGGAGCGGAAAATCTCTTCGCTGAAGCAAAATCACAAAGTAGACAAAAATCTTGGACAGCAGCGTCTCCACTGGGCCGAAACTACTTCTCCGCTGGGGCGAAACTACTTCTCGGCCGGGGCAGAAGATTTCCGCGGATTTTAATTAAAGTGCCCTAGTTTGACTTGGAAACATATCTAAGTGGAGGAAGAGAAAAAAAATATATCTTGAGACACCATTTGACAAGAGGAGAGAGCAAGAACAAAAAAATTTCATTGGGGAGCGTGGAAAACATGGGAGAACACAATTTTTGAAGATTTGAAGACGGATCTACTTCTCTTTTTTTATCTCTTTCAATTATTTATCTCTTTTGTGATCTTCTACTCATGACGTTTATTATTCTTGAGGTTATTTCCATTTTAATTATGAACTAAATTTACTTTTCTAAGATTGCAATGGAATTCTTTTTTTGAATTGATTGTTGACTTATTTTTCCTTATTCTATTTTATTGAGATTTATTGTTTATCAATTCTTGTGCTTAAATTTCAATAGTCTGATCAACTATTGTTTCACAAATCTAATTGAATCGGAAGAGGAAATTAGATTTTAGGTTAAGATTGGGTAACCTTTGTACGAATTACACCCAAATGGAATTGGTAATTTGTTTAGCAATTAAGATAGGAATATACTTAATTGCCTTAGGTAGTCACAATTAGGGCTTGTTCTTGATTTAATTTGGCCTAACTTTATTGGCATAGGAATATAGATCTTTGATTAGGTTAGATTAGTTTTACAATATTCTGGAAAGAAATTATAGAAACTTAAGTGCCCTAGACTAGCATTGAAACTTAATTGAAACGTGTTAAGGATATGCCATAAAGAACGTACTATTTCAATTCAGATTTAGTCTTTATGGCTAAGAATCACAAAGGTAAAAGTCGAATTAATACATCGGCATTAAGTACTTAGCCATTAAGAAACGTGTTAAGGATAATTCAGTGGTCATTAAAGCACGACAATACTGAATTGATGATTATTGATCCGTAGACTAAAGGCATGCAAATATTCAAATTTAAGGATCATATAAATGGGATTTTGTTCCATTAAGTATATGTACGTATAAGGTTTCAGTGAAACTCTTATAAAGTGATGATATTTCTCATATTCAGGTGCACATTAAGTTCATTTGAGAAAATCATCTGGAGGACCTAGAATAAACATAAGGTTTATTCATTAAGAAATGTTCGGCTACTATTGAAGAAATAAAATGCATTGTAATACATGGAAGATAATACTCGTTCTAAGAGGACCTATCGCCATGATTCGTGTATTTTATTTCTATAAGTGTTTATGGGATTTAGATGTCATTATTCGGACCAAGTGAGAGAATGTAAGTTTATATTATTAATATTATTATAAACTTCATAAAGTGGTCCTTTGATCTCCCCACTAACCAATGAATTTAATCCTTTAACCCATTATCTTGCCCCACTAACTTGAGCATAATGTGAGTCATAAAGTAAAAGACTCTACACCTTCTTAGTGTCTTTGATGGCAAGACACTATATATAGGTGAGCCATGTATAAGGTCCCTACACTCAACATTCTTCACTAAAATACACCATCTAAAGGAGGTTGCTAGAGTGTAGAAGAATCTTATACGCAACCGAATTTCTTTCAAACATCAATGGCTGGAGGTATGATGATTCATTCCGCATTTAGTTTTCATATATGCTATTTTGTTAAAAGTATATATGTATGTTCAAATATCATTGTGACATTCTATAAAGTCTAACAAGTTAATCTTGTCAATTTAAAATTCACTTTACTTTCATTGTTGCTTAGTTATAATCAAAATCACAGATTCGTTTAATTTGGATAAGAACAATAGTGATCTTTTAGTAATTAGTTAAGTTAACTCATTAATTCCCTGAGTAGCTTATCATTATATTACTTGTTGCAATAGCGTATACTTGCGTTTACAAATCCTGCATCAATTGCCATTTTGAAACAAAAAATATCGCTAATTTGCTCCTAAAAGTCCTCAAGTATAGCAGGTGTATATACAAATAATTGCAGAAAACCTTGACAGGTGAAATAATGAATTCTACTCATTGTGTCACTGCAGGGAGAAATTAACATATCTCAAATATATTTGGCTTGCAAATATTGAAATGCAAAAATACTCCTATATTTTGACTAATTAGCAAAAAAAACCTTGTTATTTTTACTAGCAAACACCCTGGTGTTAATTTTTTTATTGGCAAAAACTCCCCTACCATGTCAGAATACATAATTTGTAGAAAAAATAATAATTATACTCCCAAAAAAAAAAATGCAAAAACACCCATCTTCAATCTTATACATTAACTGAGTCGAAAAAGAACACAAACAGAGCCGAAGCTTTATTCAATACACAATTTAACAAAACAAGTGCAACAACAGGTGCATCAAGCACTTATTCTAATACATAGCATACAATCAATTAACAACATTGCATTGCATTGCATGCGATTTATTCATACAAACGATTCACAATTAGAAAAAACATCGATCCTATCCATTAAGTCGCCCACGGTACTAGTAGAGTCGACCACGCTTTAGACTTTTGGTCGGGGTTGTTTCATGTTCTTGATGACTTGCAGCTTGAATTTGTCTTTTCATTTTTTCAGGTACATTTTTGTTGAGAAAATTCATCCACCAAATTGCCGAGTCCTTAGGGTATCTGGCCATGTGGTTCACGTAGTCCACATAGATTATACCAAATCGAACCGTGTACCCTTCAGTCCACTCGAAATTGTCAAAAACCGACCACAAAAAGTAACCCCTCACATCCACACCATATCTACAAAAGAAAAACATATATACAGAGTTATATAATTAAGCATTAAATCCAATATAAATAATTAAGGTAAATATATAAAAAGAAATGATCAATATATATATATATATATATATATATATATATTTACTCGAGACGAGCTCTATTCACTTCGATGAGATGGTCGTGAAAGTAGCCAATCCTTATTTCATCTTTAAGAGCCTGAGTGACTGGTAAGCTCTTCTTGTTTATTATACTCAAACCTTCATGAGAAATTAATGCATGGGTAAAAATTAAGTAAGAACATAAATATTATGATCCACACACACACATATATATATATATATATATATATATATATATATATATATATATATTGGTATTATTAATGAAATGTCATTAATTACCATTCTCTGTAATGTAAATGGGAGGGTTGTTATAGTCGTCCTTTGTGTGTGTCAGTAGACTATATATTCCACGTGGAACAATGAATAACCACCCTGAACCAGGCTGATGTGAAAGAGCAACAATGATAAATACAGTAAATAATAAAATGTAAAATTATTTTTATAAAATGTAAATTAATAAGTTAAAGATCACTTACACATTCACCAATTGGGACCCCATCCTTTTCAGCTAAAAAACAAACACACAATTTGATCAAATAATAAAGTGGACGCCACTCTAATGCTCATAATTAATATCCAACAAAATGCTAGAATTAAATTAAATTCAATTAATATATAAATATATATATATACTTACTAAGTAATTCAACTTGTCGATCGGTATAATAAGTGGGCCTGGTATTAGCAGGGTTAGGTGCATTGGTAGCATAGTTGGTGGTGTAATAATTCATTCCAATATAGTCATAGGATCCGATGAGCAACTTTGTTTGATCGTTTGTAAATTTTGGTAGGCGTTTTCCTACTATCTGTCTCATAGTTGGTGGATAATCTCCATGAACTATAGGTGACATAAACCTAAACATGAATTAACAAATCAAATTAAGCAATATATATGTAATTTAGCAATGACCAATATTCGATATATATATATATGATCAATAATTATTTATTAAAGGCCGGTACGTACCATCCCCACATAAAATCAACAGCTCTTGCGGCGGCTGCCTTATCTTCTTCGGTGTCGTTGAGAGGTTCATACCAGTTGGACACATTCACAACACCTATCTTGCCTCCTTGAACAGCCTGTAAAATAATGCAATGGTTAATTAAGCGCATGTCACTATATATTAATTAGTGACAAAAAAATCAAAATATTGTTGTGACATTTATAATTAAACGGACCTGGTATCGTTTTCTATAAACGTCGACAGCTGTGGCGTGAGCAATAAGCATATTGTGTGCACAAATATATGGCTCTGTGCCAGCATCGCCGACAGAAAAGGTTTCTATACGTGCTAGTTCATCGCCACTTCTACGGAAAGTTCTATACCCTAATGCGTTGGTCTCCAAAGAGCGTGCTACACTTGGTGTCACACCGTGATTCGGGGGAAAGTATCCTGATGCGTATGCGTTAACGGCGTGAGTCACCATCTCGTTCATTGTAGCCCAGTGTTTCACTCGATCACCAAATTCAAAGAAGCAAACTTCGGCATACTCGGCAAAATCTTGCCTATTAAATGTAGTAGTAGTAGTAGTAGTAATTAATAAGTTGCAAATTTAGTATGTATAAGACTAACAATATGGTAATTAAAATTGAGTTACTTACACAATTTTTTCGCTCAAGAAGGCACCATATTCATCTTCCAAACATTGAGGAATATCAAAATGGAAAATTGTAACATAGGGCTCAATTCCTGCATGCATGCTCAGAATAATTGTATATCAACTTTGAATTCAACTTTCATAGCTAGTGAAAAAAAATCATAAATTAAATTAATAGTTTTAAATTTTGACCTTGAGAGAGACAGAAGTCTATGAGGTCATTGTAGTACTTGATACCTTCCCTGCTTACGCCAGCGCTCAATCTTCCACCTAAAGATCAAATTTAAATAGTTTAATCCAATGTTATTAAAACCGGACCGGACCGGTCGGTCCGACCGGTTCGACCGCGAACCGGAGGTTGGTCCGGTCCGGTTTACCCCCTAAAACCGCCTGACTCAAAAACCAGTTTGAACCGGGTTGAACCGGTCCAAAACCGGTGAACCGCCGAACCGGTATGGACCGGTTCAACCCGATTTTGAATTTCCTTTTTTTTTTTTTTTTTTTTTTGATTTTTTTAATGTTAAAAATAAACTAAATTTTTTTGTACAAGGTGGGATTTGAACACCTAACCTCTTACATGAAAAATAACTTCCTTACCATTTAAGCTACATCGTTTTTATTGAACTTTTAGTACAAAAATTTATAAATTATAGAAACTTGTAGCCAAATTTATTTATAAATTAGATAATTAACTCAAATTAACATTTTACACATTATCAATGAAAATTAATACTCAAATAATAATTGTTTATTATAATTTGTTCTATTAAATATTTCTTTCCAATATTATTTTTAGGATAAAGAGTCAAATCGATATATTATGCAAGTTTGATTTTGAATATTAGACTTTTATACATAACCATATTTTAAAATTTATGAATTTCTTAGTTTGTTGTATTTTTAACTTACACTTTTAAATTTTTATAAAAAAATATAATCATATTATATTTATATGAGCTTACAAATTAGTATCATATTACCGTTATGATATAAGTTAGATAAATATTATATGATTTAATTTAAATATATTATAAGATTTTGTATATTTTTAATCAATTGTAGGATAATGTTTAAATTTTATGCATATTGCATATACTTTAAAATTAAATATATTTATTACATTATTATTACGTCATCCGGTCCGACCAGCGGTCCGACCGGTTCGACCAGTAAAACCAGTGGCCAGTCGGCTCACCGGTTCACTGTCCGGTCCGGTTCTGAAAACATTGGTTTAATCAAGATAAAAGAAACGCTTAATTAATAATATATATGGATCCCAAAAAGAATGTACGTTAATTATTTCTATTTTTGAACCACTCGAAAAGAAAACATAGAAAGGTTTCTACTTTTCAAATAAATATATGAAAATTCTCAAAAAGTTTCTAATATAAGACTAATTGAAACATATCTTGAAAACGAAATTTTAGTATAATTATCAAACCTGGCAGCACTCTAGCCCAATTAATGGAGAACCTGTAGGCCTCCACTCCTAATTTCTTAATAATCATGATATCTTCCTGCAATTTAATCAGAACAATTACAAAATCACTAATTAATGCATTCATTTACATATTAATTGATAGGAGTAGCCTAAAACATGCATTCTCCGAAATTCATAGAGATGGTTAAAAATACTACCAAAAAAGGAAATAAAAAATAGAGATGGTTAATTGGTTGGATCCAGTTTGGGTCCGAAAAGATGGAAAATTCTTGTCCAAACCTGGGTTGGCCAAACTCATCCAATCACCAAGCAAGTGTATTGCACTTGCTTTGTGATTGGTCACTCTCCAGGAAGTTACATCCAATCCCAAAGCAAGTGTATTACACTTGCCATGTAGTTACTTTGGGTTCGGCCAAACCCGGTCTGGGTAAGAATTTCCCCGAAAAGATTACAACAAATTAATTTGACCAAAATGATCAGTAGTACACCGGGTGGATGCGGATTTTATATTGTCATAAATTCATATAAATTATACTTAATTTTGGTTCCACGAGAAAGAATTCTGGCGATTTTGGAAGCTATATATGCCTATAATATTGCACTTTTTGTCTCAATGTTTTGCACTTTGGTTATATGCTTTACAAAATTGCGTTTTTTTCTCACATTGTATATTTAAATGATTTCACTTTTGGTCTTGTAAAATAGTTTATGTTTAACTTTTAAGTCTATGAGGTGTCTCAATTGAAAGAAAATAAGGAGACATAAAGTAAAAAATATTTTAAAAAGCTCAAGTAAAAATTAATGTCTTATTATTCTTAGGGGGGGAAAAAAAGTCCCAGTCCTATTAGAATGTAAAAACAATTTTGATTATTATCTAGCAATTTCAATTCTAAATCGATCAACATTTATTCGTTTTTTTTAAATCTTGTCTTTTTTATTGTGTCCAAAAATATGGGTCCAAATTAACCTATTATCTGGTCTGTTGTGTTCACGCTTTATACCTATTTAATTATGTGTCATTTTGTGTAGTTTAGTTATATATATACTCCGTATGTAGAAATAGAGTATATTACTCAAAGTTTTGCCAGTAATTATATTTAACCATAGGAATAGATTAATTAATTACCTTGTACTTATTGTACTGATCAATAGCTTCACACCCGTTGCTACCATCTTCAATTAAATCTGTCATTTCAATACACACGTACGTTTAGCAATATAATTAATTATCTATATATATAACTAAAACACACAACGTAGTACGTAGAGACAGGTGAATTGGAGTCATAGACTACATATAACCAAAAATACGAATCAAATTTAAGTTACATAGAATGTAAATTTACGACATCAAAATTGCATTTTTTTTTAGTTCCCCAATAATCAATATTAAATGGTCCATCGGTACTTTAGAAATACCATATTTTACAAAATTTTACTTTAGTTCTAGATTTTTAAAATATTTAGCATGTTTGGTCTTATCGCCCCTTTCCATCCAATATGGGACGAAAGCAGCAAATTAAGGGACCAAAAGTGTAGAATTGGATGGAACATTGGCGAGAGTACTAAAAGTACAAAACATACTAAAAAAAGGACTAAATGTGGCGACTTTTATAAACAATTATGTGCAGCTAAAATACATTTTTGCGCGGAATGTACTTTATGCATATTTGGAAAAATCATAGGATTTGTGTAAATGCAGTACTGGTCTTGCAATATTGACATGTCGAGTAAAACTAGAAAATTATAGTATATAAATAAATATATAATTCATGAATAAAGATCGCTGCAAGAGAAAGAGAGAGACCAGGGTTCCTGAGGGTCATAGCATCCCAATTGCAAAAACTTTTACCAGCTTCGGCATAAGCACCTTCAACCTAAAATATTTAATTTAATGGGAACAAAATCAACTAATTATATAAGTTTATATATGCAATTATATTTAATATTTTGACATGAGATTGAATTAATCAGTTAATTAATTAAGTGAGGATGCACCTGATAAGCAGATGTAGCGCCACCCCAGACAAAATCGGCAGGAAAATCGTGGCGGCTAATATCGGTGTAGTCATTGGTCACGTTGTTTATTATACTGGCCATTGATTAAAAATTCCTCTTCTTTTTTTTTTTGAAAAATTGAAATTGAAAGAAAATAAGTATAGAAAGCTAGAATTGATGAGGTGAGTTGCCCAAAATAACATCACTACGTATTTATAGCAATGTTATTAAAACCGGACCGGATTGGCCGGTCCGACCGGTTCGACCGCGAACCGGAGGTTGGTCCGGTCCGGTTTACCCCCTAAAACCACTTGACTCAAAAACCAGACTGAACCGGGTTGAACCGGTCCAAAACCGGCGAACCGGTTTGAACCGGTTCAACCCGATTATGAATTTCCTTTCTTTTTTTTTTTCGATTTTTTAAATTTTTTTAATGTTAAAAATAAGCTAAAATTTAATGTAGTAGGTGGGATTTGAACACCTAACCTCTTGCATGAAACATAACTCCTTACCATTTGAGCTACATCATTTTTGTTGAATTTTTAGTACAAAAATTTATAAATTACAGAAAACTTATAGCCAAATTTATTTATAAATTAGATTATGATAATTAACTCAAATTAACATTTTAAACATTATCAATGAAAATTAATACTCAAATAATAATTTTTTATTAAAATTTGTTCTATAAGATATTTCTTTCCAATATTATTTTTAGGATAAAGAGTGTCAAATTTTGAAAGTCAAATCGATATATTATGCAAGTTTGATTTTGAATATTAGACTTTTATACATAATCATATTTTAAAATTTATTAATCTCTTAGTTTGTTTTATTTTTAACTTACACTTTTAAAATTTTATAAGGAAATATAATCATATTATATTTATATGAGCTTACAAATTAGTATCACATTATCATTATGATATAAGTTAGATAATTATTATATGATTTAATTTAAATATAATCTAAGATTTTGTATATTTGAAATCAATTGTAGGATAATGTTCAAATTTTATGCATATTACATATACTTTAAAATTAAATATATTTATTATATCATTTTGACGTCATCCGGTCCGATCAGCGGTCCGACCAGTTCGACCAGTAAAATCAATGGTCAGTCAACTCATCGGTTCACTGTCCGGTCCGGTTCTGAAAACATTGATTTATAGGCAATGAAATGATACGATTCCATGTCAGTCCATCAGGACGTGTTTAAAATGTCACTATTCTTTTTTTGTTTTTCTCTAATAATTCATTACATTTTCACGTTCCCATATTTTTCGGCATATATAATATATTGATTCTGGGTCGTTATTTTTCGTTTTGTTTTTAAGACTACAATGACCTCTACTTTAATTATGTGGCAGGAGATACAAAATTATCTTGAAGTTTTTATATTTTATTTAAACTTTGTGTCCATCCAAATTATATGGCCGGATTAGAATATGTTATAGGAGTATTTAGGTGTGTGCATACTATATTCAGGGTGAATTGCTTTTATGCTTTAACTTAAATATTAATCTTAAAAAAAATCTTTATAAGTAGTACTAGAGACTAGAGAGGTGACGAGTGCAAATTAGTTAATGCATCAAGTCTTAGGGGCTAGATTGCACGAATACGGATACGACGATACGATATAATACGATACGAATACGATGATACGGATTTTTAAAATTTATAGGATTCGATACGGCAAAGATACGCATATAAAATAAAATAATTTTATATTATGCATAACAACATAACTAATTTGATCCTTCTATTATACCACAAAAGCAAAAGATCATATTCAAAATATATTTTGTCTATTAGTTTAATTTCGGGTTGGACAACAATACAGAAAAGTTATACACTAAAATTGTCCAAGACCCATATTGATTTAAAATTTCCAACTAAACATCACGAGTATTGATACCTGTATTCAAGACCATTCAAAATACTCGTTTTTTTTAACTTTAATTTATTAATTTTTAACCCATAACTTTGAAAAACTAACAAAAACACCCAGTGCGTATCCAAAACGTGTCCAAACCCTGTAGGATACTCCAAAAAACGTATTGTACCAGTATCCAAATTATTTTTTATTTAATTTAATTAGGATACTCCAGATGGTGTACCGTACGCGTATCCGTATCCCCGTAGTATTGTATACTGCACGGAACCATTTTTCGGAGTATCCGTGCAACCTAGCTTAGGGAGTATTAAATTCCATGCAATCATCAGATATAAGTTGAAAGAAAGTAGGGTAAACATCACTAATGGTCCTCCTTATTATTAATTTTTTACAAAGTGGTTACTCTTGTGTTTTTTTATCACATTAGTCTCCACTATGAATTATTTGTTTCACTTTGATCATTTTCAGGTGGTCTAAGGTGAACTAAAGTGCCAAAACAGTTTTTTGAGGGACTAAATTGATAAAGAAACAATTTTATGAGGGACTAAATTGATAAAAAAAAAAATTGTTTTATGAGGGTCTAAATTGATACAAAATAATTTTATGAGGGACTAAAGTGTAACACTATAAATAAAAGACCCCTTGTAAATGACCAAAGTGAAACAAATAATTCATAGTGGGGACTAACGTAGGGAAAAAAAACACAAGAGGGACCACTCTGTAAAAACTTAATGATAAGAAAGACCATTATTAGTGTTTACCCAATAAAGTAAGTTAGTTGTTGTTGTTTTTTTTAGACAGTAAACACATCAATACATTATCATTATATTTGAATATATACACAATCAGCATTACATTAGAAACAATTCAATTATTTTTTTCAATTTTATCAAGTACAAATATTAACTAATAATAGAATTGAAAAAAACCCACACTAGTAATAATTAGTTACTTTATGCGAATAATTCAAAAGACTTATTTTTCAATGTTCTTTCTCAAGGGGACATTAGGAGAAATTATAACACTGGCTGCGCCATATAACATGGTGGAGTTAATCTTTTTTTTCTTGAACTTGGATAGAAAAAAATGTTGTCACGGCGCACCACATCATACATTACGAACAAAATAATTTTTTTCCTTGTTATGCATCCGTGAATTAATATATCATTTCAATCAAAAAAGAATCAATATAACATATCATATAGGTCTTATAATATTCTTTTCACACAAAATTTTACATAAGAATTAAAAGAAAATTGAACAAATCATTACACGTGTTCATTACCAGTACTTTCGTCCTTATTACCAAAAAAAATATAAACACGCGATCATGGTGGGTCTTTGTACATATGACTTGAAAATTGTTGGACCACAGGAAAATTAAGAATTATTTTTCTTTTTAATTAGATGCTAAATATATAAATACATAATCATTACTTCAAAATCAATTCATTATGCCAAAATACAAAGAATACGTAATGATAATATATATACTAATAATTATAAAATTAAAATTAAACTCAAATTAATGAAAATTGAATTCAGAACATATAGGCCATGGGACATCAGCTTTACATTAAGTTAAGACCTGACATATAAGAATTAGATAGATTTTATTGGTATGAATACAAGGTGTTCAAAAAAAATCATGTGCAACGTTTTAAAAATATGTTTTTTCTTCTTAAAATGGATTTTTATAACTATTATCAAATTGAAGGCTAAATCACATTTATGATCTCCCAAATATAAAATATATTTTACATTTATGTCTCTCTTGTCAAAAACTTAACACTTAAGTCCCTTCTATATAAATTGTTTTATACTTATATCTCTTTGATACGAACGTAAAACACTTTATACTTGGGGTATCATAAATATGATTTAGCCCAAATTAAAGTAATGCATGCTTTCGTATATTATGTTCAAACCTCATCTATCGATAAATTTATGTATATCTAACATCTAAAAGATACGCCGATAGAATTACGTTTAAAAAAGAAGTTGAAGAAGAAGTACACACTGCACAATTGGATATTTTTAGTAGCTTTTGATCAATCAATATAATTAATTATTTGATGCTTTTGGGCATAAATCATTACAAGTTCTAATAATTATTCTTCTATGATCTATTGCTTAAAAAAACATATTATTCTATGATCTTACATAATTATACTAATACATAATAAACAAACTTTATAATATCAAAATAGTAAAAGAAGTGGTAAAATGAATATACAACATTTCTTCACTTGTGAAAGTATTATACTTCTGTGGTGCATGAATTTGGGTAACTATGGACCTTGCGGGAGCCGATTGTATTTTTAGCTATAGTATAAACAGATCTATTAACTTAATTATTTTGGAGTGAATAGCAAATTAACTCCCTGTGTTATTTTAGATAGGCAATTTAACTCCCAGTGATAAATAAAAGAGCAAAATACCTTCCTGAGTTTTTATAAAAGAAGCACATTGCCTCCCTCTTGATTTTTACATTTTTATAAGGGGGTAAAATGTCCATTATGCAATATCACAGGGAGTTAAAGTGTCCATTTACGTAAATCACATGGAGGCAAATTGCATATTTACGCATATCACAAGAGGGTAAAGTGAGGTGAATATGTTATCAATGGTAAGGTTAAATTTATCATTTTTTACATGAAAATGAAGTTTCAGTCGCATTATAGAGTGTGTGTGTGTGTGTGTGTGTGTGTGTGTGTGTGTGTGTGTGCAACACCTACACTAGCAATGAGGTAAATTGTTAATTCTTTCATATCACGGGGAGGTAAATTATTCATTAGATATATCACAGAGAGTTAACTTGCCAAAAATCCATTATTTTGTGCATACATTATTAAAGTCGGCCGGGACGCCAAAAAACGAATTTTGTTAGCACCTTTGTTCCACATCGAGATTTTATTTTTCAATTTATTTACTATTTATTTTGATAAACGGTACCGTCCATGCTAAGAATTAAGATGGATCATGATAGAATTCTACTTCTTTCCGTATGCACATTTGTGAAGTCCACATGCATTTCAAAAATTTGGTCCCCGTTGCGATATATTATGACTCGTTTTAATTGTGAAAAATATATGTATCATATGTATGTAAATTAATTGGTTTTTTCTAACGTAAAGTTGTGTTAAAAAAGAAGGTAATTGAGTAAATTATCATGTAATTTAACTAAAAAAAAGTATGTTAAAAAGAGTTAGCTTAAGGAACATGTAATTATATAAATTAATTTGGATGATGAGCTTTAGGTTTTAGGTAAGTGGTAGTTAATGTTTGTCAAAAGTTTGTAAAATATGTTAGGGAAAAATAAACTATGGATCAAATCATAACTGTGTTGGTAAAAACATTGAACTCATTCCACTTAATTTCATACACTTGGATCAAATTGGTTGCCTCTACAAAAGTTTTTTCCTTTACAGTACTAAATTTTGGAAAATTCTTGTCCAACCCTGGTTTGGCCAAACTTATCCAACCACCAAGCAAGTGTATTGCACTTGCCATGTAATTACTTTGGGTTCGGCCAAACCCGATGTGGGTACAAATTTCCCATAAATTTTGCCCTTCTAAACTCGTATGTAACTAAAGGTGATCTCAAGTATGCCTCTTTGAAATTAATCATTAACGTCGTATGCATTATTCTCAAATCTAACACTATTTTTTTTTTTGGTTTCCCAAGGATATAATCCCTTTTGAGGCGCGTTGGGCACATAAAGTGGGAACCTCTCTCAACAGGGATTCGAACATGAGTCCGCTACTTTGTAGTGACTAGTCCCTTCCACTATGAGTTTTTTCCTAGACGTTGTCGTCAAGTTTTTACAGTTCTATTTACAATAAATAAAATTTTAGATTATTTATAACCTAAGTTTTTTACAGGGATTCAAGTTTTTCCCTTCGAACCTGCGTCCGCAACTTCATTCAAATTTATTATTCGCACTTTTCATTCTATGTCTTCTTGTTTTACATCAATTATTTCTAAAATTTGTATGTAAATAAAAATAGGAAATTTATTTACTCATTACCAACAAAATGCGTAACTTTGTTAGAAATAATTTTTTTTGTAAATTTTAATGTCATATAATAATTCCAAATGACACTTTCTGTTTAAATTAATACAATATGCAATGACTTTGATAAAATAAAATCACAAAAAATAGTTAAGCATATTAATATATTTGTTTTTCAATAATTTAATAGTCATAGGGGCCGTTCGGTTTGTTCAACGGGATTAGACCATATTGCCAATTGCACATAATATCACAATTGGGTCGACTATTTAAAATGATGTTTGGTTACAAATTTGGCCAAATATTACAATCAGTCAATTAATAAAAAAAAGTGTTTAGTTGACATGATTATGTCCAAAATTATAGGATTTGACAAAAATAGCCCTATTTAGATATTTGTTGCCAGCAAAATATAAGAATAAAAGTGTAAAGTGAAATCCTATCTTGGAAAGATTATTGAATTTCAAGGAGAGCCATAATTACAATTGCTTCAAATAAGGGAGGTTAACCACTTTTTCGGGTCGACCCGAATTGCAATCTTACAAATCGAACAACTGATCTAGGCATGATTATTTTTTGAATCCGGCCTTATTAGTCAAACAAAACGGCCCCATATATATCATCTAATATAATTAAATTCACCCAATATAGTGTTACATATCATTCAAAAATTTTAATTTATATCATCTTCACATTTCATTACAAATACTTCAAAAGTGTAATCAAATCCCAATAAATTCAAAGTTTTCTCCACATGTCACCATATATGATTTTTCTAAGAACCTAAAAGCAAATAACACGTCTTCTTAACCTTCGAAATCATTATAAATTATTTCCTCGTTTATTATACTGAGCTTTGGCTTTAAGCTAGATATTTTTCAAAGGAATAATATTGGACCACATAAGGATAAGGTTATAAGAAAACAATATTGGACCACATTAAATTATTTTAAAGAATTTAAAAATGGACCACAGAGCAGCCCAGTCACAAACAGGGTATTTAATTATATGCGAATGCGATTAATGGTATTGAGAGTAGCTTCACACCATTTTTACGTGGTCAAATTGTTATAAAGTTATGAGAAAGGATCGATGTGAGAAAGAAAAACATTTAGAAAATTTAAGACTCGTTGAAAACGTTCAAAAAAGTTCTAAAATAAAATAAAATAAAATAAAATAAAATGGGAACTGAGTTACATTTCACCCAGAAAAAATTTCATTTAACCTGAGTTATCAAAGCATTCATAGCAATTAACACATGATTTCAAGCAAAGCAAATACAATCATTACTTTCATGGATCAAAATTCATTACATTCATGGATCAAAATTTCGTTTCGAGAGTAAGTTTCGTTTAGCTAAATATTAGAAACTTTCCGAGGGTTTTCGGAAATGTTTCGGAAAAATTAAGAAAAAATTTAAAAAAAAATTACTAAATTAAAAAAATAAGAAAGTCACGAGGCAAATAAATAGTTTCAAAATTTCATCTTATTTTCGTTTCGATTGATTCAAAATCAGGAACTTTTCGATGTTTTCGACGGATAAGATGGAAATTTTGAACCATGATTACATTACATTTGACAAATCTCCATGTACCATCTCAATTATCACACAAGTTAGTTTCTACTCCAAGAAATCGCAATTAAAATTAGAACAGTTATTCAGCACATTTTAAATAGCTACACCGAATCATTGCACACACACAATGGCACAAGGAAGCCATCAAAAAAGTTGAACAAAAGGTGGGAAATTGAACACAAGTATTGAACACTAGCACATAAAAGCAAATATCAAAGACAACTCATCGAAACCCATAATCCAATACTATCAAAACTTTTAGTTTGACAAAAGTATAGCAAATAAATGATTAAACTTAATCAAAAAGTGAAAATCCCATGTCATCGTCACTCTCTTCTTTCTCTTCCTTCTTCTCCTCAGCTGGAGGTGCTTCAGCAGCCGCACCGCCACCAGATGTCGCAGGAGCAGCAGATGCACCGCCTCCAATAAATGATCCACCTCCAACACTACCACCAATAATAACCTGCATGGTGCAAAGTACGATTAGATACTAAAAGTAAAACATATTTGCCATCTCGATCAATCAGAGACGAGTAGGACTAAATCAAACTCGATGGTTTTCTTTTTAGGGAGAAAAGCAAAATTGATCTTATAACTTATGGCCATTGGCAAGTTTTTCTTATATATAATTAGTCAGGTTGTCAAGCAGGCTTACCCTATAAGTCATTAAATTGAAGCAAAAATTGGAAGAGTGAGTTTTACTTGCGAGCTGATGAACTTTAATTGAAGAATTTTATGATTTTCAGAAAAAGGAAAAAAATCTTAATATTTGAGCGGCACATGACCCATGCAAAGTCTGATTGGCCTTTTGGAGGGCTCCTAAGCGCTACTTTGGGACGAAAATTAAATTTCTTTTTCATGCTCTTCCAAATTACGATTTGGGAACAAATACTAAACAAAAAATTCAAGCTCTTCCTAATCGTGATTTTAGGACAATCTTTTCTTTTTCCTCCTTTTTTTAATTGTGGTTAACTCTACAAAACAAAGTTAGTTTTTTTATATTTTTGCGGGGAATGACATTAGTTTCTTGAGTTCTTGGATCACTTTCCTTTGGTTTTGCTTGGTTTATCTCATTGGTGATTCACGTACTCATTTTAGTATTTTCTTGTGAATATTTCATATTTTATCTTGATTTTTGGGAAGTGCAAACAACAGACTCTTCGCTGGAGCGGAAAATCTCTTCGCTGGAGCGGAAAATCTCTCCGCTGAAGCAAAATCACAAAGCAGACAAAAATCTTGGACAACAGCGTCTCCGCTGGGCCGAAACTACTTCTCCGCTGGGGCGAAACTACTTCTCGGCCGGGGCAGAAGATTTCTGCGGATTTTAATTAAAGTGCCCTAGTTTGACTTGGAAACACATATCTAAGTGGAGGAAGAGAGAAAAAAATATATCTTGAACACCATTTGACAAGAGGAGAGAGCAAGAACAAAAAAATATCATTAGGGAGCGTGGAAAACATGGGAGAACACAATTTTTGAAGATTTGAAGACGGATCTACTTCTCTTTTTTTATCTCTTTCAATTATTTATCTCTTTTGTGATCTTCTACTCATGACGTTTATTATTCTTGAGGTTATTTCCATTTTAACTATGAACTAAATTTACTTTTCTAAGATTGCAATGGAATTCTTTTTTTGAATTGATTGTTGACTTATTTTTCCTTATTCTATTTTATTGAGATTTATTGTTTATCAATTCTTGTGCTTAAATTTCAATAGTCTGATCAACTATTGTTTCACAAATCTAATTGAATCGGAAGAGGAAATTAGATTTTAGGTTAAGATTGGGTAACCTTTGTACGAATTACACCCAAATGGAATTGGTAATTTGTTTAGCAATTAAGATAGGAATATACTTAATTGCCTTAGGTAGTCACAATTAGGGCTTGTTCTTGATTTAATTTGGCCTAACTTTATTGGCATAGGAATATAGATCTTTGATTAGGTTAGATTAGTTTTACAATATTCTGGAAAGAAATTATAGAAACTTAAGTGCCCTAGACTAGCATTGAAACTTAATTGAAATAGAATTGTTGGGAAAATAAGATCAATTAGTTTGACATTGAAGGAAGTTGTAATCCTAGGCTTTAATCATCATAGTTAATCTTGTCAATTTAAAATTCACTTTACTTTCATTGTTGCTTAGTTATAATCAAAATCATAGATTCGTTTAATTTGGATAAGAACAATAGTGATCTTTTAGTAATTAGTTAAGTTAGCTCATTAATTCCCTGAGTAGCTTATCATTATATTACTTGTTGCAATAGCGTATACTTGCGTTTACAAATCCTGCATCAATTGCCATTTTGAAACAAAAAATATCGCTAATTTGCTCCTAAAAGTCCTCAAGTATAGCAGGTGTATATACAAATAATTGCAGAAAACCTTGACAGGTGAAATAATGAATTCTACTCATTGTGTCACTGCAGGGAGAAATTAACATATCTCAAATATATTTGGCTTGCAAATATTGAAATGCAAAAATACTCCTATATTTTGACTAATTAGCAAAAAAAACCTTGTTATTTTTACTAGCAAACACCCTGGTGTTAATTTTTTTATTGGCAAAAACTCCCCTACCATGTCAGAATACATAAATTGTAGAAAAAATAATAATTATACTCCCAAAAAAAAAATGCAAAAACACCCATCTTCAATCTTATACATTAACTGAGTCGAAAAAGAACACAAACAGAGCCGAAGCTTTATTCAATACACAATTTAACAAAACAAGTGCAACAACAGGTGCATCAAGCACTTATTCTAATACATAGCATACAATTAATTAACAACATTGCATTGCATTGCATGCGATTTATTCATACAAACGATTCACAATTAGAAAAAACATCGATCCTATCCATTAAGTCGCCCACGGTACTAGTAGAGTCGACCACGCTTTAGACTTTTGGTCGGGGTTGTTTCATGTTCTTGATGACTTGCAGCTTGAATTTGTCTTTTCATTTTTTCAGGTACATTTTTGTTGAGAAAATTCGTCCACCAAATTGCCGAGTCCTTAGGGTATCTGGCCATGTGGTTCACGTAGTCCACATAGATTATACCAAATCGAACCGTGTACCCTTCAGTCCACTCGAAATTGTCAAAAACCGACCACAAAAAGTAACCCCTCACATCCACACCATATCTACAAAAGAAAAACATATATACAGAGTTATATAATTAAGCATTAAATCCAAATTAAATAATTAAGGTAAATATATAAAAAGAAATGAACAATATATATATATATATATATATATATATATATATATATATATATATACTCGAGACGAGCTCTATTCACTTCGATGAGATGGTCGTGAAAGTAGCCAATCCTTATTTCATCTTTAAGAGCCTGAGTGACTGGTAAGCGCTTATTGTTTCTTATACTCAAACCTTCAAGAGAAATATAATTAATGGGTAAATATTATTTTAGAACATAAATATTATATATAATCCACGTATATATTATTAATGAAATCATGTTATTAATTACCATTCTCTGTAATGTAAATAGGAGGGTTGTTATAGTCGTCCTTTGTGTGTGTCAGTAGACTATATATTCCACGTGGAACAATGAATAACCACCCTGAACCAGGCTGATGTGAAAGGGCAACAATGATAAATACAGTATTTTTAATTTTAAGAAAATGTAAAATTATTTTTATAAAATGTAAATTAATAAGTTAAAGATCACTTACACATTCACCAATTGGGATCTCATCCTTTTTAGCTAAAAAACAAACACACAATTTGATCAAATAATAAAGTGGACGCCACTCTAATGCTCATAATTAATATCCAACAAAATGCTAGAATTAAATTAAATTCAATTAATATATAAATATATATATATACTTACTAAGTAATTCAACTTGTCGATCGGTATAATAAGTGGGCCTGGTATTAGCAGTGTTAGGTGCATTGGTAGCATAGTTGGTGGTGTAATAATTCAATCCAATATAGTCATAGGATCCGATGAGCAACTTTGTTTGATCGTTTGTAAATTTTGGTAGGCGTTTTCCTACTATCTGTCTCATAGTTGGTGGATAATCTCCATGAACTATAGGTGACATAAACCTAAACATGAATTAACAAATCAAATTAAGCAATATATATGTAATTTAGCAATGACCAATATTCGATATATATATATATATGATCAATAATTATTTATTAAAGGCCGGTACATACCATCCCCACATAAAATCAACAGCTCTTGCGGCGGCTGCCTTATCTTCTTCGGTGTCGTTGAGAGGTTCATACCAGTTGGACACATTCACAACACCTATCTTGCCTCCTTGAACAGCCTGTAAAATAATGCAATATATGGTTAATTAAGCTCATGTCACTATATATTTAGTGACAAAAAAATCAAAATATTGTTGTGACATTTATAATTAAACGGACCTGGTATCGTTTTCTATAAACGTCGACAGCTGTGGCGTGAGCAATAAGCATATTGTGTGCACAAATATATGGCTCTGTGCCAGCATCGCCGACAGAAAAGGTTTCTATACGTGCTTGTTCAGCGCCACTTCTACGGAAAGTTCTATACTCTAATGCGTTGGTCTCCAAAGAGCGTGCTACACTTGGTGTCACACCGTGATTCGGGGGAAAGTATCCTGATGCGTATGCGTTAACGGCGTGAGTCACCATCTCGTTCATTGTAGCCCAGTGTTTCACTCGATCACCAAATTCAAAGAAGCAAACTTCGGCATACTCGGCAAAATCTTGCCTATTAAATGTAGTAGTAGTAGTAGTAGTAATTAATAAGTTGCAAATTTAGTATGTATAAGACTAACAATATGGTAATTAAAATTGAGTTACTTACACAATTTTTTCGCTCAAGAAGGCACCATATTCATCTTCCAAACATTGAGGAATATCAAAATGGAAAATTGTAACATAGGGCTCAATTCCTGCATGCATGCTCAGAATAATTGTATATCAACTTTGAATTCAACTTTCATAGCTAGTGAAAAAAAATCATAAATTAAATTAATAGTTTTAAATTTTGACCTTGAGAGAGACAGAAGTCTATGAGGTCATTGTAGTACTTGATACCTTCCCTGCTTACGCCAGCGCTCAATCTTCCACCTAAAGATCAAATTTAAATAGTTTAATCAAGATAAAAGAAACGCTTAATTAATAATATATATGGATCCCAAAAAGAATGTACGTTAATTATTTCTATTTTTGAACCACTCGAAAAGAAAACATAGAAAGGTTTCTACTTTTCAAATAAATATATGAAAATTCTCAAAAAGTTTCTAATATAAGACTAATTGAAACATATCTTGAAAACGAAATTTTAGTATAATTATCAAACCTGGCAGCACTCTAGCCCAATTAATGGAGAACCTGTAGGCCTCCACTCCTAATTTCTTAATCATCATGATATCTTCCTGCAATTTAATCAGAACAATTACAAAATCACTAATTAATGCATTCATTTACATATTAATTGATAGGAGTAGCCTAAAACATGCATTCTCCGAAATTCATAGAGATGGTTAAAAATACTACCAAAAAAGGAAATAAAAAATAGAGATGGTTAATTGGTTGGATCCAGTTTGGGTCCGAAAAGATGGAAAATTCTTGTCCAAACCTGGCTTGGCTAAACTCATCCAATCACCAAGCAAGTGTATTGCACTTGCTTTGTGATTGGTCACTCTCCAGGAAGTTACATCCAATCCCAAAGCAAGTGTATTACACTTGCCATGTAGTTACTTTGGGTTCGGCCAAACCCGGTCTGGGTAAGAATTTCACGGAAAGATTACAACAAATTAATTTGACCAAAATGATCAGTAGTACACCGGGTGGATGCGGATTTTATATTGTCATAAATTCATATAAATTATACTTAATTTTGGTTCCACGAGAAAGAATTCTGGCGATTTTGGAAGCTATATATGCCTATAATATTGCACTTTTTGTCTCAATGTTTTGCACTTTGGTTATATGCTTTACAAAATTGCGTTTTTTTCTCACATTGTATATTTAAATGATTTCACTTTTGGTCTTGTAAAATAGTTTATGTTTAACTTTTAAGTCTATGAGGTGTCTCAATTGAAAGAAAATAAGGAGACATAAAGTAAAAAATATTTTAAAAAGCTCAAGTAAAAATTAATGTCTTATTATTCTTAGGGGGGGGAAAAAAGTCCCAGTCCTATTAGAATGTAAAAACAATTTTGATTATTATCTAGCAATTTCAATTCTAAATCGATCAACATTTATTCGTTTTTTTTAAATTTTGTCTTTTTTATTGTGTCCAAAAATATGGGTCCAAATTAACCTATTATCTGGTCTGTTGTGTTCACACTCTATACCTATTTAATTATGTGTCATTTTGTGTAGTTTAGTTATATATATACTCCGTATGTAGAAATAGAGAATATTACTCAAAGTTTTGCCAGTAGATTAATTAATTACCTTGTACTTATTGTACTGATTAATAGCTTCACACCCGTTGCTACCATCTTTAATTAAATCTGTCATTTCAATACACACGTACGTTTAGCAATATAATTAATTATCTATATATATAACTAAAACACACAACGTAGTACGTAGAGACAGGTGAATTGGAGTCATAGTCTACATATAACCAAAAATACGAATCAAATTTAAGTTACATAGAATGTAAATTTACGACATCAAAATTGCATTTTGTTTTTAGTTCCCCAATAATCAATATTAAATGGACCATCGGTACTTTAGAAATACCATATTTTACAAAATTTTACTTTAGTTCTAGATTTTTAAAATATTTAGCATGTTTGGTCTTATCGCCCCTTTCCATCCAATATGGGACGAAAGCAGCAAATTAAGGGACCAAAAGTGTAGAATTGGATGGAACATTGGAGAGAGTACTAAAAGTACAAAACATACTAAAAAAAGGACTAAATGTGGCGACTTTTATAAACAATTATGTGCAGCTAAAATACATTTTTGCGCGGAATGTACTTTATGCATATTTGGAAAAATCATAGGATTTGTGTAAATGCAGTACTGGTCTTGCAATATTGACATGTCGAGTAAAACTAGAAAATTATAGTATATAAATAAATATATAATTCATGAATAAAGATCGCTGCAAGAGAAAGAGAGAGACCAGGGTTCCTGAGGGTCATAGCATCCCAATTGCAAAAACTTTTACCAGCTTCGGCATAAGCACCTTCAACCTGAAATATTTAATTTAATGGGAACAAAATCAACTAATTATATAAGTTTATATATGCAATTATATTTAATATTTTGACATGAGATTGAATTAATCAGTTAATTAATTAAGTGAGGATGCACCTGATAAGCAGATGTAGCGCCACCCCAGACAAAATCGGCAGGAAAATCGTGGCGGCTAATATCGGTGTAGTCATTGGTCACGTTGTTTATTATACTGGCCATTGATTAAAAATTCCTCTTCTTTTTTTTTTTTGAAAAAATGAAATTGAAAGAAAATAAGTATAGAAAGCTAGAAGTGATGAGGTGAGTTGCCCAAAATAACATCACTACGTATTTATAGCAATGTTATTAAAACCGGACCGGATGGTCCGACCGGTTCGACCGCGAACCGGAGGTTGATCCGGTCAGATTTACTCCCTAAAATCGCTTGACTCAAAAACCAGACTGAACCGGGTTGAACCGGTGAACCGGCGAACCGGTTTGGACCAGTTCAACCCGATTCTGAATTTTTTATTTTTTTTTTTTCGATTTTTTAAATTTTTTTAATGTTAAAAATAAGCTAAAATTTAATGTAGTAGGTGGGATTTGAACACCTAACCTCTTGCATGAAACATAACTTCCTTACCATTTGAGCTACATCATTTTTGTTGAATTTTTAGTACAAAAATTTATAAATTTTAGAAAACGTGTAGCCAAATTTATTTATAAATTAGATTATGATAATTAACTCAAATTAACATTTTACACAGTATCAATGAAAATTAATACTCAAATAATAATTTTTTATTAAAATTTGTTCTATAAAATATTTCTTTCCAATATTATTTTTAGGATAAAGAGTGTCAAATTTTGAAAGTCAAATCGATATATTATGCAAGTTTGATTTTGAATATTAGACTTTTATACATAATCATATTTTAAAATTTATTAATCTCTTAGTTTGTTTTATTTTTAACTTACACTTTTAAAATTTTATAAGGAAATATAATCATATTATATTTATATGAGCTTACAAATTAGTATCACATTATCGTTATGATATAAGTTAGATAATTATTATATGATTTAATTTAAATATAATCTAAGATTTTGTATATTTGAAATCAATTGTAGGATAATGTTCAAATTTTATGCATATTACATATACTTTAAAATTAAATATATTTATTATATTATTTTGACGTCATCCGGTCCGATCAGCGGTCCGACCAGTTCGACCAGTAAAACCAATGGTCAGTCAACTCATCGGTTCACTGTCCGGTCCGGTTCTGAAAATATTGATTTATAGGCAATGAAATGATACGATTCCATGTCAGTCCATCAGGACGTGTTTAAAATGTCACTATTCTTTTTTTGTTTTTCTCTAATAATTCATTACATTTTCACGTTCCCATATTTTTCGGCATATATAATATATTGATTCTGGGTCGTTATTTTTCGTTTTGTTTTTAAGATTACAATGACCTCTACTTTAATTATGTGGCAGGAGATACAAAATTATCTTGAAGTTTTTATATTTTATTTAAACTTTGTGTCCATCCAAATTATATGGCCGGATTAGAATATGTTATAGGAGTATTTAGGTGTGTGCATACTATATTCAGGGTGAATTGCTTTTATGCTTTAACTTAAATATTAATCTTAAAAAAAATCTTTATAAGTAGTACTAGAGACTAGAGAGGTGACGAGTGCAAATTAGTTAATGCATCAAGTCTTAGGGGCTAGATGACGAATACGGATACGACGATACGATATAATACGATACGAATACGATGATACGGATTTTTAAAATTTATAGGATTCGATACGGCAAAGATACGCATATAAAATAAAATAATTTTATATTATGCATAACAACATAACTAATTTGATCCTTCTATTATACCACAAAAGCAAAAGATCATATTCAAAATATATTTTGTCTATTAATTTCGGGTTGGACAACAATACAGAAAAGTTATACACTAAAATTGTCCAAGACCCATATTGATTTAAAATTTCCAACTAAACATCACGAGTATTGATATCCGTATTCAAGACCATTCAAAATACTCGTTTTTTTTAACTTTAATTTATCAATTTTTAACCCATAACTTTGAAAAACTAACAAAAACACCCAGTGCGTATCCAAAACGTGTCCAAACCCTGTAGGATACTCCAAAAAACGTATTGTACCCGTATCCGAATTATTTTTTATTTAATTTAATTAGGATACTCCAGATGGGGTACCGTACCCGTATCGGACGCGTATCCGTATCCCCGGAGTACTGGATACTGCACGGAACCATTTTTCGGAGTATCCGTGCAACCTAGCTTAGGGAGTATTAAATTCCATGCAATCATCACATATAAGTTGAAAGAAAGTAGGGTAAACATCACTAATGGTCCTCCTTATTATTAATTTTTTTCAAAGTGGTTACTCTTGTGTTTTTTTATCACATTAGTCTCCACTATGAATTATTTGTTTCACTTTGATCATTTTCAGGTGGTCTAAGGTGAACTAAAGTGCCAAAACAGTTTTTTGAGGGACTAAATTGATAAAGAAACAATTTTATGAGGGACTAAATTGATAAAAAAAAAATTGTTTTATGAGGGTCTAAATTGATACAAAATAAATTTATGAGGGACTAAAGTGTAACACTATAAATAAAAGACCCCTTGTAAATGACCAAAGTGAAACAAATAATTCATAGTGGGGACTAACGTAGGGAAAAAAAACACAAGAGGGACCACTCTGTAAAAACTTAATGATAAGAAAGACCATTATTAGTGTTTACCCAATAAAGTAAGTTAGTTGTTGTTGTTTTTTTTAGACAGTAAACACATTAATACATTATCATTATATTTGAATATATACACAATCAGCATTACATTAGAAACAATTCAATTTTTTTTTTCAATTTTATCAAGTACAAATATTAACTAATAATAGAATTGAAAAAAACCCACACTAGTAATAATTAGTTACTTTATGCGAATAATTCAAAAGACTTATTTTTCAATGTTCTTTCTCAAGGGGACATTAGGAGAAATTATAACACTAGCTGCGCCATATAACATGGTGGAGTTAATCTTTTTTTTCTTGAACTTGGATAGAAAAAAATGTTGTCACGGCGCACCACATCATACATTACGAACAAAATAATTTTTTTCCTTGTTGTGCATCCGTGAATTAATATATCATTTCAATCAAAAAAGAATCAATATAACATATCATATAGGTCTTATAATATTCTTTTCACACAAAATTTTACATAAGAATTAAAAGAAAATTGAACAAATCATTACACGTGTTCATTACCAGTACTTTCGTCCTTATTACCAAAAAAAATATAAACACGTGATCATGGTGGGTCTTTGTACATATGACTTGAAAATTGTTGGACCACAGGAAAATTAAGAATTATTTTTCTTTTTAATTAGATGCTAAATATATAAATACATAATCATTACTTCAAAATCAATTCATTATGCCAAAATACAAAGAATACGTAATGATAATATATATACTAATAATTATAAAATTAAAATTAAACTCAAATTAATGAAAATTGAATTCAGAACATATAGGCCATGGGACATCAGCTTTACATTAAGTTAAGACCTGACATATAAGAATTAGATAGATTTTATTGGTATGAATACAAGGTGTTCAAAAAAAATCATGTGCAACGTTTTAAAAATATGTTTTTTCTTCTTAAAATGGATTTTTATAACTATTATCAGATTGAAGGCTAAATCACATTTATGATCTCCCAAATATAAAATATATTTTACATTTATGTCTCTCTTGTCAAAAACTTAACACTTAAGTCCCTTCTATATAAATTGTTTTATACTTATATCTCTTTGATACGAACGTAAAACACTTTATACTTGGGGTATCATAAATATGATTTAGCCCAAATTAAAGTAATGCTTTCGTATATTATGTTCAAACCTCATCTATCGATAAATTTATGTATATCTAACATCTAAAAGATACGCCGATAGAATTACGTTTAAAAAAGAAGTTGAAGAAGAAGTACACACTGCACAATTGGATATTTTTAGTAGCTTTTGATCAATCAATATAATTAATTATTTGATGCTTTTGGGCATAAATCATTACAAGTTCTAATAATTATTCTTCTATGATCTATTGCTTAAAAAAACATATTATTCTATGATCTTACATAATTATACTAATACATAATAAACAAACTTTATAATATCAAAATAGTAAAAGAAGTGGTAAAATGAATATACAACATTTCTTCACTTGTGAAAGTATTATACTTCTGTGGTGCATGAATTTGGGTAACTATGGACCTTGCGGGAGCCGATTGTATTTTTAGCTATAGTATAAACAGATCTATTAACTTAATTATTTTGGAGTGAATAGCAAATTAACTCCCTGTGTTATTTTAAATAGGCAATTTAACTCCCAGTGATAAATAAAAGAGCAAAATACCTTCCTGAGTTTTTATAAAAGAAGCATATTGCCTCCCTCTTGATTTTTACATTTTTATAAGGGGGTAAAATGTCCATTATGCAATATCACAGGGGTTAAAGTGTCCATTTACGCAAATCACATGGAGGCAAATTGCATATTTACGCATATCACATGAGGGTAAAGTGAGGTGAATATGTTATCAATGGTAAGGTTAAATTTATCATTTTTTACATGAAAATAAAGTTTCAGTCGCATTATAGAGTGTGTGTGTGTGTGTGCAACACCTACACTAGCAATGAGGTAAATTGTTCATTATTTCATATCACGGGGAGGTAAATTATTCATTAGATATATCACAGAGAGTTAACTTGCCAAAAATCCATTATTTTGTGCATACATTATTAAAGTCGGCCGGGACGCCAAAAAACGAATTTTGTTAGCACCTTTGTTCCACATCAGATTTTATTTTTCAATTTATTTACTATTTATTTTGATAAACGGTACCGTCCATGCTAAGAATTAAGATAGGATCATGATAGAATTCTACTTCTTTCCGTATGCACATTTGTGAAGTCCACATGCATTTCAAAAATTTGGTCCCCGTTGCGATATATTATGACTCGTTTTAAATGATTTGGACTGGCCGGGTTGGATGTTTTCTAAATAATTGTGAAAAATATATGTATCATATGTATGTAAATTAATTGGTTTTTTCTAACGTAAAGTTGTGTTAAAAAAAGAAGGTAATTGAGTAAATTATCATGTAATTTAACTAGAAAAAAGTATGTTAAAAAGAGTTAGCTTAAGGAACATGTAATTATATAAATTAATTTGGATGATGAGCTTTAGGTTTTAGGTAAGTGTTAGTTAATGTTTGTCAAAAGTTTGTAAAATATGTTAGGGAAAAATAAACTATGGATCAAATCATAACTGTGTTGGTAAAAACATTGAACTCATTCCACTTAATTTCATACACTTGGATCAAATTGGTTGCCTCTACAAAAGTTTTTTCCTTTACAGTACTAAATTTTGGAAAGGCTAGCGATATTGCCAGAGCAATAATTGTTGCTGTCAGAGCAATATTTATCAACTACCTAATATGCCCTTGCCTTAAATATCCTTCTCTCACCCTAATTATTATATCCTCCATTCTCTCTTCATTAATGTCTCATACTATCAATCACTCCTAATCTTTTTCTTTTTTCTTCACCAAGTAATTGATCACTCCTAATATTTTTCCGCTTTCTTCACCAATTTATTATGTTATATTGTATCATCTTTGTAACTCATGAAAAGGAAAGGAGAAGTGAAATGATATATAGTCGAATAAAAATAAAATGGACCTTAAATTTAGATATCTCTCTCTTAATACAGAATTGAGACTGAATTTCTTAATCCAAAGAGATATGAATCATGAAATTATAACTCATTTTTCTAATTTCCCCTATTTCTCCGATAATCTTTTAAATAGTTAGTTGTTTTTCTCCTATAATTGATTTTAGTTCATCACAACTAGCATAAAATTATAATTCAACATCATCTTTTATTCTTTTTCCCAACCCGAACCCTTTTTTCATTTTCTCTTTTTCTTGTAATTATCTTTCATCTTTTACTTCAAGAATGGATTCGAAATTTTATTAATTAATACGAGGAGCATCAATTGTGCAATTCTGCATTTAATTAGACCACTGATAGTAATTCTTCAGTAAACATCTTCAAATGAAATAATTTAGCGTAAAACTTATTATTCATTTTCTAATCAAACTTTGAAACCAACAAAAGAAAAAGAAAGAAGAAGTTGCATATTGTGCTTCTCTTATGTGGGTTAATGGAGGAAGATGTGGGTTTGATGAAGTGTGATGTTGGTGATTTATCAAAAAAAAAAAAAAAAAGGTGTGATGGTGGTGATTTATTAAAAAAAAAAGTGTGATGGTGGTGATTTATAAAAAAAAAAAATGGTGTGATGGTGGTGACATTAACTAGCATTGAATAAAGGCAGAAGCTGAAAATGATAATTTGGTGTTTTAATTGCAAAAATTAAATTTGTGCACTAAAATTATGTATTTAATGACAAGGGTAACTTTGAAAATATATAAATATTGCTCCGACAGCAACAATTGTTGCTCTGGCAATATCGCTAGCCTTTTGGAAAATTCTTGTCCAACCCTGGTTTGGCCAAACTTATCCAACCACCAAGTAAGTGTATTGCACTTGCTTTGTCATTGGTCACTCTTTTGGAAGTTACATCAAATATCAAAGCAAGTGTATTGCACTTGCCATGTAATTACTTTGGGTTCGGCCAAACCCGATGTGGGTAAAAATTTCCCATAATTTTGCCCTTCTAAACTCGTATGTAACTAAAGGTGATCTCAAGTATGCCTCTTTGAAATTAATCATTAACGTCGTATGCATTATTCTCAAATCTAACACTAAATTTTTTTTTGGTTTCCCAAGGATATAATCCCTTTTGAGGCGCGTTGGGCACATAAAGTGGGAACCTCTCTCAACAGGGATTCGAACATGAGTCCGCTACTTTGTAGTGACTAGTCCCTTCCACTATGAGTTTTTTCCTAGACGTTGTCGTCAAGTTTTTACAGTTCTATTTACAATAAATAAAATTTTAGATTATTTATAACCTAAGTTTTTTACAGGGATTCAAGTTTTTTCCCTTCGAACCTGAGTCCGCTACTTCATTCAAATTTATTATTCGCTCTTTTCATTCTATGTCTTCTTGTTTTACATCAATTATTTCTAAAATTTGTATGTAAATAAAAATAGGAAATTTATTTACTCATTACCAACAAAATGCGTAACTTTGTTAGAAATAATTTTTTTTGTAAATTTTAATGTCATATAATAATTCCAAATGACACTTTCTGTTTAAATTAATACAATATGCAATGACTTTGATAAAATAAAATCACAAAAAATAGTTAAGCATATTAATATATTTGTTTTTCAATAATTTAATAGTCATAGGGGCCGTTCGGTTTGTCCAACGGGATTAGACCATATTGCCAATTGCACATAATATCACAATTGGGTCGACTATTTAAAATGATGTTTGGTTACAAATTTGGCCAAATATTACAATCAGTCAATTAATAAAAAAAAGTGTTTAGTTGACATGATTATGTCCAAAATTATAGGATTTGACAAAAATAGCCCTATTTAGATATTTGTTGCCAGCCAAATATAAGAAGAAAAATGTAAAGTAGAAATCCTATCTTTGAGAGATTATTGAATTACAGGGGGAGCCACAATTACAACTACTTTAAATAAAGGAGGTTGACCACTTTTTCGGACCGACCCGAAATGCAATCTTGCAAACCGAACAATTGATATAGGCATGATTATTTTTTTAATTCGATCTTACTAGTCAAACAAAACGGCCCCATATATATCATCTAATATAATTAAATTCACCCGATATAATGTTACATATCATTCACAAATTTTAATTTATATCATCTTCACATTTCATTACAAATACTTCAAAAGTGTAATCAAATCCCAATAAATTCAAAGTTTTCTCCACATGTCACCATATATGATTTTTCTAAGAACCTAAAAGCAAATAACACGTCTTCTTAACCTTCGAAATCATTATAAATTATTTCCTCGTTTATTATACTGAGCTTTGGCTTTAAGCTAGATATTTTTTAAAGGAATAATATTGGACCACATAAGGATAAGGTTATAAGAAAACAATATTGGACCACATTAAATTATTTTAAAGAATTTAAAAATGGACCACAGAGCAGCCCAGTCACAAACAGGGTATTTAATTATATGCGAATGCGATTAATGGTATTGAGAGTAGCTTCACACCATTTTTACGTGGTCAAATTGTTATAAAGTTATGAGAAAGGATCGATGTGAGAAAGAAAAACATTTAGAAAATTTAAGACTCGTTGAAAACGTTCAAAAAAGTTCTAAAATAAAATAAAATAAAATGGGAACTGAGTTTCATTTCACCCAGAAAAAATTTCATTTAACCTGAGTTATCAAAGTATTCATAGCAATTAACACATGATTTCAAGCAAAGCAAATACAATCATTACTTTCATGGATCAAAATTCATTACATTCATGGATCAAAATTTCTCGAATTCGAGAGTAAGTTTCGTTTAGCTAAATATTAGAAACTTTCCGAGGGTTTTTGGAAATGTTTCAAAAAATTTAAGAAAAAATTTAAAAAAAAATTACTAAATTAAAAAATAAGAAAGTCTCGAGGAAAATAAATAGTTTCAAAATTACATCTTATTTTCGTTTCGATTGATTCAAAATCAAGAACTTTTCGATGTTTTCAACTGATAAGATGGAAATTTTGAACCATGATTACATTACATTTGACAAATCTCTATGTACCATCACAATTATCACACAAGTTAGTTTCTACTCCAAGAAATCGCAATTAAAATTAGAACAGTTATTCAGCACATTTTAAATAGCTACACCGAATCATTGCACACACGCACAATGGCACAAGGAAGCCATCAAAAAAGTTGAACAAAAGCTGGGAAATTGAACACTAGCACATAAAAGCAAATATCAAAGACAACTCATCGAAACCCATAATCCAATACTATCAAAACTTTTAGTTTGACAAAAGTATAGCAAATAAATGATTAAACTTAATCAAAAAGTGAAAATCCCATGTCATCGTCACTCTCTTCTTTCTCTTCCTTCTTCTCCTCAGCTGGAGGTGCTTCAGCAGCCGTACCGCCACCAGATGCCGCAGGAGCAGCAGATGCACCGCCTCCAATAAATGATCCACCTCCAACACTACCACCAATAATAACCTGCATGGTGCAAAGTACGATTAGATACTAAAAGTAAAACATATTTGCCATCTCGATCAATCAGAGACGAGTAGGACTAAATCAAACTCGATGGTTTGCACCAATCAAACAAGATTGACCAACATTTTTCATTAGATTGACAAAATACACGTACTAATATGAAGCTACTCGAAACTCGACTTAAGATTGTTAGAAAAAAGTTTGTTAACAATCAAATCAAACTCAAAAATAATTTCAACATCGATATTCAAATCAAACTTGAACATTATATCATTCGACACTACTCGACTTGTTTACACCACTAGAGACAAGTGTTACATTGAAACTATAGATATTGATTCAACTTAATGTTCAGTTTGCTACAGAACAAAACCAAACAATTAAATCTCTAGACTAACTCACAGAGTTACCTTTCAAATTAAATGTTATTTAAAACTACTATTACTAAAATGTTTACAACATATTAAAGTAACCTGACCAACATACAATAATATACAAATACAACGAATCAAATCGAAGTAGACCGAAGAAAGGTAAAGATTTTGAAGACAAACATACAGCAATCAATATAGTACCTAATCGTAAATCAGATCTACAACAATTACGGTGGTTAAATGATTATAAGTGAAAGAAACGAATTGAAAAAAATTAACTAATACAAAATTAATCAAGATGACATGAAACAAAACCTGGAAAACGGCGGAGGAAGGGGTGACGTAGGAGAAGGAAGATTGAACGGCGCCGGAGGAGTCGGCTGATAGAGCGGCTTGAACGAGTTTGCGCTGGAGATCGAATGTGCAATCGGCTGAAGCCTCAAGCTCGCCGTTGAGCTGCTTAGCTGACCATTCGGCACCGGATCCTCTGACAACAAACGTAAAAACTCCCATTACTATTCTCCGTGATTTGTGTGTGTAAGCAGCTGGTTTGTGTGTGTATGAAGAGGAGGCTGAAATGAAAATGAAACCCTAGAACTAATTAAGGGGTTTTACTCTGTGGATGGATATTAAAATGCTCTATAGCCCAATGGGCTATGTTATGGGATTGGACTTAGAAGTGAGTCTTATTGGGCCTGTATGATGGGCTAAGTTAGTTGTATCAGGATAGATATTAGACCTATTTTCTGGTCTATGAAGGTTGACCGGTGACCCTTCAGGGTCGGTTATTTATGATGAACAAAATTTGAGACTACAAAAATACCCACAAGCCCCTAGCCCAGGCCCATTCCATAGACACAGGGATGGATCAAGGAATTTCATCCGGGGGCTAAAGTAAAAACAAAAGAAAAAAAAAATTCATTAAACAGTCAAACTTCAAAATTGTATTCTAAAAAACTTCAAAATTGTATTCCATTTAGAAGTAAATACATGGCAAGCTACAAAAATGAGGAGGTGAAGTTTGACAAAATAATTCCACAAGTTACTTTAATTATATATGATACTACGTTATGAGTCCTAAAGAAATCAATACATCTACAAATTTATATTAAAAATTGACCGCGATGATTTTTTATTTTTGAAGTCGGTTCATGATAGCATCATTTGAAATACCAGTAAATATGTTTATAGCTATAAAGACAACTAGACTATCATTTAACTATTGATCTCCTATTCGGTTACATAGTCGATGCTTCACTATCTTCATAGCTGAAAAAACTATCTCTAGTAATGCAGTTGCAACAAGGCGAATGTCACAAGATTATAAACCAACGAGCATGCAACATGTCTTTCAGTTGCAACCATCTTCTTAGCAATATCACCAATTCCTTTCAAATTAGAAATAATCACTTAATCGAACATCCCTAATATAATTTTCAAATTAATTGGACAAGTCTGAGAGCTTAAGAAAAATAAATTATTAGGATAAAGTTTGGCAAGACGAACAAGTTTTCATTTGTCAAATGACTCAAAGAGATCTGATGAGTTTAAGCATCAACACAAAAAAGCAACTCCGTGTTTACTTTATTGTAACGGTTGTTTAACTCTTGCAATTTTATGTCTATAACCGAATTGAATCTCTCAACTTTGTAATGGTGTTTTAATGGGTCAAATTTTAAAGTGGGTTGGTCAATATTTATTATATATGAATACTACTATAATAATAAAATAAAGAATTTAAAAAAAAGTTTGAGGGGAAAAAAAAACCCACTAGTCCTAAGGTAGTCCCGATGTGATTGGTCTAGTGGAAGGGACTAGTCACTACAAAGTAGTAAACTCAGGTTCGAATCCCTGTTGGTAGATGTCCCCACTTAATGTGTCTGACGCGCCTTGAAAGGGATTAAACCCTTTGTAAAGACCCGGAATTTCCGCTTTTATATTTTTCTAATCCTTAAATTTATTTTGTATATATATATATATATATATCTTATAAAAATATGTTTTAAATAGAGACATTTTAGTTTAGGACCCGATCGTACACATTTTGAAAATTTTGGGGTTCAAAATGAAAACTTCAAAAATTGCAGGGGTCTTTTTGCAAATTCGCCAAAAATTAGCAATGTGGTTAATTCTAATGAAGACAACTCATGGGACACTTGTTTATAAATTTTCTTTCTAAATACATTTAGTGGAAACATGCAATCTCCCACATGTATGCAATTTTGGACTAATTTGATTGGCTAAATACTCCTATAAATACTTCTTCTTTCTCATTCTTGAACTTGAATTAGCATAACACATTCAGCCCCTAGTAGTGTACGTGAGTGAGAGAAAGTTACAAGAAAATTGGAAAGAAAAGAAGGTGAAAGAGAGGAAAGAAAATTGTGAGAAAGAAGTTGAGGAGATAGGAAACTTGGGGAGAAAGTGAAGGTAATTAAGAGGGGAGAAAGAGAGTTTATTGCCGGAACATCTCGACACCTCCGCTGCCATGCTCGGCACCGAGAACAGCCGCATTTGCTCACTGCCATGGCAGCCGTATGCTGCCGTGAACAGTAGCAAAATGCTGCTGTTCCGGCAGCCGTTGAAGGTGGCCTGGCGACGTCGGGCCACCCACGAGTTGATATATTTTGGAGTTCGTTCCGTTTCATTTTCGAATTGTGTTGTTTTGAATCTTTTACCGCATTTAATCGTTGAATGTTATAGGTGATCGTTTGGAGTAAATCAAGCTTTTGATAATCCGAGTTTCCGGTGAAAAAGGTGAGCGTGGGAGTCTAAATAACGAGGAGTCTCGACTCATCGTTATTTAAGTGCGTTAAAGTTTAGTTATATTCGTTAAGTGTAGTAATAATACTCTTAAACTTTAAGAATTCAACAAATAAAATTACTACTTTGATAAACTTTTAATCAAGTGGTTGATAATTCCATAACTTTTAAAAAGGGTTGGTATAAAATGTCCATCTATAACTAAAATGGTAGGAAATTGCTATTATATGTAAATTCTGGTGGTTTGATGCATGGTAATTGACGTGTGATTTAGAAGGGGCTGATTTTGCAATTTAAATTTGGAATGTGATAATGTGTTAGTTGTTGATTGCTATTGGAATAATTCTATGTTGAATTGATATTTATCCGGGGGTAGTACTTTATCTCACCCGGATAAAAAGTTGATTATGTTAATTATTTATCTGTTGTTTTTTTGGGCCCATTTGGCTTGTGCGGTTATGTGATTAAGTTGAATAGCACGGGCTATTAACTTGATCATGAGCCCCTGGCCTGGCTCGTATATTCGAGAGAACATGGTCTTTTGGATATACGAAGTCGTTTTTTAATGCACTGACTAGTCATGCATAAGGTGTGTATGGGGAAAAATCAAAAGGTGTGATTGGAGGAGTTATAAGGTGTGTTTGGGGAGCAAGCCTTGGAAATTGGCGGACACCGAGACGTATCCTTTTATACCGTACATTACTATTTATACTTGTTTATTTTATTTGGCATTTGTTACTCTTCTCTTTGAATTCACGCACACCCACCTCACTAAGTTGCAAGTCAACTTACATTATGTGTTTTACCTATTTTCAGATTTTCGGAAGTAGCATAGAAGTCAGGAAGGATTATCGTTGGCCTTAACTAGAATTTTGAAGCTTATATATATGTAAAATAGTTGCTATATTTTGTAAAAACCAACTTATGTAAATTTACTAAGTTTATATGTAAATATTAATTAAGAAATTTTTAGTCGGGGCGTTACACCCTTAAGGAAAAAAAGTATGCATATATTTCTTTTGATATATCAATTTTCAGCATGTCTTTGGAATAGTCCCAAGGTATATCCTCCGGTTCATAGACAAATTATGCATATATTTCTTTTGATAAATCAATTTTCAGCATATCATTGAAATGGAACAATGAAACTATAATGGAAAATTCCCCATAACAAATTATACATTCACCCACTGCAAGAATGATGTGAGTACATATAACACATTAAAAAGAATACATTATTTTGAAATTTCATAAGTAATAAAATTCTAAGAATCAATTGTAACCATGTATTGCAAGAAAGCTACATATTTTTTTTTTTTACCATGATTCATGTCCTATATATTAATTTGTTGCATAAAATAATCTATTTTGTCCATGTGTCCACCCCCAACACCATTCCACCTCCCCGACAACCACCACTCCCATCCCACGGTGTCGACACTTGCGTTAGCCGATTTTAGGATAGCTAGTTTGTACAAATAAGTTGCTTATTAAAAGTTCTTTCATTTAAATTAAAGTATAAATTTTGTTTTCGAAAAAAATTAAGTATAAATTTTGTTATTAATTATCCACACACATGACACTAAATTTTTATAGTTATAACTATTTATAACAAAAATACTATAAAATAACCAATTTAAAACTTGTGATTTCACAAATTTCATTAATAAATTAAAGAAAATAAAAAATATTGAAATACAAGAAATTTGTTCTAATACTATTATTGAGTTTGTATTAGCGGCAAGAGCTCCCAAAAGCATTCTTAAACTTTTAACTTGAAAATATGGTTAATCCTTCAAATAACACCACTTTTAATAGGTGAGTTTGGCCCCCATGAAGGGAACTCTTAAAAACTCTTCTAGACCTCCATTGTGATTTTTGAAGTGTTTGGTCTCAATTATATAAATTGTTTTTAGTCAATCGTGATTTTAATGGTATTTGGCCCCAATAATTTAATCTTAAATCATAAAATTAATTCTCCTATAGTTGATTTTCGAATCGCTAGGTCAAACTCACCCTTAATATATAATTTTTGGATTTGGAAACTTAAAACTACCAAAAAAAAAAAAAAAATTGTGCTACCACAATTCCACAAAATTAATTTTAACCAATTTATTGAATACTTGTAAAATTTTTTTTTTTAAAATGGTAAATCTAGAAAGGATAAAGTTGTACTTTTCAAGTCAAAATCAAATGTCCCTATCTAAATTGATCACGTTGTCACATGTCATAACCACGATTCTCTAATCTTACGACGCAAAACAAGAAATTAGAGAAAGATAAAATCCCATTCAACCATATTCTTGCGGTCTTTTTGGAAGATTAACCAAATTAAAGCATTCTCAGATTCCCCAGCTTTATTACGGCCGGAAAAAAAGAAAAGAAAAGATCCCAGCTTTATTACGGCCAGAAAAGGCCGATATTTATACATCTCCTTCCTTCCAGAAGAGAGAGGAGGAGACGCAAGCGCCAATCGGAAAAAAGGTACTGTTGAATCTGCAATATTCTAGCAATGGCGTTAACTTTAATGCAATTTACAAAATACCCGTCTGTAATATTATGTGAATTATTATGTATTACAAAGAAAGCGACAAAAGGGTCTTCTTTTTTTTTTTCATGATGTAATCAGATTCATGTGTATATTTCTCCAATTTCTCGGAATTCTCAAAATCCCAAATTCGCTTTCCTTCAGGTTTTGAATGAATTACATTGAAAGTTTAAATCTTTGTTGTTATATGTCATGAATTTGCTGTTAGATTAGGATATCTTGTTGTTTAATTATGTAAATTTGCTCTACTTTTTCCATTTTGTTTAATTATGTAAATTTGCTCTACTTTTTCCATTAAATATGCTGCTTTAAACCGATTGACTACTTTTTTTGAGCTTTTGGTTTGATTCTTTTGTTATGTATAGAGATCTTGTGGAACTCTGTTCTAGTATGGTGATTTGATTTGATTTGATTTTCAAAGGGTAATATTGAAGAATTAATCTTTCAATAGTTTCCTTTTGTTTCCTTTTTTTTTCTAAACTTTCCTTTCCATGAATTCTGTATTTGATCTATATTTCATTCCTTTTTGTTTAGCTATTTCTTCCTTAAAATTGGAATTATGATTCAATTTTTTTTTTCCATTTAGATTTATTGGGGTTCAATTTCAGGGGTTTGTGTCTCCTCTCGTGTTGACTAAGAAGGCCTTTACAAGGGCCTCGGAAACAAAAGGAATACAATCAAAATGGAATTTGAGAGCAGCAGTTGGATAAGGGATGGGGTATATTTCTACCCACATCTATTTGGTTGTATAATGCTTACTTGTGCATTACTCAGTTTCTCCACAAGCTACTTTGGTTTGACTTATGTCCCAACAATGCCTTACCTATTTCCCGATTTAAGGATTTTTCATAAAAAGAAAGGTGAAAAGAAACGTGTTCGTGTGTATATGGATGGGTGCTTTGATCTAATGCACTATGGACATGCAAATGCACTGAGACAAGCAAAGGCATTGGGGGATGAATTGGTTGTTGGAGTTGTAAGTGATGAAGAGATCATAGCCAATAAAGGGCCTCCCGTTTTATTCATGCAAGAGAGGTATAAATGCATATAATGTTCTTATCTCAAAATTTATTATTGACCTAGATTTTTTAGTATAACATAGTACTTTCAAAACTAGTTCTTTCTTCAAAATCGATGTTTGTCACTAATGTGGGGACAACTATATAATGATTATTTAAGGATCTGAAATGATCCAAACTAGTGCTATGGATTCAAAATAAAGTTATTGGCTTCTATTTGGTAAAACTGTTGTAGAAAACCAAATTGGCAATTCAACGATTAGGACCATACCCTGCGTACGATTCTTGTACTTGTGATCTAATTTTAGGTCATTTCCAGGCTGGCACTTGTTAGCGGGTTGAAATGGGTAGATGAAGTGATCCCTAATGCACCTTATGAAATTACAGAAGATTTTATGAATCGTCTTTTCAATGAGCATGACATTGACTATATTATACACGGTGATGATCCTTGCCTTCTTCCTGATGGAACTGATGCTTATGCTTTAGCAAAGAAAGTTGGTCGCTATAAGCAAATCAAACGCACTGAAGGTGTCTCGAGCACAGATATTGTAGGTACTGTATATTCTTTTCCTTATGCTATGTGATTAAAAATTTGCTTTAAACAATGGTTGCTATGAAAAGTGGTAATGATAGTGATATTCTTTTAGAATTTAATATAAATGTATATATGCAGGAAGGATACTTTCTTCTGGTAAGAATGACCGGGGTGTATTTCCGAGTAATGGTGGCCACATATCTCGTTTTCTACCTACTTCAAGAAGAATAGTCCAATTTTCGAATGGCAAGGTTTGATAAACTCTTTTTTGTAATTATCATATTGTTTCATGAAGACAAATGAAATGAGTGAACATTTTAAAATAGCACCTTTGGTCCCAACTTTTTTAAAAAAATTACGCATTTTTGTCGTTTCCCACTTTCCCATCCAATTTTTGCACTTTTTTCGCTCCCATACGACTGTCTTTGTATTACACTTTTGGGTCCTAAATTTGATGGAAAGAGGATGAAAAATTTAGGACCTAAAGTGCTACTTCGAGAAAGTCGGGAGTAAAAGTGCTGTATGTCCCAAAACTGCAATTACACCAATATTAAATGTAAAATTGATACTTGCTAACAAAACTAATCCCAATTACATCCAAATAATAAATTTACTACTATTCATTAACTTCAAAAGTTTGATTTCATATGCTATATTGTTCTTTGTGCGTATGTGGTTTGACTTTTCATGATAGCGGAGCAAGATGATGTTATTAGCTTATGATTTTGTAGAAATCTGTCTAAATTTTGATTATAGTGTGTTTTATTTTAGGGGCCTGGACCAAATTCTCGTGTTGTATACATTGATGGGGCATTTGATCTTTTCCATGCCGGGCATGTAGAGGTATCATTCACTACTCATGAAGATTCCATGGCCAATTGTTTGCTTACTTATTTACCCTTTTGTAATCCCTTTTTTCTCTAGACGAGATATATCTGTACTACTACTTTACCCCTCTTTTATTTATTATTATATCACATAAGAATCATTGTCAAGATTTAATTAATAAATATTTGCTGTTTATGAGTGCGCAGATTCTGAAAAGTGCCAGACAACTCGGAGATTTTCTACTTGTTGGTATTTATGCTGACCAAACCGTTAGGTAAAGCTTTTGCCCTCTTTTCTTTTATATGCTTACAACTCTATGGTGATGATTCTTTAATGTTCTTTATCCAACGGTTTACATTTACACTGATGGTCCAGTCTTGATCGTCTTTATTGTTCTTACCTGCTCTTTATCGTTTTCGGGGTGCAGTGAGCTCCGTGGGACCCATTTCCCACTAATGAGTCTCCATGAACGCAGTCTTAGTGTGCTGGCTTGTCGTTATGTTGATGAGGTCATTATCGGTGCACCTTGGGAAGTTTCTAAAGATATGGTAAATTTCTTCATGTGATTTAGTATTATGTTTCTTATCAAGCCACAAATGAGCTCTTTTCATCGGGAAAATTCTTACCGGACCTGGTCCGGCTAAACCCGCTCAGTCACATGGCAGTGTAGTTATTAATGGTTAAGGTTCGACTGAGCTGGGTCTGGGCTAGAATTACCCCCCGTCATTTGTTATATTAGAATTTTTTTAGTTAACAATGTTATGCTAATCTTTTTACGTTTTGCATGTTAAAGATTACGACTTTCAACATATCTTTGGTTGTTCACGGGACAGTTGCTGAGAAAAACTCTTTCATGGATGTAAGTTGAATTGTTTTTCTATTTACAAGACTCGAAAATCATTAAACTCCAGCTACTAATTAATGAAAGCAGCACGTGTTTATAAAGGTTAATTACATTACATGCGCATGCAGGGCAAGTCGGATCCTTATTCGGTTCCCAAAAGTATGAGAATTTTCCAAATTCTTGAGAGCCCAAAGGATATTACTACCAATTCCGTTGCCCAAAGGATTATTGCTAATCATGAGATTTACGAGGTATTATTCTTTGTTTAGATTCTTGATCTCATTTCATCTCTCTAATTGTTTCTCGTTTTCTCAGAAACGTAATGCCAAGAAAGAAGCTAGTGAAAAGAAATATTATGCACAGAAGAAATATGTTTCAGGAGATTGAAACTCTAGGAATGTTTGAGATTTTAATTAATCATTTTAAGGGGTGTGATTTATCATCCCTTTACTTTTTGTTCTTAAGAATATATATGCAGAAGACAAAAGCTAATCAGTAGATAATTTAGGACGTAAATTTGATGTAGCTTTTTCACATTATTGTATTCTATAATTATCATAGTAGAATAGTGTGATTATTAGTTTTTGGTTAGCATTGTAGATTTATTATGGTTCTTGTAAATGGGTATTAAACTAACCATTATCTTTTACTTCTATATGATGCTTTAATTTGCTGCTGCCTGCTTTTTTCCTTATAAAATAATGAACCTCAATTACTTCTAGCTTTTGTATTTTGAAAAGTTGTTTATTTATGATTGGTAGAAGGAAAAATATTTAACATAAAGCACTTGAAAAGGCAATTATTTCGTTGTCATAAAGCCAGTTATTGAAAAGAGATTAGCATACATGCAGTTCATTTAAAAAATTAATTGAAATCTTGATGACAAAATTAATCATTCATATAGGATAGAGTATAAAACTGATGAATCCCTAAACAAGTGATAACCAATAATTTTATCTATAATACAATTTCCATGGTCCAACATTAATAAACTTAGTTTGTGTTTGCATAATTTTACTAAATAATAATACTTTGGACTCAAACCAAATAAGTTAAGGCCCAACAATGAGCTAGGTTGAAAACGAATTGTAAAATGAGTTGTTGGATCGACAGAGTTAAGGCCCAATCCTGAAAATATTTTTGCACTGAATCCGGACGAGTTGTATCCAAATTATTCACAAGCAAAAATTGATTAAAATCTTTTTTGTAAAGAAAAATGACCAAGTATATTGATTTCTTGGTCGAATAATTTACCGGCATTAAAACTGGATGTTAATGGCAGCAGTATTCTGAAAAAAGATATATTGTATTCAGCCACTAGGCCCACTATGTATGTTTGCAGTAAAATCCATTAATTATATACAGGGGTATTTAGTATCTATTATTAATTTATTATTGAAAAAAAAAAATCATGCCACGATAAAAACTACACTAATTTTTATATTTTCACATTTTGGCCTTAGCATTAAAATTATCTCAATGGTCAATTTCTATATTACTTCAACTTCACCGGTAAAAAGAAAATTTATCTTTTATACCATTTGTAGTTGAAATCATTCGATTTTAGACTTAAGTGTCTCGTATTATGAGCAGATTCATTATACATATCGAAAACTTAAAGAATATTGTTCTTTTGATAATTTTTTAAGATCGATTCAATTAGGAAAAAATACAAAATTTAGATAAAAATATTTAACTATTCAAACTTGATTCGTATTCGACTGAATTAAAGTTTATTTTTATCTAACTCATTTAACATTATTCAATACTATTCTACTCGTTCCTATTTACATTTATTAAGAAAAAAGATATGCATTGCAGGTACGAGAGAGTGACTAGTGTATAAGAAAGAATAAAATAAAAAATAAATGCAACACATCACATGCGCACTGCATAAAATAAAAATGGAGTTTTAGCCTCCCGGGGCACAGCTCAGTTGGTAAAGGAGGTGAACTCCGGGGCTCACTCCCCCAGGGTGGGGAGTTCGAATCCTGGGAGGAGCAGCCAAGTGTTGTAAAATCTTTAAGGGAGGATGGAGCAGCTTGGTGTTGTAAGTTCCATGGTAGTAGGCTCCCTTGGGGGCCAGGAGTATAAAGAGTTAACAAACCCTGACCAACTCAGGCACATCCCGCGATTTACTTCCGCACATTGCTGAGAGGCCAGTGATGGGTGGTCCAGGACTTAACCTGGGTCAACAAAAAAAAAAAAAATGGAGTTTTAGTTGACAGTTACGCCGTACGATGAAGATGTAATAATAATACTCATAAATATAACTACCAAAGTCCTTTCACAGTGAGTCAGTCAAAACACCCTCAGGTCTGTCTGATTTGCTTTTTTGAAAATCTTTCTTTATTCTTTCCGTATCTTTCTCCTCTTCCGTATCTGTCCTCGTTTTCTATAAATTACCAAACACTACAATGTCCTTTCACTTTCTGCCTCTTCTTCTGCAAAGTGCAATTCCCTCCACGCTTCTTAAATTCTGAATTGACATTCTTACCCCTCCCTCTCTTTCTAAACTTCTTTTTAATTACAAAAGAGAAATATACAAGATGTAATTCCAAAACTAATTGTTCGTCTAAATATGTAACACTTGAATCATTACAAAATGAATCAAATCCTATAGCAAAATACATAAATTGTAAAGAATTGAAAAGGCCAACCAACATTTTGTAATCTTTCCAAAACGACTCATCTTCTTTTGTCCATTAAATTCTTGCTTTGGGGTCTTTAACCTAAGAAAGACTAGACACACAAGAGTCAAACTCAACAAATTCCAATACTTTCAAGACAATTAATAAAAGTTACTAATTAGACTAGTGCATGGGAAATCACAAAAAAAAAGAGCTTAATTAATTAGTGGAAAGTAGATGCTTGCATCACATTGATGATTCATATAATACAGGACAGGTGGTACTTATTCGTACATACAAAGCCATTTTGTATCTCTCATAAAATAAAACTATACTCTATATGCCAAGTAACTAATATAGGCAGGGTCCCATTTTTCTTTAATAAATTATTATACCATTAAAAGGGAGTGTTTTTTGATGAGTATGTCATTTTGAGATTAAAAAAGACATAAATTACAGCAACGGATGAAAGAGTAATTTTCGGGTTCCCTTCCTTTTTCCCAGTGGAAGTGAACTAGTAGGTCAATATGCATCAGAGTATGCACAAAAGATTAATTATACATTTTCTAAATACAATGTACACCAGAGAAGAAAATAAATATTCCGTAAGGGCATCTCTAGCAATCCCAGTTCACCTAAGACTCCCCCTCCCCTTTTCAGTCCTCTTTTTATAGTCATCTTCAGTGACTCAGTCTTCTCATTTCAATTAATTTTAATTTTCATATTTTTTAATAATAATAATAATACAATAATGAAAAAAATTATAATAAATTCAACATTGACATTAATAATAAGAAATTTTACATTAGAATTATTAATAAGAAATATAAAACTGACATTAATAAATAGAGATTTATATGGTTACACAATACTACAACAATTAATAATTCATATAAGGAAACGCATCGTTGCCGCAAAATTTAAATTAAAAAACAAATTATATTTTCTTACAATGTTAGAGATTAAATAAAAGTTACAATTAAAAAAAAAAATGACTCCACCTGCCATCCACCAAGGTGAGTGGCTCGGTCCAGCCACCCACCGCCCCACCCCTTCCCCTCTCCTCGGTGAAGACCACCGAAAAATACCCTCCTCTCCACCGACTCCCCCTCCCCCTTCGGTGGAGATGGCCTAAAACACATCGTATCAACTTTTTTTCTTTCGAAAGCACAAAAATCTTAAGTTCAATTCTAGGACGGAGTATGGAAAGTCATGAAGAGTAAAAGCAGGGAGGGACTTTGAAATATTAGTCAAACTTTCTTTCTTTTTATTTAATTAATAAAATATCAGTTAAGGGATGTAGAATTTGGAAAAGAACTTACTACAATTACCCAAAAATTAATTCAATACCATAATCTCATCAAAATTATGAAAATAAAATGCAATTTTGGGACTGCAAGTAAAACATATAAAACCTAAAATTGAAATTACATATTTAATTTTCAATGAAACTGATTATAAATATTTTCATTCAATACTCCTAGACGATACCCAAAAATATAAAATGGGACTACATTTTAATAGAAAAGTGCTATCAGAAAAATCTACTCTAGTTGCTCAAGAATATCTACTCTAAAAAAAATGAAACTTTCATGTTCATGAGGTATACATTTTAATCAAATCTACACGTGAATTTAAAAATAAGCAAATCGAGCACAAAGGAACTGTTTGTTTGGCGTTTCCCAGAATTTTTTCGTGCTTGGGAAATGCCAAAAAAACATATTTTCTATTTTCCGAAATAAATTTTTCATCCATTAATTCTCTCAAACTACTCTCACAAAAACCAAACAAACAACAATTTTCTTATTCATAAACAAAACCTATACAAACTCTACTTTGATTTGACATAAAGTAACCTATCTTTTACATAATTTATCTCACATAACAAATATGATTTGACATAAAGTCTTACACATCTTATACCTACAACCCAGCTCTTCCAAAAAAACCTATAACTTTATTTCTCAAACCACTCTCTCAAAATCCAAACAAACAACATTACGCAAATCGAGATTATTTCACAAACCTCCACTACTCTCCCAATCTACTTTCTCAAACGCCAAACAAACATGCCCAAAACCTTTTTTGATGGAACTCTAATATCATATTAAATAATCAAGCTTAAAATCTACTAGAGAGGAGGAATTTAACTCTTGTGATCCGCCACATCTTCAATTTTGAAAGCATGACGTCATCCCAATTAATAATTCGATAAATTCTTAATCACAAGGTTTATAAATAATCACGGACATGGTCTAACTAAGAAATTTTCCGAAAGAGTCAAATTAAATAGTTATTCAACAGAATTAAACACAACCAGATAAATTGAAATAATTGCAGAGAATGTCACAAAAATCAAAAACCATTTTCATCATCATCATCATCACAATGTCAATGTCAATTCGCAGAAGAAAGAAAAACACCAATTGATAATTCCCCCAAACCCAATTGAAAAATTCAAATCAGAGGGATCTAATTAAACATCTCATTGAGTATCCAGCTAAACCATAATTAATAAAACTCTGGCCTCAAGGATGCTTCCAAAAAGAAGGAAAAAAAAACCTAATCCGCGATTTAGTTAATCTAATTGAAAAAATAAAATTAGAAAATTAAAAATCAGTAATTGCATTGTCAAACCCTAGTCTTCGGAAGCAGGGGAGTACTGAAGGCATGGCAATTTTCCGTAAATTTATTAAATTGATCGAAACCCACTTCAGAAACCAACTTCAAAAACTCCTCAAGCCCGAGCCCGCGAAACCTCTCCTCGTCTTCGTCGAGAAACCGTAAAATCTCCTTAAAAAAACCCGGTTTGTATGGAAGAACCAAACCGCCGGTCCTCTGAAACCCGAACTCTTCTTCGGCTTGGTTGAGGAGGTCTACGAAAACCGGAAGGTTCAGGAACCGGGTCGGGATGACGAAACGACGTCGCTCTGTTCCGACGTAGACGGCGACGGAGCCGGAGGGGGTGCTGCGGCGGAGGGCGAGGCTTTTGTTTTTCCAGAGCTGGACGAAATGTCTCAGCCGTACGATTTGTTTGATCAAGTTTGCTTTTTTGAATGTTGAGGACATTGTTTTTAAGTTGATTTCTTTTTTTTTCTTGTGTATTATCACTTTTAGAGAGAGAATTGAGTAGTGATTGATGAGGAGAGGGGGGAAAGTGTTGCAGTGGAAGAAGAGTACCAATTTCAATTGAGTTTGTGTTCTGGTCATCGAATGACTAGATTAGCCTTGGTATTGAATTACTAATACCCCTGGGCCTAGCTCTTTTTTGTTTTTGTTTTTTTAATTTTTCATGAATTAGGAGTAATTCCATTTACTTGCTTGTGAAAAAGAAAAAAAAGAAGATAAAATATTTTAGAACTTAACCTTTTGTCCTCAACAATCAACATGGATTAAAAGTTTTGTTTTGTTTTCAGGAGAATGCGACATTATTTCTGTTTTTGAGTGAATTGAAAATCAACATGTTTTCTTTCATTTATAATGTTGTAAAAAAAATTCAAAACCTTATCGTAATTTGACTTAATGAAATGTAGTAAGAAAGAAAAATTGTAATCTATGACTCTCAGTTTTATTTATAAAATTACAGTATGTTTCGAATTTGATGTAATGAGATTGAACTAATCACAATATGATGTGATATTAAATTAAATTGTGATACTCTAATTTCTTCAATTACACAGTATGAAAATAGAATAACTAAAATAATACCCTAATTTCTTATTGTTTATGATATTTCATAATATCTTCATTGACCGTTGCTAAAATATATGGTAAGAAAATATCAAAGATACAAATTACTAATAAGGTTCAGACATTATATTATAAAATCAAAAAGTCCAAGTTCGTGCTTTGATATCTTTGGAAAGTTACCTGAATTATAAGGAAATGAAGTGCACGTTTTACTTTACTTCTCATGAGAATTTTAATGTAATTAATTAAGTTTGAATTCAAAAATTGCTACAATTTTTTTTATGTTTTGGAGGTGTGGCAATTGTGGATCAAAATTTCCATATTTTCCATCGAAAGTTTCCGTATCTGAATCAAGCGAAACGAAAACAAAATGTAATTCTGAAACTATTTGTTTGTCTGAGACTCTCTTATTTTTCTTAATTTAGTAACTTTTCTTACAAATTTTTCTTAGTGTTTATGAAACATTTTCAAAAGGTCTCAAAATTTTTTCAATATTTGGCTGACTTAAACATACATTCGAAACGAAATTTTGATCCATGGTAGCAATTAGGATGTTAAAAATTCCATTGGATATAATTCAATTAAATTGCCAAATTATATAGTCCACTAGTCGGTCATATAACTAATTCACTAAAGGAGACGTTTGGTGGGCCAACAAGGATTATCCGACTGATTAGATCCAGCCCAGTTCGCAATCATCTTTGGGGCTGTTCTTAATATGTTTAGTTCCAATCCGGCCCAGCTCAGATTAATAAAGTTAGTTTCTTAATTGGCCTCCAATCAACATCCAAATCAACCTTGAATTACGTACTTTAGACAAAGATTTCAACTTCGGGTTTAGGTAATTAGAATTCAAATAGGAGTTCATAATATATAGTTTACTTTCCTTGTATGAAGAAATCTGTTCATTATAAATATCTCTTAAGCCTTAAGGTAACCTATGTAAGACATAAATACCATAAAGATCAAATAATTAATACCAATGACAACACTTTTCTCTAAGATTCTTCATATCATATCTAAGGTGGTTATGCCTCGTCAGCAACATCATGGATTGTACGTCGCTGCTGTTGTTGCCATAATTTCTTTGGGCTTCCGCTATTTTCGTTTTGCGTTAGATAATCGATTCTCTTTTTTGGGTACTAATAATTTTATCTTTTTGAATTTATGTGTGTTTTTTATAACAAATTTGTCTGATTATAATAGTTGGTTTTGTTTTGCATTGTCGATAAACACTTTAGTACTTGGTTATCATCATTTGGTGTTTCTCAATAAGTATTAATGTGGTGAGATATGTTAGGATATGGAAACGTGACATTTTCTTGGCATATACACTTTTATTGTTGGAATTGATAAGGTTGCCAATCAATTGTCACAATAGTATCAATATTTGTTTTGGACTTATAGACTTATTGTTGGTAGTGTTAATACGAATTTGGTGGAGTCACATTTGATTCACCGTTGATGGTCAAATATCGCTACAAATATTGTCAGATTTGTTATTATTACGCGTATTGTTCATTATTTCATGTTATTTATTTATTATAACAAATATAAACTTTTTTTTTTTTTAACAACCATGAACCATCTAGCTAGGCTGATATATGGTGCATGAACATGTCTATTTACTTTTAATAACTAATTGAGTGATTATGATGTAAACCACCCATGGAATACTAAGACAATTAAGATTGTACAATATTATATTACATCTTGACTACTTTTATTAATGAGTCGGACTGTCGGTATAATTAGTGTTCGGCCCATATTTGAATTGGGTCTTCATAATTTTTTCGTGAGTTGATTTAAGTGGGCTGAATCCTTTCGGGTTCTATTAGGTCTTTCGGCTTAGTCTCCTTTACCGAAAGTGGGTCAAATCATGTTTAGACTCTATGAATCTGGCTAAAACCCCAAGTCTAATGCTATTATTAATCAAAATAATAACAATATATTTCCTCCGTCCCATTTTTTTAATCTTTTGGTACAGTTGATCAGTTAACTTGATTAAATTTATAAAAATTATAATAAATAATTTAATTAATATATTTGACTAATAAGTTGATAATATCATATGACACCATATATATATTAATATTTAAAATATTTAATACACCATAAATGTGAATAATTTAACATGATAAATCACTTAAAAGATTGAAAAGTTTGACCGAGTATTATAGCTAATGGAGTAAAATAATGGGACGGAGGGAATATATAATATTACCATCTCAATTATTTTTTTAATTATCATTTCAATTCTTACATACTTGTATTATATATATTTTCTCAAATTTATTGTTTTGGCTACAACTTATTTTTGTCCCCAAAAACTCAACAACAAAAAACCAATTCAAATTATATATCAAAATTTTAAAATCCATTTATGATTGTGGTATTAATATTTTACAATCTGAATATTCAATTAAAAACCAACCCAAATAAAATTTCAAAAATTTCGTGAAAAAATTCAAAACCAAATCAAAACAAAATCGAGTAAACTTATTGTGGACAATACTGAGTTGTTGGTTCATCTATACGCAACAAAATTCTGTAAATCAACTTATATATATATAGACATTCTCCAAAACAAAACTTACATATAGACATAAAAGTGACACTACAAGAAAAACAGCTTTTTCCGACGGACAAAAATTCCGTCGGAAATTAAGTAGAATTTCCGACGGAATTTCCGACGGACAACCAAATCCGTTGGAAAAATCAATTTTTTTAAAAAAATATTAGAAAATCATTTCCGACGGGTATATTCCGTCGGAAATTATATTAAAAATAATTAAAAAATGTATTATATAATTTCCGACGGAATATACCCGTCGGAAATGGCATTTAAAAAATCCAAAATTAAATTATATAATTTCCAACGGGACATATCCGTCGGAAAATATTTAAAAAAAAAAGTAAAAAGAAATAAAAAATTTCCGACGGATTATTGCCGTCGGAAAATATATATAAAATATATATATATATATATGTATTAATAATTTCCGACGGAATTAATCCGTCGGAAAACATTTAGGAAAAAAAAATAAATAAATAATATTTTCCGACGGATTATTCCGTCGGAAAATATATAAAAAAATAAAAAAATATTAATAATTTCCGACGGAAATAATCCGTCGGAAACCATTTAGGAACAAAAAAAAAGAAAAAATAAATAATATTTTCCGACGGATTATTCCGTCGGAAAATATATAAAAAAAATAAAAAAATATATTAATATTTCCGACGGAAATAATCCGTCGGAAAACATTTATGGACAAAAAAAAAGAAAAAATAAATAATATTTTCCGACGGATTATTCCGTCGGAAAATATATAAAAAAAATAAAAATATATATTAATATTTCCGACGGAAATAATCCGTCGGAAAACATTTAGGAACAAAAAAAGAAAAAATAAATAATATTTTCCGACGGATTATTCCGTCGGAAAATATTAAAAAAATAAAGACCTCAATAAATTGAAATTTTCCGACGAGTTATGTTCGTCGGAAAATATATATAAAAAAGAACAAATATATTTATAATTTCCGTTAGCCATAATTAAAAGGAAAATATTATGAAAAAAGATCGGTCTAAATAATTAATTAAAATATCCCGACGGGACTAATCTATTGAAAATTTTACTTAAAAGAAAAAAGTGTTGACTTTGATCAATTAGACCTTCAAATTGAGAATCGATCGATCTGATTACGAATAACCTCAATGTACATAACCCCGAGGTCAACAGTGTTGACTTTGGTCAATTAGACCTCCAATTCGAGAATCGATCGATCTAATTACGAATAACCTCAATGTACATAAACCCGAGGTCAACAGTGTTGACTTTGGTCAATTAGATTGCAAATAACATCAATGTACATAACTATATAGTCAACAAGTTTTAATTAGTGACTAATTAATTAATTTCGAACCAAGTATCGATTTGATTTCGAATAACCTCAATGTACATAACCATAAGGTCAACATCGTTGACTTTGGCCAATTAACGTTACAAATCGAGAATCAATCGATCTGATTGCGAATAACCTCAATGTACATAACTATATAGTCAACAAGTTGGGATTAGTGACTAATAATTAATTTAATGTACTAAAATAGTCAACATTTTTTAATTATGATCTAATTAACTAATTTTGAGTCAATTATAAATTTAACTTCAAATAACCTCAATTAACTCGTGTTCCACCAAATTGATTCCATTTAAACCAATTTTGATTTACTTAACTCTAATTTTTTTTAATTTCATCAATTATGTGCAATAATTTGATTAGTTAATTTTAAAATGTTAATAATAATTAATGATTTAAGATAAAGAAAATAAGAAAAATGATTTTTTTTTTTAAATTAACTACTTGGGCATAAAAAATAAAACCCTAATTTCATTTTCATCTTCCTCTCTTCCTCACTCCATCTCCCACCGCCGACCTTCCTCCCTCTCTCTCCCACTTCCGCCGATTTTCCTCCCTCCCTCTCCCACTGTCGCTCTTCCTCTATCTCTCTCCCACCAACCCTCTTCCTCTCTCTCATGTGCTTTCACAACCCGTAAGTTAATTTCTCACCTCTCTCTCTTCCACCACTGCACCGAACCCGCGTGACGACCCCTGCTCCTTCCCGAACTCGCGCCGCCCAGCCCATCCCGCCTGGTCCTGCCTGAACTCGTGTGACCAGCCCCGCCCAGCCCAGCCCGCTCCTGCTCCTGCCCGAATTTGCGTGACCCGGGCTGCCCCTGCCCGAAATTGCCGAAGACATCAAGTACTAATTCTTGCTTCTTAGTTAGTCATTGTTTACATCATTTAGTTATATGCTAAATTTTACTGGAATGAGTATGTGAATAGTTCTTCTTTGGTTCCTTGACGATTTTGTTAAGATTATATTGAAGTCATAGGGTTATTCAAAAGGTGTCCAACTTGGACCTTCTATTATAGTTATACCATTTGCTATGCTTTCTCTAAATCATTGCAGGCTTCCATCTCTGTGTTGCTAATTAGGAACTAATGTAGTTACTTGTCTGCCACTAGATGCAGTTATACTAATTAACTAACTTAATATTTACTTATTAGGAAACGTGTATTTTCCAAAGTTATCCCCCTGTCTTATACTAGTTTACAATAGAAACAAGATTTGAAAGAAAATTTATTGTTACAACATGATTAAACATTATTATAATTATGCTAAATGATTTCATATGACCTGATTAAATGCACAAAGTTCTGACTTCTGTAAGCTTGACCATTTCTGGAATAAGAAATACATTAAACACCACCTACACTCCAAATGTCCATTTGGGCTTATTAGCTTTCTAACATTTCAGTTTGTTTTGTGTTTAGTTTATCAATGGTCTAATACTACTTTGTACCTTAAGTTATATTTGCCAATGCCATGAGCTACTTCTAATTCATGGTTTTCTTTTCTCAGAAGAAGTTAACGTGGTCACGCACCATATATAATCTCGGCCCAGGTATATATCTAATATGATACATTGATATTAATCGGAGCTCTAATCAAATAAATCTGAATTCACCTATGTTACTTGTAGGTGGTGATGAGCACCTTATGTTGTCTCTGTTGAGCAAAACATCAAAGGAGCAGGAGGAGACAAGTTCAACAAATTAAATTCCCTTTTCCAAGTCTTGAAGATTGGTATGATTTTCTGTGTATTTTACCTCTGGCTTGAGCTTTGCAAAGTTGTTTCATGTATATATACTCCCTTGTGCAAAGTAGTGATGTGAAATTTTTCAGTGTCAAGTTTCTGTTTTACTGATTTTAATGATATGCATAGTCTATCATTACTTCATTAATTTTTCTCAAACAATGATAAACATTTAAATTGACTGATGAAAAGTCTGTTGCTATTTGATCCACTGTTAGATTGAGGAATTTTATTTGAAATGAAATTACCAAGTTGTTTTTTCTTGAATTATAAACTTCATTTTCACAACTTAAGAGAAGTACATTCTTTGGTAATTGGATCCTTCTTTCACAACTTAATAGTAGCCATGGTATCTCCTGATTTTGGAATGGAAATGGTGAAGTTAAGTTGGAATGAGAGTGTCAAGGAACTAGGATTCTATTTATAGACTTTCGTGGTGAATTAAATAAAAATTAATGATCTTAGATAGTCTTACATTTTTATTTGATTGTGCATGAATTATTGCAACTTCTTTTTATGATAACACTATTTATTGTTGTCTAGATTAATGGATGGAATGGTGTGAAAAAGGCTTGAGCGAGAAAAAATTGGGATGAAATGGTTGTTGTGAGCTAGTTTTTTCATGAAAGAAAAGTTTCAGTTATTTATTTTCTTGTTCATTTATTTCAACCGATAAATATGTTAATCTAACAAGAAGGTGTTATCCCATTATTTAAAATGATATTTGTTACAACTCTCAATGGAGTTGATAATTTGTATTGATTCAAAATGTACATTTTGAAAATGTTGCTATAAATGTGTTAACTCTCAAGGTAGATATTTGTAAGCTAAGATATCAACTCCTTGATGTTTAATCCACTTGTTATTGTATCATATACTCCTTTAATAGTATATTTACTTGAATTTGTAATTTTGAGCCTATTTATTACAGTTTTGTCCATCCTGTGTTTGCGCCTATTTTATAATGGAACTTTTATTGACGATTGAGACTAATTTGATTTTGTAAGATATTTTATGATTTTCGACGTGTTTATTGATTTATTTTGCTGATTTTTATGCGTGATTTGTTGATTTTTGTATGCTATTTGGTGATTTAATTGATATGGGTTTAAATCAAGGAAAATAAATAAATTCATAATATTTTTTTTTTTGCATATTAATTTTTAATTATTTTTTTATATTTTATTTTTTGTAAATTTCCGAAGGGTCAACCCGTCGGAAATTTTTTTAAAAATTTTTTATTTAAATTTCCGACGTGTTGACCCGTCGGAAATTTACAAAAAAAAAAAAAAAAAAATTTTTTTTCCGACGGAACATCCCGTCGGAAATTAAGGTCAAACAGTTGACCCGACAATAGTTTCCGACGGAACTATCCGTCGGAAAACCCGACGGAAGTTGTCCGTCGGAAAATTTCCGACGAACTTTCCAACGAACTTGGTCCACCGGAGATATCCCGTCGGAACATCTCCGACGAGCATATTTCCGACGACTTTTCCGACGGGCATTTTTCGTCGGAGAATTACGATTTCCGACGGAATTTCCGAAAAAACCATCGGAAATTCCGTCGGAAATTCTCGTTTTTCTTGTAGTGTGATTTGTAGATAATTAAATATTTAATTTCACTACAAGAAAATTGAGCTTAAGTGACAAAAAATTAAGTGATAATGTGGAAGTTGTCACTCTTTATATGTATTTAGTGATAAAAATATTAATTTTTCATAATAATAATGGTGACAAGTGCAATAGTGACAAAATATGTTTTTAAGTTGTCACTAATAGCTATTAATGACAAATATATGGTGACTTAAGTTGTCACTATTGATAATTAGCGACACCTTTTTAGTGACAACCTAATGACAATAAATATTGTCACCATGGTTTAGTGACAACTTTTTGATTGTCATTTTTGGGGTATCACTAAATGTCAATAGTGACAATTTTTTTACAATTCTTGTCACTAGTATGTTTATGAAAACCATTTTAGTGACAATACTTGAGTTCTTGTCATTTAATATATATAAGAAGTAACAACTTTAACATTGTCACATAAATTTTTATCACTAAAATTTAATTTCTTTGTAGTGTTTAAAGTTAGGTTTGGTAAAAAGGATGGGAATGCATATCCGTAAATATGACTTCTCAAGAAAGTTGAGTTTGATACGTATCTTATTATTAAATTAAAGCCACTTTGGACCCAACTAGAGGTCAAAATTTGATTGTTCGATTTGAAGCCAAACCAGAATTAAATTTCATTAAAACAAGTTTGTGAATGATGGAGGCCGATTTCAGTTTAACAGGTATATTTATTTAAAAAAAATCTAACAAAAAATCGAAATACCAATAGACTTTAGCCCGAACCAAGTCCAACTTTAATAAGCGAATTTGGATCAAGGTCTAGATCAATTGTACCGGGATTCGACCAGTTGACGGCCCTAGACAGAACCCCATATGCAAAAAAATTAGTTTAATTCAACTTTATAATAAATAACTTGATTAAACTTAAATGATTCCCCTTTGGTGAGAAATGTGAAACAACACTACAAAAATCATGTCACGGGGCCCGGACATTGCAGTACATGACAAATCATATCGCACACTTTTTATGCCACCAACAAACCATATATAATTAAGTCATACATTCTCCCTAAAAATCAGAGCTTTTATGCAAAACCAAGCTTCTATTTCTTGCACCTTCTTCAATGGCTTATTATTCATCACAGTCATTGATTTTCTTGATTTTATCTACAATCACCCTTTGCTTTTTCACTCTTCCAATTCACTCACTTGATATTGGCCTTCGTGCAAACAAAGGCTTAAAATTTGTAAGTCTATCATCTTTAATATTTACCACAAAATTAAGATCATCCAAGAATTATTAAAATCCTCGTTTTCATTTTATTTTTATTTATTTTCTTTGTAGTTTAACGAATGCAGTAGGACATGTGAATCAAAGTTCTGCGAAGGTAAACTAATATTTGTCCTTAAATTTTTTTTTTAATTATTATTAATTTCAGACTGAATTTTTGAAGTGCAGCTCCTCCATTTTTAAGATATGGTAAATATTGTGGATTGTTGTACACCGGATGCCCTGGGGAGAAGCCGTGTGACCAATTAGATGCTTGTTGTATGCGTCATGATCAATGCATAGCAAGAAAAGGAAGTAAGTCCCACTATCTCAATTTTTTTTTATTAATATTAAACAAATAGAGTATTAAGGCATGTTTGTTTTGTGTTTGAGAAAGTAGTTTGGGAGAGTAATAGTGGTTTGTGAAATAAAGTAGGTGTAGGTTTTTTGGAAGAGTTAAGTTGTATGTGTAAGATGTTTAAGATTTTATGTCAAATCATGTTTGTTATGTGAGATAAATATGTAAGAGATATGTTACTTTATGTTAAATCAGAGTAGAGTTTATATATGTTTTGTTTAGAGATAAGAAAATTGTTGTTTGTTTGACTTTTGAGAGAGTAATTTGAGAAAAATTGAGAGATGAAAAATTTATTTCAGAAAGTAAAAAACATGTTTGTTTGGCATTTCCCAAACACGAAAAAAAATTGGGAAACGCCAAACAAACAGGCCCTTAGTTTCTTTTAAATTTCTTCTCTATCATGTAAATTGTGATGGCAACCTTTCAACTTCATTCTTTTATTAATTTATATATTATATTCTTAATTGACAGATGGATTTCTTACAACAATGCCACCAAAGACTAATGTTTTATATTTGTTAATAGTGTTTTATGTCAACTCATTACCTTATTATTTAGCAACGCCACATATACCGAAAATTCAAAAGTTATTAATTATAGGGTGAATTACATCCAGCTCCCTCAAAATTTGAATTATTTACATTCACTTTTCTTGGCGTAGATGAAAATTGTTGAAAGTTTGCGGGAGATGGATATATTATTACCTTTTTAATTATACTACAATCATATTTATTTTTACTTAACTAATTACGTCACATAATGCTTTGATTTTAAAATGTTTCATTATTGCTTAATAATAATGACAAATTTAAGTGAATGAGTAATCTTTGTGGTACACAGATAGTTACTTGAGCCAACAGTGCAATAACGAATTCAAGAATTGTGTGGAGAGGTACAGAGAATCCGGTGCACCCTCATTCAAGGGGAATACATGTGACGTTGATGAAGTTATTAAAGTCATTAACGATGTCATGCGTGCTGCTATAGTTGCCGGAAAAGCTTTTGGTAAACCTTAAAAGATTAATCAAAATGTTCTGTTTATGTCTCATTTGGATAGGAATGAGGAGTTGAATCATTTTATTTAAGTTTAATTTTCCTCAATTTACATTTTGTTTCTTGCTCTTCTCAATAATAATAATGACTTGATTATTATCGGCAAAAGTTTATGTTCATTAATTATCAATTTTTTTTTTAGCAACTTAACCCCAACAGCCTAATTGCGTCTATTATGTTGCCTAAAAAAATTGCGTATAAACTTCATAATTGCTAATAATTAAATACTGACTTATGCACTTAGTTATATATTGAATTTCAGAGACTTGCCAACTGTCAAACTATAAATAATTGTTAATTAAGATGGTCATAATGGAGCAGATTCAATGCTATGGAAATTTTTTTGTGATTTGAGATTAGAGCATGCAAAATGAAATGTATGTCATTTAAAGTGATTAGCGAGAAATTTAACATTATCACATTATAAATCATTGCAATCATAAATTACAGGACATAATGTTAAGAACTACAGTAAGAAGTAGACAGTTGCTCATATGGAGAATTGATAAAAGATAGTCACATTGATCTCTAAATGAAACACAAAATGATATTACACACGCAAAATCTTCATTCTTGAAAAAAAACAGTTAATTGACTTAGAAATTTGGTTGAAATACTTACACAAAGGGTAAATAGGAATTCTTACATCTTTAAATGGAAGAATTAAATAAAAAGAGGAAGGATCTTTTTCCAATGTAACGAGATCAGTACAAACATAGTAGCACTGACTTGTATATATATTATCAAGACTCAAGTCAAGACACCACATTAACTTTACAAATTAACTTTACAGAATCTAATACAAAGTCAAGACACCCCAATCCTCAATCCAACGGTTTTTGTTCGTCTCCATTCCTCCTTCCATCTTTCTTTGCTTTATGGCTGATGATGAGTATAGGAAAACTGGTTTTCACCTTTCAGTGATTTTGTAATTTTTGTTCGTCTTAGTCTAATCACAAATATACCCTTGTTAGTTTTTATATAGACGGGAATTGTGCCTCTTTTTCTATAAAATAAGGAATTTGTTTTTTTTTTTTAATTTTAAATGTGTAAAATAAGGAGTTTTAATTAAAATATTGTTCGGGTGAATACGATGACAACTAGAAATGCAATTAGATTGAGTTTGAATGTTGGCTTATGAAAATGTTATAAACACTTGAGATATCATTTGCATTTGATATATAGGTGTTGGGGTTTTGGAAAAATATTAGGTGGTAGGTGTTAAAACTAATGATTTTTATAGAACTTAAAATGTGAAAAAGAAAGTGATATGTTTTAGATTTTGAGTTGGATTACACTTAGGGGTGTAAACAAGTTGAGTAGTGTCGAACGACACATATTTCTGAACTTGATTTGATTGTTAAACCAACCAAGATCAAACAAGTTTTTTTATCGAGCGAGCTCGAGTATAGAGTTGCTAGATATTTTTTGTATTTTGTCAATTTTTAGTTTATCGAGTCGAGTTTAAAAGTTTATCAAATAAAAAAGGGATATTTAAGCTTGTTTGATTTGTGTGATTAATCGAGCTTTTATCAAACAAGCTCGGGCCTATTATCAAATAGATTGATTTGATTTTCAACCCCAATTTCACTTGAGTCTTGTCCAAATACAAGTTAAATTAATTTTAACCTAGTTTAGCGATTTGGCAAAATCATATCAAAACAGATCCATGAACAACCACGTTTTAGATTTTGAGTGGTTTAGTTTTTCATATTAAATAAACTAAATATATGAAATTTAAAATTGTTCACACATATGTAAAATGATGTAAGTTAGTGTGTGAAGTTTACTTGCTACAATTATAGTATAGTTTGATTTTACATTTTACATTGTCAAAATATATATAAAATTCTTAATAATCAAATAAACCTCGCATAGCCTCTGGTACAATAAATTTTATTTTAGCATTTTCCCTTTTTTTCAAAAAGATAGTGTATTTTTATTAATGTGTTGTACTGTATTATCGGTGCAACGCTAAGAGAAAAACAAACACAAATATAGGAATATTCCTGATTTTGAGTCCCAGTGTAATTCAATTTAAAGTGCAAAATTCAAACTTGGCCAACATTTTATTATACACTATAAAGAAGAATTGCCTTAAAATTGGAAAAACTAAATTGGGTTCTTTTTTTTTTTTTTGGTAAAAAACTAAATTGGGTTCTGGCATCATAATAAATATTCGTTAAAATTAAGAACCATACATACATACATACAAGTATCTATTTTATTTTTCTTTTCTTTCTTCTAGGGCATCATCACCTAGGCTAAAATAGACTAGTCCCTTCTTCTGACAGTATGGGTTCGAAGGCGGCGGCGAAAAGAAAATCCGTGAAAAAGAAGGCGGCGAAGGAGGAGTCAGCGGCGGTGACGAAGTTGGTGAAGGAGTGGAGCAGCTGGGCCATGAAGAAAGCTAAAGTGATCACTCACTACGGATTCATCCCTCTTGTTATCATCATCGGCATGAACTCTGACCCCAAACCTTCAATTTCTCAGCTTCTCAGCCCCGTATGAACAATTAATTGACATATCGTAGTGAATGTTGTATTTTTCTGTTTTAATTTAGGATGTTTACTACAAATTGCACTTGTATTTTTGTCTTCTTGAGAGGGGTAACTTTGGACTGTGATAGATTTACGGATTTCAACAGTTTGATTGGGAAATACTATGTTTTGGGATTTTTTTGAGGTTATTTTGTGGCTGAGTACTTGAAATTTTGAGCCTATAAGTATATGGATGAACATGAACTTGTTGGTGTTTTGATATGCTCATAAACAATTAGGAATGGGATACACTAAATCTAAAACAATTACATGGTCACTTAAATACATTTGACTTGAACGAGAATGGCATTGAATGGATTTCGACAAATCAAAATGTTACTTATACATTGATATATATGTGATGCTATGTAGCATACATTTTTTTTTTCTTCTGGGGCTTACCTTGGATTAGATGGTACCGGTTCCGCACTGACGTGCATATATAGAGAGATTATTTGATACAACTAAATATGATATGATGCGATTGATTTAGCTCTCTTTAAATTAAATAAGGATTAACAATGAAAACAAATAATTTTGCCATTGGTAGGTAGGTATTTCCGATGCTTAAGCAACAGTGAAAAATAACATTTTTTCTTTTTTTTTTTGCTTTTGTTGGAAGCTTAAAGTAGACGACGGCCCGAAAGAAAGAAAAATAGTGTGCTGCTGGCCCAGTGACAAGCGTCTCGTTAGGGAGGCCCATCATTCAGTTTGGGCTGGAGTGGCCCATTTAACATTTTTAGTTTTTTAGTAGTACTAAATTACGTCTATTTGGTGCTAAATTGAAAATTTTCCCAATAAGAAATGAAAATATTATCAATTTAAATAAACAACAGTAATAAAAATTAAACCTCAAAAAATTTATAATATTAAAACATTTTATTTTATAATAATGGAAAGGAAATAAGTTTAGTTTAGCCCCTCACGTTATATTTAGAAACTAAAACCCTCGATTATTTATGCAATAACTACTAAATTCCCAACTCATCTGGAGCTAGAAGGGCTAACGAACTACATCATCAATCAAAAGCAGTAGAGAAAATTGAATTCGGTAAGAACTTTACACTGTCAAAATTACTTTCAATCTTAATTGATCTTTGCGTTGAAATGATCTATTATTAACATTAATATTCTCTTGAATTTCTCATTATCCATCCATTCATAAAACGAATGAAATCGAGCCCCACCTGTTTGATAAAATGCCTGAACGACACCACTATTCAAATTCAACGCAGGTGAATTGAGAAATGGCAAAAGGTTTGATCTGGGCAACTGCACAAGATATGGCCAGAAACAGAGGCAGAGTTTTATCCTTGTATCGCCAACTGTTGAGGAGCCTCAATTCACCTGATCTGCCGCTAAACTTAGCGGCAAGGCTAGCAAAGAAAGCTGAGCTTCGTGCCATTTTCATGTTGGGTTCGGAGGAGAGATCCATTCACAACATTCAAGATCTTATCGACACCGCTCAACATGCTCTCTCCATTTTGAGAAAGGGCGAAATCCCCAAATATGTTCAGTATTTATAATCTTTTGATAAACATGATGTATCTTTGATTTCACAGGGCTATTATTTAGTTGGTTATTGTCCTTTGATCCAAATATGATAGGATTTTGAGTAATAGTTTGAATTTTCGCCCTATTGATTGTTTAATTAAAGCTAATAATCGAAATAGCATTTTGTTGGTTTTATATTATTCATTCAAATTTGAAGTGTGTGGATTTTAAAATGTCTCTTTTTAATTGATATTTTTGCTCCTAAAGTTACATTTTAAGTGCATCCGATACATCACGATGCAGTCCACAGATTTAAAAAGTTAAAGAGGACCAAGTGCAGGACACAATTTGACCGACCTCAAGATATATTCAAGTAATTTTTATAGAAACTGAATAAAAGAAAAGTATTTACTACATTATTTATCAAAGAAGTTCAAGAATTTCAACAAAATAATTCTCCGTCTCATCCCATTTGAGAAAGAACGCACTTTTCCTCTCTTTTTTACGTGCCCAAATCTAACAAATCACATCAAGATGAAGTCATACCATCAATACCAGAAGTCACGGTGACATTTTAGAAAATCTAAAGAATTTAAAAAAAAATTAGTCTGTTATTTTAATAAGCTTGATGAAATTTTCGACAGTGTCATATGCAGTCATAGGTAATTCTTGTACGAATCAAATTTGGCCTAATCCACAATATTACACAATAAGTGTGTTGGAATTGAATTACACTCGACCAATCCCGATTTTGGTTAGAATTTTCTTGCGGCCATTGCCATGACGATATACTTTTAATATTTTATTTCCTTATTTTTTAACACGCCACATGACATATCTAATACATATTCGAGCCATTTTGTATCCGTTGGATCTGTATCTATCGCGGCGCACGTATTGTATCCTATACTTGCATAATTAAAATCTTTAATTACATGTACATCATAAATCTAATGTCTTTAGAGTCAACTCACCATTATGAACAATTAATCTCTTTCATCTTCGAAAAAACATTGAAAGGTAAATAATTTCACCAAAGAGATGGATCAAAATTAAAATTCATCTCTTCAGTCACATTGCAATAACAGATTCCACAAATTTGCAGGGCTTATATCTTATAAAACCACACAGCCCTGCATATGAAAGGACCAAAAATATATACACATTTCCAAATAAAAAGAAAATCTCTAAACCACAGCCATTGCATTGCCTTCTTTGAATCCATTATTAAGAACCAATTCTTCTTCAACTTTATCAAAACTTGGTACCAAATCTCGTTTTATTTGTCCAATTGAAGACAATGCCAAAATCTCAGTCTCATCTAAACCTTTTGCAGGACCAAGACTACATCTTTCAGTCCCATATTTTTCCAAAGCACCTTTAAATTTCTTGATCTATATATAACCAAAAAATTCCAATTAAAACACAGAAAAAATATAGTAACAAATTATTAAAAAAGACAAGTTTATATGAGAAGAAACACTTACTGTTGCATTAGTACAACTGAAGCTACAAACTTTGCCCTCTGCACCTCTATAAAATCTAAAGAAGGGCAATACATGAACATGAAGTGCATAACACATAGCCTTGAGTTGTTCATAATTAACCTTTAGAAAAAGGGTATTTGGGTTCAATTCAGCAAGTTGGCAGATCTGTAATTAACACATCATTATACTATAATTCATCCAATTTCAAAGAAATACTAATAAAATTTATAAAAAGATTTAAATTGAAAATGTACCTTAGGATGCAAAGCTTTGCAACCTCCACAACCAGGGGCATAAAAGTCAACTACCACCAATTTATCACCAGCATTTAACAAAGCATCAACAAGTTGTTGTGCTGAATGGATCTCAATCATGTTTGCTTCAAGAGATTTTTCCCACCATTTCAGAGCTTTGCTAATACAAACTGATGATTGAGCCTAAAATTAACCAACAAATGTAATAAATAAATACTAAAATTGGAAAAGATGAATAAATACATAAATACTACATTTGAAAGAGGTGAAGAAATACTTACATTGACAGGATCCAATTTTAGAGGTTTGTAATGTGACCCATCAAGGGTTTTGCCCAAAAACTCTTTTGATGAATATGATTCTTTAAATTGGAGAGACCCAATTGAAGAGCAAACCCTAAGAGATTCTCCATCTCTGCTGTTAGGAATGGTAATGGAAAAATCAGCCTTCAAACAACAAGACATGTTTTCAAAATCTCAATCTAATTGCATCAAATCCAAACAAAAATATGTTCTTTTCTTCTTCTTGTCTTCAAAAACCCAAATAGGGCACAAAAGAATTGAAAACAAAATTGAAATCCCAGCAAGAACCACAATTTATTTTTAAAGAAAAAGTGAAAAAGATTGTTCTTTTTTACTGGAAGAGTTAAATTGAAAAGAAGGGTTTATGGTTTTCGGTTCTTCAAGTATTAAATAGAGAAGAATGAATATAATAAACAGAAAATGAGAAACTAGAGGTTTAAAAGTCCAAAAGTTAGCAGATAAAGGTGGGGTCAAAAGATTTTAACCTTATCCAAATGCTTCTTTCTATATTTCTCGCCTTTACTATAGATAAAGTTATGGATAAAAACTTATTTTGATTATTCAGTTATTTATGTAGACAAGAAAAGGAGAAAAAGTCACAAATGAAAAATTCTTGATCGAGCTAAAATGAATTTTTTATCGAACAAACCTAAATTGAATATCAAATAATATAATTTAATTTTCATTCTAACGCTAACTCTAAGTACATTTGCTAGTAGTTATACTCCCTCCGTCTTTTTTCAAAAAAATTATTTGCTTTTATTTGTCGTTTTAGGAGTTCAGTGCAAAAAAAAAAAATTCTATCAATTTTACCCTTCTTGTTAATGGTTATAATTAATGCTAGTTAAAATTATGATTATTTAGTTAAAAGAGTATTTTGGGATTTTTATTTTAAAAAATGACTAGTAATATATTTATTATGTGTGTAATCCTTCAAAACGAAAAGTAAAAAAAGGGAGGGAGTATATTAGTATATGAACGAAGAGGTACATTTACTAATTTTAAAATGCTTGCCGTGTCATGAATTTGTCAAAGGATTCCCATTCATTAATGTCGAGTAAATGACAAGAAAAAGAGATGCATACTAGATTAATTGCATTGCCTCCTAGGCATGGGAAAAAGGAAAAGTTAATTTCATAATGTGAAGAGCTTATATTATATTTGGAATAACTAATTATAATTTATAATAGAATTAGTCGAAACCAACTCAGATCATGTATATCTATTTTGTTAAATAGAATTTTTGTTGTATTATTAGTTTGGCATGTTAATTAGATTAGCAAGATCTTCCAAATTCTAATAAGCATTGCTAAATATTTTTACTAAAAGATTGTTATAATGGAATAAAAGATAATACCTAAAGTATTTGTGCTTAGTGTTTTTGTCTCTTAGTAGTAAAGGACAAAATCCAATAGAGGTGTATAATGGTCAATTTACTCTAAGAATTATACTATGTAATTACTATTTTTTCTTGGTTTTTAATATTAACATGTGATTTAAGTTGTAGGAACTCAAAAGTTACCAATTGTCTACAAAATAATCGGTGTTTGGAAATGTACATATTTTAGTCTTTTTGTGAATGTGCACACACACGTCTAATACATCACACATCCACTACGAGAGTATCTTCCATGGGACAATTATTGCCAAAATCCTAATCAAGAATCAAGTATTTGACATTAGCTCTAGTGCCACTTGCCTCAAACGCTACGAATTTCCCCCAAAAATCAATTAATTTAAAAAAAAATGTACATACTTTAATCTTAAAATGCATTCACACACATAAACATCCATATCATTTTATTATATAAATTTGTGTAACTCCCTAAATTAATTAGGTCAAAATAAAAAAGTTGAGAATATTTTTTTTTATTGAATTATGGAGATCTGTGCCATTATGATTGAAATGACAGGATTTCCTTATTAATAAATCAACCAGATCTTGTGGGCTGTCTAACACATTTCGCACACATGTTTTTCAAATTCTCCTATTGTATATTTTCAGAATCTCAATAGCAATTACTTTACGTTGCACATACATTGAATATTAAAGAATGTAAGAAAAAAAAATACATTTAATCTTATACATAGGTAATAATATTAAGCCAAAATCAACTTTTATTAATTGAACTAGATTTCAAATTTTATTCATGTGTACATGTTGACCATGGTTGTTTCATTCAGTTAAGTAGTACCTTAGCCTCTTGAGCATCACAGCTTGGGTAACTACCACACCAAACAATATTTAATTTGAATGTAAAAATTTAGGCGAGTCATGCTCGAATAAGTTAGAGAAAATTAATCGTTAGAGTACTCTTGTATTTGTGTATGCACATATATTTGTATCAAAATGTCGGATGTTAACATCTATTTAATTTTATAAATTAAAATCAGTATTTTATTAAATATATATATATATACTAGGCAGGAAGCACCGCGCAAGGCGCGGTGTCGGGTGCCCACTATTTTCGTATGTTGTCGGGTGGTTATAATGTAAAGATAAACACACAAAAATTTCTCAAAACTACTCTGTACATAAACTGATAAAATTTTAATAATTACAAAATAAAAGAGGTCCAGAACAATGGAAAGCACTAATTTTAAGTTCAAACAGTTGAGGGTATTTTTTCTTTTCATTCTTCTTCCTCGTGGGTGCATGTGTGGCTAATTTGATAGATAGAAATTAAGAAATTGAAACATGAAATAAAGAAAACAAATTGAAATAGAAATAAAAAAAAAATGAGGTGAAATTAAAGAAAAAATTTGAGACCATAAAACCGAAGGAAACAAAACAAATGAAGAAATTAAAACATAATATTGTTTGGTGGATCATAATTGGTAAATAATTTTTTTTTTTTGGATAAATTAATAAAGAAACAATTTATTTGTTATAAAAGGGACGGGGTAATTTTGGAATAAAATATTCAATATTATAACAAAGGGGATAATTGTTATAATTGATACTTAGGGGGTAATTGATACCACCCCTATACTTTAAGGGGGAAACTGTATTTCACCCTTTATATTAATCCAAATTTATATAATAAAAAAATATATTAAATCCCCGAATAAATTTGTGCCAGAGAAACAAGAATCCTAAAAGAGTTATGATGATGGTCAACTCTTGAGCAAAAGACAAAAACATCACCTATGCTTTGTTTAACTCCAAAAAAATGTGGTGTTATTTCAACTCTAAAAAATCCCCCTGTGATCTCAAGTAAATGTCAAATACACCCCCGAAAAAGAGAGTGTGATTCAAACTCGAAAATTGCAAGTATTTGTTCACATTTTGTTTTTGATATGACAATTTTACCCCTGACATCGAAAGACAAAAACACCCTCTATGTTTTGTCTAACTCCCATAATCCCCCCATGTTTCATTTTAAATCCTTAAAACCCCCATGTGTTTGGTTTTAATACCACAATCGACCCAAGTAGGATATACTCAGGTTTTCAAAAAAAAAAATTAAAAAAAAAAACACATAGGGGTAATCTTGTCATTTCGCCAAAAATTAAAAGTCAAATTCTACTTGGGTTGAGTGTGGCAATTAAAACCAAACACATGAAAATTTTTGGTAGTTAAAATAACACAGGAGATTTTTTTAGAGTTAGACAAAACATAGAGAGTATTTTTGTCTTTTGCTCTCAACTCTTACTACTCAGGTAAAATATCCATGGTTTTTGTATAAAAAAAAAGTTAAAAAGATTTGAAGTACCTAAAGTTTTGAATCAAAGCATCAACGACATTTAGGCTTGAGGAAGTATGCCTTTTACTTCAACCATTGTGAATAAAGATCTTTATCTTCTTTATATTATTACAAATTGTGAGTTAATGTATTTTGTTGTATTTCGCCCACCGTATGTAAGGTATGTATATAAAAAAAAAATATTACAAGTAACAATAAACTATAGCCATCAAATAAAAAAAATAAAAAATAAAAAGAGCAGAAAAGATCATTTCTATTTACCTGTGAAGAAATTGCCAAAAAAAAAAAAGTTACTCTGTAGCAATAGCCCAAGCTATTAAAATTAAAAAAAAACTGGTCTAATTAGCTTACAATTTACTTTAACTATTAAAAAGTTCAAATGCAGAACAAATTTAAGCCAAAACCTCAAAAATACTATTACAAGAACAAACATTTGTGAGGTTATATTCATAAAATTAAGCAATTGTCCCAAGTGCTCAATTCATTCAGTTCAAATCCTCTCCAAAACTTTGAGTTGTTCCGATCACCATTACATCAATATGTTCTGGAGTCTGTATAAAGCACATCGGATATGTAAAGTTTGAGATGTTCCAATGACCATTACATCAATATTTTCTGGAGACTGTATAGAGCACAATGAATTAGTTTTCAGGTTATCAAACCAATTTGCAATGAAATCATTAAAATGCTTCAGTTTCCAAAGCTCCAATCAGTGTATTACAATTCTAAAATATGAAGATATTTACAATTTGAATCAGAATCTAAAATCTCAAACAGTATAATACACAACTTATTCTAGATACTTACATCATTAATAACCTCTATTGTTCAAGAGCCCCATAACCGATTATTACAATGAGTAAATAAAAAGTTCAAAGAACATTATTATTATCACATAATCCAATAGATTGTTACTGAAGTTTACTTCACATGTGCAAACGTCAAGACGTTGAAAATTAGAACCATTTTATAATGAAGGAGATTTGTTATTTATAATGGAAATAAGAAGTTAAAAGACACAAATATTGATATACAAAACGTTACTTTTGTTTACATGAATTTCTAATAATTTCAATGAAATAATGAAGAAAGCAGTTCCAATAATATAATCTTCACAAAAATGTATTGAATCAGATAAATGCATTAAGCAAATATTCCAACAGAAAGTATCAAGTGCATAAATAGAAACAATAACATCATAGAAAGCTCCAAATAACATTAATTTGGCAAATGCAGGGTTAAATGGAAAGACTACTCACTCATACATTCACAAACTCGGTCCTGTAAATTTGAATCAAAATATGTTGTGATGACCATATGGATTCAAACTGATATACTCAATTGGAATAAGGAGACTTACCTCCAAGCTTCACTTGACAACACCATAAAACATTTAAGAAATTGGAAAATCATACCCGAGCACAAAAATAACAAGATAAGATAAACTGCAAACCTCGAGAAACAGTACATACTACATGTTTGACATGGCCTATCCGTGGTACGCTTGTACACTCCTCTCATCCTTCTTTTCATGCTTCTAAGAAGAAAAATAAACATAAAAAACATAGTCATTTGTCCAGACCAAAGATGGAGTCTTTAAACCATAAAGCACATAAGTCATCCAGAAAATGTAACAAACAACCATAAAATCGAACTGTTTTTACCTATTTTTTAATTTCATCATAACTTCTAAATTTGAAACTTTGAAGCTGTTTGACTTTAACCTTCAGATAAATTGATGAAAACTATAGAAGAATAAAAAGAAATGATGAATTGGCATTTTCTCCTTGGATACTCACTATTTAAGAATACTTGGGTCCCCTTAACCAAGCAAAATGTGATCAATAGGGGGCATAAAAAAAAGGATAACAAATTAAATGGCCTTGTATTTAAGAAAAACAAAAGGAAAATAATTTCGCAGACACTGTTCACAGAAGACTTAAAAATGCAAATAAGATTATAATATCTTACCAACAGCCTATACTCCACTTACATAAATTTGGAACAATTTCAACCCAATTTCTTCTGGGAAGCTGCAATAGAACCACAAAAATGAAGATTTTATAGCTTTTATCTCCTGCGATTTTTTATGTGCCTAGCTAAGAAGATTCTTCATGAATCCCCGGTAAAGTAGTCACTAATTTTGTTTTATATACCACTATTTTAAGGACATATAAGCTACAAAACTGATCTATAGTATAACATTTAAATAGCTCACAGAAGAAAAAGTAAACTACCAAGTCACCAACGCCAATCTCATCTGACTCATGAGATCCAAAAGAGTAGACTTTTACATTTCCCTTTAATAGGTAGCATGTCTGATGTCCCTTTAGAATAGTATGTCCACCTGTTGCCCAATAAAGATTTCATATAAAATTTGATAATAAAGTCATATGCAACTGTAATTTGAAGTTATATGATATGCCAATATTCTTTAACATTGCAATATTGATATGAGACAATGGATTAATTGCATATAAACACCAGTTATATAGAGTTGTTGATTGTACCTACCATGCAATGCTTTAATGCTAATCTTGTGAAAAACGTTTTGCTTTGATCTGTGATTCATATAAATCATTAAACAGAACATCAGATAAATTATGTAACTCTAACTTAAGAAGCCTAATATGTCTACTTTCCAGCAAGCGAAGCTGCCTCACATTAAAGTACAATAGTATACCAATTCATAACCTTTATAATAATCAGCAGCACCGCAAGTCAGAAACCTCACTTTATCTTAGAAAGAAACTTGCCATGGCTACGGTTCACAAGAAATTATCATTTCAAAAGAGACGTAAGAAGCATCCATCACCTACTCAATTCTTTAGAGATACATCAATGAAATATTTTTAGCTTCTCTTTCTCGTACACCTGCATAAGAATAGAACTTATCTATTTTGGTCACAAAACTGTTCAAATATTCACTTAAAAGCAATTTAGTAGTTTAAAATATATATAACAGCCAGCACCTATAGAACTGACAACCAAGAAATCCTGAGAAAACAAAATAAATACAGAATCAGATATTTGTTACTATGAAAAGAACCAAACCTCCAGCAATAAAAAAATACATTTAAGGAAAGTTCAATAATTTCAAAAATAAAAACTATATTAAAATAAAATACTCACCAAGAACCAACTGAGAAATCTGATTTTTTTAACCAAAAACAAAACCAAACCACCAATGATAGAAAACATGACAGATATATAACAAGATAAAAGCAGAACCTGTAATAGCCAGTACGTATAGAACTCTAGACAACCAAGAAATTCTGAAAAAACAAAAGAAATACAGAATCACATAATTGTTACTATGAAGAGAACCCAACCTCCAGCAACAGAAAAATACATTATAACAAAAGTTTAAGAGTTTCAAAAACCAAAAAATATTAAAATAAAATACTCACCAGGAACAAGCTAGGGAATCAGATATTTTTTACCAAGAACAAAATAAACCTCCAGTAAGAGAAAATATGAACAACTGAAAAGTAAACTAATAGAAAAAAAGTAACAATAAGTCGGCAAATAAAGCAGAGGAAAGTTTGATTTGATAAGCAGCTGTCAAACTGATTTTCAAATTTGGCACAGGAAACCATTATTTGAATATTTAATCTACCTATATGTTATATTTCACCTGCCTGCAACGACCAAATAAAGAAGCAAGACAGTGTAATTGGAAAATTCTGATTACTAACCGTGATACTCACATAATATTTTTACTCAAAGAAAATCTAATCCATGTCTAACATCTTGAATTATTATTATAATAACCAAGAAAAACAATGCCCACGACCAATTCAATATTTCAATTAAATCACAACATTAGAGAAATAAATTAAATATGAAGAGCTCACACCTCATTTAATGCAGTGCAGACCGTCATCATGAATCTTGGGAGAAACTCCAAAGTGCTCGTGCAAGAGCAGGAAGAATGTTTTCTGAGAGAGGAAGCACACAGGAGATTATTTAAGACTGGAGCAGAGGTATCTGAAAATGGGGGCTGCCTAAAGCCAATCCTAAAGAGCAGCCAGCTTAAGCAAGCAACTCTAATTTCGTAGCAAAAAAACAACCACAAATCCCTCCGTAGCTGCTGAATTCAAATTAGGACCCCAACCTGACATCTCCAGAGCTGCCGAAATTTAGAAAGAGAGTTAATTATTTAAATCGATTCAAATAAAATCAACAATTGCAATGATGGAAAATATTAATTGGGGATCATGGCCATAGCAGAAACAAGAAGCAGGACAACAAATTTCCCAATTGACAGCCGATTTGAGCAGCTCACCCCGCAACTGTTCACAAATCAGAATTGCAAAGGAAAAAACGAAAATTGGGGCCACATCAAGCGTACGAGTAAAATAGGTACGGGCAAAATTAAAGAGAAACTGATATTGAAGCAAGCGTATTTCAGCTGGAAAAGAGGCGAAACGACGGCGTACAGGCATTAAATGGGGAAAATTTAAAGTGAAAACAAAATCAAGTCTACTGTTCAAAACTCTATCGATCCTTATTAGTTCTAATATATATATAAACTCTTAAAATGTGAAGAATTTAAACTAATTTGACTTTAAAGCGAGAAAAAGGATGGGGATTGGAAACAAAAGAAGGAAAAGAAAGAAAAAAAGGTTCGGTCATGTTACAACGAATATATTGGGCGTTTGTGCATGTTAATGTACTATAATTTTTGTTTGATTGAAAATTAAATCATGTTATTTGAAATTTGATTCGAGCTTGTTCATTAAAAATTTGTCTAAACTCAATAGTTTAACAATTAAATCAAGCTTAAATATAAGTTCAATACAAAATTTAAATCAAATCTAAATATTGTTCTATACTAGTAGACTAGGAGGGTACAAGCATTAAAGGAAGAATGTAAACCCGCATGTGATTATGTGAGATGGATTTTGTATTGAATTGTGGATTAATGATGAGGAGACAAAGTCGTGCCCATTGATTGGAAATTTTGTCTTAATCGTGAGTCACTCTACCCATGGTTTTGGAACTATGGCTTTTTGTGATATTCGAGACAAATAATGATGTAATTTATCCTTTTCCAGTTTTTCTGGTATAGGGGGATTTAATGTTGTCTTCTAGATGATTCTAGTTCTCTTATCTTGTGGTTGAAATTTTAGGGATCATGTCAAATACTTTTAATGATTTAAAATCACATAATTGGATAGGATATTTAACAACGCAAACATGGTTGGCATACTGAGATTAAGAGTTCCCCAATTTTTGTAGTGTATTTACTAGTATATTTTTCTTTTGGGTTAATTACAGGGACCTCCCCTGAGGTTTGGTGTAATTCGCGTCCAATTCCCTCCAAGAATCATAATTACAATGACCTCCCATGAGGTTTCAAAAACCTTACAAAACCCTAACGGACACTAACGGAGTTGGACGGAATATATGAAATGACTTAATTGCCCTCGTCAATTTTAATTAAAAATAAATAAAAAAAATCTTATTAACAAAATATCTTATTTACCCTTGCCCTGATGCACAAAATTACAATGACCTCCCCTGAGGTTTGGTGTAATTCGCGTCAAATCCCCTCCAAGAATCATAATTACAATAACCTCCCCTAAGATTTCAAAAACCTTACAAAACCCTAACGTACACTAGCAGAGTTTGGACGAAATATGTGATATGACTTCAGTGACCTCGTCAATTTTAATTAAAAAAAAAATCAGAAAAAAAAATCCGATTAACAAAATTTCCTATTTACCCTTGCCATGATGCACAAAATTATCATATTACCCTTGCAAAATTTAATTATGAATGGATATAAAAAATCATAATTGCACATTGGTACCTAAATTTTAAAAAGACTAATTTTATACATAAAAGGAATAAAACCTAGCCCTAGCCCTAACCCCCCACGCCAACCCACCAGCCGTCCCTACCGGCACCTCTCCTTACAGGCTGTGCCACCGACCTGGGATCTACGATCCCAGGCTAGTGACAGATTAGAAGGAGAAGCCAAACCGATGGCACGGCCCGTGAGAAGAGGTGCCAGTAGGGTAGGGTAGGGTAGGGTAGGGTAGGGTGGGTGGGGGGTTAGGGATGGTGAGATTTTTTTATAATTAATATATATTAAAATTATTTATTGATTTACTAATATTCATAAATATGTATATAAGGTATTATTTTCTATTTTATAGTAAAATATTTTATTAATCCTTAATATTATGTACAAGTAAGAAATATTAAAAAAAAAATATTTTATAATAATTATTTTACTAAATTGGGTACTTGAGTGAGTAATTTTAATTTTTTTAAAAAAAATTAGCTAAAAGCTTACGAATTTTTTTAGTATGGGTTAATTATGAACATGTGATCATTTTTATAATGTCTAATAATTTTTGTTCAAGTTTTTTTACTTCTCATGATTAAACGCAATTCATTAATTTATCCTTGTACTTTAATTATGATTTTTTTTAAATTATTAATATTACGGGTTAATTACATTTTTATTTATGTTCTACAGTTTTTTTCTTATAATTAACCATAATTTATTTCAAAAAATATGAAAAACCATTGATATGCTATTATATTTTTATTTTAAAAATATATATATACTAATAAACTGATTATAAGTTTCATGTGAATTTACAACATTTTCATCCATTCATAATCATAATCCTTACAATGAACACCCTCCCATATATCAAACATAACTAAGGGCATGATTGTCCACGAAAATTGCTACAGTAATATCAAGGGTAGAATGGGGTTTTCAATAAAATTATGGGGACGGCGTCAGAAAAAACTAACGGATGTAAGGTTTTTGAAACCTCAGGGGAGGTCATTGTAATTATGATTCTTGGAGGGGATTGAACGCGAATTACACCAAACCTCAGGGGAGGTCCCTGTAATTAACCCTTTTCTTTTTGAGAACCAAACAATTGGCATTATAATTACTGGAGCTTCGACATTACAACGTCCATAAAAACATTTTTTATTTTAGGGAAGTCCAAAATAATATTTGAAAATCTTAAGTAATAATTGTACAACTAACTATTAGGCTACTTTATTACATTTCCTAACCGTAGAGATACATGAAACAACTCAAAACTTCTTCCGAGGAGTTTTGTTTCTTCAAAGTATTTATTATTTTGAGTATGTTATAAAATATATAATAACGTTACTGATGTAGGGGTAATACTGGATTTTCGAATCTGATATGCTCTGCCTCGAGAATTGGATAGTCCGTTCTTCCAAGTCCTGCAAAACAAAGACTACTTGTCAGTGGGGTGCTGGCGAAGCCTCCTCCTTAAGTCAACAAAGTGTTGCCGGAGCTTAAGAAATATGTAGAAAGTATGGAGTATATAAAGAGTGATTAGGTCATTTTGATCATACCTTGGGGGTATTTATACATGCGAATAAGATTGATTTTGGTATGTGTATCCCGTTTTTAGGGGGATCTTTCCGTACGTGCATGGGAGTTCCCTTATGGATTTGTGTACGTTCATAGAATATGGGGAGAGGTTGATTTGCTAAATCTCTCCCTAATATGAAGGAGGCTCGCGAAGGGAGTCCTTTGAGGAGAGAGTCCTGCTTTGAAGAGAGTTTGATCTCCTTGGGACACTGAGTCGCTTGTTCTGTCCAGCAAGTTCATGTCCCGCTTATGATCAGGCCAAGGCTCGGAGCGCACTTGCTTAGCATCTAAAGATTTCAGATTCACTAGTTTAGTGTTCGCTCATAATACTGCAAGGGGCTTTTGTTCTCATTGAATTATGGGAGAGGCTTACCAGTTTAATAGTCCTAAAGCGAATCTTACCCCTACATCAATTCCTTTTCTCTAATAGTTAAAATTCTTATATGAAGTAGATATTCAATGTATTCCGGCAAATAAGTATTGTATTTTAATATCTTAATCACCTATTCATATATGTATATATATAAATTTGTGCATGTTATTAAATAAAGAAGAAGTATACTCTACATATCTCTCATTTCTAATAACTTAATCTTTTAGTTCATGTGAATTGTGATCATTCAATTGATTTAAATATATGGTAGAGTAAAATGCAAAGTATCCCACTTGTTTTTACCTAATTTGCCAAATGTCTTATGTGTTAAAAAGTCGAAAATATGAATTCCTCTTCCAAATCCCAATGTGTTTCACTTGATGTACCTTAACATAAAGATAATGTGGCAATGAAACATGGATTAGACATTAGTTGTAAATTGTACCTTACGGGTAGTATTTACAGTCATGTTTATTTGCATGGAATGAGGGATTCCTTGATCTTTTGCCATAGCGGGTCTTGTAACAATTTCCATAACTTTTTTGGTTATGGATCAAGATTTTGTCTTGTATGTTTCGATCAGTTAGATATTGAAATATTTTGAGAATTTTTCGGAAACGTTTCGAAAACACTAGGAAAAATTGTGAAAAAATTTACTTAATTGAGAAAATAAGAAAATCTTAAGACAAATAAATAGTTTCAGAATTACACATTGTTTTTTCCTTTGTTTCGAAAATGAAAATATTTTGATGTTTTCGACAAAAACGATGAAAACTTTGATCCATATTTTTTGCTTCTTGTGAGGCCACAACCCCCAAGCCCCTCTTACATTTATTGTATCATAAAATAGTCTCCAACTTGCACTATTGATCCTATATGAATGTTCCAGTTTGAAACAGTTTAAAACTTTTGGTCTCAAACTGTGTACGAAAAGGAGGTGATATTTTTATGACTAAAATACATAATAAAGACTTCAAAAGTTTGGATCAAAAGCAGTACCTAAAATGTTAAAGGTCCAATTATGTGGGTCTAAGAATATAATTTTGCCCATAAACTCGTGCATTTTCCAACTCTTATTAAGCGAAAAAAGTATGTCTCACAAAGATATGAAATAATTAAGCAAGTGATTCATAAAAAAAAAATTAAAAAAAAAATTAAGCAAGTACAAGTACAACAACATACACCCATTTGTAAGACAACGTAAATACAAAGAGAACTCCATGATAATTTCGTAAAGGAAATTTTGTGAAACCATGAGGATAGTTATTGCAACTTTTGATTCCACGAGGGGCTTTTGTATAATCCTTGGGGGTATCGATTGTAAATTGAGCAAAATATAAAAACACCCCCTTTATCATTGTTAATTGTCAGAAAACATCCGTATTATTTTTATTTGCATAATACTCCTTGTATTAAGATTTTATTAGTAAAAAATTCCCAATGTTATCATTAAATAAGTTTATTACATCCAGGGAAGGATCCATGATTTTTGATCGGGAGGCTAAACTTATATAAAAAAAAATAAATTCAATCAAACAATTAAAAAACTTATATTATTCACGAGAAAATATATGACGCAATACAAAAACGGGGAGGTGGAATTTGATAAAAATAAACTTCACGAGATACTTTAATTACATATGATACCCTGTTATAATTCCAAAAGAACCAAAAATATCTAATATTTTAATAATTTACCACGACGATTTTTCATCTTTTGAAATCGGTCCACGATAGAATCGTTTGAAATACTACTTAAAAAAATGCAGGGGGGGGTCCCTAGTCCCTATGTTCGTCCGCCCTTGATTACATCCTTTAGAAAATTAAGAGTTGACCATATAACGATTATTGCAAATTTTTTAAGTGAATCGGATTTTTACATTTTATTTCAAAGAAAAATAATAATATATAGGGTATATTTGTCCTATCCAGTGCAGATGATGAAGAATACTTTCACTTAAAATAGTAAAATACATTGCAACCTCGGAGGGGTAAATGCCTTTTACTTATAAACACAAGGGACTTTTTACTAATAAGAATAATACACGAGACTTTTTTCAAAATTAGAAATAGTACAGGGATGTTTTTGCATTCACTCATTCTCAATTGAGAACCCTAACTATTTTTTGTTAATCGAATGGGAACCCCCGGCCCACGCCCCCCTCCGAAGCCCCCAGGCAACTTTCGGGCGTCGTCGTCTTCTTCTGGTTGTTAATTTTAATCTCTCATTTCATCTTCATTTTGTTTTCAGTTGATTTTCTTTTTGCCTCGTCGTGCAACTATTCTATTCTTAGTTGTTCAATTGACTACTTAATTAAGTTGAATTTCTCTATTAAACTCGGTTACAGAATTACTTCCAATGATGATTTAGTAAAGTCGATTCTGAAATTGTGTAGATTTAGTAATTTTCATTTGTTGTGGTGGTATGGATTTCAATCAAAGATATAAGTTCATTCAATTGATTTAGTTCTGAGATTCTTTAACCTGAAAACTTTGTTATTAGTAAATAGATCAAGACAAATGAGTTGTATTGATTTTTGTAGTCATCATTTTAGAGATAACAGAGAATTCATATAACTTTCCCATATTTGATTTTCAGAAAATTTGGTTCAATTTGTATCAAATCTTGAAACCCACCTCTTTTAATTTTCTGACAGTTAACTAGCTAATGGCCTACTTTCTGTATATATATGGAGTTTACTACATTTAGTTTAAAAAAACCATATCCTTAACTAAATTTTGATTCTTTCCAACTCTAACTAGTGTTAGTAAATTATTATTGATATTTAGACCAAAAAACCTTCTAAATCTTATTTATCGCTTTGTCCTTTGTTTTTCGTTATATAGTAGTGAACTAATCACTTCCAAATGTATATGAACACGAAAGGCTATATTCAGATAAGAACATTTTTTGCTCTAGTAGACTCTGTAGGGGAAGTTCTGTTGAGGGCATTAGATTAAGTTTGATTCAGGAGAAGTTCCTTATTTTCGTAAATCTCAAGGTGAGTGAGCTCTTTGTACTGGAAGAAGAAGTGAGATTATAGTAATAATTGCAGCTTTGGGTACACAACTTTCTTTCTATATTCCAGTTCTTATCCATGTTTAGTTCAATCCTTTTCATCTCCAGTGGATCAATTTCTAAGCCTTCTATTTTAAAGTGAATATTTCATTTCTGGGTCACGGAAGCTCGCCTTTTGATCATATAAATTGACAATAAAGTGGATATTTTGCATTTTCTTTGATAATTACTTGTTTTTAATAATGCACCAAACGTACCAAAATATTGTAAATTGTTCAATTTGAAGCTATTTCTTAATTTTGTTAAGTATCTCTTTGTCTTTGATTCCGTAAGCTGTAATATTAATACAGATGTTAACAAGTTTAGGGCTGGCAAATAAAGGCGTGCTTCATATAACGTGTACATGCTAACAGGTTACTTTCCAATTGATATTTTACTCGGCTTTCTCTATGAATTGCCTGTTTATCTTAGACATTCGAAGAAAGGTGTCAAAGTTTGATAGGGATTATAGAAAAAATTAAGAAATAGAATTGTGGGAAGATAATAAGATAAGGGCATGGATTTAATTAAAGTGATGTATGTTGTCTCGTGTTCATTTGGATGCTCAAGGTCATAATGAGGAGTGGGGTCTTGGAGGTTGATGAACTACTTCCTAGTTTTCCTTTTGCTTGTCGTATAATTGAGTTTTTTAGCAACTAATGCTACGATTCTTTTTACAGTTTAGAGATTCAAATCCATCCACAGATATGAATCTCATATCAAGATTCAAATGCTACTGCATCCCGTTGTCAGTCCCCTTCCATCTGTCGCAATTAGGAATCTCTTTCCAGCGTTCAAGCTTCTATTCGGGGGCTGCAGCTGAATTGAGTACAGGGCAAAGTACATCATTCAGTAATCAAATAGATGTAGTCAATGAGTTCACCACATACTGCTACCAGAGGGATCTTCCCAAAGCCATGAAAGCATTGAACTCTATGCAGAAACATAAATTATGGGCTGATGCAATCACGTATGCAGAGCTCATTAAGTGCTGCATAGCTCATGGTGCCATCAAACGAGGAAAAATAGTTCACCAGCATGTTTTTTCCAATGGCTATGAGCCCAAAACTTTCCTTATCAACACACTCTTGAACATGTATGTGAAGTTTCATCTGCTAGATGAAGCACAAGTCTTGTTCGATCAAATGCCTGAAAGAAATGTCGTCTCCTGGACAACGTTGATTGCTGCTTACTCTAATGTCGAGCTAAAGGAAAAGGCCTTGGAAATGTTGATTATGATGCTTAGAGATGGGGTTAAACCCAACATGTACACATACTCTTCTGTTCTGAGAGCCTGCAGTGGGTTGTCCAACCTCACACAACTGCACTGTTGCATTTTCAAGGTTGGTCTGGAGTCGGATGTTTTTGTGAGAAGTGCTTTGGTTGATATTTATTCCAAATGGGGTGAATTGCAAGCGGCTCTTCACATATTCAATGAGATGGTGACTGGAGATCTAGTTGTTTGGAACTCTATTATTGGTGGTTTTGCACAGAACAGTGATGGTGATGAAGCCCTGAATCTCTATATAAGAATGAAAAGATCTGGTTTCAAAGCTGACCAGTCAACTCTAACTAGTGTTTTGCGGGCTTGCACCAGCTTAGCACTATTAGAACTGGGGAGGCAAGTCCATGTTCATGTCATCAAGTTTGATCGAGACTTGGTCCTTGACAATGCACTTCTAGACATGTATTGTAAGTGTGGTAGTCTCGAAGATGCTAACTGCACCTTCAGTCAAATGGTTGAAAAGGATGTCATCTCTTGGAGCACCATGATAATAGGATTTGCCCAAAACGGTTACAGTCAAAAAGCTCTGGATTTATTTAAAGTGATGAGGACTTCAGGGACCCAACCAAATTACATTACAGTTCTCGGTGTTTTGTTTGCTTGCAGCCACGCTGGACTTGTAGAAGATGGGAAATATTATTTTGAATCAATGAAGAAACTTTTTGGCATTGATCCTGGAAGGGAGCATTATGGCTGCATGGTTGATCTTCTTGGGAGAGCCGGGAAACTTGAAGAAGCTGCAAAGTTAATACACGAAATGAAATGTGAACCAGATGCTGTGACATGGAGAACTTTGCTTGGTGCCTGTAGAGTTCATCGTAATATGGACCTAGCTGAGTATGCTGCCAAACAAATTCTAAACTTGGATCCTCATGATGCTGGTACCTATATATTACTATCAAATATTTACGCAAAAACTCAGAGATGGGAAGATGTTGCAAATTTGAGGAGGTCGATGAGGGATGGAGGAATAAAAAAGGAACCAGGATGTAGTTGGATTGAGATAAATAAACAGATTCATGCTTTCATATTAGGCGATAAATCTCATCCAAAAATAAATGCTATTCATGAGGAGTTGAATCAGATTATATGGAGATTAAAAGAAGAAGGTTATGCACCAGACACAAACTTTGTGCTGCAAGATCTCGAAGGAGAACAGATGGAAAACTCGCTTCTATATCACAGCGAGAAACTGGCGATTGTGTTTGGTATGATGAGTTTGCCGAAAGGGAAGACTGTAAGAATAAGGAAGAATCTTAGGATATGTGGGGACTGTCATGTGTTTGCAAAACTGTTGGCAAAAATGGAGAATCGAAGCATTGTCATTAGAGATCCTATCCGCTACCATCATTTCCAGGATGGAGCTTGTTCCTGTGGCGATTACTGGTAGTGTCTAGTGAATGCAGTCACTAATCTTTGCTGGCAGAAGATGAGTAGTACAAGAAAAGAGAAGTTGACAACCAGGATCTCCTTCAGTTCAAGTGTGCAATCGATTCTTTATGATCGGCAGATCCAGGTATATTGTGAATGAGGAAGCAGGATGTAATAAACCATGCTTCTTGTATGCATTTATTCTTGTACTCTTTACCGTAAATCATTTACTGTGTCTTGATTTATCTGTCTTTAGGATGATTAGGACGATCTGAAGCAAAAAGGTGCTGGAAGGTATATGTCCTTGCATTTCACATTGCAATGGACGCTCGTTTTGAATGGTTTAATTGCACTAAAATTTGAGTTAAGGTGCTAATCATCACTATGCAATTAAAAGGCTGTGCACCGTACATGGGATCTTGTCGATGGTTTAGTTTTGTTCATGAATTTATTGTAGTGATTTTCTCCTTAATTATTTGCACATGATGTAATTACTCACCTATAAGCTAAGGTGGTGTTGTAATCAGAATTAATAGAGGGAAATGGCCGAACCACGTACATATTGTTTTGTATTAATATTGTTATATTTAAAATATGACATGGTATAAGAGCAGGTTAACTGATCTTGGTATGCTTTCTCATTCGATTATCGTGCCGTGTTCACTCCGTGCATTAATTTATTTTAATTTCATTGATATTCTGTTGCATGAATGCAAGAAAGATTAATCAGTTCATGTGCATTCATCCCCTTTCACCTGGGTTTAATTTTCCATTTGCATCATGTACATTTGGTGCTTCAAAAAATCTCAAGCATTTCCTCTAATCACTTGAAGAAAATAATTAATATCGTAATTTCATAGCTTTGTTTATCTTCAGGATTTAATTAAGGTTCCAATGAATATGCAATTAATTAAATGATTTTATTAGAGTGCTCCCCTCCCACCCCCCACCCCCTTTATTTGCATATGGTCTATATATTGAGTTGGTATTTGCAGTTCAGAATAACAGAAAATAATTGGACAATTACAGCTTTTATCTCAAATACTTCAGGAACAATTCAATGTATAAGATGCACCAAAATCGAAACACACTCTAAAATGGGTAAAGATAAGCCCTAAAACTTTCTGTAGTATTTGTTTATAGTATTAATTTGGGGGTTTTTTCTCAAAACCCAATTTAAAATAATTTCGATTTGGGCTTTAAAAGGCCCAATATTATTAATAGCTGGTCCATGTAGACAGCTTAAAATCTTCTACTCAGATATTGTCTTTTTTTTTTTTTTTTTTTGGAGAAATGGTATGGTATTAAATATTTCCGTTTTAATATTATAAAAACTCCTTTTATTTCAAAAAATCAAACGCTATAAACCAAATAAACAATAAATTCTATTTTTTCTTCAGGACATATGGACTTTTTAATTGAAAAGTCATTTTCGTGCTTACTTCGGTTTCCTTTATATAATGATTTTGAATTTTAGTTTTCATCATATCATAAAGACATAAACGGGCCTCTTTGAGCCTTTTTCTATTTTATTCCATAATCACACAAAGTAAGATTAGAAGTGAAATGACTCCAACTCCCAACTTGCCTTTAATCTTTATCTAAAAAAACATAATCCTACAACTTAAACATTATATTCTAAAAGCCCACTTTATATATATGGCACTATAAAGTAGGCAAAATTATATTCTCCCTACGAATGATAAATGCCTTTCACATAAAAGGTAACACAACCCTACAAATTCTTGAGGATTTTGTTCCGAAATTCCCAATTAGTCATTTTCTATGGTGTGATCATTCACAATTCATTAGATTTTTAGATATTTGTTTGAAACATAACAGTCCATGTGATGATTATTAATGAATTCGAATAAATTGGTCCACCCATTTCATTCTCCAGGGTTCAAGGTTCATGTTATTCTCCATATTATGCACCATTGAATAAAATTGAAATAAGATTTTTAATTTAATTAAGCTCGATTCAATAAGTTCAAAAGGGGAAAATGCACTTTCACCTCCAAAATTTATAGGCTTTAGCATTTGAACCCTTCGAACTGTTGAATATTAAATTTAGTTGCACGGTCACCCGCAGACATGTCAAGTCATTTCTTTTCAATTGTTTAGGTCTAACTCATAGAAGACTAAAAATTATACAACACCTATCGATCGATTATCATGCTTGACTTTTTACTTTGCAGAACGTAAGCTCTGTTAGATTTGCTTATACTATGATTTTTCTTGGACTTGAATTATTTCGACATCTAACTATGGCCCAAAAAACCTAAAACTTGAGAAACTAATTGCGAGTTAATAGGACCTAAATACTAATTTGTTGTTAATATAATGACGGAATTGTCCTTTTTTAAAGATATAATCAAAAGATTTGTCCTCATCAAATGTAGGATGAACACAACCTCTCAACCCACCTAAATTATAAGGTACCCTACTTAGGAGGGGTTGTCTAGCAATTATTGAGTGGAATTATCAATTCAGCTGGCTTGTGGGATCCCATGAATGCAAGTGATTTGCATTTAATGAAATTTGGCTCATGCAATCCAACACGAATTTTTGTGGTTATCAATCATGTCAGGGGAAAAATTGTGTGGTTCATGTAGGAATCCCACTAGAAAAAATCCCACCACATTTTTTGTGTTATTGCCTAAAGTTTACAAGAAAGAGTTATCCAAAAAAAAAAAAAAAATAGAAGAAGAATATAAGTTTACAAGAATGACAAGTGATTAGTTAGGCATGTGCATGAACAATTAGGAAAAAATCAAAATCAATTTGGAATTTGAATTTGCAGTGAGCAATAATTCTTGTCGGACTATATCCCCATGGAATCATTTCATAAATATAAATTCCTTTTAGATAAATGACGCGAGTTTTAATTTTTATAGTAAGATAAAGATAATAATGACTGATTCACATTTGATTATGAGGCTTGAAATTACTGTAACAAATATCACAAGTGATAAATTGGGTGGGCCGGACATGTTTTAAAGTTGTCAAAGGTCAAAGGGTTGGGTTGGGCCAAAGAAAGACCGGGTCATGTTCAAGAGATCAAGTCAACCCATTTCTTATTGAGCTTTTCTATAGGAGTATTTTTTTTATTAGACACACCAACCTCATTATGTTAATATATACTTCTACTATACTAATATAATGGTATGCGTCTCTAAGATTATAGGAAAACCATAAGCAAATGTGCTGTTCCAAAGGTTATTCAGCTAATTAGTTTATTCCCCTTCTTCAAAAAAAAAAAAAAAAAAAAAAATCTAATTAGTTTATTCCTGCTTTTAACATTGACAGAAAAAAGGGATAAATAAAGAAAAAGAGCGAGAATCTCCATGGGCCACTCAAAGATTGTGATGTCGGCCAAATTTTTTGACAGATGTGTTGCTAATGAAAACAATTTTATAGAATCAATTGTTAAACTCAATAATGTATGTTATAAGTTCCACAATTAATTTTGTGGATAATTATTGTCAAAAATAAAGAATTACATTGAATGACTAAATATTTCTAATTTATACTCATACTTAATACCCAAATTCAACAGTTTTTTATGACACTCCTTTCGTTAAAAGGTGGTTGAAGTTATTTGAGCGAAATACAATAACTCCCTATGCTTTAATTTGTTTAACTTTCAAAAAAAAAAATTTGTGTTATTTTAACTCCTAAAAACTCCCATGTGATATCAAGTAAGTGCCAAATATACCCCCAGAATAGAGAGTGTGTTTCAAACGCCAAAAATTGCAAGTATTTGTTCACATTTTGCTTTTGATATGACAATTTTACCCCTGACATCGAAAGACAAAAACACCCCTTATGCTTTATCTAACTCCCAAAAAACCCCACATGTGTCATTTTAAATCCTCAAAACCCCCCTGTGTGTAGTTTTAAATACCACACTCGACCCAAGTAGTATATACTATTTTTCAAAAATAATAAATAAATTTAAAAAAAAAAAAAAACACATAGGGGTAATCTCGTCATTCCACCAAAAGTCAAAAGTAAAATTATATTTGGGTTAAGTGTGGTATTTAAAACCAAACACAAGGGGGGTTTGGGAGTTAAAATAACACATGAAATTTTTTAGGAGTTAGACAAAGCATATGGGGTGTTTTTGTCTTTTGCTCAAGTTATTTTGATTAGTTTTCTTCACTGCAATCTATTATGGGAAAATTGTTTTTTTTTACCATAGGATAACCTACTTGCAATTTTGATACAATTGGATACGAAAATGCAAATTTGGTACCATAGAATATGTTTTCATTGCAACTTTGGTACCAAACTCAATTTTTCCCCAAAGTTAATGATATTTTACCCCGTAAAAAATACATAATGTTCAATTTACCCCCTCGTGGTTTAAAAAAGAGCATTTTACCCCCTGAAATTTTGTAAAAGTTTCACATCGCCTCCCTGATATTTTTATAGACGACACTTTATCTACTTTTATTATGATAATGTGGCATTTTACCCCCTGTGTTATGATAAATGTGATAATTTATCCCCCTATATTATAAAATAGTTTGCATGCCTACTCTCAATTTCAAGTGAGTTACACTCTCCGGCTGAACCGGGTAAATTGCTTCATTAAATTTTTTACAGGGGGTAAATTGATTTTTTTCAAATTATAGAGGGGTAAATTGAACATTATGCATTTTATAGGGGGTAAATTGCTATTAACTTTGTAGAAAAATTGGGTTTGGTGCCAAAATTACAATAAAAACCTATCATATGGTATCAAATTTGCATTTTTGTATCCAATGATACCAAAAGTGCAAGGTAGCCTAACCTATATGGTACCAAAAAAGCAATTTTCCCAATCTATTACTAAATGAGAATCCACGTATGTGGTGTTTACAAGTGCGAAAGGTTCTCTATCGATCCCACTTTGATATCTAATTTTGACGTCACATCACATAATAAATCCATCTTACAATTATGTGTTAGCTCACATAAATTTTAAATAAGCATATTTGTCAATAAATTTATATATGTGACCCAAAATATGACATAAATGGGATAGAAAATTCATCGAGATTTAAAGTAGTTTTAAAATGGTGAAACACATGCTTCTGTTTTTTTTTTTTCAACCCAGCTGAAAAATATACCAATATAGTTTAGAAGAAAATCTGTTGAAAAATAAACTGGTGGTGTTTGAAAATATTCAAAATAAGCATCTTTAAATAACAAAATGGTGTTGATTTAATTTCACCAATTAAATAAATGGTGTTTCAATTGGACTGCTTGCAGAATTAAAAAAAAAAAATTGCATATGGGCCTCCATCATATTAGTCATTGTTCGGATTAATTAGTAAAGTGAATTCAGCTTCTATTCAATTAATCATTTAATTTTGAGACCATAATTCAAAATTACAAAAATACATGATTATGTGAATACCCGTATTATTATTCCATTCCATTAATCGACTCCTAGCCCTGGTCAACCACAATTTTTCCCTCAAGAAGCTCCACTCCTGACCCGACAGACAGAGCACGTGCTGCAAATCTACACGTGGCGTACCCTCATAGGATTAGGCCCGTACGCTGGTTGATTGGGACCCTACACCGAGGAGACACAATAGCCCCTGTGTGTAGAACATAATTATTCCCCCATGTCAGTTTAACTACTCTACTACACCAGAGGGAGGGGAGGGGAGGGGAGGGGAGGCGAGATCTTTTCTTCTCCATTTTGTTCTTTAAGGTTTAGCTTCACACTATGTTGCACAGACACTGACTCGGCGACTCGGACTCGACACGATTCGGATTCGGCGACTCGTTTTCTAAAAAAAACTTAAGATACGACACGGCATGGATACGTATATTAAAAAATAAAAAAACTATATAGTTTATATAAAAATAAAATAAATTAACATCATAGCCAATGAATTAACGTTCATTCTAATATTCTAAACACAAAATAAAAAAAAAAAGATCACAAAAGGTGTATAAATTCACTCTAAGCACATCGTAAATGATTCAAACAAGTCTCATATGAAAAAAAATATCAAAACAAGTCTCATAAGAAAGATAATCACTCCAAGTACATAACAATCAGTCAATTACACGAAAATTGTTCGAAATCTTTAAATAAAATTAGTTTTTTTATTACAAGATAGAAATACCACTTTTTTTTTTCTTCTTTTGCTTCATATTTTTTTATAGCAATTACCTAGAGGTTAAAAGATAATACATTTATTGCCACACAAAGAGAAAGAGTATGGTTTAGGTGCAATGGAGTTTAACAATGCGGCACCGTCACTTAATAGAAACACCAGATATAAGAACTCCAAATAACTCTAATTTTAGGCCATAATGTCAATAATTTTTGTAAAAGAAGTACACATTGTTGATAGAAAAAGAAGAAAAAATAAAAACCCGAACTCAAATTTCAAGAAAATAAAACATAAATGCACAAAAATGAGGTAGAGAGGAAGAGAAGTACTTGTAAATTTGAATAAATTGGAAGAGAATTCTTGAACTAAGGTTTATGAAAATGAATGAAATTGGGGAGTTCAGGAGTTGTTTTTGTGTTTGGAATGAAGAGGAAGAGTACTCTGTAGAGGTTTAATCGATTAGTTCACAAAAGTATTACTATTTTCTAATATTTTTAATTAAGTTTCAAATTTTCAATTTTAACCCACAATTTTGAAAAAAATTGCAGAAAGACCCCTGCCGTGTCCTTGACCGAGTCCTGCCGAGTCCTTGACCGAGTCCGGGTCCTTGACCGAGTCCTTGACCGTATCCCCGCCGAGTCCAATACCGTATTTTCTCGGACTCGCCACGTGGCGAGTCCGACGCGTGTCCGAGCCGAGTCGCACGCGTGTCCGAGTCCGTAAAGAGTCCGACTCTGCATAGTGAAATTTTTTGAAGTATCCGTGCTTCGTAGGCTTCACACAATGAAACATTTTTCTTTTTTCTATATCAGACAATACAAATACGGATCAGATACGTATTAAACAAGACGTGTTGATAATTAATATTGTGTGTTGAAAATAAAAAAAATAAAATTGCATACAACATGGGACAAGTTTCGGATACGGCTAGAAAAGTACCAGACATTTTTCGAACATGATGGAATTTGTTTTGTGATATCTATTAGTTATATAGAATAAAAATTATTTTTATTTTACTACCTTTAAATGTGTTTATAATGTATTTGGTGTGCATATGTAAGTTTTGTATATATGAGACACCTCATAGGTCTTTTGTATATTTTGAAATCTAGGATACCTATAAAGCTAACAAAAAAAGATTAATCTTTTATATTAAATGTGTTAGTTTTATTAGTAGAATTTTGGTTCACAACAGTACAATTTTATTTCTGCACATTATTGATTCATAACATTTTAAGTAATTTAAATGTGTGTTACGATAATGTCATATGCTATGATATTTATATCGATGTCATGTGTAATAGTCAAACTTATATATAAAGTACCAATATGGTTCAATATATAATTGCTCGAGTACTCCACATGAAAATCCTAGATTAAAGTAGTTCCATCACAAAATTGGCATGTATTATAATTGATTGGCGAAAACATTAGGGCATTTTTATATATAATATATGCATTGTCACTGTCTTTGGTATAGGCTAAATTATGAGATTTGAATGTGACAGATCTAAAGTTTTGACAAGGACCAAAATTTAAGTACTCTACAAATTAAGGGCCCTTCAGCTATGTTTGGTCATGTTAATAATCAAATTTTACATATATATGAAGTCTATATACATATTGCTAATGTGGGTACATCCGTACATATGCCATTTTGTTGGATTAGCTTGATTTTTACTTTAAGGTTTACATCATGAATACCTGCTACATTAATTGTTATGCAACATACGAACAATATAATATAGTATCTTCTAGTTACATATATAACCATTCTAGCTAGGAATCTTTTAATTAATATTACTGTTATATTGTTAATTAATTGCTATTTGATTATTTGTACCTTCATAGGTTTTACAAACTAAAGTAAGCGATCAAAGTTTGCAAAAATAAAAGAATTTTCGGATTACGCATTAATGTCTTTGAAATGCCACGAGTCGTCGACAAATTAACGTAAAATCAAAAAGTAATCGACTTTCCAGCCTGAACTTTAACATTTTTTTAGCCAGAACGAGAAATTGACCAATATATAGTATAAGAAATGCTGGATACAAATTAATTAATTTGTAATGTTGACTTTTGAGGATCGACAATTCAATTATACCTATATTCTATATTTGCTAGTCAGATATGAGATATGTTGTTTTTACCTAAACCACGTTATATTGGATTAATATATAATTATTTCAATTTCCGATGAGTTTAAATAATGTTTATGTGGTTGTAAAATTATATGCTAGCATGTGGCTTTGGAATGGAGCTCTGTTTTCAGCGGGCCATGTGCAACTTCAACACTTCAGAATCGCAACTGATATATATGTCGATCCAAAAACGACATATTTTTTTTATAAATTGGGTTTCTTTTGCAGTGTTTTTGAAAACACAAGGAAGTTTCGCGCAATAAAAATTTCATAGGGTAATTTCTTGCGGGTTTAGCATAACACAGGGGAGTATTTTGCATTTACCCCTATAAAAAATGTATAGATACATGCATTTATTTTGTGTATACATAATATGATTTAACAAACAACCCTTTTTTTTTTTTTGTGAAATGATAAGAGTACTAATTTCCCAATGGTTTAAATACTAGTTGGACCATGGTTAATGAATATATATATTTCCTAGAGCAACAACTAGATAATTTGGATTCTCTAAGCCAGCAAAATTCAGTAAGCAACCCATCATAATTGATCAAAAAAAAAAATCCCATCATTTTTGGTAGGGTCCAAGTAATAATATATTTGGATCTAGCTGGGTCACGAGTAACCTTATACCCAAAATTAAATTATTTTAGTAAGGAAAAATTAAATAAAATTACTAATTTAAAATTGAGCTATATACCAATTCTACTACCAACTGCAGAATTATTTGCCACTCTGTATAAGAGTAACTAATATTTCCATGCACATGCGCTTTAATTTAATTAAGCCTAATTATTTAAGATAACTGATCATGATTATGTATTGAACCTACGTGATTTATATAGAAACAATTTAAGTCCAAAAGCTAGGGCATTAATTTCTGTAATTTGTTGTAAATTATTTCAACTTGGATATACACCTATCATTTAGAAATTATCAATCTGGACCTCTGGTAAATCGGATCTTTTTTTTAAATTTTCCTTCAAATTTCATTATTATTTTTTTGAAGTGAAACAATTGAATTGAATAAAAAATAGCCAATCCAAAGGTATTGAGTATAATTTGCAACAGTAAATGCGCAGAAAGAAAAGGGTCGTTGAATTTAACAAAAAGAAAAGATGACATAAAAAAAAAAAAAATAAATAAATAAATACCGAAGCGCATGTACAAATATTTTGTGACGACAGAGAGATTGAAGGAATTAGGCGTGCCTAGGTCATATATAATTATATATACTCCACAGAAGAATAGTTGCATCAGATATTCGTTTATCACTGAAATGGAAATTTATTTACGTAACTTGCACTCTGCATGTATTTGGTTCTGATTTTGTTGTTCTGACATTTTTGGTTTCAATTTTTTTCTAACTTATTATTGTGCTTAATTTGGATGAATACAGAATTCATAACTTTTGCATTTTACACTCAAAATTTAAAAATTAGCACATTACAAACTCATTAAATATTTGGGGCTTAATTTTAAATAGATTCAATTAAATATGAAAATAAAGTACACTTTAATTTATTAGTTAAGGATATCTATTTAATTTTAAATACAAATAAATAAAATATATACGACTCACTTGTTTCCTAAATTTCTAGAATTTTACTTATCTTTAAAAAAAAAAATTAAATAAAATACTACATTGAAAGATAATTCGTACTTCAAATGTTTAATGAACGAATTTGTTACGGGAAATTTGTTTTTTTGTTCCACATGATAGATCACCTTGCAAATTTAGTATAAATGGACACAAAAATGTGAATTTGACACCACAGCTTAAGTTTTTGTTGCAACTTTCATACCAATCCCAATTTTTCTCCGGAGTTAAAGACAATTTACCTCCTATGAAATACATAATGCTCAATTTACCCTCCTATGGTTTGAAAAAAAGCATTTTGCACCTTCCCTTGGACCCTCCATTGTAGTTCTTTTTTTTTGGATATCTTGGACCCAAAATGATTTATGTCTCCATTTGCCCTCATCATTGAAGTTGCTCTAAGTAACCGATAAATGCAATCTAGTGTTCACCATTTATTCCCAGCTTTTTTACACCTTTTTGAAATTCACAAACGCGCATAATTTATGGTTAAGTTTGAATTTATTTTAAGTGATCAATTACAATTAAATTAACTTAAAAATTTTCAAGAGAAAAAAAAAAGAAAAAATTAAATTATTATCATAACTTTTTTATCTTACAACAAGAACTATAATAGAAGTATATGAAAACTATTAGATGGAGTAAATAGAAGCCATAAACTTTAGCATTTTATGGTGAAAAGAACACAAATTAAATGCATTATTGTCAGATTGCTTTCACTTATTTTCGCTGACGTTTGATAGAACTTGAGCAACTTTAGCGGTGAGGTGAACTGCGGGGCTCACTCCCCCAGGGTGGGGAGTTAGAATCCTGGGAGGAGCAGCTAAGTGTTGTAAAATCTTTGAGGGAGGATGGAGCAGCTTGGTGTTGTAAGTTCCATGGTAGTAGGCTCCCTTGGGGGCCAGGAGTATAAAGAGTGAACAAACCCTGACCAACTCAGGCACATCCCGCGATTTACTTCCGTACATTGCTGAGAGGCCAGTGATGGGTGGTCCAGGACTTAACCTGGGTTAACAAAAAAAAAAAAAAAAAAAAAAGTAGGAATATTAAATTAAAATTAAAATGAATGGAAAAGTAAGTGCAACTAATTCCGTTAAACCTGGCGGTTTTTCGGCTGCAAAATGCCACAGCTAACTCCCCTCACCTACTTTAGCCGAGCCATGCAACAGTGGAAGAGCCGACCTCGAATTACGCTCCGCTAAAGAAAACTTTGCCGACCACTAACTGACGGCCAAGATTTGATTCCTCTGTAAAAGCAACCTTTCAATCAAAGGTCGTCAATTATTAAGCAGAATTTTGTACACATGTGGTCAATTCACTGGACCCCACTCTGCACTAGTTGTAATTCTTTCTTTCCACGATATCTTTTCGGCTAATTCTTATCCTAATTGAATTTTGTCGACACACTAATTAACATTATAAGTGTAATAAATTTATTTTGAAATTGAATAATACTCAATCAATAAATATATTTCACGTGATATAACTATGGATGAATGGGTTAGGTCATACCCAATTTGTACATAATTTTCCTTTATTTTTCAGCATATTTGTGCTAGCTTACTATTTATACTACTCTTCTATTTATTTATTTTTGGTGATTTACACTCAAACCCCCTGAGGTTTATTGTAATTTTAGAAAATCTTCTGTAGTTTTAAAAATTACAAGAACATCCCTTACATGGTGTTTTTTATAAATATTTTTACAAATTAGGGGGTGTTCTTGTAAGACTTGTTGAACTATATGGGGTCTCTTTGTAATTTTTAAAACGTTAGGAAATTCTTATAATATGATTAAATTTCAAGGGATCTGAGTGTAAATAACCCTTTATTTTTACTTTCTTGTGCTGGGGTTTTATGCATGACATAATTGTCTACTTAGGCCATCTCCAATGGGGGGGGGGGCTCCGGAGCCCCGGGGCTGCCCCTGCCCCCACCCCGAGCCCTGCCTGGTCGTCTCCACTCTCCAATGGCAGGGCTCCGGAATGGAATTAATTCCATTTTCTTCATTTGCCCACTCTCACCTTTAATTCTAGTTTTAATTTTATTTTTAATATTAATATTAATAATACTAATAATTATTTTATTAATATAATTAAATTATTAATTATATTTAAATATTAAAATTAAAGAGAATAAATAATCATAAAATTAAAATTGATACAAGAATATTGTAATTAAAGAGAGTAAAAAATATATAGCCACCACCAATATTGTTATTAAATGATTAATTTTATAATTGCAATAAAAGAAATTAAAATAAAATGTTGAAATTAATTATTAATGATTTGTCCATAAATAAATTTAATTACAATTCTAATAAATTATTAATAATTTTAATTTAAAAAAATTAATTTTTATTATATTAAATAATTCAATTAAAAATTGGTGACTACATATATTTATTAAATATTAGTAAATATACAATAAATATGCTAAAATATTTTATTAAATAATTCAATTCTACAAATTTAATTTATTTAGGAGGAAATTTTAATTTTATTAAAAAGTACTTTAAATAATTAATTTTGCATATATAAAAATTCTAAATAACAAAAAAAAAAGAAATTAAAAAAAAAGAGGAACCAGTCAGGTGCCGCCACTTGGCGGCACCTGACTTAAAGAGGGGCTCGTGTAATCACGCGCCCCTCTTCTTCCCCAAAAATCAATCGCGACCTCGGGCTGGGCGCAGGGCTCCGCCGAGCCCTGCGCCCAGCCCGTTCCCCACCCCGCCCCCGACCCCCAGCCGCTGGAGACGGTTTCCCTCCCCACCCTCGACCCCGGCCATCTCCATTGGAGATGGCCTTAGAGTATGACTTGCAGTGAAAATCATACAAGTACTAGAATTGATTTGGACAACACCATATTGTCATCGTAATTTAAATTTGAAAACATGCAATGAGAATAACTTGTTTGTTAGATATTATAATGAACTACAATTTTATACGTCACTGACTATATGAAAACATATTAAAAAATAGTTATTAGACTTTTGTTCTCCTCAGAATTTTCTTATTTTTCAATTTTATATGTAATTTTTTGTGAACTCTATTGTCTTGAACTTACAATCTTCTTATTGTCATAAAAGTATAATGTATATATATGTCACGTGAAAATGTAATCTTTTTATATCTCATAGAGCAAAACAACATATAACCGTCTTTGATCAAGTGGTTTCTTTTTATGTAATATTTTTTACTTCACTTTTTATAATTTTAGTTTTGTTATAAATCTTATTTTCCTTTTAAAAAATGTGTAAATTTTTTTATACATTTGTATATTTATAAAGTTAATATTACTCATAACTTATTGAACATATATTGGTGTTTTAAATTACATGGATGATATTACCCAGAACATAGGTGATGTGAGATTTCACTCAACATGTAATAATTACATTGATCGACTGCACCATGTGTACTTGATGACGTGGTGCAGTGGTTATACTAAATAATTTCTCCTATTAGAGACTGTGTGAGGCTTGTTGAGCCCCAAGCTCAATTTATTAGAGATAGCTAAGGCTGTCAATGGGCAGGGCTCGGACCGGATCAGTGCAGATCCGGATCCAAGTCCGATTTTCATGTCTTCTATTCGGATTCGGATCCGAATCCGCGCGGATCTTGAAAAATAGCAACCGGATCCGAACCGGATAAATTATCCGGATCCGTTTAGCATATTTAGCAAAAAAAAAATTTTCTTTCATTTTCCTTTAAATCACTTGTAGATTCCACCACCATGAATTAAAAATATAATATTTTACTTATTTCATCAAAACTATTGTCTGAAATTTGTAAAAGATGGAATATGGTGGACAAATATAAACGATAAAAATTAAAACAAAGGAATAAACAAAAATATGAATAAAAAAATATAGAAACTGGGAAAAAGAAGAAAAAAACCCAATACTGAATAATGGAATAGAAGAAAAAAAATTGGAGGAAAAAGTAGAGGGAATGTGGCTGCTACTACATAGATGAATAGTTAGGGTTCTGATTTTTCTTATTAAATAGCATAAATTAATATGTTGTATGTCCAATTAGGCCATCTCCAGCCGGATGGGGGAGGCAGGCATGAGGGGGGTCATCGGCTGGAGATGGAAATTTTTTTGGAGGGCAAGCGGGCATGAGGGCAACCGGGGTGGCATCTAGGCAGGCAGGCAGGCACCGGGCAAGCAAGCTCCATGCCAAATGGCGGCCACCCTATATTTTTATATATTTTTTAATTTTTAATTTAAAAAAATAACTTGAAATGTGTTTAAAAAAACTAAATTATATTAATTATAAATCTATGTGTATAAAAAAGTAATTGGTCGCTTTTTTTAAAATAAAATAAAACATGTATATGTGTGTGTAAAAATCCTCAAAAGTTTGTGTAAAAATTCTTACAAAATAGTCAATTTTATGTAATTGGTCACTTTTTTTCTTAAATAAATTAAAATATTTATGTGATTTGTAAAAAAATTTGGTGTATTTTGATAAACTACGACTTAGTTTAAAAAAATATAGTTATTGTTATATAAATATGAATTAACAAAACTTATTATTATTGCAACTTAATTTAAAAATACAATTACAAGATCAAGTAAACTACTTAACAAATACAATTACAAAGGAACACCTAATTCGAAAATGGTCCGTGTGTTGCCCACAAGTGTTCGACTAAATCTTTTTTCAGTTGTCTATTAACTATATTATTATTATTATTATTATTATTATTATTATTATTATTATTATTATTATTATTTCCAATAATAATAATATTATTATTGTTATTGTTAAGTGAGAGTGGAAAAAGTTTGAAATTGAATTAAATGCTTTGGATTGTTTGTTCGGTTGGAGATGACAGACTAGGCAAGGCAAGCAGGCAGGCAGACATGAGGGGGCTATTGCCTGCCTCGGCTGGAAATGACCTTAGTACCAATTACCATGTTAGTCCAACATCACCTCTCATGTATTTTTTTTTTTAAGATTAATTTTTAATATAGTAAAAGATTTTTGTGGAACATAGATAATTTTATTTTTATTTTGGTTTAAATACATAATATATAAACAACATATAGTAATATATATCGGATACGAATCTGTAACGGATCGGATCAACCTAGATCCATGTTCGCTCCATATAATTCGAATTACGGATCTTCTTAATCGGATCAGGTCCATCGGATCCCTAATCGGACAATTATCCTAATAAATCGGACCAGATTCGGATCGGATCCGGGTTGAAATCCGTCCCATTGACAACCCTAGAGATAGCCTTATGCAATTTATTGAGAGTTGCTAATTAGTGAAGTTTTTTTTTTAGGAAATGTACAAGCATTACCACTACCACTAAAATTGTGTACGTGATTAAAAATGAAAACAAATAAGTAGCAAACAATTCCGTAAACATCTGGAGCCAGCCGCCGACGTTGCCTGCAACGTCACCCGGTATAAGTAATTGTGTTATGTATTACCCCGTCCATCTGGTCTGGACAAGCAAAATAAATTTAGTTTCCTAATAATACTTACTTACTTTAATTACATGTTTAATTATCCTTTGTCCGTACGGGTCGCATTGTGGATAAATTTCTTAATTATTACTTCAAGTTTATGACCCTTCATTGCTCTAAAGGTTCATGGAAGCTTTCTTTTGTGTATCGACAAGTTTAAGGACCCTTTTTATAAGAATTTTAATTTGTACAACAATTTCATTTTGGGTTAGTCTTTTTTTCTTTTTTCTTTTTTATTTTTTTATGAAGTGTACGTTTTGGATTAGTTAGTCAATGCGTTGCTAATTGAGTCATTTTCAGAGAGACAGTTCCATCTATTTTACGAGACTGTGATATGATTTTATGATACAATCTTTATGTTTTTCTTTTTTCTTTTAGATAGAGTGAGTACATGCCACAAAAGAAATAGCTTTAAGGGAAAAAAAAACTATTACTTTCATACATGTTCTTGCTTCACTGATATTGTTTAGGTGGGGGGGGGGGGGGGTTATTTTCAAGTTATCCAAAATCATCAGCTAAATATACTCCTCTTCCCTTTTTTTTACATTTATTTTCTTTTTTGAATGCCAAAAATAAAATTATATTTCCTTAAAATGAAAATGTTTTTCTTAAAGATATTCTTAAAAGTTTTATTTTTTTAATTATCACCTAAAACTCTGTATCACAAGTGAAAGGAGCAAAAATCTTCGGACAATGAAGTATTAAAGTGCATGGTTTTGTCTATTGGATTATCCAAAGAGAGAAGGTGAGAAACTGAGGGTTAGGAGTGATATGGATCGGTTTGACATTTGGTAAAGTTGATTCGAGTGTTTCTAGCCAAGTTTTTTTGGAAAATAATTTTGAATGATTTTGGTTGTATATCAATATATCATAAATGTAGAATATAAGTTGACTAATATTCATGAATTTTGAAAATTAAGATATGATTTCGATTGATCTTGAATAGCTGAATATAGATGAGAAATATCCGCTCAAATCATTGAATTTTAGAGTTGGATATATGATAAAAAAAAAAAGTATAAAAGTAGTTAAGAATAGAGGGTTTGATTCAATGAGCTTCAAGTTGGGTCAGAAAGTTTGATTCTTCTCGTTGGACAAGACTCAACTCAAGTTGTTATTAGCTTGATTGTAATCGATTGAAATCGAGAAAAAATTGATCCATGTGACCAATTTGTGGGCTAACAAGTATTTTATTTTTCTATTATGACTGTCAATCATGACTTAGAGTTCTAAAATTGAGTCCGACTAATTTGGAGATCTCCCATAAAAATTACTTCTTTGAAAATTGTTGACTTATATATAGTTATGTAAGAATTAGATTACCTTAAAGCAATTGCGTTGTACTTATTATGTAATTGGTCATTCTCCTAATTAAATTAATAAGTTCTTATATCTCACTTGTGCTTTTCTAAGATTTTTTATCTAGTTAACTGGTATTATTAGTGCTAGCAAAAGCTCGACAATCCCATTATGATCAAGAATTAATAGGCTAGTACTTTTAACTTTTAAATTTTGTCGTCTTTGAAAAAAAGAATTGAAAACTAAGGTCATTCTTGAATATAGGTGATTAAGAATTAATAGGCTAGTAAAAGTTGTTGGTTATTTAATTAAATAGTGTGGTTCAAAACTAATTATTACTAAATAAATAAACATTAGAAAGACATAACCTTTCAATTAAAGTGTTGGTATACGAAGAGCTGTGATTATTCCTAAATAGGCATTATAGAGAGTCTTTCTCACTTATGAGATGAGATTAACGACCCATTAAAAAAACATTATAGAAATATATCACTCTAAATTAATATTGAGAAGGCAATCGAGAATATTGAGAATTCGGTGGATTTCTTATTTTAGTGCAGATTAATAGATCATGAGTGGTTCGTTGTATCTGGGGAGTAGTACGCTGCAAATTGCATGTACCTGGGCAAGGCGATATTCTACTCTAAAGGAAGTGTTGATTAAGCATGCCTCGAATCGAGTTTTTTTGTTCTAACTTATACTTCAATATGATTACTTTGAGTATTATTTGGTGATGATTGTTGATCATGATTTTGCCTATAATCGTGTGTGATTTTAAATATAAAATCAACAAAAAATATATTAAGAAATTAAAGTAAGCAGTACCAAAATGTGGCTGGTCTAGTGAAAAAGACTAGTACAAAAAATAGTGACTCAAGTTTATATTCATGTTGAAAGAGGTTCCCATATAATATGTCTTTTCGAGAAGAAGAAAGAAAAAAAGCAGCAGCTGCAGTACAACATAAACTGCTCCTAATATAAACCGATCATGATTTGACTTAAAATTTATTTTAACATATTACACACTTTTTCTACCAATTTCTTCTAATAATAACAATAACCATCATTTCTTAGTATCGTTAGATAAAAAACTCACGTAAATCTAAAAATCAGCTAAAAAAATCATAAAATATCAAAATAAAGTTTTGACTTGTCAACTTGTTTACTAGATCAAGATTGAAAACAACATCTCAAAGTATACCTTTTGCGGTCTATTCATGTGATCATTTAAATATTTTCAAACGAACGTATAACCCAGTTAATTTTTTTTAGTTGATTTGTATGTATCTCATAAAAAGCAAATTCTTATAAGCTCCAAGATTATATACAAAGAAAGACTAGGCATTGAGTTTAAAATAGGACCACCTCAATTGATGTAGCATTCTGCTTATAAAAGCAAAACTTTAGTTCAGATTTATGCACTAAATCGAATTTATATTGTTATACATAAAATTCATAATACATAGTAGGTACTCCGCATATATTTACTTGTTAAATAAGGCATACGAACAATGAAGAATTATCATAACTTATAGGGTAATATTTAAATTTTCCCAATCGATAACTGCATGCATTCCTATGATGCCGGCATAATTTATATTCTCTAACATTATTAATTAATTATGCTTGTCCAAAATGACAATAAATAGTTTTGTGATTTATCAACTGTTTCAACTGTCGCGCGCATTACAATTTACAAACCGGACCATGTCAAAACTAATCCACTAGTATCACCAAAAATATAGATCAGGAATTCTTCAGTCATTGTCAAAGTTAATGAGGGTAGAACCGTAAAAAATGAGAATGATGCTATTGATGGGTCAATATCTGGTCAAGAGCATGTTTTTAATATTAATGACATATTTATTAATGGAAGAGACAATTTTGTGCTATGTAATATGATTAGGAGGGAAATACACCATGTGGATTCAATCCACTGCTGGGTAGGCACGAAATTTTCCCCATATGTAATCAACAAATATGTCATTTATTGATGAAGCAAATACTTATTACTAAAAATGGGTCCTATTTGGAAGGGTTCTGTTGGCTCGATTTCGTGGGTCTCGATTTCAAAAAATAATTTGGGTGATTTTGGTGATACTTTTGAAACTTCATTTGGTTAGATTTTAGATGTTGGGTGTTGTGGTTTTGAAAAAGCTGAAACCCCACTTGAGTTGGGTTAAGATGTTGGGGTTTGGGGAAAAAAAAATAGGTAGCTAGCTAGGAGAATGGATTATTGAGTGCATTAATTAACACATAGTAATTGCGTCAAAACTAACCAGTAATACTAGGGAATTCTTGTCAAACTTGTTGCGACAAAATCTAAATTTAGTACAAGTTGAGTAATTTTGCTAATCTATCATATAACTAATAAACTAATAGTGTTAAAGCAAGCATTTGACTCATGTTTGGTATAAAAGAAATTGTTTGAACAATGATTTATTATACATAATAAATAAATTTTGGACAATAATTATGGCTTATAGTAGATTTTAAAACTCAACTCGATAAAATAATTTTTTATTATAAAATATTGAGATACTCAAATTCAATATATGTTCAATTCAATTAAAACCGTTCAAGTTCAGTTCATATAAGAATTTATTAATTTTAAAATTTTTTTATAAAATAATTAAATTAAACTTGTACCATGTTATCAAAAATAGAAACTGTAAAATGAATTGATCTAAACTATTAACTCCATTTGTTTATACACATGATTAGCATTCAATTGGAAGCAAGTTATAATTTAGAGCGAGTGTAATAAATCGTGTCATTTCATTTTAATTAAACGATATATCACGTAATTAAATCAGAATATCGATCGATTACAATAACTATATATCAATGAGCTAGTATGAAACTAAATATTCTCACACTTCAAGTAAGATTCGAATCCAAAACTTTTAAAATCGTGATTATTATATACAAATACACACTTTAGGTAGGAACAAAGTCCACAGTACCATAAATTAAAAATATGAACTAATCTTATTAAAATTTAGGCTTTAGGATAATTGCAATTAGTACAAAAGTAAATGTTAGAAAGTATAAAGAATTCAATGTACAGAGGAGATGTGATGGACTCGAAAAACAAGGCAAATTAAGGGGAGAGAGAGAGAGAGAGCTTGTGCTGTAAAAAGTTCATTTACAAGGGAGTAGCTAGTGAGAGAAAAACAAGGCAAAATCAAGAAAGAGACATACACATACATACAACATATATATACTCCCCAGTACACAACTACATTTCATCACAAAAACAATAAAATAAGCTATAGTATAATAATTAAAAAAAGAAAAGGTAGGAACTTTGAGTAGAAAGAGAAAGATAAAAAAAAAGTGAAAGGGCCGTCTTGGAAAGAAAAGAAAGGAGAAATAGAGAGAGAAAGTGTGTCTGAAAGGTGTAGTGTGAAAAAGGGGGCAAAGCAAATTAAAAGTAAAACTGCAAATTCATTTGGTCTCTGCAATCCTCAACATCCCCTCCTTTTCCAAAGCTCCTCTTGTCTCCCCGGCCTTTCTCTCTCTCTACACCGGAATATTCTCTTTCCGGCAAACTCATCCACCCTTTTCCTTAAAAATCACTAACCTTTTACAAAAAGTTCCTTGATCCACCTCATAAAGTTAAAGATTCAATTTTTATTTTTTCTCCGGCGAGATGAGGCTCTGGTGACAGAATCCGGCCACTTATTAATAGTTTCTGGAGGAAGCAGGGGTTGAAAGAGGAGAAATGAAGACGTCTCCGACCGCCGGGAACGGCGGCGGAGCACAATCCGCCACCGCGGCTGAAGGTACTAAAAATAAAAATCAATACTACAGTAGAAAACCTACCTTTGTTGGATAAATCAAAGCACTTTAAACTTTTGAGTAATTAATTTCTAAAATAATAATTTGGATGACACGTGGCAGTTGAGAAGAAGTGTATAAACGGTGAGCTATGGCAAGCGTGCGCCGGTCCTCTGGTGAACTTGCCGGCGGCTGGGACCCACGTCGTTTACTTCCCTCAAGGCCATAGTGAACAGGTAAAGACTGATAAATTAATTAATTTACTTTTTACTGCATCTTCGATTAGTATTTTGTTTGTTGCTAAAGTGCGCCGATATGGTGTTATCTGCTTGATTGAGTTTCACCCCTCTCCTCCCACGATCAATTGTGTCAGTGGCGCTGATTTGCAGCATAATAATATGGTCACATGCAAGGATTCCATATTTGTCATAATTATTATTTAAAATATTTTATTGAAATTAAATAAGGTGGTTTAATGGTGTGTATTTATGTAGGTGGATTATTCGTAGCTATTGTGAGCTGGTGTTTAATTATTAAGATTTAAATGGAGTTTGAGATGTGATGAGTGGGGTAGTTTGATAAACTTATTAAACTCCCTAGATTAAAAAAGACAATTAAGTGGACCATGCTAACATGCGCAATTATGCTCTTTTAGGAATGTGGATGGAGATTTTTTTACTTTTTACTACTACTTTATTCTATTTTGTGGAGAAAGGGGTACGAGAAAATTATTTCGTACATCCAATTTGGTTTTTATAGTAACGGATGCACAAAAGTGATGGTTTCATTCAACATCATGTGTATTATCCATAGTTAAACCGTAGATTTCTTGATCATAAGGCTATCTTTCTAACCTTGAAAATAGTAAGAAAAATGAAAACAAGAAAATAAATAGTATTAGCCTGATGTTTCATTTAATGCAAGAAAAATAAGATTATTTAATGTATTATATGTACTAAAATTCAGAAGAAGAAGAAAAAAAAACATAATCAGTAGTAATATTGTAACACATACTGATTATTCTACTTGGTATTGTTGGATCTTTTTATCTGTTGGTTCGTGTTGGATTGATTTATCGGTATACAAATTTTACGTCAAGGTATCAATTTTGTGATTAAAAATAGTTTAAAGCTTAATTCAGTAGGCAATACCACTTGAAATTCTATGTATTGATTCAAATTGAAAATTTTGTACTCAGAATTTGATGGTTATTATGTGCTGATAATTATAGGTTTTTGTTTTTCAGGTTGCTGCATCCATGAAAAGAGATGTAGATGCACAAATACCAAATTACCCAAATCTTCCATCTAAACTACTTTGCCTCCTTCACAGTGTCACTTTGCATGTATGCTCTTTTCAACTTATGGCTTCTTTAGATTTTTTTATTGCATTTTAATAATAACTCTAGTTAATTTTGGTATCTATTAGGCCGATCCAGAAACGGATGAAGTTTATGCTCAAATGACACTGCAACCAGTTCCTTCGGTATGTTTCTTCCTTAATCAAGGAATATTGAATTAAAAATTAAATTCAATACCAAAAAATATATTGAATGTACTAACTAAGTTCGTTTTATTGCAGTTTGACAAGGATGCTTTATTGAGATCTGATCTATCGATCAAAACAAATAAACCACAAACGGAGTTTTTCTGTAAAACATTGACTGCAAGTGATACTAGCACTCATGGGGGTTTCTCTGTGCCTCGTCGTGCTGCAGAAAAGATTTTCCCTTCTCTGGTTAGTAAATCGATCGAAGAATCCCCCTTGTTAATTTTTTGTAGTGTCTTATATTGGAAAATACTCGTTTTGTTTAGGACTTCACAATGCAACCACCTGCACAAGAGCTTACGGCAAGGGATTTGCACGATAATGTTTGGACATTTCGTCATATATACCGAGGTAAAACTCATTTGGCTGCTACATTTTCTTATAACTGTCACAGAAAAGACTTTAGTGAATCGAGCATTCTATATGTAGAAAAAAACCACATTTTTAAAAACTAGAATAGGCATTCAGTTTTTAGTGGCCCAGTAGACTACCCTGTCAACATTGTTGGGCTTAGCCAATTGGCCCAAAATGCTTAAGCCCATGTTAAGAATTGTGATTGTGTATTAATAATTCACATCCTATTAGAACAAGAAAGTAAATTTTATGTATAATGAATAAAAATGTGATGACATAGGGTACTGTTTTTATATTTCGGGCAAGGTACCCAAGCCTGTATATTGTTAAGATGGTATAGATGCTTATTCCGATTTTGTTGCTCAAAATTTTATGGCTCTGGTTTTAGGACAACCAAAGCGTCACTTGCTTACTACCGGATGGAGCCTTTTTGTCGGTGGGAAGAGGTTATTTGCAGGCGCCTCCGTGTTTTTTATTAGGTAATGAATGAATTAAATTTCTTACAAACTTCTTTCTTAATTACCAATTGTGTTTTTGTAATAAGTATGCTTGCTAATAGGGATGAAAAGCAGCAGCTTCTTTTAGGCATAAGGCGAGCTAATAGACAACCGACCAACTTATCATCATCTGTGCTGTCGAGTGATAGTATGCATATCGGCATTCTAGCTGCAGCTGCCCATGCTGCTGCAAATAGTAGCCCTTTCACCGTGTTTTATAATCCAAGGTCATTGACTTCATTTTAATCTTCCGATTTTTTGAATTTTGTTCGTATGTTATTTTGTGCTTCATTATTGATTTGTGCTTTTTGAATTTGAGCAGGGCTAGTCCATCAGAATTTGTCATTCCATTGGCCAAATACTATAAATCGGTTTGTAGTAACCAAATATCTCTAGGCATGCGTTTTCGTATGATGTTTGAAACCGAAGAATCGGGGACAAGAAGGTAGTGGCATCAATTATTATGCTTATATCTTTACTCATTTTCCTATGAAATCGTAAAAATATGCCAGTTTTATGAGACACTATAACTTCATCTATATATGTATATATTCACTGTTTTTATGATTCATAAAACACAATGTAGATTTTCACTAACATAGCATACATTGTGCAGATATATGGGTACAATAACTGGAATAACTGACTTGGATCCAGTCAGATGGAAGAATTCGCAATGGCGCAATTTACAAGTAAGATTGAAGAAATATGCTCCCTTTCCTAATCCTACATAAGAAGTTTCTTTCTATCCTTTTAGTTTTAGTTCTTGAGAACTTACTTGATATTTCTATGAGCAGGTTGGGTGGGATGAGTCAACTGCTGGTGAAAGGCGTAACCGTGTCTCGATTTGGGAGATCGAACCTGTAACCGCTCCATTTTTCATGTGCCCTACTCCACCTTTCTTCCGTTCAAAACGCCCAAGACAACCCGGAATGCCAGGTAATAGGGCTTTTGTTTTCTCAAAAATGTTGTTGCTTCTTTTTACCCAATTCTTTTCCTGTTGTAGTAAAGGTAAAGGTACACTAATAATCAAAACAACTCTTACCTTACTTTCAATTTTTTTATTTTCTTTTAGGAAATTGTTTGCAAATGCTTTTGATTTTTAAGTCAAATAACTAAAAATGTTAAAAAAAAAATTGTTCATGAAAGTAGAAGCTATGAGCATCATCCGCAAACCTGCTTTTAGCTTTTGGGCATTTTCAGCTTTTTTCTTAAGCAAAATCTAAAACACGAACTCCAAATACGCCCGAATAGCTTTTCAGAAGCCAAAGCTCAAAAACACTTCAAAACCTACTGCAAACAAAGCCCTTAGCTTATTTTTCTCCTGTACCCATCCGAAACATTATAGTTAATAATTTTTCAGAAGCTGAAAAAGCTAAAGAAGCTTAGAATAGTTTTTCCTAAAAGTCAAATCTAAAATCTCGTTTCTTAAGTTTTTGCAAACAAGCCCCTGAATAGTGGACTTGGTGCTCTCATGCCACACATAGTTGCATTAATCTCTTTGGTGTCTAATCATATTTAGTTGACTCTTTTCCACTGTCTCTTGAGCATTTATCCTGACAAAAGTGGGCAATGAAAAAAATCTTGAAAAAGTAATTTACAACAATTATTTGTCCATCCAAGAAAAAGTATAGCAGAGTGAGTAACATAGGACAGGCTTTAATATGGCTAGATGCTTTCTTTTCTCTTGTCCTTTCTTGGTCAATATTTTGACCTGCAAAGGTATCTTTATTTTGGTCCTTCAATAGTGCATGCTTACATCTTTATATACCAATGATTTCAAGAATTGAATACCTCTAAAAATCTTACATATGTATATATATTGTCTTTCTTCTTGCAGATGATGAGTCTTCTGATTTAGACAACATATTCAGAAGAACAATGCCTTGGTTAGGAGGTGAAGACTTTGGCATGAAAGACCCGCAAGCTCTTCCGGGTCTAAGCTTAGTTCAATGGATGAACATGCAAAATCCCTCTTTAGCCAACTCAATGCAACCCAATTATATAAACCCGATGTCTAGTTCGGTTCTCCAAAACCTAACCGGATCAGATATCTCACGTCAGTTTAACTTACCCGGGTCTCAAATTTCGCAGCCGAACAACATACAGTTCAATACCCAAAGGCCAAATCAGCAGCCAGTACAAGTACAAGATCAGTTCCAAAAGCTGCAATCTTCTTCCACGTTGAGCCCTTTAGGCTCGATTATACAGCCTCAAAGGCAAAATTTGAGTAGTCAAACTTTACCCACAAGCCAAGTTCAGTCCCAGCCCCAGCCCCAGCCCCAGCCCCAGCCCCAACTTTTGCAAAATCAGAATCCAATCCAGCCTCAAAATGTTCTTCAGCAGCAACAATCACTTCTAAACCATCAGCTTCAAAGAAACTTATCTCAAAATGTACCTCAAGCACAGCAAAATCTTATACAGTCTCAGACAACAGATCACATAAACCAACAGTTGCAGCATATGCCGGAAAACCAAATACAAATGCAACTTTTACAAAAGATGCATCAGCAACAACAATCACTTCTAGTGCAGCAAGAACAGCAGAAGCAGCAGCTTTTAGACATTCAACCGAATTTCTCAAGGTCCATACCAACAAGCCAAATGAATCCCGTACCTCAAGCAACACAGCAGCAGCTGACTAGAAATAACAGCCAATCAAATCTTCGGTTCCCCCAACCAAACTTTCAATCTGGACAAGTGGGAAATAGCTTATGTCCGATAAACAATCAGCTTTTTCAACAACAAGCTGGACAAGTGGGAAACAGCTTAAATCCGATACACAATCAGCTTTCAGCTAATGGAGGCCAGTCGGCAGTTACTGACGATGTTCCCTCTTGTTCGACTTCGCCATCCACAAACAATTGTCCAAATCCAGTTCAGTCCATGATGAACGTAAGAAACCACCGAACTACGATACTTGGAGATGAGATTGCACAGCTAAATTCAAGTTGTCTCGAGACACTGTCTTCTAAAGGTAAAGATTTGCTGCAAAAAGTTGAAGTTAAGCCTTCTGTGAACGTGCCCAAAAGCCAGAACAACCAAGGCTTTTTTGCATCACAAATGTACCTTAATCCACCTGTCGGTAACCAAATAGATTATTTCGATAGCTCATCTTCTGCAACATCGGTTCTTTCTCAAAATGACGTCCAAATCCCACAAACCAACAACAACTCTATGTCTTTTAATTCTCAATCAATGTTGTTTAGAGACGCAAGTCAAGAAGTCGAAAATGTTTCTTTTGGGGCTAACATTGACAATCATTTGGAGATTCCCATGATGTCTGATCCTTTGATCACGAAAAACATGATGGGCTCAGGTAAAGAATTCTCGACTAATCTCTCGTCTGGAGGAGGTGGCATGATTTCTAGCTATGAGAACAACCCCAAGGAAGCTCAACCTGAATTATCGTCATCAATAGTTTCTCAGTCGTTTGGAGTTCCGGATATGGCTTTCAATTCGATCGATTCTACTATAAATGATGGTAGCTTCATGAATAGAAATAATGCTTGGGCTCCAACTCAGATACCAAGATTACGGACATATACTAAGGTTGGTAGTTTATGATTGTGTGTCGCATAGACATGAATGCTTTACGTCGTTTCTTGAAATCATAGTCTAAATGGTCTTATTTTTTTTAAGGTTTATAAGCGCGGAGCTGTAGGAAGATCAATCGACATTGGGCGTTACTCAGGCTATGATGAGCTTAAGCAAGACTTGGCTCGTAGATTTGGTATAGAGGGACAACTCGAGGATAGACAGAGAGTAGGTTGGAAACTTGTGTATGTGGATCATGAGAACGATGTTTTGTTAGTCGGTGATGATCCATGGGAGTAAGTTCTTGAACTCATTCTTTGTCACTTTACTTGGCAACATTGCATTTTAGTCCCACAGGACTAATCTCGCAACAAACTTTTGGTCCTACTTTTCTGAAAAAAATTGAACTTTTTTACATTTATAAGCATCACCATTCTTCTTCAAAAACTAAAAATAAAGCCCTTTCTGGATTCAGGGAATTTGTGAGCTGTGTGCGATGTATAAAGATCCTTTCGCCTTCAGAAGTACAACAAATGAGTTTGGATGGAGATTTTGGAAATAATGTCCTTCCTAACCAAGCTTGTAGTAGCTCAGATAATGGTGTGAATTAGTTGGATTGACGTTTTATTCAATTCTTCTTCCACATTGAAAGCTCGTTCACAGATCATCAGTATAAACAATTGCCCTATACTTCTAGTTCATATGGCAAGTTCTGCGCCATTAAATTAGTTTGCACACACGGTGGAATAGGGATCAATCTATATGGAAGTAGACGAAGAGGGCAATATTTTTGTTGCCAATGTCCATGTCTTAATTATCAAGCATAGGGAGCTTTGACGTGTGAAAGTTGTAGAAAAATATTCAAGCATTTTGCTTGTTAGAAGTCATCTTACAACATATTATTATCTAGTGTAAAAACATGTTTGTATTGTAGAAAAGGCTTAATTTGTGTATGCACGGTGTAATTTCCAAATGTATAGACGTTAGATAATTTTTGTCTATCTTGTCAACGGAAGTAGCACAAATTACATTTTCCGGATAGATCCTTTTTTTGGTGTAGGATCTATCGACATTTTGAATACGAGGGAGGTTGATGTTTGTTCTGAAACAAGAAATATCAATCATTGTGATTCATTTTTCTGAGAAGGTTGAATTTATTTTTTTGAGTTTTCAACATCTTGTTTAACTGTGCATTTTAACTAATTTTTTAGACGTCATATAAAATATAAGGAATAATTAATTTGATATTTTTAGACTAAGATCATTTAAGTGAATTAATTAACTATTACTACAATATAAACGAAGAATTTGGTTTACTCATCCAGTCTAAATTGCCAAAATTTATAGGCTTCTAGCTAGATTTCGTTGATTCTTCTACTTCTTTCTTTCCTCCATATAGTATTAGTTATCAAATTCAAATAAAAACAATTATAAGAAAATTTTCAACAATAAAAACAATTATAAGAAAATTTTCAACTAAATGTTCTTTTTCTCCCATTTTTCCATTTCCCCTTCCCCTTCCCCTTCCCCTTCCCCACCCTTCTTCATATTTCGTTTGTATTTAATTATTTGACAAATATTACAACATAAAGTATCATAATATTTGTAAAATGCATCTCATGTAAAATGCAATCCAGTAGGAAAATGGTAAACAGAAACAAATTCAAATTCCGGAAACGGAAACGGAAACGGAAACTTTAATAGGAATCCCAGTTCAACTAAGAAATATATAACAAAGTTAAATTCAAATTACACTTAGGAGAAGTACTCTAGATTAAATCCATTGAGTACAACTTGTTGATGCACAGATAATGCAAGGTACCAACAAATGTCAAATCTTTTAACTGACCATTGGTTCAGGACTAGCAGCAGTTGACAAAATATCCAACAGTGACTCCTTAGGTTCCAGTTCCTCGTGCCATAGAGGGAGAGTGTCACCTGGGAAGAATTTCCTACTAACACCATCTTTGTTAATCTGCAATTCGGGGAAAAAAAAAAAAACAACTTAAGACTGATCGGGATTATCATTGTTGAACCTGAAATAATAATATTAGTAATGAGAAAGGAACTTACAGTCACTGTCCGAACAACACCACCACTAGCACCATCACGAGCAATAGCAAGGGAAACTGCCTTCACGACTAATTGCTGTACGAAAAAGAACAACTTTTCTATAAATAATGATTCTTTTTACTAGAAAAGTCAAAATTGAAACTTGAAAGAACAAATTAAACATGAATGTAAAGTTCTGTGATTTTATTATATAAAGATCACAATTTACGAACCTCAGCTTCTTCTTGGGTCATCCCTTCTTTCCACACTTGATCAAAGAACCCATACAAATAGGAAGAGCCAGATCCTGAGGTAAAACAAAGAGCATCAGTATGTTATTTGCCAACACGACGAGTACGAAATATTTAACCAAGTCACTCTATTTGATGGCAGCAAGCCAAGGATTCTCAATAATTCAGGAGTTGGAAAAATACAATGTCTTGGTCATTCAATGTTAGCCAACAATAAACACAGCTCTAGAATTATCAACAAAGAATTTATTGATATAGTAATCTATCAAATAATAGTCATATAAGCTTAATCACCATGCATCTGAGTCATGAAATCTATCTATTTTTTAGTTCATCCTGGATTCCGTGAATTAAATTGACAATGGATTTTGTACATTATCAGGACTTTTCCAAATAAAATAAGGAATGAGTTGTATGAAAATGTGCAATTACCGACTTAGTTTTATTACAAGGATCAAAGTAACGTTCTAACCAGTTTTTTCCTTCCATTAAAAACAAATAGGGCTCAAACCAAGAAATACATTGGGTTTACAAACAAAACAAATAACTTCATGAGTTTAACCATCTAAACTTAGCTAGGAACCAATTCAACAAGGAAATGTGACCATAGAAGATAGGAACTATTAATAATCTAAGCAATAGCTTGTAAACTAGACTCGGAATAAATATGAAGCAAGAGACAAGAAGGGCACACCTCCAATAGTAAAAGGCAGCTCAAGAACTGTTCCTCCAAGAGGTATTCCATAAATTTTACCCCCCTCATACTTATCCCATCCACCGACAATTAGGCCAGTTTGCAGAGAATTCTGCAATATCAACAGATTAACATGACTTAAAGACCTATGCAAGTTAATCGTGCATGAACCAGATACATCCAACACATTGCTAAAAGCATATAGGACTCTACGAAAAGCATTAGCATATGACTGATATAATAAAGAACATTCTTCATGTTACACTTATAGTATAAAGTATAACCAACTCGAAGAGAACTTAGTAGAGCCAAAAAAAAAATTAAAACTAACTAATTCTTTAAATACCGACATGCACGCGACAGATAGAGAGAAAGTAAAACAGACAAGTTTTGTTCTTAAATTAATGGCTGATAAATAAAATTTTCTTTAGCAAGTTCTAACTCATTAAGGAAGTTAAAGTCCAATTATAATAAGGAAATCCTCGTCTTACACTCAGCAGCTTAAAGCATTGAGAAATGAAAAGTATCTTAATAACAATTTCATGTGCCACAATTCAGAGAATAAATATTTCTCAACTGCCATTTTGACATTTTTAAGTTTTATAACTTCTCATAGCATGGACCAAGTAAAATTGTTAACAGTTCATAGAGAACATTAAAGCCAGAAGGGACCGATTTCATGTTGTCATTGTCCTATAATAAAAGTGGCAGAATGATCTATTACCACCTAAATCATAACATTTAATTCCATCTTTGTTAGAAGGTTTGCAGCAAAAGCTATTACACATGCCATGTATTTTGAATCACAGTTTAACCTTGCTCCATCATGCAAGCGAACAGATAACCCAACTTTCTTACAACGTATATTAACCAAATTTTAGATTTGTCCACCCAAAAGCTACAATTATCTTATATCAAAATAATAATATATTTGGTCGTCGGATGCAATTCTCAACTTGCTGAGGTTATAAAGGATCAAAACATGGAGTTGAGATATCATTGCCACACCTTGTTGTTGTAAGATAATAATCTAACAAGATTTGCAGCAACTTTTACAGTTGAAGGCTGTCCAAGCTGTATCCTGCATCAAAAAGCAAGGCATAAGAATAAGAGCTCAATTATTCAACCATTTTGGACAAGTATCAACGTTCCCAAGTCCATTTATCTAGTGAAATCCAAAAGGGATAATGCTTATTGAATAAGAAACAAATAAATTTGAAATCAGGCGAAAAAATAAGATTTGGACTTTAAACAGATTAATTATGTCAAATGGTTGAATACGAACTACAAATCAAGTGATAATACAAGACTTTCTTTTAAATTTCAGACTGAAGTATCATGCACACTTACGTGTGTTGATGGAGAAAGTAGCGCACATAATCGGAAACAATCTGTGAATCTGCAGCCTGTTCAAAGAACATCGCAACATGTTACAAAAAGTAATGGAAGAAAAGTTTGCAACCTTCACTTTATACCTAGAAGCATCTCAAAACCATTTCAATAAAATTTGCAAGACAAATCATTCAAAATCTTCAATAACCATTTCATAAGATATACCTAAATAGGTAGCTACTAAATTCTTTACTGTGAGAAATATCTACTAACAGCTAACTTCAAATTAAATAAACTTCAAAATATTACTAAATCATAGCAATAAACACAAAACCCTAACAAATAGTACTAAAATTAGCAAGCGACAATTAGATAAAACCGTACCGATCCAGAACGGCATATGTAAACATTATCGGTCAATTGAGTGATCTTGTCTGAAGCCCTATTCGCCACATACATTCCTACAAATTATATGCTCTTATTTTCAGAATTCGAAATTGCAAGAATAACAAAAAAAAAATGAAGGAACAAATTAATTTATAGATTCATTAAAAAAATAACTCTTAGGTACCGGTGCTGGTGCGAGAATCAGCGCCGAGAACAACACCGCCGTTGTAGGTGACGCCGATGATGGTGGTCCCCATCGAGTGTGGAGCGTTGAGATCGCCTGAGCTCACGTCCATGTTTGCTTATGGTGGAGTTCTACTGAAATTAAACTTGAGTACGAATTAACAGTGGAGAGAATCGACTATAATGAATTGGGGAAGACGAGAGAAGAACAGGACTAATAGAAAGAGTTTCGTGCAGCGGAAGAAGCACAGTATAATATTTTAACGATTAGGCCACCAATTTTTCGAAAGCTATAAATTGGCCCCTTTAGAAGTTCACTGGTGTATATTGGATCATTCAACTAACTCTTTGTCACACCTTATCAATTATGATAACAAATAGTATAATACATTAAGGTCCGTTTTGTAAAGGTTATAAGCCCTACAATAATTTGTATATCTCTTATCACTTGTTTAGAAATAAAATTGTAAAAATATTTTATTCGATACAAACTTTCAGACAGTCACAATTTACACTACAAAGGCTTATAATTATCTATGTCATAGTCCAGAAATAACATTGTAGATCTTGTACAATATGTTAAATTACCATAAATTTGTCTCTCAGTTTCCATATACACATTTTTATCTTATCGATTATAATTATAAGTCTATTAATACTATTACTAACTACGTTGTAGAATTTTATATTGTATAATCTTTGTAGGGACTACAAAATTATAATTTATACTAATTGACATGTACATAAATATTATAGCCTATTCAAATTTGAAACGACTACAAAATGCACCCTAAATGTAAAATATAGGTGTAAGAAAAGAAAAAATAAAATTGGTATTATGGAGTGGAGGTGTCTAATATATGTGATTTGTAATTATTCATTTTGACTTCCGTTTGATGGAGCAGTGCTAGTAAACTTATGTCTAAAATCTAACCCCATCAAGAATTAGTGTTAAAATGTTTATTGGTCAACTTTTAATAGGATAAGTCTACTTTGACGTTCAACGTTGAGACTAAAATAAAATTAAAACTATTAGAAATTTAAGACATTCATTTGAACTTGTTATTTAGTTTACTTAAATAGCTTTTGAAGTCGAACTTAAAAATGTATTTAAGAATATGAATTATTGTATTCAACTCAATTCAAATTTATTTGGACTCAGTACGTTCAGTTCTAGGTTCTAATATCAAACTATGGTGCCCATTCGACCTGGATGTAATTGAAACAAAAACTCTGGTTTACCATTTTTTTTTAAAAAAAAAAAAGTGAATCAAATGTTCTGGTGCGGTTTCCAATTTTAACCAAATTACTTCTATTTGGTTATGGGTTAGATTTTGCCGAATCTGACTAGAAAATGTAACGAAATAACTTAACATCCAAAAGAAATCTTATTCCAAACATTTCGCATCTAATAAAATGTATTCAAATATCAAGCACAACAACTTTATAGAAAATCAACAACCCACAGATTTTAATATCAGACCAAGAATCTCTAATGTGAAAATGAAATCTTCAGTATATATAATTGAAAGTACAATTTTCAGTAGTCGAACCAAAATCGAAATTACGCAAACATAGAAACCCCAAGACAAAACTGAATTTTTAGTCCTCGCACTGAATATTTTATTTCAGCCCAATTCGATCAATTTACCGTATTGTGCACATCCCCTGTTCATACCAAATTCAGTCGCAATCTTAAATTTAATAAAGAAACCAAATCAACCTTGAACATTTAACGTAAAACATAATTTTACGCGGGGTGATAGTCCAATACATATACATAATTTTAGCTATTACTATGATCCAGTAACCAGCCTTGAATTGATTTTGAATGTAGTGTACAAAACATTCAAGGAATCTCTTTTTCCTCCTCATGAAGAAAATAATGTAAAGGAATATAACCCTCACTACTGCATGATCTTAATTGGAAGAAATATTTACTTATAAAATGGCTTTTTATAATGCCAACTGCCACAATTCAAATGTTATTTAGGTAATAACTTCTTCCAACATTCTTTTTATTTATAATCTGTATATATCTATTTATAATATATATAATAAAACACGTACAAATGTAATAACTACTCAAGCTGCAGCAACACCAGCAAAAAACTGCAGTGTACCCGAGCATGGCGATCCAGAATACTCCGATGTCTTCCTCACCCCATTACGACGCTTCTCTTTCTTGTCATCAATCGAGATTTGTCGGCATCGACACTCTGTACTACAAAATGCCTTTTCCCCTCTGCATTAATTTCATCACCAAATATGACATCACTCGTGTGTATATATATATATAGTGATGCAATAAAACCACAGATAATTGAGGAAAGATAAAAAGACAAAATTAACGCTCTACCCCTCAGGTAAACCTTAATTACACTCGCTACCCCTACTGCTTCGAAAATTTGAAGAACCCCCCCTTCTAGTTTAGACTTTTTACAAAAACACCCCTTACGATTTGACGACATAAGGGGTGTTATGTAATTTCCGGAACAACAAGGGGTTTTTGGTAATTAGAATATACTTGAGGGGGTCCGAACGTAAATTATCCTTTTTTTTTAAGTTGACCTCTGCCGAAGTGAATATTTGAATTGTTTAATCCAGCAGAAATTATTAGTATAGAACTACTGAAATGGTACAAAACAAAAGCGAAGTAGTATGATATTTCAATTAGAAGTGACATTAGGAAATATGGTTGGTATCTTTCATCTACTACGTATTGTTAGTTAAGCTAAGAAACCAGTAGTTCAAGCATCTCAATTTATGAACCTTAAGGCTATATTTGGTCTTGGATTTCGGTGACCAAAATACCGAGGAAAATATTTTTCTTGCATTGAATTATGAAACATTGAGCTTCATTGTTTGTTCGTTTTCATTTTCCACATCATTTTATTCATTGATATCTAACAACCAAACATAGCCTAATTTCCAGTGTATTCATGAAGCAAAATGCCATAATGAAACTTGTGAGAAATGCATTACCTCCAGAAACAGATAACCAAATTTTGCATAACAAGCAATAAAAGTTTGTGTCAACTTCAAAGCATTTTCTACACGACAGTTTCAGATAATACATCAATATTTTTCAAAATTATTGTTATATGAAATTTGTGGGAGCTTAAAGTCATGATAAGCTGCACTATCTTAAAGGTTTTCCAATCTACTAAATCTACTAAATATGACAATTTTGTTCCCTCATTTAAACATGGCTAAGGTTAAAACCTCTAAAATTAACATATGATTATAATGGATCAAATGAAACTATTAGTACAAAAGATCCATAGTTCTCTTCTTCTGGTCGCGCATATTATGTTCCGATGGTATGGTCAATAATTTATTTCCTTCACTTAGTATTTGAACATTTTCTACGAAAAAGATCGGATAAATAAAAAATAAAAAATGGTGAATGTATTAAACTCTTTTTTCTCAGAAAGAGAAGACACTGTTAACCATCCCAACCCCAAGCCATTTCCTATATTCATCTAATAGGCAATCAATAGCCGAAAAGGCTTCAAATTATTCTCTATATGGCAATGAATGCAAAAACTAGGACACAATACTTATTAAGATCTCAAATCTTAACACAACAGCAGTTTTAAACCACCAACTAGAATATAAGAGATGCCACAAATACTTTTTAAGGTCGTAAATCGAAGATAATAATAACCTTTCAACAATGGTACTTAACCAGATAAAACTTAAAAAGTTTTAAGTGGTAACCCTCAGCATGCACAAAGCTAGTGACATTACCAGATCAGTTTTAATCAGCCTTTAACAAAAGTTCTCCTTAAAATTACCACCAAATCAAGATCATAACATATAATAATCTAAAAATGAAAAAAATCCTTAGCACTAACATATCATATTCATACCGAACTCATATCATATTAATCCCAACTAAAAACATAATCAATTCCCAAAAATAACAACAAAAAAGTTAAGAATTCAATTACCTGTACATAAAAATATCCAAACCATGAAGCATCTTCTTGCAGAGAAAGCAAGAACTCAAAAAATCAGCAATCTCAAAGGTGGCATTTTCACCACCACAGCTCAATGAAGAATCAAAAGCAGAAACCATCTCAAACCCATTATTTTTTCCCAAAAAATCAGCATCGAAAAACTCTCTTTTCTCGATGAGGTTATCTCCTACGTGTGATGTCACACATGTGTACTCTTCACATAACTCCATTTCCTCCACACTTAGCATCTTCTTAGTATTATTTTTACTTAAGCTTTTTTTGGTAACAATTATTGGAATTGGGTTTGAATTTGATGAAAACCTAGGTGAAATTGCAAGAACCGCAGCTCTGCTACCGTTGTTAAAGATTGGATCTTGATGATAATTATCATCATCATTTAGGGCAGCGAGAATTCCAAGCCCAACGACACCGTTTGGCTCCTCGAAATTTTTGGGAGATTTGTAGGAACTGGTTTGTTTCGTGGAGTCGGTGAATGTTAAAAAGGAAAGATTTATTGATAGTCTCTTCTTTTCCCCCATTCTTCTGCCAAAGAAACACAGAGAAATCTTGTAACTAAGATTATATTTTGGGTTTTAACTTTTAAGGTGTTGAACAAATTTAGAGTGTGAGAATTGAAAGAGAGAGGGAGAAGAAGAAGAAGAAGAAGAAGAAGAAGAGTGTTATTATTATCTTCCCACTCCTCTGCTTCTCTCTCCTCGATTGTTTCAGCTTAAAGGGATGATGAGAATATAAGCAGTCTCAGAATAATTAATTGTTTTGTTGTAGATATTTTCTTCTAAATTTGGAGTATTGTAGTAAATGCTTTTATTATGATTTAGAATAGAGCTTACTCCAAATGATGTCAACTTGTTTAAAAAAAGAACATGTTTTTTTTTTTTTTTTTTTATATTTTCTAATTTTATACAAATTTGAAGTTTTATCGTCTCCGTAAAGTTCTTTGTTTAAATGTTTAATGGCAAATACATATTAAAACTAAAATAAAATTCTCGTTATGGAAAATTATTTCATGGATTTGTTGCACTATGCTTTCATGCATATCTAATGCAATAGATCAGTTATATGATGATATATAATTAATTATCAAAAAAATATGATGATATATAAAATGAGCAAAAAAACAAAAATACCCCCTATATTTTGTCTAACTCTTAAAAATCCTCTTGTGTAAAAAATTTCATGTGATCTCAAATAAGTGTCAAATACACCCCCAAAAAAGAGAGTGTGTTTCAAATACCAAAATTGTAAGTATTTGTTCACATATGACAATTTTACCCCTGACATCGAAAGATAAAAACACCCCCTATACTTTGTCTAACTCCCAAAAAACCCCACATGTGTCATTTTAAATCCCCAAAACCCCCCTGTGTTTGATTTTAAATACTACACTCGACCCAAGTAATATATACTTATTTTTTCAAAAAGAATAAATAAATTTAAAATTAAACAAACACATAGGGGTAATATTGTCATTCTACCAATAGTCAAAAATAAAATTATAAGTATATACTACTTGGGTTGAGTGTGGTATTTAAAACCAAACACAGGGGAATTTTTGGGAGTTAAAATAACACAGAGAATTTTTAGGAGTTAGACAAAACATAGGGGATGTTTTTGTCTTTTGCTCCATATGAATATATGTCGTATTAAATCATATTTTGGTAGTAACAGTTAGAAAATTCACGTAATGAATAATATAGATTCAAAATATGATGAGATGTGAACTTTCTTTTATAACTACTTTGTTGCACGATTTATGTTCGATGAGGTGGTATAACATGTGCATGAAATAAATTATTTGCGTTTCCGATATTGGGCAATAACTTGCAATGTTTATTTGTAGAAAGTTAACTAAATTTTATTCAACACTTTAAACATAAGATAAGTACATTGGAGATTAATCATTTAACTAGTAAACATATTCTTTTCGTGCATAAAGCTAAGAACACTATGAAAAAATTAAAAAAACTAGACTTCTTAATTAGAGTTTCAAAATGCCACCTTTAGATTTAAAATCGTCTAATTTGGATTCCGAAGTTGCCGTTGATTTGATAATTTTGTTCCCTTTTTTCGATAAACGGCCTAAAGGGTGCAATGCAACTTGCCAAAAGCCAAATGAAGTTACAAATTGTCACGAGAAATGGAAAACCAAGAAGAAAAAAGGAAATCAACTAGAAAGTGGTCTTGTCTAATTTTCACCTAATTCACGTGTAATAAAGTGCACTTAACGTCACATATACGGCGTATTTGTAACACATGATTACAGTTCTTGATATATTGTTACAACTTACAACTGAGGTCATCTAAATATATATGGGCATGTTTGTATGGTGTTTCCCATATTTTTTTCGTGTTTGAGAAATGCCAAACAATCATGTTTTCTACTTTTTGAAATAAATTTTTAATCCATTAATTTTCTCAAACTACTCTCTCAAAAGCCAAACAAACAACAATTTTCTTATCTCTAAACAAAATATATACAAACTCTACTTTGATTTGACATAAAGTAACTTATCTCTTACACAATTTATCCCACATAGCAAACATGATTTGACATAAAGTCTTACACATCTTACACCTACAACCAACTCTTCCAAGAAAACCTACACCTACTTTATTTCTCAAACCACTCTTTAAAACTCAAACAAACAACATTACGCAAATCGAGATGTTGGATCTAAATCGAATACATAAATAATGATCATAAGATCTAATTCGATTCAATACCGAAAACCTTAATTGCCTAACCATGTCGATTATCAAGAGATTAAAAGTAGATCTGATACTTTAATGCAGCGGAAACTTACCTTGATTCATGCCAGCAATCTTGATGTTCTTGATGATTTAGTGATGATGGGTTTTATGATCTTCCACTTGATACACACCTTAGAACCTTATTACTCTTGCAGAAAGGGATTGCAGAGAATATGAGTTATGTAACTCGTGTTGTTGTATATGTGTTCAAGTGGGGATCATAACCCCTTATATATAATAACCTACTAGGGTTAGTATATCTTTCATTATTTCCAATTCGGCCCTTCATCAAATTGGAAATAGCAAACCGGTATCTACACTTTTATTCCATGACAAATTTAATACCCATAGTCCAAAAGTTAACATAATTAGACCACTATAATTATGGACTTACTTTATAATAGCAATACACATTATATTGACATATTAGGCCCACATAATGCTGGAATTTTCCAACAATCTCCCACTTGGGCCATATATGTTATCATATAAATGTGTATATCCTTATGAGCTCAAAATTTGCTATTATTACCTTAGGTATTCCAAACAATCTCGTCCATTGATTATGTCGGCAAAGGACTAAAGGAGCTTTCGTCACAAATAGCGTAACTTAACCCATCAGTAATCACATACACCAACAAAACCAAATGACATAGATCTATCATGGAGCGTAGCATGAAAATTACATGTAATGTGATCTTAAACATGCCTATTTTCAACTGATCCTCCTTAATCTTTATTGAGATCAACCTTAACATAATTGTACATAGTGCAAAAACCCAAAACCTTATTTCTGCAGAAATATCCAAATATATAAATGGATCCAAAATAAATATATATAGAGCATCTAAATTACAAAATCCCACTAAAATCTGATATCCTTATTTAATTACACCCATATGAGCAATATGCTCATGAAGACCTTCAGGTTGTAATACCTTAATCAACGGAACAGCAATCATGGAGTTTGTCACAATATGCTCTATTGAAATCTGTCAACTATGTACTCTTTAGTTTACAACTAGGAACTTTATGTCAATATGCATTGACTTTGATGAGCTCCTATTATTGTCAGAATATAAGACTGCTAAATAATTGTCACAATATATCTTTAGTGGTCTTTCAAACCGAATCATAATGTGCAACCTAGTGACAAAATTCTGCAATCACAAAACTTGATTGGATGCCTCATAGCAAGCTACAAACTTTGTTGCCAAGATGGAGGAAGCTGCGAGTGTTTGTTCGACACTCTTTAACTAGATATCTTCTCCAGCTAACAAACAGTTATAGCATTATGTGGATCTCCTAATGTTTTGGCATCCACCAAAATCAGAAATCAGAATATCTTATGATCTCCTACTGGTCTGATTTTCTGTATGTGAGCATGTAATCTCTCGTTCTATGTAAGTACCTTAAAAACCCTTTTGGCTGCTTTCCAATGATCCATCCCAGGGTTACTTAAGTATCTACCAAGCATCCCAACAATAAACGCTATGTCGGGACGTGTACAAACTTGAGCATACATCAGACTTCCAACTACTGAAGCGTAGGGAATCTTTTGCATTTCTTTAACTTCAAGGTCATTTTTAGGGCACTGATCGAGACTAAACTTGTCTCATTTAGCGACAGGGGTGTCTCCTGGTTTACAATTCATCATGCCATACCTCAGAAGCACTTTTTCTATATAGTTCTTTTGTGATAATCCAAGAATACCTCGAGTGCGGTCTCGATGTATCTGAATTCCTAATACAAAAGAAGCTTCCCCAAGATCTTTCATCTCAAATTTCTTTGATAGAAATTTCTTGGTTTCATGCAACATATTTATATCATTAGTGGCAAGTAGTATGTCATCAACATACAAAATTAAAAATATAAATTTACTCCCACTAAACTTTTGGTAAACACAATCTTCAACAATGTTTGTCTCGAAACCAAATGAGACAATTACTTGATGAAGTTTGCAGTACCATTGACGGGAAGCCTGCTTAAGTCCATAGATGGATTTTCTTAATTTGCAAACCATTTTCTTTGGGTCTCCAGACACAAAGTTTTCCGGTTGCACCATATAGATCGTTTCATCAATGTCACCATTTAGAAACGCCGTCTTAACATCCATCTGATGTAACTCAAGGTCCAAATGCGCAACAAGAGCCATAATCGTCCTAAAAGAGTCTTTCGAAGATACCGAAGAGAAAGTCTCTTTAAAGTCGATGCCTTCCTTTTGAGTAAAGCCTTTAGCTACAAGACGAGCTTTATATCTTTCCACATTACCTTGTGAATCCTTCTTGGTTTTAAATATCCATTTGCAACCAATTGGTTTCTTTCCTTCAGGTAATGGGACAAGATCCCAAACTTGATTGTCTTGCATAGACTTGTATTCCTCATTCATGGCTTCTATCCATTTGAGAGAATTAATATCTTGCATGGCTTGACGGAAGTTGATTGGATCATTTTCCGTCGATCCATTATGTTCCTCATTTTCTTGGAGAAACACTATATAATCATCTGGTATAGGATTTCTCCTCTCTCTCGTGGATCTCCTTAAGGGTAGTTCTTCTTGAGGTTGTTGAGGTTGAACTTCAGGATCAATCATCTCAACTTCAGTTGGGGTTCGATCAACATTGTCTTGTTGAGGTTCCAAATCTGCTTCTCGATTAAATATAGGAATGAAAATCTGAACAGTATCAGAAGCAGTAGTAGGAGTCGTAATTGATTCCTCCTCCGTAATTGATTCTTCTTCAAAGACAATGTCTCTAACCTTATATCTCCCCCCAAACTCAACATCCTCAAAAAATATTGCGTTTCCCGTTTCAAAAATTGACCTTAGTGTGGCATTGTAAAACATAAAGCCCCTAGATCGTTCAGAGTATCCAATAAAATAGCTGCTCACTGTTTTGGAGTCCAATTTTCCTTCTTTAGGCCTATAAGGCCTAGCTTCAGCTGGACATCCCCAAATGTGAAAATGCTTTAGACTAGGTTTGTGGCCTGTCCAAAGCTCATAAGGTGTTTTGGCGGCTGCTTTAGTTGGTACTCTATTCAGAATGTAAGCTGCTGTCTTTAGTGCTTCTCCCCAGAGTGATTCTGGTAAGGTAGAATGACTGATCATACTCCTTACCATATCCTTAAGTGTTCTGTTTCGTCTTTCAGCTACACCATTCATGCTAGGTGATCCCGGCATGGTGTATTGTGGGACGATTCCACATTCCTCTAGGAATCTAGCGAATGGTCTTGCACATTGTTCACCTGAACCATCGTATCTGCCGTAGTACTCACCACCACGATCAGACTTGATGGACTTAATTCTTTTGTTGAGTTGGTTCTCAACCTCAGCTTTAAAAGCTTTGAACATGTCCAGAGACTCTGATATACAGGTACCCAAAACGTGAGTAATCGTCTGTTGAATGATATAAAATATCGTTGGCCATTCCAAGAAGCCGAAGGGAATGGTCCACAAATATCTGTATGAATCAACTCTAAGACGTCTGAAGATCTATTGGCACCTAATCTCCTTTGTTTGGTCTATTTTCCTTTAATACACTCGACGCAGATATCGAAATCGAAAAATCGAGTGAATCTAGAATATTTTCTGACACAAGTCTCTCAATTCTCGACTTTGAGATGTGACCTAAACGCTTGTACCATAATTTTGAAGAATTTTCTTTATTTAATTTGCGTTTAGTACCACGTGATTCCACGTGCATGGTTTCATTATAAGAAGTAATAGTATCAAGTAAGTATAGGTTATCATACATGCTTAATGAACCAGTACCAATAATATTGGAATTTAAAGAAAGACTGAACTTATTGTTTCCAAAAGAACAATGATAACCAAATTTGTCCAATAAAGAAACAAAAAACCAAATTTCGTCTAAAAGACGGTACGAGAAAAGTGTCTTTCAAATCCAAATAATGACGAGTTCCTAACAATAACCTAAAATGACCTATTGCTTTAACTTCTACCGATTTTCCATCGCCCACAAAGATGTGTCTTTCAACATCATTTGGCTTTCGGTAGCTTAGGCAACCATGCATAGAAACACTTATGTGGGTAGTAGCACCAGAATCTAACCACCAAGTGTTTATTGGTACTGAAGCTAAATTAACTTCAGAACAGACCAAATTAAAGAAAATACCCTTAGCAGCATTATTTTCTGATTTTATTTTATTGCCCAAGTCATTCCCATTGAGCATGGAAATGCAGTAATTATCATTTAGATAGTGAATTGGTAGATACTGAAATAGCAGACATTATAGATGTTACAAAGAACGAATTTTAAGTTAGGTACATGTTCGCATATTGAATAATTATAGAATAATTATTTACTTGACGAAAGACTTTAATTCAAATAATTATTAAATACACAGCAAGATACCTAGCACAACATTAATATCAAGTCTTTGGACAGTAATATTAATTGTAAGTGGTACTCTTGTTGTAGTGATCGAATGTTGAAAATAAATCCTGTCAAATAAAGAGTCTATCTTTGGATCGACTAATTACCCACATGGACACCTAATAATAATCACACATTCATCACCACAGGTGTATATGAAATTCTTCCAAACATTAACCTTCCTTTGGGCCGGTTCAATATTCGCATGAATTTGCATACACAAATACATCTTAACACTCTCTATAAGCCAATCTACACAAGAGAGGTCACTTTGGCGACATGTTGCTTCAATTGGTTATATTGAATGTCAGACTGACTAATAAAGTCACTATTATGTATCAAAATTATTCGAATGTTATTGCCAAACCAGGCAATTTCCTTAATTTTTTTTTTTTTTTTTTAAATTAGCCAAACAGGCCCTTAGGAACAGTAGTATCGGATTTTCCAGGAACCCAAACAGCCCCTAACTAAAACCTGTCCAAATTTAGTTCAATCTAGAAACAAGTTCATCCAGATCCAATCCAAACTTAGTGAGTCATATCTGACCCAAACCATTCAAGGGTACGGGTCGGAGTTCGACCCGTTATGTACCCATCTAAATGTTCCGGATCGTACCCGAATCGACCGACCCGAAAGATCCGAATACGACCCGAAACTTCATCTTCTTCGCCCGCTTCACAGGTTCTAGAAAATCGCCGGGAAATTGAGTCTCTGCCATTCTAACTTGCGATTGAGGTGCCCAAGGTTATATAAATACTGATTTTCTGATTAGAGTCCATAATTTGACCCCAAAAATACAAAAGAAAACGAAAATCGAAAAGAGGATCGAATCACCCAAACGGCCGATAGTAAACCCAGAATTGCGGCATCGATCTCACCTTTTGAAGTGGCGGCATGGTGATTCAGTTTCAATGAGTGGTTGCCTCATAGCCATGGAAGTGGCTTACTTTATTACTTCACGAGCGGCGGAGGGTAGAGAAGAAATCCCGTAAAACCCTTTTTTTCTTTTCTTGATTGACTTTTTTATTTTTATTTTTTTATTTTATTAATTATTGTAATTTATTTAAAATAAAAATAAATTATGCCAAATTTCTCAATCCATAACGAGAAATCTAAACTTAAGTTCGATAACCTACTCATGAAAACACGTTTCTAGTAGGTCTAATATAAGGTATCATGCGAAAGATCAATAAATCCATAAAGCAATTTTAATTGCATAACATAAAGCATGAAACTTAATCTTTAGAAAAGAAGATCAAGAAAGCAATAAACCCTAATTTGCATAATCAAGATCTACACAGCATGAAATTTTAATTTTTCACAAATAAGATCAAGATAGCAAAAAACCTAACATGCATAATCTAGATCTTTAAAACTTAATCAATGCAGATTTTCATATATCATAAACATAAGTTTTTGAAAATCTCAAGTAATCGAACATGGGTGGCTCTGATACCACTTGTTGGATCTAAATCGAATACATAAATAATGATCATAAGATCTAATTCGATTCAATACCGAAAACCTTAATTGCCTAACCATGTCGATTATCAAGAGATTAAAAGTAGATCTGATACTTTAATGCAGCGGAAACTTACCTTGATTCATGCCAGCAATCTTGATGTTCTTGATGATTTAGTGATGATGGGTTTTATGATCTTCCACTTGATACACACCTTAGAACCTTATTACTCTTGCAGAAAGGGATTGCAGAGAATATGAGTTATGTAACTCGTGTTGTTGTATATGTGTTCAAGTGGGGATCATAACCCCTTATATATAATAACCTACTAGGGTTAGTATATCTTTCATTATTTCCAATTCGGCCCTTCATCAAATTGGAAATAGCAAACCGGTATCTACACTTTTATTCCATGACAAATTTAATACCCATAGTCCAAAAGTTAACATAATTAGACCACTATAATTATGGACTTACTTTATAATAGCAATACACATTATATTGACATATTAGGCCCACATAATGCTGGAATTTTCCAACACGAGATTATTTCACAAACCTCCACTACTCTCCCAAACTACTTTCCCAAACGCCAAACAAACAAGCCATACTTTCTTATGTGATTGATCATTAAATCTGAAATATTGAATAGGATGTATGTAATGTGTTATTAACCATTTTTATTTGCCTGGTAAAACTCACTATATATCTTTTGAGCTAGATTTTATAATTTAATTTATTTCGTTTATCTTATAAATTCTCCATGTTAATTTCAAAAATTTATGATTTATTTAAATTCAGTGAAAAAGTTAAAATTTTTTATAACAATTTAAGAAAATGTTGTCTCTCCTCATGTTGATATTATCGGTTGATCACAATCCCAAGATAAAATACAAGCCCACGACGTCTTCCACCATGAGCACGATCATGGGATGACAAAGTACAATTTATATGGATGCATTTAACTAGTGACTCTAAGTATGTGGATTTCAAATTATCAAATAAAAAAAAAGTAAGTGGATTTCTAAAGCCTAGAACGATGATTATCGCATCACATATCTTTTTCTTCTTGTAATGCAACGTACCGCAAATTCTATCGTGAATCGTAAGATACATGATCAATTGTTGGGAATAATATAAAACATATAAAAATATCACAAACATGTCATAACTGTGATGTTAGGTTGTCAAGGTTTGAAATTTGAGATTTTAAATAAATTAAAAAAAAAAAGTGAATGAAGATTAGGGGTTGCTTTTTACTTGAGGGTACGAAGAAGGGACCATTAGTTATGCTAATCGTGTATTTTTTTATATTTTTTTTTGTAAATAAAATAGAGTTTCCCGATATGACCCCGTTCGAAGGTGTGACCTAGTCAGAATTTCTATCGTATGAATCGGGTGAATGTATCTTAAAATATACCGTATCATGTTCGATTCATAATATACGTATTGTATTGATAGGATACAGGAAGCTGCACGATACGACTTGCGTGTCGTATCGTTCAACCTTCATATTGTGTCGCATGTTTCGTATCGTGAATCGTAAGATAGTGATAACAATGCCTAGGACCCTTATTTATAGTGTACATGAGACCTCTAAGGTCAAAGATCTGAAAGAGTCACATGATGGCAAAGAAAGGGAATTATTGCATTCATGTTATACAAACAATTTGATTTTTACAAATCATTTTATTTGATGATTAAAATCTTTCAAAATTCCAACAATTTCATTTTCAAGATATCATGGTCATTGAAATATGACACCAATAAGTCGGCTTCATGGGTTTAATGATATTAAAAAGATGAAAACAAATAAAATCAAGAACATGATATTATGAAGAATTTATTGTCACTAAAATGTAAGGTTCTCAAACAAGGGTTATTAAAACATATTTATCAAATAAAAAAATATTAATAATAGAATATGAGAATATCCTCTAACCCAGAAAAATTGCACGTATAGAAGTCCAAAAAAGAATCGATTTGGACTGGTAATATTTTGTAAAAAGTTCAGTCTGAGTAAAAGTTTGTGACAATAAAGTAATTTCTTTTTCTTTTTCTTTTTCTTTTTCTTTTGTAATCAATACAGTAGAAGTTTTTAATTGAGATATTTTCATTTAAAAAAAGTTGGAGACGTATTTCTTTTTTAATGAATAAAATTTATTTAGAAAGAAAGGGGGAAAATGATGCAGATGGCCATTGAAATTGGTGGTCCAAAGAAATCATCGGTCATAAATCCTTGGCTTATTGCTTTCTCAAAATCAATGAATTCATGTCAAAAAGAAGAGGTCCCCCTCCCCCTATTATTTTTGGCCTTTTGTCACTATATTGGCAAACATGAAGTGTCAAATGCCCATATCAGTCTTTAGGACTTCCCTTTTTATTTGATTAATCATGGAAGGGCCCATTCTTGATTGTTCCGTTGTAAATATTTCATTTTTTTATTTGGAAAAAGAAAGCAAATTGAATGGAGGTAATGAAACAGCATCATTGCTTGTACTACATGCTTTCAGGCAGGGAAGTTTGTGCGAATTAATCATACTAAATAATACTCCACTATTGCTTGCACTTAAACTATATTACATCTCAATCCCAAAGTTGCCATTATATTGCCCTATATATGAGTCTAAGACAATTATTGTTCTCATTACATAAGTTCTAATGCCACAATCTTTAAAGACATATAACTAATAATGCTCATTAGGACTCCCCAAAGAACAAAGAAAAAGAAAAAAAAAAAGCCTCATTAGATCTTCATTAATTACAAAGATCTTATTCGACTTAGTTAAATTCAATATATTAACTAACCAATTCTATTATTTTCCTTCTAAACTTGTTAGTTCTCTTTTAGGTGTGTTTCAATTTTGGCATACAATTCTCGTGAAACTAAGATCCATAATATGACAAATTCAAGTTAGTGTCTACACAATATTTACGATTGTACCTTAAATAGATTAAAATTGGTCTAAGACTTGAATATCTTTAAAAAATAAAAAAAATAAAAAAGACTTATTAAAAAGGTGTAATCAAATTTTAAAGAATTGACATATGATAATTTTTTTGGAAATGCCATTACACAAGATTTTATGTTTTTCTTTGTTGTAATAATAATGCAACAAATTTAATTTAATTAGATGTACGTCTTTCAGTGGGTTGGATTCAGACCGACCAGGTTTGACCCGGATTCGGGTCCTGTTTTGCAAAAGAAAAAAATAGCTTCCATTTTTCTCCCAATCACTTGTTGATTCTATCCTCACGAATCACAAACGTAAATTTCTTATTTTATCGGAACTATTGCCTAAAATGGAAGATTGAATATGGCAATATTTATACGGTAAAGATTAGAACATGAAAAATAAAACAAAAATTAAAGAAATGAAAAAAGAGATAAATTGGGACAAACAAGAATAAAACACAAAAATAGAGGAGTGGCTGCATAATAGAGGGTTTTGTTTGATTTTTCCTCAAGAATAACAAAAAGCATAAATTGATATGATGCAAATATGACCCAATTAGTCACTAGGTTAGCCCACCACTATCTCTCATTAATTTTTTTTTTTTCAGATTGCTTTTAAGTGGAGTGAATTTTTTTACTTGAAAAAATATATTTTTATTTTAGTTTAAATAATATATATCCAATACGGATTTGTGACAGACTAGATCATGCTACATCCATATTCATTACATCTATTTCGGATTCCGAATCTTTTTAATCGGATCAGATCAATCAAATCCTTAATTGGATAAATATCCTAATAAATTATACCGAATACGAATCAGACACAAATTAGAATATGCCTTATTGACAATTCTAATTAGATGCAACAACATTGCAACTAGGGTTGCCAATGGGTTAAACTCGGATCAGATCAGACTCGACCTAGATTAAGTCGAATCCAAATCTTTATCAGATCTAAGTTTATCGATACCAACATATCTTTTTTGGTTTCAACTGGGTATTGGATTCAATAAAATCTTCACTTTCAAAATTTACATTAGTATTTTTTGCTAAAAATAAGTTTGTTAACTTTACGATTTTATTTAGTTTAGTTCACATGATCAAACTTTCTTAACTAATATTTGTATTTTTAAATGAAAATAAGCATAAAAATGAATGAGTTATTAACTCCTAGTATCTTATTAAACTAACGATAAAATGCTCCATTCCTCCCAATTTTTTTGCTCGTTTCACTTTTTGCACGGAGTTTTAGGTAAGTGTTAAAAAAGTGAAACTTTTAGATATCTTTACATTTTTGCCCAAAAAAATAGTGATTGATAATTAGTATTGTAAAATCACCACTTTTATGTGAGAGAACATTTTAATAAGATATCTAAAAATTTCTAGGGTGTGCAATTGTGTATTATCAAACTATTGGCCACTAATTTCTGTCTCCTTGTTTCATAGATGAAAAATATAATAAATGAATTACAAACATAATACACAATTGCACACACTTTATCTATCTACTGAAGAACAATTTTTTGTTGTTATTTTTTTCAATTTGTTTCATGCATTTGTTAGAATTTGGGGGCACCTTATTTATGAAGGAATAGCTCCTTTTTTTTTTTTTACTGTTGTTTACCTAATTTTAAATTATAAACACACGCCATATTTGTAAATGAGTATATTTTATTATAAATTATATTTTGGAACAACTAGGACAATCAAGATATTAGGTGCAAGCTTAACCAAAGCTTGTAGGATATTCATCAATATATATGCTGGAACACAAACTTAGTTCCTAAACTTGTTATGCCAATGCTTAGGATGTTATCAGGTTTGTGTCTGATTGTAGAAGAATTAGGCTGAACAAAGAATGCTTTATCTTCACATTTCGTTCTCGGATGTTATCCAGTCATTAAAGGGGGCCTTGTGCTTTCCAAATTAGAGTATAGCTTCTGAGATTCAACGACCTTCAAGAAGTAAACCAACAAACAGTTATAATCTAGTAGACATCAAAAGCTAATTAATCTATGTTATTAATTATTTCTTATTCATAGGATCAACTTACTTGAGATTTGTAAATATTGTTTGAGGCCTGTGGACTTAGATTTATTGAGAAGTTGGGCATCGATTCTTCAGCGAGTTCTCTTAACCTATTAAGCTCAGGTAATACTGCAGTTGCAAGATCTGGCCTATCTTTGCGCCTCAACTCTGAGCACTTTAGTGCTAGCTTAGCAAAAATCAGGGCTTCTTCTATAGGCCAATCATGAACTTCAGGGTCAAGCATGCCTGCAAAGGTTCCCTTCTCAATAGACTTCTCAACATGATGAGTCAAACCCATTGGGGGCTTAGCGGTTATGATCTGAAGCAGCATTACTCCGAGTGAGTAAATGTCGGACTTTCTGCCTAGCATGCCAGTTTGTTGATATTCAGGATCTATGTAGCAGAAAGTTCCAGCTGTTGATGTCATACGGTATTGTGTCACAGTGTCGGCTACAGAAGGAGGGACAAGCCTAGCCAAGCCAACATCACTGATCTTGCTCACTAAGTTGCGGTCGAGCAAAATGTTGCCTGGTTTTAGGTCTCTGTGTACAAGTGGTTCTGGCTTGGTTTGGTGGAGGAAAAGGAGGCCGGTGGCTATTTCTGCAGCTATTCGGAATCGGACTTGCCAAGGGAGAACTGGAGTGCTTCCTCTACGAAAGAGACGATCGTCTAAGCTGCCATTGGCCATGTACTCGTAAACTAGGCAACCGTACTCTGGGCATGCTCCAAGGAGGAGAACCATGTTTGGATGTCGAATGCAACTTAGAACTTCAACCTGTATCGTGGTATATTCAGAAAGATTAGTATATAATGCTCCTATAAACCAACATATTTTATATCCATATTAGATATATTTGTTTTACTAAAAAGTTGATTTTGAGTCCCACAAGATTGGAAACTCAGCAATTTTAGTCATGCACTTCCATATTACAATTTTTGGTCCCAATTTGTAACCTTTTTTGTACATTTCGTCCTTCCCATCTTTCTATCTAGTTTGGGACCAAAAGTGCAAAACAAAGACAATCCTATTGACCAAAATTGCAAAACAAAGACTGTCATATGAGAACAAAAGTGGATAAATGATAAGAAGGGTGGAAAGGACGAAATATGCAATTATTTTGAAAAGTTGGGATCAAAAGAGCTATTTATTTTTGAAAGCGCGAGAAGCGGGATTCAAAGTGCTGGGTGTCCAGTCCCGTGGGGGAAAAAAGCAGTTTTCTGTTTTATTTCTACTTGTAGTAGATATATTTTGTCATAACCATTCCTTGTCTTTAACCATAGGTTAGCAATGATCTTATTGACTGAACTAAAGATTGTGAAGTTGGATTTAAGGTTAAGTAATTTTCATACCTCTTGCTGAAACTGCGATCTCCCTTGGGCTGCGTCTGGACGAAGAACCTTTACTGCAACTTGTGTATGATCTAGGTAGCACTTGTAAACTGGTCCATATCCACCTTCCCCAATTTTACGAGAATCCGCAAAGTGTTCTGTAGCTGTTTCAATTTCCTCTATCGTATATCTGCGATATCGAACATCATTATGTGCCAGCTTATCCATGACCTGCTTCTTCTCCTCTGCTTCTTGAAGAGCTTTCTTTTCAGCACTGATTCTTTTCTGTGATTCAAGTTGAGCTGTTCTCTGAGCTGCTTCAGCTTTCTCTATAGCTGCCCTGCATCTTTCTCTTTCTCTCTCTGCTATTGCTCGTGCTGTTTCCTCAGCTAGTCTTGCCTCTTCAAGTTTTTGTTGTTCTTCTATTTTCCAACGGTGGAGCTCTTGGGCCTGTAAATATTTCGATTTTGTATTTAGTTTTTTTTTTTTTAAAAAAAATATTTTAATAGACTATTTCGAATCATTATATTAGAAAGTTAAACATCACTTTCTGTTTTGCATTGAGTGCTTCTTTGCAAGCTGAACTGTACATGTCCATTGTCTGTTTAAGTTCTTGCTTGAGCCTTCTCATCTCTGCTTCTACATCATCCTGCACATATCTTAATGTGTCATTTGAGCAGCATAATGGTACTGTTCTTTGAGATTATACATGTCTAATGTTTGTTTGTTCTTACCACACTGGTGGATCCAGACCAAGAAAAGTTTCCACTTTCCTGGGAACTAGACGAAAAAGCTCCAAAGCTTAATCGGCTTTCTGTATCCGAGCCATTTGATAGACGAGGTCCCATAAACATATCTTGCTCTAATATGGGAATCATGCGGTCAGTGCTTGGCCTGCCTGAGCTAGTCGAGCTCACAAATGATATGTCGCTATCAGCCATCGAAAGCTCTCCATACGATTTATTCGAAGCATTCCCTCTAGTAAAAGGTGACCTATATAGATATACAGCAGTGTATGTATGTTAGTACTGTCTTTTAGTGTTTTGCTTTTCATATCTCATTCGGCTTACTTGATTGAATCAGTTTCATCCACAGGGTTGGATTTAGCTCCAAACAGAGGTCTTTCGACATAAGCGCCTGCTGATATGAGACAATTCCATTTTTTCAGGTGAATTTTTAATAAAAAACATACCATCTTACTTCTAAGTCATTTTGAACTTTATTTCCTAATAGTTTTGCATTTGCACTTTCCCCCCATCAACTTTATAAATTGTTGCAGTTCATTATTAATGGTATTAGTGATATAAACGTGAAACGGTTGAATGTTGTAGGAGTGAAATGTTATACTACAGTCAAAAGGTTAGGGCCTGTTTGTCTTGCTATTCACAGAGTGGTTTGGGAAAATTTCTCGGTTTTCATATTATTGTTTGTTTATATTTTGAGAGATTGGTTTGAGGTTTTTGGAAAGGTTTAGGTTGTAAGTGCAAGATGTGTAAGACTTTGTCAAATCGTGTTAGTTATGTGAGATAAGTTATTTTATGTCTATTCAAAGTAGAGTTTATGTAGGTTTTTTTTAGAGTGAAAAATTGATAAATTTATTTCAAAAAGTAGAACTTGTTATTTTGGGAAAAGCGAGACAAACATGTCCTTAATTTCTCACATGATTGTTTGTATTTAGTTATCATAGGGAAATGTGTCACCGGCGATTGATCAAATGTTACTGCATAAAAACTTGAGGGGAGCAAATGAAAATACAAAACAGTTGGGAGAAATGGCAAAACGATTTAGGGGGCAAAGTGCAAATTTTTCTACTATAAGATAACAAAATGAGACCTCGATTTCCATTGCCTTGCATGTAATCGGTTGTTCCCGGACCATAGCCTTGCATGTAGTGTTCATCAGTTGTTCTCGGAGGAGAAGGGTTTCTTGCATTCGGCAAGGAATGAGAAAGATCTTTTGGAACCGGAATAGAGGCAGATCGAACGGATGAGACTTTCCCTTTAGCTATGATATAGACAGTGCAAAATTCAGGTGCTCCTTTGGTAACATTGCCCGGAATATCAACATTCTTGAATCTTCTGTATAAGTGTAAGTTTGTAATTATAGCAAAATTTGATGGTGTTTAAATATAATAAGTGAAATAGAGAGGTTATATATTAATATTACCTTACAAAGCCATTTCTGAGTGTGGCACCAACAACCAAGTTCTCAATTAAGTTGATCCTTACATATTCACAAATAGCTTTTGCTACGTCTGAATCTTCAATCACAACTTCACTTACTTGAATCTGTTGTACCAAAATTATTGTACGTATTTATTCTTTGCTTATGTTTTACGTGTAGACCTTACAAGACCTTTTAACATACTTATAAATGTTTCAATTTGTTTGTCTATTCTAATGCCCATTGCATTTGAGACGGACAGAAAAAAGACCAGAATTTGAAGGGGAAGAAAAACATGAAATCTTACATCCTTACGGGTGCAGAAGCATCGAAAGGGAAGGAATAATTCCTTGACTTGGCCATCGTTAAATTTTCCAAAATCGTCACTTTCTGGAAAAAAATAAAAATAATTACACATGATATCCCAATAGAGGTATCATAATTTTTTTTCTGTTTAAAAAAGAAAAATCGACATTATTATTAAATAAAAGCATGCAAAAACAATTTGAAAAGATAAAAGAATGTAAATTTTAAATAAAATATAAAATTACGTACGTGGAGGAGGAGCCGGAGAAGGCCTGAGTTTAACATGGACGAGGGTAACATTTTTGCCTTTGCCCAAGAGATGATCAACTGCCCATTTCAGTGCAGCTTGGCTCCCTTTATCTTTATCTATAGCAACTACAACCATGTCTTGCTTGTTTTCTCCATTTCCTCTTTGACCCGACATTATAATTTAATAATTGTTTTTTCATAAAAAAAAAAAAATTAACATTGAAATTAAAAATCAAACAGAGGGAAAAATGGAAATTTGCAAAAGACAAATTAAAAAGGTTTTTAATTACCCAATTTACATGTTCCAAAGGACCTCCTTATGAGGTCCTGAGGTTTTGAAACTTTTCTGTTTCTTTTTGGTTGCTTTTGGAGGATGAGTTTTACATCTCCATTGTTGAAGATTTTCTCCAAATGTGCTTTTTTATAAGTACTGTATTTAAATCCATTATTCTTGGCATCCCGAATAAGCTGCGTTGTTGTATGTAGACCATCCGTTAAATTCATTGTATCTTGGCACGTTTGGTTTCTTGAATACACTCTGGTACTATTATTTGTCTCACCTCCTTTTTTGTTTTTTTTCTCTTATAGTTGATTTATCTTATTTTATCAGATATTTGTATAATAACATTTAAAATAGATCCCAAAAGAAAAAAAAGTGATTCGATATAAAACCACTATTCAAGTTAGATAACAATTGTGGATTATACATGCAGACAAATTAAATCAACCTAAATATAATAGAAAAATAAAATGATCATTAATTGGATGAGAGGAGTTGGGATAAAATTGGATGAGAGGAGTTGGGATAAAATATTTTTTTCTTATAAGAAAAGTAGGGGTATATGTTTGGGTCTTTTAGCGCAAATAGAAATTACATTTAGATTATCAAATATGGTTATTAATAATAATGTTTTTAATGTAAAATAAATTTGTGTACACAAAACATAATAAAAACATTTATCCCTAGTTTTTATTATTTATCTGGGTTTATTCTGCGTTTGATTTCTACTATAAACTCAAATACGATTATTCATCCGAGTTTATTTCGCTTTTAGTTCTGAAGAACGCATTAGTAATAGGGCCCGATATGAGGAAAAGTTTATTTTGAATTCTACTGTTCTTGCCAGATTATAATCCGAGATTTGACGTCCAAATTTTAAGAGTACTCGTTTAAGAAGATTGCGGGTGTTTTGAATAGATCTTAGCAGGATTTTTCTAGGGTGCGGGCATGTGAGTTACGCCCTCACATGCGGGAAGCTTCATCATGCCGTTCATTTGGCTCAGATTGCTCTGGGTCGTTGATTAGGTAACTTGGTCAAAATGAATTTGTAACTATTGACTTTAATTAAATTCCAATTTACCTAATTTACCCTTTCACTTATTTTGCTTATAAAAAATAAAAAAACCGCCTCTCATATAAAAACACCACTTTACCCCCAATTTTGATAATAATTGACTTTGACAATTTTGCAAATTGACCCCTATATTTTGCGATTTTACGAATTGAATTATTTTGCTTCTAAAAAAAACCGCCTCTCATATAAAAAGACCGCTTTACCCCCAATTTTGATAATAATTGACTTTGACAAGCAAATTGACCCCTATGTTTTGCGATTTTACGAATTGAATTATTTTGCTTCTAAAAAAAAAAGAAACCGCCTCTCATATAAAAAGACCGCTTTACCCCCAATTTTGATAATAATTGACTTTGACAATTTTGCAAATTGACCCCTATGTTTTGCGATTTTACGAATTGAACCCTACCTCTTTCATCCAGCCGTGTATTTATCCCGTTTTGATCTCGGCCCTTGATTGTGTAACTTGGTCAAACAAGTTAGTTTACACAGTTGACTTTAGACTTTAAAGTAAATGACCTATTAACCCTTCCATTTGAATTTATATAAAAAAAATCGAAAATCGTAGAATATGCAATTGACAAAATAACCCTTACTTAAATATTAAGATCTATTTTCCGCTTTTTCATCCATTTTAATTTGGATAAATATTTGTTTCCTCTTTCATAACCTCTCCACCATTTTTAAACCATCTTTACACCTTCTATAAAACGTCTCCACCATTTTTATTTATAATGTTTGTCCCAAAATCAAGAATATTACGTGGTCCACCCTTTTGCAGAGCAAGCTTAAATTAATAAGAATTTGAAAAAAATTTGGCGAGTCGACCTAGCACGTATGCAAGTACTTGCGACGCGACCTCTCCCCCAAACTTAAAACACACAATGTCCTCATTGTATGAATTGAGAATGATGGAAAAAAGTGTCGACACGACAAAAAACAAGAGCACAACAAAGGGTAAAATTAATCGTGATGAAGATTAAATTTTGTGGCGGGATGAAGATTAATCGTGAGGCGTGATAAATAATCATGGAGAAGAAATTGGTTTAACTCTAATTACATGATAAATATCGATATTAATCATGGAAATAAATCAATTAGTATATTTTTCAATGAGAGAATTGTACTTGTGGTACTAAACTTTATATCGATTATCACTTGTGGTACCATAAAAATTTAGGTCGACACATTTGGTACCATAATTTAACAAATCCACTCACATTTGGAACCGCCGTTAAAAATCACAGTGAAGTGGGTGACGTGGCAGTTAAGCCAATTTGGATTATTGCAAAATTGATGTCATTACTTATGTTGATTGATAATTCTATTCCATAACATTTCGATTTGACAAAATAAACCAATATCTTCAAAATTACTTCTAAGTTTAGTCCAAACCACACACCACAAACATCCGTAACCAAACACCCCCCACCCCACCCCCAAACGGGCTGGGCTCGTCCAAAGCCCGAATAAGCAGTTGTTGCCATTGGTAGCCATTGAAGAAGAGTTTGGCGTGAACAAAGAGCTTCAATTCAACAAAAATAAACCCGATACACTTGAAATTGATGATACCTGTGGTAAATTCGAGTGGCAAGGAGCTGTAATTAAGCAACAAACACATTTAAAACAGCAAGAACAAAAAAAAAACTAGGATTTATGCAAAATGCGCCGCCCCTCCGAGAGGAGGTCGGACAGCTGCGGCAACTGAAATCAATCCATGGGGATTGTAGCCAAGGTCCAGGGGGTTCTAATGGCGCAAGAATATCTTGATTTGGTGGAGTAACGAATCAGAAATCGCAAATTGAAATTAGAGAAGAATGGGAGTTGCGCGATTTGGATTTTCTAGGAACAATTCGTGAGATTTAATGAATGAAAACTAAAATTGTTTATACGTGTGTGTTCGCAACGACGAGACAAATAAAACCCCCAAACTTTCTCCGGCGAACAGCCACCGGAGAGTGGTGGTCTCTGGTCTGAGGTACGGGTGTGTGTGTGGGTTTAGGTTTTTTTTTTTTAGAAATTATAATTATTTATTAATAATATAGTATAATTTTTATATTTTAATGAATATTAAATAGATTAATACTATTATATAAGTTCTAGAGTTTAAAAAATTTATTTTTTAATTTTTTTCAAATTTATGGTAAAGTATTATTTAATTTATTAATATTATTTATAAAATTAAATTAATTTGAAATTGTGCAATAATGTGGACTAAAATTATCAGTAAATTTGAAGATTTGGGGTTATTTTGCCAACATGAAATGTTATGGGGTAGATTTATCAGTCAACATAAATGATGACATCAATTTTGCAATAAGACTTAACTGCCACATCACCACTTAACGGTGGTACCAAATGTGAGTGAATTTGTTAAATTATGGTACCAAATGTGTCGACCTGAATTTTTATGGTACCACAAGTGAAAATCGATAAAAGTTTGGTACCACAAATGCAATTCTCTCATTTTTCAATTTTTTTGATTTAAAGGTTATAACTATCCTTTATTAATTGAAGATTATCTCAATTATTATTTAAAATGAAAACCAAAAAGGGTAAAATGGTCTATTTACAGACCGAGTTAACTCGCCGAGTTACATACTAGTTATGCGTGCCACATGGCATGATTTCAGGACCGTCCCGCATGTGAGGGTGAGTTATCTTGCCCGCACCCTAGATGCTCCGATCTTAGCATAATCATACAAACAATTTAAAACATGATTATATAAATTATCACTTTTTTTTTTAATTGGAATTACACACAACAAATATGATAAATAACTTTTCACCAATTTTTTTAAAAAATATAACCAATCATAAATAAATATTTTATTTTTACTTAGAGAACCAAACATCTCATCTGTATAAAATAAGCCATTAAAATATGCATCCGCGTTCACAACATTAATTAGCATGTCCAAAACGATCCTTTGAAACTTGAAATATTTAATGAGAAATGTTATATATATAGTATTAAGCTTGTCACCTTTGGTATCTATATTAATAATAACTTTTCTAATTTGTCACATAATTTTGACGATAATTATTATTAAAATTTAACCAACAAACAACAATCATGATCGAGTAATTTCTTGTTTATAGTCTGGATGTAATCCAACTTACAGGCACCTCAACTAATTAAATACCTATCTCAATTTCGAGACAACCATTGATATGCATGTGTTAGTTAATTCTTTAAGCTTAATAGAAGTATATTCCAATACAAGTTGGTACATCTATAATGACAAGGCTTCAATATATAATTTGATGAGACAGAGAAACAAACAAACAAGCCCTAAAAAAAGCTAATTATAAATTCAAATTCAAATTAAGTCCATACTAACCAGCTATTTAACATACATAACATACATATGATCAATTAATTAAGTAAACGTAACATTGAAATCATCCGACAACCCTCTGGAAGACCTCATATCACCTTCACTCGCATAAGATGAATAAAACTCATCCTCACCATTATCCCTTTCCTTAATTTCCTCAATTTTCTCCAAAACATCCTTAACATCCATCCTCCTATCAACATCCGCCACGCAACACTTCAACCCAATCCTCAACAGCTTCATCATTTCACCCTCACAACTCTTTAAAATTCCCTTCATGTCCCCATCAAACACCTCCACATGACTATCATCGTCGTCTCTCATGATCGATTCGACCCAAGTCACGATATCCGTATCCCCGCCCCGACCCTCTTGTAGGAAGTTGGATGGGAACCGACCCGTTAATATTTCGAGGATTAATATCCCGAGGCTCCAAATGTCGGTTTTCTTGGTGATGCGACCGTTTTGTTTGTACTCGGGCGATTTGTAGGAGATCATGTGTTGTTGGGCGTGTTCTTGGTTTGTGACGGGGACGAGACCGTAATCGGTGAGGAGGGGGTTGAAGGATTTGTCGAGGAGTACATTGGATGATTTTAGGTGGCCGTGTGGTGCGGTTAAGGATGGGAGCTCGATGTAGAGGTATTTTAGTCCTTTTGCTACTCCTTTTATAATCTTCAATCGGGTTGGCCAATCGGGAGATGGTAGGCCACGTGATTTGTTGCCTATAAAAAAAAGGAATTAATTGCTCAAATATATTACCATGAAGAAAATGTGTAAGAATTAAATGAAAAGATCTTCGGTCCGAGCTGTAAATACACAGTCTAGTAGATAAAAAAAAAAAATTTAGAAGATCGATGCATGCATTTACATACCATGAAGATGAACGGCAAGGCTACCATTGTGAGCAAAATTAGTAACCAAAAGCTTCTCCTCTTTCCTATAATAGAAGCCCACAATAGAAAGCACATTCTGATGATTCAATCTCCCCAATCTCCTCATGTGCTCATTAAACTCTTCTCTACTCACATTATTCATGTGCCTAAACCTCTTCACAACCATCACCGTCCCCTCATTCAATGCTGCTTTATAAGTCGATCCAAACACGCCGCTACCAAGAATCTCCGCCGACGCTTTGAGCAGATCCGACATGTCGAATTTGTCCCTCATGTCTTCTTGAAGGAAAGTGAGCTTCACGCTCTGTTCTGATTTCTTGCTCATGTGGTCGGGTGATGATGATGCTGATGAGGCTGTTGTTTGCCCGCCTTGTTCCATTTTGTCTAGGTCAGTGGAGGCGATGGCTTTGCGGTCGGCGGAGTAATCTGGTGGTTGGTTTTTTCGACGGCGGAGGATGATGACTACGGCTACAAGTGCGGCTAATGCGGCGGCTACTAGAATTGAGAGAATGATTATTGTTGATGTGGATACTTTGCTTGGAGATGTGCATGATTTTAGTGGGGCCCCACATAAATCTTTGTTGCCTGTTTTGGTAAACATTAATTTTATCCCTTTGTCATAATTAATATTAATCAATCTTCATTTTGTTTATGAAAAAAATTAAAAGAAAATAAGAAAAACTGACCAGAAAATGCAGAAGCATCAATATGACTAAGGCTTGTCGGGATTTGACCCTCCAATCGATTGTTAGATACATTAAACACTTTCAAATGCTCTTTTGAAAAATCAGGAATTCCACCTTCGAATTGATTGTTCTCCATCTCCAATTCTTTCAGCTTAGGCAAACTAGCTAACGATCCAGGAATCGGACCTGAAAATTTATTATTCCCCAAATATATTTTCTTCAACCCAATTAACGCACTAAACATATCCCCTGGAATTTCCCCTGAAAATTGATTGCTGGTCAAATAAATGCTTCTCAAGGCACCTAATTTCGTCAGATCAGGCAATTTCCCATCAAAATTATTGTTCATGAAGCTAATTGCTCTCAGATTCTTCAATCCTACGAGGGTATCAACGTCAATCACACCCCCTAGCCCCATGTTCTCGAGTTGAAGTCCCCAAACGCTGCCTTTTTCACATAAAACTCCGTTCCAAATCTCGTAATCGCCTTCGCATGGCGGTTTGTTATTGTTGTTGTCCCATAGAGATAATGCTCCTGTGTTCTTTAGAGATTCCTTGAATTTGAGCAGGATTTCTTTATCCGATTGGGTCGAGGATACGATGAAATGTAGGTGGATTATGAGAATTAGAATAGTTACATGAGATCCCAATTTTGGAGTCATTGTGATTGGGGCGCGGAGGTGGTGGTGGTGGTGGTGGTGCGCGCACTTGTGTGTGCGCGCCCTATGTGTTTGGGGGCAGAGGAGGCAGGGGATTGAAATGAAATCTTTTGAGCATCAATTCAAGGAGAAAGAGGAATACCAATAATAGGTTTGATTATGAATTATTATGTGATTGAGGGTTAGACTTTTTTCTTTTTTTTTTTTAACATTATGTCCTCTAGTTTTTTAATGGAGAAATTATTTCGTGCATCAGGTGCACGGGAGACGTAATACAATATGTAGATAAGATTTATAGAATTTAGTTTTAAACATGGTGATGATCAGAGGATGAGATAATTCTCTTATTTGAAGAGGTAACATAGTCTTATTTGCGTGTTGCATTATGTGATCTGTGCGATCGATGTAGAATATAATTTCCCTTTTACATGAGGTGTTGATGTATTTGTGCATGAGGAATACGCGGTAAGCCCTTTCGGCTGATGATTGGGCGATTATAGTCAAATTAAGTTTGACTATATGTCAAATCAAATATGGTAGAATTTAATATGGAAAGTAGAAGTCAAATAAAATTTAACTAGGATTTAACATATGGTAGTATATATACATTGGATGATATGGATAATTACAGTGAGACTAAGCTGACTCGAAATCAAATCAGATCAGCCTAGAAATTAGCACATATATATTCATTAAACCCATATATAATCACATCTGAGTTATTTAAATTGGATGTTTACGATCAATTAGGTCTGCCTAGAAGTCATAAAATCAGATTAAAATTTAATACTTCGAATATATATTCATTTTTGGGTGTGAATTTACAAAGAATTAGTCAGATTATGTATGGGATTTCCCATTCTTCAGATGGCCTGAGTCATACTAATAAATTGACATTTCTTAGATTGGATCAACTTTCTAGAAAAAGGAAAAAATAAATTTTCTTCACCCAAAAGTGAATTTTCATCTATTGACCTTATTGGTTTAATCAAAATGTCCAGTGTCTAACTTAGATCCAGCTTCACCACATTTACCCAATCACAAAACAAATTTCTTCGATCTAAATATATTTTTATATTTAAATATTTGCAATTGAATTCAAATTCATGTTTGGACCCCCCATAACTGGCAAGAAAAAAATTGCATTCTTACAGGAATGAGCTGCATTAGAGATTAATCTAAATCCTGCCTTCAGCAGCCCTTTATCTTTGCCTTAACAATTTAAAGTCCCAAAAGAAAGATTTCCAAGATCCAACTTCAAAATGAGAAACATATGTCAAACTTCAAAAGGAAAAAAAAAAAAAGATTCCAACAGCAAACCAAACAAATGGTAATATTGCAAGAGATTGCAGTGCAATTAGAACAAAAATTATCACAAAGAAAACATGATCTTTGTGCAATCTAATCAGTGCAATATATTTTCAATTGGTATCAGTTTCTTCTTTTAGCATGTACTTAATTAATGATACAATCACTGTTAGTGGTCGCCTGCCGAATAGTAGAAATAGGAAAGAGATGACTTCAAGAGATTAAGCAACTTCTCCTGTCAAAATCTGTATATCCTACATCGACAAGGCAAAGGCCATCTGGAGGCGCGGGTGGAGCAGTGGCACGCCTACACGTTGCATCCATCAGTTTTAGCAGTGCATCTTCTTCTGCACCAGCTGCTGCTTCTCTTATAGCAGTTGCTACAAGAACTCGAACCATCTGTAAAGCACCAGAACCAATCATGAAATCTCAAAAAATTGGAGGAAAAAAAAATGGTTCTATTGACTTTGATACACAGAATGAGCGAACAAATCAACTCAAGGAGCTCGATATTTTTACATATATTTTGTCAGTCTTTTAACTTATGGAATCTAACTCAAACCAAATTTCGACACTATAAAACGATGAGGTTGTGCTCAAACAAGCTTCTATGATATCGACTAGTTTGGTTTTGATTTTCAGCCCCTAATAAGAATGTTCATAAGATTTGCGACTTTTCCTCACAAAAAGCGGCAAAAGTGTACCTTGCGCAAGAAGCGATTAGCAACCAATTCAATGCACATTGTCTTTGTAGTGGTTCCATCCTTTAAAAAACATGGGAAAAAATTAGAACTAAGAATGAAAAAAGATTGGGTAGGAACTTATTATAAGTTAATGCAAGTGAATTACATTTCTACATACAATATGATCATCATATTTACTCATCCTGCAAAACTTACTCCGCTTATGTCAAGCTTAATCCTTGAGAATCATAGAGACAAATGTTTATCAAAATCAACCCACGTTGTTGATGATGATTTATATGGATGACAGATAACAAATAGTATACAGAACATAGATCATATATCAGTTGGCAGACCTTAGGACAGGGTAAATAGGCCTCTGCTGCTCGCGCATGGAAGATAAAGCACTCTGTTGGTGGGCCACTGCAGTGTAATCAAAATTTGTGGTAAGAAAGTAAGTTCATGAAACAACTTAAAACTGATCTTGGATTAGTTCTGAACTAATTAATAATGTACTATATAGTATTACATGTTTCTTGAAGCTTTAGTATCCCGTGCAAACATCCTGTAGGAGAGTAACTTTCCTTCAAGTTGATGTAATAACCGATTAACATCGCTTACTTCAAAACTGATTGGTTTCTTTCCCGTTTCCAGTTCATTCTTGTTATCATCATTATCGTATAAATACCCACGATTTTCTTCATCAAAGCATTCGCCATTTTTGCCATCTTGGCTACCCACATTTTCACCATTGAAAGGGAAAATGTACAAATAGCGTCTCCATTTTGCAGAGAAATTAGGATGAAAATCACGCGTCACCTAAAATTAATTACATGCACAAAATAAGTTCATAAGTATGACAACTGTGGCTGCAAGCTTCATAACTGAAACGTTACCTGAGAAACAGAAATGGCCCTTATCTTCCCTGGTGCTGCACCATTTATTGAATCCTGAATGTCTTGAGCTTTAGCATCTTTTCTCCATGTATCTAAGCATACAAAAATTCCGAACCATAATTCAATTTAGGCACAAAAAACTATACAAAATATGGAGTGACGAAATTAATTTAAACATGTAGGTCTCGAGGGCACATCTCAAAGAAGCAGTACTTTCAATTTTACTGTAATTATTGCCTTTTTAGCAAATATAATTGAAGTGCAATCCTCTAAAGATGCTATATAAGAAATCTAAACTTTGTTTCTCGTGTTTATTATGCCGAACGACATCGTTTTTGTCAAAGAATAGCCACATAAAACCTCTAAAGAAAAAAAATTACTCTAATAGGAGTTCATAATCTGAAATGGAAAAGTTAGCTCTTGGAATGCAAGTAGAATCAGATATATCATATTATGAATTCTTCTAAGATATACATGAATATGGATGCATTATTTATATATGAAGACGTGAAAGCATAATGAATTAGCTAACATACAGAAAGAACAAACTTGTTCAATAGCCGACACGCCTTTGTCTGTACGCCCAGCCACTAAAGCACAACCATCTATTGGTAATTTCTTTTCTTTTAGTATCTGGACTTTATTTTCATCAACAAACTTCCCCAGAGATTTTTCAATCAATCTGTATATAACAAAACCAGATGGATGCATAATAAGATAACAACAATATTCCAAGCTATGTATAGACATGAATAATAATGATTCAACCGCCTATATACACTTTGTCAAAGAAATAAAAGGTTCTTGTAACAAATATTTAACCAAAACGCTTAATTAATTTATAACTGATTATTTATTACTTATGGAAATAGAAAATCAACCATAATCATTTTCAAAATTCACATCAATTAACAAGTTTCAGATCAAAAAGGAGGAGAAAATACTGGGAGAAAGCATACCCTTGGACAGTATTTAAACCAGGTTGTTTCTGCCATCCATCAAAAGAAGCACCATGATATGACAAAACTATTTTGAAATTCAACCTTGCCCATCTTCCAGTCCTATCTTTAGCTTTAGATGGGACGCTCCCCAGTTCAGATTTATCACAATCTTCTATAATTTCAGCACCATCATCAATTACAACATATGTCTGTGTAAAATTACTCATAGTTATATACAAGCCATGAAATGATGAAAGGAACATTTAAACTCCTTGCAATTTCAAACCAGGGCGATCAACCGAGAGGAAAATAACTGTTAATGAAGGTGAAGAAGAGCTTAAATGGCAGCACAGTTTCAGGGACTTTTCCTAAAGTTGATTGAAATTAGAAAGGAGAGATAGAATAGGTTATACAAGTCTTTCACCCTAGCCAATGAAACTTCTATTAATCTCCGACATTCTTGCTCATAACATGGAGGAAATAAGCAAATTTCAGATTAACCAGATATTTCGAGAGAAAACTTTTATTGAATGAATGCAAATAAATGAATCTTGAGACAAATTCATAAGCAGTGAAACTCACTTAAATATCCAAAAATACATTAAAAAAATAGTTACTAGAAGCTCACCTCTTTCCCAAACAATCCAGACAGTGATCTTCTGTCATTCACCATATCCAGATAAAAATCATTAACTTTTTGCCATGGCTTTTCATACATAAACTGGTAACTTTCTCTGCCATATAAACTTTATCCCATCAGTACAATAACACTTCAAGAGCACATTTTTTTTTTGCCGATGAAAACAATAAATTGCTTCATATCCCAGATTTTTTTGATTAAAAAGAGAAAAAAGATCCATTTATACATATACAGTCAACCCTCACCGTATGAGTCCTTGATATATAAAATAGCGAAATGATCCAAAATAACCAAGAAAAAAGGCAACTTTTTGATGAAATGAATAGAAGGTCCCTAGAATGTGAGAGAAGGTGTGGCGGGGAGGAGAGGAGAGGGGTGTTTGTGTAAATTTACAGACCTGGAAGTCCATCTGGAAAGGCTGCAAGCGTCGTTGTGGTTGTACTGAATATAATCTTTAAGTGGAGGAGAAGCAGGTCCTTCCATCAGATTTCTCAGCCGCAGTCCCGCAACCACCGCCGGCTGCTTTATCATTTAGCTTCCCGCTATTGCTCCTAATAATTTCTTTTATTTTATTCAACTTTTATGCCTTTCTTTTATATAAAATAGGATAATTGACATCTTACCCCCAAAAGTTTTCGAGTTTTGAACTTAGCTCTATAAGATTATAATTTTCACAGTTAATACCCAGAAATTCACTTTGCCTTCTAATCAACATTTTGTAGGTTATGTTTCATTTTTCTAATCATTTTAACTATTTAAGATTACGAGTTTTGCACAAGAATTACAGGATTGTAATCCACCAAATCCAATCAGACATGATGGAAGATTGCTCTAGCCTAGAAATGCAAGTACAAAAACGCATCAACGGCTTCCATGAACAGCTGCCAGAGGGTACGAGAATGCAAGTTGCCTCAAGTCCACTGACTACAGCCGTTCTCATGGCCATAGATTTCTTTATGATAATTAAACACCAGAACTAAACTAAAATACATTCAAACGGAACATATGACTGTTGAAATCTAACCACGATATGTTTACTTGCTTGCATCTTTAAGTACACACCTACGTACGAGAAGCAATTGTCGAATTCCATTCAATTTACAAATTAGCAATCTAAATTTTTTTACACTTGCAACACTTTGTTGAGGTATACTCCAAGGGCCCATATGGGGAATATGTTTCTGTAGGCTGAGTAGCTTATCATACAGTTTCTGTTGAATACTCCAATTATTTCCTGCAAAAAAATTCAGAAAATAAGCTAGTATAATTTCTTCTGAGATTTTTCGTAAATGTTCTAATTGTGTGACCAACTTCAAACATGAGTCAATGATAAAATAACATATATACCTGTTGTGGAAAGTCTCCATTCTGCATTTGGGAATTAATCAACACTTTAGCAGCACGGTGAAGTGGATTGGAGTCCCGATTAGCCTACTCATTCATTCCAATATTATTTAGAATGACATTTAATTTGATGGATAATATATAAATTATGTTCTTGCATTTAATAACGTGCGACTTACTTGGCCTGCTTCAATAAGAGCAAGCATAGCCCATCCAGTGTTTACAATGTGTGATTTGTTCTTTGCAATATTAGTGTATACCTGTCGTCAATTATTCAAGAATAAATAGATTTTATAGACCCAAGCAATTAAAATTAACATCATCTTGTACAAACATTATTACCTTGTTTTGGCTTGAAAGATAGCTTTCTCCCCAGCCACCACATGGAAGTTGTTTGGATAAAAGGAAATCACAAGCTTTTCTAATAGATCGGCTGTTCTCATATGTCTTACCACCGGCTACCAACCCTGTTACCCCAAACCATGTCCCATATGTGTAGCATACTCCCCATGATCCATACCTATTGAAAAAAGATCCAAGTTTTTTTTTTTATCACTCTAGATATGGCATAATTTAAAATCTCAAGAATGCAATGAAGTACATACCATGAGCCATCAGATAATTGTATGGTTTCAATGAAGTTAAGTGCTTTCTCAATGCATGCCTCTATATCTTTTCCCCGATACCCTGGATACAATCCTTTGAATGATTTCAGACCTTGAATTGCTGCAGACGTGCATTCTACATACCTAGGAATGAAAAGAGTTCTTAAGGAGCTTCAAGATTCTTTTCATAGGAATATTAAGAAGAGCTTTTGAGAAAGCAATTGATATATATAATAGGATCTTACTGGTAGTCGATAATGATATCCCCAAATGTTTCTGCTGGATTAATCATCTGTGCATAGACATAATATATATATAAGTATATATCATTAATGACTCACAAAACATTGCATGCCTTTCTGAAACATTAAATATGCTACTGTAGTACCTCCAACCAGGCATAAGATCTTGTGAGCTCATATGATGCAAAACCTCCACTGCTATTCTGCAACATTGAGTGAAGAGAACTGAATGTTAATATGCATGCATAAATTTGATTATGAAAAGTTGTTTTGATAACATTTATGATACTAAGTAAGATGTACAGTACCTGAAGAGATAAAACCAACTTTACTGCATCATAGAGCTTGTCTTGTTCTATTGCTTGTCCAGCAATCTCGGACGGCAGCTGTGATAACAAAAGTGCTGTCTGCATTCAAGCAAGCAACTCCTACTTCAATTATTTAATTAAGAGATTAAAGAAAAATTATCATCCAACTTAACTGAATTGACTATAATTTAGTTTGTTACACAGACAATTCATTGAGCTTATGAATTGTAAGCATGAAACTGGATAGGATGTGTTATTATTTGAAATAAATAAACCTTGAGGCCTTCTGCTGAACAATCTGGAACTTGCCAGCCATTGTCTGCAGTAGAGAAGGGCCACGCCCCTTTTGAGCTATGGCGATACCACGAACTCAGGTATCCTGAACTGTCTTCCTTAATCTTCAATAACAGAAAAACCTCTTATGACGACAACATACAAGATAATAAAATATATATATGGTGATACAATAGCTGAATCCTTTCTTTACACTCGCTTACTTGTGAGACTTTGATGAACTCATGAGCCTTTTTCAGCATCAAACCATATTCATCAACAAGGTTGGTTCCAATTATTGCTTGAACAGCAAGAACAACATCCCATGACTGACTCCCATTATATCCCTGCCATTCAATTATCGGAAATTAAAAAAAAATGACTCAGGAGACTTGTTGAGAGAATTGACTTAAAAAGACTCGGATATAAACTGTGATAATAGCTGGTTTTGGTGCTCTGCAGCGCTCTTGTTTTTATAGTACTCCACAAGATCATAGAAAATTATAATTTGAAACCTGCATCTTCATGCCATCTTCAGCTACCCATAGGTAATCCTTGATTCTTGATAGGTGTAGTTTGATTGCTAGTGAATTTGGATCATCCACCCAGCAACAGAGCATGTTTAGTACCTGCATTGTTTTATTTATTACGAACACACTTCGATCAGTTTCTGTTACACGTAGACATTTCAGAAATTATTTAAAGTTTAATACATTTTGATGATAAAAGCAACTACAATATTCAACCACCTTATTCACAGGTCCAATGCAGAGGTAGTTAGTATTCTCATCCTCATAATGGATATGTGCCATAACTGTGCTCAATGCTTTACGCCTTAGCTTAGAGAAAGGCCATTGCATAAGAAGAGGTTCTGCAAACTTGTGCAGACATTTCCATAGTATATCTTGTAAGAGCGGATGTGGGTAGTATAGATCCTCCTGCATGAAAATGAGATTTTTATCATATTCATTTCTACGTACTACATGTATATATTTTCATTACGAAAAATTTCACATAAAACATGATGAATCAGTGTTTTGGAAGAGCAATTAGGTATGTCTTTTTGGTTGTTTCCTTTACTACAAGTTGAAGAAGCCATTATCTATTATACCTTGGCACATTGATTTCTTGCTAAATCCCAGTCAATATGATGGTAAGCTTGAGTGTAGAGCTCTTTCCTAAGTGATAGAGCAGTGGCGTTTATTGGCCCTACGAACCTCTTCCCATATAAATACGACATGGGTAGGTACACCATTCGACAGTGACACCACATACGCCCTAAATCAATATATATGTATAAGCATAAACTTTAACTATTTTTGCCAGAAAAGCAAATATATGTAGCAACTAAATAGAAACAGAAGAGGACCTGGATGCATAGGTAGAAAGTAAGGTAGAAGCCACAATTCTGGGGGTAGAGGGTTATTGCCACTCCATTCATATACGCCAAGTACCTATATATATATATATATTGGATCAGTTAACTCTACTTTGAAATGTGAAATTGCAGTCTCTCTCTTTCTCTGTTTGTGTGTGTGTGTGTGTGTGCGGATTTATATTATATTATTATATACCGAGAGCCAGAGTTTCCCCCAAGAAGGGATGTAGGTAGCACCACCATGATCAAGAATCCAAGTTCTGGCTTTCTCCATTGCTCCATCATCCATTCTTTCGCCTAAAAGCCTTAAGGTGACATAATTGAGGACTGTGCAAAACATGGTGCTGTGTCCTTGTATATGCAAACCCCACCCTCCATCAACATTCTACATACAACAACTTGGTCCACTAATTAATAGAGAAAAAATCCTATCCAAAACAAAGAAGAAGAATTACCTGGTGGTTATATAGATATCGACGTATCTGTTTTCTATGTTCTTCAGGCAGGATAGTGTTTAGAGCGTTCATTATAGACAAGGATATGACCTGCAAATTAAATTGATAGAATAAAATGAAGTATTAATCTTGTTTCTTAATTCTTTATGCATGAGTAAGAATATGCATGCTTTTTTATTATATATATATATATATATATATATAGAGGGAATTGCATTTTTCATGCCAAACTTTTGCCACCTTTATACATTTCATACCATACCTTTCAAAATGACACATTTTATACCAAAATTGGCCAACCTTTTTCACATTTGATTTGGCCGTTAATTTTTGGATGGAAATCCGTTAAGTCACAATTTTGAACTATTAGGGGGGATATTTGCAATTGGTCAAGGAGGATTTTTGCAATTATATTCATCATCTCCATTCTCCACCACCACCACCAACTCATCCACCTCTAGCACCACCACCAACCCCTCCACCTGCACCATCACCTACTCCCCCGCCAAATCAACCACCAGCACCGTCCCCTCCTCCATGTCCACCACCTTTGCCACCACCAATCCTCCACCAAGACCACCTCAAATTCTTGATGGTGGATGAAGCCGATAACTTGCTGGATGAATTTCAATATGAAGAGGAAGGTATGCAACTACTTCAGAATCCAAAAACCACATGCAGTAAGACAAACAAAAAAAAAAAATTGATGAATTAATGTGGAAGATGATGAATAGTAACCTAAATTTTAAAAATTGGGGATTCCTTCAATACTTGATGAAAATGGATGAGGTTGGTGGCAAAAGAACCGTTACACCAAGGGGAATGAACGGGAGTAGGTATTAGACAGTGTATCGACCTCCTCCGCCGGCGGCGGAACAAAAATCGAAAACGTTGAAATTCGTAGAATTGAAATACAAGTGACGGGATGGATCTGAAACAACGAAATAGTGTATTATCTTTGTAGAGGAGGTCAAGACGAAGCCGTAGCCACCAAGGAGAGGTTTAATGGTGGCTGGAGTCACCGGGAAATTGAAAATTACATGGAGGTGGTGGAGATGGTGAAAAATAATTGCAAAAATCCCCCCCTAAGAGTTCAAAATTGTGACTTAACGGATTTCCATCCAAAAATTAACGGCCAAACCAAATGTGAAAAAGGTTGGCCAATTTTGGTATCAAATGTGTCATTTTAAAAGGTATGATATGAAATGTATAAAGGTGTCAAAAGTTTGGTATCAAAAATGCAATTCCCTCATTAATCAAACATATCATTTGATAGAGAATTAGTTCTCTTCTGACCAAGCCTGGGAGAAGAAACAAAGGTCCACCATAATCACCAGGCCAGTGTCCATCTTCACCCTGTAAAGTTGAGTAAAATCTTAAGGCCCTTCTCAATGTAATCTCCACTTTTTCCTCACTTATTTCTTCTTCATTTTCCACCTTCACTTGTGGCAAATCTTCCTCAAATGACTTCTCCTTTGCAAACTAACAAATCATTACAAAAACTAATTAAGTTAAAACAATAAACCAGACCTTAAAACCGTAAAAGTTAGTTGTTAAGGATTTGTTTTCACCTGAATACGCATTAGTTGATCGGAACTGTGTTTGATCTCATACCGATTCTTTTCAAATTCAGTGCAAACCTTTTCAACAAAAGCTTTCTCTTCAGCTGTTCCAAGACTTGTATCAAATTCCCAAAATTGTCTTCCAGTGTGATTATTCACACTTGTTAGCAATATTGGATCATCATCCCCTTCATGAGATAGTTTAAGACTCCACATTTTCCCTATCTTTGTGTTTCTTATTAATTTTGTCACCTTTTCTTTCAACAAAGTTGGGTTAGTCTATAACAAGACAAGATAGACTTTGATACTGGGACAAGACCACTGGTCTTGCACTCAAATACATGAATGTACACGTGTATCTTGTCAAAATGTGTATTAGAGGCTAGAACAACATCAAACAAATCCTCCCAAAATATAGTTAATTATGATAGCCACATAATCACTCATTCCAATTATTAAATTCAACAAACTGTCTCACGTGTCGATGTTTGGAATTAGTTCAAAATCATTAGCTCATTCCAATTATAAAATTCAACAAACTGTTTCAAAATATATATATATATAATCATACTCCCTTCGTTTCAAAATATCTGTCTTTTCACATGTATGCACATAAATTAAGAAAATCATTGAATATAACTGAATTATAAGAGGAAAAAAATGAAAAAGACTAAGATACCCTTTTAATTAATTATCCTCCACTAATGTTTGAGAAAATTTATGAGCATAAAGGGCAAAAATGGAAAAAAAAGTAATTAATGCTTTATTGAAAATCTAAAGTGACAGATAATATGGTACAATAAAAACTTTTCAAAGCGACAGATATTATGAAACGGAGGGAGTATAATTATAAGCACCAATCAAGGCTGCTGGTTGCTATCAAATTATTGACAAATTTTCAATTATTATAATAAAATTCAGGACCGCAAAAATTAATTACAACAAAATATGGTCCTAGTTACCGGGACCACGTTGAAGGATCCATATAAATTTAAGAAAATAGAACTTTGGGAAAGACCAAAAACCTTGAGATTTAGATATTATTAAAAATTGGCAGCTGATTGCATCAGTTGCAACTATTTTTAGATATTGTTAGAAATTGAGGGGTAAATGCCAAATACTCTCTTGTATTATGCTAAACCCTGTGAAATTTTTATTGCGCCAAACTTCCTTGTGTTTTAAAAAACCCTACAAAAAACACCCAATTTATAAAAAAATAGGTCGTTTTGGATCGACATATTTCAAGAAATCATTTTTAAAATACTTCAAGTTGGTCCCTACAACTTCACGTGATATATTGTTAAAATTATTTCTTGAAATATGTCGATCCAAATGACCTATTTTTTACAAATTGGGTATTTTTTGCAGGGTTTTTAAAAACACAAGGAAGTTTGGCGCAATAAAAATTTTAAAGGATAGTTTCCTGCAGATTTAGCATAACATAGGAGAGTATCTTGCATTTTCCCGAAATTGAGAGATAAAATTAACTTTAATAAGTTGATATGTCCAAATCAAACCTCATAAGCTGATATTTAATTTAAAGGTTGTCAAATTTCACAGGATATAGTTAAACAATATCAAAAATCATATATAGTAATATATTACAGATTTGATGATGATCGATCTTTGACTTCTAGTAACATTTTTTTTTTTTTTTGTGAATTTGAGAGAAGAGAGTTTTTCAGAAAAATAAACGACTATATAAATAGCTTCTAGACTTAGAGTAAAAAATTCAATTATTTGCTTAGTTTCTTGCATGGACACTCCACAAAACAGAGCAAGGTAGAATTGAACACTTTCCCCACATGGACACGGATACGTGTCGGACACGTCATGTGGCGTGTCCAAGGAAACGACCTTGAAAAAATATCCGACACGATCAAAACACGACGGGTCCCTTTTTGGAATTTTAAAAAGTATTAAAATTAAATTAAATATAAAAACCATAATATTTATCTCATTATCTCACACAACTATAATTTTTCTCCCCAATTTTTTTTCTCTCTATGTTCTGCCCTAAGGCGCTAATATTATGGTCTTCATCTCCAATTTTCATTGATTCAACATTCAAAGAAATTTAGTTTAACTCTCCATCCTCTAATTAATTAAATATTTATAAGTTATAAACTCATCGAATATAGAGTTATATATTGTTTGAATTCTGATTTAAAATTAGAAAAACTAGTATCTTCTAAAACATAAGCTATGCTTAGAATTTATTTTGTTATGTATTAAATTAAAAATATATTTTAATATCCATGTCGATGTTTTGTTGTGTCTAGTAAATTTTAAAAATTCGTATCACCATATCTGAGTCGCGTCGTATCTGTGTCAACATAGAATTTCTTTGTGTACTAATTAACGAAGTTATATAACATGGTAGTGGTACACAAGTAGCCGTAAACTCAAAGTTTCAATTATTTTTGTACTAACAAATTAAATCACACGGCACTCAAATTGGTATTATTATATTAAGAAAAATGAGTTTTGGAAACCCAATATTTAAGGCCATCTCCAATGGAGATGGCCGGGCTGGGGGCGGGGTGGGGCTGCGGGAAAGGAGGCGTCTCCAGTGGGGGCTGGGCTCGGGGCGGGGCGGCAGCAGGGGCGGAATGGGCTGGGCGCAGGGCTCGGCGGAGCCTTGCGCCCAGCCCGTTCCCGCGTGGGGCTGGGTGGAGAAGAAAGGGGTCGCGTGTTGGCACGCGCCCCCTTTAAGTACCCTGACTGGATAGTCTTTTTTTTTTTTATATAAAAATTGTTTCTTTAATAAATAAAAATAGGAAAATTAATATATATACTTAAATAATTAATTAAATTAAATTTCCCTACTAAATTAAATTAAATATGTAGAATTTAATTATTTAATAAAATTTATTTAGTATATTTATTGTATATTATGTACATATTTAATAAATATATGTAGACCCCAATTTTTAATTTGATTATTTAATATAATAAAATTAATTTTTTTTAAATTAAAATCATTAATAATTTATTAGAATTGTACATATTTAATAAATATATGTAGTCACCAATTTTTAATTTGATTATTTAATATAATGAAATTAATTTTTTTAAAATTAAAATCATTAATAATTTATTAGAATTGTAATTAAATTTATTTATGGACAAATGATTCATAAATAAATAGCCCATTTTATTTTAATATCTTTTATTGTAATTAAAAATTTAATCATTTAACTACAATATTGGTGGTGGCTATATTTTTTTTAAAATACGGAATTAGTTAAAAATAAAATTAAACACTTATACAAATAATTTAGATTGATACTTAATCTAAATTAAATATTTAAATACATACTAAAATAATTTACTCTCTTTAATTTTAATATTTTAATATAATTAATAATTTAATTACAAGTACTAATAATTATTACTATTATTAATATTAATATTAAAAACAAAATTAAAACCAGAATTATAGGTGAAAGTGGGCAAGGGAAGAAAATGGAATTAATTCCATTCCGGAGTCCTACCATTGGAGACGACCAGGCAGGGCTCGGGAGGGGGGGGGGGGGGCAGGGCTGGCTCGGGGCTCCGGAGCCTCGGGGCTGGCCCTCTCCATTGGAGATGGCCTAAGGGTCGAGGTGGATATGAATACTCTCACAAGCTTTAGTGGAAGTAATGGTGGAAATATCCATCATGGCTACAAGTCGTGGTGAATACTTTTGCAATCCTTGTTTAGTAATTTTATGTTCACAACATGAATCTTGATTTACTTGGTTAGACTTTCTGTTTATGAGTGGGAGGTCTAGTGTTCAAATTTCAATAGTGTTTTATTTTTCTTATATTTTGATTCTTCTTTTAACTTTTTTTTTTAATAATTGTTCACATTTTTCTTTTCCTTTGATAGTAATTATTCCTTTAATCCCTTTCTTTTTGTCAATTTTTTTTCTTAACAAGTACTTTTTTTATTTCTTGATAATTATAAAAATAATACGGTTTTTTAATTAAAAATACTAATCAATATTTAATTAATATTTTTGCATTTAAAAAAAATTGATTATATATTTTTTTTACAAAGGGAACTCAAATCTGGAATTCGCCTAGGACCCCCAAATGTCTAGAGCCGACCCTGCGTGATGGATACTGATATTTTATGTAGCATTTATTAATATTGTCGAGATCATAGCATTGGAGAATCGATATCATAAACACATGATCATCCAACATCAAATTTGGAGTGTAAATGTAGATAATGAAAGGGTTCAAGGGTGTTTTTGTCAATGCACTATCAACTCAAGACAAGTGGTTTAGTTTACAGAGTCATACATGTAATCAGTCATCACAAGTTCAAACTTTGAAAAGAGTGCAGCGGTTTTGTTGGGAATATTTTGTTCAATTGTAAAAGAGTGCAGCGGCTATGTTGGGAGTATTTTGTCTAATTTACAATCAAATGTTTGTGAGAGTATTTTGTTTAATCTACAATCAAATGTTTGTGAAAGACAACTCGATGCAAGAGTCTAACAAGCAACAAAAAATGGAGACTTCATGCCTACGTGACCATAGTTTAGTGATGAAGTTGAGGTCCTAAAACTTCCGGGTTCAATTTCTATTAATGTGAGTATTTATTATCAATATTTGTAATTAATTATTTTTTGTGCTTGAACAGTAATTACAATAATTATGATGTAATGATTGATATATTAGTTTATTCGCAGTCAACAAAAAAATGGAGATATTGTAAATGATCACATGACAACTATGAAGTTTGAATGTATTTCAAGGGCAATTTGATCATTTCAAATTCAATTAAAAGCAAATTACTAGATACATGAAATTCATGAACGAGTATAAACTGTGAAACGGTGACAGTACAACAAAGAATGTCAAGGACAACCTGGTAAGTTAACAAGACAATCAATATATTTTTTTTTAATTGTGATGGGGTTACCCCTTGTAGACTCTTTTAATTACACTTAATGGTTATGTATGAAAGCGTACTTATATATATATATATTCGTAAAATGATGTCATTATATCGATTATTATATCAAAAAATCTATTTAATTATTTAGCTAGAAGTTAATTTCACTAGGGTTGCCATAAAATCAAATATTATACGTATTATATTTTAAATATTATTATAACAATGAATATTTGAAGAAAATTAATTCAAAGTTTTTCCTTTGTTATTATAAACTTTATGAGTTATGCACATTCGTTGAGTGGGTTTAATCTTTTGTGAAAAATAGAGAAGAACATGAGATGGATTTTGATGTGAATTTGAGTTTGAAAAGTTTTGTCAAAAAACAGTCAAATCGATGTTCGAGACCTGATATACCAAGTTTTCGTCCCCTGACGTGGACTTCCACATATGCTTAAAATATATATAAATATTGACATGGCCTCAAATATAGATACCGCAAGGCATGTCGACACCGTAAATACGCAATCGACAAGTACATCGATTGCCGACGTCCTGAGACTATACATCACAACACCACTGGGTCAAGTCGAATAAACCATACCCATATCCGAACTCGAACGTCTTGTCACAATCCGACCCGGTAGTTGGAATCCAAAACTATAAATACCCCTCTTTAATGAGAATAGGTACGCACAATCCGAATACACACTTAAAACCATATCTCTTATCCTTAAGACTAACTTAAGCTTCGGAGGGTTATCACCGGGTCACCACCGGTACTAACCTAACGTGGTTATCTTTGATTTCAGGTTAAGATCCCTAAAAACTCTAGAGGAGAGGCTTGATTGACCTGCTTGTCCTCTTATTGATGAGTCACGGTTGACTTAACACCTGGAGACCAGCAATAAACTATTAATATACAAAATCAGGACTCATCAAGACCAAATAGAAGCAAAACCAAACCCAACTCAATTGTCCTCACCAAGTCGGGGTAAATAGTACCAGCGAAAGTAGATACAGATCTAAACTTGTAGTATTTAATATTGTTAGACTTTATAGATCGAATTAATTTTTTCCTATAAATAATATATGGAATTACTTCAGAGTACATAACTTATCTGAACGTCCATCCCACATTTTCCAATTATGATAATTTGACTTACTTTTTTAATCTAAATAAAATCAATAAATTATGTAATTCACTGGACTAGCATAATTTATCTCTTATCAAATAAGTGGAAATTGTATACCAATCAACTATACTCAACTGCAGTGAATCATATCTACTAAAGTCCAATCAAACATTCCAAATAATATTATAGTCCAATTAGAGTAAACAAATGTAATTAATTGTTTAACCCAATCAATAATTTCAAGTCTGATCAGTACTCAAAATATAATACAAATTTCACCCACCAAGAACTAGGCTATTTGGATGTTTTTATTTGGGGAAGAATAAGAAAGCGGGTAACAATTTAATTAAGGAAATGTTTGGTGAATTTTATAGGAAAAGTTATAATTTTAAATTTTGGTATTTTTTTTATTGAAAAAGACGTTAAATGGTCAATTTTGATATATTACTAAATCACATGGACCGCATATGGGGGAATTCGGGCCAATTTTGAAATTGGGCCTCAATTGGCACCAAAATTGCCACTGATGTTGAAGTTGTGGCACCAAATGTTCCAGCCCGAAAAGTTACGGGGTAGAAACGCCAGTGGCTATAGTTGTGGCACCAAAAATGCATTAATCCCCATCTTATATCTACAACCTAACTCTTCCAAAAAAACTTACATCTACTTTATTTCTCAAACCACTCTCTCAAAACCCAAACAAACAATATTACGCAAATCGAGATTATTTTACAAACCTCAATTACTCTCCCAAACTACTTTCCCAAACACCAAACAAACATGCCCAGAAAGTCCGGGGTAAATGCAAGATACTCCCCTGTGTTATGCTAAACCTGCAAGAAACTACCCTGTGAAATTTTTATTGCGCCAAACTTCCTTGTGTTTTCAAAAATCCTGCAAAAAACACCCAATTTGTAAAAAATAGGTCGTTTTGGATCGACATATTTCAAGAAAACATTTTTATAATACTTCAAGTTGGTCCCTACAACTTCACGTGATATATTTTAAAAATGATTTATTGAAATATGTCGATCCAAAACGACCTATTTTTTACAAATTAGGTGTTTTTTGCAGGGTTTTTGAAAACACAAGGAAGTTTGACGCAATAAAAATTTCACAGAGTAATTTCTTGCAGGTTTAGCATAACACAGGGGAGTATATTTTCCCCACAAAGTCCCGTGGGACTAATAAAGCAATTTTACCTACATAGATGAAAACAGAAACTACTCTAAGGCCCCGTTTAGCCCCACGCAGCTCCTAAAAACTACGATTGTTTGCTAAATCCTATTTTGTCCCCTTCAACTATCGTTTTTGCAAGTTCCGCCCCTCCAACTATTTATTGCGTCCATTTAACTATCATTCTTGTACCAAATCCAAATAGCTCATGAAAAATATTTTCCTCTCTATTTTTGAGTATTTTCTTATTCAATCAAGAGAAATTAAATGAGGGAAAAACATTTTTGATATCAAACTTTAGTCCAAAAAATGCATTTGGTACCAAGCTTTTTGAATAAACACATTTCATACCATGATTCACACCATCTTGACACATTTAGTTTTTCAGTCAATTTTCGGACGAAATTCAACTTGTGCCGCTCACGTGCTTGTTAAGATGACAATGGAAGGGAAACATACACGAGTTAACTTAACGGGCACGTGAGCGGCACATGCTGAATTCTGTCTGAAAATTGACGACAAAACTAAATGTATCTAGAGGATGTGAATCATGATATGAAATCTGTTTATTCGAAAAGCTTGATATCAAATGTATTTTTTGGACTAAAGTTTGGTATCAAAAGTGTTTTTCCCTCGAAATTAAACAATCTTCTACACTGGTCACGAAATTGATGCACATGTGTTGAAATAAATGACTTGAATAATCAATATTACTTCCTTGCATCTTTAAGTACACACGTACGTACAAGAAGCACTTGCAGAATTCCATTCAATTTACAATTTAACAATCTATCATTTTTTACACTTGAAACACTTTGTTGAGGTATACTCCAAGGGCCCATATGGGGAATATGTTTCTATAGGCTGAGTAGCTTATCATACAGTTTCTGTTGAATACGCCAATTATTTCCTGCAAAAAAATTCAGAAAATAAGCTAGTATAATTTCTTCTGAGATTTTTCCTAAATGTTCTAATTGTGTGACCAACTTCAAACATGAGTCAATGATAAAATAACATATATACCTGTTGTGGAAAGTCTCCATTCTGCATTTGAGAATTAATCAACACTTTAGCAGCACGATGAAGTGGATTGGAGTCCCGATTAGCCTACTCATTCATTCCAATATTATTTAGAATGACATTTAATTTGATGGATAATAAATAAATTATGTTCTTGCATTTAATAATGTGTGACTTACTTGGCCTGCTTCAATAAGAGCAAGCATAGCCCATCCAGTGTTTACAATGTGTGATTTGTTCTTTGCAATATTAGTGTATACCTGTTGTCAATCATTCAAGAATAAATAGATTTTATAGACCCAAGCAATTAAAATTAATATCATCTTGTACAAATATCCATTACCTTGTCTTGGCTTGAAAGATAGCTTTCTCCCCAGCCACCACATGGAAGTTGCTTGGATAAAAGGAAATCACAAGCTTTTCTAATAGATCGGTTGTTCTCATATGTCTTGCCACCGGATACCAACCCTGTTACCCCAAACCAAGTTCCATATGTGTAGCATACTCCCCATGATCCATACCTATTGAAAAAAATCCAAGGATTTTTTTTTTTTTTTGTCACTCTAGATATGGCATAATTTAAAATCTCAAGAATGCAATGAAGTACATACCATGAGCCATCAGATAATTGTATGGTTTCGATGAAGTTAAGTGCTTTCTCAATGCATGCCTCTATATCTTTTCCCCGATAACCTGGATACAATCCTTTGAATGATTTCAGGCCTTGAATTGCTGCAGACGTGCATTCTACATACCTAGGAATATAAATATTATCAAGTTTATATCAAACTTAGAACATTATAGTTGATTCTTTTCATAAGAATATTTTGTTTTCTGTTCTGAGAAGCAATTGATATAATAGGATGTTCTAAACTCTGTAGAATGAATCCTACTGGTAGTCGATAATGATATCCCCAAATGTTTCTGCTGGATTAATCATCTGTGCATAAGACATAATATATATATAAGTATATCATTAATGACTCACAAAACATTGCCTATTTGAAACATTATCGGATCATTACCTCCAACCAGGCATAAGATCTTGTGAGCTCATATGATGCAAAACCTCCACTGCTATTCTGCAACATTAAGTGAAGAGAAATGAATGTTAACATGCATGCATAAATTTGATTATGAAAAGTTGTTTGGATAACATTTATTTTAAAAAGTAAGAAGTACAGTACCTGAAGAGATAAAACCAAATTTACTGCATCATAGAGCTTGTCTTGTTCTATTGCTTGTCCAGCAATCTCGGACGGCAGCTGTGATAACAAAAGTGCTGTCTGCATTCAAGCAAGCAACTCCTACTTCAATTATTTAATTAAGAGATTAAAGAAAAATTATGCATCCAACTTAACTGAATTGACCACAATTTAGTTAGTAATACAAACTATTCATTTTCTTTTAAGTTACTGTAGGTCCAGAACATCAGATGTGCTTTTCATTTACATGCACATTACTATATATTATCAGAGCTTATTATGAATTGTAAGCATGAAACTGGAAATGATGTGTTATTACTGAAATAAATAAACCTTGAGGCCTTCTGCTGAACAATCTGAAACTTGCCAGCCATTGTCTGCAGTAGAGAAGGGCCACGCCCCTTTTGAGCTGTGGCGATACCACGAACTCAGGTATCCTGAACTGTCTTCTTTAATCTTCAATAACAGAAAAAGCTCTTATGTACATGATAATAAATAAATATATATGGTGATACAATAGCTGAATCCTTTCTTTACTTGTGAGATTTTGATGAACTCATGAGCCTTTTTAAGCATCAGACCGTATTCATCAACAAGGTTGGTTCCAATTATTGCTTGAACAGCAAGAGCAACATCCCAGAGCTGACTCCCATTATATCCCTGCCATTCGATTCTCAGCAATGTAAGAAAATGACTCAAGAAACTTGTTGAGAGAATAAAACTCAGATATGAACTGTGATTGTAGCTGGTATAGTACTCAAATGTATTCGATCGGGTTTAATTGTAGGGGGAAAAGTCATAAAAAATTATAATTTGAAACCTGCATCTTCATGCCATCTTCAGCTACCCATAGGTAATCCTTTATTCTTGATAGGTGTAGTTTGATTGCTAGTGAATTTGGATCATCCACCCAGCAACATAGCATGTTTAGTACCTGCATGTTTTATTTATTGTGGACACACTTCGATCAGTTGCTGTTAGACATAGATATTTCAGAAATCGTTTAAAGTATTCTGATGATAAAAGCAACTACAATATTTAACCACCTTATTCACAGGTCCAATGCAGAGGTAGTTAGTATTCTCATCCTCATAATGGATATGTGCCATAACCGTGCTCAATGCTTTACGCCTTAGCTTAGAGAAAGGCCATCGCATAAGAAGAGGTTCTGCAAACTTGTGCAGACATTTCCATAGTATATCTTGTAAGAGCGGATGTGGGTAATATAGATCCTCCTGCATGAAAATGGGATTTTTATCATATTCATAGCTACTACAAGTACTTCTTTTCATTACTAAATCATCACAATTGATTCAACCCTCATAAATCCAATATTTACAAATCCATATTCTCACTAATCAAAGACATTAAAATTAGGGATAATTACATCGACCTCCCCTGAGGTTTGGACTAATTATTGCCCAATCCCATCGCAATTTCATAATTACATCCACCTCCCCCACATTTGAAAAACCTTACAAAATGATGTGAAATGACCATATTGTCCTCGTCAGTTTTAATTAAAAATAATTAAAAGAAAATCAGATTAACAAAATGTCCTATTTACCCTTGCAAGGAATAATTACATCGGGCTCCCCTGAGATTTGGGCTAATTATTGTCCAATCCCCGTGCAATTTCATAATTACATCAACCTCCCCCCCACATTTGAAAAATCTTACAAAATGATGTGAAATGATACACAAAATTACAATATTACCCATGCAATGATACACAAAATTACAATACTACCCTTGAAAAAATTAATTTTATACATAAACAAAAGAATCTAACCCTAACCCCCCACCCCACCCCACCCCACCTCCACCGTCCCAACCCCGCAAATATCCTCCCAGGCCGTGTCGTCGGCCTGGTTCAAACCCTAGGCCTTCCAGGCCGGCGGCGTGGCCTGGGAGGAGATTTACGGGGTTGGGGACCGGAGGGTGCGGGGTTCGGGATTGGGGTGGTTGGGGTGGGGGGCTAGGGGTGGGAGGCTAGGGATGATGAGGGTTTTTAAAAAAAAAAATTTATATTAAAATAGATTATTGATTTATTAATATTAATATTTTTATATAAATAAGATATGATTTTAATATTATTGTATTTAAGTAAGAAATATTAAAAAAATATTTATGATTTTATAATAACTATTTTATTCAATCGAGTATTTTTAATTTTTGTAAATAAATTATTGATTTTATAATAACTATTTTGGTTAAAAGTTTAAGAAAAAATTTAGTAAACATGTGAGCATTTTTATAATGTCTAATAATTATTGTTCAAGTTTTTTTTCTTCTCATGATTAAACGTAATTCATTAATTTTTCCATGTACTTTAATTAAGAAAAAAAATTAAAATTATTAAAATTACGGGTTAAATGTTAAGTTGAATGTATTTACATTTTTTTATTTATGTTCTACAATATTTTTTTCTTATAATTAACCATAATTTATTTACTTTTCCTTGTACTTTAACTGTAAAAGCATTATGAAAAAAATCATTGATGTGTTATTATATTTTTATTTTAAGAATACATATACACTACTATTAAAATTCATTTATTCTTTAAAACCTAATTCATTCATTTATTCTTTTACTTTAATTAGGAAAAAAATTGAAATTATTAAAATTACGGGTTAAATGTAGAGTTGAATGAATTTACATTTTTATTTATGTCTACAATGTTTTTTTCTTATAATTATCCATAATTTATTTATTTTTCCTTGTACTTTAATTGTAAAAGCATTATGAAAAAAATTGGAAAAAAACGTTCATGATTATATTTTTATTTTAAGAATACATATACACTAATAAACTAATTATAAGTTTCACGTAAATTTATAACATTTGAACCCATACTTATACATATACATTGCAAAGAAACCCCTCCTATGTACCAAACATAACAAGGGTATAATTGTCCAACAAAATAGCTACAGTAATCTCAAGGGTAAAATAGGAATTTCAATAAAAATTTGACGATGACGTCATCAAAATGTAAGGTTTTCGAAACGTCGAGGGAGGTGGATGTAATTATGAAATTGCGAGGGGATTGGACAATAATTACCTCAAACATCAGGGGAGGTCCCTGTAATTATTCCTTAAAATTAATAATGCTAATATCGATCCCAGTTAAAATACTACCAAGTTCAAGAAGCCATTATCTATTATACCTTTGCACATTGATTTCTTGCTAAATCCCAGTCAATATGATGGTAAGCTTGAGTGTAGAGCTCTTTCCTAAGTGATAGAGCAGTGGCGTTTATTGGCCCTACGAACCTCTTCCCATATAAATACGACATGGGTAGGTACACCATTCGACAGTGACACCACATACGCCCTAAATCAATATATATGTATAAGCATAAACTTTAACTATTTTTGCCAGAAAAGCAAATATATGTAGCAACTAAATAGAAACAGAAGAGGACCTGGATGCATAGGTAGAAAGTAAGGTAGAAGCCACAATTCTGGGGGTAGAGGGTTATTGCCACTCCATTCATATGCGCCAAGTACCTATATATATATATATATATATATTGGATCAGTTAACTCTACTTTGAAATGTGAAATTGCAGTCTCTCTCTTTCTCTGTTTGTGTGTGTGTGTGTGTGTGCGGATTTATATTATATTATTATATACCGAGAGCCAGAGTTTCCCCCAAGAAGGGATGTAGGTAGCACCACCATGATCAAGAATCCAAGTTCTGGCTTTCTCCATTGCTCCATCATCCATTCTTTCGCCTAAAAGCCTTAAGGTGACATAATTGAGGACTGTGCAAAACATGGTGCTGTGTCCTTGTATATGCAAACCCCACCCTCCATCAACATTCTACATACAACAACTTGGTCCACTAATTAATAGAGAAAAAATCCTATCCAAATGACAAAGAAGAAGAATTACCTGGTGGTTATATAGATATCGACGTATCTGTTTTCTATGTTCTTCAGGCAGGATATTGTTTAGAGCGTTCATTATAGACAAGGATATGACCTGCAAATTAAATTGATAGAATAAAATGAAGTATTAATCTTGTTTCTTAATTCTTTATGCATGAGTAATATATATTAATCAAAGATATCATTTGATAGAGAATTAGTTCTCTTCTGACCAAGCCTGGGAGAAGAAACAAAGGTCCACTATAATCACCAGGCCAGTGTCCATCTTCACCCTGTATAGTTGAGTAAAATCTTAAGGCCCTTCTCAATGTAATCTCCACTTTTTCCTCACTTATTTCTTCTTCATTTTCCACCTTCACTTGTGGCAAATCTTCCTCAAATGACTTCTCCTTTGCAAACTAACAAATCATTACAAAAACTAATCAAGTTAAACCAATAAACTAGACCTTAAAACCGTAAAAGTTAGTTGTTAAGGATTTGTTTTCACCTGAATACGCATTAGTTGATCAGAACTGTGTTTGATTTCATACCGATTCTTTTCAAATTCAGCGCAAACCTTTTCAACAAAAGCTTTCTCTTCAGCTGTTCCAAGACTTGTATCAAATTCCCAAAATTGTCTTCCAGTGTGATTATTCACACTTGTTAGCAATATTGGATCATCATCCCCTTTATGAGATAGTTTAAGACTCCACATTTTCCCTATCTTTGTGTTTCTTATTAATTTTGTCACCTTAAGAAAGACAATACTTTCTGAGTTTTTTCAACGAAGTTTGGCTGCTTATTTATTTCTGTAATCACATCATATATAGATTAGAAAGTTGCACGTGGAATTTAAACGAGTGTTTCTTGTATAATTGTTCGAAAGTCAACTTTTGTGCAACCATATATAGTAGTTGTTAGGAGTAGATAGATTACTTTTCATTCGAGTGAATAGCAAATTAACTCCCTGTGTTATTTTAAATAGGTAATTTAACTCCATGTGATAAATAAAAGGGCAAAATACCTCCCTGTGATATTCTAAATAGGCAATTTAACTCCCTGTGATAAGAAAAATGGCAAGATACCTCCTCGTGTTTTTATAAAAGAAGCACATTGCCTCCCTCTAAATTGCTCATTAATTCATATCACAGGGAGTTAAATTGCTCATTATTTCATTTCATAGAGAGGTAAATTGCCTATTTTTATATCACAAGGAGGTAAATTGCTCATTATTTCATTTCACAGGGAGTTAAATTGCCTATTTTTATTTCACAGGGAGCTAAATTGCTCATTAGACATATCATAGGGAGTTAACTTGCAAAAAACCCCTTTTCATTCTTAAGGAAGATAACCATGCGAACAAGGAGGAGTTCATCATGGAATAAGGGGTCACCTACATTAACATGGGACTCTGATACCATATATATATATATATATATATTACTTTGTAATCTTAGCTAGATTCCAAACTTAATAAGTGAATTACATTTACATTTCTTCTCTCTCAAATATGAATCCAAGATTGCAAAGTAATAGGCCCTGTTTGTTTGGCGTTTGGGAAAGTAGTTTGGGAGAGTAGTGGAGGTTTGTGAAATAATCTCGATTTGCGTAATGTTGTTTGTTTGGGTTTTGAGAGAGTGGTTTGAGAAATAAAGTAGGTGTAGGTTTTTTTGGAAAAGTTGGGTTATAGGTGTAAGATGTGTAAGACTTTATGTCAAATCATGTTTGTTATGTGAGATAAATTGTGTAAGAGATAGGTTACTTTATGTCAAATCAAAGTAGAGTTTGTATAAGTTTTGTATAATCATACTCCCTCCGTTTCAAAATATCTGTCTTTTCACATGTATGCACACAAATTAAGAAAATCATTGAATATAGTTGAATTCTAAGAGGAAAAAAATGAAAAAGACTAAGATACCCTTTTAATTAATTATCCTCCACTAATGTTTGAGAAAATTTATGAGCATAAAGGGCAAAAATGAAAAAAGAGTAATTAATGCTTTATTGGAAATCTAAAGTGACAGATAATATGGCACAATAAAAACTTTTCAAAGTGACAGATATTATGAAACGTAGGGAGTATAACTATAAGCACCAATCAAGGCTGCTGGTTGCTATCAAATTATTGACAAATTTTCAATTATTATAATAAAATTCAGGACCGCAAAAATTAATTACAACAAAATATGGTCCTAGTTACCAGGACCACGTTGAAGGATCCATATAAATTTAAGAAAATAGAACTTTGGGAAAGACCAAAAAACTTGAGATTTAGATATTATTAAAAATTGGCAGCTGATTGCATCAGTTGCAACTATTTTTAGATATTGTTAGAAATTGAGGGGGTAAATGCCAAATACTCTCTTGTGTTATGCTAAACCTGCAAGAAACTACCCTGTGAAATTTTTATTGCGTCAAACTTCCTTGTGTTTTAAAAAACCCTGCAAAAAACACCCAATTTATAAAAAAATAGGTCGTTTTGGATCGACATATTTCAAGAAATCATTTTTAAAATACTTCAAGTTGGTCCCTACAACTTCACGTGATATATTGTTAAAATTATTTCTTGAAATATGTCGATCCAAATGACCTATTTTTTACAAATTGGGTATTTTTTGCAGGGTTTTTAAAAACACAAGGAAGTTTGGCGCAATAAAAATTTTACAGGGTAGTTTCTTGCAAATTTAGCATAACATAGGAGAGTATCTTGCATTTTCCCGAAATTGAGAGATAAAATTAACTTTAATAAGTTGATATGTCCAAATCAAACCTCATAAGCTGATATTTAATTTAAAGGTTGTCAAATTTCACAGGATATAGTTAAACAATATCCCAAATCATATATAGTACTCCCTCATTTTCAAAATATCTGTCTTTTCACATGTATGCACACAAATTAAGAAAATCATTGAATATAGCTGAATTCTAAGAGGAAAAAAATGAAAAAGACTAAGATACCCTTTTAATTAATTATTCTCCACTAATGTTTGAGAAAATTTATGAGCATAAAGGGCAAAAATGGAAAAAGAGTAATTAATGCTTTATTGGAATCTAAAGTGACAGATAATATGACACAAGAAAAACTTTTCAAAGCAACAGATATTATGAAACGGAGGGAGTAATATATTACAGATTTGATGATGATCGATCTTTGACTTCTAGTAACATTTTTTTTTTTGTGAATTTGAGAGAAGACAGTTTTTCAGAAAAATAAACGACTATATAAATAGCTTCTAGACTTAGAGTAAAAAATCAATTATTTGCTTAGTTTCTTGCATGGACACTCCACAAAACAGATGGGGTGGGGGGGTGGGGGCGGGGGGGGGGGGGGGGGGGGGGGGGCTGGGGGGGGGGGGGGGCGGGGGGTGGGGGGGGGGGGGGAGTGGGGGGGGGGGGGGGTGGGGGGAGGGGGGTGTGGGGGGGGGGGGGGGTGGGGGGGGGGGGGGGTGGGGGGGGGGGGGGGTGGGGGGGGGGGGGGGTGGGGGGGGGGGGGGGTGGGGGGGGGGGGGGGTGGGGGGGGGGGGGGGTGGGGGGGGGGGGGGGTGGGGGGGGGGGGGGGTGGGGGGGGGGGGGGGTGGGGGGGGGGGGGGGTGGGGGGGGGGGGGGGTGGGGGGGGGGGGGGGTGGGGGGGGGGGGGGGTGGGGGGGGGGGGGGGTGGGGGGGGGGGGGGGTGGGGGGGGGGGGGGGTGGGGGGGGGGGGGGGTGGGGGGGGGGGGGGGTGGGGGGGGGGGGGGGTGGGGGGGGGGGGGGGTGGGGGGGGGGGGGGGTGGGGGGGGGGGGGGGGGGGGGGGGGGGGGGGTGTTCTTGTAATAGTATTTTTGAGGTTTTGGCTTAAATTTGTTCTGCATTTGAACTTTTTAATAGTTAAAGTAAATTGTAAGCTAATTAGACCAGTTTTTTTTTTAATTTTAATAGCTTGGGCTATTGCTACAGAGTAACTTTTTTTTTTTGGCAATTTCTTCACAGGTAAATAGAAATGATCTTTTCTGCTCTTTTTTATATTAAATTTTTTATTTAATGGCTATAGTTTATTGTTACTTGTAATATTTTTTCTTATATACATACCTTACATACGGTGGACGAAATACAATAAAATACATTAACTCACAATTTGTAATAATATAAAGAAGATAACGATCTTTATTCACAATGGTTGAAGTAAAAGGCATACTTCCTCAAGCCTATATGTCGTTGATGCTTTGCTTCAAAACTTTAGGTACTTGAAATCTTTTTAACTTTTTTTTTTATACAAAAACCATGGATATTTTAACTGAGTTTTGATAGTAAGAGTTGAGTGCAAAAGACAAAAACACTCTCTATGCTTTGTCTAACTCTCAAAAAATCTCATGTGTTGTTTTAACTACCAAAAATCCCCCTGTATTTGGTTTTAATTGCCACATTCAACCCAAGTAGAATTTGACTTTTAATTTTTGGCGAAAAGACAAGATTACCCCTATGTATTTTTTTTTTAAAATTTATTTATTCTTTTTGAAAACCTGAGTATATCCTACTTGGGTCGATTGTGGTATTAAAACCAAACACAGGGGGTTTTGGGGATTTAAAATGAAACATGGGGGGATTATGGGAGTTAGACAAAACATAGGGGGTGTTTTTGTCTTTCAATGTCAGGGGTAAAATTATCATATCAGAAGCAAAATGTGAACAAATACTTGCAATTTTCGAGTTTGAATCACACTCTCTTTTTCGGGGGTGTATTTGGCATTTACTTGAGATCACAGGGGGATTTTTTAGAGTTAAAATAACACCAAATTTTTCGGGAGTTAAACAAAGCATAGGGGGTGTTTTTGTCTTTCGCTCAAGAGTTGACCATCATCATAACTCTTTTAGGATTCTTGTTTCTCTGGCACAAATTTATTCGGGGATTTAATATTTTTTTTTTTTTATAAATTTGGATTAATATAAAGGGTGAAATACAGTTTCCCCCTTAAAGTATAGGGGTGGTATCAATTACCCCCTAAAGTATCAATTGTAAAAATTATCCCCTTTGTTATAATATTGAATATTTTATTCCAAAACTACCCCTTCCCTTTTATAACAAATAAATTGTTTCTTTATTAATTTATCCAACAAAAAAAAAAATCTTTACCAATTATGAATTCATCCATCCACCAAACAATATTATGTTTTAATTTCTTCATTTGTTTTGTTTCCTTCGGTTTTATGGTCTCAAATTTTTTCTTTAATTTCACCTCATTTTTTTTTTTATTTCTATTTCAATTTGTTTTCTTTATTTCATGTTTCAATTTCTTAATTTCTATCTATCAAATTAGCCACACATGCATCCACGAGGAAGAAGAATGAAAAGAAAAAATACCCTCAACTGTTTGAACTTAAAATTAGTGCTTTCCATTGTTCTGGACCTCTTTTATTTTGTAATTATTAAAATTTTATCAGTTTATGTACAGAGTAGTTTTGAGAAATTTTTGTGTGTTTATCTTTACATTATAACCACCCGACAACATACGAAAATAGTGGGCACCCGACACCGCGCCTTGCGCGGTGCTTCCTGCCTAGTATATATATATATTTAAGAAAATACTGATTTTAATTTATAAAATTAAATAGATGTTAACATCCGACATTTTGATACAAATATATGTGCATACACAAATACAAGAGTACTCTAACGATTAATTTTCTCTAACTTATTCGAGCATGACTCGCCTAAATTTTTACATTCAAATTAAATATTGTTTGGTGTGGTAGTTACCCAAGCTGTGATGCTCAAGAGGCTAAGGTATTACTTAACTGAATGAAACAACCATGGTCAACATGTACACATGAATAAAATTTGAAATCTAGTTCAATTAATAAAAGTTGATTTTGGCTTAATATTATTACCTATGTATAAGATTAAATGTATTTTTTTTTCTTACATTCTTTAATATTCAATGTATGTGCAACGTAAAGTAATTGCTATTGAGATTCTGAAAATATACAATAGGAGAATTTGAAAAACATGTGTGCGAAATGTGTTAGACAGCCCACAAGATCTGGCTGATTTATTAATAAGGAAATCCTGTCATTTCAATCATAATGGCACAGATCTCCATAATTCAATAAAAAAAAATATTCTCAACTTTTTTATTTTGACCTAATTAATTTAGGGAGTTACACAAATTTATATAATAAAATGATATGGATGTTTATGTGTGTGAATGCATTTTAAGATTAAAGTATGTACATTTTTTTTTAAATTAATTGATTTTTGGGGGAAATTCGTAGCGTTTGAGGCAAGTGGCACTAGAGCTAATGTCAAATACTTGATTCTTGATTAGGATTTTGGCAATAATTGTCCCATGGAAGATACTCTCGTAGTGGATGTGTGATGTATTAGACGTGTGTGTGCACATTCACAAAAAGACTAAAATATGTACATTTCCAAACACCGATTATTTTGTAGACAATTGGTAACTTTTGAGTTCCTACAACTTAAATCACATGTTAATATTAAAAACCAAGAAAAAATAGTAATTACATAGTATAATTCTTAGAGTAAATTGACCATTATACACCTCTATTGGATTTTGTCCTTTACTACTAAGAGACAAAAACACTAAGCACAAATACTTTAGGTATTATCTTTTATTCCATTATAACAATCTTTTAGTAAAAATATTTAGCAATGCTTATTAGAATTTGGAAGATCTTGCTAATCTAATTAACATGCCAAACTAATAATACAACAAAAATTCTATTTAACAAAATAGATATACATGATCTGAGTTGGTTTCGACTAATTCTATTATAAATTATAATTAGTTATTCCAAATATAATATAAGCTCTTCACATTATGAAATTAACTTTTCCTTTTTCCCATGCCTAGGAGGCAATGCAATTAATCTAGTATGCATCTCTTTTTCTTGTCATTTACTCGACATTAATGAATGGGAATCCTTTGACAAATTCATGACACGGCAAGCATTTTAAAATTAGTAAATGTACCTCTTCGTTCATATACTAATATACTCCCTCCCTTTTTTTACTTTTCGTTTTGAAGGATTACACACATAATAAATATATTACTAGTCATTTTTTATAATAAAAATCCCAAAATACTCTTTTAACTAAATAATCATAATTTTAACTAGCATTAATTATAACCATTAACAAGAAGGGTAAAATTGATAGAATTTTTTTTTTTGCACTGAACTCCTAAAACGACAAATAAAAGCAAATAATTTTTTTGAAAAAAGACGGAGGGAGTATAACTACTAGCAAATGTACTTAGAGTTAGCGTTAGAATGAAAATTAAATTATATTATTTGATATTCAATTTAGGTTTGTTCGATAAAAAATTCATTTTAGCTCGATCAAGAATTTTTCATTTGTGACTTTTTCTCCTTTTCTTGTCTACATAAATAACTGAATAATCAAAATAAGTTTTTATCCATAACTTTATCTATAGTAAAGGCGAGAAATATAGAAAGAAGCATTTGGATAAGGTTAAAATCTTTTGACCCCACCTTTATCTGCTAACTTTTGGACTTTTAAACCTCTAGTTTCTCATTTTCTGTTTATTATATTCATTCTTCTCTATTTAATACTTGAAGAACCGAAAACCATAAACCCTTCTTTTCAATTTAACTCTTCCAGTAAAAAAGAACAATCTTTTTCACTTTTTCTTTAAAAATAAATTGTGGTTCTTGCTGGGATTTCAATTTTGTTTTCAATTCTTTTGTGCCCTATTTGGGTTTTTGAAGACAAGAAGAAGAAAAGAACATATTTTTGTTTGGATTTGATGCAATTAGATTGAGATTTTGAAAACATGTCTTGTTGTTTGAAGGCTGATTTTTCCATTACCATTCCTAACAGCAGAGATGGAGAATCTCTTAGGGTTTGCTCTTCAATTGGGTCTCTCCAATTTAAAGAATCATATTCATCAAAAGAGTTTTTGGGCAAAACCCTTGATGGGTCACATTACAAACCTCTAAAATTGGATCCTGTCAATGTAAGTATTTCTTCACCTCTTTCAAATGTAGTATTTATGTATTTATTCATCTTTTCCAATTTTAGTATTTATTTATTACATTTGTTGGTTAATTTTAGGCTCAATCATCAGTTTGTATTAGCAAAGCTCTGAAATGGTGGGAAAAATCTCTTGAAGCAAACATGATTGAGATCCATTCAGCACAACAACTTGTTGATGCTTTGTTAAATGCTGGTGATAAATTGGTGGTAGTTGACTTTTATGCCCCTGGTTGTGGAGGTTGCAAAGCTTTGCATCCTAAGGTACATTTTCAATTTAAATCTTTTTATAAATTTTATTAGTATTTCTTTGAAATTGGATGAATTATAGTATAATGATGTGTTAATTACAGATCTGCGAACTTGCTGAATTGAACCCAAATACCCTTTTTCTAAAGGTTAATTATGAACAACTCAAGGCTATGTGTTATGCACTTCATGTTCATGTATTGCCCTTCTTTAGATTTTATAGAGGTGCAGAGGGCAAAGTTTGTAGCTTCAGTTGTACTAATGCAACAGTAAGTGTTTCTTCTCATATAAACTTGTCTTTTTTAATAATTTGTTACTAAATTTTTTCTGTGTTTTAATTGGAATTTTTTGGTTATATATAGATCAAGAAATTTAAAGGTGCTTTGGAAAAATATGGGACTGAAAGATGTAGTCTTGGTCCTGCAAAAGGTTTAGATGAGACTGAGATTTTGGCATTGTCTTCAATTGGACAAATAAAACGAGATTTGGTACCAAGTTTTGATAAAGTTGAAGAAGAATTGGTTCTTAATAATGGATTCAAAGAAGGCAATGCAATGGCTGTGGTTTAGAGATTTTCTTTTTATTTGGAAATGTGTATATATTTTTGGTCCTTTCATATGCAGGGCTGTGTGGTTTTATAAGATATAAGCCCTGCAAATTTGTGGAATCTGTTATTGCAATGTGACTGAAGAGATGAATTTTAATTTTGATCCATCTCTTTGGTGAAATTATTTACCTTTCAATGTTTTTTCGAAGATGAAAGAGATTAATTGTTCATAATGGTGAGTTGACTCTAAAGACATTAGATTTATGATGTACATGTAATTAAAGATTTTAATTATGCAAGTATAGGATACAATACGTGCGCCGCGATAGATACAGATCCAACGGATACAAAATGGCTCGAATATGTATTAGATATGTCATGTGGCGTGTTAAAAAATAAGGAAATAAAATATTAAAAGTATATCGTCATGGCAATGGCCGCAAGAAAATTCTAACCAAAATCGGGATTGGTCGAGTGTAATTCAATTCCAACACACTTATTGTGTAATATTGTGGATTAGGCCAAATTTGATTCGTACAAGAATTACCTATGACTGCATATGACACTGTCGAAAATTTCATCAAGCTTATTAAAATAACAGACTAATTTTTTTTTAAATTCTTTAGATTTTCTAAAATGTCACCGTGACTTCTGGTATTGATGGTATGACTTCATCTTGATGTGATTTGTTTGATTTGGGCACGTAAAAAAGAGAGGAAAAGTGCGTTCTTTCTCAAATGGGATGAGACGGAGAATTATTTTGTTGAAATTCTTGAACTTCTTTGATAAATAATGTAGTAAATACTTTTCTTTTATTCAGTTTCTATAAAAATTACTTGAATATATCTTGAGGTCGGTCAAATTGTGTCCTGCACTTGGTCCTCTTTAACTTTTTAAATCTGTGGACTGCATCGTGATGTATCGGATGCACATAAAATGTAACTTTAGGAGCAAAAATATCAATTAAAAAGAGACATTTTAAAATCCACACACTTCAAATTTGAATGAATAATATAAAACCAACAAAATGCTATTTCGATTATTAGCTTTAATTAAACAATCAATAGGGCGAAAATTCAAACTATTACTCAAAATCCTATCATATTTGGATCAAAGGACAATAACCAACTAAATAATAGCCCTGTGAAATCAAAGATACATCATGTTTATCAAAAGATTATAAATACTGAACATATTTGGGGATTTCGCCCTTTCTCAAAATGGAGAGAGCATGTTGAGCGGTGTCGATAAGATCTTGAATGTTGTGAATGGATCTCTCCTCCGAACCCAACATGAAAATGGCACGAAGCTCAGCTTTCTTTGCTAGCCTTGCCGCTAAGTTTAGCGGCAGATCAGGTGAATTGAGGCTCCTCAACAGTTGGCGATACAAGGATAAAACTCTGCCTCTGTTTCTGGCCATATCTTGTGCAGTTGCCCAGATCAAACCTTTTGCCATTTCTCAATTCACCTGCGTTGAATTTGAATAGTGGTGTCGTTCAGGCATTTTATCAAACAGGTGGGGCTCGATTTCATTCGTTTTATGAATGGATGGATAATGAGAAATTCAAGAGAATATTAATGTTAATAATAGATCATTTCAACGCAAAGATCAATTAAGATTGAAAGTAATTTTGACAGTGTAAAGTTCTTACCGAATTCAATTTTCTCTACTGCTTTTGATTGATGATGTAGTTCGTTAGCCCTTCTAGCTCCAGATGAGTTGGGAATTTAGTAGTTATTGCATAAATAATCGAGGGTTTTAGTTTCTAAATATAACGTGAGGGGCTAAACTAAACTTATTTCCTTTCCATTATTATAAAATAAAATGTTTTAATATTATAAATTTTTTGAGGTTTAATTTTTATTACTGTTGTTTATTTAAATTGATAATATTTTCATTTCTTATTGGGAAAATTTTCAATTTAGCACCAAATAGACGTTATTTAGTACTACTAAAAAACTAAAAATGTTAAATGGGCCACTCCAGCCCAAACTGAATGATGGGCCTCCCTAACGAGACGCTTGTCACTGGGCCAGCAGCACACTATTTTTCTTTCTTTCGGGCCGTCGTCTACTTTAAGCTTCCAACAAAAGCAAAAAAAAAAAAAGAAAAAATGTTATTTTTCACTGTTGCTTAAGCATCGGAAATACCTACCTACCAATGGCAAAATTATTTGTTTTCATTGTTAATCCTTATTTAATTTAAAGAGAGCTAAATCAATCGCATCATATCATATTTAGTTGTATCAAATAATCTCTCTATATATGCACGTCAGTGCGGAACCGGTACCATCTAATCCAAGGTAAGCCCCAGGGCAGAAGAAAAAAAAAAATGTATGCTACATAGCATCACATATATATCAATGTATAAGTAACATTTTGATTTGTCGAAATCCATTCAATGCCATTCTCGTTCAAGTCAAATGTATTTAAGTGACCATGTAATTGTTTTAGATTTAGTGTATCCCATTCCTAATTGTTTATGAGCATATCAAAACACCAACAAGTTCATGTTCATCCATATACTTATAGGCTCAAAATTTCAAGTACTCAGCCACAAAATAACCTCAAAAAAATCCCAAAACATAGTATTTCCCAATCAAACTGTTGAAATCCGTAAATCTATCACAGTCCAAAGTTACCCCTCTCAAGAAGACAAAAATACAAGTGCAATTTGTAGTAAACATCCTAAATTAAAACAGAAAAATACAACATTCACTACGATATGTCAATTAATTGTTCATACGGGGCTGAGAAGCTGAGAAATTGAAGGTTTGGGGTCAGAGTTCATGCCGATGATGATAACAAGAGGGATGAATCCGTAGTGAGTGATCACTTTAGCTTTCTTCATGGCCCAGCTGCTCCACTCCTTCACCAACTTCGTCACCGCCGCTGACTCCTCCTTCGCCGCCTTCTTTTTCACGGATTTTCTTTTCGCCGCCGCCTTCGAACCCATACTGTCAGAAGAAGGGACTAGTCTATTTTAGCCTAGGTGATGATGCCCTAGAAGAAAGAAAAGAAAAATAAAATAGATACTTGTATGTATGTATGTATGGTTCTTAATTTTAACGAATATTTATTATGATGCCAGAACCCAATTTAGTTTTTTACCAAAAAAAAAAAAAGAACCCAATTTAGTTTTTCCAATTTTAAGGCAATTCTTCTTTATAGTGTATAATAAAATGTTGGCCAAGTTTGAATTTTGCACTTTAAATTGAATTACACTGGGACTCAAAATCAGGAATATTCCTATATTTGTGTTTGTTTTTCTCTTAGCGTTGCACCGATAATGCAGTACAACACATTAATAAAAATACACTATCTTTTTGAAAAAAAGGGAAAATGCTAAAATAAAATTTATTGTACCAGAGGCTATGCGAGGTTTATTTGATTATTAAGAATTTTATATATATTTTGACAATGTAAAATGTAAAATCAAACTATACTATAATTGTAGCAAGTAAACTTCACACACTAACTTACATCATTTACATATGTGTGAACAATTTTAAATTTCATATATTTAGTTTATTTAATATGAAAAACTAAACCACTCAAAATCTAAAACGTGGTTGTTCATGGATCTGTTTTGATATGATTTTGCCAAATCGCTAAACTAGGTTAAAATTAATTTAACTTGTATTTGGACAAGACTCAAGTGAAATTGGGGTTGAAAATCAAATCAATCTATTTGATAATAGGCCCGAGCTTGTTTGATAAAAGCTCGATTAATCACACAAATCAAACAAGCTTAAATATCCCTTTTTTATTTGATAAACTTTTAAACTCGACTCGATAAACTAAAAATTGACAAAATACAAAAAATATCTAGCAACTCTATACTCGAGCTCGCTCGATAAAAAAACTTGTTTGATCTTGGTTGGTTTAACAATCAAATCAAGTTCAGAAATATGTGTCGTTCGACACTACTCAACTTGTTTACACCCCTAAGTGTAATCCAACTCAAAATCTAAAACATATCACTTTCTTTTTCACATTTTAAGTTCTATAAAAATCATTAGTTTTAACACCTACCACCTAATATTTTTCCAAAACCCCAACACCTATATATCAAATGCAAATGATATCTCAAGTGTTTATAACATTTTCATAAGCCAACATTCAAACTCAATCTAATTGCATTTCTAGTTGTCATCGTATTCACCCGAACAATATTTTAATTAAAACTCCTTATTTTACACATTTAAAATTAAAAAAAAAACAAATTCCTTATTTTATAGAAAAAGAGGCACAATTCCCGTCTATATAAAAACTAACAAGGGTATATTTGTGATTAGACTAAGACGAACAAAAATTACAAAATCACTGAAAAGTGAAAACCAGTTTTCCTATACTCATCATCAGCCATAAAGCAAAGAAAGATGGAAGGAGGAATGGAGACGAACAAAAATCGTTGGATTGAGGATTGGGGTGTCTTGACTTTGTATTAGATTCTGTAAAGTTAATTTGTAAAGTTAATGTGGTGTCTTGACTTGAGTCTTGATAATATATATACAAGTCAGTGCTACTATGTTTGTACTGATCTCGTTACATTGGAAAATGATCCTTCCTCTTTTTATTTGATTCTTCCATTTAAAGATGTAAGAATTCCTATTTACCCTTTGTGTAAGTATTTCAACCAAATTTCTAAGTCAATTAACTGTTTTTTTTCAAGAATGAAGATTTTGCGTGTGTAATATCATTTTGTGTTTCATTTAGAGATCAATGTGACTATCTTTTATCAATTCTCCATATGTGCAACTGTCTACTTCTTACTGTAGTTCTTAACATTATGTCCTGTAATTTATGATTGCAATGATTTATAATGTGATAATGTTAAATTTCTCGCTAATCACTTTAAATGACATACATTTCATTTTGCATGCTCTAATCTCAAATCACAAAAAAAATTTCATAGCATTGAATCTGCTCCATTATGACCATCTTAATTAACAATTATTTATAGTTCGACAGTTGGCAAGTCTCTGAAATTCAATATATAACTAAGTGCATAAGTCAGTATTTAATTATTAGCAATTATGAAGTTTATACGCAATTTTTTTAGGCAACATAATAGACGCAATTAGGCTGTTGGGGTAAAGTTGCTAAAAAAAAATTGATAATTAATGAACATAAACTTTTGCCGATAATAATCAAGTCATTATTATTATTGAGAAGAGCAAGAAACAAAATGTAAATTGAGGAAAATTAAACTTAAATAAAATGATTCAACTCCTCATTCCTATCCAAATGAGACATAAACAGAACATTTTGATTAATCTTTTAAGGTTTACCAAAAGCTTTTCCGGCAACTATAGCAGCACGCATGACATCGTTAATGACTTTAATAACTTCATCAACGTCACATGTATTCCCCTTGAATGAGGGTGCACCGGATTCTCTGTACCTCTCCACACAATTCTTGAATTCGTTATTGCACTGTTGGCTCAAGTAACTATCTGTGTACCACAAAGATTACTCATTCACTTAAATTTGTCATTATTATTAAGCAATAATGAAACATTTTAAAATCAAAGCATTATGTGACGTAATTAGTTAAGTAAAAATAAATATGATTGTAGTATAATTAAAAAGGTAATAATATATCCATCTCCCGCAAACTTTCAACAATTTTCATCTACGCCAAGAAAAGTGAATGTAAATAATTCAAATTTTGAGGGAGCTGGATGTAATTCACCCTATAATTAATAACTTTTGAATTTTCGGTATATGTGGCGTTGCTAAATAATAAGGTAATGAGTTGACATAAAACACTATTAACAAATATAAAACATTAGTCTTTGGTGGCATTGTTGTAAGAAATCCATCTGTCAATTAATAATATAATATATAAATTAATAAAAGAATGAAGTTGAAAGGTTGCCATCACAATTTACATGATAGAGAAGAAATTTAAAAGAAACTAAGGGCCTGTTTGTTTGGCGTTTCCCAATTTTTTTTCGTGTTTGGGAAATGCCAAACAAACATGTTTTTTACTTTCTGAAATAAATTTTTCATCTCTCAATTTTTCTCAAATTACTCTCTCAAAAGTCAAACAAACAACAATTTTCTTATCTCTAAACAAAACATATATAAACTCTACTCTGATTTAACATAAAGTAACATATCTCTTACATATTTATCTCACATAACAAACATGATTTGACATAAAATCTTAAACATCTTACACATACAACTTAACTCTTCCAAAAAACCTACACCTACTTTATTTCACAAACCACTATTACTCTCCCAAACTACTTTCTCAAACACAAAACAAACATGCCTTAATACTCTATTTGTTTAATATTAATAAAAAAAAATTGAGATAGTGGGACTTACTTCCTTTTCTTGCTATGCATTGATCATGACGCATACAACAAGCATCTAATTGGTCACACGGCTTCTCCCCAGGGCATCCGGTGTACAACAATCCACAATATTTACCATATCTTAAAAATGGAGGAGCTGCACTTCAAAAATTCAGTCTGAAATTAATAATAATTAAAAAAAAAAAATTAAGGACAAATATTAGTTTACCTTCGCAGAACTTTGATTCACATGTCCTACTGCATTCGTTAAACTACAAAGAAAATAAATAAAAATAAAATGAAAACGAGGATTTTAATTATTCTTGGATGATCTTAATTTTGTGGTAAATATTAAAGATGATAGACTTACAAATTTTAGGCCTTTGTTTGCACGAAGGCCAATATCAAGTGAGTGAATTGGAAGAGTGAAAAAGCAAAGGGTGATTGCAGATAAAATCAAGAAAATCAATGACTGTGATGAATAATAAGCCATTGAAGAAGGTGCAAGAAATAGAAGCTTGGTTTTGCTTAAAAGCTCTTATTTTTAGGGAGAATGTATGACTTAATTATAGTATATGGTTTGTTGGTGGCACAAAAAGTGTGCGATATGATTTGTCATGTACTGCATTGTCCGGGCCCGTGACATGATTTTTCTAGTGTTGTTTCACATTTCTCACCAAAGGGGAATCATTTAAGTTTAATCAAGTTATTTATTATAAAGTTTAATTAAACTAATTTTTTTGCATATGGGGTTCCTTTGGGGTTTTGTCTAGGGCCGTCAACTGGTCGAATCCCGGTACAATTGATCTAGACCTTGATCCAAATTCGCTTATTAAAGTTGGATTTGGTTCGGTCTAAAGTCTGGTATTTCGATTTTTTGTTAGATTTGAATAAATATACCTGTTAAACTGAAATCGACCTCCATCATTCACAAACTTGTTTTAAATTAATGAAATTTAATTCTGGTTTGGCTTCAAATCGAACAATCAAATTTTGACCTATAGTTGGTTCCAAAGTGGCTTTAATAATAAGATACATATCAAACTCAACTTTCTTGAGAAGTCAAATTTACGGATATGCATTCCCATCCTTTTTACCAAACAACTCAGTATTGTCCACAATAAGTTTACTCGATTTTGTTTTGATTTGGTTTTGAATTTTTTTCACGAAATTTTTGAAATTTTATTTGGGTTGTTTCTTAATTGAATATTCAGATTGTAAAATATTAATACCACAATCATAAATGGATTTTAAAATTTTGATATATAATTTGAATTGATTTTTTGTTGTTGAGTTTTTGGGGAAAAAAATAAGTTGTAGCCAAAACAATAAATTTGAGAAAATATATATAATACAGTAGTATGTAAGAATTGAAATGATAATTAAAAAAATAATTGAGATGGTAATATTATATATTTCCTCCGTCCCATTATTTTACTCCATTAGCTATAATACTCGGTCAAACTTTCAATCTTTTAAGTGATTTATCATGTTAAATTATTCACATTTATGGTGTATTGAATATTTTATTATTAATATATATATATATATATATATGGTGTAATATGATTTTATCAACTTATTAGTCAAATATATTAATTAAATTATTTATTATAATTTTTATAAATTTAATCAAGTTAACTGGTCAACTGTACCAAAAGATAAAGAAAAATGGGAGGGAGGAAATATATTGTTATTATTTTGATTAATAATAGCATTAGACTTGGGGTTTTAGCCAGATTCATATAGAATGGAATATAAACATGATTTGACCCACTTTCGGTAAAAGGAGACTAAACCGAAAGACCTAATAGAACCCGAAAGGATTCAGCCCACTTAAATCAACTCACGAAAAAATTATGGAGATCCAATTCAAATATGGGCCGAACACTAATTATACCGACAGTCCGACTCATTAATAAAAGTAGTAAAGATGTAATATAATATTGTACAATCTTAGTTGTCTTAGTATACCATGGGTGGTTTACATCATAATCATTCAATTAGTTATTAAAAGTAAATAGACATGTTCATACACGATATATCAGCCTAGCTAGATGGTTCATGGTTGTTACAAAAGTTTATACATGTTAAATAATAAATAAATAACATGAAACAATGAACAATAGGAGTAATAATAACAAATCTGAAAATATTTGTAGCGATATTTGACCATCAACAGTAAATCAAATGTGACTCCACCAAATTCGTATTAACACTACCAACAATAAGTCTCTAAGTCCAAAACAAATATTGATACTATTGTGACAATTGATTGGCAACCTTATCAATTCCAACAATAAAAATGTATATGCCAAGAAAATGTAACGTTTCCAGATCGATCCTAACATATCTCACCACATTAATACTTATTGTGAAACACCAAATGATGATAACCAAGTACTAAAATGTTTAGCGACAATGCAAAACAATACCAACTATTATAATCGGACAAATTTGTTATAAAAAACACACATAAGTTCAAAAAGATGAAACTATTAGTACCCAAAAAAGAGAATCGATTATCTAACGCAAAACGAAAATAGCGGAAGCCCAAAGAAATTATGGCAACAACAGCAGCGACGTACAATCCATGATGTTGCCGACGAGGCATAACCTCCTCATATATGATATGAAGAATCTTAGAGAAAAGTGTTGTCATTGGTATTAATTATTTGATCTTTATGGTATTTATGTCTTACATGGTTACCTTAAGGCTTAAGAGATATTTATAATGAACAGATTTCTTCATACAAGGAAAGGAAACTATATATTATGAACTCCTATTTGAATTCTAATTACCTAAACCCGAAGTTGAAATCTTTTTTTGTCTAAAGTACGTAATTCAAGGTTGATTGGCGGCCAATTAAGAAACTAACTTTATTAATCTGAGCTGGGCTGGATTGGAGCCCAATAATTGGAACTAAACATATCAAGAACATCCCCAAATGATGATTGAGAACTGGGCTGGATCTAATCAGTCGGATAATATTTGTTGGCCCACCAAACGGCTCCTTAGTGAATTAGTCATATGACCGACCAGTGACTATATAATTTGGCAATTTAATTGAATTATATCCAACGGATTTTTTAATATCCTAATTGCCACCATGGATCAAAATTTCGTTTCGAATGTATGCTTAAATCAGTTAAATATTGATTTTTTTTTAGACTTTTTGAAAATATTTCGTAAACACTAAGAAAAAATTGTTAGAAAAGTTACTAGATTAAAAAAAATAAAAGAATTTCAGAGAAACAAATAGTTTTAGAATTATATTTTGTTTTCGTTTCTCTTGATTCAGAAACGGAAACTTATCGATGGAGAATATGGAAATTTTGATCAACGATTGCCACACCTCCAAAACATAACAAAAATTGTAACAATTTTTGAATTCAAACTTAATTAATTACATTAAAATTCTCATGATAAGTAAAGTAAAACGTGCACTTCATTTCCTTATAATTCATGTAAATTTCCAAAGATATCAAAGCACGAACTTGGACTTTTTGATTTTTTAATGTCTGAACCTTATTAGTAATTTGTTTCTTTGATATTTTCTTACCATATATTTTAGCAACGGTCAATGAAGATATTATGAAATATCATAAACAATAAGAAATTAGGGTATTATTTTAGCTATTCTATTTTCATACTGTGTAATTGAAGAAATTGGAGTATCACAATTTAATTTAATATCACATCACATTATATTGTGATTAGTTCAATCTCATTACATCAAATTCGAAACATACTGTAATTTTATAAATAAAACTGAGAGTCATATATTACAAATTTTTTTTCGTACTACATTTCATTAAGTCAAATTACGATAAGGTTTTGAATTTTTTTTACAACATTATAAATGAAAGAAAACATGTTGATTTTCACTTCACTCAAAAACAGAAATAGTGTCGCATTTTCCTGAAAACAAAACAAAACTTTAAATCCATGTTGATTGTTGAGGACAAAAGGTTAAGTTCTAAAATATTTTATCTTCTTTTTTTTCTTTTTCACAAGCAAGTAAATGGAATTACTCCTAATTCATGAAAAATAAAAATAAAAAAAATAAAAAAAAAAAGAGCTAGGCCCAGGGGTATTACAGTAATTCAATACCAAGGCTAATGTAGTCATTCGATGACCAGAACACAAACTCAATTGAAATTAGTACTCTTCTCCCACTGCATCACTTTCCCCCTCTCCTCAATCCTCATCAATCACTACTCAATTCTCTCTCTAAAAGTGATACTAAATAACAAGAAAAAAAAGAAATCAACTTAAAAACAATGTCCTCAACATTCAAAAAAGCAAACATGATCAAACAAATCGTACGGCTGAGACATTTCGTCCAGCTCTGGAAAAACAAAAGCCTCGCCCTCCGCCGCAGCACCCCCTCCTGATGAAGGGATATTTCGTCTAGGTATTTGATCCAAGTATATTGTGCCACGTAGTTGTTTGATATCCGTTCTACAGTAAGGAACTCTTGTCGGTCAGATCGAACAGAACTCCTCTTTAGGATTCCAATCCTGTGCTCAAAGGAATTAGTCGGGTTTTGCCGATGGCTGATCCGGCGTAAACCCTCCGAGGCTAAAGTCAGTATCGTAGATGATAAGAATAGCAGAAAGTATCTTGTAGGTTTTTCTCCTCTCCTTGAAGAGTAATAAATGCCATCTATTTATAGTTTTCCAAAGCGGATATTTCGGGTCGGTTCTTTTCGGGTCGGATCTCACTTGGTTCGATCCATTTGAGCTATTCAAGTCGAATCAGTGTCATTGAAGGGTTGATCCGGTAACTTCATGCATAAACGTAAATCGAGCGAGGATCAGTTTTGTTAAATATCGAAGAGACCAGTTTTACCAAGACCAGATCTGGTCTATGTCGAATAGACCAGTTTTATCAAGACCAGATCTGGTCTATGTCGAATAGACCAGTTTTATCATGACCAGATCTGGTCCATGTCGAAGAGACCAGTTTTACTGTGACCAGATCTGGTCCGAGTTGTTTCTAAGATAGAGTTTTAATCCTAATCCTGATTTTATGTTCTGATGTGTAATATGCCAAGTCACTGTTATTAATATTTGGTATATCAATAGTCCCCCAAGTTCAAGTATTCGATATATTAAAAAATCGAAGTCTTGAATTTGTGAAATTTAAAAGTTTTGAATTATGTGATAATGAGAAAATTGTTATTATCTATCAGAAAATTGTTATACCTATATATATATAGGGGTATTGTCCCCCAAGTTCAAGTGTTCGATATATAAAATCGAAGTCTTGAATTAGTGAAATCTAAATAATGAAAATAAATGATACAGTGGATATCCTCTGTGTGTAGTGATAATATGTGGAATAGTTTAAAACAAATCTGGTCGAAAATACTTGATTAGGCAATTAAAATATCAAATTTGTATGTGTATTCCACAATCTACTTATGTAAATACCAGATAAATTCGATAAATTTATAACGGTGTACTTCTGTATCTGAGATCTTCGATATATATTCGATATATAAGTATATATTTCGATATATTTTTGAGAAATATTCGATATATATATATGTTCGACATATATATATTTCCTCTTGTGGGTCAAAAAGGTAATTTTAGATATTTTGAAGGTAAAAACTTTTTGGATCGAAAAAGTTGAAGGGTTCGATATATATATGTTCGACGTATATATATATATTTTCTCTTGTGGGTCAAAAAGGTAATTTCAATATTTTGAAGGTAAAAAATATTTGGATCGAAAAAGTAAAGGGTTTGGAAGTCGAACCATCCCATAAGTCGAAGGGTTAATTGTGCAATTTACCTTTTTCAACTCTATATATAAGGGGTCTTCTTCTACAGTTCACTACTTTCCCTTTCAATCAAAAATATCTTCTCTGGAGCAGACTTGGTCGAAGGAGCGTGAGGTGTAGGTCGAAGGAGTTGGTTTTTTTTGTGGTCGAATCTTCGTTATATCCGGGTAATTTTCTGTCTTCTTCATACTTTGATTAAATATGTCCTTAAATTCCTCTAGTAGTGCGTCTAGTACCGAACTCGATTCAGATGATTCTCCCGTAGTTTCTTCTTCCTCTGATTTTATTGACATAACTGGTGATGATGAAATAGATAGCATTAGAGTTCAATCTGTTTTATTTGGTAATGTCGATCGAATTGATGAAAATTTAGAGGGAGCCGATATCGAATTAGGGCAATTAGAGGGCGGTGATGTCGAATTAGGGACATTCGAGGGGGGAGATGTCGAATTAGGGACATTCGAGGGGGGAGATGTCGAATTAGGGACATTCGAGGGGGGAGATGTCGAGGGTGATATCGAAGAAGTTGGCCCATCTGATCGTTTTAAAACAGTAGATCGATATGATCAAATCATGCCTGGCTTTTTCAGAGTTTCGGTTCCTTCTTTAGCACAGACTTATTCTTTTCCCACTGGTTGGTCAGTAATCGAACCAGGAGAGAGTGATCGAATGAATGCCCCACCAGAAAATTGTAGAGCGATCAATATTCATCATCTCGAACTTGGGCTACGTTTTCCCATCCCTGTTGAAGTAGCAGAAATTCTAAACCAGTTATCCTTATCTCCTATACAAATTGTTCCTAATGGAATGGCTTATATTATTGCTTTCTGTCTGATAATGAAAACTCTAGGTCAATCCCCTTCTTTTGCAAATTTTAATAATTTGTTTGTTGTTACTGAGTCCCCGAAGTCGAATATTGGGTTCTATTACATTAAATCGAGGAATAAGAAAAGTTTTTTAACGCAAATTCAATCCGGCTATGGCAAGGAGTGGAAACATCGATTTGTCTACGTGGCTCCCCCTCAAGATTATGTGTGGAATGTTCGAAGGGAGTGGCGTACCGGTCCTATTAGGATCGATAGTGTAGCAAATCCGTCATGGGGTTCTGGGTTTTTGAATCAGTTAAGAGAAACTAAGTTTAATCCTAAGAAATTACTTCGAGAACCTGTTCTTCGATTAGGGGGGATGTCGATGTCAAAGGCTCGAAGAAGCGATCCAACTTTAGGTGTGAATATCTATTATTTTGATTTATTTAAACAGGTTTTCTTGGTTTCTTTTTATCTAATTCGACTTGTTGACAATTTTTGCAGAACAAGCAGTTTTTTCTACTATGTCTCAAAGAGCAAAGAGGATGATCGAATTAGCCCGTGGAACAGGGTCGAATCCTGCACCTCGTACCAATCAGGGTCAGAATCCGAATGCTCAATCGAGCAATCCAACCCGAGCACAAAATGTCTCATCGAACCAACCCAGCAATCCTGTTCGAAGTATAACTGATGGTTCGACACATCAGGCAGGTCGAAACACTCAAGCTGCTGGGTTTCAAAGGAATACTCGTTCGAGAGATATACCTTCTTCGACTCCTGAAACTGGTCGAGGGAGTAAAAGGCCAAGAGAAGAAAATGAGGTTGTGGCTCGACGTCCTGGAAAGGAGCCTGTCGATGTCTCGTCTGATGAGGATATTGAGAGCATAATGAATTCTGAGCTACCTCGTGCTGGAGGAATTTCTCTGGATTCCACTGTTTTAGAACGGGAAGACGAAGCAAAGGTTTGGAAAGTATTCCAATCCGTGATCTTCAAGAAGGACCAGATCAAGATGAGCAAGAAAAAGATTAAGCAAAATTTGAAGAAGGGATCCCGCGACCTTATTTCTGTAAGTTTCTGGTCGAACTAATGCATTCGATGTATATTTATATGACTTTGATATGTTTAGTTAATCGATGTTCTGGTTGATTTTTCAGGCATGCAACGTAATGTATCAAGGGTATGTCCTTGCTGAGCGTGCCTTTAAGGATCTTGACAAAATAAAGAAGAAAATGAAGGAGCAACATAACTTGATGAAAGCCCTTACGGAGAGCTCTAAGGACGCAGAAAAGAAGCAGAAGGATGCTGAAACTGAGCTTCAAAGGAAAGATGATCAACTGATCGATGCTATAGAGAAACTCACTGCCCGGAATGCTGATGTCGAAGTGCTACAGAAAAAGGTTAAGAGGATCAAAACACTGAAAATGAACAGTTGAAGGTTGAGTTGAATCGAAGCTATGAAAGAGGTCGAACTGAGGGCATGTCGATGTCGATCGTGCCGACTCTTGAACAGAAGTTAGAAATTGCTCGACAGTTTTCCCGTTCTCCTACTTGTGAAGCTTTATCTGATATGAAAGCTGGTGTCGAATTGCTTGGTGTGTTCGAGAAATGCTGGAAACAATGCAGAAAACTTGGTTTCTTGAATGAGCGTTTTGATGAAGGAGCCCTAGACCCTATAAAAAATGACGATTGCGAATCTTTTCCAATTACCGAGGATGTCGAAGAGGGTCCTCCTCTTGAAGAGGATGTCTTTTATCCTATCTATCTTGAAGCAATGGACTCTGGACCATCACAAGGAACAGATAATAATTCTAATGTCGAATCGGAGCAGCCTTTAGTCGAACAATCAATGGATGATCATAGTCGAATTGTGCAGCATGAGGTCCTTACTGGTGAGCAGATAGACAATATTATTGACCAGAATGAAAATGCTCAGAATATGGGGACTTTTGATCATATTGACGTAGAGAATCTGGTTGGAGATGCTTCTCATACCGCCGAATGATATTGCGCTTTTTTGAGGGGGTGGCTAGATGTTCTGAATTAGTGCCTCGAACGGACGGCCCTCTGTGTCGATTGTGCCCGGCCTCTCGATGCCATAGTTATGATAGGAAGTATTTTTGTAATATGCACTTTTTGGGTGTTGTCTCAAAACATTCGCATTTGTTTGCTGAATGAGCAATTGCGTTTGTTTATGACCTTTATGCTTTGTTTTATCTATGAACAATTTCGACTTTCTATTCTTAGTAATTTGATATCGAATTTGTGCTTAAATTAGAGTATGTTATGATAAGTTCAACTTCACTTAAACTCTCTCTAAATTACCATTGAATTTATACTGAAATGGATCTCTTCGAACTTTTGTCAATTAATTCGATCAGTTGAGTATATCAAATTGTGGATTTGATCTTGGGAAGATTATGGTGTATAACGTAATATTAAATGGGATGTTGATTTTTATATCGAAGCATCTGATCGAAATAAGACATATTTTATAAAATTGATTTTGCGTCCATTTGATCAAGGATTTTCATCTTTGTTTGAACAGATCAGTATCAATTTGGTCGAATAAGATGAGAATCAATTTGATCATATTTATAAATAAGTTTTTGGTCGAATAAATCAATACAGAGATTGAATAGGATGAGTAATAATGTGATCATATTTATAAATAAGGTTTTGAACGAACAAGGTTTTGGTCGAAATAGCATGAGAAACAATTTGATCAAATCTATAAGTAAATTTTTGGTCGATTTAAATGAGAAGCAATTTGATCAAGTGTTTTCTGTTTTGAAGTCTACTAATTTATTCTTTATAGCGTAAGGACTTGAAACTCTACCTGCCTTCGAAATTGAATGATGCCTTTTAAAAGCAATCAATTGTTACTTATTCGATGTGATTGATGCTTTGAAAGCATCAACCGTTTCACTTCACTCTTATAGTGTAAGGATTCGATGTTATTGATGCTTTGAAAGCTATCAATTGTTTCACTTATCACTTTTATAGTGTAAGGATTCTATGTTATTGATGCTTTGAAAGCTATCAATTGTTTCACTTATCACTTTTATAGTGTAAGGATTCTATGTTATTGATGCTTTGAAAGCTATCAATTGTTTCACTTATCACTTTTATAGTGTAAGGATTCGATGTGATTGACGCTTTGAAAGCTATCAATTGTTTCACTTATCACTTTTATAGTGTAAGGATTCGATGTGATTGACGCTTTGAAAGCTATCAGTTGTATCATAAGAGCAGACTCTGTAAATTTGCATAAAAGATAATTCAGTTTCATTGATTGATCTTCGTCGTAGTACAAACTAACAAAATATTGATCAATGTAATGATCATAGTTACAAAATACAAAAAGTGATCATTTATATCCATCTTCGAAAAATTCTACGTATAGAATTTTCTCAAGTTTCTTCCATTCCATGTTCTTGGTACGGGCTTTCCGTCCAGATATTCCAATTTATATGCTCCTTTTCTTCCAACTTCGACGACCTTATAAGGGCCTTCCCATTTTGGGTCGAGTTTTCCCGTGTCTTTGGAAGCTTCGATTTTCTTCAATACTAGATCACCGACTTGAAATGTCTTTAATCGCACATTCTTGTTGTAAGCTTTAGCCATTGTGGTTTTATATGCTTGTATTTTTGTTAAAGCCTTTTCTCTTCTAGCTTCAGCTTTGTCTACTTCAAACTTTCTTCGTTCCTCATTGTCTTTTTCTTCATATAATTCGACTCTTGTTGTGGGTACTTGTATTTCAGTAGGAACCACGGCATCAGAACCATAGACTAAACTGAACGGAGTTTCTCCCGTAGCTGTCCTCTCTTTCGTTCGATTAGCCCATATCACCCATGGTAATTCATCAAGCCATGCTCCACTTGCTCTTTCAAGTCTCTTCTTCAAGAGTTGAACAATATCTTTATTCGTGACTTCCGTCTGTCCATTTGTTTGTGGACACCCTACTGAAGTAAATCTCTGTTGTATTCCATGCTTTGAACACCAGGCATTAACTCTAGCTCCCACAAACTGTCCTCCATTGTCAGATATAATAGTTCTTGGCAAACCAAATCGACATACAATATTCTTCCAATAAAAATTGATGATCTGGGTTTGAGAGATGGTAGCAAGAGCTTCAACTTCGATCCATTTACTGAAATATTCGACGCCCACGAGCAGATACTGGATTTGTCCTTTAGCCATAGGAAGTGGCCCGACTAAGTCGACTCCCCATTGATCGAACGGCCATGCAATTGACACTGGTTCCATATTCTGAGCAGGTTGATGTGGGATATTAGCATGAAATTGACATTTCGCACATTTTTGTGCATATTCATTTGCTTCGCGAGTCAACTCTGGCCAGTAATAACCTTGCCTCGATACTCTTAAGGCTAATGATCGACCACCTGAGTGACTTCCGCATGAACCTTCATGTACTTCTTTCAAAACTATTTTTGCCTGTGCAGGGGCCAGACACTTCACTAAAGGACCAGAGATAGATCTTCTGTACAGATCTCCATTTAGAAGTAGATATCGAGGTGCTCGATATTTCAAACGTCTGGCCGCATTTATATCCTTAGGTAAAGTTCCGTCCATCAGATACTCGATAAATTCGGTCTTCCAGTTTTGCTCTGCTTCTTCAATATTCACTATTTTTGGCGTGATTTCCTCAGTTTTGACCTCGATTGAGGATTTAGTAGACCATACCAAGGTGACTTTTCTTTGCTTAATGCTTTCGATTAGATTTCCAAATTTTGAAAGAGCATCTGCTCGCGTATTTTCCTCTCTTGGAATATATTCTATTTGAAAGCTTTCGAATCTTGCAGCTAATTCATGCGCCAATGCTAGATATTTGATCATAGATTTTTCTTTGGCTTCGAACAGTCCCTTGAACTGTTTTTCTACCAGCTGCGAGTCAGTATAAACTACCAAATGTTTTATGCCGGTCTCACATGCCATTTTCAGACCAGATACCAGAGCCTCGTACTCTGCTTCGTTATTGGTAATGAGGAAGTCTAACTTTAAAGCAAACTCCAACTCAATATCATCTGGTCCTTGGAAGTAAATTCCAGCTCCTCCCCCTGCTGCTGTTGAAGATCCATCAATATGCATCATCCAAGTTGCCGTTGGATTCACTTGTTCCGTCGATGAGTTCTCCAATACGAAATCTGCCAATACTTGAGCCTTCACAGCTGTTTTTGGTTGGAATTCAATATCATACTCTCCTAATTCGACTGCCCACTTTATTAGCCTTCCCGATGCATTAGGTTTGGAGAGGACTTGTCTCAATGGTTGGCTTGTTAGGACAATTATTTTGTGGGATTGAAAATAAGGCTTGAGTTTTCGTGCTGTCGTCATAAGGGCGAGTGCAAATTTCTCTATCTCCATATAATTCTTTTCCGGCCCTTGTAGCACTCTGCTAACATAGTATATTGGTTGGTGCTCCTTTCCCTCTGATCTTACTAATACTGAACTGATAGCTTGATCTGATACGGCTACATAGAGATACAGTACTTCGTTTGCGATAGGTTTTGCCAGCAAAGGTGACGAGGTTAAATATCTCTTTAGCTGATCGAACGCAAGGTTACATTCCTCGGTCCAAATAAACTTCTTCACATTTTTCAGTATTTTGAAGAAAGGCAAGCTTTTATCAGCTGATCGTGATATAAATCGATTTAAAGCTGTTATTCTTCCAACAAGTATTTGCACTTCTTTGACAGTTTTTGGTGGTTTCATGTCCATGACTGCTTGAATTTTTTCTGGATTAGCCTCAATTCCTCGTTCATTTACCAAATAGCCTAAGAATTTTCCTGCTCGGACTCCAAAAGTACACTTTGATGGGTTTAATTTCATCCCATACTTTCTCATTATGTCGAATGCCTGTTTTATATGCGCCAAATGATCAGATTCTTGTAAGCTTTTGACCAGCATATCGTCGACATAAACTTCCATAGATTTTCCTATTAGTGGTTCGAACATTTTATTGACTAATCTTTGATATGTTGCACCTGCATTTTTTAGACCGAATGGCATCACCTTGAAGCAATACACGCCTTTCTCGGTGACGAAAGCAGTTTTTTCTTGATCTTCTAATGCCATAAAAATTTGGTAGAAGCCTTGAAAAGCGTCCATCATGCTCAAAATTGCACAACCTGCAGTCGAATCAACTAAAGTATCGATTCTGGGTAGTGGGTAAGGATCCCGTGGACACAGTTTGTTTAGATCTGTGAAGTCGTTGCACATTCTCCACTTTCCTTCCTTCTTCGGGACCAAAACCACATTGCACAGCCAGTCCGTAAATTGTATTTCGACTACATACCCCGCCTTCAAAAGTTTATCCACTTCTTCTTCGATAATCTTATTTCGTTCAGGACCGAAGTTTCGTTTCTTCTGTCTAGCAGGTCGAGCCGCAGGATCTATGTTTAATCTGTGGACTATTATACTTGGATCGATGCCTTGTAAATCACTGGTCGACCAAGCAAATACGTCAACATTCTTTCGGAGGAACTGTATTAACAGGACTTCCAGCCCCTCACTCAATTGTGTTCCTATTCTGGTTGTTTTGCTTGATTCTCCAGGGATTAGTTCGATTTCTTTAAAACCTTCACCAGGTTCGACCCTCGGAGCTTCGAATTTTCGTTTCCTCGAAGGTGGTTCTTCGACAGGAGATTTACCAAAGATATCTGTCACTTTCTTCGATTTCTTGGTTAAGTGTAAGTCTTCAGCTTCCTCATTCGAGATCACCCGATGCTGTGCAACTTTCTTGTTATCGACTGAAACAGTGTAACAATCCCATGCTTCTTTGGAGTCTCCGATTACTTCTCCGACGCCTTGTCTGGTAGGGAACTTCATTTTCTGATGATAAGTGGACAGAACTGCTTGGAAAACGTTCAGAGCTGGTCTTCCCAGAATCACATTGTACGCACAAGGTGAATCTACCACCAAAAATTTGATCATCCTAGTTCTACAATTAACTTCATTGCCAAGAGTGGTAGATAAAGTTAATGTTCCTAATGGCGTAACTTCTGCTCCACCGAAACCAGATAAAGGCGTGTTGATAGGTTGTAGCGAACTTACTCCCAACTCCATTTGGGTAAGCGCGTTGAGAAACAGAATGTTAGCTGAGCTGCCTGAATCGACTAGGATTCTTTTTACTGTGCAATTCCCGATTTCAGCTGTTATAACCATGGGCCAATCTGGGACGTCATGATCTTTATACAACAGATAATCGATATGTAGATCAGAATCGTCGAAAATAATTTTACTGTCCCCATTCGGGATAGAATTGATAGAATATACTTTGTTCCTTTTGTCGAACTGCCCGATCTGTAATGATCTCGAAACCTTTTTTCTCGAATTTTTGCTATCTCCCCCTGCTGGTCCACCAGATATCATATTTATCACAACTCGAGCAGGTTGCCCTTGATTATTTTGCTCCCGTACTTTCTTATCTGGCGACTTTGATCTTTGTCGATCATTTCTGTGGTTAGAGATTTTCAATGCATTGGATCCTGTACCATCTCTCTTCACATAATCCGTCAAGTGTCCTTCTGATATTAACCGTTCAATTTCATCTCTCAGCTGGAAACACTCATTAGTGTCATGTCCATTTTGCTTGTGGAATCGACAATACCTGTTTGACTGAGGTTGATTTTTCAATGGATAAGGTTTTCTTAGAATATTTCGATCCTGTATAGCCATTAGAATCTGAGATTGGTTACTACTTAGTGGAGTAAAGACATTTGACCTTCTGTTTGGTGATCTTGTCATTTGTTGATTTCTTTGACCAAACCTTCTATCTGTTGTTTTAAAATTTCTATCGGTTTGTCTGTCGAGACTGTGTTGCTGGCTATGAAGTTCGTTTGCTCGATTAAGGCCAAAGAAATTCCCTCTCATGATATTCATTTCTTCTTGCGTCATGTACTGACTTGCAGTATCCATCAATTTCTCATAAGTTTCCGGATTTTCCCTCACAATTGTATTGGCGAAATCTCTGTTTTTAGCATTCTGAAATAACACTGTTATGAGAAAGTCGATTCTTGGCATTTCGACTTTTAGAAGTTCCGTGTTAAATCTTTGCATAAAAGTTCTGAAACTTTCTCCATTATGTTGTACGATCGAGTACAGATGATTGGCTGGTGGTTTGATTGTTTTTCCACTTGCAAACTGATGGACGAATTTATCGTATAACTGGTCGATTGAGCTGATCGAACCTCCTTCCAGTCGACCAAACCACCTTTGTGCTACCTCAGATAAAGTCGTAGTAAACAATTTGGCTGCTAGATTGTCCGAAAGATCATGTAATTGCACAATGTGTGTGAATTGTATGATATGTTCTTCAGGATCTCCTTTCCCGTCATATCTAGGCAATCCTGTCGGCATTCTTTGAGTTGATAATAATCTTTCATAGTATATTTCGTCACAGAACGGGGATCTTTTGTTTGTTCGAATGATTGGAGCTTCTTCTTCGACCCTTCTTTCTTGGTTTTCTAACTTTTTTGTTAAACACTTAACTTGGGATGCAAGTTTATTTACTTCGACGGAGAACTCCATCGGTCTTGCTTTATTTCGTTCGTTTGGTCGATTTTCTTGCTCCTTTGGCCTGCTGTTCACTTCTTCTGAGATTGCTTGTTCATTTCTTGCTCTCCCTGAGTGATGTTCTGGAGATTTAGGCCTTCGACCCTCGACATCCTACAGCTTTGTTTTGCTCATCCATTCTTTATGCGCTGTGTTGATCAGTTCTTGCAGCTCTTTTCGAGTAAATTTGTAAACTTCTTCAGCCGGACGTGAAGGTTCAGCTCCTCGTTCCTCATCGTACATACTAACTCGATCATCTCCTAGATTGTCTCCTTGTTGTTCCCGTTCACGTGCTGCAGTTTCTGCCATTGCTGCCAATGCTGCTTTTGACCTTGTCGTCATTCCTACTCGAACACTGATTAGTGGTTCCCACAGACGGCGCCAACTGATGAAGGGATATTTCGTCTAGGTATTTGATCCAAGTATATTGTGCCACGTAGTTGTTTGATATCCGTTCTACAGTAAGGAACTCTTGTCGGTCAGATCGAACAGAACTCCTCTTTAGGATTCCAATCCTGTGCTCAAAGGAATTAGTCGGGTTTTGCCGATGGCTGATCCGGCGTAAACCCTCCGAGGCTAAAGTCAGTATCGTAGATGATAAGAATAGCAGAAAGTATCTTGTAGGTTTTTCTCCTCTCCTTGAAGAGTAATAAATGCCATCTATTTATAGTTTTCCAAAGCGGATATTTCGGGTCGGTTCTTTTCGGGTCGGATCTCACTTGGTTCGATCCATTTGAGCTATTCAAGTCGAATCAGTGTCATTGAAGGGTTGATCCGGTAACTTCATGCATAAACGTACATCGAGCGAGGATCAGTTTTGTTAAATATCGAAGAGACCAGTTTTACCAAGACCAGATCTGGTCTATGTCGAATAGACCAGTTTTATCAAGACCAGATCTGGTCTATGTCGAATAGACCAGTTTTATCATGACCAGATCTGGTCCATGTCGAAGAGACCAGTTTTACTGTGACCAGATTTGGTCCGAGTTGTTTTTAAGATAGAGTTTTAATCCTAATCCTGATTTTATGTTCTGATGTGTAATATGCCAAGTCACTGTTATTAATATTTGGTATATCACCTCCGGCTCCGTCGCCGTCTACGTCGGGACAGAGCGACGTCGTTTCGTCATCCCGACCCGGTTCCTGAACCTTCCGGTTTTCGTAGACCTCCTCAACCAAGCCGAAGAAGAGTTCGGGTTTCAGAGGACCGGCGGTTTGGTTCTTCCATGCAAACCGGGTTTTTTTAAGGAGATTTTACGGTTTCTCGACGAAGACGAGGAGAGGTTTCGCGGGCTCGGGCTTGAGGAGTTTTTGAAGTTGGTTTCTGAAGTGGGTTTCAATCAATTTAATATATTTTCGGAAAATTGCCATGCCTTCAGTGTTCCCCTGCTTCCGAAGACTAGGGTTTGACAATGCAATTACTGATTTTTTATTTTCTAATTTTATTTTTTCAATTAGATTAACTAAATCGCGGATTAGGTTTTTCTTTTCCTTCTTTTTGGAAGCATCCTTGAGGCCAGAGTTTTATTAATTATGGTTTAGCTGGATACTCAATGAGATGTTTAATTAGATCCCTCTTATTTGAATTTTTCAATTGGGTTTGGGGGAATTATCAATTGGTGTTTTTCTTTCTTCTGCGAATTGACATTGACATTGTGATGATGATGATGATGAAAATGGTTTTTTATTTTTGTGAAATTCGCTGCAATTCATTCAATTTATCTGGTTGTGTTTAATTTTGTTGAATAAGTATTTAATTTGACTCTTTCGGAAAATTTCTTAGGTAGACCATGTCCGTGATTATTTATAAACCTTGTGAGAGTGAGTTTTAAAAATGGCCATATAGAAAGTTTAATTTATAAGAATGACCTCCAAATGTTTAAAATGTTAGAAATGACCTTCATTTTGATTAATTAGTTAATGAATTAATTAGTTAATTAAATTGTAATTAATTAATCTAAATGAATCTATAACAAAAATAAAATTATACCCATATATTTCCAAAATTCAAAATCAACCCCCACTTCAATTTTTACAATTTACAAAATTCACCCAAATTCTCTCCCAAAACCCAAAACCCTAAAATCCTAAAATCTACTCAAATCAAAGAGGAAAAGTAAGAAGATAACAAGATTATCAACAAAAAAAGGTTAGTATTTGGTCTCCTATAACATTGGGTCTTTATTTCAAGTCATTTGATAACCAAAACGTAGTAGAAAAATGTTAAAATGTGAAATTTTAAGCTGGGGCGACTGAAATCTTTCGTGAGCGACTGAAATCTTCATCCGTCGACTGGACCGGTCGCCACAAAAGCTGGGGGCGACTGGAACCTTCACAGGCGACTGATTACAGTCGCCTGTGAAGGTTCCAGTCGCCCCAGTGAATTTTTTTTTTAAAATTATTAATTTGAGTTTTTTATTTGTAGACATGTCTGTTGTGGCTCTAAAGTACGGCGGTGAGTGGAAGTTAAGTGGCAACAATTGGATTTGGGATTCCGATACTTCATGTATTGATTACTATTTTGTGGATCGAAAGATTACGTTCGAGGGATTATATAACACTATTTGCGAAAAGACAGGCTATAACTGGTATACGAATGATGTTAAGATCTATCGCAGAATTGGTGAAGTAGGTGAACCAGGGGCCATATTAAACGAGTCTCAATGGGAGGTAATTAAGCACATGCACCGTAATTCTTCTGAGATTGTTTTGTATGTGACTTGTACTCTGAAGATAGGAGTGACTCTGAGTAGAGAAGAGACTCCGGTGAGAGAAGGGACCCCGAGGAGAGAAGGGACTATGAGTACTGAAGGGGGTCCGAGAAAACTTACAGTCCGGGCCAATGGAAGACAAGTTCATGACCGAGCTATTTTCCTGAATATCCAGAATGGATGTGATCAAGGATCAAGTGAAAGGAATAGAGATTCAAGTCGGTCGATAATCGCATCTAATCCAACTCCACCTTTGTCAAATGTCCGAGAAGATGTTGATGAACCACTTGGGCCTATAGCTGAGGAACATGTAAATAATGAAGCCGAAATTGTTGATGAACCTATTCCTTGGAGCTACGATCAATATATAGTAGGTGTTGGTCAGGGCGATTATGTGCAAGCGGAAAACTTTAACGAGCCACCTACTCAATTTGGGCAAGCGGAAAACTTTAACGAGCCACCTACTCAATTTGAGCAAGCGGAAAATTTTGATTTTGTGCCAAGTAGTTATGACGGAGGAACTAGTTATGATGGTCAAGCGCCAAATTTTGACGAGCCTAATTTTAATATCCCAAGAATTTGTTCGGGATCAAATTCAAGCCAAGGGAGAAATGATGGATTTGGTTGGCAAATTGGTCAGCGCTTCAAAAATAAAAAGGACTTCACATATCAACTCGGGTTGGCTGCTTTAGCTAATCATTTCCAAATCGAAACGAGTAAGTCTTCCAAAAAAAGGAAGACTGCTATATGTGTCACAAGTAATTGTCCATGGCGAATATATGCCACAAAGGAAAAGGTCGGTGATGAGTTTGTTATTCGAACATATACTAACATCCACACTTGTGATCTGATGGACATGAATGCCCATCATAGACAAGCAACCAGCAGTTTGATCGGGAATCGTACCCAGGGGCTATACTTGAATGCCAATGTTCCGCCTGGTCCAGACGTACTACAAAACTTCATGCGTACTGAAGAAAATGTTGTCATTAGCTATGGTAAAGCTTGGAGGGGAAAACAAGTTGCTCTAGATATTGTTAGGGGTACGTTTGAAGAAAATTTTGCCAAGCTCCCCTCGTATTGTTACATGATGGAGCAGTTGAATCCTGGAACGCTCACTCGCATCCATACGGACTCAGAAAATAAGTTCAAGTATTTTTTCATGGCTTTAGGAGCGGCTATTCGAGGTTTTGAATTTCTAAGAGATGTAATTATAATTGATGCAACGTTTATGATAAACAAATACAAAGGAGCCGTTCTCATTCCTAGTGCGACGGACAGTGAAAGACACTGTTATCCGCTTGTCTGGGGGTAGGTGATAGAGAAAACACGGAATATTGGACTTGGTTCCTTGAGTGCTTGAAAGAGTTGATACCAAATAAAGAAAATCTGATTATTGTTTCGAATAGGGGTGTCCCGATTGCAAACGCTGTAAAAATTATTTATTCTTTGGCCAAACACGAGGCATGCTATTGGCATATCATGAAGAACCTATTAAAGAAATGGAATGACTCGAATTTGATCAATCTTTTTCAACATGCCTGTTATGCATACACCGAGATAGATTTCGAGAAGTTTTTCATTATATTGAAAGCAAAAAATGAAAGATGTGCAAATTGGTTAGAGCACGATGTGGGGTTTGAGAAATGGTCGAGGTTGCACCAACGTGCCCTAAGGTATGAAACTATGACATCTAACACAGTTGAGGTCCTCAATAAAGTGATACTGAAGGCGAAAAATTTTCCCATATGTTCATTTGTCGGATATATTCTTCGTAATATGGGTAAATGGTTTTACAAGCGTCGTGAGCAGGCAACGAACTTTAGCGGCCAACTTACCAAAGATCGAGAAGAAACCCTACGTAAGCGATTTGAGAGTGCAAGAATGTGGGATGTGAGTAGAATGGGTTATGGAAAGTGGACAGTTGAATCAACTAAATGGAAGAGAATTGTGAACTTGGACAAGAAAAGCTATTCATGTCAAATTGAAAGGATGTCATTTGAGCATGCAATAACAACTGCCATGGACTAAAAACCAGTTGAAACCGGCAAGTATATTTATGAACTTACGTCTTGGGGGGTGGGGGGGGGGGTGGGCGGGGGGGGGCGGGGGTGGGGGGGGGGGGGGGTGGGGGGGGGGGGGGGTGGGGGGGGGGGGGGGTGGGGGGGGGGGGGGGTGGGGGGGGGGGGGGGTGGGGGGGGGGGGGGGTGGGGGGGGGGGGGGGTGGGGGGGGGGGGGGGTGGGGGGGGGGGGGGGTGGGGGGGGGGGGGGGTGGGGGGGGGGGGGGGTGGGGGGGGGGGGGGGTGGGGGGGGGGGGGGGTGGGGGGGGGGGGGGGTGGGGGGGGGGGGGGGTGGGGGGGGGGGGGGGTGGGGGGGGGGGGGGGTGGGGGGGGGGGGGGGTGGGGGGGGGGGGGGGTGGGGGGGGGGGGGGGTGGGGGGGGGGGGGGGTGGGGGGGGGGGGGGGTGGGGGGGGGGGGGGGTGGGGGGGGGGGGGGGTGGGGGGGGGGGGGGGTGGGGGGGGGGGGGGGTGGGGGGGGGGGGGGGTGGGGGGGGGGGGGGGTGGGGGGGGGGGGGTTGCTTCGACGGGGATCAATAACTTTGCAAAACCCCACCCCCCCCCCCCCCCCACCACCCCCAACCCTACGCCCCCTCCCCACCCACACACACCAGAGCTTCAATATATATAAATGTATACATCTGTATTCTATCGATTATTATAGAATATACATATATGTAATTCCTGTAGTATTATATTGATATATTCATATGCTTACAAATACGCACTCTCTTTCTCATTGGTTCAATTATTCGATGTGCCCTAGATCTCACAAACTATAGTATAAAAAAAATTATATACGAAGACGTAGATATACATATATACAGATCCTTACGCTTCAAGATTCAACTTCTCCAATCTCTGTTTCCGGTTCTCTACTGTTGAATTAATCAGGTGATAATTTTCAATTGATTTAGCCCTAGGAATGCATATGTATAGCTGATATTGATGCTACATTTGTTCGCGTGCGTGTAATTACGGAGTTTTTCATATAATGGTGGATTGATGTTATCTTCGATGTGTTTAATCTTTGTTGTGGATTTGATATGGAGTCTGGTTCTATTTGACTTTTTTCTTCCAGTGCTCCTTCTTTTATATATTCATTGGTTTAATTGCTGTTGATACCATTTCAAAATTTCCTGCTCTAATGTAGTATATCGCTGGGATCTGAAGCCCTGCCGGGCATTTATCTGAATTTTAAGAGATAATATGAAATTTGCTCTAGTGCTCAGTTGGATTGAGCATTTATGCGGGGGATTGATTTATGGTGACTTTTGATACATGTGAAAATTGATGAAGTGCTAAGTTGGACTAAACATTTATTGTGGAGGGATTGTTATATGGTGAATCTTGATATCTGATGACTTGAACTTAAAAATGAAGTGGGTGAATATTTCCATATAGTACAGCAGACTTTAGCAGCACATTGATCTGTTTCATCCCTGTGATTTCTTGTTGATTCTAAACTTGGATGCATGTTTTTGCTAGTTATTAGTTGCTATAGCATCATGAAGCCTAGTTGGATTCCGAAGACTTAAGTTCTCGTTATTTTATCATCACCATTATGAATTAAACTCTAAATTTTGTTTGAGATACTCTTTAAAATGCCATAATGTTTTCGCATTATTCTCCTCGTGCAGCTGGGCATCAATTATACTCTTCTGTCTGATCTTCATGTCCCTAATCTGATTGGATCTGGTGTTTCAGGGTCTGCTATAGGCGGATAGGTTAGGATTACTCAGGTGCATTCCGGACTTTGAGTTGAGCTGTGAAACAAGATTTAATATTGGGCGAATTTAATGCATCATTTCTAGATGAAGACACATCAGGCGTGGCGTCTAGGCATGAAAGACATGCAAGTATTGCCAGCGCCTCGCCAGCGTGGTCAACTAAAGAAGCCAACATGGATCATAGTATTGGTTTCTTTAGTCAGCTTGTTCTTAGTTTGTGCGTATGTATATCCACCTCACAATTCTGCGGCATGTTATGTTTTCTCATCAAATGGTTGCAAGGCAATACAAAATTGGCTTCCTCCTGCACCTGCTAGAGACCTAACTGATGATGAAATTGCTTCTCGTGTTGTAATTAGAGATGTTCTGAATATGCCTCCTACTTTGTCATTGAGTCCCAAAATCGCCTTCCTCTTTCTGACACCAGGTGCTTTACCTTTCGAGAAGCTATGGGATAAATTTTTCCAGGTACCTTGTTTCCATTAGTGATGAAATGCCTCATTTACTGCTTTTGCAAAATATCAGACAATAATCTTTTGTGCGAATAGAGTGCCTTTTTTTTTAATGACACGAAATGAAGTTTCTGAGGGAAGAATTTACATTATTGAATGGGTCTTGTTAGGTTAAAACCGGGAAAGAACATTAATTATTTTAATCTATAGTATTCAACTCTGCTAGGAAATTTGCTATTCTTCAGTTTGTATAAATCTTTTCTCAGTTTTTCCATTCATCTGGCAGGGCCATGAAGGTAGATTTTCTGTCTATGTTCATGCTTCCAAGGATAAACCTGTGCATTTTAGCCGTTATTTTATCAATCGGGAAATTCGTAGTGACAAGGTCTGTTCCTAAATTTTATACTTGGCATTATTCTTTGCAATTGGGCAGTATATAATATAATTCTGTTCTTGCTTCTTGTTGTTTGAAAGTGAATACTCTATTCTTGCCTTTCTTGCATTCTGGCTGCCATGCTACAGATATTGCTGCTGTAACATTTATGCCGGAAATTCAGGAGATTCTTTTGGACTTGTTCAGTGTGAAAACAATAATAACTCCAATTCCTGTATAACTGAAATATTACGGGCCTGTTTGTTTGGCGTTTGGGAAAGTAGTTTGGGAGAGTAGTGGAGGTTTGTGAAATAATTTCGATTTGCGTAATGTTGTTTGTTTGGGTTTTGAGAGAGTGGTTTGAGAAATAAAGTAGGTGTAGGTTTTTTTGGAAGAATTGGGTTGTAGGTGTAAGATGTGTAAGACTTTATGTCAAATCATGTTTGTTATGTGAGATAAATTGTGTAAGAGATAGGTTACTTTATGTCAAATCAAAGTAGAGTTTGTATAGGTTTTGTTTAGAGATAAGAAAATTGTTGTTTGTTTGGCTTTTGAGAGAGTAGTTTGAGAAAATTAATGGATGAAAAATTTATTTCGGAAAATAGAAAACATGTTTGTTTGGCATTTCCCAAACACGAAAAAATTATGGGAAACGCCAAACAAACAAGCCCTACATTTCTTGTAGAATTCGTTACAATGCATTCAACACTGTCTAATATGTAAAACTATTATTTGTATTACTTCAACTTTTTTAAATTGCACCTCGGACCAAATGGTTCGTTGTGCAACCTAATTGTTACTGTTAAGTGTTTCGATAAACAATTAACCACTCTTATCAGTGTGTAAATGTCAACCTCTTTAGTGTTCACATAATTTTATAACTTTTTTATTTAAATTGGAAAGCTGAATATCTTACGACTATCTTTAGACTATAAGCTATCATTAACCAAGTGTTTTATTAATGGTTCTTAATTTCAGGTAGTATGGGGAAAAATTTCAATGGTTGATGCAGAAAGAAGGCTTTTAGGAAATGCACTTAAAGATCCAGACAACCAGCACTTTATACTACTTTCCGATAGGTTGCTATATAAAGAAATCTTTGTAAACTTCTTCATTTTTTTATCTTTATTGTTGCAACTCATATAATTAGTTAGATACTTACCCAGCATTTTCTGAACTGCAGCTGCATACCGCTTCGTGATTTTGATTATGTGTACAACTATCTCATGTACACAAATATTAGCTTTGTAGATTGGTAAGTTTGCTGTTTCTGGATTTTGTTACCATTTTCTTTTTAAGTAGCCTTTTCGACGGTTAGGGAATTTTTCCTTAATGGGTTTATTTTGTGAAATACTTAGTGGGGAGTTCTACTATATTGGTTAAATACCAAATAGAACACCGATGAAGAACTTAAAAAGAATAAAGCTGAACAGATTGTACATTTTCCTTCTGTTTTCTTAAATATGGTAAAGTGAACATTTAAATTATATTTAATAATGTAGTGAATCTGTAGTGATATGCATGAAAGAGCAAGGCACTCTCATTCCTCAATCAAAGTATTGATTTGGAAAAATGAAGTCCAATGAACATATTGACAATGTATTCCCTAATTCTGTAAATCTTTTGAATTCGAAATTTAAAGACTACAGTTACTTTGTGTACCCTTGGTGAAAGATAAATATTAGATAAGCATTGGTCCTGTTTTCTGCAGCTTTGAGGATCCTGGTCCACATGGAAGTGGCAGGTATACTGAACATATGTTACCTGAGGTCGAGAAGAAAGACTTTCGAAAGGGTGCACAGGTGTGGTTTTCATATTTTGGCACCATTATTAAAATATATTTGCATTTTGCAGTTATCTGTCTAATTTGAAATAGATTAAGGGGGTAATACAGGGGAACAATCAACTTTGTTGTTTTATCTTAGCAAAACTTTATATTGTTTGAAAAATATTCTCAGAATGGAAAGGCTGGCAAAATTATCCTTGCAGTGGTGAATTTAAAAGTTGATTGTCAGATTTTTTAGATGTTAAAAACTGATTATAAACATTTATTGTGTAGGAGTGATGTTGATTTGAGAATTTTGATTAATATCAGCTTGCTCAATTTTACATGTTTGATTTCTCATGTTTTAATATGCTTTCTATTTGAACATTTCAGTGGTTCACAATGAAGCGGCAGCATGCCCTTATAGTCATGGCTGACAGTCTTTATTATACAAAATTCAGGGATTACTGCAAGGTGATCTATTTTATAGATATGTCAGTGGCAAATTACAACTTTCTTTTGTCTCATTGATTTATGTTTCTTGTCAGATATTTATTGATTTTTTCTCATTTCAAAGGCCTAGATAACTTGTGGATGTATATAAAATCCTAATTTGATTAACATGACTAATTTATTCATTAAGGATCACCAGCTACTCTTAGTTTCTTACTCCATACATATAACCTGCACGTAAAAATCCTTGATGCTATGTTTCAGTGTTAAAACAAAAAATCATTACCTGCCTAACAAAATATTTAGTAGAGAAGCAGATATCAAGCTTTAAAATTGGCCTAAAGGATTTTGAACAAGAGACCACAAACACACTGATGGTCCTACTCTACATACACCATAAAGTTCAGTAAGGTGTATCAAATGACTAAGAACTAAGCCTTGATATCTTGCTTCTTTTTAAATCTATCTTGCTCGATGTAAAAATGTTGCCCCTGTTGCAATCTTCAAAAGGAGATAAATAACTGCACGTGACCTGTGATTCTGTTGAGGGTTAAATTTGCTTACTTTCAATGTCTTATCAATCGCCGGCCAATACTTTCTGTATTTATTTCTTTTTCTTTTTATTTGCAATAAGTTGACATAGATTGAAAGGTGATTATACTATGATACTTTACTGAACCACTATTATGGCATATGTTTTTTCATTGAACAGCCTGGCATGGAGGGACGCATCAATTGCTACTCTGATGAACACTATCTACCCACTTTTTTCTATGTGAGAATCGTTGTACTTCTTTTTGTTTGATTTGCTAAGATTGCTTCCTCTTTCCCTTGTTTTGGCAATTCCGTTGTACTAAGATTGCTAAGATTACTGAACCACTATTATGGCATATGATACTGTTGTACTAAGATTGCTTCCCCTTGTTGATATTTTCGATAAATATAGTTTTTCCTCTCCTTTTCAGATGCTTGATCCAGCTGGAATAGCCAATTGGTCTATAACAAACGTTGATTGGTCTGAAGGGAAGTGGCATCCAAGGTCATATACAGCAAAAGATATCTCCCTTGGCCTGATGAGAAATATTACAGTATGGCTTTTTTCCTATGGCTTTAGCATGAGTCTTTTTGACATCATCTTAACTCTCTGTTATAAAACATGAATTCACTTAGTTCATATTTGTGTTTACGCTGTGACTCCTTTTATCCTCTTATTAATTGCATGTGGTGCCTTGCCTATCCAATTTAGACTTTTGGAATAGTTAGTTCTACATCTTTTATTGTCCTAGTACTGACACTTTCTACTATTTTTGCAGTCTATTTTAGAAAGCGTACATGTTACAAGCGACGAAAGGGTTAGTACCATTTCTTGATATTCTGTCACACTATGTTTCGAACTTGAATTTTGACGGAAAAGTGATAAGGAGAATGAGAACTAACAACTCAATGCACTATTATTTGATACTCGTTTTACCCAGTAAATTCCAATCCAAGAATGAAACTCTGATGAAACCTATTAATCTGTACTGCAGAAAGAAGTTCAGATTAGACCTTGCTTGTGGAATGGATATCAACGCCCATGTTACTTATTCGCAAGGAAATTTTTACCTGATACTCTAGATAATTTGATGCAACTTTTCCCAAATTATACATCAATTTAATTGGGTGATAATAGTCAGTGTTGATTCTTTTGGTCGATTCAATTATTGCATTCAACCCCTTTTCTTGTAAAGCACCTCGAATTATATAGGATTGAATGCAAGAGCACTGGCAGCGAATTAAGTTGACTCACGGAACTAAGCTGAAGGTGAAAAAATGGTCAGTGTTGCTTACCTTGGGGAGGATGAATTAATGTTTAATTTCCCCCCTCCATTTGAGCTATTAAAATGTTACATTCTGATGTTGGGACAAAAATCTCTGGGGACGTGAGGCAGCATTTTATTGGCTGACCATTTGTAGAAAATATGGCCCTGGAAGTTACAGTTCTTTTTCTTCTTTTTATTTGCTGTCAATTAAATTTTGATTTCAAATTTTTCTTCGTTATAGTATTTTAAGGAGGAAGACCCTTCATTCTGATATCTGGCTGCTGTAAGAAAATACTTGCTTGTTAGTTGTTACATATTTGATGTCTGTAGTTTGATTAAGTACTCCAAACCAATTACTTGACTATTTCTAGCTTTATGCTAATTCTAGACACTTTTCCTCTTGGGAGACGGTTTTATTCTCTTTATTTTGTTAATAGTCTTGTGTCTTTGTTTTTGTTTTATTTGTTAATCCTTCAACATATATTATTAATTATAATACTACTGCTTTATTTTTCTATGGTGCAAACACAACCATAAAACAATAAGTACTGGTTCTTCCGATTTTCGTAGAGTTGTTAATTTTATTCAATAAGGCGGTAGAATTATATTATATGACTGGAAAATATTAGATACTACCTCGTGAAAAGACAAGTTCATTTGAGCTCAATCAATTCCAAGATTCAAGGTCCCGTATAAACAATTGAAATTTAATTTAGAATGGTTTTGGTCCACTTTAACACATGATTAAGGTCTGTCCTATATTGTACAATACTAATACAAATAAACCTTCAAGAGTATAATGCAACTCCATCTACATAGCATCCTATTTCTTAAATTAATTTACATCTCACATTTTTTATGTAAAAAATTACGAGTATTCCACATGTTTGAACATGCAATAAAGCGAAGTAACATTTGAGGAACTTACAAAATTCGAAATAGGACTAAATACATATTGATTTTGGCTCCACTGGACACGGTCTCAACCAAAACCAGTGCATAAGAGCCAAGAACATAATATGAAATTGCAATAAATACTCATCAAAGCTAGTAAACTACATTCTATTAATTTCATTGTGTGGAACAGCTAGATGCAATAAATGCATCAATGCTTTAATAGAATTATAATCCTCCCTCACACCCATCTCACGAAGCCATGGCATCCAACACTAAAAAACCAATATCCATGGCCATGATCCTGCTGTTTTCCGGCGCAACCCTTTTCTCTGTTGCGGCGGGTAATAGTCCAAAACCACCAACTCCGCCGAAAAAACCAAGTGTGGTGGAGACTTGTGTGAAGCTCGCGTTCGATCCACCGCCGGAGCCACAGCCGCCGATGAAGCGCGTATTGTGCAAGGACTTGTTGCGTGAAATTGGACGTAATTACAAAATCACTGGTAATTTAGACCCCGAATACTTGAAAGCTCTCAAAAGAGTGCCCAAATTCAGAGATGATCCGAATTCTTTGACCAAATTTCTCTGTAGTCTTTCTGGCGTGAAGAAATTCGGATGTGAAAATCAAACCAATTTATGGAAGAACAAAAAACGAAATAAATAGATCTCATTTTGATACATTTTGTTTGTCATAGGAATTAATAGTTCAATTTCCACATTTTTCATCGTGTGTGATTCTTTGTTCGTTTCTTCATCTTAATCATTTGTATATCTATCTCGATGTCTATCTAATAAGTAATCTGTGATGTATAGCACATGGTAAATTACAATACTACATAAATACTCTATAATTATTAAGGTCCTATTGGATGTATTTTGGCTCGATTCAACTTTCGATGAAAAATATCTATTGTATGTCTCACGAGGAAAAAAAAATCTCATTGGAAAAAGTTTTAAATGGGTAATTATAAGATTCCATTAGAAATTTGTGAAAAGTTGAAACATTTACGTTTTCTCAATGCAAATAATGTTAATTAATTTATGCGTTGAGTTTTTGTATGTATTTTGAATTTTGAAGTTTTAGGAGGTTGCTTTTTAGGTGTATGAATATATTCACAGATTTGGGCTGGTATGTAAAAATTGATCTAAGACCCAACAAAAATTCCGATAGTTGGATCAAAATTGTTGTAAACGCGGTCTCGAAGTGCCTCTCTAATAAATAGTTATGATAGTTGTATGACTTGTAGAAATTTTCATATACTAGCTAATACTCCCTCCATTTTTTCATTAATCATTTTGGAGGATTGCATATGAATTAAGAAATATAATAAATAGTCATTTTTTTAAAGTAAAAATTTCAAAATACCATTTTAATAAAATAATCATTGCATTAATTACCAGTATTAACAATATTAAGTGCAAAATTGGTAGAAAAAAATTAATTTTGCATACTTTTAAAACGACAAATAAAAGTAAACAATTTTTTTTTACCAAAACGACAAATAAAAAAACCCGGAGGAAGTAGTTCATACCATTTAAGTGAAAGTATGCATACATTTCAACATGGAGCCATTTCGTATATATTTATGTCAATGTCATGAACTTAGCATTTCAAATTTTTACTCCATAATTGCATATTTGCACCTAAGCTGAAACTAATTATTTGACATGATACAAAAATGGGAACAATATATAGTACAAAAATTTAGAACTAAGTTAGTTGAAAGTTAAGTTGTAATCTAGGTAGCAACATTCCCTCTTAATCTTCATTTAAAATCCCATGCCTCCAAAAAGCAACTTATTACTTTCAGATGGCAAATTCTCACATTATACTGCAAAGAACTTATGTTGTTTTATCTTTCACTGCTCTTTTTCTCATGTCCAATTTTATTACAACAATTACTGCATCAAGTGGTGGGACTAAACTCGTCCTTCGACTTATTCATCGCGATTCGATTCTATCTCCATTTTACAATCAAAAGATTGATAAAAAACCCTTACCCTTAGCTGATGATATTAGAGGTACTTTAATTCCAGATGAAAAAAGTACAGGTTTTTTGGTAAATGTTTCAATAGGTGAGCCTCCAATTCCACAACTCTTAATTATGGATACTGGAAGTCCATTAACATGGATTTGTACTAACTGTAATATTCCAGGATTAAATAATCCCACATTTAATCCTCAAAAATCATCCACGTACAATAATGTCCTATGTTTTTCAATGAATCAATGTAATAGTTATTATTATGGTTCTAATTGTGGACAAGAATCACAATGTTCCTATAAAATAACATATGGAGATAACTCAAGCAGCACAGGTATCTTAGCCTCGGAAAAATTCACATTTATTACATCCACAGGAGGAATATTTGAAATACCGAATCTGATATTCGGTATTGGAATCGAGAACGTTGGAAACGCAGATTTAGTAACTGGGATTTTAGGACTAGAACCTTTAAATGAGCATTCTCTAATATCTCGCGTTTCTAACAAGTTTTCATATTGTATAGGTAACATAAGTGATCCTTATTACATGTACAATCAATTAATACTAGGCGAAGGAGCTATAATCGAAGGGTATTCGACTCCTATGAAGATTAGAAGCGGTCATTATGTCGTAAAATTAGAAGGGATTTCTATAGGAGAAAAGAATATTGAAATTGATGAAGAAGACTTTGATTTTAATGTTGTGATTGATTCGGGCACAACGATAACTGTTTTAAAAAGAAGTGGATTCGACCCGTTAAAGAAAGAAGTAATGAATTTAATTGATGGTTTTTTGCAGCCCATAAAAGTTGGTAATGCTGGGGAGGGTTTGTGTTATAAGGGGAATTTGTTAAGAGATCTTAAAGGATTTCCAGCTGTGACTTTACATTTGGCTGAGGGGACTGATTTAGTTTTGGATATTGAAGGGATGTTTAAGAGAGTAAATGATAATATTTTTTGTACGGCGCTTGATGTTGCTAATGATGATTTTAATATTATTGGGGTTTATGCTCAACAATACTATAATGTTGGTTTTGATTTGAATGTAATGAAGGTTAGCTTTCAAAGTATAGAATGTGAACTCCTTGAGGATTAACTTTTATATGGAACCAATTGGACTTGTTTTTTTACTTTTGTTGCTTCCCACAATTTAAATTAGTTTTTGTGTTAGAATGCCTTTTTGTAGGATATAAAATGTTACTAGTAATACTTTTATAGGGAATCAAATCAAAAGGACAAAAATATCAAGTCTATGTTATATAAAGCAAGTAGGAGGGCGTATAATGCAAGAAAACATGTGATCTCAACACGGTAGCAAGAAAGTCTCCTACACCAGGATAGAGCATGGTCGGTGATCGGTCAACACTCCTGGCTTAAGAAACATGACTTGCATTCAAGGAAGATTGTTAGGTTAGTTGGAGTTGATCCAACCAAAACCCTCTAATGTCTATGTCAGATCAATTTAAACAGTGTAACCAACATAATTTAAATAGTTGATAAATTGAATGTGTGTTTGTCCTCACTAATTAAGGGGTAAATATATTATGATAAATTAACCGAAGATGATCTGGTTGATCGAATTGATCACCAGAATAAATTACACATGAATCTTGAAATGTTTCGATAATTTCTAAGATTAGTCGAGGGCATATACATCCATGCTCAACATGTACGAACATATAAACTTCATCTTATCATCATGCAAGTGGACCAAAAATCAATGTTAAACATTGGTCTATACTCTATAGGTCTTCCAAAGGCCATATATCACTACAACAAAATTCATTTTTACCACAAAAAAATAATAAAGTGTTAATTTTAAAAATGCTACATTTGATCAACTTGCAGGTGGAACAATGATCAATATATGATTCTTTCTCTTCGTTTCTCGATCTTATTAACTGTATACCTCTATGTTTAAATAGTTGGTTTTTGATATATTTGAGTTGTATGGCATATAAATTTTCATTACTATGTCCCACCACTGAGTGGACAATGTCAAGTAAACTGAATTTCCTATATATAATATGCTAAAATTACAAGTCCGAATTAAAAATGTTAAATGCCTATATTTTAAATTGTCAACAACTCTGAAGAATCGCATAAGCCTTCAACCTCGAACATAACATATTATATAATTATTGGTAATTTACTAAGTTACAAGATTACATTATTGCACTTGTTTTGTGATTGATCAATTTCTTGGGAGTTACATTCAATCCCAAAGAAAGCTGAAACATGACAATGATGTATTTTGTATTAATATTAATTAAATGATAAGTAACTTTGAAAACGTAAGTAATGGTTTGTATGTAATTTTGGACATGAAAGTGTTAGGAGAAACCACAATTAACTATTAAGTCATGTTTTCCCTCGTTCTAATTAATTTAAAAAGAAAAAAAAAAGTCCTGTTTTTCCTCAAATAGACATTTCAGACTTTCAGTATTTTAATATATCCGGTGATTTCGGCTGGTAAAGTCGATCCAGATCATGTTTGGCCGAACAAAAATTTCAAATAGCTGAGCCTAAATGGTTTCAAATAAATGCCTCTCTAAATAGGCCACCTTAATAAATATTGATTGCCATATGTATGACTTGTATCAATTTTCTGATAATGATAAATTCCTCCCCATTTAAGTGAAAGTATGCAAAAAGTTCAGATGCTTATAATTCAACATGAAGCCATTTAATATTTATGTCATGAACTTAGCAATTTAATTTATTTAACTCCATGTTGCACCTAAGCTGAAACTAATAATTTGACATGATACAAAAATGGATACAATTAAATTGTAATTTAAACATTAATATGTAGTACTAAAATTTAGAACTAAGTTAGTTGAAAGTTAAGTTGTAATCTAGGTAGCAACATTCCCTCTAAATTCTCATTTAAAATCCCATGCCTCCAAAAAACAACTTATTACTTTCAGATGGCAAATTCTCACATTATACTGCAAAGAGCTTATGCTGTTTTATCTTTCACTTCTCTTTTTCTCATATCCAATTTTATTACAACAATTACTGCATCAAGCGGTGGTACTAAACTCGTCCTTCGACTTATTCATCCCGATTCAATTCTATCTCCGTTTTACAATCAAAAGATCGATAAAAAATCTTTACATTCAGATGATGATGATGATGATGATATTAGAGGTACTTTAATCCCAGATGAAAAAAGAACAACTTTTTTGGTTAATGTTTCAATAGGTGAGCCTCCAATTCCACAACTCTTAGTTATGGATAGTGGAAGTCCATTAACATGGATTTGTACTAATTGTAATATTCCAGGATTAAATAATCCCACATTTAATCCTCACAAATCATCAACGTACAATAATGTCCTATGTTTTTCAATGAGTCAATGTAATGGTTATTATGATGGTTCCAATTGTGGACAAGAATCACAATGTTCATATAAAATAACATATGGAGATGACTCAAGCAGCACAGGTATCTTAGCCTCGGAACAATTCACATTTATTACATCGACCGGAGGAATATTTCAAATACCGAATCTAATATTCGGTATTGGAATCCAAAACATTGGAAACACAAATTTAGTAACCGGGATTTTAGGACTCGAACCTTTAAATGAGCATTCTTTAATATCTCGTGTTTCTAATAAATTTTCGTACTGTATAGGTAATATAAGTGATCCTTACTACATGTACAATCAATTAATACTAGGAGAAGGAGCTATAATCGAAGGGTATTCGACTGCTATGATGATTAGGAGTGGTCATTATGTCGTAAAACTAGAAGGGATTTCTATAGGAGAAAAGAATATTGAAATCGATCAAGAAGACTTTGATTTTAATGTTGTGATTGATTCGGGCACAACGATAACTGTTTTAAAAAGAAGTGGATTTGACCCGTTAAAGAAAGAAGTAATGAATTTAATTGATGGTTTTTTGCAGCCTATAAAAGTCGATAATGTTGGGGAACGTTTGTGTTACAAGGGGAATTTGTTAAGAGATCTTGAAGGATTTCCAGTTGTGACTTTGCATTTGGCTGAGGGGACTGATTTAGTTTTGGATGTTGAAGGAATGTTTAAGAGAGTAAATGATAATATTTTTTGTATGGCTGTTGATGTTTCTAGTGATAATTTCAATATTATTGGGGTTTATGCTCAACAATACTATAATGTTGGTTTTGATTTGAATGCAATGAAGGTTAGCTTTCAAAGTATAGAATGTGAACTCCTTGAGGATTAACTATTATAATGTGAAATTGTTGTTTATATGAAACCAATTAGATTTATTTTTGTTAGTCTTCATATTACTTTTGTAGCTTTCCCACAATTTAAATTAGTTTTTGTATTATTGGTAATGTCTTCTTGCAGGATATAAAATATTACTAGCAATATTTTGATAGGGAATCATATCAAAAAGAAAAAGATTCCTCAAGTCAATTTTATATAAAGCAAGAAGAAGAGGACGGTGTACAATGCCAGAAAACAAGGTTCCATTTGGTTCAGTCTAGCGAAATCGAAAGACTCAGATAAAACCTAGAGTTCATATTTCGCAAAATGAAGTTTAAACTTATAAATGAAAACATAATAAATCTTAAACCTATAGAAGAAACCTAACATGCACTCAAGTAAGATTGTTAGGCTCATTGGAGTTGATCCAACCAAAACTCTTTAATGCCTATGTCAGATCAATTCAAGCAAAGTAATCAACATTGCTTAGATAGTAGACTCGTAAACATATGTATAAACAAGACGGTAGTTATGTTATGATAAATTACCCGAAGATGGTCTGATCGATTGAATTGACCAAGTAATGAACACATGGATCTTGAAGTGTTTGATAATTTATAAGATTAGTCAAGGGCATATTCATCCATGATCCATGCTCGACATGTACGAACACGGAACATCTAAACTTCATCTTATCAACTTGTAGTGGACCGATGGTCAATGTTAAAAGCTCTGATCTAAACTTCAACTGTCACGTTGACCGAGTAAGCGACTTTGGTGCCATGTCGGACCAACCGGCAAGAGGGTCACTGACGATGTGCCTTGGTGTTGAATTTTATCGTATTTGTATGAATGCCACGAAAGCGAGATCAAGATATGGTATATCAAAAACCTTAAAAATTTTAACTTCTTGTTTGTGCAAAGAGTAAATCACATATACTTACAGAATATCCAAGTTGCAAATTAAAGATAAAACAGTAAGATTAAGCAACTATAAAATATTTATTACTTAAAACAGTCGAAAATACAACACATAATATGTCAAACCTACCAACCTTAACCAAGGCTATATTCTTACAATGTAAAGAAGAAATTAGGCATTCCACTATATTATAGAACAACTAAAGTCAAAACTTATGGGATAGAAAGAAACTATAGAATCCCCCCCTCATGCTACTTATACTTTACACATCTCCATAAATATATCATTTTCCTTTTTTGACAAAACCGTAAACATCTTATTTCACACAAATCCAAAGAATATTACCACAATAAAATTTTAACTTATCGATCATAACCCATAGCCACAACAGGAATCCTAACCTTATGCCCTCTACTTCCTTTGAGTCGAATTTCACCAAAGCTATAGGTACCCGTAACTGACCGAACCGAAAGAGTTACGGAGAATTTCCGGGACCCACCAGGTCGTAGTGTCATTGCTGGAGGACTAGTTTCAATGGCTACAGCTGGTGCCATTCTTGCTGTGATCACATAAGTTTCTTCCTCAGCTACGTTTGTTACGGTTCGTGTAACTGTTTGAGTTCCCACGAGATGTGAAATTGTGATTGAAGGAGTGTTGAAATTTGATGGATGGCCAAGAGTGTAATTGCATGGGGTATTTGTGTAGTTTTTAATCTCGTTTCGATCGATTCCGGGCGTAGTGCATAAGAATCCCAAGTAGTCCTGGTATCCTGAAATCAAATCAAGCAAAACTTAAGCTTGAATATGAAGATCCATTTTTGTTTTTTCAAGACCTAATAAATAAATTTGGGAACTAGTATAGCCATGAGTGAAATGCAAAATTAAATACCCCCTATACTCTGCCTAATTTGCAAAAAAATAAAAAACTTAGCAGAAAAGGCTGGAGTATATATTATGCAGGAAAAATGACAATTATACCCCACCATAAATTGCAAAAACACCCATATTCATCTAAAAATTGACAATAATCCCCTATTAACTTTGAAAATTGGCAATTTCCCCCTGTTCACTTAGAAAATAAAAATAACCTCCCTATTGACTTATGAAGGAATATCAAATGGGGTTTTTTGCTAATAGAAAAAGAACCCAGGGAGGGTTTTGTTAATAAAAATAATACAAGGGGCTTTTTGCCTATTAGGCAAAGCCATATTTTTGCATTTAGCTCTTGTATCTTATGATTAATATCTTTAAACAACCAGCTGAAGCATTTCTCTGATTTGTTTAAACCATGGATTAAAATTTCGTTTTCGAGGTATATTATTAATTACCGGAAATTTTCGGAAACTTTCGAGAAAAATTTCGAAAAATTGTAAATTAAAGAAATATGCTAAAGCATAAATTTCTTTCACTCAAAAACAAAAACTTTTCGGTGGAACTTTATTGAAATTTTAATTCATGGTTTATACTACCGAGACTTATAATTGAAAAGAGATTTGTACGATATCTTGTAATCAATGAAATGTACCTGCATCAAAAATTAGTCCGGGATCTAGAGCAGCTCTTGGATCAACATGGCCACTTCCGCAATCGAAAGGTGTTGCAGGGGCCAAAGACATAACCTCGGATCCCGAATATTGTTGGGCTTGAAGAGGTCTCTCTGCCCTGTCAAGGGTATTTGATGTAGTCATCAATGCTGATTTGATAGCAGCGGGACTCCAACGAGGGTACTTCTGCTTCAAGAGAGCAGCTATTCCAGCTATATGAGGTGCAGCCATGCTCGTTCCTGATATCATCGCAAATCCTTCACCTGTTTCAACCAAATAAATTGATCAGTACCGTTATTTATAGATTTTATAGCCTAACACGCGGAATTTAGAATTGTGTGGCGGAGAGTTCAAACAAAGGACCTCTTTTGGGCCCTGGCTCTGATACCATATTGAATGCCCAACTCATCTAATAGTTTAAGCTATTAGAGAATAGAGACATTTGATATGTGCTATCGGGTAAAAATACATCTTGTTTATGATAATTTTATCCCATATATTTATTAGATTTCCACAATATCATCTCTTCTACCAAACATATTCATATTAACTAGGGTCATGAATCATGAGAAGTAAAACTAAAAAAGAATATTTTAACACTTACCAACGTAATTTGGCTCGTCAGTTCCATTAGGAGCCCAAGCAGCCCAAATTAGAGAGCCGGGAGCTAGAATATCCGGTTTCAAAAGATCCGCATCTTGAAAACTGTAATCTTTTATATTAGGTCCTCGAGAAGAGAACAGTGCTACTTGTGGTGCAGACTTGTGGAGTATAGGCTTCAAACCATCCCCAATGCTTCCCACTGCTTTAAAGCTCTTTACTCTTCCAGTCCAATCTCTTGGTGTAGAGATATTGTAGTAGTCTATAAGCTCCTACAAGATTTTTAAAGCAATATTCCTATTACAAATGAGAGAGGAAAAAAAAAAGCAAATGATCCAAGGAAAAAACGAGATTTATTACCGTAGACTTGATAACATCTGTAATGAGTATCCCGGGAAGGCCAACGGGAACCGGGTCGAATTTTGTCCCAGGAGAAGCGTTTTCGACTGCTAGGACAAAGCCAACTGCACCTAGACTCTTGGCAGTTTGCGAGACTTTTTTAACTGAAGCAGTACCAGTAACAAAATTAAAAGAATAGCCACATAGCAAAATGTTTCCTTGCACCAAGTTTTTGTTTAACACTTCAGGTCGCTGGCAGTCAAAAGGACTATTTTTGGCATTTGAGGAATCCAATAGCACATCATTAGCTGCGACCAAGGTAAATGTTCGATTTGCGTGCGTAGAAGCTGCATGAAGAGTAAAAGAAAAAAAAAACAATTTAGTACACAATATATTGAGAAAATAAGAGATGGTACAGCAAAATACTAAAAGACTTGATAACAACTAGTCTACATAAAATAAATAAAAGTGCAGCTATTTTTAAATTTTACACAAACTTCCTTAACCCCATAGGACAGGATCTACAACATTTTCGATCATGCATTTTAGAAAATTGCTTTGGTCCTATTTTTCAAATTGTTTTGCATTTGGTCCTATCGAACTCTTTCCGTCCAATTTGGTAAAGAGAGTTGTAAAGTGCAAGGCTGAAATAATCTTATGGGACTAAAAGTGCAAAACAAAGACCATTATGTGAGAACAAAAGGGCAAAAATGGATGGAGAAAGGGGCGTTAGGACAAAAGGTGCAAAACATGTTGAAAAATTGGGATCAAAAGTGCAATTTCGTAAAGCATGGAACCAAATGTGCTGATGGTCCAATCCTTTGGTATTAAAATCAATTTTGCCGATGTTCAAGTAGAATGATAAAATAATTCCTGAAACGACCAAGTGAGTGTCTTTTCTTCATGTATAAATTTCAAATGCCCTCTCAAATGTTTAGAGTTCGCACTTACGTGACAAACCCATTCCCGCTAGAATTTTTCCATTCCCCAAGGTGAGATGATTCTTGTATCTCCGATCATCAACAGCAGCAGCTACTGATGTTATCCAAGGGCTGTAAGACAGCAAAGTCTTGGGAAAAGGACCTCCATTTCCAGCTGATTGTGCCACAAAAACTCCGGCTTTTACAGCTGCGAGAAGTGTGGCATCAAAAGGGTTTAAAAACGTGGTCTTCGTAGCCGCTGGAGGACTATTGGGACCCACTGAAAGATTCAATATATCCACACCATCATGGACAGCCTGTCAAATGACCAATATCAAGTTTGAATTCGTCCAATGAACAAAAACATTTGAAAGTCAAAATCAAGTTTTTACAATTTAGTATACCTGATCAATTGCAGCAACTACATCTGCAACAAATCCACCGAATAATCTGTAGAGAGCCTTGTAGACAGCAATCCTGCATAAGAAGACAACATATATAGTAACAACTGAGAAAACAACATAGGAAAGGCTTTTATCCCAAAGTGAAGTAAATATTAGTGGAAACTTACCTAGCACGAGGTGCCATTCCACTAGCTCTTCCAAATTCGAATCCATGCATTCTCACCGGAATCCCATTATTCCCGGCTGCAATAGATGCTGTATGACTGGTATAAGATGTTGCTCAAGTAAGTTTCACAAATCAGTAACATATACATGCTGGTGTTTCCAAGATTACAAGAATTAGTTTCCATTTTCACCTAGTAATCACTTATGTTAATTTAGAATAAGTGCTAAAGGTTTCTTCAAAAAAAAAGTTCTAAAGGTAAAAGTTGTCATAATTAGCCCCACAGGACAGGAAAATCAGCACTTTTTGTCCCGCGCATTAAAATTTGCATATTTGTTTCGCACATTTCGTCCTTCCTCCCCTTTCATGTCCATTTTTTGCATTTTTGGTCCAAAATTGGATGGAAAGGGGCTAAAGAACAAAATGTGCAAATAACAAATTAAAAAGTTAGGACAAAAAGTGCTATCTTTTAATATGCGGGACAAAAATGGCTGAGATTCCAGTATGTGGGCCTAAAATTGCATTTTTTGCCATTTTTAAGATAAGATTAACTTTTTGGTCAAGATCCTTAACTTCACTCATCCACATTGAGATATCTTATGCAATTAAAATGCTTGCAAGTAAAGAGAACAACATATATGAGGTAATATATGCAACAAAAAATCAAACAAATGCAAGAATATGAGAGCAGAAACAATCTTGATTAAGGTTTTTCTTTTTTTATTAACCAAAATTTTATTGATATGAATCAAAAGTACAAGAAGTTTCAACAATCTTCATGAAGTCTATATAATCAAAGCATAGTAATTTATACCTTCCATGTCCATCGCCATCGAGGGGAGAATCAAAATCTACATCCTTATTAAATGCACCTGCTGTTTTAGCAGCTTCAGCAAAATGTTGAGCTCCAATAATTTTCCCATTACAAAAGCTTCTCTTGGTGTCGGGGTCAACTTCACATTTACCTCTATACTTTGCAACGGGTCCATAAGGATCAGAGTCGTGAGTTGCAAAACTTGGATGATGAGGATAAATTCCAGAATCCACAAAACCTATAACGATATCCTCTCCAGCTCGATCAAAGCCACCCCCATTAGGCCAAACTCCAGTAGGGAGCCCCAAAAATTGGGGAGTGTGTGTAGTTAGTTTCCTCACTTTCCAGTCTCTGTCTACAGACTTCACGCCACGTGTTCGTCCAAGTATTTCTGCCTACTAATATGTTGATGGTATAAGAAACCCAACCAAAAACACTAGAAGAAAAGAGAAAAACAGAAGCTATGGTTGATTCTTGGTAAATATTTTTTTCTTGCATAAATGACGCGTAAAATACATAAAAAAATAAACCATGTTGTTAAGCGAAACTTGCATGAAACTCCTCCCTGTTATTTTTTTTTCCCATAAAACCCCCTCCTGTTTTATTTTTCCTTACACACTTGCCATGAGTCCATGACCTCAGAATGTGCATGAAACTCCCCTCCTTTATTTCCTTTTTGCCTAAAACTCCCTCATGTTTTATTTTTTCTTGCCATGACCTCTGTTAAATACTTGATATTTAAGCCCAATCACACATGTAGTGCGTGGAACTCACTCTAGGAAAAACTTGGAAGGATGTGAACGGAGGGGATTTTCATGCCATAAGGGGTTTTATGAAAATAAATATAAAAGGGGAGTTTCATTCAGGTTTTGCTAAACACAAAGGGGTTTATGCATTTTACACTAAAATGATAGAACATTGTGCTTTCTTTTTTGTTCATTTTCACTTTCTTTAATGATTTACCCACTAAAATCCAAGAACCAGCCATACTCAGAAAAGAAAATACATTTATACAAGTAAAGAATTTCACCTGCTCAGGTGAAATGTGAACAGAAAATCCATTGATAAGATGACGATAACTGTAGAGTTTCTTGTAGGTGCCTTGGTCAAACAGCATATCAAGAAGCATATCATGTCTCTTTTCTAAATGTCGGGCATAGGATATGACCAACTCACTGAAAGTGAACCAAGAAAATAGATATAGAATTCAGTTTAAGATTTTAAATCGTGCAAAATACGAGTACGTGTACCTGGTGAACTACGAAGCAAGTTAAGTCTGGCCGAACAAATTCTTATTAAGTGGACTTACAGCCTAAAAGGAAATCAATAACTAAGCTAATAAAAGTCGACAATCTTCTCATCAATTAACTTAAACATTGGATTATGTTTTGAGGGCAACATAAACACATTACATATTTTCAAGCTAAAACATATATACTACTATATTACAAGTACCTTGTGACATCAATCTTCTCATCGGAATCAGAATCCACAGCAGTTGCTCCAAACCCAACTACACCACCGCTGTAACTTATCACGGGATCTCCTTCAAGTGTCACAATGTAAACTTCCGATTTCCCCAGAATCAAAACACCCAACAATATTAAGATCGTAAATGAACAATTCGACTCCAAATTCTTCATCTTAGCCAATTTCTCCTCAAACTCTCAATAGCAAATCTGTTCATATACACAAAAATAATTAATATTGGAACCAAAAATCTTTGCCAAATTGCTATCAACCAATACTCAAACAACAAGACAATAGTCTGCAAGTGCAAGAATGCATCTGGAACTAGGCATATAGTATTTTTTCACTCTTTCCATGTTATTAAAAATTATGTGTGTAATAAATTATTAAAGTTAAAAAGAAAAGGAAAAAAAAATTACCAGCTGGATAACAAGATAACCAATGGTTGATCCAATAAATAAGGCTGAAGTTCAATTCTATATCTTTCTTGGTCCTCTTTACTTGTTTATTTCTTGCTCACATTTGCACTATGTGAGCAATTTACCTGCAAAAATTGGCTAGTTAAAGAACCAACTGTACACATACATAAACATAGCAGAAATAGCAAGCCAAGAATCAACATAACAATAACAGTTTGCACAAAAATATCAAAGAAAATCCCATCAAAGAAGTTGAAAAAAGCTAAGATGTTTACTCACATTGATCCAAGAAAAGAATAACAGTAAGTATTATTTCACTTTTTGACCAAGCCCTCTTCTTTATTTCCCACACAAGGAACCTACCAACATTTATTCTTCTACTTAGCACAAGATATTGATGAAAATGGGAGCATGGCTTTTTTATTTTTTATTTTGTGTGTGTGTGAAACTGTGGGGAGTGATTGAGTGAGAGTAGAGGTAGTTAGGGTTCCTTTTGATTGAGTGAATTTTATTTAATGGGGAGACAAAGGGACCTAAGATGAAGGACAGAGCTTTGATGATTCCATTAAACTATTGCTGCCCACTTCAACATTTGATAGATTTTGGACCCCTCCCCTTTTTTCTTTTTTTTGGTACAGCCTCCCCTTTTCTTTTTCTCTTTGGTTTCTCTTCTCTCTTTTTTCTTTTTCACTATGTTAGGTGTCAAAAGATGATGATATATTTGGTTTAATTATGACTATAATTGGCTTAAGTTCGAATATTTTGGACCTAAGTTTCCAATTGATAAATTATTAATTCATGCAGTTGTATGTTAGTGGGGATTAATTCATAAATATTCTTTATCTTTAGATTTCTTTAAAAGAAATTATTATTAATGTGTTGCACCATATCATTTAAGAATAACAATTGTAGGTCGACGACTACATGAGGAAACTTCGATTCGGTTCATCCCTCAAGTGGGAGACATGTACCTCATCCCGCACAATGAACATTGAACACTGTTGTGAGGTACGTTCTTTTCTTTATGAGGCCGGGTGACCTCGCCTCATAAAATTGCTAAGTGACTGCACGAAATAATTTTTCGTCTAAACTAATGTAAAATTCAAGATTTGAATTAATATAAAACTTTGAGTTTATTTATATTATCATATTGCTATATTTACAATATTTAACGTAAAAGTGGTATTAATTTCTTAAGTCTCCACTTCTAATAAGAATGAAGAATGGAAACCTTTTAGTAATTTTTAAATAAGCAGTTGATCTTCTGGATATAGCCAAACATTGTCCAACATTTGTGCTAGATAATGTGAAAGCTTGGTTTTTGAGTGCATACGTGAAAGCTTGGATTGATACTTTACTGGAAATGAGCTAAGAATTATTTGAATTGGTTATGTTAGTCAAGATTTTGGTTATTATAACATTATTCAAAACAAATTCATAAGAATCTAACAAATTAGGGTCGTAACAATGAGATTCGTCTCAAATAATATAGAATTTCACGTATCGACTTAGAATCAAGAGTGTATTTCGATTATTAAGCAATCAGTAACTCAATCTCTTCAGTGATTTTAATTTAAGTCTCATTCATTATTCAAATACTCCATTCTCTTCATAATAATTCATCTTAAACATGAGTAGGGTTCGCCGAAATGACCATCAACCTTGTTTATAGTCGTTTATTTGCTGGTTTTGATCCTAGCAAAAGAGAAGATCAATTCTTGGATCCGCCTCTAATCAAACCACACCTAATTAAACCCGCAAAATTATCTACATCAATTAATTGAAAATATCAATAATATCATAACAAAATATTCAAACAACTTAAAGATGTTTCACCAACTATATGACCAGGTGAGAATTAAAGACATTAATTTCTGGTTCCCTATTTATTTCTTTCAACAAGAATTTCTTCACTTTAGGTACAGTACACTGATCAAAACTTAGAAAATAATGCTAAAATGTTATTTTTCAAAATAGTAATAAATGTGTCAGTGAGTGCTATATGCTTACTCCTATGTGTTTTTTATTTGTTGAAATTTTGAAAGGAAAAAAAAATGATTTTTGCAAACGGTCACTTTCTAAAATCATGTGAGGGATGCTCCCAAAAAGTTGTCGCTATGCTTGTACATTACATGTGATATTACGACCAAATTTTGTGGCAGATCAGTTATCTGAAGATTCCAAACATGAGATAATGATAATAATAATAATATAGTACATCACAGAAATTCTGAACAAAAAAACAATAACAAAAATTGAGAAGAAAGTCATCAAGAAACTGCAAGGAATATATATATATACTACTCCTAATTATAAGTAAATAAGTATATATATATAATGCATAAGTAATATATAATTCTAGTTACAACTCTATTTATCTCAGTTACAAAATTGTATATATTAATCCATTTCACACTTGTGTACGAGCACTAAGTTAAAATAATGGTCATTAACTCTCATTGATATACATATATAATGTTCATCCCTATGTGGTTTGGAAAAAATATATTGCTCCTATTGAAAATTTAGAGGATCAATTTACCTTCTTCTTGTGGAGAATATAACTCTCACTAGCCCAAGTTTGATGTGGGAGTGAAAAATGTTGAAAAAGATTAAATTACTCTTCTTCAAATAATATATTGCGGAGGCAAAGTTCCACATTTATAATTACACACAAGCAGTAAATTGATAAATAATATAAAATAATATATGGGGTAAATTGGTCCATATAAAATAACACATGGAGTAAACTGTTTCATTTTTTTTTCAAGTTTGAAATATGTCTGAGTATATAAAATAAAGTTTAAAAACATTAAAGAGGCAGTGTGAGTCTTTTAAAAGAAAATAAGGAGGTAACTTTTTATTTTCTTTTCAAAATCACATAAAAGTAGATTGAACATTATGAATATTACAGTGGAATAAACTATTATCATATGAATATTACAATGGAATTAATATTTTATTATATACGGAGATTAATTCAGATACGGTGGATGTGGCCACTAGTCATATAAACTTGGTGCATGTGCAATCCAACAACATTCATCCCTTGGATTGGGACAGAAGAAAGTCCTACGTGAGTCATGTGGTTTCCATCAATGTACAACTAAAAATACAAACTTTATTTAAGAAATCAATCTTCGATCCATTTTTGTATTTTAGTTAGTTAGGCGTGTTACAAATTTGTAGTGCCAAAAAATGGATGAATGAATGTAAAATAAGATTTTATGGATAGTAGCTTACATTTCAACATTTAATTATTTGGTGACATGACAGTAAAAATGTTGATGCATGCATATGTAAATTCATGACATGGTGAAAAATTATTGAGGAGTAAATGTAAATGTAGAATTTGGTCAAAGTGTGCCTTCACGTATAGTCCACATCGGGACCAAGGAAAGTCAAAAAAATAATATGATCTGACATACTCCTCCGTTTTTTTTATTTGTCGTTGTGACAAAAAAAATTTGTTTACTTTTATTTGTCGTTTTAATATTTCAATGTAAAATTAATGTTCTTTTACCAATTTTACCATTCTTACTAATATTTGTCATTAATGCTAAGATTATTTGATTAAAAGGGTATTTTGCAATTTTCGCTTAAAAAAAGTGATTATTTATGACATTTCTTAATTCGTGTGCAATCCTCCAACACGACAAATAAAAAAAAAACGGAGAAAGTAACAAATACTAGTTAGGAAAATTGGGGGTATGTGGATCTCTCTCAAACTCTTCGATAATCAAGTCAACACTTATTTTTTAGAGAGCTCAATTAGGTATATCATGAATTCGGAAATAAACGAGATAACTTTCAAATCTTCTAAATAAATGAAGTATTTATAGTGATAATAGAAAATTGAACTGTTAGGAACAAAAGAAAGATGAACGATCTTTTATAAATAGACATTACGGGTCTATTTGGATGGATTTTGGCTTGATTTCGCGAATCTCGGTTTAAAAAAATAGTTTGAGTGATTTCGATGAAACCTTTGAGACCTCATTTGGATGAGTTTTAATTGTTGGGTTTTGTTGTTTGAATAAGTTGAAACACCACTTGGATTTTGTTTGAATGTTGGGGTTTAGGGGGAAAAGTAGGTGATATGTGTCAAATCAATGTAATTTTTAGTGAGATTGGGGGAAAAATAGGTGGATAGGTGTCAAATCAATGTTTTATAGGTTTGAAAAGTTTGAGTGTGAGTTTCTGAATAAATTTTTTATGATTTTATGAGTTTGGCGAAAACTAATTTGAAAGGATTTTGACGCGAAAACCCATGAGACCGGGCCAAAACCCATCCACACACACCCTACCCTACGTTTATCTCTATTATTTTATACATTATAATAAGAGAGGGATAATTCCCAATATATATTACCCTTTAGCGCAATATTACACTTAGCAAATGATATTGAAAAGAACCGCAAAGGACTATCAAAGCGAATAGTTGACCAATTTCTTCTTCTTAATGAGAATCGTTTGATTCAAAAAAAGGGTACAACAAAATAAAAAATGGGGGAATCCCCGTCCAATAAACTAAAAAAATTAACAGCAAGATTAGTAAGTATTTCAAAGCCGTGTTTGGCATATAAGACATATTGAGTAAGTGGTTCTAAATTATAAGCTTATGTGCATGTGAGAATGATAGGAAATATATTACCAAAAATGTGGATCGAGTGAAACCAGTGAAAATGACTTCCAATTTGTTTGTTCTCATTTATTCTGCAAAGTGGCCAACAATTGATTAAAGGTTGCTGTCTAAAAGTAAAAAAAAAAGGGTATCATTCCTTAAAATGACATTTGGTGCTCCTTTTAGTTTTAGTTAAAATCAAACATAGACCCTTGATCTAACTTTAATGTAACTTTTAGCAACTATATTGAGCGGTGATAAAATCTTTTTCTGATCTATTCATGCTGATGGAGTTTATGTGACATGTCAACTGTTTTGTACCACTAGTGTGACATCGTATTTAACTCATCTTGCTTCCATCAAATCAAGCAAATTAAATAAATTAAACTGTAGAAATTTTATTATATTGATGTTCTACCTTTTAAAATTCCTAATATTAATTAAGGCCTCCCAACTCCCATTTAGTATAATCCAACCCCCACCCCACAACCAACCAGTTTAGATTTTTTTTTTTTTTTTTTTATCTATTTGTTGATAATTCACCCCATTTAGCATTATTTATTTACCTAGAATTACTTCGTCCATCTTTATGCATTGTTTCTCCATAAAAAAGTATTACTCCCTCCATTTCAAAATAAATATCGGTTTAGTAAAAATAAAATATTTCAAAATATATATTTTCTCTGTCCCAAATTATCTGTCGTTTTACATGTTTTCACACATATTAAGCTACCTAATAAATAGCCTCAATTTTAAGGAAAAAATAAATTATATACCTAAAATACCCTTATTATTTATTTATCTCAACATTAACTATAAGAGAGAATTTTAGATGCATTAAATAAGGGCAAAATAGAAAAAAATGTAATTAATATTGTATTGAAATCTTAAAGCGACAAATAATTTGGGACAAAAAAATTTCTCTAAAACTACAGATAATTTGAGACAGAGGGAGTATCGTTTAAGAATTTCAAGAGAGACTTAAATTCTCTTTTGATATTTTTATTCTTTCTCATTAATGAGAAATGACAATATGAGAAGTTACATATTTTTTTCTTGAGGGAATTGCATTTTGCATACCAAACTTTACTTACTTTAGACATTTTGTACCAAACCTTAAAAAAAACACATTTAATACTAAAATTGAAGGACTTTTTTTGCACATTTCCTTTCTCCTTTAACTTTTGGGGGCCAAATTTTGTGCTCTTTATGTGATTGGAAAACTCTTGACGAGAGCTTTCTAATGGTACAAGTTTCAGTTCATGAAACGCAATAAATAATATGAAGAAAATTAACAAAGTTTCGGGATATTAGTCAAAATTAAATCATATCTCATTAACTACAAGGAATCATGCCACAATAATTTTCAAATATGATATAGAGCACATAAGCATGCTATGGTAAAAATATTGGAGCATAATTTTAAGCATACCAAAAATCATTATTAAAGTTCAAGCAAATGTGAAAACATCCTTCAATTTTGGTATTAAATATGTCTTTTTTTGAAGGTTTGGTTCCAAATATCTAAAGTAGGTAAACGTTTGATTTGAAAAATACAATTTTCTCTTTTTTTTTAATTTCTTTTCAAATGTAATTTTACACTATAAGACTTTTATTCTCCTAAAATTTAGGTAATTAATACTTTCATTAATCATTGTACAATAACTTTAAACACATGTATTTTAAAATGAAGGGAGTATTCAGAGTGATTTTCACAAATGCCACGTTCAAAAACACAATTTACACAAATGCCAAAGCCTTTCTTTTCTCTTTATTTTTAATATAAAAAATAAATAAATAACCAAAACCCAACTCTAAAACTCTCACTTACACAATTCCTAAATTCAAATTCAAACTCTCTCATCTCTCTCAACTTCTCTATTCCAAATTTTTCCCAAGAATTTCACAAATTAGAGATGGCACATGCAATCAGAGATGATGGGGGATAGGAGGAACGAAGGAGAATGATCATTCGTTTGGTGTAAGTTTCGCCGCTTCTTTTCTTCTCCAATCTGATTTCTGTATTTTTACGCGTTTTTGACATTTGGCGTTTAGGGTTTCCAAATGCCAAACGCCATGAAGATATTCATGGCATTTGGCGTTTGGGATTTCCAAATGCCAAATGCCATGAACATCTTCATGGCATTTGGCATTGGGAGATCCCAAACGCCAAATGCCATGAACATCTCCCAATGCCAAATGCCATGAAGATGTTCATGGCATTTGGCGTTTGGGGTTCCCAAATGCCAAATGCCATGAAGATGTTCATGGCATTTGGCATTTGGAAACCCCAAACGCCAAATGCCAATTCACTAATTTTGACATTTGGCATTTGACATTTGCCAAATGCCAAATGTCAAAATCAGTGAATAAATCTTTTTCTTTTTTTAAATAATGGCTTTTTTGAAATTTTTAAGTTTTTAATGGCCTTTTTGTAAATTAAACTTTCAAATATGGCATTTTTAAAAATTACCCGAGTATTCACTACAAGAAATCAGTTATTTGGGGATGAAATTTTTCGTAGCCAAATCTTAAAAATTCGTCACCAAAACGTATTGTGCACAAAAAAAATTCGTAGCCCCAATCGTCCCCAAAAACGCGACACTAAAAGTCCTTGAGGACACTCCTAATGTTTTCGTCCCCAAAAGTCTTCCTTTTAGCACAGAGCATATATTTCGTCCCCAATCATGACTCTTTGTGCACAACATAAATCGTCCTCAATACACACTAATTTTGTAGCCAATACCCTGCTTTTGTAGCTAATTCTTTGCAATAGGGGACGAATTTACAATTGTAGTGTTTTTTCAGTTCTATAGGGGACAAATTCACTTTGGGTTATACATTTTAGTACCCAATTAGACTTTTATTATTTTAAGAAGCACTAATGCAATCAAAATTCCAATCCAAAAATATTATATTTAAATCAAATGTTCCACTAAATCATATTTAACACAATAATTCCATGAATTCATTCATTTCAATACTTCATAAACGAATATAATTCCTTCAAATTTTGACATCCATGAGCAAGATATTTAGAACTTAATTAAATCCATCCAATTTATATTCAGATCTTCTAAAATGATCAGAATCAAAATATTTAACAAGTTGCTCAAAGCAAGTATTATCCAACTTTAACAAAATCTAATCACATTTTTCCTTCCAAGTGGAGCTAGTACCAACTCATTCTAGAAGTCCATGAATCTGCAAGTTAAAAACACTTATCAGCTGCAATTAAAAACCAATAACCAATTTCGAGGAAAGTATAAACCAGTCTACGAATTGTTTTTCAACTAGCAACATAAAGATCACTATAAAATTTTAAGCCGGGTGTAATCAATTTGAGAATCTCTTAGAGCTTCTTCTAGTTTCTTAGTGTTTGCACTCGAATTCTTTCTTGGAGGTTTTGGTCCATATCCAAATCCTTTATCGTAGCCTGATTTCACACCCATAACTTCATCATAACATTCATTCGCCGTCTTCGAATTTCCCTCTGCTATCGATTTGGCTTGGACATCTAGCATAGATTTCTGTTAAAAAATGATGAAATTCAAAAGTATAAATATTGATAGAATACAAGTTATTGATTCATTAGATTCTACTTCATTATATACTCACATATCTAACTTCACACTCAGAAGTTGTCCATTTTCCATCAGTACAATGTGTAGGAAGAAAGAACTCGATTTTATCAAGTTGCTTGCCTGCCTTTTCTCCCTGTATCAATATCACAAAAAAGATCATTTAAAATTTAAATTCTATTGAAGTAGAGTTATTTGAAAATTCTTTATATATTTGACAACTAACAACTGTCCAGCAAGAAATATGACATATTTATGTCCCTTTGAAAAATTCCTAATATATTTGAAAATTAAACATGACAGTGCTCTTCCACATTTAAACTTTATAGCATTTTTTATAACTTGAAGTAGAGTTATTCATATAAGAAGCAACTTCTAGAACTGGTTCTAAGGTGCTTGTCTAAGACCCCTACACTGATAATATATAAAAGCATCTCCATATTCAGTTCTAATACTTGGAAATTGGTTTGATAGTTTACAAGCAATTCTGATAATGTATAGTTAGGGTGCAAGTGAAATAAAACTAAGAAATTAATGAGATTAAAACTAGATGCTCTATTTGAATTTGAAAAACTACATGCTTATCCCAAGATAGTAATTCACTTACAAGCTGGTGAAGAAGAGTTACAAAAGCTCGTGACCCCTGATTATGTAATACGGTAAGCTTTGACCTATTATTTCTATTAATTTCACATCTTTCCTGCATCAAGAGAAATGATATATTACTTGTTAGGAAAATTATAATGATAATGTATCTACAAAAGTCAAATAACTCGGTGTACTCCAATAATTGATACCTGGACTCTTGGGTCACTCCAATAAGCACAAAGAGTCTCCCAGTCCTCTTTAGTCAACTTTAGAGGCTTGTTGTCTAATGCGGCCTGCTTTGTTGGGTGTTTAAGAAAGCGTTGGTGCAATCGATAACGTTGAGTTCTTGTTCGGTTCTTCAGTAAATCCAGCACCATTGTTTCTTTTTCACGATCAAACCCAACAATGTCCAGCTTCATCTATCAGTCAATAATGTAAATGGTGATATTAATTCATATAATTAGAATTGAACATTATAATTAATATTCTAGTTCTCCTACCGTAAGAAAATCAAATGCAGGCATGATTTCGTCTTCAGTAAGTGCAGTCCACCTAGTAGGCATCGGGATATGTTCTCTCGAGATAATCCCAAGTGTACTAGACAACTTGGCAGATTGAACCTGATGTAATGGTCTCCTTTTTTCGCTTGAAATGTGGACAGCATACTTGGAGCCATTAATTCTGTTAATCCTTGAAAGACCAAAATTTCGAGTTGGTCCTCGAGTACCAACTCGAGTTCTTTATGGCGTACCAACTGCAAAATATATTTGGAGTACTTTAACGAGAATATATTACACATAATCAACTTGAGATACATCAAAAAATAATAAATTGACTTTACCATAGTACACTAGGCTGAAATTAATGACATTCTTGCTACAATGCAAACAACTTAATCACTCAGGAAGGAAAAAGCATAAAGAAAAAAGCAAGAGGCAGTCATGCAAAATTGACCATCCAATTTTTTAACTAATGGGCTCGAATTAACATACAACATTTATGTAAGGACATACTTCAATTTTCCCTATCATCATATATATTAATAATGCTAATAAATCTAAACAGAACATTATATATACCAAATATTTGTTTAAGTTCCAGCTCATGCACACTAAATATTTGTTTAATTTGGGCAAACAGTCTATAAGTTGAATTTCACATGAAATGTGATTTCCTCGTGTAATGTTTCCAATCAAAAAAGTAAGTAAATTGTTCACATGTAATGTTTCTTGTAATATCTTACCAAGTTGGTGTCATGTACAAAACTACACTAAACTGTAGAATTTGAGGCGGAGTTTCATGTACTTGACTCATTTAATTCAATAGATAAGTAATATAGAAGCTCTATCAATCTTAGTAAACTTCTAACTTTGCACAATATAACTCAACCCTTCCTTCTTGTACGAAATGATAAATTGACTCAACCAACTCAACTAGACCAAGTCCAAAATATACACCCAGTCAAGCTAACTTTAGAAGACTTTGCAATTTCCAAATAAGTAAAATTTTCTGCAAATTTAAATTCCATTTCAACAATTTTCAGCTAAACTCCACCTTACACAAGTTCCACTAAAATCCACTAGAAATTAGCACATTTGCAACTAAGTAAAAGACTGCTGCAAAGATAAATGAAATTGACGGTGTCCTAATCTAATTAGGATAAAATATCAATTCAGTATACTATAAATGAAATCATGAAATTGGACAAAAGTAGTACACTCCAACCTAATAGCTATATAAAAAAATTCATCAAACATGTAATATCCTAAGCTAATGTGCTACTCAGATGCATTAGGAAGTATGAATTATCAATTCCTTGGTGTGTAAAAGTAAAACAGCTTAGATCAAAAAATTAAATTTGTACATAGGAACTTAAATTTTATGGCACACGACTGTTCTAAATAGATCGAAAAGAACTGTTTAGTATTTTGTTAATCCTCGTGACTTCCAGGTAGATACCCGTCATTGTGATGGAGGCTTTAAACTTCTCAAACTGTTATTTTCTAGAGAACGAGTACATATATAGAAACGTTTATAAGTTCCACTTTTTAAATTCTACTATAAGTTCTTTTCATATAAAATTTTAAATAATGTATTGGTGCATTTCATAATTTGTAAACAAGAACACCCAAGAATCAAATATAAAAAAAAAAAGTTCATTCAACCATCAACATAAATCAACAAATAGGAACACCCCCTTTCTTAACATGTCTGACCAAAACTGTAAAAGACAACATTGATAGAGAACTATTCCGTAAACTAAATTAACAAAATAAAAAAAACGGAGGCATGACAATTAAGAATCTGCAATGGTAACCTCAACCTCGACACCAGGTTCAATTGTGATTGAAGTGATCTGCTTAACAACATCTGGTGAGCTGAAAAGATCGATTACACGTTTGTGAACTCGGAGTTCAAACCTATCAAATGTATATCTAGTAAAATGCCTCAATATTCTTCCAAAATTCACTTTCTGCAATTCACTCCACACCTCACATATACATAATCTCCAAAATCCAAAGCAACATATAAATCATTATCTACCTTACTGAAGAAGATCAACAAAGCAAATAAAACAGAGTACGTCAAATTACTCAGCCAAACTAGGGAAACCAAATTAGGGGCAAGAGAATATACCTATTTCCAAATGAGAAGAATGCTCCGAGATTTCACTTCTTAACTATCCTGAAATGAGAGAGAGAATCGAAATGAAAATTCAGAGAGAATCGAATGTGTGGAAATGTTTGAGTTAGAGCAGAGGCGAGAAAAATCCTTTTGAAGTGAAGACTACTAACGGCGGTGAGGCGGTGCGACGGTGAAGGTGCGGCGGTGCGACAATGAAGGTGCGGCGATAAGGCGATGAGGTGAGGCGATTTTCTGGCAAGGTTGTAGTGGGAATGGAGAGAAATATTGCGTGATTTAGGTTTTGAATGAAGTTAATGAAGAGAGAGAAAACACCTGATATGTTAAATTAAATGAGAGAAGCTCGTTGTAATTATTTTTTGCGCTTTAAAGCTATAGGGGACGAAGTGAGTCTTTCCAATTTTTTTAACGTGCCCAAATAATTATACACGATTTTTTCTTTTACGTAGTTGAAGGATTCTATTTTGGTACGAAAATTTTGGATACGTACCAAAATAGGATATTTAGGGATGAAAATTTTTGTTGCATATTGTGAATAGCAATTGGGGATGAATTATATTTGTATAAAAAACTTTCAAGCACAAAAACAAAATTATGTACCCTAATGTGAGTTTTAGCCACAAAATTATTTTCGCGCAAAAGAAATTCGTCCCCAAAGTACAAATTTCTTGTAGTGATTATTACTTCATATAATGTATGTAATGTATGTCATACCATAGTTGTGACCAACCACTTGCCCAAGTGGGTAGGAAGGTACACGTGTGGTTGTCTAAGGCTCGAAACACACTTACATGAGATTTGCCCAAAATTAAAAAAAAAAAAAATTCTACAAGATGAGTTTAGACGAACTATTTTTCTGTGGTTGTCAAAAACTGTATTTTGTAGGATTTGAAAAATGTTGATTTTTTTTCCTCAAAATTTACTACGACAAGGTAAAACAGTGGAATTAATCGCAATTAATCAAAAGTGATTCTCAAAAAAAAAATTGAAACACCACGTCATAGACTTATAGGTCTACAAGTGATTTTAGAATCTTACCGTTATGTCAAACTCACGTTTGATGCACCACCCAAAACGGCTAAAATCATTGTTGTACTAAGTTTCATAGCACAATTAATCAGTCTTGAAGATTTTTCATAGACCTAATAAAATGAGTCTGAACCAATGTTATTAAAACCGGACCGGACCGGCCGGTCCGACCGGTTCGACCGCGAACCGGAGGTTGGTCCGGTCCAGTTTACCCCCTAAAACCGCCTGACTCAAAAACCAGTTTGAACCGGGTTGAACCGGTCCAAAACCGGTGAACCGGCGAACCGGTATGGACCGGTTCAACCAAATTTTGAATTTCTATTTTTTTTTTTTTTTTTTTAATGTTAAAAATAAACTAAAATTTTTTGTACAAGGTGGGATTTGAACACCTAACCTCTTACATGAAAAATAACTTCCTTACCATTTAAGCTACACCATTTTTATTGAACTTTTAGTACAAAATTTTATAAATTATAGAAACTTGTAGCCAAATTTATTTATAAATTAGATATTCAACTCAAATTAACATTTTACACATTATCAATGAAAATTAATACTCAAATAATAATTTTTTATTATAATTTGTTCTATTAAATATTTCTTTCCAATATTATTTTTAGGATAAATAGTCAAATCGATAGATTATGCAAGTTTGATTTTGAATATTAGACTTTTATACATAACCATATTTTAAAATTTATGAATTTCTTAGTTTGTTGTATTTTTAACTTACACTTTTAAATTTTTATAAAAAAATATAATCATATTATATTTATATGAGCTTACAAATTAGTATCATATTACCGTTATGATATAAGTTAGATAAATATTATATGATTTAATTTAAATATATTATAAGATTTTGTATATTTTTAATCAATTGTAGGATAATGTTTAAATTTTATGCATATTGCATATACTTTAAAATTAAATATATTTATTACATTATTATGACGTCATCCGGTCCGACCAGCGGTCCGACCGGTTCGACTAGTAAAACCAGTGACCAGTCGGCTCACCGGTTCACTGTCCGGTCCGGTTCTGAAAACATTGGTCTGAACTCGCTAGTCGACCTGGACCTAAACTCGAGTCCTACTAGTACTTTATTCATGAGGTGGACCAAAATTGATGGGATTTAAACTTGAGTACCTTTGAGAGGACTTTTTTTCTGTCTTCAAGTCAGTAATTTTTTTTTTCCTCCTAAAAACAATCTATGCCCAATCGGTCAAATAAATAAAAGCAATCAATAAGATAACCCGACATTCAAATAATCACTCCAAATCCCACTTGAACCAGCTCCTTTTCAACTGGGTCATTTTCAACCGAAGCCCTTGCCCAATTGCTCGCTCAATTGCCCAATTACCTTGCCCACATGCCTTTTCGACCCACCTAAAAAACTCATCTCCAACCGAAGGGCAATCAATATCCATCTCAATTTCACAACTTTTCCCACTCTCCCCACTCAAACTTATTTTAATAATAATAATAGTAATGATAATAATAATAATAATCATAATAGTGTAAGGAATTGTTATATGAGATGAATAGAGCAACATATTAGTTTATTTTATGTCAAACTCAAATTAAAATAAAGTTTATATATATTTCTTTAAAGATAAAAAAATTTCTTATGATAATTATTAATATTTTGAAAATTGAGGAATAAACTTAAAATGAGATTAAACAAGTAAAAAACGATCATTATACTACATCTACATCCAATGGTGTACTTTACACTCTAAAACTCATTAAGCCTAGTTTTATAATTAATTACACTTTTAAAACCAAAAAAAAAAAAATTTCCAGCAGTCCAGCGCGTTTGCTCGCCGGCAATTGCCGCCTTGCCTGCCCCAGCTCCCCTGTCCGCCCTGCCCCCTTGCCCGCCCAATTGCCGGCACCGATCTCCAACCGAACACCGTCGGCAATCCCCCCGAATGTCGGATTGCCGGCTCGGTTGGAGATGCTCTCAGAGATCCATTTACAATGGTATTTGACCTGTCCAAACGAGACATGCTTCATCCTTATAATTTTGAACTTATGAATAATTGGGAAAAAGGTACAAATTCCACCATAATATAATATAATTTGGGTTTTTTCAAACTTTTGCGAATAAAAGATTTTATTTAATATATTAAAACTATATAACAATATATATACTATAAAATCATTAATTTAGTTAATTAAAAATATTACGTAAATAACTATTTAATCCTAAAACTTCATTGTTTATTTAAATTTAAATGGGTATTTTAAAATTTTGGGGAAAATGAATTTTAAATAATTGAAAATTCTAAATGTGTGTAACTATTGAAGTTAAAATACAATTTTACTTTATTAAAAGGTATTTTTAAATTTTTGTAAAAGGATTTATTGATTTGTTAGCAGAACATTATATAATTTATATTAGTTCAATTATTTTATACCTATTGAAACTTTGTGAAAAAATCACATAGTTCTACCTAACATTTAGTGGGTAAATATGCAATTATTTTTTTATAAATTTAATCAAAATATTTAATTCCTAATTTTTGGGGTAAACATGTAATTAATAATCAATTTTAAAATTCACCCAAAGTGCTCGATTCTAATTTCTCGGGGTAAGTATTTAATTATCAATTTAAAAAATCCAGTCAACTTTCTCAAATTCTAATTTGGGTCGGGTCAGAGCTATGCAATTATTACGTCTAAAATTCAGCAAAATAACCAAGCACATGACACATGTACGTAGGTAGGATCAAAATTAATTCAGATTTATAAATTGGGCTAAAATTATTGGTCGGAAAGTATGTGAGATAAACTTGTTGGCGCGCTTTCATTATTGAATCATTTCCATCATTTTCCCGTTAACCTGGACACAATTTTCCGCTTGGGTCATAAGAACGTAACAATCTATCTTGACCTGCCACATAAGCCCAAGGTTTTTTTGTGGGCCCTCATCCCACAACCATGTCCCTCAGATTCTTGTTCTCGCGAAAGGGTTACGCTTTGCAAGCATTGGAGAACAAAATCCACTCCATATATTGTATTCCATAGTTGTTGAACCCCATACCCATAGGCCATAACCAAAACAAATAATGAAATTAAAAACTTATGGCCCATCTAATGTTTAGCCCATTTAAAAATATACAATTATGATTTATATCGTTTATCATTTACTCAAACACATGTCATGACTGATTCACGTACTTTACAAAATATAACAGTTATATTTTGCAAATTTGAAATAAATATAACTTCACACTCACTCATCAAATATCATAACACAACTTACTTTTCGTTTTTAAATCCCAATATATAAACATTCATAACATATCAAGTTTCCCAACTCGCCAATTATTTTTAATATGATTAGAAAATATTTTGAACACAATACAATTAGGTCATGCGCCCATGCCCATGCATCTCGAAAATTTTGAGAAAACTATTTATTTCAATTCAGAAAATTAAAGTTGCGTTGAATCAAATCCAAATCAGATCCATACTTAAGAATATATAAATACATATACATAATTTATTATGTGTACTAAGAGTAATTTATTACTAACCAATCATATATTTTGTCAGGTAATTCCATTAAAAATCGGGCTAAGTTGTGATTGGCCAACAAGAAACATTATGGTAGGTGTAAATTTTTTATGATATAGTGTCATATATGATGATTGTGTAGTTTGACTGACGATAGGTAGAGAGAAAATTATGCGCATTTCCCATGTCACATATGCTTGGAATATTTTAATTTTCCTTTTTTCATAATTTTCAATTATACTTTCAACTTCTATATCGAATCATCTCATTCACTAAACTCTAAAAATAAATATTGAAAGAGTCATCATCCAGCTTTTTCTATAAGTTATTCCTCCACAAAATAATAAGTTTATATGCGAGCCTACAAGTTTAACTAGTTATGTCACATCAGTAATATTTAAACTTTACTCATTAGCCATTTTGTGACATTTAATCAAGACAAACCTCTTTCTTCAACTTGAGAAAGTTGATTGAGTATACTATGAAAAGACTAAAAAATAAGCATAAAATACGTATTGCTTGTTGAATTTCTCACGTTGGAAAATTAAGTACAGATAAAAGAGTTCTATCATCTATGCACGCAAATTATCAAAAAAAAAAAAAATCTATGCACGCAAGAAAAAAATTCAAAATGTTAGTAGCGGAAATTTAGTTCATACCTAACAAAGAAATAAATCCAATTACTATATACTTTAATAACTTCATCGATTCTCTAAAAAAAAAAATAACTTCATCGATAGGCCTTATCTTAATAGTAAAACGAAATCCTAAAACTTTAAAAGTGGAAAATTCTTACATAGACCAGGTCTATGAGCTTAGTGGTAGACCTTGTGGTTGTAAATGCACCACATACTACATTTTGATGATGTCATGCTCTCACAATGTATGATGTGGTGCATTTACAACCATAAGGTCTATGAAAAGCTCATAGACCAGGTCTATGCAAGAATTTTCCTTTAAAAGTCATGGATTCAAATCTTACAAGAAAATTATAACTCAAAAAAAATCTTACTAGAAAATTAGAAATGTTTGTATTTTGTCTAGTTTCTTTATATGATTATTTATTAATTATAATTTAATAATATAATCAATTGATTTTTTCGATTTACGATGTGTTTCGCATTTTCACTCAAAAGTTGTTTTGGTAACATTCATTTAATAAAATATAAATGAATAGTATACCTTTCTCATAATCGAGTGGATTTTATCGAATAAAGAAGAATTTTTTAGTATTAAATGATGAGAAAAATTTGGAAGCTGAGGTGAGTACAAGAGCTTCCCATTCCACAACTAGTTTTGTTTATCATAGCTGTCGTTAAAGGGAAATATAATAACCAAGCCAAACAAAATTCTTATTTCCTTATATAAAAATTTAAAAATGCTAGAAATATAAAAGAACACATTCATTGGGTGGTTGAATAATAAATGAGCTTTACTCAAAAAAAGAAAAAGAATAATAAATGAGCTAATGACAATTTATCCTCCTGTAATTTGAATAATACTTAATTTACATCTTTATAATTTGTAAAAGAGCACTTTGCCACGTGAAAATTTTAATGGATCAATTTACCTCCTTCAAACGGAGAGTATAATCCACTCATCAAAATTGAGAGTGGGCATGAAATATGTTTTTCTAACATAGAGGGAGGCAGGGTAAAGTGACACATTTAAGTGCCACATTTATCATAATACAGTGTGATAAATGTCGCATTTATCAATACATAAGGGGTAAAAGACCACATATAAGAGGGATAACTTTGTCAATCCATATCTTTATTAAGTTTAAAAATAGTGGGTATGCGGGTGAAACTTTTATAAAATTATAGGGGGGGGGAAATGAATTTTTTTAAATTACTTGGGATAAATTAAATATTATGTAAATCACAGGGAGTAAATTGTCATTAACTGAATAATAAATTAATAATAGTAGCAGCAAAAGCATATTCACCTTCCTCTTACCAAAAAAAAAGAAAATATATTCACCTTCCTCTTTTCTCTCTCTCCGAAATCAAACCCCTGATTTTAGTTGCCTTCACCTTCAATTTCTCTCTCTCCCTCTCTTTCGATACTGCATTTAGACTTGTATTTTCTTTTTCTGCAGCCAAAACCTTTGTTCCATTTGTAGTAATTTTTAATATTTTTCGTTAATTGCACATAGCCTCGTTTTCTGTCAAAAATACTAAATTCTGCAACCTATAGATACCACATTTATTCTTAGTTTTAAAGCCAAAAGGGTCTGCATAATTTGCAGAAAGATGATCTTGATGGGTTTAGGGCAACTTGGTCTTGAACAATTCTAGCAATTCTATAATGAAATAAATTATCAGTTTCTTAGCGAAAAGGTTGAATATTTCTGAATATAAGAGAAATCCAATCTTTTGATTTCTAATATGATCTTGCCTGATTTTTTCAACGTGGGTTTGTGAGAATTTTTGCTGGATTTAAGAAAAGGAAGGGTAATTTATAACACATGTCACCGGTTGCTAGAGAGACGACGGTGCTTGAAACGGCGTCGTGTTCTGGAACTTCACGTCGTTTTGGGGGTCTTAGAGGTGTCCAATGGCGAATTGATTTGGGGATTTTACCATCATCTCCTTCTGCATCAATCGATGATCTTCGCAGGGTCACTGCTAACTCTCGTAGAACGTAAAGACTAATAATTATCTTCTTCTTTTGTTATTTTTATTGTTCAAACAAAATCTATTCATGATTAATATGCTAACTTTGCCCATATTATTCTTTAAGAAGACTATTGGTGGTGTCAATAATTTGGGTATTTTGAGGCCGAGGATCAATGTATATTGTTGAGGAGTTTTGTTTTTTTAAGTAGTTATTAGAAAATTGTTGGAATTGTTTACATTAATAATCAATTATGTATATGCCTTCTGATCATAGGATATCAGCGATCACTTCATCTCGGTAGAGATACATTTTTTGCAATTTTTTCTCTTCATTAAGTTGCCTTAAATGTCGGACCTAAATCGTACATTACTCATTAATCTCTGTCTGCAAAATGTGATTGAAATATAAAAAGATGTTGCTCTGTTGAATCAGATCCTTGTAAATTCTCAACGGAAACTGGATGTAGCCCCATGCTAACTTATGATTCTAATGGCATAGCTATCACTCCAACCTTAACTTCAATTGTGTTTCTGATTTTGTTTACAATTATGTGACGGTTATTGAAGTTTAAGTCATGATCTTTTTTTTACAGATATGCTGCTTTAAGGAGACAACTTCTAGTTGATCCACACGTGCCTAAAGATGGAAGTAATTCTCCCGATCTTGTCATGGACAATCCCCTGTCACAAAATCCAGGTAAGATTTATCTGTTATTCTTATTATCGGAAACGTGACTTATTTTTCAAGAAGCGAAGTGTTATAGTTGTTTAATTACCAATTTCATCAATTTGATGTCTTGTAGACAGCATGTGGGGTCGCTTCTTTAGAAATGCTGAACTGGAAAGAATGCTCGATCAAGATTTGACACGTTTATACCCTGAAAGAGGCAGTTATTTTCAGACAAGTGGATGCCAAGGCATGTTAAGACGAATTTTACTGCTTTGGTGCCTTAGACATCCAGAGTACGGTTACAGGCAAGGTTGGTTAAATTTTGAATAGTAAGGAGATTTTTGGTAGAATTTATGGGATTAAAAGCCCAAAGATTCAACGGTTAGATTAGTAGCTCAAAGATTCTTGAAAAGTTTCTATCTTTCAGTGTCAAAAAATACATGAATTAATTTATTTTTAAGATTTCAAACATTAATAACTTTTCACATCTCTGTACTTATAGATTTTTCCTAACTTTCCTTTACAGGTATGCATGAGCTCTTGGCTCCCTTGTTATATGTTCTTCATGTTGACGTGGAACGTCTCTCCGAAGTGAGAAAGCTTCACGATGACCACTTCTCGGACAAATTCGATGGTTTTTCATTTCATGAAAACGACTTAACATACAAATTCGATTTCAAGAAATTCTCGGACTCCGAAGAAGATTGGGACAGGTTCGAAAAAAATTCCATAAAACCTAATACTCTAAACGAACTCGACCCAGAGATACAAACGATTGTTTTATTAAGCGATGCCTATGGAGCCGAGGGCGAACTTGGTATTGTCTTGTCTGAGAAATTTACAGAACACGATGCTTATTCTATGTTCGATGCTCTAATGAGTGGTGCCGGAGGGGTGGTTTCTATGGCCGAGTTTTTCTCTCATTCTCCTTTTAAAAGCTCCCATACTGGGTTCCCTCCCGTAATTGAAGCTTCTGCTGCGTTATATCATTTGCTTTCGATTGTCGATTCATCTCTTCATAGTCACCTTGTTGAGCTAGGAGTCGAGCCTCAATATTTCGCACTACGTTGGCTACGTGTGTTATTCGGGCGTGAATTTTCTTTAGAAAACCTATTGGTCATCTGGGATGAAATCTTTGCACGTGAAAATACAAATTCGAACAAAGCCGTTGACAATGGAGTACTCGATTCTCCTAGGGGAGCTTTCATTTCCGCTTTTGCGGTTTCAATGATACTAAATTTGAGGTCTTCTTTACTCGCCACCGAAAATGCTACTTCTTGTCTTCAAAGATTGTTAAATTATCCGGATGATGTGAAGCTCGTGAAGCTTATAGCAAAGGCGAAATCTTTACAAGATTTGGCAGTAGATGCAAACAACAACTCAAGTTCTCTACCGATTTTATTGCTCGATAATAAGAAGTCCGTTATTACTCGAGGTCATACCCTTTCTCTGGATTCTGCTTCTCCAAATACTCCTCTGAGTATGGTACCTGAAAGCTATTGGGAAGAAAAATGGAGAATTTTGCACAAGGAAGAAAACAAGCAAGGTCCAATTGAAGAACAAGTTCCGAGTCGCATAAAAGGTTGGTCGGAGAAAGTTAAACTACGCCTCTCTAGAACTGAATCCGATCCTTCTCCTTCAAAAATCGAAAGTACAAAAATTCCAAGTCCATCTGTAAGGAGGAGTTTGTTGGAGAATCTAATACGAGAGGTTAAATCAGATGGGCTTGATGAACGTGACGAGGATGTGGGTCAGCGAGACCCAGTGCAGATTGACGGACAAGATTTTACGGATAAGAGTCTTGGAAACACGGAGAGTGGGGCACGGAGTGAAGACAATTCTTCAAATTTTGAGGATCCAACGAGTCCTATCCATGGAAATATTGTTCGTGAGTGTGAAGAACCGGAAAGAAGTAGTGTTGCATCTAACTCATCGATTGGTGAAAATGATGCTGAGTCAGCATCTAATGTTGCCGACTTTTGTGGGACCCCTCCTTCAGATGGTCCCACTTCAAAGTGTTCACGAAATGATGATTCGAGTGAAAAATTAGCGAGTGTGGTGAAGGAGAGAAAGCTTCTTTTTCAATGGTTATGGAAATTCGGAAGAAATGCCAATGAGGGAACATCTGAGAGAAATAAGCAAGAAGAGTCGAATACTTGTAATGATGAAAATGTTCTGAACAGTGTAGCTGAAATTTGTACGGCTGATGCGTGTGATAATAAGAGTGATGGCTCGAGCAAGGGAGAGGAAGAAGAGACGGTAGACCAAAATGTGACGGTTAGTTTGAGGAATCTTGGTCAATCCATGCTTGAGAACATTCAGGTACTTTTTTAAATTCTCTGCATTAATGACTAGTGAGTAACTATTTTGAAAATTTGATGCGCAAAATTACATTTTAAGTTCTGCAAGACTGGACACTCAACACTTTCAGTGTCACACTTTCCTTCAAAAATAGCACACTTTTGTCTCAATTTTATAACTATTTTTGCAAATTTCATCATTTCCCCCCTTCATCCAATTTCTGCATTTGTTTGGTCATGTAGGAAAGCTTATGTTTGCACTTTTGGTCTCGTAAGACTGTCCTTTTTTGCACTTTTTGTCCCATAGGGCTCTCTCGATGTCTATTTTGCAATTGTGGTACCAAATTGGATGGAAAGAGGAGAAATAAAAAAAGTGTAAAGTAAATTAAAAAGTCTAGTGTTATTCTTGAAAGTGTGGGACTAGAAGTGATTAGTGTTCAATCATATGGCACTAAAAAGCACTTTTGACATATTTGATGATATAATATCCATCACTTTCAGACTTTTTGATACAATTGTGTTCGCAGTTGTTGAATTTCAGATTTGATATTGAACTTTACGGCGATTTTAACCTGTTTGTTGGGTTTGTAGGTGATCGAGTCTGTATTCCAGCAGGACCGGAGTCAGACTGGATCTTCGGAGAACTTGGCTAATAACGGTATTGTCGAAAAAGGTCAAGTTACAGCTATGTCTGCACTCAAAGAGCTTAGGAAAATCAGCAATCTTCTGTCTGAAATGTGATGTACTTGTGCATTTTGTAATTTTTTCTCTAAAGTCAGTAGCTGAATAAATGGTATCAATTTTTTTTCTTTCATATTTTGGTGTCCATTCAAATTTTGAAATGTATCTATTTGACTACCTTGTAAATACAGATTATATATTATTATCCAAAAATCATCTGTAAGTAAATCAAATAGCCATAGCCATCGTGATTAGTTTTCCAACGTGTAGGTAAAAATAAAAAAGTTTTGGTTCAATATGCATGTCTCAGTGTTTAACATATGCAAACAGTTAATTTGTGTGTTCATTTATATATATATGCTTACCCAAAACAAAATAAGATTGCTGTAATATATTTTTACCATTTGGAATTTCAAGAATAAAGAAGTGAATTTTTATAATACCACGAAGCACAAATCAAATTTTTATCAATTTCATTGAAAACTTATAATATTTTCTGTTTTTGAATCAATGAAAACAAAAACAAGATGTAATTTTTAAACTTTGTATTAGCTTTGAAACTCGTATTTTTCTTAATTTAATAATTTCTACCTGCAGGTGTACAAGTCGGAAAAACAGAGACTTTAATTAAGAAAAATACGAGTTTCAAAGCTAATACAAAGTTTGAAAATTACATCTTGTTTTCTTTTTCATTGATTCAAAAACAAAAAATATTATAAGTTTTCAATGAAATTGATAAAAATTTGATTTATGCTTCGTGGTATTATTAAAATTCACTTCTTTATTCTTGAAATTCCAAATGGTAAAAATATATTACAGCAAACTTATTTTGTTTTGAGTAAGCATATATATATAAATGAACACACAAATTAACTGTTTGCATATGTTAAACACTGAGACATGCATATTGAACCAAAACTTTTTTATTTTTACCTACACGTTGGAAAACTAATCACGATGGCTATGGCTATTTGATTTACTTACAGATGATTTTTGGATAATAATATATAATCTGTATTTACAAGGTAGTCAAATAGATACATTTCAAAATTTGAATGGACACCAAAATATGAAAGAAAAAAAAATTGATACCATTTATTCAGCTACTGACTTTAGAGAAAGGAAGAATATGAGTTGTGGAAAATTTGTAAATTTGGATAGTTTACAAATGGAATGGATGGTGGGGATCAGCTTAAACAATAGCTAAGAATGTGTTCTAAAAAAAAAATAGCTAAGAATGATCCCCTAGAGATTTTTATTATATAATTACATGATATTTTATGGACTTATCTAAAATTTTCGAAAAAGAATTTTGTAAATAAGTGGGGAAGTATCTAAAACTACACAAAAAAAATAAAAAAAATGTGTAATTATTATTCCTATTTGGTTTCGGTTTATTGATAGGTTTATCAGATCGAAACGATAATACCAAAATTATAAATGTCATAGTTTATTTTTATTTTTAACCATTGAAAAAAAAATTTACCCAATTCAAATCAAGTTGCACTTCTCCTCCTCACTAAAAGTCTAGTCCCCGTTCTCTGATTTCTCACTTTGTTGAAGTTCTTAAGTCATTCCGTCGTTTATTTCTTGGCAGGGAAATCACATTTTGTAATACTTTTAATTTACATGAAATTTACAAAAAAAAAAATGGCCAAAAACTACATTGTTAGTTTTTTTTTTTTTTTTTTTGGGTACCAAACCAACTAAATTATTTCGTAAAATACTGAACGAAACGTTGATTTGTCATTTCATGTGTCAATAATAAATGTTACGAGAAAAATCAGGTAGATATTTAATAAACAGATTTACATTTTCAAAAATATTAAATTTTTTTTTAATAATATATAATTTTATTTGTTAAAATAAAAGGACCCCTTCTTTGAATTTTGTCTAGGCCCTAATATAGTGGACCGGCATGTTTTTACCAAAGGACAAAGCTTTCTTTTTCTTTTTGGCAAGTAAAAGCACAAAGCTTTCATAAAAATAAAATACTGATACAACCAATGTTATTAAAACCGGACCGGACCGGCCGGTCCGACCGGTTCGGATGGTCCGATCCGGTTTACCACCTAAAATCACTTGATTCAAAAAATCAGACTGAACTGGGTTGAACCGGTCCAAAATCGGTGAACCGGCGAACCGGTTTGGACCGGTTCAACCCGATTCTAAATTTCTTTTTTTTTCGATTTTTTAAATTTTAGTAATGTTAAAAATAAATTAAAAATTCTTATAGAAGGTGGGATTTGAACACCTAACCTTATGCATGAAACATAACTTCCTTACCATTTGAGCTACATCATTTTTGTTGAAATTTTAGTAAAATTATTTTTTATAAATTACAGAAAACTTGTAGCCAAATTTGTTTATAAATTAGATTATGATAACTCAAATTAACATTTTACACATTATCAATGAAAATTAATACTCAAATAATAATTTTTTATTAAAATTTATTCTATAGGATATTTCTTTCCAATATTATTTTTAGGATAAAGAGTGTCAAATTTTGAAAATCAAATCGATATATTATGCAAGTTTGATTTTGAATATCAGACTTTTATACATAATCATATTTTAAAATTAGTAATCTCTTAGTTTGTTGTATTTTTAACTTACACTTTTAAATTTTCATAAAGAAATATAGTCATATTATATTTATATGAGCTTACAAATTAGTATCATATTACAATTATGATATAAGTTATATAAATATTATGTGATTTAATTTAAATATATTCTAAGATTTTATATATTTTTAATCAATTGTAGGATAATGTTTAAATTTTATGCATATTATATATGCTTTAAAATTAAATATATTTATTATATCATTATGACGTTATTCGGTCCGATTAGCGGTCCGACCGGTTCGACCAGTAAAACCAGCCAGTTGGTTCAGGTTCACTGTCGGATACAACATAAAATTCACCTTCAGAAACAAAACATAAAATTGACCTACATAACCAATCGAATACACAAAAATGGCAGAAGGACCCGAAACCCATCCCCTACTCTCATCCTCCGATCAATCTTCTTCTCAAGACTCCATCAGCAACCAAACCAAGGTAATAATTTTGTCGATTTTATTAGGTTATGTGATGTTATGTTTATATGTTGTGTTTTCTGATTGTTTCATGTGTTATTTATGTAATTTTTTGTTGAATCTACTTTATTGAATATACATTTGGCTCATTGATTTGGTGTGGAGATGAATTCGAGTTCTCAGTTATTCTAAACTCCATCGGTGAAATTGCAGGAAAAGGATATGCATTTGAATTTCTTTGGCGTGAACTGATATTCTACTATGAAACATCGATTTTTATTTTTTCTTTGTCAATTTTCATGCACACTAAGGTTTTAGGGATGAGATCTTGGCTTCTCACAAATAATTCTATAAATAAAGAGGAAGTAAATTTTATCTCAGATATTTCAGGCGATTATTGATGATTGTGCAGAAGGATTAGGATTGTCCGATTATGGCTGTTGCCTTTGCCTTTTTGCTAGGATTTTTACCTATATGAAGAAAGTAACCTTTATTTCATAAATTTAAGAAAATGGTTGATGGATTATGTGTATTCGGATTGAGTCATAAAAAGAAGCAAATTCCGGTTTAATCGCTAGTGATTTTGTTACAGGTACCTGCATATGGTGGTTTGAAATCACCAAATGGCAATATTCCAGCGTTTCCGATTTTGTATCCTGCATTTGTTCCTGGTTTATTCCCTCCTCATCAGGACCAGGAACATATGAATCGTGGCCCTGGATTATATGCTGTCCCAGTTCTTCCATATGGGCAACCTATTATCGGGGTTCCTTCCAATACACTTGTACCTTTTACCTACAACATACCTACGTAAGTGTTCCTTCACTTTGGCACAATTTTAGAAACTTCCCGCGATTTTCTTCCATTATTTGATAGTTAGATTTTATTCCTTTATATTTAGTTAGTTTGCAGGGATTCTAATTCTGATGTGTGTGCTGGTATTTCTCGGTTAGAGGTGGGACCTTGTCGGCTAGTTAACATTTTGATGTGGTGATATGTTGAGATAAACAAAGAATGTGACGTAATTTGGTATTCATGTGATTAATGATGTCCTAACTGACCCGAACATTTAGCTCGAATCATATATATGCCTAACAAGATTGACTTGGAAATATATGACAAATCAAAAAAAAAAAAAAAAAAAAAAGTCATGCATACTGCATATTTCATGTTAGCATTCTTGTGTATTACTACTCAATGAGTGCCATTTCACATTTAACACCTTTGATCGTGTCTTTACACGAGGAAGTAAATTTTACTATTTGAACTGAATTAGCTCTCGTAAGATGCATGTTTAGATAAGGCAAATCTTTCGTTATGGGCTCTGCGTGCGATTCTGTGGGCCCTCAGTATCTGTGCCAATGCCGTTATTTTGATTGCATCATTTATCGTGTTTGGTTTGTGTCTTATTCGACTACCTATAAAGGTAACCTAAATTATTATAGCTTCTTTTTTATAATTTCAATTGCTGTGTTGTCATCAGGGAACGCTTTTCTCCGGAAAACAGAGAGCTACTTGGTGAGCAGGGACAAGCAGGCGAGGAACAACAACAGCAGGAGCAACAACAACAACAACAAGGTGGACCTCAAGAAGGACAGGTTGTTGTTCGAAGATTCCAAATTGCGCTTCAGATTGATGTAGTGCTCCTCTTAAAGCTGGCAGCTGTAATTTTCTTGTTCCACCAAGATGGATCCAAACAAAAGCTCACTCTCCTCGTGTTTTTCGCTTCACTCGTTTACTTGTAAGTAGTTTACTTGTAATATAGATACAAACTTATTCGATATCTTTAACTTTTCACGTGCATGTATGCATCTAATTTTTTCAATCTGAGGCATTGGCTTTTGCTGTTTGGTGATGCAGATACCAAACTGGAGCTCTTGCACCAGTGATAAGATGGCTTTCACGAGGAATGCAAAGGGCAGCTGTGCCTCCGCCACAACCACCGAGGGCTGCGGTTCGAGCAGAGAATATTCCCGCCGATGGGGTGCATGAAAATGAAGATGCTGGCATAGCAGGTAAACTCTCTGAAGTTGAAATGTAAAAAAGTTGCAGATTTTTGAAGTATTACTTTTGTCTAAACTTTTCCAATGTTTCAGATGATTAAAAACGAGTTTGAGTCACGCGCGTGTATCTGTATATGTGTATTATATGCTCGGACATATTCATAAATTCTTCTGCTCCTCTCTGTATATGTTTACTAATTATATGACATTTATAACATGATAGAGGGGCAACCGGGAGGTGAGAATGAAAATCAGCAAGTCAATGAAGTCGTAGGTGGACAAGGCGAGGTTGGCAACCACTTGTGGGGAATTGCAAAGGAGATCAAATTGATTGTGTTCGGTTTCATTACTTCGCTCCTCCCGGGCTTCCATAACATCGATTAGACTATATATAAACATTGAAGATCGGATTAGGAGCTTTGTAAACAAAGAAAAAATCATAGAAGTTTTTACTTGGATGTAGTAGGAAGATAAAATTATGTGGAGATTGATTTTTATGGTATTTGGATTTGGAGGCTCATGATTTGCAGTGGAAATTGTTCATTGCTGGTTGACTCTCTTTTTTAGACTAATTTTGCTTTCAAAAGCTTATACTATTTTTAAGACTTGAGAAAAGTTCTTTTCCCATTTCTTTTGTTTTGAGAAAAGTTCTTCGTTTACTGTAGTGGGATTGTTTGCTTCTTGTCATGGATTAATATTTTGTTCTAGTGTTATATTTTCTGTCACCTAAATATTTAAACTTTGCGAAAACATTTTGAAAACACTAAAAAAATTATGAAGAAATTAATTTTAGTTTTATAAATTCTCATTTCAGAGTATTTTACTGAAAAAGTTGCGGATCAGAAACTGAATTCATAGTTGAAAATGTTACTGGTTTTGTTTATTTGGAAAAATCCTACTCATTGTTCCTTCAATTTCATGTAATAATTAGTTTATTTGCTTTGACAAAGATGGAATCACTTTCAACAATTTTATAGAAATATTTAATTTCATATCAAAATGGAAATGTGTTTGAGCGAAATTTGCAGAAAACTACCATGTGACATTCAAGATGTATCCATACAAGTGTTGTGCATTTTTCATACATGTCATGATGTATCGCATCATGTGGTAGACTAATCAAATTTAATCGAGTGTTAAGTTAGCATCCTCAAGGACAAAGACACGGTGTACTATACACCCAATTAACCCAACCAGCTAAACAACTACATTCTACTTCAGAAAACAATATTTGATTGTCAAAAAGCATTTAATTAATCACTCGGCTTATTAATTATTTCAGAACATACAAAGATACAACTTGGCTAAAACAACATAAAGTTCAGAATACAAATTACATTATCTAATATAATGGCAGAATGAGATGCCAATTAAACATGATTTTGATTCAGAGAATCACAAGAAATGAACTTTCATCTCAACCTCTACCAATGATCCATATGTACACATTTTATATGCTCTCTCTTTTTCTTTTGTTGTTTCCATCTCCTCTATCTTTCCATGCTCCGAATATCTACAATGGTGGCAATCCTGCAAAACGAGGTAAAATTAACGAAACAAATCACCCACTACACACTAAAACTATCATTCCAATGAGATTTTTACAAGCATAAGGTTGATTCTTGAATTGAATTTCAGTGAATAAAATGATAAGAATATGAAGCTCAATTCATGATCCAAGAACCAAATATAGCCTTAATGCCAGACAGAGTGGGTAAGAAAGAAAAAATGATAGAACCTCAAAATCAAGAACGATATTATCAAGTTGCGAGTAATCACAAGACAAGATAATATGATGGGGATTTACGCTTAAATGTTGATAATGTTATTGACTCACCCTAGAGATCAGATTTAAGTGAGCATTCACGGTCATCCTTCCTCATCCTCAGAGTTGGATGTGTCATCTGAATTGTCTTCATCATCTTGAATTTTCACCTCCATTTCCACCACCTGAATAGGATGCCTAGGTGAAGTACCTACAGTGCAAAAAAGCATAAATCATAATACGTACAACCATCACAGGCCTCGGAAAGCTCTTACTTGGCCTTTGAACAAATTCTTCGTGCACAATTGTTTTGTTTTATAACTAAGTTTTGCATTATTGGTAGACAATGAACACACAAACACTCAGAGAGAGAGAGAGAGAGAGAGACCAGTAAGAAAATCTAATCATAATTTACCCCTTAATACAAGCATGAATATATCATCCAATGCTTGATTTCAGCACTCTTGAGAACAATGAATAAGGTCTTTCACAAAAGAAGTCCCCACAACTAAATTGCAATGTCTAGAAGATTCTAACCCAAGAGTGTAAAAGTTTGCAACTTGGCATCTTACATATCAACATATTTATAATAGCAAAAACTCGCAAACTCCAATTACCAAAAACCGTTTCGATATGCTTTAATTTTTCTGTCCTTCTCACAGCCTATTTGACTCAGAAAGAGGTAATCAGACCTCAATGCAAATCATCTGCACTTGATCTTTTATTACGACATTAATGTATCATTACGAAGCACTACCACCAGATGTCAATATTCGCTAAACTAGTTGATCTTTTATTCCAACATTAACGTCTCATTATGAAGCACTATTTCCAGATGCCAATAAATAATTAAGCCAATAAACAGGTACATCAAAGAAAAAAACTACAAGAACAATGCATAGAGACAACTCAATAACATACTGACTAAGCTGGAAGAAAGAGAGAGAAAAGAGATCCTAATCATACAGAAATTTCTCCAAATTCACATTCAATCAAAAGCACTTTTCAAATTAATTCTTACGTAATCCGTCCTCATCAAGTTTTTAAAATTACATTAGCAGTAAATTTAGCACTTGAACTACTTCCAAATTCTAGATAGGTTTCTACAAAAGTTGATTTGTTAACATGACATCCAAACTAGTTTTCATATGAATAAAATGTCCTAACTAGTAACCAACTGGCTTCTAGATCTGAAAAATACAAGAACAAAATATTACCATATAAGATTAAACAAACAAGAGAAATCAAAACGCGATTCCAGATAATAAATTCACCTTGGATAAAAAAAGCGGAAGAAGGCCATCCTTTAGAAGATGTGTACGCCATATGTTCATCCTCCGACAACAAATCGCGCGTTTTCGTACTTTTCCTCGACACAGCCAATTTCCCTCTCATCTGGGGGGGGTGGGGGGGGGGGGGGGTGGGGGGGGGGGGGGGTGGGGGGGGGGGGGGGTGGGGGGGGGGGGGGGTGGGGGGGGGGGGGGGTGGGGGGGGGGGGGGGTGGGGGGGGGGGGGGGTGGGGGGGGGGGGGGGTGGGGGGGGGGGGGGGTGGGGGGGGGGGGGGGTGGGGGGGGGGGGGGGTGGGGGGGGGGGGGGGTGGGGGGGGGGGGGGGTGGGGGGGGGGGGGGGTGGGGGGGGGGGGGGGTGGGGGGGGGGGGGGGTGGGGGGGGGGGGGGGTGGGGGGGGGGGGGGGTGGGGGGGGGGGGGGGTGGGGGGGGGGGGGGGTGGGGGGGGGGGGGGGTGGGGGGGGGGGGGGGTGGGGGGGGGGGGGGGTGGGGGGGGGGGGGGGTGGGGGGGGGGGGGGGTGGGGGGGGGGGGGGGTGGGGGGGGGGGGGGGTGGGGGGGGGGGGGGGTGGGGGGGGGGGGGGGTGGGGGGGGGGGGGGGTGGGGGGGGGGGGATCAGATCTGGATTTATAGATGTTAATTCTTGTCGGTTTCCGTGAAAAAGTGGTAACCGTTAGATTAGTCATTGTAAAAGCAGATCGTGCGACCGTGAAACGCGGATTTCAAAATAGCATTAAATATGTCAGACGGGCGGGAAAACGAAACGCCACTTGTCTGTTACTTATGAAAGCGTGCTTTTTATGAAACGTTTTTAGTGCAACACTTTAAATATAAGCTGACATAAATAGAAACAGATGAGTAAAGTACTTATCTGATTTATGACTTGTCTGATACAATATATCACTAGTGAAAGCCAATATCTAGTGATCTTCCTTTGCTGTTTTGTCAATCCAGCAAGATAATTAATCTTCAAATCTTCAAGAGTTAAGAGCAAATCTTCTGCTTAAAGCAACTTCAACTAACTGTCATTGAAGATTTCATCTTTAAAACAAGAGGTACCGCTAGTCTTACACGTTCCCCCTGAATTCAAGAATTCATCAGTCAACTAGTCTGTTGAGAGTCAGTCTTCTTGAAGTATAACACACTTGTTGTAGTCAGATTAGTGAGCTGTTTGAAACCAGTCTTCTGATAGGTTCCCCCTCAGCTTATGAATCCAATTTTAACAAGCCTAGTTCCACTCTTAGAGTAGAAAAATCTTGCATCACTCAATGGCTTGGTGAAAATGTCAGCGATCTGCTTATCTGTTTGAACCTATCCAATAATAACATTTCCTTTTTCAACATGGTCTCTGATGAAGTGATGTTTGATCTCAATATGCTTAGTCCTGGAATGACTTGTAGTATTCTGAGTAAGTGAGATTGCACTTGTATTATCACAGTAGATAGGGATTCCACTGATCTTCAGATTATAATCTTCTAGTTGATGCTTCAACCAGAGTATTTGTGCACAACATGCTCCAGCAGCAATGTATTCAGCTTCAGCAGTAGATATGGATACTGAAGTCTGTTTCTTACTCATCCATGAGATCAGACGACTGCCTAAAAATTGACACGTACCTGTTGTACTCTTCCTATCAATCTTGCAGCCAGCGAGGTCAGAATCTGAATATCCAACAAGTTCAAATCCTGATTCCCTTGGGTACCACAATCCCAATTCTTGAGTGCCCTTAAGATACTTTAATATCCTTTGAGCAGCTAAGAGATGAGATTCCTTAGGATTTGATTGAAATCTCGCACAAACCCCAACAGAATACATAATATCAGGTCTGCTAGCTGTTAAGTATAGCAGTGACCCAATTATGCCTCTGTATTTGGTGATGTCAACTGATTTGCCATCTTCATCCTTGTCCAGACGAAATCCAGTGGACATAGGAACATTAACAGATGCACTAGTTTCCATACCAAATTTCTTAAACAGATCTTTTGTGTACTTTGCTTGATTAATGAAAATACCATCAGGTAGCTGTTTAACTTGTAATCCAAGAAAGTAATTTAATTCTCCCATCATGCTCATTTCAAACTTGTTCTGCATCAGCTTAGAGAATTTTTCACACATCTGTTTGTTGGTTGAACCAAAAATAATATCGTCCACATATATTTGAACTAGCAATATATGTTCTTCCCATTCAATAGTGAACAAGGTCTTGTCTACTTTACCTTTACGAAATCCTTTTACTAAAAGAAAATCAGATAGAGTATCATACCATGCTCTTGGAGCCTGTTTGAGTCCATAAAGAGCTTTCTTCAGACGATATACCTTGTCTCCCTGTTTATAAACTTCAAAACCGGGGGGGTTGTTCAACGTACACTTTTTCTTGCAATTCTCCATTGAGAAAAGCAGACTTCACATCCATCTGATATACTGTGAAGTTCTTGTGAGCAGCATAAGCTAGAAACAGTCTGATTGCTTCAAGCCTTGCAACTGGTGCGAATGTCTCATCAAAATCAATGCCTTCTTCTTGGCAGTAACCTTTGGCCACTAGTCTTGCTTTATTTCTGTTAACAATACCATCTTCATTCATCTTATTTCTGAAAACCCACTTAGTGCCAATTACTCTTTGATGAGTAGGTCTGGGAACTAAGTACCAGACTTCATTCCTTTCAAATTGATTCAACTCTTCTTGCATTGCTTCAATCCAGTGAGAATCACCAAGAGCTTCATCAATTACTTTGGGCTCAATTTGTGAAAGAAAACTTACAAACATTGTTTCATTTGCAGTTGACCTTCGAGTTCTCACTCTGTCCAAAGGATCACCAATCACTAACTCAGGTGGGTGATCTTTGAGCCATCTGAGATCAGGTTGCAAATCTGAATGTTGTCCTCTGGATTGATCTTGCAACACCACTGTTGGAGTCTCAGTAGTAGTCTGTTGAACAGTTGTAGTCTGTTGAACAGTCTCTGGTCTGTTAGCTGTTTGCAACTCCTCTGTTAGACAATCAGCAGACTGATTTTGAACAGCACTTGAGTTAACAGCTTGAGATAAATTGGGTAGTATGATGGGTACATATTCTTCTTTTCTTTCCACATTCAATTTCTGAAATTCAGCAGACAGTTCTTGATTTGCACTTTGATTCTTTTCAGAAGATTGACTTGGTTCATCAAATACTACATGAATAGATTCTTCTACAAGTAAAGTTCTTTTGTTAAACACTCTATAAGCTTTACTAACAGTAGAGTAACCTACAAAAACAGCTTCATCAGCCTTTTCTGCAAATGCAGTAAGGTGATTTTTCCCATTGTTCAAAACATAACATTTACAACCAAAAATCCTAAGATAATGTAAATTAGGCTTTCTGTTGTTCCATAGCTCATAAGGTGTCTTGTTTTGACTTTTGTTGATCATACACCTGTTCTGTGTATAACATGCTGTATTTGTAGCTTCTGCCCAGAATCTTTGGGGCAGCTTTGCTTCAGCTATCATTGTCCTGGTAGCTTCTTTTAGAGTTCTGTTTCTCCTTTCAGCAACTCCATTTTGTTGAGGGGTTCTGGCAGCAGAGTACTCATGACTGATTCCTCTGGAATTACAGTACTCTTCAACAGTAGAGTTTGTAAACTCAGTCCCTCTATCTGATCTGATCTTCAATATTCTTTGACTTTTCTCATTCTGGATCAGTTCCATCAGATTAGTAAGATGTTCCTTGGTTTCACTTTTCTTCTTCATGAAAATCACCCAAGTAAATCTTGAAAAATCATCCACAACAGCTAGGCAGTACTTCTTTCCACCATTGCTGATTGGATCAATAGGGCCAAACAAATCCATATGCAGCAGCTCCAAAATTCTGATTGAAGATTGGTGCTTCTTGCTTTTGAAGGATGATTTCACTTGTTTACCCTTCTGACATGCGTCACAGAGCTTGTCTTTGCTCATGACTGTCTTTGGAATTCCTTCTACCAGATCATTCTTTATCAATCTGTTTATGGTCTTGAAATTCAAATGATTCATTCTTTTGTGCCAAAGCCAACTGATTTCACTTGGTGTAGAAGCCACTAAGCAAACATTTGAATTCTTGTCCACAGAATTCCAGTCGACTACATAGATATTTCCCTGTCTTCTTCCAGATAGAATGACCTTCTTTGTTCCTACTTGTTCAACATAGCACTTATCTGATGAAAACACCACGGAAAATCCCTTGTCACAAAATTGACTTATGCTCAGCAGATTGTATTTCAGGCCATTAACATAAGAGACGTCAGATATCTCTATGTTTCCTTTGATAAACTTTCCAACAGCTACAACCTTGCCTTCTTTGCTGTCTCCAAAAGTAACTCTTGGACCATTCACAGCAACAGCATCTGCCAGTTCATGTATGTCTCCACACATGTGCCTTGAACATCCACTGTCCAAGTACCATTTCTTCACTACTTTACTCCTACTCCTAATCCTAACCTACAAAACAAAATAAAATTGTTTTAGGTACCCTTTATTGAGAGGGTCCTGGTGGATTAGTATCACCTTTGACAACCCAAGATGTTGAAGTCTTAGGCTTCTTAGGCTTTGCAATTTTAGCAGGAGCATGAGCAACTTCATTTTCATCATAGACAGCAGGCATATTATATTGATGATCATTATGATGATGATAAGGCTCATAAGCAGGATATGATGCATGATAGGCAGGGTAGGCATGCATTGGTTGATGAGCAGGATATGCAGCATAGTGAGGTGGATAATGAGGTGCAGCATAATATGGTGGATAAGCAGGTTGCACATAATAAGACTCATTTCCATAGTAAGCATTTTTGTTATAATTTCTTTGCTTCTTAGGTCTGCTCTTTACTTGCTCTTTAACAGACGACTTAGCTTTACTAGTCTGATTGGTTTTACTCTTATCAGCAGACTTCTTGGGACTACTCTGCTGTTTGGTTTTACCAGTCTGTTTTTCAGTTTCAGGCTTTTTACCCTTCTTAGCCTTAGGAGTCTGGATCTCCCTTTTCTCAACCTCAAGTGAAGTAGATTTAGTGGTCTGAACATACAAGATAATATTACTATTATCAGCAGATACAAATTTTTCAGCTCTATTCAGTTCTAAACTTTCTTTCACTACAGGTGTACTCTGTTTAGTTGATTTATCAATTGATGCAACAGACGACGTAGGAACAGATGACTTATTATGCAAAGATATTCTAGCTTCAAGTTCTTTGATCTGTCCTTTGTACATTTCACATTCAGCTCTCAGAGATTCACATTCATGCGAAAGCTTTTTATACATAGCTGATTCTTCAGGTCTTTCTACCTTCGATTTCAGTTTAGTATTTTGCTTTTTCAGCATGATCATCTCGTCCTTAAGCTTAGCAAGCTCATTTACAACATCTACTTTGTTGTTCATCATTTGCTCAAATGAGCTAAACAGTTCAAGCTCACTTTCAGAGAGTATTACCTCATTGTCAGAATCATCAGATTCCTTTGCCATGAGACACAGCAGTGCAGGTGTTTCGTCAAAAACAGAGTCATCACTTGAAGTGCCAGATTCTGTGTTTGATGAGTAGATGGCTGCCATCTTTTCAGCTTCAGCCAACAGCACCTTGCTCTTTTGGTATCTCTTCTCTCTTCGTTCTTTTCTTTGTTTCTTTCCTCCTCTGTATACTTCTCCGCTTTAGGATATGGGCAGTCCTTGATGAAGTGTCCCAATTTCCTGCAATTATAGCACATCATTTTGGATTTATAATCATCCTTAATATCATGAGAATTAGAGGTAGGTTTAGAAGTAGAAGCATTGTTATATTTGTTCTTCATTTTTCTCTTGTAGAACTTTTTGAACCCGTTCAATAACAACGCAACATCGTCAGCAGTATATTCCTTTTTGCTCAGTACTGGGGCCTCATCAGATGAGTCCTCTCCTCTGCTTTTTCCAGACGATCTTCTTGTTCTTTCTGCAGCGACCAGTGCAGCAGTGGGGCCAGAAGTTGAGGTCTCTTCTATTCCCATCCTTGGCATTTTATACTCGTACGCCTTGAGTACAGAAAACAGCTCCGTCAGAGAGATCTTCCCCAGATCCCTAGATTCTTCCATAGCTGTGATCTTCATGTTGAACTTGGGTGGTAGCGCCTTCAGGACTTTGAGAGTGATCTCTTTGTCTGTGAATGTCTTACCCAGCTTTAACACGTTGTTCAGCACTTTGGTAAACCTTGAACTCATCTGGTCAATGGTTTCTCCAGGCTTCATTTTGAAGTTCTCAAACTTCTCCATGGCAACACTTAGATTGTGTTCCTTGATGGCTTCATTTCCTTCACTCATATCCCTGACTTTGTCCCACATCTCTTTTGATGTTTTACAGTGTTTGACATAGTCAAACCTTTCATTGTCCAGGGCTTTAGTCATGATGAAGATTCCAACTTTATCAAGATTTTTCAACTTGATTTCATCAGGTGACATTTCTTCTTCATCTTTGTCCACGATCACTTCTTGATCATTGACTTTGATGGTTTTTGTGACTCTTATCGGACCTTTGGTTATGCATCTGTACATATTGTCATTGTAAGCAGCAAGGAAAATTTCCATGCGTATCTTCCAGTCCTCAAAGCTCATACCGCCTATGTGGGGAACAAGGCTAATGCAATCCATTTTTCAAAAAGTTTTGTTTTTCAAAAAGATGCTCTTTTGAAAACCTTTGCAAACCTTTGAAAAACACTTAAGGATCAAGCTCGTTGATCAGGCAAATGATTCAGATGAACCACCTGCTCTGATACCACTTGTTGGTCCCAAGTGGTCAGATGAGGTCTAGAGGGGGGGGTGAATAGACCTCTTCAAAAATCTACCTTTTAAAACTTCTAACTTTTCTGTTCAGCAGACTAAGCTGATCGAGAACAGTAAGCAGACTAAGCTGATCTAGCACAAAGCTTTGAACAGCAGAGTTGACCACTCTTCTGATTTCACTCAGCTGATTTTATCAAATCAGAGTTTAAAATAAACTAACTTGCAGCGGATTTATCAAGTGTTTTTCACAAGTAGTTTTCTTTAACCTTGAAATAGTTTTATCCCCAGTTTTTAACAAACTCCTTTTAAAACTTTTCAGCAGTTAACCTTTTAAGTGTTTTAAAACTGTTCTTTCAAATATGCAGAAAATAATGCAAGTTAAAAACACAAAGGATTTTTATAGTGGTTATATGGATGTAAATCCTTTAGTCCACTCTTCCAAGTCACTTAGATCTTGGGTTATACTAAATCACACAGATTACAGTATACAATGCTTACGCCAAACAACAAATGAAATGGCCGTAAGTTCACAATAGGGAATCACAAAGAAACTCCTATCCTCTGAAGTAATATCGCTCACTAAGATTGATATCTACTTCTCACAACACAACCCTAACAAAATCACTCAGATTTTACAAGTATTTTCTATTTTCTCTCTATTTAACTTTGTCAACAAATGACTCGGCTGATGAGTGCTCTGTTCTTGAGTTTGAGACTTAGAAGAATTTTGCTTCAGATTTTTGCTCTCAAAGTGTGTTGTCTCTGTGTTGTTCTTCTTTTTCAACTCATGAACTAAGCTATTTATACTAAGGATTTGAAAATCTGCCCGTTGAGAGATCGCCAGTTGTCAAATCCTCGAGTACTGGTCCTTTTCTGCAGAACGGCTGTTGCGACTGAACACTGTACACTCTGCTGTACTTTCTGTCGCTTCGCATTAAATGCGCATTAAATGCACCAAGCTGATACGAGGTTTCTCTTCAATCATTTGTCATAAATACCCTTCCTCTTCAGCATTTATTACTTCAAGTGCATTTATTACCGTTGTAATAACTTCTGATCCACTTCCACTCTGCTGATCGAAGTCACTCGTATGATGTATACTCGGCTGATCCCAAACTTGAACTAATCTGATTTGAGTCGGCTGATAGTCCACCAGTCTGATTACTTCTTCAGCAACAGATCAGTAGTCTTCTGGACCATATTTGACTAGTCTGATGAACTTCTTCCTTAGTCAAATATCTTCTAAGGTTTGTACTAAGCTTCCACTTAGCTGATGACTTTGGAAATCATCAAAACCTTCCTTTACTTCAAAGTCTTCATCTTCATCCAACACATACACATTGCAACATGCTCATACAATAAGTCAACACATAATCACAAACAAGATACGGCTCTCACCTATTACGGATTGAAGAGATGGTTGTTTACCGCCTTCACCTGTCACGCAATTCGATTCGATTAGAATCTCGAACCAAAGAAACTAAACGCGTCAAAATCTAAATTCCTAAACGAAGCTTCTACTTGACCCAAAAGTATACGAATGAATTTCAATTCGATTTGGACTAAGCGCAAGACACTCAATAATATGAATATCAATTATCCACCTAAAACGAGGACGACATTTCTAACGATCCAATTTCATCATATAACACATTAAGTCCATCAAAATTCATTATCATGTTACGTTTTACTATTTCAAGTTTCCACTTTCATTACTTCATCATCCCTATAACAAATATCGAGCTAATCGAGATACATGCATAACATAATACGAACTCAAACTCATGCTTAAACTTAATTCTAAAGCCAAATAATTAACCACAATCTAAATAATACACAATAACCTTTAGGCTCAAAGATTTACCTAAACGAACTCAAATCATAAAATGGACACCGGATACGGAAAACTCGAGTCGAGATGAAGCCGCTGTTTGGACCAGCCAGAGTTGACCATCGATGACCGCCGTTGACCACCATAGACCGCCACCGGAAAATGAGCCAAAATTACCATTCGACTCTCCTCTCCACCCACAACACCGTGGTGAAGCCCGATTGTCGAAGACATGACCGGAAAATGGGCATGCAAAGAAACCCACTTAAAACAGCAACTTCCACCTCCAATTTTTGCAGGAAAACACCTTCTATTCCTTAAATAACCACCACCATTGTGTTCCTCTCGACGAGTAGATCAATTTGGACTACTTATTCGCTTGATTTGGTTAAGAAATGAGGAAGTTATTGACAAAATAAGCAAAGGGGGTTTTGTGTGTGAAAACACACGTTTCAGTGTGTGTAAATGGTGGAAGAAGAAGAGAATGAGGTAATGGACTGATTTTTCTTTATATTTAATAGGTACTTTGCAATTTACACCCTCAAGAAGTGGGTAGTCACATTTTAGTTCTCAAAGTCTTCGGGCAATACATCATGTCCCCTTTTTTATTTTATTTTTTCATTTAAATCCTCAAAATAACACAAGAGTGAGTCCTTTATAATACAAAATTTGTAAACCAATAATAATTCAAGTGGTTAAAAATTTATTATATTAAAACTCTTTGAATTTAAAATTTTCTCACACATTGAAATTTAACAACATAGATAAGAATATGAGTTTCAATTATTAAATCTACATAATTAAAAATTATCACTTTCAAGTAAATTAAAATTATAGTAAAGAAAATTCATAACTGAATTTTCGGGATTTTACATGGCCAATGTGAGGAACATGGCTTATGCACTCCATTTTTCAAAAAGTTTTGATTTGTCAAAATATGCTCTCTTTTTGAAAAATTTGAAAAACACACTAAGGATCAAGTTCGTTTGATCAGGCAGAGGATCAGATGAACCAATCTGCTCTGATACCACTTGTTGGTCCCAAAAGTGGTCAATGAGGTCTAGAGAGGGGGGGGGGGTGAATAGACCTCTGAAACTTTAAAACTTTTTCTCTAACTTTTCAGATCATCAGACTAAGCTGATCGAACTTGTGAAACTACTAAGCTGATCGTGCACAAAGCTTGAACAGCAGAGTTGACCACTCATCTGATTTCACTCAGCTGATTCAGATGAAATATCAGAGTTTTAGAAACTAGTTGGCAGCGGATTTGTCAAGTGTTTTTCAACCAATCTGTTCCTCTTTAAGTTTTCTCACACAAAAGATTTTATCCCCAGTTTTTACAACTCCTTTTAAAATCTTTTGTTCAGTTCGTATGTTTGAGTTCTTTTGAAAATATGCAAAGTAAAGCAGTAAATCAAACACACATAATTTTTATAGTGGTTATATGGATGAAAATCCTTTAGTCCACTCTTCCAAGTCACACAGATCTTGGGTTATAATATAATCACACAGATTACAATATACAATGTTTGCGCCAATCAACAAATGAAATGGCCACAAGTGCGCAGTAAGAAATCACACAGAAATCCTACTCTCCGAAGCTAGATCACTCACTAAGATGGATCTACACTCCTCACACGCTCTTTTTAGTATAGGAGATCACTCAGAAAATCTACACTAAGAAGTTATATCACTTCACACAGATGGATATACACTCCTTTCTTTTCTCAGTTGAAAGTCACGTAGACAGACAACGTTTGATCTTTGTTCTTCAACAAACAGCTTCGTCAACAGATGACTTCGATTACGATCAGACGACTCAACTGATGGATCTTGCTCTAAGGATGTGATCTTGATTTGTGCAAGTCTCTCTTTGATCTTCAGTTTGTCTTCTATTTATACTCCTCGGATTTGAATTTCTGCCCGTTGAAGATGGAGCAGAAATCTACAGTCCTCGGGTACTGGTCCTTAAATTACGGAACGGCTCCCTGCAACTGTTGCTATGTACACTTTGCTGTACGGATGTCTACTTTATGTCAGTCGCATTTAATGCACTCAGCTTTCAGCACGTTACCGTTGAGCTTCCTGACCGTCTTCACTCTGCTGGTGGAAATACTCTGCTGATGATCACTCTGATGATCACTCGGTTGATGGCTTCTCGGCTGATTCAAGAGCGAACACATCTATCTTGACTCGGCTGATAATAACCAATCTGATATCCCACTCGGCTGATTCGGTCTCATAGCTTCCAGACCATGAGATAGGTTTCACTAAGCTTTTCAGTTCTTAGTTGATGACTTCCAAATTAATCTTTATGACCTTCAAAACCATTATGGCCTTTTTGTCATCTTCAAAACCTTCTCTAATTTATACCAACAACTAGCCACGTACAACGTACGTGCACTTTCCTAGTTACTTATTAAGTTTTCAATTATTAAGTTTTCAATTATTAAGTTTTCAAATAATGGGCTCACCAATTTTATATGTCTATTACTCTTTTAATGTTTCTGAAATTCCTTGACTCTGGATTACTAACTAAATCAGTGTAAAGTTTGAATCATAATCATTCATTATTGGCTTTAATTTTAACAATTAATCGCATGTCTGATATAAAAAGTAGTATGCATTATACTCATTTTTTGTGATGCAAAATATGATTATGAAGTATTATTAATCTGTAGTTCTGAAATGCTAGTTTGCTTTCACATAAAAATTTCTGCCATTTTGGCTTTGTTTCTTTTCAGGTGTATTCAAGAGTTGTGCGACAGAGAATGAAGGTTTGGATACATGCACTCAGTATTTGCAATTTTTTAAATTGATATATCACAACACACACAAGCACAAAACTGATTAAATATGTTTTGATTTTTTTGGTAAGAAGGATCCAATTGTGAAAGTTCACAGAGAAAGAGCAAAAATGAAGTATCACTACATAAATGCATGCTACGGGGTGAATATAGGGAGTTCAGATTATAAAAGAAAGAGAACTATAAGGGTGTATGTGGATGGGTTTTGGCCCGGCCAAAACCCTTCCAAATGAGTTTTCGTCAAACCCATAAAACCATCAAAAACCTATTCAAAAACTCATATTCAAACTCTTCAAACCTATTAAACATTGATTTGACACCTACCACCTACTTTTTTCCCCAAATTTCACTAAAAAAGACATTGATTTGACACCTACCATCTACTTTTTTCCTAAACCCCAACATCCAAACCCAATCCAAGTGGGGTTTCAACTTATTCAAACCACAAAATTCAACAGCCAAAACTCATCCAAATGAGGTCTCAAAGGTTTCATCGAAACCACCCAAACCATTTTTTTTAAATCGAGAGCCGCGAAACCGAGCCAAAACCCATCCAAATAGACCCTAAGTTGTGAAAGGAATTGCAGAACTAGAATTAGAATTGAATTGGATTTTACTGTAAATGTATATAGTAAGTCTAGATATGAAATTTACTAGTAAAGAATTTGTTACATTTGATTTGATAATCAATAAAATACTTTGGTTACCTTGAAAAATTATACTCCCTCTGTCCCAAATTATTTGTCCTTTTACATGTTTTCACACATATTAAGGTACCTACTAAATAGCCTTAACTTTATGGAAAAAATAAATGATATACCTATAATATCCTTATTTTTTATTTATCTCACCACTAGCTATTTACACGTTATTCAAGTTTTACACTCTCTCACTTACTTTTTCTCTTACATACCTAAAATATGTAATTAATAGTGTATTGAAATCCTAAAATGACAAATAATTTGGGACAAATTTTTTCCTCTAAAAAGACAGATAATTTGGGACAGAGGGAGTATGTATGTAGAATAAAAGCCTAAATCATAGGTTAAAAGCCGTCCATTGGCTAAGATAAGCAATACACTAATTTCGTAGGTTTGCTTTATCTCTTTTTCAAATTTTGATGCTTTTTGGTTTGGTTGTTGGAAAGATTCTCTCGATGTTTGTGTTAAAACTTGAAAATATATTTAAATTGGAGTGATATAAAACTTAAAATTACAAGGTTCTAAATTCAAAAACTCAGATGATTGAGCCAAATGCATCCAAACATTTTCTCAATTATACGTGCATACAAAAGCGAGATACAATATGCATTTCACCAACTAATTTAATCATAATTATACAAGATACAACTAACAGTAGCAAAATCTTAATCTATGAACGCATTACCTGATCTATCATGTTAAAATAACCGTTGAATCTTAGTTAGGACATAAACAAAACTACACGGTTCCCTCCAGATAAAGCACAACACAGAACACCATAGGAGTAAAAAAGATGCGAGATAACTCGAACGCAAAACGGATAGGATTTATGCCTTAATTTTAACATATCAGAACAAAGCTGAGTAGCACAACATAAAAACTAATACCAACTAGAGTTCAAGATGAGCTACAAGAAGAAATGAAACCAGTTGAGATTTGGTATAGCTACCTTGATAAAACCAACTTCAAGATTTATCTGCAACTCGTAGTACCCGGGAACGGTATTCTCCTAGAGCCCAAATTGGAAATATATTCCTATATGCAGCATATGTGATCATACAGTTCTTATTGAAGACCCCCATGATCTCCTGTAAAATTATAGATATACACCTTTGGGCAATGATCATCTTACAAGGAATGTGGCCTTGAGCATTTTCATATTTTATAGTTAGTTTTGTACATAACTAAAAAGAGAAAATTGACAGAATTACCTCTTGTGGGAAATCACCGTCTTCAAATTGAGCATTTATTAGGGCTTTTGCTGCACGGTGCAATGGTGTTGGATCTCTCTCAGCCTAAAAGCGGTTAAAAAGATGAATTATTTGTAGTTTGCATCAAAATATAAAATAAACAAAAGGAAGAGTTTGGCCTTTTTTTCTTGATGGTTGTACTTTTAGTCCTACACGACCGAACCATCGGTGCTTTTGGTCCCGTACTTTAAAAAATTACAATTTTGTTTGCAATTTTCTAAAATATTTTGCACTTTTAGTCCCGCACTTTTGGTCCCACAAGATTGTCCAATTCTGCACTTTTGGTCCAAAATTGGATAGAAAGGAGGTGATGGGATGATAAGTGCAAAAATATTTAAAACTATTTGGGACCAAATGTGCAATTTTGTAAAGTCTGGGAACAAAAATGATGAGGGTATAGTTCTGTAGGACTAAAAATGCAATTTTTCTGGAAATGATTTCTTATTCCATTGAAAGAGAGATACATAAGATGATTCTCCAATACAAGCACTTGTTTTTCTTATGTAGATACAGTTCAAGTATATCAGTTGCAATGAAGGGTATGATACCAGAGAGAAAAAAAAAATAGCAATCAACATTGTTTTTGTCAAGGTTTATTACCTGTCCTGCTTCAATGAGAGATAGCATAGCCCATCCTGTATTTACCACATGAGACTTGTTGCCTTCAAGATTTGTGTACACCTGTACAGACAGACCACTAATTAGATATTGAAATTCCTTATTTCAAACCCATGGTATCAATCATAAGGGTTATTTGAGTAACTCAATCAGCTTAAAGAACTATTTCCTGGCATTATGCATGTAAGATATGCATGAGACTAGCACACACGATCTATACACACTTATACTAATAGCTGAAATTTCGATGTGCATGGAGAATCTTCAGTCATCAACATAGCTTAGGCTCCTCAGTTGTGCCATAACATCATGATTTAAGAAACCTTTTGATAACTAGAGTTCACATTAAATCTTCCTTCTCTTAGTATTAAATTTTGATGATATTTACTTGTCGCACTTTGGCAACGGAATAAAATATTTACTTGAATTAACCTAACTTGAAACAGGAGTTTTCAATAAGAGCTGTTATCTAAGTGCATAACTGTAAGATCTTTCCAAAGTTAAACATTTTAGAATACGAGTTCTCAGCTTTTCTTCAACTTTTTGTATTTCATTTGTAATGAGGCATTTTAAGTTGATTTTATATCTGAGGAGGATATGGAGCACCAAGCAATACAGAAGTATCATGGGAATATGATGTATTATTAGCAGCACAGTAGAGGAGCTGATGCAAACATTCGACCACATCTATTAAGTTATAGTAAATATGTGCTTACAAAAAGCACAACAGAGTGTTCTGAGACACTTGCCTCTCCGACTATTATTTTACTGTACGCAATTTTTCAGAATTAATCATCATCATCAAGGTGAAGTTCTCTAGTTTTTTAAATAAAGTCAGCATCAATCTCAACATTTACCCAATGATTACAAGTTACTAAGATACAGTCCAGGGACTCTGTATATCATATCAAGCATGCAAATCAAGAATCACAGTAGCATATCAGGCTTTAGTGAACATATTCTTCTTTTCTCTTGTCAGTCCGAATTTATTTTCGGATTTTTTGAACTATCTGAGAACACTTTTGGGTGGGCCTTGCTCAAAAGTAGTGTCTTCCAGTGTTTACACTACCATTCAATTTTGTTTATCAATCAACTTCAGGTAAAAATCATGGTGCCAAATAACCCAATCTACTTTCAAATGTCACAAAGTTCGCCACAAACTCACTTATCACCAGAAGAAGAAAAAAACATTAAATTTTAACCTGGTTTTGACATGACAAATAACTCTCTCCCCCAACCACCAGAAGGAAGCTGCTTAGACAACAGAAAATCACAAGCCTTGCGGACTCCAGAGCAATTACTGAAGTTTCGCCCAGCTGCCACCAGGCCTTTTACCCCAAACCATGTTCCATAAGTGAAGCAAACTGCCCAGGATCCGTACCTGTAGCAAATATCTGACGTTAAGAATGTATAGACAACAATATTTTTCAACTCTGTCTTATAGCTGATGGCAGGTAAGAGAAATCATAGTTAACCACACGAGAATTAAATTATCAAGCAGAAACCCACAAACATGTCAAATACAAGAAATAAATCATGGCACACATGCATATCACCAAATGTAATCCATCCGTGAAAAAGTATTGGCAAGAGGTAAGCAACAAATATTCAAACTGACCAGGAGCCATCGGCTTTTTGAATCTTCTCGATGAATTTAGCAGCTTTCTCAATACAACGTTGCACTTCTTCTTTCCGGTGACCAGGGTATAAATGCTTAAATGCTATTAATGCTTGAATAGAAGCTGAGGTGCACTCTACATAGCTACAAAGCCATTTAAGTGCAAACTAATCAGAATGTTGAAAATTGTAGTATCCATTGCTAAAAGAATTGGAGATCATATATTTCTTTGTATAGTTTTTCCATCCATAAGCATCTCTTCTAATATGATTTTATCGTAATACCATATTGAGAGTATTATACAACTTGGACTGCTTCTAGATAGTGGAGAGACGAGCTAAAATAAATTCACCAGACCGTGTAAATGATTTTTTAGATGAATAAAGTGGTCAAATCAAATTACATCAGAGTGCTGTCACAAATAATAAAGGCAGAAGCACATATATCTTACGGATAGTCAATGACGATGTCACCAAAGGTCTCAGCAGGGTTTATTAGCTGAGACAAGAAAAAAATAGGAAGTTAATAGTTAATAATACGACCCAAAAGTAAGTGACAGCACTAAAACAAATCAAGATGTGTACAATATAACTGTGTCACCCAAAAAAAGAGAGGAAATTAGAGAATTTATAATATTTTCATGATCAAATCATGTATTAAAATCAGCATAAGCATGTCTCACATATTTCATAATCTATCCGAAGTCCATAATCGCAAATCATAAGAAAGAATAAGTTAACATATAAATTGCTAAGCATGTAAGCAAGACAGCACAAAGCTTAGAAGTTGTGTCAAACAAAAATCATATTATATATTCAGTATAGAGTTCAAATTCAGTAAACATTACCACTAAGAAAATGGGAGTTAAAAGACAAGCACGTGAAACCACAAATTAATACCTAACCATGTCCAAGAAGATGAGGAAACTTTGCAGTTGATAGTAAGGTATACAGATGAAATCAAGTACCTCCAACCAATTGTAGGACCTTGTGAGTTCATATGTTGCAAAGCCGCCGTCATTATTCTGCCAAGTATGCCAGGATATATACATCAGTTGTTTAAAAATTTAACCACTTAAATATCTCTAGGACTATGGCCCGTGAAATCTATATGGAAATTTCATGAACTTTTATATTTTAGTTTTGTTAGGGTTTAGTTTTATATTCAGAAAATTTCAGTAAATATAAAATTTTGGACGAGCATCCGAAGTGGGGTGTAAGGCATGTAACAACTATCTCCTACACATTTGAACTTTTATACGTAAGTAGAGATAGTGTATCATTTATCACGTAAAGCTTACATCAAGGCCAGATGCCTAAAGTTAGTATTCACAAATCTGAATTTTAACAGAGCAATAAATTCTCAATGTAAGCAACTGTGCTGAAATAATTCCAAATTATCAGCTGGAATTTGTGATACAGCTTAGCTGCTTTGTTACAATAAGTTTTTAGAGTGAGCCATATTAGGCGAGTTCGAGATCTCTCCAATTCAATATACAATTAAGTATCTTCCATTCATGGAAAACAGAGTTTTAGGAACATAGCTTGATTGAAATATTGCAATCTCCATTTATAGTGATAGTGAAAAAAACACTCTTTGGGTATTGATTTCCATCTTAATGGACTCTTATCTTTTCCTTTGTCATACATACTTACAATACCACTTGATGTCATAAAATGAGACATATTTTTAACAAAAGAAATTTTTACTTTTGGCAGCCACTGCAGCGCAAACTATTAAGTCAATAAAGTTAAGTCACAAATTCTAGTACCTGCAGCGAAAGGATAACATTTACAGCATCATATAATCGCTTTGCATCCAGTGGTTCACCAACAATTTCTGCTGGTAATTTCGATAATAATAAAACTGCCTAAAATAATAGGCAGGTTAGCAGGAAAAATAATACCATAGTATACAGATATTTAAGGAAACTCATCAGTTTAAATAACTCTTTACTTTTAGTCCCTCGGCCGTGCAATCTGAAATAGGCCAACCATGGTCTGCAGTTGAAAACGGCCAAGCGCCTTTGGAAATGTGACGATACCAAAAATCTAGATCGCCAGGACAGTCGTCTAACACCTTTAAATTAAAAGAAAGGGATTATATGATAATAATGCAAAAATGTCAGAAGTAACAACTATAAGAAAATAGATACTGAATGACATTCAAGAGGGACTCAAGATTGACCTGTGAATTTTTCATATACATATGTGCTTTCCTAATAGTGGGGCCAAATTCCTCACCAAGGTCTGCTGAAATTATAGCTTGAACAGCAAAAGCAGTGTCCCATAATTGACTTCCATTGTATCCCTGCAATGAGCAATATTCCCAATATTAGGTCTGCTAAAGTTCATTTAGTAAAACACTGAATTTGCAGTAGTAATTGAAAGTGAACAACAGCTGTTTTATATTCTTATTAAAATATCTGTGCATTTGATATCATAACTTTACCAGCTTGAGCACTTGGAAGAGGTCAATTAATGGCAGGTTTTCCAGAGTCCACAATTAACTCAACTTTGGGAATCGATTTGTAGTATTCAAACAGGACAACCGAACTATTTTGGCCGAAAAAGATTAAAAAAATCTTTAAACATATGTAGGTATTAGCGCAATTGCAATTTGGTGCAGATGTAAAAACTAAGTTAACAAATCACGGGAAAAATCTGTGAGCCCACCAGATTAAGTTTGTTTGTGTATGTGAATGGATGCTATATTTAAGATATCCTTTCAGCAGAGAGCCCACTGAAGCAAACAGGACTCCGTAATCTACGTGTGACCCCAAAAGACCTAGCCACCTACGGCCATACGTTATATGACATTCAGAAGATAAATGTTTTCAAAGACGATATATTGGCCAAAAACATAATAGCAAAACACAAGCAGAACAATCCATTAATATTGAATAAAAATATAAATATTGAACATTTTGACCTGCATTTTCATGCCATCTTCTGCAACCCACAAATAATCATTTATTCTTGGGAGATGTAACTTGAAAGCTTCTGAATTTGGATCTTCCACCCAACAGCATAGCATATTTAACACCTGAAAGTTTCATTTTAGAAAAGCCCCACAAGAACACATATGTTGTAGTAACTATAATGTTTTTGGCTTTCACTTGATATAGTATAAATAGCGGAGAAATTACCATGATATGATATGAATAAGACCTAATTGTGAGGTAAATGTCCACAAAACTGGAAAAATAAGGCTACAAGGATCATCATTGTAATATGTTGCATTTAAAACAGTAGATCAGTGAATTAATAATGCATGCATTCGGAGTTGACGAACCCACTCCATCGAGTATGCGCATATAACATAGAAATGAAAGTATTAATGTACATCTATACCTCATATATCTTTGCTCTAAACTCAATTATTCACGAACATTACAAATTTTCACAAAGAAATAAAAGTTCTAAATGATCGTTTAATAACTAAGAAATGATTTGAGCAACCTTATTTACGGGGCCTATGCATATGTAACGCGTGTTTTCATCTTCATAATGTATATGCTCCATAACCGTGCGAAGAGCCTTATCTCTCAACTTCTTGGCAGGCCAACGCATCAAAACAGGCTCAACAACCTTATGAAGAGATGCCCAAAGTATATCTTGTACAAGTGGGTGTGGGTAGTATAGGTCTTCCTGCAGTGATGCCACATGAGAGGGAAGATTTAGTATAACCGTAAAGAGAATTATCAGTGAGACATTTACAATTTTGGCGTGATAATACTTTCTATACATCATGCACATTAAAAGACAACCTCTTAAGATTCAACTTAAAATGCAACCAATTACCACACTTGACACTTGTCATCTATGCTTTTCTAGGAGTCAACATTTGGCTCTTACCAACCTTTGCACACTCATTCCGTGCTTTGTTCCAATCTATTTCATGATATGGAACTGTATATAGCTCTTTCCTCAAAGCCAGAACAGTTGGGGTAATTGGTCCAACGAATCTTTTCCCATATAAGTAGGACATGGGAAGATAAACCATTCGACAATGACACCACATCCTTCCTGCATTATCAGTGGAAAGAATCCTAAATTTCTCAGACTAACCATAATAGAATATTACATCATGAAAAAATAGTTTCTATCAAACTAAAACCATTAAAGTACCATGCAGAATACAAGAACCAAAAAGCATTACAGTAAAATGATTTTATTGGCCAGAAGTGTTACCTTTGATTGATGGTGGTGCTATTAAGAGAATTTTGATTAGAAATAAAAAATTTGGACTCAACAAATTCTCATTTAATCATTTTTCTTTTGTTCAAAAAGCGAATGTACATGAGGAAGATTTTTTAGTAATCACTTAACAGATGCAATTCGACATATGATGCCAACATTTAAAAAAAGATATAATCAATATTTGACATACGATGCCAACATTTAGAAAAATATAATCAATTTTTTTCGAGAGTCTCTTTCCATCTCAGCCTCTTAGAATCTCAAGTCTACCAGATAATGCAATTAGAAGATGTCATCAGCATAATTATCAATGTCATCCTCCCAGAGGACAGTGTAGAATATAGTCTTCCCGAGTAAAGATTAAGAAGGTAGTGAGTGCAAAAAATTAAAAAATACAGCTAAACTACACGGGTAGATTTTAGAAAGTGGAGTTCCAGTACCATCCATAAGTCAAGCAGTCTTTCTTACAGAAGTATTGGTTTATTACTCATAAATAACTACGGGTATAAACTTAGGTAAGTTTTCCATCACTTGCAGAACAAACAAAAAGAACCGAAATGTGGAAATAGTTACACATGAGCGCATTTACCTGGATGGATTGGAAGAATATAGGGAAGAAGCCATATCTCCGGTGGCAGAGGATTGTTTCCAGACCATTCAAAAGCTCCAAGTACCTAAATTTGAGAGAGAGAGAGAGAGAATTGATTAGGTTCCATATACAATTGTTCCAAACTGTTCCCACAATATAAACCACCAAGCTATAGGATGAGTACTGAACTGAGAGCCACATTTTTCCCCATGATGTTATTGCAGTGGCACTACCATGATCCAAAATCCACTTGCGCCCTTTCTCCATTGCTCCACCTCCATCAGTTGCTCCTTCGCCAAGCAACCTCAAGGTAACATAGGTCAAAACAGAACCAAACATGGTGCTTGGACCTTCAATGTGCAAACCCCATCCACCATCTCTGTTCTGTAGCATCGCATATTAAAAAGTTAACTCAAGCTGTTCTTGACTACATAGGGAGAAAACTAAAGGAGTAAATAGCGTCTTGACAACTACAGAAAGCATTACATATTATGAGCAAAGTATAGCCCTCACCTGATGATTGTAAAGATAGCGACAGATCTCATGCCTGTGCTCTTTCGACAATATAGCATTTAATGCCCCAGAAATGGACAATGCAATAACCTGTACCATAAAATGGTTCAAGAATTATATACTAGAAATAAATAAAAAATATAATAAAAATGGACAAAGGTGACATAAAGTTATCAGTAGATCTAGATAGCTTCCCAGATGCATTCTGCTTCCCAGCTGGGAAGGCAAACTCTATTGCAAACTGTTTTACAGTCAATGAAACAATGACATCATCTCCAACACTAAAGTTTGTCAGAAATATGATACTAGTGTAGGAAAACTCTGATGAAAATAAATGAAATGAATTGGATCAGTAAGATGTGAGGTGAGTGGGTCCACAAACACAATTACAAGAACAGCATATAATCTTGATCTATTTGCCTTTAACTTTTTGTCATTTCCATATGTGCAAACATGGTAAGTTTGGGCTTTAATCTTGAATAATCTAAACTAGACGCACAAGATCTTTATCTATTTTCATGTTCCTTTTTTCAAATATATGATATAAATAGAGCATAAGAAAGCATGGAAAGAATCCAAACTCACCAGGCCAGGCATTAGAAACATTGGGCCCCCATAGTCTCCTGGCCAGTGACCATCATGAGCCTGCAGAGTTGAATGGAAACTGATAGCCCTCCTCAGGGTGTTGGCTACTATATCTTCTGTAATGTCTTCTATATCTTTCACTTTTACTTGAGGCAAGTATGTAGTTCTTGGGTTCTCCTTCGAAAACTAAAATGCAAACGAATTTAGGATGAAATTTAATGACTCACTGTATTTTGTTGCACAGAGATGTCAAAAAAACATGTGTGTGAATCCATGTGATAGATAACAAAAAAGTCTAAAAATAATAAAAAAATAAAATAGCCAACAGAACATAACCAATGATCTGCTGCTATTTAAGAAGTCATCTCTCTTATATATGAAACTTCTAGTGGATTAACGTGCTTATCATTGTTGACTTTTCCCAAGTGCCACTCCCACGATGAAATCAATTACGGTTGATAAAATATTGAACACATTTTTCTTCAGTCATCTAATAAAACTTTGATTCCAAGTCCACCAATAGAAAGTGAACTTGTGAATAAAGACACGACTAGTAGCAGCATCAAATATGACTCATATCAAAACAAGTAAAATGAATGAAGCACAAAAATGTTGCTCACTGAACTTGAAGTCTCATCAGAAGATCTGAGGAGTGTTTCTTCTCGAACCGAAGATCGTGAAATTGCTGACGGAGCTTCTCGATCTCATCCAGCTCTTCAGGGGACCCTAGACTCGGATCAAATTCCCAAATTTGGCGCCCAACATGACCATTTACCGACCGCAACCACGGGCTCGATCCCTCAGCAATTTTCAGTTTCCACATTGTACTGGTTCCTTAACACTTCAACATTAAACGTTCGAATTATTCTCAAAAAAAAAAAAAATTAAATACAAATTAGGTCAGTGAATAATGGAAATAGCGATCATAAATTAGGTCACAATCAAGCATCAACATAATTTACATCGCCAAAATGAACTCAAACGATAATGCAATAACGGATCATAAATCACACAACAACTATACTATAAATGATATTCTCACATGAAGACGATAAACAACGGAGGTGATGATTGTGAGTGGAAATGAGGAAGTGGGAAGGTTTAATGTGAGTACATGCTGATCTGTAGAGAGAGGAAGTATATTAAGAAATGTGACTTGTGAAGCTTGTCAATGGAGGATCTCGACACTAAAAATGCACTAATAATAATGCTACAAAAGTATTTAGTCCGAGCTTTTAAAAAAAAAAAAAAAAGCAATTTTTTTTACTTTTGGATAAACTAATAACAATGCTGTCCTCATACTTCTTTTTTTTTTTTTTTTTTTTTTTGAGGGGACTCATACTTCTTTTCTGGAAGAGTATTTTATTTTAATAAATATAAAAAAAAAATTGCAAAATTAAAATTGGTGTGTATTTGAAAGGGATGTGTATCGGTTTGGCCGTGTGGGTGTAAATGGATGAATATTGTTTAAACTTTATTTGTTATCATCAAACGTTATCAAATTGTATTTTTATTTATTTTTTTTTTTTTTTTGATAACCCAACTGGGAACAATTCATTGCATCATTGTTCTAGAAGTGGGGTTTAATTTTTAGGCTTTATGTGGAGGACCATTTCAAATGAGTTTTCGTCAGATCCATGAAACTCAATCTAAGTCAGGTTTCAATTTTTTCAGAATCACAAAATTCAACATCCAAAACATAATCAAATAGGGTTTCAAAGATTTCATCGAAATCATCCAAACAATTTTTTTTAAACTGAAACATGCGAAACCGGGCCAAAACCCTTCCAACTAGGGCCTTAGGGCCTGTTTGTTTGGTGTTTGGAAAAGTAGTTTGGGAGAGTAGTGGAGGTTTGTGAAATAATCTCGATTTGCGTAATGTTATTTGTTTGGGTTTTGAGAGAGTGGTTTGAGAAATAAAGTAGGTGTAGTTTTTTTTTTTTTTTGGAAGAGTTAAGTTATAGGTGTAAGATGTGTAAAACTTTATGTCAAATCATGTTTGTTATGTGAGATAAATTGTGTAAGAGATATGTTACTTTATATCAAATCATAGTAGAGTTTGTATAGATTTTGTTTAGAAATAAGAAAATTGTTTTTTGTCTTTTTTGAGAAAATAGTTTGAAAAAATTGAAAGATGAAAAATTTATTTTAGAAAATAGAAAACATGGTTGTTTAACATTTTTCAAACACGAAATGTTTTTTAAATCACGCGGGATTTGTTTGATTAAGCACAGGTACAACTACTTGTGGCCTTGTGGGGTGGGGCATAGGCATTGATGAAGAAATAATAATAAATAATCCAGATCTGATGTGAAACGAATCCACGTGCAAGCTCAAGCCGGCAGTACAAACAACTTATTTAAATAAAATAGATACTGTATTAATTGTACTTTAATAATATTCATGAAATCGGATCTGTATGACGTATAAACAGTCCATAGAATACGAATTGAATCAAAGTATCGAAAAAGTTCGAGTTAGGTCCAAGGCAAGTTTCATTAAAAGATTGTCTTTCTCTCTTAAAGCAAAGGAGGAAAAAAGAAATTTACTAAACAAAATATATAGGAAGCAAATGAACTATCTAAAAATCGTTTTAAGATAGTATACATGCTTACATTAATTATAGTGCTTCAATCTGTATAAGGATCGTAAAGCTCGTACTCCTTCGGAGGTTCGCTTTTGCTCCTACCATTAACTTGTTTAATCTTTCCCTCGACTTCTCTTTCACTCTCGCTTTTAAGTCCATATCCATTCATCTTCTTTTCATTTGGAGCTTCGTATAGTGTTAAACTACCACCTCCATTTTCTAGTATGGCGTCTTCTTGGCTCGTTTCTTCTGTTACAAGGGGTTCAAGAATTTCGATTACTTGACTCATTACAGGCCTCCCTTTCGGGTTTTGGCTGAGACATTGATATGCTAGGTTCGCCACCTTCATAAGAGTTTTAGTGGAGTACTGCCCCTCGATTCTGGGATCCAGTATTCTTAAAAGCTTCTTGTTGTAGTTCAGGATCGGTCTAGCCCACTCGACTAGATTATGCTCTCGGCTAGGCCTGCTCTTATCCATTGCTCGTCTTCCAATGAGCATCTCTAGTAAAACGACTCCAAAGCCATAAACATCACTTCTCGCGGTCAAATGACCTTGAATTTTTGGATACGAAAACTAAATCAATCAGTCACATTCATGATATAAGAAAAGGCTAAATTGCATTTTTAATCCCACAGGGACGTTGGACCTCTTTACAATTCAGGTTCCACGCTTTACAAAATCGCACTTCTAGTACCAATGGTGGTATTTTTTTTTTTTGGCACTCTTGGTTTGTCCCTTTCCATCCATTTTGGATTGCAATATTTAGATAGTCCTATGGGACTACAAGTGCAAAAAAAGATTCTACTCTAAGGACCAAAAGTGCAACAATTGGATGGAAAGGGGGGCGCTAGGACCAAAAGTGCTAAACGTTTCAGAAAGTTGGGACCAATAGTGCAAATTTGAAATCATGGCATCAAAAGTACTGGTAGCTTAGTCCCATGGGACTAAAAATGCAATTTTTGCCTCAAGATTGTAACACGGACTTGAAATTTGGTCTAAACATGCCATTACAAGACTCACCAGTCATGACATACTCAGGAGCAGCATATCCGTAAGTACCCATAACACGGGTTGAGACATGAGTTTGATCACCGGTGGGCCCAACTCTTGCCAGTCCAAAATCAGAAAGCTTTGCCTTAAAATCCTGCAAATATTCCATAAACATTAGCCCCTGAATATTTCACTGCAGGAAGTTGAACTTGCAAAACCAACTAGGAACTTGAATTTTAGTGAGTATAAATGAGAAGAAAAATGAAAATGAACAACAAATAACAAAGAAACTCATTGTTCTATCATTTTGATGCAAGAAAAAAAAAATATATATATATATATACTGTTTTACCCAATAAAATTGAAGAATCAAACTTAAGATATACTTGTGGAATTTGTAATGGAAGAAACGGAGCTCAACTAACTACTAACCACATCTAGCAAAATGTTTGAAGTCTTAAAATCCCGGTATATGATAGGTTTTTCCACACCATGAAGAAAAGCAAGCCCTTTTGCTGCATCCAAAGCAATCTTCAATCTTTTATGCCATGTTAAAGTGACACGAACTCCTAAGAGAAAAAAAAATAAAATACACTCACATTCAGATACAGAGTCCGAGAAAAAGTTTAATGAAGGTAAACTTAATTGTACAATGATATATTGTTTTTGCTACTCACTTATGAAGAGGTGTTTCTCTAAGCTCCCAGATGCCATATATTCATAGACTAACAGCCTATGGTCACCTTCACAGCAATAGCCAATCAGTTTCACCAGATTTGGATGCCGAAGCTGGCCTAAATAATTGACCTCTGCCTGCAAGTGAAACCTAAATCGTAAGCAAATAAATACACGCACTTAATGCATTGAAATTTCAATGGTATAGTATAAATACAAAATCTTGACAAACTTTCCAATAAGTGATAACCAAAATAATAGGCTAGTTTCTTATTGGTACACATTGTATCAGCTTCCACTTGCTTAACCTAGTCCCCCCTTTTCCAGTTATTCTATAAAATATGCAAATTTCATTTTACCAAGTTTAATTTAAACTAAATTACTCAAAAAACATTTATATATCTCGATGCCACCTTCTTTCTTTTGTCAGAACATGCCTTTCGGAAGAGAAGGAGAATATATATTCTAATAGATGCAAACTATTACATTCTAGTTCTAGTGATAAAGCATACCGTCTTACTTATGAAGATAAAAAAGAAGTATAACCACAGTTTAAAGAATTCATAAGACTATTCAATAAATATAGGTCTCAGCAAATTACCAGCCATTCTCTGTCCCCTTGTAAACCTTCAGGATCGAGCTCTTTAATAGCAACTTGAGTTGTCTTGTAACCAGGCCTCACATTATCATCTATAACTCCTTTATAGACAATACCGAAACCGCCCTCGCCAAGAACCTGATCTGGTCGGAATTGCCTCGTGGCCAACTTCATCTCCTCATACGTGAATATATCAAGATCACCATTCCCACAACTTTGACGTAGATCCTTTACATTTTTGGGAATCACCACGATAGTGTTTGAACTCTCAGAGCCAGATTTTGCAGGAGATGTAGAATCGCTACAAACACCTGAAAGTTTTAAATGAAAGACATAATTAAGCACTGAAATGAGATGTTATCCTTGTCTATATATCAACACATTCCAACAAAAAGGAAACATTTTCCTTTCGGATCATGAGTTTTAATGCATACATAATAACTAACCAGTCCAGAGTGATGATTTTAGCAAAGAACGAAAATATGTTGCAGATGAGTTGCATTACTTTGCTAACAGTATATAACATTAATCATTTGGCAAAAAATTGAGAGGTAAATATCTGTGTTTATTCTTAAAGAGCATATTGCAAGCGATTATCCAATAGTAAGTTAAGATCAAATGACCCTCAAAACCATTTCAATTTCAGATTGTAACCTTGGACTCATGAAAAAGAAGCAAAATAAATTGATCATCCAACACTATATCTTCAATGTTTATATAGACCAAAGTCAAATTTACACAAAATTCCAAGTTAATGAAGAAAAGGGGCACCCCGTGAAGGTTAATTTCTTATTTCATTCATATCTTTCAAGCAAATTATTTATGAATGATCACACATTATTATCAATAACCACTTGAACAGAAAATAATTTAAACTAACAAATAAAAAAAAATTAAATATAAATTGAATATGTCAAGTGTGTAAAAAAAGGGTACCTGGTTTGTTAATTGAAGAATTCTTCTTTATTTGCTGATGTTCTTCTTCCTCAACACTGAGACAAGAACCCATTTCCTTTTTCAGCATCACCAGATTCACATTTCGATTTTCAAATGTAATAAAGAAAAAATAACGCCAAGATTGGACTTTTATGCGAGGGTTTCACTCATATACTTGAAATAAACCTCTGGTATATGGAAAAATCATATGGGTCGGCGGCAAGTATAAGGAAGTCACCGGAATCTGATTTGATTGCCGGAATATTCCAAAATTATGGAATGTAGTTTACATAGATTTTATCATCATCTTCAAACAAAAAGACAAACGATTGAGTGGGACACTGACTGGAGGACTATAAAATGAAGGGGTATGTATTTTGATTGAAACGTTGTTTCCTATTTCTTGTTTATAAAAAGGAAGATATGCATGGATTTGGATTTTATTTTGGCCGAGTCGTTTTGATTGGATTTGGAAAAGAACATCTCGAATCCAAACAGTGGTTATTTACCGGAATACCCCTCTCCCACTTTCGTCCTACAAAACATAATTATTGGAAACCCAACTCCTTCCCTCAAAAAAAAAAAAAAAACTTTCTTGATTAAGTTTTTGCAATTTTAAATCAAACTTTTTTTTTTTAGTTGGAAACTTAGGATGAGTAAGGCTTATGTACATCCAAGATCTTTTTCATGATTTTGAACATATTTACAAAAATGTCTTCAATCAAGTGTTTTTTTCTTTGGTATTTAGCCTCCTTGATCATTTTACTGCTTTTAGAAGCATAACTTTTTCCAAAAGCTACATTAACGAATTATAGTGTTTTTGGTACCACAATCTATAAATTATTCTTCTCATTACTAATCAAATATTTTCAAATTTGAAGTTACTGAAATCACTATTAGTATATTTACTCTTTAAGACGTTTTGTCAAAACTTAGGGGTGGATGTTGGTTCAGGTAACTCAAACTCGACCCGTCCCGTTCTTTTGGAAACCCGAATGGGACGGGTATTTTGGGTTTGGATATCCGAATTCGAAATACCCGTATCTTTTTACATAAATATGAGACGAGTTTGGAATTGAATTCTTTATCCTTGAATACTCAAATCCGTCTATCTATTTATAGTATTACTTAAACAGTTATACATAATAGTATTTTTTTAATTAATTACAAGAATAATTTAACTAAGCATAATCTAATTCAATATAATCATGTACAACTTTCCCTGCATTGATAATAAAGGGTCAAGAAAGGAAAGTGTTTCAATTCAAGCAGCACACATCAATTCATAAAACTGAAAACAAAAAGAACAACATAACTTCCTAAAAAACACAATAATTAATAAGCATAGGAATAAGGTTTATGCAAAAAAAATAGCATGTATAGATTTAGAAGATGAGGAATAATGCTTTACTGCTTCCTAAAGAAACATACGGAGTAATACAATAATGTATTGTTTGGTTATCAGGAAGGTGAAGGAAAGTCAGTTTTTTTTTTTTCTCATTTGTTGTTTGGATAGCAGGAAATGAAATTATTATTTTCCTTCAACTTTTCTGCAGGAAAATTTTGTGAAGAAAAATTTCCTCACCAATTTGATGGGGAAAGCCGGGGGGGAGCTGGGAAAATTTCCGAGTAAATTGCAAAACACCCCTTGTACTTTATCAAACTATCAAAACCTCACACTTGTGATTTTTTTTTACCAAAACCCCATCTGTGCTTATTTATTATTAGAAAAAAAATACTCTCTAAAGTCATAATAGCAATTATATCCCCGCAAAATATCGCAAAAACACCCATATCAAACGTAAACAACCTAAAAAATTGTAATTCTTATCTTGAAACTAGAAAAGTACAAATAGCAAACGAAAATATCAACTAAATTTTACATAAATCCCAACCAAAGAAAAAGTTAAAGATTTTAATCGTATATATAGATAAAAATTAATGTATATATAAATGTATGTATTTGTGTGTATGCATATAAATCTTATATAAACGTGTATATAGATTTACTTTATATTTCTGAGATAATTTGATAATTTTTATTTGCAATCACTTTTAATATATTTTACAATTTTGAAAATATTTATAATTAAACGGAGATATTTATCAAAAATATTACTTCTTTTTCTAAACTTTTTTGACAACCAAACATCTACAAGAAAATAGTTTTTCTGACAACCAAATAGTTTTCCTTCACTTTCTTTACTACCTAACAATGCTTCCGGTAGATTGTTTTTTTTTTTCTTGCTTTTCTGCTTCCAATAGTTTGACATATTCATTGTAAATAGATAATTTAATATTTTATCCATGTTGTTCACCCCTCCTTCTTTTTTTTTTTTTTTTTTTTAATTTTGTAAAATAGGGTACCTCTATTTCGTCCCACAATAATTTGGGTACCTAAAAATGGATACCCAAATTTTTACGGGACGGATTTGAGACTAAAAGTCTCACTCCCAAAATTAACTTTACTCGTGTACTTGTTCTGAACCCGTCTCAAACCCGTTCTGTCCCCACCCCTAGTGAAACTCGTCATTAATCAATAAGGGTGTGTGTTGTACTTTTATATAAGGTTGGTCATGACAACTTTTATAGTCTTTTAGGATTGAATTTCAATAATACTTAGATCAAGTCAAATACCCACTCTCAAACGTTGGAATCAAAGAGGGTCGAAACCCGCTTAATAATAATGACTAACTTGAGATGGATAAATTTGTTAAATATGCAAATTTAAATTGCAGATAATTTTTCAATGTTGCTTTCATCGTACGACATGATCTGACTTCTCGACATTAAAAATGTGAGTTTGAATTGAGTATGATTGGATAACTATTATATTAAACTGATTTAATTTTTAATTTGAAAATTTACAAATCTTGAAAAAGAATTCTTTTCTTTTTTATAAACAACCAAAACGAAGAAAATAAGTAACGATTCCCCGTGAAAAAATAATACTCAACGGAATTTGAATAATTTAGTCAAAAAATATCTGGATATTAAATACTGCAATATTTTGAAAAAAATAAACTAATATCTATTAGATAAATCGAAAAATTTGTCGCGTATTCAAAATTATTTTACTAGTTGTTATTTTTTCATTTTTTATATATGAGTTGTTATTTGTTAATGGCTAATTTAATATGGAGATTATTTTAACTTGGTAGATATTTTGTAACCAATTATACATATATGAGTTTATTAGTACTGGAGAGTTGAGATTTTTAATGAATAACTATACAACCTTTATCCTTGTACAAATAACCAATATATTTAAAAGACGATTTGGAAAGAAAAGTGCCTTGTCATAGCATAACATTAAGCTTGACTACCACATGTAAAAGTACTATGTGTAATGTTGTTTAGTATATATTTTTTCTAAACGAGAAATCAAACACCACGTTTACTAGTAAAAAGAAAGCTCAGATTCCAAAATAAATAATCCCAAACTCAATATCATGATTTAAACCATTCTAAACACAAGGGTAACATTGTAATTTGAAGCAAAGCTTATTGAAAGCTCTTCTTCTATTAATAAATGCTTTTTTTTTTTTTAAATTGCTTTTTTTTTCATTGCAAAATAAATCAACAGTTGACCGGGCAGTTGACGCGCTTTGCACTAGTACCACACGGTTCAATGGCTCTTTTTTGTATTCTCTCTGACTCATACATGCAGAAAAAATAAAAATGTTGTCGTTCAAAGATTCTTATAATTGCCAGACTTTCATTCAACGCATTACATATTTAAGTCAATCTCATAGGAAAAGTCTATGAACAAAATTATCAAAAATAAAAAAAAAATTAAATAGGTCTTTGAGCAATAATGCAGCATATCTAAATCAATACTAGTATGATCTTTCAAACAGCGACATGTACATAGGGGTACCTATAAGTGGCCGGGGTGGATGTTAAATATATATTGATTGGAATTGTTTTCCAATTAAAATTTTGATTAGGACGATGCATAATTAAAATATTGGAGAAAACTTTCTTTTGGTAAAATTATTGTGCACATCTATCGCACGTATATATAGTTCAACTTGTGAATGTGATTATGTTTATTCCTTCAATATAAAAAGGAGTTAGCTAGCTTCAATATCTTAAGTTCATGTGTATTGATATGTAAAAATAAATTGAATAGATATTGCATGCATGTTGCACCAAGTCATTTATGCATCGATGTATGAAATAATATTTTCATAGATTAGGTTGATCCAATTCATTAAAATATGAATTCAGTAACAAAAATAAACTATATATAAACATAATATTTGATTAAACAAGCAACATTGATACTAAACTATATATAAACATAATATTTGATTAAACAAGCAACATTGATACTATATTATGTATGTCTAACCAGGGGCGGTTCTAGAGGATTTTGGTTTTGGGGGGGGGAGGGGGGGAGCGGGGGCGAGATATTTTTATGTTATTGTGATAAAATGACAACTAAATGAAAATAAGTAATGTTATTTATCTAATAAAAAGTGAAGAAATATACTAGTAAAATTTTTAGTCTCATTCGACAAATGGTTCAAGATATTGAGTAAACTGTAAAAAAATGCTATAAAAAGTACTGAGATTAATGTTAAAACTTTTTTTTTAATATTGTAGTGCATTTTATAAAATTAAATATCTTCATCATGAAATATGATGTTTATGATTAAGACACTAATAAATTATTAACATAAAAATATTTACATTAATGTTAGTACATATGACCATATTAATGTTTATATATTGATCCATATATTACTCGAGTTGATTTAAATATATTATATTAATATTGTTATTTACCAGAAATGTGTGGTATTGAATTTTCTTTTTACTTTGATTCGGATCCCAACAAAAATATGAACACCTTTTCCAGTTATATATTTAATATTTGTCTTGTTAATTGGTTTCTTTGTACAACTCTAATATAATAATCAAGTTGATGTTCTAATGTAAAACTGTATCAATTGTTTCAATTGTTAAGAAAAAAGCAGTAAAAAGGAACTTATGGACGAATATAGTATTGAAAATTTTGAAGGTGGAAACTTCATTGGAAAAATTTAATCCTGTTTAAGTCTATTGAACAAAAATTAGATCAAGTTCCAACTTAAATATAAGTAAATACGGATCTGGACTAACCGGACCGGACCAGTTTATCCCGACATGTTCATTGCCTTAGAACTGCTATTCCCTTTGGGCCTTTGGCCCACTAAGTAGACCGACTTTAAATTATAAACTCGCATAGCCCATTTTAAAATTGGTACTCAGGGTTGGGTTTTACACTTTACAATCTTGAAGCTTTTTCAGAGGAGAATGGCGGACGAAGCAAACAGAAATGTAAGCGCAGTATAATTTACCTCAAATCTTATTTAAACCTAAATATTTTGATTTTTCTTTTTGTGTTGTAGGCATTTTTTGAAATCCAAGGTCGCATGATCGAAACCACCGCAAAATTGAAGCAGGTCAGTGTTTTTATTTTTATTTTAATTTGATTAGTATTGAAGAATACAATGTTATTTACTAGGATTTGGTTTTTTACAGGTTGAGAATCAGTTGCGAAATAAAGAAAAGGAAAAGAAGCGAGCTTATTTAACTTTGGAAGAGCTCAAGCTATGTGATGATACAAACACATACAAATCCATTGGCAGAACGTAAGTTAGATCTTGTGATGTAATTACTATAAATTCTGCATATATGTTATTGTGAGTATTATTTATATAAATGTATTGTATTATATATTTTGAATTTGAGGTGATGTGGGCAGGTTTGTTTTGGAGCCCAAATCAGTTTTGATGGAAGAACAAGGACAAAAGCTCAAGGACAGTGATACTGCTCTTGCCTCTCTACAGGTATCATTGCTATCCATGTTTTGTTCTTGCAAAATTAGTTTCTTGAGCTCCTCTAACCAGTTTTGATAAAGTGATGTATAATTCTTGCTTTTTTAGAAGAACTCGAATGATATGCAATTAGGGAAGCGACAATAGAAAGAAGTGGGGTGGTGTAGTATGATTTGATTTGATAAGTAAATATCTAAATTTCATTACTGAACATTAGAAGCAAGTACATCATAGAAGCCACACAAACGTACAATCGAACCAACAAGGTTTAAGGTGGCAGGACCAGGCATAAATCTCTCTTCCTTCAATTTTTTCTTATATATTCAGTTTCAGTAAGGAAAAATTTTATTATAGTAAAACCAGTGTTGTTTGGTGCTAAAAGAAGTGGAAAAGAGCATATTCAGTATGCAAAATCACATATTATCTGATATTCAATAACTTGTAAATAAGACACAAAATACTAGGACCTCCACCTACAGTTGTGGAACTTAGTTGCTCTGCATCTATTTTATGAATTAACAGGCCTTTTTATACAGAATATTTTGGTTGAAAAACATAGTAGCACCTTTTGGAATCATACATAGAACAGCAGTCAAAGTTTAAGTCGGGATAATGTGGAGGGAAAACCCTAGGAGCTTTTCATGATTGATGTTTTCTTTACAGCATAATATAGAAAATCAATTTCATGAATTAATGATTGCTTGAAATTTTTATATGAAGAAGAATCTCAACTTGATGAACTTGCATTGAACAAAACACATGAAAAAATGGTAGTTTTATAACTTTTTATTTGCAATTGAATTCTTGATTTTGGTCAGCCTAGATTCCAAAGTAGAAGACTTGAAGTGGTTATGTGAGTATTTTTATGTAACCCTTATGTTTGGCCTCTGAAAAACAAATGTGTGTTCCCTCATCTCCCCAACCTTTTTGGAAAAGTTTCAGCAGAGAAACCATATGTTACTGATTTGTGGTGAAGGCATCATCTTCACTAAGAAAGAGAAGTACATACCACTTTTTAACATGACCAAGTGTAGCATTTTGTCTCTCAGCTTCTAGTAGGACAGAATGTCGATTCAAGAATCTTTGCCAAATTTTCTTTACATTTGCCAATTATTCTGGATAAATGAATTTACCTTGATTCTCTATTCAAATAAATAGTCAACTTTTAGATATTCTATGAGGGATTGCTATTAAATACAGCATCACAAATTCCATAACCAATTTAATGAAGTATAAATGTAACATTATGTTTATCAAGTATGGAATTTCATCTTCAACAATATGAACAACAAAGCTTTCATAGTTAAGGACATTCTAACATGGAAGGTAGATTCCATCCTGAAAAGTTTGAGAAACTAAATTTTGAGCAATAAGATACAAAAATACAAAATAAGCTAACTATTAAGATCAAAGTAGTGAAGCCACAAGCTATGACATGTTTCTCAAAGTAATTATTGACAAGTTTAATGCTTCCTAGGTCGTAGGCATGAACTTTAATTCTTAGGTGCGTTTATTTATTTTTTGTTGTCAATTGCATTTATTTTGAGTTGGTAGTAATGGATGTTGAATCTTGTGCATTTTAGTTCTCATTACTCGTCACATTTTTCTTACAATCATATAATTTTGTGATCTGAGATATGTTGTGTTCCAATTGAACAGACCTCAAAGGAGTACTTGGAAAAACAAATGGCTGAGATTGAGAACAACCTGAGAGAGCTTTTGCAACAAGAACCTGGTCTTGCTCGTCAAATAATGTCCATGGCTGTATGATTCTTGTTTTCCATGAAACTGAGAACCTTCAATCTGTTCTTGCAATTTACCTTTAAAATAAAAACTTGCAATTTATGTTCATGTCTTATTGTGGTTTCCTATTTTACAGTTAAGGCACTCACTGAGTGTATTCGCTTGGCTTGCAAATTTACTAGACTTTAGAATCTTATTTAGTTGTCAGAAATTTATGCATCTTCTGATCTTAAATTTGAGCACAAAAAATGCTGAGAAAGATTATTGTCATTCTTATTAATGATTTGAGATAATGTCGTGCATAGTATATGACGTGGTATTGTTGATATCAAACGATGATGATGAGATCTTGGAGTACTACTACTTGAATAGAGAATAGTGTATAATTATTAAGAGTGTTGCACCATGTAATTTATTTATGCGTGCATGATAACTTTTCTTATAAAAGTCATGTTTGGTGGGTTAAACCATATTTGGGCCTCCTGAAGAATGTTGATCCGTCTTACTTAGAACACCTCCAATAATAGTAAATAGAGTAAGTAGTATTGAAACTCTATACTATCTCCAATTTAAAAAGACCTCTAAATTTTCTAAAAATGTTTTAAAAAATGGACCTAAAATGGGTCTGCCTTGCATCACAACTTAAACTTATGCTGGATTAGTAAAATTGTTGCAGGATTTTGCACATTTTTCCCTACATGACAAATTTATAGATTTCATTCAGAGGACGAGCTATCTCACATATATACTTATCTTCTCATAATTAACACAATTGCACGCGTAAAATGTGAAAAATGAATTTTATTTTCCTTGTAATGATATGGCATTAATTTTGCATCAAACACCATCATCGATCATTTTCAGCAGACGAGACGTAGTTAATATGATTCTTCGAAATCCAATTTTTTGTCTTGCAAGTTGGAGTACACCTCCCAACAAATGTCGTTAATTTCTAGAAAGCTTTGAAATAATTCAGGCTCAAGGTTGCAATTAACAACGAGAATCCAAGTGTCCACACGGATTAGTGTTGGTCCAGTTTTGCTTGATTCGGTTTCAAAAAGTTCATTTCAACGAAAACTTTGAAATACGATGGACCGAGTTTGAATGTTGAGCTTTGTGGTTTTAAAAAATTGTGATATGAATTGGATTGAGTTTGCATGTTCGAGTTTGAAGATTAAAGTATGTGAATGTATCAAATCAATATCTTATATATTTTTATTATTTTATTATTAAGTTCAGATAGTTGAAACCAAGTTGGGGTTTGACTTAGGATTATACTAGATACAAATGAGACAAATGAGGTTTTCATATTTACAATACATCAATGTATCGAAACCTGAATGGGACAACATCCATGTAGTGACCCTGACTTTGTTTAACTTAAAGTAAATATGGTGTGACTGGTACAATATTTAAATTGGGTTTGGTCAAACCTTCCAGTCACAATACATATGTATTATACTTGTCATGTGAGTGGTTATTTTTCGAGAAGTGTTATCCAACCACAAGATAAGTATATTTCACTTACATATAAATGTGTTGGGTACTTTGGTCATACCAGTCTGAGATAGAATTTCTCGTGCAATACCTCATTAATTTTTTTAAATGATGACAAAAATAAAATCTAAAAGGGAAAGTTGCATTTGATTTACTTTGTATTAATCCTTCATAATGCATATTTTCTTGTACTATAACTAGGAGAAGTAAATAGAAAGAAAAGTCAAGCTGTTTAATGAATGCTATATTTCTCGTACAATAGACTAATGTCAATGTGACATTTAATCGTGACGATAGTTTTGAAGCCAAAGGTGATATTTTGCCTAAAAGTCCTATAGAAGATAAACCAGGAAAAACTAGGAAAAGAAAAACCTATATAGATGTTTTTAAGATGCCAATCTCAGTAGGTTTGTTTGATATATTTCGGAGAGTAGTTTGAGAGAGTGGTGAAAGTTTGTGAAATAATCTCGATTTGCGTAATATGGTTTGTTTGAGTTTTGGGAGAGTGATTTGAGAAATAAGGTAGTGTAGGTTTTTTTTTTTTTGAAGGGTTTAGGTTATAGAAGTAAGGTGTGTAAGACTTTATTTCAAATCATGTTTGTATGTGAGATAAATTGTGTAAGATATACGAACTTTATGTTAAATCAAAGTAGTGTTTTTGTGTAATTTTTTTAGAGATAAGAAACTTGTTGTTTATTTAGCTTTTGGGAGAATAGTTTGGAAAAATTGAGAGTGAATAAATTTATTTCATAAAATAAAAAACGTGTTTCCTTTGCTTTTTCCCAACGCAAAATAATTTTGAAAAATGCAAGACAAATATGCCCTAAACTTCCTAGACTTTTCTTAATCGATTTTTTCGTTAAGAAAAAAATCACTCTACAATATCTTATTGAGAAGGATTTAATTATAACTTGGTAATATCATATTAGTATCATGCTTTAAGCGACACGACAAACTTCTCTTGACATTAAATTATCAAAAGTCCATAGTCAATTTCGATTGGCAATCGTAACAATTTCCATTTCCCATTATCTTCACATTTATGTCATGAAATGTGATTGATTGACAACATATATATGGAATTAAGAAGACATATGGCGAACGAAATTCAATGAAAAAAAGAAAACCAATAAAAATAAAAATAAAACCAACATGCTCAAAGAAAGATTAATCCGGAATTCGTTACTTAAAAATATTGATTCTTATGCAGCAGCAAGGAACAAAAATGAGAATATCATGTTTCGGAGATGCATTTGATTATCTTTCAAAGTGGTACTGGTACATCTAATTTTTTTTTTTTGGTCACTTATCATGTAGGATACAAACTTTGTATGGAAAGATTGATGGAATTTCTAAAATAAATGCTAAAATTTGTCTCTAGTTATTAGCTCAATCATATCTCGATTGAATTTAATATTTAATAAATCACATAAACAGTCCCTCAAGTTATGTCACTATATATATATAACATTCATCAAATATGATTTTTTAATTTTTTTTTATCCCTCGGCGCAGATATTTATCCTGCTGTCCTTTCCACTTTTCGGACAAAAAGAAAGCATGCAGTACTGGGTTATTGAAGAATGAAGAAAGTATTAAAATTTCGATGTAGTTTGATTTTCATCTAAATTTATTTATTTATTTTTCGTGAAATTATTATATTTCGACGAAAAAAAAATATGTTGAAACTATAAAATTTCTACGGAATTTTGTTCCCGTCGAAATTTCTATTTTTTTCATTTTCTTATACATTTTTTTCGACAAATTATTTCGACCGAACATAAATCGGTCGAAATTACTTTCGACGGAAATTTTTTCTGTCGAAAATTTAAGTAATATTTCAATAGATTTATTTCCGTCAAAAATTTTCTGTCGAAATTTCCCATTTTTCTAGTAGTGAAACCCCCTCAAATTATAAATATTCCAAATTTTAGCGTTTATTCCAAATACCCTAAAGTGTTGAGTGACGAAAGTGTTAAAGAATTGTAAAATAAGTAACGCACAAACTCAATTTTATGTTTAATGCAACATTTAATTATTACATGCAACTTTAGGACCTTATGGTTTATTCCTCATGACTTGATAGTATACGAATACTGTAATTGACCGAGTATCTCTCTCTCTCTCTCTCTCTTTTTCTTTTTCAAAGAAATGTATGATGATACTAATACAGACAGCCCATTTTGATAAGGCAAATAAATATTGTAATTGTAGCCACTACATATATCAGAACAATTGAACAAATGGCAAAGCTTGAGTCTGTACTCAATCCACAATTAGTTAATTATTAGAAAAATGAAATTATTGCCGTAATTCAAGTCTTCGGCATTTAATAAAATGGCAAAAACACTCTTGTTATCGTTGTTGTATTTGGACGAGCAATCAATAGTTAATTGAATTAAATAATTATTATTGTGATGAATGTACCGATATAATTGATTATTTTAGAGAAAAAGGTATATATATATTCTTATGGTCCATATGGTAACGCGCTTCGGCTTCCAAATTCTCGTTTCCAAATTATATACTAATACGTTATATTTAAGCATTTTGCACACATAAAAATTTCTCAAGTGTTCAGATATATTTTCACATTTGCCCAAAAAGTTTATTGACCACTTGAAAAAGCAACTACTTAGTACTTACAGTATCGTGTGCTCAAATGTGAAAGTGTCACACACGTTTGAAATTAGTGTAATTTTTTATTTTTTTTATTTCCCACCCTTAGCTTAAACCAAACAACAGGTTAGGACTTCTTGTCTTAGTGGCGTAAGTCAACTTAATTAATGAGTATTCTGTTTTGGACCTTGCTACCCTAATTTGACTTATACTTCCAATCTCACTCACTATTCCACGATAAAGATAAATTATTTCTTTCTATATATTATTACGAATGTCACACCGAATTCTTTACCGTTTACACCAAGTCCTTACATAATATAGTTCGACAAGAGAAATATTGTCTAAACCTGGAATACCAAGACACAAACTTGCTTATTGACAATACTTATACCCAATGCACTCTACGATCCGATTTGTAAATACTACAGTTTAGTATATAAAAGAAAATACTTCAATTTTTTTTTATTTTTTTTATTTTTAATTTTCAATACTTTAAATGATTTGATGGGATCACGAGTCATTAGGGCCGTTATGAATTAAAGAGTGTAAATGAATCAAATTAAGCTAGAGTAACATATTATTTTTAGTATGATATTTCAAGATTGAGATTATCTTGGAATTTTGGAAAAAAAAATATCTCATTGACAAGAATACCTTTAATTTCTTTCAATTTTATACAGGGGTGTTGTTTATTTCTATACTATAGTGAAATGTAATTAATTTTTTTTTTCTTCAAATAATTTTGCCAAATCTAACAATTAGCCGCCTCATCAACGGAACAAACAAACTATGATCGAAAGATACCGACATAACTTATAAAGTTCTAGTTATATAGAAAATATTATCATCCTATTGGTCAGTTGTACTTTAAACATGTACAAAAATCACTCCTATTTCACGAATAGTTATTCAGATGAATACGAAAAGTTATTCAGTCGTATATTCATCGCACGAATGACATGGTATAAGAATTAAGAATACAGCATTCCTTAAATTTAAGAAAAAGTGATGGACCGTGTAATTGTCAAGATTATTGAATCATGGTTTTCTAAAAGCTACTATCCACCTATTTTTACCGACTGCCATGTGCCTAATGAGGGCCAAGTGACCACACTTTCAGTAAGTAGGAACACATATTGATTGCTCAAGAGTGGCGATCAACTATGAAACATGAATTATGCTTAATTGTATAGCAAATAATAAATCTCGAATCAACTACTGCAACACATCACATAAAAACCTCGCCCAACAGAAATAATATATCTACCTCCACTCTTACTCCAAGGACAAATATTATTTGTTACACAATTGTGCATGATCTTTATGTTCATTGGCCACGTAGACGTAGCGGTCATATTAATACTAACAAATAATGAAGCTCGAATCAGCTGCAAACACGTCATGTAAAACTTATGCATGGAAATAATCTACCTACCCGCCCCCACCCAATATCTTCTAATATTCCAAGTTTTGACATAATCTCCCATTCATTTCACAAAGTTTACATGTGCCTATAAATATGCCAAACTTCAACCCCAAACATACACCCAATTAACTCACACAAATATCATTTCCGCAAAACTAATTTTCAGCTTCTTCCACTGCAACAACACTACCAATACAAACTCATTAGAAAATGGATTCATTCTATGTCACTCTTCTCTCCCTCTTCATCTTCATAACTTCCCTCTCCCTCCACTTCCTCTTCTACAAAAACAAATCCTCCTCCTCCTCCTCCTCCCCTCTCCCTCCGGGCAATACCGGCTACCCCGTAATCGGAGAAAGCCTCGAGTTCCTCTCCACCGGATGGAAAGGCCACCCCGAGAAATTCATATTCGACCGCATATCGAAGTACTCCTCTACCGTCTTCAGAACACATCTCCTAGGCGAAAAGGCAGCAGTCTTCTGTGGCGCAAACGGCAACAAATTCTTATTCTCGAATGAAAACAAATTAGTTCAAGCATGGTGGCCTAGTTCAGTAGACAAAGTATTCCCTTCCTCATCCTCACAATCATCCTCAAAAGAAGAAGCTATCAAAATGAGAAAAATGCTACCTAATTTCCTAAAACCAGAAGCCCTAAAACAATACGTCGCCGTAATGGATGATATAGCGCAAAAGCATTTCAACGATTATTGGGGAAATAAAAACGAAATCGAAACATTTCCATTAGCGAAGAACTATACCTTCTGGATCGCGTGTCGATTGTTCGTCAGCGTCGAGGATCCGGATCTGGTTGAAAAATTCGCTGAACCGTTCAATTTGTTGGCGTCTGGATTGATTTCGATTCCGATCGATTTGCCAGGAACGCCGTTCTATAAGGCGATTAAAGCTTCGAATTACATTAGGAAAGAACTTGTTTCGATAATTAAACAGAGGAAAATTGATTTGGGGGAAGGGAAAGCATCGGCGACGCAGGATATACTGTCGCATATGCTTTTGACGAGCGATGAAAATGGGAAATTTATGAATGAATTGGATATTGCAGATAAGATTTTGGGGTTGTTAATTGGAGGACATGATACTGCGAGTTCTGCATGCACTTTTATTGTTAAGTTTCTTGCAGAGTTACCTGAGATTTATGAAGGTGTCTACAAGGGTAAGTTTCATAATTAATCATTTTTTTCTTCTTCTATGATTTTGAAATTATTTAAGAAATTAAGTGATTTTCAAATTATTAGACAGACTATTTTATTGTTAATTGCCGGATTTGATGTAAAAAAAAACCAGCAGTCAACTTCATTTTTAACTTTCTTATTCCAGTATATACAGATCATTGTCCAACCATTATTAATTTAATTATGGTACCCTTACGTGAGTTTTATTTATTTACTTTTTAGTTTTTACATAAGAAAAATGGATTCTAATTTGCAATTTTTGTATATGTTTATGTATAGAACAAATGGAAATTGCGGAATCAAAGGCACCAGGTGAACTATTGAACTGGGAAGACATTCAAAAAATGAAGTACTCATGGAATGTAGCCTGTGAAGTTCTAAGGCTTGCACCACCCCTACAAGGTGCTTTCAGAGAAGCCCTCTCCGATTTCATGTACAATGGTTTCTCTATCCCAAAAGGCTGGAAGGTAAAAAACATACAGAAAAATCCCCGGGCAAATTATAGTTTAGCCGCCCCTTGTGAAATATATTTGTGCCATTTCACCCCACCCATAAAATATAAATTGGAGTTTAACCTCCTTATATATATATGTTTGAAAACAAAACTCATTATCCTTTATGCTCATTAGCAGAAACTAATTTATAAGTATCATGGGTATTTAATTAGTTTATGCTACTTATAACTTATGTTTATATGCAGATATACTGGAGCGCAAATTCAACGCACATAAACCCCGAATGCTTTCCCGAGCCTAAAAAATTCGACCCGTCGAGATTTGAAGGTTCCGGACCCGCTCCATACACATTTGTGCCTTTTGGTGGAGGACCAAGAATGTGTCCTGGAAAAGAGTATGCAAGACTGGAAATACTTGTTTTTATGCATAATCTTGTGAAGAGATTTAGGTGGGAGAAAATTATTCCAGATGAGAAAATTGTGGTGAATCCAATGCCAATTCCTGCTAGGGGGCTACCAGTTCGTCTCTTTCCCCACAAAGCTTAATGTGATCTTTATGTGTATTTATTCAATCATTTTGTTTATTTTTAATTTGGTTTTTCGTTTATTTACAATTTTAGTTTCTTGTTAACCGTTAATGAGTGATAGTGCTATTCTAGCAATTGAACTGAGCACTCATGAAATGTGTAATTAATTTTATGATTTGATACTACAATAAAAGAATGTCTTTTTTTTAACAAAGAAAAAAAAATTCTGAAGTGGGAAATCTCAACTTTTACGTTCAAGAATATAGTAATATAATATATGCATGCATTTGAAATTATGAAACATTTACTCCTACGAAAGATTGCCTCCACTTTATTATTGTTCAACAGAATTAATGATGATGTGAAAATTACAATTAAGGACGACTTTCATATTTCATATGAACATATATAACTTCTATTTAATTTAATTGTCTCGTGTTATACAAGAATTAAAAGGATTTTTATTTTATCTGTAATATTTAAAAAGAGAAATCATCAATTTTTATATTTTCCTAATTTAACTTTAATTTAAAATTATTTAATTATGTAGTTTCTTGACTCCTTCACTTCTCCCATTACATTCATTGTTAAAATTTAATTTTCACTTTTTATTTGGATCATTTATCTTTTTTTTTAGATGATGAATATATCGTTACATCAATCACTATATCGATTTTTTTTCTCTGGTATCAAAGTACAAAGATAAACTAATTACATAGACTAATATTAAACTAGAGAAATACTCACATTAGTGAGATTATTTTTTTATCATGGAGCCTCAATCTTAGCAAACAGGCTACGGCCTCATCGACAATCATCTATCCATATTATATTATATATATATATATATATAAAAGAAAAGTCATGCCATGCTAAAAAATTATATATATATAAAAGAAAAGTCATGCCATGCTACACCAATTTTTTTGATTTTTCTATTTTACCCTAACATTTAAAGTTATTAATAATATAATTTTTTAACTTCTCCACTTCTCCAGTTACAATCATTTATAAAATTTCTCACTTTTTCTTTAGATCAATCCCCCCAAAAAAATCATTATGTTTTGTGCTTAAAAAAATTATGCAGGATGACTAGTACTATAAAAAATAAATCATATCATGTTGATCCATTACATTAATTAATAAAATTTTACTTTTCATTTTTTATTTGAATCAATTCCCAAAAAAGAATCTTTATTTTTTGTGCTTAAAAAAATTATGCACGCGGGTATTCATACTGAGAATGACTAGTACTATACTATAAATGTATCGCACATTTATTAAACTAGTAACATCGTATCTATTATAATCATATGAAGTATATGAGTATGTTTGTTTGGCGTTTCCTAAAATTATTTCGTGTTTGGAAAATTCCAAACAAACATGTTTTCTACTTTCTGTAATAAATTTTTCATATCTCAATTTTCTCAAACTACTATTTCAAAAGCCAAACAAACAACAATTTTTATATATCTAAACAAAACCTATACAAACTCTACCTTGATTTGACATAAAATCACATATCTCTTACAAAATTTATCTCTAACAAATACGATTTGACATAAAGTTTTACATATCTTACACCTACAACCTAATTTTTTCAATAAAAAAAATATAACACCTACTTTATTTCTCAAACCATTCTCTCAAAACCCAAACAAACAACATTATGCAAATCGAGATTATTTCACAAACCTCCACTATTCTAATATGTGACTGGTATTATTAAAAATATATTTACAATATATATTCAATCATGTGAATTCACAAACCTCCACTATTCATTCATTTGAAAAATAATGGTTTGCTTTATTGGCAAAGGTCAAACATGGTAGCACATGTGCTACTTCACCAACCATGTGAATTTACACCAACCAACTTTACTTAATTTTCTTTTCTATGAATAAATATCATTAATATTGTAATTAGAATGTTTGTCGCTGTGGTAAATTACAGAACTTATAACTATTGTCAAAGGGTTTCTACGTGCAGCCTCTTTTTGAAAAGAGCTCAAATGCATTTTAGCCTAAGTTAGAACATTTTACAAGAATTTTCTTATTTCCGTTTTTCTCTTATATACACCTCAACGAGCCCAAACCTTCCTTGACCACAGGTTTAGTACCATTGAATATGGAGAGCAGAATGATCGTCGATTTCAATTCCATTCTAAAATTCTTAATCTAAGTTTATGTATACGTGGCAGCCTTAATTGCCTAATCCACTTAATCTAAGTTTAATCCTCGTCAGATTACTAAAATTTTTTTTTGATTTCCCAAGGGTTTAATCCCTTTCGAGACAGGTTTGGCACATATGTGGGTACCTCTCCCAACAGGAATTCGAACTTGAATCCGCTACTTTCAATTTAACGAAAAATTCAATAAATCTATAATAAATAGATGTTGAATATTCATTCTGATTGTTAGGGAAGATTTTACACACAGCAAATTAGAGCATAAAAAAAAAGGAGATCAAGATTGTAGTTATTGTTACAAAGTACCTGGTGCTCATAAAGTAACAAGAACAAGCAGCAGAAAATAGGACACACCTATCTATAATAACAAGATAGAGATCCATTTAACATACCTTATCCGAATTTAATAGGATGGCATAGTGAGTCTTGGCTAAAAGTACACACAACATGAAGTAAAGCTTTGAGCATCAAGATTGAGTGACATACAGCACAGGAACAAGACCTGCCGTTTTCCCATCCCTTCCGGGGCGTTTCTTCCTGACCTGCAACGGTTATAACACATTAGCACATCATATGAAAACAATCCTAAACACTCACATATCTATAAAAAAGGAAAAGAATAAAAATAAACAAATAAAAAAGCAGAAAGCATGACGCAGGCAGGACTTGAATTTCTTCTTGAATTGACAAACTGGAAAAAGATTACAAGCTTAATTTCTCCGAGCACTCTGATTTCTTGAAATATCAAAACCACAAACCTGATAAAGCTAAATACACAGTACTATTTTCTCTTTACTTTTCGAGTCAACAGAATGGAAGAAATTATGGTTCTTCGAATACAAAAAAATTTAAAAGCCAAACAGCAACATGTTTGACTTTTGTGAACGTTAATCAGACCTTTCAGGTAAATTGAATTATTTATACATAAAATCTCCAAGAATATCAACTTGATTTATACTTACAAAAAACCAGCCATCTACTTCTTCTTCAATCTCAAGTTCTTCTCCAGCCGTAAGATTAAGCTGCGAATAAAGAAAAAACGAATAGTATCCACACGCCAAATCCAAAAACAAACATCTCCAAATGCGGAGAAAGAAAAACATGATTTCAGTTACACCACAGATATTGAGGAAGAAACCATCACATGTTAGCATTAAATCACAGATATTGAGGAAGAAACCATTACATGTTAGCATTAAATTGAAATTTGATAGTGTACTGAACTCACCTCATCATCGCCACCAGCAGTGAAGTCATAAAGTGCTGTTCCAGCCTTTGGATTGCCTGAAGAAGTTCGCCCTTCATCAAAACTATCTGAACCAGGGCCAGCTAATGGATTCTCAAATGACTCGTATCTTTGATGGAGGGGTGATGAGTATGGAGGAGGTGATGAATACGGAGGAGGTTCTTCTCTAATCTGCAACAAATCAAACATGAGACTTTGCTTCCATTTTAAGTTAAGTTAGATAAAAGTAGGTACAAAGAGTCAACCGGGGAACCAGGACCCTCGTATGCTCTATATCTGCTTCCACCTGGCCTTTCCTGCATAAGCAACACAAAAATGTCATTTAGAAGCATATTTATCAACTCTTTTTGGGCAGAAGACAGGACCCTCGACACTTCTTGGGCATAGAATCTTTTGCGTGGACAGTGCCATAGGCATTTTCCAACAGGAACGAGTATTCATTTAGAATAAGAAATCAAGTACAGATACAAAGCCGCTAAGACGCAACAAAAGTTTTCCTTGATACCTGTCTGGCGATGCAAACACTAAAATGCTCTTGAAAAGCTTGTTTAACAAAATCAAAGAAGGGGGCAGGTTTACTTTAAGAAAATCATTTAGTATTAACTCAAATCCTGGCATTAAAGATCAATGTAAACTCAAAGAGTTGACAACTTATTTGACTAACAAAAAGTTATCCCAATAACAAAAAAAACTATCAAACTGCATTCCACCAGGTTCTGAAGGACCAAAAAATTCCCTAAGCTATTGTTCATATTTCTCTGGCATGATTGATGTCTAGAAAGCATGTTTTTTAATGTATAAAAAAGTGAAAACCGGAACCAAGTATTTTAAACATTCCTAAATTCAAGAATAATTAGTCAACAAAACAAAATGTCTAGTCTTTTCCCATTTTTTTTATCCATGGTGACTAAATTGTAGGTTGAAAATCTTTTTAAAGGATTGGTAAAAGGAAAACCTATAAAAGGGGTATTTTGGGTGTGTGTGTGTGTAGACCAATTAAACCATTATCATATGGAAAGAAAATATGTTTCTGGTTCATATCTTAACATACCGTGGACTGTGAAGAACCATAAGCAGATGGCTTTGAACTGAACAAAGATGGATAGTTCATTCCTCCAAAGTGGGAGGATATGGATGTCTCGACAGATCCTACTGAGTCGGGGGAAGAAGACCCATCTGATCTTGCATCATTTTCCTGTAAACAGAGATAAATCTTCTAAAATATTTCCGGTCCCAGATCAGATTTAAGAGAGAAAGGCATGCAACATATCAGGCCTCCTAACCTCCATTTCTGTTGTTTCTAGGAGAGTCTTTGCCCACATATCATCATAACTCGTAGAAGGCCTAGAAATAATGTTATCTTCCTCAACATCGGGAGCGTCAGTACCAGCACCAGCTAGAAATTCATTAACCTAATGATACAAAATTATATAAAAATAGCGTCGAACATGACTAAACAAGAAGAATAAGTATGTTGGACAAATGTAAAGCTGCTTGATAGATTTATTCCAAATAAAAGAAAGTCATATAACTTTGCTTCAATGAGAATGTTATCTTGGTCACGGTGTTCACGTCCCCTTGACACAATTCCTTGAAGGGGAGCTGGAGCGGGACTGGCAGATACATATAACTTTAGACAAAGCTAACTTCAGCATGAGGTTCTATAAAACTAAATTGAGGAGTAGCTAACTGTAAGAAAGGAAAATAATATCATGACTCATTTCTTATCTATCCTCCAACTCCTTCAAAGTTGAAGACTTGGAAGGATTAAGTTTACTGGTTATGAGGGTTCGACTGACCAATCAATCCTCCTCCCCCTTCATTTCCTACCAAACAAAGGAAATAGCCCCTTCCCCTATATCCCCCTCTTTAAGTCCTTTCTACCACAAAGACTGCTGAAGTTGTAACCATAACTTCTGCATCTAAACTTCGTTTATACCTATTCTGAACTTCTCTAAGCTATGTTTTTCTCCCAAATTAATGGTGTAATTTTCCTCATAAATAAATCTTCAACATAATATACTGTGGCGTCATATTCCTGAAGCAAATTCCTAATCAAATTCACCAAAAAATGACTGCTATAAGCCACTTGGTTAGGATAAGAGCTAGCCAATCAGCAGGTAGTGGCCCCATTCCTCAAAACTACACAACAGATCTTTTTTCCGGGAAGTTCTGATATTATTTTGCCCCATAAAGTTATTCTTGAATGTATCTAATAACTAATACACTTGACACAGATTGTTAGATTCTTACCCTGTTCATGGCAGGTGCATCACCAAGGTTCGCAGCCCAAAAATTAACAAGGTCATCATCAAGAGCATCTGGCTCAGCTGACTTTGTTTGGGTATTTTCATAGATTAGATCAGAAATCCCTGTTTTGATCGATTCGTAAATAAGGTCGGAAATCCCTGTGGCAACTGCAGGATCACTGAGGCCTGTTGATGCACTTATATTATGCCGAGTGCGATAGATGTCAATAAGTTTCGCGCTGTCGTAATGGCAGAATCAAGCAAAAGAAAATGGTGAGATCAACTGAGCTTCTCAATGACAATATTACAAACACACACTCACTGACATCATCACCAGTACTAAGCAAAATTATGGAACTGGAAAAGTCGAATTTAACTTTGTGTTAAACACTGAGAAGGTTTATATTTACCATGAAGAATGAACATATTTTAGCAAAGAATTCACTTAAAAAGCAAATATCATGAATTAATTAGAATAGTAATAAGATTGGTAGTCACAAGCAAGTGATGCACAGAAGGAAGCTACAGTTATTTCCATCATAATATTATCGTCGACCCTGAGTGAAAAACTTGACATAATGTGCATGCTAGATCAGGAGTGGGAGCGCGATTTTTGCATAATGGAATGTTTTGAAGCACAGGTCTATAAAAATAGCTAGGTAAAACATTTGAACTAAAAAACTATTCTCATTTATACAAAAATATGAACGACTAGTGGGCTTTTTTAATTACAACAAGGAGTCCCAAGTTACACTAGCCCATTTTAAATCTCAAACAGCCCATCAAAGGTTCATAATAAGTTTTTACTAATTTGGACAACAAAATGAAAAAAGACTCGAACGAAGAGAAGGAAAAAAAAAAGCGAAAAAGAGAAGCCACCCTCATCTTTGTTTTCACTCTTTCAGTCACCAGCCACTAGGCACAACCATTCAACAGAATCAACACTTTTACAGATTCTTTTTGTCTTGTTTTTTATTTCTTCTTTACCATCACCAGTTCATTCCTTACTCGTACACTTTTTGCTTACTTCCAATTCACTCCTTAAAACAACTTTCCTTCGCTTTATTCCATTAATGACCACTTTAAAGAGCTCATAAGAGGTTAGAAAGAATTGGTTTATGCATACTTTTGACATGCAACTTAGAGCAAAATTGTACAGGAAATGGAGTGTTGCTCCTCTCTGGGATTGAAGGATCGCAACTCAAGTATCAGCTACCTCTCGGAAATTAGGTGATCTAGAGCGTGGATAAGATACGATCATCTGGAATGGTATTCCCAATTTCATAGTAACGTGCATTATTAACCACTCAGATTGAAGAGCTGGTACTAATATCGTGGATTCATGTATTTCAGTAAAAAAAGATCTGAAGTAGAAAATCCTTGGAGTAAAAAAACAATAGCACTTTTTTAAGGTTATAAAATTTACAGAATCTATTTTAAGAATGTAATGCTCTCTCCGTCCAATACTTTTGCTCCTTTTTCATATCAAAACGTCCCGAAGCTTTGTTTCCTAAAATAGAAACCTTCAAATTCTCGTGCTATCACATAAAGTAATGATGTGACACTTATTTTTTAAACCACTAGTTTTCAGGGCAATAATATAAACACATGTAAGAGTTCCAATTTTCAAAACTTATCTGAAGTTTTGTGCCAAACCAAATGTTATATAAGCATTGTAATTCCACCATAACTTCTGACAGGATCATTTTGATATTTCCATCATTGCCTAAAGCCACTACTTTTCAGGGCAATAATATAACACATGTAAGAGTTCCACTTTTCAAAACTTATCTAAAGTTTTGTGCCAAACCAAATGTCATATAAGCATTGTAATTCCACCATAACTTCTGATAGGATCATTTGATATTTCCACCATTGCCTAGAGCCAGTATTTGGTGTTCCATCTTGCAATGACATTTTTATATTCATTAAGCATTCACCCACCAATTGCCTGATGGAAGTTCCCATGCCTTCCCTTTTCACTTTCAACAACACAATTATATGAAATGGACTTCATCACAACTACAACACTGTTCAAGTTTAGGAGACCGAACACAAGAAATTGATGTTTACATATTAAGAGAGAGAGAGAGAGAGACCTTGACTGCTAAATCAAATTGAGGCAGAAGGTAAGAGTAAGTACCTTGTTGGCCCTAGAGGAAGATATTTTGCTCTTGGAACATAACAAAAGAGCGAGACAAGATCTAACAATCTCTCATGAGTTTCGTACAGCTTCTTAAGTTCTTCATCTGTCCATTCCTTTTTGGCATTATCATGATTGCGCATCTCCCTGAATATTCAAGAGTAGAAGTATTACCTTAAGTTTGGAATTAACTTTATATCAAGATAGACCAATGAGGTAAGAGAAATACTCCTAGCTTACTTTATAAGTTCATCTTGACCACTATACATTGCATCAAGGACTTTCAGCATTGGAGTTATCAAAGATCCAAGACCTGTACCGCTTGCTCCTTGATCTTCGCCATTACTAGTATGCATATCAGAAAACTGAGACTGTACACCACCTTGAGCCAAAGTATGCAAAAATTCATAGATCTGTAGCCTATAAGGTTCACCAGATCTAATTGCCATAGTTGTTAGAGCTTGGGCAGCGATGATGCGAATCTGGATAAATAAAGCAGCAAAAGAGATATTTTCAACTAATCCTTCCTTTCAACAAATCACATGCAGCAATTTGTACCAGAAATAATTCCTTCTATATTGTGTGCATAGTAACAGAAACAAGTACCTGTCAACAGTTTTAAAACAGAACTGTTGAGTAAACCACCTTGCCTGCTGGGTTGTTGACAGTCTAACCACTCAGGATTGTGCCAGGGTGGATCATTATTTTTTAATCACTAAAGGTACAAATATACTCAATTTTATCAATCATTTTGCACATTGAAAGAACCTAAATAGCACGTGTGTCACTGTCTTAGAAATAAAATAATCAAGACATCCAAGCTCCTAAACTCACATGTTCACCCATTTGAACAGTTCACACGTATATACCATACCCTTTCAAAATCAATCTGGTGTGTGATAAGAGTTTTCTCTTTGTTAACATTTGGAGCACATAACTTTATTGTGATAAACACTAAAGATTGGTCAGAGGAAATAGAAGTGCAAGATATCCAGAGAAAGAAAGAAAACAAGAGTCTCTTCTTTTTCTCCACTTTTTCTTAATTTAAAGTCAGAAAAAGGCAATTAAATTATCATCAGGGTCGCGGGATCATTGAGTCGCCATCACTTTCCAGTACGAAGTAGGATTGATTAGTTATTCTGTACCTTTAACTTTTAAGTAATGAGTGTGACAAAGGATATGGTACTTCTCTGTCACCATCTCATCAAAGACCATTGCTTAATCCTACTTAATAGGGAACTATGCAGAATTGACTTGCTTGCAATTCCATTTTAACCCGGCCTGACCAGCAAATGCAATCAAGTTCTAGAAACAACAATGAGCAATAACAATATACTTGCGCAAGAAAAAAGAAAGAGCTTAAAGTTAGATTTGGTAGCATCCCTCTTCCACTTATTTAATTGATGATTAAATTGAAAATGATTTAGAATCCCAATATTTTTTTCTAATCATGACATAGGTATGATTAGATTGTTGTTCAATAACTACATTAGATTTGCATGAGCAAGGTACAGGAGTACACACCTCCCAGCTACCACTGAAAGCACACCGTTGGAGTCGAGTCAGAGCACCAGCCAGAGTAGGATTACGAGAGCTGGCAGCAGCAACCATTTTGTCTGCATCCAACATCATTAATGCAGTACCAGGTGGTGTAGCCGACTCCCAAGCATATTCAGAAGCAGCATAATTTGCATTTTCTCCAAGGAACCAAACCTGCATGCAGGCGAGAGTCAAATACACAACAAATGCGAAAAAAATATAAATCCAGCCGTTTGATGAAATTTGAAGTGACTAATAACTATACAAGACCACATTAATAGAAGAAATGACTTACTGCCGCTTGAACTAATCTCTGCAACGCAAGTGCTGACTTCGGATCAGATGCAGAAACCCTGTCGATTGAGGTAAGTCCCAAGGTGGAGTCAGGTTGGGGAGGTGGTAAATCAAGAACCATTGTGACAGCTTCTAGAGCTGTGTGTTTTCCATCGGGACCAGCTCCTACCAAACAAGTCTAAGAAACACAAAGCTATCAGACAAAGAAGCAACTTGCAGCAACAATACCTATAAGTTATCTGATTGGATGATCAAACCTACTTTCCACAGAAGTTGAAGTACATCAGCATCGATCTTCCCTGGAACTTTAGTCGCAAATATTCTAGCAATTTCAAGAAGAGTAACTGCCATATCTGGAGTAGCCTAAAAAGCCACAAATAAGAAAAAGAAAGAGGTAAGAAGAACCCAGCAAGTGCGTATGCACAAGTAAACATAATATCTAAGTTTAAGAATGTTTAAAGTTCTACATCATTCAGTACAGACATATCTTTAAGCAATTAGACTTAGAAATTCATGCAAGAATGATTTGTGATCTATCATTTGCACTACCCGAGTCCTCAAGACAAAATGATGGAGAATGGAGAAATTTACTGAATCACAAATCTTTATTGTTCTCTATCCACATAATAACTTAAATTAACAAGGTCAAAATCATGAAGTTCAAGACCAGAACATGCTAGCCAACACATTAGACAACTTCACATATGCAGAAACAGCTATAGCTGATCCAAGAGGATATGACAAATAGGAGAGAACAATAAAGAACATTTCTACAAGTAAAAAGTTATACTTCTTAAAAGGAAAGGCCATCAAAGCATAACATTCATGCATGTTTCATATGTTGTGTATATAAAGATATGGGATATGTTATGAACATAAAGACATGGAATAAGTTGAACTGCATAAATGCATATCATACAGGCTGCATCTGAGCATGCATCATATGTAAGACTTCAATTTATTCATACTACCATTTACTAATCATGGTCTGCAAGATTAAAAAAATAATGAAACTAACTCAACAACCATTTATAAAGATTCAAATAACTTCAATCCTAGATTGAAAATCTGTAATGAATTGTCTTGTATTCCTTCACAAACTGAAATATACGCGAGACACAAAATACAAAAAAAAAAAAAAACATAGCATAAAGTTTTTAAGAATGAATTTCCAAAATACAAATTCACTTAAAGCAAAAAAAGTGGAGAATAAAACTATCAAAAGGGATAATTTGTACCTTCTGCCACGTACCTTGAAACGAGCATGCAATGTAAGCAATATATCATTCAGCAAAGTAGCTGGCCAAGATGGATCCAAAAGCTCAGATCCTATGATGGAACCCAGTTCATCAAAAGATTCATGTGGACTTTGCATCCATATCAGTGCTTTTATCACCATTGCACGCACATAAACACATTCACATGCGACAGTTGTTCGCACGACCTCCAATAGTGAAGCCAACAAACTTGCAATTGTGTCCTTGGAACCCATTCCATTAGACATTGAGGGAACTCTACGAATGCCTAGCAGCACAGGACAGAAACAGAAAAGTAGGACCAATGAAGAGGAAAGTATTAAAAAAAAAATCAGCCTTGTCTTAAGAGCATAAATTTAAGGCTGCTGATGTCAGAACTATATGGTACATAAATTTAAGAGCATATATTCAAGCAGCGTTTTCACATGCAACAGATAATAAAGTGTTGGGCAACCTACTGAATCACAGAAAAATATCAAGATCAAGTCATCATGTGCAATGGCAGCAGTTCGTCCAAATAACCAAGGGGTAGACACGCTTTTGAAAGAACACAATGGAAATTACAACCAGGATAGTTTCAGGATATCACTAAAATTACCTTCAGATGGTGCAGTTGGGTTTATATCTGGCTCATACGACTCATTGTTTTCAGAAAACGTATTAACATAAGCTCCTTCATCAATATCTTGTAAACCTAATGCAAAAGCAGCAGCACGGCTTTTTCCCATCTCCTGTACGACCCTTGCTGCAGCATGCAATACAGGCCGCGAGTAACTACGAAATGAACTTTCCAACCTGCAAAAAACAGCAAAAAGACCAAGTAATGCTCAAAGCTCATCCTAAAATCACTCTATGAATATTTGATGCTAACATAAGTTTATAGTTTGTGTATATTTTGCATGCAGGTTCCAGAGAATTAAAAGAAGACCGATGACCTTCTCATGACAAGTTTGATAAGGGGTTGAGGGCGTCTAGTCTTTGAGTTTTTTTCTTTGCTGGCATTTGGTGGAACTGCATCTTTTCCATCAGAATTTGAGTCTTTCACAGAAGGTGCATCCGGAAGCTTGAGTATTTCTCTACTTAAACGATACCACCCAGCAGCTCTTTCCTCAGTCCTGGATTAAGCAAATAAATAGTAGATAAGTAAGAGTAATAAAATGGAAAAGTAGGCATTTTACATAATATTATAATTTATAAGCAGTGGCAAGCAAATGTTGGAAGAGAAAAGGTCAAAGTAAAACATATTTGTGTTTACCTTTCCGAATTATCAAATTTACCCAAGACACAAAGAATAGCCTCAAAACAAACTCTTTCACTGGGATCTAAGAGAAGTTGATAGAGTACAGAATTGAATTGAGACTTGACATCTGGACGTTCTGTTCACAATCATTCAAGCATCATTAACATACATATCATCGATACATAAACTCAAAGCTCTGAAAAACTCATTTTAAACTATAACTTGGAGAAATAAGGTAAATTAAGATTATCCAAAATATGTACCATCTAAAGCTCGAGCTCTGGAAACGGTATGGCACAACTTAGCAAGTGCAACTCTAGCAAGAACGTCATGCAAGTGGAGAACATCCTGCAGAGCCCCTGATTTATAGAAATTCTGGTAAAGGTAATTATAAAAAGAAACTCAAGCCCAGATTTACAAAAATAAAGAAAAAAAGGAAAAGTGGCCGAGGATATAGATTATACCACCAGGTTGCACATGTGTTCCTGCACAAAGCAAAAAATAATGGTGAAAAGAATAATCTAACATTGAAAGTTTGAATTGGAAAAAGTCAACAAATAAAGTGCACAGTGCGTTTCGACAAACAAGGATAACACCTGTGCGCGTAAAACTCATAAGAAGAACCATATTAGATGGTATATCGAATATGGTATTTCGAACTAGTGACAACGTAGAAAGTGTTCCATTACCTCCATAAATTCAAGAACACTAAATGACACGATGAATTTTTGGTTCAAAAGCATTGTATCTTGTTTAACAGCGCTGTATTTGACTTAGTTATGTTTTTTTTCCTCCCCAATGTCTCGAATATGTTTTTTTCAAGTCTAAGGACTTATGAAAACAAACATAAGCCAGTGCAAGAATAATATGCTTCTTCAAATGAAAAGGTTAAAAAGACTTTAAAAACTTTCAAAAATGTTCCTCAACTTGAAAACTGTGAAAGTAAAACACCAGTTCTATGTAAAAGTTAAATCAGTGCATTGTCATATTTTGGGTTGGATCTTCTATCCCACTTTGGGGTCACATTTTTTTTTTGTTGTTTCCCGAGGATATTCAGGTCTTAGACCTGACTTAGTCCCATTCGAGGTGCCGGGCATATTATATGGGAACCTCTCCCAGCAGGGATTCGAACCTGGGCTCGCTACTTTGTGGGAACTAGTCCCTTCCACTTTGGTGTCACATTTTTGTGTCGCACATATAGATCTATTGACAAGTGTTAAAATTTTAAAATTCCTGTAGACCCACACATATACTTGGAGGGTGGATCCATCATGTGACACCAAAAATTGACCCGAAATCAAAAATAGAATCATGAAACAAGATGCAGTCAAATTTCAAGGCGGACACCTTACCTAATGCCATTGCAACTGCATAGGGATCTTTTGTGGCTAGTTCAGATAGCATTTCAAGTGAATGCCTCACTGCCACTGGGTCAGAGAACGTAACACTGAAACATCATATGAAATTACTTGAGGATAGTGTCCAAAGATAAAATGAAATATAAACGACACAAAAGCATTATTACACATTGTACGACTTTGGACTAAGAAATCAAATAGGCTATTAAATTCTCAGGTTAATGGCAATTTACCCCCTGTTATTATTATAATTTTCAATTTACCTCCCATGTGATTTGAAAAAGAGCAATTCCCCCCTGTGATTTTAAAAATGATTCACACTGCCTCAGAAATTTTTAGCCTTCAAAAAAAATTGAATTGACTATAATACCCCCGTTTATGTGGACCATTTTACCCCCCTTAAGGGTAATTTCATCTTTTTCACACAATTCATTTCACGCCCACTTTCATATTTATGCGAGTGAGATACACTCTCCAACTCAGGGAGGTAAATTGCTCCTTTAAAAAATCACAGGGGGGTAAATTGAACATTATGATAATCACAGGGGGGGTAAATTGCCATTAACCCTTAACTTCTATGAGTAAACATTATTTTTCTTAAACATAGGACATAAAAACCAATTTGCTCCGATTCCCTTGATCGCATCATACCAAATTCCATTGTAGGACTAAGATCTATTACTGTGTCTCTAAGAAATCCCAAGCAAATTACAGTAAAATAATGAAAACTAAGATTTAAAAGTTTTTCTTTTATCAATATAAGAGATTCTTTATCTTCCTAATTAATCAAATGTTTCAGAGGCTTGAACCATTGAAAGTCTTTCTCGGTTTAGGTGGTTTGGTAATAACGTTCTAGAAATTCATTGTGCTGTGCAGTATTCTTGTTTAACAGCATAAACTTGTTCGAACTCTTTCTCGGTTTAGGTAGGTTTAGTAATACATTCCAGAAATTCATTTGAGTCATGCAGTATTCTTGTGTAACGGCATTAACTTGTTCAAACAGTACTAAAGAATATTACAGAATCTTCTAATAAAGAATATCTAGAATGGAATCATAAGAGAGGGGGCCAGGGAGAGGGATACCAATCCATCCTAACCACCAGTCACATTTAATGGAACTTGCAATAAGCAAGAAGACAAATTTCAATTTCAAATTTGGTATGGTGTTATCTAAGGATGGGCTGGATGGCCAGAATAGTCAACCAACACCAATCAAGATAAATTAAAAGAGAATAGAATATGGAAATAGATAAACTTTTTCCTGGAGGGTAAGAGAAGAAAGTGAACTGGGAAAATAATTATTATAATTCATCCTAACTAGCCCATATAGAGCTTCAATCAACGTTCTTCCTTAGCTTGATATTTTGTATATAGATTTATATATACACCATAGGTATAAATGGTGCTTCAAATATGTTGGTTGGGGAACTTCTATTTGGGCTAGTTATCTTCATACTGGGTCAATATCCTTCAATATTAAAAGCAGAATTACTTTTTGTTTAGTTCTTTATAATGATAGTTGGTCTGCATTCTCAGAATATGCGACATATACTCAGCAGATGTTGCACTACCTTGAATGTGATGCCAAGGAAATAAACAGAGTTCTTATTTGGGCTAACATGAAGGTTTGATATGTATGCAGTATGCATAGTACATAGAGTACATGAAGATCAGCTAAGTAGATATCGACCACCATCGGGATTATGATCACATGCGAAAAGCAGATAACCAAAACCAATGACCTTAAACCGTCTTTTATACCGCCATTGCATTACTCCAAGTAAACCTCAACAAAAAGATAAGGAACTAACCCTTGTACAGCACGATGAAGAAACACTGAATTTCCTGGATCCAGTGGTAGTCTTCTCAAAGCACTTAAGGCTGCATATTGCAAATTGCTTCGAATGATAGACTGTTATATTGCCATCAACAGAAAAAATAGATAATTTAAATGATCACGATGAGATAATAAGAATTCAAACATCATAGGAACACAGAGATAAGAACCATATAAAGAAAACTAGTGGCATCTTAATGTAGAAACAGTTAATGAGGCACAGATGAACCAAGAAAAGTTTTGTTAATTAAATTTGCAATTATAACAAAGAAATGTGAAATGAAATGCATAATCCGTTTGAAATATAAGAATTCATTGTGTCTTCAAATAAAAAATACAGCAAATTTTCAGGTTTCCATAGTTGTCCATCGTAGATAGTTTTAAACATGTACTTATTGAAACCTTAAGACAACAAAGAAGAACTTTATACAGTAGTTAATACATATTCACGTCCTAGAGGATGAACTATAAGATATAGATAGGATGAAATGCAAAGAAGATCCTTCAGGCTCACTTTCAAATTTTGAGTAATCAATAGAGCACTAATAGATAAATTGACAGGTAATAAAATTGATGATAACCGATCCCATGCAAATTCACGGAATATGGCAACTCAGCTGGTTTTGAAGAAATCACCTTCAAAACGCTAATCTAGATGGCAATGCTCTTCGATTGTAAAGCAGTTCTGGGAATGGCAGTTGGTAATGCTACTTTGATGGGTTTCATATATATACATACATATATATATATATATATATATATATATATAGACAGAGAGAGAGAGAGAGAGAGAATGTTGTAAACTGTAAGGTAGTTTGCAAGTATGATGGCAATCAGTTATACCTGGCTTAAGCCAGAGTTCAATGTGGAATTAATAAAGTATGAGTAACAGCATACTGGAAAGGTCCACTAAGAGCTCAAAATCCAGAAATTAGAAATAAACTGAATACAAGAACTGTTATTCATAAGAATACCTCCTTATCACCTCCCTTCGTTCCAAATATACCCTTCTTTCGTTTCTGTGGTTCAGCAACCTGGCAGTCAAAATGTTTATGTTACTCTTCAGACTCGAGGTTTTTTTGTAAGCTTTCGGTCTTCATTGAATATGATAACAGGATACATATCTCATTTGCCAAAATATTGTCATAATAACATAACATCATTAGCAGCAAAAATTATTATGATAACAGCAAGAGAACAACAATGGCTGCAATAACAATGTTAATGGCAGCAGCAACAATATTCAATTACAGCAGTGAATGCAATATATGAACAAAGTTCATTTCATTTCAAAAATTACCACATAAGAACGATAAGAACAATAATATCTTATAATATCTATGCAGTAACAAATTTATGAGACTTAACAAAACTAGTCCCTAGTTTTTCACTTATAAACTATTAGTTTTCACTTTAAACTAAACACTCCTCTATGGCATGTCCACCAGGTGAAGAATAAATAGCAATCTATGTAAATTGACACCTTAAATAATCATACAAAGTAACTAAAGTCACATAAAGGGCCCGATAAATATGTTATAAGGAAAGTGACAAAAATAAATAGATGCTGATTTTTTTTGCAATACATAGTAGGCGAGACTGATGACAATGTGATGCAAAATAAAACCAACCAGCTATATTTAATTTTTTTATATTTTAAAATTCAGATGAAATAAACATCTCTATCAAAAAGCAAAACTTATATATGCCCCTAAGATGTTCTATTTGACAGTAAGACTGCATAATTTCACTGAAAATCCAATCTCTTCTTCTTCAAAGCCTGCCCTCAAACTAGGAGGTCAGTCACCAGTAAGGGAGCAATATCATATAGTCACTCGGGCACCTCTCCAGGGGCTCAGTCCAATGCTTAGTAGAAGATGATTTTATGATAAAAGTATTTAAAATTGTTAAAAATTTCAGAGGAATAGTTTCACAATGTCAACAACTTATTAATGCAATCTATATGGATTCGAAAACAATTTATAGTGAACTAACCTTATCCAGAATGCTGAACACAATTTCGTACAACCTGGATAAAATTTCTGAGTTGCTGGAAGGAGCATAAGTAAGAGCCTTTAACGCTTGCAGTCTCCGCGGATGAACTTCAGAGGAATATAGAGACAAGTAATTAACAAAGTATCAACTTTAGCTAAGGAGCTTACATGAAACTTTAAATATTTTAATCTAACTGAGCTGAACAAGTACATTGTCATAGTCCCTAAATCTTTTGAAAGGATAACAATATACGGTAATATTTTCGAGCATTTTGTTGAATAGAGAAAGAATGCCAGAATAAAATATTAAGATTTTTTTCGAGATCCCTGCCTGTGGTCAGTGGATGTATATTATCAAATTATTGTCTCAGGAACAAGCCAAGGTTAACTGCAATTAGAGTCGATAAAAAATATAGTGGAAACTAGAGGCACTTACAGATTTGAAGTCAGTTTTAGAGTCTAACAAAAAGTCCATGGTTAAATTATATCAAATAGCTACACAAGGAGATCAAAGAGCATGGCATGCGGCAGCATGTGTTCATTGGGTCGTCCTACCAAGGCCCATGATATTGATTCAAGATTTCTGCCCAAAATATCCAGAACTTCTACCATCAAAGGTTTTGGCTTCTACACCCAATAAAGAAAGGTGACTATTATGTCTTCCAATATAATGCATAACCTTCAGTTTTGAATTGTTTCAATTAATTGCCAGCTCCCAGTACACCTCTTTCATAGCATTTCATGAAAGAATGTTAAATTCATTGAGAAAACATTTATTATCTCATTGACACCTTCTGAGTCTTTTCTCTATCTCTCAAATAGATGCCAAACCCAGTAAAGGACACCATCCCGACCACCATCTCCAGAGGTCCATCTTCCATGGAGACTGAAAAGCACATGTTTCCTTCCTTTACGAACCAAGTCGAGACTATCACCCAAATAGCCAACACATGATTAGCCAGTATTATGCAACCCCCCCCCCCAAAAAAAAAAAAAAAAAAAAAACTCAAGACTACCAGCACAGCCGTGGGCCATACTGTACCAGAAGCCCCACAGTATCACAGCCACCATCCAAATATCATCCTTTTCCTATCCCTTTAAGGCACCACAAACACAAGAACCAGTCGTTACTTAGCCCCTTCACAGCTGAGTGTACTCTTGAAACCCTAAGATACACTATAAAATGGAGCATGACATCTCTAACTAATACTCGGGTACCTGTATAATGCTTGAAAGGAGGCAGGATAAATTATTTTTCCTGGATTTCTTATTCTGAAATATTCTAAAGTGCTTGAAAGGGTGTAGAACACGAGTCTCTTTGATTAACTAAAAGGTCTCCTGCAGCAAAATGATATTGCATGCAGTACATCTTTACAAATAAAATCAATAGTCACCAAACTTAAAATAACTAGGGAAATTTTTTTGCAACCAGGGTGAAACTATTAGATTTCTGAAACGGAAACTCTAACATGTTAAAATCATTGAAGAACTTAGATCAAATAATCTCCAATTTTATTTGTTGAAAAGCATATTCTTGAGCAGAAAAAAAATAGTATGGCTACAACAGTCAAGGATGATACTAATTTGTAAAGCAAGTGAAGTAGGTCTATCACTTACAGTCAACTTCTTCATTTAATGCCTCTGAAGTTAACTGCTGTACTATTCTGGGGACAACATCAGCTCTTGTTACCCCTCCAACGGCATCTATGTCAGCCAAAGCATCCCAATTTGGAGTAGGTATTCCACCACCTGGGCTTACGCCTTGCGAACCAGAATCTGATAGGATTCTGGCTAAGTAATAATAAACATATCGCAGTACAGTCCTATCTTCACACTGCTGGTCAAGCTAGGTTTACAGCAACAAAAGATAAAACATATCATTTTTCAATTTTTGGAATTCTTAATTATTAAAATAGCAACTTGTAATACTGGAATAGAAACAGTGCAATCCAATACTTCATCAAAACATCAAATACAAGACTATTGACTATGAAAAACCCATACCATTAGAAGTGACGGAGCCAGAGATGGATCAACAGAGTTGTATACAGCAAGCTTTGGAAATACATGATGTATCAACTGCCTATGAGAACTTTTCTACAGATATACCAAATAAGAAGAAATCACTAAGAAACCAATTCACATGAAAGCAAGAGAGACTTGCATTAGAAAAAAATGTAAACAGCTACATACTTGATCAGATGTGGCTGCTAGCTCGTGAATACTCCTCGCAAGTTGAGCATAAGAGACAGGCTGTTAATAACAACACATAAAAGAATCAACAAGCGAAACATATCAAGCATCAGTACATTTCAATGTAATTCCGCCAACCATAATGTACTTGATTGGTCATGGAAGTATACAACGTTGGTAGCAAATCAAATCTAGTCACAATTACATAATAGACGCAATAACAACTAGTAACTTCGCAAGCTCTCCCAAATTCATAAAATCACCAAGTAACATATATTAAGTAGAATGTGATGAGATATTCCAGTGCAGTATAACAGGAACTCAACTAGAAAATCTTGAATCTCTCAAATTCTGAAATCACAAATTAGACACAATAACACTTTTCAATCTTGAAACAATACCTTTTTCCGTTGCTTTTGAGGCATAATATTGGTGCGAACGGGGTTGAAAGCAGCTTTAGCAGCAGAAATAGTGTCACTCTGGATCTGCATCAGAGTCCCCCTCTTCGACTTCCGATCCACGGTCATCGGCACCGGACCACCCACCCCCGCCGTGTTAGGAGCAGAGTCAGTCGGCGGTGGCGCCGTAGCCGAGGACGCAGGAGGAGGCTTCGTCGACGAACCGTCCGACGTAATCAGATCCATGAGCGTAGTACCGGAAGAATCCTAAATAGCAAAAATAAATCACACGATAATTGAGAAAACAGAAAGAAACTGAAAGAGATCGAGTGAAATTACCGCCATTTGATGAGTTGAAATTCCCGTAGAAAACTCGACTTGTTCAAAAGATCTTCTCCTCCGCTTCTTCTCAAGATCTATACTCGATCAGTATATATATAGTAATTCTACAGAATGTTGAATGCTTTCTTTTCTTTTTCTTTTCGGATTCGCTTTGCGGAAAGATAAAAGACTCGCGTTTCAATTGTTCAGTAGAGAACGCGTCAATGTATTTATATCGGCTAATGGGAAACGGCATATGGGAAATTATTAAGGAAACTTTCTTTAAATGAATTATTAAGGAAACTTACCATAACAACAATTCGGACTTTCTCTTTTGATTGTGCCAAGAAAACGTAATGGGTAAAGGCATAATGGTAAATTAGTAAGGAAACTTTTTTTGAAAAAATAATTAAGGAATCTTGCCAAAACTTAAGCTTTAAGATCAATCCTTTATTTTATCCTTATTATTATTAGGGGCCGTTTGGTAGGACCTAATAGGGGGTATTAGATCATATTATATGTGTCAATATGGGATAATACAACGTTTGGTGGCATTGCTCTAATACCGGGTCAAATGGATTAAATCCTTATGACCCGGTATTAAGACTAGATTATAATCCACCCAGACATGGATGGATTAGTTAATCCGGATGAATATGGATTCAATAAAATGTCACTTATAACCTCAAATTTACATATTACTTATTATAACATATCATTAAATATCATAAATTATTCTTAAATCTCTGAAAATATATTAATTATACTTAAACTCATAATTCCCCAAACATATTACAGTTTATTGCTTTAATGTAATATGACTCAATCAAATCTACCAAACGTATTTTTAATATGACTTTCAATCTGGCTCTGATCTAATCTACCTTAATCCCATACACCCTACCAAACGGCCCCTTATATTATTAAGATAATACACCCAATCCAAAATAAACCTAGTAAAATGTAAATGGGAGAGTTTTAATAAGAGCATAAAATCACGATTTTCTTTTAAAAAATAATTTCCTAAAAAACTTACAGCAATTTTGCAGTGTTTACATTGATGTTACCATAATTTAAAGATAAAATTACGGATGCCCTCAGGTAAGGTCAAATTACAAAAATCTTCCTCACATATTGGATATTATAAAAAATCCTTAGATTTGTCACCATCTTATAATTAGCCCCTTACCCATTGAAATGTTTCAATTTTGTCGGGTTATTTGTAATGTTTGTAATATCTTACAAAAATTTAAAACTTGGGTACTAATTGTAATATCTCATTAATTTTAAAACTAATGTTTAATACCACAAAAAGTTGATGAAATTGTAAACTTGCACATAAGTTTCAATAAATATAAAATCTTATTTAAGTTTTATTCTAAACTTGATTTTTATTATAAAAAAATTACTAGAATATCAATAATAATAATATGTCATAAATATATAAAAAAACTATTTACACATTTAAATACACAAATTAATTTTTAATGTTTATAATATTAAACTTTAAATAAAAAAATGATTTACACATTCAATTAAATATAAGTATTCTTTTTATGTTGATGATATTAAACTTCAATTAAATTTATTCATACAATATAACATTTTAATTTATTTATTTAAATGTGTAAATAAAAAATTTATAATTATAAATATTATTATTAAAATTCTATATAATTTGTTATTATTGAACTTAAATTATTAATAAATAATAAGTATGTAGAGAATTTTTTAATATTTATTGAAATATGAGCAATTTTACAATTTTATCAAGTTTTTTTGGTAAATATATGTTTACCACTTTTATAATATATGAGATATTAGAATTAATACCCAAAGTTTGAAAAATTTATAAGATATTATAAAGAACCACTAGGGTCAAATTGAAATTTTTCAGGGGGTAAAGGGCTAATTGCAAGATAGTGACAAATTTGAGGGGATATTCGTTATATTCAATACGAGGGAGAATTTTTTGTATTTGATCCTACCACATGGGTATATCTGTAATTTATCCTTATTTAAATATTTTCTATGAATATTTCTAAAGACTAGTGATATAGCAAGAGCAAAAGTTTCTCAAATAACCTATTTACCCCTACAATGGAAAGATTTGAGAAATATCACTGAGTACTCTGCTTTCCACTTTATCCTTTCATTTGTATAGGACATATATGTAAAGAAAATACTAATAGGTATTGGCAAAAACATTGAATGATTGACATTGTAATTTAAGTAAATTGATATATTTTTTGGCAGGGAGAAGAGACAAAAGGGTATATATATAATTTATAAAAAAAAAAAGACTAAATAAAGCAAGGCGGGTCAGCAATGGCATTGTTCGATCTCTTTTCATTGTCCATTTGTTTTGTTCCCTTCGCCCCCCTTGATCCTTTCCTATTGAAACTACCATTTCTCTTCTTACACAAAAGCGGAGAAATACCACCTTAAAGTCAATGTAAAAAAAAAAGATTTGGCGTACAGACGTACAATCTAAGATCCCAGGCAATTTCATATTTTGAAATAATTTTGGATTTTCAGTCATCCACGGAGAAAGATTTATTTTTTAAAAATTTTATAGTGGTGATGGGTAGACATAATTTGGAAAGGGCGGGACTATTAATTCCAAAAATTTGCTCTGGCAAGAGGGAAATTACTCTGGCTATATCAATCGATACTATATATTGATTCAAAAGCTAAGAATTTTTTCTTTTTTATTTTTCAATTCCATGGTCATTTAAATCTTGAAATTTTATATTTGTTGTTTATAACTTGTTCATACATTTTAAACAAAGATATTATTTAGTTTTATCGAGAAAATAAATTTGGAATAATCTATAAGCGCAACCAAACCAAGATGGAAACAAAAAAGGAAAATAATAAGCAAGCCATTAAAATTTTCAAAACATATTTTTCTGATAAATATCTTCAGCATCTATATGTGTAGTAGTTAGGGGTCCATATAGTACGATTCTACGATATTTTTTTAGTGAAATTAATAATGATCCAGTTAAAGCGGTTTTGAAAAGTTACATACCAAACTGAACTTTTGAATACAATACCATTATATTCGGTACGGTATGGTTTTGCGATATTTTACAATAACATTTTAGTTCTCAAGCTATTTTACTTATACAACAAAAAAATGTATGTTTTTTTAGATGGAAAAAGCTTGATTGTTTATAAGCTTATAAATATACCTAACTATCTAAGTACGTTTATTACCAAAAATTATAATCTCATAATTAAACTATCAAATTTGAAGGTGCTAATTATGATCAAGCTACTAATCTTAGTTTGGTTTAATTTTTATGAATTTAATTAGCAAAATATGTTTAATCATATTAAATACAGAAAAAAAGTTGTAATCTCATTCATTACACAATTTAAATATATAAACTATGTCCATATCAAAATTCAAGGCTTCAGTCATGGGCGGATCTATGTTTTGAGTTGGGGGGGCCCAAGATTTTTTTTTAATTAGTATATATATATATATATATATATATATATATATTTTTTTTTTTATTTCCCAAGGGTTTAACCCCTTTCGAGGCGCGTAGAACAATTTATTGTAGGATATGACTATGTATATTTTTATTTACTTAATAATATAGTCAATTCTCTTTTGTCTAGGTGTGTTTAAACATGATCCAAAAGTATGAATTCACAGTTCTTTTATAAATTACGATGTAATGTATTTTTTTTGTCTTCTCACGTTTATTTTTTAGTTTTAACAATTTAATATACTGTGTATTAAAGTTGAATTGGAGACAAGTAAAAAAATAAAAATCACAATAATAAGACATTTAAATTTGTTTAGTTCCACATAATCGAAAAATTAGGCTTTAGGCTTAGTGATAAGATAGAAGATTAATACCTTATAAAAATCAGAACGTATATTGAGAATAAAATTATCAAGAAAATTGATATTGATTTTATATTAGATTAATTTTATGACTCGAAACAACCTCGTGTGCAACTTCGATAATCTTGTGTAAAATTTGATTTGCATCCGAAATCCAACATAGTTCTCATTAACAATACATTTTTTAAAATTTATGTTAATTTTTTAGGCTTATACAAATAAAATAGTTTGAATATCATTTTTAATTAACTTCACTTATATTGAAACTCGGCCCCCCCGACTTATTGATCCTGGATCTGCCCCTGGCTTCAGTAATCTACTTTTACAATAAAACAAAAAAGTATTTTCTTTAATTTACTTGTGATAATAGAGGATGAAGAAACAACTCAAATTTTGAGAAACTTTGATGAAATATTTTTCAATGAAAAATATGTATGCTTACGTGTAAATCTCTAGGGAATATAATGGTGTTTGTGATTTATTAGGTAATTTAGGTTTTAGTTACTTGACTTTTAAAATATTACTGGGCTTAAGTTTGAGTCCTAATTCCTTAAGGCTAAACACATAGCATATAATATTTAAATATATGCATAAATTAATCAATAAAATATATTTATTTTTATTGGTACGGTATATTTTTTTTGCGGTATAAAATCCTTAAGACCTATACCATACCAAAATATATCCAGTACGATTTTTGTCTATACCAAGACCTGTAATTTTGAGAGAAAAATCCGATACTTCGATCTGATCTGGTATAGTTTCAAAAATCATGTGCACCCCGAGTAGTAGTAGACTGCCAAGCATACATAATGCATCTATAGTGCTTGATTATTTTATTAGTAAATCGCACTTTTAGTCCCTCTTATGGCCTGACTTTATCACTTTCGTCCATTTTAAATTTTTCGTAGCAGATGCGTCTCTTTTATCAATATATTGTATCACATTAGTCCCTCTTATCAATGTAGTGTAACACATTCGTCCCTCTTAAATTTTTCATAGCAGATTTGTCCCTCTTGTCAATGTAGTGTAACACATTCGTCCCTCTTATCAATGTAGTGTAACACATTCGTAAATTAATTTTCGTCCATTTTAGGCAAAATTTCATTTTTGGCCCTCTAAAGTGGTTGCGTTTCAAAATTGGCCATTTATTGTTGTACCTCGACAATATATGTCCTTTATTGTGTCTTCATCATCAGTTTCAGTCATTATAACCGGAAATCATCAATTTATGTCATATTTGATCCGAAAAAAATTTCTTTTTTGCAGAAATTATCAATTGATGTCCAATCTGACAGAAAACTTTAATTTTAGCCAAATATATCAACAGTTGAGTGTCACTTAAAATTGAGAATTTTATATTGCCAAAATTTGCAATTCTAAATCACGTGATAGGTCTATAACTTCAATTTTATTTTAGATTAGAATTGTATAATAAAATTTGTATAAATTTGAGGCAAGTGAATTTTGACCTATTTATTTCTTTATAAGGACATCTCCATCCGAAGCAGGCAATAGCCCCCTCCTGCTTGCCTGCCTGCCTGTCTTGCCTAGTCTGTCATCTCTAACCGAACCAACAATCCAAAATATTTAATTCAATTTCAAACTTTACCCACTATCACTTAACAATAACAATAACAATAACAATAACTATAACAATAACTATAATAATAATAATAATAATAATAATAATAATAATAATAATAATAATAATAATAATAATATTTTCGGTAATAATAATAATAATACGAGCCATTTTCGAATTAGGTGTTTCTTTTTAATCGTATTTTGTTAAGTTGTTTAATTGATCTTGAAATTGTATTTTTAAATTAAGTTGCAATAATAATAAGTTTTGTTAAGTCATATTTTTATATAACAATAATTATATATTTTTTAAACTAAGTCGTAATTTATCAAAATACACCCAATTTTTTTAAATTAAGGAATTGGGACCAACATAATTTTGTTTTGTGGCAATGGACTCAACTTGTAAAGTAAGGAATGATGTGCTTCATAACTCCACTATCCTCAATTTTACCAAGGTAATGAACATGTGTAGTATCACTGCCTTTGACCATGCTATTACCGAGCATAGGAAATTGCTCACTAGCAAAGGCCCTCACATCAGTTCATATTGGAGCCCTCTTCCTCCGAATTGGTTTAAAATTAATGTCGATGTTGCATTTCATGAAGATGGATCAACTCTTGCAATTATCGTTCGGAACTCAGTTGGTTCAATTGTTTTCGCCTCAATTAAAAAAATGACACTTTTTTTGATGCCACTGCCGCCGAAACATGTGCAATCAAAGAAGCTCTTTTCATCATTGATCAAGCTCGGTGCGAGTTCTCTAACTTCGAGAGTGATTCAATCAATGCTATTTTCATGACCACAAGCCCTTCCCCCGTCTTCGAATAGGCTTGCAAAACCGATACGCTCTATGCTTGCAAAAAAGTCCCAAGACTGGCAATAAAACCGCCCATAATTTAGCTAAGTGGGGTAAATCTTGTAATTGGAATGGTAGTGTTCCCCTCTCCTTCATTCCCCCTTCTGTATTTTGGGACTCGGATAGTCCTAAAACTGCTGTAACAATTGACTTTGCTCCGTTTAATGAATTAATTTTTTTATCAAAAAAAAAAAAAAAAACCTAGTTCTATCTCTTTAAACACACTTAACCAACACACCCAACCAACACAAGAATGGAGGCTCGTGAACCTGAACAAAGCTCATCATCCCAAAGTTCTCCCTCATATCACTCTGCGATTCAAGAAAACTCATCACCCCTAAGTTCTCCCATATATCATTCCGCGGTTGCACAAACCCCATCACCCCTAAGTTCTCCCTTAAGGCGATTTAGTAACCAATAAATTAATGAAATATCATAAAAATACTATTAGGGCATGGAGAACATTGTAATGTAAACAAGGGTATAATGAATGCAAATAAGGATGTTATTGTCAAAGAAACAAAAAACCCAACAGATATGGAGAAATTTCCGGTGAACTCAAAAGTTTCAATTTATAATTTCTTTAATTTATTTTGTTACTCATGCTGTATTTTTATTTTTTTATTTTGTTGCAATATAACATTGTGAGATTAAATTGATACTTGGTATTTATTTTGTTATTTTATTATAATGAGATTAGAGATTAGATGCTTCGAAAAATGCAATCATCCTAATATCATCAAATTGATTGGGAGCCGGATGACCTTAATGAAAGAATTTGTAGTCACCAAACTCGCATTCTCAGGGTGGACTCTTGAAGACGCCTTGGGAGGTAAATAGGCAAAACAAATATTTGTTTGTCCTAGGGTGGCATTCGGGATCGGGTTTCGGGAACCCGAAAACCCGACAAAGGAAACTCGGGATGCGAATCGGTTAGTATGCTCTACCCGAATGGCTAACCCGAATACCCACCTTTAATTTAATTTGAAAATAATTACACTAAAATAATTATAGTAGAAGAGATTGAAAAAGTAATAGTACAGAGAAAAATCACAAATATGAAATTACAAATCTTCCTCGAAATCTGAAATAACAAATCTCCCTCCAACCCTTCCAAACTGGGAAAAAATAGAGCAATTTTTTTGTTTTTGTTCGCATCAGAAAAGAGAAAGAGACATTCAAATTAAGAGTGAATAGCATTTTTGGTCCTTCTTATGGGCCAAATTTTGCACATTCGTCCCTCTTCAATTTTTTGTAGCAGATTCGTCCCTCTTATAACACATAATACCATTCTCGAAATCCCGTACCAATCCACCCCTAGTTTGTATAACATACAATCAAACCAAACTTGGATGCACTGACAATTTCGAGCCGATTTTAACCAGTTCGAGCCGATTTTAACCAGGTCAAACTCAAATCGTGTTTGGAAATTATGTTTCATTTATGTGGATGCACTGACAATTCACAATTAATTTATTTTCTACAGGACTTGATTGGGGGAGTGTGTTCAAAGTGATGATGGGAGTCACTAATGCTATTCAGTATCTCCACCGCAAACAAATTAGAGTTGGACATCTCAAACTCAGTGACATCTTACCGGACGAGGTAATTGATTGCCTCATACAAATCATAAGTCGTACTATAATTTTCTTATAAAGTATTTTGACTTTGTATTGTCTAACAGAACTGCAACCCCAAGTTATGCGACTTTGGTAGCCTAAGACCAAATGTGGGTAATGAAGATATTGGTTCAAGTGACTTGAAACAACATGATGTAGGAGGTAAAAAGGAAAACTTTGATTTTCTAAACTTGGTCATGTGACCTTATAATTTAATTTATATTTATAGCATCCAATTTATTAGTACTAACAAGTTTGTTAATTGACATGTGACATGACATACCTTTGGTATGATCATCTTACAACTTATAACAAAGTCAATGACTTATGAGATACTTTTAAGAAAAGTGGGAAAGGAGTATCTTAATCAAAATTATATTGTCCATGAGTCATTAAGAGAATCTAGGTGCACTGATGAGGATGCCAAGATAATAATGGAATTGGACCTAAGAATGACAATTGGCAGAGCAAAAAAGTAAATTTAGGGTTGAATGAGGTATTCAACTTGAAGTTGTTGTTGTTGAATTACAAAAGTTGGCCCCTTTTTCTACATTGGATGACATGATTGCAATGCTAAAGAATTGCAATGGAATAGGTGAAACGAATTTCAATGACATAGGTCAAGGCAAATTCTCCGGAGTGTATTTGACAAGTGTTGTAATTTAAAATGTCCAAAGACAAGTGGCGTTTAAAGCTTCAAGGGATGCAACTTGTCTTGAACAATTCCAGGTTTGTTATGTTTTTGAAGTTTTCCCTTGTTTAGACAAATCATGAGTCCATGATTAATTGGCATATATTGGGTATTGTTTTCATTATTGTTGACTAATGACTATTCTGGTTTATTGTAGAACGAAGTCAAGTTGCTAAGTTCATTCAAACATCCAAACATCGTTAAAATGTTCGAACATAGGGAAACCAATGATAGTTTGTACATTGCTATGGAATTCGCAGCTAAGGGAGATTTATACAGTAATGTAGTAGGTAAGAAGAAACAATGGGGGTGGTGATTAGAGAATTGCAACTAAATATTTTTTTTATATAGGACTTGATTGGAACCAAACTTACAACATTATAATGGGAATTGCTCACGGATTACAATATCTACAGTTCAAAAAGGTCCGAATTGGGGACCTCAGATAAAAAAACATTTTGCTTGATCAGGTGAGTGGATATTCAGTATACATATAGGGACCTATGTATTATAGATCTTATGAATAAATGTGTTTTAACTTTTCTTCTATGTTCTAACAGAATTACAACCCCAAGCTTTGCGATTTCGGTACCGCGAAAATGGTGTTAGATGGAGGATATAAATATGCAGATGTAGGTACGCTTGGGTTTATGGATCCACTCGCTGGAACATGTAAGAGACAATGTGCCTAAATTTAAATGTTTTGAGAGATGGAGAATAGTGTTCATGCAATGTAACTTTCAAAAAGTATTCATTTTATGGTTATCAATTCGAGATTGGGGGAAACAATTCAAGTCATGTAGAACAAAAATAGACTTCTATGTCAAACTTTTCAAATTATTTTTTTTCTTCTCTATTAGACAGAACAGAGAATGCTCTTGTTATCTCAAGAAACATCATCAAGTATATGTTGATTAGACAAGCACAAACATAATGATTAATTTAAGGGGAAAATATGTTTTACATTTATAGCAAAAAAATGTTTTCTTTCTCAAAATGCTAGTTGAAAATCTACATGACAACTGGCTTTTAATCATGTTTTACCAACATGTTTCTTGTTATTAATTATTCCTGCTTAATTTTTTAGTGTATGACGGGTGCTCTAACAATTTGACAGAACTTGGACTTCACAACGATGTGTTCAGTTTTGATGTTGTCATACTCCAACTAATAACAAAGTTAAAAGACGTTATTTATCCTCTGTTAGGCGAACATATTTTTGATAGGGTTGTACAGGAGTACACTAAAGGTAAATATCCAGTGCACAAAATGTTGAGAGCCTCCGGGTGTAGTCTTGAGGAAGCGAAGAGAGTTACAGAACTCGGCCTAGTAATGACATCCCGTAATGAAACGAGAAAAACGAATGCAACCGTAACGATACTAATGTTTAATGTTTCTACATTTCCTATTTGTTCATACTAACCATAGGCATGGAAGTTATATTAATTCAGTATCAACCATAACGATACTTTTGGCATTTTTCTGTGACATTACTTGTAGAACATCATACATCATTTAGAAATTAGTAAAATAAGTTATATACATTTTATGCCAGCAATAAACCCATCTGTCAAAATATGCACTACATTTTTGTCGCATGCAATAAAACCATCTGCAAAATCTGCACTCATTCAAACACTAACAAAATAATTTTTTTAACCCATAGAAATTGGCAAAAGAACAAATTTGTGCTCAAATCTTAACACCTCATTTCATTCCAAATATACCCACTTAGGTAGATAGTTGTAGTTTGACATCCACAATTCACTATTCCAAAACGCGATCTTCCAACTTTCGACTCCTTCAATTCTGCTAAAACTTTTTCCATAGGTATCAACACTTGGCCTTTTTCGTTCCTATATTTATCCCCGAGATTTCTTACGGTTGCATTCGTTTTCCTCGTTTCATTACGGGATGTCATTACTAGGCCGAGTTCTATAACTCTATTCGCTTCCTCAAGACTACACCCGGAGGCTCTCAACATTTTGTGCACTGGATATTTACCTTTAGTGTACTCCTGTACAACCCTATCAAAAATATGTTCGCCTAACAGAGGATAAATAACGTCTTTCAACTTTGTTATTAGTTGGAGTATGACAACACCACAACTGAACACATCGTTGTGAAGTCCAGGTTCTGTCAAATTGTTAGAGCACCAGTCATACACTAAAAAATTAAGCAGAAATAATTAATAACAAGAAACATGTTGGTAAAATATGATTAAAAGCCAGTTGTCATGTAGATTTTCAAATAGCATTTTGAGGAAGAAAACATTTTTTTTGCTATAAATGTAAAACATATTTTCCCCTTAAATTAATCATTATGTTTGTGCTTGTATAATCAACATATACTTGATGATGGTTCTTGAGATAACAAGAGCATTCTCTGTTCTGTCTAATAGAGAAGAAAAAGAACAATTTGAAAAGTTTGACATAGAAGTCTATTTTTGTTATACATGACTTGAATTGTTTTCCCCAATCTCGAATTGATAACCATAAAATGAATACTTTTTGAAAGTTACATTGCATGAACACTATTCTCCATCTCTCAAAACATTTAAATTTAGGCACATTGTCTCTTACTTGTTCCAATGAGTGGATCCATAAACCCAAGCGTACCTACATCTGCATATTTATATCCTCCATCTAACACCATTTTCACGGTACCGAAATCGCAAAGCTTGGGGTTGTAATTCTGTTAGAACATAGAAGAAAAGTTAAAACACATTTATTCATAAGATCTATAATACATAGGAACCTACATGTATACTGAATATCCACTCACCTGATCAAGCAAAATGTTTTTTATCTGAGGTCCCCAATTCGGACCTTTTTGAACTGTAGATATTGTAATCCGTGAGCAATTCTCATTATAATGTTGTAAGTTTGGTTCCAATCAAGTCCTATATAAAAAAAAAATATTTAGTTGCAATTCTCTAATCAATACCCCCATTGTTTCTTCTTACCTACTACATTACTGTATAAATCTCCCTTAGCTGCAAATTCCATAGCAATGTACAAACTATCATTGGTTTCCCTATGTTCGAACATTTTAACGATGTTTGGATGTTTGAATGAACTTAGCAACTTGACTTCGTTCTACAATAAACCAGAATAGTCATTAGTCAACAATAATGAAAACAATACCCAATATATGCCAATTAATCATGGACTCATGATTTGTCTAAACAAGGGAAAACTTCAAAAACATAACAAACCTGAAATTGTTCAAGACAAGTTGCATCCCTTGAAGCTTTAACCGCCACTTGTCTTTGGACATTTTGAATTACAACACTTGTCAAATACACTCCGGAGAATTTGCCTTGACCTATGTCCTTGAAATTCTTTTCACCTATTCCATTGCAATTCTTTAGCATTGCAATCATGTCATCCAATGTAGAAAAAGGGGCCAACTTTTGTAATTCAACAACAACAACTTCAAGTTGAATACCTCATTCAGCCCTAAATTTACTTTTTTGCTCCAATTGTCATTCTTAGGTCCAATTCCATTATTATCTTGGCATCCTCATCAGTGCACCTAGATTCTCTTAATGACTCATGGACAATATAATTCTGATTAAGATACTCCTTTCCCACTTTTCTTAAAAGTATCTTCTCATAAGTCATTGACTTTGTTATAAGTTGTAAGATGATCATACCAAAGGTATGTCATGTCACATGTCAATTAACAAAGTTGTTAGTACTAATAAATTGGATGCTATAAATATAAATTAAATTATAAGGTCACATGACCAAGTTTAGAAAATCAAAGTTTTCCTTTTTACCTCCTACATCCTGTTGTTTCAAGTCACTTGAACCAATATCTTCATTACCCACATTTGGACTTAGGCTACCAAAGTCGCATAACTTGGGGTTGCAGTTCTGTTAGACAATACAAAATCAAAATACTTTATAAGAAAATGATAGTACAACTTATGATTTGTATGAGGCATCAATTACCTCGTCCAATAAGATGTCATTGAGTTTGAGATGTCCAACTCTAATTTGTTTGCGGTGGAGATATTGAATAGCATTAGTGACTCCCATCATCACTTTGAACACACTCCCCCAATCAAGTCTTGTCGAAAATAAATTAATTGTGTCCAAGTTTGGTTTGATTGTATGTTATACAAACTAGGGGTGGATTGGTATGGGATTTCGAGAATGGTATTATGAGTTTCGGGATTCCATTTTTCCTTCCGAAACCCATCCCGACTTACCAGCTACCTGGTATTTCGCGTTCCCGAAAAATATCTGGATTTTTGGGACTGGATCGGGAAAGCAAAAGGATTTTGGTTACAATATAATAGTTCATTAATTTGAAGAGTAAATTGCACTTTTGGTCCTCATTATGGGCTAATTTTTGCACTTTCGTCCCTCTTATCGATCTAGTGTAACACATTTGTCCCTCTTAAATTTTTCGTAGCAAATTCATCCCTCTTATCAATGTAGTGTAATACATTAGTCCCTCTTAATTCAAAATACATCACTTAAATTTAAAATATATCCTAAAATTGACGAAAATTGATTTATTTTAGATTTAAGAGGGACGAATGTGTTACACTACATTGATAAGAGGGATGAATTTGCTACGAAAAATTTAAGAGGGGTGAATGTGTTATAAGAGGGACGAATGTGTTACAGTACATTGATAAGAGAGACGAATCTGCTACAAAAAATTGAAGAGGGACGAAAGTGCAAAATTTGGCCCATGACCAAAAATGCTATTCACTCTTAATTTGAATGTCTCTTTCTCTTCTGCAGCCAACAAAAACAAAAAAATTGCTCTATTTTTTCCCAGTTTGGAAGGGTTGTAGGGAGATTTGTTATTTCAGATTTCGAGGAAGATTTGTAATTTCATATTTGTGATTTTTCTCTATACTATTACTTTTTCAATCTCATCTACTATAATTATTTTAGTGTAATTATTTTCAAATTAAATTAAAGTTTGGTATTCGGGTTAGCGATTCGGGTAGAGCATACTAACCGATTCGCATCCCGAGTTTTCCTTGTCGGGTTTTCGGGTTCCCGAAACCCGATCCCGAATGCCACCCTAGGACAAACAAATATTTGTTTTGCCTATTTACCTCCCAAGGCGTCTTCAAGAGTCCACCCTGAGAATGCGAGTTTGGTGACTACAATTCTTTCTTTAAGGTCATCCGACTCCCAATCAATTTGATGATATTAGGATGATTGCATTTTTCGAAGCATCTAATCTCTAATCTCATTATAATAAAATAACAAAATAAATACCAAGTATCTATTTAATCTCACAATGTTATTTGCAACAAAATAAAAAAATAAAAATACAGCATGAGTAACAAAATAAATTAAAGAAATTATAAATTGAAACTTTTGAGTTCACCGAAAATTTCTCCATATCTGTTGGGTTTTTTGTTTCTTTGACAATAACATCCTTATTTGCATTCATTATACCCTTGTATACATTACAATGTTCTCCATGCCCTAAAAGTATTTTTTATGATATTTCATTAATTTATTGGTTACTAAATCGCCTTGAGGGAGAACTTAGGGGTGATGGGGTTTGTGCAACCGCGGAATGATATATGGGAGAACTTATAGGTGATGAGTTTTCTTGAATCGCAGAGTGATATGAGGGAGAACTTTGGGATGATGAGCTTTGTTCAGGTTCACGAGCCTCCGTTCTTGTGTTGGTTGGGTGTGTTGGTTGAGTGTGTTTAAAGAGATAGGACTAGTTTTTTTTTTTTTGATAAAAAAATTCATTCATTAAACGGAGCAAAGTCAATTATTACAGCAGTTTTAGGACTATCCGAGTCCCAAAATACAGAAGGGGGAATGAGCACTACCATTCCAATTACAAGATTTACCCCACTTAGCTAAATTATGGGCGGTTTTATTGCCAGTCTTGGGACTTTTTTGCAAGCATAGAGCGTATCGGTTTTGCAAGCCTATTCGAAGACGGGGGAAGGGCTTGTGGTCATGAAAATAGCATTGATTGAATCACTCTCGAAGTTAGAGAACTCGCACCGAGCTTGATCAATGATGAAAAGAGCTTCTTTGATTGCACATGTTTCGGCGGCAGTGGCATCAAAAAATGTGTCATTTTTTTAATTGAGGCGAAAACAATTGAACCAACTGAGTTCCGAACGATAATTGCAAGAGTTGATCCATCTTCATGAAATGCAACATCGACATTAATTTTAAACCAATCCGGAGGAAGAGGGCTCCAATATGAACTGATGTGAGGGCCTTTGCTAGTGAGCAATTTCCTATGCTCGGTAATAGCATGGTCAAAGGCAGTGATACTACACATGTTCATTACCTTGGTAAAATTGAGGATAGTGGAGTTATGAAGCACATCATTCCTTACTTTACAAGTTGAGTCCATTGCCACAAAACATAATTATGTTGGTCCCAATTCCTTAATTTAAAAAAATTGGGTGTATTATGATAAATTACAACTTAGTTTAAAAAAATATAGTTATTGTTATATAAAAATATGACTTAACAGAACTTATTATTATTGCAACTTAATTTAAAAATACAATTTCAAGATTAATTAAACAAATAACAAAATACGATTAAAAAGAAACACCTAATTCGAAAATGGCCCATATTATTATTATTATTACCGAAAATAATATTATTATTATTATTATTGTTATAGTTATTGTTATTGTTATTGTTAAGTGATAGGGGGTAAAGTTTGAAATTGAATTAAATATTTTGGATTGTTGGTTCGATTAGAGATGACAGACTAGGCAAGACAGGCAGGCAGGCAAGTAAGAGGGGGCTATTGCCTGCTTCGGCTGGAGATGTCCTTATAAAGAAATAAATAGGTCAAAATTCACTTGCCTCAAATTTAAACAAATTTTATTGTACAATTCTAATCTAAAATAAAATTGAAGTTATAGGCCTATCACGTGATTTGCAATTGCAAATTTTGGCAATATGAAATTCTCAATTTTAAGTGTCACTCAACTGTTGATATTTTTGGCTAAAATTAACGTTTTCTGTCAGATTGGACATAAATTGATAATTTCTGCAAAAAAGAAATTTTTTTCGAATCAAATATGACATAAATTGATGCTTTCTGGTGATAATGACTGAAACTGATGATGAAGACACAATAAATGACATATATCGTCGAGGTACAACAATAAATGGCCAATTTTGAAACGCAACCAATTTAGAGGGCCAAAAATGAAATTTTGCCTAAAATGGACGAAAATTAATTTACTAATGTTTTACACTACATTGACAAGAGGGACAAATTTGCTATGAAAAATTTAAGAGGGACGAATGTGTTACACTGCATTGACATTGATAAGAGGGACGCATCTGCTACGAAAAATTTAAAAGGGACGAAAGTGATAAAGTCAGGCCATAAGAGGGTCTAAAAGTGCGATATACTAATAAAATAATCAAGCACTATAGATGCATTATGTATGCTTGGCAGTCTACTACTACTCGGGGTGCAATTTACTAGTAAAAATCTTAATTTTCAGAAAATTCTGGACTTGCAACTCTGGGTTTTTCGAAAACCAGGGGTCAAATTGCAATTTCTGAAAATTAAGGTACCAAAAGTTAAAATTTGGATTTCTTAAAATCAGGGGCCAAATTGAAAATTTTAATCTTCCGAATATTATGGATTGAATTGCAATTTCTGAAAATTGAGGGACCAAAAGTGTAAATTCGAATTTCTGAAAATCAGGGGCAAATTGAAAATTTTTATTTTTCTGAAAATTCTGAAGTAAATCTCAATTCTGAATTTTTCAAAAATCTGGGGTCAAATTGAAATTTCCGAAAATTGAGGGACCAAAAGCGTGAAATCGAATTTCTGAAAATCAGGGGACAAAATGAAATTTTTAATTTTCTGTTCTGGACTGAATTGCAATTCTGGATTCTTCGAAAATATAGGGTCAAACTTGCAATTTCCAAAAACTTAGGGACCAAAAGTACAAATTCGAATTTCTGAAAATCAGGGTCAGAATTGAAAATTCTGGACTGAATTGCAATTCTGGGTTCTTCGAAAATCTATGGTCAAAATTGCAATTTCCAAAAATTGAGGGACCAAAAGTGCAAATTCGAATTTCTGAAAATGGGGCCAGAATTGAAAATTTTAATTTTTTTAAAATTCTGGACAGAATTGCATTTCTATGTTTTTCAAAAATCTGAGATCAAATTGCAATTTCCAAAAGTATACAATGAAACTTTCTTTTTAAGTGAATTTCAAATGACTAAGTTTTAGGAAGAATTTCAAATCCACTTAAATTTGAGCTGAAATCCATTGGACTAAAATCCATGATTTTAAATTAATGAATTTAATTTTTGTATTCAAATAGCCTGATGGATTTGACAAGGGATTTCAAAATCCACCCAGCCCCAATCCATCCGTCCAAATGGGCCCAAAGGGTGTCCAGTAAGATATCAACAAAAGAATCCATGTTTACTCAAGGTTTTGCTAGCCTGGTAGCATAGATTTGCCAACTGATTTGTTTTATCTTTACATTCCACTACTTGAGGAGTTTTTTTATAGAAATCTAATATGACACAATCTATTTTCCCACTAGATTGTTCCAAGTTCTACGCAAGAAAGGTCAAATAAAGATATTCATCTTAGTTGAAGTTTTGGTAGCCTAGCACTTTCTATTTGCCAACTTACACATCTTGTCATATTGTACTACTCTTGGTCCCTTTAAGAGAATCCTCCTCATATCAAACTACTTCTATATTTCCACTAGATTGTCCTTACCAAAATAGTGGAGATAAATTTCTATAACATAATGATTACATCAAACTATACTACTATTATCTTAACCTGCTAATTTCCATGATTAGTACATACTTGACTTGTTTCTTCCCGCACATCAGTCACGGAGCTACCTGCCTACCTAAACCTCTCGAGTAAATTGTTTGGCTAAAGTCGAAACTTAGAAATTAGAATAAATTCGGCTAAATTTTACTTTCTTAGAAATAACAAGCAGGGAAAATGGTCAATTCACGGCTAAAACATCACCAAATACATATCAAGTAAAAATAAATAAATTTACAGATCTAATACTGTTTGTATAGCGGTCATTATATCGTATATGTCGGTACATTTATTCTAAATTCTACCCCGAGCAATTATAGGAGCCCAAACTATGTGATCGAATAAATCCTCATCCATCAGATACCACAAGAAAGTAACCCATTATCTTTGAAAGGTTCAGTAACTAAACTAAATTTACTATATTTTTAGATGCTGAAATTTTTTTGCAATACATAGTAGGCGAGACTGATGACAATGGGATGCAAAATAAAGCCAACCAGCTGTATTTATTTTTTTATATTTTAAAATTCAGATGAAATAAACATCTCTAAAAAGATCAAAAAGCAAAACTTATATATGCCCCCTAAGATGTTCTATTTGACAGTAAGACTGCATAATTTCACTGAAAATCCAATTTCTTCTTCTTCAAAAGCCTGCCCTCCAACTAGGAGGTCAGTCACCAGTAAGGGAGCAATATCATATAGTCACTCGGGCACCTCTCCAGGGGCTCAGTCCAATGCTTAGTAGAAGATGATTTTATGATAAAAGGATTTAAAAATTGTTTAAAATTTTCAGAGGAATAGTTTCACAATGTCAACAACTTATTAATGCAATCTATATGGATTCGAAAACAATTTATAGTGAACTAACCTTATCCAGAATGCTGAACACAATTTCGTACAACCTGGATAAAATTTCTGAGTTGCTAGAAGGAGCATAAGTAAGAGCCTTTAACGCTTGCAGTCTCCGCGGATGAACTTCAGAGGAATATAGAGACAAGTAATGACCAAAGTATCAATTTTAGGTAAGGAGCTTACAGGAAACTTTAAATATTTAAAAATTACTGAGCTAAACAAGTATTATATCAAATAGCTACACAATGAGAACAAAGAGCATGGCATGCAACAGAATGTGTTCATTGGGTCGTCCTACCAAGGCCCATGATATTGATTCAAGATCTCTGCCCAAAATACCCAGAACTTCTACCATCAAACGTTTTGGCTTCTACACCCAATAAACAAAGGTGACTATTATGTCTTCCAGAACAATGCATCATTTGAGTTTTGAATTGTTTCAATTAATTGCCAGCTCCCAGTACACCTCTTTCATAGCATTTCATGAAAGAATGTTAAATTCATTGAGAAAACATTTATTATCTCATTGACACCTTCTGTGTCTTTTCTTAATCTCTCAAATAGATGCCAAACCCAGTAAAAGACACCATTCCGACCACAATATCCAGAGGTCCATCTTCCATGGAGACTGAAAAGAACATGTTTCCTTCCAATACGAACCAAGTCGAGACTATCACCAACTAGCCAGCACATGATTAGCCAGTATTATGCACTCCCCCCCCCCCCCCCCCCCCAAAAAAAAAAAAAAAAAAAACTCAAATTAAGACTACCAGCACAGCCATGGGCCATACTATACCAGAAGCCCCACAGTATCACAGCCGCCATCCAAATATCATCCTTTTTCTATCCCTTTATGGCACCACAAACACAAGAACCAGTCGTTACTTAGCCCCTTCACAGCTTAGTGTACTCTTGAAACCCTAAGATACACTATAAAATGGAGCAAGATATCCCTAACTAGTACTCGGGTACCTGTATAATGCTTGAACGGAGGCAGGATAAATTATTTTTTTTCCTGGATTTCTTATTCAGAAATATTCTAAAGTGCTTGCAAGGGTATAGAACACATGAGTCTCTTTGATCAACTAAAAGGTCTCCTGCAGCAAAATGATATTGCATGCAGTACATCTTTACAATAAATCAATAGTCACCAAACTTAAAATAAATAGGATTTTTTTTTTTTGCAACCAGGGTGGAACTATTGGACTACTGAAACGGAAACTCTAACATGTCAAAATCATTGAAGAACATAACTCAAATAGGATCCAATTTTATTTGTTGAAAAGCATATTCTTGAGCGAAAATAAAAGAATGTTGAAATTCCCGTAGAAAACTCGACTTGTTCAAAAGATCTTCTCCTCCGCTTTTCTCAAGATCTATACTCGATCAGTATATATATAGTAATTCTACAGAATGTTGAATGCTTTCTTTTCTTTTTCTTTTCGGATTCGATTGAGGAAAGATAAAAGACTCGCGTTTCAATAGTTCCGTAGAGAACGCGTCAATGTATTTATATCTGCTAATGGGAAACGGCATATGGGAAATTATTAAGGAAACTTTTTTTTAAATGAATTATTAAGGAAACTTACCATAACAACAATTCGGACTCTCTTTTAATTGTGCTAAGAAAATGTAATGTGTAACGGCATAATGGTAAAATAGTAAGGAAACTTTTTTTGAAAAAATAATTAAGGAAACTTACCAAAACTTTGCTTTAAGACCAATCCTTTCTTTTATCATTATTATTATATTATTATTAAGATAATACACGCAATCCAAAATAAACCTAGTAAAATTTAAAAGGGAAAGTTTTAATAAGAGCATAAAATCACGATTTTCTTTTAAAAAATAAATATATATTTCCTAAAAAACTTTACACAATTTTGCAGAGTTTATAGTGATGTTACCATAATTTATAGGGCAAATTACGGATGCCCCATGAGGTATAAAAGATTTCCTAATATATTGGATATTATAAAAAATTTCATCGGGTTTATCACCATCTTATAATTAGCTCTACCCCTAAAAGTTCCAATTTTGCCGGATTATTTGTATTGTTTGTAATATCTTATAAAAATTTAATACTTGAATACTAATTGCAATATCTCATAAATTTTAGAACTAAAGTTTAATACCACAAAAAGTTGGTAAAATTGTAAACTTGCACATAAGTTTCAATAAATATTAAATCTTACTTAAATTTTATTTAAAATTTAATTTTTATTATAAAAAAATTACTAGAATATCAATAATAATAATATGTCATAAATATATACAAAATTTATTTACACAAGTTAATTTATAATGTTTATAATATTAAACTTTAAATAAAAATTGTATTTACACATTCAATTAAATATAAGTATTCTTTTAATATTCTTTTATAATATATTATTACCATTTTTATAATTTATGAGATATTAGAATTAATACCCAAGTTATAAAATTTTATAAGATATTACAAATAATCTCTAGGGTCAAAATTGAAACTTTTCAAGTGTAAGGGGCTAATTACAAAACGGTGACAAACTTGAGGAAATTTTCGTAGTATACAATACTTGAGGGGAATTTCTTTAATTTGATCTTACCACAAGAGAATATCCATAATTTATCCTTATTTAAATATTTTTTAAGGATATTGATATAGCCTGAGCAGAAGTGTCTCAAATAAATGCAAAGATTTGAGAAATGTCACTGAGTCCTCTGCTTTCCACTTTATCCTTTCATTTGTATAGGACATAAATCTAATGAAAATACTAATGATTATTGGCAAAAATATTTTTCTCCGTTATATAAGTTGCTTATATACAAAGCATATTCATGGGATTTGGATATTTAACATATTGAATAAGACTAGATATGTCTCTGCTCCATGAAGTCGGATTATGAATCTATTTGATTTGACTAGATCCCTATTCGCTCAATGAACTCGGAATTTACCTAATTCATAAGCTCTAACGAAATATTCTAGGTAGGTTTCGCTGACATATCGACTTCAGGCGAAACTTGCCCAAAACCATACCCAAAATGCCTAATATAGGGCCTCTATGTTTTCGCACAACAGGAAGAGTCTTCAGTTCCTTAACAATCTCTTTTGATGACGAGCGCTTGTAAGCATTTCTTAGAATGCACATCATTGTCAACTCTGTGACTCTGAGCCCAACACAAGCATCGAAACCTGCTTCTCCTTTAAAACTTTTGTCGACAAATGAGCACCCAGGTTTGTAATATGGTCCAACATATTCATGAAGATAATATTAGAATTCTGATATTTCATGATTTTTGACACAATCAACTTTACATTTGTAAATAAGCTCGAGCAGTATTACACCAAAGGCAAAGACATCGGTGGTTTCTTCATACCTTCCTATCATATATATCCAAGAATTATAAAGATAAGAACATAATAGAGACATAGATATGGAACTTGACCAATAAATTTGCCAAGACACAACAAGAAAGAGTATGTAGGCTCTATATATATACTTGAATGTTGAAATTTGAGGAAAACTCAAGATAAATAGATTAGAATGTTAGAAATTTATATAATACATTATATAATGTGATTATATAACATAAGTGGACATTAATAGAAATGGTTGGCAAATGTATTAAACATACACAATTATGTGGCTAAAGTCAATTGCACATTTTCCAACAATTGCAATGCTTTGCAACTCAATCTGCACGGATCAAATTAACTATGACAAAAGTAACTTCTATTCAAAAGCTACGGCATATCCGAAACAATGCAACTCTTTGTTGAAAAGTGAAAAGGTGTAATTTTGGCGTATAGTCACAATGATTTATTTCAACCATTAAATTATTATAAATAGTGAATAGTAGTTCAGAAATTACAACTCAAGAAAAACAGAAAGTATCCAATACTCTTCTATTTTATTTCCTCTCCAAAAAGCACACAATTAATTAGAGAATTAGAGAGAAAGTATAGAATTGTTATCTATCTTTCTAAGTAGTTTTGTTGTATCCTGTGAGTGATTTGCTAATTCAAACCCATTAGCAAACTCAATCGAGTGGGGACAAATATCACTTTAAAGATATTGTCTTTAAACAAGCCTCGAAGCCACAAAGTTCTTGATATAATATTTTACACCCACAAGTTATTTTCCCAACATTGAAGGCGGTAAGATCGTACCAATAAAATTGATGAATAAAGTTACCTTTCGAACCAAAGAATATATCACAACAAGAGTTTGATAAGATAAAATCGGAGATGTGGTACTTCAAACTACCTATATCAACCATCAGTCTTTGAATTGCATGTGATAGTAGGCTAACAAGAACGAAGTATAAATTCCAACACATCTATTGATAACGACAAAGAATAAAGCTCGTCCATCAAGACTTAATGTATCATTATTGATAATGACAAAGAATAAAGCTTGTCCATCAAGACTTAATGTAACATTGGTTTTAAGCCACACAAAGTTATCTTAAAATGAAAAATCACAGTATTATAGAACTGATTTGCCTGTGTCAGTGTCAAACTCATCAATATAGCCATAAGAACCAAGAGCTACTCGATCTAAGTCATGTGTCTTCTCACCGATAACTCCTCCAGTCAATCCGAAAAAATTAAACAATACGGGATTCAAATCCTACAAGCAAAAGAAGAATTAGAAATAATATCTTTTTATTTAAAAATAATAATAATTTGTGGAGCTTTAATTCACGACCTTGTCAAGCATAATTTGTGCTGCTGAAAGGTCTCGGATCAAATATCGAGGACTATATACATGGAGATGTTCGAGGAGATTAGCAAGACCAACTACTACATTGATTCTTTGTGACCAATTAAACGAATCTTGTTCGATTAGGTTATGCAAAACATCAACATACTTAATATCATAAACAACACCTAACTGCGAAGTATCATCATTGCGGCACCACCCTAACAATTTGGGCAAATTAGGGCATGAAATATCTCCAGAAAAGTGATTTCATCCTAGAACAAACATATCATCAAAATTAATTAGCACAATAATAATTTACACGGAATCAAATTGAATTTAACTTACCCTAAAATTTGCACAGGCATCTTCCCAACCTTGTCCAACCACCCAAACCTTGACTGTCACCTCTCGGCCATCCGGCATTTTGCCTCGATACAACTTGCAGAATTGTGCATGACATGCAAATAAAGTTTTCCTCACTAAGATTATTCGGTGAAGTTTTTTAAATCCTCGATCTCGAATTTTGTCAGCTCGTTCATCTTGATTATATTGTTTCTTTTTGGTCCAGAGTTTATAAAGAGGATTTTGGGAATGAAAACAGAACAATATTTTCCTCCAAAACAATACTTTCCATAGCTAATATTGCACATCCATTTTACTTACCTCCTCAGCTATAATCGTGCTGGACAAATTTACTCATTAATTAAATACCCCTGCTTGCTGCTGGTTATAAATATTTTAGGACGAGATCTAGTTGTTGTTACCAATCTCCTTATATACTTTCTTAATTGAATTTCTAAAGCTAATTGCTGCAAAATTTGGGGAAACATGATACTCAAATCGAATCGATAAGATTAACACACTTACCATAGAAGTTTTAAAGCCATCTTCCCAACTGTTAGTCAAATCATATCTATCGAATTTTTAATCGGATAATAAATCCTAAAGAAAAGGTTGAATTCGTATCGGTTAAATTGGTATCTCCACCCGATCAACAACGCTAAACAAAATTAACTAACAACAACATAAATATATGTATTTAATTTATCTAACAAAAGATTAAAATTGGTAATTAATAATCGAAATGCTCTTGGATAATGATGATGGCCTTTCAATAAAATCATTGTTTAAATTATATGTATTTTGTGTTTTTTTTTTCTTCTAGAAAAACTATATTATATCAGAAAAACTGTATTATATCGATCACTATATTGGTGTATAAATCATTATATCAAAATTTTATCAAAGTACACCAATAGATGATTGATCTAGTGGAATGGACTAGTACTTCCTAAGTGGCGAACCAAGTTTGAATCCCTGTTGAAAGATGTTCTCATATAATATATGTTCGACGCGACTCAAAAATCATCAAACCCAAAAAAAAAACTACTATAAATTGGCTACCGAAACTAGTATATCACCGAATATCCACGTTAATGGGACACAAATATAAGACCTCTTGATCTTGGAACCTAAACTTTTGTCACTAGATTATAGCCACATCGGCTGCTGTTGATTCCTAAACTTTATGAACACAATCAATTTCCGAATTTCTTATCATAATAAATTAAAAAATCCAACTTTTAGAAGATCGGTGTGCATTATAGACATTAGTAAACAGTACTGTTAATTAGCCATTTTGGTTCTAAAAAACTTATGAAAGTCATATTATTTTAGTTTTATTTCTACCACACTAAAACAAAACATAACATAAATGAATTCGAATGTTGTTAATCAACGGGTTAAACAAAAAAAAACCTCAAATTTTTTAAATATGAATATTAAGTAAAATTTGATTAATTTGAGTAAAATATCTATCTTCAGTATAAGTATAATTAATACAGATATGTATAGTACATACACCGTAACCGTCATTCATAGGCCAAATTAATTTGGATGAAAACCTCATATCTCAAATTTTCAAAACTCAACAACTATAGTACTTTATTAAAATTTCACCGTCTGATCATTCTCATTATTATCTTGAAACCCCAAATCAAATAAAACATTTCTACAATATATAAGTCACTAAAACCCTTACTAGTATATAGTGGTTAGTAGAGGTTCAGATTCATGATGTCTTTTCTCCATATAATATCTAATTTAAGATTATAATGGGCGAAATTAAAATCTAAAATATGGATGTTTTTATTTTTGATAAGTACAAAATATGGATGTTTTGAGCATTGAAGTTTGACAATTTTACTGAATGGATGTTACCACCTTCTAGAATGTATTTTACTGAACTCTGGTTTTCATTTTTATATTTTATTTGGAAAGTTCTGAACAAAACTCTAGCAATAAGTATTGGAATTGCCAGTAAATTCTATCGCCTATAAAGTTGTTTGATATTTTCTTAAACCACCGTCCACAACTCAATTTGAACTTATTAAGCCTCCAAACTTCAAATTGATAGTATATTTAAGGCAAATATTTATTCAAAAAAATTGCAGCAAAGTGAACCATATTTCCGAGTATTTATACAATCTATAAATAAACAAATTGTTGATAGAGATAGATGGAACTATAGACTGGCAACTTCAGGTATAACACAAAGATATGCATAGATAGATTACCCCACTGATTCAGCATCTTAAATCCAGAAACTTCAATAAAAAAAAAATAAAAAAAAAAAACTAGGAAAAAAAAACACAAGACAAACAGTTCCTTTTTTCTCAAATCATAAGCTATCTGAAGAAAGATAATAAACCTGGATTGGATACATACACAAACTATTTGCTGCTTGCTTCAATCAGTAGTCATCGGTTGACCAATGCAGCACCTGAAGCGAGCCTTTCTGACTGTAGTCATAATCTCAGTCTCTGCAGCCTCGAGCATTCTAACAACCTCAACAAACGAGGGCCTAACATCAGGATTACCATCCCAGCAAAGGGTCATGATTTGACTTAGAGCAGGTAGGCAGTCATTTGGGATCGTGGGACGAACCCCTTTGTTGACTACCGCAAATGCAGCCTGAACAGCAGTCATATTCTGAAACGGGAGCATACCTGTAATGAGCTCCCACAGCACAATACCAAAACTATATACATCGACTTTTTGGGTATAAGGCCTATGCTGGATCATTTCCCTGCAATTTTTTTTGAACACAATGCCTTCAGATAAAAAAATACGAGAAAATTTTGTGAACGAACATGTTAAAAAATTCAGTGGAAGGATCACACGTTTCATGCACAATTAAAATCCGCTAAGAATTTATCAACAAAAACAAGAAAAAATTTCGTTTTCCAAAAAAAAAAATCCCTAAGGTTGTCCAGTAAGATATCAACAAAAGAATCCATGTTTACTCAAGGTTTTGCTAGCCTGCTAGCATAGATATGCCAACTGATTTGTTTTTTCTTTACATTCCACTACTTGAGGAGGTTTTAATAGAAATCTAGTATGACACAATTTCTATTTTCCCACTAGATTGTTCCAAGTTCTACGCAAGAAAGATCAAATGAAGATATTCATCTTAGTTGAAGTTTTGGTAGCCTAGCAGTTTCTATTTGCTAACTTACACAACTTCTTGTCATATTGTACTACTCTTGGTCCCTTTAAGAGAATCCTCCTCATATCAAACAACTTCTATATTTTCACTAGATTGTCCTAACCAAAATAGTGGAGTTAAATTTCTATAACATAATGATTACATCAAACTATACTACTATTATCTTATCCTGCTCATTTCCATGATTAGTACATACTTGACTTGTTTCTTCTCGCACATCAGTCACGGAGCTACCTAAACCTCTCGAGTAAATTGTTTGGCTAAAGTCGAAACTGAGAATAAATTTGGCTAAATTTGTCTTTCTTAGAAATAACAAACATTGAAAATGGTCAATTCACGGCTAAAACATCACCAAATATATTTCAAGTAAAAATAAAAAAATTCACAGATCTAATACTCTTTGTATAGCGGTCCTTATATCGTATATGGCGGTACATTTATTCTAAATTTTACCCCGAGCAATTATAGGAGCCCAAACTATGTGATCGAATAAATCCTCATCCATCAGCTACCACAAGAAAGTAACCCATTATCTTTGAAAGGTTCAGTAACTAAACTAAATTTACTATATTTTTAGAATGATTTGGAAGATATTTCAGGAAACCAACAAAGAGGTTGCGGAAATGATGACAAAGTATGTTCAAAAGAAGACGAAACAAGCAGATGGCTCAAGCAGTCATTTACTTAGGCCCACGCAAAGAAGCTTTATTTTTAAGCACATAGCGTCATAAAGAGGAAACACAACACGTGAAGATCACGGACTTTCAGAACAGGACCAACATAAAACCTAAAAATACTATCTAGCAAGCATGCCAGTAACTAAGATTACTGACGAAAATACATGGAAAAAGTAGCATGTGTTTGCCAGGCCAAGCTACCTTAAAACCCTCGTACCTCTTATTTTAGATAGTAACTCAGTTAACCGAGCTAGAATCACAATCTCTAGTTATTACCAGTCAACTATTGTAATACATTATAAATGGCAGCAAAATAAGTAAACCCCTACGAGTCGAAACACAAGTGATTGAGGAAAAAGTTCAGGGTTCGAGTCAGTATCCACTGCAATTAAGCCGGAATATCTAGCCTGGAATTACTTGAAGAAAATCAGGTTTATCTTTGTTTCAGTCTTACAAGACCACGACTTTATAAAGCTGGGAAGAATGAGGAAATGAAAAATAACCATTCAAACAGCACAAATTTCCTAAGACCAACTTTATCACCAAACATAAGAAAGCACAGTAGAAGAGAACAAGAAGAGACAAGTAACAAAACTTACGGGGCCATCCAACGGTAGGTGCCCGTCTCTGGTGTCATTCCTTCAGTCTGCACCTCAATACGAGCTACCCCAAAATCCGCAATCTTAATGGACTTGTCAGCAGCAATTAAAAGATTGTCCGACTTCAAGTCCCTATGAATCAAATTTAATCCATGCACATATTCCATCCCTCTAGCCACATCCAAGGCTTGTTTGACAGCCAATTTGAGAGGCACAGAACGATTCTGCCTCTTTGTCAAGAATTGACGCACTGAACCCCCCTTAGCATATTCGGTCACAATACACCAGACCATGGGTTTGCGGCATGCACCAATGAAGCGAACAATATTTGGATGCCTCAGCCTTGCCAACATCATTACCTCCTGTTGAAATTGCTGCTCCATCAACTGTGCCCTGTCTACATCATTCTCCGGCTTCTCCAGAAGCTTAATTGCAACATCCCCACCATTGTATGTGCCTCTATAGAGCTTCCCAAAAGCCCCCTGAGCAAAAGCAGGGCCCATGTGGAGATTCCTCAAGTCAATCGTCCACTCATCATAATTACCAAGTCCCTCTGTGGGATATCGAGGGTCCATTAAAGCTTGAGCCAGGGCATCGTTACTCAGTCCATGATTCACTCTCCCGTGATTGACACTGCCAGCTACAGAATAGTTTTTGACACGCTTGAGACCCTGGTGGCCCAAGATGCGAGTGTGGGAATCATTAGATCCGACACTGCTGTTGTCCATAGACATGGCGACCGAGCCTCCACCATTGCTCATCTGCAAGCTCCCATAACTATCAATCGACATATGTGATCCCTCATCCAGCTTGCGATAGAAATTTTGTGGGATATCATAGTTGTCATGGTTAGTGTTTAGGTCTATAATTCCAGTAAATTTCGGACCCTCCAACATCTTATTTTATTATCAACAAGTAGTCTCAACAGAAAACCTTCAGAATCTTCTTATATTTTTCTGCATTAGCATTTCCAAGCTCACCCTCACTCACCAAAACCCTACACAAACAAGTCATAAAGAAGTAAATGAAACAAATCATGCAATACCCAAAATCTACTATAGAAAAAGTTGAGGGAATTTCTCAAACGAGACCATCAAATTTACCACAAAATAACTTTCTAAACATGAAATATTACAGCCAAGATCACATCAAAATTCTACGAAATATTACCAAAGCTTTACTTGTTTAATACTCAATTATACTACGCAATAATCAATAGGGAGTTCAAACAAAAGGAAACTATCAAAGCCCTATTTACTCAGTTTACCTCTAGTTTATATATTCCTTCTCTTGTGTTGACTGTGATTACAGTCAACACAACTCTTTCCACCGTCAATTTACTCGTCTCACCGTCAATTTACACTTCGCATAATAAAATAATGGAAAAACAATTCCAACTTTAGCTCAAAAATCACAAAAACTAAAACTAAAACTAAACTGAAAAATTAAGCTTCGCACAATCGCATACAGTAAGAAAAAGCAACTTTAGAAATTGCTAGATTATTTTCAATGATCCGAAGGCAAAATTGAGAAATAATTAGCAAAACACACACCTCGATCGAGTTTTTTTCGAACGCCTTTCAAGAAACCCGATAAAAATCTGCTCCAATTCACTTAATTTACAACTTTACCCCTCCTCTCTCACAAGCCTTCAGCTAAACTACAAATATATCATGTTAGCAAAGATGTAGCGAAAACGACGACGTCCTGATTGGTACAGTTTTAGAGAGAGAAAGTAGAAGCAGGGAAATGGAAAGAGAGACGAGGAAATGGAAATAAATTGGAATTTGTATGCAGAACTCTCAGTAGTCTTCGTCTCCTTTTTCTTTCTTTCTTAATTTTTTAATTAATTAATTTTTACGACTAATTAACCAGAGGGAATGATTTCCAGTGCATCGCTCACACACGCTGTCTGCGTGCTACGTGCTACGTGCTGGACCCACTTTGTCAGGGCTTATTAAGAGCTGTTCGATTTTGATGACTGTCATTTAAGGGTGGAGATGGTTGTGGGTCACGTATGCGAATTAATCGCACGCGCCGGTCAATTAGTCTTCTGCACGTGTGGGTCCCACTTTGACTGTCTACAAGGAAACAAGATTTACAAGTAAGGTGTAGCATAAAAATAAATAAGGTACATCATCTGGAAGAAAAAATTCCTTTTAGGGACTAAATAATTCAGTTATTAAATACTAGCAGTTTTTATTACTCTAATAATTTATTAAGTTTCTCTTACGAAATATGATTATTAATGCATACACCATGACATCATTCAAGTGCTATATAATGTTTTTTTTTTTTCCCCCAAGGACTTAATCCCTTTCGAGACTATAATCTATTTACAATGAAAAGCGATTAGCCGATTATTTTCAACAGAAATATAGACTAATTGTGAAAATGAAAAATCAATGTAATACTTTATTATTCACCCAGTTTCATATTATTTGTCACTTTGTGTATTGACACATAAATTAAAAAACTCATTAAATAGCCATAATTTGAAAATCAAAAATCAAAAATACCCTCACTAGAGTAATAATTATTTTTCTCTCTTTTCTCTCTTAATTATGAGTTAAAACAATTAATATTAAGGTGTAAATATGGAAAAAATAAATTAATTTTACATTGAACTTTTAAAACGACAAATAATTTAAAAGAATAATTTATTGTCAAAACGACAAATAATATGAAACAAATAGAGTAACTAATATCAGGATAAGCGAGAATCAGTTACACATCTAAAGTAAAACATGTTTTTGTATTGGCCAAAAACTGTACATATAATATACTAAACAGCATATATATAATACACCATGGTTTTTTTTTTCTTTTTTAAATTTTGATAAATAATCCATGTTATTTGTGTTTTAGTAACAAGTTGAATTACTGGGTGCTTTAATATCAAAGATTTTTGAAAAAGGATAATTTGTAGAATTTGGGAAAAACTAATTTTCCTTTTAAATAAATTGACAAAAAGACAGTACTTTATGATTAGTTTGTAATTATACTCGAATTCAAATTTTTTGTTCCATTAGGACCAAAACGCTGAAACCCTTAGAGTGTATTTGGATGGGTTTTGGCTCGGTCTCGCGGGTTTCACGAGACCGAGCCAAAACCCTTTCAAATGAGTTTTCGCTAAATCCATAAAATCATAAAAAACCTATCAAAAATTCACACTCAAACTCTTCAAACCTATAAAACACTGATTTGACACCTACCATATACTTTTTCTCCAAAATCTCACTAAAATAGACATTGATCTGACACATATCACCTACTTTTTTCCCTAAATCCCAACATCCAAACCCAATCCAAGTGGGGTTTCAACTTATTCAAACCACAAAACCCAACAGTCAAAACCCATCCAAATGAGGTCTCAAGGATTTCATCAAAACCACCCAAACCATTTTTTTAAACCGAGACCCGCGAAACCGAACCAAAACCCATCCAAATAGACCCTTGAGGCTCTCATGGATTGAAGTTTTCTTAGGTCTCACCCCCAATGAGAAGAAACAAATATTTTGTATATAGTCTCATCACATGCCAGTTTCAAAGTTGAGCCCGTACATCTCGCTCAATCTTAAAAAAGTTACTAATTTGACATTATCACATATTGCTTAGTTTATTCATGTCATTAATTGTTTACACATTATTCCATATATCAGATTCTCAAAATACCCAAAAACTATATTACGAAATCAAAATCGATCAACCCCATGCCAATCCATATTCATGTGGCTATACATGTTACACATACTACTTCACTTTAAGTGGAATTTGATTGGGTGCAATATCATTAAAATCTAAAACATATAATATTTGTCACCAAAATAAATACTTTACTATTTAGCTACCGTGAATTTAGCACACTCAATTTGAATATCATATTATCTTTTAAGATGTTCAAACACTAAGCTATAATTTTTGAAAAAAATTGTAATTATATGACACCATAATTTATAGAACTACAATAAAACTTTGTGTTAGAATTTGAATTTATTAAAATCAATTTTGAAAAAAATTGTAATTATACAATAAAACTTGTGTTAGAATTTGAATTTATTAAAATCAATATTGTAGGAATACGCTCAACCATTTTCTTTTTCTTGTCATGTGATGTGATTAATTTGCTGGAAAATATCTACATATACCAGGTCTAGGAGTTTAATGACAGACCTTGTGGTCTAGGATTTACCAACTCATTTATAATTACTTAAAAATTCAATGATTATATTTAACTAACCCAACTAAATTAAATTAGAGTTAAGTAGAAATAAATAATGAAATGTGAGCCATTTTTTAATTATTATTATATTAATATTAATTAGAATTTAAAATCTTTAGTTTATTTAATTAGGTTTTCTCGTCTTTCTTTATCTTGTTTCTAGCTGGTGGGAAATTCGAAGGACGAAGATCTATGGAGCTTCTTGGAAATAGAACTAGAAGATTTTTTCTTTTTCATTTGCCAAATAAAATAAGATAAAGAAAGCTTTTAGAGTAGGGACCCAGTAAAGGTTTAGCACAAGAACCAGCCAAAACATGCAACGTGTCTAACATGGCAGCTTTAGAAACTGTTTGTTCAAGTCTTCAAGACAGGAGACACACATGCAATGAAATGAAAAGAACACACTTTAGATAATCAGACTTTAGAAAATGAGAATGCAAAGATATGAATGATTTCTGGGAAATAAACGTGGGAGGATTTTTCGTAATTCTCAACTCTTAACTTCATTCGTTAGTAAAGGAATCATTTTATCCCAAACTTTAAAAGGAAAGTTGGTGAAGAAAAATATTAATGGAAATTGGAGAGACGGGGTCAAAAAATTAAAAAAAATCTTAATTAAACCAGAACTATTCCTAAAAAGATATTTGCTATATTTGTGATTAAGAATGTAAACATTATCACAATTAACAATGTGGTAAATTCTCCTTACAAGATAAAAAAAATATCCTTAAAACTGTTCTAGTCAAGAATGTCCCAAAAATAATGGTTAGAACATGAAATGAAGTAATCTTCTTCTGATATTTGTCATTTTAATTTGCTTTAAAAATTTTAAGAACATTTTGGAAATAGTTCACGACTTCAATGAAAAAGGACCAGAATATAAAGCTAAAATAAAAATAAGAACATTTTTAAACAATTTTAAATGAAATGCAGTTTTCCCGGAAAAATAAATTCCAAGTTAAAGAACTAAATCAAGTTTCGTCAAATCCAAATCCAGGCCCAATTATGACTCAATATAATATTTAGATCAGCAACCAAATTATGGGCTCGTAATGGGCTATAAAGTCTTCATCCCAAATATTTCGATCCGGCCCAATTTCCTCACCGAATAACACTCATCGGATCTTCACCAAATTCCCGAATTATATTGCCTCTTTTGCTTCAACTCGGCACCATTCCATTTCGTTTCTCGGAAATTGTCATCCTACACCCTTCATTCTCTCGCTCTTCTTCAACTTTCGCACTCGGGCAAGTAAGTACCCATTTTTTATTTCTCAAATCTAGGGCTTGTTATTAATTTTTATATATTTTTTTTTGGCTAATATGCAGATTTTTGATCTGTTAGTTTTGTTACCTGATTGGATCCATATATCTAGGTTAATTTTTTTTTTAATTGTATTTCCCTTTTTATGTATATTCATATGACTGGAAGGGAAATTTGCATTGATTAGCAATTTGTTACTGAATATCTTATTGTCTGGATTATATATGATTCTTGAGTAAAAATTGAACTGTATGTTTTTTATGTAACTAATTCGCTAATCTCTTGTTTTATCGATCTATATGATTGTAATTTATTCTGGGTTATTGAAATTTTTATGTAACTAATTCGCTAATCTCTTGTTTTATCGATCTATATGATTGTAATTTATTCTGGGTTATTGAAATTTGTGTGCCCTTTGGTTCCACTATGTTGTTTTAGTCTTCATTGTCTTGCACGTTTCATGATCTCGAATGTCTTACCGGGTTGAATAACTAACAAAATTATTTAGAAGGACCTTAGCTAACAGTTTCCAAAATCGTAGAATGCGTGATTGTGGTATTTTCAATAAATTTTCCGCAATTATCAGCATGGCAAGGTGTTTTCCTCCTTAGTGCTTGTGTAGATGAAAATTGAGCTTAGTGGTAAGTACCATTTTTACCCTAGCTGTAAATTTGTTTGACATATGTTCCCGAGGTAGTATAATAACGAGGACATTTGGATTGAAATTTTATTTCAAGTGTATTGGAATTCAACATTTTACCTTCCACCTACCCGCACCCGGTATTTGAGGACATGGTTGGTAGTCAAAACCTTGTAAGTTTGATGATATAGGTTTGTTAAAGAGTATTCCAATGTTGCAGAATGGAAACTCCCTTTAGGCCAAGAGAGAAGCTCATCGAGAAGCAGAAATTGTTTCAGAGCATTCATAAACACACACATTTGAAACTACCAATGGATAAGATCACCTCAGTTGCCATTCCTCTGGCTTTGGCTGGTTCTTGTATATTTATGATTGTGAGTTTTTTTATTTTAATTTATTTATTCTCCTCTTTAGTCTGTTCCTGATACATGTATGACTTTCATGTTAATTTTTCTGACAATGTTCTACAGGGGAGAGGGATCTATAACATGTCTCATGGTATTGGAAAGAAGGAATGAGGCTATACTTTCTGCTTGGAAGAGGGCAGCTCTTCTAATCCCAAATCATTTGATTTTTGGAACCAGTCCTTGTTAATGTTTTTGCATTTTCAATGCTAATAAATTGTGAATTGCATACATGCTATTAGTAGTTGATGCATTTTCGTTTTCATTAATAACATGACATTGTTTTATTATACCGTTTTGTTTTCCTTCGAGTGAAGATTGAATTTTGAGAAGGATCTGGATTCGACTTCACGACTTTGGAACAAAAACTAATAAGATGGCACGTATTTTGTCCATCTTAATTAATTATTTATGGCAAATTAGTTGGTCCTGATATTTGAATACAATTTGCCAATATTCTGTTGTACACAACTGAGTTGCATGCATGCTTCATAACGATGTGTTCCAGTTAATTTGATTTTCTGACAATACATGACATTTAATCATTGAATATAAAAATATAATGACCATGCAGGAATGCACAAATTAAATTTTCCATTAAAATGACCCTGAAAGACATCACAAAAGAGCAAACTTAAATTTGACCTCTCTTTTTTCTCACTAACTAGAAAAAAAAGAGTTGGTAGAAAAGTTTCAACCAGAATGATTTACACTATTGTTAACCCAAAAAGAAGATAAACGTTAGGCTTATGTTCCATGTTTACTCAAATCATTATATGTATTGGCATAGCTCAAAGAAGTTTGGAGAAGTTTCCATGATACAATAACAAGGTTTTTCTCGCAATTGGGAGGAGAACCTATAAATAAAAATACCGGCTTCTCTAATGTCTCTGCATTTCCCGGAAAATATTTGCCACTTTCGGTGATAATCTTGGCAGAAATTTGAACATCTGAAGGGAAAAAAAGACACAATGTGTTAGAATGACAGAAGTAGTACAACTAAAGCATCAGAACTCGATTTAGATCTTGTATGCACAAACTCGTGCTTTTTTAAAAAATAAAATAAAAAATTCTCTGCCATCAGAAGAAGCAACTCTTTTCTTGCTTCTAGGTTTTTGGATGCTTTTATGTTAATTTTTCATTTAAGCAGAAGCTAAAAGCATTCTCTCAAAACATAACATTTTGCTTTTCAAAATCTAAAAGCTAAAAGTTTGCCAACAGCTTTTTGCAAACAAGCTATAACACAGGACATACCCAAAGCTTGACACAAGCATCAATTATAACTGGAACTAGACAAACAAATATGGTTATGGCAGCTTGATCCACCTCAACCCCATAATGCTCAACTATAACCTCTAACAAGGTTTGCCAACCCGATTCTGAATGATATCTGCAAGTTTCAGAACATAATAAGCTGAATTAAATAGCAAAAACATAGTATTTAAGAAGTACATAAAAGAGAAGAAAAATTTACCCTCAAAAAATATCAGTGATAAGTATTATAAGAAATGCTTTTCCGGTGTCTGACATGTTATTTACTATCTTATAACCTGTAAATTTCAGCAAAGCTACCTGCAGGGTACAAGTCGGAAAAACAGAGACTTTGTCAAAAGGTAAAAGCCTTCAAGAAATTGCATGTGAAATTAAAGATCGTTGACACCGTATCTGAAAAAGAGAGAGAGAACTCGTGACAGTATGGAAACAATTACGGACTCACTTTACTCTGAAAGGAGTATAGAAGAATGAATAATGAGAACCCAAACACAGTATCTGACCAGATGTTAGCGAATGCATTACGATTCTCTAACCTCCATTCATCCCGCAGATCTAACCTGTCAAGTAACAAAGACGATTCAGATAACTACAATTAGACGTGCAATTAAATTGAATAAGAAAAATCTTTTCTCGAATAGCAAAAGGAAATTTGAACCATATGCACATATATCTATAAGTTGAAATGAGCAAATTAATATGACAACGTTAGAAGAAATGTCTATCCTCGTTAACAGCTTAAGCTTTTAGAAGAGCTAGTCAATTTATCAGGTAAAAAATAGTTGGGAGAATTAATCAAACTATCCTGAGGTTAATTACACTGACCACCCTCCATGTATGGGAAATTACTTAAACTACCCCTGATGTATTGGATCCATTACAGTTACCCCCTTATGGTGTTAATTTCATCAAAAAAGAAAATGAATTTCAGAAATTAAAAAGATGAAAAAATGGTTGAAATCGGTGGAAATTTGGGCAGTTTGAGTAATTTTGTGTTCAAACCTCACTGCCACCCATTTATGATTAGGAGTTCAACTTGTTAGGCTTGAGAAAAGAAAAAGGTTAAAAAGTTAGGGTCTACACGTGAGGGGGGCGTGTTAGACAACATAATATAAAATGATAATAGCCAAAATTACTTTTCAAAAACACTATAAAACATACGCTTTATGTCGCAGCTCCAAGTAAAGCTCCTCATCAGTAAGAGATGGAGATTTCCCAATCTCTACTTCAAGTCGATAGCGTGCTTTCTCGAGATTTAGAGCCTTGACTATTTCAAGCTTTTGACTCTTCCTCACATCAAGTATCTCTGCAGCAAGTGGTACAGTCTTTACATATCTGTACAAGATAACAAAGTATTTGATCAAATGCACGCACAAGAAATACACTCATAACCAAGTCTATATAACTTGGTACATAATTACAAAAGATAGTGATAAGGAATGGAGGGAAGCCTAGTTGGACGGAATACTCCTTTTTTTTTTTTTTTTTTTTTTGCAAAAGGTTACTTAAATTGATTTATTTGTTATATTTTTATGTATTGTTGATCATTTGAAGATAAGAACTCATTATGCATTATTGTGTGGTAATATGTAGTACCTGTCGAGGAAAGGCATAAGAACTCACAAATATAGCAAATATCTTTTTAGGAATAGTTCTGGTTTAATTAAGATTTTTTTTAATTTTTTGACCCCGTCTCTCCAATTTCCATTAATATTTTTCTTCACCAACTTTCCTTTTAAAGTTTGGGATAAAATGATTCCTTTACTAACGAATGAAGTTAAGAGTTGAGAATTACGAAAAATCCTCCCACGTTTATTTCCCAGAAATCATTCATATCTTTGCATTCTCATTTTCTAAAGTCTGATTATCTAAAGTGTGTTCTTTTCATTTCATTGCATGTGTGTCTCCTGTCTTGAAGACTTGAACAAACAGTTTCTAAAGCTGCCATGTTAGACACGTTGCTCAATCCTTAAGTATTTTTGATATGATGATATAGGATACCATAACTGGACGTTAATATCATAAACTAGAATATTAACCAAAGCTATTAAAGTCTACTCATAAACAACTTCATATGGCAAAAGTAAAAAGGCCAAAGTAAGTATTGTGATGTCTAATACTCCAATGCAAGTATATGTCACAAGATTTGAGCTTAATTTAAGCAATTTGAGAAGTATATCCTCCGACTCCTGAGTTATGACAAAATTTATGGACTCTTCATTCCCAAAGTTTCAATATTGACTTAATGGTTTTCTATGTTGTAAGGCGTGGAATCCATGCCCGAGTAATAGGATAACTAAAGTACTAGTGTTTTACTTACAATAGATTTTGCCAAAATCTATTTTCTTCTAGTTGGAAAAGGCTCTTCTCTTACTGTCAAACAACATAATTCAGTACACTAATAACAATTTATCATGTTCCCTATACTGAAAGTACATGAGTAAAGTTTCATGAATCAATTCTAGAAAAAACCACTTACTGAATTGGACGAGGCATAACGAAAAAATCGATCCTCATACAAAATCTCATCGTCTTCTCTGCCTAAAACTAAATCCCCAACGCTCCCAGAAAAAAATTCAGCAAAATCTTCCTCTTCCTCTTCCTCATTTCTCGGACTTCCAATGGTGCCATTCGAGTTTTCATACCGTGATTCATCATCCACAATCCAATCTTCCCACCTCCTATTCTCTTCATTCTCCACATCTCCTTGTGCTTCTCTCAATTCTACAATCGCCTCCGCTCGCCTTTTCCATGCCTCAAACTTATCATTTTCGGACACTGTGTCGTCTATAGAGTCCTCCTCTACTTCCACCTCATCTAACATATCTTCATCTTTTAAACCAAACCAATTTCCATCCTCTTCAAAAAAGAATTTTTGCCACCAATTTTTCTTCTTTTGAAAATGTATTTTCTTGGCATTAGGAACCAGCCCATTAAATTTTCTCCTCCTACAACTCAATTGAACCGCAACACATGATGCATCATTACAAGAGGAAAAAGGGTTATTGGATAAAATTGGATTTTGACATAAAACCATTGAAGTGCTCATGAAGAACATGTAAAAAAATCCACATTTTTATAATTCATAAAGCAGAAAAAATGCAATCTTGATCTAAGAAACTCAATAAATGAGCACAAGCAACCATTGAATCAATCAATCACGCACAACCCACAAATGCATCAAAACTCAACATGGATTCAATGTTTCTAGTACACGATTCTTGAGACAATATAATAAAAATGAAGAAAAGGAACTCATAAAAAGTAGAAGAAAATTGAACCCGTGGAACTGAAAGCTAACAATTACAGAAGACTTTGAAAGAAAACGAATTTATGTTTGGGGTTTATCTAGAGGGATGGAAGGATCCAAGTGGGTTTGGATAACGGAAAAATATATTTATATTTCCATAATTCCAATTTTTTTATTTTTTTTGGGAGCAACCGAGCAAGTAATGCAACTTTTTTTAATTTGTCTCCACTTTTCCCTCATAAATTGGTCATTAGTTTAAACTGAGTTCAATTATTACTAGTATGGATTTTCTTTTAATTGTATTATTAGTATTGTTGTTGGTCATTTTTTATACTTTGATGTAATTTAATTAATTATGATGTATTGTTGATAAATTCTTATATACATAATGATTTTTTAAAAAGAAAAAAAAATGTAATTTGTAAAAGCACATTTGATTATTCATATGAGGTAAGATAGGATAGTTTATATTTATAACAAAATTATAAATATTTCATGTTAATGAGTTTGGTGTGTATAAATAAAAAAACATATAATAAAAGTGGATTGATAATCTATATTACATTTTGATTGTGTTAAAACTTAAAAGACACAAAAGTTCCAACATGTAACAATTCAGTTCCATTCCAAATTCTACTTTTCTATAGTTGAAATTAAGGTTGAATTATTTGTAAACTAGAAACAAAAGAAGGTAAATAAAAAAACTATAATATTTGGATAAACAATAAGTGATGATAAATGTACTATTCACATTTTGTGTAATTTTTCACATATACAAAATATAGATTTGTTATGATGATAACAATTAACCACATACTCTGCACATTCTCACATTTTATATTGTTTAATAAAAAATATTAATACTTTATTTTTTTGGGCCAAGTATGGTGTTGGAGTTGATCTGGATATAATTCAAGTAACTGGAGCCACAAAATATTGGGCTATTAACATCTTTATGGCCTTAAGATAATGAAAAGTTCGTTGCACTAAAAATTAAACTGATTGGATTGCAATTTATTAGGCCCAAACTCATCATCCGAAACTTTTATGAGAGTTTGGAGTAGGGGCCCAAATGATAAGATACGGCGCCGTTTTGACTGAACCATAATTCCGACTTTTATATATAAAGTACCTTTTAATATTATGATTCCTAAGCTTTTTAGTTTTCAATTTAATACCGAATTGTATATCAAAATTTTTGAATTTTTGTTGCTTTCAGAATTTGAGTTGGTGCTTTTTCAATTTTTGGTTGTTGAGAAAATTATGTCAATTTTTTCTACTAAAACCATAATTATATCTTTTTATCAACATTATTAAATTAGAAAATTCATTTGCAATCGAATTACAAAGAAATCAGTTACTAAACACTACTGATAAACTACTATAAGAAAAACCCATGCAAGAGGATTGAACAATTGTACAACCAGAAACACATAATTTACAACTTTAAGTTTGCTAACTAAATTGCAAGATGAGGCTCTGCAAAAATATGCATATTATCACTTAAAAGTGTATTGAATTGGTGCCAAAAAAAAAAAAGTATATTGAATTTAAGTTTAAAATATAAAAGTAGTTTATGAAAGAAATTATTAAAGTCGCACATATTGTCCTCTCATATTATAAACTCCTCTACAATAGAACTTGTATCAAAAGCTTTTAATTGTTATGAAATTAATTTAAGTGATAATCTAAAAGAGCAATCAAGAACTAGAAAGTAAAGAGTGGATTAGGGAGAGAAATATTTTGATTCTTATTCATTCTTGTTTATACAATACATTATATAATCCCTTTTTTATAGGATTAAAGAAGAACTTCAAAGGTCAACAGTTACATATGTTACAAAACTCTGCACATGGCATCAATTATACAATGGATTTATAACATTAATAATTTATATGAATTATTGGATCTTGTTTCTTGCCATTTTGACATATACAATATTTTATATGGATCAAATCTTGCTTAAGTTTTCAATTTTGGGAAGCAATTGAATGTTAGATTGACTAGTTACTAGCATATGGCGAGTATATATATTAATGACACGAAAGAAAATATATATTACTAAAAGAAAAGGCAATGATCACTGTCATTGCGTTTGCTTCGCGGCCAAGATTATATAGCATGAATATATGATTGAAAAATGTATTGCAAAAAAAAAAAAATATATGATTGAAAAATGATCCCATGTCTATATTCGTGACCAAAATTATATAACATGAAAACGATTAAAAGGTGAATCCACGAGCCACCTAGTTTTACCGTCTTAATCATCAATAAACAGTTTTGATATTTATCTTACACCAAGTCTTCTACGGTGCATTTTGACGTAAGTAAAATGGTAACAAAAGAATCCATCAGTAAATTGAAGTAAAGATAATAAAATGAAATTTTATGAGCCCTTCTAGTTGTTCAGGAGGATTGATATTGATTATTTGACGCAACATACCATAAGATAATATATTGTGGATACTTGTTGAGCGTTCAAAGGCATTCTCAAAAAGTTGTTGGGTGCTTCATAACTGGCTCCAACACTCTAGTATAAACATAATTATGTTGGTGTTTAACAATTTGTACTCGTACTATATTTCTAAAAATTACTATAGTAATAGAATAACTATAGTTCGATTTAATTAAATAACAAATGAAGTATAGTAAACTACAAAACCGAAACTAAATAGCACAAAAAACTTACTAGAGTTTTTAAAATACAAAAAACAGGAACGGATTTAGGAAATAAATGAGTGAGACTGAGGTTGCAAATGCAATCTCCTTAAGACAATATTTTCGGGCTGTGTACGGTGCACACAATCGTTCTCGGTAGTCTCTCAAGATACAACAATCTGATGTTGTTTGCACGAACAAAAAACTCACGGCGAAATTGAACAAACAGAACTTCGACGGATATGTCGAGAAGAACAGAAGAGAGAGGAGAGAGTATTTATGCTTATATGCTTGAAAATAGTTTGAAGAATTGATCAGATTCTTGTCTTATTTATAGCATGTGAAAGGGTGTTGCTGGAGGAACACAATGGTTCGAATTTAACTCAAACAATGGAGCACCTATTCATCAATAAAGGGCGCGGATCTTCTAGAAGTCGGGCTCGCGGATCCCATTCGAATCACCCGCGGATCTTAGAGTTGGGTTTGGACTTTAAATAATTATTGAGCTTTAGTAAATTGGGCCAAAAGTTAATTGAATTTTATCAAAAAAATTAATATCTTTTGAACCCTAAGCCCGACCCGTGACCATGCCGAGCAGGTCGATCGGACGGCGGCGCTCGTGTGGAGAACTTTTGATCTCCTAGGTCCTCACCCCTTTAAAAACTTAGTACCCTCAACTCAAATTTAGCTATATAAATAACCAAGTTTTTACTCTCCAACTCAATGTGGAATAAACTCTTCTTCCATCAATTTCATTCACATTAAGTTTTTATGGGCTCAAACCAATTGGGTTTCACCTAAAAACTCCAACAAATTATTAATAATAAAACATGCATAACGTGAAATAACAAAAATATTAATTAGTACAATCTGAAAGTATTTTGTGAAATTATTTTGCTCGTATCTTATCTAATATACAAAAGTTCAAATGCTACAAATACAATGCCTTTATACATTATATCCATGCAAGCATTCTTGCATGAATTTACATCTCCAAAAGAAGAATGAATTATTTCAAAATAGATATTCACCATCCATGCCATTACCCGTGCATTTTCTAGTAAAATAAATGTAAAGCATATAATTACATATATCGAGTCTAATTATTATTTACATAACAATATCATTTAGCTTCCTTCCCTTTGTTTCAACTGGGAACAGAAAAACACTAATTCCAGATAGAATTATAACAAACTCAAATAAAATTATTGCAGCCATTTGATGACAACCAGAAACCAATTCAACCGCTACAAGAGGACATATCATTCCCGCAATTCTTCCCACAGCAGTGGCAATCCCAACTCCTGTTGTCCTCACAGATGTTGGATATATCTAAGAGGAAAAAGTAAAACAACGACAAAGAATCATAAATAAATGAATCTTTTTCATTTTGTCGGTCAAAAAACCGAACCACAGTTTCTTGAATTGCAATGTAGTATTATGGGACTCAAAATTGAAAACAGGAAGTAGGATGGATATTACCTCTGGACAGTAAACACCAGCCACCGTGTAGGTCCCAATGATGCACATACGGGCACCAAACAATAGGGCAGTGGTCAACATTTCATGTTGATGGAACATCAATGGTAGAAGGAATACAAAGCCAAATGAAAACATAAGCACCATTGAAATTCTTCGACCAACTCTGTCGACAAGTATCGCGGATAAAACGAGCCCAGGAATCTCTGAAATGGTTGAATAATTTAAAATAATATATGCAAGCTACTAAAAAGGAAAAAAAAAAATAAGAAAAAGTTTCACAAACTCACCTGCAAAACTAGTGACAAATACATTTCTATAGAGGCTGGAATCGGTCAGCTTCTTTGAATTTAAAACGATTGAGCCACACTTACTTTGCCCGCTGCTTAACTCCGAGGTCAGTAACACGACACCGTAATACGAGAAAGAATTTCCAAAGTAGACGACCCATAAAAGAAGAGTGGTTTTTACTAAACTTGGTGATAGAAGTGTGAGTATTGATGAGAAGCCGGGTTTAGGACTAGAAACTACTTTTTTTTGGGAGGATAATAATTGAGAATTTTCTGAAGGAGAAATTTCTTCGTCTAGCTCGGCTTTTTGTTCAGACACAAGAATGCCAGGAGGAAGTTCAGTTTGATTCATTGCTGCCATTTTCTTCAAAATATTATGTGTTTCTATGATCTTTCCTTTAATGTATAGATACCTAGGAGACTCGATTGTAAGGAAGTAAAAGATAAGTGCTGCCCAACAGGGTACTGATGATAGTACAAGCAGCCACCTCCATCCTAAACCCGGCATAATAATCTGCATTAGAAGAAGAAGTTAATTTAAGAAAATCTTCGAAAATAATCCCTTGTTATAATTAGGCTCAAGTAATTAAAACATTTTTGAAGAATAACGTCGTTAAAGATAATGGAGTGTTAAATAGTTCAACAATAAAACATACCCATGCCAATGAAGCCTCGAGTATTGTTCCAACAGTCCAGAAAGTGGAAAAGACAACCATCCAAACGCCCCTGTTTTGCACAGGCACAAATTCTAGAAACCAAGCTGAGTATACAGGTCCACCACCCAGACCAATGCCAGCAACCATACGGAAGAAGACGAGAGATATGTAATTTGGGGAAAATGAACTTAAAATTGCGAAGATGCTAGTCACTACACCCACACTTAGAAGGCCTATCCTGGTGACAAAAAATATAGTTTGACAATAGTCAACTCAAATACTATATAAAAATGGGATAGGATATTCAAATATAGCTTCAGTTCAGTATTTGGAGACTATTTTTATTCAAATAAAATATCTACTTACATTATAAAGAATACCCAGCTTTATATTCAAATAAAATACCTACTTACATTAATGCTACTGTGAGAATCTAAGAGACTATCTCACAATTTGGAGAAGTTTGCAAGGAAACAAAGTGCAAGATCCACATATTCAGAATCTAAGGAGTGAATTAATTTGATAAAACTTAATATTTGAGTTCTTTTGCCATCTTGTCCTATAATTTCCAAGAGAAACTATCAACAATTTTATACAACAGAAACATTCATCGTAATCATAAACTACATAATCACAAAGGGCAAATTCAAAAGGGTTACCTTCTGCCGTAATTATCGGATAAGACACCCCAAGAGTAAGCTCCAATGAGCATACCAGCAAAAACCATAGTGGTTATCAAGCTTTCTTGCCCAGATGAAAGACCCCATTCAGATTTAACAGAGGGTCCTATAAAAGACAATATCATCACTTCCATTGCTTCCGCCATAGCCCCTAGGCCCGCGTAAGCTAGCACTAGGATTTGGAATTTCCCAAATCCCACAACTGCAAGTGCCTCATCCAATGTGTAAACAAGCTCAATTCCATCACTATCCACTATTCCCTAATAAATTATAAGCAATTTCAGCATGGTTCTAGTTTCATACCACTGAAAATAAAGTCTATATTTTACTATAATTTCAATTATAACGATTGCAAAAATATTACAACAAATTGCACTGCATCAAAATTCTAGTTTCTTTTTTTGATCAAATGCAAAATTCTAGTTTCAGAACAGCAGTTTTAACTGAAAATATGTTAGTACAACAGCATTTTGTAGAGTAATTTTAATTTTATTAATTGAGAGAAGAAGATGAAATTACCTCATGGTTCATGATTCGTGGATGCTGGGGTTTTTCTGGTCTTGAATTGTTTAATAGGAAAAGGGTTTTGGGTGAATTGTTTAATATGATCTTGAATTCCTTTTCGAAAAAGTTATCGGACGCGAAGATAGTTTGTACTTTGTACTAAGGGAATTTTGCACGTCAACCCCTAAAATATTTAGATTTTCGCACTCCCCTCCCCCTATAATTCAAAAAAAAATTGTACGTACCCCTAAAAGTTGACAAATGAGTGCACTTTACCCTTAATCATTTTTCAATAATCTTAAAGAGTAGAAGCTTCACTCAGGATATTTAGTGCAATAACTAAAAACTTTTGGGGGGAATTAAGTGTACAAAAATTTAAAATATCCAAATGTGACTTGTAATTTGAAAAAAAAAAATTAATTAATTATTTTTTTCTAGTTATACTTTGGTGCGAAAGTTGAAGTTTACAAGTTTTTTTTTTTCATTAGTTCTAATTATTTTTTATTTAGTTACAAATAAACTATTTTTAACTAAAAAAGTAAAACAATAACAATAGAAAATATGGTACAAGACTAAAATTAAATTAAGATGTAATTACTAAAATAAGGAATTCTATGAAAATGTGCTTTAAAATGTTAATAATCAAGCAATAACTTAAATTAATAAAAAAATTGCCCTTAGCCCCCCAAAAGTTTTAAATTATTGCACTAAGCCCCAAAATAAGATTTATACCCTTTAATATCCAATAAAATATTATTCTCTACAATTTCTTGGGCACTTTAGACAAAGTTTGGTTCATCGTTTTCTCGTGAACGTGCTTACGAGAAGACTCCGGCGAGGCCAAAGGTTTTATCTTGGGAATCGATCAGCCGCCAATACCTGCACGAGGGGAGGCAATCGTTTTCTTATGACAAGCGTCTTACTTTTAAGTTTTATATTCTTTATATTCTTGTCTATATTACTCATTTCATTATATTTACATAGTTTTTTGATTGCTAAAGAAAATAAATAAAAATTTCACAACACAAAGGTGCTAAACTGAGATAGTGAACAAGTGCAAAACCAAAGTCAGTCTATTTTTATCATTTATGGACCAAAAGTGCCAAAAATGGATGGAAAAGGGGGTGATAGGATAAATCATGCAAAATTTTCTATTAATATACTCCTTCGATAAAAAAAAATGCAATTTTGTAAGGAACGAGACCAACATGCCGAGGATTGGGACTAAAAATGCTATTTTGCCAAAATTAAGCATCGGTCTAGCCTCCAGAAACACGACTTCAATTTAGTGAGATCTGGTGTTCTATGTTACAGATTGAAGTGAAGCTTAGTGAAGTTGAGGATGTTCTGCAACAACACAAGCAACAAATAAGTCGAGACTTGAAGTTATTTCTGCAGCCACTGCGGGAGAAATTGCTCTTGTTTGAGGAGGAACTCAAAGATCGATAAGGCTCCATCTTTTTCGGGTGGTTGCAAAGCAGCCTTTTGGCATCAGGGGCAGCCCGACATGTTAGGGGGCCTAGGCGAAATTTTCATTTGGGGCCCTGTTCTTAAAAAAAAATAATTATTGAAATTTATTTTATTACTTTTAAATTTGTAAAAGTATGTTATAAGTATTTACATGATTTATGTTCAACATATTTGTTAAAGAGATACAATTCATCTTAATTATTTTTAAAAATTAAATCGTAATATTCTTTTAAATTATAATAGTTAATTATAAAATTCTTTTAAAAAAAAAATACAAGTAGTATTGTGGATATAATTATTACTAATGTTTGTTAATAGAGTTAACTTTTTACTTGTCAAAACAATAAATTGGTATAATATAAAAGTAATATCATTATGCTTTCGCAATTATGTTATAATTGGGGCTCATCATTCTTAGGGGTGTGTGTCAGTAAAATTGCACTTAGCCGTACTAAATGGTGTATGATTATTTGTATTCTTTAGTACAGATGTTGTCTTGGGTTTCTTCTCTTTAAATTGCTCGCGATTATTTGTATGCTTCATTTTATTTATTTTTATTTTCAATTTCAATTAATGACAAAAAATCGAACTTGTGTGTTTGTTTAGTCGGGACATATAATCTAGTAATCTGAGTGTCAACAAACACAAGTTAACTATGTTTAGCTTGATTTTGAACTCAACATCGCATTATTGAGAAAAAGTGTAACATCTTTATCAACTTAGGTCTGAAAATTAAATGAACTTATATTAAACTCGTGTTTGTTCTACAAGAGCTCGTTTGAGATCGGTACAATATATGTATGAAATAATATTAAAATAAAAAAAAATCTTTAAGCTTGAAATGAGAAGTCAGATATTAACATAATAATGAGAAATATTAAATTGTTTGAGTTGAACTCGTATTCGACTCGATTCACGTTTGTTGAGCTCTCGGTTTGTTCATTGTCGAATTGAGTACAAATACAATTCAAGCTCGATAAAGAAATTTATATTAAGCTAAGCTGTAGAGAATCATTTGCAAAACTAGTTGAAGAGAATCTGAAAGTATGAATCTTAAATTGCATTAACTAACACTTCTTATTCACGAGTCTTGTCATTTTTGTTTCATTTTTAATTTTTCTGCAATACATTTTAAATAAATCTTAAACATACAATGACTCAATAGTAAATACACAACCTAAAACAAAAAATATAATTCATCACACAACAGTTTGCAGCTTAATAAATGAAAATAATTCGTGGTATATATGAGAAGCACACAAGTGTGCATTTTTGTCACCAACTTTCCATGAATTACTCTCATCCAAACATGCATATACATCTGTTCAAGTGATAAAAATATATCAATACTAGTATAACAAATTCATACAAGATATATGTTAAAGCTAGATATCTCAACGGTTGATGAGTTTTCAAAGGAGCTAATCGATTTGTTCGACTCATAATTATCTCTTCAGCGAGTTTTTATCCTTTCCCATAAATACTGTTGAATCAATGCAGAATCTGGGCAATGCTGAATGAGCTTTTATTCAGCCACGCAGATTTTAATAATGATGACTTTTTCAGCCGTGAGACACCTCTAGCTGTTTTATCTTCTACAACAATTGGTTTATTGGGTTGAACCTCTGAAATTCTTTCCAATTCTTCATCTTTGTTTGATTGGTCGTTTTGGGTATCCTTTTCATTGGAGCAGGGTGCTAAAATAGGATTAGATACAGACTTCGTTTCAATTTCAGGATTAACGTCTGTCAAAACATCTGAAATGTTGAAAGCACTACTCTTCTTCTCATTAACCATAGATTTCCAACCAGACTTCTGTGCGCGGTCTTGTGGGGTCCATTTCCTTTTTGAAGGAACTTTATCATTTGTATCCTTTTCACCAATGGATGCTTTCCTCTTCTTCTCAAATACAAGCTTCTTTCTTTCACTTCCATTCACTCCGCGACTAGGTTTCCCACTGAAAGACTCTGGCTTTCCTACAAAAGAATCCTGCAAATTCACGGCAGAGAAAAATGAGTCATGGTTTTGACAGCGTACGCAGAATGGAAGAAAAAAAAAAACAGAGAAAATTTTGAGTTATACTTGATTAGGAGTAGTTTTTTGTCCCCAATCATTAGTAGTAAGAGCATCTCTATGGTTTGGATGGGCCACTATGTTGATAACAAGATTATCATCATCACTCGCTTGCTCTTCCTCATCATTAGCAACTTGCATATGATCAGTGACGAAGTGGCTTGTTTCCTTGGTAAATTCAGCCTCATTAGGATCTGTATTTGGTAAATTATCCTTCTCCAAGAGCTTGTTCAATACAGATTTCATTATATTTAGCTCTTCCTCATTCACCCCCAAAGTTCCCATCTCTTGAGTATTGCTATGGGTTTTTCTGGTTGATTCTTGGGGTATAGAATGCTCCTCACAATCACAAAAGTGAATAGGAAGGGGAGGAATTTCAACACGTTGGAAACTATACTTGTGCTTGCCTGTTCCTTTGAGAGGCAGAGGTTTTATCTGCAAAAAGAAATACCAGAAACAGTGGTATAATATTTCAGCAAATTAACAATTGTGTCTAATGAAATGGTAGGGGGTCTAAAATACTAAACCTCAAATGTGGGAATAGACACATAAAATGAAATCGTAGGGCCACGCAGTAATATAATGTGTTGATACTATAAGAAAGAAATGCGGCATATAAAAGTATTACCTTCCTCAATTTGGGGAAAAAAATACGGATTTGCATATTTGCAATATCTTGGTTTTCCATGGGTTTCTGCAAAGTAGTAGGCATGTTTTCATCTGCATCAACATTCTGGCTGCCCAATTTGGTTTCAAGCTCCACATCTTCTGTCCATTCTCGGCTCATGCGAAAAAGATAGTGTTCTCTGGCCTTCTCAAGTTTAAGTTTCCCCCCTTTCCACATGCACCCATTATACTGTAGAATTCAAAAAAAAAAAAAACAGCAGAAAGTGAGCTGATGGAACCTTAACTCTAGCAAATGGAAAATGACCAAATAACTGTATACAGAACCTAAAAACAACAGGATTCAGAGGTTCAACTCGTATAATAAATGCCAATTCTCAAATCATCAAGATGTTCATGAAAGTTCCGCTGTTTCAATGACCTCGTATACATGTCCTCAACAACTTTTAACTTTTTTCCTCTTATAATATTTTCTCAGGTGAATTTAAGACCTCTATGAATGCAAACCTGCTCTTTCTCTTATCTTCATGCTTGTGCAAACTGAATTTCATCTCAATAGTTAAAATGCTACAACAAATATGTGACTACCTTAGATCACTCAATACAAATAAATGCATTAAAAACTTAAACTTACGGACTCACTTTCAGTCCCCAAACCTATGTCGCATTCAAATTACTGTTAGAATAATTACCTTCTCGAGTCAAACTTCTTAAATACTTATTTCACACTGTCATGTACCAACAAAAACACACATAATCAGGACTGAAAAATCAAACCAAATTCCTTATTATTCGGTTCGTGCTCGTACCAGCTGCTTACTTTTGATAACTATTGAAGCTCAGTTCGTAACTTGGTTCATTTAACAATCAAATCATACTCAAACATAATACATAATTTGTAGAGAGAGAGAGAAACATAACCGCACTGAAGAGCTTCGCAAGGGATTTATCGGATGCAGGAATGAAATCCATGTACCCAAAGCTTCGGCCTTTACTGCGGATTATCTCTACTGATTCAACACAGCCCAATTGTGGTGATCCAAAAGTCTTTTTCAGATCATCTTCGCGCACATTTGATCCCAACCCCCCTACATATATCCTCAATTTCTCTCCCATTCGTTTTTTTTTTCCCTTTTTAGGCTGTAAGCATGTAAACCCTAACCCCCAATTTTTCTTCCCACAAAATCTCAACAATAAATTGTTATATTTATTCTGTTATTCATTAGTTGTTGGGCTATTATATGATACCGGCCCAATGAACATTAGAAGTCCATAACTCTGTGTCCACTTAGGGCTCTCAACGAGTCGGCTTAGGTTCGTAGACTCGTATTAGACCTGACCAAACTCAGCCTCATTTATAAAGTGTGAGATTCTGATTGGACGCGGGTCTTGTCCGAATCTGAACTATTCGAACCTACTGGACCGTGCCCGGATTTCTTTGAATTTGGGAATTTTTTGAGCAAAAGACAAAAACACCCCCTATGCTTTGTCTAACTCCCAAAAAATCCCCTGTGTTATTTTAACTCCCAAAAACCCCCCTGTGTTTAGCTTTAAATACCACACTCAACCCAAGTGTAATTTTACTTTTGATTTTTGGTGGAATGACAAGATTACCCCTATGTGTTTGTTTTTTTTAAATATATTTATTCTTTTTGAAAAATTAAGTATATACTATTTGGTTTGAGTGTGGTATTTAAAACCAAACACAGGGGGGTTTTGGGGATTTAAAATGACACAGGGGGGTTTTTTGGGAGTTAGACAAAGCATAGGGGATATTTTTGTCTTTCGATGTCAGGGGTAAAATTGTCATATTAAATACAAAATGTTAATAAATACTTGCAATTTTGGCGTTTGAAACACACTCTCTTTTATGGGGGTGTATTTGGCACTTATTTTAGATCACGGGGGGGGGGGGGGGGGGGGGGGGGGGTTGGGGGGTAAAATAACACAGGGGGGTTTTTGGGAGTTAGACAAAACATAGGGGGTGCTTTTGTCTTTCGCTCGAATTTTTTTCTTAAATCCAATAAATTTTCTATTTTTAAAATTATCACCGATATTTTTTCATGAACATATATATTAGTCTTTATGTTTTGATTTAACTTAGCTAACTCGTCAAATTTTCTTCATCATTCACTAATCATACAAAAGATTAACTTTCGGCACTTCAATAATTTACTTTGATTTAACAGATCACGTTGAAAAATAGTAAACTTTATATTAATGTCTCAAAATTTATTCATTTTTTATCTGAAAATATGTATAAAATTAGATCATAATTAAAATATTAACTCTATATTTTGTTAAAGTAATGGTAAAACGTTCTTAATGTTATATAAATAATACATTATGTAAATATTTAATTTTCTTATTTAATATTGAATTTGATTTTGTAATAGATAAGATCGACTTATATCTACTTAATTAAATTATATCTCTTGAATTTCTAATCGAATAACTTGTTAATAATCTAGGTTGTATTCGAGTCGGATGTCAACCTGAAATGTTATGGGGTATAATTGTCAGTCAACATAAGTAATGACATCAATTTTGCAATAATCCAGATTGACTTAACTGCCACATCACCCACTTAACGGCGTTATCAAATGTGAGTGAATTTGTTAAATTATGATATCAAATGTATTGGCTTGAACTTTTATGATACCATAAGTGATAATCGATATAAAATTTGGTACTACAAGTGCAATCCTCTCCCAAACAAATACTACTTTTCAGACTTCCCTTTATTTAATTCACACGCCATGCATCATCACTATATATATATATAAACGGCCTCTCCCCACTTTTAACCTCAAATAATATGCATGTACATATAATATATTCTACATTATAAAATTCTGCCTACATAAATTTTATTTCATTTTAAGTACTCCATCAAAATGAATTCCGGCGATTATTCAATAACAATAAAGCGGAGTGACGTCGTTGCTGCAGTGTTACCGGTGCAGGAACACTGGCTACCCATGTCAAATCTCGATTTACTCCTCCCACCCCTCGACGTAGGAGTTTTCTTTTGCTACGGCAAAAATAATCAAAAAAATCCGTCACCCGAAAATATGGTGACCGTACTAAAGAAAGCCTTAGCTCAAGCACTAGTTTCGTTCTACCCCTTTGCCGGAGAAATCGTGCTCAACAGCCACGGTGAGCCGGAGATTCTATGCAACAACCGCGGAGTGGATTTTACACATGCTTGCGCCGATGTTGAGCTAAATAATATTGATTTTTATCAACCAGATTTATCTGTTCATGGGAAACTTGTTCCGGTCAAAATGAATGGTGTGCTTTCTGTTCAGGTAATTTAATTAATTAATTATATACTTGCTGCTCATTAAAACTTTTTCTATTTAGATAATATATAGTATTTGTTTGATAATGAACTTATTCGATTACAAGCTAAATGGAACAAACAATTAGGATTACATTAATGACTTAGTTATTTAGGCATACTATTTTCGGTTTTTAAAATTGGTATTTTAGCCTAGACCAAATTTAGCTAGCTATATCCAATTTATTATAATAAAAAGAATAGAAGTATATTTACACAATTTTTAGAACATAATAATTATAAGATAAAACTATCATTTATCATAAATTATGCATTACTACGAAAAAATTGTGTATCAGTAAGGAGATATCAAGTGATAATGTACAATTTATCAGTTATCACCATTTGTATGGAAGTTCTGTTAAATGAGTAATTTTAGTTTGTCAAATAATAGTAATTGTGAGTACAGAGACATTTCTTTTCAAGTCAACTCTAATAACTATTGGTGATAATTATAAAGTAATGTAAAGTGTTATGTAAGATAATTAGTGATAAACTAGTGACAATGAATATTATAGGGTGACTTAATGATATTTTTGTTGTTGTCACATTTCATATATCACTACGTGTAAAGGGTGACAGCTTAATTACAACCTTTTGTCACTAATGTAAACTACTCAAATCGACAAAAGTTTACTTTATAATATACACATATATATGTGTATAGAACTAAATATAAAATTATCATTAATTAAGATTGGGTATTTGACATTTTGCAGCCCTAAAAATACATAAGTTTGACACTTTGCACCATGAAATTGAAATTATTTTATAATATAGTGAATATTTTGCACCCAAGTGGAGTGCATTATGCCAAAGAATAAGCAATTTGAGGATTGAAAGTTTCAATTAATATCTCAATTATAATAGGGTGTCAAATGTCAAGTCAATATATTTTTAGGGTGTTAAAAACACACTTTTTAAATTTTATGGTTTTTGCACTATTCGTAGCTCTTATATAAGTAGTACTGTTTTTCACTTAAAAAAGAGAGATATTTTAGTGCTACGTACTGTATTAGATTTTAATTAGTAGTTTAGTACATACAAGTCACAAATCCTCAATAAAATTCAATAAGTAAGCCATCCACCACCACTATAACAAAATTAAATAGTTGTACAACAATGACTCTTTCCTTCCTGTAATAAGTAATAACTATATTCAACATCATACATAAATTTCACGTACGGTCGGAAAATAATTTTGTCCTAATTAGACTCCATCTATATATTAGAACTAGTCGTTTGTCGGGTAATCCTGGCCATGTCTTACAAGTTTTGCCTTTGCATATTTTAAGGAAAAAATTACTTCTCATTAAAAAACCAAGTTAAGATTGGATTTTTTTTTCTTAGGAAAAACGATAGTTATATTAATAAAAAAATATCAGCAGTAATAATCTGACAAATATGTTCAGGCAAAACTACAAACTCACATGTAGAAGCCAACTTTGCTAATAAATGCGTAACCTCATTACCTATCCTACGAATAAAAGAAGTCTCAAAACTAGCAAAGCAAACAACCAATCTAAATTGCTTGCCCGTGCAAAAAGGCTAGTAGCAAATAAGGTTATTTAATAGATCAACCATCATCTTTAATTTTTTCTCTCTTTCTTTCTTCTGCAATACTTTTCAAAAAAATATTCATCTGGACGAAAGAGTAACCACAAAATAGTATTGTGACTTGTGAGTCATGATTTACATCTTTTTCTCTATTTAAATTGAATTAGAGTAAGATCGTCCAGATCTTTTCTATATACATCAATGTTCAAGTGTTTGATTTCCCATTAATTAATATAATGTTTTTTATGTTAATTTCAACCAGTTTGCTTTAAATTTCTAATATTTGGTCTCTATCGCGAAATTGTGTCACACACATGTTATTATTTACAAATATTTTTATTCGTGTGATTGACATGTACATTTGTTCATGGATATGAATATAAAACCAAAAAGCAACAGAAGGATAATTCTTACATAGATCGGGTTTAGAAAGAAAAAAAATCCTAGACGTTGTGGCTAGAAATGTAGTCGTCCTCCCACAATGAAGATGTGGTAAATTTTTTACCACAAAATTTACAAACCTTTCATTGACCAGGTTTAAGTATGAAATTGCGTGACATAAGATCTTGGGTGCAACAAATTTGTGTGTAGAGTCATACCCACTAATTCTTACATGGTAACTATTGGCTAAATCCAAAATATTTATGTGGTTGTTGGATTTTGTGGGTATTAATCCAATTGGATTGAGCCCAATTGGAGTTAAGCCCATAAAATAGAAATGAATGAAAGTTGGAGAGAAAAATGCCTTCATCCCACATGGAGGAAATTGGAAGAGTTTTTGTCATTTATAATGCAAAAATTTGGATAAGAGTTGGACCCCTTGGGGGTACCAAGTTTTGTGAGGGGAGAAGACGTGCATGACCATGGTTTCACCATACGCGCGCGCCGCCGCCGGTCGGCTCGGCACGGCACGGTCCGGGCCGGGCTTGGGCTTCAACAAAATATTATCATTTTGGACAAAATTTAATTAATATTTTAACCCAAATACTAAAAGCCCAATTAACTGAAAGTCCAAAATCCAGCATGAAAGATCCGCGGGTGATCCAACCGAATAGGATCCGCGGACGACCCGGTTCGGCAATTTAAATGAAATGGTGTGTCGGTTCGGTTGGTTGCACCTTTTCGGATTAAATGGTTACATCCGAATAGACACACCCTTCCAAACAAAGCCTTTCAATTGCTATAAATAGGAGAAGAATCTGGCCAATTCTTAACTCCAAAATATATAAGCAATATAAGCAGAAGTACTCTCCTTTCTTTATTCCGTTCTTCATTATTAAACCGTCGAAGTTATGTTTGTTAAAGTTCGCTGTGGGTTCTTTGTTCGTGCAAACAAGGAGCATCAGACTGTTGTATCTTGGGAGACTACCGGGAATCGACTGTGTGCACCGTAGGCAGCCCGAAAATATTGTCTTAAGGAGATTGCTTCCGCAACCTCAGCCTTATTTCATCTCCATTTCTTTTTCTCGTTAATAATTCAGTGAGTTAATTTGATTTTCATATTTACAAGTTAAATTAATTTCTGAAAAACTCTTGCTATTAAGTTTACATAGTTTTGTTAAATAAAAAAATCGGCTAGACAACTTTATAAACTAAATCAGATTTCCTTTACAATCATAATTCATACTTTTTTTTTATAATTTTATTTTTCTTACTACGTTATGTTCATGTATATGAACACTTAAGTAACATTGATTTGTTTATTCATATATATTCATTTCAAATACTTAAAAATTATTCAAACTAAGTTATTGTACGGTTTTAAAGTTCAAATTGAAATACAAATTTTACTTTATAATTAAGTTTCTACTCCACTACTTTGTTTTTATTAAAACTTTCTGAATATAGTAATATACATATACTATATTGGTTCGGTAAACTATACTTAACTACAGTTATAGTTTATACTTAATTACTATTATAGTAACTATAAGAAATATAAATTAAGTATATTTCTATTACACAGATTGTTAAACGCTACCAACAGTGGTAACTGCAATATTATCATACACTTGCCTTGTGGTCATATTACATTCTTTGAAAAAACAAATCACAGAACAAGGGTAATACAATAACTTTTTTTAGTTCGATATGTCTAACAAATATGAGTCTAGGTTAATTTTTTTCAATTCTTTCAACAAATTTTTTTTATTTTTTATTTTCCAAGGATTTAGTCCATTTCTAGGAGAGTCGGACACATTAAGTGAAAACTTCTCCCAACGGGGATTCGAACTTGGATAGTCTCTTCCTCTAGACCAATTATTAACTCCTCATCTAGTGTTAATTCTTGGTTAGATAAATTAACAAAATGTTTACAATGTGTATCTTATCTTTCATCCTTCTTTGAGTAGTAGTTTTTTCAAAAATGGTTAAAATACAGATACTAATATAGCCATGGATCTTATTAGAATGGATAAAATCCTACTTATAATAGGTCCGATTATTCGACCCATAATTTTTTTGAAATCAATGTTAAACATAAAGCTTAGTGATATAATTAAATTTAATAATAACTAAAACTGAGTTTATTTAATATTTAATTCAATCATATTATTTTAATATCAAATATAGTTACTTCTATTTTATATGAATAAGTTATTTTGAATAGTAAAATAATTGACAAGTTTATGTATTTGTAACAAAAATTGATAAAGATCAAGATCACTTTTAATTAAGGACAAAATTGACATTTTATAAATATTTTGGCGATGACGTCACTTTTTTTAATGGTAGGGGTATGTAAGACTTAATTGTTTATAGTTATTAAACATCAGTGAAGATTTAAGTAATTACATCTAGGGCCTGTTTGTTTGGCGTTTCCCAGAATTTTTTTCGTGTTTGGGAAATGCCAAACAAACATGTTTTTCATTTTCCGAAATAAATTTTTCAACCATTAATTTTCTCAAACTACTCTCTCAAAAACCAAACAAACAACAATTTTCTTATCTCTAAACAAAACCTATACAAACTCTACTTTGATTTGACATAAAGTAACCTATCTCTTACACAATTTATCTCACATAACAAACATGATTTGATATAAAGTCTTACACATCTTACACCTACAATCCAACTCTTCCAAAAAAACCTACAACTACTTTATTTCTCAAACCACTCTCCCAAAATCCAAACAAACAACATTACGCAAATCGAGATTATTTCACAAACTTCCACTACTCTCTCAAACTACTTTCCCAAACGCCAAACAAACAGACCCCTAAACTCCGGGATGGTAATTATCCCTTTAATTAATTTCATAATTACGGTGCAGGTGACTGAGCTGAAATGCGGCGGACTAGTGGTTGGGTGCACCTTCGACCACCGCGCAGCAGATGCCCACTCCGCCAACATGTTCCTCTCTGCTTGGGCGGAGATTTCCCGAGCAGTGCCCATCACGCGCCTCCCCTCATTCCGCCGCTCAATCTTCAATCCCCGCCGCCCTCCCCAACCTCACAAATCATTCGACAAATTCTACACCCCGCCTAATCCAAGCCAAAATGACGAGAGTCACAATACCCTCACCAGCCGAATCTACCACGTAAAATCCGAATCGATCGATGTCCTCCAATCCGAAACCAGAAGAAGCAAAATTGAATCATTCAGTGCATTCCTCTGGAAAGCCCTAGCCGAATGCGGAACAGATCATACGAAAACTGTGAAATTAGGCGTTGTAATCGACGGGAGAATTAGGTTGTCCTCTGAAACGATGCCGTTGAACTGCTACTTCGGAAACGTCCTCTCGATTCCTTATGTAGAAGCAAGTGTCGGAGATCTACAAACGGCGTCGCTTGAGAGGGCGGCAGAGCTGGTGCACGATTGCATTTCAACGGCGGCGACGACGGAGCATTTCTTGGGGCTGATCGATTGGATGGAGGCGCGGAGGCCGAAGGCGGCAGTGGTTAGAGTTTACTGTAAAGATGAAAACGATGAGGCTGCGGTTGTTGTGTCGTCAGGTCGGGGTTTTCCGGTTCAAGAAATGGATTTCGGGTGGGGCGGGCCGGGTGTCGGGTCGTATCATTTTCCGTGGGGTGGGGAGACCGGGTATGTGATGCCAATGCCTAGTGTTAAGGGTAATGGGGATTGGATTGTCTACATGCACCTCATGCAAAAACATCTGGATTTGATCGAGGCACGTGCGTCTCACGTGTTCAAGCCGTTCAGTGCTAATCATTTGATCTATCAGGACTGAGGCAAATATGGCATATTGAGATGAAACTTTATTTTATTGGAGATCATGTTGAAAAAGTCATGTAAATATTCAATATGTGAAAATTGATCATCAAACTTACAATGTGGATCACATTTATTTTATGTAATTTTAAAAGAATGTGTGTCAAATTATATATGTAAAATATAAAATGAATTGTATATAGAAAAAAACAACACATAAGAGTTATCGCTAAGTTTTAGTTAGAGCTAACTCTATCAGACATTTTAGTTGGTTTTAGGGCCTGACAAGTGTGGACATTGGCCATGTTCTCCCAATCATGTTGCACGTCAATTCGGCATGATTCAGGATATTCATGTCCGTCAAGTTCCTTCAAAACAGGGGAAAGACACGTTGAGGTTATTTCGATGGAGCCTCCTTCGATGTCTAAGTCAGTAATAAAATTAAAAGAATTTGCAAGGTCGATTTTCGATCAATTTTTCGACGATCAAACTTCACAATGACGATCTAGGCCCAAAGGAAAGTGAGGTGGTGATTTAAACTCATTTTCTAGCGATGGACTGGTGGTCAACGTGGGTCAACTCCGTTGTCAATGATTGATTGTCTTGTTTAGGTGAATGAGAGTTTAAAGAATTGGATGTTTTAATCCATATGATTTTCTCTTTGATAATTATTTTTATATATCGCGGAACATGTTGAATCAATTGGTTTACGGTAATGTTTACATAAATTGGATCATATAAGAAATTGGCAGCTTTATTAGCTTTAAGGTAGTATAAAAAAATATTGATACTATAAAGTTACGAAATTATATAAATAACCATAAATATAGATAAATCCGATATGTTAAAATAATTTTCAATGTATATTTTCAAGTTTCTAAAAATATGTGATTTTAGTTTTTTAAAATAGTATCATAATTAACCATACTAACTAATACAGTATGTACAAATGATTAGCACTGGTTTTAGTTACTGATAGAGTGGTTTAATCTGTGCGAAACCATTGTATATATTGTTTCAAAAATATTTGATACTATAGTCTATAAACTTACGAAACTATATACAAAAATCATAAATGTAGATAAGTCTAATATGTTAAATAATTTTCATTGTATCTTTTCAAGTTAAAAAAAATGGTTTTAGTTTATTAACAAGAGGTCTTTTGTTCAACTCCCATTAATGTGGGATTTCCTCTAGTTTAATATTAATATTTGGTAGTTATTTATTATTTATAGTTCTTTATACTTGGACAATTATTGAAATGATTTATTATGTAATGATTGATGATAAATGTATTCTAAAAAAAAGTATTAGTATTATATTTTTAAGCATAAAAACTCAAAAAGATTGAATTTGTATCCTATTTTATCAGTGAAACAACCAACTTACCTAATCAAGCCTATTAAAAGAATCGATTTTCAAAGGTTGCTTAGATCGAATAAATCGTTGAATTCAGTTAAATCGATCACATGCTGGTCCAATTCAATTGTCTAAACAATGACTAAATCATGAAATAGCAACATAAAATATTAATGTTATAGAAAGAAGAATTAAAGGTCACACTTGACTATTCATTGATGATAGTATTGAAAGATATATACAACATATCTCAGTTAAACTATAACTCTAAATAAATATCTAAACCTACTCAAATTATAACTCTATACCTAACTAAATCCAATCATTATCTATTAATTAACACACTACCTTAGGTATTATAGCGTTTTTGTGAAAAAATAAAAAGATGTGCATACTTTCAAACTTGTTGGAGAAAACACAGTTTTGCTTTAGTACTTGTTTTTCAAGTTCGAAGTGAAATGATTTTGATTTTACATGTTCATAGTTTACGATAATGCACTTGAAATAAATTGAAGCAATCGCTTAAATATGTTTCTCTTCTTTTCCTATTTATAAATCAACTGGAGGTGGATACATAAGTGGAACAATAACTCTTATTTTTTTCTTCTTTATTTGTATAGATTAAAAAGTAATTCAAATGTAATTGTTTTAAACCAAATACTGATATGTATAATGGCTTAGTATATGTCTCGAAGAGGAACACTTGGGAAAAAAAATAAAAAATTAGTGTCATGATTTTGATAGATAAATAATTAATTTATTATTACTAAAATAATGAAAGTCTCGGACTAAAACTAGTGGGTGAAGTGGTAAATTTTGGAGTTAATGTATAAATAAATTACTTCATTTACTTATTTCTCAAGGTTCGTGGGAAAAATGGATTTAACCTTTAATTTAATATATTAATTATTTAAGCCATTTATTCCATCTATATGCAAATTTATACTATTATTATTCCAAGTAAAGAATCCCACTATATGCTAAAATCTTAATTAAACACAATCACACAATTTTTTATCGACTTATTGTCAATCCAGAATCTAAACATCCAAACCCAAGGGTTGGGCCGTGTATTCCCAAACAGGCCTCTAGTGGCGTCACGCTGACGCAACACATTCTTTCTTAATTTATGAAAGTTTCTCCCGATTCCCTCCCAAATTCTACAATTGATTTTTCACTGAACATATCGCTTGAACCCTAAGATCATGCCTCCAAAAAAGGAAATCTGTCGGCATTTTCAAAGTGGCAGGTATATTTTTCATTTCCAGTATTCATATGAATCTTCATTCACTACTAATTTCTCGGTTGCAATTTGTTTTGGAATTTTCGATGAAACCCTATTAAATTACGGATGTTTTTTAAAAGCGGTTTTGAGCTAGCTAATAGCCCTCTGATGCCTTTATGACCGTGAACTATTTTTAATTTTTAGAGATATGTATTTGTTTTAGCTTGGAGAGTAAGCTGGACACTGATGATATTCTGCAGCATTTGTTACCGATTTAAAATTGATTAACTTACTTTTACCTTTGAAAACAGCGGGAGGAATGTGTGGCTTAATTTTGATTGAAATCAGAGGTTTAGAAGAGGGTTTAGGAAACAATAATCAAGAATTTGTATGAGAAACAGATATATAGCTAGGTCTTGGAAACTATGTTCCTTACCCTGATACTTTATGTTAAATAAAAATGTACTATTAACTTATATCGAAAAGAATCGACGATAAAGAATCTTACATGACTAATAGATGTTATAAGGACTAAGCCTTGTGAGTTGAACACACTGACTTCATAGTCTATTGCTTTAACTGTTGACTGCACCATCTAATATTTGGTTAGTCTCTTGCAGATGTCGATTTGGAGATCAATGTAGAAATCTTCATCCCACACAACAACAATCAAAAACCAATCAGTTTGGATTTGGCGGGCACTCTGGAACTCCATTTCAGAACACAAATCAGCAACAACAGATGCCAAACCCTTTTGGTTTTGGAGTTCAAAACAACACTCAGTTTAGAGGGGTTAATGATGCTGGATCCAAACCAGGCCAAGTCAAGGTTCTTTCTCTTTTTGGTTCTAAGCTTGTCTGCTGTTGCTTTTTCCAGCTTTGTGGTAACATTCTCTTATAACTGTTATGGAACCATGACGTGTTATCTCCTGGCAGATTATTTTTGTTAGTTGCAACATAATTTATTTGCTTCTACATTGTCATATGTCATGTATTCACAATTGTTGGTTTTCTTGAATTTTTTGGTGCCAGCCTTTTGAGAATAAGTGGACTCGTTCCACCATAAATACCGGTAGTGCACCTGTGTCACGACAGTCTGACAATAAGTCTGCGGCAGCTGATCACAAGTGAGTGATTCTCTCATCTATTCATTTCTTTATTGGTTATTCATCTGCCTTTTCATGTACACTTAACTCATGTGGGATTGATGGATGAAGTTTTGATTTGTGCAAAGGTGCACCGATCCTGAGTTATGTAAACGCGTGATAGTGGAAGATCTTAAAGATGAGAAGCCAGAATGGAAGCTTACTTGTTATGGTCACAATAGAAGGTAAGTTCTAACCAACTTTTTCCTACATCATGGGTCTAAATTTTGGTCACAGTGATATAGTTATCTTCCAATATCTTTTTGTGATTTAATCCCTTCTCAATATTGGGGGTAAGTGTTTATTTTTCCAATCCAATTTTGTGTTATTTTTTAGGACAGAGGTGACCTTGGAATTTGATACACTTGCATGTGAAGGTCAAATGCCCCTCTTTTGTGGTTAAACCTTACACTAGCTTAAGTGATATTTGGATATATTACAGTAATTGTTCGCAAGCATATCTGCTGAAAAATCAGTTTCCTTTCTGGTCAAGCTATCTGAAAGCTTTAAGACTGCAGGGTTTCCTCCATCGTAATGTTTGACTTGATAGTTATTCTTTATGATTAAGAATACGAAGAGCTGATATAGAATGCTTGCCAATTTTAGCTGTTTACACTGGTTTCATTCTTCATTGTTCACTGTAACTCTTAAATGTCTTAAATTGATGTTTACGAAGTCACTATCTATTACTTTTATGATTCATGAGTTCGGTGAGTTATTGGGCCTGATTTGTTACTCAACTAGTCATAACTTTGGACACCCTGTTGGCATTTATGTTGATTATGATGTAGTTTATTTTATAAAAGTTTAGCCCCTTTGCATATTACCCAACACAGTCTTTGAACTTTCCACATAAGCTTTCTAGATCTGTGGTTGCTTTGATCCAAGTTTCAATTATTTTGGTCTTTACGGCGACTAAAATTGACCTTTTGTCTGCAGTGGTCCTTGTGACATTGTTGGTGACATCAGCTGTGAAGAGTTGCGTGCATTAGCATATGATGAAGCTAAAATTGGAAAGAGCATGCGGTTCATTGTAAGACAAAGTTTACCTGCTAATTTGTTATTTTGTCACTCAATGATTGATTTCCGCCATAATTAACGTGAACTGAAGTCTGTTATATCCAGTTAAACAAAAATCTCAAAACATGAATTGGAGAACTAGATAATTCGTCTAGCGATCGTCTTAATGAAACTCCTTAGATAACCTACTTTCTTTGTGAAGCTCTTTAATGTCATAAGTCACATAATATTTGTTTTGCATTGGCTTTGTTTCCCAAAATGAAATGGTTGGTTATCCTTTACTTTTCGCCTACTAATATAGTTTTCTGGTTTGATTTTCACATTAACTGAAGAGACTAAGGTTTCAACCTTGTATATAAACTTTAGAGATAACCCTTGATGAAAACCGTTGGAAAAGAGTATTGGAGTAGCTAAGCCTCAATTGATATTCTGCAAAAGGCAATGTTACCTCAAATTAACTACTCTATTTGTGGAGGTAGTCATATTGTATTGATGGTGATACCACATACTCAATTTTGACGAGGGTTTCAGAAGAAATTCAGAAACAAACTCAATCAAGTGGAGAACAACATTTTTAAGCCAAAAAAAAAACTACAGGATGTTTTATGATGGATCTTTATTTCGTTTGAGTTGTTTCACGGCGGAGTTGGGCATACAAAATTTCCAAGCACAGCAATTAAATTGTTTATAGCTTTTGTTAGCATGCCCAAATACTTTTGCCAAAAAATTTGGAGTATGAGGTTTTTGCTTACTTGCATAGCTTTCTGTTCTTAATTGCATATCATAATTAAATTGTTAAACTCATTGCTATTGGTTGGTTTTATTCTTGTTGTGATTCAGATTGACAGAGAGAGAAGTTTGCTTGATTCCAAGTTAGCTGAATTTCAGCAACTAGTACAGAAACCTTTCATGGGTTCTTCAGATGCTGCTGGAGCTCGCTTGACTGCTCTTACTGGTGTTTCTCCTCCAGTGTCGAGTTTTAGCCAATTGGGTACATCACTAAATACAGGGTCTGAAATTCGTGAAGTCCTATCTAGCTTGCTAATGCTCGTTGCCCATTCATTTATTCATGTTTGGCTTACTTCCAAGATCATCTTTTTTTCGTGCTACATCCAGGGCTGTTGCTGCACCTAGTTATACCTTTGGCCAATCAAGTGCCTTCCAGAATCAAAGCCAGCCATCTAGCATGTTTCAGACGAAGAATTTGCCTTCGAACAGTTCAGGTGCCTTTGGCCAATCAAGTGCCTTCCAGAATCAAAGTCAGCCATCTAGTATGTTTCAGATGAAGAATTTGCCTTTCAACAGTTCAGGTAGCAATTTCAGACCATTGTTTGCTATAAATTTTTTATTGAAGTAAATCTGTTCAAAGTTACTTCTCCTTCATTTCAGAAGGCCCCAACAGCAGTACCTTAGGTGCCCAGAAGAATCCATTTTCAACTTTCACAAACTCATCACAGGTGGGAAATGTAGCTAATAACCAGTTAAACTTCGTCTCCAATTTACCGTCTTCAGCTTCAAGTGCTTTTGGACAGTCCAGCATGAGCACCCAATTGATGTAAGTTCTGCCACTGATTATGACTTTTGTTGGATCTTGATGGTGTGATAGTACAAACAGCTTTAGCCTTTAACGTTGTAATTTTGACAATTGTATGCTCGCATAGACGTTAGTTTTGATATATCCTCAGTGTCTTATACACTTAGGCTCGATTTTTCACTGGGACGGAGATATTAAATATAATATTTCTTGACGGATACTTGGTCTTGTCCAACTAATAAATTCCTTGGAAGATTTTCACAAGAGTCACGGGCGTATTATGTGAGAATAATTTGAGATTACTTATGCTCTTTAAGCAAGGACTGTTACACTCACTAGTTAGAGATGTAGCTGACTGGTATTAAGAGAACTGGTATTAAGAGGAAGCTAGAGGGACAGCTCTACCTAAAATTGCATGAAATAATATAACTTAATAAGATTTAGCTTTTGCTATCTATTCTTGGAAAAGATCATTGGGACATTGCAGAGATGAAAGGCTCCGTACAGCAGACTTGAATAATGTGACATGCTTTGTTGAGTAGAGATGTGTTTGTACAACTTGGGTTGAATATTTGTTACGCATGGATAGTGCTATTGTTTTTCTTCTCAAAAGCAAAATGTTCACTGATGAGTCTGTAATTAATTGTGTATAGACTAAAACTAATGTCGTTGCTAACCATTAAGCGTCTGGACCTTGAGAATCAAAAGTGAGCATGGTGGATATTAAAGTTATGAAGACAAATATGTAGAATGGAGCTAGTAGATCTCTGTTTCTGGGATTTATTATTTGTTAGTTGTTCCAGTATAATTTAAAGTCTTTCACAAAATGTAGACATGCTTATGTTGTTTTGGTGGAAAAAGCTTACTATATTCTGCATAGAGACCATCATCAAAGTTCTCGATTTTTCCTTCATCAGAGCTGCATGTGAAAGATTTACGTCCATGTTTCATCTTTCTTTTATTTGCTTAGCTTACTATGAACCTTCATTTCTGAACCTAAATATGTAATAATACCCTCTGGGTTCTGAAAATAGTGAAATAAAAAAATATTATTTTGTATGTGCTAGTTACTGGTTTCATTTCTCTTGCAGTAGTAACATGCCAAAGGAGAGTAGTAATGTTGATGGCACCATTTGGTCGAAAGCAGAATGGAAATGGAATATGGGAGAGGTAAGCAGTTAAATTGTTGCATGTTCTAGTTACTTTACTCATACCAGCTCTAATGTTTTGACCGGCTCACTTTTGGCCCATAGAAAGTGACCCGTTTTTAACCCAACCTAACCGTCCCTATTGCTACTCTTACCCTGCATTTTGTTTTTCAGATTCCAGAAGAAGCGCCTCCAGATATTTATATCCACTAGATTTGGTTATTCCATCAAACTTAGTGCATTGTACAAATTTTTCATGAAAATTGGATGTCTAGTGAATTCAAAATTTTCTGCTAGTACCATCCTCCTGCAGATTCTGGAAGGTAATCTCTAATTTACAAGAATTTGTTTTACTTTATAATTTCAATATATGCAAGAATGAAAGGAAAATTTGAGATGTGGTTGCATTTGAATGTGTAAATGATCAAGGTTTGTATCTTTTATGCTAATTAGTAATTGAGAACAAAAATAATAAATCAATTTTGCATTATTGTTAATGAGAGAACGTGGATGACATTAATAGTCACCTACTTATAATGAGTTAATAGGTTCTTGTACAGATTTTGTGTTGAAGTATTCCATGATGGTCACATAGATTGAATTTCTTTTTCTTGGCATGATTTGGTCAGTTAAGTAATAAACTTTTGGAGATTTTCTGAAAACATCTAAAAAAATTGTAAATCAAAGAAATATGTTGAAGTAAAAATTACTTATATTTTTGTTTCGATTGGCCTAAATCAGAAACATTTTTGGGTTTTGGTGGAAACGGACTGAAAATTTAATCCATGATATCAGTGTTCTTGCTTGGATGAATTAGAGTTGCCATGATTTGTAATATTTTAGGAATTAGGGGAGCTTATTATGTTTTTACTAGATGAAAAATGACTTTTTCTTTAGGCTATGTTTGATTCTTGGATTTCAGTGAGTGAAACGCCAAGGAAAATGCTTTCTCTTGCATGGTTTAGCTTCATTTATTGTTCATTAAATTGTTACATATCATTTTACTCACTGAAATTCACAAACCAAACATAGCCTTAGTTTTGCATTCATAACTTGTAGCGATTGAAGGTTTTATCTTGATTATTTAGTTAAGTCACTTGTTGACAAATTATAAATGTTGCATTTTCTTGAGCTTTGGTGAAATAAATGTGATCAGAGATTGTATAATTTTGATCTATTGTTGGAATATTTAGAGTTTTTTTATACGTTATTTACAGTGGATTTGATTGGAATTAGGTCAATAAATATTATTTAATTGGAATTCTTTTCTTTTTTATTTTCTTTGGGGCAGCCTTATGGGGATTTTGATAAGTTAACTCCCTCTAATATGTCTAATGTGCAATTTACCTCCTTGTGAATGAAATAATGAGCAATTTACCTCCTTGCTAGTGGAAGTGTTGCACACACACTCTATAATGCGAATGAGACTTTATTTTCATGTAAAAATGGACCAATTTAACCTTACCCTTGACAACATATTCACCTCACTTTATTCTCATGTGATATGTGTAAATAGACAATTTATTTCTCTGTGATATGCGTAAATGGACACTTTAACTCATTGTGATATTGCATAATGGACATTTTACCTCCTTATAAAAATGTAAAATCAAGAGGAATGCAGTGTGCTTCTTTTAGAAAATCACAGGGAGGTATTTTGCCCTTTTATTTATCAACAGGGAGTTAAACTGCCTATTTAGAATAACATAGAAAGTTAATTTGCTATTCACTCTAGCCTTATGATGACGGTTTGAAGGAAACTTTGGACAGCCTGTTTCTAGACTGGACAAGGTATATTTTATCACAAATAACTGTAATTAGATACTATAACTTATAAATAAAATGAGTAATGCTATCTACTACTTCTATTTATTTTCAATATTAACATATTTCACTATGGCATATCTAATCAAAGGTGATAAAAGCGTGAGTGTAAATGCTTCTTGTGTGTATATCTTCTCTACTTGTTTTTATCACAGAAACCTTTTACGTGTAGGGTTTGAATAATACAAGCACAAGGTCTTGTATAATAAAATATCCTAGTTATTTGTGGGACAACGAATATATTACTATTATTCAATTTAAGCCAGTTGAGGTTCCTCTTTTTTGTGTTTTGTGATAATAGTAAGCGAGTTGAGTTGGTTTAAACATGGTGAAAATTTTATTTGATTTTCTTAAGAAACTTGAAAATGTACATGAGTTTGTTTATTTAGTGAATGAGTTTTAATGGAATCAAGTCATGTAAGTGGCAGGTTCATAATAGCTTGACAATATTTATTAGTATATATCTAAAGTCATGACTCATGCGTATAGATTGATTTTTTTAATAAATAGGAGTAAATGTTATTGTACATATTGTGTATGTATAATTGTAGGTATAGATAGAATGTGCGTGGTTTTGAACTTTTTACCATACAAAATTGATGGAAATTGAGTTTAAAACAAGTATTTGACATTTTGCAGGCTAGAAATACTTTGTTTTGGCATTTTTCACTTTGAAATCGAAATCATGATACTTTGCATTACCGAATTGCAATTCTTTGACAATATAGTGGATATTTAGTATTTTAGTATGGTGCATTTTGTCAAAAATATGTAATTATATGGGGTGTAGAATATCAAAATGTTAATTATTAGGTGCAAAGAGTAAAAAAATGTATTCTTAGGTGCAAATATCGATTGCTTGTTGAAAACAGTCGGAAACCAAAATTCCTTTTGAGTTCAGGTTATTTACAGGACACCGCCAACTAAACTAAACTAAACTAAACGGCCAAACGCGGTTTGAAATTGCTCGAGGAATAAAAAAAGAGATATTCCGGAGGAGTTGAAAGAGTCTTCAGACAACGTGCAAACAGTGTACTCTGGCTTGGTCCCAAATTTTTGCTCTGGCAAAACAACAAAAGTCAGTCTTTATTGTGTCTGAAAGAAAATTAATTGGTAGATAGAAAAACCGGTCACCCCCCTCCCCAAACACTTTCTTTTTGAAAAAATACATTAATCTCTCAATTTTTATCCACATTTCTTTTAGAATATCTGATATGATATCAAGAGTTTGTTTTCTAGAATAAAATTATCTTTTATCAAAACTACCATAAAAGAATATTGATTTATTTAAGCTGGGTATAACTTTGGGACCCAAAAGAAATATTGACAGTAGTAAATGACTTGAGATTTATTTTTAAAGGTTAGTTTCAGTTTTACTTTTTTCCTCTAATAACTTAAATACATTCAAACATGTTGATTCATTTTAATCTATTATGTAATAACCAACTTATATTTTCTAATAATAAATTCTGAAAATTATCATCAATATTACTTGAATGATTCCTTTTTTTCAATCATATGATTGTTCTTTTTCATATATATAATCTTATTTATCGGCGTGATCGATGATGTCCACTTCTTCTTTTCCATGACTTGGGAATCATTTTTGTGATGTGCTGACTTATTTAATGATTTATGACTCATCTTTCTGAAAATTAAATAATAATTTAATGGTGAAACTCGTAACCAAAGTTGGTATAAAAATTTAATTGACAGATTATACGTTTCTTAACTAGCGAGAACGCGGAACAAATATTAGCTGTGCCCAAATCATATAAACTTGCACACACGTCTTTATCTTTTTCTCTAGTCTTTTCTTTACATTATTCATTGGTTTCTCTTTCAATTGTCCTCTAAAAAGTAAATACTATGTTCTACAACGTGCTGTCATGTCAAATGGATTCTATGCTAAAATAATCCAAAACCACAACACAGGAGTCATTTTTTGTTTTCTCTTATAATTTAATGTTGAATGTACTTTATTATTCAAATTTTAGAATTAATGTATTTGAATAGAATTTTGTAGAGATGGTCTCTTCATAACTAGGTTTGGGTATCAAGTTAATAGAATTTAAGATTTGAAAGCAAGATGATGATTGTTTTCTTTTAAAATATTTTTCAAAAGAAAAAAAATTATTTGTGTTTATTTTGTCTTATGAAAAATCTAAAATTTCCTAAAAATTGAGCCAAACGAGGTCTAAAAATACCCCTAGTTACTTATTGGGGGTGTTTATGCTAAAAGACTGATTAATACCCATACGATGTAGAACTTAAATGCTATACGTGTGCTATGCAATGTATTCCTCGAATGCGACAATATTAGATTTTTAAGAAATAAAAATGAAGTAAGTTTGATGCATCGATGCGTTGCACGTTGCCAAAACATCCATTTTCCGTGATGGTCATAGAAAGAATTATTGAATATAAACTACACAAAATTAACCAAAAACATAAATTTTCCGATGCCTTGAGTTAATACAGATGAAAGATGTGATCATGAACGTAAGAAATTTTCAATCTCCTATTATTATTTAGTTTTTTTTTTTCTTTTTCTGAGAAATCCAATTAATTAGTTCATTTTTATAAAACTACATAATTAATTAATTTGACGAAATTGACGGCACAAATCCACTTCATGGTCTTCCATTACAGCAACTAATGTGACTAATCATTATTAGAAGTATACAACAATCAAATACTAATAATTATTAATAATAAAAAAAGAAAGTTCAGACAGAATAAATTGAGCCAGCCAACACACAGTATTCATTCATTCATTCATCATCGTATAGAAAAGCAGAGCAACTCAAAAACTCAAAACTCAAAACAACAAACAAAAAGTACTTAAAACACAATTACTTTTAGCAGCTGTAACCACTTTCTGTTCCCTTTCAAATTCCCTCCCCAAATGCCGCCGTCCTCGCGGTGGCGCCGCCCCTCATTCTTCTTCATAACAACCCTCATCATCTTCTCCCTCTTCGCCGCCATAACCCCCACCACCTCCGCCGCCGGAGAACAAAACAACATTGACTTAAACGACATCACCAACGATGCTAATAACCTAACATTCGAAAACCCAAGCCTCCGCCAAGCCTACATTGCTTTACAAGCATGGAAACAAGCCATTTTCTCCGACCCATTTAATTTTACCGCAAATTGGACAGGCCCAGAAGTTTGCTCCTACGCCGGAGTTTTCTGCGCTCCGGCGCCGTCCAACGCCTCCATCACGGTGGTCGCCGGGATTGACCTCAACCACGGCGACATTGCGGGGTACCTCCCCAATGAACTCGGGCTATTAACCGATTTAGCTCTCTTACACATTAACTCAAACAGGTTCTGTGGTATAGTTCCACCCACTTTCAAGAAATTGAAAAAACTCTTCGAGTTGGATATAAGCAATAATCGGTTTGTGGGTGGTTTTCCAAAAGTGGTTCTTTCTTTACCGTCATTGAAGTTCTTAGATCTCCGGTTTAATGACTTCGAAGGACCTGTTCCTACCCATATTTTCGATAAGGATTTGGATGCCCTGTTTTTGAATGATAATAGGTTCCGGTTTGGTATCCCGGAAAATTTGGGTAACTCCCCGGTTTCGGTTTTGGTTTTGGCGAATAATGATCTCGGGGGTTGTATTCCGGCGAGTATTGGTAAAATGGGGAAGACTTTGAATGAATTGATATTGATGAATGATAATTTGACGGGGTGTTTGCCTAGTGAGATTGGGTTGTTAAAGAAGTTGACGGTGTTTGATGTGAGTTTTAATAAGTTACAAGGGTCATTGCCGGCGGAGCTAGTCCAAATGAGGAGTTTGGAGCATTTGAATGTGGCGCATAATAGGTTTACGGGTGTGGTGCCGGCGAGTGTTTGTGAGTTGCCGAGGTTGGAGAATTTTACGTATTCGTATAATTATTTTAAGAGGGAGGCGATGGAGTGTAGTAGGTTTGGTGGTCGTGGCAAGGTTTCCGATGGGGAGGAGAATTGTATCGTCGGGAAGAGTAATCAAAGGTCGGTGGCGGAGTGTAGATCGTCGGAGGCTAAGCCATTTGATTGTAGTAAGTCGACTTGTGGTGGAGGTAGGGTTTCTCCAAAGCCTCCCTCGCCGCCTAAATCGAGGTTTTCGTCCTCGAATAGAGCTCATCCTCCGCCTCCAACAAAGGCTTTTCCACCACAACCGTCGCCTTCCCTGGCGCCACCGCCTATTCACAAAATCTCTCCGGGAACTCGTCACCGTCCTCCACCACCGCCTCACAAAGATGTGAAGCCATCACCACCTAAGAGTGAAAATCCTCCACCTCCACCGAAACATAAGTCGTCGCCGATGACAAACCATAGATTTCCACCACCACCTCCGCCGCCCCAACATAAGTCGTCCCCAACGACTAACCATAGACCTCCACCACCTCCACCGCCACCTTCACCTTCCCCACCACCGCCACCTTCACCTTCTCCACCACCACCACCACCACCACCTTCCCCTTCTCCACCACCGCCACCTTCACCTTCTCCACCACCACCACCACCACCTTCCCCACCACCTCCACCTCCACCTCCACCGCCACCTTCACCTTCACCTTCCCCACCACCGCCACCACCACCTTATGTCTACTCATCACCTCCACCACCTCCACCCTCCCCACCATCACCATATGTTTATCCATCACCTCCACCACCCTCACCGTCCCCACCACCACCTTACGTCTACTCATCACCTCCACCACCCTCACCTTCCCCACCACCACCATACATATATTCATCACCTCCGCCACCCTCACCATCCCCACCACCACCATACGTCTACTCATCACCTCCACCACCCTCCCCATCCCCTCCGCCACCTTACGTCTACTCATCACCACCACCACCACCACCACAAGCTGAGTGTCCACCATCACCACCACCACCACCACCGCCACAAGCTGAGTGTCCACCATCACCACCACCACATTACAAATACTCATCTCCACCACCTCCCTCACCATCCCCACCGCCACCTTACAAATATTCATCACCACCACCACCCTCAGAAAAAATACCACTGCCACCAATAACAGGAGTTTCCTATGCATCTCCACCACCACCAGTTATCCCATACTATTAATCTCTCTTCTTCTAATTCTACCACGCAATGCTTAGAAAAGAGAACACATCCAATTCTTTACCAACATTGAAGCTGGTATTTATTCTGATAATCTGTGGTTTCATTTAGCATTAGTCTTAGTCTCTTTCTTTATTTTTCAATTAAATGTCTTGGCAAAGTTACAAATTGTAAGAGGAGAATGGGTGGGATAATGGGGGTTCATTTGTTCATTTTTAAAAAAGTGTTTATTGTGTATAATTCCAAACTTATACGTATTCTTTAACTATATGTATTCTTTTCTTAATCATACAATACTACCAATGGAATGATTCTCATGTTTCGCTTCAGTGTCAAAATCCCAACTTTCTTCTTATGTTATAACAAATGTCAAGAATCCGGGGGATAAAGTAAAAATTGAAGTAAGTCGTTATGATTCAACCAGAGGACGTATAATTTATCGACTCTCAAGATCTCACTTCTGGTTTAGGATCCATAATTATTATACAAAATCTGGAACCAAATTATGGCAAAAACTTAGGTGGGATCCATCATATTTTTCACTAGATATTTTCTAAAAATGATGGCTTTTTAAGAAACTATCACCATTCCATGAAAGTATCAGGGATATTATACAAGAATCTTGCTTCAAAGCTTACAGATGAACACATTATGTATTTCTGCAAGTTTAATAATCACAAATGCACATCTGATGTATACTTGCAAATTTTATTATTTCAACATATGTACATAAAACGCATGTTAATTCTCCGCGTTGTCATCGGGCACATATATACCACGTAAAAATGACAATGTAAACCATCTACTCCCAATATATTTATAGTTTAAAAAAAAAAAAGCAAGCTACTTTCATTGGCTGTATCAATTTTTACCATGGCATCATCCAAAGCGTATGACAATGCAGGATATATCATCTTTACTTTTTCTTGCCAAAGCCTCTGTGGTTAAACGCTTAGCTGCTGCTTGAGGATCTTTCATGGATCTCACCATATCGACTGCCTCTTGGTTACTCATCACCTGTCAAATGAAATAACTTAAAACAATTAACGCAGTACACATCTTATTTACTACTAGAAATCTTTGGTTTTACATATGAGATATTCATCTTCTAATTTAGTAGAAAAATAACAAATTCTCTTGGCACAAAGGGAATTTGTTTCAGTTTTATTTTTCAAATGTATACGAAGAACTTCTTCCAAATGCCGAACTTATGGCACCAACATTTTCTGCCTAATACATACAAATACTAAGTTTAGGACTGTAAGAATTCACGATCACACAATTAACGCAATTTGTTTCAGACGATCCTAAAACATGCACTAGCTAGTGTAGTAATGGGTAACACTCCCTGGAAGAGTGACTTATCACAATCACAAGACACGTACAAATTCTATAATGCTATGAACCTCCGATTAAACTTTATAAGAGTGCAAAAACAAAAAACAAAGGATTCCCATTTTTATGATCAGCGTTTTCAACTTTTTAAAAGAGAAAAAAAACAATAAAAATTAAATATTACTAACCTTCCACAATCCATCACTTGCCAATATAACAAACTGTGTGTTTGAATCAATGCATACATTACGTACATCAGGCTCCGAACTCAAATGTGCTTTAAGATTTTCATCTCCAAAAGCACGCGCAACAGCAAGTTGGCCATTAACACGAGGCACGTCTCCTGAAATAGTAGTCCCATTTTTCATGTCATCAAATCACAAAATTCCCAAAATATACATTTGGCATTAAATTCAGAAGAATTTACATGAAAAAAAAAATAATAAATATTACCTGGAAGAGTCGTCACAAAACCACCTTGCTTTTTGATTCTTCTCCTCTCGCTATGTGGCTCATGGTCCACACTAAGTTGTTCGGCTACTCCAACACTGCAGATAACAGCCCTTGAATCTCCAACATTTGCCACCCATAGATCTTTCCCATCTATAACCATTGCAGTTACTGCAGTAGAGCCACCAGGTCCTAATTGCACCGATTTTTCTAGAATAATTTTATCGGTTAAATGATAAGCGTTTTTTATAGCAGTCCTAGGGTCCTCCCAAAAATTAGGCTGCATAAGATAAATATAAGTAATAATCAGAGAAAAGGGGAAGAAAGTTAACAAATGATGAATAATAAATTTCTGAAAAAGGATAGCATAATAGGAGATAGATCGTGATCGAGTGCTTCGTGGAAAAAGGAAATTGAAATTGATAATCATTGAAAACTTTGGGCTCTGGCATGTGTATGGCTAGTCGGTCTGTTTGTATACTTATATATTAAATAGTTAAGCTTTTACCAATCTTCATCAAGCAATTTCACCATGTGTACTCATACGGTTATTAGATTTCCGCAATGAGCTTATTCATGTAAAGTCTCCTTAACACATAAGTTTACTTGAATTTCTTCTCAAAGTTTCACATGTATTTCTATTAGAATGTCTTTATTTCAAAACTAGCCATAAACGGAAGTTGCACCCGGATGAAAAGACCAACAATATGCAAATTTCCAGAAAACCATGTCTGATTCTTAAATTTTAGTGAGTAAAACACTAAGAAAAATGTATTTTTTTGCATCAAGAGGTAGGAATTTTTTTGTTCTCCATTTTCATCATACTTAGCATTTTCTCTACTAAAATCCAAGAACCAAACAGAATTGCATGATTAACAAACAAAAGGCAAACGAGGGAAAATATAATGACGATGAATCAAACCTCTTCAAGTATGTTATCAAAGAGATTATCCTTTAGGTAACTCGGTACACGATCACCAAGGTGGCCATCGAATATAGCAAACAAACCAAGAACATGGTCCTTCACTTTACGGTACTCCGCGACATGGTAATCCTCCATGTCATGACCTGATTGGCCTTCCACCAAGTGGAACCCATGAGACACCTTATTAGTGTATAATGGTGACTTATACTCACTCTTCCCTTTTCCAGTATCCGGTGAAGAAGAATCATCTAAACAAGCAGCTCTCTAAAAAACATTAAACCAGGGCTTAAAAATCAGTATACATAACATCAAACACGTCCTGTGCATATTAATTAACATAATTAAGAATCAACATACATATAGGGAAGTCATCTATTATTAAATTTAATATGTAATACTTACAACGTTTCCAATCGAATTGCTCATAAAACAAAAATATTTGTTGCAGTAATTAATTATCATATGTTTTACTAAGAGTTTAAGGAGGCACCTTGATAACGCTAAAAAGATTGCAGCTTTGAGAAGGGCGTCTTTTCTCCATGGAAACAGTGAAATAATTAATTAATATTTAATCATATCATATGCAAACATGCGAAAACCAGAGATTTTGGGCACTTTATATTGATCAAAGAAAATGGTGGTTTTATAATTTATATTGCTGACAAATAAATGGAAGTCTGTGTGTCTTGGTACGGGTATTTCAAGAAGATTCACAGAAATTTCTTTGTCCCGCGTCATATATCACTATTTTTAGCACAATTTTCCTTTTCTTTCTGATAATTGGGTTTATTTTAATTTAGGACAGTTCGTTGACAATTTCGGATGCAGTCTGAAATTCTTATTTTTCACTTTGACCCTTTAGGTTTTCAGAAACTTCTTTTTGATCCCTAAAATTTTGACCCCCTTTTCACTACAAAAGCTACGATTTTTTATTTATTCAAAGATTTTTATATTTTCATGACTAAATTACCCTTCAACTTGTTAGATTAGGAAATTAGTGAATTGAGTTTATTAGATTGACATTTTTTGTTTGTATATTTTAACTTGGAAAAAGTTCTCTCTCTCTCTACATATATATATATATTTATATTAACTTGGAAACTTAAATTAATCCTGTAATTTTGGAATCTTTCTTAAAATAGTCCTGTAATTAAAATAGGCACATATTTAATTATTTAATTTTTATTATATATATATATTTATATATATATATATATATATATTTATATATATATATATATATATATATATATTTATATATATATATATATATTTATATATATATATATATATATATATATTTATATTAACTTGGAAACTTAAATTAATCCTGTAATTTTGGAATCTTTCTTAAAATAGTCCTGTAATTAAAATAGGCACATATTTAATTATTTAATTTTTATTATATTTTAATTTTAGCCCTATGCATAACAAATTTTGTCAAGTAACTTTTAATAAATTTTAATTTTGATCTTGCACTAACAAATTTACTGAAAGTTATAGATGCCATATGACTAAAATTAAATATCTTGAAAATTAAAAGACTAAAGTTAATCATGATGAAAGTTAAATGACTAAATGTATGCCTAGTGTAATACAATACTATTTTTGAAAGAATTGCAAAGTTACAGGACTATTTTTTTCCCCCCATATTTGATCACTATAAACAATTAACTTGTATACAATCTAAAATAGTTCAAGAATATTTCCTCGTATTCATTTCAATATATTCAGGGGTAAATGCAAAATACTCTCCCGTGTTATGCTAAACCTGCAAGAAATTATCCTATGAAATTTTTATTGCGCCAAACTTCCTTGTATTTTCAAAAACCCTGCAAAAAATACCCAATTTATAAAAATAGGTCGTTTGGATCGACATATTTCAAGAAACCATTTTTAAAATACTTCAAGTTGGTCCCTAAAACTTCACGTGATATATTTTTTAAAATTATTTCTTGAAATATTTCGATCCAAAATGACCTATTTTTTACAAATTGGGTGTTTTTTGCATTGTTTTTAAACACAAAAAAGTTTGACGTAGTAGTTTCTTGCAGGTTCCATAACACAGGGGAGTAACTTGCATTTTCCCCATATATTCAACTCTTCCGCTCAATTTCATGTTAAAATGCAAATAAATTGTTCTTTTTATTTGTACTAAAATTCATAATCTCCATAAGATCACGTAATGTGTTTGATGATCTGTAACCACTCGAGATTTTTCAATATACTAAACTTCATAATCTCCATAAAATCACATAATATGTTTTATAATCTAAATTCTCTCTTAAGCTATCATCTTAAAGCTCTCCGAATATTTTCTAATGTTTGGTTTAAAGACTCAATTTTGATCCGTGAACCTCCCTCCATTTACATTCATCCTTTTTTGAGAAAATTGTACTTTTAGCTCCGATAAACTAGAACCTCTAATTCATAATTTTGGTTGCAAACTTTTAAAATATCTTGCTCTTTTAGTCTAACCACCTCCTTTGAAAAGAAAAAAAAAGTGCAAAATGCTTTATATAATTGGGAACAAGAGCAAAAATACAAAATATTATTAAAAAAAAAATAGAATCTAAAATGCAACTTTATCAAATACGGGTGAAAAAATGCTGAGAATCCAATCTGCAGGGCTAAAGTATGTCATTTTTTTCCGTCTTTTGACAGTATAATTCCATCAATCAAGAATCATTAGATCAAATGAACATATCCACAATCTAAAAAGATCACAAAACAATTGGAACATCACTAATCTCCTCAAACTCAATGTCCTAATGTATGATTCAAATCATACAATTGGATCGTGCTGTTCGGAAACTCAGTTTTAGGCTTCTTAGCATATGACTTCCACAACAAGAATGTGTATACATGAATGAATGTGCAACTTGTTGTACAAGAACATAACAATATACAAGTTCTATGCTTATTTCAGACTAATCAGCTTCTTTTCCAACTGTTAAAAAAAAAAAAAACGAACCTGATGCAAAGAATTATCTACGAAAATGAATATTTACAACTACCGACTGCGAAAATAGAGTTTGTTGGACAGAAATTGCTAGAGGCAAAATGGGATGAAACAAAAACGAGGAGATCTTCTTCGTCCTACCATCTACACTTCCAGCTTCAGGTCCTTCGGAGTTTACAATGACCATTGTCAGTTCAAAAGAGATGAACACATGGAGAAGTTGTAATTTGTAAATAATACATCAATTACCTGACTTGATCTTGAATTTTAGCATATTTGGTTGCCTCCTTGAAATGAATTTAATGGGATTGTCAGTATATTGTCTGTGTCTGTCAGTTGCTGAAATCAACTGCATTCATTTGCTCGTGAAGTTAATACAAAATTTCACCGACTAACCATTCCATCAAAGTAAAATGTTGTGTTTGGTTCTTGGACTTCAGTAAGTAAAATGATTAGGAAATGAACGAAAAATAAAACTCAATGTCCTATCATGTTTTTCTAGTGTATACTTTCCGAAAAGAACCATAGTCTTAGGGCTTTAGACTTTAGAAATAGAATGTGAAGTATAGAGTCGTACCTTTTCGTCATACCTAAAGAGAGAGTGATCAAAATAAGGTGAAGGACTCTGGGACTGACAATTAAAAGGCAAAGTGGCTAACATCTTCTTCACAAACTGCAATATCAAAAGAATTATGTTGATTGTGTTATATATGAATAAGAAAAGGCAAAAATAGATACAGCTTTATAGTTCAAACAATTTCTTGTCAACTAACAAAAAAAAAAAAAAAATACCTGCGGCAAGCTGGTAGCTTTATTTTTATTGCATTTTAGCTGCTCGAGGGCATGTATGTTGTTTGAATGAGTAGATATGAAATTCATGTAAAAGGAATTATTTGATGATGAATGGAAATGGTCAGCGAACAGCTCAAACAATGAATAAAGCTCATCGGCCGAGTTCTACATTAAATTAAAAAATATGAGTAATTGATTGGTGAATCTGGAGATGGTATACCATTGAAAAATCCACAAGCTTTGTAATAAAATGGAATACTAGAATAACAATTTCATGTACCTGGAAAAATGCAATAATTTCTGTTGTCTCCATATCATATACAGCAAAGAACGCAGGATGACTATCTGTATTTCGTCCCACCTAAAGATCATAAATATTCAGTATACAGATCAATTTTGAATTACTTCCCTGGGAAGAACTTATGGAAAGACGGGGAAATGAAAAAAAGACAAGACACAGCAGCAAAAACTTCAGTTGATGGTATTTAGCACACATTTATTTATGAGACATTTTTATACATTATGCTAGAATAACTCTTCAGTTTTCATAAAAATAAATGTATCAAACTATAGTGATCTACTGCTAAATATTCCAGAATGATCAAGTTAGCATAAAACAATGAGACCTCAATTAGCCCCTACATATAATAGTCCATTGGCTTAAGTATATCAATTTATGGAGCCTCTTATTGAAATGATACAGAATTACAACATGTATTTGATCACATTAACTATCCAATTTTTAAGTTATCTCCCAATCGGTATATCATATAAAAAAATAAAAATAAAATAAAATCGGTATATGGCCATTCGCATTCATATCATATTTGCCCCCCAAAAAGATACTTCTTTTAGTTAAAGAAGAAGATTATAATTAGAAACAGAAATATTCGTATTTTTTATCAAAGTAATACAGTAGTCACCAGGTGAACACTTGCTGATACACTATACTATATGTCTCGATTGGGAGGAAAGCATTTTCTTCTTAATCTAATATATTATCATAATAATTTAACTTAAAATGTAAAAGCCTGATCATGAGCCTGATATCATGAAACAGTAGTGCTATATTTCAATAGACAGAGAAAAAGCAAAGATATAGGTCAATCAACAAATGAAATAAAGAAACTCAATGTTGAAAAGATTAAATCACTAAGACTATTGGATATATTGTTCTCTTCATATGGAACTGCAAAACAAAGTGCTACGTATGTGCACTGAAGCTACTAACGTAAAGAAAAAAATCGTAAACTTGAATCGCCTTTACAATGGGGACTCAATTTGGATAAATATAGGCTATTAAAGCTTTAGTAACCTAAAGGTCCTAAACCATATAACATCTTCGTAAGCTAGTTCAAATATTTAAGGTTATTCAACAAAAAGGTTATAATACTAACCTCGGAAAAAAGAAGAATATGTCAACAAATCGAAGATTATCAAACAATAAAATAAAACTCACCCAACCATCCACACTTCCAAACTTGATCAAAAGGTGATGGCGGTCCAAGAATTGCACCTGTGCAATATAATTAACTATTTTCAAAGCTCTAGTAATGCAGAGAAAAGACAGAAAGCAAAAATCATACTGAGATAATACATCATTGAATGAAAAAAAAAATTGAAAAAAAATCATGGTTCATAAGCTTCTATAAGCATTCAAATATATAAGTTTCATTCTACCTTCCATATCACCAAATCAACATAATCTTGGAAATGGTAGTAAAACTTCTTCTTCAGGCATTGCATTCTCTGGTAGCAAAAGAAAAGGCATCACTCCAAATAATTAAAAGATGTAGTTTGAGTTCACACGATTTCAAAAGTTTGCAGAACTGATTAATAAATGCCATTGGCTGCTCAGATTTCAAGGAAATCTTCCTAAAAGAAGCTTTCCCAGAATTTAATACCCAAAACATATTAACTTATACAGATACCATGAGATTCTGCCATTAATAATTTAAAAAATTCAGCCTTGAAGAAAATCTAGGATGTTATTAGTTTCCATAGTTTAAGTTGCATAATATATGGAGAGACACCCAAATACTAATGCAGCCTATGCTTCTTCAGATAAATAATTAGCATATATAATGAATAAGGCAAGCGATCATTACTCACAATGAAGTAAATGGACAAAACAAAGAATTCAAAAGTTACATGATAGGACTCACCAATGTGGGATCATCTTCTTCATTCCATATTGATCGAAATATGAAAGAAAGCAAGCGCTGCTTTAAACCACTTAGAAAAGAAGCCTCTGAAATATGTTGGATATGATGCAACTCATTCCCAATATTATGTGTTCCATTTCTGTCTGGAATAGTCGAATACTGTGATGAACCATAAAAAATAAATAATCAGACCTACTACATGACCAAAAGAAACCTTCATAAGAAAGCATATCAGGTGAGATAAAACAAACAAAAAAGTAAAAAATTAGGTTTCTGATTGCCATTTTTTTTCTTCATATCGGCACCAATAACTCACCCCCTTCATGGAGCAATCAGTGGTTAAGTAATGGTCTGGTTGACTGTTTCTATTTCCAATTGCGGATGTCCAAAAATAATTCACCCTTCCTAAATCGTTATTTACCTTCCCAAAGTATTATATATGTAGCAAATATGGACCAGTTTGCAATTCACTTCGAGGTAAAAATGATAAAGAAACTATAGTCATCAACTCTTCAAAATCACTTACACCTTATGTGCTAAGATCACATCAGAACATTCTAACATTGGCAAATGGATTAATATATCAAAAGAATGCAAGAACAGAAAATAACTAATCAATAAACTACGATATCCATTTCAGAAAATTGAGAATTTTGTGAAAAATGAGCTGATCAAGACAATTTATTTGCTTTAATAACTAAAATTTTACAACATTGCAATTACTATGTTTAACAATGCACCCACAGGGATTATATATAATTTGTTCAAGTTCTTGAGGCAGTACCACTTGCCTGAGCACTGGAATTAAGAAAAAGCTCATCATCTTCACGGCAGTATTCTCCAATTGCCCGCACATCAACAAGATTGCCAGAGTCTCTGATCTGGAGAATATGTATTCTCTGATAACGAAGGGATACTATCGCCAATAAATCATCGTACAAGAAAACACCCATGCTATGAGCCAAATTGATATAATCATTGCAGAAGACCCTCTCATCGAGTACAACTCCATCTGCCAATCTAGTTAAATCAGAGTAAGAGAAAACGAATAAAAACTTAGTCATATAAATTGCACAGAAGTTTTAAGTAAAAATTAAGAGTTTTTTTGAATCTTAAAAGAAACATACTGCCCACCTCACAAGGTGGAAGGTTATCTTCTCAATTGATGGGATTCCTTGAATTGCGCCTCCAACAGCAGGTGCATTCTGGATTTGTGCAGCTGAAGTTGCAAATATACCAAATTGATTGTTTTCTGAGTACAGGAAGAAATCTTTGCATATGAGCTCACCACTGGAAGCAAGAGTGACACTGTATAATTGGGTGAAATAACTTTCAAACTTGTTGGCTTTAGAAGGAAGATCATGAGCATAGCAATCTTGTTCTTTACACGAAAATGACAGCCAAGTTGGTCTGTAAACAATGAGATCGTGATGATTCCTGCTGAAGGTTATAAGGTACTGTCCATCGTCGCTGAACTTACGAAACAGAAGATCAGGGCATTCAATGTCATATATCGTATGACTTGGAACTATGTTTTCGTAAAAACGTCTGGCACAATGGACCTGGTAGAATCAATAATTAGACCTCATTTTAAGAATTGCAACTATATAAATCCCACAAAAAGTTAAAATTAGTTTATGGAGATTGTATATAAAGAAGTCCTGGAAAGACCAAATTTAGAGTGTAAGCCAAGTCGAATTCACCAATAAATCATAAATATAAAAAACGAGCACAAGCGTGACAAACTTCATTGTCCAATCTGATTGGTAGCACAATATCTTCGTGCTAAATATCAGTAGCTTGAATATATACACAAAGGAAACGTTTAACCTCCACTTCCAAAACGTTTAACCTCCACTTCCATCCCTACCCCTTAATGGAATTCCCAATTCATCTCTTTAACTTGTGATGAAATCTTTTAAATCTACATGGGACCCTCAATAAAACATGAAAAAGGAAACAGTCTTTACTTGGTTTATCCAAAATGGAATTTAGATGCCTGTTGCTCATTTATCCAAGTATGTGTATCACCGAGTCAAGTTCAACTCATTATAGAAGTCTATGTCCTTACTACGTATTTTGCATAGGGTTAGAGCTTCCGAAAGTATGTTAACTAACACTAAAACTCGCAGAGGCACATGGCAACCAAATTTAAGATTACTTTTTCAAACGCAAAAATCACAGCAGAAATGCATGTTTTTCGGAATCAATTTGACTAAAATTAACCCTATACCCAACACGTATGCCAAACTCACCCTAATTCCAAACACATAATTTCCAATTCCAGTGCACAATTCCAAATACTGAGCTAGAAAATATTTCCACTTCACTATCTTATGTTCAGCACAGAGTCAAACATTAATAGAAATGAAATTACAAACAAGAAACATACTAATAAACAAATAAAAATATAGTAATAATTAAAAATATAATAATAGAGAGAGGGAAACCCTGAAACAAAAAAAGAGTACTACAGCTGTGCCGGGAGCAGGGGTTGAAATCTGGCGGTCGAATATCCGGGCCGCAACATTGTTGCTTCTAAACATGAAGTAGTTATGCCAAACAGTCCCTTATTTTTGTTCACTATTTTTTAATAAATTAATGAAATTTCTCCCTTTTCTTCTTCAAAAAGTCTCTTAATATATCTGTTGAGAATCCGCTAATAATTTATCGTGGGAGTGTGTGTACAAGTATAAGTGGGGTTATTTGCTTTTGGGGATGGAGGAATTGAGTGGAGGGAATACAAAGGGAAATAAAGCATTTTCCCTTTAGGCTGTATTGGGCCCCACATGTAAACTTTATTGTAACTTTCGATTAATAATTTCTAATTTTAGTGAATTCAAAAAAAAAAAAACTTAATTGGCTCTTCTTATTTATTTAAGTGAAATTATTTAAATTTTCAAGGTTTTGAACAAATAATTATACACGTTGTTTGAAAATATTTTATATATAAATAAATACATTGTTTAAAATTATGATTGATATAAAAATGTGATCATATGTATCATTTTTTTCATACCCCTTTATATTTTATACGACAAAACTTAATAAGCTCTATATAATAGTTATATGATTGAATGATTTCCATCATACTCTTCTATGTGAAATCTTTAAAAAAATTGTAGTCATGTTTCTTGATAAGTGTGTTATTAGCTTAAATTTTTAATTAATTTTGTTTATTATGTTTTGAGAGATCGAAGTACTTATCATGTATCAATATTTCGTTTCGAGTGTATGTTTTGGTTAGTCAAATATTGGAAACTTTTTGAGATTTTTTGGAAATTTTTCAGAAATACTAATGAAAAATTGTAAAAAAAATTACTGAATTATGAAAAATAAGAGTCTCAGGCAAATATATAGTTTCAAAATTACATCTTGTTTTCGTTTGACTTGATTAAAAAATGGAAACTTTTCGATGTTTTCGACGGAGAAAATGAAAATTTTGATCCATGATACTTATCATGATTTTATATTAGACGATGCCGTCACGTCATGTGACGTTAGTTTATTTTGAACCATTAGATTCAAACTACATAATCACAACCGCTTAAATTATTAGTATAAACAAAATCAAAATTTAATAAATAAACCTACTACCAGTTTAACCGGTAAATCAAAATAATTAAATTATAAACCTAAATTACTTAAAATTCTTCTACATCTACATCGCCTCTCTCTCTCTTTCTCTCTGTGAGCAAATCGCTCTCTTCTCTGCCCCAAATCCAAATCGTTTTCTCTTCTCTGCCCAATTCCACGCCTCAAATCGTTTTCTCTTCTCTGCCCAAATTCACGCCTATCCCTCTCTGCCGCAATTCATCAATCCGCTTCCTTCATCCACCGTGGCAGCCTGCAGTTGTCTCCTTCATCCTCCGCCACCACCCACCACCTACTTGAAGCAGCCGTGCCTCCCTTTGCCGGAATCCATCTTCTTCATCAATTTACTGAAACTTAGGTATGTATTGCAAGAGTTTTCTTATTACCAACTGAGATTTTTTATTAGTATTGAAATTTCTATTTGCTAATTTAGGGTTCAGAATTAGGGGCATATTTGTACCCATAGTGCATCCATTGTTTGGTACTAGGACAACTTTAATACCTATAGCTTCCATAACTGTTGAGCATCCATGAATTGTCGTATGTACATACCATATGGTGTTGGTGTTTGTTCATATGAGGAAACTCAATTTTTGAGCCATACTCTCTTCAAGAAGGGATTATGATTAAAATTTGATAGATATTAAGGAAGTGTAGTCAAGTTTAAGATCTTTCTATGCAATGACTATTCATTGTATATATACATGCATATATAATGTTATTGATTAGAAGGATTAATCTGCCATTCTAGTTATTGAACATATTTTAGTTTTGGTTCTGGGACATCAAATGGAGCCTTGAGTTTCTGCTTAGTCTATTAGACGATTGCAAATGGTGTGTATTCCACATTAGAACCTGCAACATCCACCTTCTGATTCTACTTATGCTTTATTTGATTCCACATTATAGTGTGCAACTCATTCAGCTACAGCTTTTGAGCTTTCAACAACTTACTTTTAAACAGGCAAAGCAGAAGTCGTGTTTGCAAACAATAAAATTTGACTTTTGTCATTGGGGTGATGTTGGATTCATGGGACAAACTCGAATCCAGTATCAGATCATGTTAATAGGGGCTCATTGGGTTCATATACTAGGTCCAGTAATGTCTTCTGCAAATAAAATCTAAATTTAATTTGAAAATAATATGCTGTTCAGAATAATGCACATTAGATTTTTCTAAATAAGAGAAATAAGATCATAAATATAAAGTACATATTTGAACAAAAAAATTACCTTCAAGTCCAGCATGGTCACACCACGTCAATATTTATATGCTTGTTGTAAGGGAATTTTACTCTCTTTTACATAGTTAATATATTTCTTTTTTAATTAAATGTTGGAATAAAAAGATGGGAATTTATTAGCATGAGCAGTGTGAGTGTAAACTGTTAACAATAATTTAAGGGGTTGTTTGCAAATGATTCGGTCTTTTTAAGAAGAAGCAAAAAGAAACATTTAGCTTGATTCTAACTTGTGTTTTTGGTCGACGATGTCTCGTCCCAGTGCTAAAACTTAGACCTGCGAATTAAACCAGAACCAAACAGAGTTCGAACCCTTCCATGATGAATAGCCCTAAGGTTTTGAGTTTGAGTCTCATCTAAAGTGCGTCTTAATTTGTATTATACTAATTTTTAATTATTTATTCGTTGTAATTTGTTTTATCCAATGCAATTTGATAAAATAATCAATCAATAACTCAAAGTATTGTTGGTGAGGTTGTAGCATGTTGCCTAATGCTGAGACTTGTAATTAGTTTATCTTTGTTCTTTGATATCAATTAAATTGATTCGATATAGTGATTGTAGACCGATATTCTTTTTATGGGGTTATGGGGTTGCTTTCTCATCTGCCCAATGACTTGATTTTGACTGGTGTAATGTGGGGATATATTTCAGTAGAACAGAACAAGAAATTTATATATACTGCTTCTTTTATACACACATCTCCATTCCATGATAAACCAAATAGGGAGGTGGGGTACTTTGAGGTCAATATACAAGGGTAAATTACATTGGTGTAACAAGTGATATCTAAGTTAGGACAATTTCTTGCCGGAATTCAACTGTATCTACTACACCATATAAGTTAATTTTTTTAGAAATGTGCAACAATTAGAGCTAATTAAATTATATTGAAGGGCGTTTAATATAATTAGAGTTAATATCACCTGGCTGGGTATTTGGGTTTTAAAAGTTATTCAAAAAGTTCAAGTGCATTGATATATATAATTGTGATAACATTTACACCTCCACTGATTCATATATTCAATATTTGAAAAGAAAAAAAAGTACATTGATTTATTGAAATTAAGTCATGTGCATCTCAAATACGACCATGCTAAAGCTAAAACAAACTAATTAATATATCATGATTGCAGGATACAAGAATGGCCGAGTCCATTATCGTCAAATCGAGGTTGAGGTAAATGATCACTATTCGTAGTTTGAACTTTTTGTTTGAATTTGTAATAACTGTCATACTATTTTGTGAGGCATATGAAAAATCTTTATAATGAACACATGTACATACAAGACCATGTTGCTTTTATGTTGTATAATAATTACCAAACTTCATATATGTTTTGCTAATCATAATTTATGTTTAAGCGTTGTTTTATTGGTCTTTTATATTAGGTATTTCATATATTTTGCCTTAAATTTGATGATAATTTTTTCCTACCCAATGTAAGTTAAATAGTTTTTTTCAAGTAATTACCCTTATTGCATTTCTTCTCCACATTTTTTTATCCCAATTTTCTCGGGGACCCTTATTGATTTAAAATATGTAAGAAAATGTCTTGAATGTAAAATCATTGTATATGGCTGGTTGTAGATTGATGAGAAAATATCATGCACTCGTGCAATGATATCATCATGAAAACTCTTGGTCTTCTAAGTGACCATATAACGTATTGTTACTTCTAATTTTAATACAGATTCATATATGAATATAATTAGACTAGTGAGGTCTACATAGATTCATCAAATGACATACTGATCATTAATAAACTTTCACTTGTCCATGTGGTTGATGTTAAAATAACTTTCAAAATTTAAAAGGATAGAATTTTCCCGAAACTGATCTTTTTATGAAGATGTAAAAAAGTTGATAGTTCAAAGGAGAATATCAGAAATGTTCGTTCAAAATCTGAAGAAAAGAAAGTGAAAAGGCCAGGATCTTCATTTATTTGGTTCAAGTAAGTAAAATACTTTTTTTTTATATATTTTATGCTAGATATGTTTAGATAACACCGCATAAGAAATATATATTTGAGTACAATTTTTTTATTTATTAACATTAGTAAAAAAAGTTTTCAATCTTTAGATAGTTTGAGCAAATTTTTTATTATAGCTCTTCATCTAATGTAAATTTTTGATTACTTGCATCTCTTCTTATATCCAGTAAACACGAACGCGAAAAATTAAAGAATGTTGAATCTGAAAATGGATTGAGGAATATTAGAGAAAGTGAGATAAGGAAGTTAATAAAGGAAAAGTATAATTCACTCTCAGTCGCTGAAAAATCGACTTATGTTGATGATAAAAAGGCTAACTATAGGCAGTACAAGGAAAAGTTGGCCCAAGGAGCCCCGAAGGTTAGAAAGCTTTCTTTGTATTAATTTAGAGTTATCACATTATTTTTAATGATAATGATATATTCTCTTTATTTAATTTAATGTTTAGTACACAATTTGTACTCGTATGTCGGTAATTGGAGCATACAATGTGATTGCTAATCTAACTGAAGAACAAAGAGATTCCGTAAGGTCAATAGGGTTGGGAAGTCTTTTGGATTTAAGGCCTTTCAACATTTGTACAGAACTATGCTCGATTTTGGTTAGTGCTTTTAATTGCGACAATTGTACTCTAGACATCAACGGTATAAATGTTGTTATTAGTCCTGGTGATGTGAGTAATATACTAGGTTTGAAGGATAGTGGTATAGAGGTAAGTAGGAATGTGACATCTACTGTAATATCAGGAGCTTCAGTCCATCTCAAGTTAGGTAATTTAAAAGTTGAATTACAAAATATGAAAACGGCGGACGAAGAGTTCAAGAGTAAATTTACCCTATTTATATTGGGCATTTTTCTTTGTCCTGTAGTTAAGGCAGAAGTGGATAGGGGTCTCTTATACATTGTAGACGATACTAGCAAAACCTCTGAAATGAACTTGGCAAAACTAGTATTCACTTGTTTGGTTGAGAGGATACGAGAAAGGCAACAGACTGGAAATAAGTATGTACGTGGCTGTTTGGCGTTTTTTATGGTAAGTATGATTTCATATATGCTAGTTTTAATAAGTATCATCTAATTATGTTTAAATTTTTTTTTTTCATGCAGTTATTTTAGTTTGAACATGTGAAAACAAAATTTCGGTCTTGGGACAATAGTCCAGTACCTAGCCTCAGTTTGTGGGACCAAAATGCGGTCAAGGAAATGATAGGTGCTATAAAAACATCAGATTGGTATAAATTGAAAGAAGATTCAACTTGCACGATTAAGTCCCACTTATGTAAGGCGGATATTCATTCTAGTGCTAAATTCATGAAAGACGAAGATGGTATCAAAGATGAATCAAAAGGTGGTACCGAGTTTCATGAAAATATCGGTGGAAGTGTAAAACCAAATGATCAACTTTCTAGTATTGTGGAGAGGTTAGATAGACTTGAGAAGCTTTTTAAAGGTATCGGTGAAAGTGTAACACCGACGGATCAACTTTCTAACATTGTAGAGAGCTTAGATAGATTGGAGAAGTTTATAATAGGTGTTAATGAAGACCTCACCAATAGGTTAGATGGACTTGTTGATAAGGCCATGATGAGATTTAGGAATGAGTTGGAGGCTTCAACAAATAAGGTGGACAATTCTATTCATGTTATTTTGCAGCAGTTGCAGAAGATAAATTATTTGGGTTCCCAAACAAAGAAGCCTTCTGAAAACCAAAATGAGGATGTACAAGATGATCGTGATTGTCACCGCATTTCTCATAATGAAGTGGAAAGAACAAATATTCCCACTAGAAGCAAAAAGTGCAACATGACAAAGTCCACCCCCCAAAAAACCATGAAAGACATAGATCCCACATTTAATATAGAAAATGATGTTAGGTGTAAGAATGTGTCATCAGCTAGCAATAATGTTCAAGATCGTGGAAGTGAGGTACCGACAGTAAAGGAAATAGTAAGTCCAACATTGAAGCCCAAATCAATTACATCTTCACTCTTAGCGACATTAGCCCAACGAATTAGAATCAATAACCGAAGGGTGTCGAAGCCTGGCCCTTATGAGAAGTCACCTTGGTTAGTGAAAAAACCTACAAACAAGAGGACAAAGAAAACAATGAAATTAAACAATGAAACTAATGAAGAGGTATGCTTAAAGTATGTAATCATTTTCTTATTTAGTATTGATATATTCTTAATTCTATATTGTTTGATGTGTAGGACGATGGATTACCTAAAAAAGGTAGACATGTATTGACAAGGAAAAATAAATTTGTATGCAAACGAACGAAAGGCGTGCTAGCTCCGAAAATTATTGAGTATATGTGGGATAAAAATCCATCAACATTACAGTGAGTCACTAATGCATTTAAACTTTTGATTTTCATAGAGTATATATATCTTATTTACATTGATTACCTACACATGTATTTGCATAGTCAAGTTGTCGTGGATTTGGGGGTTGAACAAGCAGATCGTGCTGCCATGATATCATTATCTGGTACCAATTGGGTATCAAATGAGGTCAATATCCTATTAGATAAATACTTTTGGAGATAAATAAATATTAATTTTTTACATAACCAATATTACACGCACAATTCTTTGTACAGATTATAAACCTGGTTGCAATACTTTTGCCATGATGTATTTCACTTTGTGGTTTGGTTTGATTTGCGATGAGTTGGTTAAAATGTTTTAGCATACCTTTGGTTTTGAATCTGTATCTTTTGCATTTTGGTCCCTGCGAGGACAATTTTGCCAGCTTGTTGGCTTTGTTTTCTTTCGGGGGTTGGTCCCTTTGATATTTAGGGGGTTAAATAAATTGTGAGGCTCCCCCCTCACTTCTTTTTCGGGGGTTGGTCCCTTGATGCATTAGGGGGTTAAATAAATTGTGAGATTCCCCCCTCACCTTTCAAAAAGTACAAGTTAGCCTATCCTATGGTACCAAAAAAATAATTTTCCCCTTTTAGAACCATCAGCCAAAAGAAAAAAGACAATGAAAAAGCCATGATTCATTACACCAGAACTCTCCTAGATCGACTTTAATTATGTAGAAAAAAGACTAATACTATTATAGCTCCCGTCTAACTAAAAACAAGAAGAAGAAAACAAAGTCTGTAGCTTTGGAAAAAACTTTAGCAAAGTGGAGATTGTATTTGAATAGCTTTCAGAACCCATTCTATGTGTAGTTTGATATCCATATTTTTTTCTTTAATAAAGTCATAAAAATAGCAAGTGGTATGCCGTAACATGAAGGCATCAAAACAAGTCATTCAATCAACTATTCTCCTATATATATATATATATAAATAAAAACTAGACTACAACCTCCTCGCAGAGCTAAATTCTTGTGATCCACGAACCTGCAATTAAATTATTTTTAATGCTCAATTACGATAAATACATAGTTTGAAAATTCACAAAGTCCAAGTAAATTTAATACATATTTTACCTTGTTTGTCATGTCAGTGTTCCAAACATCATAGTTGTCATTTTGAGCATTCACACTATTGTTAAACGTAAATGTTTGGCTCTACAATAATAAACGAATAAAACCTTAGAATAGTGATGGATGCATAAGGTATAAACGAAAATTGTACAAATAGTGATATAAGTACCTCGTTTCTAGTGCTTCTATTATTCGGATCACTTGACATATAATCAGTATATGTTGTAGAAAAAGATTGCCAATTATGGTGTTGTGAAGTATGTGCAGCTGAATTCGTAAAGTCGTGAGTAAAATAGGTGTTGAAACTCGCATCATCACCTTCATCATCAGCACTCAACCTTGTGTTTTGAGCATTTTTCGTAGTATTCTTCTTTTCACACGTAGACTTGTTGTGACCTGGAAGTCTAAAAAGATATATAGAAAATTAAAGTGAAACTTACTTTTGTATATTCTATGTAAAGAAAAGTAATGCATACGTCCATACCGGCAAACGCTGCACTTTGGTACTGATTTAGAACCATTTTCAGTTGCATGGTCCCCCTTTGTTTTCACATTTTGCGGATCACATACATTAAACTTGCGAACACTTTCCTTATAAGTAGTGCTTGCAGATGCACCACTGCTATTCTTATTCTTCATGTAAAGCAACTTCATTCTCCCCGTCGTTGTGGCTATTAAAGGAGATAATTCTTTGTACCCTTCATCAATTTGGGATGCATAGAAACACATTTCTCTGCACTGTTGGTACAAAGATCCATAACAAGCTTGTTTTCTTATATCAACAGGAATTGCATCATGATACGGCTTGTTTGCTTCAACCTTGGCCTCTATCGTCCACCTTTCCCGTATGCAACTTGATGGAATAACCTTCATATTCTCAGCTTTCATTACATTAAATATATGCGAACATGGCCACCCGAGAGTTTCTAGTTGCAAACATGAGCAACGCATCTCCATAGTGTTGTAGTTCAATGTTACATCCCAACTTGAAGATTTTCCATACTCGATCATCGAATATGTACAACTAAACTCATTTTTGTTGGAATGAGTAAATGATAGCACGACAACCTTTTCAATTTCTTCTCTAACTTTGTAGAAAACCTTACGAGTGAATATGTTTGCAGCATGAGCTTCAAGATGCTTTAATTGAGTTTTGATTACTGGTGTATCGTTTTTGCAAATAGTATCCTGTTCAGCCTCTTTATGACGTAACCAACCCATAGCCAACTCAAATGACCTGACAAACTCATACAATTTGATTGCCTGATCAACATGCTTTTTCAAAAACGAATTCATTCCTTCGCAGCGTTGTGTACTACTCATTCCACCGAAGAAATGCCCTCTTAGATATGCTGTAGCCCATTTTTCTCGGATTGAGTATGTATCGTTAATCCAATCATTACTCTCAAGATCGAACTTTGCAACAAAATCTCTCCAATAATCATCAAATTCATCCATCGTACACTCTTTCCTAGTGCACTTAACAAAATTTTGAGTAACTCCGGCAACATGAATATTTTTAACAACATTGCGTTGCAGGTGCCAACCACACAACCTATGACGTGCTTTCGGAATCACTTCTTTAATTGCTTTACCAATAGCCTTGTCACCATCAGTAACAACCGAGATGGGATTTTTGTTCTCCATAATGCATAAAAATGTCCTAAACACCCAATTATATGTTTCTACAGACTCATCAGATAATAAAGCACATGCGAATATCGTTGTCATGAAATGGTTATTCACACCTGCTAAAATAACCAAAGGCTTATGATAAGCGTTGGTTCGGTAAGTCGCATCCAAAACTAAAACATCACCAAAAATCTTGTAGTCATATCTTGATTTTGAATCAGACCATAGTAATCTACGCAATCTTTTTTCCTCATCCACATCATATTCAACAGCAAACATCGGATCAGCATCTGCCTTGGCATGGAGATAAGCTAATGCAGCTTCAGCATCTCCATCAACAATGTCACATCTTTGTTGTTTATTCAAGTGATTGTAGAGGTCTTTTACAGTAAACCCCACACCTTGATAACCTCCGGCTTTATTCGCGAAATATGACATAATTTGGCTTGTCCTAATTCCCACTCTGCTCATTGCACATGACTCTGCAATATCACCATCTCTCAAATTCCTATGCGAGTATAGAAATATAACAGAATCTTGGTTCAATAAATCGTGGTTGTGCTCTTTCACAAAGTTAGCCACGGTGTACAGTTGCCTTTTCTTGTCATATGATATGCGAAATTGTGCTTTGCAACCACATCTTGTTAAGGCCTTAGGCTCTCTCTTTGGTTCTTCTCTCTTAAATGATTTATGGTCTCGGTACCCATTCTTGCTACACACCCATTCCCTTGCAGTGACTAATTCTCCCGTTCTTCTTATGTCTCTTTTTCTAATGCTGAAACCAATACTTTTAGCATATGCATTGTAAAAAGTTTCTGCATCTTCTACACAATCAAATGTCATCTGCATGACATTTTCTATATTCATATCATCAACACATGGCGTGGAATCATTTTCATTCAAAGTTTCTTCATCATTTTTATCTGACCATTCATCGTCATAGCTAGAACTTTTAGAAATGTTTGCACTCGGATCAGCATTCAAATCTACACTCAATTTTCTTTTTCTATGCTTTTCTATGTTCGACTCCTCCATGTAATGTAAGAGCTTACAAAGGAAATAAGTTCTGAAAGCAAGAAATATCAGTATTAATTCATGAATAAAATGAACTATATATGTATTAATCAGTCAATTTTCGCAAGTAAATCACTAAGTTTACATGTGGTTATATATCACATTAAATATCTTATTTTGCCTTATGTCTAAAATATGGGAAATTTTGCCTTGTGTCTAAAATATCTTATTCACACAATTGACTTGTTTGTGGCAATATCGATATGTGCACATGCAAATATATAAATAAAACCAATAATTTGCATATAGAAAGATAATTCCCCTTGCACTTAGTACTTTAATTGAATGCCAAAAAAACATACTTAGTACGGTCAATGCATCAAAGTCTATAGGCTGAATAAATGCATCAACACTAAGTTTTTATTTGAAGACTAAATACAAACAGGTTATGTGCATACTCTATTCATTTCTCCATTGTGCATAGAAATCATTAGTCAGGCAACCCAAGAATTTGTGCATCAACACTAAGTTTTTCTTTGAAGACTAAATACAAACATGTTATGTGCATACCCTATTCATTTCTCCATTGTGCATAGAAATCATTAGTCAGGCAACCCAAGAATTTGTGCATCAACATTAAGTTTTTCTTTGAAGACTAAATACAAACAGGTTATGTGCGTACCCTATTCATTTCTCCATTGTGCATAAAAATCATTAGTCAGGCAACCCAATAATTTGTGCATCAACACTAAGTTTTTCTTTGAAGACTAAATACAAACAGGTTATGTGCATACCCTATTTATTTCTCCATTGTGCATAGAAATCATTAGTCAGGCAACCCAAGAATTTGTGCATGAAAATTAAGAAGAATTTAAAAAAGAATGAATCACCTTATTCAAACTAATCCAAGACTTTGTGTTGCCTCAATTTCGTGAAAATAGTGAGCCCTAGAAATAAACGTTGATCATGGTAAGTTTGGTTAAGGGAAGAAGAGCTAATTTTTCTATGAAGGGAAAGAATTGCAATTTTTTTTTTTATCTTAATAGTTCCAAAATGTGTAAATTCAAATTATTTCTCAAGAGAAATAAAGAAAAAAATCAAACTAATATTTTATTAACTTTTTTAATTAATTAACATTTAATATTGTTTAATTATTTATAATGCAATAATAAATATAGGTTTAAATTTTATAGAATAATTTTTTTACTTTATATAAATTTAATTACCTAAATTTTCATTATTATTTAAAAAAAAGTAAATTTAATAATCTTGAATTCAATATTATTATCATTAAAATAAACTAAGTTGTTAAGATTAGAAAATTATATGACACTTTTAGTGTATATTGTAAGTCCCAACATAATTTATAAATTTCTTGTAACTTAGAACCTCATGGAGGATAATATAGGAAATGTCAGCTTGCAATTTTAATACCATTACAGACAAAATTTGCAAATTTGGTATCACATGAAGGTTTTCTAAGCAAATTTGATAGCATTTGGACGTAAACAAATGGAAAAACGTTGTTATCTTCCATTTTCCCTCCAAAATAACTTGCGTGATTTGCAAGCCTGCACATGATTAACCCCTCCATGCTCAACGAGATGCGCCAACCTCTGGATGCTTTACTCCTAACCCCATTAGTACTAACAAATTTTCTAATAATTGTTCACATTGCCAACCTCGGGATGCTTTACCCCTAACCCCATTAGAACTAACCAATTTTCTAATAATTCTTCACATTACGTGATATATGTCCCACATACTTAGTAAGGTCTCATATTATTAGTAATTAGTCACATTATATAGTATTAGCACTAGTACTAACCAATTTTCTAATAATTCTTCACATTACTTGATATATGTCTCACATGTAGTAGTATAGACTCACATAAGATAGTACTGACTCCACATACTTAGTACGGTCCCATATTAGTAGTAATTAGCCACATTATGGAGTATTATCATTATTACTAACCAATGTGTATAATTCGTCACATTACATAGCATAATGCCTCACATGTAATAGTATTGACTCCACATAGTTAGTACGGTATCATATTATTAGTAATTAGGCACATTATATAGTATTAGCACTAGTACTAACCAATTTCTAATAATTCTTCACATTACGTGATATATGTCTCACATGTAGTAGTATAGACTCACATAAGATAGTACTGACTCCACATACTTAGTACGGTCCCATATTATTAGTAATCAGCCACATTATGGAGTATTATCATTAGTACTAACCAATGTGTATAATTCGTCACATTACATAGTATAATGCCTCACATGTAATAGTATTGCCTCCACATATTTAGTACGGTATCATATTATTAGTAATTAGGCACATTATAAAGTATTAGCACTAGTACTAACCAATTTTCTAATAATTCTTCACATTACGTGATATATGTCTCACATGTAGTAGTATAGACTCACATAAGATAGTACTGACTCCACATACTTAGTACGGTCCCATATTAGTAGTAATTAGCCACATTATGGAGTATTATCATTAGTACTAACCAATGTGTATAATTCGTCACATTACATAGTATAATGCCTCACATGTAATAGTATTGACTCCACATAGTTAGTACGGTCTCATATTATTAGTAATTAGGCACATTATATAGTATTAGCACTAGTACTAACCAATTTCTAATAATTCTTCACATTACGTGATATATGTCTCACATGTAGTATTATAGACTCACATAAGATAGTACTGACTCCACATACTTAGTACGGTCCCATATTAGTAGTAATTAGCCACATTATGGAGTATTATCATTAGTACTAACCAATGTGTATAATTCGTAACATTACATAGTATAATGCCTCACATGTAATAGTATTGCCTCCACATATTTAGTACGGTCTCATATTATTAGTAATTAGGCACATTATATAGTATTAGCACTAGTACTAACCAATTTTCTAATAATTCTTCACATTACGTGATATATGTCTCACATGTAGTAGTATAGACTCACATAAGATAGTACTGACTCCACATACTTAGTACGGTCCGATATTAGTAGTAATTAGCCACATTATGGAGTATTATCATTAGTACTAACCAATGTGTATAATTCGTCACATTACATAGTATAATGCCTCACATGTAATAGTATTGACTCCACATATTTAGTACGGTCTCATATTATTAGTAATTAGGCACATTATATAGTATTAGCACTAGTACTAACCAATTTTCTAATAATTCTTCACATTACGTGATATATGTCTCACATGTAGTAGTACGGACTCACATAAGATAGTACTGACTCCACATACTTAGTACGGTCCCATATTAGTAGTAATTAGCCACATTATGGAGTATTATCATTAGTACTAACCAATGTGTATAATTCGTCACATTACATAGCATAATGCCTCACATGTAATAGTATTGACTCCACATAGTTAGTACGGTATCATATTATTAGTAATTAGGCACATTATATAGTATTAGCACTAGTACTAACCAATTTCTAATAATTCTTCACATTACGTGATATATGTCTCACATGTAGTAGTATAGACTCACATAAGATAGTACTGACTCCACATACTTAGTACGGTCCCATATTATTAGTAATTAGCCACATTATGGAGTATTATCATTAGTACTAACCAATGTGTATAATTCGTCACATTACATAGTATAATGCCTCACATGTAATAGTGTTGCCTACACATATTTAGTACGGTATCATATTATTAGTAATTAGGCACATTATAAAGTATTGCACTAGTACTAACCAATTTTCTAATAATTCTTCACATTACGTGATATATGTCTCACATGTAGTAGTATAGACTCACATAAGATAGTACTGACTCCACATACTTAGTACGGTCCCATATTAGTAGTAATTAGCCACATTATGGAGTATTATCATTAGTACTAACCAATGTGTATAATTCGTCACATTACATAGTATAATGCCTCACATGTAATAGTATTGACTCCACATAGTTAGTACGGTCTCATATTATTAGTAATTAGGCACATTATATAGTATTAGCACTAGTACTAACCAATTTCTAATAATTCTTCACATTACGTGATATATGTCTCACATGTAGTATTATAGACTCACATAAGATAGTACTGACTCCACATACTTAGTACGGTCCCATATTAGTAGTAATTAGCCACATTATGGAGTATTATCATTAGTACTAACCAATGTGTATAATTCGTAACATTACATAGTATAATGCCTCACATGTAATAGTATTGACTCCACATATTTAGTACGGTCTCATATTATTAGTAATTAGGCACATTATATAGTATTAGCACTAGTACTAACCAATTTTCTAATAATTCTTCACATTACGTGATATATGTCTCACATGTAATAGTATAGACTCACATAAGATAGTACTGACTCCACATACTTAGTACGGTCCCATATTAGTAGTAATTAGCCACATTATGGAGTATTAACATTAGTACTAACCAATGTGTATAATTCGTCACATTACATAGTATAATGCCTCACATGTAATTGTATTGACTCCACATATTTAGTACGGTATCATATTATTAGTAATTAGGCACATTATATAGTATTAGCACTAGTACTAACCAATTTTCTAATAATTCTTCACATTACGTGATATATGTCTCACATGTAGTAGTATAGACTCACATAAGATAGTACTGACTCCACATACTTAGTACGGTCCCATATTAGTAGTAATTAGTCACATTATGGAGAATTATCATTAGTACTAACCAATGTGTATAATTCGTCACATTATATAGTATAATGTCTCACATTTAATAATATTGACTCCAAATATTTACTACGGTCTCATATTATTAGTAATTAGTCACATTATATAGTATTAGCACTAGTACTAACCAATTTTTTAATAATTCTTCACATTACGTTATATATGTCTCACATGTAGTAGTATAGACTCACATAAGATAGTACTGACTCCACATACTTAGTATGGTCCCATATTAGTAGTAATTAGCCACATTATGGAGAATTATCATTAGTACTAACCAATGTGTATAATTCGTCACATTATATAGTATAATGTCTCACATGTAATAATATTGACTCCAAATATTTACTACGGTCTCATATTATTAGTAATTAGTCACATTATATAGTATTAGCACTAGTACTAAACAATTTTTTAATAATTCTTCACATTACGTGATATATGTCTCACATGTAGTAGTATAGACTCACATAAGACAGTATTGACTCCACATGTATAGTATTGTCTCATATTAGTAGTAATTAGCCACAATATGAAATATCATAATTAGTACTATTATTAAAATATAAATTATGTGTATTAAAATATATTATGAATTTTTTCAAAGGTTAATATTAATTATTCAACTTGAAATATTTTATATCGTTTATTATAAAATATTATTTACACAATTATTTATTTATTTTTATAATAATTTATTAATTTGTAATTTACTATTGATGTGGTTAAATATTACAATGAATGTGGTCAAATAATAGTATAGTACAATTACTTATTGTAATAGTATTATGACCTGTTAGTAACCTGATAAGTAGGTAACTTATTACTGAGGTGTCATAATTCTATTGGTTATAACTTACGTCATGTGACGTGACGTCACCTTAGAATTTTCCAAACAAAATAACATATATAATCTAATGAGATGGAGAGAGACGGAAAGAAACGTTGAAATTAATTTGACTAAAATTATCATTAAAGGTTACACTTTTGATTTTGGAATATGGATGTAATTGCCACACCACATGAGTTCAATTTTCAAAAAATTGGGAGAGATAGACATGCTCAAACTTTCATAAAACAACTTCAATAAATGTTTCCTATTTATTTGTTCCAAATTCACAAAGTACTTTGATAAGCAAAAAAATGTCACTGGGTTTGCCCATTAATTTCCAAACTTCAGAACCTTCAATTGATTTCATCAACAATACAATATGTACTAAAATAAGAGCATTAATACATACATAAAGTAATATAAGCTTCACTTAAGGAGCAATATATTATTGAAATACTATTTATCCCATTTCAGAGATTCTTTGAATTATAAAAAGAGAAGGGAAGGATTAGCTTATCATAGAATATTTATCATATGTTCTTTTTTTGAGAAATTTAAGTTCGGCCCTAAACTTAGGTAGCTTTGCAAGTTATATCTTAATTTAATTTTTTCAATATTTTTAATATTTTAAGTGTTTCTTCGTGTTTCAACAGAAAAATTATCAAAATGATAAATAAGACGAGCATGAATAATAAGAGAAAAATTACAATGGTATATGACATACAATATTTGGTAATTTTCCAAAAAAAATCATTTTTTTTAGAAACATTTGAACATGTTATAGATCAAACCAACAATTGAACTAGAGACTACTATGTATTTAGTCTCCACTAACTAAAAAAAAAATCAATGTTTTCAGTAAAAATATACTATCATTTTTGTTGTTGTTGTGAGAGATATATATTTATGGTTATTTTTTTGTGAAGGGCTAAAGTGAAATTTTCCCAACGATGGGTGGCTCAATTCAATTTACCCCTAAAGAATTAAATAAAAGCAGTGAAAGCAAGTTTAATTAATCCGTTCAAATCAAACAATTTGATCGAAGTCGGCAGTGAAGAAAGAGAAATTGCTGAAAATTGAGATTAATGTCTTCAATGGAGCCTCCGCCCTTTCAGGAATCCGCTCGCTGTGACGTCTGCAAATGTAGCTTCTCCACATTCCGCCGCCGGGTAAATTTCCCAATATCTGTTTAATCATTATTTAATCTTAGGTTTCAAATTTCCACCAATTGAATAAGCTACCTGTAATAATCAGTTGCAGCTTATACACAATTGATAGGACCGAGGTTGTTTTGGTGTGATTTTTGGTTAATGATTCTGTAAATTGCAAGCATATTTAGTTGTTAATGGACAGATCAGTTTGATCTGTCCAATTCGTGTTTGTTGTATATATGAGGGTTTCACTCGGGTGATTTGCTAAAATATTGTGAAAAAAATCATAGTTCTATTTGATCAATATAGGATATGCGGAATGCTGTGTGATAATATACATAGAGGAAGCCTACAATTGTTCCTGAAGTATAACTACTATTTATTGAAATATTGAAAGTGGTGGATGGAATTTATGTGTTTGAGTTTGAAAGTAAAGGAGAATCCTCATGTGTAATTGAGGCCAGTGCATCTAAGTTGCTGGACACAAAGGCATGGATTCAGTTAGATACGCAAGATTTTATGGGTAGGACTTGGATGGAATATGGCAATTGGAAGTGCAATTTGACTGGACTGGAGGCATATATGATGATTGCTTTGAATCTGTGGGAAATGAAGTAGAAGATCAAGAGTTGTTGCAGGAACCTTTGTAAGACTGATGTCATTTCCTCTCTTTCTGCTGGATTCCTGCCGACGATCAAGTCTTAAGTACTACAATAAGTTAGAAATGGGTAGTTTTCCTGAACAAAAAACGATTAGGGCCTTTCTGTTTTAGATTATTTGTCTGATTAAAACCATAGAACCAATGCGGTTCCTTTTTACATTTAGTTGTTTGGTTAAGTTAGAATAATCAAGTTAATACTTGATTTTCACAAAAATCCCAACAAATTGGTAAAAGAATCTAAACGAGCAGATAGTCTTTGCCACAAATACTAAAAGTCTAAAAGTCCTAGGATAGACTGAAAATGGAGTCATGTGGGGGTGGGTCCAATTGATTTGACCATGTTCTGCTTTATTTTTTCTTGATTTACACCTTAAGGATGAACTGACATTTTAATAGAGAAGTTGTTGAGAAAGGAAAAATGATAGCTAAGAGGCAGAACATTCATCATTAGTAGAATCTAGATTAATCCAGGCGAATGGCTGAAATCAGTAGCAATTATCTACTCCTACCTTTAATTTATTTCTTCAAGTACACAGCATATCTATCTGAATTATAAACAAGGGATAAAATGGTGCAAAAGAATTTCACATTTACTCATGTCGTGGAAAAGGGAAGGTAGAGAAACATACTAATATGGGGATCTGAATTTTACTTAATTCATCGGCCATAAGCAGTTTTCGAAAGTCTAAGGTTGGACCATTGGAGGACTATGCCCTCTTCTATTCGCTCCCAATGTTTTGAGCAAGACCGTGTTAGTTCAATGTCTATTGTATTATGATGCCGAGTCATTTCTGAAGTTTCTCTGCCACCAGATAAAAACCCATTCTTCTTATACTTGGGTGAACTTTATGTTATATGTGGAGACCTGTTAGAAGCATAAGTATAGCTGCTTTTTATATACTTCCACTTAGCCTTTGATTTATACCAAAATTTATCTTCATTAGATATATATTCTGCTGCAATAGATCCCACATTAGCACAACTTTTTAAATATAATTTGATCATAACTTTCTTCCTATGTTCGCAGCATCATTGCAGATGTTGTGGCCGGACTCTATGTGCCGAACATTCATCTGATCAAATGGTATGCAATGACAAAATGAACAAATCTAAGCATGGTTACATGTTTAAAAATCCTTTATTTATTATCTCTGTTTTTCGGCAGGCCTTGCCACAGTTTGGTATTCACACAAATGTGCGAGTTTGCGCTGATTGTTTTAATAATGGAGCCAGGTAAATTTGTTAGAACACCATTATGGAATTCTTAAGCCAAATTATTCCTTGACTTTGTAAACTATAGAATCTTTCGTTGCTTTTAATTTTTCTGCATTATACATCTGCTGGGTGTCCTTTTTTAAACTACTAGAGGGCCGAGGCTTACCTTAGGATTGTAGTTGTCAGATATTCTTCTGTGCATTGCCCTGGAGGAACATATCAGTATCGTGTTTCAACTTGGCATGATTCTGCATGGTTGTTAACTTCATTGAAATTAGAATATGCTCTGTTTCAAAGTGGTAGTCCTTTTGTTTTTTGTTTTGTGAATTGCTGTCCTTTAGCATGGATGGAGCTCATGCGAAGTTCCATACCTTTGTGCCAGTCTGGTATTTAGTATTTTCTTAACGTGTCAAGGTTCATATATCTAACTTAGTTGCAAATTTTACTAGTATATTGAAGAAAGATGGTGTTTCGGCTTCTCCAAGTGCAGTTAATGCTGTAACGGATTCAATTTCAAGATTAGACATCAGGACAGTTTCAGATGCCAAACCTGAAGTTAAAGTCGAAAAATCTCCTCTTCCTGGAATTTTAGAGTGCAAGTGTGGAATGCCATTGTGCATTTGTGAGGCAGCCCCTCCTCAGAGGGAGTCTTTGATACTACAGGCAAGAATCATTTTGTGTCTTCCAATTTATCTCCCTGTGAACTTCATTGTCATTATGAATTGGGTCTCATTGCAGCCAGTAAAAACTACCTCAAATCCCCCACTTCATTCAAACCCAAAACTGAAGAAGGCAGAGTCAACTCCTAAGAGTAGAGGTTCTACATCAAACAGTAAGCAAAGGTATGAAAATAGTACTCCCTCCGTCCCCTTTTTTTGGCTCCCTTTACTTTTGGCACGGAGTCTTAGGTAAGAGTTAGAAGAGTGAAACTTTTAGGTATTTTTACATTTATGCCCTTAAAAAAGCAGTGGTTGAGAGTTGATGGATTACTTTATGTGAGAGGGTTTTTTTGAGAAGATAATTTCATTAATGAAAAGGGAGTTTTCTTTTGATTTCATAAAATCGTAGTTGCTGTGTGTTATGTTACTGTGACCATATGTAATGTGAGAATATTTCAGTTTATACCTCATCTTGGAGTCTGAAATGGAATTGTGATTTAGAAAAGCCTTGTAAGGTCGAAAGATTTGTTAGGTATTGGGTAGTAAGGGTGGTCTAGGCTTAAATAAGGAAAAGAAGAAACACCAAGCATAATTAGAATTTCTTGGTATCATACCAAAGGTTTTTTTATGAAGATTAGCTATGTAAAGAACTATAGGAGTATAGGATCTCCTTTTGTAGATTAGAGCAGTATGATTTGGCATTTACAAGGTACGAAATCTGATCAAAGTACTATAATGATCTTAGCTTGAGATTAGAATGGATTCTGTCTTCTGTTTATTTCAAATGTTTTAAAATATTATTGTAAACAAGTGAAAAATCTTGCAGTAATCCTTTCAATCCTGGTCAAGTTTCCAATAGCTGTGTGGATTCATCATCCACGAATTATGAAGTTACTGGAGAGGTACTTAAACATACCAAACTTGTTTATTGTAGAATGGTTAATATGGGGTCTATTATACTGATATATCTGATTTGATAATTGTTGAAATAACGCTCAGGGTTTAAGGGAAGCAATAAAAAATGGTGATACAGCCAGCGCTAAGAGGCTTTTAAGTCAGGTACTTTTGTCTTCCCTTTTTCTCTATTCTCATTGATCGTTGGAAATTATAGTCCTTTACAACAACTATATTAAAAATCAACTTAGGGATTGGATGCAAATTACCGCGACAAGCAAGGCTCATCTTTACTACATCTGGTACTCTCCCTCTCTATATCTCTATCATTCTTTGTATTGAAGAGAAGGTAAAAGTATCTGAATGTACCTTTTCTTAATTTAATTTGATTATGTAGGCAGCAGTTTTCAATCAAACTGAGATAGCTTTTGCCCTCATGGACCATGGAGCAAGTTTGGACTGCAGAAATTCACAAGGTGAATGAAATCAACACCTTCCTTGTTTTCCATTTGATTTATTGATGAAAGAATTTTCCTTAGGTGTAAAGATTACAAGCCAGTTGTTACAGAGGCAGAAAAGGTGGTTGTATGTACAATACCCGTCTACAGTAGCTAGGATGTGATTAAATAAGTAATCAAAATAGATATGTTCATGTGTTCTTTGTATAATCAATCTGCAGGAAAACATGTCACTTCCAATCAATTTAACTGTCGAATACGCTGACTATAGCTTTTCCTTTCATACTTTTCTTATTCAGGTGAAACACCACTAGATTGTGCTCCTGCTACACTGCAGTTCAAGATGAAAAAGAAGATGGAAGAAAATATGCAATTGGACCCCTAACATGCCTCGTACAGGACATTACGTGTAAAAAGCTGGTATAATTCCTTGAATAATCGGTGATCTAATTCCAACTTCTGCTAAAATTTTACTTGTACCGTTACAAGACAAATGAACAGAGTCAGTTATGAGTCTTGACCTTTCTCCATTCTTGAAGTCTTTACAAATTCCTACTTTATACATGTAACTATATGAGTATTGACCTTTCTCCATTTGTAATAATGTTTTATATTTCTATCTTTTTATCTTTCCACTGTGTTTATATTATTGTTTGGGTTCTTTTTACACAATTTCCAGACAATGGTTGTTTTATTTTAGAATTTATCTTTCATGCCCTCAGAGAGTCAAATGTTGCTGCAGATTAGAATACAATATTGTACCACATGTTCATGCATGTGTATTGTCTGTGCATGCATGAGACGTTTGTACTTTTTTTGGTGGATAAAGTTAGTTAATATCCACATGGGCATGTGATGTTGTCATCTTCATACTTCCTAGTCACGAATATTGTAATTCAGTTTATTGAATTATTAAAATATTAGATTTAGAGAACTTTGTAATCGTGATTGTGCATTGCAATTCTGGTCAGATACAATTCGATTAGTTTGAAAAGAAATATTTATGTGCAGTTTATATAAATGTCCTCTTTGTATTCTCTACATCTCTGGATGCGTTTTCAATAGCTTAGTAAATGTGATTTTGAGTTTAATTGGCCCAAAAAATGCTTAAAACCTATTTGTAATAGCTTATGAAAAGTGATTTTGAGCTGCAATGGTCCATATTGTGCTTAAATTTGGTTTGTATCAGAAATTTTAGTTCAAGCTTCGCTTAAGAAAAGTAGAAAAAGGACTTAAAGGAAGAAAGTTTTTGGTTTGGCAACAATTTTGTAATTGTTTGGAAGCTCTTACTATTAATGGCTTGACATGATGCTAACACTCTAAATTTTACTAGTAGGAACTTTTTTCCTGTTAAGTGCAAACAACATTCACTTTTTATTCTGCTCCACTAATGGATTTTTCCAAAAATCTCTAAAAAGAAAATCTAAAGAAAAAGAATGATCACTTAAAGACACCACTTATAAGCAAAATGTCAGCTATATTTATTGTGAACAATACAGTATAAACTGTAAATTGGAAGATATTGTATAAATACTGTATTATTTATGAACTTGGATATATTAGCTGATAAGTGAGAAGTATTCTTGAAAACCAAATTCTAGGCACCCTCCCTTTTTTGGCATAAATAAAAATCTGCCTACTAAATATACTTTATGGCTATAGATAAGTTCTTTTATTATTTTCCCTTTGGATAAGTAAATTTTCATGTTGCTGACTTGCTTCCATCATCAAAAAGTTTTTCAAAAAGATGGAGTCTGCCGTCAGATCTGATGTGTAAAAATACATCTTTTATGCATTTGTGAATGTGGAAGTCATTACCATATCTTTCATGATCAAGATTTTGATTTTAATGTGTCATCTTTGGTTGTCAAATTGTGCACTCTTTTTATTCTTACTGGATATTGGGAAAGCAAAGTTGAAAAAGGAAGCGTCATCCATTACAACCCAACTAGGACATCGGTGGAAAGGATTTTAAATTGAACGTGGTCCAAACATAATCGATTTTTTTTAGGAATTTTATTCAATTAGAAATTCGATAACATAATTTTCTTAAGAAGTTCGTACTCAGAATTGTATAGAGCAAATACGGATAAAGATTAATCTAATTCATTAATTATCTAAATTTTATAGTAATTAAATGAAATATACACAATCAACTTAAATATTATTTCATCGTCAAATTGATATTAACTTATTTTCACAATCTCATTTGCATAATTTGTTTGTTGTAAACAAAGATAGTGGTTGAAATTTTGCACTCGACCGACCAAAAACGTCAGCCACTTTGTAAAGTAAAGCTTGAATCTCAAATTGTATCTATATATACTACCATCCAAGCAAATGAAAACTTCCCCCTTTCCCTTCACTTGCAAATACTTTCATAGATATACAAATCTCTGCTGCTCTGCTATAATGGCTGTGAGTGATCAATTTGTGCTCTGCAAAGCGGCTCTCATATTTGCAGTAACAAGATGGCTTTTATCCTTCACTCTAAATCTCCTCACCTCTTCCATAAATCTATTCTCTTCTTCCTCAGATCCTAATAATTCCCCACAAAATTCCTCGTCCAATTTGAAATTAGTAAGAGAAAATCTCTCGTTAACTACACTAGGGCAGATCGAACACAATCTGCCCGAGAATTGCGACAAATCGTGTGCCGTGTGCTTGAACAAATTGAAGAAGAAAACTCAAGTTTGGGAGCTGAGGAATTGTAGCCATGTGTTTCATAAGCAATGTCTTGAGAAATGGTTGGCGTACGATAACCGATTGACGTGCCCGCTGTGTAGGGCGTCTCTGCTGACCGTGAGTACTCCGACGGCGGTGGCGCCGCCGCAGCAGCCGAGCTGGGCGGTGGAGAGAATGTTGTATTTGTTTGGAGATGATCTGCTACCTTGATTGCAATTTTCCGAAGGCTAACTAACTAGGGTTTTTTAGTTTTTTGAGATTTTGGATTAGATATTGGTAGTGGATATGGATTTAGTTTGTGGTCCAAATTGTACATAAAATGATTCAGGTTTGTACATTTATAAAACGAGCAAAGATGATTAATTCTTGAAATTTTCCTTACTGGTACCTTTTGATTACGAATCAAAATAGGTGATTCTTGAAACGAATAAAGATGATTAATTATCTTCTAATCAACAATTCCTTTAATCAAAATAGGTAATTCATTAAAGACGATGGAAATAATTACGAATGTTTTAGCTAAAGATGAGTTGCACGATTCTTGTCCCTGTTGACATGCTTGATACGAAACGAGCTAAGACCCGTTGCCATGTATTTGATCCTCTACCAATGTGAATGCTCCAAGATTCATATAAGCCTCTTGTTCGTCTCATGTCGTTGAGATCACCACGGCACGATCTTTTTCCAACTTCGGTCATTGATTAAACCTTATGAGTTCTATAACCAATTTTGCCACTAAAGTTTCAACCGTAGGAGGGGAGAATGTTTGCTAGACCGAACGACAAGTCCAATCAACCTACACAAGTCCCCGACGCATCCCTTGCTATGACACCTAACCCCATTTGCCCTCAAAACGGACTCCAACATCAAAATTCTCCACACTCTCCAAACAAATCGGACAACTTACATTCGCTATGATTTTTCGCTTAAGGTTCAATTGTGATCCCGTCATACTATATGTTGAGTAACCAACTAATTCGAAATATTTTTTTTTTTAGGAAAAGTGACAAATATATAAATAAGTGAAAAATTCTTGATTAACCATTAAATATGATTTCCAAACCAATATTAGACCGAGACATCACAATTATGCAAATACTTCGTAATATATATTTTTAATTTGTCCTGAAATATTATCAACACACATCCAACATATTCAGATAGAACAAGATCGATCTGGATTTGAAACCCGACAAACTCTTAGACCCAAAACAAAACTCTGAATTGGAATATACAATTATCTCATGTATTATACTTATTTTTATTTTTTAAATAGATTGAATCCCAATAACTCGTCTAAAAAAATTCTAATAACAAGAATATGCAAACTAATGAATGGTATAGTAGTAGTTTGTTCATTGTTGGAACATGGCAGTTTTAATATAACAGGAGTAATGATATAAATATAATCGACCAAAAAAATTATTTTAAGTTAACATATACTTAATTATTTTCCGATTCATTTTAGTTTAACATATTATATGCAGATTTGATCAAATTACTATATTTAGTTCATAAAGTAAGATTTTAGTCATTTTAACTTTTTTTTTGAAGAGTAGTAATTTTCAGATTAGTTCTATACAAATGGTTTTCTTCCATACATATAAAAATCTAAATTATGTAGATATTATTTTAAACTTCGATCAGATTCGGATTTTCAAAGACTAGATACATCTTCTCTTCATCATAATATGGAGCAAATCCTTATATATTTGACTAGCAAATAATAGTCCAGACTAAATTTGGGCCGGATCGCTTGCAAAAGTGATTCTACAACACAAGGCCCATTTAAGAAGGCCTTCTCTTCAAATTTTAAGTGGTCTTCAATATCTCACTAATACTACTCCCTCAGTCCCTCCCACATATTCTGCTATCTTGAGATTTCACACCTTTAAAACTAATAATTGATGATTAGTGTTGTTAAATTATTACTTTATGTAAAATATTAGTTTTGAAAAGAATAATTTTATTTAAGGAAAAAATATTATTTTGAAACATCTAAAAAGGAATTAAGAGTAAAAAAGTTGGGAGTTGGGACAAAGTCACAAAGGACCGGAGTCTAAAATTATCAGAGAATTAGAACCCCCAAGCACCAACATAATATATATTGTTCGGATGATTTAACGAAGCAAATCAAAATAAATAATAAAATTTATCATTGAAAAATTATGAAGATGGAAATGAGAGCTATCATATTCTTAAATGTGTACTATAACAATATTTAATTTATTTAAATGATTCTTTCTTACAAGATTCCATTGAAGTTACGTTGTGCATATGTATATATATTTATAAGGGTCCTACACCGAAAATCCAATGATAACAAACATTATCAACTTCGCATGTGGACGATCGTTCTACGTAACTAAATTTATTGCATGGACCTAAAGCATAATATTCTTAAAGCCACTATTAATTACATTTCATGGTATTAATTATGAGTAATAGACACTTTCTTGTATTATTAATTGCTCACCCGATTTTGCGTTAACCAGTACTGCAAAGGAAGCGAGCTGTTAAACGCGCTTTTGGTCCCCTTTTCTTTCTCCTTTTTTTCTTTAAAAATCTAATAATGAAGTCCATTTCATTTTTTTTTTGTATTTCAGGAGTTTAAGTCCATTACATATATTTAGACTGAATATTCATTTGCTTTGGAAAAAGACACTTTTGGTTTCCGCGTTGCATGTGATTTTTTTTATCCTCTTTGGCTTTTTTCTATTTTTATTCTTTTTGTTGAAATATTCCTTTCGCCCATTCAATTCCTCATAATAATAATAAGACCCTTTAGATGCTTTTATTAAATTTCCTGTCTAGCTATAATTGGAACTTGGAAGAAGAAAAGAGCCATGCCATTCATCCTAAGGTTGCTTTTGACACATATATACATTCCTTCATGCTCTATTATCATTAGCGTTATTAATTATTATTTGCCTATTGTACTATTTACTATGATTATTTTGGATCCAAGGGTTATATATTTGATCATATATATGTATATATGTCTTCTAGTGGTATGAGTTTGATTGACAAATAAAATTTTACTTTATGTCAATTTGTTATATATGTAACCAGACATACTTTAAAAAAAATCCTTGCATCGATCTTCAAACCAATTTGAGCTTCCACATGTCAAAAATGAAAAATTATGTATTAATAAAATTATTAGACTAGCTAGCTACTTTAGTTATACGTATCAACACCTTAATCCCACGTTAATTGTGGAGAATTATTTGAATGATTAATAAAGACTTGATTCACTTCTATTTGTCAACACGAATTCGAAAGCTAACAATATTAACAAAGCCATGAATGGATCAATGATTTTTAAAAGGGTACTATTGATTTGTTTAACATTCTAAAAAGGAAAATACAATTTTTAACATTCTAAAAAAGAAAATACAATTTACAATTAAATATGTAAGATTTTTTTTTTTGAGAAACACGTAAAAAATTATCAAGCACAAAAAATATTGAGCATGCAATTAAGGGTGATTTTGGCCCATCGATGAGAGCTCTTAAAAGCACTTCTAGACCTCCATTGTGATTTTTGAAGTGTTTGGCCCCAATTATAGAAATTACTTTTAGTCAATCGTGATTTTAATGGCGTTTGAACCATAATATCATAATCACTTTTGGGATCTCCATAATCTAAAAATCAACTTATTTCAGAAGCTACTAAAGTGTTACTTTTGCAAAAGCTATTATCCAAAAACAATTATTTTATAATTGGATTTTATCATAATCACTTATTGCCAAAATCCATTTTACTAAAATTAATTCTCTTATAATTGATTTTCGAATCGCTAGGCCAAACTTATCCTAAATCACTTAATTAGATCAAACACTGAACTAGACTATGCACAAGCCAATGAACATCATGAAAAGATGTTGCGCGACTTCAGTTAGTTGTATACGTGCGTCGTCTTACCGGAAATCAAATCAAGTTTGTGCATTTTATGGAAAACATATATACAATAATTTGATATACATTTATAGGTTGGAAGTAAATTCGCATCATTTCACAGATTTAATATAAATTATGTTTTAAGAAAATTGATATTTTTAAATTTCTTAAAATTAATTTAATTAAGTTGTTTAATAATAATTAATGACAATAATAAAATGTGTAACTTTTTTTTTTTTGCGGGGGGGGAGGGGGAATCAAGTGATCATCTACGGACCGAATAAACAGTAAACACTAATGGAACATTCTAATTAAATTGAACAAATTCATGAGAGTTTTCAGAATAAATTGCCAGACCAAGGGCGGATCCAGAAAAGTCGGGGGTCCGAACAATACATCGGTAAAAAAATTAGCAAATATATTGATCTCACTTAATTTGCATAAGCTAACAAAGAATAAACATACAATATAATTGATCGACAATAAAAATTATGTTGAATTCCAAGTGCAATAGTAGTTTAAGCACAAAAAATTAGAGCATCTCCAGCAGACAACATAAAAAAACAGCATCAAATCACTCTTTAATGCCTGCTACAGTGTTTTGATACCTGCATAAAAGTTTTTTACTCCAGCAATAAGCATAAAAAATGGAGCATCATTTTAAATTAATTTAAATTTAATTTATTTAAATTAAGTTAAATTCAAATTAAATTAAAGCTTTACTTAAAATTAAGAAAATTAAAATTAAAAAATATTAAATAATCGTACCTTGCGTTAAATTATTTAGATAAGATTTCTGACAATAATTTTATCTACATGTGAGTGTCTGATTCAATGTTGAGATATTTGATAAGAATTTTCATCCATACTTTTTGTTTTTATCAACGTTTCAACTTGTGATTCAGCGTTAGATATCTGATAAGGATAAGATTTTATATCAAGGTGTCAATTTATGATTTAACATTGAGATATATGATAAGGATTTTTATCGATAATATTTTTTTATTGAAAATTAATTTATCTGATTTTTTATTTTGCTCGTGATTATTGAACATGTGTATTTTAATTGAAATTTGTGGATATTTTAATAGTTAAATTTTTTGTACCATTGCAAAATTTGAAAATATAAGCCGTTGGGGAGAATTGGGAATGACAAATAGCCGTTTTTAAATTTCCAGGCCAAAAATAATGCCCCTTGCCCGGGCATTACTTTTGATGCCAAAAAGTGTTGGACTTAAATTTAGGTCCAGTGATAGTGCCTCTGTTGGAGCAGGTTTTGGCATCATTTTGACCTTTAAGGTACTATATTTGGCTTTGATTCCCATTGTTGGAGATGCTCTTAGGCACTAGCAAATAAAAAAAATCAAAAATAAAAATCCGGGATGGTGGAGAGAGGGGCCGGGGGCAGCTTCTGCTATAGAGTGTAGATCCGCCCATGGATATCACGTTAACAGCACTTGTGATAAAGAAATCACATCAACAATATATTTGGTAGGATATAGCGATAACACATTATTACAAACTAACTACTAATTTAGGTGGAATATTGATAATTGATCTATTAAAAACGACTTGTAATTATTTAGATAACTATATTGTAATCACGTTAACTACTATATTTTAGGTGTAGATACCGTCTCAAATAATCACGATTTACATTTCTTTTTTATCTATGAATTTCATAAGAAAATGTAGATGTTGCGTATCAAAATCGTCATGCATGTGGGAATTATGTGCTATATAGTAGAAGAGTTGATGCGAATTTATCCATATGTTAAATGCATAATGTTCAATTTCATCCCCTGTAATTTAAAAAAAGAACATTTTATCTCCTATAAAAAATTTAAAGAAGCAATTTATCTCCTTCAGTCGGAGAGTGTAATTCACTTGCGAAAATTGAGAATGAGCATGAAAAGTATTTGTGTAACATAGGGGGGTAAATTGCCATATTTATCATAACACATGGGGTAAATTGTCACATTTATTATAACACATGGAGGGTAAACTGTCATATTATCATCATAACACAAGAGGGTAAACTGCCACTTATAAAAATGTCAAGTAGACAGTGTGAAATTTTTATGAGATTATAAGGAAGGGCGGGGGCGGGGGCGGGGGCGGGGGCGGGGGGAGGATAAAATGCTCTTTTTCAAAGTATGATTGTTGATCTAACCTAGAGTTAAGCTCTCTCTAGAAAGAAATATGATTATTAATTTCAAAGTATTTTACTTGTCCGATACGACAGTAAAAAAAAAATAACCAGTTGATTTCTCTTTTTATCTTTTTTTTTCCCGACGGTTAATACATCATTACATCAATTACTATATCAGGAAATCTATTCGAATTTATCTCATTGATATCAATATATATAAACTAATTAGAAATACTAATGATATTAAATTAGAGAAATATCCACATTAATCCATGACCTCTTGATCATGGAGCCTCAGCTTTAGCCAACGGGCCATTACCTCATCGGCGATTTCTCTTTTATCAATACTAAGTAGGATTTTTCTAGGGTGCGGGCATGTGAGTTACGCCCTCACATGCGGGAAGCCTCATCATGCCATTCATTTGGCTCAGAATAATCTGGGTCGTTGATTAGGTAACTTGGTCAAGATTAATTTGTAACTATTGACTTTAATTAAATTTCAATTTACCTAATTTACCCTTTCACATATTTTGCTTCTAAAAAAAAAACCGCCTCTCATATAAAAAGACCGCTTTACCCCCAATTTTGATAATAATTGACTTTGACAATTTTGCAAATTGACCCCTATGTTTTGCGATTTTACGAATTGAATTATTTTGCTTCTAAAACAAAAAAACCGCCTCTCATATAAAAAGACCGTTTTACCCCCAATTTTCATAATAATTGACTTTGACAATTTTGCAAATTCACCCCTATGTAACAAATTTTACGAATTGAATTATTTTGCTTCTAAAAAAAAAAGGGTAAAATGGTCATGACTATCTTTTATTAATTGAAGATTATCTCAACTTTTATTTAAAATTAAAACCAAAAAGGGTAAAATGGTTTATTTACAGACCGAGTCAACTCGCCGAGTTACATACTAGTTACGCGCGCCACATGACATGATTTCAGGGCCGCCCCGCATGTGAGGGCGAATTACCTTGCCCGCACCCTAGATGCTTCCTACTAAGTAATTGACTTGAATTTGCATTTCTTAGGTCATAACTGTTATTAACTTATAATTTTCCTCCATTGAAAGTACCCCTTCTAAACTTTTACTTTTTTAAAATTCAAATTAACAGTATATTTAAACATATTTATGGTTGTTTTAATAAAATTAATTAAATATTTTATACATGTGCTAACAATCAATTCTTTTTAATTTTATTTTAAACTTTTGAATTCACACGTACGTACTTTATCAATTTTTAGCTTAACAAGTCATATTTTAACCATATTTCAATTGTCTCTAAACAATTTTTATTATGTAAAACCGAGAAAATTATAAAACCAAGTAAATTCGATATTTTTAATTTGAGTAGTAATATAAAAATTAAAAAAGATAGGGTACTTAGAGAAGAAGGAAATAAAGTTATTCCTCCATGCATTAATAATTTCCTAAAACCTGGAAAGAAGAAAAGAAATGAAAGCGAAGCGGTGTTTGGGCTGGCACGCACTCCTAAAATACGCGCAGTTTTCACTTTCAGTTACCCAAAAAGAAAAAAGGAAAAACAAATAAAAAACAGAATCCTCTCCCTCTCACTCACCCAAATCGGTCAGTCACACTTACCCCCAAGCTTTCAATTTCAATTTCAATTTCAATTTCATGTGTATTGTACGTAGGGGTCCGTCAAGTGGTGTTGGAGCCCAAATACTATTCATCAAATTTTCTCTTTTATTTCATATTTCGATCAATTAATTATTGAGGCTTTTCCAAAATGCTTCAAATTTATTAAAAAAATCGAGAAAAAAAATATTAAATTAAAAAATATAAAAGAATCTCAAGACAAGCAAGGATTTATAGAACTACACCTTATTTTTCGTTGTCATTGCTTAAAAAACATAAACTTTTGAAATTTTCAACTAAAGATATGAAAATTTTGATCCATGTTAGCCACTCAACATAGACGAAACTGTATCATTAAGGTCATATTCTAGTAGTAATCACAGACAAAGCTGAAGCACCAAGACCAAGAATATTCTAGTTATTACTAATATTTGATAGTCGTCTATTATTCGAAATTCTTTGTACTTGGACAAGGATTTTTGATGTAGTGTGTTTAAAAAAATGCGAACTTCGCTAAATATATGATTGTTCTGAAATTTACTTGTTCAAACCAAATTTGACCATAACCCATAAAACAAATTAATTACACTTATATGATAAATTATTCTTTTAACCATATGAAAATTTAATTTGGTCCATGCTAAAGCGAACTTTGACAAATAGTAGTGTATGATTGTTATGAAATTTTCTTGTTCAAATCTGATTTGACCATAACCTATAAAGAAAATTAATTGCACTTTCTTTATAATAAATTATTCTTTTAACAATTATATTTAATGCAAACAAATATATTACACTTGTCATTGCTATATAAAATACTTTGAACTCCATAGATTAATTGTTAATTTCCCTTTGGAGTCCCCATTTAATAATCCCACCTGTCCCAAACTCCTCATGCCTGTGTTTATATATATATTCCAATTAACTCCCTCTCATTTTACAGTTAAATGAAATTTTCTTACACCATACCACCTTCTAATTTCATCATGAGATTGAGAAATATTATTTTGTTGTTGCTACTTGTGTGTTTTGTTGATGTCGGAAATTCTGATTTTGTGGAGTCAAAATGCTTGAACGTACCGGCGGCGGAGTTTGTGGGTACGGTGACGGCGACCATCGGAGTAGTACGGCAAGTGATTTCAACTGTGTCACAATTCTCCGGCGGCGATTTCCGGGAGAATAACGCCATTCTCGATTGCCTTGATTTAATGGACCTTTCTTTGGATCAGTTAACTTGGACTCTCTCCGCTTCTCAAAATTCAAATGGTACGTACATACATATATATATATATATATATCCTAATGTAGCTTAAATTCATTCATATTTACGTTTTGTTCAAAAAAGTTTAACTACAGAAATTTCTAATTAATTAGTAGTACCTCCCTTTTCAAAATAAAAGTTAATTAGTAGTACCTCCCAATTCCCATTTTATTTTTTTATTTAATGACCCATAATTTTTTAATTTTATAAAAGATTCTTTTTCAATTTAATTTATGTGTGTTAGTAGGCTATAACTACAAGTCAAATGTATGGTTGACCAATGAAAAGATTTTGGTTTCTAAATTTTGTCGCACCTCGATTTTTCTTTTAACCAAATTCCATCGGGTGTATTCTATTTTTTGCACACCACTTAATTAGAGAATGAGTCACTCCATTTGCCTCTCTAGGAACAAAATTGCACTAAAACCCGTAAGGACCCGTTTGTTTGAAGGGAATAAAATTTGATTTTGGGTATTTGATTTTTAGTAATTTGTTGTGTTTGGGTATCACTTGGGATTGTACTAAGGAAATTAATTGAATTCCTTTTCAAATATTTGGTAATAACAAAGAATGGATTACATATTTAAAAAATTCACAAAAATACCCCCACCCAATATTAAATAAAAATCAATTTAAAGCAACATTTATTATATAGTATTGTTAATAATATATTGATATATATTATATAATTAATACATAGTAAAAATCAAAGAACATAAAAGAAATCATTGTAAGAGGAGAATCGTATATAGTTGCAGCTGTATATATATCATGATAATCCAAGAATTTAACTATCACAAGAAATGGTGTGTGCTATTAGTTATAAATAAGATAACACTTTCTAAAGCAAAAACAAAATTAAGCATACAAAAGTAAAGGGATAGAAAAAAAAAAGGAACCGAGTAACATTTTAGCCGCTATTTATAAAACACATGTATAAGTATAAGTAATTAAAACGAATCAAAATCAAGTTTCCCATTTGGCTAATTATTGGTCTTGTCACATTAATTAATTTATCTACTTACTGCAGGCAAAAATAATGGAACTGGAAATGTGAATGCTGACATGAAAACATGGCTAAGTGGAGCATTAACAAATCAAGACACATGTAAAGAAGGTTTCGATGGTACAAACAACGACATTGTCAAGAATTTAATTTCAGACATCCTAGACAGAGTTATTTCATTCATCATTGACATTCTTTCGGTCATAAAACCAACTTCTACCACCACACCTAAAGGTGGCTATTCTGGTGTTGGTCGAAAACTTATAGCCAATGAAAAGTTTCCGGATTGGTTGAAATCTCGTGATCGAAAACTCCTACAAGCCGCCGCCAATGGCACTTTATTGGCGGATGCAGTGGTTGCCCTAGATGGAACCGGAGATTTTACTACAATAGAAGATGCTATTCATGCAGCACCAGAGTATAGTACAAAAAGATATGTTATTTATATTAAGAAAGGAGTGTACAATGAATATGTTGAGATAAGTAAGAAAAAATGGAATATAATGATGATCGGAGACGGAATTGATGCTACCGTTATTTCTGGTAATCGCAACTTTATCGATGGTTGGACCACCTACCGCTCTGCAACATTTGGTAACAAGAATTTTTTCTCTCTTAAATTTTCAATTTTTTTTATTTTATATTTTATAATTAGTTAAGGAATTGAATGTCTTAATTAAATATGAGAGCTAGAAATTAAGGATATTTTGTTAGTGGATATTTAAATTATACTCCTATTGATTAAGAATCGACTTTCTTCATCACTAGTATAAAATTTGGCCAGCCCCAATGCAGTGCACCATATTTTTCAAGATAGTCTATTATTTATATTTGCTTCATTATATTAAATGTGAAGTTGAGATTTATTTATAAAACAAAAAAATGTGATATGTCTGTATGGTATGATAGTCAATAAAATCTTGGACCAAAATTTTAATTATATTTTATGTTTCTTTTGAGAGTATATTGTATTTTATATCACTCTCCTAAATTCTTATATATATGTTTCTTGGTGTGACAAATGCAGCTGTCAAAGGGCAAGGATTCATCGCACGAGACATAAAGTTCGAAAACACAGCAGGATCAGAAAAACACCAAGCTGTCGCGTTTCGTTCAGACTCTGACATGTCTGTTTTATATCGTTGCGCCATTACAGGATACCAGGACACATTGTACGCACATTCCCAACGCCAATTCTACAGGGAGTGCAAAATCACTGGCACTATCGATTTCATTTTTGGAAATGGCAAAGTAGTATTCCAAAACTGTCAAATCCTGGCTCGAAAAGGACTCCCGAAGCAAAAGAACACCATCACTGCTAACGGCCGAAATGATTCACACCAAGATACCGGTTTTTCCATCCAATCCTGCAACATTTCTGTTGAACCGGAAGTGTTGGCTTCATTGGACTCGACTCCAACTTATTTAGGCCGGCCGTGGAAATTGTATTCGCGTACGGTTATTATGCAATCTTATATCAGTAGTGCGATTCGTCCCGAAGGATGGCTCGAGTGGAACGGGGATTTCGCGTTGGATAGTTTGTATTATGGTGAGTATTTAAATTATGGGCCTGGGGCCGGGTTAGGGGCACGGGTAAAATGGCCTGGGTACCATGCGTTCAATGATTCTTCTGAAGCTAATAAATTCACTGTGGCTCAGTTTATTGGTGGGAATGAGTGGTTGCCTTCAACCGGAATTAAGTACACAGCCGGTTTGACGAATTGATCTGATCTGATTTTATTTTAATTTTTCTAAATGGTATTTATATTGGTAAATTTAATTTGTATGAGATGAATTGAACATGCATATCAACAATTAAATATGATGATCGTCTCTCGTGCTATAAATTGTTTTTTATCTTCTCTTTTTGGAACGGAATTGTGCATGTTGTATTGGTGGTTTTGTTTTTGGACAATGATATATACATTTCACTATAATACAACTTTATTTATTTTTTAATCCAACTAATTTATCAATGTTTTCCATTATCAAAAGACTTAAAACTCCTTTTACAAATGACCTAAAAAAAACTCCTTTTACAAATATTAAGTCTCGATAACTTTTATACATAAATAGAGAGTTATCGGGTTACAATAAATATTCAATAACATTTATATGATGTAGGTGAAAATTTTATGCGTTTTTCCTTGTTCATATTCAAATTCACTAAGGGTCATATCAATCTTTACTATGAATCTATAGTAGAGGTGAGCATTCGGGAAGAACCGAACCGAACCGAAGTTCGGGTCCTGGTCGGTTCGATTTTTTCAAAACGTTGACCGTTTATCGGATCGAAAATTTTGGTCTTGTTCGGTACAAAAATTGCACGGTCCAATTCGGTTCACAAAAAAATCATTTTTTCTACATATTTGAACAATAATCAATCAGGTACAACTGTAATATTATTATATGGTCGAACATACTCTTTTTTTTTTGTATAATTAATTAAACATATTCTTCATGAAACAATAAATTAAACACTATATTTTAAATTAAGTAATATCAACAATAAATTAAACAATATATTCAAATTTGGTAATCTCAATGTTACTAATAGTTCAAAACTTCAAATTAGGTAAACACTATATTCAAATTAGGTATTCTCAATAAACATAATAAGCACAAAATTCAAAGTTGCCATTCAAATCATTGTAATAATCTCAGAGAAATACAAACAATAACTATATTTCTATAAATACAAAATATACTACTTTTATATTTAGTTATTGTAATCTAAGAAAAATATACATTCAAGACTCAAGAGAAGAGACTAGAGAGAAAGACCAACCTTCAATCTTCACCGATGGACTGCGCGGAGGTCAAAGGTTTGGCAATGGCGGTTTGGTGTGTGCGGTAGAAGGGAAGACATAAGGGTTTTATACTTTGGTGTGTGCAGCGGTTTTGGACCAAGCAGCGTGTAGGGGTGTTTTTAATTTGATTTAAGAAATTAGGGGTGTTTTTTGTTTTAACTTAGTTAGTTTATTAAAAAAAAAATTATATATATATATATAGAGAGAGAATTGCATTTTTGGTACTGAGTTTTAGGTCAATTCCCACTTTTGGTACACAACTTTATGTGTCCAACACATTTGGTACATCCGTTAAAAAATGCTGTTAAATGGTGACGTGGCAGCTAAGTCTAATTGCAAAGTTGATGCCATTACTTATGTTGACTGATAATTTTAACTCATAACATTTCAGGCTACCAAAAAAATCCCACATCTCCAAATTTACTGACGATTTTAGTCTATATTTTTGGCAGATTTCAAAATTGACTCGAACAAGACTACGTGCATACCAAGTTGAAAATTTTTCTTATTTTATTTAAATAACTAATTTGATTTATAAACAATATTAATAAATTAAATAATATTTTAACATAAATATAAAAAAAATTAAGAAAACATGTTCTTTTCAAATATAAAATTTATTATAATAGTATTAATATATTTAATATTTATTAAAAACAATAAATTATATAGTTAAAAATATTTAATATTTATTAAAATAATAAATAATTATAATTTAAAAAAAAAACTAAACCCACCCCAACCCAACCCCTTAACCAACCACCCCCCCAAATTCACAAGTCGACGACGGCCTGGGACTTGGGATGGGTGGGGTGGATTTTAATTTTTTTTTAAAATTATAATTATTTATTATTTTAATAAATATTAAATATTTTTATTTATATAAAAATAAATAATTTTTATACTCAATTTAGAGCCGAGTTCCCCATTCTCGATAAGGTACCTTAGATGCCATAAATCTTAGGTTTCTTCTTATAAATCTTGTACCAAAAACATTCAAATCAAGAAAAATCAAACATGAGCAAAGTCAGAAAAACTTCCCTGTCTAAAGGTATCTGAAAAAATGAAATCAAATTAATTAACGACATCATGGATAATTTTCAAGCCTTCATCTAATGAACTCTATAACCCATACCTTTTAGCCTACACAAAGCAGTGCATAATTCATAAAATTAAACACAATATTAGATTAAAACATTAAGAACCTGTACTTTCCACTCAATAAACTATAACAACAAATTCTTATGAACTTCAGTCATTCACAGAATAATAACAGAAAAAAATATCAAAATGAAAATGGATTTACAAGAACAAGAAATAGAACAATCTTTAATCAGCAAAAGAAAGAATGATAGAGCAAATCCGTACTAACTAAGACCACAAAAGTATGTAAATAACTAAATATTTACCTGTAATAGTAGACGGGAGAAGAAACACTAATCCACCCAATTGAAAAAACCACAACAAGTCTCCCAAAAATTAACAGCAATTTGACAACACTTAAAATAACCTTGAGTGCTTTGAAAATCATGTTTGAATTTAGAATTGAACATCATATTACCGACACTGCCGCAATACTAAATAACCAAGTGAATAAAGCAAACAATGAGAAGAAAACATTGCTTTTTTGATAAATTAGAAGAAAACATGTTACATATGCAAAATAATATATTTTTTTTTTGCATTATGTAAAGAAATTTCGTAAGCAACTATATATAATTAAAGGAAGATACATATGGTAAATCAATTATTCTTATAATGAGTACTTATAATTTTAACCGTTAAGAGTGAAAAGTGCATTAAAGTATTAAACATTCCAAAGATTAGGGGGTGTGTTCTTAAAATTACTAAGAAGATGCATTAATTTTGTCATTCTTCGTGTCTAGTTAGTTTCATTTGTAAATAATTTTTAAGAACCAAATAATCATATTTTCCAAGGATGTATATATAAGTAGCCCCTTAAGCATACAATCTCAGCAAGAATCGGAACATATCAGGTGTAAAATGCGCTATATATATAATCTACCAATTTCAAAGGAACAAGGAAGAGAAGAAAAATAGTTGAAAAAACATTAGTACACAAATTAATCTCCATCATCCATTCTCTAACCAAAACTCCTACATTGTCTCTAATCCTTTGCCTCACTTCCCAAACTATTCCAATTCATTCATACTCTTACAACAACAAAACCAAAAAAAGAGAGAAAAAAATTCTAAACCCAAAAAATAAAAAAAGTTCCTGCCTTGGCTTAATTCAAAGCCAGCAGAAAGCCAAGGCAGATCACAATGGCGTTCCAAGATTTCGACCAAATCTCAAATCGCAGACAACAAGAACGACAACAAAAGATCAAACGAAGAATCACAATCGCCATAGCTTCAAGTACAGCTGTCCTCCTCTTAATCGCGGCAGCTATAGGCGCGGTCACATACAAAAATAACCACCCTGATCAGCCTAAAAACACGTCCCAATTGCCACCAAAAGAAGTAAACGTTGCTGAAAAGGCCGTAACATCTGTATGTGCCGCAACAGATTACAAGCAAACGTGCGAAGATAGCCTACTCAAAGCAGTAAAGACAAATTCCTCAACTCAACCTAAAGATTTATTGAGAATTTCGTTTGTTGTCGTCTCAGAAGCGATCGATAAAGTAATCAAACAAGCCTCGGGTATAAAATTCGACACCCCACAGAAAAAGGCCGCGTTTGATGACTGTTTGGTATTGTTAAACGACGCTAAAGAGGAATTGAACAACTCTGTTTCGAGTGTTCAGGATTGGGGTAAGCTTTCTGCGAGGACGCCTGATATAAATAACTGGCTTAGCGCGGTTTTATCTTATCAGCAAACATGTATTGATGGATTTCCCGATGGAGAAGAGAAGTCCAAATTGGAAAAGTTGTTGAAAAATGGTAAAGAACTTGGGAGCAATGCTCTAGCTATTGTTTCGGAGGTTTCGTCTGTATTGTCGAAAGTTCATGGAGGCGAAGTTAAACGAAGTCTTTTGGTTTCAGATGAATATCCGCGGTGGATGGATGGGGAGCACCGGAGAATGTTGAAAGCGGATGTATCGGAATATACGCCGAATGCGACCGTGGCGAAAGATGGAAGTGGGAATTTCACGACTGTTTCAGAAGCTTTGAATGCAATGCCTGAGAAATACACCGGAAGGTGTGGTTTTTATTTTATTTCATTATTTATTACTCGATCGGGTATATTGATTAATATTTTTAATTACTTGATGCAGGTATATGATTTACGTTAAGGAGGGTGTTTACGAAGAGAATGTTATCGTTACCAAAAAGAAGGTAAATGTTACAATATACGGTGATGGATCCCAGAAGAGCATCATCACCGGAAGCAAAAATTATGTAGATGGCGTGCCAACGTTCCAAACGGCTACATTTGGTAATTCAGAATCAAGAAGGATAATATTTTTCACTATTAAGATGTTATAGCAACAATTTTTTCATGAAATTCAAATGTATCAATGCAGCTGCTCTTGGAGAGGGATTCATGGCCCAATCTATCGGCTTCAGAAACACTGCCGGCCCAGAAAAGCATCAAGCGGTGGCTCTAAGAGTCCAAGCCGACCGTTCAATATTTCTCAATTGTAGAATGGAAGGCTACCAAGATACCCTATACGCGCAAACACACAGACAGTTCTACCGTAGTTGTTACATCACGGGAACCGTGGACTTCATCTTTGGCGATGCAGCAGCCGTGTTCCAGAACTGCATGATCTACATAAGAAAGCCAATGGATAACCAACAAAACATTGTCACGGCTCAAGGCCGGCTAGATAAGAGACAAACCACCGGCATTGTGATTCAAAATTGTCGTATTTTGCCAAACGAGGAACTCGAGCCTGAGAAGGCCAGATTCAAGAGTTACCTCGGCAGACCATGGAAGGAATATTCCAGGACCATTATTATGGAATCGAACATTGATGATTTCATTCAGCCCGAGGGGTGGTTGGAGTGGAATGGAGATTTTGCGCTTAAGACCCTGTATTATGCGGAATTTAATAATGAAGGAGCCGGGTCTAATACTTCGGGTAGAGTGAAATGGCCCGGGTATAGAGTGATTAACAAGGAAGAGGCTTTGAAATTTAGTATTGGCCCATTTTTACAGGGTGAAAGTTGGTTGAAGAATCCTGATGTTCCTGTGCGTTTCGGAATGTATACTTAAAAGTGTTGTATTGTTTTATTTCATGTCTTTTATTTTTGTTGACAGAGAGATTTTTATATTGTTAAATATTTGCAGGTATATTCTTTTTTGCTGCAGTTTTGATCTTATTTGTGTATATATTTGGTCTTTTAATGAATTAGAAAAGAGGATTGTATATCATCTCTATTTTATTGTTTCAATGAAAATGTCTTTGATATATAGTCTAAAATCAATTTAATTGCAGTCCTAAGCCGGACATGCAGCTGCTGGCCTCAACTAGAGCAATATTAATCAATTAAAACAACTTAATTTGCCAAGAAATTAAATCAGCCGGCTAGGCTGAGGTATCAACACAACATGTTCGAGCTGTTGAATCGGGTTTTTTTGCGAGTTACCCCTTGTGATATGTCTAAAGTGGAGTTTAACGTTTGTGATATGATATTGCGAGCGTTCACCCTCCTTTTTGCAGGGGTGTTGTATACGTGCTCAAAATTGCGAGTGGGACTTTATTTTAATGAGAAAAATGACAAATTTAACCCCCTCTTGATAATATAGTACCTTTACTTTACGCCTTGTAATATGCCTAATAGGCACTTTATCCAATGTTATATTGTTTAGTGGTCACTTCACCCCCTTTTGATGTTTTAATGAGCATTTTGTACCTATTGATATTCCTAATGGCCACTATACAAGTGATGGTAATTCGTCTATGAATATGTAAGATTAAGAGGGAGGTAATAAACTTTTTTTTACAAAAATAGGGGAGGTATATTGCCATTTGAGGATATATTGTCTTTTAATTAAGAATAACACATGGAGTAACTTGTTTTAAACTCCTTTTGAATCAAATATTTAATGGAAAAACAAAAAATTAAATCGAAATATCACTTGCTCTGAATTTCTTTTTGTCATTTTACAGTCGAATTTTGCAGTGGATGCAATGGAAGTATTCCGGGTCAAATTTTTTTTTCTTCTTTCAACAATTGCAAGTTATTTTCTAAAATTTAGGTTATTTCACACTTAAGTCCATAATCATTTCGCTTTTGTACGTACGTGCTTCTTAACTTTAAAAGTTGTTGCAGTTCACCAACAAAAGACCAAATATTGTGAACTGCAATAATTTAGAAAATTGAGACTGATAAATATAAATACAAAACAGTCTATAAAAATACAGGGAAAAAGTGCAATTTTCCCTTAATTTTAGACTGGCTTCTTTGGACATCCTTGCAATGCCATTGTTTCTAGATCTTATCACCTTGAAAACATCGATATATCGATTTATGTCTGACTATTTTAATAATCCATGAAGCAAAAGCTCAATTGCCGTTTGGCAAAGATAAATATGGACCAATACTATATGTGAATAGTGAATACTACAATATCATCTTACAAACTTCCAAAAACCAAAGTTTTCTTCCTCATTTCTTTGTTTTCAGTTATCTCCTCTAAATCTTAATGCAATGATTAAAAAGCATATGAATTAGGAGCAAATCAGAAAATGGATTCATCAGACTCTTTCAAAAGCGCGAAATTCGATGATCACGAAGACCAACAAAGGAAGAAAACGCCGGATACAATCGACATATTTGAAAGCATCAAGATTAACGACGAATTTGAAGAGGAAGAGTATCGTAGAAAAACCCGTAAACGCTTGATCATCATAGCCATCTCAACTATCATCTTGGTACTAATCCTAATCGGTTCAATACTCGGAACTCTTGTTCCAATGCACACAAAAGACAGTAGTACCAAAAATCAAATAAATTCACTCAAAACTATATGTAACACAACTTTGTACCAAGATTCTTGCTACTCTAGCATATATTCCCTCAAAACAACAACAAACTCTGCCTCAGAGAGCCCAAAAGAGATTTTCATGTTATCTCTACAAGTCGCGTTTAATGAGCTCGTTAGACTAAAATCTTCCATACCCAAAAGGCTCGTTTCTTACAATAGAAATGCATCAAGTCTTTGCGAACATCTCATTAAGGATGCAATAAATCATGTCAATATTTCGATTTCCTCTTTACAAAGCGACGATAATGATATGGTGAGTGATACTAGGACATGGCTCAGTACTGCAATAACTGATCAAGAAACATGTTTGATCGGACTAACGGAGTTTGACAACATTTCATTGCCAATCCATGAAGAAATTAATGCTGCAATGAAAAACGCGACCGAGTTTACAAGCAACAGTTTGGCAATCATTTCTAACATGATACAATGTTTTCAAATCCCAGTTCATAGGAAGTTGCTGCAAGAGCACGAAAAGGGATCCTCCGTGTGGGTGCACCGGAGATTGTTGGAGGCGAACTTGAGGCCTAATTTGGTTGTTTCTAAAAATGGAAGTGGGGATTTTAGGACTATAACTGATGCTGTGAGTGCAATGCCTAAAAGAAGTAAAGATAGGTTCTTTATCTATGTGAAAGAAGGGGAGTATGAAGAAAAAGTGGTGATTGATTCTGATTGTTGGAATTTGATGATATATGGAGATGGAATGAACAAAACAATTGTTTCTTATAGCCAGAATTTTGCAGATGGAGTTGCTACTTACCTTTCTGGCACTCTAAGTAAGTTCTTTAATTACTAGTACATTTGCAAATTATTGGCCTAATGCTTAAAAGATTGTAATTTTTTAGAGCAAAATTAGACTGTCCCTTAAATCTCCTTGGTAATTTTCAGTAGCAGAATGGAATTATGAATAGCCAGAGAAATATTAAAGGTATGGGATAATAATTAGTTTCCTCTTAAACCAGAGAAACACTAGTAAAACTAAAAATTAAGAATAAAGAGTTGTTTACACAATTCATATGGCCTCAACTCTTAAAATATAGAAAAATTGTCAAAAATAGTACTGAAAAAATGTGTTTAAATCAAAATTTAGTGGTATTAAGAAATCAAAAGAATCTCTAATTACGGAAAGTTATTAGCGTAAGAAGGATTACCAAAAATGGCAAACACCTGTTTCTGGACCTCCAGTATTGTCATAGCCAAATATACAGCTGAAAATCAAATCAAATCAAAATGTTCGATAACAAATCCGAGCTTGTTCAGTATCTCAATTAGTTATAAATATACTTATTTTATAACTTTAATGCCATGAAACCAAGCTCAAATATACCTTAAATTCTTTGCCTAATATTTTTCTTGAAAAATTGACAGTAGTAGAAGGGAGAAACTTCATTGCAAAAGACATATCCATCAAGAACAAATCCGGCCCGAAAAAATTCCAAGCAGTAGCCATGAGATCTTCATCAGACAAATCAATTTTCCACAGCTGCTCCTTCGACGGTTACCAAGACACACTGTACGCACACACAAATCGCCAATTCTATCTCAATTGCCAAATCACAGGAACAATAGATTTCATCTTCGGCAACGCAGCCGCAGTTTTTCAAAACTGCACAATTCGGGCCCGAGAGCCTCGGCCCGGTCAGTACAACACCATTACGGCCCAAGGCAAATCGGATCCGAATCAGAATACAGGGATTGTTTTCCAAAATTGTTTGATTAGTTCATTAGGGAATTTTAGGGCCAAGACTCTTCTAGGGAGGCCGTGGTTTGGGGGGGGGGGGGGGGGGGGGGGGGGGGGGGTGGGGGGGGGGGGGGGGGGGGGGAGGGGTGGTGGGGGCGGGGGGGGGTGGGGGGGGGGGGGGGTGGGGGGGGGGGGGGGTGGGGGGGGGGGGGGGTGGGGGGGGGGGGGGGTGGGGGGGGGGGGGGGTGGGGGGGGGGGGGGGTGGGGGGGGGGGGGGGTGGGGGGGGGGGGGGGTGGGGGGGGGGGGGGGTGGGGGGGGGGGGGGGTGGGGGGGGGGGGGGGTGGGGGGGGGGGGGGGTGGGGGGGGGGGGGGGTGGGGGGGGGGGGGGGTGGGGGGGGGGGGGGGTGGGGGGGGGGGGGGGTGGGGGGGGGGGGGGGTGGGGGGGGGGGGGGGTGGGGGGGGGGGGGGGTGGGGGGGGGGGGGGGTGGGGGGGGGGGGGGGTGGGGGGGGGGGGGGGTGGGGGGGGGGGGGGGTGGGGGGGGGGGGGGGTGGGGGGGGGGGGGGGTGGGGGGGGGGGGGGGTGGGAAATATTAGATTAAAACACTAAGAACCTGTACTTTCCACTCAATAAACTATAACAACAAATTCTTATGAACTTCAGTCATTCACAGAATAATAACAGAAAATATCAAAATGAAAATGGATTTACAAGAACAAGAAATAGAACAATCTTTAATCAGCAAAAGAAAGAATGATAGAGCAAATCCGTACTAACTAAGACCACAAAAGTATGTAAATAACTAAATATTTACCTGTAATAGTAGACGGGAGAAGAAACACTAATCCACCCAATTGAAAAAACCACAACAAGTCTCCCAAAAATTAACAGCAATTTGACAACACTTAAAATAACCTTGAGTGCTTTGAAAATCATGTTTGAATTTAGAATTGAACATCATATTACCGACACTGCCGCAATACTAAATATGCAAGTGAATAAAGCAAACAATGAGAAGAAAACATTGCTTTTTGATAAATTAGAAGAAAACATGTTACATATGCAAAATAATATTTTTTTTTTTGCATTATGTAAAGAAATTTCGTAAGCAACTATATATAATTAAAGGAAGATACATATGGTAAATCAATTATTCTTATAATGAGTACTTATAATTTTAACCGCTAGAGTGAAAAGTGCATTAAAGTATTAAACATTCCAAAGATTAGGGGGGTGTGTTCTTAAAATTACTAAGAAGATGCATTAATTTTGTCATTCTTCGTGTCTAGTTAGTTTCATTTGTAAATAATTTTTAAGAACCAAAATAATCATATTTTCCAAGGATGTATATATAAGTAGCCCCTTAAGCATACAATCTCAGCAAGAATCGGAACATATCAGGTGTAAAATGCGCTATATATATAATCTACCAATTTCAAAGGAACAAGGAAGAGAAGAAAAATAGTTGAAAAAACATAGTACACAAATAATCTCCATCATCCATTCTCTAACCAAAACTCCTACATTGTCTCTAATCCTTTGCCTCACTTCCCAAACTTATTCCAATTCATTCATACTCTTACAACAACAAAACCAAAAAAAGAGAGAAAAAAATTCTAACCCAAAAAATAAAAAAAGTTCCTGCCTTGGCTTAATTCAAAGCCAGCAGAAAGCCAAGGCAGATCACAATGGCGTTCCAAGATTTCGACCAAATCTCAAATCGCAGACAACAAGAACGACAACAAAAGATCAAACGAAGAATCACAATCGCCATAGCTTCAAGTACAGCTGTCCTCCTCTTAATCGCGGCAGCTATAGGCGCGGTCACATACAAAATAACACCCTGATCAGCCTAAAAAACACGTCCCAATCGCCACCAAAAGAAGTAAACGTTGCTGAAAAGGCCCTAACATCCGTATGTGCCGCAACAGATTACAAGCAACCGTGCGAAGATGGCCTACTCAAAGCAGTAAAGACAAATTCCTCAACTCAACCTAAAGATTTATGAGAATTTCGTTTGTTGTCGTCTCAGAAGCGATCGATAAAAGTAATCAAACAAGCCTCGGGTATAAAATTCGACACCCCACAGAAAAAAGGCCGCGTTTGATGACTGTTTGGTATTGTTAAACGACGCTAAAGAGGAATTGAACAACTCTGTTTCGAGTGTCAGGATTGGGGTAAGCTTTCTGCGAGGACGCCTGATATAAATAACTGGCTTAGCGCGGTTTTATCTTATCAGCAAACATGTATTGATGGATTTCCCGATGGAGAAGAGAAGTCCAAATTGGAAAAGTTGTTGAAAAATGGTAAAGAACTTGGGAGCAATGCTCTAGCTATTGTTTCGGAGGTTTCGTCTGTATTGTCGAAAGTTCATGGAGGCGACGTTAAACGAATGCTTTTGGTTTCAGTGAATATCCGCGGTGGATGGATGGGGAGCACCGGAGAATGTTGAAAGCGGATGTATCGGAATATACGCCGAATGCGACCGTGGCGAAAGATGGAAGTGGGAATTTCACGACTGTTTCAGAAGCTTTGAATGCAATGCCTGAGAAATACACCGGAAGGTGTGGTTTTTTATTTTATTTCATTATTTATTACTCGATCGGGTATATTGATTAATATTTTTAATTACCTTGATGCAGGTATATGATTTACGTTAAGGAGGGTGTTTACGAAGAGAATGTTATCGTTACCAAAAAGAAGGTAAATGTTACAATATACGGTGATGGATCCCAGAGAGCATCATCACCGGAAGCAAAAATTATGTAGATGGCGTGCCAACGTTCCAAACGGCTACATTTGGTAATTCAGAATCAAGAGGATAATATTTTTCACTATTAAGATGTTTTATAGCAACAATTTTTTCATGAAATTCAAATGTATCAATGCAGCTGCTCTTGGAGAGGGATTCATGGCCCAATCTATCGGCTTCAGAAACACTGCCGGCCCAGAAAAGCATCAAGCGGTGGCTCTAAGAGTCCAAGCCGACCGTTCAATATTTCTCAATTGTAGAATGGAAGGCTACCAAGCTACCCTATACGCCGCAAACACACAGACAGTTCTACCGTAGTTGTTACATCACGGGAACGTGGACTTCATCTTTGGCGATGCAGCAGCCGTGTTCCAGAACTGCATGATCTACATAAGAAAGCCATGGATAACCAACAAACATTGTCACGGCTCAAGGCCGGCTAGATAAGAGACAAACCACCGGCATTGTGATTCAAAATTGTCGTATTTTGCCAAACGAGGAACTCGAGCCCTGAGAAGGAGGCCAGATTCAAGAGTTACCTCGGCAGACCATGGAAGGAATATTCCAGGACCATTATTATGGAATCGAACATTGATGATTTCATTCAGCCCGAGGGGTGGTTGGAGTGGAATGGAGATTTTGCGCTTAAGACCCTGTATTATGCGGAATTTAATAATGAAGGAGCCGGGTCTAATACTTCGGGTAGAGTGAAATGGCCCGGGTATAGAGTGATTAACATGGAAGAGGCTTTGAAATTTAGTATTGGCCCATTTTTACAGGGTGAAAGTTGGTTGAAGAATCCTGATGTTCCTGTGCGGTTCGGAATGTATACTTAAAAGTGTTGTATTGTTTTATTTCCATGTCTTTTATTTTTGTTGACAGAGAGATTTTTATATTGTTAAATATTTGCAGGTATATTCTTTTTTGCTGCAGTTTTGATCTTATTTGTGTATATATATTGGTCTTTTAATGAATTAGAAAAGAGGATTGTATATCATCTCTATTTTATTGTTTCAATGAAAATGTCTTTGATATATAGTCTAAAATCAATTTAATTGCAGTCCTAAGCCGGACATGCAGCTGCTGGCCTCAACTAGAGCAATATTAATCAATTAAAACAACTTAATTTGCCAAGAAATTAAATCAGCCGGCTAGGCTGAGGTATCAACACAACATGTTCGAGCTGTTGAATCGGGTTTTTTTGCGAGTTACCCCTTGTGATATGTCTAAAGTGGAGTTTAACGTTTGTGATATGATATTGCGAGCGTTCACCCTCCTTTTTGCAGGGGTGTTGTATACGTGCTCAAAATTGCGAGTGGGACTTTATTTTAATGAGAAAAATGACAAATTTAACCCCCTCTTGATAATATAGTACCTTTACTTTACGCCTTGTAATATGCCTAATAGGCACTTTATCCAATGTTATATTGTTTAGTGGTCACTTCACCCCCTTTTGATGTTTTAATGAGCATTTTGTACCTATTGATATTCCTAATGGCCACTATACAAGTGATGGTAATTCGTCTATGAATATGTAAGATTAAGAGGGAGGTAATAAACTTTTTTTACAAAAATAGGGGAGGTATATTGCCATTTGAGGATATATTGTCTTTTAATTAAGAATAACACATGGAGTAACTTGTTTTAAACTCCTTTTGAATCAAATATTTAATGGAAAAACAAAAAATTAAATCGAAATATCACTTGCTCTGAATTTCTTTTTGTCATTTTACAGTCGAATTTTGCAGTGGATGCAATGGAAGTATTCCGGGTCAAATTTTTTTTTCTTCTTTCAACAATTGCAAGTTATTTTCTAAAATTTAGGTTATTTCACACTTAAGTCCATAATCATTTCGCTTTTGTACGTACGTGCTTCTTAACTTTAAAAGTTGTTGCAGTTCACCAACAAAAGACCAAATATTGTGAACTGCAATAATTTAGAAAATTGAGACTGATAAATATAAATACAAAACAGTCTATAAAAATACAGGGAAAAAGTGCAATTTTCCCTTAATTTTAGACTGGCTTCTTTGGACATCCTTGCAATGCCATTGTTTCTAGATCTTATCACCTTGAAAACATCGATATATCGATTTATGTCTGACTATTTTAATAATCCATGAAGCAAAAGCTCAATTGCCGTTTGGCAAAGATAAATATGGACCAATACTATATGTGAATACTACAATATCATCTTACAAACTTCCAAAAACCAAAGTTTTCTTCCTCATTTCTTTGTTTTCAGTTATCTCCTCTAAATCTTAATGCAATGATTAAAAAGCATATGAATTAGGAGCAAATCAGAAAATGGATTCATCAGACTATTTCAAAAGCGCGAAATTCGATGATCACGAAGACCAACAAAGGAAGAAAACGCCGGATACAATCGACATATTTGAAAGCATCAAGATTAACGACGAATTTGAAGAGGAAGAGTATCGTAGAAAAACCCGTAAACGCTTGATCATCATAGCCATCTCAACTATCATCTTGGTACTAATCCTAATCGGTTCAATACTCGGAACTCTTGTTCCAATGCACACAAAAGACAGTAGTACCAAAAATCAAATAAATTCACTCAAAACTATATGTAACACAACTTTGTACCAAGATTCTTGCTACTCTAGCATATATTCCCTCAAAACAACAACAAACTCTGCCTCAGAGAGCCCAAAAGAGATTTTCATGTTATCTCTACAAGTCGCGTTTAATGAGCTCGTTAGACTAAAATCTTCCATACCCAAAAGGCTCGTTTCTTACAATAGAAATGCATCAAGTCTTTGCGAACATCTCATTAAGGATGCAATAAATCATGTCAATATTTCGATTTCCTCTTTACAAAGCGACGATAATGATATGGTGAGTGATACTAGGACATGGCTCAGTACTGCAATAACTGATCAAGAAACATGTTTGATCGGACTAACGGAGTTTGACAACATTTCATTGCCAATCCATGAAGAAATTAATGCTGCAATGAAAAACGCGACCGAGTTTACAAGCAACAGTTTGGCAATCATTTCTAACATGATACAATGTTTTCAAATCCCAGTTCATAGGAAGTTGCTGCAAGAGCACGAAAAGGGATCCTCCGTGTGGGTGCACCGGAGATTGTTGGAGGCGAACTTGAGGCCTAATTTGGTTGTTTCTAAAAATGGAAGTGGGGATTTTAGGACTATAACTGATGCTGTGAGTGCAATGCCTAAAAGAAGTAAAGATAGGTTCTTTATCTATGTGAAAGAAGGGGAGTATGAAGAAAAAGTGGTGATTGATTCTGATTGTTGGAATTTGATGATATATGGAGATGGAATGAACAAAACAATTGTTTCTTATAGCCAGAATTTTGCAGATGGAGTTGCTACTTACCTTTCTGGCACTCTAAGTAAGTTCTTTAATTACTAGTACATTTGCAAAATATTGGCCTAATGCTTAAAAGATTGTAATTTTTTAGAGCAAAATTAGACTGTCCCTTAAATCTCCTTGGTAATTTTCAGTAGCAGAATGGAATTATGAATAGCCAGAGAAATATTAAAGGTATGGGATAATAATTAGTTTCCTCTTAAACCAGAGAAACACTAGTAAAACTAAAAATTAAGAATAAAGAGTTGTTTACACAATTCATATGGCCTCAACTCTTAAAATATAGAAAAATTGTCAAAAATAGTACTGAAAAAATGTGTTTAAATCAAAATTTAGTGGTATTAAGAAATCAAAAGAATCTCTAATTACGGAAAGTTATTAGCGTAAGAAGGATTACCAAAAATGGCAAACACCTGTTTCTGGACCTCCAGTATTGTCATAGCCAAATATACAGCTGAAAATCAAATCAAATCAAAATGTTCGATAACAAATCCGAGCTTGTTCAGTATCTCAATTAGTTATAAATATACTTATTTTATAACTTTAATGCCATGAAACCAAGCTCAAATATACCTTAAATTCTTTGCCTAATATTTTTCTTGAAAAATTGACAGTAGTAGAAGGGAGAAACTTCATTGCAAAAGACATATCCATCAAGAACAAATCCGGCCCGAAAAAATTCCAAGCAGTAGCCATGAGATCTTCATCAGACAAATCAATTTTCCACAGCTGCTCCTTCGACGGTTACCAAGACACACTGTACGCACACACAAATCGCCAATTCTATCTCAATTGCCAAATCACAGGAACAATAGATTTCATCTTCGGCAACGCAGCCGCAGTTTTTCAAAACTGCACAATTCGGGCCCGAGAGCCTCGGCCCGGTCAGTACAACACCATTACGGCCCAAGGCAAATCGGATCCGAATCAGAATACAGGGATTGTTTTCCAAAATTGTTTGATTAGTTCATTAGGGAATTTTACGGCCAAGACTTTTCTAGGTAGGCCGTGGTTTAATTACTCGACGACTGTAGTTATGGAAAGTCAGATCGAAGGGGTTGTAGATCGGGTCGGGTGGGTTTCGTGGGAGCCCGAAATTGAACCGCCGAGTAGTTTGTTTTATGCTGAGTATAAGAATGTTGGGGTTGGATCGGATCTTGGGAACAGGGTAAAATGGGTGGGGTTTAGACCGAATATTACAGAGGAAGAAGCTGAAAATTTTTCTGTAGAGAAATTTTTAGAGGGAAATCAATGGTTGAAGAAAGGAATTCAATTTTGAATTGGGCATTTTTGTTTAATTCATATTCTTTTACGTTCATATGACCATAAAATTTAGTTCTTAAATGTTATTTATTCAATTGAAATGATTCTTTTGTAAGTTTTATGATACTTTTCAATTTAACTGCTTATTCCATTTCTTACTATATATTTCGTCTTTTCTGGGGCAATAGTGGAGTCACAAATGAATTGAAATTAAAAAATCTCCCATATTTTATAACTATAAATCAAGGGTTAATTTTATAAGCAAGAATCTCTTTGTGTGAGACTCCTTGAATTATTGAGCTTGATGATTCAAAAATAAAAAATGGAATTTAAATCTCCCTATATTTGAAAAAAAAAAGGCGAATATCATTTTATATTAATTAGTTAAAAGCAACGACCAACCGTACATTTTGTTGTAATTAGCAAAAGAAGAAATCTTTGGGCCTGTTTGTTTGGCGTTTGGGAAAGTAGTTTGGGAGAGTAGTGGAGGTTTGTGAAATAATCTCTATTTGCGTAATGTTGTTTGTTTGGATTTTGAGAGAGTGGTTTGAGAAATAAAGTAGGTGTAGGTTTTTTTGGAAGAGTTGGGTTGTAGGTGTAAGATGTGTAAGACTTTATGTCAAATCATGTTTGTATGTGAGATAAATTGTGTAAGAGATAAGTTACTTTATGTCAAATCAAAGTAGAGTTTGTATATGTTTTGTTTAGAGATAAGAAAATTGTTGTTTGTTTGGCTTTTGAGAGAGTAGTTTGAGAAAATTAATGGATGAAAAATTTATTTCGGAAAATAGAAAACATGTTTGTTTGGCATTTCCCAAACACGAAAAAAATCTGGGAAATGCCAAACAAACAGGCCCTTTGTGTTTAAAAAAAATTACAACATTAAAAATACAGTCAGAGTTAGGTCCTAACAGGCCGCACATCATTAACTTCTTTTCATATGGAGGTTTTTGCTGATAAAATTAACACATAGAGTTTTTTAGTGATTAATTATTTACGGAATTACGGAAGGGTTATACATTTCACTCGACAGTAATGCCCATGAAAGATCAGGGTACGTACAAGAAATCTTATGATAATTGTTTAATTGATATCGAAAATTTATCGAGTTAAAGTTGTCATGGACATTCTAATGCTAAATGGGTCTTTCTAAAATAAGATTTTATGGAACATAAGTGTACATGAGATGCCCCATCTCAAACACTAAAAAAAATCAACAACAAATCTGAACCATAAGTTTTGATCAAAATGTCCAATGGTGACGTTGCATCGAACATTTAAAAAAAATAAACATAAATTAAATTACATACTAACCCTTTTTATGTTTAAAAATTTCTCCCTTATCTCTAATTAATTTCATCTCTTTCCCAAAAAAAAAAAAATTCTCAAGTAATCAAAATTTTATACGAAAAAAAATCTCTCAAGTATTTTTATATGAATTGACAATTAAGACCATCAGTATAAGATTATTTAAAACATTTTTAGGGAAAAATGCACTTTACACCCCCTCTCAAAGTTACATATTTTGAACTTTACCACCCAAAATATAAATTAAATAAGCATGTATAAAATCAGTTGCTTTTTTTTTCTCCCTCAAATGATTTTAAGCCAATTCCGTTCACCAAAAAACATAGATATGCGTCTCACTTGTGTATTTTAAGTGTAAATTAGTTCCAACATCGATTTTTCGCCCAAATATTTTACTGACGCGCATTTTTCCCTCTCTCTTTACAAATAATTTTTTTTCTACTTAACTTTAGATTTTTGGTTCACAAGACATGAGTCAAGTATTTGGACAAGTAAGAAGGGATGTGACTAATTTACCATTTGAAAATTCATGTGAGGGGCACATGTACATTTTCCGTCAAACAAAAATTGCATAAAATCATTTGAGGGGGTAAATTGCAACTAATTTTATTTTTCAGGGGGGTAAAGTGTTTATTTTGTACACATGGGTGGTAAAGTGCCAAAACATGTAACTGTGGGATAAAATTTTTGTCAACTTTTTAATATGGAATTCATAAACCATATGGAGAATTTTGTCAATTTTTTCAAAAAAAAAAAAAAATGGGGAGGAAGGGGTGTATTCCCAATTTTTAAAGGTATCAGGGGTTATTGGTAATCTTTTAGGTAATATGGATGTTTTTGCATTGTTTGGTGGGATAAAATTGTCATTTCGACTTGAGAGGGGTTTTCTTTGTTAATAAAAAAAGTATAAGGTTTTGTTGCTAATAAAAATAACATAGGTTTTTTTTATAGTTAGACAAAACACAAGAGGTGTTTTTGAATTCATTCATTAAAAAGGATAAATTTGTCTTTAAGAAAATAAATTATTTAAAGTTAAATTCTAAGAGGACATGTGTCACCAAGATAAATGATATCTCATATGCTCCCCATCCCTCAAAATCTCATTTTAGACAGACCCATGCTAAATAGGGAAAATAAAATCTTCTTTTTAACTTTCAAGTATATACTTGTTGAAAGTGATGTGTTACTTCAATTTATTTCTTTGAACGGATTTATTTGAGGGTTTTTTTTTTTTTTTTTGAGATGGTGAATATATTGTTACATCAAACACTATATCGAATCGAAACTATTACAATGATATCAAAGTTGAACCCTTTTTTTATTTTTATTTTTGTTTAGGCCATTATTATTATTATATTCTCAGGCAAATGCAAAACCATTGTTCCCCAAAAATAAACTGTTAGAAATGTGACTTTAAGATCGCCATAAGGTCGGGGTAAATGTAAAATACTCCCTTATGTTATGCTAAATCTGCAAGAAACTACCCTGTGAAATTTTTATTGCGCCAAACTTCCTTGTACTTTCAAAAATCCTGCAAAAAACACATAATTTGTAAAAAATAGGCCGTTTTGGATCGACATATTTTAAGAAACTATTTTTAAAATACTTCAAGTTGGTCCCTACAACTTCACGTAAAATATTTTTAAAATTACTTTTTGAAATATGTCGATTCAAAAAGACCTATTTTTTATGAATGGGGTGTTTTTTGCAGGATTTTTGAAAGTACAAGAAAGTTTGGTGCAATAAAAATTTCACAGAATAGTTTCTTGCAGGTTTAACATAACACAGGGGAGTATCTTGCATTTTCCCCCGTAAGGTCTTAAAAAAAAAAAAAAACTCCACAAGAACTTTGAATAAGCTAAAGAGTACCGGGAACATTTTTTTTCTTCTTCTTTTTACGCGGAATATAAGAACTTGTGGACTAAATCTTTAACCGGTGTAATTTTTTAATTTGATGCGGGATTTTCCTGGTAATTTTGATTTATTTTATTATTGTTAAATATTGTGATTGGCTCTCATATATTGCTATATATACTTCATAATAATATGAGTAACTGATAATTCTAAATTAATTCCACAAACTTTGCATGAAAATAAGGAAATTTAAGACAAATTATTACTACATAAATGGCACATATAATATGATCTCAAAGGAAAACGTACTTCCTAATAATAAGGGGTTTAAATTCCTAAAACTTTGCATCCAAATAAGGAAATTTAAGACAAATTGTTCCTAAATAAATGGCACATTGAATAGGATTAAAAAACAAATACGTATTGTACCTATAAGTACTCACTCAATTGCATTTTGCATTTCTCATTGTTTTCTCCTCCCCTAACTTTCTCTCACATTATTTTCTTATCTTGCTCCAATGATGCCCGTACATTAAGATTTTTTTTTTGTTAATTTAAATAGTATTCTCATTTTGCTAATTGTTATGTTTGTTTTAATAATAGTGTTTTCATTGATGTTATCTTTATTGTTTTTTAATATGGTGTAACGTTTGTGTAGATTGTGATGGGATACAAAAAACAAAGTAGAAAGTGCACGGTGTTTGGATGTTGCTAAGCTAATTAATTTAACGGGTATATTAGTATTTTGTTTTTTTGTATGAAGTTTCGTACTTCATGTTTCTATCATTGTACTTTTCTTTTATTATTAGATATAGACCGTGATATTTATTTTATATAAATTGAATTATATAAATTTTCGTTATAAAGATAATTAACTCTTTACTTTTTTATATAAATTTTCGTTATAAAGATAATTAATTCTTTACTTTTTCATTGTATTATTGGTGCTATAGATTGTGATGGATGAGTAGATTGGAAGACATGATTTTTAAAAAATTTGTCGGTCCCAAACTTAATAAGCTTATTGAAACGGTACATTTAGTGTTTATTGTTTCCGTGTGATTTATTCTACTTTGTTTTCTTTCTTTTTCATATATGTTGTTCTTTCTTATATAAAGTGACATTTATATTGTATAATAAAATACTTTGAATTACGGGCACTTTTGATAATAAGATCGAGACCTCTTGCACCCAAACCCAAAATTGCACCACTAATTTAAACCTAGATTGAATAATATATAATATATGAACTTTAGTCATTAATGAATTAGTATTATTTGATAATTAATTCATGGGGAGAAAGTTAATGAATGCTTAAACCTACAATTATAATGATTTTCTAAATTTTTAGGATTTGATTTGATAAGATATTCATTATTTATTTAATTGTATTGTTTACGTGGTGTATATGTTGGCTTTTTCTTCTACTTTAATTTTGAACCATAATAAGCCCTATCAGCTGGAGGATATGTATGGGAAGGGCGATGGCTGCCTTTGTGGGGGTTGGGGGTTGGGGGGATGATGTGGGGTTTGTTGGGTTTTTGAGAGGTGAGGGTTTGCAATGTTTTTCAATAAACATGTATCTTTTATTACACTTTATAAGTTGAACTATCTACACAATTAAATTCACCCTTGGTATATAACTATATATGGACTTTAATTTGACCATTTCTTAAAAAAGATACACTTATATAGTATATAATAAAAGACATCTTCTAATTCAGTGTCGTATATGTAATAATATATATATATTTTTTAAATTCATATATTTTTAAGTAACTATAAATTCATAGTGTGATATAGGTAAGCCCCATGAATCAAAATTTTGTTTCAAGTGTATGTTTCAATCAGGATATATTGAAAACTTTTTGTAAATGTTTGTCTTAAGAGTCTTAAGACAAACAAAACGTTTTAAAATCACACCTTATTCTCATTTTCATTGATTTAAAAAAGAATTTTCTTTTATATTTTCAATGGAAACAATAAAAATTATGAGTCATGGTTAAGCCTTAACAGGAGGATACGGGAAGGGCGATGGCTGCCTTTGTAGGGGTGGGGGATGGGGTGTGTGTGTTGGGTTTTGTTGGGGGAGGGTTTGGAATTTTTTTTTCAATAAACAACTATTTTTATTATATTTTGTAAGTTGAATTATCTACACTATTGATTAATTTTCATGAGTGTCACCTAATTAGCTGTATATTATTCCATGCACTTTAACACAACTCATAATTTTATAATGTAGATATCTTAAGAAAAATTTAAATTTGAATGTCAATTGAATTTACATACATATTTGGGATCCTTTTATGAATTATGTAAGCAGGTTGTACTATATAATATCTAGCATACACCTTTGGTTACTTTTACTCAATTAGCTAAATTAATTCCTGATTATCCTATATAGTTATTAATTTTGGCATGTACAATGCACCACATTCTTTTGATGAAGTCCTCATATTTTAAGTTTGTTTAAGTTCTTTTTAGGGTGAAATACAGTTTTCCCCCTTAAAGTCTAGGGGTGGTACCAGTTACCCCCCTTAAGTATCAATTGTAACACTTACCCCCCTCTATTATAGTATTGAACATTTTATTCCAAAACTACCCCGCCCCATTTATAACAAATAATTGTTTCTTTGTTAATTTATCAAAAAAAAAAATCTTTATTAATTCTGAATTCATCCATCCACCAAACAATATTATGTTTCAATTTCTTCATTTCTTTTGTTTCCTTCGGTTTTATTTTTTCTTTATTTTCATCTCATTTTTTTCTTTATTTCTGTTTCAATTTTTTTTATTTCTATCTCAGTTTTTTTCTTTATATTTTTCTGAGTTTTTATTTGGTCATAATTATCCCATTTATTTTCGGTATGAATTATTATTCAAAATATTGAGTAATTCTCTTTCAAATTATTTCTCGCAAAATTCAAGTTTGACACCAAACAATATTATCTTTCAATTTCTTCACTTCTATATAAAAAAAATCTTTATTAATTATGAATTCCTCCATCCATCCGTCAAACAATATTATGCTTCAATTTCTTCATTTCTTTTGTTTCCTTCGATTAGAAAATAATGAGATGAAAATAAAGAAAAAATTTGAGATCGAAAAAATGAAGGAAACAAAATAAATGAAAAAATTGAAACATAATGTTGTTTGGTGGATTAATGGATTCATAATTAATAAAGAGATTTATTATTTATGAAAGGCGGGAGTAATTTTGGAATAAAAACTACAAAACTAAAAAAAAAGGGGTAAGTGTTTCAAGTGATACTTTAGGGGTGTAACTAATATTACCCCATACTTTAAGGGGGAAAACTGTATTTCACCTATTTTATTAATGTAATAATTAATAAGAACAAGTATATATTAAAAAAAAAAAAACATTGGCTTACTCCCGTGCTTAGCACGGGGATTAGACTAGTTATACTATATTAGACGAGCATATGATCCTTTTTAAAGGGTTCATTTAGGATATTTTTGTATTTTTCGCCTTCCATTTTAGGAGTTTCAACTTTCAAAGCTATACTTTAGAAAGTTGATGTATGAAAATTAATGTAGTATGCTTAATTTATTTCTTGAAGCATTCTATCCATTTTTTCACTATACATAATATAGTAATACAATTTAATAGGAAATATTTAGTTTTATAAACAAAAATATATAAAAAGAACAACTTGGGCTCTCTATAACTTTCAAATGCCAGAAATAGATAAGACTAAATATTGAGCCATGATAAGGCATAGACAAAGTAGGCTAAGATTTAAGCATGTAAAGACATGGAGATGTTATTAAGTTAGGGAACATTATTAAGTTGGCTCTTCATCATCTTCTGATTTTAGAGCCTGTTTGTTTGGTGTTTCTCAAATTTTTTTCGTGTTTCGGAATGCCAAACAAACATATTTTCTACTTTCTGAAATAAATTTTTCATCTCTCAATTTTCTCAAACTACTCTCTCAAAAGCCAAACAAACAACAATTTTCTTATCTCTAAACAAAACTTATACAAACTCTACTCTGATTTGACAGAAAGTAACTTATCTCCTACATAATTTATCTCACATAACAAACATGATTTGATATAAAGTCTTACACATCTTACACCTACAACCTAACTCTTCCAAAAAAAAATTACACCTACATTATTTCTCAAACCATTCTCTCAAAACTCAAACAAATAATATTACGCAAATCGAAATTATTTCATAAACCTCAACCACTCTCCCAAACTTCCCAAACTCCATGCAAACAGGCCCTTAATTTCTAGGTAGAAATAATAAATGTAGTTTGTTCACACATTGTATTCATTACAGCTGCAAGAGATTATGATTTAATAAATTAAGGATTTGACATGCCACTTTATTCTTGTCGCGAAGATAAATCACATCACGAGCATTCATTTTAAGATGCCATTAATTGCTATCTACACTTGATTTTGATGACAAGCTCGATTATTAATTGAATTAGAGAGAGACCCCTTCATGTTTGGAAAATTTCTCAAAGAAAACCCGAGGTATAATATTTACTAGATTTACAACACTGCGGCTTTATCTAGTAATGGTATTTGATGACAACATAAAAAATTACAATATTTCCAAAAATACCCTCGGTCAATGTCGTTGCAAAAATATCCATGTAATATAACACAAACCTTATGGAGAAAATACCCTCTGAATTCACTAGAAAATACTAACATGAGAAAATCGTCATCTCTAGATGAAATCAAATATAATTAATCTTGTCAAACTCTCGGTGTGACGCTACCTCGTATTTGTGCATGTATTATTTCCACTGTATAATTCATCGGCACTGCAGCAAGACAATTAAATTTAGTTATTTTCATAAATATATTAGTTTCAAAAAGTGTAAAAAAATTATCATAATTAACATTTAGTGATACACAAAAATTGATATCCAATAAATTATCATTAAATTACTGTGACAAGATTTAGTGTCACAAAAAATGTGTTATTAATTATCAATTATATTGTCATACACTAGTCGCTATAATTATCAATAACAACTTAAAAATGATTTTTTTGTCGTTATAGCACTTGTAACAAAACTAAATTTGTTGTTATATATTAAGAGTGACAATTTAATATTTTGTCAAAACACAAAAAATATATGACATATTAATGGATTTCAATTTTTTAATACATTGAGCATATTACGTGAAAACTTCTCAGTAAAAATTTGAAAAGTACCTGAGTTTGCAACGTGGTGTGAAATACTGACCGATCGCTTGTTGATAACCAATTGTTTGATTTGGTTCGATTTTGTTACTATCCTTATGATCAAGTACTAAAGTACGTACTTACTTAGGACCAAGTTACGTACGTTAGTGAGTTACCCTAGTATATCTGGTCCCACCTATAGACAATAAAATTCGTCGGCTAGTTCTTGTATCAGATTCCTGATGGCAAGACTACAAATCAACCCTATTCTGTGTGACTAGATTTTATATATATAATTAAAGAGATTTGATATGATTAAACATTTTAGTTTTCAATATAATTTTAATTCATATCACCATTAAATAATTGGACCGAAATAGATGAAATCGGTCACGTGTAAAAATTGCACGTGACTGTTATATATCTCGTCTTTGGAGTGAAAATCATCACATGATAACGTGAAAACGTGAGGGAAACATTATAATTTTTCCTCCGAAAGATGAACTAATGTAATAATTTTCCCTCCAAAAGTGAGGAAAACGTGATTATTTTTTCTCTCCAAAAGATGAGATAACGGTCATGTGCACGTGGCCATTTTCGCAATTATTTGACTGGTGGTTCATATTACAACCAGATTTTAAATTGTGTACTAAATATGCATTTACGTGTCTAGTGGTACCAAAATTATAAAATGCCCTGGGTAAGGTACCAAAAATGCAATTTCCCCTTTTTTAATCATATTCTTATTTACTAAAATGTATTAGCAGGACATACACTATTAAGAAGATCCGTATTATCCAATCATGTTTTAAATTAATCTCAAACAAGATCATTCCGATAGTTCCACTAAAATTTTATTCTCTTATTAATTATAAATTTTTTAATTTCAATTAAATTTCCCTGGCTTGAATTTATATAAGTACAAATTATTAGCCAAGAATATAATCTCGTTATGAGCTAATATTTATTCAACATACCAAACTGCTCCTCAAAATAATAATTACTCCAACTTAAGTTCATCTAATTTATTTAGATTCACGATTTAAATATGAACATAATTTCAAAAGATAGTGTCAAATCCGTCCTTCATATATTTGCAAAATAGAGTGATAAGAACATCAAGACAAGTCCATATCCTTTATTAATTATCAAAAAAAAAAAAGTCCATATCCTTTAATATGTCCCTTTCTATTTCCTATTAATCCTATTGGCCAACCTAAAGTTTTTTTTCCCCTTTTTTTTTAAGTCAAGGCCCCATGCAAAAACTTTTTTAATTATGACATGCTGAAAACTTACAAAAACTAGAAATATAAAATTGACTAATTCACAGCCTTTAAAATCTACCAGAAAGTCACGAAAAAGGTCATCATACCTTATAAACCACTCAATATTATGTTTCATCTAATGCAATTTAAGCAAGACGAAATCTTTCAAATACGATTAAATAATCTATATACATATAAAAGTATGGGTTGACGAAGAAAATTTCTTTCCTTTTTTGTGATGACTAATATACCCTTATTTAAATGTTAATTCACAATCTTTAAAATCTACCAGAAAGTCACGAGGAAAGGTCATCATACCTTATAAACCACTCAATATTATGTTTCATCTTATGCAAGCTTTCGAAAATTTAAGCAAGACGAAATCTTTCAAATACGATTAAATAATCTATCTATCTATATATATATATATATATATACATATAAAAGTACGGGTTGACGAAGAAAATTTATTCCCTTTTTTGTGATGACTAATATACCCTTACTTGAATGTTAATAAATACAATAATTGAATAATCATACTTCTACATGCAAAATAAGTCTACTTTAATATAAACACCGTTGTATCAAAATAATAGTAAAATCAATATATTAAAGTCTACTTTAATATAAACACTATTGTATCAAAATAATAGTAAAATCAATACATAAATTTGCATATTTGATCCACAAACTATTGAATCACAACAAACATATTAAGACTTAATTTCATTATATTCGGGCTCATTTTTGTATCAATCAAATTGGATCAAAAAAATTTGAAATAGAATGAAAGAAAAAGGTCAAAATGGAATGAAAATCTTAAAACACATCTATATGACCCCTAAATCATGATTAATTTGAACGGACGGATATCAACAAACATTCTTCACCTTTTTCTTCCATATCAAGTAAACAATAATTAAAAACCATTTTTCCCCAAAAATTAGAAAATAACAAAACAACCAAATTTTAAAAAAAGAATTATTTTATTTCTAATCAACCTAACAAGACCAACTTCAATATAAAACACTTCAAAATACAACATATATATAAACACAAGATAAAAACTCACGCCAAATAGAACATTGGATTATAAGTGTAGTTTAATTAGGAAAAGAGATGTTGAAAGTATTGGGGGCAATAAATATGAAAAGAGAAGTATAAATAGAATTAAATAAAATTTCTTTTCGAATCATTTTAATGAAATCAACAAAACAATATGGTGATGCATCAATTATTGAATACAAAATTAGGTTTGAACTTTTTGAGATTAATTTCTCCATCTTTATTTTTTGGTCTTTTTTTTAAATAGGTTAAATTGGCAAAATAATAAGTAAAATCAACTAAAATTTGGTTAAACCGGAGATAATGAATGAATTGATTAAAAAAAATTGGATAAAATCGACTAAAATTGGGTCAAACTGGGGAGAATGGGTGAATTAATTAATAAATGAGATAAACCATAAAATGGGTGAAATCAGTGAAAGAACGGGTTAAAATAACAAAAAAAATGTTAAACTTAGTGTAAAAGTGGCCGGTGAGATCAATATCTCTTTGGAAAGTTTTTAAGAAATTATAACTTATTAAAAAACCTCAAAAACTTTAAAGAACCTCAAAACGAAAAAAAAATTGTCACCTTCATGCTATATGAATAAAAAAAAGTATTATTTAGTTAACTGAGAAACTTATAATTGACTTAAAGAAAAAAAAAATGTGAAAACACAGAAATGGTTGAAACCGATGAAAATGGGTAAAATTCTCCCTAAAAAAAAGGGGGTAAAATTTAATTAAAAAATATATGATAATAAATTTAAAAAAATAGGTTAGATAGAAGAAAAACGAGTTCAAGCAAAGAAAGTGGTGCAATTGATAAAACAACAGAGTAAACTGGCAAAAATGGGTAAAACTGATAAAAAATGAATGATATCAGCTAAACACGGGATAACAAGAAAAATGGGTCAAATCAATAAAAGAACAAGAACAAAAAGATGAGTTAAATTGGCCAAAAAAATTGTGAAATAGGTGAGAAAAAAGGTTAAATCAACAAACAAACAAAATAAGTAAAATCGACTAGAATTGGATTAAACATGAGAGAATTGGTTAATTGATTAACAAATGAGACAAAATCAACTAAAATTGGGTAGAATCAAAGAGAGTGGATGAATTGATAATAAATGGGATAAACAACAAAAAACGAGTGAAACCGGTGAAAAAATGGGTTAGAATAACAAAAAAGAAATGGTAAACTCAATGTAAAATTGGGTGAAATCGATATTTCTTTGGAAAGCTCTTAATAAATTATCACTTATTAAAGAACATCAAAAACATTAAAGAACCTAAAAAAAGCCACATTCGTGCTAATGAATGATATTGGCTAAACACGGGATAACAATAATAAAATAAAAAAAGGATCAAATCGATAAAAGACAAAAGCAGGAAAAAAATGAGTTAAATTGGCATAAAAATGTGAAATATGTGAGAAAATAGGCTAAATCAGCAAAATAATAAGCAAAATCGACTAAAATTGGGTTAAACTGGAGAGAATTGATGAATTGATTAACAAATGAGATAAAATCAACTAGATTTGGATTAAACTGGGGAGGATGGGTGAATTGATTAACAAATGGGATAAACCTCAAAGGGTGAAATCGGTAAAAGAACGGGTTAAAATAAAATGAAATGATAAACTCAATGTACAAGCGGGTGAAATCGATATTTCTTTGGAAAGTTCTTAAGAAATTATTGCTTAATAAAAAACCTCAAAAACATTATAGAACATCAAAAAATAAAATTATGCAACCTTCATGCTATATGAATAAAAAAAGTAATATTTAGTTAACTGAAAACTTATAATTGACTTAAGTCAAAAAAAAGTCAAAGCATAGAAATTGTTAAAACCGGTGAAATCGGGTAATATTTGATTAAAAAATATATGATAGAATTGTAATATCAATGGGGAAATGGTTTAGATGGAGGAAAAACGAGTTAAAGCAACAAAAAAAGTGGTGCAATCGATAAAACAACGGGGTAAACTGACAAAAGCCGGGTAAAATGGTAAAAATTGAATAATATCATCTAAACACGAGATAAAAAATGGTCAAATCGATGAAAGAACAAAAACAAAAAAATGAATTAAATAGACAAAAAAAAGGTTAATAAATTGAGAAAATAGGTTAAATTAGCAAAGAATAAGTAAAATAGATTAAAATTGGGTTAAACCGGATAAAATGAGTGAATTGATTAAAAAATGAGATAAATCACAAATATGTATTCATTGTTTAAAAGTCTGTATTTTGATTTTTTTAGTATTTTCTGTTTCTGAGAAGAAAACTTAGATTAGCTTCTCCCCTAAATGTTCACATACTATTTATGTTTATCCTTTAATAATTACTTTTGGGGATCAATATCAGTGACAGTGATGTTATTCCTCTGTAATTGATAACCCAATGATTTAATTCCAGTAATAGTACGACAATTGTTGTTCACATATATATTAATCATGCTTATCCTTACTTTTTGGGGTCAATATCAGTGGTGCAATTCCTCTGTTGATTATTTTCAATTCTAATATATATTTAAAAAAAAATTAAGAAAATATCACCACAATATATTTGATGTCAAATTATTTCATTAAATATTAAGAGGTAATTGCTCAGTACAGTTAGGCATACCATCTGCAAATTAAAATTAAGTGCAACTTGCCCTGTTTCGTGAGGTCCATCCTAAACCAATTTTGGACCACTATTTCAATTTGATGTATATATACTCGTACCTGGACTAGTGGGTTGACCTGAAAATATTAATTATTAATTTATTTGTATCAATATGGTTGGTATGATCGATAGTTATAAAATTTTATATATTTGCTCAATAATTTTGATACATAATGCATAATTACAAGCATTAGAATTTAGAATCAACATCTTTTTAGTAATAGTTTATCACTGGGACACATCTCAATCAAATATTGATTAAATTAGTGTAAAGAACTATGCAAATGGGTTCCTCCATTTTTTTTTTAGATGGTGAATACATTATTACATCAAATACTATATTGAATCGAAACTATTACAATGATATCAAGGTAAACTAATTACTAGTATTAAACTAAAAAGACTATTATTTTTCTTTTATACAATACGTTGCACAAAAATATTATAAATATAGGTATTAACAAAATAATTGATCGTATCACAAAATTATATAAATATGATATTTTATTATAACTATAAAATATTATACAAAGCTTTATCTTCTATATAATTCATTTTAGACTTTATCAAAAACTATAAAAGCTTAATATTTTTATATAAATTACAAACACATTTAGATTTCTATCTTCTAATTTTACGATAATAGGTTTAAATATTTAATAAAGTGAATTCAAGATCCAAATACACACAATATGGCCTCAAATTTGCTGTCAAATTGTGTAATATCTCTTGTGTCATTCTTAGGATCTTGCCGCGTGGCCTTGCTTAATTATACAACTAACATTTTTTTTGTTTCAATTTTTAATTATAATTGAAATTGTATTAAGTCTCTTAACTTATTATGCCTCATAATCTAGTTATACCTTGTGATTCATAATCTAGCTATACTTTTTAAGTTTATTTTGCTTATTAAAATATTTTAGTTAGAATTGTATTATGTTAAGTCTTTTAACTTCTAATGTCTCCTAATCTAACAATACTTCTTAAGTTTATTTTGCTTTTTAAAATCACACAGGGATATTTTAGTCCGCACAAAAAATTAAGAAATATTCATGATTTCATAATAGTAGAGATGTTAATTGTACAATAAATTGATTAGTTTATGTTTTAATTCACTAGTAAAAGTTAAGCTGCCATATTTACCATTACTATATGTCAAATGCTACTCAAATATAGGTGACGCAATTATGTAACTAAAAGAAGCACTTGTAGAAAAATGTTCAAGTGTAGATTTGGGATTTTGTTTAGAGTAGTATTATATTGGAAAGTATAAATGCAAGAATTAATATTTTACATATCTTTTGAATCGAGACGGATATTTAATTTATAGGGTAGACAAGAAGTTGAATAGTCTCTATATCCTCCTTTGAATTTTCAGAAGTATCTTCGCTCTATATATATGAATAATTACGGCAAGAGTAAAATGATCATTTCACAGGAGGGTTCATTTCATCTTTATTAGTATAATTTAATTATTTTAGTATTAGTACTACCTTCAATTAATTGACAAAACTACCCTTCAAGCACAAACGTACCCTCGTCATAATAAAATAAATTTTTCCATATTATAGCTTATTAGTATATGCATTCGTTACTTGTTTTTTGATCCACCAAGAATGCCTGATGCCTTCACCCACGTTTCAAGATGCTTGTCCCAAGTGTACTGTCTCATAAAATCGATGATTCCGAGCACAAGTTCATGCTTTTCTTCGTCCACACCAACAAGTAACGAGTAGTCCATCACATCTATTGACTGCAGCGGGTATAAAGAACATATTAACTTAGCGTCGAATGTGTTGTCTTGAATATTACTCAAACAATGATTGTAAAATTACATTTTTAGTCCACAAGATCGCACCCGTAGCACGTATATAAATTGCAGTTGTTCCCAAAATATTTTACGTTTCCGTTGTCATATCGCATCTAATTTGGGACCAAAAGTGCAAAACTAAGATGGTCTTGTGGGAAGAAAAAGTGCAATACAGAAGTGCAAAAAATTCTAAAAAATGGGGCCAAAACTGCAATATTGTAAACCACGAGACCAAAAATCATGAGGACCCCAACCCTATGAGAGTAAAATGCAATTTGGACAGAATGGTGAATAGAAATTCAATTTGAGGCTTACCGCAAGAAACGCAGTATCATTCCACACGGCTCTCTCTAATAGACGTTTGGCCTTAGTTCCCAAGAAAATGGGAGAAGTGGGCATTGCTTCTATCAGATTCTGATCGAGTAGAACTTTATTGTTTCCAGTTGAATCTGGATTGTACCGTGATCTAGAAGATCCTTTAAGGTCATATAGTCGTGTGATGTTGCGTCTGTAAAGAAGATTCTCCATAACCAAAACATCCATTCTTGATTCTTTTCCTCCTTTCATATACTTTGTTCTGACCTTCAGTACACCAACCAAAATGTAAGCCAATATCAAATATGCTACAATTATATGACTCCATAAAAGTCGAACGTATGTGAACTGACAGCTCCCAAAGCACAAGGAAGTTTAAGAAAAGTTTCTACAATGTATTTTAGAACATGGCAAATCAGATTTTACATCAAAAAGCTTTATCATTTATTACAAAATCGATGTGCAGATCAGCCTACTAATGCTAGATTTCAGTGTCATACTTTTGGAAATTAACTACAGTACCAAATTCAGTGTATATTACACAATTTACCCTAAAATATAATCAAATTAGAGAGAGACCCCTTCATGTTTGGAAAATTTCTCAAAGAAAACCCGAGGTATAATATTTACTAGATTTACAACACTGCGGCTTTATCTAGTAATGGTATTTGATGACAACATAAAAAATTACAATATTTCCAAAAATACCCTCGGTCAATGTCGTTGCAAAAATATCCATGTAATATAACACAAACCTTATGGAGAAAATACCCTCTGAATTCACTAGAAAATACTAACATGAGAAAATCGTCATCTCTAGATGAAATCAAATATAATTAATCTTGTCAAACTCTCGGTGTGACGCTACCTCGTATTTGTGCATGTATTATTTCCACTGTATAATTCATCGGCACTGCAGCAAGACAATTAAATTTAGTTATTTTCATAAATATATTAGTTTCAAAAAGTGTAAAAAAATTATCATAATTAACATTTAGTGATACACAAAAATTGATATCCAATAAATTATCATTAAATTACTGTGACAAGATTTAGTGTCACAAAAAATGTGTTATTAATTATCAATTATATTGTCATACACTAGTCGCTATAATTATCAATAACAACTTAAAAATGATTTTTTTGTCGTTATAGCACTTGTAACAAAACTAAATTTGTTGTTATATATTAAGAGTGACAATTTAATATTTTGTCAAAACACAAAAAATATATGACATATTAATGGATTTCAATTTTTTAATACATTGAGCATATTACGTGAAAACTTCTCAGTAAAAATTTGAAAAGTACCTGAGTTTGCAACGTCGTGTGAAATACTGACCGATCGCTTGTTGATAACCAATTGTTTGATTTTGGTTCGATTTTGTTACTATCCTTATGATCAAGTACTAAAGTACGTACTTACTTAGGACCAAGTTACGTACGTTAGTGAGTTACCCTAGTATATCTGGTCCCACCTATAGACAATAAAATTCGTCGGCTAGTTCTTGTATCAGATTCCTGATGGCAAGACTACAAATCAACCCTATTCTGTGTGACTAGATTTTATATATATAATTAAAGAGATTTGATATGATTAAACATTTTAGTTTTCAATATAATTTTAATTCATATCACCATTAAATAATTGGACCGAAATAGATGAAATCGGTCACGTGTAAAAATTGCACGTGACTGTTATATATCTCGTCTTTGGAGTGAAAATCATCACATGATAACGTGAAAACGTGAGGGAAACATTATAATTTTTCCTCCGAAAGATGAACTAATGTAATAATTTTCCCTCCAAAAGTGAGGAAAACGTGATTATTTTTTCTCTCCAAAAGATGAGATAACGGTCATGTGCACGTGGCCATTTTCGCAATTATTTGACTGGTGGTTCATATTACAACCAGATTTTAAATTGTGTACTAAATATGCATTTACGTGTCTAGTGGTACCAAAATTATAAAATGCCCTGGGTAAGGTACCAAAAATGCAATTTCCCCTTTTTTAATCATATTCTTATTTACTAAAATGTATTAGCAGGACATACACTATTAAGAAGATCCGTATTATCCAATCATGTTTTAAATTAATCTCAAACAAGATCATTCCGATAGTTCCACTAAAATTTTATTCTCTTATTAATTATAAATTTTTTAATTTCAATTAAATTTCCCTGGCTTGAATTTATATAAGTACAAATTATTAGCCAAGAATATAATCTCGTTATGAGCTAATATTTATTCAACATACCAAACTGCTCCTCAAAATAATAATTACTCCAACTTAAGTTCATCTAATTTATTTAGATTCACGATTTAAATATGAACATAATTTCAAAAGATAGTGTCAAATCCGTCCTTCATATATTTGCAAAATAGAGTGATAAGAACATCAAGACAAGTCCATATCCTTTAATATGTCCCTTTCTATTTCCTATTAATCCTATTGGCCAACCTAAAGTTTTTTTCCCCTTTTTTTTTAAGTCAAGGCCCCATGCAAAAACTTTTTTAATTATGACATGCTGAAAACTTACAAAAACTAGAAATATAAAATTGACTAATTCACGGCCTTTAAAATCTACCAGAAAGTCACGAGAAAGGTCATCATATATACCTTATAAACCACTCAATATTATGTTTCATCTAATGCAATTTAAGCAAGACGAAATCTTTCAAATACGATTAAATAATCTATATACATATAAAAGTATGGGTTGACGAAGAAAATTTCTTTCCTTTTTTGTGATGACTAATATACCCTTATTTAAATGTTAATTCACAATCTTTAAAATCTACCAGAAAGTCACGAGGAAAGGTCATCATACCTTATAAACCACTCAATATTATGTTTCATCTTATGCAAGCTTTCGAAAATTTAAGCAAGACGAAATCTTTCAAATACGATTAAATAATCTATCTATCTATATATATATATACATATAAAAGTACGGGTTGACGAAGAAAATTTATTCCCTTTCTTGTGATGACTAATATACCCTTACTTGAATGTTAATAAATACAATAATTGAATAATCATACTTCTACATGGAAAATAAGTCTACTTTAATATAAACACCGTTGTATCAAAATAATAGTAAAATCAATATATTAAAGTCTACTTTAATATAAACACTATTGTATCAAAATAATAGTAAAATCAATACATAAATTTGCATATTTGATCCACAAACTATTGAATCACAACAAACATATTAAGACTTAATTTCATTATATTCGGGCTCATTTTTGTATCAATCAAATTGGATCAAAAAAATTTGAAATAGAATGAAAGAAAAAGGTCAAAATGGAATGAAAATCTTAAAACACATCTATATGACCCCTAAATCATGATTAATTTGAACGGACGGATATCAACAAACATTCTTCACCTTTTTCTTCCATATCAAGTAAACAATAATTAAAAACCATTTTTCCCCAAAAATTAGAAAATAACAAAACAACCAAAATTTAAAAAAAAGAATTATTTTATTTCTAATCAACCTAACACGACCAACTTCAATATAAAACACTTCAAAATACAACATATATATAAACACAAGATAAAAACTCACGCCAAATAGGACATTGGATTATAAGTGTAGTTTAATTAGGAAAAGAGATGTTGAAAGTATTGGGGGCAATAAATATGAAAAGAGAAGTATAAATAGAATTAAATAAAATTTCTTTTCGAATCATTTTAATGAAATCAACAAAACAATATGGTGATGCATCAATTATTGAATACAAAATTAGGTTTGAACTTTTTGAGATTAATTTTTCTCCATCTTTATTTTTTGGTCTTTTTTTTAAATAGGTTAAATTGGCAAAATAATAAGTAAAATCAACTAAAATTTGGTTAAACCGGAGATAATGAATGAATTGATTAAAAAAATTGGATAAAATCGACTAAAATTGGGTCAAACCGGGGAGAATGGGTGAATTAATTAATAAATGAGATAAACCATAAAATGGGTGAAATCAGTGAAAGAACGGGTTAAAATAACAAAAAAAAATGTTAAACTTAGTGTAAAAGTGGCCGGTGAGATCAATATCTCTTAGGAAAGTTTTTAAGAAATTATAACTTATTAAAAAACCTCAAAAACTTTAAAGAACCTCAAAACGAAAAAAAAATTGTCACCTTCATGCTATATGAATAAAAAAAAGTATTATTTAGTTAACTGAGAAACTTATAATTGACTTAAAGAAAAAAAAAGTGTGAAAACACAGAAATGGTTGAAACCGATGAAAATGGGTAAAATTCTCCCTAAAAAAAAGGGGGTAAAATTTAATTAAAAAATATATGATAATAAATTAAAAAAAAAATAGGTTAGATAGAAGAAAAACGAGTTCAAGCAAAGAAAGTGGTTCAATTGATAAAACAACAGAGTAAACTGGCAAAAATGGGTAAAACTGATAAAAAATGAATGATATCAGCTAAATACGGGATAACAAGAAAAACGGGTCAAATCAATAAAAGAACAAGAACAAAAAGATGAGTTAAATTGGCCAAAAAAATTGTGATAGGTGAGAAAAAAGGTTAAATCAACAAACAAACAAAATAAGTAAAATCGACTAGAATTGGATTAAACATGAGAGAATTGGTTAATTGATTAACAAATGAGACAAAATCAACTAAAATTGGGTAGAATCAAAGAGAGTGGATGAATTGATAATAAATGGGATAAACAACAAAAAACGAGTGAAACCGGTGAAAAAATGGGTTAGAATAACAAAAAAGAAATGGTAAACTCAATGTAAAATTGCGTGAAATCGATATTTCTTTGGAAAGCTCTTAATAAATTATCACTTATTAAAGAACATCAAAAACATTAAAGAACCTAAAAAAAGCCACATTCGTGCTAATGAATGATATTGGCTAAACACGGGATAACAATAATAAAATAAAAAAAGGATCAAATCGATAAAAGCAGGAAAAAAATGAGTTAAATTGGCATAAAAATGTGAAATATGTGAGAAAATAGGCTAAATCAGCAAAATAATAAGCAAAATCGACTAAAATTGGGTTAAACTGGAGAGAATTGATGAATTGATTAACAAATGAGATAAAATCAACTAGATTTGGATTAAACTGGGGAGGATGGGTGAATTGATTAACAAATGGGATAAACCTCAAAGGGTGAAATCGGTAAAAGAACGGGTTAAAATAAAATGAAATGATAAACTCAATGTACAAGCGGGTGAAATCGATATTTCTTTGGAAAGTTCTTAAGAAATTATTGCTTAATAAAAAACCTCAAAAACATTATAGAACATCAAAATATAAAATTATGCAACCTTCATGCTATATGAATAAAAAAAGTAATATTTAGTTAACTGAAAACTTATAATTGACTTAAGTCAAAAAAAAGTCAAAGCATAGAAATTGTTAAAACCGGTGAAATCGGGTAATATTTGATTAAAAAATATATGATAGAATTGTAATATCAATGGGGAAATGGTTTAGATGGAGGAAAAACGAGTTAAAGCAACAAAAAAAGTGGTGCAATCGATAAAACAACGGGGTAAACTGACAAAAGCCGGGTAAAATGGTAAAAATTGAATAATATCATCTAAACACGAGATAAAAAATGGTCAAATCGATGAAAGAACAAAAACAAAAAAATGAATTAAATAGACAAAAAAAAGGTTAATAAATTGAGAAAATAGGTTAAATTAGCAAAGAATAAGTAAAATAGATTAAAATTGGGTTAAACCGGATAAAATGAGTAAATTGATTAAAAAATGAGATAAATCACAAATATGTATTCATTGTTTAAAAGTCTGTATTTTGATTTTTTTAGTATTTTCTGTTTCTGAGAAGAAAACTTAGATTAGCTTCTCCCCTAAATGTTCACATACTATTTATGTTTATCCTTTAATAATTACTTTTGGGGATCAATATCAGTGACAGTGATGTTATTCCTCTGTAATTGATAACCCAATGATTTAATTCCAGTAATAGTACGACAATTGTTGTTCACATATATATTAATCATGCTTATCCTTACTTTTTGGGGTCAATATCAGTGGTGCAATTCCTCTGTTGATTATTTTCAATTCTAATATATATTTAAAAAAAAATTAAGAAAATATCACCACAATATATTTGATGTCAAATTATTTCATTAAATATTAAGAGGTAATTGCTCAGTACAGTTAGGCATACCATCTGCAAATTAAAATTAAGTGCAACTTGCCCTGTTTCGTGAGGTCCATCCTAAACCAATTTTGGACCACTATTTCAATTTGATGTATATATACTCGTACCTGGACTAGTGGGTTGACCTGAAAATATTAATTATTAATTTATTTGTATCAATATGGTTGGTATGATCGATAGTTATAAAATTTTATATATTTGCTCAATAATTTTGATACATAATGCATAATTACAAGCATTAGAATTTAGAATCAACATCTTTTTAGTAATAGTTTATCACTGGGACACATCTCAATCAAATATTGATTAAATTAGTGTAAAGAACTATGCAAATGGGTTCCTCCATTTTTTTTTTTTTTAGATGGTGAATACATTGTTACATCAAATACTATATTGAATCGAAACTATTACAATGATATCAAGGTAAACTAATTACTAATATTAAACTAAAAAGACTATTATTTTTCTTTTATACAATACGTTGCACAAAAATATTATAAATATAGGTATTAACAAAATAATTGATCGTATCACAAAATTATATAAATATGATTTTTTTATCATAACTACAAAATATTATACAAAGCTTTATCTTCTATATAATTCATTTTAGACTTTATCAAAAACTATAAAAGCTTAATATTTTCATATAAATTACAAACACATTTAGATTTCTATCTTCTAATTTTACGATAATAGGTTTAAATATTTAATAAAGTGAATTCAAGATCCAAATACACACAATATGGCCTCAAATTTGCTGTCAAATTGTGTAATATCTCTTGTGTCATTCTTAGGATCTTGCCGCGTGGCCTTGCTTAATTATACAACTAACATTTTTTTTGTTTCAATTTTTAATTATAATTGAAATTGTATTAAGTCTCTTAACTTATTATGCCTCATAATCTAGTTATACCTTGTGATTCATAATCTAGCTATACTTTTTAAGTTTATTTTGCTTATTAAAATATTTTAGTTAGAATTGTATTATGTTAAGTCTTTTAACTTCTAATGTCTCCTAATCTAACTATACTTCTTAAGTTTATTTTGCTTTTTAAAATCACACAGGGATATTTTAGTCCGCACAAAAAATTAAGAAATATTCATGATTTCATAATAGTAGAGATGTTAATTGTACAATAAATTGATTAGTTTATGTTTTAATTCACTAGTAAAAGTTAAGCTGCCATATTTACCATTACTATATGTCAAATGCTACTCAAATATAGGTGACGCAATTATGTAACTAAAAGAAGCACTTGTAGAAAAATGTTCAAGTGTAGATTTGGGATTTTGTTTAGAGTAGTATTATATTGGAAAGTATAAATGCAAGAATTAATATTTTACATATCTTTTGAATAGAGACGGATATTTATAGGGTAGACAAGAAGTTGAATAGTCTCTATATCCTCCTTTGAATTTTCAGAAGTATCTTCGCTCTATATATATGAATAATTACGGCAAGAGTAAAATGATCATTTCACAGGAGGGTTCATTTCATCTTTATTAGTATAATTTAATTATTTTAGTATTAGTACTACCTTCAATTAATTGACAAAACTACCCTTCAAGCACAAACGTACCCTCGTCATAATAAAATAAATTTTTCCATATTATAGCTTATTAATTGCAGAGTAATTAATGAGATCATATAGGTACGTTCAATTTAAATGACCACCTAACTAATTTGCAGAAAGTTCAACATGCATGCCAAATATTCTTAATCCACCCCCACCCCCCCACCCTCCCAAAAAAAATCCCCATCCACCTATAAAAAGCCTTAACATTATTCCCAATCCATTCATTCATACCATCATCAACAAGTACTTATAGAACACAATTTTTAATCCAAAAAATGGGCACCAAAACATGTAATTATAACTTTCTTTGTGTATTATTATTAGCAACAATATTAATTTTCAGCACAACGTTGTGTGGAGCAGAAAATATTGTGTATGAAGACAACGTGAGAACTCAATGTGGGTACACAAGATATCCAACTTTGTGTGTCCAAACCTTGACAGGAAATCAATATGTAGATTTTATGTCTGCACTTGTTAACAAAACTATCTCCGAAACCAACATTCCCGGCTCCAATTTTGAGATTCTCAGCTCTCATTTCATCTCCCCGGAAGCCCAACTCGCCAGAATGGCCATAGGTACATTTATATAGAGCTATTTTTACTAACTTCGATTTCTTTTTGTTTAGATTTTTTTAATAGTAAGGCTATATAACCTTCGATTGTGGCTAGAATTTTCCTCATAGCCCACTTGTGTTATTGTTACCTTTAGCTGGTCAATAGCCTTATGTTATTTTATGAGAGAATTTCACTTTTGGTACCACAGTAACCCTATTTTAAGGTTACGGTACCATAACTTTAAAAACATACATATTTGGTACCACATGTTAATTACCCTCGACACATTTGGTACTTCCATCATTTTTTGGACGGAAAATTCAATTTCGGACGAAAAGTTGATGGAAAATCTGCATAATTAGTCCTATAGTTATAAATTGCAGCCAAAGTTTGTCCCACATATTTTCTGGTCGATAAATTTATAAATAGGATTTATAATTAATTATGTTTGCAATTGGGACTGAAATGCTTCAAACTTGTGAATTGTGGGATAAATTTGTCTGTCAAAAAATGTGTGGGGCAAAGTTGGGCAATAATCTATAACTATAGGACCAATTCTGTAAATTTTTCATCAATTTTCCGTACAAAAATTGGCGGAAGTACCAAATGTGTTGAGGGCAATTAACATGTGGTACCAAATATGTATTATTTTTAAGTTATGGTACCGTAACTTTAAAATAGGGTTACTTGTGGTACCAAAAGTGAAATTCTCTCGTTATTTTAATTAGCAACTACCTTATGTGTTAAACAAGGAGAAGCAAATAAACCTTTTTCGTCTAGATAAAAATTTCCACACACTAATATTACAAGTTGACAAATTGCTTTATGTATCATTTATTGTGATTAGTTTACTAATTAAACTCAATACTTTCAATTCATATGGCAAGAATATGAAACTAATTTCTTGACAATTTATAACTCTTTTTGCAATATAACACACCTTTTTCAGATTATGTCATAATTATAATATTTGTGTACATCACTCTTCTACTTTTAACCAATCGGATTAGATATATTAGAAAGATAGAAATATCATTGTTTCATTAGTGTCGAACAATTGTAGAAGTCGTATCTTTTTAGCAGAACACGAGGGGTTATTCGTTAAATAAACAAATATGATCGTGTCTTGAATTAATTAATTAACATCCAATACACGAGTGTGAATTTTTAATTAGGATTAACACATGTGAAATTAACATCCAATTCTTTTTGCTTCCGCCAAAAGAATATCTTCAATCTTACAAATTATAAAAATATATTAATGATTAATTCCATAAAAGAGACTAATGGATTTGTCATCTAATTATCTATAGGAAAAGTAATATGTTAGAAAAAAATACTATGTCAATATTTATTTAGTATTTTTATATTTGCAAAAAATGAGTATTTTTTTTACAACATAGGATTTCAATTTTAGAATTCGCTTACGCCCCCAAATATCTAGGACCGGTCCTGTTTTGAATTAATTAACATCCAATACACAAGTGTTTATTTATTCATTAGGATTAACACATGTGAAATTAACATTCAATACGCAAGTGTGTATTTATTAATTAGGACTAACACGTGATCGTGTCTTGAAATTAATATATGTCCACCCACATATTAATTCTTCTTTTCGTAATTACCTTTTGATGTAAAAAAAATAGGTTATTGCGACGATCTTATCAAAATGTCGTTAAAGAGACTAAATCAGGCCTTAGACGCCCTCCAGAAATCTCCGAAGAAACACAAAAGCGACATCCAAACATGGTTGAGCGCCGCCCTTACGTTCCAACAAACTTGTAAGGACACAGTAAAAAATCATGTCCTTTCCAATGCATTCATGAACGAAATTGACAAGAAAATGGACTATCTTTCTGAACTCGGGAGCAACCCATTGGCCCTAGTGAATCGAATCACCCGAAACCTGAAAGTCAAATCTCCTCGACGGCGGCTTCTTGGTCAGGAAGAAACTTTTCCGAGTTGGGTATCGGCCCACGACAGGAAATTGCTTCAGGCTACGGAAATAAAAGCAAATGCAGTCGTAGCGAAAGATGGAAGTGGGAATTTTAAAACAGTGTCTGAAGCTATACATTCAGCGACGGGGAGCAGATTCGTCATATATGTGAAAGCTGGAACTTATAGTGAGAAAATTAATACGAATAAAGATGGAATTACTTTAATTGGCGACGGAAAATATTCTACTGTTATCACGGGAGGTAGTAGTGTCGCTAAAGGTTCTTCACTTTCAGGCTCTGCAACTTTCAGTGAGTCTCTCTCTCTCATCTATTTCTGTTTTGTTTTGTTTTTTTTTAAGAAAACTGACTTAATTGTGTTTCTGACTGAACTCATCTTTTGATAATTAGTACCGTAATCTTGGATTAAAATTTAGACATGTACCCATTAAAAGCATCAAAAAGTCTATTTTTGAGTTAATTGAAAGAAAATTATAGAGTATTATTGTTTCGTTAATTCATAATTAACCAATATATAAAGAAAATGAAAGGAGTAGAATTTTCTTGTGTGGGGTCCCTTAATCCAGTTGGTGGGATCTGTTTCACGCACTTATGAGCTGAATAGACTAATTAATGTTGCGAAATAATGCCATTTTAGGTAAAAGGTCAGTTTTGGGACTGAATGAGACTAGACGAGTTGATTTGTGGATTTATTGATTTATAAAAGGTAAAGTGACAATACTCATACATCTTGAAGCGAATTTTAAAAAAAAAAGAGAGAGAGAGACTTTGACCATGAACATCGATTAATATTCTATTCCGTATGCGATGATTTAATGGTTGATCTATTTTGTTTTATTAGCAATTTTTGGGGACGGCTTCATTGCTCGTGATATCGGATTTCAAAACACGGCAGGCCCTAACGGTGAACAAGCCGTCGCGCTAACCATAGGCTCAGACCATTCCGTGTTGTATAGGTGTAGTATTGCAGGTTACCAGGACACACTCTACGCGCACTCCCTCCGCCAATTTTATCGTGAATGCGACATATACGGCACAGTGGACTTCATATTCGGCAACGCAGCCGCCGTCTTCCAGAGTTGCGCTCTAGTCCTCCGTCGTCCACGCAATGGTGGCTCGTACAATGTAATTCTAGCAAATGGTCGTTCTGATCCTGGACAAAACACAGGTTTCACCGTTCAAAACTGTAGAATTACAGTTGGGTCGGATTTTTCTCCGGTCAAAAATTCGTTCGATTCGTATCTGGGTCGACCATGGAAAGAGTACTCGCGAGCAGTGATTATGCAATCGAACATCGACGCAGAGATTTCGGCGCGTGGCTGGGTAGAGTGGCCGGGGGCGAGTGGGTCAACTTATAGAAACTTATATTTTGCTGAATATGGAAATATCGGCTCTGGGGCCGGGACTTCTGCTAGGGTGAAGTGGGCTGGGTTTCGTGTTATTGGGACGGTTGAGGCGACCAAATTTACCGTCGCTAATTTCATAGGGGGAAACTCTTGGTTGCCCTCTACAGGGGTCACTTTCATTTCGGGTCTTCAATGATTTTATACATGTATATATATAGAAGGTTTGGTTAATAGTCCAGATTGTGATTTAATGACGGTAAGGTTTGATCTAAGATGTTTTTAGTGTGTATAATTACTGAAATTAATAAGACGTCAAGATAGATTAAGGTAGATGCTTTGCTCTGTATTTGTGTAATGTGAAAGGAAATGTAAATTACAGTATTTGTCACTTTTTTTTGTTGCATTTTTTAAGAAAAATTTTAAGATTAATTAGTACTGATGGTCATCAATGGATGCAAACTTATTTTATCCTTTTAGATTGCACATAATCTAATTATTTTGTAGAAATATTAAACTTTCTTAACTTGTGGTCGAGTTTTTCTCTGTCCCATTAAAAGCCCATTAATCACTAACTAAGGGACCAATATAAAAAAGATCATGTGAGGTCAGTCGCAAAGAAATTTAAAAGTTCAGGGATAACTAATTGTATGTATGGATCGATTTTGACCTGATTTCAGTGAGTTTTTATTTCAAATTATTGATTTGTGTTGTTTCGACGAAGAAATCTTTGAAGCGCGATTTGAAATGGATTAGAATGTTGAATTGTATTGAGACTAAATGTCCTACATGGATTGAAAATTATAGTTAAGTCCACCTTATAAGATTTTGGGCATCTCCACCTATGAAGGTAGTTTTTGAGGTTGAGTTAGGCCCAAGCCATGTGAGTGGACTTAGCCCAAGCCATGTGATGTATTCTAATATGGTATCAGAGCCCCAGGTTATAGTGGGTCACCTTCTTCAGTGATAGGTTCTTCCTTGTACGCATGATGTGTTTCATTATCTATCCAAACACTTCACCCGGATAACAAAGGTATGAAGTGTCATGTATTCCTCCATTTAACAAAGGCCTAGAGTGTCATTATTCGTGTGTTGGCATATAACCACATGTCGCAATTTGCAAAGTTGGGCATTAATATATCAGGTGTTGGGCTTGCTTCACTAACACATTCAGCCCGCTCACAAGTGAATGAGGAGAATTGTCTCAAATGGGTTAAAAATCATAGTTAAGTCCACCTTTATAAGGTCTTGGACAATCATCACCTCTTAAGCTAACTTTTGAGGTTGAGTTAGGCCCAAGTCATGTGATAAATTCTAGTTGAATTTAGGGAACTTTCAAAACATGATGGGACTTGAATTGAATTTGAATATTGTGATTTCTGAAAAAACTAAGAGATATGTATTAAGGGTGAGTTTGGCCTAACGATTCGAAAATTAATTATAGAAGAATTAATTTTACTAAAATGGATTTTGGCAATAAGTGATTATGATAAAATTCAATTATAAAATAATTGCTTTTGGATAATAGCTTTTGCAAAAGTAACACTTTAGTAGCTTCTGAAATAAGTTGATTTTTAGCTTCTGGAGATCTCAAAAGCGATTATGATATTAGGGGCCAAACACTATTAAAATCACGATTCACTAAAAGCAATTTCTATAATTGGGGCCAAACACTTCAAAAATCACAATGGAGATCTAGAAGTGTTTTTAAGAGCTCCCACCGCTGGGCCAAACTCACCCTAAATCAATTTCTTGTGTAGATTTAGAATGGAAAAATATAAGTGGTGAATGCTAAATCAATGACTTTATAGAGAATAAGAGAGGGAAAAAAATAGATGGTAAGTTTAAATATACTCCATTTAATTTTGTGTTTAGTTTTACTTGAGTCTCGTTAAACACGAGTTGGATTGACTCTGACCTAATTTTGCAGTTGCACATAACCTGACCAAAAGAAAAAATCTGTAAGGAGCCTAAGTTGACCTGCAAGTTAAGGATTGGATAACTGATTATAAGCAGGACTTGTTGACAAGAAATTGGACATACACAATCTGTAGAAATATCGGATTTTACATTTGATGGTAAAAAAATTCTGAACTTATATACACACAAAAATGATCGACAGAAATGACAAACTACGGGGGGAAATCCACAGGTGAAAAAATAAAAAATTACAAAGGGTAAAAACAAGTTCATATGCAAGTATCAAAGTTGTGTGGAGAACTTATCTTATGAATTCTCTTCGCTAGGAAAAACCACTGAAGAAGACCATTGATCTGGAACCATTAGAAAGTAAGCAGACATTGCTTTCCTAAAACGTTTCTTGTATTGTATTGGAGAAATCACCGTAGGAGGCGCGTTTTTTGATCCACCAAGAATGCCTGATGCCTTTACCCACGTTTCAAGATGCTTGTCCCAAGTGTACTGTCTCATAAAATCGATGATTCCGAGCACAAGTTCATGCTTTTCTTCGTCCACACCAACAAGTAACGAGTAGTCCATCACATCTATTGACTGCAGCGGGTATAAAGAACATATTAACTTAGCGTCGAATGTGTTGTATTGAATACTACGCAAACAATGATTGTAAAATTACATTTTTAGTCCACAAGATCGCACCCTTAGCACGCATATAAATTGCAGTTGTTCCCAAAATATTTTACGTTTCTGTTGTCATATCGCATCTAATATGGGACCAAAAGTGCAAAATTGAGACGGTCTTGTGGGAAGAAAAAGTGCAATACAGAGACTCTTTTCTAAAAGGGGTGATAGGACCATAAGTGCAAAAAATTCTAAAAAATGGGGCCAAAACTGCAATATTGTAAACCACGAGACCAAAAATCATGAGGACCCAACCTTATGAGAGTAAAATGCAATTTGGCCAGAATGGTGAATAGAAATTCAATTTGAGGCTTACCGCAAGAAATGCAGTATCATTCCACACGGCTCTCTCTAATAGACGTTTGGCCTTAGTTCCCAAGAAAATGGGAGAAGTTGGCATTGCTTCTATCAGATTCTGATCGAGTAGAACTTTATTGTTTCCAGTTGAATCTGGATTGTACCGTGATCTAGAAGATCCTTTAAGGTCATATAGTCGTGTGATGTTGCGTCTGTAAAGAAGATTCTCCATAACCAAAACATCCATTCTTGATTCTTTTCCTCCTTTCATATACTTTGTTGTGACCTTCAGTACACCAACCAAAATGTAAGCCAATATCAAATATACTATAATTATAAAGTCGAACGTATGTGAACTGACAGCTCCCAAAGCACAAGGAAGTTTAAGAAAAGTTTCTACAATGTATTTTAGAACATGGCAAATCATATTTTACATCAAAAAGCTTTATCATTTGTTACAAAATCGATGTGCAGATCAGCCTACTAATGCTAGATTTCAGTGTCATACTTTTGGAAATTAACTACAGTATCAAAATCAGTGTATATTACACAATCTACCCTAAAATATGATCAAATTAGAGAGAGACCCCTTCATGTTTGGAAAAATTCTCAAAGAAAACCCGAGGTATAATATTTACTAGATTTACAACACTGCGGCTTTATCTAGTAATGGTATTTGATGACAACATAAAAAATTACAATATTTCCAAAAATACCCTCGGTCAATGTCGTTGACAAAAATATCCATGTAATATATAACACAAACCTTATGGAGATAATTATTATAATGTGTAGGAGTGTCAAAAAATAGTAAATATAAAAGAGAATGTTCATTTGGAGATAATTATTATAGAGTGTAGGAGTGTCAAAAAATAGTAAATATAAAAGAGAGTGTTCATGTGCTTCCAGTTAAAAACTTTTAGGGGGTTTTAACGGTAGTCGGAAAAATAGTTAGTGTCATTTCCCAAACATTAGGGGATTTTCCTGTAATCTGATCACACCTCAAGGTAAGTTTGTGTAAAACCATTTTATTCTATATAAAATTGAACATATTCAGGTAGACATTAGCATAAGAGGGAATAGGATGAACTAATAGAAGGAACACGAACATAAGAGAGGGTATTCATAAGGAAATTACTAATTAAAGAAAGCAGACAAAGGTTAATACCTGATAAATGCCTAAAATCTTTGCAAGACAAGTGGGGCATCCTGTATTTATTGATTCAGACAGGTACTTGAAATAAGAAGGTGCAAACTTAATAAATGACTCTAACTCAGTTTTTGTAACTTGTTTGATGATAAATCGGTCATCCAATGTTTTAGCAAAGAAGACATTGCTTTTACCACCCTGAGCACCCCACTTCTTGCAGCGACTAAGAGAACGAATAAAATCTAATTCACTTGCACAACAACTTCTTCTCAAGGCCTCAAACTGCTTTGCAAAATAACAAGTCACACTATATTTCACCTTCCCTGGAGGACCATCATCCGAGAAAGACACTCTCACATGAGAATCGTTAGGAAACAAATTTAAATCCAATCCTGAGAAACTCCGAGAACCAGAGGACAAGATGCTTTCATTAGCTGAACCAAGACTCCTCGAAGATTCAGAATGTGCCTCGTCAAAAGAAGGTAGTGAAAGTAAATTAACTGACTGCAAAATTGACATTGATGTTGAGGATTCCAAAGAATTTTTCTGTTTTTCAGGTTCCTCTGACATAAGTTTTCGATAATCAGGTGAGACGAGGGAATAAGAAATTATGCTAGTAGGCTCATCGTCATAAATAGGCAGAATGGTTTCACTAGAAGCCAAAGGTAGCAGTAGCCTAGCACCACCCTGATTTACCAACTCCCTCAATGATGAGATATACACAGGATTATATTCACTAATCTTGCCAACCTTCTGTGCATTTGTTGAAGAATTCTTGTTGAAAGACCGATACAAAGCTGAAAAAGGTATTCTCACCCAACTACTTGGATTTTCCATTTCACTACAATCCATAGCCAGCAATTCAGAACATGAAGAGTGAATCTCTTCTTTCACGGATTTATCAATACTACAATTACCTGCAACAGGTTCGATTGTTGAAATCATGCCTGAAGAAGACTCTTTAGGAATTTTATCAGGAGATGTAATGAGTTTCCCTTTAGAAGCTAGAGTTGCTGATTGTATATTCCCAGTCCATGCAGCATCTAAATTATCAGATAGATTTTCCATCACTGGGAACTGCCCCTCCGATCGAGCCCTTCGCACGGTTTTTCCACATTCTTGGCTATCAGAATGGTTACTCAAAATTATACCACAAGAAAGGCAGGGGTCAGCTATCTGTATACTGCTCAACGTCCGATGCATGTCTACTTCTTTATGAATCCCATTAGGTGAATCTTTTTGGCATTGACCTACCTCTGATAGTGATATATCAGGCTTCACATTCACAAGAGAAGAATCTAAGCAATTAATGCCTCTCCCAGATCTGGAAGCTATATTCATCTCAGTATGCTTAGAAGGCCTCTCCTTTGATACTGAACTGCTCGAATTTTGAAGGTTAGATCTAACAATATGTATCAAGCGCTGGTCCCATACATATGCATTAAGAATTAACTTCCTTCTCATTCTGTTTATCTCAAGAATGTCAACCACCGGCTGACCAGATTTTACATCCTTATGAAGCACGCGCCACAATGACTCCTAAGAAATAATAAGTTCAGTTAGAAACTCATAGGTTGATGCATACATGTAACCTCACTATAGACAGTTCAACTGTATCCCACTAACATAGGGAAACATATCACATAGGATGGTTTGGATGTTGAGAACAGCGATGGGTAGTTCCACATGTAAAGCTTTAGCAACAGTAGTACAAACAAGAAAGTAGTAGAAAGAAACTAATGACAGATTATCACATTTTTTACTGAAAAAAAAAAGAAGCAAATCTGGAAACAAAAATCTCAGGGAGCTAGTTGCTCACAAAACCCCATCCGCGAATCATGCGCTGCTCCAATTCATTATTGAATTTAAAGTTGCACAAGGGAAACTAAAATTTCAAGTTTTTTTCCATATGCTTTTTGGGTTCGTTTAAAGTTTCATTCGATATATACGTCTCGCAGATTAGGTTTAATGCAATCCTCCTATACCATGTTTCATCTTTTCCCGTTATTTACAGGTAGGGTTGCTCAACCTCCCAATCATTGCAACAGGCGGTATTAATTGAGAGGGGGGTGGGGGGAGGACAAATAGACTGCATTGGCAAGAGCACAAACAATGTTAAAAATATCACCTCAAATTCCACTTTCTCCATCTGAAGCATCATCTCTAGTTCCGCCCAATGTTGACCTGATTCGGGTGCCTTGGCATTCGTATTTTTTTCCGAAAACTGACGAATAACTTCCAATACCTCAGTAAAAAGGAGATCTGATCTGCTTCTGACCTATTGTTATGCAATAATGAACCGCGCCATGAGAATTGTTAATCATTAAAACTAGGGAAAAAATGAATGGATCGTCAGAGTAGTCTCACCTCATCTACATCTTTCTGTATCCACTCTTCATTATAATAATTAAATTCAACTTTTGGTGGTGGAAGATATACAGAATGAACACTGATTGGAGCATACCGAAAACATGCAACCATTCTCCCTAAACTGCACATAGTACAAACATGTTGAGAATAGAGAAAACAGTCAAAACAAACTAAGCTGGTAAGCACCTAGGCACCACTTGAACCTTGGCGATTAGTAGTTGGAGCATAGGTATGTGCACTTATGTACTTAGTCAAGTAAAATGATACTCGTTTTGGAGAGATTTAAGAATCCAACTCATTAATATGATGCCAATAAGATTTAAACAAATACGGAGTAATTTGAAGATTCCCCATCAACCCCCCCACCCCCAAAAGTAGCAACTTAGACCATTCACATGCAAGGAAAAGGGATAGATATGGGATCCCAACTAAACATTAGACTAACATAACCAAAAAAAACCCATCAATTCTCTAGGGAAACTCAAGAATGGATCATTAATTAAAATTTCATACCCATAAAACCGAAGGCAGTCTCTATGAAGGGAATGACCACAGCTTGCGACCCTGCTTGCAGCAGCATGGTTTGAAAAGCTGAGTTCCAAAAATTTTCCAAATGATAAACCCCAAGCAGCATCTGACATTACCACTCTTTTAGTGGCAGAAGGAAAACCATTATTCCTTGGACACCGTAGGCACCGATGCCACATCCAAATTTTTCCTTCCCGCTCACCAGGCAAGATGAAATCTGGAAGCTTTTTTACAGAAATTGTAAGACTACCTTGTTGATGAGTGTAGCAATGAATATGTGCTTCTGATGGCATTTCACATGACCGGCACCGATATCCCTGCAAAAATTAATAAACCAATATCTGATATTCTGCAATTTTTATGTAGCCATCACTAAGTAAAGACACGTATAAGGAAACTATATACCTGGTCAAACAACTGGTCTCGAAGAAATCGGCCCAAAGGTTTATCAAAGTTCCCATAATATTTGATCCGGAATAGATGAGAACGCTCACATACACTTCCTTTCCACACGCATCGTGTTGAAAGGGAGACCAAAATGCTCTGATGATCAGATGGTGAAGGGGGAAACTCTTCTTTAAATGGTCCCAACCCTTCATGATGATCAGGGCTATGCTGCCTCAAAGGTACCAAATCAGAACTGTCCAAATCTGAAGGTACTTTATTTCCATCAGCATGAGAAAAACTAATGCCTTGTCCGGAAGTTTCAGTCTTCAAAAATTGATTAGAATCTAAATTATTGTTTCCCACCATTTCATGAAGATAACCCTGAGTTTTAGCTACATAACATTCATTGGGACCCAGTCCGTTATTTTCCTTCGAGTTATGAACAGCAGAAAGTTGCTCCCACTGAGGACCTGAGACGTCAGTATTGTATTTGGTAGTATCCATATTTTCCTTTGTCAAGTCAGGATTTGGAGTTTGAGCACTAGAATTCTCAGAAAAGCAAGTTTGTGCCTCAGACAATGGAACTATTCTAGATGATTCACTAATATTTAGAAACAGGTCCTTCCTAGACTGAAATGGATTGCTTGGTTGTTCGGGCCCTTGCGGCTTTTCAGAAGAAAGAACATTGTACCCAGGTATCATAGATATGGACCTGTCAACGCTTGAAGGTCTATCAGGGACTGCAACTTTTATAGGAGACGTCAAAGGGAATTCTGGCAAAGAAGCACCTTCATCAGCAAGAAATGAGGTCTCAAGAGCTAAATGATAAGCAGCAAAAACACCATAGTGAACCACATGTTTAACTTTCTTCAATTCATCCCCACTGGCACCCTTGAGCAGAATCTGAAGACAAAATCGAAATGATATTAATATTTTATCCGAAATATATGCCTAAATGGAAAGGTCTACAAATAGAAAATGGTTACATCTAATATTCAGCAAATGAATATTTTATTAGTTCAAGCTCTACGATTTAAAATAATAGGAAAACGGCAAATGTATCTACAACCACCGCCATTAAGGAAATAATTCACCTTTCTAAAATACCCAAATCATTCTTGTAACATTTTAATGCAAATTAAGAAAAGGCCCAGAACAAAATCCAGATATTTAACTAACAGACTTCACAACCTCCCCCGGGTTATAGGGGAAAAAAACTTATAAAAAAAAAACAGAAAGAAAGAAAAACGAGTTCCTGACCTAATCTCAACTAAATGCAATCTTGAGACAGAATTAGAGCTAAATAGTAAACAATATAAGATTGGTACTTCGTACTAGTAGACAGATTAGTTCAGTATATACATAAATTAATAAGATTGCACCATTAAGCAGCCAATAGAGCAATGAATTTGCCTAGAAGCTTCAGATAACCCAGCTTGTTCACCATAAATGGCGAACTATAGAATTCAACCACATTTTTGGCAAATAAGCCTTACTGCTGAAACTGCCTTTCTTATATATTCAATCAGTATCCATCACTGGGAATGAGAACCTGATGTATGGTTTATGTTCATATAACACTACATACGCGCTCCTTTTATTAATAATAATGGAAAATTATATACTGTAGAACTTATGGAGGGTACTAAATGACGCCACTATATTGGTTTCCACATCAAGAGTCCCCATGTTCAAAAAGCTTAAAATGTTAAACAATAAAATCTAGCTTTCTGTTTTCTCAATATAGCTATAATTTAATTCACATCCAACGAGAACTAGCGTGTGTCCATTAAAGTTTTTCTGAACTTACAGTACATCCCAATGGTCTAGGGCAACCTTCAAAAAACATCAACGTCTTTGTTGACTTTTTTCCACCTTGGCCAGCACTGCCAAGATCTTCCACATACCTCTCCACATGAAATGAGTCACAATATCCTAACTTCGTTGCAGAAAGATTGTCAATTGAAGGAACTATTTGTGCACCAGTGCAGCGAGCAATACGCTCTAAAAGAGGTCTCTTGATGTTAAGAACAAGAGATATGTCCTTAGCAAGAAGATATTCTTGTGCGTATCGAGACACTGATTTTTCAACCAAAAGAATATTTGGGTGGTGAGCATCAATTTTAGCGACAGACATCTTCAAATGGTCCATTTCCTGAAACAGACACAACACCAGCAAGGGTCATAAAAGTCAAATGAATTACTACGTATATAGCAAGTATGAAGAATTTTAGTAGTCAACAATTGATAATAGTAATATTTAAAATCTAAGTTAGAGTTAGGTCACAGTCACAACCTGCTGTAACAAAGTATCAAAACTCGACAAGTGGTTAGCAACCCGTTGGTACTCCAGGGCACCACCAAGCAATAGCAATCGTGCCTTGTTAATTTTTGAAGTCATGCGGCGATGAGCCACATTTTTCTTGCATACAACCCCTTTAACCACCATACTAATCAGAAAACAGTGAAATTCTCATCAGAATTTTAGAATTTCGAAATTACAGTTCATACATTAGAGAAAGCAATGCATGATCTCAAACTGCCTTTACACAGACACTTAGACCTTTTCTATCTGATACCCCCTGATTAGATACTTGTATTTAGGAAATACATAGGGGGAAGAAAAGCTAACGAATTGGGGGGGTAGGGGAAACAAACTGGAGTCCAACCAACAAATCGAGTTTTATCATTTCGAAAACTCAACAAAAGTACTACATAGAAGTTTTAGCTAGAAAATGATAGCCAGCAAAATAAATGATCTAATCAAAAGTTAGCTGACAATACAAATACATACGATGACGCCATTCAAACATTTTCACTACCTTCAATGTGGAGAGTATAGAGGTTGTTCATGGTAGATTGCGGGTTACTTTTCAAAACTATGGAACATTACCCAGTAATGAACATTAACGAAAAGGGAATATTCATCACTCCTGATAATTCCCTTCCAAAATGTTTAGGTGTAATAGTTTAATAAACAGTGTAATTTATAATTGAACAGTCGTGCAATAATAAATAAAGTTACCTCTCATATCGATTCCCACAAGCTATGCACTTGACCTTGACATATCCACCAGGATCCATTCCACCACCCGTGCTTGTGTCGGGCTTTAAAAAAGTCGCAGCTTCCCAGGATAGTGTGGTAATAATATCTAACCAACTCTCAACCATATTATGATCGGTATTAGGTACGTTCTCAGCTTGCAAAAGTTGAGTTATCAATGCTCTGAAATGCCCACCAACTACTTTTTTCATGGCTTTTCGATGCTCCTCATTTGATCTGTCCCTGTTTCGAGATTCCCCAAAATCAAAACTGCTCGACCGTAGGTAACCCCACTGTTCTGTGTTATCCTCACCAGTATCATCATAATCGTCAGATAAAAGGGCCTCTTTCTCATGCTCTCCATCTTCAGGCTCTGGAGGGAGCCAGAGCAGACCATTGTTTTCATAATCCACAGCTTCAAAATTTGCACCATTCAACACATTTGGAGGAGATGGTCCAGATTTATGCGGAATATCTGCTTCTTCCTCCTTTGTCGTACATTCCGGTCTCGGGGCTTCAAAGTTTTCAGGCAGAAGACTTGAATCAGAAGTTGGATGTGTGTTTTCCTCATTAGGTTGCACTACACATGGCACATAAATGTGATCAATCTGATCATAGTTGACAGTATCATAACAGATATCAGAAGGACTCAAGGGAGTGGCTTCAGAATGTGATCGATATATTGGGTAGTCATCATCATCCTCATCACTCCTGTGATTATCAATAGCATATGAACACGCGAAAGATATTTATTGTATCAGAAACTTAGCCACAAAAGTTTTGAAAGAAAAAAGAACAAACCTACACAAATATCTACACAACGTGCACCTGAATTACATGAAAGATGATTGATGAAAGACTAACAAACTCCATGACCAGATATAATAACTAAGAAAGAGAGGTAACAAAGTAGCGTCTGTACCCCTGCTAAACCAAAATTCCATAACTGGAATGAACTTTTCAATATGGACTCTCAAAACCACCAGTATTGGCACTCCTACTACAGAAGTTGCAAATTTAGACGTTCATATTATTGACATACAATTAAACATATCTGCAAATGGAGTTGCAAGTCCAATGTGAGTTGCTGAACATTCTTGCATTATAGTGGCGGGAAAAAAATAGTACATTTCATTCACCTAGATCATCTTTCAAAATACTTCCCAATATTATCCTGTGGATGCTTAGGATTCAAAGAGAGAACCAGAATCGCAGCCAAGTTGGAATCACCTCATAGTGTGTGTTTTCAAGAGAATGAAACCAAAGGACCCGATGATGGACTAAAAATTCTCTGCGTGCATTTTGAAGGTACAACATATTGGAAACTCAGGGAACTCATTTCAATAATTACAGATGTTTGATCCTGAGGCAATAAACTCCGGTTCTAGAAACTTGATCCTCAAACAGACAACTCGGTCAATACCTACACAAGCTCTAGCGAAGATAACCAAGAAGATTTGATACTGTATACTCATGCTACAATGCTGTTATTATACCAACACAAAACTCATTGAAGAAAATTCCAATAAACAGAAAAATGCAACACAACATAAAAACATTTGTATAAGATAGGACCACATCAAATAAAAGAGTAATTATATATTACTATTTTCTAGTGTACAGGAGGAGTACCTGCTGCAAGATCCAACCTGGTCGCCAAAAGTGTCATCATCCAGGTTTACAGAGCTCGTGACCTGATCATGCATTGTGGAATTTGTATTCATCTGTGCAGACTGACAGGGGCTCTGATCAACGACACATGAAACATGCTGGAAAGGCCCCGTATAATATCCAGCTGAACCAGCACTGCTGCAACTATTACAGGTGTGGCAACTAGATTGATTACTGACCAAACTTGAAGAGGATGGAGACTTACTGAGTCCAGGACTTGACGCCTTCCCCGTGTTATCACCAATAACCGATCCTTGCTTCCATTGCTTGAAGCAGTAATTACAGACCCTAATCCTATCCCCGTCTTCCAGGCCACTCTTGGGCTCATCCGAAGGTGCTGGAACAGAGTTTGTTGTGCACTTGGCACAGAAAACCCTTCCACAAAGTCGACAATGGTGCCTTCGGTTAAAAATAGTAAACTGGGAATCACACTCGTAACACACCCTGCAGCTCTGGTCGGGCATCCAGAAATCTCTCGACATGTTTGCAGATTCTGGTCTCCACGGAATCCATGATTTGACTATGTTAGCAATCTCAGACAACTTATAGTTATCTGGTGTGCCCATGAATGTATATCAATATCAAACCTCATTGTTACAAATCAATCATCCGCCCACAACCTTCCTACCTAAAAAAATTACTAAAATCCCATCAAAAAACACACACACAGACAAATACACACAAATCCTGTATGCAGTAAAAATACAATAAGATAGACTACCACTTTACAAGTTTCAATAAATCAAAATGCAAGTGGACCAAAAACATAATATTGAGAAGTCAATTTCCAACTAATTTATGAGCTGTCCCTAAAAATCAGAATCCATACCTTAATCTGAAAATTCCTCCACAACCCTGCTGAGTTAATTAACACTCCTGCAAGTGGTGACGCCTCTGTACCTATTTTACCACAATACAAATGGAAAAAAGTTTGTGGTTCAGGATCTTCCAAAAAAAAAAAGGAAACTAAAAAACAATTGAGTAAATTTTGTGCTGCTAAATTTTGGCGGGTTTTGGAGTGGTGGCTGAAAATTACATCTACTCCAATAAAAACAAATTAATTAAGAAATTGAAAATGGATAGGGAAAGGGAAAGCAGGAGAGTCACGAAAATGGTGTGAGTAGGGACATGTGAAAGGGTAAGTTAGTATACACGTAGTGATGAACTGTCTAGTTGGACTAGCTTAGTTTTCTTCCTTCTTCCAGAATTTTGTGTGCGCCAATAATATACTTATAGTATAGTAAACTAATAATCAATTTTCGAAGCAGATTTTGTCTGTTTGTGTACGCCGGAAAATGCTAATTTAACTGAACCGCCGCCACACCGCCCTTTTCGACTTCTTAGAGAAGTAACCGCTACGCTCTTTTTACAGTAAAAAAAAAAGTGAACCCTTAAACATTAAATGAGGTTTACTGTAGTAAATATATAAATCACATATTCACATGTAGTATTTTAAAATAGTACAACAAATTTATTTCATACAATCAAATGTTTATAAATAATTTATTTTTATGTTGAGATGTTAATATATTTAAAAATTGCACATTCTGGCTTATTAACTTTGGGAGAAAAGGATAAGCGATTTAAAAATTAATAATAGTTAGGCAAAATAATGCTCAATCAAATTTATTCAATCATAAAAGAAATTGTTCATTATGATATGTATCCGGTTACTATTTTAAATATATTTAATGAGAGAATTTCACTTTTGGTACCACAAGTAATCCTACTTTAAGGTTATGGTACCATAACTTTAAAAACAACACATATGGTACCACATGTTAACTGACCTCGACACATTTGGTACTTCCGTCAATTTTTGTACGCAAAATTCAATTTTAGAAGGAAAATTGATGGAAAATTTACAGAATTGGTCCTATAGTTATAGATTGTTGCCAAACTTTGCCCCACATATTTTATGGCCGCCAAATTTACCCACAATTCACAAGTTTGAAGCATTTCAGTCTCAAATGCAAGTATAATTAATTATAAATCCTATTTATAAATTTTATATATTATAATTATTAAAGCTCTTTCACAAATTAGATTTTATGTATAATATTTTATATAAAATCCAAAAAAAATATATATCAATTAAATTTATTGGATTTTTTAAATTTCAAAATAAATCTTTTAAACTAATTAGATTTTACATATAACACATATAAATTAAATAATATATTACATAAAATTTGAAAATTAAATATAAATTAAACTTATTAAATTGAAGAAATCCTTTAAAATAATTAGATAATAATATATACAGATTAAATAATATTTATTATAAACCTGAAAAAAAATCTTTTTAAAATTATATAAATAATTAAAAAAATTTAAAACCCTAAATCTAATTAGTTTAAAAGATTTTTTTAAACATGCCAAGTTTTTTAAATGAGGTTTATTGTAGTAAATATATAAATCACATATTCACATGTAGTAGTTTTTTAAAATACTATAACAAATTTATTTCATACAATCAAATGTTTATAAATAATTTATTTTTATGTTGAGATGTTAATATATTTAGTAATTGCACATTCTGGTTTATTAACTTTGGGAGAAAATGATAAGCGATTTAAAAATTAATAATAGTTAAGCAAAATAATGCTCAATCAAATTTATTCAATCATAAAAGAAATTGTTCATTATGATATGTATCCGGTTACTATTTTAAATATATTAAATGTTTGCATAACAAATGTGTTGTAACTTTTTAAATTATTTGTGAGAAAGTTAATTGAGACGCATGTTTGAACTAAAACTTCTCGATATAATGTATTTTGGTTTATTTAAAAAAATGATAATTTCGTAAGCAAATAATAGGAGGATGATAAATGAGATAAAACAAATAGAACTTAACAATATTATTAAATCCAATTTTACTCCTTGAACACTTTTTTAGGAGCAAAAATTGTTAATTATAGAAACAATTTAATTTCATAGGTATTATGAGAATATTTAACTCAAACTCATTTATAAGACATTTGTTTTATTTAGAAGATAATTATTATAATTAAGATTCTGTATTTATTTAGGTTAGCATCAAGCTGATTCCATTGTTAATTTGTTGGAATTGCATGATTTCTCCCACCCATGCAAATCCATTGATTTTGTTTGAGTTCAGGTGCTAATCTAATCTAAGACTGTCAATTGAGTTGAAATTATCTAAAACTTGATGAACCCATAACAATGGGTCAGCTGATTTGAGTCGTCATATTAAGTCTCAATCAATTTGTGTAAAATTTGAGCCTAATAGCCTATATTATATTAATATACGTGAAGCCTTCGAGTTCGACCCATCTGAAGCTCGAGTCACAATATCTGATTGATTTCATTGAAGAACTTTATCTTATTCGAAAGAGTGATCAATTACAATGCATTGGTCTAAATTGTAATTCTAGACTATTACTATGTTACGGTACGAGAAGACAAAAACAGAACATTAGAAAGTAGATTGACCAACATTGGATTTCAATAAGACAAAAGATTTATCATTCATATTCATAGGGGTCAAATAGTCTTCAACTTGTTCATGATGTAATAATAAATAAACAAAAGTCAAAAACCTGAATCTCTCATCTTAAAAAGACTCATAATGAACATCAAATATCTAGAGCATCACCTTTATACATAACGTTGGACCTCTAGCATATTATATGAAAATTAACGCTTGCACTTAAGACAGTAGTGATCTTTCAATGGAGCTCCGCAGTTGTAACAGAAACAATATCCACACCTAAAATCAACATAACAAAAATAAAATGTTATTATCGTAGAGTTCCAATTGCCATCAAATAATTGGAATGCAAATGAATAACTAAACACTTCATTTAATGCTAGTTTCACGAATCAAAGTTCCATTTATGACGACGTGCATACATACATTTTTGGGTATTTTTTCATGTTTAAAAAGGAAAAACTTTATTTAAGAAAATGTGGAAGAGGAGTTCTATTGATCTAACTATAGAAAGAAGTTCATTGATGGATTAAGTGAGAGAAATGAAGAAGTTGAGATTGTATATGCAATTGAAGAAGTTTATGAAGAAAGGGACAAAATAGGACAATTTAAAAACTAGTAATTTCAAATTTTTGCCTAGGATTCAAAAATAGGGGGATTCATTCCGTGCTAGGTAATTTTGCACCAACCACCTGTCTATGAATACACGATCTCAATTGCTAAACTATTGATTGCTTGGGAACCAATGGAAATAAGTAGTTCGTGCAAAATTACGTAGTAGCACCTAATAAACCCAGACTAGAACCAACTCTAAGTTAACTTCACTTATTCAATACAATAAAATAAACATACCTGCATTTCATGAACAAGCAGCCATCAGATTTCTCAACAAAATAACCACACTTTAGACACCTTTGCCACTTCTTACTCTTAGCAAGTTCCATCAGCATTATATCCTCATTACTCCTCTCATCCTTCTTCAATTTTTGAAACTCCTCACACTTAATCCCTGAATGCCACGGAACCTTACACTGCACACAAAAGAGTCTATTACAATCTGGGCATTCAGATTGCACTATAATCTGATTATTATTATTATCATTACCCCCTCCACTCCTATCATCAATCAGCAAAGCAGAGCAATCCTTAAACGGGCAATAGAATTTCTCAGACGCCAAAATCACCGCCTCACATAACGCATCTCCCCATCTATCGAACACTTGCTTAGGTAATATCGAATGACAATGGTAAGGCTCTAAATAACCATTACACTTTGGATCAGGGCAGGCAATTTGGGAAATGTTTTCCTGTAGCTTTGAAGCTACGTATTTAGACATACATTCACAGCAATAGTAATGGTTGCAACCGAGAATCCGAAACATGGCGCTTCTAGGTTTTTCATCAGCACAAATTTCACAATTTGAATTCAAAGGTATCCGATTACGAACAGGTTTTGAATTGGAGGACTCACCTTTGTAAACCCTAGGTTTTGGGGATGAGTGGAGAAATTCCAATTCATCGTCGAAAAAGGAGGAATTTTGGGATAAATCGATTATTCTTTTGGGTTTTCTGGTACAGTTATAATCTTCGACTGAAATTGCGTCCGTTTTGTTGGTTCCTTTTTTGAGTGAAGGGGGCGTCGCGTACAGCACCGAAATTTCATCATCGTCGTCGATTGCAACATCAATGACTTCAAGAATCTTTTTTGCCATTGAAATTTTTCCGATCACTTGGTCAGGGTTTAGAGATTAGTTGCATGTATTTAAAGACCAATCAAATTCAGAAGAGAGAGAAAGAAATTCGGAAAGACTCAGGGGGAATTTTCGGAATTCGAGTTTTCTACATTTGGTTCTTAGATTTTGAATATTTGTTTGTAGTATTAAGATTAGGGTTTACTGCATTAAGTCTGAGATGATTTCAAAGTGATCAATATTTCCCATGAGATTTATAGTGCAAGCAATATGATAAATCTTATCAAAGATAGTGAAAAAATGCGACAGTCCAATTTATGGCCCGGCCCGTGCTGAGTGCATCATATTGAACTTATTAACTTCATAATTAAATTGTATGAGTTTTTTTTGGTTATTTTCAAGAGACCTGAATTAGCAAAGTGCTATAAATTCAAAATTTACAGTTTTTCCAATTTATCATATTTAAAGAATACTCACATTCCTAAGTTAATTGGATTGGCATTTATTAAAAAAAAAAATGAGAGAATTGCATTTTTGGTACTGCATTTTAGGTCAATTCTCACTTTTGATACACCGCTTTATGTGTGTATTACATAAAATTTACGCTCAATTAAATAATGACATTTGTAAAATAATTTATTAGTTATCAATTAATTTTCTATTTTGGAATTTTACTAAATTAAATTCCAAAAGTAAATAATAAATTTAATTGGTTACTAATAATTATTTATTGGCCAATTATGTTACGCCATGTGTCAAAGTGATGTATTTAAAGTCAATGAAATCATATTTTGGTCTTTTAAATAAGCGACCACTCAAAATGTGTCACATGTCAAGATGGAGTGTTTTGGCCAATCAAATAAAGTTTTCCCTTCCAAGTACGTAAAGGCCAATTAAACCATGCCACGTCATCAAGCTGCTGTGAATAAGACTCTCCAAATCTTATATAAAGGAGTCTTGTGAACACATAGACACACATACATACATTTATTTTTACCTATACACATATACATATACAGAGATATACTCTCATATATTCTCAAAAGGCTTCGAAGCTTCGCCAAAGTTCTGCAAGCATAAGTCTTCGACATTCAAATCCGTGACTACATCAGCAAATCTTGGAGAAGGTCACATCACGCGATTCATGAACACGCTCAAAGCCCTTGAATCCATACATCCAATGAAGAGAAGAATCAGAGAATTTATATACAGAGATTGTAACCACTTTTAATTATATCAAATATATTGTTATTTTGTTACACTTGTTTTATTGTCTATTTAAGCTTTTTGCAGACATTTAAAATTTGTTGTAAACAATGTGTCCAACACATTTGGTATCATATTTTAACAAATTGTGACACATTTGGTACCGCCGTTAAAAATCACCATTAAGTGGTGACGTGGCAGTTAATTAATCTTATAGCAAAGTTGTTGTCAATACTTATGTTGATTGACATTTTTATTCCATAACATTTCAGGCTACCAAAATGGCTCCACATCTTCAAATTTACTGACGATTTTAATCCACATTATTGTCAAATATCAAAATGCGGACCAATTTTGAGGTTTTACTTATAATATTTACATAATTAATTTAATTTTATAAACAATATTAATAAATTAATGTAAATTTGGAAAAAAAATTGATAATGCTATACAATACACTTATTCGAACTTAAGTTTTGTCTTTTGGGGTCGTAGGCCAATCATCTTCAATTATACGGAGTAATTGATATTACTATACAATACACTTATTCACAATAATATTTCCATCATTAATGACTCTAAGATCGAAGTTTTTTTTCAATCATCTTAAAAAAAACACTCACATTCCTAAACTAGTCGGATTGGCATTTATAATTGATACTACTTTACAATACACTTATTCACAAATCATCTTTCCACCGTTAATGACTTTAAATTTATAGTTTTTTCGATTTATTATATTAAAAAAAATACTCACATTCCTAAACTAATCGGATTGGCATTTATAATTGATGTTACTATACAATCCATTTATTCACAATATATAATGTTTCCACCATTAATGACTCAAAACTTATAGTTTTTCAACTCAATTTATCATATTAAAAAATACTCTCCTTCCTAAACTAATTGGATTGACATTTATAATTGATAATACTATACGATAGTGAGTACATTTATTCACAATAATCTTTCCAAAAACGGTGGAGCAATTGAGGGCAAGAAATATCGAAGGAAAAAGACGTAACATTTAAGATTGTACTCTCGGGATAAAATGTTGAAAATCCTTTACCCAAAAAAGAAAGAATGCAGATGCTAAATCAAGAAGTGCAATCTTCGTATGTAATAACTTGTGTTATAACTTGTAATATACCATGTTCATGAAAATTTAATGCCAATCCGTTTCCTTATAAGGAAGCGCCAATTTAAGGATAAAAATTGTGTTAAAATCTTATTGCTATTCAATTTGAAAGAGTGACATAAAATCATTTTTGTTATTTTTATTAAAAAAAAATGCCTATGTGTTTAAATCTAACTAGGAAGCAATTAGGAAGAGTCGACTGCATGGGGGTTTACTATATTTTAAGGGAACAAATGGGATATTGCTCATTTTTAAGTTTAAATGGGATTATTATCAATTTTTTAAATGAAAAACTGTGTTATCGTATTTCTTTTAGATACAAAAATAATATTTAAAAGTTTAATTATCACTTCTCTGCAAATTATAAAGAATAATTGCACACGGGGGAATCCATGAATGGAGTGTTGGGGGGCTGACTTAACTACCATGAATTTTTTTTAAGTGATATTCAAATTCACTAGTTTACATAAATCTAGCAAAAAAAAAAAAAACACTATAATGGATTGTCAATAAGAACTATATTGAACTCAAAAAAGAAAAAGAAAATATCCGATTTGTAACACTTTATGAAAATATTTTGCCATAAACTAGTATCGATGCATTACATTATCTAAATTTTAGACAATAAACAATTCATAATAACAATCAAGTCAGAATAATTTCTATTGAACTACACTATTTACCATATTGTTTTTCTATTCTTTTTTGATAAATACTAACATAGTGTTTATAATATTACTAAATTATATAGGAGTAATGAATTTTCAAATTCATACATGCTATATATGTGTACATATATATATACACATACATCAACTATACTATGACCTAAAAGGAGTAAATGTCATTGACCTATTAATATAGAAAGATGTCACTATGAAGTAGCGAACTCAGATTTGAATCCCTGTTGGGAGAGGTCCCCATTTTATGTGCCCGACACATCTCGAAAGGGATTAAACCCTTGGGAAACAAAAAAAAAAAAAAAAAAAAGAATTACTAATAAAAATTACACAAGGGGACTTTGCCAATAGGAAGAGAAAGGGGGTATTTTATTGGGCTAAACATAATTAAGTTTTGTTGGGAGGAAGTAATAATCTCATATATGTGTCGCCATGTCGGTGACCTGAAATTTAACTATCAAATAACTTGAATTAAATATTGAATAATTTTAATTGAGATTTAGTATGTACACAAGTCATAATTATCTATCTCACAGTCACAAACAAGGAGTATAATTTTGTACACGGCTTGATAAAATTTTTAAAGGATGATTCACGGTATAAGGAATCCTCTAATGTTTCAGAAATTACAAGAATATTCTCTCTGATTTATATTATGTACCAAATACCCCTTAGGGTGAGTTTGGCCCAGCGGTGGGAACTTTTAAAAACACTTCTAGACCTTCATTGTGATTTTTGAAGCGTTCATCAATTATAGAAATTGATTTTAGTCAATCGTGATTTTAATGGTGTTTGACCCCCAATATCATAATCACTTTTGGGATCTCCAGAAGCTAAAAATCAACTTATTTTAGAAGCTAGTAAAGTGTTACTTTTGCAAAAGCTATTATCCAAAAGCAATTATTTTATAATTGAATTTTATCATAATCAATTATTGCCAAAATCTAGTTTAGTAAAATTAATTCTCCTATAATTGATTTTCAAATCGCTGGGCCAAACTCACCCTTACAACTTCAACAATTCTTATGAACACGCGTCCTACAATATCTCAAAATATTTATAAAACCCCATTGTAAGGGGTGATCTTGTAATTTTTAGAACTCTATGCAATTTTCTGTAATTACAAGTAAAATTTAGGAGATTCGAGTGTAAATCACCACGTCATTGAACTATCCCGAAATCGAAATGTCATTCCAATATTAGGAACAAATATAATTACCAGGCAAGCTTTACAAGTTACGACTTTGATATAATTTTTATTGTCATCCTCCTCATTAGTAAAACCCACGTTCTATGATTTCTCATCTGAAGTTCGCACAAAACCTGTCGCCCGTCGTCCGCAAAGCCGACTCTATAGCTAGGCAATTTAGACCATCGCCTAGGGCCTCGACTATAGAGGGGCCTCAAAAAATTATTTTGTAAATGTAACTCCGTTTTTTTATTTAATAATTTTTTTATCAAATAAGATGTAAAAATGCAATAAACTTGGATAATTTTACCACATTCTCGAACAAACGGTGAAAATCAACTTGATCTAGTGGCTAAAGTTGATACTTTAGATACTTTTCATATATACTTATATAGAATGTTTTACACCATAATATAGAACCATGTATATACAAAAAGAATGTCATAGATATCTTTATGCTTGGATCATACTTAATTGATCAATTAATGTTGAGACAAATATTAACATTAATGCGTCATGTATTGTGTTTCTTGTGTAAGCTATGTTGAACTAATTTATGTAAAAGTGATTATTTCATATTATTGGTGTCAAATTCTAAAGATTAGCACCCTCCATTTTTTTTATTTGTCGTTTTAAGATTTCAATGTAAAATTATTTTTTTCTACCAATTTTTACCTTCTTATTAATGCTATGATTATTTGATTAAAAGTGTGTTTTGGGACTTTTACTTAAAAAAGTGGTTATTTATTACATTTTTTAATCCTTGTGCAATCCTCCAAAGCAAATAAAAAAAGGGAGGGATTATATGCTAATTGATAGTACAAATATATTTGTTTTATTGCATCTAGATATTTCGTAAAAAAAAATATTATGATACTTTTGTTTTGCATTAATAAATTAAATTTAGCATTTAATATAACTTAGATTCAACAAGTTTGAGTCAAACTACAGTTTTTAATATTAATATATTATAAATAAGACTCAAACTACATATACGTATCGATTTTTTGGTAGCTTACTCATCCGTTTGATAATTAAATCGAATAGTTCGATTTGACATACTTTTCAAATTTTAAAACTATCTATTAGACTAGATACCAAAAATTAATACGATTGAATTATATTGAATGCACACCCCTAAAATTAGGATTGTACTTTATCCGATAAACCATGTATAAGCTACATTATCGAACAATTATAAATTTCGATTTTCAGTATTATCCGTTTACCCCGAACCGGTATACCCATTTTTTTATATCTCGTAAGTAAGCGTTCCAATTTTCCAATCCAAGCTTCAGTTCACTATTCTCACTTCTTCTACGGACTGCCCTAGAGCAAAACCCAAATCTTCAATTCAAAATCCCACCGCGCCGCACCACCCACCCACCCCCATCGCGCTCCACCATTTCTCTCTCGGCCCAGATTTTTAATTTACAGAGGTACAGTCCAAATTCTAAATGCCCAATTTTGTTCTTTTTCTGATTTTCTCTTAATAAATTGGGTTCTAATTGTATTTAAAACCCAAAACTTGAATGATGCTAAAGTAATTTTTGGAGAGGGGACTGAGGCTAGGGGGTCTCTGATGTATTCTTTATAATTTCTATTCAACTTCATTGGATGGTTAGAGTGGTAGGAAGCATATTATTATTTACATATGTATTCAAGACAAAATATTTTTTATTCAATAATTTTTCGGTTTTTTTTGTACCGAATCAAATCAAACCGCACCAAATAGGTAATTTACCGAACCATACCGAAATTTTCGGTTTGGCAAACTGTAGGAGATTTCAGAATACCGAACCAGCCGGTATAATGAAATTTGGTTGCATAGCCCTACCTAAGATAGTAGCGTGATCAGAAATATTTTACTTTCATATTTTATCTATTTATTGATTGACAAGTAAAAAATTATATTTGTTAACTTACTGATTATGACAAGTAAAAAATATTTGTTATGTAACTATATTCACGTTACTTGAATTTTCAATTTATACGATACTTGTAGTATTTGCTCTTGTTAAGAGAAAGTTTAAGAATGAAATGTCATAAAAAGATATAACGATTGAATCTAAAATATATCAGCTAATTTGTATAAGAGGGCCCCAATTTTATAAATCGCCTAGTGGTCCCGTAATATGTCAGGCCGGCCCTGGTCGTCCGTCCGTCGACCGTTCATCTCACGGCAAGAATTCCCCTCTTTTCTTATTTTATTTCTTTTGAAATTCTCTTTTGTCTCTGTAATATAAGCTCCGTTTAGCTAATTTGATGTTTTGAAAATGATAATTTCATATTATTGGTGTCAAATGATAAAGATTTATGCTAGTTGGTAGTATTAGTGTTTATACATTATTGTTTCTTAGTTCTTAGTATTTTGGTAAAACTTTTTCTGATTCTATGACATAAATTTTGCAATAATACATTAAATTTAAGATTTGGAAGTGTTATATGGAGAACTATGTAGGGCATGGAGATGTCATTTTTTTTTCTTTTTCTTATTCTGTTATTTGGGATTAGCTTAATAATTAGGGTTGGTATGTACCTTGATTTAACGAGTTTTGTCAAGCTACAATTTTTAATATCATTTTACAAAAAAGACCTAAACTACAGTTTTCGGTTTTTTGGTACCAAACCTAACCGTTCGGACAACTGAATTGTTTGGTTTGGCATACTGTACAGTTCTGGAATTACCGAACCAGTCGATACCCAAAATTAGTACAGTTTGGTTTTATTGAAAGCACACCCCCAAGATTGAGGAGCTCTTTTTGTGACATAGTTGCGAGAGCATAAAGATTCTACTTTTATTTCATATCTATTTATTGATTTTGACAAGTAAAAAGATAACTCTATTAACTCACATTGGTTATATAATTATATCACAGTACTTGTAGTATTTGCTTTTGTTGAAAGAAGGGTTTTAGAAAATGTCATAAAAACATAGTATTACTATTGAATTTGTTTAATATTTTCACTTCAAATATAGCAGAGATTGTTGGGTTGAAAATTTCTTGGTGGAAGAAGATGGATACTAAAGCATTGGCAAAATCAAAGAGAGCTCATTCACTAAATAACAGTAAGAAACACAACCATCATCAAGCATCAAAAGCGCCAACCATTAGTTCAGGTACAGTTAGTGGTAATAAGAAGCCAGCTGGAAATCAAATCAAAGAGAAACCTCAGCAATCTCGTGGTGCCAGAACACTCCCTTCAAATTGGGATCGCTATGATGAAGAATTTGATTTGGGTTCTGAAAACACAGCCCAAGAGAGCACAAGTCAGCCGAGTGAGTTTGTTGTCCCAAAAAGTAAAGGTTCAGATTATGCTCATTTAATCATGGAAGCCAAGGTTCAATCTCAGCCAAATTATCCTTCAGACACTAGTGTTTCATTCAGTGATATTTTTGATGGTATGACCTTTAGCTTGGATTTAATTTTGCATGCGGCTTAATGAATTCAATCTAGTTAGGTAGAGTCGATTGATTATTGATATGCACGTCCGTGATGTAAAATGGTACTTTGGTTCCTTTTAACCTCATTTGTTTGTCACTCATGACCATCGTTCTTCTATAAGGTAGGAATTCATGGGATATAATCTAGTTTGTTAGTATCATGAGTAGATATAAAAACTGTTAATTTCTGTTTAATTCTTCAAGATTTTGAATGCTTTTGTTGCTTCGCTTTTCTTTGACATAGAAGTGTTGTTGGTGGCGGAGTTTATCTTGTTCGGGTTGTCAATTGTTTAAACTATATGTCAAATACTGGGATAATTTTAAGTAAGGATAGTTCTGGTGTAAAATTTGGTAGGTACATGCACATAACCCATATAGGTGCCTCACTTCACATACGTGTGTGGTCGAGGATGCTTATGATCAATAAATATTATTTAGATTTACAGATATGATAGCTGTTGATTGATATCAATATATCTTAGACTTTACTCAGGATTTTGGACCCTTGCTCTCTGCCAAAGGGCAAAGCATACTATCATGGATCGCGGATGATGATTTCGAGTTTGAAGACAAAGCAAGCACAAGTCATGAGGTAATTTGTCTCATCTTTTAACTCCAGTGATAAGCCACTAGATTTGGGATTACCTTTTCATTAATTCTTGATTATGCAGGCGCCTTTTCTTTCCCTTAATCTGAACACTCTTGCTGAACAACTTGCAAAATCAAAGCCATCAGAAAGGTTGTTTGTAGAAACATATCTATTACCTTCAGAGCTGGTATGTAATATCTTACATTCACTTTCTACTAGCTGTCTGTTCCTGCATTATATATGCTGATTTCAACCACACAAGGTCTCAAACACTAATTGAATTGTGTAATAAGTTTAAATGCAATCATAATTTACTCTTGCTGGTTGTTAGTACCTTATAGACTATTGTTTTGCTTGTTGTCTGAGTCACGTGATCATTTAAACACACAATGTGTCAGTTTTATCTGTATTTTATTAGTGATTGCTATAACTTGCTTGGCTGTCAAATAAACTTCTGTTTGCATCTTCTCTATCCTAGCATGTATTCTTATGGCACATTTGGTTTCCTGAATAAGATAAAGTAAGATTGATATTCCTTGTAAAATTGTTGATAAGTTTCTTATGGTCTGTGCAACTTCATTTAAGATTGAAAACATGATAAATTTATATAATCATGTTTGGTAGTCTTTGTTGCAATCGTGATTATGCTGAAATACACAAATTACCTAAAATTTTCTTATCCAAGGACGCTTTACCAATTTTAAAATTAATGAGGTCAAATGGGTCTCAACTTTGGTCATAAAGGAACACAAAGATAAATTTGTTCTTAATTGCATTTAAGATTAGGTATCTTGGGGTTGGACGCTAGATCCGTATCTGGAGCAGTGGAATTTCTTCCAGGCCTATATCTATCTCAGCCTTACGATAAATTCAGTTGTAGGACCAAACATGAAACAAAACCCAGATTGGATTTATTAGAGGAACCAAACTTGCCCTTATTTGATTAAATTCATGTTAATAATTACGGGGATGCCTTGTAGTATCTCTTGGCAACTTAGAAAGAATTTTTTTTCAGATGAGTGCCACATCTGTTTCATTTTGAAACATAAACTTCATGTCGTCAATTATCTTTGATTCTGTTTTCTGATTGTGTCTATTTTAAAGCTTATGAGACCATCATGTTTTGTTAGATTGATTCCATTTTCAAGCTTATGAGACCAACAAAGTAAATAACATGTTGCAGTTGGATGATGAGTTACGAACATCCGGAGAAAAAGAACACATTGAAGCTCAAACTTGCACATCTACAGTTACAATAGATGATTTTGGAGCATCACCACTTGGTCAAAATCAGGAAGGAACTAAGAATGTCCTAGAAGACAATGAACCCGTGTCATGGGCTACCACCGCAATCAAAGAAACCCCTTTACCAACTTCTGAAGGAGGACTGAAATCTACTAAGCAAATTAATGATGAAAATTTACCGCTACAAGGAACTGCGAAAGCCATTTTGACGAATTCAAATTTGAAAAGCGATATGGGTTCTGCTTATGGGAGCCAGCCTATATTTGAGGCAACAAATGCAGAAGCAGAACTTGACATGCTTTTGAACTCATTTAGTGAAACCAGTGTTCTTGAGTCTTCTAATGCGTCTTCCACATCGATTCTTTCACCTGCGGCTGGCTCGACTGGAAGTTTGAAGAAGGGAGCACATTTTATAGAATCTGCAGTGGTACCTGACAAATCGGATGATGGTATTGATATCTTTATTGGGGGAACATCTGATCTAAACAAAACAGATGGTGGACAACTATCCCATGGGGTAAAGGCATCCTCTGATATAACCTCAACTTTGCGTCCTATTTCAAAGTCTAAACTAATGGATGATTTTGATTCATGGTTAGATACAATTTGATTGTTTCTACACCATATGGATGTGCCAATTGTCATGATACATTCAACAGGTGAACTTGTTTATCTTAGCAATTGAAGTGTTGAGTTTTGCTTTTTCAGAGAATTTCTAGTATATACATAAACATAAGCTTATGAATGAATCTGTAGATGCTAAACATTTAGGTTCTCTGACTAGATTGTTATAACTGTCCAAGAAGATACTTGAAACTGAAAGAAAAAAATAAAGAAATAAAAAATGCAAATTGATTTGATGGATTGTTGACTTGATGTCACATCTTGAGTTCATTCACTTGTCCTTTGCACGCATCTAGAGATTTCCTCATAATATCACGCCTTTTCTCTTTGAAATTCCTCGTATATATTTTACGATCTTCTATGAAGTTATAATTTTCTCGTAAGCTCACGCCTTTTCTCTTTAAATTCCATGTATTCATTTTACGATCTTCTGGGAACATACGATACTCCCCTCGAAAGCTTGAATATATGAAATTTTGTTCCACGCCTCCAAATTATTCCCACGTGTAATTCTAATCATCAAATAAATAGAATTTTGACATATAACTAGTTGATTAATTTTCTTTTAGTCATTCTTTTCTCCTATCCTGGTCGATCAATAACCAAATATATTTTGTTTGATGTATAAAATGTGATATTCAATTGCTACGAATAGAAGTTAAAATGAGGGTGTTCATGCTTGATAGTAACACATAGAACTCCACGATAAATTGAACCATAAACAGGGGAAATATATGTTCACATCATCACTTATAAATTATATACACATTTATATACAAGTTTTAACTACTGCCCTTACGGGTCCCTTTTTAGGTTGCCGCAAGGGCATAAATTCAATATGCACAACAATCCAATCGAATTAGCAGAAATTTACTTGTACACGTCCAAGTACCCAACCTATGAACCAAAAACCATCATACTTTGCATCAAGAAACAAGAATTTGTGCTGAGCAAATATATCCACCGAATTCCCTAGAGCATTGGATCAAACGCATTTTTAAATTTATATACAACTGAGAACAATTGTACTAGCATCGCAATTTGGAGTAAAGGTCTCCTAGAGCAGCATACAATGGCTCAGCAGCCTTTGGCCTGTCCACAGTCCCAAGCAGTATATCAGCTGTAGTGAGATATGGATCACCGTAGAAACTAAGATTTGTATCCATTCTTGTGGCAACAATGTTCCCTTCTAATGAAACCCCAACAAATGCACCTGAGACATGAATCAAATTTCAGTTCCGTTAATCAGATCTTTAAAATTTGCAGTTTTGCCAAAAGAAAAAACTCCGAGAATGATTTTTCCTTATGAATCATTACTTTTGGCATAACTCTCTTTAAACATTTCTTTTTTGAATTTTAGTCCCCGGCCCCTCGGTACTGTGGTCATAGCGCTCCTTTTTCCATCCATTTTTTGCACTTTCAGTCCAAATTGGAATGTTAATTGGACAGGAAGTGCAATATATTTAAGAAATTTGGACCAAGAGTGCAGCTTACAAGTGCCGAGGGTCCAGCCTTATGGGTCTAAAATACAATACCAACTTTAAACATATTCCAAAATCAATGCTTGTACTCAACAAATGCCAATACAATTAATACCCAAAAGAAACATTAAAAGGAAAAGAAATTGTCGGATCCGTCATATGAAATCGTAATCAAACTCTACAACTATACAATACCTGCAATTTGAACAAAATAGTTATCTCAAAGATGGAATAGTACCTTTACTGCAACTGTACGTGTAGCACATGCCAGAACCTTTTTCTCCAGCTCTCATATCTGCCTCTACAACTCTTCCAATAGGTCCAGCTGCAGCACTGCAACCAGCACCAAGAGAAAAATGCATGCGACTACAAAATGTTTTCACGGCTTTGGAATCATGAAGCACAATTATGAAATCCATGAGTTCACCCCCAACCTGTGGTTAGAAAATAGTCACCATGAAATTTCAGATTAACATTTCAATTTAGAGAAATGACTCTTATTTCACAATCGCAGATGTGCAGGATCTATTTGATGGGAAAGGCAATTTGGTAGTTTATCAAATGCCAACTTCCAAATGATAACATAGTTAGCCTAAATAAGTCTAGTTGATGAGCAAGTACGAAAAGCACAAAAATATATTGTTCAAGATCTCAAAGAAAACAGAAAAGAACGAAAGAAAACATAACAACAGTCAACAGAAGCCAGAAGCCAGAAGCCAGCCCTTGAAACTGGCATGAAAGTTGGCTGTAGTATCTTCCTAACAGTTATAAACCAAAGCATAAAAAATAAACCGTAAAAGATGTTAATATAAGAAAACACAATGCATACCTGGGCACCCCATCCCAAACCAACAGAGAGTATGGCAGATGGAGCAGACCAAGACCCATCTGATCTTCGGGAAACAACTAAGCCAGTTCCAAGTTTGTAAGCAAGTAGTACACCAGCTTTAACAACTGTCAAGATTGCCAAACCTCTGGCTCCTTTCAAAACAGCCGCGGGGATGGACTTCTCAGGATTCAATCTAGCAACCTGCGTGACATCTTCTTTAAATTTCAGTTTGCACAGATTATGCGATAGCTTTTAGACAAGGAAAACATGAAAACCAACAAAAATAACCAAAACACTTGGGGACTCACAAAATAGAACCTTTCACTAGTTCATCTCATAACTGCGATATTAATTAATGAGAAGTGCCAAATTTTAGTCATCTTTCGAAAAATAGAAATTAACTTAAGAAGAAGTATGATATTGAAAGATAAAAGTTGGACCTGGCAATAGCTCCTCAACGTATTGGCTGACTTGTATATTTCATGCTCCATCGACAAACCCACAGGAAGATTCAACCACCCCCTTGAGCAAGTCCAATCCATCACATCATGCTTTGCAACCTGCGAGGCATTGCTGATGGTGTTGATAAATACACCTTGCAGTGGATCAAGCCTATCATAGCAGCTATCACACACCCTCTGTGGATTCCTCTCCCTAAACTTAGCAGGTAATAAGCACCTCCCTTTTGAGCACACCCTACAGAAAATACCTCCACAGAAGCGGCAATGGTGTCTTCCGCGAGTCAAAGCTGTAAAGGGAGCAGTGCACTGCATGCAAACTACTGTCGAACTGTCTGGGAGCCATTCTGGTGGTTCAGCTTCCAACACTTCTTTGTAAGTATTATAACTGAAAGCATTTGGCTCAAAAAGTGGGGGAGCACTAGGTATACAAACTGAAGAGTGCAAGAAGGTCTCCCCATTCTTTGCAGATCCAAGAAACGAAACATTTGTACTTGGTAATTGTGGAAGACTACTGAGACTAGAATGATCTTTATTACGCCCAGTGAGAATAGAAAATACCCCACTCAACACATTTTTCAAGTTCACCTCAGGCGGGCCACTTCGTGGAACCAGCTTGTACTGATCATCACCGGAGTCAAACCCTCCATCAGTAAAATCTTCAGAATAAAGGGGAAATGGATATGATACTTTTTTATTCAAGTCCTCCAAATCCTTGCTTTCTGGTGCAGGCCATTCGGTCTCATCAAAATCATCTGAGAATGTAAACTTTGTATTCTCTTTTTCCAGATTGGAAAGCGAAGAATATGAAACTTTCCCTTCTGAAGCAGCCATAAATGATGAGCCACTCAATAGGCAACAAATATATAAAAAACAAACACCTACGTTCAGCAAACAAGAAAATGCTAATATTAGAATCTATAGCATGTATAATACTTTGATTACCCCGAGAACATACAAACAGAAATAACAAAATATAAACATACAACAAAATGAAATTAAAATATATCTTAGTAGTGGTAATAAATTCAAAAATCAAAAAATTTAATATTAGATAGATTCGAATAAAACATTGGAGTGTTAACATACCATGAAACTGGAGAGAAATGAAATATGCATAACTAAATTACCTAGATTACCAAATTCAAAAAAATACAGGCAAAATAAACAATATTTATACGTCCACCGATACTAACAACTGGGATTAAATTTAAAAAGATACGAAAAGATTTTCACTTACCGAATTCGTGTGATTGCAAGGCCCCAGTGTCTAGGGTTAAACACGAAATCAAAAGAAAAACACGGTAAAATCAAGAATTGAATGATAATTATGAGTGAATCAATTGAGAAAATATAATATTGCAGCCAATTATCATTATTTGGGATTTGGTAATTAAGGGAGGGGTTTTGATTGATGTGCACGTTTGTGAAGATGATCGAAGGAAAGGAGAGGAGGAGGTGGTGGAAGAAAGGAGTTTTGTTATTAGTTGAAACGACACGTTTTTGTTTACTAATACCTCCTTGAGGTTAGGTGAAATTAGAGAAACTACCTATGAGATTTTGATAATTACATAAATATCCCGCACTGTAAGTTTTTGTTAAATAAATAAACAAAATGTGCACAATGCTAACCAATCCCTATCCTTCTTAAATAATGATTTTCGTAAAAAATAAAAAAACGTAAAAAGAGTAAACATAGTTAAAATACAAATATTAATAGTATAATATCAACACGAGTTGAAGGCTTGAAGCTAAAATAATACAAACCATAATGTTTTTAGATTAATTTAAAAAGGGAAATTTAATATATAATTGTTAAATTTAAATAACAAATAAAAATTAAATTTATATATATATTATAAATTTTGATTATACTTTTTATTATCAAATATAATGAAAATATTCATTCAAAGTATATATATATATATTCTTTATATTAATAATTATTTTTAAAATATAAATAATATAGAGTATATGTTTATCTATTTTGTCATAAAGATGGTCAAATCTCTTTTAATTAGGGACAAGTTTTGTATTTCATAAATATTTTGGTGATGACATAATCTTTGTAATTAAAAACTTGATGGCTTAGGGCCTTTCTGAAATGTAATCTTTAGAGTAAGGGAACTGTTTGTAATTATAGAGATTTCAGGGAAGATTTTTGTAATTTTATCTAAACTCATTTTTCTTATATATATATAATTATTTTACCTAAACTCATGGAGGCTAGATGAAATTATCCCTTGTACATAGCATATATTAAATTGGTAAGAAAATAAGAAATTTCTATATTTTTATTTATTTCAAAGTGATTCTAGAGTTGATAAAAGAAGAAAGAGAATATTAATTGAAAGAAGATGGTTTGCTAAATTTTTCTTTCTTACTTACAATCTTTATTAAAAAAAAGACACCAATATATTGAAATTGATTTTCTATGGAACAGTTAATGAAAGTTAAAGTTTCAATTAGATATCCATGAGTTTGATTGAATCTAAGCCTTTTCGTTAAGAAAAATTTAATATTATCCTTTTCATATCTCTAATTTCCTTTTTTGGTTTATTATATGAAACCATACTGAGCCTTATAGAATTTTAAATTTGACATATATGTGGTATTCAATTATTCACTGGAATAAGTTCGTTATTTAATCTTAGTAATTATTAATGTATATATTTTTGTATTTTATACAGTCTTACCCTGTAGAAAAAAGAAGTTTAATATCTTGAATTGGTATAAAAATAAATCCGACCTATCAAAGATGACATGAATATATTCGCAGGTAAATTGGATATATGGAAAATTGTTTTGACTCTAAAGGGACCCCGATTTTGTTTTGTGTAATTTTTTGATGATATATTATATATATATATATATATATATATATATATATATATATATATATATATATATATTTATGCTTAGATGATATTACGTAGGACCATAAATTGATGTAAATGAGTTGAATCGAATAACATATTGATTTGATTTATTTATTTTTTTGTCATGTTTGAGATTGTGTTTAGAATTCGGTATCTAAACAAACAGAGTTCGGAAGAGTTTTAATTGACACTAGATGAAAGGACCCGTTTGTTTACTCGGGAATGGCATATTATTTGGCAATCTAATTCCTTGGAATCAGATAATAATGTTTGGGCAATTATTTTGAAATTTGGGAAAGGAAATATATTCCAACAAATCAGGAATCTTGCCATGAAAATATGGGAATGTGAAACCCAATTTTTCTATGGTATTATGATTCCTTTCCTCAGGGATTTGATACTAAAAATAAAAAAATACATTATTACCCATATATTCTTTCTTAATTATGATAGTTTTATTCTTCTCCCTACATAATATTTCTCCACCATAGTCATTGTTTTTTTGTTTCTTGCGTTCTTTTCCTTTTTCAACTGCTTAAATCACATATTAAATTATCACGTTACCTACTAGTTGAATCTACTGAAATAATATAGAATATTGTTTAAATGTGAATTAATTTAAAAATATGTATATAGTTTATATGTCAATTCACATGCCAGATCCAAAGCTTATGCTTCATAGCACATTCATTCCAAATTGTACGCTTAATTTTGTTATTGCTTTTGAAAGTGTTAACTTATTTATAACTATTATCACACAACATTTTTTGTGATAGCTACATTCTTGGATTATTATGATATATATATATAGCTGCAACTATATACGACTCTCCTCTAACACTAATTTCTTTTATGTTCTTTAATTTTTACTATATATTAATTATATTATATGATAAAATATATAAATTATTAATTGATATATTATACATATTTTTTTAAATCAATATATTTTTAATAATACTATATAATAAATGCTGCTTTAAATTGATTTTTATTTAATATATGAGTTGGGGTATTTTTGTGAACTTTTTAATTATGTAATCCATTCTTTGCTATTACCAAACATTTGAAAAGGAATTCAATTAATTTCCTTGGTACAATCCCAAATGTTACCCAAACACTATAATGAAATCATATTTCTGGATATCAGATTACTAGAAATCAAATACCCAAAATCAGATTCCATTCCCGTCAAACAAACGGGTCCTTAATATCTTTGTATATATTTAGTTTTAGTCAATTTTTAGCTTATGGAGTCGAGCTCGAGTCAGGTTTCAGAAGCTATCACACAAAAAATGTTGTTAAAGCTTGATTTGATATGTATAACAAATATAGCTTAAACAAGCTTTTATCGATCACATTTGAGTGGAATATCGAGTAATTTGATTCGGATTTAAGCCCTTATTAGAGTTGTCAATCCATTACAAATTTGTGGGTCACTTTTCGTAAAACAATTATTAAAGTACTAAAAATATATTCTTACATTATAGTTGTTGATTGATCTTGGTAAGTCAAAAATCATAATCCACAAATGGGCCGTTTGGTAGGACCTAATAGGGGGTATTAGATCATATTATATGTGTTAATATGGGATAATACAACGTTTGGTGGCATTGCTCTAATACCGGGTCAAATGGATTAAATCCTTATGACCCGGTATTAAGACTAGATTATAATCCACCCAGACATGGGTGTATTAGTTAATCCAGGTGAATATGGATTCGATGAAATGTCATTTATAACCTCAAATTTACATATTACCTATTATAACATATCATTAAATATCATAAATTCTTCTTAAATCTCTGAAAATATATTAATATATGCTTAAACTCATAAGTCCCCCAAACATATTACAGTTTATTGCTTTAATGTAATATGACTTAATCAAATCTACCAAATGTATTTTTAATATGACATTCAATCTGGCTCTGATCTAATCCATTTTAATCCCATACACCCTACCAAACAGCCCCAAACATGTATATTTTTCATAAAGTATAGTAAATTATTCAATAGTAACTTTTTCAACTGCAAAAAAGTATTTCAATGTTAAAATTGATAGAAATTTATTTACATAATGATATATTATAGAAAAATATTACTCGGATATTGTTATTTTATGTTAGAGAAATTTGAATATCAATATTTAATCGTATTTCTTGCTTTAGAAAGTGGAAAAATAAGAGTCCTGAAAGTGTTGGGCCGCCCTTTCTTAATCGTTTTGCTCTTGCACTTTATCTCTTTCAATATTAAAATTGTGGATGTTCGTAATTTTAATCGTGCTAAATACAAACTGTTAGAGCTAAAGTGCGAAATAAGCTAAGCTAATTGTCCCTTTTATAATCTTTTTTGGAATAACTTTGTCCCTTAATAATTCATCATTAAGTTTAAATTCCAATCTTATTTTATCCAATCAAAACACATATTCACAACACTAAACTGTAGTAGTAATATTTATATAATTGGACTAATAAGTAGAAAACCTCCCCAAAATATAGGCCCAATACAATTGGGCTATAATTAATCGTGTTTTGCAAATTAATTTAGGCTTTACAGTCTTGATTGGGATCAATATTGGCCCAATGTTGGGTTCATCAAAATGGAGGAAACGTCATTGAAATCTGTTCTGGTCCAGCTTATTACATGAAACGTGACAAATGGGGCCCAAACATCTTCTAACCTAAATCATGATATTTCAATATTATCATTACACTTACAAACTCACGTAGATTCACCTCATAAATTTAACACCAATTGCGATCACGAGCGACGAAACTTAGTTCGAATTCAATTGGAGACACCACACTGAGAAGGACATATATACTTAATGCACTACGTAGTGCATTAATTCACTACGTAGTGCATTAAGTAGCGGACTCATGTTCGAATCCCTGTTGGGAGAGGTACCCAACAGGGATTCGAACATGAGTCCACTACGTAGTGCATTAACCCAACCAATATGTGATTGGTCTAATGGAAGGGACTAGTCACTACAAAGTAGCGGACTCATGTTCGAATCCCTGTTGGGAGAGGTACCCACTTAATGTGTCCAACCCGCCTAGAAAATTATTAAACCCTTGAGAAAAAAAAAATATATATATATATACTTAATGCACTATTCGGTACAAGCTATAAAAACACAATCAAATAAATAAAAACAAAAAAAGTCAACACCAAAATACATTCAAAACATTTTCAAATATTAACGCTTCTTTTTTTCTTTTTTGGTTTATCTGGAATATTCACCAACCTTTTATTTTATTCCTCAAGAGTATTCACTGAGGTCATATTATACGAGAACCTCTCCAAACGAACATTCGAAGTTTTTCAGATTGTGGGAGTTAATCCCTTCGTAGACAATGCAATCCTATTTGGTAAATATAAACACTTATTAATATATGTATTCCAAAATTTCAAATGAGATATAGTATTTAAATTTCATGTCATTGTCATCCATTCAGATTAGGACATGTATTTACATAGATTACATAATAAAAGCTATGTTACTTCTTTAAATGAGTGACTAATTTAAATCAAATAGGTTATTATTTGCATCTTCTTCACGGGCTTATATAAGTTATATTATACTATGAACTTTCATTTCGGAAATCAGGTTTAAGTTTCTTTCGATGTGGTTTATGTAAGATTATTTTATTATCGGTTCATTTTCAATGTTAAAATTAGTTTTATATAGTACATGTCAATTTCAAGTGTACTTAATCATGTACACCTGGCCTCTTAGGTTACCTACTTATTAGGTTAAGTGTTGATAAATTAATTTAATGTTATGTGTAAGAGTTTATTATTAATAAAAAGATAAAATCGGATTTGGGGCTGAAGAAGTTTCCATATGCATGCAACTCTTATGACTAATATGATATTAATTTATAGGTTATATTCGTTTAGGTATGGTCATGGATCAAAATTTCTCTCTTCCGTCGAAAACATCGAAAAGTTTATGGTTTTGAATCAATCGAAACGAAATAAGGTGTGTTTCCGAAACTTTATAGTTGCTTTGGAACTTTCTCTTTTTCTTAATTTAGTAACTTTTTTCATAATTTTTTCTAGTTATTCCAAAACGTTTCCAGAAATTTGTCGAAAAGTTTCCTATATTGTATTGACTGAAACATACATTGAAAACGAAACTCTGTACCATGGGTATGGTAACGATTACTTTTTTTTCGAGGTTCAAGTTGTGAACTATGAGCCACAGTCATATACGTAATGTTGTGTGTTATTGCGAAGGTTTTGATTTGAATTCGTTGTTGTATTGAATGTTCAACTCATCTGAAAATTTGAGGGCCTATTTGGTTGGGTTCTGGCTCGGTCTCGTCAGTCTCGCGAAACTGAGTCATAATTCTTTCAAATGGAGTTTGACAAAACCCATGAAACTTATCACAAACTTATTCAAAATTATATTCAAACTCTTAAAACCTATAAAATATTGATTTGACACATACCACCTATTTTTTTCCCCTCAAACTCATTAAAAAAGACATTGATTTGACACATATCACCTCATTTTTTCCTCAAACCTCAACATCCAAATCCAATTCAAGTGGGGTTTCAGTTTTTTCAAAACCACAAAACCCAACATTCAAAACCTAACCAAATGAAGTTTCAAAAGTGTCACCGAAACCACCCAAACCATTTTTTTGAAACCGAGACCCGCGAGATGTTGCGTTCCAAATACTAATACGCAAGCTACGCAAGTATACGGTCGTTACAAGTAATAAAGTGATAAATGAGTGTCGAACCCACGAGGACTTGTACGATTAATTACCGACTAATGTCTTGTTACTTCTACTTAGATTTGTAAGTTGAGTTTGATAAAGTGGTGGTGGTTATGATATTAAAACTAAGACGAAGGTGATTATGAAACTAACACTTGACTTAACAATATGTAAAAGGCTTCTAGGATTTTACGTCACCTAGTTCAATTCAAGATAAATGACTCAACAATTGATAACCACACTTATATTTGTTGTTCAAGGTTCATAAAATTATTCATATGTATCTTCCGAATTGCGTACGAACCTATCAAAGTAGACTAATCCAATTTATGTCTAAGTGGATTAAAATCTAAATGATCATTAATCACAAACCTTGTTAGAACATGAAATGACCTAGGTATATTCCTATCCTAAAATCAAATCACAATCTAGTTTTATAATCTAATCTTTAATCCACTATGTCTAGCAATTAAAGATCAATCCATTTCATCTTATGGTTGGCCTAACAACAAGATGACAAAAGCACAAACTAGATTAACAAACACATCCAAGCATAGCATCAACTATTAATTCATCCTCTAATCAAGAATCAAACATAAGATCAATAAAATCCAAGAAAAGAAGGATTAGCTACTCATAGCATTAAATAAATCATCCAATACATTAATCAAAGTTATAAATGTAAATGAACAAAGTATTAAGAGTTAGAGATAGCTTAGTGGTTGAAATCTTCAACAATTTCTCCCTCAAGCCTTTTTATCTTCAATGGAGAGTCCAAGTGAAGTTCTTCCCCAATGGAGGCTAGAGAATAAAGTGAAGTGGGAAGTTGAGATGATTTCACCTTTAACCCTCTAACCTAGCAAAAACTACAAGCCCTCATGCCTAAGTTACCCTCCAAACAATGGCAACTAAGGCCAAAAAGTCCCCCAAGATGCCTAAAAATACAAGTGGGATCAAAGGGGGATTATACAAAAAACCCCCTGCCTTTCCCGCAGAAAATATCTGCTGGTAGCAGGGGTCTCGCGGCCACGAGACTGAACCTCGCGGCCGCGAGACTGAACCTCGCGGCCGCGAGAAACAGGCCGTAGGTTTCCTGCTCTGCCGCACTTCCTTCCGAGCAGCATATCTTTTGATTCCGAACTCCGAATGCGGATCCGTAAAGTCCGTAGCGTAGCTAACTCACTCATCTATAACATATCCAAAATTCAGCTTATTTGGATCGGCCATGATAAAGTTGTGCATGCTTGAGTGAGTAGCTATCTTCATTCTTGTAAAATTTGCTTCGGGTTCTATTTCCTTCGAAGCTAAAGCTTGACTCGCGGGGTGGGTAGAACGACTCGCATCATTGATACGCAACTCCGAATCACTCTAAGATGTCAATACCTACAAACCACGGAGAAAGCGATCAAAACACGAACAAAAACACAAAAATCGAACAAAGGCCAAACGAAGGGGCCAAAAGCACAAAAGACACGAAAACACGCGGAACAAACAGAAACTCGGATCAAAACAAGATGTTTTGGGCTTAAAGAGATAGGTAATAATGACGTTTTCACGGCGTTATCACGAGACCGAGCCAAATTCCTTTCAAATAGGCCCTGAATTATTAATACTTAATAACTTTTTAGACAATAGCAAAAGTTCGACTCTATAAGTATACTATAAATACTTAAATTTCATTTAAACTCGCTCAATTATTTATTGTTAATAAATTATAAATGCATTTTATTTCCCTTAATTTTCCTATCGTTCACCATTTCAACTTTTCAAGTACTGTGAAAAAATTGACATACTTCTATCATTAATTATAATTATTACGAGGTACTGATAAAACTGAATATATCATTCTGATTACACTTTTTCTCTCACTTTCTTTTCCTAAGCTTTAGATTCTAATAAATCATTAAACTACATGATCATTGGGAAAATTATATTCCAAAATCTTGGAATTTGATACCTTCACTTCAAGTTGAAGGGATATGTTCCTCTCCACTGATTTATCCTTTGCTTTACATTTCGTCTATCTTCATTTTCTAAATTTTTTTTAAGCATACAAGTTGAATTTTTTTAATTTCTCAAACATATTCGTTACTCTTCGATAAAACTGTTGTAGAGTATAATTATGGAGCAAAAGAATGCATTTTATCCCATCAAATGTTTAAAACAAAACATATTCTGGACCAACAAGTGATTGGTCTAGTGGAAGGGACTAGTCACTACAACGTAGTAAATCTAAGATTGAATACTTGTTGGGCGCCTCGAAAAAGATCAAGTGAGGTCTTTGGGACGGTAAAATGACAAGTAAGGTAAAATAGGGCCACTTAATATGGGTCATAATGGATCGGGTTGAAATGGTTTTTGTCAAGAGACAAGTTGAATTGGGTCGCATCGACCAGTTTTATGTTAACCAATGTTGTGTATTTTACTAATTCAAAATTAAGTAAACGCACCATACTTATAATATTAAATAATTTCACTTGTATAAATGTTCTTTTATTTTTTATATTTTTAAAGCAATAATTTACTTTAAAATTCAAATATATTTAATATTGTAAATAATTTTTTTATGAATTCAGGAGAGAAAAATAAAACAATACATTTGAGCGAAAATTAAGATATTAAATGTTAATTAATTTAATTAAATATGTAATTTTTCACTTAACCCTTTCGACACATTTGTGTATCCATTTTGATTTTCTGCTTATATAGCTAGCTAAATCCAGTCCAATACATCAACAATAATAAATTATAAAAAAAAAATGGCTAGATTGGGTTGAATCAAGGTATCACGGGCCAAACCATTGATCATGATTCATGACTTATTTTGCCACCAACAATAAAAATATGACTTTATATTTATGTGAATAATTTGGCCTTAATGCTAAGAGGTTTGTGCAGACCTGGAAAATTGTCTTTTTGTTGGTCATGACATGAATACTCCAAACACTCATAAGAATAATTCCTTCACATTATTGGCAAACAAGATAATCAACAAGCTCAATGGAGTAGATCATGTGCCATATACAAGTGTTGAAAAATAAAAAATAAAAATACAATTTGGTTGTTCTTAGAATTTGTACTCTTACTATTTCTAATTAATTTTCTTTAATGTTTTTAAATATTTAGAGTTTATTTCGCAATTAATTCGATAAAATTTTATTCAAGCTTGATCTGTTTACAAATCAAGGGTCAAACTCAAACATAATTTCTAACGCGACTAGAAATTTGAACTCAATTATATCATGTGTTGTTCGATTCAAGTCAAATATTTTACTTATACTCTAACTTGTATCTAACCACTCAACCTCTATAATAATAATTTTTTGGAAAATGCTAGTTTGCTCACGAAGACATGGGCTTTTCAGTGGACTTCAAGCAAATATAACTTTTTTGGTAAATTATGAATATACCCCCTCAGGTAAGACCTAATTACAAAAATCTCCTTCACATATTGACTATTGGGTATTACGAAAATCACTTCAGATTTGTCACCACTACAACTAGCCCCTTACCCCTGAAGAGTCAATTTTGACCCGATGAGGTTATTTATAATATTTGTAATATCTTAAAAAAAATTAAAATTTGGGTTCTAATTCATTAACTATAAAAAGGATTATTATATATTTACCACCAAAGAATTAATATAATTGTATAATTGCCCATAAGTTTCAGAAAATATTTAAAAAAGTCTTATTTTTTCATTTTATTAACAATATATCTCTATAATAATAAATTAAACAATAATATTTTTTAATTTATTATATTAAGAATATAATTATTAATAAATATGTAAAATTAAAAAAAATTAATACTCTTTTTAAAATTATAGGCAATTGTACAATTTTATCAAATATTTTGGTGGAAAATATATAATTATCAATTTTATAATTAATGAGATATTACAATTAATATCCAACTTTGAATTTTTTAATATATTACAAATATTAATAATGTGGGGGCAAAATTGAAACTTTTTAGGGATAAGAGGTTAGTTGTAAGATGTTGACAAACTTGAGTGGGTATTCGTAATACCTAATACGCAAGGGTAATTTTTATCATTAGATCTTACGTCATGGGAATATTTATAATTTACCCATTTTTTTTATAACACAGGATAATTTAAATATCCAATATTTAAGACATTCCAGTTACACTTTTTGGCGTCAGTGTCAGAAAAAAAGATTATATAAATTAATATGTATAAGTTGACATAAATTATCGTTTGGCCGAGTGGTGTCAACACTTCTTAGGTTTGATTAGGTCCTGTGTTCAAACCCTGAATTGCGCTTCTATTAAATTTTTTAATCGTTTTTAACTTTTCAACAATGGCATTCTAATGTATATATACGTGAATTGCGCTTCTTCTATTATTTTATCATTTTTCATCCAATGTTATATATGTGATATTGTTGTTTATCCAAAGTCTTTCTAAATTTCTATGAGGAAATGAGTTAAAAAATGTGATAGTATCTTTTTTTTTCTTTATCATTTTTTATTGAATTCAATATCTTTTAGATATTACATGGTCAAACACATTATTTGACCACATTATATTGTGTTATGCCCAATTTTACAATACTATTCAAAAAATTTGATAAATGAATAATTAATCATATGATTTCTATTTATGCAAGTTTCAAGTTACTTAATTTATGGTACATATAACTTTTATAGTGAATTATGAGAACACAATTATACTATAATTAGATAGATATGAAATATAGTTTTTCTTTTAACACACTCTGGCATTTTTGTGTCTTATCTAAATAATATTTATTTATTTTTTGTCCAAATGGATGGCACCTTTTACATTCTTATTGAGTGTAAGAAAAACATTGCTAGTATATATTTTCAATTTTTTTTGAATAAAATTATAGTACTTCATTCGTCCCATTTTTTTTACTCCTATTTTCTTTTTGCAATATCCCAAAACAATACTCAATTTCTTAAAATAGAAGTCTTTTTCTCTAAAATACCTTCGTTCATAAAGAGATTATTTGACACCACTACTTTTAGGGGTAAAAATGGAAAGATATCCATAAGTTTTACTTTTTCAACTCTTACCTAAAACTCGCGCAAAACCAAAAGGGAGTAAAATATTTGGGACGGAGGGGGTACTATTTTAGTTTACTTTTTGTCATGTTATCAAAATATCAAAAAACATCAAGTTTGGTATCGAGAGGAACTTTGGCCCCCCCAAGAAAAAAGGTCTAGGTCCGCCCCTGCAATATTGTACAATAAGAGAATTCCACTATTTAGAAAATTATTTTGACTATATTTAAAAATGTCCAAAACTAATTAATGGAATTACTATCACATTCTTAAAATTCAAACATGCTCTGAGCAAATACGCAATCCCATCTAAAGAAATTGGTTATTTCCACCTACTTTTAGAGTTGTAGGTTGTATATATTTGTTTCTAGTGATATTGGGTAAATCATAACCAATATTTATTTAGAAGAAAAAATCACATTCGACGAAATTTATGGTAATAAGACCAATATGGTTGAAATGCTTAAATCAACATATGAGTAGAGCAGAAATAATTGCTCTCAAGACGTGGGCTCAAGTCCACATTTTGTTCCTTTCACATTGCAAAGTAAATAATCCTCAATAATTGAAAGGCTTTATTAATTAATTTCCCATTCTCAATTTCAACCTAAATAAACAATTCAGTTGATGCATGATCCAAATATAAAATCTTGAATATAGTTTATTAATCTTTAACTTTTGAAACTTAAAATTGTAAAATTTACATTGTAGTAACAAAATATGACTCGTATTTTAATTTTTTTATGAAAACCTACATAAAAATTATATCACTCTATTAAACTTTAATTTGTAATTAACTATCACGTATGATCGGCCATAAGAAATCGACATGTAAACAAGTTCTAACATTTTTCACATTTAGACATATATAATCTCGGGAAATTTTCAAAGTTTTTATATTAATTTAAATCAATGCTATCTTTTGATATTTTTTTTCTAGAATCTGAAATTTAAAAAATGCATTGAAACCGGCCCTAAATATTCCAAAATTTCTACTATGTAAAAACTCAATAAAATTAATTTATGCACAAAAATGGTTGGATAGTCAATTCTCAATTGGATCAATTAACACGTTTCCATGCATATAAATTAATTCTTAACAGGCACAACATGACAATTGATACAATGGTAATGTGCCACTATGAAGCATACATGTGATGACTAATTCATCTAAAGATAAAATGGAAAAAGAAAGAATTATTAAAAAAATGAAAAAAAAAGTACATGCATGTGATTTTAGGTGTTCATATGACTCGGGGTGAGGTGGAGTGGAGTGGGGTGGGGTGGGGTGGTAATTGAACCAAACCGACTGAATTTGGGTGGTCGGATCGAGAAACAAATATTGTTTGTTGACAAAACCGTCTTAGGTCGGGGAAAATAAAGGTTGGTGCAGATCTGATTCGAGTCAGTTCATGATTGTACATATGTAAATATTTTATAAATTGTATTTTGCTTAATTGACCTGTTATTTATTCAATCAAAACAAAATTTGACTTTCACTAATTTTAGTTCAAACTAACCAAATAAATGAAAAGAAAAATAGAATAAATCTTCTTGAATTTGGATTGAACTCGAAACCACTCATGAGTTTTGACCCTTCTTATCATTTCAATATAATGTGTTTATTCGATCCTAAAACTTGTTGCAACATATATAACTGAAATTTCACTTCATTTTCTCATTCTGAAAATCTAACAAAATATATAAATTAATTTGATTTTAACTTTTAAGATACTTTATCTAGGTTTAGTTCCAGTTTAACTTACCCTTAGATATTTGTCCAAAAAGCTAATAATATCTTAAAAATTTAAAAGAATCAGCATATATGTAACATCCATTTGAAAGATATAACGTATTATCTATTCACAAATATGTTATTTAAAGCTCATTATTTTTCCAAACATGAATTGAAAAAAAAATAATAACTTAGTTAAACCGATATGTGAAACCAAAATTCAAAAAATATGACCAAATCAAGTGTTTGATTTCGATACAATTTAGTTGATTAATCTTACCATCACACTTCAACTTCTATATAAGATTATATTTCAATTTTAATACCCATTAACTTATTTTTAGCTTTTGCTTATTAGAAACTATTTCAAATTAAACCATGTTTGTTTAATTAACATGGGATGCAAAATGTAATCAACCCCACATTGTGTATAAGCGTTGGAACTACTTTATGCCGTCGTTACTCCATGCATACCATTGTAAGCAAGTTAACTCAAATTGAGTTGAAACTTAAAATCTATGATGCACCAATATTTTTGAAAATTGAAATAAACACAATATCAATGAGTACACCACATGGTGTGGTTTCAAGTCAAATAAAGTAAAAATACTGGACACGATGGGGGACCCACATTGAACACGGGGCTACATCTTCGACATAACTAGATAAATGTTTGAACCGCTACGGATCTCCTGTCCCAAAGTGGGTGTCCCAAACTGTGTCCCATTAATTAAAATATGACACGTGTCAAGTTTATTTAGATGCATCACACACAATTATTTTATCCCTCATCATCTTCTTCCTTTCTATACAACTGCAAGATTATTCTGCCATTGCAGTACTTTATCATCTCAGAATTATTATATTAGATTAAGGATACCACGGTCTTTTCCATCCATAGAAATATTCATCTTCACATGAATTTATGCCAGCGGCAGTTGTTTCGTGAAAAACTCAATTGCATAATCAAGTACTTTATTTTGTTGAATTTATAAAAAAAACGAAATTAGAACAGTCAGATTAGGTATACAAATGTGGTAGCGCTGTCGTGAACATCGCCTCCCACTATCAAAATATAAATTGCAGGTTTTTGGGATTGATTCGTTCAAATTGAATTTTCATTAATTCAAAATATATTGACTATGTTTTCAAGTTTATTCATCAAAGAAAAAAAATCACATATGTACTGTATTTCAAGTTTATTCATCAAAGAAAAAGAAATCTGATGAACATCATTAATTTGGATAGGTTGTTTTCTTAAAATCATTTTGACGAACATTACTATTTTTTCAAATTTAATCCACTGAAAATTGAGCAGATTTACGGTAGCAGTTGTATAGAGATGGAGATGGGGAAGAGAGTGTAATCGTGTGAGGTGCCATGTAATGGAGATGGACACGTGTCATTTAATTGTGAATGGGACACAGTTTGGAACACCAACTTTGGGACAGGAGATCCGTAGCGTTGAACATGGCATAGCTCATTTTGTAGTATTTCATAATTTAGGGGTAAATAATTATAATTTTTATAACATTTTTGAGTCACTAATTTAATTTAAATATGTTCTGGTTAAATGTTATTAATTGATTTTAGTATAACACTAGTTTATTTTGGGCATCATATGTGTGTGTCTATATATATAATTCGTGTAATTAGTGTATCTTATTTGCGTCATCATATATGTCTATGATATATATGTGTATGATAGCTAAAATCATTCACTATATATCCTATTTATGACGTAAATGATTAAGCAAAATTTTCAATCCACCTAAGACAACTTGAAACATCTATAACATGTATTTTCTACATTATTGTGAATTGAAGCACAAGATTCAGAAAAAACTAAGCAATTCCTTGAACGTGTTGCACAACGTTTTGAGCACAGTCAAACTTTATATTTTTTTTCAAATTTAGTAATAGCTTACCAATAATTGTTGGTGCACATGGTTGAAAATCAAATTAAATTGATTTAGAGCTTTTTTTAGCTCAATTATATGTTCACTCGAACTCGGTTTAATTCGACTATCACAATCTTAGATTTGTAAGAAGATCAATATTTTTTTTTTTGGATCTACTAAACTGTATTTACAACTCGGATCGAAGAGTGCAAATGTTATAAGTCCTCCCAGTATGATGTTTCCAGTAGGATTCGAACTTGAGTCTCGCCTCTGGGGGTCGCAAGTCATTACGGCCCAACCATGGTACAAAGTTTCGTTTTCAATGTATGTTTCGGTCAATACAATATAGGAAACTTTTCGACAAATTTCTGGAAACGTTTTGGAAGAACTAGAAAAAATTATGAAAAAAGTTACTAAATTAAGAAAAAGAGAAAGTTCAAAAGCAACTATAAAGTTTCGGAAACACACCTTATTTTGTTTCGATTGATTCAAAACCGGAAACTTTTCGATGTTTTCGACGGAAGAGAAAGAAATTTTGATCCATGGGCCCAATCACCTTTGGTAAGATGATCAATATAATCTTACAATATATTATTTGACTCAACAAAATTTATGAGACATTACTATCAATTATTTTCAGAAACTTGTACACAAATATAGAAGGCGTTTGCCCCTCAAAAATAAAAAATTACTTTTAACCGTTGTGATTTTTTTGAGATTTAACCTCCATTACTTGTGGAACTTGAAAAGCTAAAAATGTTATTAATATCTTTGGTAAAAATAATTATACAAAAACAACTATTTTATAATACTTTTTAATACAATCAGGTATTGTCAAAATTCATTTTATTGAAATTTAGAATTATTTTTCAATGAAGTAAAATGTATATAAATAACATGGCATACTATTCTTGAATATATTTTTCATTTCATGAAATAAATATTAAGGTGTGGTTTTCATTTCGCCTATACAGATCCAAGCTGTCTCTCTTTCTCTCTCTCTCTAAAAAATTTAATAAAAATCAATCATCACCGCCATCATCATCACCATAAATTCATCATCATCAATTTAAATCTCCAGCCCTTTTTCTTTCTCTGTTTTCCAACTCCTCAAATCGACAAAGTACATATTTATCTTCAAATTCAATTATATCAGTTTTTACATAACTCAGCAAAATATTTTTTCTAAAACATCTTTTCAGCAAAATATCTTCAATTTTGTTAAATTTTCTCGAAATCTTTCATTTTTGAAACCTTGATCAATCAAAGCTCAGCTGCTGTTTTTGTGTTTGAATTTAGGGTTTGGAAATTTGGAAAGCGAAGAATAAAGTCAAAGGCTTTTGTTTCTAGGGTTTTTCAATATAGATTTGCCATTTTAATCGGGGAATGCTATATCTGGAGCAACCTACGGGGGTGGTGAAGGGGTTTATGAGTTGTGATAGAAAGTAAAATTAATCGTGTTAGAATTTCGAATGACAGAGTGATTGATTCCCGAGCCCGAGGCTCGGGGATCCCGAAGCAAAATCAATGGCAAACGTGTTAGAAAATGTACAGCAGGAAGTGCAGCCTAATTCTTCTTCTCCACCTTTGCCGTCTCCCGAGGGTTTTATGCAGAAATTCAGACTATATGAGACTCGATCGGTATAAATTTATATTACCAGTTGATCGTCCTTAAAGTCGTACAAGCAAAAATGTGATATTTTTTTACTATTGGAAGATGTGAAGTGCCATGTTGCTTGGATTCCTCTAGATCAAGTTGAGCTGATATTAAAGCTTTTACTTGATTTAAATCCTTTTCGCTGTTGTTTTGCTACTTCAGGAAGATGCCATATTTTTTTGATTGTTTTAAGTAATAAGTTCCCATAAGTGGAAATTTTGAAACACATATGTGGTGATTAATTCAAGATTCTATCAATAAATTTATGCACTTCAGGTTTTTAGCAGCGTGGCGAATTTCTTAAAAGCCTTCACTGGGATGACCGCACTCATTTAATTTCATATTGTCTGATTGTCAGTATTGGCTGAAGGGAAAGACAACAAATACGTGATCACAAAGTGCACACTTTTGATCAGATTTATAACTGTCTTATTGTGGCCTTCTGCTGGATAAAATAGTTATATGGCCAATGAGCACATGTTTCATAATTATGTGACTTACTTCTTATTGCACATGCTACATGAACTGTAGAAAACTTATAGTATGATGTACGTGATTGATCGTATTTTTTTTTTTTATAGAAAGACAAACGATCGTATTCACATATTCTAGAGTTTCTAAAACTTACTTTACTTTTCCCCTTGAGTTTTTTTTTTGGTTGATTGCTTTTTAACTTACCTTACCTTTTCCCTGGCTAGTTCTTTGGTTGTAAGTAATTTTTTTCTCCTAATTTTGGTGGCAGAAATTTTACATGGTAGGGAGGGACAAAAGTAGAACCTATTGGAAAATTATGAAAATAGACAGGTCGGAATCCTCGGAGCTTAACATACGTGACGATTCAACCACATATACTGAAAGAGAGTGCTCCGAGATTTTGAGAAGGATACACGAAGGAAATAAGGCTACAGGCGGACTAAAATTTGTAACTACTTGTTATGGCATTGTTGGTATGAAGATCGTTGAGTGTCAAATCTATTTCATACAGGGTAGGGTTGTAGTCTGGGTTATCTTAATCTCTTTCCTTTTCTTTTTGCCAGGATTCATTAAATTTCTAGGGCCCTACTACATGCTACTCATTACAAAGAGGAGACAGATTGGATCAATCTGTGGTCACAATATATACGCAATCTCCAAAAGTGAGATAATCCCCTTGACTAATTCTGCAGTTAGACTCAGCATGGTTAACTCTAAGAATGAGAACAGGTTATAGCCTTTCCACGTTTGAATGCATTCGGTCACATGTTATTTTTTGAGCATTGAAGAGATAATGCCTGTTCTTGTAACCTTTTTTTTTAATGTTTCAGATCACCTTTATTAAGTGTTTAAATTTTCTTGTGCCCAAGGGCCCATTTAGTCACCATGTTTGTTTTTCTTTCTTTCTTTCTATTTTTTTTAAAAATGCCTCTTTCTTTATCAAGTAAGGAATATTGATACAATTTTATGGGCACTTCAAGTAGGAATAAGTTATTTATACATCTTATCTATCTCTCATTCAAGTAGAAAAATCTGTTCATTTTGTACCATAATTACCTCATTTATCAAATTTTTATTTATCAATTAATCAATCATGGATCTTTCTTGGAAGTTACTGGTATTGCACAAAAGACTGTGAGAACTATTCTTACGCAAATAAGTTTGCTGGCATAATCTGGTAGAGTTTTTTTGTGTTTTGTTTCTTAATAAAAGATCTAATTTATGCTTCTGAAATTACATTGTGTGCTGCTTTAATTATGGTTATGTTGGCTATATAATTTCAAGTTACCTCAGTAGGCGAGGTAACTTGAAAGAGTTATCTTTTCCACCTATGTTTCCAAGCTATTTATAGGAATCAAAAAACCAATATAGGGATCCATACATGTTTTGCCAGTGGTCTCAAAATTATGGAAACAACGACTAGAAAAACATAAAACCAGATTGCTGCTGTATTTCCTCTGATTGTCTAAATATTAAGTGTTGAAAGGTTGGACAACCGAACCGGAAACAGTGTGATCCACTTTTAAAGTTGTAAGTAGTAACTCCCTATAATTAATTTTCTACATCAAGCACTATCATCTCTATGTTTTTCCCTTTGGTACAACTCTCCTGCAAATTTGCTCTAAATTTATGCAACATCTGTTACACACAATTTGATTCATTGCCAATTGAGTACCCAAGCAGAAAAAAGGAGATAGCAATGAAACTTAATTGCAATTCTAACATATTTACAGGCTCTAGCCTATGGGATTGTATTAGTTAAAAATTTTAGTTTGGTTTGGATTGAGTTTTAACTGTTTAGGCTTAAATATTTCCTAGACTTAGTATTTTCTTGTACAACCACCTGTCTTGCTTTGGGGAATGGTTTCCTGTGCATGAGCTTTTGCAATTTCAATATATGTGAAGGAAGTTGCACACTGTTTCAAATTTATTGTGTTTTTATATTTTTTTATTGCTATACTTTTACATTATTTGCCCCACAGAACTAATGATAAACACCGTAGCCTTTAACCTTGTAATTGTAGTTCTCCGCAATTTCAATTCACTGATCTGCTTTCCATGAATTTTTTTCTTGATTGTGGTTACTTAGTGTAGCAAATTTATTGATCGTATAGATACAAGAAGCTCTTGTGTATGGTGGATCTTGCGAAGGACTTCAATTTTAGTTACTCTAACCATGAGATGAGAAGTCTCCAGAAGAACATGTATGAAAATGAAACAGGGAAAGTCTTGTATGAAACCATGTTTGTCTGGAATGAGTTTCTTACTCGTGGAATTCGAAATATTCTTCAGAATAATATATGGATTGTTGCATTGGTCTATGGCTTTTTTAAGCAGGTGATGTTCTGCTCTACTTTCAAGCCTTATTGTTTAGGCATTTATTACCAATTTATTAATTGGCAGTGTTCAATATATCACCAATTTTATATACTCCTTCCATCCCTTTATTTTTGCTCCTTTCACTTTTGGCGCAAGTTTTAGGTAAGAGTTAAAATAGTCAAAACTTTCAGATATTGTTACATTAAAGTAGTGGCTGAGAATTGATGGTGTCAAATCATTAATTTACTTGAGAGGGTATTTCTGATAAAAATAATTCAATTTTTGGAAATAGAGTTTTGTGGAAATCCCAAAAAGGTAGGAGCAAAACTTTTAAGGACGGAGTGAGCATATACATTTTTAGTTATTCTTTCACTCTGATTAGTCAAAGGGCACTGCATGTTGAGTGATTTAATAATGCCAGCTTGATGGTATCTGCACTAATTAATTGATGCAGTGTTGATTGGTTTATTCTTGATGCATACAGGCTACAGTTTCTATATCAGGACGGGATATCAACCTGACTTTAATTGCAAGGCGTTCACGGCATTATGCTGGTACCAGGTCAGAACACAATTATTATGATGCAGATTTAGAATTATCTGTTACTGATTTAAGCAGGTTAAACACTTTCTGATGTGTTATTTCGTTTTAAACATGCATCTTATACGGTCCAACTAGGATTTACTTCTTGGCCGATGAGTCATCTTATATGTTTATTAGGTTTTATGACGGATATGTATGTTATTTATATGTTCTACATAAACTACATTAACTTACTGTGGTATGCGGCATATGCCTATACTCCGCATGTGAAGGTATGCTAAACAGTGAGAAGATATCTAGTTGCCAATAAGTTGTGTTTTACGTATTACATGTCACAACTGATCAAAGAACATTTAATTTTCTTTCCTTGGTGGTGGTGGCAAATCCGTATAACTTATGGAGGTCCATATAGTAATTAATCGAAATATGTTCTCTGAACCTATGTACACCTTTGAGGTACAATGCAACATCATAATAAATTCAGATACTACAGTTTTGAACTTTTACAGTCTTAGTACTTTGCATGATCTAATCATTTTTGTGATTATAATATTTTGCTCTATCTCTCGTTCTCGAACTACTTACAATTTCATTGTTTGGTCTATTATAGATGATTCTGTTCCCTTCATACCTCTTTTTTTATGAGTTTGAGTGGAAGTTATTTCCTTTGTATATGAAACTTTACTTTTCTGTTTCATGTAGATATCTAAAACGTGGTGTCAATGATAAGGGAAGAGTGGCAAATGATGTTGAGACTGAGCAGATTGTAGTTGAGGATGTTCCTAAAGGACTGCCAATGGAAATTAGTTCTGTGGTCCAAAATCGTGGCTCAATACCACTATTCTGGTCACAAGAAACTTCCCGCCTGAATATTAAGCCTGATATTATTTGTATGTTTCGGCAATTATGTGATCATTCTTTTCCTTTTTTCTGTCTAAAATTGAACTATATCTCAATTACAGGTTTTCTTTCTACATTTCTTACTTGGCATATTTATTTTTGTTTTCAGTGTCGAAGAGGGACCAAACATACGAAGCTACCAGGCTTCATTTTGAAAATCTTGCAAAGAGATATGGAAACCCTATCATTATTCTGAATCTGATCAAGGTAAAAGGATTTTATGGTTTTGGCTGAGATGGTTGCCTTATTATGATGTTGCATATTACATATGTATTAAGTTTAAAAGAAATTCATAAGAATTGCCACAATCAAACTATTTGAAAAAGGCTCCATAAAGAAACAACATTATGATCCATTTGATCAAACTTTTTATCAACAGACAAATGAAAAGAGGCCTCGAGAATCTATTCTTCGCACGGAGTTTGCTAATGCCATAGAAGTCATCAATAAAGATCTGATCGAGGAAAACAGACTAAAATTTCTCCATTGGGATTTGAATAAACATTCTCGGAGGTATTTGGTGTTTATGCTTTTGTAGGCTGCTGCATGTGTTCGTGAAATATTTGACTAATTTTCCTTTTCCTTATTTTTCATCAGCAAAGCTACAAATGTTTTGGTACTCTTGGGAAAGGTGGCTGCATATGCTTTGACGCTGACAGGTTTCTTCTACTGTCAAGTAACACCAATAGAAGGGCATCTTAAATGGCCGAGTTTTGAGTGAGTCAGCTTATTCCATTTGGCAACCATATTGAAACCATCTTCTTTCAAAATTAGGGTCAATTACACAAATACCTCCCGAGCTATTGACTAATTAAATTAAGATCCCTGCTATTTTGGAAGTCACACATAGTCTGAGACTAACTGCTGTTAAATAATCTATACCATCAATTATTTTGGAAATAAAAATTACTCTCAATACTCCCTGAGGTTTGGGTACACCAACAGTTTTTGTTCAAACTAAATTCAGAAATAAAATATGCTACTTTATTGGAAATACACAACATAAATATTTAAAAACAAAGTTACGTTTATAATATTTTAACTTTTTAAATAAAGCTATTTTCATCCTTAATGTCATATCTGAGTAGCCTCGCATGTAAACTACTTATAACGCCAAACTCATCCTGCTTTGCATGTGAATAACCTTCCTTTCCAAACTAGTAGCATGCATGCTCCATTCTTATGGACTATGGTAGATCCAATTGGTGAAGCCATGGTTCGGCAACAAACAAGCCTCCTTGAATTTTTACTTGTTATAACCAGCACATTTGTTTTTTCCACAATTTCATTAAATACAATTTTCTTTAACGCTTATATCTTAAATAAAAACTCTTAAGAATTACTTTTGCTTGATGAGGCCACTATGAATTTGTGTTTTCATACGGTTTAGGTGTGGTTTATATAGCATAATTTCTAAATATTAATCGGAATGGCCATATTAGAAAATAATAAATTACACAAACACCTCCTAAGGTATGCGTTATTTACGGTGAAAGTCCTTATTGTTTTGAAAATTTAAACAAAGACCCCCCTATCGAGGGTAATTTTGGAAATACGTGTCAATTTTCTCCTTTGGGATTTGATGCCATAAGGGGGACTGTGTAACAAGCTGCATACATGAGGGGGTATTCGTTTAATTTCCCAAAAAATTTGTGGTCAGTAGCAAGCCCATATTTCAGGAGGTGTTTTTGTGTAATTATCCCTCAAAATTATTTTTTGCAACTGAGTTCATATATTATTGGAACATCGTCACACATATATTATTGTGAGTTGGTTGGTTATTGAGTGATCTGGGCATAGTTATGTTAAATAATGAAGACCAAAATAAAACTGATAATCTGACACTAGGCAATTTTTGGTACTTCAGCCAAAATAATGTCTTTGAATGTATCTTTAAGACTTTAACAAGAAGAGTATTTAGGTTTTCTGATTGTAACATTGTTGGTTACCTCAGGAAAGAAAAGGTAAGAGTCACTGACACTATAAAAAGAATAGGTCGCATCACAATATTATGTTTGTCAGTCACCCACTAAGAATGAATATAGGGTGCTGAAATGGAAGTTTTTGGTGTTCGTCTGACACAGGAATGTTGCTGCTCCTGACATGTCTTCCCCAGCACACTCTAGCACTGATAATGAGAAGCATAACGATGGTGAGAATGAGGATTCAGATAGCTTCAACAGAAAATCTAGTGAAGGGAATAGCACCTCTTACAGTGATCCTTCTGTCAAGCCACCAATGGTCCAAAAGGGAGTTCTCCGCACCAATTGCATAGATTGTTTGGATCGCACTAACGTGGCCCAATATGCTTATGGCTTGGCGGCTTTGGGGCATCAGCTGCATTCCTTAGGAGTCACAACATCGACAAAGATAGACCTTGATGATCCTTTGGCTGAAGAATTGATGGCCTTTTATGAGAGAATGGGTGATACTCTTGCACATCAATATGGTGGATCGGCTGCTCACAACAAGGTAAGCTAATAAGTGATTCTCATTTTATTTATGGATATATTATGTAAATTTATTATTTTTCCATCCCTCGAGTTGTATTTTATTTAGAAACTTGTGCAAGAACAGAAGTCATCATCTAAAACCATAAAACTGATGTGTACTGTCAACCTTAATTTGAATCACTGTTCATTATTCCTCTTCAACTGGTGTTCTTCGAATATAAAATATCGAAGTTGTCTTTAGAGGTTCATCACCAGAAGGGGGAAAGAAAAATGAATTCTTGTTGCTATTCTTCTCAAAAAGCCATCTTATTTTCAGGACATTTTTATGCGCCAATTAACATTTCTAAGATTTTAATCTGTCATAGATTTTCTCCGCAAGAAGAGGTCAGTGGAAAGCTGCAACAGAATCCCAGGAATTTTTTCGAACTCTACAAAGATATTACAGCAACGCGTACAAGGATGTTGAGAAACAAAATGCCATTAATGTGTAAGTTGGTAGCTGTTACAATCATTTATGCATTTTCTAAATTTTGCATTTGGATACATATCAAGTATCGGGAATTGATGAGAAGTTTGTGAGAATTCTGTAAGTAGCAGGCTGGATAATTTGCTCTCCTGACATGCTTGTCCTGGGGTTTGTAATGGTTTTTCTTTGTAATCCTTAAAAGTCTTTCTTGTAGTAGCTACCAGCGTACCGTGCATGTCTGATCACATAATGTAGTCATTATTTAACAGTTTGTTTGATGATATCTGAGCAGATTCTTGGGACATTTTCAACCTCAACCTGGTAAACCTGATGTGTGGGAGCTTGATTCTGACCAGCATTATAAAGTTGGAAGGAATTCACAATCAAATGTTGATGAAACTGAGAGGTATTATCTGCTAGAACTGCACGCCTTATCCTAAACTTATTGAACTTCACAATTTGCACTAGAAGCTTTTGGTAGATGTTTGACTTATAGTTTTTTCAATAGCTGAAAATTTATAAGAATTTAGATATTATCATACACATAGATGATATCCTGAAATAAATTGCAAAGTTACCTACCGTCAGGAGTAGGCATATCCCCTACATGGATTCTACAACCAGTTAATGATAGTCAATGGCGGACCCGTGGCAGTGCAGGTGGCATGTTTTAAATTGAGTCAATATAACAAACCTTCACTGAGAATGACAAAAATGGCCACCATGAAAATCCACAAGAGGGTGATTACCCATTGCCCACTTCTTTATCAACCCTCCAAAATGTACCTTGCACAATTTTCTATTCACGATTTTGATGATTCTGTATGCTGCTCAGGTAACTTGATACATGTTCACACTAAGTTTTACATGTTTAGGTCACCTTTTAAAAGATCATGGTCAGATGGGAACATTCTTCGTGAAAGTCTCTCACACACATCTACCTCAAACGTCCATAAATGTTTTCCCAGTGCTGACTTCTCCAATGAGTCAAAAGGAGGAAGCAAAATGATTTCCGAGTCGACCCCAGAAATATCAACCCCAGAAATGTCAACTTCTGAAAGCAGTTTAGCATATTCAAGGTGCTTAAATATTGTCAATTTTAATGTTCTACGGAACCAATTAGTTTATAAATATTTAAGTCTTGAATATTTACTTCGACTGTGATGCAGTAGTATTAATTTAAACTTGGGTTGGTTGGAGGAATACAGTGGAAAATAGATTGATATAGTCTCAACCATTCTCTTTGTTTGGTCCTACTTATTGAATGTGATGCAATAGTATTAATTTAAACTTGGTTTGGTTGGAGGAATACAGTGGAAAATGGTTGATATAGTCTCCACTATTCTCCTTGTTTGATAGAGAAGATGGAAAGTAAGTTTTTCGCTTTCAATTGGTAGTTGGTGCGGAGACATATCTACCCTGCCATCTCGCTGCTATTACCCTGCCAACCACCCCAATACACACACCCTGGAAGGATGAAGACTATTAATAAAATCTGAACCTGAATGTCACCAGTATATGTTTGACCTTGTAGGTAAGGGATTAGATAAAGAAAAATATGAGTGGTAAAACAAGGGAGAAATGTATTCTTAAAACCACTTTCTTTTAGAAACTATGAATGGTAAAACAAGGGAGAAATGTCAAATGTATACTCAAACCACTTTATTTTAAAAAGTATCCTATTCAACCATGCCTGATTTTTCTAGTCATATCTTTCTCTCAGTTATTATATTACTGGCTATGGGTAATCTTGGAATCTTTCCGAAATATTGGTGAATCTCATCACCAAGTCATTGTTAAAGTTTTATAGGTTACCAATTTATAAAAGTTCAATATAAATGTTACTGTAACTCTATAGAAGCTAATTATACCCACAATGGAAAGTGGAAACCATTACAAAATTCCTTCCAAAACCATGTGGAACATTACAATCACCCTGGTTAAATTGTGATGTTCTCGTTTTGCTCCTTCCACAATCTAAGAACCGTCCAGTACACGTCTACAGGTATCCTGAGGGTTGGCTTTGATATTATTTTATCAACCTCCTGGTTTGCGAGACTAGTGCAATGTGCTCTGCTAGCAACTACTTCACACTTAGTCTTTTCTAAAATGGTCCACTTAAAATAATTAAAGCTTCTTACACCCATTTATACACCAGTCCAAGTTAGCTCCCTCTACCAATGTGAGACGTTACATGAGGATGATATAGTTTTATCATTCTCTTGTCCTGGTTTTCGCAAGACTCTAGTGCAATGCTAACAACTACTGCACACTCATAGCTGTTCTTAAAAATGGTCCACTTAAAATGGTTAAGGCTTATTATACCAATTTATACACTAGTCAAAGTTTCCTCCCTCAACCAACGTGAGAAGTAACAAAAAATTCATGCTGCTCATGACTGTTTACTATTACGGGGACAACCATGATGTCATCTGAAGGATTTTGTGCATGATTAGCTTGTAAAGGTTCATATCTTAGTATAAAGTTATTCCTCTGCCTTATTTATCTCATTTTTCGCTTCTGTAGATATACTCCTTCAGTGCCTACTAGGGAGTTTTTTGCGCAAATGCACAGAGAAAGATTCCTTGAGCATGAATATGGTGACCGAAGTGACTCTTCAAACTTTGTTGACTTGGATTGGCTGTCTTCCGCTGGAAATTCATGCGAGGAAGAGTTGTTTGAAAGGTCATTCTTCTACATAGTTAAATGATTTTTTGTTTACTTGATTATATTAAAATTGGAACTCTTTTAGGGTTGCCTAGGGGTTTAGTTTTGCATAGTGAAGCCAACTCTTTTTACTCTTATTTCATTCCCAGGTCGTTGCTCTTAGCCTCTCCTGCAGTTCTGTCATCAGAAAATGTCGTCAACGAAATGGTTGGGGAAACAACACCATCCACAAGTGAATTCGGATCTAGCATGAGGGTTAGTATTTCTTCCAACCATCAGTTACTCCAATTACTACAATTTGGATTGCATTTGAAAACAATGTAAAACCATCCCCACCTTCAATTGCTTCTTTGATTCTCATTTCTGAATGTCCTAAATACTACTCTACTATTAGTTTACTAGGAGAAGCTTTTTAGTTTAGATTGTATGAATAGAAACTCTGCTTTAGTTTGAAACAATATGCATGTTTAATGACTAAAATAGTTGCATGTTAAATTTCTCCATGACAGATAATGCTGTTTTTTCTTTTACTCACAAATGCATATATTCAAAGTCCAAACATACTTTCAGATTGTTGGTAAGTTATATTTGATGCATTATTGGCAACATTCTATATATATATAGGGAAGGGAGCACACTGGAACTGACTTGTGTTATGGTGATGCCCACAATTATGAAGTTCTTGAGGATTTTTCAGATAGTTTTGTGAATTGGGTGACGCACGGGGAAGCACTCTGTCATTGAGTAGGATAGCAATATGTTGTACCAGCAGCATTCTTTGGTTCGATATTCTCCGGGATTGCCACCATTGACTTGAGACAGTTTGATCTTGGAAACCTCGGTCGAACTCTGATATCTAAGCTTTAAAAAAGTAAATAACTACAATTTTAAATTCTTTTACTGAGAACTTCTTTATCATGTTTTTGTCCTTTTTCATTATTATTTATTGCCTAGTTGATGGATTATATGTTGTAAATATATAAACAACTATGGGAGCTCTTTACTCTTGTAGTGCGCGATTCTTTACATTTTTTTGTGTGATGGTGAAGAGTAAAGACAATTAACATTTGACAGTAAGTTTGTCAAAAAATCAGCTGAATATTGTGCATGTTCAGATTTTTTTTTTATTGTATTAAATCTTCTGCATTTTTTATACTCATGTAATAATGTAGCGGAATCCTCCTCTAAAGGAAGTTCTAGTGACCCAAAATCCGGGGATTTCTGGTGGAGCGACGAACGCGTAGAAATTGAATGTATAATGGCAAAATAGTGTTTTCAATATCATAGTACTCTTTTATAGTTCTGTATTATATATATGGGCACTTTGAAGTTTGATTTAGGGTAAAATAAACAAAAATATGTGACTCGAGTTCGTTTGAATTCATCTTGTTATACATATTAAACACGTTCTGAAACTTGATGTAGGTGATTCAGAAAACTAAGAAGTTGAAAGATATATACATAAAAATCAAATTATTTGAGGTTAATGTTTGTTTGATTCATTTAAAATTTGTTGGAACTCAATTTATCAGATAATCAAACCAAGCTAATTGCAAACTTGATTGAAGATACAAAAGCGTGTATGACGTTACTTGGTCCATTTTCAACTGTAGCTAAGTCTTATACTCCGTGTTTTATAAATTTGCACTTTCAGTTTAGACATAAAATATCTTGTACTTTTGATTCCACAAAAAAGTCTACAATATTCGGCAGAAATTAAAAGTACACTATTTTGATATTTGCAACTTAAAATTGAATTTTTTTCACTTTACACCCTCAAATTGCATATATTTGACAAAATAATGGCATTTTACAACTTAGTAGGGTTCATTTTGCCATAGAGTATGTAATTTAAATTGCCAGAGTTTAAGAGCCAAATTGATTTATTTTTGAGTGATAAATGGTCCAATAAAACTGTCTCAGTTTTGTGCATTTGTTCCCAAATTGGATGAAAAAGTGGGCCAAAAATATTAGTTTAGAACAATATCAATTTTGTCTGCATACTTTCAACTAACCTATTGATAGAGTGAAGAGAGTTTAGAAACTAAGATGGGGCTTTTTTTATGGTTCAATTAACTTGTACCTGTTGAACCTTTTAATACCCCATCTCCACCATTCAGTAAATGAAAGATTAGATCTGCACCTTACATATGAGTACGAAGAGAGTCACCAAACTTTTTAACCAAAACCATTTCATTTCATTCCAAAACAAAACTACTTCATACCAACCGTGTATACTATTTTAATTACCAAATTGACCCTCATAAAATCAGTGGTAATTTCTTTATTTCGAATTTTCATATGTATATAGATTTTTGCTCTCTCTTCTTTCTCCCTTTTCATCTTTGGAATTTCCTCTCAGTCCAGATGTTGCCGATGTGTTGCCGTGGAAGAAATCGTGAAGGAACAAAAAAAGGAAGGATGAGGTAATGAGGGAATATTCTGGAGTGCAAAAAGCTACTATACTTTTGCTGATATAATTTAATACTATGTAACAATTATCCAAATTATGCTTTAATTTCTTCATTTTCATCAATTAATTGAAATCGAATTCATGTTTCCAGAATCCATTCTCATAAATTAAATTAACTAAAAGTAAAAAAAAAAAAATCAAAGTACCCCATAATTCTCTTCCAGAGACCAATAGATTATCGGAATTATTGTTACAAAAATCAAACCAAGTACAAGATTAATGAAATAGAGAAGGATGTGAATTAAGGTGGAGAGAAGGGGATGGGCACGAAAAATTATTTAGTGCAACCGTTGCACCACGTCATCAAGTACACGTGGTGCAGCCCACCAATACACTTGGAACATGTGGAGTGATAATCCATATCACCCCATATTCTGGCCATGTTCCAAAAAAATAGGATTTCAAAAAATTGTGTTCACATTGTCAGAACATGGGTGACGTGGATTATCACTTCACATGTCACAAGTGTATTGGTGGGCTGCACCACGTGTACTTGATGACATGGTGCAGCTGTTGCACTAAATAATCTCTCGGGATGGAGGGGGAGAGACGGTTTAATACTGAAAGAGACGTAGAGAGAGAAATAAATAAAAAGGGTAAGGTTGTCATTTCACTTTCCAATAAGTGGTTTTTAACCGCTTGCACAGTATATCATCCGTGGTTATACCACTTTACCGAGTACACGTGTTGCAAGTTAATTGGAGGGTTATATTCCATAGATACAACGCAAATGGAAGTATAGAAAGCCCCAACCAAGATAAGTGAAGAGTGAAAAAATAAGAGAAAATTTTAAGAAATGATAAAATGCTTTATTTTTTCACACAAACTTAAATGATTATAAAAAAGGACTAATTTCTATTTATATACTAACTCCTTAAATGAACGGTGGAGATCAGTTTGATCTCACGACTAGAATTAATCACCTAGAGAATTATGCAAAAGTGCCCTGCCCTGCCAACTCGACCATGTGTTGGCTCGGATAGCCTAGTGAATGGCTGAGGTGTACAAAAAATACAAACATTTTACACTTTAAATAAATAAAATGGCCGTATATCAATAATATTAAAATATCTATATACCATGTAGAACTAATCTCACTCTCTCTTCCTCTTAATGTTTTATACATTAGTTGTTATAATCTATTTCTATTTACAATTATTTTGACAGTGTTTTCCAATAAATGCAATGTACTCATAAGATAGTTATTTTTTCCTGCTAGTATACCTCTGGATAAAAAAAATAAAAAAATTATGGCAAATATTGTTATACAAAAAGTATATTTGATTTAATTTATTCTGAACTGTCCAAAAAACTATTGAAATTGGAGTTACATATTATGTGTCCCTTTTTTTGACAAGCAATCAATAGTTGTAGTTTTTTTTTTTTTTTTTTTTTAATCACAAAAATAACTTCATTAAATTAAGACGGAAAAAGGGTAACCTCACCATAAAAACAGTAGTTTTAGTAGTATTTACCAAAGAGGGTGAAGGTATGATTTCAAGTTTCCTCAACCTCGATGAGGGTACATTGGTCTTTTCCCGTCGTTTGTCCCCTAAACTTAAACCCTAACTATGTAACCTTGTCTTCGTTGTTACTTATTTCATCGTCGGTCATTATTCACTCGGAAGATAAGAAATGGGAAGAGAGATTAATAATACAATGGCGAGTCAAAAGCAGCAGGCATCAGCGACGTCGTACACGGTAGAGCAGCTCATCTCTGTCAATCCGTACAACCCCGATATCCTCCCCGATCTTGAAAACTACGTCAACGAACAAGTACGATAACTCACTTTCTTTGTTTATGCGATTGTTTAAACATCTGATTTTTCTTGATTTTAATTTTTTGAACGAAAATTGTAGGTGTCATCAGAAACCTACAGCTTGAATGCGAATCTTTGCCTCTTGCGGCTGTACCAGGTCTTCTATCATTCTCTTCAATCAACTGATGATATATTATTAGTTTGTTAATTTTAAGGTTCCTTTGTTTTATGTGAAACTGCAGTTTGAGCCGGAAAGAATGAGTACTCAGATTGTTGCTCGCGTTTTAATCAAGGTACGATCAAAACGTGACACATGCGAACAGAATATGTTTTTTTTTTTTCGTCTATTATTGATCTTATCTCATTTATGAACTTATAATTATGGTTTAACAGGCTTTAATGGCGATGCCGGCACCGGATTTCAGCCTTTGCCTCTTTCTAATTCCTGAGAGAGTGGTACTTTACTATTCTTCAATGATTGTTCATTCTTTGCCTTTTCTAGTGTGTAGGTATTTGCCATGAAAAATGCTTAGTTTCCTCTTTTTGGGAAATACTTCATTTTGAATTATCAAAATCAGTCTGGATATGACAGAAGGGAGGTGAGCCTCTTCCTTTGAATTAGGAATGGTTTCTAGAAGTTTGCTAATCTTGACTATCCAAAAGTAGGAAAAGATATGCCATCATTGTTTAAGCTGGCAATTATTTTTAAATTCAGCTGTAAATAACTGCAAATCTCTCATGAGTTACGAATTTACAGCCGTGAATTACTCTAGGTACTGTACTACTTTTATGCCATTTAACCATTACTGTATGATTGATGGGCTTCCTTTGCACATAAACTTTTCATCTGAATTCTTTTGGTTTTGATTTCCATGTATTGCTCATAAATTAGAAATACAATTTTAGTTTGTCCTAACTAGTTGCCTCTTCTCTTCACTGCAACTGCCAGCAAATGGAGGAACAGTTTAAGACTCTCATTGTTCTCTCGCACTATTTGGAGGTACTTTTGACCCGTCTCTTTTATGTCTACTTTGATTCAATATTTTGATTTTATACAGTTATACAACATAGATCTAATCTTGAGCCTCTATCTTCATACTCAGACTGCCAGATTCCGTCAGTTTTGGGATGAAGCTGCTAAGAGCCGCCACATATTAGAGGCTGTACCAGGTATGTTGAATTGACCTATGCTGTTTTATCCCCAAGACCCTGTTAGGAGATTGTGGATCTTGTGTGCTCTTTTTGCATGCACCCTTTCATGTGTGTTGTGTTACCACTGGAAATAGGACGGAGAGCCTTTGCATATTTTCAATTATTCATGCAATTTATTCAAATGGGCCTTTTAGAACAGTGTACGAAATGCTTCATCTCAATTTAATGTCTACAGGCACGAGTAATGTACTGACTAACCTTACCTTCTTACTTGAAAGTTGTAACCTTGTATTAGAAACTGATTCCACACCACATCGCTGTCTGGTACAATGATTATGCATTGTGAAAGCGACACCCGATACATTACTCTATAAGTTTGTTGGTTTTTGCTGTCCCCTGTATTCTGTTTCTTGTGTTGTAACAAAACGGAACTTTTCATGTTTACGCTCAATTTCCCCTAGTTATTTTCTCCAACTGACTTCTATCCCCAGTACATGCAATTAGCTAACCATTCTGCATAATTTGTTCAGGTTTTGAACAAGCAGTTCAAGTATATGCAGTTCATCTTCTTTCACTGACTTACCAAAAAATCCCAAGGTCTGTTCTTGCTGAGGTATGATTCTGTGCCTGGAAATCCCTTTTGCCAATATGAATTTATTAAGCTTAAGTGCCTCAGTCGAGAAATAGTGGTAAAAGCGTTTTGAGTAATTTAGTTTACGAGTTATATAAACCACAGGCTATCAACATCGAAGGTCCGTCTCTGGAAAAGTTCGTTCAGGACCATGTTGATAACTCTGGCTGGACTATAGAGAAGAATCAGAGCAAGGGCCAACTCATCGTCTTTCCTCAAAATGAATTCAACCATCCTGAGCTCAAGAAAAGTAGTGTAGATGGTGTTTCGTTGGAGCACATTACCCGAATCCTCCCTATTCTTGGCTGACCCCTACAGTAAGATCCAAGGTTCAACTATAGTTAATAAATTAAGCTATAGTTTGTTTAAGAATGATGAAACTGAAATACATTTTGGCCATTTTCCATACTGTAGCACATGTTGAGATTTTCATTGTGAAGAACCATGAGCAGTCTTATTTTTATGATTTACGGTTTATAAGCAAGTTTATTTATGGTGTTTTTGCTTTATATTCAAATTGTTTATATTTTTTCAATTAATTAAACTTTCCATACTGGCAAATGAACTATCGATCTCATTTTGTTGAAATACAAAAATTTCCTCACGTATTGGGTATTACAAAAATTCCTTCACGTATTGGGTATTATAAAAATTTCCCTTAGGTTTGTCACCTTCTTACAATTAATTTCATGTCCATAAAAAATTTTAATTTTACCCCGGAGGTTATTTTTAATATTTGTAATATCTTCTAAATTTGAAAGGTTGGGTGTTAATTATTCATCTTATAAATTATAAAAGTGATTCATCTATATTTACAACCAAAATAATTGATTAAATTTATAAATTGCCCATAAGTTTTAATAAATATTGCAAGACAAAAATAATAATTTTAATATTATTATTAAAATTCTATTTGATTTATTGTTATACAGTTTAATTTGTTAATAAATATGTAAATAAGTTTTTCATTTTGCAATATTTATTGAAATTTATGGACAATTAAAAAAATTATCAATAGTTTTAGTAGTAAATATATAATTGTAACTTTTATAATTTATAAGATAGAACAATTAGCTCCCAATTTTTAAAATAAACAATAAAAATAAACCTAGGGGTAAAATTGAAAGTTTTTAGAGGCAAGGGGTTAATTGTAAGAAGGTGACAACGCAATGGGGTATCCGTGATTTATCCTTACGTGAAATAAGAAAATTTAGCATAATTCCTTAAAATTTCCTATTTTACTTTTTCACTCATCACTGATCTTACTCATCTTAGGGCATCTCCAACCCCAGGAGGGGGAGGTCCCCCAACCCATACCCCGCGGGGTATTACTTGCCCATACAGGTGCGTGCAATTTGTTTTTTTTTTTTTGTTCATTTTTTCCATTTTGTTCATTTTTTCCATTTTGTTTCTTTTATTCAATAATAAAAAGTACAAATATGTTTTTTTTGTAAAACAAAACTTAACACAAAATGAAAAAAATTATTTTTAAATTTTGTTTAACATTTAATAACATTGTATTTTTTATTTTATGTAAGATTGATTACTAACATAATTAAATTTAATTTTAAATTTGTCTCATATCCTAAAATTTTTACAAAACGTACAAATATGAAAACATTAATTTTTAAAATTTAATTTAATTTAATAACATTGTTAGTTTTAATTTGTAAATCTTAATTTTGTCTACGAATGTACAATTTAGATAAATTTTACAACTACGAAATATCTAGTATAAAAATAAAAAAATAACTTAATTTTTTCTACGATTGTACAATTTAGAAAAAATTGTTGCTTCCATTTTTTGTAATCGTTGTTGTTTCTCTTATTATTAAGAATTTCCAAATATTATTATTATTATTGTCAAACACTTAAAAATGGTCGAATTGATAAAAAAATATTATTTAAATCGATAAAAATAATGGATTAAACTGGTAAAATGGGTTGAACAAAACGAATAAATGAAACATGGACATGATAATGGTGGCGATGATCGGCATGATGGCGGTAGAAATGAGAGGATGGCGGAGTGAAATGGAGGAGGGGGCGAAATGATTGGGGTTAGGGTTGTCAATTGGACTTCATATCGTTTTCTCGTTTCTCCAAAATAGTAGTCATGGTAAAATCTTAGTTTATTTAGGCTATGTTTGGTTACTTAATTTAAGTGAGTAAAATTTAAGGGGAATAGTAAATGGAGCTAAATGTTCTAACATTTGATACAAGAAAATATTTTTCTTTGCATTCTTACTCAATTAAATTTAAGAACCATATTTATATGTAAAAAAATAAAATTCAAGGACCAAACATAACCTTAATTATTAAGGACTCCCAAACATATGAATTTTCTACACTATATCAAAATAAACCTAAAATTGGAGTGGCTTAAGCTCAAACTTCACCGGGCTTAATGAACAACGGCTCAATCCTGGCTAGCTAATGCTAAATTATTCTAATAATTATGTATTATTAAGACGCACTTAAAGACGAATACTCATACGTAACACAAAAGAATATGTAAATCTCATGCTACTAGTATTTAATGTTAAATATTAAGTCACATTTCAAATTAAAGTCAAACCTCAAAGACTAAATGTCATTTATTAATATCGGAAATGTTTTTAAATGTACCACATGTATGAAAATGAATTTGTATCTCCACAACCCCAATAAGCGTCAAACACACTTTCATCTTATATAACACGTGAAATTGTTTAAACATTTTAAATGAGTTGGACTTTGTTTGATTTAGAAGCACAAACTCGATTAATAATAAATTTGTTTGGCCTAATACAATGACTCAAATTAAACCTAGTTTATATTTAATTAGGCTAAACTCAAATGTAAGTATGTAACCGATTCGAGCCATAGGATCTTGAATAGACCCAATTTAGTTCACATTCCTATTTGAAAAGGGGAAATTAGGGCTGCAGTTCTTATTATATTTATTAAGTTTTATGTCATTTAAAATACTTACCCTTTTTGATATTTTAGTGTGTGATTCCTACTAAATCCAGCAATGGGTGCATAGTGGGACTCAAATTTGGGCTAAATTCCAAACTAGCCCAAAAACATATGAAGTTTAGCTGAAATCATTAAGAAACCGATCCAACACATTCGGACTTAATAAAACTCAGGGGTTGGACAGTGTTTTTAAAATTGGACCGGACATAAAATCGGAATGTCTACTTGTTGATGGTTTTATTGATCTAAACGATTTAACTACTGATTCAATCAGTAATGACATAATAATAATGATATTATTATATTTATTTTTTATACTACTATTAGTTGAAAAAATAAGATAACAGTTTATAAGATACACATTTATTTTAAAATAATTCATAAATTTCGTAGAATATATATACATAATGAATTAAATTCACAATATTTAACACCTACATTAAACCACCTCCAATAAAACATATAGATTGTGTACACTATATGTCAGCTTTGGGCCTATCTCAGAAATAAAGGGATTTGAGTTTGGGTCAGTGATATGTGACTTTTTTTTTTAATTTTAATGGAAAAGGAAGAAAACCCTGGCTAGCCAATTTTTAAATTACCAATGTACCCTCTCTTATTCTCTATTCCATTGTTTTCCTTTACTGCTTCAAAATCAAAACCCCCCGCACCCTTTCTTCCTCTTCCTTCACTTTTACTATCTCTGCATTTTCTTTTCTTCTTCTCACTATGCTTGATGTTTATAATTTACAAATATAAACTGGTTAGATTAGTTGATTAAAACTAATTAGAAACCCTTATTTATTTCTTCCCAAGGATCGGGTGGTAGACAAAGACAGATAATATTTCTCGGTTTAATTTTTTTTAAGACGGTTTTACCGGTTTTTGTCGGATTTTCGCCGGTCCATATTGGTTCAGAAGCATACTGAACTATACTGGGTTTGAGGGGTCAACCCTGACCGGATTACTGCCCGGTTAGCGATTAAACCGGTCGATCCGGTTTTAAAAACACTGGGTTTAGGGTTTATGTCCGCAAAGAAGGATTTATCACAGTTTATAAATTTAACTATTTTCTCAATTCCATTCCAGTTTACACAAAAAATGTTTGTTCTTTGAACTATACAATGGAGTACAAATTGAACGACGAATCCAAGATCAAAGACCTTTTTCGTAATCTACCCTCAGTCAAATTACAGCTATTTACTGATGCCTCACTCACAGAATCTACAAACAAGTCTTACAACGAAGAACTTACGAACAAATTCAACAACGAAGCTAAGCTCAAAGAGCTTCTCCGAAATATAGCTTCAGTTGAATTACAACTATGTTCCGACGCCTCCAAAGAGTTCATCAAAGTTCTCAAATCCGATAAGGGTTCAGAATTTGTTCGTGCATACATTCAAACATCCTCTAATCTTGTGGAAATTTCCCAAGCTTGGGAATTTCGTAAAGGCAAACCTGGTTTTTCCCATATTTTGAATTTAGTTTCCGCTATTTTGAAGCATTGCAATAGTTGTAGTGTTGGTGATGATGATGGTGATGGTGGTGGTAGTGGTGTTAAATATTGTGAATTGTTGGATAAATTTGCTTGGGGTTTGATTGAAGAAGAGAAAATGAGGGATTTATACAAGGAGTTGAAGAGTAAAGAGGGGAAAAGGCAGAATGCTGTGCTTTTATTGCTGGCGTCGATTGTGAGGCGAAATTCACAGTTGGCTTGGGAAGTTGCTAAGATTTTCGATTTCAAGCTCTCATTTTTTCCAAAGCTGGCGGAAGTGAGGTTGAGGGCTAAGTTTGTTGAAGGAAAAAGGAAGAGTTTCTCTACGAGGAAAGCATTTGTGGGTTTTGCTATGGCATTTTTGGAGGTTGGTAATCCGAGGTTGTTGAGGGGGGTTTTGCAACAGAAGGAGATGTATTCAGGGGTGTTGAGGGGGCTGGGGAACGATGATGAAGAGACTGTGATTTATGTTCTCTCGGTTTTGCGTGATAGGGTGCTTGTTCCTGAGTCGTTGGTGCCTCCGGGGCTTAGGAGTGTGTTGTTTGGGAGTGTTACTTTGGAGAAGTTGGTTGGCATTTCTGGGAGGGATGACTTCGGGGATGCAGCAGAGTTGGCACACAATGTGTTGGTTATGGTTTGTACTAACCCTGTGAACGGGTTGATGCCAGATATGGCGAGGCAGCCTACTCCTCTCCGTGGGAATCGAAAGCGCCTTTTGGATTTAATGAAGAAATTAAAGGCAACAGAAGTCAAGAACCATAAGGCCCTTCTTCTGGCCGTTGTGAAAGGAAGACCTTCTCTTGCTTCTGAATTTTTGGATGACTTCCCTTACAAAATTGAAGATATTGCATCAGCCAACTGGTTAGAGTTTTTAAGCACTACATTTGTTATATTATTGAGATCCTTTTAGGTGATATGCATGCAACATCAGACACATTTATGTTGATATATGAATTACAATTTGTATGTAATTGTGTATTCACTTATTTACCTGATCCTTCATCTGTGTATCTCTTATTATTTGCAGGTTTGCCGCAATTTCTTTGGCTGCAGATGTGGTTTCCTCAGTGAGTGATGGACTTTCGTTTGGATTTGTTGATAAACCCCCTGCATATGATAGTCCATATTTGCAAAATATTTTTAAATGCATAGTACCACGGTCTTTCACCAGATTAGTTATTAATAAAGGTTTACTTCACTCTGATTCTCTAGTGAAACATGCCACATTGAGGCTTGTACTGGAGGCATTAAAGTTATTAGATTCTCTGATGAATTCTGTGAACAGTTTTGCACATTCAAACAATCAAAATGACTGGGCGGCTCTAAAGGCAGAGATACAGAATGGAGTCCGGATGTTGCTTCCTGATCCCCAAGTTTTGTTATCTTTACTGTCTCCTCTAGATAGCCACTTCACAAGTCTTGAATCTACTAGAAAGAGAAAAGCTGAAACAGATTATGTATCTGAACATAATGCAAATGTTAATAAGAGGTTGAAAAGTTCAACTGCAAACGAAGACATGGATATAGTTGTAGTTGGGGTGGATTCTTTTTCTGAGGTAGATTTCTCTGGGAAAGAAGTTGCAGATTCAGGTGGTGAGCAACAATCAAAGGATGGAGCAGATACTCTTAAAATCCTTGGAGATCTGTGGGGTTTGGGTCCTTGCTCCATGAAGCATATGTATCTAAGAGACGGGGACACATATTTCTACTCCAAACTACTTGACACTCTTACGATCTTTAATGTAAGTTTTGACATTTGAATTTTTGTGGCAGTCTAGATCTTAATAAGATGCATGAATTACGTAGTCTTGATTTTTATTCATTGTTATTGGTCGTCTTTGTGCGTAAGTGTTCTTTAACAGTTGCTGTTCTTCTGGTAAATTAGCTTCACTTCTGGTAAATTAGCTTCAAATTTAGCTGACATTCTAACTTCCAAATTGATACCTGAAATATCTCTGAAGTCCGGCAAGCACTATTTGGGTATTCATGTGGCTTGACCTGCTTTTCCTTCTTCCTTTTCAATTATTTTTCTTCTATGGAAGAAAATTAGATAATTCGCCTTTAGTTAAGATTTTTGAAAGAACTATCACATATTATTATCTTAAAAAGAAATGATGTGCAGGTGATGCTAGGTTCAATAATGAATAAAGAGGAATTATCTATATACAGTTTCATTAAGTATTTTTTAGTCTGTGCGCGTTCTCTGACATTTTGTGTTAGTGTGCATATTATTAGTTAAAAAAGCAAAATAAAAAAAAATATAGTTCTTATTTATTAGAAATCCTTTCTTCCCCTAATCCATGCATAATTTTATTTTCAATCATTTGTGACCATGCTTATATTTTACCGGGAATTTCTTACTGTATTGCAGCGGACCATGCCTATGGCCTTTGAAGGATTTGATTTCTTTAAACTTCTACCAAATAACCCTCTATCATTGCCGACTATGCTAATGCAGTCTCTACTATACCTGCTTAATGAACATGTGAATCAATTTTCCGGAGATGCGACGTTGATTAGGACCCAGCCACAAATTTACAAACACTTGCATCCATTTATACAATTGTTACTGTATTCACCAGTGAAAGAGATCAAGGACCAGGCTTTTGTTTTGGCAAAGGCAGCCATGCTCAGCTCTGGTGCATTTGACAATAACCCAAGGGATAGTTGTGCATGGTTCTTTTTTATACCTGGTTATAGTGGTGATCACGTTTGTGTTGAAGACCTGGAGGTTGAAATCTTTCAAAACTTGTCATCCGTTGTTGTTTCTTTTCTATGTGATGCTGTTGCGACAACTGGAAATAACTTGTACAAGTATATGGGATTCTTGAGGCACTACATCTATGATTCAGAAGGTGGTAAAGGTAAATCAACATAGTATCTGAATTTATAGTCTCACGAGAACTTTAGCTAAAGCTACATGTTTGTTTGTTTCTTAACTTGGTTGAATTAACAGCCTGTAAATGTTATCTGCTGCTGATTATTCTGTATTCATTCCAAATTAAGAATAAATTCTTGAGAGGTAAATATTGCTTGAAACTAAGGAGACAAGTTAAGGGGCTGAGTATAGTTAGTTGAACTTGATTGAGTAGATCATAGCTTGATTTAGTATGATGATAGACAAGTAATCATAGGAGAAGTGTAAAATCACCTAGGCATTGGATTTTTTTTATCTAATTGACTGTCAGTCTATTACTATAGCTGTTTGTTCTTTAACACAGGCTCAACTGAAATAGTTTATTGTTAAATACCTGTATCCTTTTAGTTCCTTTCTCATTATTTACATTTGTTTTGAAATTTCTGCCCTCAATTTTTCAATTTTGGTGCCCCAGTTTATTTCCTTATCCATCTTATCTTTATTGTGATAATATACAGTGGTGACTGCACACTGGATGCTGTTATCACGTTGCATTTTCATTACTTTTTCCACAATCCTTGCATTAATTTGTTGAATTACGTATAAACTCAGAATTATTCATTTTGAAACAAATAAGGTTATTGTTCTTGCAAATAATTCTGTTCGTATATTACTCAAGATTTATACTATGTTTACAGCAATGCATCTATTTACAAATACAAGATAATTCAAAATCACTGTTTGCTTTTAGCTAGTTGGCTTTTAAGTTTTATTCTGGCATTCTGTGCATATCAACCAAATAACTATGTTTTTTTCCTAGCCCGACAAGTAATAAGAAACACTGCTACCTGATTGACATTGTTTGTATCTAATAATTATGTGAATAACCTCCTGGTCAATTTGTTTCTTGGATTTAGTTCTTTAGGTGCCACAATGTAATTCTTGCATATACTCCCTCCGTTTCATAATATCTGTCGCTTTGAAAAGTTTTTCTTGTGCCATATTATCTGTCACTTTAAATTTCCAATAAAGCATTAATTACTCTTTTTCCATTTTTACACTTTATGCTCATAAATTTTCTCAAACATTATTGGAGGATAATTAATTAAAAGGGTTTCTTAGTCTTTTTCATTTTTTTCCTCTTAGAATTCAGCTATATTCAATGATTTTCTTAATTTGTGTGCATAAATGTGAAAAGACAGATATTTTGAAACGGAGGGAGTAATTTGTTTTTTAACTGTACTATTCATGAAAAAAAAAATGCAGTGGTTATATCAGGTCTTGGGTTTAAAACCAAAAAATCATTAGTGGTGGCAAGTAATTGGTGGGGGTTTAGAGTTTTGAGTTCTATTGAGGGAGTTTTGCAATGGGCAGTAGGGAATGAATGCAAATTAAATGTTGAGAAATGAAAATTTAATATGTACTGATATTATTAGGTTCACATACTTCCAGCTGACAAGGAATTATTTATAACATATAAATGATAAATGCATTACTTCCTAAACCTATGTGCAAAGTAAACTCATGTACCCTTTCATCTGATTCACTTTCTGAATTTATACTTTTATTCACATTAACAGCATTTTGGTCCTTAATATCTCAGGAGCTATATTATAGAATCACCTTATAATATTAGTCTCTTAAGAGCTAGTGTCTCTCTGTTGCTTCATTGATTTTCTTTGCATTTATGCCCCTTCTTTAGTAGTATAATATATTGCTTGCATCTTGATGTTCATGTGATATGTGGCAGGTCAATCTCCTGATGTAAGCCCTTTCATTATATGCGTCTTGGAGAAGTGCCTACGGTTGCTTAGCTCCGACTCCGGATCTTTCAAGTTACCTCAGAAATCACTAATATCATTGTATGTTTGCAACACAATCAAATATCTATTGGATACTCAGGTAAATAGCATTTGATATGTTTCTTCACTCTATGTAGAACTCTTGTCTGTCTACTTACTCAATTTCACTGATCTTTGATAAATATACATAATTAATAATGGACCTCTGCTAGGTGAATGCTGGGCCATTATCACTTCTTATTGATCGTGTATTAACTGAGAAACTTGAGAGCTTTAGCAGCAAAGTGAATAGCTTGGAACCTCGTGAATGTCCATGTGAGTGGAGGCCACTGAAGACCCTATTGCATTTCTCGCGTAATCTTTTGTATCAACAGTGTTATAGCATTTATTCGAGTGTTGAAGAGGTTAAGCAATCAAGTAATTCTTTTATCAATACAATGAGGGACATTAAAGAAGTCTTGAGAAGTGAGTATGAAGTCGGCCTTGTTGGATTGACTATGGGATTTTCTTTCTCATTGATGTGTACAAGACCCTCCGAGTTATTACATAGTTTTCCATTAATCTTATCTATCTCGAATAACTTACTGAAGGTCCCTTTCTCAGTTTTGGAATCTATTTTTTTCCTTGAATCCAGTTATCTTACTGATGTTTCTAAGTTATGGCCGGAAATATTCTATTCTGGTCTGGAAAGTGTTAATCATGGTAAAGAGAAGGAGGTGATTGATAAAGAAAGTCTCGATTCAGAGGAAGCTGCTTCTGCTGCATTTGCGTTTTACTTAAAAAGGGCTCCGTTTTGTGTACTCTTTTCATCTATTGTACAAAGTAACACCTTTCATTTATTTGAGCAATCAACATTGCAAACATTGCTTTTGGATAAACTGACTGAGATGCCATTTGATCATTTGGTTTCTTCATTATGCCATGTACTTTTCTGGATTAACCATGCACGGTCATCCTACAGAGTCGGATCAGTGGATGAAGTCGAGATGCTTTCTGAAATGTGCTTTATACTTGCAGAACACTTGTTGAAACAATTATTGGTTGAAAATGTGAACATAGTTAATCCGGCTCACGTCAGGCTTCCTCTACCACTGCAATATGCCGTAGAAGTGGCAGAAATCATCCTTAATCATCCTGTTGTGACAGCAACACTGAATCAGCCTCTCTCTGGTAAAGAGTTTTCAGATTCAGTGTTTAAGGGAACTCTGGAAACATCCCTGGCACCAGTTAAAGAGGGAATTCATAGAATGGATCACCATATCCTGAATTTGTTAAGATCAGTTTTTGAGCTTTTGCTCCCAATGTGCAATGGCCAAAGTTCTGAACAAGCTATAAATGGCATTACGCGAATATCAAGAGCTTTTAAAGCGCTCTCACAGAAACTGTTTCTGGTATTCAAGAATAAGTTTGATGGTTGTATACAGTCCTTAGATTTTAATCCTTTGGTTCCCACATTTTATGCTTTACACACATTGATTCGTTTCATATCTCCCTTTGAGCTTCTTGAATTGGTGGACTTTTTGTTCTCCCGGATTGATTTCAATGACACAAGCTTGGATCTACAATCAAAAGAAAACTCTCTCTTTGTCTGTTTGCACTTGGCTGGTTGCACTTTTGATTTTCTCTCGGATTATATATGGCAGCCAAACTCAGAGTCATATTGTATTTATGGAACAGATGAAACACATTTTGATGTTTCACTATTTGAGCGAATCTTTTCTCAAGTATTTGAGATTGCGACTCGTCTTAAACTAGATGTTGCTGATATATGTCTGCTTAAGGCTGTCAATGTTGTAAAATTGCATAAAGTTATTCAGCAGCCATATTTACCTTCAATTATGGTTTTATCAAGAGTTGTGGCAAGTATTCCTGTGAATGTCCTTTCTCATTGTTTGAACGGGGTTAATAGAACAAAAGCTGAGTTGTTGAATCTTATTGCTGAAACGAGTCCCCTGCATCTGTCTGTCATTGGATATATGTTTTCCGAATTGTTGAATAAATCAATTCTGCCTCAGGCCAATTTGACGGAAGAAACTTCTGCACACTCTTTTTCCGATGAAGAATTAGTTATGCTTTTGCCCACTGTCTTCTTGTACTTAAAATCAGTTATTTCAAAATCTGGGGGAGAGCGCTGCAAGTCCTTTAAATTCATACTTTTGGTTTATGGGCAGATGCTCTTGAATGGTTTTTCTAACTGGGAGATTTTTGTCTCCCGGAATATTTTTGAGATAAGACTTTATGAAATGTTGCCTGCATCCACAGAAGAATTGTTGAATCTTTTCTCAGACAGTATTCTTGGGAAGGCTATCATTGTGGCACGAGACCATCTGGCATTGAGTGATGATTTAATGAAGTGTGAAAAGAGGTTGAGTCTATTTAATTCCGTGTGCCAATATACCAGTGATCATGATGGTCTTTTTGACTATGATTGTGGTGAGACTGAACTTTATTCGCTTAGCGAGTCTTTAGAGTTCGTGAATAGAATTGTTGCAAAGGCAAACTTTTGTAGGATGCTATTATTTCCACATTATAATCATTTCAAAGGTCAGCTGGTGGATAATGAAGACAGAAAGCTGATTACACTAGAAGTTGACTCTGAAATAGAGAAGTCAAGAATTCAGTTTTTAAGGATGTTGATCAATTCCTGGATATTTACAGTCAAGAAATTCCCGATGAATCTTGATCACTCTGGGAATATTGAGGACCATAATCTTTCAGTGTATAGATTTTTGGAAATTTTTATGATGAGTAGTATATTGGACTTAACGACAGAGATTCATGATTGCCTTATCAAGCTGAGTTCTCTTCCATTCCTAGAAGAACTTGTAAAATCATTTCTTCTTTATAGGTTTGGGGATGGTTTAACACTGAAGATGCTGCGAACTGTTCTCACTTGTTTATCGGATGGGAATTTTTCATGTGCTTCAGTAATGCAACTACTGCTTGCTCACTCTCAGTTCCCTAAATCAGTTCAGTTTGCCAGCAAATCACATGGTTCTACTCAGTTGGGCTTGGTTTTTACTCCTATGCAGAGCATTTTAAAATCATTTGTTATTCCTCATACTCATCTAAATACCTCAGATTGCAAAAACGATACATTAATATGTCAACGACATATAGATTTGCTGGAACTTGTTAAGTTTGTCCGGGTACTTTTTCAGGTCTACGCGCAGCAAAAAGGTGATAATTGTGGAGAAGACATTGTCATACATTCAAGGGAATTGGTCTATCTGCTTCTGTCTTCTTATGGGGCAACATGTACTGAAGTTGATATGGAAATATATGATCTAATTCATGAAATTGAGTCCTTTGATAAGTCAAGTGCTGGAACTGTTGCTCGACTGGATTACTTATGGGGCGTTGCTTCTTTAAATGTGAAGAAGGATTGGAAACAGGACAAGGACTTTGAAGAACATCGAAAGATTCAATTCAGAGCGAACCTTCCGGTTGACCCCAAGTTGTGTGCTCAAACTGTGCTCTATTTTCCGTACTTTAAATTTGTTAGTGAAGGAACCAAGCTTCAAAAAGATAATTCTACTGTTGTACAGCAGGTATTATTCATTTATGCTATTTCACCTTTTCGATATCTCTGTTTATTCTTTTGAAGAGGAAATACTTTTATCTGGTCTTCCTAATTACTGCATTTGTAATATTTTGAACAGGCCAGTTGTACATCTGCTGATAAAATGCAAATATATGATCCTGTTTTCATCCTCCGCTTCTCCATTCACTGTCTCTCAATGAGCTATATTGAACCCATTGAGTTTGCTAGTTTAGGCTTGCTTGCCATTGCATTTGTCAGCTTATCTTCACCTGATGATAATATGAGGAATTTGGGCGATGAGGTACTTGCAAAGTTCAAGACTGCACTAAAGGTACTAAAACTTCCTTCGGTAACTATGATAGTGGTTATGACACTTTATATGTTATGGCTTTGAACATTGGTGCAATTAGAGTATGTGTATGTTTATTTAAACTGTGTAATCTTTATAAAAAGAGTGAGCCAAATATGTAAACATGTTCTTATATTACTCTCTCACTCTCACATTAACATCTTTAACTTATTGGTGAAGATAGCTGTTTAGTGTTCAATTTTTTTGAATAACTTGGTTGTTCAAGTTTATTCTAACATAGTTACACCGGCATTAGTCGTTAAAGATTAATTTGCCACATTTTACTTTATATAAAGCCTAATATCTGTTAGCCACTTGAGACAGCCTTAGGAAGCCCCTGATTTCTATTAAGTCTGATATCTTTTGGGGATTTCGTGCCCTGAAGTCGAAGTAGCTCATTGCCAGTTTTATTTGCTGTAGACAATGACGTGAGAACTTCGTATGAGAGAGCATGCCTGAGTCTAACGACTGTGATTATTGTGTGAAGATATTATTTTTGAGATCCTAATAAAAAACTTTCTTGTCTACAATAAGTTGGGGCTTCCTTTCATTTCATTCACAAATTCAATATGTTATATACTAATTTGTGGGTGTCAAGATTGGCACACGGAAAATTTTCTGAATAGTCATTCAAAACCTGTCTACTTACCCATGTAAAGGAATCTGTATTGTATATTTAGTTTTTGTTTGTTGGGATATTACAAGATCATAGCTGAATTGAACATGCCAGAGCTTCAGCAGAAAAAAAAAATGAAGAACCGTACAGTCTTAAAAACCGTGAGATTAAAAAAAAAAAAAAAAAGTCGTAAAAACCTTGTAGACTTATATGCCTCAACTTTTTGTGAGTTTGAAATTTGAATCCTTTGTGACAGAAATGTCAGAAAAAGAAGGATGTGAGACAGCTTCTTCGCTTACTGTCATACTTGCAAAAGCCATCGCAGAGAATTCCATCCATTATTACCGTATTTGCAGCAGAGGCTTCATTGGTACTGTTGGACCCATCACATGAAAATTATTCGGCCATAAGCAAGTATCTGAAGAACTCTCCTAGAGTGAACATGAATGTATGTTTCTTCCAATTCAGCTCTGCATATTTTGTTTTCTAATTCGCTACTGCATTAAAAACTCTACCTTTTTTCTGTTGTTCCTCGTCAATTATGGCAGGCTATACCGTTATTCCAATTTTTTTTCTGGAGTAGTTCCGTTAGTTTCAAAGCGGACAGATTATGGATGCTTCGATTGTTGTATGTGGGACTGAATACTGAAGATGATGCTCAAATATACATCAGAAATTCCATATTTGAGATCCTCATGAGTTTTTATTCTTCTCCTCTTTCAGATAATGGTTCAAAGGAACTTATTATTCAGGTGTGCTTTAAGCATTTTCCTATAGTCTCTCTCTGCTTGAGTGTGAAAACTGATATCTTTGTACTTCGAGTTATTTATGTTTTTAATTTTCTCATGTCTTTTGCTGCTACAACCTTTGGAGATTTGACCTTTCATTCTATATAATTAGTTTCTTCAAATCCAGTGCAAGTGTCCAAACACAAGACTTCTATTTTAACATCTCATGACCTTCATATTTCTTCTCTATGTCTGTGTGTGCATGTATGTCTGCCTCTTTGTCTAGGAGAAAGAATTAGCTCTTTGTGGCAAAATATGATTATTACAGTTGGCACGGTGCTTCTTTCAGAGATTTCCTCCAAACAAAACAATTAATTGAACTTGATTTTCGAATTACAAATGGAATGGTGTTTCTAGAATGTAAAAGGATTTCCTTTTCTGCTAATGAATTCAATATATGATCATTGAATGACGTTGGATGGGTGAAACTTTTCGTTACTTAACTACTTGCTTGAACACGCATCCATGCATTTCTAAGATATTTCCTTATGCACTCGTACATATCATTTGAAATTTTGATGGGGATCTCATACTTTTGTCAAATGTCAGTTGTTGAGCTTCAATTTTGTATTGGTTTGAGTAGTTTACTAATATTCGTTCCACGTATCAAGATGAAGTTTTAATCACTGATGACTGATATGCCTTTTCTGGTTATGTTATATTCTCTAACAAAGGTAATTCCACTGAAGAACTAATCTGGAATAATATCTGTTGCAGATAGTGAAGAAGGCTGTCCACTTACATAAATTGGTCCGGTTTTTGGTTGAGCATTGTGGGCTAATTCTATGGTTGTCATCTGTTGTTTCATCTCTCTTGGGAAGTGAATGCCAAGACAGAAAAATGCTTATCCTCACTCTATTGCCTAAAGTTTTGGAGGTATTATTTTTCAAGGCTTCATCATCTTGTATGTTCTTCGGTAGAGAAGTGTGTTCTTTCTTTCATTTTTGGCTCCTCGCATCATCTTTGTTGAGACCTAAATGTCAATTTAATTTGGAACTTGTTCTGTTTCTTTTTCTTTGATTATGCTGCATTGTTATTCCTTTTTTTTGAACAAATATGATATTACTGCCTTTTCCATGAGAAACTTAATGGATCTCTTTCCTTCTCAACATGAGATAGTGTGCAATTCAAGGAAATCTTAGCATGGTTTCCTGGTCTACAAATTTCTTAGCTAAATATTTGCTATGAAAAGGAGGCAATGCCTGAGATCAAAGATGTTTGTTCAAATGGTGGAAGTTGAAGGCTGAGACTTTAACCTGTTGGACCTGGAAGTTTACACCTGCTTGCATTTGGCTGGGGGGGTTGTATGGTGAGAATTGGGAAGTTGTAGTCTTAAGAGTACCGTTGATATAGTACTAATTTGTTCTCCTCTCTTTTCATTTATAATAAAGTACATCAGTTTTTACTTTTTTTCCCATTAAAGATTCCATTATATATGCTGGAGCGATCTGGGTCGGAAACTACAAAAAGTTTTTTAAATAACAAACCCAAAATCCGAACCCGCACTACTGAAACCTGATTCCGGTACCTGGGTAAAATGGGATCGACATATATACAATTTTGCGGGTACTCGATTCCGATTATCCCGAACCCGTCGAAATCCCGCCCACCCCTACTAAGACATTCTTTGGCATAGTGCTATATTGTGTTTACAGTTGTGCATTGGTGGAAGATGTCATCGCGTCATAACCAGCTACCCCATTTGAAATTCCTTAGTCAAGAAATCATATGAACACCTAATCAAAATATTGATTCGTGGAGTATATGAAAAAGGAACTTGAGCAAGAAGGAAGTATTCAGATTTTATGTGTTTTACATGCTCAAGTTTTTGTCCTTTTGTTACTATTACTCAAACAATGCGTGTTTGTTGTTGACGTATTTTCACGTGATGTATTTTTTTGAAAATGTAGGTGGTAAATGATATTACAATGCCCAGAAACTTTGTTGAGTGGTTGCCAAAGCATGCCATGGAGCAGCTTTCAGAACTTTCATCTCATTTATTCAAACTCCTAGTTAGTGGTGTAATTGGCATTGAACTAATTAAAGAACAAAACTTTGTATGCAACTCAATTCTGCAAATATTGACATTGGTGCTGAAGATGTCACAGAAGAATAAGATATATCAACCACATTTTACCTTGTCAGATGAAGGTTTATTTCAGCTTTATGAAGTTGTTGATGTATGCCCAAAGACAAGGTGCAATGCTACGATGGTGCTGGGACTCAAAGCTATTCTCATGAGTAGTCCTCCAATTACTATTCTCCGCATGGTATCTCTCCTTTTATGTGTCTTATCCGCATGGTATCTCTCCTTTTATGTGTGTCTTATTGTATTTATGTTCTAAACACCCTTTTTGAGAAGGAAAACCATGGAAATTGGTATGCCACACTTTATAGAATATCTCCACACTAGTTACTATGTTAGAGTTGAATGCATAGGCATCCTCAATAATTCACGCGACTCTCCATATCGCACCTTGTTTCTTTCCTGTTTTGTCTAATTTATGCCGTACTGATTATTTTCCTGAAAGAATAGATGTATTCTATTTGTTGGTTGCCTTCTGTTCTTTTCTTTAATAATTTTCAGCTACAACCTTGTGCATATTTTCCCTTGGGAACCTCATCTTAGTTTTTTTTGTTAGTGATGGTCTCATGGAAATATCAATTTAATGTAGATATGAACATGTAGAAGCTGTTAAGTCCAAATCTGTGTGGAAAAGATTGGTTCTTCCAAGTCAACTTCTTCTATGTGAATTGTTCATTTTCATCTTGTGTGAGACAAAAACCTATTTCCTTGAAACATGAATTCTAACTATCTGCATAAAACTCTCTGCAAGTTCATGTTTAACTGGCTCTATTTTGTTCATGTTAAGTATTTATTCCTCCATACTCAAGGATTTCTTTTATATTTGAAAAATACTGCTATTTGATATTGCTACTTTTTATTCTGGGCTGTCTCGACCTGCCAAATGCAAACCATGTTATCATTAGCTATGATACTCGGCTTATTGGAATTTTATGTAGTAATTAGGTATTATTTTCACTACATTGTGCAGGATCAGGAAAAGCTTCTGAAATTTTTGAGATGGGCAGTCACAACTGCTATCCAGTCAGAGTCAACAGAAGAACTTCAACCTGAAGATTCTGATTATAATTTTTTAGCAGTTTCAGGGAAAAAATCTCCTGAAGACTCCCTTGTATCAAAGCTTTTGCGCTGGCTGACTGCCTCAGTTATCCGCGGAAAAATATTTTGTAAAATAAGCAAACTTAAGCCTGGTAGTTTCTCTGAAAGACCGAGCCTCCACACTTTGCAGTCTTTGTTAGAGTTCCATGACGAAGGATTCAGAGAAAATGCAGGATATGATATTTTAGCTGTATCAATAATCTATTTGCTACAGCTGCTGGGCTTTAGCCATGGATTTCTCCCATCAGTTGTTTCTGCACTTTGTCTCCTACTCCTTTCTGGTTCCTCAGGTTTAATTTTATTCCCTAGGACTTCTTTAAATTAATCCTTTTTCATGGAAACTTTAAATTGTTTCTCATTGTGTTGAGGAAATCCAGTAATATGTTCAATGAGAATGAACACTTCAATTTGTTCCATAATTAAATCAAGCAGAGTTATCAACTTGTCAGTTTTGCAAATTTTGAGAATGCTAAAGAGAAAAGGTTTTGAAGTAACGGTTCTATATAAAGGACTAAATTTTTTTACAAGATAATGTTTCTGGTTTTTATACTCGATTTTGCTTCATTTGATTAACCTCTTATATTGATTGCAATGACATCTTTTTGCTGCTTTTCAGTACTCAATGACTCATTCTAACTTTTTTTTTTTCCTTTTTATTTACTAGAATCAGAGTTTTTGGTTGGTCCTAGTAGTTCTTTGCCATTGCTTTGTTCAAAGATACGGTGTCCTGCCGAAGCTAATCCTGCCTGGAGATGGTAAGATATACTTATTCCTTCAAATTTTTACATTTGCTCCTTCCAAAAGATACAGAGGATGATCTTAGGAAACGGAAGAAAATTTAAATTGTTGGCTAAGTTGGTAATCTGTATTATGTGTAGGTCGTTTTACGAGCCTTGGAGAGATGTTTCCTTGGAGGAGCTTAATGAAGTGGAGAAACTGGATGAAATTCATGCTTGTGAAAGACTTTTGATAGTGGCTTCTAATGTTATTGTAAAGAAATCGATAGGTTCAAAGTTTTCTACTCTAAAAGATGTGGACAACATGCATGTGTATGACTGGGAAAAAAGAAGTATGATTCAGTCCGATTAAAATCTTTAGGTATGTTAAATGCCTTTTTTTTTGTCCAAATTGGTTTGAGTTGCAGTTGCTTTGAGTCTTGCTAAATTCGAGTTAGATCATCAAAGAGAAGCTTTTTCTATTATACAATTTATGCAAATATAGTCCACATTGGTTCAACAACATTCGGAATAATGTGGGAAATTCTTACCCACACCGAGTTTGGCCAAGCTCAAAATAACTACATCATGGCAAGTGCAATAAACTTGCTTTGGAATTGGATGCAATAAAAATGGGATGCAAGAAATAAATTGATAGGATCGAGCTGTACCAACTTGTAGTTAAATGGCATGATTCAATTATATTTGAATTGAGTCTAGTTAAATATGAATCATACAGAACTTGAGTAAATTTTATGAGCTGAAAAGAGGCTCAATTCAAGTTTTAAAATTTTATATGAACATCAAATTAACACTTTTTGGAAACTTAATTAAATTTCAAGTTCTTTTTTTGGGAAAACTTTAGGAACATTTTTATATATTTTGTGCATGGTCATCGTTATTTACAAACACATATTGATAAATATTATGGTTTGTTGTCACTTATTAAAGTCTTGAAATTTAGAAATGTTACTTAATATTTTGTTTCTGGGACTTGCTAATATGTAATCTATCAATTTTTGTGTAACATATTAGATGATTCTCTTTCTATACATGTATATATTATCGTAAAATCAGACTTAAAAAAAAAAGGTTCGACCCCTAGAAAAGGCGCATTATAGAACTTTAATAAACTTGAAGTCACCGTATAAAACCATAACTGAAAACAGTTGGGTAAATCTTTATAAACTCTTTTTTAATCCAAAAACAACAAATAATTCTTCACTCTTCGTTTCTCATACCAATGGAGTCCCGCAGAGATACCATCACGAACGCTCTTCATTTCTCCAAGAGACTACACAAAATCATCCAACTCATTCTCATTCTTCCTTTTGCAGCCATTCTTTTTGCTTTACTATTCAGGAATTCCTCAAACCAGCAGCCATTAATCCTTCATTCATTCATCAACAAAGCTTGCTCCGAAACTTTCTACTCATCCTTGTGCCATTCCACTTTATCCAACATCAATGTCTCCTCCAATAACTTCACAATTACCTACTTCAAAATCATCGAATTCGCAATCAATCGAACGGCAGAACACGTAAAGGGTACCCGAACCCGAATCCTCACCCATTTCAAGAATCAAGAATTGAACTTACAGGAGAAGAATGCTTTACAAGATTGCATGGAAATGCTCGATCAAACGACGTACGAACTCGAACAAGCCATTGAGAATCTGCAGTCTTTTCCTCTTCAAAGATCTTATGGTAATATCAAAACCCTTTTGAGTGCAGCAATGACAAATGAAAACACATGTATAAATGGGTTTCTTGATTTGGAAGAATTGGACTTGGGTACTTATTCCAGAAAGGGTCACAGAGAACATCTTCAAAACCTTTTGACTCCAATTTCTCACATGATTAGCAATAGCTTGGCTTTGATAAAGCATGTGGAGAACAAAAATGGCCAAGAAATCGTGAAGAAATCAAGAATTGCACTGGGACATAGAAGAACGAGGAAAGCAAGGGGATATGTGACTGTATCTTCTGATGGAAAAGGAAATTACACGAGTATAGGAGAAGCAATTGAAATGGCACCAAGAATGAGCATGAGTATATATGTGATTAAAATAAAGGCAGGGATTTATAAAGAAAATGTGTTGATTCCAAGAGACAAGATTAATGTTATGTTGATTGGAGATGGGATGAACTCAACGATTATCACTGGATCAAGAAACTTCGCAGATGGCTATTCCACCTTTGCGTCAGCTACAATGAGTAAGTTGCATGTACTCCTGTCATAGAAAAATTGACAAAATTTAAGTATAAAACACATTAATTACTAGTAATTATCATAAATCTTTTCATATTTATAGCTAGTGTTGTACACGTGAAAATCGTCACTGATAATTCATTTTTCCCATTGAATATAATTATGTTAATGCATGTTAATCTGTTTGGACATGGTTAAAAGTTTTAGGATTAAGAATTAATACATTGATTATTTATTTTCTTCAAAATAGACTCAATTATATGAAAACAATGTGTAATACCTATAAATATTTTATTGCATATTAATATGGTAAAAGGTAGTTAGCTCAATTATAATAAATATGACAATTTATTTCTTACTAAAAGCAAGGATATATTTTGCAGATAACCCTCCCCTTAACCTTTCATAACCGTTTTGCATTTTTACTAGTCCCATTTCTAATTATTTTGAAGTTCACATTATTTGGCCGGTCGGAGCACATTTCCCAACAATAACCGAGTACCATTGAAAATCACACTTCACCTCTATATTTCAACTGTATAGTATAGGCTTATCACTTGATTCTCTAAACTTTTTACCATTTTGGACTTAACCCTCCACCAAACGACCAAATATTGTGATGTAAAACAACTAAAAAAAAAACTTTAGGAAAAAGTGCAAAACGACTAAAAAATTAGGGAAAAGGTGTGATATTCCAGAAAAATACTTTGTTTAACATTTGATGGCTAACTTCCCTTACCCTTTTTGCAGCTGTGGTGGGGGACAAATTCTTGGCCAGGGACTTAACAATCAGAAACACTGCAGGTCCAGGAAAGCACCAGGCAGTGGCTCTGAGAGTTACTTCAAACGCGGCCTTCTATCGTTGTGAAATCATTTCCCATCAAGACACACTGTACGCACATTCACTGCGCCAGTTGTATCACGACTGCTCAATCCAAGGAACAGTTGATTTCATTTTCGGCAATGCAGCAGCAGTCTTTCAAAACTGCACAATACTCGTACGCAAACCAAATCCAGGCCAGAGAAACATGATCACTGCTCAGGGGAGGGAAGACCCAAATCAAAATACAGGCATATGCTTACAGAATTGCACTATAGAAGCTGCACCTGAATTCAATTTGACACAGAGGAGAAACTTTTCTACGTATTTGGGAAGGCCGTGGAGGAACTATTCAAGAACTGTAGTTATGAATAGTTATTTGGGAGATTTAATACATCCTAGAGGATGGTATGAGTGGGATGAATACAGTACTTTAGATACAGTGGAGTACCTTGAGTACATGAATTATGGGCCTGGGGCAGATACGACGCGTAGGATTTCATGGGCAGGGTATAAGAAGAACTGTAGTGAAGACATGGCTAGGCAATTTAGAGTCGAAGGATTTTTACATGGAGCAGATGACTGGTTAGAGGCAACTGTTTTCCCTATATTTGGTACTTCATAAATGATATAGAGAAGAAAAGCAGTTCACACGTACCTTTCAGGATGTCTGTAGAAGTAGACGTTTATTCTTCATGCTACATGTTACTTGGCAGCAATGTACATGAATGTCGATTCAAACAACTGTCAATAAATATGACCGTTTTCTTGCATCTTCATTCAGTCATGATTCTAATGGAAGTATTAACATATATCCAGAAAAAGAAATGTTGAAAAAGTATACATGTCATATATCTGAATCTTTGGAAAACTATGTAATTATGTACTTTACAGAAGCTACGTATGTAGCAAAGTGCATATACTTACAGCTATCTACACATGAAAGTATATATACATAGTATCTATCACTTATTTATACACATCCCTGCTACAAAATTGGCTGCATCTTAGAATTCTCAAATTTCAAGCTGACTATGCATCCATCATAAATACACTCACAAAGAGCTTGTGCAGGAACCAAGAATTCAAAATTTAGTGTCTGATGGTTCTGGTTGTTTTTCGCCTGTTAAGGGCTGTTTAGGACAGAGGATGATAGCCAATACCAAAGAAAATGCAAAACCAACAACTCCACTAAATGGTTGTAATGGGTGGCCACCGGTTATCCATAGAGGAAAATTGGGCTCATAGGTCAGAAAGCCACCCGTTTTCAAGATGAAATTAGATGCCAGGATCCCTGTACGGAGTCCGATTGGGAGCGAGAGGCTACCTTTGGATCTTTGCCGAGCTCCTGCTAAACTAAGGGACAACAACCACAGGCCAGGAATTTGCCACATTGACCTAAGAATCAAGTCGTTAGTAATGTAAGAAACACTAAGGATTAACATGTTTATATGTGAAAAAAAAAAAGAACAGACATCATCAAGTTCCCTAACCATAGGAAAGGAATTTCCCATGATGACTAACGAAACCAAGTTGTTAGTAATGTAAGGAATATTAAGGATTGACAGTTTATATGTGAAAAGAAAGCAGTGTTAGAACAGACCACATTAAGTACCCCTTCTGTGATGTGTGTTTTGCGTGTACATAATTACACATAATTCTCTTGTCAGCATACACATTCATATGTACAAATAAATCCACATTTCAAGATACTTTCCGACACAGAGAAAAGCAAAGCCAAAACAGAATAATATAATTAAAAAAAAAGCTATGATGTGAATCATGAAAGTACCTTTGAAACAAAGCAAATACAAGTCCTGAGATAATTATTCCTTGATAATAACCAAGGTCGGCAGCAATTTCCTGAGGCAACCATGATCTAAAGAACGATTCTTCTACAACTGCAACACCAGTTGCTGTTGCAATTCCTTGAACAACTAGCATAAGCATCCACCCATACATTTTAATCAATAGTACAGGTTCGGAAGACGATGAGGATAAAGTGGTTGGCCAACATAGATGGACACATCCAAGTGAGGAATTCACAGAATGTATCAGTATAACAAGGATAACTCCTCCAACCAAACCCTTCAGAAAATTCTGGAACTGCAGCAAGGAAATCACCATATCATTATCAATTAAGTTAGACTAGCAACACAGTAAATTAATAAGCTACGAATCGGTAAGCTCAAAACGACCGATGACAGGAAAAACTGCAATGAAGGAACAAGTTAAAGAGAAGTTAACTTGACTCAAGTCCCTTTCACATCTATTCCCACCCATCCCCATCACAATATGGAACAATGTAGAAGGTGTGGTGTGTGGTGGGCCAGATAAATCAGCATAGATCAGGTTTCATGTGTGGCTCTAAATGAAAATTTACAAAGGAACTTCCTCAGCAAGACGAAGTAGTTTTTCACCATGTATAATTAGACCTCCCTGAGAATGAGATACCCAGTACTCAACCACCACCAAAGCAGACAAAACTAAATATATATTGAAAATGCCAATTAGATTTATACTTTAGAAGTAAAAAAACTTAGTGGCAAACATTTATTATTCCTTTATATCTGCTGTCCTTTTCCAAGAATCTTGTGATGTAATGAGAGATGATATCCACTCGTTCAAATCAGGTTTCTGAAGTGGATGTGGATATAAATGATATTGAAGCTTGAGCAAACAAGAAGAATTTTGTGATATTGACGTCTCATCCAAAAAGCATAGGGATACAGTTTCAGTCCATATCCTTCAAAATTCTTAAAGAAAAAAAAAATTACATATGAGCTGCAGTGCTCCGCTTGGACCACTATATCCAATGTACTAATAATATCGACTGCACATTTTTATTATTTATTGCATACCTTTGGTAATGATGTCAAATCCAGCCCATATTGCAGTAAAGGATCATCATACTTACGAACTTTTTTGCCCCACGATGCAACCATAATCATTATAGAGACATAGAGGCCAGCAATGCCAGCAAATTCAACAACTTTCAAGGGGTTATGTGTTGCCCAACTTTGCATTAGGGATGGGAGCAACGGAACAATAACAGGTGACCATAGAAGAAGCACCATGAAGACAAAGCCGAGGATCCTGTATTATTAACCAGGTAGGAGAAAACTTCAATAACTATTAGTGAACCAAATCTTGTAACTTGATACGTATGTAGGGTGAAGAAAGATACACTATCTGCAAGATTAGCAACTAATAATACTTAATTGCGACAACATACACTCTTCATATCAGACAGAACTTAGTTCAGGGAAAATGGTATTGGGCTACTTATACACCTTGAATTTGCATGACTTTATATTTGCAACTTCAGGTAGCAACTATATTTTAATTGGCAAGCTTACCAATCAAACAACTAAGAGAAGACAATAAAATTTTAACTCTTTGTCGGAAATTGAAGCTTTCTTTCCTCACTATTTAAGGAAGTACCCCAGTGACAAGAGAGAGTAGAAGGTCAGTGACCTTCGGTGAGTAAAAAAAAAAAAAAAGCAGAAACAATAACACCCTCCAATTTCAGAGCTCTCTTCATCTTTGCAAATTTCTACTCAAGAACTCTCTGATTTTGTTATTTGGGTTGAGTAATGATACAAACAGCATCCCCCAATTAGTGGCAATTACATCATTATCTCTTTCAAAATCAGCTATCAGTCCATTTATTTGCAGATACCACTACATATTGTAATAAATCTCCATTTATAAGGCCACATTCGAGGAGACATAACAGCCTTTATATATATTCTGACCAGGCTTTAAAACATGATCTTGAAAATGCCAGGTTTGGATACAGAGAATTCATAAGATTAATATAAATGACCCAAACTCTTTAGAGAATATCCTGCTTTTTAGTGAACACTACTGTAAAAATATTGTCCCATGAGTATGAAAGGCATAGATCATAAATAAAAAATCAATAATTCAGTTCACCTCTGATACAATGGACGCTCAGCAATGTGTAGAAATGACATGAGCTTGTCAGTTAAACTCATAGCACCACGTATTCCACCCCAAAGTAATGCAACTTTTCCAACCAGTTTCAAAAGTCCCCCCTTCTGTCCCAGCTCTGCAAGCATGGTTACCAGCCTATTTCACAGAGTCAGAAGTTCACCATGGTCTCAAATAAGAAAATCAAATCAAATGTAAAAAAAAATTAATGGGAGAATAAATATATATTTCCAACCTTTCATGATCCACCTCCCCATCTTCCTTTGTGGGCACCACAGGACCAGCAACAGACATTGCTTTCTCGGCAAGGCTAGTGACTATGTTGTTCTGGGCACTTTCAGGCATTTGCTCAAATTTGGAGGGCTCTTTGCTGTTGTCTTTCTCTTTGAGGTGCTCATTTAAAGTTCCGTCAGCTTCAGTAGTCTACAAGCACAATGTTGAAAAATGCACACACCTCAGAGGACAATAATGAAGCAATCATATTACAAGAAAAACCGGATTTTCTCACCGAACATGCATAATAATAATTACTTGTAAACAAACACCGTATGTATAATATAATCTTTGCACCTAAGAATCATTATGTGATTTATCAATTTTAAGAATTAACAAATCCAAGCTAGAGAATAAAGGATCAACAAAAGAACACATGCTGGTTCAGTTTCATTTTTTATGCAGGTCACCCTTGGGCTATCAACTTTTATTTTCAGGAATATTTTTAGGCATCATTCGAGCAGAGGACTATACAAACATCATCTCGACTTTTTCTTATGAATGACATAGAGGTAAGGGTAGACACCAAAATTGTCTCAAATATCTATTCGGAAAACTTGATGGGTTAAACATTATATCCTGATCTGAAATCACTTCTGTTAGCACAGAATATCAAGTTGGAAGCATAGGTTGTTAAACTACACTCCACCCAGCAGGTAAATACGCTAAACAACATGAACTTTTGCAGAACTGGCACAAGTTGATTGCACACATGCATGAAAAAACTTCACTATATGCAATTAGCCAAGTTTTCATTTACCTGTTGATGAACAAATAAAGCAGATGCCCCAAGAGCTGCTGTAACAGCACCAACCACAACTTCACTGTTCTTAGAATTTTTAAGATATATATTATCCTCATCCTCACCAATCAAACTGCCAAACTTATCTTTATTTCCAGTAGTCTCCTTTTCACCGACTTGAGCAATGCTCTCTCCGGAGTTACCCACATGATTAAGAGCTAACTCTTTTGCATCATTACCATCCAATGCAGCAACATTGAAGAAATTCCTAAGTGCAGCTAAAGTAGAGCCCACAACAACACCAACAGGCAATACTCTTTTTAAATATTGGGTCTCCTGAACAGCAGATGAAATAGCTTTTATTATGTTCTCACCATCAAGTGTGCGAAGCTTGTCTGGAAGATTGTCATCACCGTTAAACATATGCAGCTTTCCATGCTCTGCTGCCAGCGATACAGCATTTGCAACATGTTCTACATCCCTGGAAAGTTTGAGCTCTAGTTCTTCTACGTCAGCAACATTGGTCCTTCGACCAACTTCAACATTTAAACATTCTAATACGAGACTTTTAATGAAAGGCATGGAGTTGTCAAACTTGGTTGCCCTTAACTCAACATTGTTTTTCATCATGTTCATCTCATTAAGTTCTTCATTTTGCTCCTGCGGTTTTCCAGAATCCAATACTACATATGAGGGTTCAATAATATTATCAGTATGATTAGATCTCGACTGTTCCCCTGTCTGATCTTCTCCATGACTTCCTGCACAAGTTGTAAAATAATCAGCAGAGGCACTACTATCTGCTGCTTCTTCGTCCAAAAGCTTCCACTGGCCTTCTTCTTGAATGTAGTCAAGATATAAAGCTGAAGTTTTATCCACATCTGGAGGCTTTGCATTTCTCATCTTTGAAGGAAGGTATGTCTTCAGATATTCAGTGTAAAGTGGATCTTTATACGGAGAATTAGTTAAAGAACTTGGAAACTTATCTGAACCGCTATTAATTTTTTTAGCAAGAATCCCTGCTGAAAGTTCTCTAGCAGCCGGCATAACACTTATTACATTTTCTGCATCACTTGTAACAGAACTATTACTATTGTGTTTGTCCCCAGAGACTGATGAATCTTGCAAAACAGTACAATCTGAACTATCAGACTCTGTGCTTATGCTGCTCTTGGGACTTCTTGCCTTTTCAGATTTGTTGTTAATCTTGAGACGTTCAGATACAGAGCCTTCACCCAGTTCCTTTACCCCATTTAATTCGTTAACTTCACTTTTATTATTTTCATTGTCCTTTCCCTCCTCGAACTGGTCAATCATGTCCTCAATTACATGGAAAACATTATTAACAGCAACTTGGGTGGTATCATCAAATCCTGTCAATGCATCTAATGCTTGAGAAACATTGAAGCTCGGTGGAGGCTCAGTATCTTGATTTGAAACAAGCTCTGGTCCTTTTTCTTCCTTCTTCTGATTGCTTTCTCTTTCATTTTCTGTCATCTGAGTCTCAGAAGCAGGATATGGAGCTGAAGTTTGGTCCTCCGCGTGATAGGCTTCAGAAACCTTATTTTGATCAGTTGACAAATCATGTTCTTGATTATTTTCCTCCATCTGGTCTGATTGACCTCTAAGACTGTCTCTTTCCAATTTATTTTGGTCGACGACAATATCCTCAGTGGCAGCAGGCCCTTCATTGGTGGAAAACTCATGATTAGAATTTATTTCTGATACATTTTCCACATCAGAGTTACTATCCTTCAATAACTGTTCATTTTTAAGGGATTTTTCCATGTCCTGCAGGTTGAGCTTTTCTAGATCAGGACTGGGGCTTTCAAGTTTACTGGTAGACTGAACGTTACCTGCATCATCAGGTTTCTTTGAAACATCATCAGGTTTCTTTGAATTCTCGGACAACTCATTTTCTGAGTCCACATCCCCAGAAGGCTTGTCTGAGCTATGATAAACTTTTGCAGATTCATCTCCAGGGTCGTTATTCATCTTCTTCTGATCTGACACGAGAACATCTTCATCACCATTTGGTTTTGACTGTCTAATTTTTCCCAGAACTTTTGAGTTCAATCTGGATGCCACATCAGGAATGTGTCCTAGGAGTTTGTCAAATTTTAGGTCAGACTTTTGACTCTGCAAAATTCCAGAAACAACACTAGTAAGCTTTCCGCGTACATCTTCGGGCACAGCATCTTCCAAAGCTTTGATTAGCGTCTCCCCTTGACCCACGGCACTAAGGACCTGCACATCATCAATGTTACCTTTATAGGACCAGTATTGCAAAAAAAAACAAAGAATTCCTCGGGTTTCATTCGCATATATATATCAAGTCGATATCAAATTTCAAGTTTGTTTAAGTCACTAAAAGCTTTAAAAAGAAAGCTACAGAAGAATAGTGTAGATGAGGTAATAAATGTATAGATGACGTCTATAGGCACTGCTTATATGAACATTTACCATCTGAATAATAACTAAGACCCCCAACTAAAACAGAAAGAAAAGCAAAACCATACTGTATGTGTGCAGGTTGAGTATAATCATACTATCTAAAGTTCCCATGCATGAACCATGCATAATAGTCCAATTAGTTGCACCCGGACAATAACTTAATTATATATTTTTTTTAATTAAAAAAAAACAAGCAATTCATAAAAGTACCTTCTTTTTCTGTTCATCTGACAGAATTTCAGACATAGTTACGTCAAGCATATTAATAACAACTTGTGCACTCTGTAGTACTTGTCCTCTTTCACTATCAGAAGAGTTAGTTCCTTCCTCTACTATTTCTGCATCAATAGTAGCACTAGATTGCTGGCCTACGCCGTTGTCCTCTTCTTCCAATCCTTTGGATTTAGGTGGCAGTCTTTTACCTCGTGTAGATCTTGACTGAATGCTCGCTGCCACATCATTTGCCTCAAACATATCCAATGAAGAATACATGGAATGCCCATTAGTAAGGTTCAACGGCGTGTCAACTCTTCCAACTTTACTAGACGTGTCATTTTCTACAAGTGATAGGCCCTTTGAAGGATTTATAGCAAAATCAACATCTTTTAGAAGTGGATGGCGGCCTCTTAGAAGTCCAAGCTCCACAGCCGTGAGCCACTGTGGGTAGTTATTTTGGCAATCATATTTATGTGGTATCGGAGTAGATTCCATATGAATAACAAATAATAAAGATAGTTACCTCGACAGTGAGGTTCTGACACCAAGATAACGTCGAACTGCCATCCATAGTTTTGCAAGATGACGAATAAGAACAGAGGAGTAAACTTGTATATGGGTTTTCTGCGATCAAACCCCGTGGGACAGAGAACAATGGAATTGTTCCATCATAATTCTGGATGAATGAATAGATTAACTCTCAAAATTCATGTAAACAACATTTAATATATTTTGTAAGTGCCAGCAAGTGATATTTTAAACATAATTTATTACAGCATGAGCATGCATATGTTCATGACTTCTTTTCCTATTGTTTTCAACAGCTTTTCTCTCTACAGTATTTAGTGTATTTCTCTATTATGTTATTTGGACAAGTACATTGGTTGCAGGTAAGTACAAAAAGTCAAGCCTCAAATTATTTTAAAGAAAAAGACTAAGGTAAAAATATAAGTTATATAATAGAGGTCTACAATTATATGTGGTTGCAATCTATATCTGAGTATCAGGTTTCAGCAGAGGTGCTTAATGCATTAAAAGAGTCAGAGTAACCTAACACTCCAAGCAACAAGCATAAGAAAAAGAGTTAATAGCAGTATTAACTAATAAATTAATAAAGTTCAGGGGTATAGCAAAACCGAATGAAACTGCAAGAGAATCATGGTAAAATTGAATTAGAAGGAGGGGGGTTCATTAGCTTGTAATGGATTACTAGAGAAAATATGCATAACATTGAAAGGAAAGAAAACCTGTATGAATAGAAGAGGAATCTTCACTTTGCCAACCAGATCTCGTGTGCTAGATTTTGCATAAAAATCTTCAATGTTATCAAATCCATAAGAAACCATAGAAATCGACTGCTCAAAATCCCGAATGGAAGATGCTGAAAGAGCTCTTTTAACATCAAATCGCTTCCCTCGACCTTGAAACAATTCCTGAATGTACAAAGTCACAGTTAAAGCAGTGAAGAGGAACTTTGGCTTGTATACACATATTTTGTACATGTTTGGGTGCTCTTAATTAATTTTTGGAATAAACAAAATAATGTTACCTTTCCAGAAATACCATTAAATTACATTTAAATATAGTAACTCTTAATGATTACTTTAGAGGGTAAGATAGACCATGCATTAGAATATTAGGTTCTGAACTGTCAAAAATGACTTTGTGACAATCCAATTTAGATGGAGGGAGTGTGTCATTAAACATTTTTCAGTTTAAAGGCACGAAAAGGCTCCATTATGACATCCATGAGCATAACTAATTTTTAAAAAAAAAAGACGATGTCAATAGGAAACAACCACCTTGTTACACTGAAGTATACTGATCAAGCCACTTGTATGCCTCTGATCAAAATCCTTATGATGGACAGAGGACCTTGAGGTTTCCTCTAAGTCAAAAGGATTGTCTATGCTTGTAGCAGCTGTAAGGGGTGTTCTCTCTCCAAATTCGGCCAAGTATTTTGTCAACATATTGGCACCATATCCCCAGCCAACTCCCATTAATGTAGTCCATGGCCTTTTATTGTTTATAAACTGTACAGCTGTGGAGATATCATCGCTGTCAGCAGCTGAAAATAACCTACATAAATGAAGTAGTTACAGTGTCCTACTATCAGCTTGTTTTGCCAGTCCTGGAATGAAAGAATCTTCTTAATTAGGATTTTGAACACAAAACTAAATGACTAACATCATGAACCAATTAAGGGAAAAAGTACATTTAAGCTACTTCTTGAGCTAGCCCCATTCAAAGCTATGAAACATTAAAACAAGCTACAGACAGGTTCATCAATCATCATGAAGCAGCAAATGATGCTGCAAAACACTTGGCACAATAACTAAGTTCTGGAGCTTCTTTCTTATCCTAATTCCATACCTATGTCAACTTAAACAAAAACAACACAAGGAAATCTACGAGAAATGCAAAAATTAATTAATGGATTGAAATAATGTGTAACTAAACTCACCGTGCAGTGGTCAAAGGCGACCCTGCACAACCTCTAGGATTCATGACGACGGGAAAAAACCCTCTCCTCAAACACTCACACACAAATACCCTAATCTTCTTCGCATTACTCCCCTCTACCGTCCCTGGAACAATCAAATCCGTAGTGTCCATCCCACGTTCCTCCTCCAAGTCGAAATTCGCCGGCCAATCCAACGTCACCACTCCACCATCTTCCGTACTCACACAAATCCTCTGATACATATCCTCGCCAACTTCACCATCACTGTTAACCTGCTCAATCATTCTCCCACTTTCCACCTTCACATAATGCCTGTCTTCTTTGACAAGCTTCTGATTCACGTTCTCCAACAATTCGTTTTCAGGAAAATATATAGAAGGACATCGCAACGTCACGAACCGATTAAACGGCGTCGGACTCGCGAAAAGAATCCACTCCCCGATATCTTTAGGGTTAGGATTTGTAATAAATTTTGGGGAATTAGAAGAGAAATAGAGTGCGAGGCCAGATGCGAGCCCGAGGGTTGGGGCAATGTAATTGAGAGCGTTTGAGGAAGGAAATTGAGAGAGCAAAGTTTGGAAGAGGCTTTCGAAGGTTGAGGGAGTCGGATTTAAGCAGCTGTGGAGAGTTAGGGGCTTCAAACGACGGCGTTTCCAACCGCGGCGGTCGTGGCTGGAAGGAATGCGAGGGTTCAGCAAAAATCCGGAGTTTCCGATTGCGAAGCTCATATTATTAGCGACGGTGGTGAATGAGGTTGCAATATTGCATGAATTATAGTGTAGTGATTTTTGCCGTGGAGAAATTGGTGAGGAAGACGATTGCATGAGTGTTCGGTTTGCGGTTGGAAATTGGACCTATTACATTGTTTTGGGTCCCACTTGAGGTTCTTTTTCTCTACACGTTTGTGTTCGGATCCGGATCCAGCGGTGCCTCGGATCTCGTGTCCACTAGAATGTTCAAGGGAACGGGTATTAGGCTTTTTGTTGGGTGAGAATGGCAATTACTACTTACAAGGCCCAATTATGTTTTATTTGCTTAATATGGGCTACATCTAAAGCCCAATTTGAATGAAATTTAGAATTTTAATCCAAAAAAGATATATACGTAACGGCCTAAAGGGGAGGGGATTGATGTATTTTTTATTTTTATTTCTAGATTGATATTTTTCTTGGGTGTAAATGGTCATTTAAACCTTGGCCCGGTTTTGTTTATATGCTTAAAATTTCATCCAAAAATGAAGCTAGCATAGTAATAATCTGAATAGCTCGTTAACTGAATTATGTTTATTGAAAAATTATTCTCGTACATTACATTCAATTGAATGATTTGTGATTTGTTGCAGGCAATCAAATATAATAATATGAAATTTTGGTCTGATACATAATTTTATCGAAAATTCGATTATCAAATGATTGCAGATATGGTTAAATGTTTTAAAAATTGGAGAAAAATAAATTAATTAATCTGAAGTTAGACTGACCTGAACTGTTGTTAGCCCTACTAGTATAAAATATCCAATAATTTTTATAAGATGCACACACATTCTTTTAATTCCCTCATATGAAATTAAATTATGAATAAGAATAAATACAGATATATATGTTTATCAGGAAAAGAACAATTGGGTGCTATTTAATTTTTACAACAGTACATATAATCATATTGATAAAGTTGGATCGAGCACATGACCAAATCCCTCGTAATCCCAAACAAATATGTAAGAATAAATTCAATATTCTCAAATTAATGATTATTAGACCTTTTTTATATTATAAGTACTAGTAGACATCACATGTCTATGAGCAAATTAGCATTATAGCAAATAATTTTGCTAATGAACAAAGGAGGCCCGCAGCATTGGTGTTTTATTTTAATTATCTAAGCAGCAAATCTTGGTATGATTGGATTTTGTTTTAATTTCTTTATACTATATATATACCAAAGAATCATATCTCAATGTAATCTAATACACATAATTAAATGTTCACTCATTTAAAGTCACTGACAATCTTAATTTAGCTATAATATTTATATCTATATTTATATATATATTTTAGTATTCAGCTGTTTTTTCTTAGGTAAGGGGAATATCATCAAATTATCACTGTGTGACAATTTCTTTTGTTGAGGGTTTATAAGGGATCTTTGAAGACTTATTTCTCTCATAAAATATTTTTATTTATACATGTATGTGAATGAATTATACATAATGATGTTGGACATAAGGGATTTTTTTTTTTTTGGCTCAAATATACTTACTCAATATTATAGTGCAGATAACAAATGTATTGATAAATATTTTGTGATAGGTCATTTTACATAGCCAAAATAGAGACAAAAAGCATATTATATCTGACATATCATAAAATCGAAATAGATCTAATCAAGATTTCCCTTATACGTAACTATTTTCCCATTATCAATATATAGTTAAATATTTCTTAAGTTAGGTAAACTAATTAATTTTGCAGGCAGGGATCAAATTTCTCACCTTTTCCGTCGAAAACATCGAAAAGTTTTCGTTTTTGAATAAAGCGAAACGAAAACATGATGTAATTCCGAAACTATTAGTTTGCCTTAAACCCTGTTATTTTTCTAAATTTAGTAAGTTTTTTTACAATTTTTTCTTAGTGTTTCCAACATATTTCCGAAAAGTCTCGAAAAGTTTCCAATATTTGACTGACCGAAACATACACTCGAAACGAAATTTTGATCCATGTTTGCAGGGAATAGAGAGCCAATTTTGTGGAGATTTTAAACATTATTTAGTAAGATTAATTGAATCTAGACAAAGATCATACGTGTCGTGCGCCTTTGGCTTGCCTTCTAATTTTTATAATTTACATATATTATATTTTTATAGGTAAATGTTCAAGATAAAAATAAATGTTTTTTCTTAATGTTTTCCAACATTTTCAATGAACCCTTTCTAATTGAAAATTAAAACTACTGACACTAACTTTTAGAAGACATCCTTAGAGTTCGGTTTATTTATTAACAACAAGATGAAAATTTTGGTTCTTATAGTTGGAATTTGAGTTCAGTCACAAGATAAATATATTTACGCATAATTTGTGATTGATCACTTTTCTTAAAGTGAGATCAGGTTCAGTCGCGAGTTGGATTTGAGTTAGTATTTTCTTATAAAAAATAGTGTAAAATCTAAGGCAAAATCGCACTTATCATCCCCCAATTTTAAACTTCTTACCCGTCTCTCATGTCAAATAATTTATACTTTATCATTCTTATATAATAGTTGTTACACTGATCATATTTCAAACAATTTATCGGCCCCATGTGCCATTCACATCACTTGTAAGAGCTGTAATTTTGGTAATTCATCTCCTAAATTAGTTACCCAAACTCAAAGCTTACAACCTCAATTGTTGCATGAAATATCGGAACATAATTATCCCTCAGAAAGTCACGTATGGTTGTTTTAGTTAAAAAATTGTCAGAAATATGGTCGGTGTAACAAATATTATGTAAGGGGAATATAAATGTAAACTTTTTGGCATGAGAGACAAAAGCGTAACAATGCTTGAGCAATGAATAGTGTAATTTACAAACCAAACATACGTATGCCGAAAACAAAAAATATATGGAAATGGGTCAATTATGAAAAGCAATAACTTAATATATATATATATATATATATAAATACAAATACAGTGTATAAATTGAAAATATAATATTCTGGATATTGAGATAACGTAAATAACCTATATATAGAATAACAGTCTACAATCTCATCAAAAATGTAGCCACACATGTACCTACTATATGAATAACATGCACGGAACACCATTTCTTGAAGTTTTTATATCACAAATAATATATAATAATAACATATATGATTAATTTGGTGTTTATTAATTACACGTATCCACATGCTAAGATATGGGCTTTTGCAATATTTCAATTTTATACTTTATGTTGGCATCAATTTTTTTAGATGGGACAATATATATTTGGAACATGCATGCTAGTGTCCATGTTTTGTTCACATGGCTCTGTTCAAATCCTGCAATCAATATTTCACTTTCAATAATAATTGGATCCCATGATTCACAACACAAAATATTATTCTATTATATATTAATGTTTTTTTTCTCTTTGAAATTAATTTGATTAGCTAGAAGTATTTGAAGTTGGTTGAGTCAACAGGACCACTAGCATGCATAGACAAGACTATTCTTAATTAAGGTTTTTCGTTTTGCAGAATTGATTAGGCATATATATATAACAAAGTACTATATATGCCGCCGAAATTGATTTTTGGACGACATTTCGTAAATTAATTTTGTAGTAGAGTTTCTCCTACCAAATTTTGGTTCATTGCATGTTAAGAGACGTGAATGTTCTTCTAATTCTAAAGCTCCAAAGTTTTGGTTCATTTCGGAAATTATTTATTCATTTTCGGTTTCTAGAGAATCTTTATGAATATAGACGAATTCATAATGTGTTACTATGAATAGAGGCTGTCGTCAAGTTAATATATATAATACCACTTTTACGAGATGTAATGACATATATATATGTACGTAGTAGTTGACATTTGCCATTTTTTCATCCAACGACAATTAAAAATGAAGAAACTTTGGTAGTTACCATCTGTTAGTGTTTAGTTTAGTCCAGAAAAGAAAAAAAGGAGAAGGTACATCTACAATTTTAAATTAAGAATTAAACCGAATCTGTTATTAAAATATTATGCGAAAAGTTGAGGATCGATAAACTGATTAATTAATGTTGTCGAGAATACGGCAAACTTACTCCCACATGTCTGTCGCTTTCACTTTTCAGTAACAAATAATATTTTTTTGTCTTTCAAGCATATTAAATAAATTATCGCACCAAACTTATTTAGTTGAATGGGAATAGGAACAAATTGAGCCATATATCGACATTGCAATAATGGGACCAAACCACCGAAAATTAAGTGTTGATTGGTCCAGAATAAAATTAGTTATATTTTTTAGCTAGTAAGAACTCTGACTACTTAATTTCCTTCAATCCTTCAAGAATCTTCTGTTAAATATTGTTGGGGAGCTAGCTTTGTTTTTTGTTGCCAAATTCCATTTAACAAACAGCCCTTGCATTAAGAAATCGGTCTTATATAGTTGACTATATATATATAGATTGCTTGATTGGCTATATGTGAGCTATGGGGATGTCGTTAAGGCAATTAATGAGTTATGAGTTTGTTTGTTAGTTTTACATTGAACTTCTAAAATTATAAATAATATGAAATAATTTTTTTTTTTTACCTAAACGACAAATAATACGAAACGAAGATAGTATATCGGAATATTGATACTTCAGCCAATTAACGGTAGCTAGATATTCATTCTCGTATTGTTGCTTGCGTTAGAATTGACATAATCCAAGCTACTCCGCTTTAAATTTTGTATTTTTTATTGAATTAGATTAAATTGAAACCAACTAGGATTATCTTTGTAATTTGATAGTATTTAGAAATAATATTATGTTGAAATGGAAAGATATATTATTATGTAACAACTGATGAATTTATCACGATATACATTTTAAATTGTCATACTATATTGTTTCGATGACCCAACTTTAAATTGTTGCAACATAAATCATTATTTAAATAGAAGAAAAATAGTATCCATGTTTAATACAATGTGAAAATATAATCTATAAAATCAAAAACATATTTGAGCACAATTGAAAATATTTTTCAAATATACGAAAACTAACTATGTATATATATACTTTAAAAAAAATTGATTTAAAGGTGTAAATATTGTCGTTGAATTTTCTTGTTATATTCTGTAAAATATATATGTAAGGTGGTAATTGCTAATATTCTTGCCATTGATCAAATATATGGAGAAAAAATAATTCATTGTTCAACGTACTTTCCAAAAATAAAAAACGGGGGGGCCGGGGTTCCCTTCTCCCACCCCCTTCCGGTTTCCTATATAAAAGGAACCTTCCTCTCCATTTCTCAAACCCCCCTCAAAACCCCTCCACCTCTCTAATACACCATTTCTCTCAAATCAGAAGAGAATAAACTCTCCACCAAACACGCCCTTAAGAAAAACAATGGCGAAGGGAGGCAAGCTAACCAAAATCAAATCCGTCCTAAAAAAAATGCAGTCCTTCAAGCTCGGCCGCAGCAGCTCCATCGCCGCCGCCAACAATTCCTCCGACGATGAATCAAAGGACCTCCACCCCGTCTACGTAGGAAAATCGCGGCGCCGCTACCTCGTCTCCAACGACGTCATGGAAAACCCGCTCTTCCGTGAACTGGTCTCCTCCGGCGGCGACGACGACGAAGAAGAATCGATTTCCGTCGGTTGCGAAGTGGTGCTGTTTGAACACCTGTTGTGGATGCTTGAAAATGCCGATCCCCAGCCTGAATCGCTCGTCGAGTTTTACGCTTGCTGACGGCGGAGGCGGTTATAATTGGAAGTAATGGAAAGGAGTGATTTTCTGATTCATGATTGTGTGCGGTGATCCCCATTCTAACTATGGTGTATAGCTGTATATTTCTGAATTTTCTTTTACCTAGTGGTAATAGTGTGATGATTAGTTATTTAGAATATATATTGGTCTCTAAAAAGAAGTTATTTAGAATATATATATATACTTTTGAGGAATGAAAGAAAGATGGTGAGTATTATTAACCCATTTTACATGGCTAATCTTTTAGTCAAGGGAATGGCTTAATGGGAAATGTACTAATTCCTGCAGTAGATTGTTTCATTTTTCAACAAAATTGATGCTTCTAATGTGAAAGTACGTGTATTACCAGAAATATTTACGTAGACAAAATTTACGAGAATTACATGGACCTTATGATTAAAATTTAGAAATCATACATATCAATTGATGATGTGGTGACCATAATTCACATGAGAATTTTCAATAAATAACATGTGCCCCGTTAATTAAAAAAAGACTTTGAATAACATGCGTCTAGTAAATTAAGTAAAATAATTAGGAAAATGATTTTAAATTAATTTTCAAAATTTTAGTTTTCGTAGTGGTGGTTAATTTAAATGGTAAATATTATAAAGATGTAATTAATACAGTACAAAAAAAAGTAATACAGTACAGGCAGTCTAGAAAGCATTTTTCCATATTGTTTCATCACTTAACTTAAAAAACTTCTCCAAAACTTTTTGTTGAAAAAAAAAAGGGAATCTACTCCAAATTAGTTCATTTTCATGCAAGTTACAACCTTTAAATATTGGACATTCAATGGTCAATGAGGCCGTAGCTAGTGGTAATCACTAGCAAAGTTAAGAACCAGGTCCTGAGTTTAACTCTCACTAAATGGGTTTTGGTCAAATATTAAAATGATTTTTGGTGTGATGATTGATGATGAATGTTCTCTAAAAAAATATATATTGGACATTTAATTAAGTAATGAAACAATTTGTTTTCCTGTATACAAATAATGTTGACTATATTCAAAGGATATTATGTGGATACAGTACTAATTCATTTAAGTAGTTTTCATTTCCTACTAATTAAATAGTTCAAATTAATTAGTCTTTAATTACCGGAATTTTATTACATCACATCAACTGGCCGGGTCAATAATTTTGAATTTTTTATGTGTATCGAAATCAAGAAATGAAATATTTCAAATTCTTGATCAAAATAATTACTAAATTATTTTTGGGATTGATGGAATTATCTTATTTCTTATTGGATTTTTTTTTTAATAATTGTCTTATTAACATATTTATGTATTGGTAAGGATGGAATCATAAAGTGAAACAAATAATGTGGCAAACTATAATTTGAATTTTGTTGAGAAATGTGTGTTATTTTTCATACGACAGTGTACTAAAATGGACCAAGTTAGATTGAAAACTAGATATTATTTGGATAATTGAAAGAAACACTAACAAATGATTGGGTATAATATTAAATTAACTTTTTTTCGTTTGTGTCTATTAAATTATAAAGAGATATATTTTGGGCGATATTGACCCGCAGAATGATTTAAAAGAAAAAAGAAAAACAAGAGAGAAAACATTTTGAATGTAATAATTAATTTAGATGTGGTTGAATTTAAGAAAAGATAATATGCAGACTTGGAGATAAAGGATGCATAATATGATCAAACATAATAATGTAAGAAGTTGCTAAGTTGAAATAATGACAAATATCAGTGTCTGGTGTCTGCCATTAAATTTGAAAAAAAAAAGAAAAAAAACATAATTAAGTCTGCTTTTACTTACTTTTTAAGTAATAAATAAATATATACCCTCTACTTAATATAATATTTTACCTTAATTACAAGTAAATGTCCAATTAATGATTAAGATGAATACATTATCATCATACTTACAAGTAGACCAGATTAGCAAAAATTATCTAGTAAACTTATGGAGACTAAAAAGGACTAATTCAGAAAAAGAAATAGAACATTAATAATTAATGGCAATATAAATATATATAAGTTATTAAAACTAGTATTTTAGTGTAATGGTTTAACAAAAAATTAAAGTTGTTAAGTTGGTAGAAGGTTCCTTTAAAATATATTTTTTAGTCTATAAAACATTTTTATTAATAAAAAATTCATCACTTTCTATTTCTTTGCAGAAGTCACAAGAAAGTGGCCAGCTACAATTTGTTTTTTTAATTGTGAAGTTTACAATATTAATGATTGGGTTGTTGAAGATGCTTCCTTTTTTGGGATTCACCTCTTCACACACGCTCTCTTTGTTGTAGATACAAACTTTCATTAAACTTTTTGAACAATTTTTTGTTATAATAATTTAATTTTTTGCTGAGTGGACGACACGAGATTTTGTTAAATACATGAATTTGGTAACAAGAATTATCTGTAACGCGTTTATTTCCAAGCTGCCCTCTCCTCACAATTAAAGTTTGTGCTTACCATTAAAATTGACATGTAGCCATTATAGGATTAAGATTTAAGAATCCATGTATCATATATATTTAATGTTTTTATTACTAGACTAAAATGAAAAATCTAACATTTTGTTATATTGCACGTAGATAGTAATTAATGGACGTACCAAAACTTAAATTATTCCTTTAAATGTAAAGCTCGACTAACTAATAGACATTAAAGATCATATAAATTCATTACATTAACACTATTTTCGACTACTGGTTTGAAATTATTATTTTACCATGTCATTCTCGACCTCAGACTTTAAACCGAGTATGAAGGGGCTTCTTCATGGTTTAATCTTAGAGTTGTACATTTGAGGCCCCCAACGGGTTGGGTCTTATTCAAATAATTTTTTGGTTTCCTTGATCAATTAGATAAAAAAAAAATACATTAATTTATGTTTTGACCACATTTATAAATTTATTATGACCGATCGTTCATATTATATTCCTAGGAAACATATTAAATTTATTTAATTAGTAATTTGAGAGTAGAAGTCAATGAGATCGTAGCCTAATTACAAAATTGAAGTATTTGAATGATATCCACTAATGTGAAGTGTTTTTCGAGTTTAATTATTAATAGTGATTATAGTTAGTTGATATTTGTACTTTGCTCGTAGGAACTCTAGTGATACGATGATTGATGTATTAATGTATTTACCATAATATATATAAAATAAAAAATAAAATAAAATAAAATAAAAAGAAGAAGAAGAAGAAGACGAGCGCATTTTGCGGCTTTCCGGAAGCAAAGAACCAATCATGGGCAATTGCATGTTATTTATATGGTTTTCCTCTCCCTCTATTGTTCCTACTTCTGTCTACTTATCTGTGTACAACAGTACAAGTCGATCCCGGCCTATAAAGCAGTCAAATTCAATGAAACTAATCCTTGGATATTAGTGAGAGTAAGATGCTAAAAAAATTGAAAGTGAAAAAAAAATATTCTATCAAGAAAAATATATTTTCTGTGTGTGGGCCAATAAGTCCTCCTTTTTAATAGGGCCCTTTTGAAACAAAAGTTCATACTGCCTCGTGCGGTTCAAACTATTCCAAGTTTTTTGGCTCTGTTTGGATGTATTTTGGTTCGGTTTCATCCACTTTCGATGAAAAATATTTTGGTTGAGAATTTTGAAGATTTTTTTTAAAATTTGTGTGAAATAATTGAAAATAGACTTGGATGTATTTTGGTTAGAATCTTTTATATGTAAAATAATAATAAGTGAATGAGTAATTGTGTTGAAAATTGTGAGTTATGTTTTTTTATGTTGGAGTTTGGGGTGAAAGATAGTTGGTAGATGTCATGTCATGTCATTTCAAAATGAATAAATTAATATTATATTATGTAATAATTAAAATAATGATTGAAAATTAATATTTTAAGTTAAAATAATTAAAAAGACAATTAAATATGTAACTTTTATATTAACTTTTGTGCAAGTTGGTTGTATGGTTCTGCATGACTGCATGTCAGAAGACTTTGGGCCGAAAAAATGGGAAGTGTGTGATGTCTGAACATTTTCAATTAATTGGGTTGATGGAAGCTGTTCCAAACCAAGTTTGGCCCAGTGAAAAACCGAAAATTGTGGGCGAAACAGGTTCCAAACAGGGCCAGTCTTCAAATTAATTTTCGTGTACGTACAAAATAGAAAAAGGTAAACAAACAAGTAGACACATAAATTAAGTTGACGCAAAATATTTTCACAATAGATATTCAACTTTAACATCTTTTTATATAGATGTATTGATCAAAGTTGGTGTTAGGAATCATTTAGCTTTTGTGGGGAGAAATATATATAATACATCAAACATATCCTTATCTGTTTTTTAAGTTTGGAAAACACATATAAGATTTAATCCCGGACTAGTAACTAGTGGCCATAATATTCTTGATAGAGTTAATTGTCATGTGAAGTCCATGACAATTTCATGATTAATGCTCTAAATTTGAAAGAATAAATAATATATTTAATATTTTTGACTGTGTTCACTTTAGTCTTCTTGACCAAGGCTTTAAATTCATGGAAGAATGTTTGCTTTTTGTCCACAAAATTGAAACCAACACGACCGCAGTTAAATGAACCCAGCGAAAATGCAAAACCAACACTTACTACAAAAGAGAAATAATAAAAAAACTTAATAAAGGACTGAATCTGCATGTAAATGGGGCCATAATATAGGAAGATAATAATTACGCAGGATTCGGGCCACAAGATATTAATGGGAGCCCATTATGGGCCCATCGCCTGAATTTTTTTTTACGAAGCTAGTAGAAGTGTAGAACTATAATTAATGTCACTTTCCAAAGTAGTGTGATAATGATTGATCCAATTATTTATACTTAATTAAGGTGGTGTTTAGAATTTTGATGAATTTAAGAGGTAAATTTGCATTTATAGTTTCGTATGATTGATCACTCAACATTTTTGATGCCGCAAATTATCAAAATGAAACTTTTCTTTATCTATTAAAATTCTTGAAGGAGAAAAGTACGAGATCGATGTCAAATCTAGGTTGAAGTATTAGTGGAAACTACTACAGACATTCATTGTTCTTTGAGGTGAAATAAAACAGAATAAGACTGAAAAGATCACAAATAAACTAGTGCTAAACTCTCCATAATAATTAATTTGTTTTAGGAAACAAAATCGGTACGTTGTTGGATTACAGTTGCATAACTTGCCTTTACTAGAAAGTATATATATATGGGCCCTCAAAGGATTCATAATAATGTCAAAAATTTCACATAAAGTTAAACAAAATTGATAGAGTACGTGTGAAAATGCTTCATGTCATTAATTTCCAATAGCACAGAAACAATAAACATGACATGTGAATTGTGATCGAATCTCAGTACCCGTACACCCAATTGGGTTACCTATTTTATACTCTGACTAGTCCCCCCCCCCCCCTCCCAAAAAAAAGAGTGAATATATACATACATTCATCTAAATATGTTAAATTTGGAAAATTTAGTCCAACATTTATATATTTTATAAGTATAGTAACCTTAACAAGGTGCAAAATTACACTTACTATCTCAATATTAGTATGTTTTGCACTTTTGATCTTATTACCTGACTCTCCGTCTAATTTTTTATCTGTAGCTCATATAATAGTTTACAACACAAGTGCAAAACATACATAATATATAACCAAAAATGTAATTTATAAAACATTGAAACCAATTTTGAAAGTCCATTCTTGTGGAACTTGAAATGCAATTTTATCCATTTATATATCGAATAAATATACTATTATGTGTGGTTGGATCGAATTTAAACTATTTTTTTTAATAATACAAAGGACAACTAATAGAGTAGGACAAAGAGTGAAGTTGACAAATGAGAACACAAAAATGAGGGAGATGCCAAATGTCATGTGCCCTCACCGCCTATTTCGGGTTACACTGATTTGCTGCTGCTTTTTTCTTTGATTTTGAAGTAACTTTCATAGGTTGTTAATCTATGTTATTGTTGTATCATCTACACTATTATAGGAAAGTGGTAATTTTAGTAATTTAAATTATTGTGGATGAGTTGAAAATAGATATATTTAGCTATTTTTACTTCTTCTTTTTTTATTTTATTCTAGTAGTGTTTTTATTATTATTATTATTATTATTACTGATGTCACATGATTAATTTTATGAAGATTTCAAAATGAAATTATGAAGTACATTTTAAGAAAGATATACTCGTTACAATGTTGTCAGTGAAGCGGATTTTAATTTAAATTCGTCTGATTTATTATAATATTTATTGATTTAGAAGTTTGATGGATCTAATTAGACTAAAAACATTTAGAATACAGAATATATGGGATGTGTATAAATCTAAATTAAGTGAATTTGATACGTTAAAGATTTGAATCCAGTAATAAATAAGTAAAATTATAAATATACATATATTTTATTTATAAAAATAACATCAACAATGTTTTATTGCTAGTCTAAGAAGTCATGATATAATTTCTTTCACATAATTTTCGCACCTCAATTTTCAACTAATAACACAATCCAATTTATGATCACTTATACCGTTGTTCCCTGAGGAGATCCGATGAATACTTCAAAGCAAATGGTCAAATAAGTCATGGTTGATTTTTTTTATTTTATTTTTATGAAGAATTTATGTTTACACAATGAAGATATTCCAATAAAAAGTATTTTAAAGACGGAGGGTAATGGGATAAGAGAAAAAGCATAATTAATTTTTTGAACGGATGGTGTATCATTTAATATTGTGGTCCATTGTGTAGAGACACAAAATATTTTTTCAGATTTAGATGGTAGTTGTCTAACAAAATGACATAAAAGTGCCCTTGATTAACATAAAACTCATCAATTAGTTTGAATAAGTTGAACAAGTACGATTAATACCTCATTATTAGTTTAATGAATATATGAGCACTACATATTATATTATATACTCCCTCCCTTTTTTTTTCGTTCTGAAGGATTATACACAGATTAAGAAATAAAATAAATAGTCATTTTTTTAAGGAAAAACCCTAAAACATCCTTATAATCAAATAATCTCAATACTAATTAGCATTAATTACAATCATTAGAAGGGTAAAATTGGTAGAACAAAATAATTTGTATTGAACTTCTAAAACGACAAATAAAAGTAAATAATTTTTTTTTTGCCAAAGCGACAAATAAAAAATGGAGGGAGTATTGATTTAGCCAACTTATTTAACTGTTAATTATGTGTCAATTACATATTACCACACAAGTTAACTATTTTTTTTTTAGAAAAACCCAACTGGGTAGATTTCGTTATTGATTAATATCGTCAAGAACAAAGGCATTTATAAATGCAGGAAGACACCAACAGGTGACTGGTCTAGTGGAAGAGACTAGTCATTACAAAGTAGCGAACTTAGGTTCGAATCTCTGTTGGGAGAGGTTCCCAATTAATTATATATATAATATAATTATTTTAAGAAATTTAATAATAATTTATAAAATTTATTGAATAGGATTAATAATTTTAACTACTTTTGCAATTGTGACTGAAATGCTTCAATTAATTTTCTTCATGCAGTCCCATTAAGCCATTTCTTTCGTTGTCATTTCTGATGATGTTTTATTGCTCTTATAAAGACGTTTCATAAATTATTTTTATTTTTTTCTAATTTCTCTTTTTTCAATTCATTCTTATCTCAAACACCGTATTTTTATCGTAAAAAAAAAAATCGTATTTTTAATATAACTTTATCTTTCTTAAGAAAAGAAACCTATAATCTACGACAGACGAAATATATTTTATCGCATCTTCTTCCTCCGTCTTTCTTTGTCTTCTTCCAAAGTTATCTACCACCACTTACCAAAAAAAAGTGTCCACAAATTTTTAAACTTTTTCAGAAAATAAAAAGAAAAACAATGAGTATTTTGCTTCCATATAATAATCCTAAAATGCACCAAAAACTAGACTAACTCTTAAATTAGACCAGGTTTCTAAATAACTCTCTAAAATTATACCTATCAATGGGTGGGATTGGGACCGAATCAGGGTTCCTCCGAGTTCGAATTCAACTAGTATGTATTGTGCCCAACTCCGGATTCGACTCCGTTCTGATTCTTCTAACATAAACCAAAATCTCATTGTAACGAAGGAGCCCAACAATCTCTAGTCCATTAGATAAGTTAGAATGACAAATATTTTACTTTATTTGGTTTATTAAATAATATAGAGTAATACATATATGTAATTAATTGAATTTGAATTTGTTAGGGATCGGATCAAGTTAGGTTCATATATATTTCATTTATTTCAAATTAAGGATCTTCTCAATAGGATAGATTCGAATCTTTAATCTAATGAAAATCCTAAGAGAATCCGGATTAAAATCACCCCGTTAACAACCCTATTTAAAATAATACTCCAATACTCCAACCAAACATTTCCTAATATTTCTTCACGAAGCTATGTTGGGCCCATCGCTATGTAATAGTAATAGGCCCATCTACTATAAATAATATGACCCATCAATTATCTGATCCAAATAAGAGAGAAATTGTCGCTTTTCAATTTTCATAAATTGAAAACAAGAAAAGCTCACAAGTCATAACTATTAGTATTCATTCTCATTCAATATTTTGTGTAATATGTTTACCAAAAAAAAAAATATTTTGTGTAATATAACATTTTTCGTCAGAAAAAAATGCTTCACTATTTTTAAGATTATTTTTAACGTGGTTAAAGATTAAAGATTTTAGTGGAAGACAGATAGTTTTATTTTTAGTTTGATTTAAATACATAATATATATATAAAAAAAAATCGGATACGGATCTATAACGGTTCGAATCAGACTAGATTCATATTGGCTCCACATATTTCGGATTTTAGATCTTTTTAATCTGATCAGACCCATCGAATTCTTAATCGGATAAAATCCTAATAAATCTGACCAAATACAGATCGGATTCGGATTAAAATCCGCCCCATTGACATCCCTATAATTCTGTACAATAACAAGCCAATGAAGTTTCAATAAAAGAATTACATTAATTGAACATTTTGAACTTATAACAATCTTCAAGTTCAATAGAACATCAAATCTAAGGTCAATATTTGTCGAGGAAGAGATATAAAATCTCAAATAATAGATTTTACTAACAGAATGTTCAGAACTAATGCTGACTATCTAATTTTTTCTTCAAAAAAAAAAAAAAAATGAAAAAGAAAAAGAAAAAAAAAAGGGGGAAAACATTATGTTATATTTCTTACACAGTGAAAAATCAGTCCTAATCTCAAACCATTACCGGGAACCATGTTATCACTCCTCAATTGGTAATGAGTCTTCAGCTGCACAGAAAAGAAAAAGAAAAAGAAAAAGTATACTCAAATCATAAATATAAGGTCTTCTAATTACATTTATATGTTGTTTGATAATTAAATAAAGGAGAAATGAAGTTAACCTGAATTGCCTTCAGATTGGCCTTTTTGGTGATTTTCCATACATTTAAGGAGATACTTAAAGGTCTCAATCTCACATGGTATTGTAAGCCCACCACTATGATCAAATCCAAACTCCTCCTCAACTTTCTCCAGCAACACTTTGAACAATGGATCACTAAGATAGCTAGTGGGAATAATGAACCTCCGAAGCTCCGGGCCCACATATACCGCAAGGTAACCTCTCGGTACATCTAACGGGGGCTCGGGGCTTTGGCAGCCGTCCTCATCCGAGTCACAATAACCTTTTGAACTCTTTAGCCTTTTACTAACCGAGGGAGATATTCCCGCGGAAGCATGATTGGGTGGGCTATTGCTATCTTTCGGGCCAAGGGTCACATTTTGCCACTTTTGAAGAAACCCTTTAAGCCTCACTATTTGCCTTATGCCTGTCACCTTGCTTCCTCCATTATCATCCATTGCTTTAAAACCAATTATAAGAATATATATTGCTGAAAATGAATTATTGATGAGGCTTTTGTTTTGTGTCAACTATTATGTTACATCAGATCATGCTTCTCTGCAATTTATACATACATTACAAAACCAAGAATTCAGATAGTACATAATTAAAATGAACCACATTGATTAGTTCTTAAGCGTACAAACACTTGAATAATTTCATATGGTGCCTTAAATGATGATTAATTATTAAAAGTAGCAGAGCTCCACCTCTGCTTTTCTCTTTTGCAAAGTAAAAAAGCAACCCCCATTACCTCAATTTTTAAGAAAAATGAATCCAATCATTTTTTTTTAAATTATCAATAAAATACATTTCTTGTACAGATCATGAAATTATGCCATAGGAAACAATTACAAAAAGGGGGAGAAAATATGAATCCAACTATGATATGCCTTATTCTATGTCAGTTATTCATTCAGGCATTTTTACAAACAGAATATACACAAACTTAAATTTCAATTACATATAAAGTAAAATAAAATAAATATAAATACCATAACTATATGGAGAGGAGCTCCGGAGGAGTGAAGGGGTTCAATTCAACCTAAAAATGGACAGGCTCTTTTTCTATGGTTTGTTTCCCTTAGAAAAGAGAATTGAACTGGATTTTCTTCATATGAAAAGAAAAAAAGAATTTGGGTGGTTATTAATCTGAATGCAAATTACTATTATTTTTCCCATGGCCATGAAAAGGTTAGTTGGTTTCCTCCTTTTCACTAATTCAATTCATTATACCGTCCTCATTTCTTGGCGCACTAAATTTCTCTTTGGTTTCTCCTCATTTCTCGGCCCGATCTTAATTCTCAATTTTACACAACATCCACTACTATGTATTTTGTTTCATATTATACTTCCTCCGTCCCCTTGAGTCAGCTTAACTAAATTTATAAAAATTATAATAAATAATTTAATTAATATAATTCACTAATAAGTTGATAATATCCTATGAAATCATATATATTAATTTTTAAAATGTTTAATACTAAAAAAATGTGGATAATTTAACATGATAAGTCACTTAAAAGATTGAAACATTTGATCGGGTATTGTAGTAAATGGGAGCAAAATAAATAGAACGGAGGAAGTATTATTTTACTTAATGAATATTTTACGTTAATTTGGTGAACGATGAAAACCAATTTATATTGGCACTAAAGGATCGAGGCTAGTTTCTGACGAGTCAACACACTCCATGCAAAATTACTTTGTTTTATTGAACATGAGCAAATGCTAGAAAGTATTTTATTGAAAGCTACATATATAAAAATTAAATTAATTAAACTAACGTGTGAGATAGAATAATATGTATACTTGTCGTTTATGTACGTGTATATATACATCTACTAATTACCATCTAATTACCGCGAAAACACCAACTATTAATTATCAAAAAGAAAAAGAAAAACTACAACTAAGAATCAATTGGGCCACTGACACAAATTAAGCCCAACAATATAGATCTTTATCTAGCTAAACAAACTTTGAAAATGACAACGATGAGATAAAGCCCAATTACTAATTGGGCCTAGGTAACTATTTTACTGTGTGATGCTGTGTGAGATTAGGGTCTAACATCTTCAAATAAATTAAAATTGATGCATAATTTCAGTATCAATTTGATCGAATATTAGTACCAAATAAATTATGGTATGGGAGGTTGTACTTGGATCAATAACAAATTAAATGGCAAACATTAATAATTTTGATTCCACGTAGAGTTGCATCTTCACATGGGTTGAATAAAACTTGAAAATTGTTTGATTGCATCCTTAATTATGTAAAACAATAATCGACTTATAAATTGATGTCTACAGTCTAACTAATTAATAGTCAAATATTCAGTTTCATTAATTAATCATCAATTATATGAGGTTATATAAAAATCTCCATATATAGTCCACAAGATTGCATTACTCAGACGTCATTTCATTTTTAGTTATATATTTCTACTAGTTTCAACCTACCTCAATCGAAATTGATAATTTTAACTCATAAAATTCAAGCAACTTCTTTTTTAGGTACACAAAAATTGAGAGTATCTTAAAAATTCTCCAAAGTTTCAAAAAGTACTCTCTAAAAACTGAAACAAACAGACCCTATACTTTTTAAGATTATTTTGAGAAAGATCTACAACATAATGCAAAAACACCCAAGGTATAATTAAATTCAAATTAGCAAAAAATCATGTGTCATTTTATTAGCAAAAAACTTCATGTGTTACTATTTTATTAGCAAAGACCCCATACAATATGTTATCATATTATAAGTCCACTAAACCCACTTGAAAGTTGACTACAAGGAAGGTTATGCCATTTTTTTCATGTTTACAAGGGTTATTGCCAATATTTAGGGGTTATTAACTGAATAATTGATGATGCGGGTGTGATACCAGAATTCTGGATTTGGTATGCTCCACTTATTCATTTAACTTTGTGGTTTTAAATGTTACATTCGCTCATGGAGTCGGGTTGCAAATATGGTCGATGACCTGGATCTTAGTCCCATGTCAATTGGGTTTTCACATTTTATTTAAATAAAAAACAATAAAATAATAATATATAAGGGTAAAAAATAATACATGGAGTGTTTTTAGTTTTTTACCTTTCACTCAAAGGTCTATTTCTATTAATATCTAAAAAAAAAGATATCTTTTTGTATTGTAATTCAAAATGGATATTTTAAGATTATTTTGAGAAAGATCTATAGCATAATGCAAAAACACCCCAGGCATAATTAATTTCAAATTAGCGAAAAATCATATATATCATTTTATTAGCAAAAAACTTCATGTGTTACTATTTTATTAGCAAAGATCCCATATGTTATCATTTTATTATAAGTCCACTAAACCCACTTGAAAGTTGACTACAAGGAAGGTTGCCATTTTTTTTATGTTTACAAGGGTTATTGCCAGTATTTAGGGGTTATTAACTGAATAATTGATACTGCGGGTGCTATACCAGAATTCTGAAATTGGTATGGTCCACTTATTCATTTAACTTTGTGGTTTTAAATGTTACATTTGCTCATGGAGTCGGGATGCAAATATGGACGCCGTGACCTGGATCTTAGTCCCTTGTCAATTGGGTTTTCACATTTTATTTCAAAAAAAAAAATAAAATAATAATGTATAAGGGCAAAAAATAATATATGGAGTGTTTTTACCTTTCACTCAAAAATCTATCTCTGTTAATATCTAAAAAAAGAAAGATATATTTCTATTCTATTGTAATTCAAAATGGAAGTACATTTGCAAAGTACGTACTTTTACTGGACTTTTAAGTTTCGTGCCGATTAGTCCACCTGCTCTATTCTAGAACTAATTTCATGCATGTCTCATATTATTATTCTTTTTCCCAATAATAATTAATATAAGCCTCATTTTATCATTCGAATTTGAAATGTTCGATCATGACAAGACAACATAACTACAACTGATAGTGCTAGTACGCTGCTAATATACATATAAAGTTAATTTACTAAGATATAAATACTTATAGTAATATTTTCGTGAGAAATGCAAAACAAAAAAGAAAACATTCTTCTACTAATAACAAAATGTAATTTAATTAATTATAGGCATTGCAATTTTGCATGTTTTAATAGAAATTTTTCATGTTTTGATAGCTTGCAAAATGTATAATTTGTATATTACTTGATTTCGTGGTTGAAAAACAATATAGGGTAGTGTAATAATAGATCTTGTTTACTTGGAAAATTGAGCAAATTAAATTCAGATAAGTCGATTGCACTACATTGTGCAATACTCATTATATACTTTGTTTAGTTTAGAATTTTAATATTATTTCGGCAGGTTATAATATTTTAATTGAGAGGGAAAAACACTTTTGATACTAAATATGTGTTCAGATTACACATTTGATATCAAATTTTCTGAAAAAATACATTTGATATCATGATTTAGGCCCTCTTGACACATTTCATTTGAACGTCAATTTTTTTAACAGAATACATCACGTGCGCGGCAAGCGTCCATTAAGTGGCACGGGTTTTGCACGTGCAGGGGGTAAAATTTTATTTTTGATACCAGACTTTTACCTACTTTACACATTTGGTACCAAACCTTCCTAAAAGACATATTTAATACTAAAATTGAAGGTTATTTGACACATTTGCTTTGATCATCGATATTTTGGAGGGGAAAGACCATGTGGCCATTAAGTCACCAAAATTGCAGGCTTTTGCAGTTAATGCTCAGGCATGGAATATTTGAATTTAATCTTAATTTTGCCATAACTGCTTTGTTACAAGGCCAAATTTGTGTTCTTTATAAGGATGGAAAACTCTTGACTAAAGCTTTTTAATGGTGCAAGTTTCAGTTCATGAAACACAATAGATAATTCCCAGAAAATTAACAAAATTTCGGTGTTTTTTCAATTTCATTCATTAAGATAGAACCGAAACTTTGTTAATTTTCTGATAATTATATAATGCATTTCATGAATTAAAACTTATACCGTTAAAAAGCTATCGTCAAGAGATTTCAAGCCATATAATTAAGAACACGAAATTTGACCTTATAACGAAGGAGCTATCACACAATCAAGGTCATGCTCAAATACTCTCCACCCGAGCACATCACGTGTAAAAAACGTGCAATTGAAAAAAAACTTAATAGCCACGTGGCCGTTCTCATCCAAAAAATTATTTGTCAAAGCAAATGTGTCAAACGACCTTCAATTTTGGTATTAAATATGTCTTTTTCGAAGGTTTGGTACCAAATGTATAAAGTAGGTAAAAGTCTTGTATCAAAATGAAATTTTACCCTAGCACGTGCAAAATCCGTGCCACTTAATGGACACGTGCCGAGCACGTGATGAATTCTGTTAAAAAATTGGCCGTCAAATAAAATGTGTCAAGAGGGCTTAAATCATGGTATCAAATGTGTTTTTTCAAAAAGCTTGGTATCTAATCTGGACAAAAATTTGGTATCAAAAGTGTTTTTCCTCTTTAACTATATATATATAGCAAAAATATAATTTTAAAAACAATTTGTATTTCACATTAATGCATAATAATATGGTATCAGAGTTCATTGTAACAACTCCAATTTTTTTTTTTTTTGGTTTCCTAAGGATTTAATCCCTTTCGAGACGAGTCGGACACATAAAGTAGGAACCTCTCCCAACAGGAATTCGAACCTGAGTCCGCTACTTTGTAGTGAATAGTCCCTTCCAATAGACCAAAACCCCTCCAAATGAGTTTTCGTCAAACCCATGAAACTCATCACAAGCCTATTCAGAAACCAACATCCAAACTCTTGAAACCTATAAAACTTTGATTTGACACCTACCACCTACTCCCCCCTCCCCTCCCCACAAACTCTATAAAAAAGACATTAATTTGACACATACCACCTACTATTTTTCTCAAACCCACCCAATCAAAATGGGGTTTCAGTTTTTTTCAAAACCATAAAATCCAACATCCAAAACCTAATCAAATGAGGTTTCAAAGATTGCCGAAACCACCAAAACCATTTTTTTTTAACCGAAACTCTCGAAACCGAACCAAAACCTTTCCAAATAGCCCTAAAGGTCCACAAAATGAGGCCACCTACCACATTCGAGGAATTGTGGTTAGTTTGTTTCTTGGGGAGTGGGAAACACGATTGACGTGGCTAATTATTAGCACATCGCGGATCTTCTACCACAAGATTAAGATATTTCTCGTAATTAAATAATTTCGATCTGTAATTATATTTATAAGTTGTTTATTCCTTGGTCTTTTGTTCAAATAAAATAAACTTAAATGAAATTGTCAACATTCCAAAAATTTAATTAGCTAAAATGTATAATCCACCCTGCACATAATATTTTATGGTTAGAAAGTACTAATCATTTTCACTTAACAACTTTATTCCTCACAATTTCAAGACGATGACCTATATCATGACTTTGGAGATTTTAAATTTTCACCTAATTCAAACGACCAATGACAATAATTTAATTAATAATAATATAATATCGTAAACTAAGATTGAGATGGCATGCAAAAAGCAGGTAAATTAAGCACGGGAACGATTGTTTCCCTTGGGGAAAAAGACATACGCCCTAACCAACCATTTTTTTTTAAATATATATATTTATATATCTTATATATAATTTTATTTTTTTAAATGGTTGACTCAGAGAATAAGTCCTTAATCAGACTAATAACTAATTTAAATTTGTCTTTGTTATTAATTATTAATATTAATCACCTATTAATTAAGACTATAACATTTTAAAATTAAGTTGCTTAATCTCATTTTCTGTTGTTTTCCTTTTAATTTCCTATTTAAATTATATGTTCAGAGTATTGAAGAGGTAAAAGTTTACTCACAAAAAGGGGGGGGGGGGGGGGGGGGATTTTTAGTTTTTTTTTTTTGGACACTCCCTCCTACCGTAACGCAATACCTTAAACATTAGGAATGATGTTAAGTAAAAGCCAAAATTATATTATAAATAAATAATTTAAACTATAGAAAAGAGTGATTTTTAAAATTGGCCTTTTGTAAAGTTTAATTTGCAAAAATGGCTTTTGAGGGGCTTTTTACTGTAGAAGTGATATCTGCAATAGTTCCTTCTATTTCTTTATTTTTCATTTTAGTACCCTGAGTTTTGATATCAATGATTTTTCCAATTGCAGGCATAATTTTTCTTATTTGTCTAATTGTACCCATAGAGTGTATTAAAGATTTCTCTGAATTCGTTAATTTTGAGTGTTATGAAGTATGATATGTCGTCACTATTTCTTCGTTTCGACTTTCTTTTTAGATGATCTATTTCTCGTGATAAGGTATCTAACATTCTGGACCTATTTTTTGACATAGGCATATATTTGCAGTATTGTCTAACAGCTTCTAATATTTCTAAATATAGGAAAGTATCTTGTTCAGTAGTATAAGTTTTATACCTACGTTTTTTCTTAGGTGGTTCACTGTTTTCTCCTATTTCTAATATATTTTCTAATTGTTTACTAAAATCCTTAAGAGGACTAGTTATTTCGATATCGGAGAAATCGAAGTCTAAAAGACCTTGATAGTTTTCAGTGCAAACTAAGTTGCATATATTTAAATCGTCTATATTTAAGTCGTCACCGTGCTCTGATACCAGAGCCAACAAAGCGCTTTCTGGTGCGTTTTCTGGTGCGGAAGCACAGTCACTATTTGGACTGGTATAATTATATTTATATTCATCGGAGGATAATTCAAATCCTGTCATTTATGCAGCTTGTATTATTCTTAATTGGTTTCGTTTTTTGAGATAGTAATCTCGTATATTTTCAAAGAATGTCTTTTCATACGTTCCATCTATGAGAGTTTCGCATAATAAATATACTGGGAGTCTATCCATTCGTGATATGAATTCTTTTTATAAAGAAGTATTTTTCTAGGTGGCATTTATAGAATGATATCTATAATATAGAATGTAATAGTATTCTTTTCTTTCTTTAAAATCTTGTATATGAGGATAATCTTCTGAAAGTTTTTTATAAAATTTATAAGAAGATTCTATGTATGCATAAGTATTCCAATTCTTATAGTTTTTCTTGAACATATTGAGTTAAACTATTTATTTGTTTATTTAGAGTTTTTATGCCTTCTTCTGTTTCTTTAGAATCATTTTTTATTGGTATAAGAGTTGTTGGTCTTTCTATTCTCATGGATGTTCTTTGAGGTTCGATGGGTTGTTTTTTAGGGACAAATTTAATTTGAGCAAAGTCTTTGAATAGGGAATCCATGTTAATTTTATCTTCAGTTTTATAGTCTATACAATGATGACTATTACTAATAGCGTATCCTACAGCATATGTCATAGAGAAAGGGTAATCTCCTTGTTCCATTAAATCTTTTCTAGAGAATTTATATAAAAGAGATATAGATTGGCTTAAGTTTTTGGTTACTAGGGGTATTCCGTATTGTATTGAAACATTAAACATAAGTTTTGTTGCTTTTAGATTTCCTTCAATTACTCCTAGGATTTTATCCTGAGTGTCTCTTATCCTATCGTCTATAACCCAGAATTTAACTGGTGATTCTATTCCTTCGGCAAAGGTTGATTTTATCAACACTTGTATAGTTGAAATATGTATGTATCCAAATTCACTTGGTGACTTATTAAGTGAACGTATTTTTTGAAGAATATAATTTTCATTTATTAATGGTAAGGAAAGTTTTCCTTGGGCTTCAGTTATTTCTATTGGGGTTTCCTGTATAAATTTTCCAAAATATATTAAATTTTTTCGTTGAAACATATTATGAAAAAATGAAGGTTTTCTAATTCCTTGTCCATCATTTATATTTAACTCCTTTTGTCTTATTTTACTTATTGTTTTAGGACTTATAACTATATCCTGGGAAAAACTCCCATATGCTTCAGAAACTTCTTTTGATTCTAATTGTTCTATCTCGTTAGAGATGTTTTCAATATTTTTTATTTCTAAGGTGTTCATATTTGAGATCTAAGTTGAGATTCAGAAAGTTTTATTCGTGGTATTCTTCGAACTGTATTTTGAAAAGTAATATCTATATGTTCTTGAGTAAGAACGAAGCTTTTTAAAGAATCTAGGAAATCCATTCCTAAAATTATCTCATATGGGGATTCATTATCTATATAGATTCGTGTACAAAGAGTAAGATTATTTTCTAATGTTATTTCTATCTTTCCTGTTTTTTCTATAGTTATTTCTTTTCCATTATATTTTACATATGTTTCAGCACTGGTTTTTCTTATATCTGTAGCTAGGTTTTCATGAACGTGAGACCATGTTGCTCCTGTATCTATAAGAATGGGTATCAAGTTATTTTTCATTATTCCTATTAAATGATATTGAAGAGATCTAGTGTTGAATGATGTGTTTACTTGTATATGTTGATATTCATGCAAATCATTCATTGTAAACAGATATTTAAAAATGTTTAAGATGTATGATGATATATGAAAATGTATGAAAGTATATAAGTATGTACCTGTTACAGAAGGTTACTCTGCAGAACTGGTTAGGTTCTAAGGTGGAGATGAGGTATGCTAACTCTCAATAGCACGATCAACATTCCGGAAGAGCAAAACTTTCATAAGAAAGATAAAGTTGAAAACTTATTTTATTAACTCTTGCTTCAAACGATTACATATGATCTCTTTATATAGGCAGAGATCTTTGAAAATAGAGAGAAATACTATTACAAATAGAGAGAAATACTATTACATTTTTGAAAAGTAAAAGTATCGGGTAAAGGAGTGGTTCTCCTTTTGCCGACGTTTCTTTGCAGGACCTACATTGCGTTTTCTTCTATTATTGGTGATGAGTTATCACTTTCTTCATCACTGGTTTCATAGGCATCTTTGTATTCTTTTTCGTCACTGCTGACGTCCTTTTTCTTGCAATATTTGCAAATATGGACCTCCAAATTTTTCATTTCTTCATGGAGTATCTTCCTTGTTTTTTCTGCCAGAGTTGATAGGTGGAATTCATCAACTCTAAGTATCTTCTGATGGTGCTCATAAACATATTCCCAATGGGATTCTCTCAGTGTTTTCTGAGACATCCCGTATATCAAATGATTTTTTCCCTTCATATTTATTCGAAAAGTCTTTGTTCTATACAGATCATGTATGAGATTGTGAATTTGTATAAGCTGCCAAGCGACTGCTTCTTCTTGTTGATTTGTATCAAGTTTTTCCACTGTTTCTATTGCTGGATATTCACCATTGCTAGTTACCAATTTAATTAACCCAAAACTTGGGGTAATTTCTTCTTCAAATGTTGGATATGTAAGATGGCATTTTACAACCACTTCTTTTTGCCCATTTTTTCCAACATTAATGAAATATTCTGAGATGCTTTTTCGAATGTTTCCTGGGAATTTCTGGAGCATTGCTGTATTTTGAAGGTACATTATATCTACTAAGCCATATACGAAGAACTGGTATGCCAAGATTGGATCTATTCCATTAACAAGGACGGCTTTTGGTCCATATCTATTTACTGGGTAGAACCTTTTTTCTTTGTCCTTGGAAGGATCATATTCTTCTAATTTCCTTAGGAGCTCGTTGAACTTATCTTTCTTTAGGGTATTTTGCTCCTCATTTTCCTTATCTTTTTCTTCTTTTGTTGGGATATGATCAAGGGAATTTTTGAGTGAGGGTATTTTTCCAAGAACAACCTTGGATGTCATGGGTTTCTCTGTTTCCATAAGAGCTTGTTTATAATGACTAAGCTCATATTGTGCCAAGGCTGTTTTGGCTTCTTCGAGTGTTTTGAAAGATTGGTGTAGACTTCCTTTTGTGATAAATGGCGCAATCTTACTCCATTCATCGTATATCCTTTTCATTGATCCATTGAACATGGTGTACCATTTCTTTTTGTCTGGGTTTTCAGCTTGTTTTTTGGCTTGTTCCATTTCGGGCAGTATTTTTGGCATGATGTTTGGTATTGAATTGGTTTATCATTTTTTGTAAGAGGTGGTGGTGATGGAAGATTTGTTGTTTTTGTGTTTGTGGGTAATGGATCCACCACGTTTTGGCTGCTAAACTCTGATGGAAAAGGTATTTTTAGTGTAGTGCAAAGTGTTTGGAGACTAGATTCTAGTTCGTGTACCTTTCTAGCTGCTGCGGCTGCTGTTTCCGAAATGTATTTTTCTTTAGCTGCTGTAAAGTTTTGGATTTCTTTTCGAGCAAGTTGTTCTGTTTTCTTTTGCTCATTTTTGATGTCTTGTATCTGTTTACAGAAAATAGATATCATTGCTTCCATTCTCTTGTCAGGGTATCTGCAAGTACGTTGTCTTTTCCTGCAAGGTGTACGATATGAAAATTGTATCTTGTTAGCTCCAATTGCCAACGTATCAGTCTTCCTTGATTTGAACTATCTGCAATTTTTGTTTTACAGAAATATGTTAAATATTTAGAATCTGTGCGGACTTCGAATTCTCGTTGTTGCAATTCGATCTTCCATTTTTTCAAAGCATTATATAATGCTAGTGTTTCTTTTTCATGAACTGTATAGTTCATTTGACATTGTGTAAAGGTGCCTGATACATATTTGCATAGGCGTATATATTTTTGTGCTTTTGTTGAAAGCGTATTTTTATGTCCATTGGACATATGTGGGAGAGTGTTGTACTCTATAGCCGGTATTGCTAGCATAACGGCGGCCCACGTATCTTTGGATGCATCCGTTTCGAGAATAATAAAATCATTTTCTTGCGGATTGTATAGTTGGGGTAGGTTTTTACACCGTCCCTTAATGGTTTTTACCATTAATGTATCTGCTTCAGACCAAGTCCATTGAACTTTGGTAGACAGTTTTTTCTGAAGCGTTTTTCTTTGTAAGGCAAGGTCTTTAAGATAGCCTTGATCGGAAATATAGTTTAGGCATCCTAAGAATCTTTGTATTTGTTTTCGATCTTCTAATTGATCTGGCAAAGAGTTTAATTTTTCTAAAACATTTTGGTTGAATAACCATGTTTCCTTCTGAATCAAAGTATTTCCAAGAAAATCAATTTTATTCTTACAAAGCTGAGCTTTTCTTTTTGAAAGGGACTAAACCCTTTTCTTTGCATCTTATTAAGACAATTTTTAGTTTTTTCAAATGATCTTCTCTATCTTGATTACTAAAGATGATAATATCATCGATGTAAGCAAGACATATATTTTCTAAACCTTCAAGGTTTTTATCCATGAATCTTTGATAGATTCCTGGTGCTTGTTTAAGGCCAAAAGGCAAAACATTCCATTGAAAATGTTTTTGAGGTGGACATGTAAAAGCAGTTAATGGTTTTGGTATTCTCATGTAACCTAATCTGCCAATAGCCAGATTTAGCATCTAGAGTACTAAACCATTTCTGTCCTTTTAATTTTGTTTTTATGAAGTCAATTCTTGGGAGCTTATAGGCATCACCAATGGTTGCTTCATTCATTTTTTTTGTAATTTATAACCATTCTTCTTTGGCCACGTTTAATTTCATTGTGATTTTCAACGTAAAAAGCAGGTGCTGCATGTGGTGAATGACTTTCAGAAATAATTCCTTTTTCCAAAATTTTTTGACATTCTTCTTTAAATTCGTTTATATCCCTTTGAGAATAAGGAATATTATTTTTCACATTTACTTCTTGTGAAGGATCCTTTAGTTTTATTTCTACTAACATGGTGTTAGTATTTTTAAAATCTAAGGGATTTTCACTGGAAGTGGATTCAAGTATTTCATCAATTTCTTTATCCAAGTTGGATGTATAAAGAGTAATCTGATAGACTAGTTCTGAAATTTTTTCTATCAGTTTTTTGGTATTCAAATCTTTTTCTATTGGAATAGAAATTTGTTGTTTTCTTTGTTTTATACTTACTTCGAAAAGGTACAGTAAGTGATATGGTGGAAATATTTTGCACAAATGGTGCGTATAGCTTTAGGAAATTATTGCCTAAAATAAAAGGTAAACCTGTTTTGTGTTTATAAATGGTTGGGGCTGTAAAAGCAAAGTTCTGTATAAAAATAGTTTGCATTTTCACTACTTCCCAAATGTAGTAATGAGATGCATTTTGGGGGGGGGGGGTGGGGGGGGGGGGGGGTGGGGGGGGGGGGGGGTGGGGGGGGGGGGGGGTGGGGGGGGGGGGGGGTGGGGGGGGGGGGGGGTGGGGGGGGGGGGGGGTGGGGGGGGGGGGGGGTGGGGGGGGGGGGGGGTGGGGGGGGGGGGGGGTGGGGGGGGGGGGGGGTGGGGGGGGGGGGGGGTGGGGGGGGGGGGGGGTGGGGGGGGGGGGGGGTGGGGGGGGGGGGGGGTGGGGGGGGGGGGGGGTGGGGGGGGGGGGGGGTGGGGGGGGGGGGGGGTGGGGGGGGGGGGGGGTGGGGGGGGGGGGGGGTGGGGGGGGGGGGGGGTGGGGGGGGGGGGGGGTGGGGGGGGGGGGGGGTGGGGGGGGGGGGGGGTGGGGGGGGGGGGGGGTGGGGGGGGGGGGGGGTGGGGGGGGGGGGGGGTGGGGGGGGGGGGGGGTGGGGGGGGGGGGGGGTGGGGGGGGGGGGGGGTGGGGGGGGGGGGGGGTGGGGGGATACTAATTAGCATTAATTACAATCATTAGAAGGGTAAAATTGGTAGAACAAAATAATTTGTATTGAACTTCTAAAACGACAAATAAAAGTAAATAATTTTTTTTTTGCCAAAGCGACAAATAAAAAATGGAGGGAGTATTGATTTAGCCAACTTATTTAACTGTTAATTATGTGTCAATTACATATTACCACACAAGTTAACTATTTTTTTTTTAGAAAAACCCAACTGGGTAGATTCCGTTATTGATTAATATCGTCAAGAACAAAGGCATTTATAAATGCAGGAAGACACCAACAGGTGACTGGTCTAGTGGAAGGGACTAGCCATTACAAAGTAGCGAACTTATGTTCAAATCTCTGTTGGGAGAGGTTCCCAATTAATTATATATATAATATAATTATTTTAAGAAATTTAATAATAATTTATAAAATTTATTGAATAGGATTAATAATTTTAACTACTTTTGCAATTGTGACTGAAATGCTTCAATTAATTTTCTTCATGCAGTCCCATTAAGCCATTTCTTTCGTTGTCATTTCTGATGATGTTTTATTGCTCTTATAAAGACGTTTCATAAATTATTTTTATTTTTTTCTAATTTCTCTTTTTTCAATTCATTCTTATCTCAAACACCGTATTTTTATCGTAAAAAAAAAATCGTATTTTTAATATAACTTTATCTTTCTTAAGAAAAGAAACCTATAATCTACGACAGACGAAATATATTTTATCGCATCTTCTTCCTCCGTCTTTCTTTGTCTTCTTCCAAAGTTATCTACCACCACTTACCAAAAAAAAGTGTCCACAAATTTTTAAACTTTTTCAGAAAATAAAAAGAAAAACAATGAGTATTTTGTTTCCATATAGTAATCCTAAAATGCACCAAAAACTAGACTAACTCTTAAATTAGACCAGGTTTCTAAATAACTCTCTAAAATTATACCTATCAATGGGTGGGATTGGGACCGAATCAGGGTTCCTCCGAGTTCGAATTCAACTAGTATGTATTGTGCCCGGCTCCGGATTCGACTCCGTTCTGATTCTTCTAACATAAACCAAAATCTCATTGTAACGAAGGAGCCCAACAATCTCTAGTCCATTAGATAAGTTAGAATGACAAATATTTTACTTTATTTGGTTTATTAAATAATATAGAGTAATACATATATGTAATTAATTGAATTTGAATTTGTTAGGGATCGGATCAAGTTAGGTTCATATATATTTCATTTATTTCAAATTAAGGATCTTCTCAATAGGATAGATTCGAATCTTTAATCTAATGAAAATCCTAAGAGAATCCGGATTAAAATCACCCCGTTAACAACCCTATTTAAAATAATACTCCAATACTCCAACCAAACATTTCCTAATATTTCTTCACGAAGCTATGTTGGGCCCATCGCTATGTAATAGTAATAGGCCCATCTACTATAAATAATATGACCCATCAATTATCTGATCCAAATAAGAGAGAAATTGTCGCTTTTCAATTTTCATAAATTGAAAACAAGAAAAGCTCACAAGTCATAACTATTAGTATTCATTCTCATTCAATATTTTGTGTAATATGTTTACCAAAAAAAAAATATTTTGTGTAATATAACATTTTTCGTCAGAAAAAAATGCTTCACTATTTTTAAGATTATTTTTAACGTGGTTAAAGATTAAAGATTTTAGTGGAAGACAGATAGTTTTATTTTTAGTTTGATTTAAATACATAATATATATATAAAAAAAAATCGGATACGGATCTATAACGGTTCGAATCAGACTAGATTCATATTGGCTCCACATATTTCGGATTTTAGATCTTTTTAATCTGATCAGACCCATCGAATTCTTAATCGGATAAAATCCTAATAAATCTGACCAAATACAGATCGGATTCGGATTAAAATCCGCCCCATTGACATCCCTATAATTCTGTACAATAACAAGCCAATGAAGTTTCAATAAAAGAATTACATTAATTGAACATTTTGAACTTATAACAATCTTCAAGTTCAATAGAACATCAAATCTAAGGTCAATATTTGTCGAGGAAGAGATATAAAATCTCAAATAATAGATTTTACTAACAGAATGTTCAGAACTAATGCTGACTATCTAATTTTTTCTTCAAAAAAAAAAAAAATGAAAAAGAAAAAGAAAAAAAAAAAAAAAGGGGGAAAACATTATGTTATATTTCTTACACAGTGAAAAATCAGTCCTAATCTCAAACCATTACCGGGAACCATGTTATCACTCCTCAATTGGTAATGAGTCTTCAGCTGCACAGAAAAGAAAAAGAAAAAGAAAAAGTATACTCAAATCATAAATATAAGGTCTTCTAATTACATTTATATGTTGTTTGATAATTAAATAAAGGAGAAATGAAGTTAACCTGAATTGCCTTCAGATTGGCCTTTTTGGTGATTTTCCATACATTTAAGGAGATACTTAAAGGTCTCAATCTCACATGGTATTGTAAGCCCACCACTATGATCAAATCCAAACTCCTCCTCAACTTTCTCCAGCAACACTTTGAACAATGGATCACTAAGATAGCTAGTGGGAATAATGAACCTCCGAAGCTCCGGGCCCACATATACCGCAAGGTAACCTCTCGGTACATCTAACGGGGGCTCGGGGCTTTGGCAGCCGTCCTCATCCGAGTCACAATAACCTTTTGAACTCTTTAGCCTTTTACTAACCGAGGGAGATATTCCCGCGGAAGCATGATTGGGTGGGCTATTGCTATCTTTCGGGCCAAGGGTCACATTTTGCCACTTTTGAAGAAACCCTTTAAGCCTCACTATTTGCCTTATGCCTGTCACCTTGCTTCCTCCATTATCATCCATTGCTTTAAAACCAATTATAAGAATATATATTGCTGAAAATGAATTATTGATGAGGCTTTTGTTTTGTGTCAACTATTATGTTACATCAGATCATGCTTCTCTGCAATTTATACATACATTACAAAACCAAGAATTCAGATAGTACATAATTAAAATGAACCACATTGATTAGTTCTTAAGCGTACAAACACTTAAATAATTTCATATGGTGCCTTAAATGATGATTAATTATTAAAAGTAGCAGAGCTCCACCTCTGCTTTTCTCTTTTGCAAAGTAAAAAAGCAACCCCCATTACCTCAATTTTTAAGAAAAATGAATCCAATCATTTTTTTTTAAATTATCAATAAAATACATTTCTTGTACAGATCATGAAATTATGCCATAGGAAACAATTACAAAAAGGGGGAGAAAATATGAATCCAACTATGATATGCCTTATTCTATGTCAGTTATTCATTCAGGCATTTTTACAAACAGAATATACACAAACTTAAATTTCAATTACATATAAAGTAAAATAAAATAAATATAAATACCATAACTATATGGAGAGGAGCTCCGGAGGAGTGAAGGGGTTCAATTCAACCTAAAAATGGACAGGCTCTTTTTCTATGGTTTGTTTCCCTTAGAAAAGAGAATTGAACTGGATTTTCTTCATATGAAAAGAAAAAAGAATTTGGGTGGTTATTAATCTGAATGCAAATTACTATTATTTTTCCCATGGCCATGAAAAGGTTAGTTGGTTTCCTCCTTTTCACTAATTCAATTCATTATACCGTCCTCATTTCTTGGCGCACTAAATTTCTCTTTGGTTTCTCCTCATTTCTCGGCCCGATCTTAATTCTCAATTTTACACAACATCCACTACTATGTATTTTGTTTCATATTATACTTCCTCCGTCCCCTTGAGTCAGCTTAACTAAATTTATAAAAATTATAATAAATAATTTAATTAATATAATTCACTAATAAGTTGATAATTTCCTATGAAATCATATATATTAATTTTTAAAATATTTAATACTAAAAAAATGTGGATAATTTAACATGATAAGTCACTTAAAAGATTGAAACATTTGATCGGGTATTGTAGTAAATGGGAGCAAAATAAATAGAACGGAGGAAGTATTATTTTACTTAATGAATATTTTACGTTAATTTGGTGAACGATGAAAACCAATTTATATTGGCACAAAAGGATCGAGGCTAGTTTCTGACGAGTCAACACACTCCATGCAAAATTACTTTGTTTTATTGAACATGAGCAAATGCTAGAAAGTATTTTATTGAAAGCTACATATATAAAAATTAAATTAATTAAACTAACGTGTGAGATTGAATAATATGTATACTTGTCGTTTATGTACGTGTATATATACATCTACTAATTACCATCTAATTACCGCGAAAACACCAACTATTAATTATCAAAAAGAAAAAGAAAAACTACAACTAAGAATCAATTGGGCCACTGACACAAATTAAGCCCAACAATATAGATCTTTATCTAGCTAAACAAACTTTGAAAATGACAACGATGAGATAAAGCCCAATTACTAATTGGGCCTAGGTAACTATTTTACTGTGTGATGCTGTGTGAGATTAGGGTCTAACATCTTCAAATAAATTAAAATTGATGCATAATTTCAGTATCAATTTGATCGAATATTAGTACCAAATAAATTATGGTATGGGAGGTTTGTACTTGGATCAATAACAAATTAAATGGCAAACATTAATAATTTTGATTCCACGTAGAGTTGCATCTTCACATGGGTTGAATAAAACTTGAAAATTGTTTGATTGCATCCTTAATTATGTAAAACAATAATCGACTTATAAATTGATGTCTACAGTCTAACTAATTAATAGTCAAATATTCAGTTTCATTAATTAATCATCAATTATATGAGGTTATATAAAAATCTCCATATATAGTCCACAAGATTGCATTACTCAGACGTCATTTCATTTTTAGTTATATATTTCTACTAGTTTCAACCTACCTCAATCGAAATTGATAATTTTAACTCATAAAATTCAAGCAACTTCTTTTTTAGGTACACAAAAATTGAGAGTATCTTAAAAATTCTCCAAAGTTTCAAAAAGTACTCTCTAAAAACTGAAACAAACAGACCCTATACTTTTTAAGATTATTTTGAGAAAGATCTACAACATAATGCAAAAACACCCAAGGTATAATTAAATTCAAATTAGCAAAAAATCATGTGTCATTTTATTAGCAAAAAACTTCATGTGTTACTATTTTATTAGCAAAGACCCCATACAATATGTTATCATATTATAAGTCCACTAAACCCACTTGAAAGTTGACTACAAGGAAGGTTATGCCATTTTTTTCATGTTTACAAGGGTTATTGCCAATATTTAGGGGTTATTAACTGAATAATTGATGATGCGGGTGTGATACCAGAATTCTGGATTTGGTATGCTCCACTTATTCATTTAACTTTGTGGTTTTAAATGTTACATTCGCTCATGGAGTCGGGTTGCAAATATGGTCGATGACCTGGATCTTAGTCCCATGTCAATTGGGTTTTCACATTTTATTTAAATAAAAAACAATAAAATAATAATATATAAGGGTAAAAAATAATACATGGAGTGTTTTTAGTTTTTTACCTTTCACTCAAAGATCTATTTCTATTAATATCTAAAAAAAAAGATATCTTTTTGTATTGTAATTCAAAATGGATATTTTAAGATTATTTTGAGAAAGATCTATAGCATAATGCAAAAACACCCCAGGCATAATTAATTTCAAATTAGCGAAAAATCATATATATCATTTTATTAGCAAAAAACTTCATGTGTTACTATTTTATTAGCAAAGATCCCATATGTTATCATTTTATTATAAGTCCACTAAACCCACTTGAAAGTTGACTACAAGGAAGGTTGCCATTTTTTTTATGTTTACAAGGGTTATTGCCAGTATTTAGGGGTTATTAACTGAATAATTGATAATGCGGGTGCTATACCAGAATTCTGAAATTGGTATGGTCCACTTATTCATTTAACTTTGTGGTTTTAAATGTTACATTTGCTCATGGAGTCGGGATGCAAATATGGACGCCGTGACCTGGATCTTAGTCCCTTGTCAATTGGGTTTTCACATTTTATTTCAAAAAAAAAAAAAAATAATAATGTATAAGGGCAAAAAATAATATATGGAGTGTTTTTACCTTTCACTCAAAAATCTATCTCTGTTAATATCTAAAAAAAGAAAGATATATTTCTATTCTATTGTAATTCAAAATGGAAGTACATTTGCAAAGTACGTACTTTTACTGGACTTTTAAGTTTCGTGCCGATTAGTCCACCTGCTCTATTCTAGAACTAATTTCATGCATGTCTCATATTATTATTCTTTTTCCCAATAATAATTAATATAAGCCTCATTTTATCATTCGAATTTGAAATGTTCGATCATGACAAGACAACATAACTACAACTGATAGTGCTAGTACGCTGCTAATATACATATAAAGTTAATTTACTAAGATATAAATACTTATAGTAATATTTTCGTGAGAAATGCAAAACAAAAAAGAAAACATTCTTCTACTAATAACAAAATGTAATTTAATTAATTATAGGCATTGCAATTTTGCATGTTTTAATAGAAATTTTGCATGTTTTGATAGCTTGCAAAATGTATAATTTGTATATTACTTGATTTCGTGGTTGAAAAACAATATAGGGTAGTGTAATAATAGATCTTGTTTACTTGGAAAATTGAGCAAATTAAATTCAGATAAGTCGATTGCACTACATTGTGCAATACTCATTATATACTTTGTTTAGTTTAGAATTTTAATATTATTTCGGCAGGTTATAATATTTTAATTGAGAGGGAAAAACACTTTTGATACTAAATATGTGTTCAGATTACACATTTGATATCAAATTTTCTGAAAAAATACATTTGATATCATGATTTAGGCCCTCTTGACACATTTCATTTGAACGTCAATTTTTTTAACAGAATACATCACGTGCGCGGCAAGCGTCCATTAAGTGGCACGGGTTTTGCACGTGCAGGGGGTAAAATTTTATTTTTGATACCAGACTTTTACCTACTTTACACATTTGGTACCAAACCTTCCTAAAAGACATATTTAATACTAAAATTGAAGGTTATTTGACACATTTGCTTTGATCATCGATATTTTGGAGGGGAAAGACCATGTGGCCATTAAGTCACCAAAATTGCAGGCTTTTGCAGTTAATGCTCAGGCATGGAATATTTGAATTTAATCTTAATTTTGCCATAACTGCTTTGTTACAAGGCCAAATTTGTGTTCTTTATATGGATGGAAAACTCTTGACTAAAGCTTTTTAATGGTGCAAGTTTCAGTTCATGAAACACAATAGATAATTCCCAGAAAATTAACAAAATTTCGGTGTTTTTTCAATTTCATTCATTAAGATAGAACCGAAACTTTGTTAATTTTCTGATAATTATTTAATGCATTTCATGAATTAAAACTTATACCGTTAAAAAGCTATCGTCAAGAGATTTCAAGCCATATAATTAAGAACACGAAATTTGACCTTATAACGAAGGAGTTATGACAAAATTAAGGTTATGTTCAAATACTCTCTACCCGAGCACATCACGTGTAAAAAACGTGCAATTGAAAAAAAACTTAATAGCCACGTGGCCGTTCTCATCCAAAAAATTATTTGTCAAAGCAAATGTGTCAAACGACCTTCAATTTTGGTATTAAATATGTCTTTTTCGAAGGTTTGGTACCAAATGTATAAAGTAGTAAAAGTCTTGTATCAAAATGAAATTTTACCCTAGCACGTGCAAAATCCGTGCCACTTAATGGACACGTGCCGAGCACGTGATGAATTCTGTTAAAAAATTGGCCGTCAAATAAAATGTGTCAAGAGGGCTTAAATCATGGTATCAAATGTGTTTTTTCAAAAAGCTTGGTATCTAATCTGGACAAAAATTTGGTATCAAAAGTGTTTTTCCTCTTTAACTATATATATATAGCAAAAATATAATTTTAAAAACAATTTGTATTTCACATTAATGCATAATAATATGGTATCAGAGTTCATTGTAACAACTCCAATTTTTTTTTTTTGGTTTCCTAAGGATTTAATCCCTTTCGAGACGAGTCGGACACATAAAGTAGGAACCTCTCCCAACAGGGATTCGAACCTGAGTCCGCTACTTTGTAGTGAATAGTCCCTTCCAATAGACCAAAACCCCTCCAAATGAGTTTTCGTCAAACCCATGAAACTCATCACAAGCCTATTCAGAAACCAACATCCAAACTCTTGAAACCTATAAAACTTTGATTTGACACCTACCACCTACTCCCCCCGCCCCTCCCCTCCCCTCCCCTCCCCACCCCACAAACTCTATAAAAAAGACATTAATTTGACACATACCACCTACTATTTTTCTCAAACCCACCCAATCAAAATGGGGTTTCAGTTTTTTTCAAAACCATAAAATCCAACATCCTAAACCTAATCAAATGAGGTTTCAAAGATTGCCGAAACCACCAAAACCATTTTTTTTGAACCGAAACTCTCGAAACCGAACCAAAACCTTTCCAAATAGCCCTAAAGGTCCACAAAATGAGGCCACCTACCACATTCGAGGAATTGTGGTTAGTTTGTTTCTTGGGGAGTGGGAAACACGATTGACGTGGCTAATTATTAGCACATCGCGGATCTTCTACCACAAGATTAAGATATTTCTCGTAATTAAATAATTTCGATCTGTAATTATATTTATAAGTTGTTTATTCCTTGGTCTTTTGTTCAAATAAAATAAACATAAATGAAATTGTCAACATTCCAAAAATTTAATTAGCTAAAATGTATAATCCACCCTGCACATAATATTTTATGGTTAGAAAGTACTAATCATTTTCACTTAACAACTTTATTCCTCACAATTTCAAGACGATGACCTATATCATGACTTTGGAGATTTTAAATTTTCACCTAATTCAAACGACCAATGACAATAATTTAATTAATAATAATATAATATCGTAAACTAAGATTGAGATGGCATGCAAAAAGCAGGTAAATTAAGCACGGGAACGATTGTTTCCCTTGGGGAAAAAGACATACGCCCTAACCAACCATTTTTTTTTAAATATATATATTTATATATCTTATATATAATTTTATTTTTTTAAATGGTTGACTCAGAGAATAAGTCCTTAATCAGACTAATAACTAATTTAAATTTGTCTTTGTTATTAATTATTAACATTAATCACCTATTAATTAAGACTATAACATTTTAAAATTAAGTTGCTTAATCTCATTTTCTGTTGTTTTCCTTTTAATTTCCTATTTAAATTATATGTTCAGAGTATTGAAGAGGTAAAAGTTTACTCACAAAAAGGGGGGGGGGGGGGGGGGGGGGGGAGGTGGGGGGGGGGGGGGGGGGGGGGGGAGTGAATTTCTAGTTTATTTTTCTTGGACACTCGTCCCTACCGTAACGCAATACCTTAAACATTAGGAATGATGTTAAGTAAAAGCCAAAATTATATTATAAATAAATAATTTAAACTATAGAAAAGGTCCAAAAATACATAGGCCGAACTTAGGAACATGAATAGGTGTTCGTGTCACAAATTAAGACATATACCAAACGTTCAATTTTCTCAAGCCTCAGCTGGAACCCCGCCACCGGCTGCTAAATTTCCGTTACACAAAAATATTTGTTCTTACATCAAATCTAAGTTTTTATACAGATTAAATAATAATATATTTGTCCTAAGTTATTTATAATTTACGGTTGTCAATCGGTCGGATTAGGCTCAACTCAGATTTGGCTCTATTTATGTCGGATCAGATTTGGATTAATTCGGATCTTGATCAGATCTAAATTTCATGACTCCAATGTATTCTGTTCGGATATTGGATCCAATTAAATCTTTAATTTATAAAATTACACCAATAATTTTTCCTAAAATCAAGTTTGTTAACTTTACTATTTTATTTAATTTAGCTCACTTGTTCAAACTTTTTTTTTACTAATATTCATATTTTTAGATGGAAATGTGTATAAAATGATGAATTTATGAACGATTTATTAACTATTATCTTCTTAAATTGATGATAACATATTATTAATGTTACTTATTTTTATAAAATATTATATATATCTATTGTCAAGTGATCAAATTGGGCTAAACAAATCAATTATTTCAGTTATTAGGCTGTAAAAGTCTTGATTAAGTAATAAACAAATAGATAAGTTATAGAGTATATTAGATTAAGTTATAGTAAAAGAATTTGGTGCCCAAATTAATTTTCTATTTATCTAAAAGTATGTAGGTGTCGAAATCTTTTGAGCATATTTTTTGATTCGTTATTACTAATTTTGTTCTTCACTTTTTACATATAATATATCAAATCAAAGTGACGTATATAACGTTGAATGGGTATACTTCCTTAGGGTGAGTTTGGCCTAGCAATTGCATAATTGCTTTTGTAAAAATTGATTATGGTATAATTGCTTTTAATAGAATTACTTTTACGAAAATTGATTTAGCGTTTGGTTTCATCTTTTCAAAAATGCTTTTAAGAATGTAGATTGTTACTTAATTTACAAGATTAACCTTGTAATTATATGTATGGTAAAGAATATAATTCAATAATATTTTTTCATACACTCAATTAATAGCACAAGACTATTATATAATATATAATAAAATTAATAAAAAAAAATTAATTGATAATTTTTTACTTTCACTAAACAATAAGACTATAATTAAAAAAAAATCAGAACTTTTTAATTCACGTGACTTTTATCAATTGATTTTGCTGGAGCACAAAAGAGCAAGAATGAAAAACCATGGCTCCAAATATATTTATATATTTATAATTGGGGTTACAATTAAGTGGGTTTCTTTAATTATGAGGGTAGAAGAGACTTTTGAAAATAACAAATATGCAACGTTGGCAAAAGTACCATTTTAGGTGCTTTTACTATGCCTTTGTTTTTTAACTTCTGAATCGCCGGTAAATCGCCAACGTGACAATTACTTTTGGGGGCCAAACGGATGAAGAATTACGTTGAGAGCCCAAAAGTGGTTTTGGGCTCCTCAAACGCAGGGCCAAACGGCCCCTTAGTGTCATCTCAGGATCATAAAATGATATTCGAAGTCTATGAGAATATATAGGGCGAGTTTGGCCCAGCGGTGGGAGTTCCTAAAAACACTTGTAGACCTTCATTGTGATTTTTTATTTTTGAAGTGTTTGGCCCCACTTATAGAAATTGTTTTTAGTCAATTGTGATTTTTAATGTTGTTTGGCCCCTAATATCATAATCACTTTTGAGATCTCCAGAAGCTAAAAATCAACTTATTTCAGAAGCTACTATTAGGGTGAGTTTGGCCTAGCGATTGTATAATTGCTTTTGAATTAATTGATTCTAGTATAATTGCTTTTAAGAAAATTACTTTTATGAGAATTCATTTAGCGTTTGGTTTCGCATTTTTAAAATTGCTTTTAAAAAAGTAGACTTTCATATAATTTACAAAATTAACCTTATATTATGCTAAAGAATAACAACATTTTTTACCTGTAAAAGAGAAATATATAGTAAAACTAAGAAGGAAAATTAACTTTGAGTTTTTACATTCATGGGACATAGAGACTGTTATATATATTATACTAGTTATACAGAAAAAAAAGATATAAGACTACTATATAAAAATTAGTACAAAGAATCACTATTTTTAATTGAATATGCATTACAGATAACACAAGACTCCAATTAAAATAATTAAAAAAATGAGTAAAACAAATCATTAATTAGATTTTAGAACAACTCAATTAAAAAGTTGCAGTTCCAACATCTAAAAACTAGGGGCGATGTTGTAATTTCTCCTAGTTTGTGCTCCCACGTTGGGCAAAAGTAGCAAAGATGGTACTTTTGCTGGCCGAGGATTTTTTACGGTGTAAGAAGCAAAAGTCATTTCATCTTATTGGGGCCAAACAGTCCAATTTTAGCTTTTGTGATTGAAACGTCGAAATAGAGGTTCTAATCGGGAGGCCAAACTGCCTCTAAAGTGTTACTTTTACAAAAGCTATTATCCATAAGCAATTATTTTATAATTGAATTGTATCATAATTAATTATTGTCAAAATTTATTTTAGTAAAATTAATTATCATATAATTGATTTTCGAATCGCTAGGCTAAACTCACCCTAGTCAAGTGTGGCAAATTAAATGCTTAAGTATTGGTGACAAATAACTCCGTAAATAATTTATTTAAATAAAATATTAGATACTTAGTATATTATTTAAGACTATCTCATTTAATTTACATGTAAAAAAAAGTTACTGAAGGTGTTAATTAGTTTAGTGATTTGCCAATTGTCGGTAATTAAAATTTAAACTGAATAAAAACATAAAAACAAAATTGTGTACTTACAAGAAAGTAATTTTTCTGAAATTTATTTAGAAAAATAAAAATTTAATCTATCTAATAATTAAGACTTGAAAGTAAAGCTTTCTCAAGATTAGCTAGGACACAACCCTTATAATACATATTATGTACTGCTAGTACTAAAGTTTTCTAATGGTACTAGAAAGAAGGAAAAAAACAAAAATTACTACTAGTGCTACTATTACTATATATATCTTGTAAGCGCGTTTTTGGCTGCGTAAAAAAAAAAAATTGTAGGAAATACTAATACTAATATTTAAGTAATACTCACATAGTTGGCAAATAACATTCTAAATTTCTAAATAATTATTTAGTAAGATGAGTTTATATTATACAAGTAGCAATTATTTGTAGAAAGAAAGGAAGAAAGAAATTCAAAATATTAAGTCACAACAGAAGCAGAAATGCGTTGAATTGGTGTGCCATATACAGAGATGCGTTCGGTTGGGAGGTGCTTGTTTTAACCCCCCACCCCCACCCCCACCCCCTACCCCCAGGGGCTATGCGTGTGATTCAAACTTTTATTCCTTCATCATTTCTTCTCCTAATTGATTCTTCTTCTTCAAAAATTAATCATCAAATTCTGCAATTTAATTGTGAATTGTGATCGACGATGAGAACGTCGTCGTATGGTAGCAGCAGCAGCTCAAAGTACAGGCGCTCCTTCGATTTTGCTGAATGCTCGCGGGAGCCTCCAATGCTGCCGATTTTCCTTAACGACCTTAGGAGAAACGTTAACAATGGAGACGAAATGGTTGAAGTTACGCTAGAGCTCGACGACGATTCCGTTGTTCTGTGCCGTGTTGCGCCTGCGAACACTGCTGTCGTCGCCGGAGAAGGAGCAGACGAGGCGGCGGCCGCGAGTGGTTTTCTGGCGCGGAGCACTTCGGCGGCCCTCCGGCGGATTTTTTCGTGGCGGAAGTCGACGTCGTCGGATGTGGAAGATCAGGCTGCGGCGGCGCGTGAGGCTATGAAGATGAACGCGAAGATGATCAGGAATAAATCTAGTGCTCAGAGAGCATTAGGAGGGTTGAGATTTATTAGTAAAAGCACCGCCGGCGAATCCGACCCCGATGTATTGTGGAAGCAAGTGGAGGCGCGTTTTCAGGTGTTGGAAAAGGACGGTTTACTCTCCAAACAACACTTCGGCGACTGCATAGGTGCGTTATTACGAAATTTAATTAATAACGAATTAATCAAAATATTAATTTTTTATTGGATGATGACTAATTAGAAATTGAATTTCTGTAGGTATGGGAGATTCGAAGGATTTTGCATTGGCAGTGTTTAATGTGCTGGAGAGGCGGCGGGGGCAGAAGACGGGGAAAATAACCAAGGCGGAGCTGCATCACTTTTGGCTCCAAATATCCGACCACAGTTTTGACGCTCGTCTCCAGATTTTCTTCGAAATGTGCGCATGCATAACCTACTCTCTAGCTTCTTCTTCTGGTTTTTTCCCTTTTTGCCCTCGTCTTTTCTTTTCAACAAAAATAATTGCTTATATTAGTCCTGAATTTTTTGTTTATTTCATTTCAATCCTCTTCCTTAATTGGTTTGGTTTGAAATACTCTACTCAGTGTGTTAGTTAAACAATAGGTTGGGTCTTTAGCCGAACTCACCTCAAAAACTAGTTAAGCTCAAAAGATGGGAATTGTCCAAAATCTTATAAAGAGTATTCAATCCATGTTGGACTTTTTTAGTCTGATTAAAACGTGTTTTCTATCGATTCCCTAAATACACCAAAATATTACCAAGAAAATATATGGAACGAGCTAATGCCACTTTACCCGGCCCCTGTGATTTGAAAAAGAGCACTTTGCCCCCCTATGTAAAAATTTTAAAGGAGCAATTTACCTCCATCAACCAGAGAGTGAACTCACTCCCCTTAATTGAGACGAGGCTTGAAAAGTCATTTTTTAACATAGGGGGTAAATTACTAGATTTATCATAATACAGGGGGATAAAATGTCATATTTATCACAACAGAATGGGGTAAAGTGCCACATTTAACATACATAAGGAGTAAAGTGCCACATATAAAAGGGGTAATTTGATCAGTTCATTATTTTTTTAAGTTTAAAAATATTAGGAAAACAGTGTGAAACTTTTATAGAATCATAGGTAAGTAAAACATTCTTTTCAAATCACATGGCGGTAAATTCAATATTATATATATCAAATAGAGCAAATTGCCATTAACTCAAAATATTTGAGAGGCTTTGGTGCCAGTTACAAAATCGTATTGAAAAATGACAGTTATTTTCTCCTCTATTTAAACAACTAAATAGTCCATTTATTCGTAAAGACTAAATATTAGTTGAGCGAAATGCGAAAACATCTTCTATCGAGGTTTCAATTATTGACAATTTTCTTATGTTCATTTTATTAGCATAGAGCCGATATTGAAAAGTGCTTAATGAAATGCACCTCGAGTATATTCTTTTTTTTTTTTTGAAACAATTATTAATAAGTTAAAAAAAAACAAATGTGTCCCCTGTATTATGATAAATGTTGTAATTTACTTCATATGTTACAAAAACATGACTTTTCATGTCGAAATTGAGACGGAGCATGAAAAGTATGCTTTTGTAATATAGGGGGTAAATTACAACATTTACCATAATATATGGGTAAACATTTATTTGCTAACTTAAGGTGACACATTTGTTTTTTAACTTATTAATAGAGAGGCATTGTGGTCGTTATAGGTGTGGGGTGTAAAGAGCTAATAAAAGTAAAACACATAGACTTTTCTGTTAATTGAAAAATGTTTTATTTTCACTCCATATTATTTCATCCTCTTTATAGTCTTGTGATTTCAAGACGGCATTCCAGTGGAAAATGTGTTAGTCAATTTTAATTTTAGTGCACATTTCAATCGAAACATATAAAAGTGGTCTGATGCATGATCTATCTAATGTTACTTAATAAAGAAATGGTTAAATTTGTATAATAAAATTGACATCTGAAATGCATGGTTGGATGAATTGTTTTACTTTTACTTAATAAAGAAATGGTTAAATTTGAATCCGGACAATTAAAAGTGAATGGTTCGCTTTTTATTTTTTCATTCTGTATTACTATTTCAGATCTGTTTCGTAAGTACATCTCATTTTATTTATTGCATCAAATTAAACCTGAAAAAGATATTGAATTAATCAAACATGGATTGGTTGTTGATCTAATTACAGGGCGGATAGCAACGGGGATGGAAAAATCACAAGAGATGAAGTGCAAGAGGTAAAAGTTACTTTTCTTGGTGAACTTCTCAAAAAGACAAATTAAGAAAAAGTGAGAATTAGGTAAAACCGTATTCTATCTAATTGACTTGCAAGTTTAGCGAATACACGTGTTTGAAAAATTAAATAAATCAGAATTATTAAATCGTTTCTTTTTTTCTTTTTTACCTAACTGAAAATGGATAGTAGGTCCTTTTTGGACTTTTAATTCTGAATTTCTGGGTTTTTCCTTTTTGTATCAAGTTAAGTTATTAACAAGAACCATTTTTATTTTTTTTGGGATAAGTAATTAACAAGAACTAGGACGTGCACATTGGTGTCCTTAACTTATTGTAGTAATGAGCAAGTCGTGGTTAGGACTTCGGACTTAGGTTGTATAATGCACCCCCTCCCAATTTCTAAAAGTTACAATTCCAAGTCAAACTGTTTAATTAATCCTAAGTCAAACTTCGGACGTAGAATGAATATATAATTGTCCATTCTTTAGCAAAGTTACTATGTCAAATCCCACTTGTGAAAATGTAAACTCTGATGTTCTCGTTTGAGTGATAGTTTTACATATTTTCCTAAAAAAAAAAAGGTCAAACTGTTTATTTATCACGTTCATGATGTTTAAATCTTAATATCCATAGTGTTATTTAATATTATAAAATTATTATTGGGATATATTAGCTAAACTATATATCATAAAACTTTGACAATAATTTAAAATGGACACATCAAAAACATCAATAAATACAAAAAAGAAAAAAAAAATGGACAAAGAAAAAAGTTCTACTCCAGACCCGATACAGATAAACTTCACTTGTAAATGATTTAGGCGTGTAGAACTAAATTAGGCTAGAGTTACCTAAATAGTGACACTTTTTGTCTCTCAAGAAAGAAAAAAAAGAAAAAAGTGAACACTTTTTGTTCTGGGAAATATCTAATCTTGTTTGTTTAATATCTTTTCTTGACATAAACAGCTAATGATGCTAAGTGCTTCTGCAAATAAGCTGTCCGATATGAAAGAACGTGCAAAGGAGTACGCCTCTTTAATAATGGAAGAGCTTGATCCTGATAATTATGGATATATTGAGGTACCAATCGTTGCTAATTTTGATACACCATTTCCTCTAAATTTCCCTGGTCAACTTTTACCAAGTATTTCTTTCGAAATAATAAAATGACATTTTAGTAACCTCATATTTTTCTTAATTTTCATAATGCAACGTTATAATTGTGTCATTTAATACCCCATTCTTTCTCCATTTGACAAAGTATGCCTACAAACAACTAACCTTGTTATATTCATTTTATGAATAGTTAGATAAATTACATTCTGCTTTGAGGACCATAGGGATCACAATAGCTATATTCTACCTAGTTATAATGAAACTTAGAACAAACGTTAATGAGACTGTTTTTCAATAGTAAAATGAAAAGAAAGATGATTTGTGCAATCAAAACCATTTACTTAAAATTGCAATCATTTTGGAGCCACAAGTCCCCAGCTCATTGGCATTTTGTTAAATATGCACGTAGCAACGAAGTTAAACTCAGTCGATTACTAATACTTTACTTGTATGAGAAGGCTACAGACCAAACCAAATCAATCGAGCAATGAACAAAAAGATCTACTTTCATTAAGGTTAAGTTTCTTAGATTTCAATGCATAACAAATTAGGTAAAAAAAAGTAAAAGTACCCCGCATAAAAATGCTACAACTTTAAACTTTATTTTTGTCCAATTTTCATTTTCCTTATTATTTTCCTCGTTGAAATTCAAGAACCAAACATAACGTAAAGTCGTTGAAATTCAAGAACCAAACATAACGTAAAGGTTTCACATAATAGCTTACAATACTTGACATGTAAAATAGGAGAAAAATGTTACCTCATTTTCCCTTTCTTTCAGTTATGGCAGTTGGAAACGCTTCTGTTGCAAAGGGACAATTATATGAACTACAGCAGACCTCTAAGCACAGCAAGTGTGGGATGGAGCCAAAACTTAAGTAACTTCAAGCCTAGAAATATAGTGAACAAAATTTGGTCCACATACAAGGGCCTGATATTGGACAATTGGCAGAGAGGCTGGATTTTACTGCTGTGGGTTTTGGTCATGGCCGGACTTTTCACCTGGAAATTCCTTCAGTACAGGCACAAGGCAGCATTTCATATAATGGGTCATTGCTTAACAACAGCCAAAGGAGCCGCAGAGACACTCAAACTCAACATGGCACTCATCCTTTTACCAGTTTGCCGCAACATATTGACATGGCTCAGATCTTCGAGAGCCAGGTTGTTCATCCCTTTTGATGACAACATTAACTTTCACAAGGTAAGAGACACCAAAGTTTTCTAGGTAAACCTTTAGGTTTGAGTTTTGATTTTAGTGAGTAAAATGGTAAAGAAAATGTAAAAAACAAAATAGAAGAGTCAATGTTGTATCATCTGTCATTGCTAAAATTGCGTTTTACAAAATTTCACTTTTGGTGCACTTTTGATACTATCATCCCCTTTCCATCGAATTTGGGACAAAAAGTCCAAAAAACGAGACAATCTTATAGGACCAAAAGTAAAAGCAGCGGGCCAAAAGTGAAAATTGGATGCAGAAGGGGGCGATAGGACCAAAAGTGCAAAAATCATAAGTAAACTAGGATCAAAAGTGTATTTTATAAAGCTTTGGACCAAAAATAGTTAAAGATCTAATCATGTGGGACTAAAAATGCAATTTTGCCATTATCAAACGATTCATGTTTTTACTCTAGTGTTTTACTCGCTAAAATCCAAGAACCAATGACATCCTTAATCTTGTATTAGTTTCATGTTCAATTGTGTTTCTATTTTGCAGGTGATTGCATGTGCTATAGCGTTTGGGATCGTAGTTCATGCAGGTGTCCATTTATCATGTGATTTCCCCCGTCTAGTTAGATCATCACCCGAAAAATTCGCGCTCATAGCTTCTGATTTTGATGGTGTAAAACCAACGTATGTTAAACTATTGACCGGCTACATTGGTGTGACTGGGATTTTAATGGTAGTATTGATAATAATTGTATTCACCCTAGCAACAAGAAGCTTCAGAAAAAATGGTGTGAAATTGCCACCACCCTTCAACAGACTAACAGGCTTCAATGCATTTTGGTATTCCCATCACCTTCTTGGTCTCGTTTATGTTTTGTTACTGATCCATAGCACCTTTTTGTTCTTGGTTCATCGATGGTACCAAAAAACGGTAAGCATTCATAGTAACAATTTATGCATAGTTCTAATAAAGACTACTTACATACAATGATGTGATTTGATGGATGTAACAGACATGGATGTATATATCGGTTCCCCTGCTTCTTTACATAGCAGAGCGTAGTCTCAGGACCTGCAGATCAGAACATTATGCAGTGAGGATTCTGAAGGTAAATTGACTGCTTTTTGTTTCATATCTCGCTAGAACCATTTAGACTATGGACAGCAAAATATATGAGATCAATTAATCATTCTCATTAGTAATAAGAACAAATTGAGTTGAGAGTTCATTACAATCAGAAGCAAAAAAAAATAACGAAATGAAGTTCACACCAAATAACTTTACACGTGTCTTTCTGGACTTTATAGGTTTCTGTACTTCCAGGAGGTGTCTTCAGCTTGATCATGGCAAAGCCAAATGGATTCAAATATAAAAGTGGACAGTATATTTTTCTACAATGTCCAACAATCTCCCCATTTGAATGGTGAGCATAAAAGTCACTTAATTCAAACTCACACACGCACACATACATGGAGCACAAGTACCTAACGGAATTAAAAATTATCCAGGCATCCATTTTCATTGACTTCAGCACCAGGAGACAACTACTTGAGTGTTCATATCCGTACAGTAGGAGATTGGACACAAGAACTAAAGCAAGTGTTTACTGATAATAATAGTTCTGCATCTGTGATCGGTCGAGCTAAATTTGGATCACTAGGAAATGTTAATCAAACAGGGTATTTTTTTTTTTAATTCAACATATTTACGTACTCAATTTCATTAAGACAAGATTCATTTGAGGAGAAGTCTGAATAAGCATACTTTTTTTTATCGATGCAGCCTACCAAAATTGCTTGTTGATGGACCCTATGGAGCTCCGGCACAAGATTATCAAAATTATGATGTGTTACTTCTCGTAGGACTTGGAATTGGTGCTACTCCTTTCATAAGTATCCTCAAGGATCTCTTAAACAACACAAGAGCAGAAGATCAAGTGGTATGGTTCAGCAATACTTTTGATGCGGAGAAATTGCATTTTTAGTTCGACATGACTGTACCGTCAGCACTTTTGTTCCCAAAAGTGCACTCTTGTAAAATGAGGGACCAAAAGTGCTGAAGGTGCAGTCTTGTGGTACTATAAAAACAATCTTCCTTCCTTTGATGCAGTAACATTGACTTACAACTTAATTGTGTTTGTTGAATTAGGACTCAAATACTGAAATGAGTAGATCAGACGATAGCTCAAACAGTATTTTTACATCTTCAAGCGAGTCATCTTCAAGTGGAAAGAAGAAACAACAGAGAATACGGAGTGCGCATCTCTATTGGGTGACCAGGGAGTCTGGATCCTTTGAGTGGTTCAAAGGAGTGATGAATGAAGTGGCAGAGATGGATCACAAGGTAAATTAAAGCTAAACTTACAGAAAACTGATTTGGAAAAAGAAAAAGGAAAAATCCAATTTACTTTATTTTCAAAATGGAACAGGGTCAAATTGAGATGCACAATTATCTGACAAGTGTTTACGAGGAGGGTGATGCAAGATCAACTCTCATTACCATGGTGCAAGCTCTAAATCATGCTAAAAATGGAGTTGATATCCTATCTGGCACTAGAGTAAGATCTTTGAATTCTATGCACCTATAGTATAATTAATAGGAATGAGGTATGAATTGTAAACAAGTATGAGTAGAAGTGCCTTAAAACCATTTTCTTGAATTCCACTTTTTCAGGTAAGGACTCATTTTGCAAGGCCAAATTGGAAAGAAGTTTTTAACAAAGTAGCTGCAAAGCATCCATGCTGTACAGTAGGTGAGGACATTTTTGAACCAGTTGCTGGGGAAATTGCATTTTAAGTCCCACACGACTGTAATCTCTGCACTTTCAATCCCATACTTTACAATATTGCAAATTTGGTCTCAATTTTTTTGAAAGTTTTGCATTGTTGGTCTCTATTTTGCAACACTGAGATAGTCCTAGAGGAGCAAACATCCAAATATTTTAACATCTTGGGATCAAAAGTGCAAGATATTTTAAGACTTGGGACCAAAATACAGTTCGGTAAAGTGCTGAACCAAAATTGCTGAGAGTCCAGTCTCGTGAGACAAAAAATGCAATTTTTCCATATTTGCCTATTAGACAATCATATATCTCAGTTCTACCAGACTTTGAAATCAACTTATGTACAAAGTCTATCAAAGTAGATTCATATATCCCTTGCATATAAAGGTCAAAATCTGAACTTGGTAAAAAAATTAACAAGAATCACTCATCAATTTGCAGGAGTCTTCTACTGTGGGATGCCTATCTTAGCAAAAGAGCTGAAGAAACTATCACAAGAATTAACTTACAGGACATCCACGAGGTTCGAATTCCACAAGGAATACTTCTAACAAAGAAGGTCAGAAACTGGCCATATATTCATGAGGATATGTAATTATTCATTTATAAGAGGATGCGATATAAACATTACTTGAGAAAAAGAAAATGTAAGTATACATATCATACAAATAGCATAGTGAAATCATAATTTAGAGATTACAGTTAAAAAAGCAGGACAAGATCTGGGAACCTGGGCTGTAGAAAGGGAAGGAAAAATAAGTGAATTTTTTTTTATGTAATTAAATCATAGGAAAACTGAGGGCTAATCATTATGAGTTCACATTGTGGAAGTTTTAAATCATGAAGAATTAAAATGTAAGTGAATTACAAAGGAGTCTAGATTTAATTGGAGATACACAGTAAAGGATTTTTGTATTATAAAATCCTATTCTATCATAAGACCATTTTCAAACCCAATATTTCTATAAGCTTATAAATTCCCGATTCTATTTGTACATTGGCTACTCGGTTTGTTTTACTTTCTTTTAATAACTTGTTGTCCATATATTTCCATTTTCCCCTTACTAGTGAGAAATAGGCAGTATATTTCATGCATCATACCTTAAATCTATTACATTACATTGAATAATACTAAATAAAACACCTCGCCCTCATGCAAACACAGGATGATGAAAGCATGTGGAAATATATAACAAAGGATAATAAATCTTCATTTCAGCAACTAGCAACAGGTAATAAACTTGTAAGCACTTATGTCTTCTAAATAACCATTATTATGGATAATCGGATTAAATATAACATATTTATAGAACAACATATAAATGTAAAGTCCAAAAATAAAACTAATTAGTTCCCAAGATTTATATATTTAAAAAAAAAAAAAAAAAGATACATAAATTGATCTTATTAGCAACAGGAAAATCACGAGAGAAGAAAGAGGCACCCTACCCTATTAATTAAAGGCAACAGAATCCTGCACACCCAATTTTATCAACCAACTGCCGCAAAAGGGAAAGTGTACTTAAAATGCTTTATACGTCTACAACAAAACCCAACACTGAAAAGTTTCATCTTCTCAAAATTCAAACATTAAAAGCAAGCTAAATAAGTGATTAAATTAAATGTCGCAAATTGCAGTCAGTAATAATTACGAAGGGTAAAAGAGGGATATGATTTTGTACCTTGGTAGTCAAGTTGTAACTTGCAAGTAACAAGATTCAATTCCAGATGAAGAAGTAGAAGAAGAAGAAGAAAAGAGGCAGATTTTAGGTTTTTCCTTTTCCAAATATGTTACTTTTTGGAAGTCCAACGGCCCAAATATTTATTTTGGGTTCGGCCCAACACTTTCTTGGACCAAAAATTATTTCTGCATTAACGAATTAGTATTTGTTAACTACCACATTTATTCTCTTAGACAAAAAAAAATGAGAAATTATTATGTGAATTAATAATATGAAGCGTTTCAAATTACGCATGCAACCGACCGAAAAGTCTATCCTTCAATCTGGACATGTACTCAGCCTCTAAGGCCATCTCCAATGGAGATGGCCGGGGTCGGGGGGTTGCGGGGTCGGAGGTTTGGCTGTCTCCAGCAGCCAGGGGTGGGGGGCGGGGCGGGGGCTCGCGCGAGCCATGGTAGCGGCCCGGGATTCGTGTGAGCAAATGAAGAAGAAGAGGGGCGCGTGAGATTCACGCACCCCTTTTAGGCATACCCTGGTTGGTTCGTTTTTTTTTTTTAATTTCTTTATTAAATTTGTTTATTTAATGTTTTTAAATAGGAAAAAATAATTATTTAAATAATTAATTAATAAAATTAAATTTTCCTCCTAAATTAAATTAAATTTGTAGAATTGAATTATTTAATACAAAAAATTAGTATATTTATTGTATATTTATTAGTATTTAATAAATATATGTAGTGACCAATTTTTAATTGAATTATTTAATACAATAAAATTTAAAAAAATTTATATTAAAATAATTAATAATTTATTAGAATTATAATTAAATTTATTTATGGACAAATCATTAATAATTAAATTCAACATTTTATTCTAATTTTTTTATTGTAATTAAAAATTTAATCATTTAATTACAATATTGGTGGTGGCTATATAATTTTAAAAATGTCGAATTAGTTAAAAATATAATTAAACAATTATACAAACAATTTAAATTAATACTTATAGTTATGTATCAATTTTAATTTTATGATTATTTACTCACTTTAATTTTAATATTTAAATATTATTAATAATTTAATTATATTATTAAAATAGTTATTAGTATTTTTAATATTAATATTAAAAACAAAAATAAAACTGTAATTATAAGCGAGAGTGGGCAAGAGTTCGAAATCGAATTAAATCAACATCGGAGCCCTACTATTGGAGACGATCAGGCAGGGCTCGGGGTGGGGGCAAGGGCAGCCCCAGGGCTCCGGAGCCCCGAGCCCCACCTCACCATTGGAGATGGCCTAACAATGTATGGGAAATTAGCACTTTTGAAGTTAATTTGATTTATCTTATTGGTTTAAATTTGAATCATCATACCATTCAATATATCAAATGAACCAGTAGAGTTATTCCATGCATGCAGTCAGTTACGTTTGACCTCATAAATTATTCGTGAAAATAATAATCATCTCTTAAATTTGTCTAATTTAACATTTCTTCAATATAAAAATTAAATTGAGATGGAATTGTGTAACCTACTTGTCCTGAATTACAAATTAAATACTCTCATTTCAATACTATTTTCATTTCACCCACAATCTATAGTGAAGTATATTTACACGGCAGTGAAGCATGAAGAAATCACGTGGTCACCAATTTTAGAAGGAAGAAACCACTGAAAACCTTACACGTGGCCCTATATATCCACTTGACACCAAAAAAGAAAAAGAAAAAGAAAAAGAATCTTACAGCATCTAATTTCCCCATTCTCGGCATCTCTTATCAGATGCTCTCACCTTATTAAATCCAACGGCTCAGATTTCCCTCTCTCCTCCCATATAACTCCCACCACCACACTCAATAAGATAGAGAAAAAGCAAAGATAGAGATAGAGATAGAGATAGGGATAGAGAGAAATAGAGAGAGAGGTGAAATTAAAAAATGAATACATTGGATTCTCCGCTTGAAGCTCTTGCACTCAATTACTTGAGCTACGGCTTCTTCACGGCCCTCAACAGCATTTGGGCGTCGCTCGCCGTCGTTGCCACCGCCATCAGCTTCTGGAAGATAAAAGCGAAACCCGAGCCACTTTCCAGGTAGGAGTATAAACGAATTGAGTATTATCACACGACACAACATTTTAAATCAAATTGAATTTGTATACAACTTATAAAATAATAGTAGTATCGAGTAATATGATAGTTTTATATGTTTTTTAGTTTATCAAATCAATTTGAATTGAGCTTCAAAATTCTCTGAAAAATGTATTTTCCAAACTTACTTTATAAATTTGATGAATTAAGTTCAAATAAGTTTTCTGACGAGAGCTGGAGTCGAATATTGATTTCATGTCCTACTTGCAAATTTGGATAAAAATTTAAGTATGATGAATTACTACTAATTTTTTTCTGTCCTGCAAAATGGTACGATAATTATAAATGTTGTGTCTATCGACATAAGATTATAAATGGTTAAAATTTTAATCCATGATTACAGGAGCAAAGACGTTGTTCCAATAATATCGTCGCCGGAGGTTCAGAACGCTGTCGTTTTATCGTCAGCTCCAACGACGAAATCGCCATTCGTGTTGGAGAGAGAACATAACACGAAAGTGAAGTTTACTCTGCATTACAACGAGGACAATTTCAGAGAAGGTGATGAAGGCGGCGATAATGGTGATGTAGCGGCGGTTAATGAGAAGTTATGGTGGTGGTGCGATGATTTGGATCGAAAGAAAATGTGGGATATGGGGTGGTACAGGTGCCAAGATTTGACGGCGTTGAACGGCAGCGTGGTGCGGTTGTGGGATGGCCGTAAGAGGAGATACGACGCCGCATTGCTGCTGGATGGTGGGCCCATATGGTAGCTAGGTATGTAGTGTAGTGTAGTATGATTTGGTGAGATTGGAGGGAATAATATGATTTAATGACCTATATAATGCAGGTGGGTGGTTGATAATGATGACCAAAGTAGTCGTCTAGGTGTTGTGAGAAAACAAAAAAAATTGTAAATATTTCATCTTATTGTTCAACATTACAAAGGCTACAATTACATTTTTGGAACGCTGCAATGTGTTGGTTAAATCGAATTACATCATTAAATTAAAAAATTGATTGATTATTCATTAGCAAATTATAATAAATAATTCACATTTCTCGTAAAATTCGAATTCAATATTTTTAATGTTTTGGTTGAAGTGTTTTGTTGCTCAACTATGCTAATAGCATGATCAATAAGAAAGTAATTACTGAAATTTATTTTTAATGTCACATTCTATCTGACTTAGTAGTAAGATCCACATCTTAGCTACCCAATTTATGAGTCTGCATGGCAATTGAACTGATCACACGAAGCAAAACACTTAAATAGCGAACCGAAGACGCGCACCAAGAGAACGCGCTCTCAATCGTCAGCACCGCCTACAATGAGGAAAATACTAGCACAACTCACTGTGTGGACCGTCACTATGAACAATAGAACTCTCCCTCGTATGGATCCTCACCCTAAAGGTCTCCTAGTCGATCGCGAGGCTCTTACTCATAAGGAAGAGATTTGACAAATCAATATCTCCCATCCTTTTAATTTAGAGAACGTGCATCACCCATCAAGGAAACTCCCATGCATGCACATAATAATAATCCCCCTAAATTCGGGATCTACATACCTAATTCAACACTACCTCGCAAGTATAAATACTCCCAGGTAATTCAACACTAATCACACTTTACATACACCATTACTTTTCCTGCATATACTTCCCTTAAGCTCCAAAACTTAAGCATTGGAGGAAGCTCCGCCGACAATCCCAATGGCACGTAGTCTTTGTTTTGCATGACTTGAAAGCACGGTGATCAATATTCTTGAAATAGATCATACCAAATTCGAAAATCCGGTATCAAACCTACATCACTATCGAAATGTGAAATATTAGTTCTCTTAATATTTGTCTCAAAATTTAAGATCTACTTAATTACTATGTATATATTGGTGTAAAAATATTACTTCGTATGTAAATTACTATCACAATGTGAATGATTAATAATTAATGTTTGCCATTGGCTAAATACATACGAAAGCTCGAAGCTACGTATTTGTTATACCAGCGTATGTTTTAAACATATAAAACCTTTGATCATATATTCTAATATTGAAGATTATATCTTCCTAGTTCCTAACAATAGATTGTCCAACTTTTTTGAAAATTATAAGTGATGTAGGATGCTAATTAACCTCACAAAATCTAAATAAATATTTTTTATTATCAATAATTCAGTTTATTTATTAATCCGAAGTTCTCAAATCTTTTGACGTACTTTGTATATAGTTTAGTAAAAAGGTTCACAATACTATACGACAAACTTCAGTAGATCGATGAAAATAACTATATCTTCTAAATCTGCAAACATGGCCAAACAAGAAGGAAAATTGAATGAAACATATATAATATAAGTGAGTGTATACACGCATATATTATTAGATTTTAAAATTAATATGTTAATGACAATATTAATTAATTGATTTTCTGTTAATTGATGGGTTGAGAACAACTTGAAAGCTGACTTATTTATCTTGTAATTTAATGGGATGTGTAGAAACAGTTCATACTTGGATTTAACATCCTAGCCCAGGCCCAAAACATTACAAAACTTAACATACAACAGTGGGCCGGCTACCTAAATGCAGGGTATGGCTCAATGAGGAGTTTTTAGTTAATTTAATCCGTTAGTCATAATCCAACAATTAATAAATCAATTGTAAACAAATACTACATCCGTCCCAAATTTTTTCCTCCTTTGGCATGACCAAATTTTAAAAATTTACAACAAATAATCTAGTTAATTTATTTTAACAACAATTTGATAATATTATAGAACACCATATATATTAATATTTAAAAGATTTAAAACAATACAAATGTAAAAATTCTACTTGATAAATCGTTTAAAAAATTAAAAAATTTGACTTTACACTTTAGCCAATGGAGTAAAAATATTGAGACGGAGGGAGTATAATATTTGCAAGTATAAATAACATTATCAATTTTATTGTCGATTTAGGGCGACATAAGTTAATATACTCATTTGTACTTTCATGGATCTTCATGCCTTAATTTTCGCCATGAAATATTTTGGTACATTGTCAATATCATTGATTTTTTATGAGTTCGATAAATATTCGAGATTAACTGGTTAAAAATATTAGGGACTGATCTTCTCTATGTTGAAGCTCATGAACAATGACAAAATTCGAGGTTGTGAGTTGTATTAAATGGATATATAACTTGTTGTAGACAAATATATTGGTAGAGATTTTAATATATGAAATTTTATCGTATATGAAATTAAATACAAGGGAGGACATGTATGGGACAAACCCCAATCAATTATATTGTAGCCCAAAATTTTAAAATGTCGATCATTCACTAGAGCCCTTAAATCATTTTAAAAACTAAAACTTCTTCGTCTTGTTGAATTTTATCCTAATAAATTCTCCTCTTTCAAGTTCTCGATGATCTTGTCCATTCTACTAAAAAGATCTAATAGGGATGTTCGATAAAGTGATGATTTTTCTAATTTAAAAGGATTTGGTGATATTGCTAAAAGTATTGTTGCAACTAAAAAATATATCGCATTCTCTTTGGTCAATTGTTGTGAATGTAAATGATGTCATTTGAAATTGTAATTAAATATGTAGATGTTTTGAGTCTTTTTGGGATAGTTTTTTTTTATCTTTTTTATTTTTATCTCCTCGTATATTTTTTCATGAATGAAATATAATTCTTAAATTTGATTTTTTTTTTATTTCGATTATCAAATTTACCGTAAAACTTTAACCTCCAAGACTCCCACTACACCAAATTCCTAAATCGTGAATATATACACATAACAACTAAGATAAATTCATTATTTTCCCTAGTCACGACTTACAATAGTTCCAATACAGTTTTTTTTTTCGGGGTTACTAAGGTGATCATGCCGCAAATTAAATGACATTTATTTCTAAAGTACTGTACAACTTTTTTCCTTCTTCCATTCAATTCTATAGTGTGTGATTCAGAAAAAAGCAACATCAAATCATACCATAGCAATATGTGGTTATTTTGGAAGAACTTCATATGTAAAAATAAATTGAATTGTGCAATGGGACAGCATATTTAGTGTTTTTTTTTTTTTTCCCTTCTTTCCTCTTTTGCAACTGTCCCCTACCTACCAATGTCCTTTTAATGGCAAATTTAATTTTTGATCCTCTAATTAAAGTGATAATATTGTAAATTTGATCATGGTATCACGATAATATAAGTTATTTATTGTGTTAATGTCGTCAATTTCAATCCTTATAATCGGCATCATATTCTTAAAACATAAACTGAAAATTCAGTAAAGATATTTTATTTAAATAAAAAAACATAAATTGATTCAAATAATTTGGATTGAATTGAATATTTCTATATGATTTCACATCTCATTTGTACAATTGTAAGAGAGGGGAACGTGGGACCATTGGCAGCACCTACAACTCTGCAACTTTCACGTGACATGCTGCATATAATTGTTTGCTAAAAACATTACTAAAAGACACACATCTAACTAATTATCTAACTCAATTTGACCACGTTAAAATTACTTACAAAATAACATCTCACCCATAGTGATTGTGTCACAATTTATTTAAAAGAGAAAATGAACATTGACACACACATGTATGATTATATAAGAGCCTATTTGGTTAAATTCTGGTTCAACCTCACAATTTCGCGAGACTGAATTAAAACTATTTCGAATGTGACTCTTACAACAATTTCATTTATTTATTATATTTTATCGAAAAGAATTGGTGAAATGAAACGTATATTAATGTGAATTTGGTTTGGTGTGGGGTGTCCCACAAAGTGATGAGAAAAAGCTGTTAACCAATAAAATGACGGCATTAAATGCTGCACCAATTAAAGCGTTGTGTTGTGTATGTATGGTTATGTAATATGTACAGACTTATCACGAATTGGGGGCCATATGCGTAAATGGAACTGCACCTTTGATGACAAACCAAAAATTAAACCCCATTTTCTTCTGCAACCAAAAAATGGAGTTAAAGTTGTCGATTCATTTCGTATGACTTGTGGTGTCTACGTTAGAGGAAATATACATTATCTTTTGTGACTTTTTCTTTTCTCCTATTAAGAAGAAAATGTATTTATAAATGATTTTTAGAAATATTAACTTAGTTTTCTTATTTAAATGATTTTTATTACTCATGTTATATACCACCTAAAAATCATTTTTACAACATGTTAATTTATTGTCCGAAATTGATTAAACTTTTATATTGTGTTTATATGTGCCCAATCAATAAAAAACACAATTGGCCATGAGGCCCATGACATAGATGTTTTGGGTTCAGTTGTCAATAATGTGAGTTTTTCTTTAATTTAATATCAGTGTTTGATAGTGGTTTATTAATTGTAAATTTTTATGCTTAGTCAGTTATCGAAATAATTTTAAATGTAATAATTGATAATGAATGTACTATAAAAAAAATATAGAAAAATAAGAAATACAATTAATTTGTCGTATATTATGTTAAGTGAAATTTATGTTCATATTTATTTCCATTACACCATTCATGAATGGTAGGTAGGATGACAAAGGGACTAGAGAAGTAAAATAGTGACACCAAATGAACTCTTGATAAACAATTACTAGGTTAGATCCAAGATTAATATGCTTAAATATGATTGTTTTGTAGGAGTAGGTCGTAATTTGATTCAACAAATTAAAAACATGGTATAAATCCAAATATAATTAATCTCATTCTAATATTCTATTTGAATTGAGAGATATTTCAACTTGATTAGTGAGTATGTTTTTTGGCCATTTGCACTACCTCGAGTTCGAGGACCTGGCGCACACCAAACGAAAAATATTAATAACTTTTTTTCTATTGAAAAACATAAACTAATTAAGAACATCACGTGGGTGCCATTAGAATGTTTTAATTAAGCAAGCGTATAAAATTTGTGTTGTATCATTAATGGTTGTCACTTAAGAAATTTAGCCAATTAAAATAACATGTACTACTATCTATCATTTAAAAATCACCCGTTTACAGTAAACCGACTATGACCACTAACTAACATATGGTTGTTGTTTTTAATATTCCATGTGATTATAATAGAACATTATGTATGTATGTATGTATGTATGTCATAAACAATGACAATGATGTCATAAAAGTTAATTTAATTACTGCATCTGCCAACAATAGAATTAGAAAGAGAGAGATAAATTTAGTCCCAAAAATATTACTATTTGCTGGAAAGAAATGTATTGTCATGCATCAACCTGTCCTGTCTAGCTAGTCCATCCATTTATCCATCTACAACCTCAGCGGTGCAATTACTCCTAATTTCCATTATTGCTATTGGTTGTGCTATAACTTGGTTTCTTAACTTACTAAACTGTCGTCCGAAAATCCCATGTTAAACTTTTACTCTTAAAATTTTCATGAAAAAAAAATAGTTGACAATAAAAAGTAGGTAGAGTTTGTAAGTGGAAAAAAATGCCTTCAAAGCTAGAAGCAAATTTCAACTTTCTTTTTAATTAAACTCAGAAGTTAATTTTGAAAACATTTTATAACTTTCAATTTCTTCGATCCATAAATGTGTGATCTAAATATATAATATTATTCAAATATTGGACTGAATAGATGATCATAATCTCAACCAAACTAATATCTCGACCGCATTTTCTGTTATCTAGTAAAATACTTATAAAATTATCACCAACCTCTATAAAAACATCTCCTTACCCCATTAAAATTGCCCATATCTTTTAACATTTTATTCAGTATCACTAACACACACAAAACCCCCACCCCCCACACACACACACTTGCAGAGCCACCACTGTCACCGCCGCAGATCACCTATAATGACAAGAATTACCCTCCATTATTTCTTCCTCCTCCTCTCACTACTCATTTCAACCACCAGAGCTTCCAATGCACCAAAACCCAACTTGGTAAACAAATCTTGCATTCACGCCAGCTACCCTGAAATTTGCATCCGTACTCTCTCCTCCTACGGCGGCACCGCCAGTACCCCCCGCGACCTAGCCCAAGCAGCGGTGAAAATCAGCCTCGCCCATGTAAGAAAGACCTCAGACTTCCTCTCCCAGGTAAGAACATAACTAAATAAGTCGAGTAATGTCGAACAATACATTGTTAAACTTTCGCTCATATTTTATAATAATGTTTAGACTTGATTTAATTCTTATTTTCATTTATTTAGTCGATTTTCAGCTTACTTTCAAATATGCTTCAAAACATATATTAATATGTAACATGAATCGAACTCGTATCGAGCAGCTTGATTTAACTTTCAATTCTTTTTCTAGATGAAGGGCAATGGTGGTAAGAGAGAACAAGGGGCCTTAAACGACTGCCTAGAGCAAATGGGTGACTCCGTGGAAGATCTAAGCAAGACCATGGCGGAACTTAAGCATATCCGTCGTGGCGGCACAGATTTCCGGTGGCAGATGAGCAATGCCGAGACGTGGGTCAGCGCCGCCTTGACCAATGAGGATACGTGTCTCGACGGATTCAAGGAAATCAATGTTGAAGTCCGATCTGATGTACGGCGGAAGATAACTAATGCGGCTAGAGTTACTAGTAATGCGCTTTATCTCATTAATCTTCTTGATGAATCTCGTGGCAAAAATCCATGAAAATTAAATCAATAATAATTTGTTTTGGTTTTAAATTAATTGCCACTATTTTGAAGATCTAATGATCTATATATATGTATATTTAAGCTCGAAATTAAGTGTTGTAATGCTCTGTATTTATATTTAATTTTGTGATTCCTTAATTAATTGGTTTGTGGTTTTGTATTGATTTTGCCCAATGTCAACTTCCCTCAAAATAGCTTATTGCAATCTATTGATTATGATGTTTTCATATTATTTCAAGCCCTTATTAGTTCTTAGTTATTAATTTACTCCCTTCATTTCGTTTATCTTACTCTCTTCACTTCTTGTGGTAATACTCTAGCTACATGGATCTGTATCTGTTCATGTGTTTGTTTGATATGTAGCAAATAAATGAAATAATTTATTGTTCACACAGTAAAAATAATCTTTTATTGAAAAATATTGGGTGGTTGGGTGTTTGTCAATGTCATGTAGATCACTTTAGGTGTAATTTTTTTTTTTGCCAGTTTTGGATCATGAAATTGGGCCAGTGTGTCAATTCTTTCTGGCCTTTATTTACGTTTTATTGGCCCAAGTTACTTTGTACAAACATCTAATGTTACGGTGTGGGACTAGTTTTTGGTTGTCCAATAATAAAAGTAAATACTTTTACACTGGGAAAAATATTACTCCATCTCACTTTAATTTTTGTTCTTATTTTCTTTTTGGGGTGTCCAGAACAACACTTTATTTTATTAAATGAAATTATTTTTTCAAAAATACACTATCACTTAAATTAATGTTAACGCCATTACTTTTATGGACATAAATGTAAACATATCTAAAACTTTCAAATTTTCAAAATTTCAACTCTTACCTAAAACTCCGCTCCGAAACCTTAGGGAGAAAAAAATAGACGGAGGGAGTATTAAAATATTAGTTGTTCATAAAAAAAATTATGATACAAAACAATTTAAATATTTTTTGTAAACTATAGAACAAAAAATACATTTTAATTAACTTTAAGATATCTACGTTTAAATTAATGTTTATATGTATTTAAAATATAATGCTTAATTAGAATTCGAATAAATTTGAATAAAGTATAGAAGTATATTTTAATTTTTAATCATTTTTTTTAACTATTCAAAATCTTAACCGAATAGATTTAAAGTTAAATCATTTTGATCTAACCTAACCGATATAATTTAAAAATCATGTATTGAATTGTGTTGGGTTGGCCTAGCCAATGACCCATTGAGCCATTTACCATCCACACATATGGTTGTCAATGTGGAGGGTATCGATGTGAGTTTGATTTGAATCCAACCCGATATGTTATACCAGATGAATATGATGTGATGGGGATTGATCTGATAAAAATAAAAACCGCAATTATAAATTGTAGAGCGAGTATGAATCTATGTCGATCATATCAATTAAAGATGCATGTCTTAATAATGTTTTACCACAAATTCGACAAGATGTATTACTTACTTCATCACTATATACATAATTACATAAATTCATTTTGATACATTAATGTCAATTCTAGTGTTTTTCTAACATCATTTGTGAAGTCATTTGAATAAATTGATGTTTAAATGTGTCGATGATTATTTTTTCATATGATAGAGTTTAGTGAATTATGGAGAAGTTTTAATATATGAGTTACGATGAATGAAAATGTAAGGTTGACAAATATGTGATTAAAAAAATACTAATATAAGTTTAAAAAATGAATATTCTATTGAATCAGAAAAAATTCGATATTCGATCAGATCTAAACAAAATTAAATAGACTTGAAAAGTTCAAATTCGAGTAAAATCCAATCCATTTGAATTCAACATAAATAAAAATAGATCTTGGTCGGATCAGATCCGACCCGAACACTACCACAAGCACTAATTTTTTTCCAACACCATGTACTAAAACCCTAAATCCTACATCTACTCTTCTCTTTCTCTTTCTCTTCCTGCCGGGACGGCGATATTTATCTTTTCTTTCTGCCGGAGATCTTTAACTTATTTTTCCGCCGTTAATCATGGATATAGACATGGCGACGCCACTAAACGACCCCAACGGCGACGATTTTGGTTCGTCCATACTTTCCAAATTCGAAAATTCCACCAACGAACACCACAGGAACATATGCGCAGCCATTGGCGCCATTAAACAAGCTCTCATAGATCAAAACCTACCTCTAAAGCCCGTCGCCTACTTCGGCGCCACATGTTCCTCCCTCTCTTCCTCTACCCCATCCCACCTCGACGCCCTATTGACAATTATTGTACTCGTCATTGACAAATTTCCCCCTGCCGTTCTAACAAACAAATATGCTCATTTATCCGAACTTCTAATTCGGATTCTCCGTTTGAATAATACCGTAGGAGTTGACGGCATAGTTTCTGGGTTGAAGTTCGCTTCGCGATTGTTGACCGTGAGGGAGAAGGCTGAATGGGATGACGTGGCACAGTTGTACGACGTTCTCATCAGTTACATGACTGATGATCGTTCCAAGGTCTGTGAATAGTTTGTATTCTATTTGTTGGTGTTATTTGTTCGATTGGCTGTTTTTATTTAACTTATTATTTTACAACGAAATCATTAGAGATAGACAAAAGCTGAGTTTCTATATTGTAGATGTTCTACTTTTTAACAATGATTGATTTGGATTTGTTGTAATGAAGAGTGGTAAAGATTCCTCGCATTCTGTGTAGTCGATTGATTAAGATGCGAATTACTGATTTGGGGTTAGATTCTTGTTATTTGAAGTTTAAATTTGTAAGTCATTAAGTTTCTACAACTTTAATGTTTGAATAGACTTATTCCTCCAATGTAACCTTGTTTGTTATGGCTGATATTATACTAATTGCTAAGATATAAAAAACAGAACTACTTGTAATTGATTTTTATAGATAAAATGGATAGAGTTGAACTACCGAATTTATTGTTAAACATTTGTAGATACATTTCATTATATTGATAGTCACAATATCATGAATTTAACAAGAGTAAACATTTATTCTGGATACTAGAACATTGTGCCATTGGGAGCTGGTGATAACTATGAATAATGGTTTTTATGAATAACTAGCGTCCTTGCTTTACAATTATTCTTTCTAGTGACCTCTCTGACTATCAGTTTGAACATTGAAACATAGGTAAGAAAACAGTCTCAGTCATGCCTGCGTCAAGTCCTAGAATATTTCCAGATGATGCCCAAGCTTACACTATTGTTGGCACCTGCAAGTGAAGCTATTACAAATGTCTTTGAGAGACTTCTTCTGCTTGCTGGAGGATCAAATGAAAATGCATCAGAAGGGCCCAAAGGAGCACAAGAAGTCCTATATGTTCTGGATACTCTTAAAGTCTGTCTTCCTTATATGTCGTCAAAGTCCTCAACAAACATCTTGAAGCGTTTCAAATCCCTATTGGAAGTAAGACATCCCGTTGTTACCAAACGCATAATAGATTCTCTTAGTGCACTTTGTCTCCATTCCACTAGAGAAGTTTCTGCCGATGTCTTGCTTGACCTGCTATGCTCATTAGCTGACTCATTATCTTGGAATGAATCGGGCGCTGATAGCATGACATTCACTGCTCGCTTGCTAGACACTGGGATGAAAAAAGTCTACTCGCTCGATAGGCAAATTTGTGTGGTCAAGCTTCCTGTTGTCTTCGTCGCGCTGAACGGTTCATTATTTTACTCTTTTTGATGATATCATAAGTCTTGAAACATGACCCGAAAAGTGCTTAGCAAACTTGTCTAATTCTTTTCCCATTTCCTTTCCCCTTTGATTTTCTGGGTTCAAATCAAACTATTGGCATACATACTCAAATGCAGTCTACTAACAATATTAATTTTGGAACTTTGCCAGGTGTTTTGGCTTCTGAACACGAGGAGGCTTTAGTAGCAGCGGTGGCAACATATAAAAGCTTAATAGGTTCATGTATTGATGAGAGCTTGATCAAACTATGTGTTGATAAGATTACAGTCCATGCCATTGTGACCACAAGGAAATCTAGTCCAACTATCATTGAGAAAGTCTGTACTACTATTGAAAGCCTCCTTGATGATCGCTATGAAGCTGTCTGGGATATGTCATTTCAGATTGTTTCAACCATATTTGAAAAATTAGGTAGTCGAACTAGACTATCTGCTTGATAAAACTTATTGCATTTAAACGTTTGGGCAACTAATGAAGATGCATACTTCTAATGCTTTACATATATATTACATATTTTATGTAGCATGATCATTTTCTTGATTGATTGCAAAGTCCAACATGTTTTCCAACTTCCAAAATGTTAATGCCTTGTTTCATTTTTTCTTTTGAATTCATGCAAACTGGGGTAATTGAATGATTGGTCTTACTCTTGGCATTGTAGGTAAATATTCCTATTACTTTCTGGAAAAAACACTCAATACTTTAGCAAATATGCAGAAGTTTCGAGATGAAGATTTCAGTTTCAGGAAACAGGTAAATCATAAGGAATATAATTTGAATTTAATGCACACATTTGAGGTTTACTATTGAAGAATTTATTTTTATTTTGGGGAACTTTGGGAATTGGGAGTGGGTTGCTGTAGTTTCAAAAGTTACTACTGAAGTTAGCATTTTTTCTATATATATAATAATACGATTTTATTACTTGATGGGGCAGGAAAAATTCCTTCCCTCTTACGATCAGTATGTGGTTACAAATAGTTTTATACTTGATTTTGACAGTTGCACGAGTGCGTGGGAGCAGCTATTGGCGCTATGGGACCTGAGAACTTTTTGAGTCTTCTGCATCTTAATCTCGAAGCTCCAGATGAATCTGAGGCCAATATTTGGCTTTTTCCAATTCTAAAGAAGTATACTGTTGGAGCTAATTTGAAATTCTTTACGGATTCCATTTTACCAATGATTGGAGACATGAAACGGAAGTATGCAATGGTATAAATCTGTTTTCCTATAATTTATTTGTACATATATTTCTTTTCGTTTGTGTACTAAATAAACAATACTGAATCCAGCTTGAGCAAGAAGGGAAGTTGTATGCAGCAACGAGAGTTAATGGAATTGTGTACGCTTTGTGGTCACTGCTACCATCGTTTTGCAACTACCCTGATGATACTGCTGAAAATTTCAAGAGTCTTGAGAAAGCATTATGTACTGCTCTTCAGGAAGATCCCGATTTCCGTGGTATAATATGCTCCAGTGTGCAGATTCTCATTCGGCAAAATAAGAGAATTCTTGAAGGAAAAGAGAATGATCCGAATATGAAAAACAACATTTCAGAAGAACGGGCTATTGCTTTTTATACTTCACATGTTGCAGGCGCTAATTTGAGTGTGTTGAAATCCTCTTCTCCCAAGGAGTTGTTGGGTGTTCTTAAAGAAGTGTATTTGAAATCTTCCAAAGATATTTGTGGCGTTTTGCAGGTATTCCAATAATTTTCCACACTTTACTTCAGAGAACGTTTTAATTATTTTTGAACTCCTTTTAATCATCTTTTATATGTTTATAACACAAATTGGAGCATTTCATATCCCCTTATGCATATCTACTCTCTCCAAACCACCTGCCCATCCACCCAACAAATAGTATCAAGTTATAATATAGAATCTATGTGGTACAACAAAAAATGGTTGTATTATATCCTTTTTCTTTTCAAAGACTACTTTCATGGCCAGTTGCATAGTTGCACCAGGCGGCCAAGGATGCCATATGACAACTTCTGAAATCTACAAGTCAATTTTTTAGTACAATCTTTCCTCATATTGCATTATTTAGGAGACACAATGCTGAAGTTCATGCTAAAGTACTAAATGATTAAGGACAATGATCATGACATATTTATTGCACGAATCTGGACCCTATATGATATTTATATTCTATCCGACTAGCTTTTGGTTAGTTTTTCACAACTTGGTTATTTATTGCAGAATACAATTGGCGAGCTTTCTTCGATTTCGGATAAAGAAGTTGTTAGGGTGCTTTTCTTGCGAACCATGAAGAAGCTCCATAAAGTTACCGAGGAGGCTGGTGAATCGGGAATGTTGAAAACTTCCAATTCCATGCAGGTTGACAACTTATCCAATGAAGATTCACCATCAATAAAAAGGTGAGTTGTTTGATTTCGTATATGTGTGTTAACTGATTTCTGTTCTTTTGTCTGCATGTTTTACGCATCTGCTAAGGGACTTGACAATTATATCTTTACAAAGTGTTCAGATTTCACAAAAGTCTTTTCTTGTATACAGGGCACAGTTACTTGACCTTGCTGCTTCATTTTTACCTGGCTTAGGCTCCGATGAAATTAATATTCTATTTCGTGCTATACAACCTGCATTGGAGGTACCTACACAAAATATAGAAAATGGCTTTAGATGATACGAGTGTTCAAGTTTAACATTTGCTTTTAATTCCAGGATGCTGATGGATTGATCCAGAAAAAGGCTTACAGAGTACTCTCTTCGATATTTCAGGTAATCCTTTTCATGTTTTCTTAATCAGTGTTATTATTATTTTTATTGTTGTTGTTGTTATTGTTGTTATTATTATTATTTATGTTAATATTTTTCTGCACGTTTGTGCTGATGTTGAACTTTAATGGCAGTTCTCCGATGACTTTATTTCAAAAAAAATCGAAGAAGTGTGTGTTTTGATGATTAAAGTGCAGCCCTCTTGTCATTTTTCGGCTAAACGTCACAGACTTGACTGCTTATACTTCTTATTCATCCATGTTTCTAAGGTAACACACGCTGTCTCAGCTTGCGTGGAAATCAATGCACTATCTCATAATAATTTCATGCTTGGAGTAGTTTTTTTAGTTTGCATGTATTTGCCTGCAGGAAGTATCTGAACAGGGGAGGCATGAAATCAGTAAATCTTTCCTTACTGAAATTATACTAGCACTTAAGGAGGTACACCCTTTTATTTCTCCACCCTCTGATTATCTCTGTAACTAACTAATTTCGTGGTTTGTTACAATCACTTGAATTCAAATGATGGAACTTCTAAGTCGACAAATAATATTTGTTTGGAACTCTACCCACTATGCACCAATCTTGGTTTTTATACCTCAACTCTTAAGTTACATTAAGCAGTCAACTGCATATTTAGCATTGTGACATTACTTATTTTCGTTCAAACTTTTGAAAAAATGTAAGAACAATCTAATCTGCCATACAATAGCAAGCAACTATCCCGATGTCATCCTAATAGATTTTCGGTCCTGAGAAATTATTCATTATTGGGGGCTTCGGCAAGTGGAGAATTATGTTTGGCATTTTTTAACAAAAGCTTGAAGACCGAATATCTCCTATTTGATGATTATCTTGTATTTGCCTTTGAAAACCTTTGAAAATGAATCTCTTTTATTCTGAGATGATCCAAGGATTGTGCCAAAATCCTTGGAAGTTTATTATCCATCATGGATATTAATCACATTATATATAATCCAAATATTCTTAAGATGGTTTGAAGAATATGTAGAAATAATCATAGTTGTCAGTAGAGAATAGCTATATAAAGTGACAAAGCTTCTCGAGGGTACAACACAAAAATGTCTCCAGGTGAAGTCAAAGCTTGATTCCATTAATGATGAATTATTTTGAACGGTTTCATTAATCTGACTTCTGACTATTTCTATATCAATGTTCACTTTTAAATTAATTTTGATAAAGCTCACTTTGTAATTTAATTTTAATTTTAATTTTGATCTTTTTGTCAACCATGTCCTCTCTTTTCTTGGTATAAGATCTTTAATTACATCTTCTTTTAGCAGTAGCCAAACGCATCCTGAACGAGACAGTGGCAAAATTGTATACAAGAGATGTATTTTTGTGTTGAATTTTTCATGATGCAAATGAAATGACTGTTTTTACATTAGATCCAATTTTTTCTTGGGTTCATATTCATGTTTGCCTATCAATTTGTGGAATGGTTAATTTGTGGAATGGTTCAGATGTCTCGATATCTTAATTTTCCTTTTAGGCTAACAAGAAAACAAGAAATCGAGCATATGATGTTCTTGTCCAGATTGGTCATGCATATAGCGATGAGGAGAAAGGTGGCAAAAAAGAGAAATTAAAGGAGTTTTTTGTTAAATGGGTAATGATTTGTGACTCTTTCAGAGACATACCTCTGCTATCGCCATTGTTGTAATTATGTTGGTTTACTCATTTATAGGTTGGTGGGAAACTGAGAGGTGAAACACCTCACATGGTTAGTGCTGCGATGACGGGCTTAGCCCGCTTGGCTTATGAGTTCTCTGATCTTCTTTCTGCTTCTTATGACATTCTTCCATCCACACTTCTCCTCCTGGGAAGTGAAAACAAAGAAAAAATTAAGGTGCTTTTCACTCCTTCGATATCTGATGCAAATTGAATTAGTCAAAACCAGTTTCGTTTATTTTAAAAAGTTTATATTTGCTGCAGGCTAGTTTAGGTTTCCTGAAGGTATTGGTTGCTAAGTCTCACGCGGAAGACCTGCAGAAACATTTGCCAAATGTGGTTGAAGGTCAGACACAGACACAGACACATTTGCAAAAGATGGTTGAAGATTTGCTGAAGCATGATAGCACCAGAAGTTTCAAGGCAAAAGTAAGTTTTGCTTTATGGTTGTTTCTTGGGGTTTATATGCAAATTACATCGTGTTAGCTCTAATTGGCAAATACACTCTTGTAGCGTGATAAAAATGTGGCAATAAGACTCATCTACATACTCATAGCCGTGTATACGTGATTAATCTCAAGCGGTGCATCACTTTATTTATTAAAAACATTGAAATGTTTATTTTATGTTATCCTGTCAATGCATAATAATTTGATTATCATATATCTTTAAAGACCAAAAAGAATTTCACCTATATTATATTAATTTAATACCAAAAATAGCTTATCATTTTGCTTCTTCATACTAAATTCATAGTTAAGTGTTTATATGCCAACTCAATTCAATTTTATAAAATATTGAAATTAAATAATGTGTTTAATTTATAGATGGATGGTTGCATAATATATTTTAGTTAACTTGTAGTAGGGGGTTTCCTGCTACATTTTTTATGAACAATATTTGCTAATAAAAATAACATAGAGGTGCTTTTACCAATTAGAACCAACACATGGTGTAATTTGCATATAACTCGTCTTTCTTGCAATTGGAATTCCTTGTGGTTTACCAAGCCAAGGAATGCCTATGACTGCAGCAAGGTGAAGTTATTTTTGAAGATTGATGTGCTTTGACTTTTCCTTGGGTTTACAGTTATTTGGTTGCTTTTCTCTGTAGGTTAAACTGCTAATTGAAATGCTTGTGAAGAAATGTGGTCTAGATGCTGTAAAGCAAGCTATGCCTGAACGCCATATGAAACTCCTAACTAATATAAGAAAGGTTTGTAGTAACTACGACCAAGATAATGACTTTCCTTCCGCAAACGCCCCCCGCCCCCCCCCCCCCCCCCCCCCCCACCAAAAAAAAAAAAAAACAAAAATTACAATCCTCGGTGCTTAATCCTTTCTTCTAATCCAGCTCAAGGAGCGAAAAGAGAAGAAACAGGCTGGTACAACCTTAGAAACCAAGTCCATTCAGTCGAAAGCTACTACATCCAGGTATTATTTTCATGTTCACATAAATACTTTAGCCTATGTGGATTATACAACTTCAATTCTGCCACTTGTTTTGTTGTATATTAACAATAAAATTGATGTTAAGAAGATAAGCTGTTGGGTCATCTTACTTTTCTTTGAGTTCTTGGAAATTAGGTTGAGAAAGTGTCATCCAAACTGGTAAATTTAAAAAGTATAATCTCGCGTTAGAAGGACTCAGGAATTATTCACTATTAATCTGTCTGTTTACAGGATATAAGCAAAGATGGAATCATACTAAAATATTTGTTATTCGCTTTTCAGTTTTGGTATACACATGGTGTTTAGTGATTAATCAGTCTCTTTACACTTTACAGGATGAGCAGATGGAATCATACAAAAATATTTTCTGATTTTGATGATGAAATGAGGAATAGTGATGGTGAATTTTCTGATCAAAAGAGTAGTTCTACTCGGCAGAGCAAGCATTCCGCAGCAATACGACCCAAAGCATCTTTGTTACGGTCAGTTATATATTTATCACTACTTTACTTAATCCATATAAACTATTAGTGATGTGTAAAGGTGGCAAACTGACGTGCTGGCTCAGGTTTGGGCAGGTCAAAATTGGGTCGGATCAAATATGGGGTCATTTTCTATGGATAAAAAATGGGTTGGGTAAAAATGGTCCAGGTCAAAACTGTGTTGGGCCGGGTCAACCCGTTTTTAAAACTTTGTTAATGTTATAAGTATATTATCTTAATTGGGCCGGGTTGACCCATTCTTAAAACTTTGTTAGTGTTATGTATTGTCTAAATTTTAGAACTTTGCTAGTGTTATGTTTTGTATTGTCTAAATTAGGCATTAAGAAATTTAGAACATAATTTTAAGAAATAATGGTTTATATATATATATATATATAATGAAATTAGTGTATGATTAATTATTTAAGTTGTATATACATGATACTATATGTATTTTTTTAAGAGAAACTAAAATGAAATTGCAATTCTGCATTAAATTAAGAAAATTTAATTTAATGCAAAATCTTAATACCTAGTATATGATTAAAGATTAGATGAATTTGGAATAAAAGAATGTTGAGCTAATTTTTCTTATAGATTGTTTTTATTACTTGACCAGCTTTTTGTCCTTCCAAAACCTATTTTTGACCCATTTAAACATTGTAATTCAACCATAGCTCAACTCAACAAAACAAAGAATAACGAAATAAAGGTTGTGTTGGGTCGGGCCAACCCTGTGTCAGGACCCACTTTGCCAGCTATACTTGGAACACTGGGCTCTATAAATATTTAAACTAAAACTACCACTATGACATGAGCAGAACCAAGAGAACCCGTAATGAAGCAAAGAGCTTGCAAGAAGACGCATTTGACAATTTAAACAACGAGCCACTTGACTTGCTCGACCATCAAAAGAGGAGAACTGCTCTCAGATCAACTGAGCTAAGAAAGAGCAAATCCGATTCAGATGAAGAACCAGATATAGATTCTGAAGGGCGCTTAATTATTCGCGAGGATGGCAAGTACAAAAAGACTGACTGGAAATCTAAACAAGAAATGCCTTCAGACAATAATTTAGATGTAAGAAGTAAAGCTGGAAGTCAAACAAGCTTAAGGAACGATAAAAAACGAAGAAAAACATCGGAGACCGGGTGGGCATATACAGGCAAGGAGTATGCAAGCAAAAAGGCGGGTGGCGATGTTAAAAGAAAGGACAAACTTGAACCTTATGCTTATTGGCCACTTGACCGTAAAATGGTGAGTCGAAGGCCGGAGCACAGAGCAGCTGCAAGAAAAGGTATGGCAAGTGTAGTTAAGCTAACCAAGAATTTAGAAGGGAAGAGTGTCTCCAGTGCACTTTCGATGAAGGGGGTGATGTCGAAAAGGGCAAAAAAGAGGTAACTAAAAGAATACATGAATATATGCAACTATGGAATGCTTGTATGGTTCTGTAGATTGGTTTAGATAAGTTACGATTGGGCCATATTTTGTTCTGGTTAAATTGTGATTTGTTCAATTTATTTTGGATTTTGTTTTTCACGACTCAAGAGCAAGTCAAGCAAAGAATTTTGAGATTGTTAGATCATGTCAAGGTTTCAGCCCTTTGTATGTATTACAATGCGATATTTAGGCTCTCCAATCTGGACCCATCTCAATTTATGTATGCAAGAACTTAGTGATTGCTTGTCTTTGATTTCATCGAAGATGTAAAATAGGAAAATATATACTATATAAAAAGAATGTGACTAAGACACTTAATGCTCATAAATCAAGTTTTGGGGGTTGGTTTTGTTGGGGGCCACAAGTTACCTTTTTAGTTTTGTATTGTATAGTTATCTGACGTCAGTGGTTAACTGATTTAGAACATCCCTTGGTTTAGATTTGAGGTGTTCTATATATGAATAACCATACAATTGAAATTTTCAATAGATGCCAAGGATGCAATGGTGAATGTGTATTAGTTTCATCCAAAATTTTGAGACATCTTCAACGCATAAGAGGTTAATTTGAAATTGCACACATTAATTTTCAATAGATGCCAAGGATGCTAAAAAATGATGATGATGTATTTTGATTTTGACCTTTGAAAAATTGATTAGTGCCTGAGATTGGATAATAACTATGAATATTTTACTAGTTTGAATATTGAAACGGGTGAGAAAAAGGTTAAAGCTTCCTGTTGTCTTCAACGCGCGCTGAAAGATAGTGTTATTAAAATTGGACCGATCGATTCAACCGGTTCGACCACGAACAGATGATCTATCCGATTTAAAAATCCTCAATTAACTAGTGAAGACCGGACCGGTGGTGAACCGGTCAAAAAATAGACAAAAACCGGTGAACCGGATGAACTGTCAATTCGATCTTTTTCTTCAATTTTAAATATATTTTTCACATTTTTTTACTTTGACCTCGTAGTAAAATTAAAATTAAAGGTGTATAACCATTTGAGCCACACAATTTTTGTTTACATCTCACTAAATAAATATACATATAATAATGAAGCATTTGTAAGCTAATTTATTACTTAGTTTGTGATAACTAATGTTAAACCTAATATTTCACTAGTTAATCAAATGAAATATAATTTTTAAATTTTAGTATTATGATTCAATTCTATTATTATATGCTATTCATGTTCAGAGTTATTGATATAGTGCAATAAAGGTTAGGATTTAATTTTTTTTATGAGAAATACTATTAAAAGTAAAGTTTGTAAGTTTTCAATTTAAATAATCGAATTATGGGAAATCAAGTGTCTTCAAACTACTACCCACAAATATTTTATTGAGTTTATTATAAAACTACCTTGACGACCAGTTGCATAGTTGCACCATGCCATATGATAACTTTTGGCTTGGTGCATGATTACTTCAGGTGCTGAACTTGACACTGCCCCTTTGTTCCCATATGATATGCTTATATATATATATAATATAATGTCTCTTTTTGGATTATTTAGGCGACACAACGCTGAAGTTGATGCTAAATTGTTGTTTGGTTCGGGTTAGCTGACTTCAATAGTTAACTGAATTGAATAAGATGCCCTTGGTTTAGATTTGAGGGGATTCTGTGATTAAATGACTACAACGGTTCAGTAAATTCAGAGGTAATCTGGATGGAAGATCCATTTAATTCAAATATGCCATAATAAAAACAATACGAAATCAAAATTTAATAATACAGATCGCGAGCCATCTTTCTAATTAATTGTACATTTGAACAAACTAATTTGGATTTAAAGCAAGGATTAGTGATTACAAGGGATAACGATATTAGATCTTCGGCAAAGGTGAAAAGTGTGCCACAACAACAATCTGGAGGGATTAACACAGTTTTCATTGCCACTTCGAATTCAAGGCCACTTCTTTGTTTTTAGCCCCGAGCAATCGTCCCAAGAAACACAAGAAGAATTCTGCCCAAAAACATCTTATCAGGTGAGAAAGGCAACAATGAAATAAAGTCCATAGATTTTCAATTTAAAAGTAACCGTTTTTCAGAAAGAAAAAAGATGGTTGTTCAGTCACTCTTGTTTTGCAAATAAGGTAAGACATAGATCAAGAGTAGTATGTCATTACATACCTGTCATTTATTCTTCTGATTTAAGACGGGGGTATGGAGCAAACAAAATTGATGAATTGTGGCCACCAAACCCAAATGAATTAGATAATGCCACCTTAATGTCAAGTCTTTCTTTTGTTGGACCCACCAGCACACTAGGATCCTGGATCAAATGTGGTCATCATCAATAAGTGCTATAAACTATATGAAACAAATAACGGTGCCTGAACCGACTTAACTAACAAAAGGTAACCTTGGCCATTAATAAATGCTTTCCAGATTCACATGTAATATATGATGTGTGTAAATTGAATTAAATAACACAAGTGAATCCTTGGGTCACTACAAATTAAAGTCAAATGTGCACTAAAAGTGGATGCTGATTCATACTCCTGCATGTTTTACCTGTTAGATTCTATGTAATTAATTGCAATATTTTATTTTTTGTATGCTCCAAAATATGAAGTACCTTACTATGTTCAGATGCAATCAAACGTGTGAAATTAGGAAGTTAATATACGTGTTCCTTGAAAATAGTCAATTCACTGACACAGGACACCAATATGCTCTAAAACATACCATTTGCACATGAAATTACTGAAAAGGATTAGGGAGGAAAGACATACCACGCCATCATCTGGATTTTCAAGATTAACATTTGGATGAACCCAGCCCGTCCGAATCGCCTACAATGGGATAAGGTCGACTTTAACAATTGACTATAGTTCCACGCATACATCATTATGAATACTCAATAATCAAATTTAGATGTTCATTCTTAATAACAAAATTTTGCAGAATATTAACTTGAAATAAGTGTTAACGAAATGGATAATGCCCTACTGGTAACCCCGACTCCCCCATTCCCATCTGGAAAGAAAAACATCGCAAAAAAAGAAGAGACTGGATAAACAAAAGCTCTTCATATCCAAAATGTTACAGGCATCAAGATCATTCAGATGATTGTTACATGATTAGTTCGAACTTTGGGTTTCATTTTATGGAGGAAAACGAAAAGGAATAAAAATTAAAAATCATTCTCAAATCTTTGAAGCATTTTACTCATTTTAAGTTCAAATAACTTTCTCTTCAGTCGGACAAATGCCTACCCGACTTCTCATATTTTGAGTAACTTGTGTATCTACCCAACAATATTATTGTTCCGTAACAGAACTTTGTCAACTCATACATTGATTCTCTAGCAATCAATATGTGGGGCTGTTAAAGTGTTATCTTAAATAACATTCATAAAGAGAATATAGTCTAAATCAAAGATTATGCCGAAATTTATTAACGGTTTATGAAAGCTAATTAAATTTGTAAAGCACCTGCACAGTTGCAACAGCCTCCACAGCACCAGCTGCTCCAAGTAGATGCCCAATCATAGATTTTGTTGAGTTCACCTTCAACTGCAAAAAAACAGAATTAACCACAAAGTGCACAGAAAAACATCTGTAATAAACTATATTATGGAATGGAAGAGAACTTATGTTATTTTCAAAACCTCTGGATTCTGCCCAAAACATTGAAGAAGTGCTTGATATTCTTTCAGATCACCAGCTGGAGTAGATGTTGCATGTGCATTTATGTAATTCACCTCTTCCTTGGAGACTCCTGACTGAGCCAGAGCCTTCTCTATGCACAAAATGACACCTGTTCCTGCTTGTACATATAGTCAAAGGGTCAATATAATATTACAGTAAAATAATGAGTTAAGCAGAGTCATGAATTACTGGAATTTTATAAAGAGCAGAATCTAAACCAAGAAAAATAAATATCAAGGGCTGTGGAGCAACCTATCTTGATAAACTTATTTGAACATTTTGACAAGTAAAATGCAAAAACTGAGACTTGGTTATCATATTAGAGTTTTGAACGCTAAGTGGATACAGTCACATGATACTAATAAGACATCAGATTAAAAGGATCAAAATATTACCTTCCAAAAAGAAAAATGATCACCATCTTAGTTAATGAAAGTAAGGTGGGGTCTTTATTAGAGTGAGACCATTCTTGCAGTTAGTCTAATCATCAAGTTTTCTTGCTTCACAACTTTAAATAGACATTGGTCCCACTGTAAGGTTTCTACAGAGCAACGCAGACACTTCACCGCTGTTTTCTTGCTTTTGAATAAAAATACCACGTACTTCTAGGACAGGATTTTGAATTTCTCGCATGCTAATTAGTAAGCTATTAAAAAAAAGGTATATACCTTCTGGATGAGGCTCTGTCATGTGATAAGCATCACAGGTGAAGCTTCCACCAAGAAACTCAGCATAGATAGTTGCACCTCTTTTCTTCTCATCCACAAATAAGTTGATGATATTATTTTCAGAAAAAAGAAAAAAGGGAAAAAAAAATACCAAACTGGGAATGTCCCTCAATAAACAACAAAAAAATGAAAGCTTGAACCAACAGGCATCAAGGATACCTTAGCATGCTCAAGTTCTTCTAAAAGCAATACTCCAGCCCCTTCTCCCATAACAAATCCATCCCGATTCTGTCAAAGATCAAAATAAGTTTTAGGAAAGTGACACTCACTGACACCTGAGATCCAAGAATTCCGCAGCTCTAACTAGTGCCATTTCCATCACTAACTGCGTAAACTAGTACATAATGGTTCTAAAAGTACCATTATCCATCCATTCTAGGTAATGTAGGAAATTATTACCAAGTTCAACACAGACAACTCGGAACTCAGATCATGAATAATGAACAAAACATAATCAACTTTTTATTATTATTATTTTGGAAGATATATATGCAACCATTTGGACAATCAACGAATTAAATAGAGTAAAGATCACATTGAGCACAATAAGGTACCAGTCTATACAATTAGATAATATGATTCCAATATTTATAGGTTTAAGTTATATTACTTTTTAAAGATTATCGCAGAAAGTTATTAAAAAAAAATCAACTCAAAACAGTTGAACATGAGATAAAATGGAGTAATATTTTTGGAAATATTTTTTATACTAATACATGAAATAAAAGGTAACAGTCTGGTTTTCAGACACTTTTCCCATCAAATTCCTGCAAGGGAGAATATACAGAACATTACACTATCCCATGGACGGGAAGCCTTAGTAGGATCAGTGTTCCTTTGGGACAGTGCTCTGCATGCGACAAAGCCTCCCAATCCTGCAACACAAATTATGAATTGGAAACTGAAGACTTGAGCATTTAAAACATGTGTACGCAACTAAAAAAGAAAAAGACAATTACCAATTGGTATAATTACAGCATCTGAGCCACCACAAAGCATCAGGTCCTGCAAAATGTTTATTAGCATACACGATAACAAACAGTCTGAAGATCTGTCTTTGGACATTTGGCAGTTGCTTCTTCTAAGAAAAATGCTACACAATCAAAATGTAAACGGAAGAAAAAGTCTGAAGCTTGAAACAGAAGGCGGTCGACTTACAGCTTCACCTCTAATAATGTGGTTAGCAGCATTCAATATACAGAAGTTGCTTGTTGCACAAGCAGTAGATATCGAGTAGTTTGGGCCCATCCATCCCTGTCCGAGAGTTAAACAAGCTCAGGATGATGTCAATTAATTGAATTTTATATTTTGTTCTTGTCAAAAGAAGGAATTTGTTTAACCAGATCCATGGCGAGCATGGCAGAGCCCATGTTTGTAGTTGCAAAAGGTACACAAAATGGATTCATCTTTCTATATGAGATACGCAAAGCCTCAATTGCATCATTGAAGACCTGTCCAAAATATAAAGATAGCTGTGAGTAAAGTACAACATATTTCTAGAATAATTGATGGGCAAACAGAACATCTATTTATGGAACTTGCTAAGACGAACTTCCTATGATCCTGTTTTTGCATATTTAGGTTCTAAAGTTGAGGCTTTAACCCATAAAAATTTCTAAACTCATAGTGAATATTAGAAATCAGGTGAATAAAAATAAATGTTGTCATAGTCATTCAAATAATCAAAAAGTTCACAATTGGCTCAACCTTATAATTTTAAATGGAAAATGTGCTAATGATGTTTATGCACCAATATCAACACACATTAGAGTCTAATAGTATCAGATTGATAAATAATCACATTAATGGCTGCAAAGCAAAAACTCCAACAGCAACAACGACAATGGAATCCCTGGTCAACTCTACTTGATGCATTTTTATGCATTAGTTCACCCTCAAAACCCTTCTTCCATTCGTTTTTGTGCAAGAAAAAGTTAACCTTACCTTCATCCCACCCATAGCGGAGCCAATCAGTACGCCACATCTTGATTTATTTAATTCATCCATGACATCTTCTGTAATTCCTGCATCAGCCAAAGCCTTCTTGCCTGCCATCAGCATGTAAAGCATGAATTTGTCCATCCTTTTGGAAAGTTTGGGAGCAACCCAGCCGTCTGTGGAGAATGACTTGATCTCTCCAGCAATTCTCTGCATTTACAACTATTTAGTCAAAATCAGAACCACTGGCCTTGAACAATAAAAAGTTCATGTCAAACGTACTGTTGGAAACTGGGAACAGTCAAAACCCTCTATCTCACTAATGCCACTGACTCCTTCAAGCAGGTTATTGTAGAAGACATCTGGATCATGACCAATTGGTGTCTCCACACCCATGCCTGTCACAACTACTCGTCTTTGCTTTGTAGGAGGTTTCTTCTTGTGCGTAGCTTCCATGGTTGGATGAACAGCTACGACCGTTGTCTCTCCTAAAATTTACGCAGACACTCAGAGCAGTAAACAATATAAAGAATGACCCAATAAAGCCATTCTAATGTATCATAATTCCTTAGCAATAAAAAATTCCACAGAGTAGCCCCACAAAAACGTGGTTGTCGATCACAGTCCATAATAAATTACAGTTTACCACATATAGAGTTCTATGAGGCATCCCTGAATGACCCAATGTGATGTACATAATTCTAGTAAAACTGGATCATCTAGCAGGTCACAACATGATGAAATACCCATCACCAACACTGCCGCTTTATCATCAAAACTTAAGATTGTTGGGGTAAGGTAGGAAAGTGGTCACTTACAACCATAAAGACTGACAAACCTAACTGAACCCCACCTCACCCACCCTGGGAAAAAAAATGAAAGTAGGTGAAAAGCTTTATGTCTCAGAGCAGGCAACCGTCTACAATTACACACATTCATACCCAAACATAAAAGAAGAAATGGGGAGCATCACCTGTGTGGATAAATAAATGCAACAACTCTACCAGAATTACCTCCACATCAATCAAACTAATAACATACTTCATGCAGAACTAAAGCCAATAACACCAAAATCAACAAATTAATGAAAACATTAATTAACCAAGCCTAAGAATTGAACCCATTTTAAAAATCAAGGTAAAAAAAAACACACACACACACACAAAGTCTATCAAAAATTTAATCCAATTAACTAAACCCTAAATCGAATAACAACAATCAACTTCCGGAAACAAGCCATACACCTCATCAAACACGACAAATTCACACAGAAAAGCAGGCAGTAACATTTAATTTTAATTTTTCTTTTTACCAGGATGAGCGGCGAGTGGATGGAGCTTCCTGCGCCTGCGCTGCAGCGGAACATTCCTCGATCCTAGACCAAATAAAAATTCGGAGGATGCATGCGAAGATTCATAGAAGCGATCGCAAGGCTCGAATGCTAAACAAGAGTTCACGAGATTGCGAATGCCATACAACTGCGGCGTGCATTTTCCGATGGCCCTCCTACGGCGTCGTATCGGCCATTTGCTGTTAGACGACGACTTTGACAAAATTGAAATTGAAGAGTCCTTTTCTCCACAAGTCACTGACATGCATGCGGCCATTAACCACGAGCATACCGCCGATGAAGCCGCCATTATCACCCCCACACTACTACTCAAACAAATGTATCTATATCTATCTATCTATGTATCTATAGATAAAATAAATTTGTGATTGGTTTGAATCTGAGAGCGAGAGATGGAGAAAGAAAGGGGGGATCAAAATGGTGTCGTTTTATTGGTATTTTCGCTAGTGTTGATGCAGACGCCAACAAATTTTTTGATTTTATTTTATTTATTTCACAGAAAGAAAAACATAAAATATTTAATGGAGCAATATCTGAGTCTTTACTCTTTAGTGAGTGACGCACACTCGCTCCTCTCTTATTTTAATTTTATTTTTTTCTCTCTCTATCTGGGGCTTGCGTGTACATCCCAACAAAATTAGGCACGGCATCTATGACCAGAAAAATTGGTACCTATTAATAAATAGGGTTAATTTCAAATACATCAATGTATTATTACATATTTACCCCTTGAGATTGACTGTCAACTCAAAATTCTCCGTAAAAATTAATAAACTTACCAAAGTACCATTTTAGTCCCGTAAAAATATCAATAACTTTTGTACACGTGATATTTTTTCCCCTCAATTCCTACCTTCTGCAAGTTGAGTGTATACTTGTATTAGAATTTTACAAGACAGTTGTTTTCTTCCCAACCAAAAAATAATTCTTCAATTTCAATGTTATTCTCTTTTTAACCAAAAAAACTCTTTCCCAATTAATTGTTGAAATAAAATTTTGGAAGTATAAGTGATGTACAGAGATTGAAGACATAAAAAAAAGCTAGTTGAAGTTAATAACACAGTAAAATCGTGATATTTAAAGAAGGACCATAAATAGAGAAAATCCTAAGCATATTTTGGTGCCAAGATTTGAGAGAGAGAACATAATATGCCTTAAAAATATTTGATGTAAATAAGAAAAGGGGAATAAAATTAGGGTTTTTATAAAAAGTGTAGAAAAGACATAATTGAAAGGAAAATTACAACACATTTTTTCAGCAAAATAGCCTTTTGGCATGACAAATTAGCCAAACCTAAATTCTTTTGGATAAAAAATGTAACATAGGGGGCAAGTGAAGGTGTAAACATTGCAAAGGAGGTAAGTGGAGATTTAAATATCACAAGAGAGGTAAATTAGGGTCTATTTGGATGGGTTTTGGCTCGGTTTCGTGGGTCTCGATTTAAAAAAAATGGTTTGGGTGGTTTCGATGAAACCTTTGAGACCTCATTTGGATGGGTTTTGGCTGTTGAATTTTGTGGTTTGAATAAGTTGAAACCCCACTTAGATTGGGTTTGGATGTTGGGGTTTAGAAAAAAAAAGTAGATGGTAGGTGTCAAATCAATGTCTTTCTTAGTGAAATTTGGGGAAAAAAGTAGGTGGTAGGTGTCAAATCAATGTTTAATAGGTTTGAAGAGTTTGAATATGAGTTTCTGAATAGGTTTTTGATGGTTTTATGTATTTGACGAAAACTCATTTGGAAGGGTTTTGGCTCGGTCTCGCGAAACCCGCGAGACCGGGCCAAAACCCATCCACATACACCCTTAAGGTTTAAATAGTACCAGAGATGTAAGTGAGGGATATGTAATAGTAAATAGGAGGAATATGAAATTAACTATGATAAATACTCTATAGATAACATTTTGCATTCTACTAATTCTATTTTTCTAATTTGACATGAAATTTGAATAAGCAATCTATGTGTAATATTCATTTTTCATATATAAAAAACTGAATTCTGGCACTTATGGTCGTCGTGCTTGGAAAAAAATTGAGGTGTAGCGAATAAGACATTGTTTAAGTTTGATTCAAATTATTTAATTATTTAGATGAAATTGTGTTTGAACCGAATCGAACATGAGTCAAGTTCAAATAACTTGATGTTCTTACATTAAATTTGTCACTTTATAACATATTGAATCGGACTCAAATCGAACTTAAAAAATTATCAAGCCAAAATTCTTATTCATGTTTGGTAATATAATGAATTGAGCTAAGTTTTATTAAAGGATATAATTTGAAAATATCGAATAATTTGATTTTTCTTTCATCCCTAACTATCGTATCAAATTAACAAATCTAATTGTCAACCGATGGTTTTCATCTCATTATAGAAGGTCATTGTCACAACTTTATTTGAAGCAGAAAAAAGAACGTTGGGTGCATCTAATGTAGTACTGTGATTTTTCTGGAGTACATAAATATTGAATTTTCTTGATCTTTTTTATATTTCAATGAACAAGTATTAGTGAATCCCAATAATATTTTTGCAAGCGACACCCATGTACTATCTTTAATTGTCAAATGAATCCCTATAATATTTTTTATTAACGAAATCCCCCGTGAAAAAGGTAAAAGGCACTCAACCTCCTCAAAAGCTTGTTCTGTCGTTCACTCATAGAATCTACAACTGTTTGTGTGTTTTTCGAGTTCAATTGACACAAATACCTTTAGAGTAAAATGCAAAGACAACCCATGTGTTTTATGTACTCATATGTTAAAAAGCAAAGTTATGCATCACCGTTTACATCGTTGTATACTTGAATTGTTGTAAAAGTAAGTTTTGTTCACAATTTATAGGGAAATTGGCAATTATAACACAAACATTATAAATTGACAAAAAACTTTTTTATATTTAAATATTAGCAATAACCATCATGTTCATTTAAAAATGAGTTGTTTACAAATTACAACATCGTGTTAGTTATGATTAGAAAATAAACCATTAATAACTAATGAAATGTGAAATCATCGATATACATATTATATGTATTATTTCATCTCAATATTTCATAACATTGACCTGAGATAAAACAATTACATAATGTTAGGTCTTTATTTTGAAAAAAGAGTTGTTATCAATTTTTTTTTATTGTTATGAAAATGGAAATTTGAACCAAAATAATTATAAACATCTGAACCAAAATACGTACAAATAGAACATTGAAATTGAGTCAAAAAAAAAAGAACATTGAAATTGTATGAGAGACTTGTAACAAATTCTTACCTTAACTGGTTGGGGACTTAGGGATATGATTATGAGAATTGTACAATCGTAGACTAATTATAATTTAAAAATTAAAATTAATAATGTTAAAGATTTAACTTAAAATACATTGTTATTAATATATTAAAATTTAAAAATAAATTTTTTCATATTTGTACGTTTTGTCTAAGTTGTACAATCGTAGATAAATTTAAAATTTAAAATAATAATGTTAAAGATTTTATTTAAAATACAGTGTTTAATTTATACACAAAATTTAAAAATAAACTTTTCCATTTTAAGTAAAATTTGAAAGAAAAAAGACCAAACAAAACATTAAAATAAATTAATTATTTTTTTTTTTTTAAAAAAAAGCAAAGCACTGCACGGGCGCATGCGCTGCACACACCCATGCATCGAGTTCGACCCCAGAGTTCCCTATCCATTAGAGATGGCCTAAGGTGTACAACCCTGAATTCCATCTTTGAACCAGATATGAAGTTGAAACTTTTCTTTTGTTAAGACTAATATCTCACATGGATTGAAAATCAATAATAATTTCACCTTATAAGGTCTTAAGTAATCCTCAACTCTTGAGCTAACTTTTGAGATAAGTTAGGCCCTAGCAATTTAAGTGGACTTAGACCAATCCATCTGATGAAATCTAACATGGTGTTAAAGTGGGTCAACTCATCCCATGATAGGCTTCTCCTTGTTCGCATGATGGGATTATTTTCACCCACACAATTCGTGCAGATAACAAATGTCTGGGTTGTCATTATTCGTCCAGGGAACAAAGGCACGGACCGCCATTATTCCTCCAGTTAACAAGGCCTGGAGTTTCATTACTCGTGTGATGGGTCTTTACCCACATGTCGTAATTCGCAAAGTTGGGCATTAATATATCACGTGTTTTACTTGCTTCACCCACACATTAAGTCCGCCCACACATGAAAGGGAAGTTTTGGAACTTATATCCCACATGAATTGATAATCAATAATAACTTCACCTTATAAGGTTTTGGGCAATCACCAGCTCTTGAACTAACTTTTGAGGTGAATTAGACCAAAATCATGTAACTAAACTTAGTCCAATCCATATAATGAAATCTAACAATTTTTTTTATCCATGTGAGAATATTACAACTATGACGTTATTTAACTGGATAAAACCCACGTAGAGCTACCCATTTTGAAGATAATTTTCATTCATATTATTCATGTTTTTAAATAAATTTAAATATAAAATTAATATCCTCATGTAGCTCAAAACTTTGCAATTTTATAAAGTTTAAATAAAATTAATGACCAAAATTCAGTCAAGTAATTAATTACACTTGTGTTTTTAAATAATGAGCTAATTAAACCCAACAACATGGGCTCAAAACCCATGAAACACCAATGTGCACTAAGCATGACCGTAGTTCCGTCAACATTTATTAAGAGAAGCAACCATAGTACAGGATCTATAAACGTAGATTTTAATGTGATCCACTGTTTCCACGTTTAGGGGCGTCCAACAGGCAACAACTTGCACGCTTTTTCGAATTAATTTGTAACAATTTTCCCCTCCTGAAAATTCACATAATGGATGGACCATGCCAATTGCATTTGTTTCCAGAACAAAGACAACCTTCTCGTATTTTATTATTATTATTATTTTATTTTTTAAATACTTTCTCGTATTGTTGATGATAGGATTGTTAACTTGGATTCAAAATTAATCTTTTTTCATATTTGTATTCATTTATTTTTAGAGGACTCGAATTTGACACATGTATATTACTGATTTTATTGTTGATATTTAATTCAAAATTAATCTTTGTATTCATTTATTTGTGAAGTATTCCAATTTGATGCTTATTAACTTTCTTAAATCTACCATATTTGTATTCATCGTTTCAAATAAAATTCAAGGAATTTCCAATCTTAAAATCTCCAGTATTTTATTCGTTTACAACAAGTTGCATAATCACTAACCTAAACTAACAAACTCAAACTTATTTTGTCAATTAATCTCTATCACTCAAACTTTCAAAATATACAAAGTAGTTTCTATATTCACATATTTTTTTTATTTATAATTTTTTCAATTACTTTTGGAAAGTTTTCGAAAATATTTAAAAAATTCCAAAAAAAATATAGGTATTTTAACTGACTGAAACATATCACGAAAATGAAACTTTAATTCATGTTTTTCACAATGTCAATGCCCACTTAAGCAAACATCCTAGAAACTCCTAAATTATTTAAATGTTAAACAAAATCGTAGGTGTAACTGTCTTTAAGTCACATTTGACTCCAAACCAAATAATTTACACCGCCAAGAATTGAAGCACCAAGAGTTTATAGCTACCATATAAACATGCCAAAAAAAAAAAAAACCTATAATCTCAGTAACTGGATGCCTACTGTGAAATGATTACAACTATACATAATAATCTTACTAATTTAATCAAGAGAATGAGATTAACTTAAATGTTTATTAAATTATCATCATAAACTATAATTAATAAAGAGAAACAATTATCATTTTTTTTTAATTCGGAGAAACAATTACCATGAGTTCCCCAAATTTACTCCAGTGCATCAATTCATATCTTCACAGAAACAGTTGAAAGAAGGTCCATCCTAGTAAACAAACCGATAGAAAGAAATGGACCATCAAAATTTTGGGTATGGAAGTTGGTTTACCCCAAACAAAATTCGAGGTTACCCATACAACTAGGCTTGTCAATGGGCAGGATTCAACACAGATTAGACCCAGCCCACATCCAGCTCATTTATAATGGATCAGATTCGAATTGGATCTTGCTTCAGTTCTAAAATCTCCGAGTCCATCGAAACTTGTTCGGGTTAGATCTGATATCGAATCTTTTTCGAAAAATTAATATTTTTGTCTAAATAAGTTTAACGTCACAATTTAATTTAATTTAGTTCATATGTTCAATCTTTCTTAACTAATATTCATTTTTTCAGATGAAAATTCACATAAAAATAAAATTATGAATGAGTATTAACTAATATCTTCTTAAGCTGACAATAAGTATTAATGTTTTTTTTTATTTTAGTAATATAGTATAATCTTTATTTATTATTGTCGACTACATATCTTTAACGGATCAAATTAACCTAAACTCATAGTCGCTCCACGTAATTCGAATGACATGATCTTTATAATCATATCAGATCCATCAAATCAGTAATCTGACAAAGATACTATCAAATTGGACCAAATACAAATCAAATTGATATCCACCTCGTTGACAGCCCTACATACAACAAATTTAATCTCTAACCCATCGACTATGACTCACAAACTTGCACAATAAAAGCGATTAACATACTAAACCAACACAAAATGTGATGCAAAACAAAGATTAACTACACTCCAATACAAATAAACAAGATAAAGGAATACATAACTTCTTGAATATAAAGATTAACTACACTCCGAATCATTGATTACATCTCTTTTAGTTACATAAACTTTATGGCCAAACATATTAGATTAATAATTAGTTACGTTTGTGGTAACAAAACTGCATGCATTTAACAAAAAGGAAATAAATGAGTAGTGTACATATCAGTGGGGGACCTAGGACTGTAATTACCACAAAATACATCCTTTCTTTTTTCTTTAAACAGAGTTCTAAAGTTCACCATCACCTTAAGTCTATAATTCAGTCATCACGTCAAACAATCTTTCAAATACTTAGACAATTTAGATTTGTTACAAAATCTAGACAAGAGCATATTCCAATAACCGAACACTTTCAGATCACGTCCAATCTACATAAGGCATATCGAAGACGAATTAAGGATGCAAGGGCCCTCCAATATTCGGAGCATTAATTAACAACCTCGTGTTCGTTATATACTCAAATGTTAGCGTTCTGCATATTTTTCTATCAACTCAAATACAAATATACAAGACAAAGAGAAACTTAACTACCAGGCCTTGCTCAATGTTAGTATTAGGTAATCTTTTTTCGCACAGGGGATTTCACCTCAATCTTCCAGAGTTTGAGGGTTCTGCTCTTCAATTAAGGTTTGAACTCTCTGCAAGAAATTCTAACATCAATACCATACACGAAATAGAGAAGAACATCCCGTAAATATAGATAACTTCAGTGACTCTAACCTTTACAGAACTTCCAACCTCCTCTAGTTTTTGCAAAATTGCCATCTCTCTAAGATGAGGATATGAATCATGTGCCAGTGATCTAGAGGGGGACATCTACAAACAGAAGAAAAATTAAGCGTGAGCGTGTGTGAAAGAGTGAAAGTTGTCACACAAATACTTAAGGCTTCATTTGGAATGAGAGAAATAATTTCAAACGAGTCCATTATTGGGTGGATTTTAAATTCATTGTTTTGGTTAAAAGAATAGACAATGGTTACTTGAGGACTAGAAAATCCATTCAAAATCAAGATGGTACAAACGAGGATTTTGGAGTACCTCGCTCAGAAATCCTCAATCCAAATGAAGCCCAATAGAGAATCGAACTTAGTAATGACACGGCAGATAAGCCATGCTTCAAAATGTTAGTAGAGCTTTGACATACCGGAGTAAATGAAGACTGGCCAAACCTTGGAGTCGACACATTTTCAACAGTGGAAACTTGTTTAGACAACACCTCACCTCTCATATGGGATAGGCGCTCAAGAACAGCCTGGAGAAGGTACAAACAGAAAGGTGTGAAGAATATTTGTATTCGAAATAAGTATTCTCGGTGAAATTTTTGGGTCATGTAAGGTGTTTCGTAGAGTTATTTGCAATACACCCCTTGAGTACATTCTAAATGACAAACAAACTCCTATGTTACTTTATGTTATTTTAATTAGAAGATGTCCCCTTAGTGTCCACTACGTTTGTTAGCCTGCAATTATGATTATACCCTTTTATACATATTTCCATTTTTGTAAAATAAATTTACAACTAGTGCGTACAAACGTTATGATGAAAGATTCTGATGGTGATGTATTAGATGGCAGAAAATTTATAAATTGTCAAGAAAATAGGTTAATATTCTAGCCATATGAATCGATGTTAATACTCCATCTACAATGTCGAGAGGGTAAATAAGTCATGTTACCATACAAATTTCATTATCACTTACAATGTTAACGTGAGTAGAACACTATAGAGGCAGGATTTAGTTGCTGCTTTTTCAGAAATACAGAGAACAGTTTCTAATAAGAATAACATAAGAAGATATCTTCTATTTAGAAGGAACACAAGGGGATATAGATTGCAAATACCCGTGTCTCGTGTGATGATATTTCAGTATACACAATACCTTCCTGAAAGCATGAGGATTAACAACACCTTGGATTTGAAGATCATCACTTGGGGGCCTTCTCACTCCAACATTCTCAATTCTAATAGAATATACACCAAATCGAGACTGCAGATATCCTGAAAATTACAAATTGTATAACAATGAGCTCAATATCTTTCTAAATAGTTCAATGTTGATGAAATTCCTTCACCAAAAATAGAAAAATAAAGCAATTGCACAATTTACCTTGTTCTATTACAATATCTGCCACTGAAGGCAGTAAGACATATTTTTCTTTCTTCAGATTCCCAAAGCACGGAAATGGCACCGGCCTTCTTACCTGAACCACCAGAACTCTGTTTTAATTAATTTAGAAAACTGTGTAGAAACTATTCATACCATGCTTAGCTACAATTTCCATTTTTTTTGGATAAAATTTTACAATTTTCATTTTACTCGTAATCATAACAAACTTTTTTTTTTTTTTTCACTTTTCAGACTCCACTTACTCAATATTGCACTACTGGCAATTCAATCATCACTCACCTTTTGCTGCTGCCAACAAAATTTCTCAATATATACAGAAATAAAAAACCAACTTACAAAAAAGCAAAATTAACAGCAACAACAATAAAGAAAAAAATGAGAATAATTATTATTATTACTTTGTAAACAATGGCATTTGGAGTAAGGTAGAGTTTTCGAGAGCGAATATCTTTCCGCAAAATATACCTCCGAAGGGGTAAGTAAATAAGCATCAACAAACCAATGCCCCATGCCATTATCAAAAGCAAAGAGTACATAACCCATCGACTACTTTGGTATTTCACGAAATTCTCTTCGGTCTCTTGAAACGACGCCGTGTGGAGGACCGATTCTTCACCGTCGTCATCGTCATCGACCGAATCGGAATCTTTACCGCCCCCAAGCAACAAACCCCGCTCCAGGCGGTCTATTTCAGCTACTGTATCTTTCGATTCCATTAAGATTTTAACAATACCAAGTGATTTATTATCGGGTCGGGTTTTTTTATTTGCAGAGTCGGTGACTTTTGAATTGGGAAAACGAAAAGGATAGCGTAAGTAGGAACTTGATCTTTATTAGATATGAAGATATAAAATTATAAATGTTATTTATCATTATAATGGGCTCGATGCGAAAATAAAACAAAGAGCAATTGACATTATGAGCCCAAAAAATACACATTTTTGCATTTTACGCCTTATATAATGCATATTGATGGCAAGATGTATCCTACTAGAACTAGACTGCAAAATGTCTACTATATTGTCAAGATATTGTATTTGAAGTTGCAAAGTGTCTATGTTTCAATTTCAGTTTGTAACTATAAAGGGTCAAGACAATGTAATTTTAGGTTGCAAATTGTCAAATATCCTAAAACAAATATACATTTATATTTGCTACAGTCAAATACTTGATGCACTCAAATTCGGTCCAAATTCAGGTTGGATTGTGATCTTGTTCAAATTGAAATCTCTTAAAATCTCGAAATTTTTGTCAGACTTTATCGAATTTTATATTATTGTCGATACAACAAGTATGTTAATTTCAACTCTTTCTTACATAAATAAGGAAAGGAAAATTCTTGCACAATAATTTAGACTAAATATACAATAACATGTCACATATTCATGGAAAAGTTTTGCCAATTATCCGGATTTTAAATTATTTTAATTGAGTAAATATTTTTATATTCGTTGCATGATTTAATATAGATAAATATAAAGTTAGGTGAAAAAATACATACCTTAAAGGCTTAAATATAATAATTAGTATGACAATAACTAAATAGTAAATACTATAAAAAGTATAAAAATACATATATATATCTTCTGCTTTAAATCTAAAAAATATCACAAAGAAAGAAAGAGAAATAAAAAAAATATAAAATCGAGAAAAACAAAAGGAAAAACCCTAAATTATCAACCCCTTCTCTGAAAGACTGAAACCCTTGTGTGGCGGTACAGTAATAATTTTCTCCAATATGAATTTCAAAAATTGTTAAAACCCTACCACGAGCACTAGGAATCAAAATCCGTGGAAATTAGAATTTCCTCAAATTAAATTCGACTTACATCTTCTTCAGTTGCTCTGGAAATGGAAAAGAACAATAAGAATAAGAATAGTGAATCTGCTGAAGTGTTTGCTTCCTGCTCCTTTTCCAGCCTCGGCCTTCACCCCACTTTATGCGAACAACTCAAAGGTATAACCTTTTTTCCTTTTTCTTTCTTTTATCATTAGTTTTTCTGTATCAGAGCTAATTATTCGCTAAAAAGTCCAACTTTTGTTTCTTTGTGTGTGTGTTGGTGTCATTGTTAATAGCATGGATCAAAATTATGATTGAAAACCTCGAAAAGTAAACAAAAATGTAGAGTAGCTTCTACTCCATCATATTTGTTTGATTTACAATTTTTTCAAATGTTTCAAAACACCAAAATGTTTCTACTATTTAACTGACCTAACAAAACTTTAATCCATGGTTAATAGAGAGGCTGGGATTTGATATTCCGACTCAGGTTCAGGCGCAGGCGATTCCTGTTGTGCTCTCCGGCCGTCACGTGTAATTAGCAATTTCTATACCTTTTTCCCCTTTTCTAGAGTTACTACTAGTTTTGGAAGTTTATAATGAATGTGATTGGCATGCAAAATTTTATTAGGCTTGTGAATGCGGCGACTGGAACAGGGAAAACGGTGGCGTATTTGGCTCCAGTTATTCATCAATTACAGAGTTATGATGAACGAATTCAACGTGCAGATGGTACTTTTGGTATGTCTTCAAGTATTATGTCTCGTCTCCCTTGCATTTCGACTTCACTATTTAAAAAAGGAAAATAGATTACTTTTTTTTTCCCTGTTATGAAGTTATTTACTGACACTTGTATGATATGTGACTCCCAAAATACACTTTATTTAACACACTTTTCTCCACCTTCTTGTGGAATGTCGGTGCAAGTTTGAGTTATTTAACATTAAAGTATTTACCTAGGGGTTGGACTGCAGTTTTGCACTTGCTATGTTGGTTCTTTAATCGATAGAACAGAAAATTCTGTATCTTGTTATGGGTACTTGGTAGAAATGTGAATTCGATTTCTTGATCTAAACGAGCTAATGCTTGTTTTAGGAAGCATTAGTATTTCATTAGTCTTTTGTTGTGAATGCATCTCCTTCTTTTGATGTTTCCAACCTCTAGCTTCCCCCATCTTCTTCTACAGATAAAATCTAATAGGAGAACATTTTTATAATAGCGTTGGTTCTTGTACCAACGCATGAATTATGCATGCAGGTGTATGAAATTTTGCAGAAGTTGCTACACCGTTTTCATTGGATTGTTCCTGGCTATATCATGGGTGGAGAGAACAGGGCGAAGGAGAAAGCTAGATTAAGAAAAGGTATGAACTATTCGTTTATGTTGGTAGATTGATGAGCATGAGGACCTTTTTTTGTGTATTTTTTTTTTCTGAATGTTGCTACATATAGATGAACCTTGTCAAGCTTTAGAACATGAATTTTGATTCAACTGTAGAATTAATGCATCTACATTGTTCTAAATCTAAATATTGTTTTGTGCCAACTTCTTTAAGGGATTGCGTACCTTAATATACCAATTCTTTTTATGTGATATTCCTTGCCCCTTTTATCTCCTGCATCTATTGTTCTTGAATATTGTTTCAACCTCCAACTTCGTGCTTGTTGACAAAGCTTTTAAGTGAGCATGGTTACTTATAGGCACTACAAAGCGAGTGACCATGAAGTCAAGAAAAAATTGGGTAGCACGAAACAATAAGAAAACCAAATAAAAATATTTTTTTTACGACAGCAGTTAAATAACAAAGAGATTGTTGAGAGGAAAAGGAAAGTAGTTAGCTCTCAGAAGCTCGAGTAATTCCAGAATATTTTTTTCTTTACGAATGATGAGGGCTTATTAGAATCATATATTTTAATTAAATGCATGTAATAATTCAAAAAAATATCAAAATGTGGATTGTAGAGAATTCCTGCTTTAGTGTGTACATAGGGAGTCTCAAGTAACTTGGAACGGGTCCAAGATTCTCACTCACCACCAGAGAGGGTAGTTTAGCATGTCGAAATTATTTAATAGCAGTGCAAATAATTAGGATTCGTTCCTAAAATTCAGTTAAATATTCCTCAAAATTATGGATATAAGATTTCCAACATAGGCTTTTGTAACTTTCATCGTGTACTCTTTTGATTATAGATTATTAATTTGCTCAACATGCTCGTTCATCATCCCAGGTGTATCCATCCTTGTCGCAACTCCGGGACGCCTTTTGGATCATTTGAAGAATACAACATCATTTACACACAAAAACCTTCGCTGGATTATATTTGATGAAGCTGATAGGTATTCCGTATTAACCTTGTTATACAAACCTTTTTTAGATACAACATCTAAAGTCCCGTCTTCTTCCAATAATTTGCTTGTAGGATTTTGGAACTAGGATATGGAAAAGATATAGAGGAGATACTGAACAGTTTGGGTACAAAACAACACAAATCTCTGAACAGTCCAGAAGTTCAGCAGCAGAATTTGCTTTTGTCAGCTACTCTGAATGATAAAGTTAATCATCTTGCAAAAATTAGTTTGGAGAATCCGGTGTTGATCGGCATTGATGACAAGGTTGTCCAAAATATGAAATACAATCATGTTAAACTCTTGGAATCTGATGTGGATAACAGAATAGAACAATCCCCAAAAATGTTGAGCACTTCAAATGAGGAGTATAGGCTTCCTGCCCAGTTAGTTCAGAAGTATGCTAAAGGTATAAGATGAAGAGAATTTGTAGTTTTGGTTAACATCTTAATCATTTGCTGCCTTTATATTCTAATAATTATCTATCGACAGTGCCATGTGGTTCTCGACTTGTAGTGCTGCTTTCAGTTTTAAAACATCTCTTTGAGAGAGAAGCTTCCCAAAAGGTGATGCTATAATTTCATGTTTATTATTTTGTATTTTGAATTTTTATCTGCATTTTTACGGCGTTACCATTATATAGTTTTAAAACGTTTTATTCACACCATTCATGCTTGTTTGTTTAGGCAAATATTAAATTTGATCTGTTTTCGTCTATGAAGTCATAGACAAGTTTCTTTTCCTGCTTGGAGCATGGGTTACAGTCCTGCCAACCCTGGCCTGTGTTTCTGTTTAATGTGCACTCGCACATTTCTGATTATTACTTTGACAAATATCTTCAGTCTATCCATGCTACCTACAAATTTCTTCATTAACCACATAAATTAGATTAAAAGCTATTCTTTTTGTCGATTTCCAGCCACCATTTGACAATCTCATTTATTCAACAGATTGTGGTATTCTTTTCTACTTGTGATGCGGTAGATTTCCATCATTCTCTGTTAAGTGAATTTAAGTGGCCGCAATCGAAGACAGAAGAAAGGCAAATGTTTTTGGGATGCAAACCTTTGAAGTTACATGGTAACATGAATCACGAGGACCGTAAAACAGCATTCCAGACCTTCAAAGTGGAAAAATCAGCTCTCCTCTTATCTACGGATGTTTGTGCTAGAGGTCTGGATTTCCCAAAAGTCAGATGCATCATACAGTATGATTCTCCTGGAGATGCAACTGAGTATGTTCACAGGTATATCCTTTTCCCTCCTTTTGTTCTGATTTCCCATCATAGGTGAATACCATTGCTTAAAAAATTCTGTCTTGTATTTCATCCTTACCATCCTTGTTCTTCCATTCCCATTTACGATATTTTTTGAACTAGTTGAAGTATCTACTTTTACAATCAGTGAAAGTCAAAATTGATATTGTAATGTATCTAGTGATCTTGGAACTCTTAAGCACTCATTCTTGTGCTAAATACTACTATCCGATACAGGGTTGGTAGAACTGCAAGGTTGGGTGAGAAGGGTGATTCGCTCTTGTTCCTACAACCAGTCGAAGTAGATTACCTGAAGGACCTTGAGAAACATGGGGTGACTCTAACAGAGTATCCACTGCTAAAACTTCTAGGCAGCTTCCCTCTGAATAGTCTCAGGCACCAGGTCAAAAAGTTTGTTACGTTAGAGATGCATCCATGGGTTCTGACTTTGCAGAGAGCATTAGAATCCTTTATTTCGTCCGAGGTATGTCTTTAATTTCTGCCATTTTATGCTGCATTTTCTTCAAAACGTGCTGAATAGACTACACTAACTTTACATGTATATGTTTTCAATGGTTATGATATACATAAAATGTAATGATGCCTTGCCTTGCCTTGTGCCACTTAAATCTGGCTCAAGTCCATTAATAAGTTATGTTGTTTTTTTGGATGATTTATTAATGACAAAACTGCATTTTTAGTCCCACATGACTGATCCCGAGCACTTTTTGTCTTGTACTTCACAATTTTGGTCAATTTTCCGCGCATTACAAATTAGCAATTTTGGTACCATTGAATAGTAGTATTTGTTTAGCACTTCGGTAACGGGACTGTCTCAGATTTGCAGCGTTGGTCTTGAATTGGATAAATAGGAGGCAATGGGACCAAGAGTGCAAGACATTTTGAAAAATTATGATCAAAAGTGCAATTTTGTAATGTTTTACTTTTTTGGTCCTGCGCATTACATAGTTGCACTTTTGGTCCCAAATTTTAAAAATATTTTGCGCTTTTCTTCTCATAGAATAATCTCTTTTGAGCACTTTTGGCCTCGTAAGATTGTTTCAGTTTTGAACTTCTGATCCCAAATTAGATGGGAAGGAGGCTATAGGACCAAGAGTGCAAAACATTTTGAATGATGGGACCAAAAGTGCAATTTCTTAAGCTTGGGGCCAAAAGGTGATGAGAGTCCAATGGTACGGGACTAGAATGCAATTTTTCCCATTTTCATTAATCAAACTTTTTTTTTGTTGTCCTACTTTTTTATTCTAATTCTGGTAAAATCTTGATTGTAAGATTGATTGATCAATTATGAATAATTGTTCTCTTCCTGTTTAAATATCAGCCAAAGATAAAGAAATTAGCACAGGATGCATTTTGCTCATGGGTTCGTGCATATACTGCTCATCGTGGTGAACTGAAGCAAATATTTATGGTGAAGAAACTTCACTTGGGGCACGTCGCCAAAAGTTTTGCATTGAAAGAACAACCTTCATTATTCAACAAATCAATCCAAAAGCAGATAAAGAAGAGAAAGAGGGATGATAAACAACAGCATAGAGTAAAATCAAAGAAGAGGTTTACTACTACGAAATCTTGATTCTCGATTTTTCTTGAACTGGTGAATTAAAGTGTTGGAGGTCCATGAATTAACGGTGAGGCCCACAATCATCGTCGGTTGAGTTTGGGAAGGTTTGTTTTGGGCTCAATATTTGGCCCAAACATGAACGCGTCGAATTGCAATGGTGGGCTCTGTAACTTAATTTGCAGGGCCTTGCACTCTGTGAAAAACTCATGACAAATTGTTCAATATCGAAATTCGAAAGGAGGTTCTGTTTTTTTTTTCTTCTTACATGTGTATCTTAATTTTGAGTTGTAAACTATTTATTCAATTATCTACTAATGTATTTTGATTCTCTTCTCTTCCCCAACTCATTCCTCGCGAGCAAAAGACAAAAATATCTCTTATATTTTGTCTTAACTTCCAAAAATTCCCCCGTGTTATTTTAATTCTAAAAAATCCCCTTGTGTTTGGTTTTAAAGACAGCAGCTTTCGGCTCCACAAAATTACTTTTCAGAAGTGCAATCTCAACAAATTAAAGCCAACCGACCAAAAATCTCTCTATACCTCAGCAACAATTAAACGGGACTTGTTTTCAGCAGCTACAATGGACCATCAGAAGAACCGGGGCCCATCAGTCATTATCAACCTCACCTTCTAAAAACAATTAGCAGCTATGCCTTTTAAACCAGGGTGTTCAATTTCAAATGATGCTGCAGTGAATGATAAGAGTAACAGGTGTTATGAATGGTGGGCTGTGGCCTAACCATACTCCGCGTATGCGAACATACACGAAGGTCTCTCTCTCTTTTGCATACATAAATACATACGCACACATATTATCAATAATCTCCCTGTAACTTTAAAAGTTGGCGATAAGCCCCCTGTTCACAAAAAAATGACAATTACCAGGAATTTCAAATGAAGTTTTTTGCTAATAAATAAAGAACTTATGGGAAAAAAATGGCAATAACCAGGAATTTCAAATGAAATTTTTTGCTAATAAATAAAGAACTTATGGGGGTTTTCTTGTAAATTAAATAACACAGGATTGTTTCTGCCAATTAAGCAAAGCACAGGGGATATTTTTGCATTTAACTCATTTTTCGTAGACAAAATTGTATTTTTAGTCTCATAATACTAAACCCTAATAATTTAAAATACCTTGCACTTTTGGTCCAACCGCACCCTCTCCATTCAATATGGGACCAAATGTGCAAAATTGATCCAATATCATGGGACTGAAGGTGCAAACTATGAAATGTAAAATTTTGATGGAAAAGGCAGCAGTTGGACCAAAAGTACAAAATGTTATAAAAATGGAACCATAGTTGTTGAGGGTCCATTCCCGTGGGATTAAAATGTAGTTTTGTCTTTTTGTATAATTACTTATTTATGATGTTATTTGAAACCGTGAAGGTTCAAAAACGTGGCTCCACGGGTAGAACCATAGACGTGACTCGTTACAAAGGATATGATGAACTCTAAACACGATCTCGCTTGTATATTTGGTATTCAAATTCAAGGGCTACTAGAGGATCCACAAAGGACTGAATGGAAACTTGTCTACGTAGACCATGAAAATGATATATTACTCGTTGGAGATGATCCATGGGAGTAAGTTTTGTGCAGTAAATTGTCCTTCATTTCGTTCTTTCCGATATTGTAAGAACATTGTTAGAATTATGATCCTGCTCTGTTTTTCGTAGGGAGTTTGTGAGCTGTGTTCAGAGTATAAAGATACCGTCTTCTGGCGAGGTACATCAGATGAGCTTGGATGTAAATCAGATTTAGGTCAGTTGACTGTTGTAAACCAAGCTTTTAGTGGAACTGATAGTGGTAATAATGCATGGAAAGGACATTATGGCGATTCTTCAGCTACATCATTTAACCAGTAAAATATACATTGGTTGCTCACTAACCGTGCCCATTCGGAAAGGCCTTCTCAGACTTGGGATCATAGCTTTTACCTAAACAGTGAATTTGCTGTAAATTTGATGTCAAGATCAACCACAAGGATTTTATTAACTTTGAAATAAATTCATAGAGCTACAAGAAAAAACATGTACTCAAGTCTAGATTACAATGTATTAATTTATAACCACTGCTGAAGTTTTAATCAACTAATTAAGAAAGGATAGCAATCACATCTGAGGCACGTAGAGCTATGTAATCTGATCCATCACTGCCCTTAAAGTCATTGCCTGCATATTTTGAGTACAAAATCGTATTTCCAGGAGCTACCGACAATGGCTTCCTCTTGCCCTCCTCATCAAGAGGACCTGGCCCAACAGCAATAACCTGTAATTCAAGAACAACAAATAGTTAAGACAAATTGCAATTCTCGAGTCTCAACCATACTAAATAGTTGAACTTACTGTCCCAATCGAAGGCTTCTCCTTGTTAGCATCTGTAAGGAACAAACCACCAGCTGTTTTCTGTTCGGCTTCAGCAACCTGAAAAGAATAATCGTCACACAATAAGAACATGACGAACCTAATTTCGATTCTTAGGCTGTTGGAGGTATATAAGGTGAAACAAGCAATTAATCAAGAATAGAGGTGGATTTTGGATAACCAACCTTTATGAGGACACGGTCATTCAAAGGTTTTAAATCTTTCACGTCTTCAGTATCGAGAATACCAACAATATCATCTTCTTTCAGAATGAGATGATTTGAGCCATCGAATTCCACTTCTGTCCCTGCATACTTGGAGTAGACTACTTGGGTACCAGTCTAGACAAATGTATTACAATTTCTGTAAGAGTCAAAATCAATCATCCATGAAACCAAAATGATAATGAAGTTTGGATGATACCTTTACACTAATGTCGACTTTGTTCTTTCCTAATGTACGGCCCTCTCCAACAGCTACAACCTCGCCACCTTGAGGTTTTGATTGGGCAGTTGTGGGTAAAAATATACCACCGGAAGTCTTCTCCTCTGCCGTCTTAATTTTCACCAACACTCTATCGCCCAATGGCTTTAGAGAAGTGTACTGAAAGTTTCAAATGCACATGATTATTGCATTTACACAAATGTCTGAAAAGATTAAGGCTGGACTTTTTAGAATAGAAGCAAGTGAAGTCAATACTATACTCACTCAAATTAACACTAAAAAGAAAAAGCAAATATAATTTAGAGTTAATGTGGCATTGTTGAATATATAAACCGAATATTTTCGGTTTAGTCGAAATAGCAGATGCCATTACATCAACAATGACAAATCCTTAATCCTTTTCTAGGCACTTCAAGCACTTTACTTATGAACATCTACCAGCAGAAGGGATTCGAACATGGGTTCGCCACATTGTGAGCATTAGTACTAATAATCTGTTGGTATCATCTATGCTTCCTGATAGTACTAAGATAACACAATCTTTTTTCTTCTTGACGACCGAGAAAAGCATTATCTGAGCAACATATATCTCAATATCTATACTTACATTCCAAAATCACAAAAAATCATTCTCCAGAAAACAAACATAGGTATCTTTACTAGCTGATGCTATTAACTGACTATACCTTAGGGGCGACAGTTGTAGCAGCCTTGACAAAAAGACCTGGGAGTGAACGAAGCCCATTCTGCTTCAGAGGCGAAAAAGATGATATTTTTACTGAATTTGAAGCCCTAAGACCTTCAAATGAAGCAAACCCTTTTGCTGAAATTGAAGATGCAGCCGCAGTTAGGTGTGTAGCTGCCATTTTCTGCTCTACAAAATTAAAAGGAACCATCAAAAAAAGAAAAAAAATCAAGAATCCATAAAACAGAGTTTACTAGGTAATAATTAACACCTTTAAGTGGGGAAATTTGATGGGAAAGTCGAAAAGAGTGTTAAATTGGTAAGATGTACCTTCTGAAAGAAAGTTGGATAACGAAACCCTAGAAAGTTTTTTTTATATCAAGAGAGGAGGGATATTGGTATTTTATGCAAAGAAAGATAAAGAGGGTTCTAGAAATATTTGGAATTGAAATGGGGCTAATGTTGTAATTAGCCAAATTATTTTGCACAACCAACAATCCGATGGCATTTTTGGATCAAAGTTTATTTGGGCCTGAAGTTTGTAATTTTAAGCCCGAAATATTGGTCAATTTGAGAAAATGGATGTCAATTTTAAGGACTTGGACATCAGGGGTCCATATGAATAAGTGTATGTTCGGTTTTGGATTTAAGAAATTCTCATGATTCAAATTGAGTTTCGACGTTATGTTCTTTTATTTTTATGAGTTTAAGATATTATTCAAATTAAATTTTAGATGTTGGGGTTTGACTGAGAAAAATAAATGTTATTATACGATAAAAATATGTGTTAGGTATCAAATCAATATCTCTTGTAAATTGTCTCATTTCACAATTTCATGATCCAAAATTGACCAATGCCAATCCGTATGTGGCCAGAACTTTTGTTTTTCGGATTGTCAAGGTGTGGCCCTCAACATACTATCTTGTAAGCCCAATAAGCTATAAAGTTGTGGCCTTGTTGATATTTTAGATTTAACTTTATTTTGTAAACTCTAATATTTTTATTTTAAATGGTCAAAATTTCGTTGCCGGTCAATGTTTCGGCGCTTTTCGAAATCTTTAGGAAAAGTTTGAAAACTTAAAGAAATTGTTAAAAAGAACAATATTAAGTTAAAGACAAATAAAAGTTCTAGAATTATACTTTATTTTCGTTTTATTTACTTAAAAATAAAAAAAAATCAATATTTTCTCGGAAAATAATATAATCTTTGAGCCATATTTCAATCTTAATGAAGTTGTTATGTATTCATTTCAGGATTTTGGGGCTGCAGCTTCTTCTCGCATTCCTAAACTATTTTCATATTTCTACTCCTTGAATTTGGTAAAGACAAAATAGTTTCATTAGAAGACGATAAAAATAAACCTAGGCAAAGACCTTCTGTTACAAATGGAGACTAAGAAAAAAGAAAAAGAAAAAGAAAAAAGGTTAAGAAAGAAAACAGCTCCTGAACGGACAGTATAGTTGATATTTGAGTAATTTAATAATTTAATTTCCTAAAATTTTCTTCAACATAAGAAAATCAAGGTTAATAAGACTAGTGAACTTTTTTTTGGAAAATTATATTATGAGTGAGATCGTATCTATCTTCACTCAATATATTATCTATATCTGCAACAATAATTAAATTAAAATACCATAAATATAATTTTGAAGGGTAGTGATCATTTTCGAGGAATTATATTATATTTATCTTGCACTCAATATATCTATATACCCTAATTTATTTTTGAACTTCAACTCCCACCTAATTTATATTTTATTGCATTTTATTTTGTTTGTTAATTTTTTTTTTCTGCAGATGTGCTAAATATTTTGAGCAAGTGAATAACATATATGCATAATAAATAGATGAAGCTTGGTGAATATATAATAGATATTTTAAGTTTGCTAGCCGAGTTAGCTAAACCATTGTTATTATAGGGGTTGGAATTCTAAACATCTACAATCTCATAAAATAATATTGAATATCTTCAAAATAAACTTGTATCAATTAAATATTTGTTCACGTGATAATGTCATTTTAAATAAAAATAAAAGCTAGAAAAAAAAAAGTAATTGTTCAATTGAGGCAACCCATCTTAGCTTTGTTGGACCAAGGAAGTACTGACTTGTTATCCTTCCACTGCAAAGAGCGAGATGTTTTCGTTGCTCTGTCAAACCAGCCTTGCGCTATGCCCTCTACTCTAAGGTCCACGAAACCCATGCTTTCGCTTAGGTCTCATGGGCCAACTCCCTGCTTGGAACGGACAGGCCAACAAATAGCAACCATTGGCCCAGCTAATTGAGCTAACCCAATGTCCAATCACTTTAAAGCCCTCACTTGAGTTACAAGCTCGCGTTACTGAGCTCGGCATACAACTTAATTAGTTTGTTTATTATAAAGAGTTATGCATTGTTGTATTGTTTCGATGAGGGAGAAGTTAGTTATTCACTTTTTCCTCTTTTGTGACAGTAAAAATGTTATCTCTTTGATAAATATCTTCATAAATTCCTAAACATTAGAATTAGTTGATGAAGAATTTAAAAGTTATTAATGAAGGTTAATAAGGCTGGTGAACTTTTTTAGAAAATTATATTATGAGTGAGATTATATATATCTCACGCTCAATATGTTATCTATATCTACAAAAATAATTAAATTAAAAAACCACAATTTTATTTTCAAAGGGTAGTGATCTTTTAAGAAGAATTACATTATGAGTTATAATATATTTATCTCGCGCCCAATATATTTTTTAATGTAATTTTATTTTGAACGTCAACTCCCACCTAATTTATATTTTAATGCATATGGTATTATTTTTTTTTTCCTGAAGATTTGCTAAATATTTCCGAGAAAGTGAATAAGATATATGCATCATAAATTGATGAAGCTTGGTGCATAATATATAGTTTAAGTTTGTCAACCTAGTTAACTAAACCATATAGAGTTGAGAATTTTGTTAATATAGGTGGTGGAAACCTAAATATGTATAATCTCTTAAAAGAATATTGAATAAGTGTATAATAAAATTTCTTGTATAATTAAATATTCGTACAAGTGATAGTCTCATTTTAAAAATAAATAAAAAGCAAGAAAAAAAAAGTGATTGTTCAATTGAGGCAACCCATCTTAGCTTTGTTGGACCAAGGAAGTAGAAACCCGTTATCCTTCCACTGCAAAGAGCGAGAGGTTTTCGCTGCTCTGTTAAACCAGCCTTGCGCTATGCCCTCTACTCTAAGGTCCACGAAGCCCATGCTTTCGCTTAGGTCTCATGGGCAAACTCCCTGCTTGGAACGGACAGGCCAACAAATAGCAACCAGGCCCAGCTAATTGAGCTAACCCAATGTCCAATCACTTTAAAGCCCTCACTTGAGTTACAAGCTCGCGTTACTGAGCTCGGCATACATCTTAATTAGTTTGTTTATTATAAAGAGTTATGCATTGTTGTATTGTTTCGATGTGGGAGAAGTTAGTTATTCACTTCTTTTGTGACAGCAAAAATGTTATCTCTTTGATAAATACCTTCATAAATTCCTAAACATTAGAATTAGTTGATGAATAATTTAGAAATAATTAATGAAGGTTAATAAGGCAGGTGAACTTTTTTAGGAAATTATATTATGAGTGAGATTAAATATATCTCACGCTCAATATGTTATCTATATCTACAACAATAATTAAATTAAAAAACCATAATTTTATTTTCGAAGGGTAGTGATCTTTTTCGGAGAATTACATTATGAGTTATAATATATTTATCTCGCGCCCAATATATTGTTTAACGTAATTTTATTTTGAACTTCAACTCCCACCTAATTTATATTTTAATGCATATGGTATTATTCGTTTGTTTTTTTTCCCTGAAGATTTGCTAAATATTTCCGAGCAAGTGAATAAGATATATGCATCATAAATTGATGAAGCTTGGTGAATAATATATAGTTTAAGTTTATTAACCGAGTTAACTAAACCATATAGAGTTGAGAATTTTGTTATTATAGGTGGTGGAAACCTAAATATGTATAATCTCTCAAAAGAACATTGAATAAGTGTATAATAAAATTTCTTGTATAATTAAATATTTGTTCAAGTGATAGTCTCATTTCAAAAATAAATAAAAAGGTAGAAAAAATAAGCGATTGTTCAATTGAGGCAACCCATCTTAACTATTTTAAAAATAAATAAAAAAACTAGAAGAAAAAAAATGATTGTTCAATTGAGGCAAACCATCTTAGCTTTGTTGGACCAAGGAAACACCGACTTGTTATATATTTATCTCGCACTCAAATATCTTGTAACGTAATTTTAGTTTTGAACTTCAACTCCCACCTAATTTATATTTTTATTTTTTTCTGAAGATGTGCTAAATATATCCAAGCAAGTGAATAAGATATATGCATCATAAATTAACAAAGCTTGGTGAATAATAGATAGTTTAAGTTTATTAATTGGGTTAACTAAACGTATAGAGTTGAGAATTTTGTTATTATAGGTGGTGGAAACCTAAAATAGTATAATCTCACAAAAGAATATTGAATAAATGTAAAATAGAATTTTATCAATTAAATCCTTGTTCACGTGATAATATCATTTTAAATATAAAAAAAGCTAGAAAAAAAAAGTGATTGTTCAATTGAGGCAGTCCATCTTAGCTTTGTTGGACCAATGAAGCACCGACTTGTTATCCTTCCACTGCAAAAAGTGAGAGGTATGCATCATAAATTGACAAAGCTTGGTGAATAATAGATAGTTCAAGTTTGTTAACTGAGCTAACTAAACCATATATAGTTGCGAATTTGTTATTATAGGTGGTGGAAACCTAAATATATATAATCTCACAAAAGAATATTGAATAAATGTAAAATATAATTTCTTGTGTATCAATTAAATATTTGTTCACGTGATAATATTATTTTAAATAAAAATAAAAAGCTAAAAGAGAAAAGTGATTGTTCAATTGAGGCAACCCATCTTAGCTTTGTTGGACCAAGGAATCACCGACTTGTTATCCTTCCACTGTAAAGAGTGAGAGGTATGCATCATAAATTGACGATGCTTGGTGAATAATAGATAGTTCAAGTTTTATTAACTGAGTTAACTAAACCATATATAGTTGAGAATTTTGTTATTATAGATGGTGGAAACCTAAATATATTTAATCTCACGAAAGAGTATTGAATAAATGTAAATTAGAATTTCTTGTATCAATTAAATATTTATTCACATGATAATATTATTTTAAATAAAAATAAAAAGCTAGAAAAAAAAAGTGATTGTTCAATTGAGGCAACCCATCTTAGCTTTGTTGGACCAAGGAAGCACCGACCTGTTATCCTTCCACTGCAAAGAATGAGAGGTTTTCGCTGCTCTGTTAAACCAGCCTTGCGCCGTGCCCTCTACTCCAAGGCCCACGAAGCCCATGCTTTCGCTTGGGTCTCATGGGCCAACTCCCAACTTGAAACGGGCAAGCCAGCAAATAGCAACCATTGGCCCAGCTAATTGAGCTAACCCAATGTCCAATCACTTTAAAGCCCTCACTTGAGTTACAAGCCCTCGTAACTGAGCTCGGCAAATGACTTAATTAGTTTGTTTATTTTAAGGAGTTATACATTGTTGTATTGTTTCAATGTGGGAGAAGTTAGCTTCACTTTTTCCTCCTATGCGACAGTATATAATAAGGTTATCTGTTAGATAATTTCCTTCATAATTAAATTCCTAAACACTAGAATTAGTTGATGATTATAATTTATAAATGATTATTGAATGTTTAGAGTTTGTTGATTGGGATTTGAAGGCTGGTGAAATTGTGAATTCTAGTGCATCTTTGTTGTAGAAAGTGATATATTCACAACAATGAAGTAATCACTTTTTAGTATGATTGATCATGGTATAAACTTTTGATATTGTCCTTGTTATGTGTTATAAGTTTTTTTTTTCACTTCTTTCTTTTTGAATGTCCTATATATGACTTAATTAATTTCCAATAACAAAATACTATAACATTAGAAGTATTGTTTCAGTAAATTAATGGTGTGATACTATTGAAAATGAAGCATAAAATAATTTTTTGATCTGGAGTACGAATAGATATAAATTAATTCTCTTAAAATAGCGAAAACTCGTAATGTAATTAAAATTAGAGTGAAAGTTATATGTGCTCTTGCTCGACATAAATTAAATAGCCTCGATCCTACAAATAAAAAAGTTACCATAAATAACAAAAACATGTTAAACCTAAATTACAGTAATATTTATAACTTTAAACAATTTGTAATTTACAATAGTGATGTTTTTTTTTTCTCAATGGTTTAATCTCTTTCGAAGCGTATCGGACATATTATATGTAAACTTCTTCCAACAAAGATTCGAACTTGAGTCCCTTCCTCTAGACCAATCCACATGTTGGTGTGATGTTGCTACTGCTGGACTTTAGTTTGCTTCAAATTAGGGGGCAGGATAGGTTAGAGACTTATAGAGCAGAGGTTAGATTGCAATTTAGTCCAACTTCCTTAAATTATGTACAGGCCTAAGTAATAAAATCCTAACATGTAGGACCTTGAAAAAATTGAAAAAAATCTGTGCAAGTAGCTCATGAAATTTTTTGTACTTTGCTTGTTATAATTTGTGCCAATAATGTATTTTTTTAGTCCCAAACTTTTACAAATAATATTTTTAGTCTCAATACTTTATAACAAAATTTGCACAATTCGTCCTCTACTTCCAATTTATTTTTCTTTTGGCCCTTGAGACAAACTCTATGCTTCACTTTGGGTACCATATGGCAATCTCTAGTATGCATTTTTTGGTCCCATATGACAATCTTTAGGCTACAATTCTAGTAGTCTCTGATTTACGGTATTTTTGGTCCCCAAATTAATTGAAAATAGAGAAAAATGAGAAATTACACAATTAAAATTTTAGACCAAAAGTACTATCTTTAAAGTGCGTGACTAAAATGTTGGACAAATATCCAATTAGCATATTTGTTTCATTTTATTTTTGTTAGGCAAACTTATTTATGTATTTTTTTTATTATTTATGTATTCAGATGTATTAATTTTCTTTCTTTCCGAGTTTATGACCACTTATATTTTATCTGCCTGAATGAGAATATTGATCGGATTCTCCAGTAATATGTTAATTCCATTTCCACTAACAGATTTTATTGGTCCCATATTGCATGTATTGGCAAATCTACTTTTCTTCATTTTTTCTTTTCGTTTTTTCCCCCCCTCAAACTTTAGCCGGCTACTCGTCACTATCCTGCAATTGGTCCCACATTGCATTCATCATTAGAAACAGTTTAATAGGGACCCCCCGCATATGAATCAATTTCCATTTCAAACATTCATATAAAAAGATGAGATTATATTATCTGAATGAAAAAGGTCATTGCAAAAATTGTAATACCAAACTCATGGCCTATATATATATTGTTGACTGACGTATTATCGGAGAATCAACATCATATATATATACCTCAATACATTGAGTATGGAGTATAATAAAATCTTATTTCTTAACTCAAAATCGAGGTAATACCAATTTACCCCCGCGTGAAATGCATATTGTTCAAAATTCCTTGTGATTTGAAAAAATAATATTTTACCTTTTTGTGAAAAATTTAAAAGAGCAATTTATCTTCTTCAACAGAGAGTGTAACTGATTACTCCCTAATGTGAATTATATTAGCATGCTCTGCAATCGGTAACATAGTCTTTTTCTAATCACAGGAATGTAAATTGAACATTATGCAAATCACATAAGGATAAATCACCATTAATTCACTCGAAATCGTATAGAAGAAAAAACAAAAAGTCAGGTAGTCATTGCACATTTTTATTAGATTCCATGCTTACATCTAGAATATTGTGGCAATCGAACGGCAGTGATTGGACGAAAAATGAGTGGTTTCGTGAAGACAAGTTTATTCAATTGGATTAATCCTGATTTACATGTCTGACATTTTTTTTTTTTGATAGTTCATGTTTGGCTTTATATAACAAGCCTATTTTGCAATGATACATATTTAATCTTAACTAATTAGAAAATAAATATTTAAAGTTATGTATATATGTTAAGAGTAAAATTGGTATACGCGTTAATCTGATCTATTTGGACATTAATATATAACTTAAAAAATGGTTGCATTATTGAAGATTATTTCTCTATACGTAGCAAGTTGACATGTAACTAATAATAGTTAACTCATCAATCATATTATGACTAAACTAAAGTCTAAAGTACATATGTAGAGTGAAGATTAATTAAATTAAATAAAATACTTAATTATGTAGGTAATTGAGTGTTATTGAATGCCACGGCCGTGCTGCTGACATGTTTATATTACTCCATAGTCGATACATCAGCAGCAAAGCAAAAGCAAAAGCTAAAAATGTAAAATAAAAAATGAAAGTACCCAAAAGAAAAGGTATTTATCGTCCTTCCTCGTCACATCCCAATTTTGTACACGAGAAACTCGCATTCTCCATGTGCTTAATTATATTAACAGTCGCAACAAAACACCGCGTCGGCGTAGCCAACAAAGGAGTAACAAAATATAATATACTAGTAGTATGTAGGAAATTTCACATTTGCCCCAAAAGGTTTCACATTTTTGTATTAAACTCCCCTAAAAATTACCAACTTTTGGTCGAACCCCCTAAAATTTACACAACAGTTGCACTTTTATCTTTGCGGTCCGATCAACATCTAATTAACTATGTTTTAAAGGACATAATCGTCGTTTTAATGCCTCAAGAGTACTCTGACAATATACATTTGCAACTTATGACATTTCAATCTACGTCTTGTTCACTAGAAACCTTTCTTTCGGTTTTAAGCACCAGAGAGAATTCATCGGAATCACCCCCGGTCTAATACATCCTTCTGTTTTGCAGGTTTTGATCCCACCTAAAAAGACGAATAATTCATGGATGAATCCACTTCAGACCCATAATCCGAAATAATTAAAAGTATCCACGTCACAAATACACAGTATGTGTTTAATTGAAAAGGTTTAAAACTTACAAATTTTTTGACAAAATGCAACTGTTAATAAAATCTTAAAGGATTATGTACACAAACAATACTTTTGAAGGGGTTAAGTGTGAATTTGGTTTGTGGGACAAAATGTAAATGAATAAAATATATTGATCCTTTATTCTTCCACGTGTCCATTGTTTCAAAATCAACACGCCGTTTATTGTGTTGACCCACACTCTCTCACTCCTTCACTCCCCCTTTACATTACCCATATATAAATACGCGGCCAAGCCGCCATATCTCCCCAACTCCAACAAACAATCCTAAAACAGAAATCAGGAAAAAAGACATTAACAAAATCAAATCATTCCCCAACTGGAATTAACAATCTACAGCTGAATTCGTAATCGAAAGAAGGCAAATCCGTGACATGGTGAAAACAACCCTGAATCAGAAAGAGCAAAACCCGTCTTCTTCTTCGTTCAAGTATAAGGGAGTGAGGAAGCGCAAGTGGGGTAAATACGTGTCCGAAATCAGGCTCCCGAACAGTAGGGAGAGGATTTGGTTGGGTTCCCACGACACGGCGGAGAAGGCGGCGCGTGCTTTTGACGCGGCACTCTTCTGCCTTCGTGGACCGAACGCCAAGTTCAATTTCCCCGACAACCCACCGAATATAGCCAACGGCAGGTCCATGACACCGGCGGAGATCCAGATCGCGGCGGCCTGTTTCGCCCGATCGGGTCCTTCGGGTCGGGTCGATAATTCGGATTATAGGTCCGATTCGTTGTTGTCGTCGTCGTCTTCGGAGTTGATACAGCATGTGGATTCCCCATGTCCATCTGTGTCGGGTGGAGCGGGTCAGGTGGAAAGTGAATTTACGGAAATGCCACTGGACAACGGTTTTCTCGACCAGTTTTTGAATTTCGGTACGGACAGTAATAATAACGTACCGGATTTCGGGTTATTTCCGGGATTTGATGATTTTTCGGGTGATTATTTTGTGCCACCTTTTCCCACTACCCTTGATTATTGGCAAGATAATACTAATAGTGAGGAGTTGACTTCGCAGGGTTCATTTCTTTGGAATTTTTGAAGGAGTAATGGATAAGAAAAAAATACTTCTTCATTAAAGATTAATTGATTTGTTTCATTTTTTTGGAGTCAGAAATTCTGGAAATTTTGGCAGCTGGAATTACTGGTTCTTTCTATATTAGGAAATACCGATTTCTGGGCTTTTATGGGCTCTTTTTTTTGTCTTTTTTTTTTTTCCAAATTACTCGTGATACTTTTCATGGAGTGGATGGAACAATATTTTTTAATTCTTTCACTGAAAGATATTTTACTAGTTGAAAATGCTTCAGGATGTGCAGTTTATGTTATGTATTTTTTTGTACATTCTTTATGAAGATTATTAAATTTCAGAATTCGGTTAATTCAATAGTTAATTCCTCGATGTATTCAATAATTGCCACAGAATATGAAAATTGACTAGAATTGATGTATTTGTTTGGAGAAGATAAATATTGGCCCACAATGATTAAAAGATCGGGCAGTCTATTTTGACTCATATCTGTTTTGTGAGTCAAAATAAGAGAGCATTCATGGCCCTTAGATGTAAATATTGATTAATCCTGGCCATTGATTAGTGTACAAGTGTGTACAAGTGTATGAACCCTCCAAATTTGTGTATGAACCCTCCAAATCTGATAAATAAAATTGAGTAATTAATTGTAACCAACAAATTTACAATTCTACCCAAATAAAAATTCGAAATCACCAAAATACCCCAAAAAATTTCTTCTCCCCCACCCAAAACCCTAACCCACCCACCAGCCGCCGCCCTCTCATCCTCCCTCCCTGGCCGTTGTGGTCGGACCAGAACAGCGGCAAGACTTCGCCGCCGTTCTGGTCGCTAACAGAACGGTGGCCTCTTAAGCCGTTGTTCTGGTCCGACCAGATCCGCAGAGAAGTGCCTCGGTTGGGTCGCCACCAGATCGTCGGCATATCGCCGCCCAGAGGTTGTCTTCACCGGTGAAGGAAGCTTCACCGGTGAAGGTTCGAAGAAGAGGGCTTAATTTTTTTTTTAATATTTTATTATATACACATTCTTTGAAAAATAGGGAAAGTCATTACAAAAATATAATGATGCGTTGTATTTTTTCTAAAATTAAACATGTTCAGTTTAAATTTATAAACATAAAAATTGAAATTTGATTTAATTATATTTAATTTTCGTGTATATTTTTATAAGTATCATAATTTATATCAAGTTGGACTAAGATGTATCTCTAACGGAAGGGATTAATTACTATTTAGATAAAAAAAATTGTTGTCAACTAAAATTATCAATATATTTTCAAATTACAGAGGAGATAGTGTTACATAACAATCTAGTAGACAATTTTATCGGAATAATGGCCAAATCATCAATTTTTTTTAAAATTATCGATATATTTTCAAATTACGGAGGAGTTACTGTTACATAACAATCTAATAGACAATTTGATCGAAATAATGATTGAATCTTCAATTTTTTCAAAATTATCGATATGTTTTCAAATTACGGAGGACTTAGTATTACATAACTATCTAATAGACAATTTGATCGAAATAATGACCGAATAATCAATTTTATTAAAATTATAGATATATTTTCAAATTACGGATGACTTGGTATATATTATATAACAATCTAATAGACATTTTGATCGAAATAATGATCTAGTCTTCAATTTTTTAAAAATTTTCGATATGTTTTCAAATTACGGAGGACTTAGTATTACATAACCATGTAATAGACAATTTGATCGAAATAATGATCGAAGAATTAATTTTATTAAAAAAATTATCGATATATTTTCAAATTATTTCAAATTACGGAGGACATAGTGTTACATAACAATCTAATAGACAATTTTATCGAACTAATGACCGAATTTTCAATTTTTTAAAAATTATCGATATGTTTACAAATTACTGAGGACTTAGTATTACATAACCATCTAATAGACAATTTGATCGAAGTAATGACCGAATAATCAATTTTATTAAAATTATAGATATATTTTCAAATTACGGAGGACTTAGGGTTACATAACAATCTAATAGACATTTTGATCGAAATAATGATCGAATCTTCAATTTTTAAAAAATTATCAATATGTTTTCAAATTACGTGGACTTAGTATTCCATAACCATCTAGTGAACAATTTGATCGAAATAATGACCGAAACATAACTTTTATTAATATTATCGATATATTTTCGAATTACGGAGGAGTTGTTGTTAAATAACCATCTAGTAGACAATTTGATCAGAATAATGATCGAATCATCAATTTTTTTAAAATTATAGATATATTTTCAAATTACGGAGGACATAGTGCTACATAACCATCTAATAGACAATTTGATCAGAATAATGATCGAATCATCAATTTTTTTAAAATTAAAGATATATTTTCAAATTACGGAGAACATAGTGCTACATATCGGAATAATGACCGAATCATATATTTTTTTAAAATTATAGATATATTTTCAAATTACGGATGGCTTAGTGTTACATAATCATCTAATAGACAATTTGATCGAAATAATGACCGAATTATCAAGTTTTTTAAAATTATCTATATATTTTCAAATTACGGGAGGATTTAGTATCACATAACCATTAATAGACAATTTGATCGAAATAATGACCGAATCATCATTTTCTTTTAAAATTATCGATATATTTTCAAATTACGGAAGACTTAGTGTTACATAACCATCTAATAGACAATTTGATCGAAATAATGACCGAATCATCAATTTTTTTAAAATTATTGATATATTTTCAAATTACAGAGGAGTTAGTGTTACATAACCATCTAATAGACAATTTGATCGGAATAATGACCGAGTCATCAATTTTTTTTAAATTATCGATATATTTTCAAATTACGGAGGACCTAGTGTTACATAACCATCTAATAGACAATTTGATTGAAATAATGACCGAGTCATTAATTTTTTTTAAATAATCGATATATTTTCAAATTACGGAAGACATAGTGTTACATAACCATCTAATAGACAATTTGATCGAAATAATGACCGAATCATCAATTTTTTTAAAGTTATCAATATATTTTCAAATTACGGAGGAGCTAGTGTTACATAACCATCTAAAAGACAATTTGATCGGAATAATGACCGAGTCAATAATTTTTTTAAATTATCGATATTTTTTCAAATTACGGAATTTAAAAAACAAGAATTTTGAAAAAACCAAATCAAATGAATTTGTAATTTAAAAAATGAATTAAAATTTTATAAAAGTTAAAAAAAAGAAGAGGAAATTCACTATCTTAAAAAAAAAGTAGTGTTTTTTATTTAAGATGTGTTGTGTATTAATTAAGATTTATTTATGTTTTTTTTCTTCAGAAATTCTAATAAAGTCGTATTTTTTATATTCATACTAGATATTTCGTATTTTTCAAATTTCAGACTTAAAAATTAAAACTAACAATATTAACTAATCACGTTATTAAAATTTTAAACTTTATTAAATCTTACAAAATCTTTAATTTTTCAGCAAAACTGAAAGTTTGAGGGTGATTTTGACCAGGGACAAAACCTGGGGGCTGAATGTGCAAATATGTCATCTTCCCCAACACAACTTTGTACAATTGCAGTTGAAGGAATGAATTACACATATAAAACCAATTTTTAATTCCGCCAATTTAACTCAAATCTCACCAAATTAAATCAACCACCAACAAATTCGAGCACATAAGAATTGAAATCAACAACGATTAATGTATATATATATATATATAAACAAAAAAAAAATTAAAAGATCTGGGCGGCCGTTCCGGTCACGACCGGAACGACGTCTGTTCAGACCAAAACTTGGGGATGTTCGAGTTCCTTCCTAATTGAAGATAACTTCAATTTCTTAAGCACTGTACTTGAAATTGAAGGGTGGGCGTGCAGTTGAAGGGTTCTTAAACACTGTACTTCAATTTCTCTGAATAAGTAATCAGAAATGGAGATGGTGATTAATGTTTATATTTTCATGAAAGGGCATTTTAGTATTTACAATGTTTAAGTAGGGTTCGTACCTCGTCCACGTGGCAAAATATGGCGCGATGGTGTATGCCTCTTCTACGGGGGTGAGTAATACTAGACAATCCCTTAAAAGATTAAGAAGACTTCCAAAATTCGAAACCTGAGCGCCTTGCCTTTCCTTTGTGGTCCTTCCTTTTCTGTTGCATTCATCTTTGGAACTGATTAAAGATTTAATTAATTAAGCACGTTTCCAAATTCCAAGCTTCGTGATACAAACGGCCCCCACCACACCATACACTTGTTAGTGTAACATGATCTCATGCATTATCAACATATATATCATTTTTTATATTTTAGCGATTTCTCTCTATTCGTGAATCGTGATAGGTTTGAAAAATCAAACGAAATTATATGATATTCAATTCAAGCTTGTTTCGTATATAAAAGTTTATTTGAACTATTTTTGTTATTATAATTAAATATATATAAGACAAGAGTTTGAACATTGTTTATTAAATTTTTTCATAACGATTTAGGCTAGTATGACTTAATTTTAAATTAAATTTAGTGATTCAGATTTTGCTTTCATGCGCGATTTATAAGTTCTTTTAGATATTTGTGCGAAATAGATAGAATACGTATTTTGATTAGAATTTTTTAATCATAGTATAATATCGAAAAAGAAATTTAGTGTTAGATTAAAAATATGAGTCGTAGTTTGGACACTAATAAGTCTTTCAATGAGTGCCACATTAGATTGAACTTCAACCGTCTTACTACTAGATCTACCAAACATATATTTAGGGTTTATATATATATATATATATTTTATCTCGTTATATTAATATCAATACATCAACATCACTAATAATCTTTTTTATTGAATAACAATTAAATTATCAATTATCAACACTAGTATTAAAAGAAAAATTCATATTAGTGATAATTGAATTCACGACATGGACCATCATTAACCTGATAAACTTAATATTTAAATAATATGAGCCCATATTTGAAAATTTGAACGGCCAAACCTACCCAATTACAGTTAGTTGTTTAGAACTACATTTAATTTCTGGAAGGGGATAAAATGTGACACGAAATAATTGCACTTTTGGTATCAAACTTTATATCTATTTTATCTATGGTACCATAAAAATTCAGGTCGACACATTTTGTATCATAATTTAACAAAATCACTCACATTTGGTACCGCCGTTAAAATTCACCGTTAAGTGGGTGATGTGGTAGTTAAGTCAATTTGAATTATTGAAAATTTGATGTCAATACTTATGTTGATTAACGATTCAAAAAATCACCGCATTGGATTGAACTTATAGCAACCCAGAGCCCGAAGGAGCAATTGTTGCCATTGGTCGCCACTAGAGGAGAGTTTGGCGTGAACAAGGAGCTTCAATTCAACAAAATTAATCGTGGCACACTTGAAATTAATGATACATGTAGTAAATATGAGTGCCAATGAGCTGGATATAAGCAACAAAAGCCTTTAAAACAACAAAAACAAATACAAAAAACCCAAAAAATTAGGGCTTATGCGAAAATGTGCCGCCCCTACGAGCGGAGCTCAGGCGGCTGCTGCTGCGACAGGTGAAATCAATCTATGGGGATTCTAGCCTAGGTTTAGGGGGTTAGTGGCACAAGAATTTCTTGAGTTGGGTCGAGTAACAAATTCGGAATCACAAATTGAAATTAGAGAAGAATGGGAGTTGCGTGATTTGGATTTTCTAGGAGCGAATTTGTGAGATTTAATGAATGAAAACTAAAAAATTTATACGTGTGAATTCGCAACGATGAGACGAATAAAACGCCCCAAACTTTCTCCTACGAACAGCCACCGGAGAGTGGTGGTCTGTAGTCTGGGTGTGTGGGTGAGGTTTTTTTTATAGAAATTATAATAATTTAGTAATAATATAATATAACTTTATTATTTTATTAATTAGATTAATAATTTGTATAAAATTTTAGATTTTAAAAAAATATGTTTTTTTAATTTTTTTTCTGGTTTATATTAAAATATTATTTAATTTATTAATATTGTTTATAAAATCAAATTAGTTAAATAGATATATAAATATAATGAGTAAAACCTCCAAATTGGTCCGCACGTGGTTTTATTCGAGCCAATTTTAAAATTGGGCAACAATGCAGACTAAAATCATCAGAAAATTTAAAGATGGGGGTCATTTTTCCAGACCAAAATGTTATTAAGTAAAATTATCAGTAAGCATAAGTAATGTCATTAATTTCGCAATAATCAAAATTGACTTAACTGCCACGTCATCCACTTAACGGGGATTTTTAACGGCAGTACCAAATGTGAATGAATTTGTTAAATTATGGTACCAAATATGTTGGCTTGAATTTTTATGGTACCATAAATGAAAATCGATATAATATTTAATATCAAGATGCAATTCTCTCAATGTTATATAATCCACAATTAATGGAAACTATGGTGGAGTGAAATTCAATTAATTAATGAGACAAAGCGTCTGAAAAATAATTAAGTTAGGTTATAGAGACTTCAATACCCTTGATAAACTCCAGTAAAAAAAATAAGATGCCATTTTAGCTTTTAGCAAGAGTCGAGTCAAAATCTAGTAGTCCTGTCAATATTCATTTCAAAGAATCCTGAATGAAAATAGCATAATTTATTAATGAACCAAAATTAAACTGCATATGCATCTTAATCAAATTTCAAGCACCACTGAAAAAAAGAGAAAAACTAATTTTAGTTAATGCCAGTTGACACAAATATTTTGTAGCATAATTGCATGCACATAGTGTACATGAATATATGACCAAAAAAAATTAAACTATTCGATGAGATTTAGCTCGTTTAATGAAAGTTAATTTGAGTTTGATTTGTTTCGTACGTACATGAATGAAATTTTTTATTTGATAAATTTTAAAGTTCGGCGTAAGCTGAACTCAATAAACTTAAAATTGATAAATTTAGTGTAGAAAACAATAAGTATTCAAGTTGAACTCGTATTCGAATCAATCAAAATTTGTCACGGCTCGATTAATGCCATAATAAAACAAAGATCAAACATGACTTCAATTTCGACAAGAATTTCAAATCAAACTTAAACATTGTGTTATTCTATACTGCATGATTCACTTATACATGAACAAATCTCCTTGAGACAAAGCCAATAAAAAGAAGAAAATTGAATAATGAAATTATGAAAAGAAGAAAAAAACACAACCTTCTGAACGAAAGTGCAACCGCTGCACTACATCGTCAATAATATGTGGTGCAATCATCAAATGTGGAGGGAGAATTCATATCACCATGATCTCAATAATGAAATAGCATTTTTAAAATTCTAATTTTTTTGAGAATTTTTAAAATTCTACTTTTTTTGAGAACACAAATCAGAACATGAGTGTGATCATAATTGTATTGGTCGAATGCTGACTAAATAATTTATTTTATAGTAGACAAAAAGTCAACACCATCGAAAACATCATTTAACCACACGTGTCTACCTTGAGCTGATCAGACAAAACCTTATCAAGCCACCTGTCCTCCAAACCGTGTTCCTTCCATCGTCTCATGGCACACCCGTAAACACCCCACGTGTCCCTCCTCACCCAACATATATATATATACTGTATTTAATTAAACTTCGATCTGATTCGATTCGATCACAAAAATAAAATGGTTCGACCCCAGTCTAAAACCGAGAGACGATACAAGGGCGTAAGAATGAGAAAGTGGGGAAAATGGGTCGCGGAGGTCCGACAACCCAACAGCCGTGACCGAATATGGCTTGGCTCCTACGAAACGGAAGAGGAAGCTGCAAGAGCTTACGATGCCGCCGTGTTTTGCTTGCGTGGCCCATCGGTGGTGCTCAATTTTCCCGATGACCCGCCGGAGATATTATCGGCGGGGGAGTTGTCGCCTTCTCAGATTCAAGTTGCGGCGTCGAAGCACGCCCGGAGAAGAGGAGTTGCTGCTGCTGATCATGATCAGGTGAAGGAAGCGGAGGAAAATATGTACATGTTTGGTGGGACTGCAGGGGCTGTGGAGTTGGGTTCGTCTTCTTTCGGTGGCGGTGGTGGTGATGAGGCGGTTGGGGGCGGCGATGGCTTTTTCAATACGTCGCGTATGTGGAATTTTTGAAGGTTTTGTTTACTTGGGTTTAGTTGTGTAGATTAGCAGTAGATGCTTTATTATATTTTGTTGATATTATTAATTCTTAGAGAGTTTTTTTTTTTCTTTTTTCGAGAATTTCGTAGTGCGTTTTATGGTACTAGTACTTTTTAGATTCTTAGCTGAGATTGTATACTTATTTAGCTTTTGCAATTGGTTCTTGGAATCGAAAGAAAATACTTGATATTTGATTGTTGTTGGTTCTAAATGTTTTTTAGTTGTCGCACCAAAAATTAAAATTGCAATAATCCCCTTTAACTCTATTAATTAGGTTAAAGTTCAATTTATGAGTTAAACATGGAAAATTCTCATCCAACTACAAAGTAAGTATCGATAAGAATTTCCCCTAAATAATTTTTTTTTTTTGGTACAACCTAAATAAAGTTCATTTTCCGTAAGTGGTACATTTTTTTGATTTGATTTCAAGAAAAATCATGAACAAAATTTAGAATCTAAGATCCACTATATTCGAAAAAGGAATTGTGAAAACTGAATTAAATCCACATCTAAGTTCTACTACTAATTAATATTCTACCTCAAAAACTACGTACCTACCTAAATCTAATCTCTAAAAATTAAAGGAACTAACAAACAGCCTCCACGACAAGCCTCTTTGAGGTGCCCTCTTCACATTTTGTCGATCCAAACACACCCTCTGTAGCTGCAACGGAACAACTTTCCTTCCCAACACACGCCTGCAACAATATCAAAATCAAAATTTTGAATTTTCAGATATTTTGTATCATAAAAAACGTAAATAAAAGGAAGGACTAATTTGCAAACTTACATTCTGGATGATGGAAAGTGCATCATTTGTAGCTTCACAGCTACCCTTCTTGAAAGAGCCACAAATCCCTTGTACATCACCAAAACTAGCAAAATTGATAGCCGAGATAGTTCGACCCTCGCACGACAACTCCATGTTTTTGTTCTCGTACGCATTTCCGCAAACTGTTCCTGGTCTAACGGTTTGGAAGTTCACAAGAGACGGATTCCCTCCAAATTCTTGGAAAAGAACCAATTCATTATCGTCCTCGGTCATGAAAGATCGCGGAACATGGTACCTAATAAAAAAGAATTAAAATAAATTTCTTGGTATTTTTATCAACAAAAATAGAAAAATTAAATAAAATTAACAATGTATCTTTGTTCATACTAACCATCTCTGTGTAGGTTGACCACAATTTTTGACACATTTACTATTGTCATACGAGCCACGATAGTCACATGGCTCGGTCGAACAACCGTCCTCGGCTATGTAACTCGGCCAGTATCGACCGAGGCTGTTACCATTTACCCAAGCTAGCCCTTTGCCTAGCCCTTGCATGTCTACTACCACTGGTTCTTCACCTAGTGGAGCTTTGAATGTTGTCTACATAATATATCAAGATAACAAATTTCAAGATATAGGTAATAAAACCTACTATATATTATGAAATATTTTTCTTGAATTTTATGTATGTACCTTGTACCAAGTCATCATTTTATTGATTGGAAGATTTTCGGATTGCCATTCAGATGCAAATTTCTTGTCGGAATAGATTAATTCATTGTCTAATCCCTTTAGTCCAACCTTGTATGACCATTTATGTTGTGATAAGTCCTTTATGATAATCTCATCATCATCTTTCTTTCCAATGATCTCAACTGGTCCAGGTAGACCAGTATCTATCAGATCAAATCTTGGGCCATAGTTCTGCATGTTCAAAATATCGAGTATGTACATGATTTAATGTATATATGGCGAAATTATTATCTAAAAAATAAAATGATTAATTAATTACCTGCAGACCAATGGTTGCACTAAGTAATGTAATTTGATTCTTCCCCGGGTTCAACTTAACCTTCTTCTCAAACACATAGTTGAATATTCCATATTCAGCCCATTGTGAACCTACAAATAATGTAATTGAATAGTATATAATTATTTCATTAAATTTCAGAAAATATGAAAAATCCAATACGAATTAAAAATATGCATGGTTGCTTACCAATATATTCTCCATTAATATATGCATGCATTATATGTCCGGTACCATTAACTCTAATACTCATATCATCGGTCAAAATTGGGTCGTCCTTGTCCAAATTCACACTAGTAATAAAGTAATCAAATGTTACAAAATTAACCCAAAAAAATTATTAATTACATGCATAAATAATATATATACCTTGTCATGTACCACAAATAATCACTAACATCATTTGTGATTTTTTGATCAATAAGTTGGCTAGCGGAAACTTGACCCTTTCCAAGAACAACGGTTTCATCGATAATATTTTCCGGCCTCCATGTCCATTTCAATGCACTAGGTTCATCTTCAGCTTCATTAGATTTCTTCACCATCACAGAAGTCTGTGTATTTACCTTTATATCCAAAAGAATAAATAATTATTTTTTTTTCAACAAATTAAATTTTCATATATATAATTATGGTTAATTGATTTGCAAAAAATTATTTACCTTGGCAGTGTTGTAAACTTCGTTCTTACAATCTGGGAGTATACTAACGGACCAAGCTGGGACGTTGTATTCTACTCCTTGGTATGTTATAGTCGCATCGGTGGTAGTATTTGCATTGCCAAACAAACAACTTGATGTGTCATTAACTGCATATATAGTTGCCTATACAAAAAAATAATTTGTTAATAGATAGTAGCTATAACTTATTTTTTGTCAAAAAAAAAAAAAATTAAATGAAATTGTTACATACAGAGACGGAGTTTCCAAAATCAGTATTGGAAATATTGCCATAAGTGAGAGTCTTTTCGATTGAATGCAATACATCGTGAAGCTGTTTCAAGTGACCGTATTTTGGCTGATTCAAACTACCTGTTAAAAGCAACCAATATTATACTATTATATGGTTGATTTATGTAAAATTAATTGAAATTTGTAGAAGGTTTATGGAGACTTTATTACCATATTCATTGAGTGGTGCATCATAATCATACGATGTGGTAATGTATGGACCACCAGCTGTTCTACCAAAATTGGTTCCACCATGGTACTAAATAAAAATTAAACAATATTATTAATTAAATAATTAGAATCATTAAACAAAATATATGCGAATTAGTTAATAATTAATTAATTTGATATTTGATACCAACCATGTAATAATTCTGGAAACTGCCTCCAAGTTGGAAAAATCGAGCCACGGAAAATGCAAGATCCTCAGCTGTTCTAAATGGGTCTTTACCACCCCAACTCTTGAACCTAATTAAAAAAATTAAAATTTCATTATAATTTTCAAATTACTTGGATTAGAGGAAAAAAAATTGTTTAATTAACTAATTAATATGAAAGTTAACTAACCATCCGGTCCAATTTTCAGTCCACATTTTTGGGCTGTTAGGATTGTTCGGTGTGAATTGATCGCAGTACCATCCATTGCATGTGTTTATCTAGTAAAAACCAAATATAATAAATCATGGATTATTAAAACAAAATATACATATTATTTTTCAAGATATAATAATCATGAATAAAAAAAACTAGGTACCATTGGTTCTGGGGCATCACTTTGTTGGCACATAATCCATGGAACTCCTATATCAAGTGATTGAGCCATATTTGCGCACCAATTCATGTATGCTTTTCCAGCATCTCCATATGATGAAATCACATTACCATATTCATTCTCAATCTATTACAAAAAGAAAAAAAATCTTTAATAATCTATCAATTACTATATTTATACATGCATTAATAATAATAATGAAAAAATAGCCATTACAAATGACATAATTAAACAGCACAAATATATAAGCAAAATGTGATGTTTATGTTGTCGTTGATGACTACTTTTTTTTAGGTAATTTAGATGAAAATTATTTTAATTTAATGAAAAGATCAATACGAACCTGGGCAAGGATAATGGGACCTCCTTGTGATGCAAATAGCTTCTCTTGTTTCATCATATCCACAATCAGGGTAGTGAAATTTTGCATCTCATTCTATATATACAATATTTTAAGAAAAAAAAAACCATTATTTTATATCCAAAATTATACAAATTAAATAATTTAGTAACATTTTTTTTAGTAAATTGTTATATACCATGTAAACAGTATTTGCTGTCCTTATTTCAATACCAGGCTGATTATGCAACCAAACAGGAAACCCTCTGGGAAAATTAAACATGCAATAAAAAGAAGATAAAATTAGATGTGACATCATCAAATTAAATTAAAAGACACTAAAATAAATAAATAATGTAAATAACACGTACGTACGTACATACCCATAGTTCCATTCAGCACAAACATAAGGTCCAATTCGCAAAACGGAATAAAGTCCTTGGTCCTGGATTGTTTTTATGAACCTTACAAGATCCAAATTTCCAGTAAAATCGTATTGGCGACGAAGTGGCTCGTGGGCGTTCCAAAATACGTAAGTCTCAATCGCGTCTAGTCCACCTTCCTTGGCTTTCTTAATCAAATCCGGCCACATCTATATATTGCATTGCATGCACAAAAAGAGTATTAATATATATATATATATATATATATATATAAGCATGAGATTTTTAATTTTTTTTTTCTAAAATGAGTTTGATGGCCTATATATCAGATATTAAACTAATAACACTTGATTTTAGCCAAAAGGTCAAGAAAGGTATATATATATATTTATATAACTATTTGTTGTACCCGAGGAGTGCTTCGCGGATAGTGAATCGAGCCCGATAAGATGATTTTGCGTTCACCGTCGATTTTAATGGCTCTACCATCATGAGATACATCAATGGCAGAAGTGAATGTGGTAAAGAATAATAGTGATAAAGTAAGAAAAAAGAGCAATGGAATTGAGTTTGAAGGGCTCATCTTGGTTGTGTATGTGTGCTTTAATTAGGCAGTGAATGAAATTATATATATATAGGGGGTGAATTATCACTCATTAATCAAGATAAGAATTGGTTAGATTAAGTTAATTTTTTTTTTTGATAAGCAAGATTAAGTTAATTCAAACTCTATTAATTAATACTTATCTAAAAGAATTTTAATCGTTCAAAAATATCTTATTTAGAATCCTTAAGCAATACAATTCATCCAAGAGTCTACTTATGCTCAAATTTCTCATTGTTTTATTATAATAAATATGTTGATATGTAATGTAATTAGTACGTTAATGAAAACACAGTTGGGTTGGGTCGGTATTGAAAAAGTAGATATAATAAAGTTTTAAAGATGTCAATTGGGCTTTATGGATGAGTCGGACTTGGACTGGCACAAGCTATTCATTTGAAAAGATGTCAATTGTATCCATTTCACGTGAAAATAATAAAGTCCGTTGAGGGCCCGCCCATATATTACCCCAAATTTCAATAGCGGGTCAACGTATATTAATATGTATATATTTGGATGATTTATGAAATTGAGAGTTTTAAAATTTTGAAAACACGATATGAATGAACCAAAATGCATCCAAACACATTTTCAACATATATAATATACATTGCTTTATTTCTATTAAATGCATGATATGATATCTTGTTTCCACGTATCGTAAATTGAGTAATTAAACATATATGGCATTTTGTTTTAACATGTTTCGTTGTTACAAAAACGTTTTGTTATTAGTTTTACTCAGAGTTTCTACAACGTTAATTAATTCTAGTTATTCATTTCAACATTTGGCCATGTTTTGTACTTTTAAATTTTAGAATTTCTATGAAGCCAAGTTATTTAAGGTTTTCGCGTTAAATTATGGACAAGTATCTACATTAGATATAAGACATTGATTTCACCTAAATAAGTTTTTTTTCTTCTTCTCATTTTATAATTAATTAATTACTTGAAATAATAAATATTCTCCTGTAAATTATTTGATGAATAAGCCTCCACCAGAAGAAGTAATTTCAAGAGTTAAATTGTTCAACATATTTAGTATGCTAGCTAGTACGTACACCCTAGCTATTTAGGTTTTAGGTTCAATAAAAAGGAGTAATATACTTATAACCTAAAATAAAGTAAACTACTCCATATATATGATGATGTACATCTAATTGTAAATGCATAGCGTAATGATTAGTTATCTTAAAGCATTGATACATTCAAGTAGACATTTAATTGTGAGATACATAATACTTTTTATTTTTCCCATTTAAAATTCGTCTTCATAATGATGTTGAAAGTAAATCAAACAAGTTGTACTTTCTTGCCAAAAGTGTGCATGTTCTTTTTCTTTCTAAATTTTATAAGCAGTAGCTATTGTGGAGTAATATTGTTATTTACTTATAAATTATGCACTGGTATATCATATCTTGATATTTTAAATGAAGAAAAAGTCAGTAAAGAGTGTGACATAATTATTAACCACTACTATTAATATTTGATTGGGTTCCTACCACAAGACAAACTGAATATCAAAATCAGCCATTAATTAAAATACGGAAAGGCGTGTCAATATCATTTTCACCTGTCACAAATTTTCATGTATATAACAAAAGTTTATTGAAATTGCATATTCTTTGACATTAGTTGGAAAATCAAATATGTATGTCGATCAAGAAAAAAAATGGGAGATGTCAAAATCAAGTGCCCCTCTATTTCTGCAGGTTTTTAAATTATTTGTATGTCATAGTCCTAACCTAGGTAGTAGACTTTAGAAAGAAAAAAAAATGCATTGTTTAACGAAGAAGCCACATTAAAATAACTTATGTGATTATTTTAATGAATTGACTCTAATTTTAGACACAAAGATGGGAAAGTAAATTCTTGGAAATAAGGGCATATTGCATTATGTGCAACATGGCTAAAAGTATAACTGGTAATTCAGATTTTATACACTATGCATTTTGATTATTTTTCAAAAAAAAAAAAAATCTGTATGGTCAAAAAGTAATATAAAAAATGAATAATATATATATGAAGAAATAAAAATAAATCTTTGGTGTAGATTTTTTTTTTTTTTTTTTTTTGAGGAACTTTAGTGTAGATCAAATTGTGTAAATAAAAATACTCTCAAATAATAGAAGCGATAATGATGATTAATAATAATAAAACAAAAAGATTACTTTGCATCCGTATGTTTTTCACTTAACTTAAAGTAACTTTTGAGTTTGAACTCATTTGCCATTAAAATTGTAGATATCATATAGTAGTACTCTAATCATAAAAGTAGCGTATTATTTTATTGAAACATATCTCATAAATGTATCAATAAAAGATTTTATATGAAAAGATTGTAAAAGAAAAGAAAAAAGAAATAGAAGAAATATATTGGCCTAACGCGTGGGGGCTTGAGCTATCGTGTGGTGGGCCCAGATAGCGACAACCACTTCAGGACCGTTTTTCACTAGCTCCTAAGAGCAACTCCAACAATGGGAATCAAAGCCAAATATAGTGCCTGAAAGATCAAAATGATGTCAAAATCTACTCCAGCAGAGGTACTATCCTTGGACCGACAATTAAGTCCAACACTTTTTGGCATAAAAAGTAACGCCCGGGCAAGTGGCATTCTTTTTTGCCTGAAAATTTAAAAACGTCTATTTGTCCTTCCCAATTCTCCTCAACGGCTTATATTTTCAAATTTTGCAATGGTACAAAAAATTTCAACTATTAAAATAGCTACAAATTTCAATTAAAATACACATGTTCAATAATCACGAGCAAAAGAAAAAATCAGATAAATTAATTTTCAATAAAAAAATATTATCGATAAAAATCTTTATCATATATCTCAATGTTAAATCATAAATTGACACCTTGATATAAAATCTTATCCTTATCAGATATCTAACGCTGAATCATAAGTTGACACGTTGATAAAAACAAAAAGTATGGATGAAAATCCTTATCAAATATCTCAACATTGAATCAGACACTGACAAGTAGATAAAATTATTGTCAGAAATCTTATCTAAATAATTTAACGCAAGGTACGATTATTTAATATTTTTTAATTTTAATTTAATTTTCTTAGTTTTAAGTAAGCTTTAATTTAATTTGAATTTAACCTAATTTATATAAATTAAATTTTAAATTAATTTAAAATGATTCTCCATTTTTTATGTTTATGGCGGGTGTAAAAAACTTTTATACAGTTATCAAAACACTGTAGCAGGCATTAAATAGTGATTTGATGCTGTTTTTTGATGTTGTCTGCTGGAGATGCTCTAAAGAGAAAACAACGGGCCTAGTTGGAATGGTTTTGGTTCGATTTTACAGATATCTATCGGTTTCAAAAAAAATAATTTAGGGGAATTCGGTAAAACTTTTGAAATCTTATTCGGTTAGATTTGATTGTTGGATTTTGTTGTTTTGAAAAATTGAAATCTCACTTGAATTGAGTTTGGATGTTAGGATTTGGAAAAAAATAGGTGATAGATGTCAAATCAATGTTTTCTATAGAGTTTTGGAAGTGAAAAGTAAGTGGTAGGTGTCAAATCAAGTTTTATAGATTTTAAGAGCTTGAGAGTAGGTTTCTGAATAGGATTGAGATGAGTTTCATCGGTCTGTCGAGAACTCATTTAAAAAAGTTTTGGCCCGATCTCGCGAAACTTGCGAGACTGGACCATAACCCATCCACATGTACCCTAAATATATTGAATCGACTTAATTATAAGGGCATCTCCGAATTACTTTTCATGCCATTCACCATATTTTGAGTTCTTAATTTTGTGAATCTGCAGTCAAAATATCAAAAAGGTTGAAAGAGAATACATAATAGTAATATGTATGTAATAAACAATCATTTTTTATTAATTTTTTTATCCAAAATGAACGTTGTTTATCCATATCTACAAGCTCTCAAACAGAGTCTGGAAGTTCTTCACGCCATTGCAAACTTTTCTTCATAGTGTGGCCTATACTGTGTTAAGAATCAAATATCTCAACATATGTAGGGTGTGGAATTCATTCAAAAATCGAAAAATTCAAAACAAATCGAACCGTACAAAAAAAAAAAATTGGTTTGATTTTCGATTTTTCAATTGGCCGAATTTCCTTTATTTTTATGGTTAGTTAACCCGACCAAGCAAAAAGTAATTTTTAAAAGTTTTCTTTAAATATATATATTCTTTTTAATTTCATTTGCAAAGCCTCCTAGCCCTATATAATATATTTCCCGATTTTAAATTCAAGATACAATTGTGCTTGATGTATCAATTTTTTGAGATGTCACATGTTTGAAATACAATTTTTTAATATTTTATTGGGAGCTTAAATTTAAATCTGACCAAACTATTGGTTAAATTGAAAATTGAATCGTATTTTTCGGGAGTTGCACAATGTAGGATTTATGAATTAATTTTCTGATCGATATTACTTTACACAAATTAATTTAATTTCAAACTGCATCTTAAGCAAAGTAAATTTTAATTCATGGTTTCTATATTCGAAATAGTGTTTTATAGCCAAAAAGGGAGTCTTTATTTTCTTCATATCTATTTTTATGTCTTCACAAATATAGGGATTTAGTTCAAAGAACCAAATTCCACCCCAAAATAAATGGATCAAAAGTTTCACCGTTTTAATTGAAAACTTCGAAAACTTTTCGTTTTTTAATCAATGAAAAAAGAAAGAAGGTGTAAATTTGAAACAATTTGTTAGTCTTGAAACTTTCTTATTTTACTTAGTTTAATAAAAAAATATAATTTTTCCTAATATTTCTATGACGTTTTCAAAAAATTCTCGAATTTTTTTCAATATTTACCAAGAAATGAAACTTTCGTTATGATTTCAATTGATGAAAAAGAGAATGAAAGAGAGTGTACTTTCAACCTAGATATTGGAGAAAAGGCATCTAACAATCATTTTTTTTTCTTGCATTATAATTTTTTATTACAGTTAAATGAAAAGATCTCTCATCTTTTCCTTTTGGCAAAAGAATAATATCTTTGAAAGAGTTTGAAGATTTGGTAAAAAGTAGAATGTGGACAACAAGGGTAAAACCGTAACTTCCCACGCAACAGCTCAACCTTGTGAGTGGTAATTCAGCGGCACCATACAACGCTTTCCATTCCAAAAGCCCAATGGGCCCCACCGCAAAAGTGGGCTTAGTCCAAAAAACATGAAATTACATCGGGGGGGACCACATTGCAAATTAGTGGGCTTTAGCAATAATTTAAGTCCATTAATGATATGACAAGTGTTCGACTCCGGCGACGTCAAGATCATCGGAATCTTCGGCTGAGTCATTAAACGGGCAGTGGGCCCAATTTCGGGATCGGGTCCCAATCATTAGACATGGACGTCAATTAAAGTAATGCCCCACTGACAAGTGACATATTTAAAAAATTAAATTGCAATCCAATTTAATACTCCCATGGAATAAAGTGGTTCAACAGTTCAACTATGCATCTCATTGTGTAAGATATGAAATCTTCAAATTATTTGCAAAATTTATACTTCATTTTTTTTGGCATCAACTCAATTAAGAATAAGCATTTAATCAAAATTAAATCGATTCAAACTGGAATTTTAATTGCCAATTTATAATTAAAAGTTTGAATCAGGTTTCTTGATTTCATATTTGGTAATAACCATTTTATTCGACGAATTCAATTTCATATTAATAAACTCGACAAAAATAGATAAATAAACAACTAAAAAATTGTGAAAAGTAGGATACCTAAGAAGTAAAAAACTTTAGTATATTAACAAATAAAAATTATTAAAACTTCAAGATCTAATTCATCTATTAGAATCGTTTAACTATATGAGTAATTCAATCGTAAATAAAATATCAAGCAAAATGCTCTAATTTTGTTTCATTTGTAATAAATAATTTAATGAGTCGCAATTTTGTGAACACTTTTATAATCAATCAGAATCTAAGTGCATGTATATATATCTTGTGATTAGAGCTGAAATTAAAATCAAACTACTCGATAGTTTACTCGATCTTGTTTGAATTTGATGTGTTATACATATCAAACAGGATCAAACAACATTTTTTCGTTTGATAACTTTTAAAGCAATATTCGAGCTTGATTCGATAGTAATCTACTCGAATTTGACTAATATTCAACTCAATTTTAGCTCGATTAAGTTCAAATGCAATTTTAAACCTGATTGTATAGTTCGACACTACATACCTCGTTTACATCCTTAATTCCTTGTGATCAGACATTTATTAGAATAAATAATTTGAGCACAATTGACTCAAATTTAAAATTAAACTTTGTGAATTACTAGTGGTATTATTTTTGTAGTATATAATAATATATACATTTACTCATTTTCAAGGTTCAAACCAAACCATGGGCTTATTCTAACAACCCTTTCAAATATAAATAGGGGAACCTCATAAGCTCATGAGGACCCCCTTTCCAACTGAGAGCTCAAAATCAGCTCCAACTCTCTTCAATAATCATCTTTCTAACTTAGCACATAGAATTATCAAACCATCTAATCATGTTGGGCAAGAAATCGAAACCAGTGATCGGTATACTCGCCGGATCTTTAGTTTCCGGCAACAAATCCGCCGTAGCTGGTCCCACAAGAAGTCACTTCGAGTCCAAATCTCAATCTCCAAAAGGACTAAAAACCTTCGATCTCGGCGGTGTTGGATTAGGCATAGTGGCTGCCCTAGATAAATCCGGTGAAATTCCGGCGAACAAACCGTTATTCAGCCGGAATTTAAGTCGATCTAATCCTATTCCGGTGAATTCACCCAAAAACTATTGGAGAAACAGAGAAGCTTCAGATGAAATGGATATGGGGAGTTTAGAAGAATACACTATCGTTACTTCTCACCGTCCAAACAAGTCGTACACTAAAGTCTACGGTAACGATTTCAGAATAAAAAAATGCAACAGGGGGAGTGTTTTCCACATATCTCCGGCGAAGCTTGGGGAAATCGGCGGCGGCGTTCCGCCGTCTGATTTTCTCAGCTCGTGTAATATGTGTCAGAAGAAACTCCATGACAAAGACATATTCATGTACAGGTTAGTTTGAATTAACAGTGTTTTGAGGAAATTGAATTTATGAAATTTTGGAATTGTTGCTGATGATTGTTTTGTAAAATTGAAATTGCAGGGGAGAAAAAGCATTTTGTAGTACAGAGTGCAGGTACAGACAAATAGTGATGGACGAGCGTACAGAGAAGTGCAACCCAGAAGCCACAATTAGGTCGCCGGCGGAGGTTGCGAGTTCCCCGTACACTAATGGCCAAATATTTACTACTGGAATTCTGGCAATTTAGATATAACCATATATATATATATATATATACACATATATATACACCGCACCGGAATATAACAACACTCTTTATACGTACGAGAAAAAAGAGCTCTTTTTTTTTTGTTCTTTTAAGATTTTTGCCAATTTTGTTTTAACATAAGGGATAAATAATTCTCTGAAGTTGTATGAGGATTTTGTACTTTAATCAAGATATTAGTGTAATTGATGTATCTGGTGAAGAAGCATAAACATTTTTGTACTTAGTTGAATGAAAAATGGTTGATTGATTGATTTTCACGTTGAATAGAATAGATTGTGAGATTTGTAAAATATGCAACTTTAGCAATGGGAGAAGAGAACTAGCTATGGTAATCATGGTAGTGGAGGTGAGAGGAAAAAGACAAATAAGGATGACAAGGAAGGACTAGTTGGTAATTAGTAATACCTACAATAGTAAAATCTACTCGAGGCTGTGTTTCACGTTTATCGACCCCAAATGAATATGTACTCTTTTTTTCCTTGTTCAGGTTTTTCCCATTGGGTTTTTCTGGCAAGGTTTTTAACGAGGCATGTCTTATGATCGATGGCATCCAAGGGGGAGTGTTATAATTCTATTGTATAATGGATGCCATGTGAAGAGTTTTGTAACATACACATTGAAGAATTAATAGTTATTATTAAAGATTTGTAACTCTTGACCTTTGAAGTTCTTCTTTAGTCCTATAAATAGATGATTATATAATGTATTGTATACAACAAGAATGAATAAGAATAAAAATATTTCTCTCCCTAGTCCACTCTCTACTTTCTAGTTCTTATTTTTAGTTCTTGAATGCTCTTTTAGATTATCATTTAGATTAATTTCATAGCACGTTATCAGCACGATTCAGCCCGAAGTTCTTGAACCAACTCAAGTGTTTTCATTGCATTTCAGAGGTATTTCGAACTCTGTTGAACCGACATATATAGAATATCTTGATAATACTTGGGATTGTTGTTTTCCATTCTTCTATTATTAATCCACACACACTCACGGTATACATGCATGAATTATTTGGCATATTTGTTTAATTGCTAGCTTTGACTTTGGCTAAAGAATGTTTGTGATTTTATCCAAAATCAAGAAGGTGTAAAGGCAGTAGGATTTCTGAGGTACTAAATTATACTGCCAATACATATAACTAATTGTCATCTAGTATGGGACAACATGTCTATACATATTATGGATCAGAGTTTATTATAATTGTTGTATGCCTTTATGATTTGAATATTATTGGAACTCCTGAAGAGCTTTTACATTCATATGTTATGATATTATTCTAATGGCCATCTTGATTTCATACTAAGCTTACATCATGTCAAATCTCATCAAACTCGAGTTTGCGGACCTTGACATTTCGGGCAAGAATTATTTGTCTTGTGTACAAGATGTTGAAATTCATCTAGACGCTAAAGGTCTAGAAAATGCGGTTATTATTGGAAATAAAACATCTAATCAAGATAAGAAAGCGGAATATTTAATTTCTTAAGATCCGCTTGAATTATGTAATAATTTGACGATTTGCCCATAAAGAAAAGAAAACGATAATCTCCAAAGCTCGTTATGATTGAATACATATACGGTTGCAAGATTTTAAAACCGTAAGTGGTATAGTTCGATTGTTCTTAAAATTAGTTCTCCACTAAATTTATATGGCAAAAAAAAAACAACAAGAATGAATAAGAATAAAAATATTTCTCTCCCTAGTCCACTCTCTACTTTCTAGTTCTTATTTTTAGTTCTTGAATGCTCTTTTAGATTATCATTTAGATTAATTTCATAACACGTTATCAGCACGAAATTATCAGTAGGATTTCTGAGGTACTAAATTATACTGCCAATACATATAACTAATTGTCATCTAGTATGGGACAACATGTCTATACATATTATGGATCAGAATGAAATTGCAGAAGTGTTGGTTTGATAATAATAAATTTCGAAGATATGCTTTGTAATTTTCTTTCAAAATCAGATATGTCTATCCAATCTATTTTGCCTATTTTGACGCCTTTGAGTGTGGTTCTAAATCTAACTCGCATAAGATTCAAAACATTTTTGGCAGGACACGTTAAGAAAAAATATATCTTGATCACTGTATTATTTAAGCATAAGTGTTCTATTTGAACCTAAAAGCTTTTCGTATTAGGTTTTATGGCCATATATTTAAGCACTTATTTATTGGTAATTATTTATTGTGATACGGGATCATTTCCATTATTGATGGATTTAATTTTTCATCAGCTATAAGGTTCTTGGGTCTTTGTAATTTCTATAATGAAGTGTATAACCAGATACTATGAGGCATGCATACATCATCACTAACTAATTAAAGGCATTTTTACTTGTAATTTTGAGATACTATATAAATGAGGATAACATTATTGTCTTTATCCCGTATGCATCAAATCATGAAAAGAAAAAAAAAAAACCTTTTTGTCATTTGATCGTAATTAAGCTTATTGCTAATTGTCCATACTATATTAATGTATAAGCTTTTCATCTTTTTCATTCAATTGCTTACAATTATTATTATCTCATGGCTTTATAAGGTTAAATAGATTGTATCACATCTTGATGGTAAATTATATAAACTTTAATTCTTTTGTCCGTTTCTTGTTTTTGAGCCACTTGGGTTGCCTAAGATATATATATTCTTAGTTTTTGGTTGTTAAATGTAAAGGCTAAATTTTTAGCCTTAACCAAATGTGTATGGCTGATAAGAAAATATTAAGGCCATTTAATTCAATACCTTGTCAATACAGATTCAAATCTCTTTGATCATAATTTTGCATAAGAAAAATGAAACATTATGGCAAAGTTGCTTCTGGAATGAAAAAAATTATTTACTTAATATATTATGCATTTTATATGAGCATATATGTATATAAAAAAAAATAGAATTATAATCTTATTTGTTTATTCAATGGCCGGTTATTAGGAAGCATCGATATTTTTATAATAAAATATCAAGAAAACATGTATATTAGTTTAACCGTTTGAATGATTGTTTGGGATTTTAGACCAAACCATGTTTTATTTCAATATAATGTTAGAGGGAATTTTATGCGGCTGAAAGTCTAATTCATTATATTTGACATTAGACATGTCTTGCAGACTATATATATATATACTTTATTGAACTGATAGCAAATAATGCAAATATTAATACCATATCGGGTAATGCAAAATGAACCGAAGGCTCTGAAAGAGCTATTATGCTTTTATTCGGACGGACAATATTTGTTATAAATGATGTTTTATTCTCTAGTAAGTCTAATTTATTAAGCTTCAAATATATCCGTCGAAATGGATATCATATTGATACCACAAATGAGAATAGTAATGAGTACTTACATATCATATATAGTTGTTATATGAGGAAAGAAACGTGATATGTCAAAATGCCTTATATTTCGATTGGTACTTTACAACTATTAGTACAATTGAAACACGTCTATAGTAAACCAGGAGTTTACTAAGTAATCCAGAAGTTTACTAATCTTAATTATTTGGCATGACCGGTTAAACCATCCCAGAAAACTATGTTGTGAAAAAAAAAATATTGAGAATTCATATGGATTTTGATGAAGTACCAGAAGATTCATCAATTCAAAGAATCATTTTGTGTTGCTTGTTCTCAAGGTTAATTGGTTACTATATCATTTATAATTAAAATTGGGTTTGAATCTCCAGTATTTGTTAAATATGTTCAAGGTGATATATATGGGCCCATCCATCCACCACCATGAGGATCATTTAATATTTTATAATTTTAATAGATGCATCTACTATAAAATGGTCACATGTGTGCTTATTGTCAACCTACAACCTGAAGTTTGTGGGATTATTTGCGCAAATAATTAAAATATGAGCACAATTTCAAATTATGCAATATTTACAATGTACCTTGATAATGCTGGTGAATTCACATATGAGGTTTTCAATGACTACCGAATAATAATTGAAAATCTTGTTGCCCATATTTATACACAAAATGGTTTAGCAAAATCATTCATTATACGCCTCCAATTAATTGCTAGACCATTATTAATGAGAACAAAACTTCTGGTTTCAGCATGTATATATGTTGTTTTATATTCAGCAACACTTGTGTGCATCATGCCAATAAGTTATCATTATTTCTCCCCCGTTGAAATTAACATTTGGTTAGAGCCAAATATTTCTCATCTTAGAAATCAAGGATGTGCGGCATATGTTACAACTGCTCCACCACAACGCACAAAAATGGGTTCTCAAAGAAGGTTGAGAATATATGTTTCTTATGAATTCCCTTCTATAATTAATTATCTTGAACTAATGTTCTCGACATTAGGGGGAGAGTATATATGATGAAATAATGTTCTCAACATTAGAGGGAGAGAATAAAGAGCTGGTAAACATAAATTATATGGAATGCATTATCATATTATCATTATCTTATTTTGATCCTCGAAAAAAACAAGTGTACACTATAAGTTCAAAAGATAATCCATTTACAAAATATGGTAAATCAACTGCCAGATGCATTTACTGATCTAAAATGAGTTACTAAATATCATATACCAGCTGAAAATGCTCCAATTCAGATTGATGTCCCATTAGGACAATCTGCTATTGAAAATCAAAGAAAGCCACGTGGTAGACCAATCGGTTCCAATGATGATAATCATTGTAAAAACAAAAGGAGCAAACACTGAAGATGGTCATATTATGGAGGCAAGCACTCTAGAAGAGTCGCAAGACATAACTAATGATAAAACCCCAGAAGAGGTTCAGGTACCTGAAAACAATGAAAATGAAGAGATCTCAATAAGTTATGTCACTATGATAAAATGATGGAACCGAAATGAAATAGTTGTCGACAACAATTTTGCATATAATTATAAAATTAAATGAGGATCTTAAAACCAAATTTGTTAAAGAATGTAAACATAGAAATGATTGGCCAAAATGAAAAGACGCAATTCGAGCAGAACTAAGTTCATGTTCAAAACATAAAAATTTTGGACCAGAAGTCCAAATATTTGAGTAAAGTCCTTGGGTATTAATGAGGATATATGCTAAAAAGAAAATGAGAAAAATAAGTTGAAAGATATAAAACACGTCTAGTGCTACAAGGTTTTTCGCAGAGACCTGAAACTGATTATAATGAGACATATTCTCCAGTGGTGGATGCAATATTTATAGATACCTTATTAGTCTGGCAGTACATGAACAACTGGATATGCGTCTAATAGATATTGTTATAGCCGATTTATATGGCTCACTTGATAGTAAATTTTTATATGAAAGTTCCTGAATCTTAAATACACTCAGAAATTCCCGGGTAGATTGTTCAATACGCATGCATAGATCTTTATTTGAATTGAACGAATCTGGATATATATGGTATAACGTCTTACTGAATACTGTCAAAAGAGGGTTATAAAAGTGATCCAATTCGCCCATGTGTTTGTATACAAATATTCGGATCAGAGTTTATTATAATTGTTGTATGCCTTTATGATTTGAATATTATTGGAACTCCTGAAGAGCTTCAAATAATAGTTGATTATCTAAAGAAATAATTTGAGATAAAAGATCATGAAAAATAAAGTTTTGTCTCGGATTACAAATCGTACATTTATCAAACGAAATTCTTCTTAATCAATCAACTTATATAGAAAAGATCTTAAGACGATTTTATTTGAATAATGCAAATCCTCAAAGTACCCCAATGGTTGTAAGATTTTTAGATGTGAAAAATTATATTTTTCGCCCTCGTGAGAATGATGAAGAACACATTGGTCCTGAAGTACCATATATCAGTGCTATAGGAGCAGTGATTTATCTTGCTAATAGTACATGCCCTGATATATCTTTTGTTGTAAGTTTATTAACAAGATTTAATTCTTCTCCGACACGCCGACATTGGAATGGAGTTAAACATATATTTCGATATCTCCGAGGAACAACTGATATGGGGTTACATTGTACAAATGATTCAAAATCACACCTGGTTGGATATGCGAATTCATCATTATATTTATCTAATCTTCATAAAGCTGCTCTCAAACAAGCTATAGCCTATATATTTACAAGTAGAAGAACTACTATATCATGGCGTTCTAGAAAATAAATTTTAGTCGTCACTTCATCGAATCATGCAGAATTAATCGCAATGCATGATGCAAGTTGAAAGTGAGTTTGGTTAAGATAGACGACTCACCATATCCAAGGGATGTGTGGTATATCATTTGAGTAAAAATACTCCAATAATTTGATATGAAGACAATGTTGCTATATAAGAGATAACAGAACAAAAGACATATCACCAAAGTTTTTCTTTCACCCACGAGCTTAGAAAAATGGTGATATAGATGTCTTCAAATTCAAATTATAATTTTGCCGATTTATTTAATAAAGCATTGTCAACTACATCATTCAAAAAGATGGGTCCACCACACCGGAATGCGTCAACTTGTGGACCTCATGTCAACATCAGGGGGAGCGTGTCATCAATAATATTATACACACTGTACTCTTTTTCCTTCGTCCAAGTTTTGTCCCAATGGGTTTTCTTGGCAAGGTTTTAATGAGGCTGTGTTTCACGTTTATCGACCCCAAATGAATATGTACTCTTTTTTTCCTTGTTCAGGTTTTTCCCATTGGGTTTTTCTGGCAAGGTTTTTAACGAGGCATGTCTTATGATCGATGGCATCCAAGGGGGAGTGTTATAATTCTATTGTATAATGGATGCCATGTGAAGAGTTTTGTAACATACACATTGAAGAATTAATAGTTATTATTAAAGATTTGTAACTCTTGACCTTTGAAGTTCTTCTTTAGTCCTATAAATAGATGATTATATAATGTATTGTATACAACAAGAATGAATAAGAATAAAAATATTTCTCTCCCTAGTCCACTCTCTACTTTCTAGTTCTTATTTTTAGTTCTTGAATGCTCTTTTAGATTATCATTTAGATTAATTTCATAACAACTCCATAATAATGGTTATTACTTATTTTATACATTAGAAAAAATCTACTTGCAACTTTTTTGCAATTAAATACATATATGGTTTAATGGTTGATTATTATTATTACTCTAAAAGAAAAGATGGCTGGCACCACTAAAATTTTAAACAGAAGTCCATTTTAAATATGACAAAAGATCCACTTGATTAAATTGGGCCCATGAATTAAAAAGAAGAAAAAGTGAAAAAATCGGATCGATGAATCCAAAGAAAAAAGTAGATAATTAATCATTCTTATTGAGTCTCTCTATAAAACTAATATCAAAGCAGATCTTCTTTTTTGGCCCTGTTTAGATGAGTTTCTATTCGCGTGTCTCGTAGTTTCAGAATTTACGAATTAAGATTTTGATGACAAAAATGGAAATGTTAATATTTGGCATAAAGTATTTATTTTGTGTTTGAAAATGTGAAAATAAATTTAAATTATGTATTAGGTTTTAAGAACATGTCACCATTAGAGTTTTTAGAATTCTCCAAAAGTTCAAGTGAAAATACATCCTAACAGGCTCTTTTATACTTGACTCAATAGTAACCCAAAAAAATACAAAGACTGACTTAAGTTGAATAATAAAATCTCATTTGAATTATTATGTATATATATTAAACAAGCTTGAACTCAATTCGTATTCAGTTCAATGAAAATACCAAATCAAACTAAAAAATTCCAAATTTCCAATCTAATAAGAAAATCAAACTTGTTCAAAAACTCAACTCACATTACGTCCCCATCCCTCTCCCAAAAGAAGAATACATACTTCTATACCGAAAGATAAAAATGTCACACTCTCTCAATTCATACACCATATTACAAGGATCGAAAATCATTTCAATAAACTCCGCTCATGAACAACTTAGAAACAGAGTTTCTGAGTGCTCATACCATCCCACATCACACATGTGAAGGACAAAGCTTAGTGAAATTCATAATCAATTACCTGTTACATTCGCATACATTATAGGGAGAAAAAAAGAAGAGCAAGTGCAAAATAACTTAGATTTCTTGTCATTTAAAGCTATAAATATTACTGGTAATACATGGGTGGTTGGGTTGTGGCAATGCTCGAGTATCCACCATCATAGATGGCCTGACTAGCAACGCCAAGTCGTTGTGCCTGTTGATGCATAAGAGCTTGTGCACCGCCCCCCATTTTAGCCAAAGCAAGCTGTCGTTCATAGGCAGCAAGATCGGCAGCTGTGATACCTGATGGATAATGTGCTGCACCTGGTGGAGGTAGAGGGGAAGAACTCGTTCCTGGAGGTGTAGGCTTACTACCCCACGAGCACTAAAACATGTAAATAATGTATTGGTTATATCACAGTATAGCGCAAAATAAAGCATACTTATTTACATATGATAGGATAGAATAGATGGTTACTACATAGAAATATAGGAACTATTTCGATCATATACTTTGAGAGATTCATATGAAATGGGTGTTTGATTCACGCTCCTGGGTATCTAGCTAAATAAAACACTTCAACAGAAGTATTAATTAAGAATTATCAGTCACTAGATAAAATGAGAGCTTCTGTATAACACAGAAAAACCTACTAATTTCCTCTCAACCATCGTCATCATAAAATAAAGAACTTGGAGGCATTAAGTTCAATACTTCTATCTTATTTGAAGTATAATTAAAAGATAAACTCCATTAAGACACAAAAGAAGAATATAAACCAGTCTTCGTGTCACGGTAAGAGATGAGACCATAAAAAAGCCCCAATATGTCTTATATAAGGAATTTTCTTTATTGTTAAATAGAAAGGCAGTTTACCTTCACTGGTTTACCAAAAAGAATTCGGGCATTTCCCATCTGGATAGCACGGGCAGCTTCAGCGTGGCTGCTGTACCTTATAAACCCAAAACCTTTGTCTCGTTGAATGCGGACATCTTCAATTAATCCAACCCCAAGAGCGTGGAAATGACGATGCAGATCAACTGATGTGACCTGCAATATGCTAAGTGTCAACCACGTGAAAAGAACCAAAAAAAATTAATATATACTCCACCCCTCCCCAAATATAAATAAAAAAGGAGGAATTTTGATAAAATGAAAAAACAATGAAAAGGAAAACAATTATAAATAACCAACTAGAAAGAGGAATATTAAAGCATGGAAAAGCACATCATAATTCCTTTAAAAAAGAGCTTCCAATTAATTAAGACCACAAACATCTAGAAAGAATTGAAAATAAAATTTAGACACGAAAACTCAAATAGTTCTCTATCAAAAATCGTATTGAGCTCGCGCCATTAAATCAGAAACAGGCAGATTGTGATGCCACTGCAGAGTTGGCAGGTTTGATGATACACAACATCATAATTATGTTTGACATAATACTTACTTCAGGAGCAAGATTGCCAACATAGACGGTGGTATACTGAGGATTATTTTCCGGAGCATCTTCATTGCTCCTTTCTTGACCATCCTCTGCACAACAATATGAGCAAAAGGATAAAAATATATATATCTAATACACATATATCCAAGCATATAACCTATGCCACACATATTAAGATTATTATATTTCGATCTCTTATCATTCAAGAGAACATACATCACATGCTACTTTCTAGTATGACTAACTGTTCAAACATATGCCTCAATCAAGATTTAATGCCTCATATAGTACACTGATTCCAACTATGATCCCTTGATCTCTATTTGTAGTGATTAGTAATTGATAAAAACTAAAATGTAACACATAAATTATATTTGGTGATAGTCAACATACAAAATGAGATTCATAGCAATCATATATATATATATATATATATATATATATATTAATGAGAAACCAACCCGATGTTCCATTAGTTAGCTCCACAACAATTTTTGAATCAGAGCTCTGCTGTTCATCGCCTAAACCAGCACCTTTTGTAGCCCAATTGCACCGAATTTGTCTACTTCCAAGCCACTTCCCTGATGTATTCAGTGAAAAGAATCACATTAAACCTAAGATATGAACCACAATGGCAAGCAAAATTTAGAGATATAATTGTCACCATTCAAGTAGCTCTCAGGAAAATGTCATTTTCCTAATTAAATCATTCATCTTAGTATTTTGAGTTCTATCAGCTATTTAGTGTATGGAAGAAGTAATTCTTGGCTTGGAGTTCATGTTCTGTCTCCTAGCTTGTCATCTTCCAATAAACAATCTGCTCTCATACACACCCCAAACAAAACCATATTTCCTGCCACTCAGTAGTACATATATGATTCCCCAGCATAGTTTCCATGAATTCATCTACTATAGTAACTATTGTATGTTTCAAACATATATATAATAGTGTAGGGTGAAAAAGGGTATTTTAGTGTGTTCTATGCCAACTTTTTTGAACAATTAAATGTTGAATTATTTAACATGTTTTGTAACACCAAAAAGCCCTTTCAAGATTCCAAACACCGAGATTTTCATACGTAATTTTAATTCAACACTAAGCATACAATACATTTCTTTATACGCATGAAATTAGTAAATGTGCCACAAACCCTTGACACTATTAACAAAACAAGTCACAGAAGTTGGACTTCACCCCATTCTCCTCTCCATAGTAAGCAAATATTAAAATAAAATGAAAGAAGAATGAAGAGAAAAGAAAATAAAGAATTTGAAAGCAAGCAAGAGGTGGGGCACAATATATCAGCCTAAGAGTCACAAATAAGAGAAAGAAACAAAACAAAACAAAACAAGTGAAAATTCTCACCGTTCAGGTCATTTATAGCACTTTGAGCATCCTGACATAAATACACAAGGCAGTATCATAAACTGATAATTTTATAATAAAGGGAAAAGAAACAATGAAACCAGCCTCGGACCTGCTGACTGCGAAAAGAAACAAAACCAAAACCCCTTGAACGGCCAGTCTTCTGATCCCACATGACCCTTGCATCTCTGCATAAATATAGGGATGGATATTGAGTTTTTCTCAGTATTTAGTCAGGCCGAATTAAACAAGAGGGAAAACTGGACTTACGAGCAAGCAGGATAGACAGAGAAGCATGCAAATAAGGTAGCATCAGTAACCTCTGGGCTAAGGTCACCGACAAAAACATTGAAGTGGCCTGCACAAACAGATTAAATATAGTAAATACAATATTAAATTAAAGCCCCTAAGGTGACCAAAGAAAGAGGATCAGAAATAAATAAACGGAAACACATATGTACCTGACGTGTCCTCTCTCTGAGCACTAGCATATGCCCAGTTAACTTTTATAGGCTGCCCGAACCTGCAAAAATGCAAGTTAGGCATACAAGAAATTACTCTAATACCAACAATTTATGACTGGTTTCTACTTACAAATGTCTCCCATTCAGAGACATAATAGCAAGGGCAGCTGATCGACGATCAAGGTAGTCCACAAAACCATAAGATGACTACATCACAAGAGGCAGACCATTATTACAATAAGAAGAAAAAAGTTAATTACACAAAATTAGTATAAATCAATTGATTTAGTAAGCTGAGAGGTGAATTTTAGCAGTAAAACAATGTTCTATTGTTCATACTTTGTCAAATGGTCACAAAACCAATAGAGACAGAAAATAAATAGAGATTAGTCTTCCCAGCTAAAATTAAAAAGAACCAGCAAATTTTCTTTAAATTTCAGGGTAATTCATCTCAGACGAGAACCTTATAGGTGAACTTTGTGCTATTACTAAGTGATTCCTTGATCATACTACTTTCAACTTTTCAATTACTCTGTCTTCCATTTCAAACTGAATGAAAGTTCTATGAGTAGTTCAAATATATATATCTAACAAAACTTTCATGAATATTAAAGATGAAATTATTGGTTGTCACAAAAAGGCCTTAGAGTAGGAGTCAGAGTCTTGCAACATACGTGACTAAAGAAGAAAAACAAACTTCAAGGACTGAAAAAATTGGGATACCTTCTCTTTTCTAATGAGCTTGCAACTTTCAAGGGGACCAACAGTAGCGAAAACCTCTTGTAGAAGAGGTTCCATGACTTGTGGGTGGATATTTCCAACATACCTGCATGTCAAATCACCACAATGAACTATCCACTACAGAAGAGTGTCAAAAAAGCTTGATAACACCTATATAATTTACGAACTAGAGGCAATTCTGGAGCTGATTATTGACTCTCAGTTTGCCTCTCCAAATACCACTAATGTCAAACATCCACCCACTTTTCCAGAAATATACCATGTTGATAAAGAAAATTCGTATTTGAGAGAATTGTAAACAGAGGATTAAATATCTAAAAAGGCATATGATTACTGTTTCCAAATATACTGCAGTCCAATTTCGACGAATCCGTTATCTGCCAAATACTTTAAACTGAGGGACAGCAAATTTTTGAATGCGTGTTAAGCGCGATATCTTGTGCTGAAGTTATTGTAATATCACCGTCAACAACCAAACAATGTTCTTAGCTGGAACAAAAATCTTTCAAAAGATGGCAGGACTATTGGCAAAACCCAGGATTAAAACTGCAAATGGGGGGAGTGGAAAGAGAAAACTGCATATTGTTCATAAGAAACTCACACACTGCGGCATGTACTCATATCAAATCCAGGTGGCAAATTTCCACTCAGAATAGGCTCTATCTGCATATGAAATAGAAGGTCTGTAAGATGCTTTCTCGATTTAGAATATGTTCCTCAAAAAAAAATTAAGTAGGATTAACATAATGTTGGAAATGGCCTCATATAGACTTTAATTGGAGTTCCTCACAAACTATTGCATCCCTTATATCCCAGAAAACAAAAATGTAGATACGCCGAGGTCTAGAAAATCCACGAACCGAAAGTTCACAGATTAACAAAAAAGATACCCTCAAGTAACTCAAGTTCTTGTGTAAACACCACCAACAGAAACGAGATATATCGGTCAAATCTTTCAAAAGGAAATTAGCAAGTATAATTACAAATACGATTTATCACCCTTTTAGAATGTGAGAACCGAGAATAATGAATCTTTTGCTCATCTAAACTTGTTAACAGGCCCAATTCATGTAACTCATAACTTTATGGAAGGTGAAAAAATATATTCCTATTTCCCTGAATCACTAACCAAAAAGCAACATTCGTATTGAATGCATTCGACTGCAAAAAAATATTAAAAATCTACACCCTCTGCTTAAATTCTATAAGCTAGAAAAAAACATGGTAATGCTTCTCCAACTACATTCAAATATTTGTCTTTGGAAACATCTTCCCTAAACGCCACATTAACCCACGCAAAAAACAAAACAAAAGGAAACCGATGCTTCCTTCTCAGATTTTACGCATATCCCACAAAGCTATGAGCAAGCAGTTTACGTTATTATTTTGTCGGACTCTATTGTTAGTTGAAACTGAAAATATCGTGTAGAAGACAACTCATCAGAGCCCAAGCGAAAAATGCGTGAATAGCTAACCTAAACAATCAACCCCACCCCCAATAACATAAAAAATTTACATTTTTCAACCAAGCAAAGTATTTATTGATGCAACTTCTTCGCCGATACAGCTAAACAAGCTTACTTGTTAACTACAATCACTGCCTTCTATGAAACAGCCATTTATTGAGTCAAGCTATTGTCCTTAAATCATTAATTTTCCACTAAATGTTATTATGAAACACTGATATTTTCAACTACAAGCAATTTGAAACGAATTTAAACAATTGTTATCTGCATTTCTTCTAGAAAAGCGCTAAAAAAATATTAGAAACGGAAAATTTATCCATATTTCATCTTATAAACGAAAAGAAACCTGAGTAGGAGCGAAGAGACCCGGATGGTAAAGAGATTGCTGCATTAGTGCTTGTTGCTGTTGCTTCAACCTCTGCTGCTGCATCTCCATATTTATTTCGTGAAAATAATACAAAAGGCGATAATTAAAGGAAATCAGATGAAAAAAATTAGGATTAAACAAACGGGAAAGGAATTTTTTAAATCGAAACAAAAAAAAAAATGAAAAAAAAAAAAAAAAGAAAAGAAACTCGAAAGAGGGAGAGCTAGAGCTAGAGACGAGAATCAGATGATGCACGTGACTAACAAACTGGAGTACATTCTATTTATCTTCTATAAATAAATATAAACAAATTTCATGTGCTTTTTTGTCATTTCGCTTCCAGCTCTTGATTTTGGTACAAATGATATTTAGCTTATTGGGCCGCCGTATACATTTTTAAGCCCAAATTTATTTACACCACAAACCCATGTAAGATAAGGCCCTCAAGTGAAATTTCATTACATTAGAGAAAAAAACATCATTACATTGGGTAATCATTTTAAATTGAAATCAACTCAAAAGGCTTTCATCAAGTTCTAAAAAGATAATTAATTGGGCCGGTGCTTTTATGGATTACAAATTAAAAATTAATGGAGTAAAATGCTCCTGTACCACGGTTTAAGTCCATTCTTTATAGAACACCTTTTAAGGATGGCTAGGGTTTTGGCCCATGCGCTGACTCAACCCAACCCAATCTAATCAAACCCTTCTCTTTTCAATTTGTTATTGGATATTAGTTGAAGTAATTAATCTAACTTTAATCCAAACGTATTTTTATAAGGTCAAAATTGAGTTATGGAAATAAAAAAAGTCAATTTAACAATAGCTCAGCCTAAATTCAGGTAAATTTTAATCAAGTACTACTAGTTGTTTAGTGTTTTTAAATCTTAAAAGACATGCCCAAAAAGGTGATTTTTCATATTCTTATTATTTATATACAGGATTCTTTTTTTTTTTTTTTTTTTTTTTTTTGTGTTATGTATAAGTGAATATTGGAGATCTTGTTTTGTTATACTGAAGTGCATTTTTCTTAAACTTAAAACAAAATGTATTGAATTTAAAGATTAGTTAGGTTTTGGCTCAGCTGGTTTGGATTTCGAAAAATTAGTTTCGGTGAAGTTTTTTGAAATCACATTTGAATAGAGTTTGGATGTTGGAGTTTAGGTTTAGAAAATGTTGAAATTTCACTTGAACTGAATTTAGATGTTGAAGTTTAAAGAGAAAAAGTAGGTAGCAAGTATCAAATCAATGACATTTATAGAGAAAGGTAAATGGTATATGTCAAATCATTGTATTTTATATGTTTGAATTTTATTATGTTTGGATATATAAGTTAAACTCGCAAAATCTATATTCAGATTTTTTTTTAATATATAACCTATACTCAGACTTCAGTTTGAATGGTTTTGGCTCAGTCTTGCGAAACCGCAATACCGAGTTAGGGCCATAGTTTTGTATATTTTCCATTTCTATGTAGAATATATGCTTTTGTAATTTGTATGCATGTGTGTGATGGAGAGGATTGGAATGGGTCAATGAAGGCGACCCATTCCCACTTGCCTCTAAATTTGAATTTGATAACAATGCATGTGATGACAACAACATATAATTATAATAATAGTATATATGAATCATGATAGGTTCTTTCATATTTTCGTGTCCATGAATTAAACTTTCTATAACTTATTAGACGACCATGACGTGAACAACGTGACAATAAAAACCTCCTTTTAATTTTAATAATTAAATTAATTAATAGATTAGAATAGAATTTATTTCCGGTGTGGATGTGAGCCGACACCTAACATTGCCCTACCATGCACTTGCCTTGTTTTTTTCTTTTTTGTACAATTTGTTGTTCTTTGCCTTTCCCTTAATTTGGTGTAAACGAGGTGAATTCTGAAGCGATATTCTTCTTCATCAGAACCAATATTTAAACGCTTATAAGTGATTTATGAATTATTTTAATTATTTTGTTTTTGTCTCCCGACATTTTGATATTGATGAGTCATAGGCTTTTTGAAGATCTTTTTTTTTAAATTTGAATGTTAGCAAATTGGAGAGAACCTAGTTAGGGTAGTTTTTTGTACACAAGTTTTGGAGCACATATTAACCAAATTTATCGAGAAAATTACATTTTTAGTACTGAATTTTATATTAATTTCTACTTTTGGTACCAAACAAATGTAGGCCAACACATTTGTTACCATAATTTAACAAATTTTTCCACATTTGATACCATCGTTAACTAAATTTGAAAATCACCGTCAAATTGGTGATCATGACCGTTAAGTCAGTTTTAATTATTGCAAAATTAGTGTCATAACTTATACTAGCTGACAATTCTACCCTATAACATTTCGGGCCGTCAATTCTTTATGTATTGCATATATATTCTTCATGTGTAATGATAGATCATATGATTTTTTTAGAATATATTATCATCAATCATTTCAATAATTGTTCAACTACAAAGTATTAAAAATAATAAACAACTACCAAAAACTAATAATAAACTAGCTAGAACAAATACCCACATTAGTGAGAGTTGAACCCAAAAACCTCTTGGTCCTGAAGCCTCAACTTTGCTAGTGATTACCGCTAGGATACGGTCTCATTGACACTAGGATATGGTCTCATCGGCGATAGAACATATGGTTTGCCCATAAATAAAATCAAGATAAATTTATTCAATAGAATTTCATTTCTATTTAATTTGTTATACATGACAAACAAAATTTAAGTTTTGTTATTGTATAATTTTCAATAGTCGAGACCAAATTATTAAAATAAAAAATTAACATTAAAATATATAAAATCAACTCGTACTCGACTCAATTAAAATTAATTAAACTCAAATTCATATAAAAATCGAAAGTTCACAAATTAACATTGTCATGATCTTTGTTGAACTTAAAGAATAATACAAGACCTTCAATTATACTTCCTTCATTCCATTTTTTTTATCTCTTGCTACAGTTGACCAATCAATTTGACTAAATTTATATAAATTATATAAAATAATTTAATTAATATATTTCATTAATAAGTTGATAATATCATATGACACCATATGTATTAATAGAAGGTCTTGTATTATTTAGCATGATATGTTACTTAAAATATTAAAAAGTTTGACCGAATACTATAGCTAATAAAGTAAAAATAATAGTACAGATGGAGGAAGTTATACACTTATAATCCCAATAGGAAAGAAAAAAAAAGTAAAAAAGAACGGACGTGTTCCTGTTTTCAAAACCGCGTTCTTTGATAACATTGATTAAAATATTTGATGGAATTCTAGAAGATATCTTATTCAATAAGAAAGAAAAAAAGAAACACAGTCGACGTCCTATTGGCGACAATGACAGCAATTTATAGAAATTTTGTCGCTTTAGTGGAGGCAAAATAGCAATTTACGTCCCTTAATTTTTACTGGTGCACAGAATCAGGACATTTAAATTTTCAGTTCGCAGAATAAGGACACTTAATTTTTCAACAAGCATTTTACGTCCCTTAACTTTCACTGATCCGCAGAATCGGGACACTTAATTTTTCAGCAAGCATTTTATGTCCCTTAACTTTCACTGGTCCGCATAATCAGGACTAATTTTCCAGCAAGCACTTTACATCCCTTAACTTTCACTGGTCCGCGGAATCAGGACACTTAATTTTCCGGCAAGCAAAATACGTCCTATAACTTTCTATACCCCAATTTTAGTGTACTTGATCGCAATTTCAGTCCTATAAATTTTCCAGACGTCCTATAATTTTACATCCATTATGCTCCTTTGTTTTTAGTCTGCTGTTCTTATTTATAGAGCACTATGCAAAATAAGTCTTATTTGACACATTTTAGCTACAAGACATTAAATTCCACTTGACAAAATAAACCCCCACTTAACAATCACTTAACAAATTGTCTACAACTATTTAACATCAATATTAATTCAAATCCCCAAATTAATTGTCCAGTAATTATGGAATTTTCCGCGAGTTGTGGACTGAAATTGTGGTCAAGTGGACTAAAATTGCGGGTATAGAAAAGTTATAGATTTCGCGGACCAATGAAAGTTAAGGGATGTAAATGCTGGAAAATTAAGTGTCCTGATTCCGCGGACCAGTGAAAGTTAAGGAACGTAAAATGTTTGCTGAAAATTTAAGAGTCCTGATTTTGAGGACCAGCGAAAGTTAAGGGACGTAAAATACTTGCTGAAAAATTAAGTGTTTTTAATTTGCGGACCAGGTTAAGGGACGTAAAATACTTGCTGAAAAATTAAGTGTCCTGATTATGCGGATCAGTAAAAATTATGGGACGTAAATTGCTATTTTGCCCATTAGTGGATATCTTTGAAATAAAGCTTTCAATTATGCAAAAATTCCTTACACATTTAAAATCATTCGGCCGGGACCATTGTTGTCCAATGAATTTTATTATAGTAAACCTCAATATAGGAACTCGAAAATATCAAAATTCTTCTTATCTTTCAACTTTTCACATTCAATTACGTTTTCCCCCAAGAGAATCTATATGTGAAAATATCAATGATGATTGGTCCTGTATTATTTAGCTAAAGAATTATCCACGTATTTCACCCAAAATAAACAAACATGTACCTCACTTGCAACCATGCTTGAGTAAACAATTAAGTTACAAAATATAGTTTTCTCTAAAAAAAATTCATACAAATTCTTTTTAGTTTTTGGGGTACAAGTTCATTCTTAATTTCCAAGAAAATTCATATCAAAAGTATTTTGGGTGTTTGCAATTGATTTAATATTATTATACCAGCTTAACGTAACATCTTTAATAAATAACATTCTAGTAGACCATCATTAGAATTTAGTCGACCAGTTAGGCTAAAAGAGTTACACTACGTTACTTTTGATTGAAATAAATACACATTACTGAACATTATTAAAGACTATTCAACCCTTTTTTATGAATAAAGATTATTCAACTTGATATATGCACTATTGATTATATCAGTTTTGGGTAAGACGCAATAATAATTTAGCAAACCATATAGAATCGACTTTTTTTTTTCTTCGATGAGGTCGTGACCTAGCGTCAAAAGTTCAGGCCTCAATAATAAAAAAGTTATGGTCTGGTTCCAACCTTCCAGTCATACTAGTGTGATCATTTCTTTAGTTTAATATTAATTTTACTGGCTAATTTATATTTGTACTTTGATAGTGCTTGCAAGGACGGGTCTATTTGTAGTGTTGGGGCCTCCCCCAATATTTTTTGATTTTTTGAGTAATATTAGGTATTTATACATCTATCTATTTAAAACAATTATTATTATATATATAATATATGTATCTATTATATATACAACTTGGTTCTTTTTCATGTAAGGATTGGAACTAGGCTCATGATATCAAACCCAAACTTAATTTCAACAATATTTTGTTATGGACTAAATGAGGAATATTCCTGTTTGAATGACACAATTAAAAATACTGACCAATCCAGTTCTATTAAATCATATTTGTATTTAGAATCCAATACAGATTTAATTAGCTTTTTGATGAGTTTTACTAGGATTTAAGCTCGCCTCCAACTTTCAGATCCTAGACAAGGACAAAAATAAATTCAAATAGATTCGTAATATAATTAATGTTATGACTTGTATATTTACCATTTTACCGTCCTGAACACTTGAATAGATTAAAATATATTCTTAATTAGTATAATTAATGTTATGACTTGTATATTTACCATTTTACCGTCCTGAACACTTGAATAGATTAAAATATATTCTTAGTATAATTAATGTAATGACTTGTATATTTACCATTTTACTAAAAACATAAGATTGAAGCACAAAGTTGGGCACATTTAAATAGTTCTAGTAGGTCAATGTACTAATCAATGATAGACCTACATAAATCAATGTCGGCAATTAAGTCAAAAATGGGACGTTAAACATAATTTCAGTATTATGGGTCTTATATTTAACAAATTTACTTTCAATTTTTTTAATAGTTAAACATTTAAATTAAATCACTAAAAACGTGTCAAAAACTAATTGAACAAAATTATTTTCAACAATGAACATGTTTACCATTATAATGTACAATAATTACATCACCAATACTGTTATTAATTTATTCTACAAAAAAATTCATCACCACTGATTAAATTTTGAAAAGAAATAAAAATGATGAATCTACATGAAGACCATTGCTATATTCTATCCAAAATTAATCACATATCAATTTAATAATCTGTTAGATCTGAACAGACTAAAAAGATCTTACATCAAAAACCAAAAATACCTTTTAAACAAAATTATGCTACTAATACAATCATTAATGAATATTACTATATTAATTAGTAACAATAATGACAATTGTCAGGACTATTGACGCTGCTGCATCTGGACTGGAAACTGCGGCGCCAATCTCAGCCACTCCTCCGATTTAGCCGCCGCCGCCGCTGTGGGTTTGCTTTTTTGATAGGGCGCATTTGCTGTAATCCTGTGATGCAAAATAAAAGAGTTACCAAGATCAGTTTCAGCTCACAAAATCATTAATTAAAAATTTATTTGTACTTCACTAATATATCATACCATATGCTCCTACTAGGATAATAACACGTGTCCTCACGGATTTAAGTTCCTCTTGCATGACTATTCTATTTTTTTTTGTCGATCACAAATTTTTAGATGTTTTCGACCACAAGTTAATAATATACAAATTTCGTCTAGATCTGCATAAATGCCTACCTATCTTTTCTCTTTTCCAGGAACCTAGCAAGTGAATGTTTCCTTGCAATTGGTAAATCTGCAAGTAAAATTAAATTCATACACAAATCAGTTAGAAATTAATAGTTATTGGTATATTTTTATGGAATATTTTATTATTTGAGATAAAATTTAACGTACCAGAAGAAAGAGGCGAGGGGTGAATAATGTTTTGGATGTTGGTGGAAGTAGATTCGGTTGGGCTTTGTGTCGGAAGGGGCGTAGCAAAAGCGGTGGTACGGTTGTTCTGGGCGGCGGCGCCGCTTGACTTGCTAGCTAAACTCATAATTTCCTTGGCCTTGACAGCCGGAAAGTCGTTGAAAACTATCACTTGACCAGCATAAAAAATTGTCATCTGCGCAGTTTCCGCCTCGAATCTCGTGCCACTGCCAATCCAAAAAAAGATATTACTCCTACTAAACATTACAAAGTCGAAAGAAATTTCTGAGAAGGTAGGGCTAGAATAGTCATTTTACCTGAGATCGGATATCTTCTGTGGTAAAACAGTCAATGGCATGTTAGAATTTCTAGAACCCGAATTTTGACCCAATTTCTCAATCATCGGCAACAAATCCATAGTTCCTGTTGGAGCTACACCAAAAAAAGAAGACAGAATCAGATTACAACTCATCTTTACAGTTTGATTTGCTCTAAAATGTAAAAGGAAAAAAAATCCAATAGGAATCAAAATCAAATCTAGAACTCTCAGATTCAATTCGAAAATGAACAATACCTTTAGGTTCCAATCCAAGGGTTAGGTCTCCAAAAGGACCAAAACCGCCGTTCTCTTTAACATACTGACTCAAGCGGTTGCAAGTCTGAGAGAAATTAGTTTTGCCGCCGGGAAACCTACCGGAATCCATTATCTCCGACGAACTCATGATTATCTCTTTAGCTAAAAAATCTTTTCACTGGATAAGGTAAGTAATAAATTGTTTGCTTTGCAATTTACTGAAATTATTAATAAGAAGTGGTAAGAGTAAGTTTTGTGAAATGTATTGTGGTTTATATATAGAAAAGAGTCTATCATTATCAATTCTCTGTGGCGTTGATTCAAGATATAAGATATAATTTTATAAATAAATTGAGCACGAGGAAGATGTGTGGTTTTATTAAAAATCGGAAAACTGTCCAACTAGATAATGTTTTTATTTAATTTAATTGTTTTGGGGACCAGTTTTGCATGCCTTTATTTATTAGTGGTGGTTATCCATTTGAAACACGTGTTGTTTACTTTCAGAAAAAGTAAGTGTACAATGCGTGTTTGTTTGGAGTTAAAACAATGTCCTCCGTTTTGCGTAAATTTACACCGTTTGCCCCTCTGACCTTCCGTTACCCTTCCTTTTTCTTTTTTGATAATTCAGGAGTTCAAGTTTACACCAGACTAATCATGGACCTTCAAAACTCTTGTCCTAAAACTCTGAAGGATGTAAATCGCGGGATGTGCCTCCACCAAGCATCGGGATCCCACCATACTGTTGTACACTCTGCACACAAAGGGATTTTCATGACCACAAATGACCGTTTGACAGACTCATGATAATGCTTCCATCCAAGTTCCAAATGGTATTCGAACCCCCAACCTTATCGCTGGAGCAAGCTTTATGAATTGTTGGTCAGCCAGTTGGAGAAATGTCCCTAGGGCACCCTTCCCTTTTTTTTCTTTTTTCTTTTCTTTTTCTTTCATAAAAAATTTCTATAATATATTTTGACTTTAAAGCTTATTTGCAAAAAGTAACTTTTCATTTTCAGAATATGGAAAATAATAATTTTGTTTACAGGAACAAGTTTTAGTTTCTACTTAAAAGGAAATGCATAAGTTCATGCAAACGACGTCTCGCGTCATGTAATCACAAGTCAAATAAATTAGTGTATTTAATAACTAATCACTAATTGATGCTCCTATTATATTTAAGAGAAAAAAAATAATATGTATCACACTTGACATAAAAACATTGTGATTGGTCAATGTTCTAGTTGAATTGCTCATGTAGTTATATAATATCTCCAACCTATTTTTAAAAGAATATTATTTTTATTTATGCGAATAATTTAATTTGAAAAGAATTGGTAATATCAATTTTCAGCAAATATAAATATTCAAATTTTCAAACGAAGACATTATTATCTTCCTATATGGGTGAATTACCAAACACATAGCTGCATGGGACTAATCTTGATGTTTTAGAAAAAATCAACTCCTAACTCACCACTTAGCTCTAACCCTTTCTATATACCCACTTTTTTTTTTTAAATTAATTGTTAAAACCAACCAATTACAAGGTAGTTGTAATAAAAGTACATTATTGTTAAGTTCCATGCAACCACTTAATAAGTGTAACATTTTCTTTATTAATGATTTTAAATAGTTCTATTTATGGAATAAGTGTTCATTAATTATGTGATATGTTGAGCTATACATTAAGCTTAGACGTAAGTAATTATTTATTCATCTATAAAGCTAACTATAAATGATGTTATTTCAAGAATTTTTTACGATATCGTGCTAAGATGAGACTGAGGAGTATTTTTTTGTATAATTAATTTAAAATACTAAATATCTTCTAGTTGTGTAATTTTCGAATAATTTTCATTTCTTACTCACACTAGCTAGTTTTCATAAACTCGGTAAAAATCACGTAATTCATGAAATTTTAGTTAAATTTATTTAGTTGCAGAATCTTTTTAAAGCAGTCAAGTAAATCAATTGATATAATGATATTGATCACTATGAAATGATAACATTTTGAAGAGAGTAACTATAAGCATAGTTAACTGGACAAGTTTCACAATTTTTCTAGATAATAATCATTGTGTATGATAATGAGATGTTCAATTTTAATTATTGTGTATTAAGTATTGAGTGCAAATCATGTATAATTGTATGCTAAAAATGTTGAATAATGTTGGCCCCTTTGCCCACCCGTCCTTTCAAGAAAAAAAAAACAGCAAACAGGAATATTTCGCACCACAAAATCCAGTAAAACTCAGAGCGGATTTTCTATCACATATTGATATCACACCAATTAGTGATGGACTCATGACAATATCTAATTAATAAATTGCATACTAGTAGATAAAAATTGTTCACTGCTGAGGGCTAATAATTAAATAAGGAAAATGGATGATGATTAAACATGGAAAAAGATAACAATTGAATGGAAACTAAACCATTGACATTTCTGTATTTGTCTTCTCAAAAATATCAGCAAAATTTCTGCTTTTTAAGATTTAATCCCATAAAGATAAGACGCCAATATATTTTACGAATTTGAGTTTTCAATGTTTAACAATAAAATAAAAAATATGAAATAATGGTAAACCATCAATACGTTTAAAAAATGTTATAGAAATCAAATTGTATGATTATTAATTTTCAGCAAATTGAGAGTTCAAGTACCAATTGCTCAAGTAAATAGGCGACACAATTTTGGTTGTGAAGGAAGAAGAATCATTGTCAGCATGAATTACGGGGTCAAAGATTTGTTTTCCTTTTCACCAATCTGCTAACTCTTTCCATGTGTTAATTAAACATCCATTTTCCTTATATAATTAGCAGCCGTTAAGTTATACTATGTAATTTTATTAATTAGACACTATCATGTGTTAACCACTTATTGGTGTGACACACTGGACAATTCGATTATCAAATAATTAAGTAAATAAATAAGGGAAAATACCTATAACTTTATAGATATTCAATAAAACTATAATAGCAGCCTTGATTGATTAACAAGATAAGCATTACTTAATTAGACGAGACTTAGCTTGAGGCGGCCGTTGATTATTAATTGGGTAAATTGCAGATGTTTTTCTGAGGTAAGGTCTAATTTCAAAAATCTCCCTCACATATAGAATATTACAAAAATTTCCCTTAAATTTGTCACCGCCTAGCTTCTTACCCCTGAAAAATTCTAATTTTGTCCTTAGGGGGTTATTTGTAATGTTTATAATATCTTATAAAATTTTAAAAAGTGGGTACTATCTCATAAATTAAAAAACTAGTAATTGTATATTTACCACAAAAAATTGATAAAATTGTAAAATTGAACATAAGTTTCAATAACTATTAAAAAAAATCTTATTTACGTATTTATAAACAATTTAATTTTTATAATAGTAAATTACATAGAATTTTAAAATAGCTAGGCTGCTTTAGTTTTTATTTAAATGTGCATTAATGTATTAAAAATATTATTTTTAAATTAGATTAATATGGCAATGAGGTTGTAGCCTAATGACAAGCTGAAAGCCTGAAACCCAGAACCTAAAGGTTATGAGTTCAGTTCCACTAGTGTAGGTTTTCTTCTAATTTTATTATTAATATCGTTTTTTTTATGCTTTGTACTTTGGCACTTTGGGTTTTTCTTCTAACTTCATTATTTAATATCGTTGTTATTTATGCTTTGAACTTTGACATTATTGGATAGATCATATATTTAACATCTAAAAAAAATGAAAATAATACAGATAATTTAGTAAAATAACTGCAAAGTTGTCTCAAAACATACAAAGTGGCTCTCTTAGACATTAGAAAACCAAATTAACATTCAGTAATTTTATAAACTAGAGCATCACGAATTTTGGTAACACAAATATATCGTTCCGATAAAAATTGTTACAATTTCAACATTCCAGAATTATTTACGCTTGACTCCATATCAAAATCTTGGACAATTTGTTTTCACAATATACATTATTATAACTATTAAAATATCGCCTTCTACTTTCTCTCCAAATCTTGGTTTTAATTAAAAGATAGAGTTGCATTTCCACGTAAGAAAATATAAAAATGATTCCTCCCCTACCCCAGTTAAATAGAAATAATAGCCATTAAATATTTGGAAAGAAATTAAAAGACTAACGGCGTTATGACAGAAGGAAGTACGGCCAAACGGCGGTGGCCACCACACAATGTTAACACGCTTCCTTCCGTAGAAAGGAAACGGTGAGTGCACGTTGTAGCTGCCAAACGATTCCCTAAATAATTAAATGATCACACGTACCCGTTTCCGCGTGAGGCATATGCCGTGTACTGTGTGAACAATTGGCTGCATCTTCTGACTATACGTGGCGTCATTTATGTGGCTGGTGCTCGATGCATTTTCCTCGTGACGTGACGTAGGGACCAGAAATAACGAAATTTGGTTAATAAAGAATAATTGATGATTTGACATAAAGTAATTTATATTTTTAATAATTTTTCTTATATAACAAACATGATTTGACATAAAGTTTTACACATCTTTCACCTACAACATAAACTCTTAGGTCAAACACAATGGAGGGGGTTGGGCTTCTAAAAATTAATGGGGGAGCTGGTATGCGCCTGCCGTGCCCAGGCAGCAATCAGAGGACACCAAGTGGCGTCTCCTGATTAAAATGTATATTTTTTAATTTAGTTGTGTGTATTATTATTTACTAGTGTAGTATATTTATGTGATTTGTGATATAGTTTCTAGTTAAAATTTTTTTGTTTAACTTTTATTGTTCATATTTCTTATGACATTTATTCATTGAATTAAAAATTTTAATTTTATTTTAAAAAATGACAATTAAAACTAAATCATATAATTAGAATATAGGTGGTTATATATATATTTGAATAATATAATTTTTCAACTACATTGAAAATATATTTTAAACACTTACAAAAAAATTCAAATTCATACTTTATTTATAATATTTTTGTTTTGAAATTTTTGTTAATATATTTATCACATTAAATCACCAACATGAATTTTAATAACTTGCAATGAAAAATAATTGGAACAATACGATTTAATTTGATTAATAAAATAAGAACAAACAATTTAACATACACTCCAGATATGAAGGCTTATTGGAAGGATCTAAGGAAAGAAATAAAATAAAAAAGGCTTACAAAACGCTTATTTTCAGGTTTGTCGTGGTTTTGATCTTAATTAATTAAAATCTTGTCATATCCAATTGCCGATGATGTGTGTTATTGTATTTCATTTTATTTTCCTTTGTTGCGTTCTACGACTTTTTTTAATTCAATGATGTATTTTCGTGTTGTACTTCGGCAATTTATTGAATGTTTTTATTATTATTATTCTTAATTTATATATTTTAATGTTATTATTAATTTAATTATATTATTATTATTATATAATTATTATAGTGGTGAGAGGGGGGAAGAATTAAAGTGAAATTAAATGGAGTAGGAAGCCCCATAATTGTATTTGGATAGGCAGGGGTTGGGGCTGGGGAGCTCTGGAGCTCCCCCCTTGCCCATCAACATTGGGTTTGCCCTTACAAAATAACAAATACCTAATCTCTCAAATTATTCTCCCAATACCCAAACAAACAATATTACGCAAATCGAGATTATTTCACAAACCTCCATTATATACTCTCCCAAACTACTATATATTCTAAATGTCAAACAAATAGAACATATGAATTTTGAAAAATTATTGCATAGATCCGGTCTTTCAAAATTTTGCAAATGTGTTTAGAGCATCTCCAAGAGCACTTCTAAAACTCAAATTTTAAGAGTTCTGTTAAATTTCACACAAAAATTGTCCTCCAAGAGCACTCTTATAATTTATGGGTCCTTAAAAAATTTGGGTTTGGAAGGCCAAGTTAATACCCCATGGCCAAATTCAAAGTGTATCTCTCAAATGTTCGACATGATAGTATAATTTTGTACTTTCTTGCACAACATTTAATAACTATGCGCATATATGATTATTATTTATATAAAATAATAGTTAAAAGTAATTTGTTAAAATATAAACTAGTTGTTGGAATGAAGTTGTGTGTTTGTTTAAAAGTAGTCTATTAAAATATAAACTAGTCGTTGGAGTGCAGAGTAAAAAGTGAAAGTGTATAACACTGTTCACTGATTATATTTTAGGATAAAATGCCAAAATTTAAGAATGCTGTTGGAGATGGCCTTAGTGGATGCACTAATTTTGTTCATGATCTATGAAAGGCCGGGTCTAGGCAAAAGTTTTAGACTACGTGCATTTAGCTTCTCTTTCTTTTCTATATATGAATTTGGCATAATGAAGTTTGCTAAATCTATTATTTGTGTATGTCTCATGTTGTCACAACTTCTTGTTACACATATGAATTTATTAATAAGTATCTAAACCTATAATTCATGTTGAAGTATACATACACTTGTGATTAATACATGTGTATAACATCAAAATGTGATATAAACAAATCATTATCAAAACTTTATCACATTAATTGACATGTAAATTTTCCACCACTTCTTCATTATGCGGTAATGCTACAGCCTATATGCTTTTTATAAGATATTGAAATTACCTTGGAAGCTGATTGAATAGAGACGTTTTACCAAACAAATTGAAATAGTCAAGTTTAGGGTAGTTAAGAATATAAAATTTTAAGTTGCATGAGTTAAGATTATAATTTGACTGTATCTAAAATCATCTCCGATTACAACACATAGGCCTATTGGTTAATCTTAATTAAAAAAGAAAAATAAGTTATATTTATATAACACGTGCACACATATATACGTACTTTATTAATCATAAATGAGTGTAACAAAATAAATATAACACGTGCACACATATATACGTACTTTATTAATCATAAATGAGTGTAACAAAATCAAATTCTAATGAATATAAATAGAAACTAGCACAATTAACAGCATAATATATAGCCTCACGATATTACTCTTTTTTTTTTTTTTGTAGATGCAATGTCCTTGCTTAAAACTGTTTATTGAGAAAAAGAAAATCATATCTTACCATTATTTCTCTTTTATTGAAAAAAAAAAAAAGTAATATGTTACATTTTTTGGTGGAGTAGATGGAAATAACACACACATACAAAAATTTAGTGCTAACTAGTAACTTTTCTTTACCTTTGTTTATAAATCTTTTTGAGCAAATTAGTTGAATTTGTGGCCTACATACTTTAAACTTGGGTGGAAATATTATATTACTATGATTCAACGTGGACGATTAAATATTATATATTTACATATTTATATTAAAGTAATATCAGGAACTTCCTACCCATATCATACATTAGTCAAAATAGTTAATCAAAGGAAATTGCATGTACTATGGCCTAATTACAGAATCTTCTATTTTCAAATATTACACCTACTTACCCTTCTATGTATTTTAATTAAGGAAAATTCTTTCTAAGTTGATTTATCCTTTAACGGGTACTTTCTGACTTGTTTTGCCCCCTTTAAATATTGTTCATGCACATAATGTGTCTCCAATTATCGATTACATTGCTTTAACCCCTCGAATGTGTATAAATAGTTTACATGCCACTGAAAAAGGGGAAATAATCATATTTTGGATTCCGGTATAATTGATTAAAGTTTTTCGAGATAATACAAGAATTTGAAAAAAGACACTGGTTATGATAAGTAGGTAATTAGGCAAGCCAAAATTCATTTATAGAAGTCATCAAGTTTTGAAATGTTATGTTGACAATCTCATTATGTTTAATTAAATAGATGTATTAATAATAATTCAAGCTATTAATTTCATCAATAATGCATTAGTTTGACTAATAATGTTAAAGATCGTCTCCTCATGGTTTCGAATAATAAGATTAGTCGTATTCGTAAATAGAGATGAAAATTGATAGCAAATGCATTTTTCAGTATAAGTGATAGTTGGAGGGAATAAATTGATGCAATAGACATGGACGGATCCAAGATTTCTGAGTTGGGAGACTTAATTACCGATGAAACATATTCAAAGTATTTTATTTGCTTAAAATGTACATAAATAAAAACATCGCAAAATAGATTATCAATAAGAACTACTGAATTTTGAATACAAAAACATATAATAATTATATATATATCGAAGTTGTCCACGTTTCATATCATGAAATTCATGTATGATAAAATTAATATCAAAATTTTTAAGAAAAAAAAATTGTCAATTTAAATAGGGGAGTAAACGGTTCAAGTGATATCGAACAATATATTATTCAAACTTAAATCTAATTTTTTTTTTTATCACACTTGATATTGTATTTTTAATAATCTTATTGGACTTAGCCTTTTGGGCTTGGGTTATTGAGCAAAGTTTGAACTCCCAATTAATTATACATAAAAGAAAACTTCGCAATACTATAATAACTTATACCTATATTTATGTTAATAAATTATATATTTTACTAACTAAATAAACACCCCTAGATCCGCCCATGGCAATAGAAAATTTTCGAGAGGCAAGACGTGCAACAGCAATAATTGAAGGGGGTAAAATAAAATTTACTCTTCTTCACACTATCTCCAACGCTAAAATTATACTTCTAGCAGGGTATTTTCTTCAACGTAGACAAACTTAACAAAAGAATCATCTTATAAAATAAATTGTCAATAAATAAAAAATAAAAAATAAAAACTTAAAAATATCTGATTGCTCATTCCCTGGAAAACTTTATTGCACTCTATACTCTGCCATTCTATATTTCTATCAAATGAATATTCTATATTTCTATCAAATGAATATTTATATACATACAATTGTACAAAATAGTGTAAATATTACAGAAAAGGGGTTCAACAAAAATACGGATTAATCCCTCACACATTACGTCCCCTTTTCTTCTGCAAATTTATGAACGTACCAAAAAAAAAACAATAGGAAAATATTGGATGTGTAGAAAAAAACTAAGCAATCTTTAAAAATCATAATCTATATCCGAAATATTATGAGAAACCGATTTTTTAACTAAGTTCCCCCGCTCATCATAAAGATCAAGGTTTTCACACGGAGCCGGAAAAACAGACCCTACAACACGACCTTCAACAAACGAGCACTGAAATATATGCTTCTTTTTATACGTTATTCCGATAGACATATCTCGAAAAGTAACATTTCTTACAGGAATGTCTTCACTCCCATGAATACGAACTGGCACACGAACTCCTTCACCGTGTATTGAAGTGTAAGTTATGTCTTCTAGTACTGGAACGGCTTTAGGGTCGAATTCTTTGTCCGGATGTTCATTGTAATCTGTCTTTATTACAATACCCACACGAACATTATCAAATGTTAGATTTCGGTATGTAATATGACGAACATAGCCTCCTCTTCCAGGGGCTGTCTTGATTCGAACTGCACGCCTTGAGTTCCATACGTGGAGGTTTTCCACGGTTACATTTGATACGCCACCAGACATTTCGCTGCCTATTGATATGCCCGAGCTGTAATTTAAGGGGAAAAAACACTAACTATCTGTAAAGAACATAAGATCATTTATCACACGGAGTGAATAGCAAATTACATCCCTATTCTTAAAAGACAGTTTAATTGTCTTATTTCAGAAATCAGTCATAATTTTATCTAATTGTTTTTTTCCTAAATCTAATCTATAAAATAATTAATTGAGATAATTTATAAGGAACTTAAAATTTCAATTTTACTAAATTAACATGTGAGGTGAACTATATTTACACGAGAGAGTATTTGCCGATAATGTATACATAAAAGTAGACATTTTTCACTCACCTGACCATGGAGCGAACTACAAGATTTCGAATGACTATATTCTTGGAAGGTCGTCCATAAGCAATCCCATATTGATCCCAACCACTCTTTATTGCAACACCATCATCTCCAACACTTATGTAACAATCCTCAATCACCATATCTTCACATGAATCTATTCATCCCATAATAAATTGGTTAAAACAAATAAGAAATGCCATCTATATCTGAGAGAAAAAAAATTACCAGGATCTATGCCGTCGGTATTTGGAGCTCCGGTTATTGGCGCAAGAATAGTTAAATTTCTTATTGTGACATTCTTACAGTCGTACGGATGAATGGTCCAAAAAGGAGAATCGCGTAATGTAATGTTAGATATCACAATGTCACTAGACCACATAATTTGCACAAGTGGTCCTCGTGTGTGGTTTAGAAGCTTTTGGCGATACTTCTTCCACCATGTTCGGCCCTGTCCATCGATCGTGCCATTATGACCTATATATTGTCAAAAAATGAAATTCAGAATTCAGACAAAGATTTTACAGATTACGACTACAGAGAATATTTGCAACACCGTAATAATCTTAACAAATGCTGACCTGTAATTACGACATCTTTGAGATTTTGGCCATGGATTAAACTTCCGTATCTTGGTCCAGGATGCTCTCTCCCGTAACCGTATGAAGGTAATGGAGGCATTAGAGGCCAATACTTCTCATTCTACAGAATATTTTAGATCAAGAAAAAGAGACAGAATTTAAGTAAATTATGAGAACCATGCCAAGTATTAAGACTTAGAAGCTTTTCTGTTTTCAACTCAATCATAATTGGAAAGCGAGATATTAAGTAAGCAATGTCAAATAGAGGATTTTAATGGTTTTATTCAACAAAATTGATACTAGTACGACTGGCATATAGAGATTAATTACCAACGAATAGGATACACACATATTATTGAACATCGAGAACCAACCAAGTGTCTCCTAACTCAATCTATCCAATATATCCTCTTAATGAAATTACCACAATAAAGTATTTTTAAAACAATATATTGATTACAAAATAAACCATATTGCTGGTACTATGTAACCTTCATTCTTCAATTGCATTTTATTTTCTTCCTTTTTGCTTTTTCTTGGTTTCTTTTCCTTTTTGAAAAGATATAATCTCAAATTGGACTTAAATTCAGCTTATATGAAGATATGATTTGACTAATACACACAATTCTAGGCCCTTTAACATAAAAGATCAGTTTGGACTTTAGATTATAGTGAATATATAAACATTAAAGAAAGATTTTTCTTACGACGATATTTTCATTTTCTCAACTTTTTACTCGATAAAATTCAAGAGGCCCTAACTAAGGTAAAAAGATCATCAACATCGATTAAAATTTCCATGAGTTTCCACCGAAAACGTGGATACGATTCTGTTTTCCGCCAATCGAATATCCAGTAATTTCTACATCAACATGTTCCTTTGATTTACAATTTTTCCAAATGTTCCCGAAAAGTTCTGAACAAGTTTATTATATATGACTGACCAAAACATACTAAACAAACAAAACTACTTTAATCAATGATCATCAAGCAATGATGGAAAATAACAATTTCTAATACTGGGCTACTCGCAAAAGACTATAACCATGGATCACATAGAATTTCCATCATTTCCGTCAAAAACATCGAAAGTTTATGTTTTTGAATCAATAGAGACGAAAATAAGGTGTAATTCCGAAACTATTTGTTTCCCTCATAAACCTTTCCGAAAAGTTTTCAATATTTAGATGACCACAACATATACTAGAAATGAAATTTTGATCCATGACTATAACCCAATTATACTCCAAAAAAAAAAATATCAATAAACACAAGTAAAAAATCAAATTATAAGCAAAAGTTCAAATCTTTAGAAACTCACATCATAGCCAATAACAACAGCACCCTCAGCAAGGAAAAGAGTCATATGACTAGTGAGATTAAACGGCGCCGTAACCCAATTCCCCGGCGGCACATTGAGCTGTCCACCACCCTTTTTCCCGAGCTTCGAAATAGCCATTACCGCTCTCTCAAACGCCGCCGTATTGAGAGTAACACCATCCCCCACCCCTCCAAAGTCCGTCAAGTTATACGCCACGGGACGGAGCTTCGGGAGCTTCCGCGACGGAAACTGCCGCCTGAAAATCAAGACTCCGGTACCCGCGTCGAGCTGCAAATAAAGTACAGTGAAGAAGAAGGTGAGAAACAGAGCAATCAAGAGGGTTTTGTGGGTCGAGAAGAAAATCATCCAGCGGCGGTTCAATGTTGGTGTTAATGTTTCCACCATTTAATTAATTAATCGTTTTTCTTTTTATTTTTGTGGTATTATTGGGAGAATAAATTGAATCAAGAATGAAAATGGAGTGGGAGGAGGGTGAAGAATATATATCAATTGGGGTTTGTTTTGAGAATGCAACAGTGGAGTAGATTGAAAGGGAAGTGAGATTCAAACTTGGATTTCTTTTATCAATTGGACCTAGGATAAGCGACAATAAGGTGCCACGAGAAATTATTTGATATTTCTTCCTCTGTAGTAAATACTTGACATATATTTCCAAATTAAATTTGGAGTATTACAATTCACAAATGGTCGAGCTAACTACATACCGTTCAAGTTTTATTTAAATTTTGTATTGAGTTTTAAATTTTGTTTTAGATTTGTTTGATTGTTAAACGACTTCGAGTCGAACATTAAATAACTTAATATTTTTACACGTGTCAAATGTCAAGTTGGATATCAATAATTTAATTTGATTTTCACTGCTAAATCCTAACCATTCATAAAGAATGCAACAGTAGACGCTCTACCTAATGTTTTGTACCATATTAAATCCATAAATAATGACTTATATACGTCAATCAAAATAATAAAGCTAATATAGCATTGACATATGCCCAAGGAATCTGCATTACATCAACATGTCTCTTTCTTAAATAGAAAAGGTTAGTGAAATAGGTAAAGAGTAACATTCAATAGTCACATTACAGAATGTGGTAGTAGACTAGTAGCTGAGCCGTTCAAGCCCAAATTCAACCATAGTTGGAACCTAATTTTTTATTTTTATGTGGACCTGATTGCTCTTTTTTTTTTTTTTGAGATGCAAGATATGATTTCATTCAAATATGAGCTTCGGATGATACAATGTTAAGGATCGAAAGCGGAAAACCATCAAGCGAAAAAGTACCAGATTGCTCATTCAAAGCATGACTTTTCATTCTCAGGACTGATCTTTAGACTTTTGGAGGTCCTAGACGAAATTTAAAATCAAGAACCTATTTCAAGAACATGAGTTTCAGGGATGGATCCAGGATTGATAAGTTGTGGGAGGGAGGCAAGCTTATTTATTTGTAATATTCAATTGACAAAATATTGAAGCTATTTTATTTTCATAAATCTTGAACTATATTGAATTATGAATGCAAAAAAGATTACACACGGAGTTCTTTCAAATAATAAAACTCATATTTGATAATATCAAATAATTCACAAATTATGCAAATCACCAAAAATCTTTCTCTCTAGTTACAAGGGATGTATGCAAAAACTTGAGAAGAGACAATTTTTTTTTAAAGAGACAAACTTAATTCACATATTATTGTGATCTTTACCACATATATGTATTTTTTTCTAAAAGAAAAAATATATGAATATCAAATATAGTTAAAATCGACAACTAACCATTTCTTACTGTTTTGTTACACGGCTTTGGTTCACGAGGATTATCCCATCCAATACATAAGATAAACATTGGTCCTATAACCTAATAATTATATTAATTCTATAAATCTTGGGGGTTCCCAAAATACCCCTAAATCAGTCATTGATGAGTTTCATTTTCAATATCTATAGATTCCTCATTTTGACCATCAATAACATAAACAAAGTTTTCAAATTGCGTATCAATAGAGTTGTCGTTTTGAATTTCAATAGGATTTTCATTATGAGCATCAGTATTTCAAACTTTTTTATTCTCATTGATAGTAAATCTATCTTAAGCTCATTTTTTAGATTTAATTAATTTCTCTATCGATTTTTGCTTCTTACGATTTTCAGATAAGTATTTTCTACTTGACATAATAATCAAAAATCAATCAAACCAAAAGTAAATAAAAATGTAATTATATCTAGAAGAAACTAAAAAAAGAATTAACCCTTCAAAGATCTTTAAAAAAATAGTGTTTTATCATTCATAAATAATCAGAAACCAAAATTGATTGGCAAAACAAAATATTAGAAAAACAAAAGGTAATTCACATACTTGCATCTACAAATCTTGCATCAAGAAATATAATTAAAATAAGATATGATATCGTCCCATATAGAATTAAGGGTAAACACCACTTTTGGTCCCTCTTATCATTAACGTTTTACAGAGTGGTCCCTCTTATGTTTTTTTTTTCCCGTTTTAGTCCCTACTATGAATTATTTATCTCACTTTAGTCCCTGCTATGAATTATGTGTTTCACTTTAGTCCTCATCAGGTGGTTCCGATAACACGTGACATGCATATGAATATTTTTTAGGGCATTTTTGTCCGTTCACTATTGAGACTATTTGAAATATTGTTTAATTGGTGAGCAATTTTGGTGTTTGAAGAATATTGTGGGAGAAAACTTTAGTTTGGAACGAAATGGACGATTAAGTTGAATTGGAATGAAAGCCTAGTTTGGAAGAGATTTAATATTTTTTTTAAATTAAAAAGACAAAAATATCCCTGTTAGTTACTTGAAATGATGAAATTGCCCTCATGTGCATATCACATGTTACCGGAACCGCCTTGAACCACTTGAAAGGGACTAAACTGAAACAAATAATTCATAGTAGGGACTAAAGTGAAAAAAAAAACATAAGATGGACCACTCTGTAAAAAGTTAATAATAAGAGGGACCAAAAGTGGTGTTTACCCTAGAATTAATGAACTAAGATTGCAAATTTGTAACGGAATCACCAATTTTTTCTATCCAAATTAAATGGTTTTTTTTTTTTATATTTTGATTATAACTTAGCAATAATGCAATTTAAACTGAATTCCAGTTGAACAAAATTAATTATGATAATTAAAATCTAAGATCACAACTATGTTAAAATAATTGCTCTTATTTCCGATCAATTTTACAAGTAAGTTTCATTGCTAGTCTAGGGCACTTAAGTTTCTATAATATCTTCCCATAATATTGTAAAGTTAATCGAACATGATCAAAGAGTTATATTCATATGTCAATGAATTTAGGTCAAATTAAATCAAGAACTACCTCTAATTGTTACTACCTAAGGGAATTACGTATATCCAATGTTATTTTATGAACGAATTACCCAATTCAATTTGTGTGCAAATTGAACAAAGGTTATTCAATCCTAACCAAAAACCTAATTCTCTCTTTCAATTCAATTAGATTTGTGTAGTAATAGTTGATCAGACTTTTGAAATTCAAGCACAAGAGTGGAAAAACAATAAATCATAATAAATTAGAATACGGACAAATAAGTAGCAATTAATTTAAACATTGAATTCCACTGCAATCCAATAAAAGTAAATTTAGTTTATAGTTAGAATGAAAATCATCCCAAGAATAATAAAAAGCATGAGTACTAGATTATAAAAGAGGGAAATAATTGAAAAATAGACGTAGATCCATCTTCAAATCTCCAGATTCCTTTCTCTGATGTTTTTCACGCTCTCCAACGACGTTTGTGTTCTTTATGGAATTCTCAATTGTGAAAATGTATTTTCCCTCTTCCTTCACTTAGATATTATTTTCCAAGTTAAACTAGGGATAACTTAAGAAAATTCGCGAAAATAATTTGTCCCAGCATAGAAGGCGTCTCGCTCCATCGGAGACACTGATGTCCAAGATTTTGTCTCTGTTGTGATTTCACTCCAAACAGAGGGATTTCCCGCTCCAGCAGAGAAACTGCTACTTGCACTTCCAAAAACAAGACACTTTCTGAAAAAATCACAAGAAAAACACGAAAATGAGTAATGACCAAGGAGATAAACTAATAAAACTACAAGGAAAACTACCTAAGAGAACTCATGAAACTAACTCCAAATCACGCATAAAGAGATACAAATTAACTCTATTTTATAGAGTTAACAATGTGCTACACAATTGTACACTGACCAAGTCCAATCCACCTCTCCTTGAGTAGGTGACTCATTGAAGACAAGATAATTGCGCGTGATTGTGTAGCAAAAGCCTAGAGTTGAAATATTTTAAACTATATGTTTAAGCTAATATCCATCCCACCGCAAAACAAATGTTATGTACAATCTTCAGTATAATTGATAACGTGACCATATAAATAAATTGGATTAAGCCAAACCCGACCCAATCAAACATTACCCATATATTTAAGGTTTTATGTAAAACAGAGTAAAATTAGCCATGAATTCCTCCTTGAATCTCTCTTCTCCCTTGACAATTTCAATGCACATATCTTCACCTCTCCTTACACAAAACTTTTTAATATCCTCAATTGCTACATTTTCCATCACCAATCAGTTCATTCAACTCAAGCCATCAGTACACCAAAAATCATGACACATCATTCCATCCCCAAAACCAATCAAACCACCTCCCCCAAAAAAGGTTCCCCAAAACATCTCAGCTCCTCCAAACAGCGGCCGCGCGTGTGCCGCCATCACTCCGCCTGCCGGCCACAATGGCCGCCGCAGTTCGCCTCCTCCTCATCCCCCTCTTAATTGTCTCTTACCTAACACCTTCTCTCGCCACCGGAGAAGACATCCACCTCCTCGATTTCAAAGAATCATTAAATGACTCTTCTGCCCTCGATTCGACATGGCGTAAAGGAACCCACCCCTGTAAAGATAAATGGAAGGGAATAGAATGTGACCAAAAGGATGATGATAATGTTTCGGGCTTAATTCTAATCGGACTCGGGTTATCCGGTGTTTCTGAAGAAATGGATATTGAATCGCTGGGGAAACTGGATCGACTCCGATTTCTGAGTTTGGAGAACAATAGTTTTACGGGTCGGATCCCGGAGTTCAATCGGTTAACTTCATTGAGATCTCTTTTCATATCTGGGAATCAATTCTCGGGTGAAATAGCTCAAGACTACTTTAATAATATGGGTTCGTTGAAGAAACTTGAGATGGCTAGAAACATGTTTTCCGGGACGATTCCTGATTCGTTGGGAAATCTCAATAATTTAGTTGAACTTTTCCTGGAGAGAAATGAATTCTCAGGGGCTATCCCTTTAATTGCACAAAAATCTTTACAGACAATCAACTTATCTTACAACAAACTACACGGAGAAATCCCACAAAGTATGTCCAAATTCGGAGCCGGATCGTTCGAGGGAAATCCTGAGCTATGCGGCCCGATCATCTCCAAGCCATGCCCACCACAAGACACAAACGTCAATGCACCCCCATTAGGTGATCATATATTAAAATTTCGATAAGTTTTCATCGGAATCACAATCACCTTATTAAGTTAAATGCAAAAATATTACATGAGCTTTGCCTAATTGACAAAATTTTCCCTTCATTATATTTACTAGCAAACACCTCGTGTGTTCTTTTTTATAAGCAAAAAAATCGAGTGAATAGCAAATTAACTCCCTGTGTTATTCTTAATAGGCAAATTAACTCCTTGTGATAAATAAAAGGGCAAAATACCTCCTTGTGATATTCTAAAAAGGGCAAAATACCTCCCTGTGATATTCTAAATAGGCAATTTAACTCCATGTGATAAGAAAAATGGCAAGATACCTCCCTGTGTTTTTATAAAAGAAGCACATTGCCTCCCTCTAAATTGCTCATTAATTCTTATCACAGGGAGTTAAATTGCTCATTATTCATTTCATAGGGAGGTAAATGGCCTATTTTTATATCACAAGGAGGTAAATTGCTCATTATTTCATTTCACAGGGAGTTAAATTGCCTATTTTTATTTCACAGGGAGGTAAATTGCCCATTAGTCATATCACAGGGAGTTAACTTGCAAAAAACCCCAAAAAAATCTCATTTGAAATTCGTTCATAAATTAATAGGGAGGTTTTTGTCAATTTTTTAAGTGAACATAATGGTTATTGCCAATTTATAAAATTTTCAGTGGGGATATTGATAATTATTTAGGTTAATAAAGGTGTTTTTGCATTTTTAGGAGTATAATTGTTATTTTTCTTGCAAAATATGTATTTCTGTATGAAATGGAATTTTTTGCTAATAAAAAACCTAACATATGGGATATTTTTGCATTTTACACTCCTTTTTTTAGTTAGATAGAGTAGTTTTTATTTCAACATGCTTCTATATTTTTTATTTACAAATTTTTAAAATGTTTCTAATATTTAACTGATTTAAAATATACTAAGAAAATAAAATTTTAATTCGCAGGTGAGAAAGGCAACGGATCAAACGCTTCAGGCTCATGCACAAAATGGGTCATATTGGGCATAGTAGTCGCCGTACTATTAGTGACGATATTTTTCAACAAAACCAAAAAAGACGACCAAAGCTTCAGAGTGTTGGGAAAAGATAATCTAGACGAAATAGTACAAGTGCACACGCCTAGCTCACATAAGAGGAGCATGAGTTCTAGCAGAAAAAGAGGAAATCATGCCGGTTTGGGCAGCCATTCGTCTAGGCGGGGGTCCCTAAATGGGAAATCGACAGATCTCATAATGGTTAATGAAGAAAATGGGATTTTCGGGTTACAAGATTTGATGAAGGCCGCTGCTGAAGTACTTGGAAGTGGCAGTTTGGGGTCGGCTTATAAAGCTATAATGTCGAATGGGGTTTCCGTGGTTGTAAAGAGGTTTAGAGATATGAATAAGTTGAATAAAGATGCGTTTGATACTGAGGTTAGGAGGCTTGGAAGGATAAGGCACCGGAATATATTGCCTCCATTGGCGTACCACTATCGGAAAGAGGAGAAGCTGTTGGTGTCGGAATTTGTCCCTAAAGGAAGCTTGATGTTTCTTTTACATGGTAAGAATTGGTAGTTTATGAAAGCCATTGAACACTTGATTGCAGTATCAGTAATCTTTGCATTTCATTTTTGCACTTTTGGTCCTATTGCCGCTTTTTCATCCAACCTTTGCACTCTTGGTCGTATAGAATGGTTTATGTCTTGCACTTTTTGTCACAAATTGGTTAAAAGTGAGACAATAAAACCAAAATTCCAATGTAACGACCAGAATAGTTGGTCCAATCGCTTGGGATGCAATTTCACCTATTTTTCTGTATATATTGAAATGATCCATTGCTTTAATCTTCTTTGTCATATAGTCGCATATGTTTTTACTAATTTTAATTATAAATCATCTTCAGTAGAAACAACAGCTACATTGCAATATTTTTTTTCACTCCTGTCGTATATCATCTATGTTAAAACAAAAAGACTAAATTACCCTCACACTAAATGTTTTTTCAGGTGATCGAGGATTGTCACACGCGGAGCTAACATGGCCAACTCGCCTAAAAATCATCAAAGGAGTCGCACGAGGGATGGGATTCCTTCACACGGAATTCGCAAACTACGAACTCCCACATGGAAATCTCAAATCAAGCAACATTCTTTTATCATCAAACTACGAGCCACTTCTCACAGACTACGCTCTATATTCAATAAGCAACACTCATTCCGCACAAGCCCTGTTCTCTTACAAATGCCCTGAGGCTGTTCTTTATCAACAGCTTTCTCCGAAGAACGATGTCTACTGTCTAGGCATAGTCATTCTTGAAATAATGACCGGAAAATACCCATCTCAATATTTGAACAATCATAAGGGCGGAACTGATGTTGTGCAATGGATTAAACAAGCGATTTCTGAAGATAGAGTTTCAGAATTGATTGATCCGGAGATTGCGACTATGAAGGATTCTATTGGGAAAATGGAAAATATGTTGTATATCGGAGCTTCTTGTACGGAAAATGATCATGAGAAAAGGATTGAAATGAGGGAAGCTATAAGGAATATAGAGGAGATACAAGTTTGAGTGTAGAAAACATTGATTATCCGTTTATCTAACATACCAATTATTCAATCATCTAAAATGATAAATTCTTTTCTTTCATCTATTGATATATATGATAATGAATGGAATTTTTGTATAGAAATTGTGTTTGGAATTTGTAGATTAGAAAGAAGACAACGTAGAGTTAGAATTGGAAGTTGATTGTGTGAATATTGTTGCTTTTGTGTGCATGGTAGTTTTGGATTGACAAAATGCAATCACAAAAAACATAATGACTGATTGCACCCTTAAAGATTAGCATTCAATTGGCAAAATGCACCTTAAAGTAATATAATTTACAATTTACATCCTTAAATTAGCACATGAAATGCACCGAGTATGATTTTATACGTTATTCGTCATCAAAATATACCGTTCGAACATCTTGTAAGTGTATGAATATTTGTTGTCTACAAACACATACAACCTTAGAAACATGATTGTAACAAAAACATTTCCATCACATGGCATTAAAAAATAGACAAATTTCATATTTTATAGTCATAGTCTCATAGACAATTTTTTTTTTTTCCAAATCCCCCCAAATCAAATTTGATATAGGGCTTAGAGGTCTTGAACTCTATTCCATATTTAAGTATGTCATCAAATTTTGAAATCCAATAGTTTATCTCTTACAATTCCACGTCATTTCTTATTATTGGATGTCATAAACCGATTATTTTCCGAGAAAGTTCAATTTTTAATTTAAGATAAATTTCTAGACGAGAAAATTATTTTCGAGAAGACATTTTACCATAACTAGAGGGTGAAAATAAAAAAGATGAAATTAGAATATGATTATTATTAACTCTAAAATAATTAAAACATACCAGAAACGACCAGTAACAAAATAAACTTCTGTTCAACAACCTTGTATAATTCAATTATTTTGAAAATAAATTGCAGAAAATATATCTTCCCATTTGTAATTTAAAAAAGTAATCAATATAAAATATTTTCTCCCTCAGTCCCTCGGACGAGCATTGGTAGTTGACGGGTGGCCGCCTAAAACGCATTTACGTGGTCGAACATAATCAACTCCTCCTCCTAATTCATAACATAAATAAAAAAACACCAAATTAGAAACTCTAGCACAGTCTTTTTAACTAATATACTACGGTGTCGTTCCAACAAATGTACAGATCGGGGGCGAGACGGCTTTTACCGGCGTTGTGCCGGCGGAGTACCACTCACTTCCGATGTTCTTCCACTCCTGTTCCTGTTCGTTTTCCATCCCGAATCGTAAATCCTGCGCCGTTCTCCTCCTCGGCTGCCTCAGGAAATTCCCCTAATCAAAACCCTAGCCATTTCGACTCATCCACTTCATCAACGGAGCATGATAGAGCGCGTGAGAATGAAGCGCGGAACCCCAGAGCACCTCCACGCCCTAAAGCTCACTGGGAGGAAGAACAGGCGCGTGTCCTTGAGGCCTCCCTCCACCACGTGGTGTGTTCATTTGCTTTTTGTTTCAGTGTTTCTCTTTGATAATGGCGGTATTTGGCACTGTGGATTCAGCTTTTGTTCTAACTCCAGTAAATTACAAACATAAAATTTACTTGATTATGCTACAATTGGATTAGTGATATTGTGAATTTCATTTCTGGGATGATTAACTGGATACTTGAGTTCGATATATGGGTATTGACTAGTGACTTTTTGGATGGTTTGCGCAATTTCATTGGACAGATTAGATTAGGATGGACTGATGCCGCCATGATTGCGGGAGCTAGGGAGGTTGGTGTCTCTCCGTCTATTGTTGGAGCTTTTCCTAGAAAAGAAGCTGCTCTAGTAGAGGTATAACTTGTTTGGCCTTTACACTGTTTTGCTGTAAATGTATGACAATAAAGAAAAGAAGAACTTGCAACCAGAATGTTTAGACTGCCTCTGGTTTATTTGCATTACCAATCAGGTCATTTATTTGACGTCACAGCTTCCAGGAAATCAAATGGGACTTGTTAATAGTTAAACCTCAACTGCATGAATATCGTGACTCAAATGGCTATGATTTTCTTTACATTGTAATGCCTTATAACAAACAACACTTTGGTTTATATTTGGATGTAACTAAGTGATGTGCTTTCTCGAAGTCGACACTGTTCTATTCATATGTATATGCATAAATGCCTTACCTTTCTGTTGGATATAAATTGATTGCATATCTGTATATATATCTGTGTCATAGTGCAAAGTCTCCTATTTCTGTTCACTTGTTCTTGTTTTCTTATTTGATTCTTGGTATGCTGAGCCATTCTCTAGCATCATGTAGTTAATGTATATTTAGACTGCGTCTTTGCTCATCAATGCAAGAAGTCAGAACCTTTCTGTTACCCTTTATAGGATTTGAAGAGTACCCTGACCAGTAACTTCAAGGAAACAGGGCTCTTTTATTTGAATTGTGTTTGTGTTGTAGAAAGGGGCGAGCTTTATAATATAGTGAAATTATGTTCAAACAAAGTTTTAGATTGCTAGAATTGTGCAAAAAGGAAAAGTTGCAACAATGAGAGAACGACGCCTCCTACTAGTGGAATGTATTCTAACCCTAAGGACTCAAAATTTGCTAAAATTGTGCAAAAAGGAAAAGTTGCAACAATGAGAGAACGACTTCTCCTACTAGTGGAATGTATTCTAACCCTAAGGACTCAAAATGAAACTCAGATAACTATCAAAATTTAACAAATGCATACTATAAAACTAAAAATAATTAAACTACCCTTAGTTCTTGAAACTTCAAGAAACTTTGAGAAAAGAATTTAAATCATCATGGAAATTTCCTTTGACTAAAGAAGTCTCCTTTCATGGCACAGAGCTCAAAATCTTCAAACTGCGCTTGTTATGGCCATTATTGTTTGCATCACTTTTATAATGCTGTTTCACCTAAGTTCTGATTTGTTTGGTTCAGTTTTTCATGGATGATTGTCTGCAAAGACTAATTGACATTATTGATACGAAAGAGGATTTGAAAAACTTAAGTCCTAGTCAGCGTGTCGCCGAGCTTGTCAGAATTCGCTTAGACATGCAGGCTCCTTACATTTCAACGTGGCCTCGAGCACTTAGCATACAGGTAATTTTTTTTTATTGCTAATGTGTTTAGAATAGTTAGCTAGAGGCTTATATGGTAAAATGCAGGCTCATCCCCTGAACATTTCTACAAGTTTCAAGCAGAGAGCAATGCTTGTTGATGAGTTTTGGCATGCTGCTGGTGATGAAACCTCTGATATTGATTGGTATACAAAGCGGACAATCCTTGGTGCAATATACTCTGCAACTGAACTTTACATGCTAACTGATACTTCTGCAGGTTAGGCATTCAGCTGTGTATTCTTTTTCATTGTGTCAAAGGCTGATTTCGCACTCTGCTCACCTTGTTTTTAACATGCTAGTTTCATCAAGGTTTTTTATTTTTATTTTTTATTAAAGTTTAATAACATAGATCATCATCAAGTTTTAGGTTGCTTATGCTCCCAGCCACTCACCAACTCAACCTTCCCATTCTCCACCCCCCCCACCCCCGCCCCCCCCCCACCTTTTACTACATACAACTCAAGGACTTTCATGAAGTTCATTTGTTGTTTATTCTATACATGTATAGTGCTAGAAAAGACGGGTTTGCTATTGAAACAACTTTTAATGGATCTTAGAAGGCTTCTTTCGGTAGCCTTGGTTAACATGGCTAGATTGCAGATATATTCTTTACGTGTCATTTCTTCACTTCTTTTTCTTACTTCTGTTAATATATTTTCAAGATACATGGGCATTCTTTCACTTCTTTTTCTAGACAAGGATTTGTTCACTTGGCATACTTCTGTTAATAGATTTTCAAGATACATGGGCATTCTTGAACGGACGAATTGAAGATGCTTTTGATCTAAAGAACTCAGTTAATGAGGTAATTGCTTCCTGGTTGCATTACTTCTTAATCTTTAAAAGAAAAATCATCATATTAACCCTTATTGAATGCGTTGAAGTTTGTCTTCTAAAATTTGCAGGCAAAATACTTGGCTGAAGCCGTGGGAGCTGGAATGGGAGGTTCTATACAAGGCGTTGTCAATAGAATTTTCCGTGGTTGAACATTTACAAGGATGATATATATAGGAATAATTTTACTACAAACTGTTCAAATATTAATGTTCATCTTCTTTTTTCTTTGATAGATCGGTAGCAAGTATTAGTATGCTTCACATTTCTTATAAGATGTTACATAATTTTGGAAATCAAAATAAATTTTCATTGCTTGGAGCATAAATTCAGTTCAGGATCCACATGCATTAAGTAAACCGAAAGTAACTAGTGTGTGCTTAAAGAGTACTCTTAAAACCTACCAATAATTAGAGTAAATTTACTCGTATGCTTCTTTTAATTGATTGAAAATTTTCTGTATTATTTTTATTAACAAAAATAATCATTTGTTAATATCATGTTAATTTTCTCCATCCATATTACTATATTTCTAAAATATCATGAAGTTGTTACCAATTCTTTATGTTAACTGGATTGTCAATTTTTAAATGAACAGTAGTATTTTGTATTTCATTTTGAAGAAAAAAATAATAATTAGAAAATAACGTTCACTTCCATCACAAATCATGAAGAATAAAGTCTAATGGTAAAACTTTTTTTGACTTATAAAATAAGTACTTTTTTATTAAAAAAAAGAAAGAGGAAAAATTTAACTATGCAATTTAATTTTCCTATGTCTAAATTTAATTTCCTATATTATTTTCATTTTAGTGCTAAGTAGAGTGCTTGAACGAAAGACAAAAAATATCCCCTATGCTTTGTTTAACTCTAAAAAAAAATATTGTGTTATTTTAATTCCCAAAATCCCCCATGTTTTCATTTTAGTGCTAAGTAGAATTTGGCTTTTGATCACTTTTGACGGAATAACAAGATTACCCTTATGTATTAGTCTTTATTTATTTATTTATTCCTTTGGAAAATCCAAGTATATACTACTTTGTTTGAGTATTTTGATTTAAAATAACATGAGGGATTTTTTTGGGAGATAAACAAAGCATAGGGGTGTTTTTGTCTTTCGCTCGTACAACTAAGTGTCAGGGATAAAATCGTGATATCAAAAGAAAAATGTGAACTAATGCTAGCAATTTCCACGTTTGAATCACACTTTCCTTTCTAGGGGGTATTTGACGCTGACTTGAGAGTACAAGGGATTTTCTGGGAGTTAAAATAACACATAATTTTTTTTGAGAATTAGACAAAATGTTGAGGGTGTTTTTGTCTTTCACAATGATGTGCTTGTATGGTAGTTGTTGAAACGTGTCGACTTGTTATGCAATATTGTAAACCGGCATGCCGCAACGTCGACAAATTCACTTTCTTTCTTTCTCTTGTTACATTTATCATTGCAACTGCTGACATATAATTATCCTGAGACGATTATATCGAACAAGTAGATCTCCCGCAGGTTATATTACTGCATAAAACACCAGGAGGATTCGAATTCTAATTTTCGGAAGCAAATTTTGTTTGAAAATTGAAATTCAGTGGCCCAAGTCGAGAGTACGTATTATTCTTAATTTATTATTTTTTATTTATTGTGATCAGAATTCAACAATTGTGTAGAAATTAAAAATCAATCTCTTTGGATCCCAAATCACAGTAAAACGTACACTTGCTCTTACTAAATTCACTTTTCTGCCTCTGATCCATATATATATAATCCCATGATATATATATATATATATATATATATATATATATATATATATGAGTACAGGGCAAAATTGTATTTTTAGTCCCACACGATTGGATACTCACCACATTTGGTATGATGCTGCATTTTTCATCCTATCGCCCTTTTTCATAGATACTCAGTTAGTCACGGTCGCATAGGATACATAGTCTCAATTTAGCACTTTTATTTTGTCCCAAATGGATGCTGGAAAAGGGCTACACTACAAAAATACAAATAATTTTTAAAAGTAGGATTAAAATTGCAATTTAGCACAAGTATATATAATTTTTATTTTTAGTTTGGAAAAAGATATATTAATTTATGGATTGGTTTCGTGATTTTTGCAGGTTAATCAAAAAAAAAAAAAAAGGTGTAACGAAATTGCCACATAAGATGCATGTGGCATGGCATCATCAGTGTACGGCTTGTTAGTATATCTTGATCAAACTTCTTCATACAGAGAACTTCACCTACCAGCCCTCATTGTTGCAGGATGCTTTGTTCTTGTAGCTTTACTTCTTTCTCTTTTCCTAACTTATCAACATCTTAAATCCTATACCAATCCCGCGGTAATTAGTTCTTCGCTAATTTTATGCATGCTCCTCGATCGTAACCGCTCAAATTATAAAATTAAGCATGTGCCAGCTAGCTGATCAAATTTTGTTCCTTTTTAGTTTACCATGGATTGTACATTTTGTAATTTTTGGGCTTTATTTTCCATTAGGAGCAAAAATGGATTGTTGCTGTTATTTTTATGGTTCCTGTCTATGCAACTGAATCTGTAAGAATCTAGCTAGACTCGATCCACTGTTCACTTGTAAATTGGTTTCTTTAATATCTTTTTTTTTTTTTTTTAACTTTAATTGCAAATTTGGCTTGTCAAATGTTTCCAGATTTTATCTTTATGGAACGCAAAATTATCAGTTGCTTGTGACATATTGAGAAACTGCTATGAAGCATTTGCTCTCTATGCTTTTGGAAGTTACTTAATTGCATGTCTTGGTAAGAATGGCACAATTCTAATAGTTTCCACTAGAAAAAACTTAGCTTGTATAAATACTCGCGCGGACACAATTTCTTAGTTGGACGCTTCTTTTTGATAACTTTATAATACCAAAATTATTGCAAAGTTCATTTACTTGAATAATTGTTGATAGGTGGTGAATTGAAAGTTGTGGACTTTCTTGAAGATGAATCGAGAAAGGAAATTAGCAAGCCATTGCTAGAAGGGGAAAAGAGTCCTCAATTGCAACAAAAAACATTTCGAAACTTCGTCTTCCGTCCAAGTGTTCTTGGGAAGGATCTATTCACTATAATCAAATTTGGTTTTGTGCAATATGTAAATTCCTTTTGCTCTTACTTCTTACTAATTTACCCTCCTCCTCGGCCATAATTACACATTCTATCTTACTGTCCATAGATGATTTTGAAGACCCTTTGTGCATTCTTGGCGCTTCTTCTTGAGATATTCGGAGTTTATGGCGATGGAGAATTCAAATGGTATTACGGGTATGTATAATTTATTAGTCTCGATTATTTGATCAAATTATACTTATTTGACCTTGTTTTGTAGTATAATTGTTTAATAATTTCTCTGGCGCATAGTCTTAAAAGACGAAACTTTTAGATGTTATTACTGATGACAAATCATTACTTTCCGTGATAATTCCTTTATGGGAGCATTACAAAGAAAAAGAAAAAGTTATAGGATCGAGAGTCTTGTTGTGGGATATACCAAAAGGAAATAAGAGTAAGCAATTTGGGATAGATGGAATATATTATTCTCTTTCAAGGGCATCTTTGGTTTGTCCTTGTTTCCCGTTTCTTTACTTGTCGTATTTCTCTTTCTTGCAGGTACCCGTATATAACCGTAGTATTGAATTTCAGCCAGATGTGGGCATTGTATTGCCTTGTTCAATTCTACAATGTAACTCATCAAAGGCTTCAACCAATAAAACCACTTGCAAAGTTTATTAGCTTTAAGGCCATTGTATTTGCGACATGGTGGCAAGGTGTAGGTATTGTTTTGTGTTGTACATTTGGAGTTCTCCCAAAGGAAGGAAAATTCCAAACTGGATTGCAAGATTTCCTAATCTGCATCGAGGTTAACATATATTGTCAAATTACGGTTCATATTATTATCCAATGATATCTCGTATTTAGAACACGTTTGGATTGGTAGTTATGATACGGTAGATAAGTACATGTTATGTCTACGAGATATATGAGAACAACTACGTTTTCTTTTTTTAATTTCAAAATTACATTTGTTATGTCATCAGATGGCAATCGCGGCAGTTGCTCACATATTTGTGTTCTCGGCCAAACCATATCATTATCTACCGGCATCACATTACGGAAAGGTTACAACCCAAGAGACAAAAGCTTTGCTTAAAATCGAAGAAGATGATAAAGAGAAACCGGCACTTGTTGAAAAGAGAGAAACTGAGGTCGATGCTCCTGGAACTAGCGTTAAAGAAAGCGTTCAAGATATCGTAGTTGAAGGAGGCCAAAAGGTTGGATCTTTTTTGCTGAATGTCTAACTTGTAAATTTATCGAGTATTTTTTAGGTTCGAATATAACATTTGATATGAACATTAATTTAATGCAGGTTGTGAAGGATGTAGTTTTGACTATAAACCAAGCAATTGAACCTGTGCACGAGGGTATGACGAAGATTCAAGAAACTTTTCACCAGATATCGGTTTCTGGTGATAGCAAAGAAGAGCCAGAAGTGAAGGTTGAAGAACATGAAAAACATATTACGAAAGAAGTTGAGGTGTAAATATCTGAAGAGTGAAAGAAGATAGTATCTGTCAATGATGTATGGATGCCATTATTTGTTTGATTCTGTTTTTGAAGTTACAGAATGGATTATGTTAATTTTTTCTTTCGTGCTTCAAATATATAATAAATACATGATATGATGTTGAGATGTTTTGTTGGAACGCAATCGGTTTCTAGAACTACTGCATATAATGTGATGTATTTGTTTATAAAATATGGTGGGGTGAGATATTGCTTTATCATTCCTATCAAATTTAGAAATTAATTATGTGTACTTTGTTTTGATAAAGTAAAAAGTTAATTCTATTAACATATATTATATTAATTATATAATTATATCCACGATACTCATAGTATTTATTTTTTTAATAAGAGTTTTAGAATTATATTCACAATCCTTATAGTATTTAGTTTCCCAAACCTTTCGAGACGCATCGAACACATTAAATGAAAATATTTCCCCATAGAAATTCAAATTTGGTTTTGTTACTTTGTAATGATTGGTTCATAAGGGTCTTATAATTAACTGTTATAATTTAAAAGCATGCTACAACTGAATTTTTCTAAAATATTCAATTGATTTGTCATTTTATCTACATAACATATATACCATGTAAATACTAATAAATATTTTACAATTTAAAAGTAATAAAAAAATGCTGATAATTTTATATATGTCATATTTCTTATTATCAATCTTCTCCTCCACAACAAACATAACATCCTAAACAGGCCAAGGCACCACACAATTGAGTTAGTGCAATTGCACACTGGTCGTTTATCCTCGAACATGTCTGAATACAGCACATGCAACAGCAATGGCCGCAAAGTTTTCCACAGCAATTGGAGGCTGCCCTTACAAAAATCTCTGCAGCTTCCGGAAGTTTAGTTTCACCAGATCCCGGAGGTTTGTTTTCAGCTGTTGCAATTATATTCCCAAAACCAAGTCCTATGTTTTGAAGTACTAATCTCGTTCGAGGTTTAGAATCTTCTATCTTCTGATGATCGCCTTTTTTGGATACCTGTTATAAAGATTCAATCAGTTAAAGTAAGATAGAACAAAGAAGCCTAAATAATGATATAAAGGGTACTACACACCTTTTGTACATTGGTTGAATCTGCATTTATTTTCCCTTTCTCTGTTTCCAGCAAAACCATGTTTGTATATTCGGAAACAATGGCGGTTTGGATACTCATTTTTGCTACCTGTACTCATAGAAACAAAGCTCACCAATGTTACAACAATCTTCTATGTAAACTAATGTATTTGTATACACACATTAATATACATATATAATATATAGACTCCATATGTCTTGGGAAGAGCAAAGACGTCCTAAATTAGTTGATACAATTCCTACAGAGTTACTAGCAAAATAAACTCTTGCGTTTGTTCTACTTAGCAAATTCACAATATTCATTAGCATATATCTCCTTGTGTTCATAGAAATGTAGAATGAGACCCTTTTTTGCAGTAAGTGTCATCAAAGTCGATTAATCACAACAGATGATTGTTTTTCTTGTGAAATGACTTGTAAATAATTATATTGCGTTGTCAACGCTTGTTAGTTTGTTCGAATATAATCCATCTAGTAACAATATATATATATATATAGACATATTTAATGCATATAGACAGATAATCCTTCTAGTGTGTGTGTGTGTGTGTGTGTGTTTAATAACTCATCAATTGTCTTTTCTTAAATATAAGTCATAGTATTATCTAAATTGTTTTTTTTCCTAACTCAAATTTATGAAATTTTGAAATGGGACAACATATTTAATGCATATAGACAGATAATTGCATCTCTTATTGAATTTTAACATGTTTTGGGGAAGTAAATTATATATGCATTTTAATTTACACAAAGGGGTTATCTGTCATTATATTCAACATATGGATGTATTTGGTAATTAGAACGACGCTTAACTGTATATTTTGCAAATAACCCCAATTCCTACATTATAGTATTTCTACGACATTCTGTTATATTACCATAGTATTAATACGATGTTAATTATGGACCATAATCATTCAAAAATATCAAAGGCAGTTTTAAGTAACTAGAATATGAAATGGAATGACCTTTTCCTCGAGCTCCTTATTTTCCGAATACCAGGCTTGAGCAGTAAGTAGTTCAATCTGTTGCTTGCCTAGTATCTGTTATGCATACAAATCAACCAAATGAAAAATGTCAATAAAATGAGCAACTATGTAGTAAAGTAATTGAACTTGAAAATGAACCATGTAAAATTCAATTAAACAAATTAATATTATTACCTTGCCTACTGGTATCTCCTTTGCATCTTGAACCTTCAGCTCCAGAGAAAACTTGCTTGAATCTTGAAGGATACCTTTAACTTTGAGGTTGTCTGGGAATGTTCCACTGTATCTGCCTGACACAATCAAGGGGCTTTCAAATGAAAGGTCTGGAATTCGGGAAGGAAACACCTAAAATGACATTTAACTCCTTGTTAAAAATACATATCTTGACAAAAGAAAGAACATACTAATAGGATGTAGTCCCTACAGACAAAAAGTGTAAGAACTGACTTCAAGACAACTGAAAAGTACCTCAAGATCATCAATTTTATCATCGAGATTCTCAAAAGAAATATTTGCAAGAAAGATAGATGATGCTCTGGCAAATAATCTTCCCATTCGAACCTCAATGGAATCTGCCATTGACAACAGAGGGAAAAAAAACAGAATTATTTACTCGAAAAATTAATCTTTTTTTTTAAAAAAAAACTCCTAATTTTGGCTAACATGATAGAAGTTAAATTCTTGGCATATTGGCTAATCAACATATTATAATATTTGATTCCTAAAAGAACAAAATTCTGATCCTCTCCCATTTCTAGAAAACATAATTAAATTAACAATGTTTACCTCCAAATTGAAATGAGCTTCTTATGGATTAGAGACTACATTATAAGCCAATTGTTTGATGAACTGGAAAGTTAAATTTACTTCGTACTTAAGGAGAAAAGGACTTGAAACATCATAAGCACATTATTACCATGCTCCAAAAATATTATGTAGGTGTCATAAGTGCTAAAGAGTACAGGAACAATGATATTGAATATATTAAGACAATAGATGAAAAACTTACCCACATCACTAGCAACCTCATGATGGCCTTGGCCAATCGTTGCAAGCATCCGCAGAAAATAATGGTTACAAAATGTACCTAACAAATTTAAATCACTAGTAAACAGCATTGCAGAATGCAGTGACACAAACACTGAAGGATCTAGGATAAACCAAATAAATTGCAACTATATACCTTTGTTGTAAATTCAAATACTTTTTGATAAATTTGAAGCATTAATGAAAATCAGCAATTTAACAAACATACCTATGCCAAGTGTGTATATTCGCGGGCAAATGTTTTTTTGATTTGTTAACTGACTTTTCATAGTATCACAAATATGTCTCTCATCTTCAACGGCCCCATCAGTAATGAGGAAGATGATTGGTATCGAGTTGTGACTATCAGATAACATTGCAATAGCCTGACAAATAGAAAAGAAGATTATTTTATAGTTGCCGTAAAATAATTTCCATGAATACTAGGGAAAAAGGAAAATGTAAAAATAATTAACAGTTGTTTCATCATTGAAATAATTTAAAAGAACGAGTTATTTGCAAAGCACTTCTCTGCACTTATTTAATTGGCAAATACACCCATGTGTTATATTAATTAGAATATTAATCGAAATGTAGAAATGAGACCCCCACTATTAATCGCAACTGTTGATTCATCTTTTTCTCTGTAAAATTGTAACTACTAAATATCTATATTGTGTTGTTGATGGATACGATCAAGTGCATTTTAAGAACAAACGACTACAATATTTTTATTATTTTGATTCTGAAACCATATAAATTACCAATTGTATTTTCTTCCAAATGGAGTTATAATATTATCTAAATAATTTTTTCAAACTAAATTCTACTATAACACCGAGAATGAAATAAATTTTATATCATGTGTGTGAATGGATAACTAAATAGTATTTCATTGAATTTTAACATGTCCTAGGGGTAGTTAGGTGATTTCTATTAATGGCTTGTTTACAAAAGCTCATAGCAAGTGATTCTGAGCTTTTAACCTTTGAAATTATATACAAATGTTTGGAATTTGTTCTTCAGCTTCTGCAAGACGGAAAATAAGCTAAAAACACCCAAAAGCTAGAAGCAAGGTAAAGGCTGCTTCCGGCTATTCCCGGGTGCAACACTTCAAAAAAAAACACTTTTAGAAAAGGTGCAGCACTTTTAAGAAACAGAAGAGTGTGCAAACAAGACATAACAAGAGGGGTATCTTTCAGTAAATATGACATAGGGGTGTGTTTGTTATTTTAATGAACACGAGTTTATTTGTTAGTGCAACAAATATCCAAACAAACAAGGAAGATTCACCTAAACACAAAAGAGAAGTTAATATACCTGGTTTAGAGGAAGCAGAATATTTGTTCCACCACCAGCTACAAAATTTACATTAATCCACTGAGTGACTTTTTCAATACCTTCCACAGTTGCCGGCTCCAATGACGAGGAAAATAGATAAGTTTCACCATTAAATGCAATTACATTAAACATGTCTCCAGGTTCAAGCTTTGCTAGTGCATCAAAAAGGGCATTTTTGGTATCTTCAAGAGGTTTACCCTTCATGCTTCCACTTATATCAACAACATACACCACTTCCCTCCTAAAAGCCTTTATAATAATTGGAATGCAGTCAATACTTCGTCCAAACAAATCTCAGTTATATAACATTGATGAGGAGGCTAGATAGTCAATTTACCTTTGCACTCTTCTCCTTCTTTGGAAAAAGATAACAACAGAATATCTCTCTACGATCAACATCGAGTAATGATGGAGAATTCAATAGCACACCACCAAATGTATGACTTGAATTTATCTAATACAAGAAATTCCAATATACAAGTGTGTGTTTAGGATAAATAAATAATACTACATCATTTGAAACATCTAAGCCGAAATAAATATGTAAATGAAATCTTACAGAGTATGTGAACACAAAATCAGTGTTTGACCAGGAAAGAACGTCAGAGTCATGTAAGAAACCTAACTTCCCTGCTTGTCGTAGTCGCTCCTATTTTTTTTTTAAAAATATAGAGAATCGTAAGACATATGTTCTCAATTAATCATTATATCATTTTAGAACTTGAAAATAGTGACACCTTCAATGGATGACTAGCTGTTTTACACAAAACCTCTGTTCCAGGACCAGAGTTCACATTCAACTGTATCTTTTCCCGCTTAGAGATCTTCTTACCAGCAGGTGTTACATAGTCGGGGAAATTAAATGGAATGTCCAAAGTGAATTGGCCATCATCATAGAGTAATTTTTGAGACCATCTTAGTTTAACCGAAATATTTGTTCCTCCATCAATCTGAAATAAAACAAATATATTAATAAACAAAAACTAATCAAGGGAAGTAGATAAGAATACAAAATTACGATAAGAAGCTTACCTGTGGAATTGTCAAAGTGAATACATGAGGTTTCAAGAAACCTCCATCCTCAATCTTTACTATCTTGTCAGTACCTTTGACATTGTCTGAGCCAACTATTTGAGTTGAATACGATTTTCTTGGAACCTCAACCTCAACACCTAGAATTGAACCCTGTTAGCCAAATAATATACTTCTTGAGAACAATAAAAACACCAACTCACTCTTTCAAAGAAATATAATAAGATAATAATGCAAAACACATCCTATGATTTACCTAATAAGCAAAAAAAGAAAATTTTGTGAATCCCATGTGTTTCAGTACAGCGCGAGTATTTTTCATGATTTGAATAGTAAGTGACAATTATAGCCCTAGATGTTTCCTTTTTCGGAATAAATGCAACATCATTCATTTCAAAAGATTGGCAATAAATACATGTTAACTTAAAAATTTGACAATAACACCCCTATTGACTAAACAATTTGCAGTAACCCTCATATTCTCTTAAAATTATAGCAATAGCCCCCTACGATCAACTCTAAATTTTCAAATTATACATCTAATACATTGTTTTGCCAATTAGGTTAAGCATAAGTGATGTATTTGCATTTAACTCCGTATAATAAAGTAAAAAATTCAATAATACAGATACATTTAACCAAAATTATTTCTCACAATATGCACAAACAAAATTCAGAATCGAAAAAACCAAAAACCTAAAAATTAATTACCTGTTCCCCCATGGGAACCGCGATTCGGCAATCACAGCTTCGGCTCCCCATGACACAGTGCACGCGCCACGTGGCGGTCACCGTAACAAACGCCGTATCCAAATAACAATCCGCTTCTAACGAAACCCCGTTCATCTGTAGCGGAATCAACGCAGGTGGATCGCACCTGCCGTGCACGTGCGGCTGATAGCTCGGAATATCAGGGTTATCTACAATAGCGGGGTCGCTTATGACGGCGTATACCATAGGGGAGGTGGGGATGTAGGATTGTCCGGCGGCTCTCTCCATGGTCGTCGGAGGCTTCGGCGGCGCCACCGCCCTGTCTCTGCCGAAGTATATTCGTTTGGAGAGGCGCAGCCCATCCTCCACCGCCGCCTCGAAATCCTCCGCCATGTTGAGGGTGGTGTGAATTGGAATTCGAGGGCGGGCGATTGTAAATTAATAAAAGGAAATTTTGATTGGTTATTCGTGGAGCGGAGTTTCTTTTTTGATTTTTGTATGCCGACTATTTAGGTTATCGAGCTCTCTTTTTGTTACTATAAGAAAATAAATGGGAAAAGGAGACGGCCGTTGAAACGATGGCCCCGCGTGTGATCTGATGCGGTTGATATTTCTCTCATATTGTGAACCTGTTGTACTTACCTAGATAGATAGAAAGATAATCGCGTGATTGTTGTAATTTATGTAAAATTAAGAATTCTTGTTGTTTTTCTCCTAAATTTGGCATAAGTGCACATATTGAAAAATCAACTGCAAGCAGCAAAAATTGAAAAAATAGGTATTCGTAAATCAAGTTTTCACTCTTTGATATAAATATCTAACATACATGCTTTTTTGCTTGTGAGATAAGGAGTGTTTGTAAACATATTAAGAAATAGACTTTAAATTTGTCAAAATTAAAAAATGAGACTTTTGCAAATCAATTTTCTACATACAACTTTATTTTAGTACAATGCAACATCAACTTGTAATTAATAAGGAATTGTCATGAATATGTGAAGAAAAAAAAAATATCTCAGATCGAGTTTGATCGAAGTTAAAATAATTAGATGATATATTTGTCTTGTGGTTTGACGATACTTCTAGAAGAATGAAGATTTAATCAATTACAAGGACAAGTGAAATACATTGAAAAGGTTTGATCAAATCCGATTTTATATTCCAAACTTATGGTGCTTTTTGAATGGTAATTTTATTTTTAATTTATTATATTTTGGTAAAATTTTGAGCATCTTTGTTTCAAAAGAAACAAATAATAGAATTTTAACCAAAATAGTCCAAGAGCAGTATACACAAATATTAATTATATAAAAAATAAAAAGTATTCACAAATATTGTTTAATATTCTCAAACAGAATAAAAAGGATGTGGAAGAGCAAAGGATAGTTTTGTCCTATAAGTACATCTAGTTGAAAGTTGAAACTAAAGCTGGAAAATCTTGGCGTAGGCGATTGGGGGATTCTCGAACAAGGGGAGAATTGGAAACTCCAACGGTTCTTTTCTTTGCGTGTCCCATCAAATAAGGACAGACGCACGAATAGTTGCCAACTCAGCAACCGGCCTTTGTTCATGTATTGAGAATTTCAACACAATTCTTGAATATTGAGTTGACCCGGAATTCAACTCGTTAGAAATAGTTTCAATTTTTGGACTTCCAAGAATTAAAAAGCAAGGAAAACTTCAAAACTTTCAATTTGGGAGTATGTAAATGATTTTGAAAATCGATTAATTATATGGTGCATGTAAAACTATTTGTCTTAAATTGAGCTGGTTTAGGTTTATCTTATTCTTTTTAGTAGTAATGTTTTATTGATAATTAATATGCATTTACCCAAAACAAAGTTTAAAATCTGGTTGGATTCTTCGGACCTATGTTGCACAGACACGGACACGGCAACTCGGACTCGACATGATTCAAATTCGACAACTCGTTTTCTAAAAGTCTTAAAGATACGACATGGCATGGATATACCTATGTTAAATTTAAAAAAAAAAAAACTATATAATTTATATAAAAATAAAATACCTTAACTTCATAGTCAATTGAATAAAAATTCATTCTAATATTCAAAACACGGAATCAAAAAGAAGGATCAAAAGTCTTTTGAGCTTTCCCTTCTTCTAAGCACAGTTGAACCCCTTTGAATATCAAAAAACTCACAAGCCCAAAAGCCAGAAGTTTATGTGTATTTTCTTGAATTTATTTTAATGTTAACATCGGTTGCTGATGAAAAATGAAGAAAAATCAAAATCCAACTCAAATTTCAAGGAAATAAAACATAAATTTTTTTCTCACGAATCAGAAAGACAAAAACATAATTGCAGAAAAATGAGGTAGATAGGAAGAGAAGCATCTCTAAAATGCAAATTGAAAGATAATTTTTGAACTAAGGTTTATAAGGAGTAAAATTGGGGAGTTCATGAGTTGTTTTATTTTCTGTGTTTGTAGAGTAGGAGTAATGAGTAGAAGTTTAGTCGACTGGTTCAAAAATACATTTTCAGATTTTTTTTTATTTAAGTTTTAAATTTTCAATTTTAACCCAAAATTTTGATATAAATTGCAGAAAGCCCTCCACCGAGTCTAAGACTGTGGCGACTCAGCATTTGACCGAGTCGGATACAAGTATCCGGTATTATTTTTATTTTATTTTCTCAGAAACACCACATGGCGAGTCCGATACGTATCCCAACCATGTCGCCCGCGTATCTGTATCCGCAGATAGTTCGACTTTTCATAGTTATATTTTTGAAGTATCCGTGCTTCATAACTTTGGACTAATGGTCATGATCAATAATGTATCTTTTGCTTTACTCAAAATATATTTATTCTTACGTTCTTTATAAAGCTTGATGGTTACTTTGTCCACAAGATTGACATTTTCCCATAAAATTATTTCTTCATATGTTTTCACAAGTTAAAATATTAACAATTCGATACTTTTCATTAAAAAAAAAAAAATTGAGACATTTGAAATAAGTGGTATATCAACCAAAATCATTAATAGAAACTACTATGCAGTTTCGTTTCCGTTTACCCTAATTCAAGAACTTTTCATTTTTTCAATGAAAATTGTGATTCATTCTCACAATTATATAAAATATATCAGTTTTGTAATAAAAAACAAAAAATATACATACCAGTTCCAATACCTACGATGTGATTGTGTAATACTTACTGAAAATTCATTTTTTAAAAACTAATCAATTATAAAATATGTAAATTATGATTGAGTAAGTTCAATCAAGATTAATCCAAGTTATATATCTACATTTTTCATAAAGTTGATACTTTATATAATTACTACTAAAAGGGATGTGAATACTTTCCAACTCATTATCATTAATTTGATATTCATGATCAATAATATAGTGTGTTGCTATAAAATCTACACTACATAAATATTATTTCTTACTTTGTATATAAAGTTAGGTACCACTTATGCCACAAAATTGACATTGTTTTTCCACTATACCCACTCCACACTTTCACACAATCTTATTTTATTAATGCCAATGACCAATTGCCATGTAAGATGATTATACATTGTGATAGCTGGTAGATTGAGTGAGTTATTATTTCAGCTCATGGGCTATTTAGAAGCGGGTCAATATGCTTAGAAAGAGTTGGCCTGCTATTGAATACATGCTCTAAATAAATGGACTAAGCCCAAATTGATTATATTGGATCCAATATGCCATAAGAGTGAGTAACAAATGGGCTTAAGATGCAGTGAACTGGTAATTAGGTGAACATGGTCGGGTTTTTCCGAATTAAAGTCAAATTAGGTTATGGGAAATTGGGAATAGACATATAGTTGGTCTGTGTGTTTGGACATTCTACTTTGTTTATTGGGATAATTACATGACCTTCCCTGAGGTTTGGGGTAATTATTGCCCAATCTTCTCGTAAAATAGGAAGTTCAATAAAAATTCGTCAATGACATCATAAAAATGTAAGGTTTTCGAAACGTCGAGGGAGGTGGATGTAATTATGAAATTACGAGAGGATTGGGCAATAATTACCCCAAACCTCAGGGAAGGTCCATGTAATTATCCCAATAAACAAAGTAGAATGTCCAAACACACAGACCAACTATATGTCTATTCCCAATTTCCCATAACCTAATTTGACTTTAATTCGGAAAAACCCGACCATGTTCACCTAATTACCAGTTCACTGCATCTTAAGCCCATTTGTTACTCACCCTTATCATGGCATATTGGATCCAATATAATCAATTTGGGCTTAGTCCATTTATTTAGAGCATGTATTCAATAGCAGGCCAACTCTTTCTAAGCATATTGACCCGCTTCTAAATAGCCCATGAGCTGAAATAATAACTCACTCAATCTACCAGTCCAATAACTCTCGAGCTTCAAATATTTTTCAAGTAGCAGCATTTTTTTTAATAAAAAATAGCAGCATAAAAAAACTAACTATTTATTAAGATTGATTGGTGATAGTTCAATTAGGTTCGAAATTTCAAATGGTTATACATATCATATTAAATAATATTAAATAAGTTTAAACATTATTTTTCGTATATTGAATTTTATATTTCGGTAAATTAAATTTAAATACAACTTCAAATTCGATAAAAAATAAAATCAAATTTTAAGATAAATAGTTTTGACACTGCTCGACTCGATTGCACTCATAACACTAAGCGAGTCCAGGATCTTCCAAACAGTCAAACTTTAAATTTTCTAATTTAATAATTTTAACTTATATCCCTAAATCCTAATATTTCAACCAAACAACTTGTTAGGCCATCTCCATGGGGCTGCGCGGCTGGAGTCATCTCCAGTGGAGGCAGGGCGCGGGGCGGGGCAGGCGAAGGGCGGGAACGGGCCGCTGGCGGGGCTCCGCGGAGCCCTGGCCGCAGCCCGTGCCCGCGTGAAGAAAAGAGGGGCACGCGCCCCTCTTTAAGTTGGCGTCCCCTGACTGGTCCGCTTTATTATTTTTTTTTAAAAATTGTTTATTTAATAAATCAAAATAGAAAAAAATATATATATACTTAAATAATTAATAAAATTAATTTTCCCTATTAAATTAAATTAAATATGTAGAATTGAATTATTTAATAAAATTTATTTAGTATATTTATTGTATATTTACTAGTATTTAATAAATATATGTAGTCACCAATTTTTAATTTGATTGTTTAATATAATAAAATTAATTTTTTTTAAAATTAAATCCATTAATAAATTATTAGAATAGTAATTAAATTTATTTATGGGCAAATCATTAATAAATAAATAGCCCATTTTATTTTAATATCTTTTGTTGGTGGTGGATATATTTTTTTAAAAATACGGAATTAGTTAAAAATAAAATTAAACACTTATACACATAATTTAGATTAATACTTAATCTAAATTAAATATTTAAATACATACTAAAATAGACAAGAAAAGTAAACACTAGGCGACGATGATCATCCCGAGACTCCCCACGTACCCCAATCGAGTGAAAGGTCTGAAAGACCTATTGGTAACAAAAAAGCCAAGAAGGGAAAAGGGAAGGCTTCGAAAGGGAAAAAAATTGCGGCTTTGAGAGAAACTACACTTCTGGTAGAGGCTGGACGAGAGAGAAGGCATTTGGAGACGATTCAACGTCAACGGGAAGAAGAAGCAGCGAGAATGTCAGTGACAATGTCATTACAGGAGGAACGGGTTATGTCGATGGACTGCTCTTCATTCACTCCAGATACAAAGGCGTATTGGAGGAACAGAAGAAGAGAAATACAAAATAAAAATCTTCCTCGGGACTTATTTGGAAATTCATCGAATGAAGGAACCGACTGGTTTCAGAGGAGAAATCAGTAAAATATTATATTTTCTTGTGTTTGTAGTTTATTTAATCCAATTTCTTGTATTTCCTTACTTATTTGTTGTAATTCGTATTATGTATTAATTTTAATTTACTTAATTATTTACTCTCTTTAATTTTAATATTTTAATATAATTAATAATTTAATTACAAGTATTAATAATTATTACTATTATTAATATTAATATTAAAAACAAAATTAAAATCAGAATTATAGGTGAGAGTGGGCAAGGGAAGAAAATGGAATTAATTCCATTCCGGAGCCCTACCATTGGAGACGACCTGGCAGGGCTCGGGGGGGTTGCAGGGCTGGCTCGGGGCTCCGGAGGCTGGCCCTCTCCATTGGAGATGGCCTTAGCGTATCATCCAATTAACACTACGAATTTAATTTAAATTTTTGTTCTTATATTACTTTTATCATTATTACTATATATTATTTATCATCATCGTCATTATTATTATACATATTACTACTATCAATATTATTAGTACGTATTAACATATTATACTCCTTATTTACTTAAAATATTCATTCTAGATATTCTAAAATAAAACTAAAATTTTCAAAATCAAATAATTCTATTATCACACAATAGGTTATGATTTTGACACCACTACTTTTAAGAATATGAATATAAAGTTATTAAATAATTGTAATTCTTTTATTATTGCCTTAAACCTTCATAAAGAGAAAAGAGCCAAATAATAAAACAGTATTATTTTCATTAGTTTATTTGAATAATAAGAAAAATTATTAATATTAATAATAATAATATTATTAAACAGTATTATTTTCATTAGTTTATTTTCATCGCAGTCGTCTTCATCTCTACTAGATTAGCTAGCTAGTACCCAAACTTAAATTTCCAAACCTCCTGATCCGCCGCCGGTGAATCCGAACCTTTCGCAAGTCCGGCGGCGCCACTGTTTCCCGACGACAGAGATTCAAAACAACAATGCTAACTCTGAGACACGCTAGAAAATCCAGAGCCATCCTATATCCCTCTTCCTCTCTCTATACTTTATCCTCTTTCTCCACCAGTTCAATCGGATCCACGCAGGAGATACACAAAAACGGCGCCGTGAACTACTTCCGCGAATGGTTCATGTTTCGCAAGAAACCCTTATTCGACCATATCTTCGAAATCCTCCGCACACAGGACGATTACTCGGCCGATTCATCCCTTTCTCGCTTCAATTTGCATATCTCCGAAACCCTAGTTCTCGATGTACTCAATTACGAGAAGAACGATGTTCTCTCCTGCCTCAAATTCTTCGATTGGTCGGGTAGGCAAAGGGGTTTTCACCACACCAGAGCTACATTCAATGCCATTTTCCGTATCTTATCGAAGGCGAAGTTAATGGCTTTAATGCTAGACTTTCTGAAACACTATATGAAGCAACATTACGTTCATAATGTTACTTATCACGGTATTTTAGTAGTTGGTTATGCTGTTGCGGGGAAATGCGATGTCGCACTCCAAGTGTTTGGTAAAATGCGTTTTTCCGGTATTGATTTGGATGGTTTCGCGTACCACGTGCTATTGAACTCACTTGTTGAGCAGGGTTATTTTGATGTGGTGGAGACGTTGGCGAGGGAGATTAGAACCCGAGGGTATCAGAATGAGGCCACGCATTCGATTATGATGAAGAGTTTTTCTAAGCAGAATGAGATAGAGAAAGGGGAGGAGTATTTGCGCGGTCTTGTCGTGGGGGATAATATGGCTCAATTGAGTGGACCTGCTGTGGCTACCTTTGTGGCTGCGTTGTGTAAGAATAATCAATTCAAAAAGGCTGGGTTGCTGGTTGAAGAGTTTCGTAAAATGGGTACGGTTTCCATGGAGCCTGCTTATGGGGTGTGGATTAGGGAACTCGTCAATGCAGGGAAATTAGATGGCGCATTGGAGTTCTTGAAAGATAAGAGGGCGGTTGAAGGGTATGTTCCGGATGTCTTTCGCTATAACACATTGATTTGCAGGCTTTTAAGGGAGAATAGGTTTGAAGATATGTTTGATTTGTTGGTAGAAATGAAAGAAAAAGAGATATCACCGGATGATGTAACAATGAATGCTGTCTTGTGCTTGTTATGCAAGGTAGGAAGGATGGACATTGCAATGGACTTGTACAATTCGAGGGAAGAGTTTGGTCTATCTGTTAATTGCATGGCTTATAATTATCTCATAAATACTCTGTTAGGGGATGTTAGTGTAGACGAAGCATATCGTGTGTTGAGGAATTCAATAGAACAAGGTTATTTCCCCGGGGAAAAGACGTTTCTCATCATTGCTGACTCTCTTTGCAGAGAAGGAAAGCAGGATAAGATGAGGGAGTTAGTTCATTTCACATTGGACCGAAATATCTTGCCCAATAACATAACATATGACAAGTTGATCACGACCCTTTGTAAGGCCAGTAGAGTAGACGATGGGTACTGGGTACACAACCTCTTGAACAGCATAAATAAAGCATCTAGGAAGAGTACTTACACAAATTTGGTTAGCGGATTTAGTAAGTCGAATAGAGCAGAGATTGCGGCTAGGTTACTGGTAGAAATGCAAGAAAAGGGTTATACCCCAAGCCATAAATTAGTTAGAGAGGTGATTTGCAGCATATGTAAAAAGGATGATCCAGATAAGTTAGTTTACAGATTTCTTGAAGTGCAGCTAGCTATCCGTAAGTTACGCCCCATTGTCGTTTACTTCATGTTCATTGAAGGAGCTGGATTGGCAAAAAAGCCCGAATTGGCTAGGCAAGTACATGAAATGATGAGAAGAAGTGGCCTTGTACATTGGAAGTCTGATCTTCTATTATTGCAAAGTTATCTAAAGAGCGAAAAGGTCCCCCACGCTTTACATTTATTCCAAGATTTGTCTGTAAGATGGCGAAGTAAGAGAAAATTATGGCACACTATGATTGTTGGTCTTTGCAAAGCTAATAAACCGAAGCATGCAGCACAATTATTGGTGGATATGAAATCAATCAAGTTAACACCAAGTATCCAGTGCTATGAAGAACTTATAAAGTCATATTGTGATTTGCAGCAATATCATATAGCAGTAGATCTTGTGAACGAAATGACTCAAATGGGTCGACCCGTTACTTCGTTCATCGGGAATGTGTTTCTGTTACATGCATTGAAAAGTAGGAAACTTTATAATGCTTGGGCTACTTATTCGAGTTATACTCATAATCTAACACCTACAAGTTGGATGTTGGGACATGTTATTGGTGTTTTTTCTGGTTGTGTTGAAGGGGATTATGATGTTGAAGAAGTTGAGAAATTGGTTGGCCAATGCTTTAACATCGATGTATATACGAATAATATGTTATTGAGAAGATCAAGCATGCATGGGATGGAGTATGCCTGTAGATTTTTTGATAGATTATGTGAAAAAGGGTATGAGCCAAATAGATGGAGTTATGATATTATTGTGCATGGTTTTGCTAAAGATGGTAGAAACGCAGAGGCTAGAAAATGGTTAGCAGAGATGATTCGGAAAGGGTTTGATTTAACTGATGCTACACAAAGAATTATTTAATACCATTTTGAAAGTCAATTCTGAGTTACAATTATTCATTCTTGTGTGTACTTGAAAGAAAAAAATACAATAAACTTAGGTTGTTTTTGTCTTTTTTTATCCTTTGTATCCCTCAACTATTCTAATTTCATCACACCATTCTCAATGTTCAGCTAAGTTCATGTTGACAATAAACTAGCTATGGCATTTTTGTATTTTGGTCATGCATTTCATGAGAAATGCAATCTGTTACATAATATGTTTGTAGACTAATTAGTAGGCTAACATAAAGCTAATATAACGCTTGTAATTGTATTAATACTTTTGATTACCTATGGAATAAATTATCAGAAATCATTCCGATACTCTTTACACAGTTTAAATTTTCGGTGGCATGTAATTTGCAAAAGGAAAATTCATTACATGTTGCAAAACATATACTCCCAACTCTGAAGCATACTCATATATTTATCTCTTGATTTGATTGTTGAGAGATCGCAACTTAAATATATTTACATCAAGTCGAATCATGAACTAATAAGATCAATTTAATAATTTATTGTTAATGTTTTGGTACGAGTTGAGATTAAAAATTAAACAAATTGAATAATTGTGGTTTAAAATTGAATTGCTATATGTAAAGGATCGATTTCAAACAAACTTTAAAATATCACATAAATCATTTTATTTTCAAGAACATACATTACATATTTGCTCATTGGAAAAGAGAAAATCAGCAACCAAGACTCAGACTCATACAACAGAAACTCAACAAATAATTATATTTTCCCATAATGTTAAGACACAACCTGCTTGATCAATTATTGAAGATTTTTGCATCTATTGTGGTCAGTGCAGGTGCTTGTATACTTAGATATTCTACCTCTTAATTATACTCCCCATCTATCACTGTGGGATATATGTTAAAGGGGATAACAGAATAAAACATGAAAAATATAAGAAATGACGTAGAAACGCAGAAGAAAAAATGTACGTCAAATTCCTCGGTCAACTCTGCTGGACGACAGAAGCCATCCTGACCTCGAACATTTTCTAACGGGTGAGGCATCTGCATATCCTCTTTCCATTAATACTCACGATTTGCTCCTTTCATGGTTTCATTCCCCTTAGATTTGTGCAAATAAAATTTCATTCCAAGTATCAGGAACACCAGGTAAGCACCAATGCAAGCAATCCTGCATTCCAGGGGTAGCCTTAATACTATAACGCGACATATGCCCCTCATCTCTCAATTCAGACAAGGCAGTAATATCAAGAAATTTAACACTCGTTCCCGAAACTGCCCCAGCAACAAGAGGGTCACTAGAATCATCTTTTAGAACTTCCTTCCCACCCGATAGAGGGGTAGTATTGTCACAAGTACCTCCAGTATTCCAATCCCCGTTGAAAAAATGCCTCGGTGATATAGAACGGAAAAATGCTTTCAAACCTGGATGTAACGGAAGCTGTGAATTTACCCATTTGACCATACTGTGAATCGTGAAATTTTTTGCACCCGCTATATCTGCAATCTTTCTATTAGTGTTAGGTACACCTTCAACATACATGATCCAACGATTGGCGTTGAGTTTTCCTCTATTCCAATGGTGTCCTGTGTTTAGAACTAGAACATGGAATTTGTGAAGATAATGGTGCAGAAATGCTGGGGGTCGATCGAGGTGCATGGCAAAATCGGTGGATGGGTTAGAGATATTAATAGGCTGTATGTCACAGAGACTTGCTGACCAATAGTATAGGATGGTGGTGTTTGTATTAGGGAATCGATAAGCCCATCCTTCGGGTCTTACAGCACCACGGGCTTTAACAAGACCATATTCATATCCCACATCTTGTACATCGGATCTTTCTTCGCCACCTGTTACCATGCACATGAGAGATTGAAACTGCTGTCTACCTAGTGAATCACCAATGAAAGCTAGTGTTTTGTCCCGCATTCTGCATGTCAGAGAAATGTGTAACTTGCATAAAAAACTCAGAAACAACTTAAGATGGAACCAAAGATTAAAAAGGAAAAAAATGATTAGCTGCAGAAAGAAGAATATACACACAAAAAAACTAGATAGTAACTTGAATATTTCCAGTGTCAAGATGACCCACTCCTTAGGCTAAGCAAACATTTCATCATACGCTATCAGAGAAAAAAATGCAATTTTAGTTCCACAGGACTTATTTATCTGCACTTTCGGTCCCACGCTTTATAAAAAAATCACTTTTTGTCCCAATTTTAAAAAATATTTTACACTTTTGGTCCTATGGCCCCATCCAATTTGTGTTTTTTTTAAACAGTCGGAACTGGAAGTGCTTTATACTAAACAAATACTATTCTAGGGGACAAAAACGGCAAAAATTGGATTGAAAACAGGCTATACGACCAAAAATTCAAATCATTTTAAAAAGTTGGGACAAAAAGTGCAATTTCGTAAAGTGCCTGACCAGAAGTGTCGAGGCTCCACAAATGTATCTAAAAATGTAATTTTACCATTATATCAGCATCACTGTTCTCAAGGTATGCATAATTACATTACCTGGATACTAATAGAATCATACCTACTATAGCAAAGTCTTGTAAATTCATGTTTCAGCAAACAAAAAAATGATATTTTTGTTATAAAGGCAAATTACCTCTCCAGAAACTTGGGACCTGCGAAATCTTCCATTTTACACTGCTTAGGTTGCCAACGTAGTTTTTCGTATTCGAAATCTGTACGCTGGGTCAAGCGACAGGCCCACATTGATGACAACCATTGTTTACAACCAAAGCCAGAATACAAAGGCCGGTTATCATCGAAAACCCATTTTCCTTTGGCATAATTACAATCTGTAAAATGTAAGAATGAATAATTCAGAAATTGCTTCATTCCTATTACCGAATACAATGCATCATACTAATAACACTACTCAAAAACAGCAGGACAGCAAACAAGAGGAAATTCGATGAAAACATAGAACACAATCATAAGCTGTCCCACAAATGATACCTAGTCAGCCAATTATTGAATGTTTCCTAACATTTTCTAGTCTGATTTATCCGGACTGCGGGAATTTTTCCAGAAAATAGTTTACTTTATAATTAATTTCATAAGAAATGGTAAAGGTATATATTTCATATAGTGTGCACAATATACGCCCAAGCAATTAAGTTGGTGTCTATTACAAACCACTTGAACTTTTATAATCATAGGAAAGGCAAAATAGACAAGCCTAATAAAGCAGCATAATTCTCTTCGATCGTGACCTTTCTTTTCAGTAGGAGCTGACAAGTTTTTTGTTTGCTCTCCTTTGGAAAATGACTCTATTGTTGAAGTGTTCTCGGGTGCTACCAGGTCGGTATCTGCCTTTATCTGTTTACTTTTACCTCTGGAAACTTCTTTAGATTCCGCTTCGCCTATGATACTTGGAGTATTATCTGAAGCCCAAAGAGATCAAATATTATGTGAGCAGAGTAGCGAGGAATTAGAATTTAAAGCTTTGAAATACTAAAACCATGTTCTTCAAAAATAATCGTTTAGCAAGCACAACTTCATTCCGATTATAATAGAACAATTAGAGTCAAGTAAGGAAAAGTGTTTTACTAGGCATAGCATATGTTGGTTTGATGTGTAAGGAGAGAAAAAAGGATCACAACAATGCAAAATATATATCTGATAAAGGATGTATGTAATGTTTGAATCTAGTCTACATACCAAAAACAGGACCACCACAGCTCTAAGCACCATAATCTCTTTTCTACAATTCCAAGCATAATAATAATCTTTATAATTAAAACAAAATATTATACCCACCTTTCCTTTTGACAATTGTCAGATTTTTACTATTTTCTCCCTCAGGTGAAAACACTACCCCTGAAGAAGCTGCTGGTTCTACTTGTTTTGTATCTGATTGTGCTGAACTATCATTTCCCTTCAAAATTTCTCTTGGGCCTGATACATCTGTAACACTCCAACTATTCAGCACCACTAAAATCAGATGCAAACTAAGACTTCTGTTATTATAATATCATGATGATGACAAATATGTAAAAGCATAAAAAGAAAAGAAAAAAAAAACAGTTTATGCACTCCAATCGGTATTTTTATCAGGTATATAAATGATAATGGCAATGCTAAATATTAAACAAAAACATGTAGCTCAATTTATTTTGAATTGCAGCATCCAACAATCAACTTTGTACATTTGAAAAGAAAGAAAGAAAACATCATAGCCATATATCATATAGAGATCATTATGACCTTTTCTACAATGTCAGTAATAAAGGTTGAAGCACCAGGCCATTTAAACTCTTTGGTAACTTACTTCCTCATAAGTAGGTATACAACATGAGGATAATTTTTCACAAATTTTTAATGACCACAAAACAGGTATTGTTAATCAGATAAAGAAACTTATTATTCCTCCTGAAGCCATTGCAAGGAATATAAGAATTACATTGGCCAGTGATATAGAAATATAATTTCACCCCCTAGGTTTTTCCATCTATGTGGTAGTCCAATTATAAAAGGTATGAAGTTAAAGATCCTATACAATTGGATGCAGAAAAATGAGGGAATTGTTGTCCAGACAATGATGAAAAACCTATTACATTACATCTGTTCCATATAAGTTTCAGTTGTGTAAAGAAACAGCGGAGTTCTTTCTCATTCCATGAACTGATTTGGTTTGTTTGAAGCCCAAAAGAGCTGAATACAGCAGAGAACACTTAAAAAGAACAAATCAAATTTACAAAGAGATCATGCACAAAGGCAAACCTTGATCTAGCTGCAAAGTACGACCCTGAGCTGGGATTAAAGAGGTGAGTAAAGTGGTTTTTGTCCATGCCAATACAAGCACCGTTGCACAAACAAAACCGATAAGGATGAGGGAGAACTGTGAAACCTTTAGTCTATGAATGCCTCCCTTCATCCTTAATAACTCTAAACAAACTGATTAAAAGTCCCCTTTATATCAAGATTCTCGCTTCATTACTGGATCAACATCTATAAACCATAAGAACCATCACCACATTACTGGCTCTTGAAGTTCCACCAGCACTGAAACCTAAACGTCTAAATTCCCAAAATTTCCACCTGCAAATACGTAACAATAAATATACAAAGCTTATGCAGTAATTTATCATATATCAACTGAAAAGACCTCTAATTGGTCTATCATCTATGTGGACGTTAACTTAAACTGGTTGAGAAAAATATAAGATAAATCTTTACAACAAAATCATTTCGTTCCAATGCGCATTAAATCACAAATTAAATATAGTTCAACACATCTGAATTTTGATTTATCCTTGTTTGATATATTGAATGCAAACATACTTCACAGAAATCTCCGCCACAACAATTCGGATTCACCAACCAATTTCATGTAAAAAATTCAAACTCATAAAAGCATAGAAATCGCGTTTTCCAGTAATTTAACTGACATCTCATCCTAATTTCATGACATCGACTAATCAACAATTAAATTCACAGGATTCGGTAACATAGAAACTATTGGACTCGGATCAATCAAATCCATAGAAAACTAAGCATTTTCGAAGAATCGAACTATACTACCGGGTACCTAAACGGCACCGTATAACAAGTTTCAACTGAATTCAGAAATCTTCAAGCGTCTTGGATCTGTCAGCAAATACTCACTAAAAATTATCAAATGTACGGAAGAGATTAGATATCAAGCTGGAGAGAGGGTGGCTTTACAGAGGAGTAAATAAATCACAGGAAAAATGTAAATCGAAAATTTTAAAATAAATAAATAATTCTCGGCTATTTTTATTTTGAATCGTAATACGAGAAGATCTAGGTTTATTTTATTATTCAAATTTTAAGAGCGGTAATTAATTCCGGGAATAATTCCTGGAAACTTCACTCTTTATTCTTTTGTACCGAATGTTACGTAGTTAATTAAACTTAGGGAATCTATTTGCCATTTGACAATGTCAAGCAGACTATTAAATATTGGAATTTCCATTTTAAGTACCAAAATTAAGCTTTCATTTTATTGCTGTTAATATTTTACTATTTTTGGATTATTTTATTGGGAGTGGAGGAGAACTAACTTTTTTTCTTCAAATAGCACATTCAATAAATAAACATGATATGTGAATAAATTGTTAGATTTTATTTACCTTTTAAATGAAAACTACAATGCTTCAAATAAAAGAGGAAATCGCTTGTTAGCAAATCCAACAGATCAAAAGATTTGATTGTCCACTGCAGAGTTTAACTTTGGCACTTCTATGGAAAAGGGTCGACGCTAATATTGTGATGTACAATCTTAGGAAAAAATCACATACTTCGGTGGTGTTTTCATTTCAATCACTTAATAAAAGTGATTCTTGACTTCTGGGATTAAAAAAGCAGTTTAAATGTGTTTGCAAAACAAATTTATGATTCTGCTTCTCTAAAAATAAGCTGAAAGTACACCAAACGCATAAGTAGCTCGTGACCTGCTTCTGGCTTGTGATACCATTTGGTAATTATTTAAAAGCTGATTATGACCTTTTTACCCATAATTATTATGGTCGGATACATTTCAGCAACATGAAATAAAAAAGAAATAGAGAAAGGGGCAATATGGACATTAGATGTACAAAAGACGGAAAAAGCCCATTTGGCAGCTTATTTAGCAAACACTATTTTTTGTGCTTATACTCACTTTTTCTCTTGTTCTGCAAACATTACTAACTTTTTATTCTATACTACTTCTAACTCTTTTTCATAGATTCTTGAAGTTAAGTAAAAATAGAATCAGTTGAAAACACCACTGAATCGATTAATTCCTCCAAAACAGGAAAAAGAAAAATTTAAAATCCCCTTCTCTTTACGAAAATATGTTAAAACTGGTTTACTAGTTTAGATTACGACGATCAATAGGAGGATCTTTAATTGAATCGGCTCCAAATCAAATTTTAGATTTTTTGTACGCTTTGAGATTTGATATAGCCTGTTGGATTACAAAGATTTAGAATTCGAAATATGTGAAGTAGAGATGAACCTTAATCGTTTAATTTATTAAAATTCCAACCGGGATAATAAGCAAAAGGATTTATATATACATAATCTTGACGACATTTCTTTAGTTATGTTTCATATCTCAATTAATAAAGTATAAATTAAGAGTGAAAGACAAAAATACACCTATGTTTTGTCTAATTCCTCAAAAAAAAAAAATTTATGTTATTTTAACTCCCAAAAACTCTCATGTGCTCTCAAATCAGCGCCATATACAACCCCTATAAAAGAGAGTGTGAATCAAATGCGAAAATTGCAAGTATTTGTTCACATTTTGCTTTTGATATGACAATTTTACCCCTAACAACGAAAGACAAAAACACCCCTATGATTTGTCTAACCCCCAAACCACCCCCTCGGGTGTTATTTTAACTCTCAACAACCCCCATGTGTTTACCAAAAGTCCGAAGTCAAATTCTACCTGGGTCGAGTGTGATAATTAAAATCAAACACAAGGAGGTTTTTAGGAATTAAAATAACAAATGAATTTTTTTTGGAGTTAGAGAAAAAATAGGGGATATTTTGTCTTTCGCTCTATAAATTAATATTTCATTCAGACTCTCATTTTTCCGTCTATTTTCAACTAACAATATGAACTAATTTTGATGTATGATATTTACAGTTTACACCATTCTTTTCGAAGGAGATATGTTAAATTCTTTCAATCAAGTGATTTAACTTTGTCGTTTTTTTTAATGTTGAACCTTGGTTTAAATGAAGAAGATTTGAACTTTGAACACGAGATGAGTTAAATAATTATATAACTTTAACAAACTTGTATAGAAAAAGGTAATGAACTTTAATTTTAAAGTGGAGATGTTAGTTCCTAAAAAGATCTAAAATCCAACCAAATCCAAACAAAATACGATGCCTCAAAATAATCAGCTACGACACAAATTTGACTTAGAACCGAAATAGTATTATGGAATATGGATCCTGAGCAAGGTCTATTCGACCCGTACCAAATCCGTTGACAGCTCTAGTATTTAGATAATAGGAGTAAATGTATGAAGGGCTTTTCTATTGTTAGTACCCTTTGTGCTAAGAACCCATTAGGCACCCCTTTCATTACCTTAAAGATCAAAATTATTTTAATTTCAGCCCTTTAATATTTTGGATGGCAACCTGTGTAGCAGGTTATTGTACTTTATGCACTTTCAATTCTTTTAAAATGCTAAAATGTAAAATTACTAAAACACCATTCAATTGAAATAACACACATCATCTTCATTTTCTCAAAAAAAAAAAAAAAAATCATTATCCTCATCCCGTCACCAACCCTTTCCCGATCCCCAATCACCCCAAGTCCCCAACCCTACCCCCCTCCCCTTGCGGTGATCGAGACTTCATGGTCGCTAACTCAGGCCGCGACTGGTCGCAACAAGAGCTTTTGATTTGTTTATATTTATTGCAATCTCAAACTCAAATAATGTTCTTGGTATATAAGGTTTTGATTCATATTAGACATTGCATCAGATTTAATTGTTGCAATAATTGTAATTATATTGTAGAACGAAGGGTGGAGGGGCTACGCATTGGGATGGGGAGGGTGTGTGTGTGGGTAGGTGGGTTAAAGTGAGGAAGAGGGTCTTTTGGCAATTAATTAAAATATTATGAACATTTTAAAAAATTATATATTCAACCTTTACTTTTAAACATTTGTTTCTCGAGTCCAATTTAAATTATCTATTGAGTATAGAACTTTTAGATTAAAATCAGTTGGGTCTTTCTAAAATGAGATTTTATTGGACAGAGGTGTACATGAGATATACCATATCAATCACTAAAAAAAGTCAATAAAAGATCTATACCACAATTTTAGGTCAAAATGTCCGACATGACGTGGCAATGGAACATTTGAAAAAAGTAGACATTCAGTGATTACATAAATAACCCTTTAACAAATATATTTTAAAAATATAATATTTCTTCTCTTTCCTTCATTATTCTTGTTATTTTCTCTCTCAAAATTTTATCTTTCCATCTCCAACCCCAGTCTTCACCTTCACCTTCACCTTTTCCTTCGTGACTAACCATTTTTTCTCAAAATTCCAACCACCATCCTCACCCATAAGACCCTCCCCCAAGCGTCCTATCCCCATTCTACTATTTAGTTTAGTTTCTTTTGCCTATATATATATAAACAGATTTGTACATTTTTAAATTCAGTTAACTCCTGATTTAGTATTAGACATTATGGTATCAGTTTCATTTCACAATTCCTTTCCGCGAGCTGCAATCATATTTGACTTCAATTTTTCTTTCTTCTGTAATTTGATTTAAGAACCCGAAGATTTTTATTTTGACATTTCATCGAACATATTACATACAATTCTCATTGGTGGCAACACGTTACACACAATTGATCTTAAATTAATAAAATGTGTATTTTTTCTATTAAATTATTTTATATTCTCCTTAAAAATCATATATATACCCAAAAACGTCAACCTATGATTTTTCAAAGTTTAAATATGTATATAAAAAGAAATATTAAGGATCATATTGAGCTAAATCATAAACTCCAAGAGTCAATTATAACTTAAATTAAACTAATAAAACAAACAATTAGAATTTAGGGGTGAATGTATAATTTCTAAAAATCTCAACATTCTTCCCACCCTCATTAAATCGGAATACGATGATGGTTTTGGGGAGAAGGATTGGGGCGGGGTGGGTTTAGTGGTGAAGAAAGAGGTAGTGTTTGCATAATTAATAATTATGTAGAGCAAGATAAAATAGAGTATATTGGTCTTTTTATAATTAAATTATTTAAAAATAAATTAAAATGGGACACTTGTCAACATGGAAAATAATATCTTACATACTCCCCAATCTATAAAATCTCATTTTAGACAACCCCAAATCAGTTTCAGTCCGAGCATTTTAAATCTTTTGATCCTAAAGTAATTCGAACTTATGAAGCAATTATTTGGATACACAGCAAAACTAACTTTTAGTATGTGATTTATACGTAATAAACAACTTTTATTTCATGATGGTCAATAAGTACGTTGTTTTGGTTTTTAGGTGAAAATTACATACACACATAATCAACATATGGATCTAGTAATTTTTCTAGAACTATAAAATAAAATCATAAACTCAAATTGCTATACAAATATGGATTAAAATTTCGTTTCTTATGTATATTTCGGCCAATTTGATATTGAAAAGCTTTGAAAAAATTCTTAAATTAAGGAACCCAATGCAAATAAAGAGTTTTGAAAATATAATTTAGTTTCGTTATCATTGATTCAAAATCAGAATTTTTCGATATTCAGCGAAAACAATGAAAATTTAAGATTTAAGATGTTGAGGATTAAATTAATTTATTTTAGAAATGATATGACTCAATTGAGAATTCAAATTGGACTTTAAAAAAAAATATTTAAAAACTATGGTTTATCACTATTTGCAAAAAGAACCCTCTTCTTCCTCACCCTCACCCTCACCCACCACGCCTTCCACCCCCCTCCACCGTCGCTCGGCCTTCGAAGTTTTCTGATTCCATAAAATTTATATTATTAGTGTTTCCTCCTTCACATTAATTAATTAATAATATTAATAAGAGGGAAATTCATAAACCATCATACTTGTTTAGTCAAATTTCATAATTAATCCAATAACAATTCACCTGGTCATCCCCGGCCATGGCCACAGCCGCCTCGGAGGGAGGGGGGGGGGGGGTTGGCGGCGTGGTGTGTAGAGTTTGTTTCTTCATTTTTTCTTATTTATTTATTATTTAGTGTATATACATGAGTTTTTTGGTCCTAAATTTAATTTATTGATAACTTTTATTTCAGATAGTAGGTAAATTTTTATCCACATGTCACAATTTTTAGACAGACCTAATGTCAAGCTCTACAAAAGCCCATGTATGAAATCATAAGTTCTACTTTAATACTATGGCCCAAGCCCAGGAAGCTCTGCATATCCCAAGTTCCCAACCAATACAATGTACAAAGGCCAACTATTAATGTTAAACGAAGGGTTCGGGCCCGTCTTTCTCGATCTGGGTCATGGACCAGTTTAATAAATATTGTTATTATATTAACTTAATCAAGTTTACCTTTGCCTAAAAAAAATTTGAGGAGATTTTTTTTAAATCTACTTAGCTATTGCTAAAAACTAATGTGAATGTGACCGAGTTATAAAAACTCAATTCACGGAAAGAATAGTTAATTATGAAACATCCTAAAGAGAATTTGAGGAAAATCTTGAAACAGAAAAAATACAGAAGAAAATTTCGCAATGTAATGGGAGTGGCCCTGTAAAACTAAAATTATTGTCACCAAACAGCCTTACATTAAAGCACAGCAAACAACACTTGGATAGAGGCCTTCATACCCGAAGACTAAATAGTCAATAATGGCTTAAACCTCATGAATGGATAATTTGTTCATACCTTAGGGATCTCACATTTACAGAAAATTACCTTATTTGGGAGATCTCATTCAAACTTGAAACTAAGCTTGGAAAAAAGAAACTCAAACTCTGGTTATCTTGCCAAAAACTACCATTTGACTCTCAGCAATTTATAGGGAAAAAGCAAGCGTGTTGTTCAAATAAAACATCAATAGAAATAATCTGATAATAGAAGAAATAGATTTGGGGCTTAACTTTAATGATAAAATTCCAGGTAAAGTAGTCAACTTTCTCATTCATGTCTAACAAGAAATTCTTCTGAAAATCTAAAGTAAAACACAAGCCCATATTGAAAAATGATACATGTTCTCTATTTGTTCCAGCAGTTCCACAAGCATTATGCTTCAGGATTGATGCATCAGCGGTACTGCAAGGTATAAAATGGAATATAACACTCAGCATTTACATACTTCATACTCCATAATAGGATACTTCAAATAATAACACATTGGAGCACAAAATGAAGAAGGGGATTGTAGGATTCTTATATGCATGAAAACATAGAACTCCACTGATTAGATAGCACTAATGATGTCTAGTGTACAACATCTCACCGCCACAAACTTCATCATGTAACTAATACAAACCTTTCGGGAATCAAACTTACATGACAAGAACACTTCATCATTTAACTAATACAAACCTTTAGGGAATCAAACTTACATGACAAGAACATAGTTCCACGAGATACAGAGGGTGTACAGGTTAGGTTGGGTTGGGTTGGGTGGGGTGGGGGCAGGAAGAGAATGAGACGCAGCCCATAGACCTAACCTTGTTAGTTGAGACTTCAACCACGCAAACAAGAAGTAAATTACACTCTAACTACAATCATTTATCTCCCTATCTCGAACTGAAAATGACTCTGTACAACTCTGAAACAAATAATAAAGCCTATTAATAATATTAACCCTTTATCGTGAAAGATGAACTAATTAAAACCAAATTGAGTTAATCATACATATATTTATTACAAAACACTAATTTATCAAGCAAATTATAACTGACTATCATGGATTAAAATTTTCAGATGTCAGAAACACAAAAAAGTTTCTGTTTTTGAGTCAATTCAAAACAAAAACATAGAATAATTTATGCAGCAACAAGTTTTTTTGCTTTGTGATTTTTCCAAATGTTTCCTGAAAAATATTTAACTGACCAAAATACCAGGAAAACATAAATCTAATACATGCTCACTATCATCCATCCAGTTCAAAAGCTGTAGTTAATACTAATAACAACTGCAAATCAAACACACCCAGACACACAATTAATCAATCACAAAAAAAAAAGATACCTTGATGAAACCAATTTCCTTGGCGTTACTGCGGAAGCATTGTCTGCAGCACATCAGAGCATACTTCCGAATTATCCCATGCGGATTTCCACATACGCGGCTGTTCAAAATCAACACACACAATTAATCAATCACCAAAAAAAAAAAAAAAAAAAAAATTCAAACGAAAATCAATCAGAAGACATTTTTAATTATCTAACCAAGTGCGTGAGCCTGGGCCGTAGGTTTTCGGATGGGAGTTCCATACATTCGAGTGACCCATTTTCCTCTTTCTCTCTGCGATAAACCCTAATTCCGGAATCAACAGTTAAAGAGGCGCCGATTGTACGAAACCCTAATTTGTAATGTCATCGACTTTATAAAGCTTCTTAAAGAGTAGTACAGTATATTTTAATGTTCTACTACTATTACTATACGGTCCGTAAAATACGAGAGAGATATTATTCGGTATACGTCTATACGGTTTACCAACTAGACGTGCTCGGAAGTGCGATTTTCACCTCAAGAAGCCGCTTTTGGTTTATCTAATTTTTAATCTTTTTTTTTTTTTTTTTTTTTTTTTTTTTTGAGGACATCTAATTTTTAATCTAGGGCATGGTTTTATTTGTATTAGGTTTCACAATTCTTACTTTCTTACAAGGTAAGAGTTAAACATTATTCGATTACGATCAACTTCATTTTAGCTAGTGAGTAACAAAAAATTGTTTAATACGTAGCAAACTACAATTTACCAAACGAAAATATTTATTCAAAAATTTCGCGTTATCTGATACAAACTTTTTGAATTGGTACTCACTTGCTCTGGCATTGCTACTCTATTCGAATTGAACACATTTTTTTGCTTTATTAAAGTGTTTTATCAGGTGAGGAAGATGAGTCACAGTCACCTAGTTGCAAGTCAATCAATCCGTCTATATATGATGGATAGTACGAAGTCTTTTTCCAAAGCCTGAAGGCGGATAAAGAGAGAGATCAATTCTCATATGCTTCAGTGGAATATTACCTTCACTTTTTTGACTGAACATCACACATTCCGTTCCTTTCATAACTAAGGTGCATAGAGAAATCTTTTCACTTCACTTACGCTTCCACACCCCCACATGTTAAGTTTCTTTCATATTAATGTGAATAATTTTTTCACGAATAAATTGTATTTTTTATACCAAACTTTTACCTACTTTAGACATTTGGTACCAAACCTTCAAAAATACATATTTAATTCCAAGATTGAAGGATTTTCTTACATTTGCATGAGCTAAAATAATGATTTTAGGTATGCTTAAAATTATGCTCCAATTTTTTTACCATAACATGCTTATGTGCCCTATATCACATCTGAAAATTATTGTGATATGATTCTTTGTAGATTAAGAGATATGTTAATTTTGATTAATATCCCATGATTTTGTTAATTTCTGTGAATTATTTATTGCGCTTCATGAATGTAACATTAGAAAGCTCTCGTCAAGAGCTTTCCAACCATATAAAGAACATAAAATTAGGCCCCAAATTTTGACGGAGAAATGAAATATGAAAAAAAAATCCTTCAGTATTAAATGTGTATTTTGAAGGTTTGATATCAAATGGCTAAAGTAAGTAAAAGTTTGATATGAAAAATACAATTCCCTCATTTTTTTCACTTCGACTTAAATAGAAAATCAAAATCTTTATTATTTTCTATTTCTTTTATAGCATTATATTCATTTTATTCATTATTCTTTAAATAAAATTGGTTTTGTACATAATCAAACTGACCTATTTTTCAGATAAATTACCAATCCGGCATGTTCGTTGATTAACACTAAGACATTTTTCTCTATAGAACACCCGATAACAGAATCTTGCTCGATTTGTTCTGGTACTAACTATGATTAGTTTATGCACATGATCTATAATTTAAACTAAGTCTAGATATTATTAAAAAAAAAAAAAGAAGCATAATATTGCAACCATTTACGAAAATTCAATATTAAATTAAATGACCTAGCCAAAATCACTAAAAACTAGCTAGTACATGTTTAATTCGAATACTAAAAAAATAGAAATGAAGAGCAACAAAATTCTTGAAAATGAGATTAAATGATAGAAGTAGGCTCTTCATGTGGATACCAATATCTATTGTAGAACCATGTAGAGTCTCCTATAGTAGATTCATCATCTTGGTTACGATGCCAACTATAAAAGGCATGACTCCTGTTCTTTAATTCAAGAATTCCATGCCCAAAACTTGCTTCTCTGAATGCTGAGTAACTAGGCTGTGGATCTGTATAGCTGCAATTAAAAATAAAAACATTATCAAGTGTTACATTACAAAATCATAAAAAAAAAGTTATCATGTATATATGTACGTACCTATCAGCAAGACCTTCAATATTTCCACCATCACCAATTGTTATGTACACTGGTGCTGAAGCATCTCTAATTGGTGTACTTAGTCCATTTGTTATATTGTATTGAACATTCGATATTCGTTCCTTAACAAACAAAAAATGAATTCAATTTATCTAGGAATTATTAATCAAATTGAAATTGCAAAAGATGAATTAATTAATTTGACAACTTACGGAGCGTTCATAAGAATGAACATGTCCAGAAAAAACAAGATCTACTTTGTATTTGACAAACCAATGTTCAAACATAACTCTCATGCCTTCACCCTCCATGTAATGATAATTGTTGCTGCTATACATTGGTGAGTGAACAAGAACAATCACCCATGGAGTTTCACCTCTATTGATTTTTGGGAGTTCTTGTTCTAGCCAAATGTATTGTGGTGTGTATTTCCCTGCAGATTTAATTTAATTTAGAAATTACAAGAATTATATATTTATTACTTTGAATTAATTAATTAAGATATTGCATTGTTAATATTCTTACTTACCAAATGCTGAATAAGAAGATAGGACAATTATGTAGGCTGATGCACGTTTAATTGAGTACCAAAGAGGAGATGTACTTTTGGATGCTTTATAGGGGACATGATATCTGTGGGTAAATGGTCTGAAGGGAGTATTTTCCTCAATCTCAGGAGCATAGTCGATTTCGTGATTGCCTGGCGTCCAAATCCACGGCTGAAACGCACAACTTTTCTCAACAAAACGACCCCAAATATCCCACCTCGTATTGTCATGGAAAGGATGATCATCCGCATAAGAAAGATCGCCAGCATATAGCACAGCTTGGGCCTTACGATTCGACACATAATGCTCCAACGTTTGATTTGAGTCATAAGTTTGTCCCAAGTCCCCTACCATATGTATTACATATCAATTGCAAATTCAGGACACATAAGAAATTAATTTTATAGAATTCAGGAACATTTTCACAAACAAATTAAACCATGTATTACAAATGCTTACCAATAACACCAAAGGTATAAGGAACATCAGGTCCTACTTTAGGAGGAGTATTGAAGGAAAATCTCCTAGTTGCTTTGTGCTTCCCAACTTCATAAATATACCTTGTATCGTACTGCACATTTCCACAAAACAACAAAAAAGTAGAAAAAAATTAAAAAAAATTCAAAATTAAAATACAAAACTGTATCATATATAAAGATTAGATGAGTTCAATTGTAAATATCTTTAGGAAAATATATGTTAACAAAATCAAATTATGAATATTTTAATCAATGCTTTAACATCTATTAAAGCATATTCATTGGGTGAGGGTCGGGGACCATATCCATCGAACAAAACATCTTTTGAATAGATGAAATAGTTTATGAGTATGTTGTCGTCAGTTATAACTTTGGACCCATTTATTGTCTAGGAGGGGAGCATACCCCACCCCCCAACTAAATTAACATTGTTCCGGCCCCCAAAACAACAATTATAAATTCCGATTAGGATCTTCAAAATTGTAGGACATACCCTTTAATTCTACAAACTTTACCTTGAGTTTTCGAATAGTGGCATGATGAATGTAACCAGAAGTGTAGTTATAGTAACGATAAGTCGTGGTCACTGCGCGAGCTTTATGTTTGTGGGCATGTCTACCAGTTGCTTCCCAATAGGTCACCGTATTCGAATCCGAATGTAGTGGCGTTACCCATGATATGATCATGCTTCGCCCATCATGATCTCCTTGTGTTATATGAACCTGCAAATTTTTCACAATCAAAACAAAAAGTATATATTAGTATTTAATTTAAATTACAACTTAGGTACCTATATATAAAAAAATGTTTAATACTACAATTAACTTGTTCAGGTGCATTGAAAGCTTGAGGAGAAGGAAAATAGTGAGTTGGCATATCAATTGATGCATATTGTTTTCTGATATATTTGCTTGTCACCCCTGCATTGGATATTTGAGAAAGTTGTAGCCATAAACAAATGAGTAATAAAGTTACGAGCCACATTGAATTTTCTTTTTTATGGTTCTAATAAAAAACACTAGTTAATGTTGTGTTATTTATTAAGTTTGAAGTAGATTTTAAATAGGAGTTTGTTATGATTCTAATAACTACTGAATCAGATATATTTGGGAATTTAATTTGTGATTATCAACAAAAATATCTCCTCGATCTATGGATTATCTTCATCTTATACATTTTCCAGAAATTGGAAACCTCCGTTGTAAAAAGGTAGTGTAATACAATATAATTCGATAAAAAGAGTGTTCCTTTGAATTGAAAAAAACAAATTAATACTCCTAGTTAAATATGAACGTATAGTAAACAAACAAGAATTATATACAATAGATTTACGGTACTGATTAACTTGATCAAATTGTACATAAATATAATACATACGTAGTAGTACTCTTACTTACATAGTAACTTATGGAAAATATTAGATAAGATATATATTAAAATGTAATTACACATATATTGACTGGTGAGATTCCATGTGATACCCAATAAATACACGAAATCATCGCATTTATTTCTAGTGCTGCATGCATAGAGTTTTAGATTTCAAGATGTAATCTTTTTGAGGAGAAAAAGAAAATATGTAGTCCTCAATTTTAGAAACTTTTACCGATCAAAACAAACTCAATTGCACTTCACATTTTTAAAGTTCCACAAACATTGAGTCTATAACATTGACAATATAGAAAATAAATTTAGACATATTTCACATATTGAATATTAATTATAGTTAGTCTCTTATGAATGTGTTTCGCCTAGCGTTTGGTCAATCTCTCAAATATCCAACTTGGATCAAATATAAGTAAATGTAACTGTTTTGGTTAATAAAATTATTAGTTGAGCAAAATACATCTCTACTAACATGATTTACCAACAATATATATGTACTCACACAATGCAACATCATTTTAATATACCATAAAAAAAAATTCGACGCACATATTTATCTAATTTTTACATCAAAATCCCGACATTTGAATTATATCTTAATCTTACACTTTGGAGTTTGTAATCTAGCTCACTAACTTTATAATGACATCTAACATTCTATAACTAAAATTCTTTCATCTTTCAAATATTAAGCGCACATATTTAAGATTCATTAAGAACTCTCAGTTAAAATGTAAATCACCAAAACACAATTATCAAAAAGGAAAAGAAAAATAGAATTTACCGAAATCAATCCAAATGACCTCAGAATTTTCAAAATTCTTACACATTGAAAATTTCGAAACATATTAAATTCAATATAAACCTAGTCAACTTAGTCGTTAATTTTGACTAGATATTGATCTCAATACATGACAAATGAGCTACCATATATAGTACCAAATAATTGTACTATAGTAGTATTCAAATTGTGGAAAAAACATATGTAACTGCATTCAAACAGTGATTCTCTATTCTCCCAACAAAAGAAATATAGTAAAAAAGAAAGACTTACTAAATTATTTTCACTCAAACGTTTGCATGACGAAATCAAATCTAATTTACTCTTATATATTACCATAAAAACCAGAATGACAGTACAGTTATTCGTAGGGATTATTACAATATTCACACCTCATAAGATTTGGTAAAATTACAATACACCCATAAAGTTTCGATAATCGCAAGGACCATTTCCTATTAAAATATTTAATACGGTAAAATACAGTTCCACCATTTTAGTGTGGGGTGATACCAGTTATCCCCCTAAAGTATCACTTGTAACACTTAATTATATCTTTATTATAGTTTTGGACTTCTTATTTCGAAATAGCCTCTCACCCTTTTTTAACCAATAAATAGTTTATTTATTCCTCTAAAAAAATTAGTTTATTTATTAATTATTTATTCCCTCGTCCACCAAATAATATTATGTCTAAATTTCTTCATTTCTTTGTTTTCTTTTGGTTTTTCTGTCTCAATTTTTTTTTTCATATGATTTTTTGTTATTTCCATTTCAATTTATTTTCTATTTCCATTTTTTTTTACTATCTCGATTTTTTTCCTTACAATTTGCCTCGATTTTTATTTGGTGTTAATTATCTCCTTATTTTCATTACAAATTATTATTTCATATGTTGAGTAATTATCCTTCAAATTCTTACTCGAAAAATTCAAACTTGATACATACTCGTATCGTCAATTCCTCATTCTATAATTAATAATTACCCTAACTTCTTTATACATCTATTAGCAATTAGAAGAAGATTCAATATCGACACAAAAGCATTACCAATAGTATTAGCTTGTGTCAAGCTTGATTTTTGCAACTCAAATTTTCAAGGAGAATAACTCAATATTTGGAATAGTAATTTATATCGAAAATAAATGAGATAATTATTCACCAAATAAAATTTGAACCAATATATATATATATATATATATATATATATATATAATGTTGAAATAGAAAATAAAACAATAAATTAAAATGTAAATAAAGAAAAAATGAGATGGAAATTTAAAAAAAAAATTGAGACTGAAAAACGAAGAAAACAAAAGAAATTATGAAATTGAGGCATAATGTTGTTAAAAAAGGAAACTGTATTTTTACCCTATTTAATACAAAACATTTCTAAAATTCTATCCTTCAAGTTATTATTAAAGAAATATTAAAATCACAAAATAATAATTCTTAATTAGATCAAATTGATTACAAAATTATTAAATCATGTTAGATATTTGTTGTGATATGAGAAAGTGTAAGTAAAAAGAAAATTTATTTTATTTATTTTGTAGCTCAATAATTCAAAGTATTTTCGTCCAACTTTCGATCAATTTTAGGGTTAAAGCTGATGATATCACCTTTGTTTGAAAAATAATCACTCTCAGAAGGTGTGTTTCTTAAAATTAGGAGACGAGTAGTTTGAAACTTTAGTGGATGTATATGTAATTTCTCGATCTACGAGGGTGTAGATGTAATTATCCCTTCTTCTCACACCTCCCAATCCTACACAGCAGTCACGTGTGCTCTGTTCTACGTGCTCGAGGTTTTCGCCCACCACCGAAACACACACAGTGACAGTCACTGTTTACTTACACGCACAAACACCCTCCACTGCGTGAAAATAAAGTACAGCAGTCTTTTTACTTCCATTAGAGCCCACTTTCCAATTACTGTCCCCATCAGTAAAAAAAAAAAAAAAAAGTTCAAAATGTATATAAGCATGGATGAAATAAATGAATCATTTATTCGGTAATCTAATACAAAAATGTACGCATATATGTATGTATAGGTTTCTGGTGATAGTTGTTGTGTGACAGAACCTTTGGGGTACTCTTCTGGGACCCACCCCTCAGTAATTATCCCAACGTCAGAACCCTCACTAATTATTTTCTCTCTCGCACTTTGCTGCGTGTTTGTGTGTGTCTTTTTTCCCCCCCTATGTATATCTCTCTGTTTTGTGGAGTACTCAAAAGATTTAGTGTGAAAACAGGGGATATATAAAATGGCTGGTGTGGTGGGTGGTGGTGGTTCAGTGCCGTCGCTTCCGCCGCCGCGGCCAAAGTCGCCGCCGGAGTACCCGGATTTGTACGGGAAGCGGCGGGAGTTGGCTAAGGTTCAGAGGCTTGAAAGGGAAATTGGGTTTCTTGAGGTGAATTAATTTAGCCACTAGCATTTTTATTATTATTTATATATATATATATATTTTTGTTACATGGTCAATTTAATGTATATGTGAAACTTAGATGGTTTTGACAAAAAATACTTTTCAAAAGTGGAAATTTGGTTGAAATTTTGTTTGTAAATAAACAGGAAGAAATGAAATCTATTGAAGGTCTGCAACCAGCTTCAAGATCCTGCAAAGAGTATGTTATATATTTATTAATTGTTTTGAATTTCATTTATCCATTTGAATTTGGTTTTTTATTTTATTTTATTTTAATTGGGCAGGGTTGCAGATTTTGTGATGGGAAATGTAGATCCTCTTATCCCTACGTATGAACAAACACTAATTTTATTTCTAAATAATTAAGTGTTTACAATGCCAAGTTTTCATTTTTATATACTCATTTATTATTTACTATTAGTAATTGTTTGCTTCTTGAAAGCAGAACAAAGAAGATTAGAAGATCACAACGCTTTTGGAAATGGCTATGGTATGGTATTGCATTCATTTTTTTAAGATTTCTCATTTTCATGAAATTTATATTTAACCTAATTATTATTTGTCACATTTAGTGGCTATATGGGCTTAACCCACGAGCTGGCCCAGCCCAGCCCGTCCCAACTCAACCAAATCCATATTTCTTATGTTTTAAACTAATAATCCTTCTTTCTATATGTGAATATTTAAAATGCTAAATTCCACTTTTCCAACTATTTTAACTGTTCACTTTTGCCCTTCAACGTCAATGGCATCACTTTGTCCACTTCAGTTGTACCAGACCTTAAGTTCAACATATTCCCTGTTCCAATTATGCTTACTATATAAGGGCAGAAGGGAAAACTTGAAACGTAATCGAAGCGTAAATAATAGTTGTAGGGGGCAAATTAAGTCATACAATTGAAAGTTGAAAAGGCAAAGTGAACATGAAAGATAGTTAGAGGGGGCAAAGTGAAATCTAGCCTATTTAAAAGTTAAAACCATACTTGTACATGATTATGGCCTATCTAATCCAAAAAACACATATCATTAGCAATCATTTTTTAGAAAAATATAACGGGCCGACCCAGTCCAACCTAAACCCAACCCATTTTTACTGGGCCGAATTTCTATTCGACCTATCTTAACACGCGACCCAACTTGTCCAATTGCCACCCTTAATTACTTCTTCGCATAATAACACACGAGTTTACCAGCTTCTCGTGCAGTGGAGTGTCATGTTTCGATGTTTCATGGATTTGTTGCTGCTCGTTGCCGAATTGCTGCGACTGCACCCTATGTAGTTGCAGCAACCCGTGTCCAAGATGCCGCATGCCAAAGTGCAACTGTTGCTCCTCCTGCTGGAATAGCAAATGTTTTACTACATCTACATGTAGCTGGATTAATTGCTGCGCCCCTAAGTGTCCTTCATGCTTAATTACTTGCTCTAGTCTAAGATGTAAATGTTATCCCAAGTGTTGTCCAAAGGTAAATACTACTAGTATATGTTCTTGTTTTTGTAATAAAAGCTGCTGTTGCTGCTACCCTTGCTACTTTTGTTATTAGAACAGTAAATTTGAGTGGTTCTTTTTAGTTAAATATTTATGTATTTTACCTTTAAGGTCTGAAATGTGTTCAGTTTTGGCTTGAGTTAAATTTTTTTTTTCAATTTTCAATTTTTCAAGTTTTTGAAATCTAACATATAGTTTACATGTTACTCAAATATTCAATATTTGACCAACATATTGTTTTATTTTCTAATTTTGATAGCTCGGGTTGTCAATTGGGCTTGAATATAGTACTCAAGCTAAGGTATTGTTGGGTTTGATTAACACAATCGGGCTTGACAACACAAGATTAACTTAGCTCCTGTGAATTGAGCAAAACAAATAAAATAGAATGACCCTTGTGGGCGTCTATTTACATCACCTCGTTTTTCGAGTTCTCAAATTTTTAATATCAAAATTTTGAAACAATGGCCTAACATAATCCTTAAATATTAAAAATTTATTTCAATATATATTTGTATCTTAACGTATAAAAATCTCCCTACATATTCTTCAGAAACTCAACAATGAAAAACTCTCTATTTAAAACACTTCTTAAAACATTCACAACACATAAAACACTGATACATCGAATACAATTTTATTGCTTTTTCATTCAACGTATTTCAAATGTAATTATCAATCGAAATCTCCAAATTGCATGAACTATACATCCAAATAAGCAATAAAGTTTATACTGTTCTACAAGCTAGTAGATTCCACATTTTATTTTATGTACTGCTCAGAAAATTTGTTTCAGATGGCAAATTTTTTTTTTCTAGGCAGAGCATATGATTTAAGAACCACCAGATTTAACCATTGGTTAAGTTAGACATGCCTGGTTTTTAGGTTAGTATATTTTAAAGAAAAATCTTCTTGTGGCCTAATTTCATTTATATATCCATTAAATAAGGAAATTAGGCAAGGAATGCCAAATTTCTCTACACAAAATCAACCTGTGAGGAACAATATCCCCTCTACATAATGAACACTTACGAGTTACATCTTTAAATACTATCATAAATGATTCATTTTCGTCTAGTCCACAAGAAAGAAACCGGACTCTTAACTTGATTCTGAGCATTGTTCCATGAAATCAACCCAAATTCATTCTTCATTGAACTCACACCTTTCTTAGACACAAAAGTAACCGTATACCTCTTCTTGTCGCCAACTTCTCCAAAAACGAGCTTAGTTGGCTTCACGCTCACCGCAACAGAACTCGGTGCACGAATAGAAACTTTGTAAACGGACCCCACGGGACCCACATTAGTCAATTCTCGGGTGTATTTTACAACCCTAGACTTCCCAAACAACACAGAAAACGAGGGATAGTTCAGCTGGCCAGGATCGCGAAACTTTCTAGAACAAGTGACGTTTGGTCGTTTGACAATGGTCTCGATCATCTCCATTGTATAGTCTAAAGAGCAAAGGAATGCAATGTAGTCTTCGGTTGTGGCGTTATATACTAGCCCCGGAATTAGAGCCTTGTGTGGGTCAACGTGGCCAGCTCCGTGAGCCAATGGCGTGGATAATGAGTAGTTGAAAGTATCGAGGAGAGGGGAGTTGGTGTTGTCGAGTGTGTAGGCCGTGGTCATAAGTGCCGACTTGATCGCACTCGGGCTCCAGTCGGGATGTGCAGCCTTAAGCAAAACTGCTATTCCACTTAAGTGTGGACAGGACATTGATGTACCTGGATATTTCATCAAACAGATACAAGGCAATAAATTTAGTTGCTACACAATGGTAATGAAAAACTCTTTTTGTTTAAATTTACCATAAAGAATTAATACCCTGAAGGGTGCCTATATTTGACTTGCTCTACCTTTATTTTTTTTTTTAAAAGTCCCACTCAAAAATAAAACCCACCATTTATAGGAGTCTCCTTTTACAGGCTTACAGCTCATTATGCTCTATGATTAAGATTCTTACTCTAACGATAAAAAACCCATTAATAGAAGGGAAGACTATATATTGTAGGATCACATCCGCACTGAAAATATTTAGAAATTCAAACAAATATCATAATCATTCACACTAGTATTTATTGCATAATGGCTATTAGCTTATCATATTGAGTAAATAAAATATGGGCACCACAATCTTTTGCAGACACGTCTCTAACTCCATAAAGTAATTAGAATAGACAATGTGTACATTAATTCAAGTAGTTTGTTAAAGTTCCACCTTCATCTTTGAAACGACAAAATAATTTAACCCACTTTTGGATTGTGCACATAAGTATAACAGAAAATAATAGCAGTTCAAAGAAGAAATTTGCATTTCTTACAAAATTGTACTTTTTTCCCAAGTTTTTTATTTCATTTATACTTGTGGGACCAGAAGTACTAAACATAAAATATTCAATTGTATCAAAAGTGCAATCTTGTAAGCTTTGGAACCAAATGTGCAAAACAATTTTAAAAATTAAGACTCAAATGTCAATTCTATCAAATATGAAACCAAAAGTGCTGATAGCCCAGTTCAAGCATTTTTGCATTCTAAAAGCTATCCAAAAGTTTGACCTTCAGAAAATCATTTCTATGCTTTCAATCTCATAACTAAAAGAACAATTAGTCCACATTCCTACAGCATAAACAAATCATTAACTGAACCTATAACCTCGGCAAAACAGTCAAACAACATTAATATTATTTCAACAAAATCATTAAATAAACACAAACAACCATGAACATAACAATAAAACTCAACAACACAACACAACACAATTCAAACTGCAGCAGTTCTTCATTTATTAATAACTCACCAGACAAAATGTTGAACTCCACCCTCCTAGTATCATCCACAAGCTCAGTTGGGCTAGCAGCCCCTGACCAACCAGCCAAAATATTCACCCCTGGCCCAAACACATCTGGCTTCATGATCTCCGGCGTCACTATATTCGGCCCCCTAGAGCTAAACGCCGCCACCACAGGCGACGGCTTCACATTGTACACTGTCCCACCGAAGCTCAACACAGCCGTGGGATTTTTACCCGTCTTCGCGTATTGCCGTATAATGTCCCCGATTTTCTTTCCAACAGCCACCGTTGGGACCAAATGCGCATCCGCCAACAACTCCTCCCCACCGCTCGCCTCCGTGTTCGCTAATATCATACCCACCCCACCCGCGGCCTTCACCACTAGCCCTTTCTCGACCCTAGGATTAAAGCCTCTATCACAAACGACGACTTTTCCCCGAACTAAACTCGCGTCAAGCGAACCGTTTAAACACATATCACTATTGTTACCCATATCGTAAATTAATCCCACCTTTTCCTCCCCCATGCCTTCTCCACTATACAAAGACACCCCGGTATACTTCTCCCCGTTTCCCAAACTAGCGTAAGCAGGGAAATTCCTATCAATGGTACCCGCACCAACGGTCAAGATCCATGGGGCAACATTCGATAATGAAGATTCGCTCGGGCCACTATTCCCCGCGGAACACGACACGAAAATCCCCTTCTCGTTAGCCGCGAAAGCACCAATCGCGATGGGATCACGTGCGTAAGTCGCAGAGCCACCTCCTAGAGACATAGATATGACATCGACTCCGTCGTTCATAGCCATATCCATTGCCGCGAGTATATCTGACCCGGCACAACCCTCATCCCAACACACCTTGTAGACGGCCAATCGGGAGTGGGGCGCCATTCCACGGGCGTTTCCTCTGGCATAGCCTAGTAGGCTGACATTTTGAACCTGTTTGCCCACGGCTGTGCTCGCAGTGTGAGTCCCATGGCCATTGGTGTCACGGGGTGATTGAAGGGGTTTTGCCTCAGTCGACGCGCTGATTCCTTTGGAGAAGACCTGTGCGCCGATTAACTTCTTGTTGCAGTGGATTTTAGGATCAAAATCATCGGCAGCCACGCACTTGCCTTGCCACCTTGAGGGTATATCGGGCATGTTAGCATCGCTGAATGATTTCAATTCAGGCCAAACTCCGGTATCCAGTACCGCAACTATGACGTTTTCTGAGGCTCGGTCGAGTTCCTGTAAACATGATAAAAAATTAAAATCTAACTACTTGATATTCAATCGAGCTATAAAAAGTCATTTAAGCTCGACTAATTGTACACATCAAAATATCAAAAGACAAGATGGAACAAACAATTTTCTTTTGAAGAATTTTACAGGTCGATTACTTGAATAATAAATACATACATACTTACATATATATATAAATAACAATTTACTCGATGCTTTCGTTTAGTAAAAGCCCGTTCAAATTAACAATCGAATTATACTCGATCACAATTTGAAACTCGATAAATACTAACAATAAAAGTTTGTTGGAGTTCAGTTTGTTATTAATACCAAACAAGTTTGAACAACATTTTTCTCCCGAAAGATTTAAACTTGATATTAAAATATAACTAAAACAATCCAGCTAATCGTTACTCGACTCAATTTCGTGAGGAGCATTGATCCAATTCGATCAGTTTAACATTCAAAATAAAATCAAACACAATCTGAAGCTCGATGTAAAAATTAAATCCAAAACTAAACTACATACATGTTATTCAAAACAACTGAACTCGTTTCCATTCCTTACCCGCAGGGTTAGGCCGGTCCGAGGGTCAAGCTCCTTGTCCAACCCAAGAAACTCCGGCGTACGGGTGGTATGGAGTTTGTAAATCGTGTCCTCATAAAGTCCAACAACAGAGTCGGACTGACGGAGAGCCTCCACCTCCGACGGCGAGAGTGCGGCGGAAAAGCCGTGGTAGGCGGTTTCGTAGGTGTAGAGGAGTGAATCTGGTGATGCGGAAGTGAGTGTTTGGAAGTGGTCGATGTACCACTCCCTGTGTGTGGCGTAGGATTCAGGCTTTTGGTTGTGCTTCATGTTCACAATGTAGGTTTTTTTAGCGGAGACAACTGAATGTAGACATGATTGAAGAAGGATAAGAATTGTTATGGAGAAGCAGAAACGGATTAAAGAGCTTGACGCCATTTTTTGTGTGTTTAAAAGAATTTGTTAAGAATGGAAGGGGCAGTCTGGTTAGACTGTCGGGGGATATGGAAAAAAGGACGGGTGAGCGCCGGTTTATAAATGGGTAAAGGATTAGAAAAAGACTTGAAGTTGGTGTTTATTACGACAATGCCACTAACAATTGAACGAATAAGATTATGTTAATGCATAATCGGTTCAGGTGCTCTACCTGGAGCTTTTAACTTTAATCAAATAACACATAGTTTTGTTTGATTTTCAGCTTTAAAGTATATATATAAATTTGTAGATGACACAATATTATCATATAAATAAATGTGGCACCAAAAATTGAATTGTAGAATTTTTTGACATTGGAATGGAATTTAATTTGGTGAAAGTTTATTATTAAAAATAAAACAGTTAATTTGAGTTAATATTCAATTTGGTCACATAAAGAATCCACTGTATTATATTTTATTAATATATTTATAATGAAAAATGTTTTGCCATTTGTGACACCATAAAGAACTATTAACACCCTTTGTATGCAATCTAAATACAAATTATACAACTAATTAACAATCCTATATCGTGAAAACTTATCTACTAGCCTTTAGAAAACTGGTTACAAGTCGGTGGGGAATTGAAGCTGAATATTTAGTTGTATAGTAAAACTATTTTGATTAAATAGTATTAATTATTCACATTTATGTGGTAACTAATTGCATTTACATGTCAATTGTCAACAAAGTTACCAACCATGGTGTGCGCGCTTATGATGTACTCGCGTCTTAAAACACTTGAATCTTAAACCAACACGTTTTTTTATAATATTAATTACTTGGAATAATTTCTTTTATTAACCTGTATATCATGTTCGGCATCTTTATAAGTATATATAAAACGGATCAATCCATAAATAAGTAATAACCCATTATTTCTTAAGCAACAATAAAATAATATTATTTGATCCAACAAGAAAGTTAGATAGTGAATTTTTGTTTCATTTTACTAATTTATCACTAATCTATATAATTTAAACTCTATAGAAACAAATTCAAAGTTTTATTATCGTACGTATCTGCAATAATATAATTAATATGTTAAATTTTATATTAGTAAGTATTGTGCAACTTTTTGTCAGTCTAAAAAATTATAATCCAAATTACAAGTATATTTGTGTGTGTTGTATAATTAATCACATGGAACGTAATTCAATCAAAAGACACATATATTTCTACAAATGAGTATATTTCAATAGTTGGCACCTCTAATTGAACCCGCTGCTAGCAATTATTGAATAATAACAAAATTATTTATGTCATTAAGTTCATATGATTTTTGGACTTGCTTGATAATAATTAATGTCTAACATACAGATTAGTAATAAATTAGTGAAATGAAATCATAATGTTGAACGCAATATAATTTTATTTGTTTAGCATTTAATAGTAACGGTTTATCACTTGTCATGAATTAATTCACTTTAGTATTAATGTTACGAATAAATATCGATTAAGGATATTTAACCTCACTTAATTTTTGTTTTTAGACGAGTCCAAATCATGTATTACAACTTTACAAGCATACCTTGATCTCAATTCTCAATTATGTGTTCCATCACATTTTTATTTGGTGGGGTCAAAATAAAAGTGATACTGTCCTTTATAATTAGTGGAACTGGAAATACGTGCAGATTCTAAATTGTCTGCTTTCATTTTCCAAAGTACTAATAAAAGGAATGGTGACAAAACAAAGATACACCAAGGGCATTTCTGACAAACGCTAAAGGATGAACACTATTATCCATTTTCTACATGAGGATTATTATGATGTTACCTGGTTTTTTGGTACTCTATTTTTACTGGAAATTTATTATCTTTTTAATTTTTTTTACTATAAAATAATGTTAGTCTTTAACACGTTTAGTGCTAAATATAGTTGCATGTTACGCGGAGGAATCAATTAGTTTCCACTTTCCCAATGTACAATCCTAATATAGTATACAGAACAAAATGACACATGTATTGTCTGCTATAACCATAACATTTTTTTTTTTGTTTCCTATAACCATAATTAATTAAGGTACTTAAGGAAAATCTGTAACAAATTTTTTATCTTCATTCTGTAAATCTTGATTGATAACTAGTTGTATTATATATTATATATAGTATTAAGGGAAAAAATTATATTTGGAAAGAAAGCATTAAGTTAGTGGAAATTCTTGTCCAAGCGTGGCTTGGCCAAACTCATCCAACCACCAAGCAAGTGTATTACACTTGCTTTATGATTAGTCACTCTCCTGGAAGTTACATCCAATTACAAAACAAGTGTAATGCACTTGCCTTGTAGTTACTTTGTGTTCGGCCAAACCCGATGTGGGTAAGAATTTCCCTAAGTTAGTACGCTTAAAAAATAAATAGGAGAAAAAATGTTGAAACATGGCGTAATTTTTTTTTTCGAAACAAATTTCAATGGTAAGGCAAAAAACAAAATGTAGCTATTTTTCTTTTCTTGCATTGTAGGTGATATGGCTGAAATTAAATAAAGATATTCGATATTTTATTTGAATTCGTCATAATAAAACTTGTTTTTATACAAATTAGAAAAACTTGAATAACAATTTAGTTGATAAATTTTAAAGTTTGATCTACGTTCGACCTGATAAGTTAAATTCTATTAAAAATATATATGAGAGTTCATCTCATCGTTTGACATTATCGTACTAAGTAGAAATAATACTTGAAACAGTATATTAAAATTAGAATATGAAGTTTCACTCATATATCGTGAAAAGAAAAGAAAAAACGACATTGTAGATAGATAGGACCTAAGAACTCATCAAGTTCAACTCCATTTTCTATTATTATTATTACGATTATTTTATCATTATTATTAATGATGTTCTTGTCTACATAAAATTAAAATTCATCAATATGATTAGTCGCATAGAAAAAAATGGAACTTGGTGGATTCCAATACTCAGTCAATTCCCTTCCCTTCAAGTAGAAGAGCTTGTGAAAAATAGCCGTATTTTGAAACTTTATTATTATAATGGGGCCAACGCCATTCAAGACAGTGTTGCGACTTGCGCGTGCGCGTGGGGTTTCACTGGGAATTGTGACTCTAGCTCCCAATGATTTTTTTTTGTCATGGAGTAAATTAATTGGGAAATGATTTTTAGGAATTTATATTAATTTTTAAGAAAATACACATGATGGACAAAAGAGCTCATAGTGGCGCCATCCAACCATCAACTCATTAATTAAAATAAATATTTTCAATGCATATAATCATATAGTCGCTTTGGCCGAGTGGTTAAGGCGTGTGCCTGCTAAGTACATGGGGTTTCCCCGCGAGAGTTCGAATCTCTCAGGCGACGAATATTTTTTCGTTGTTCTTTTCTTCTTGTTAATAATGTTTTTTTTCTTCTTCTTTTTGCTTTATGGTTTTGTGATCCATCTAAACATTGAAGGAGACTGATTCATCTGAAAGTAAAGAAATAAAAACGAAATTGAAGGACTGTAGAAACTGCCAAATGGATTGCTGAACTCGGTTAGATAAAATCTACACTGAAATCTGAGTAAGGGCCGTAACTAATTGTCGGATCGACTTTAAGTTCCGAGTTCATGAGTGACTAATTTTTTTTCTGATTATTCACTTATGAAATTTACACAAATATTTTTTTTTTTCAAATAAGTCTGTTAACTTTATAATTTCACTTAAAATCACGTGTCAAAATTTCTTCATAATTCACCAAGCTTGAAAGTAATAAGTTGTTTCAAATGATTTAAAAATTTACTTTGCAAAACAATGATACTGAAATGTATTGAAATTGATTCATGTTATTAGATAAGAACATGAATAAAAATAAACTCATGAAATATTAACTAATATCTTCTTAAAACATTACTAAATATATTCATTTCAATTAGGGCTGTCAATGGGGCGGATTTCAATCCATCCGATCTGAATTCGGTTCGATTTATTAGAATAATTGTCCGATTAGTGATCCGATGGACCTGATCCGATTAAGAAGATCCGTAATCCGAATTATATGGAGCGAATATGGATCTAGACTGATCCGGTCCGTTACAGATACGTATCCGATATATATTACTATATGTTGTTTATATATTATGTATTTAAATCAAAATAAAAATAAAACTATTTATGTTCCACTAAAATCTTTTATTATATTAAAAATAATCTTAAAAAAAAAAGCATGAGAGGTGTTGTTGGACTGACCTGGTAACTAATTGAGTCATAATCATATTAATTTATGCTATTTAATAAGAAAAATCAAAACCATAACCATTCATCTATGTAGTAGCCGCCATCTTCCCTCTACTTTTTCGTCCAATTTTTTTCTTCTCTTCCATTATTGGGTTTTCTTCTTTTTTTCCCAATTTCTATCTTTTTTTATTCATATTTTTGTTTATTCCTTTGTTCTATTTTTTTATCGTTTATATTTGTCCATAATATTCCATCTTTTACAATTTTCTAAAAATAGTTTTGATAAAATAAGTAAAATATTACATTTTTAATTCATGGTGGTGAAATCTAGAGTGATTTGAAAGAAAATGTAAAAAAAAATATTGCTAAAAATGCTAAACGGATCCGGATAATTTATCCCGATCCGGGATATCCACCGAATTCAGATCCGGTTGCTACTTTTCAAGATCCGCGCGATCCGAATCCGGATAGAAGAAATTGAAATCGGACTCGGATCCGGATTTGCCCTGATCCGGTCCGAGTCCGGCCCATTGACAGCTCTAATTTCAATTAAACAAATACATATATAAGTTTTATTATTATCGGATACAGATCTTTAATGAATCGCATAAACCTAATCGTAATTAACTCCACATATTTGCGAATCATGTATCTTATAATCAGATCAAACCCATCAAATCTTCAATAACTATAATTCTAATAAATAGAACCAAATATAGACAGATATCCGCCCTATTAACGCCCTAAAGCTGACCATATGTTAAATCACCGAATGCAACTCTGGAAATTTGGTTAGAGCTTCATAAAAAAATAAAAGAAAAATAGCAACTAGTCCTACGAAAGCAGAAATCTTGGATCATTCATCAGTAAAAATCACATGAGGCATAATCATTAGCATAATAATCAATAAAATCTGAATAGATGAGCTTCATTACATATGAATATGTTCCCAAGAATCCAGATTCTCATATAATGCCACAAGAGAAACAGAGTATTCACAGTAGTTCCAATTTTTCCAAGTGCTAATCTATAATAAAATTAGAATGCCGCATTTTGATTCCACAAAAGATTCTAGTGACCGTATTTCTGAAACTCCCACTCGCTGTTATCTGTTAAATGGTGTAAACGAAAATAACTATGAATCCAATATAAACATGGCATTATGTTCTACAAAGAAATTAAAACATAACACATCACTTACCCAGAGGGCAAACTTGACGAGTCTTGAGCCATCTGCTAATGCAATGAAAGTGGAAGGCATGGTTGCAAACACCTATAGAAATGAAATTATTAGGAAAAATTATTCTACATCGATTAGTACATTAACAACCAAGGAGGATTATCAAGAAAATGCTAGTATTGTATATAAAGTAAATATAGAAAAACACCTAAATTTTTTTACTGAGAAAAGAATTTTAACTCTAATAAAATACAATGGTGAATGATTCATGATCAAAATACAGAGTAACATACCCCAAGCAACGGTGCACTCTTCGCTTGTCGCACTAGCTTGATTAGCCTGACACTCAATGCCTAATTACAATTTCACAAAATTAGAAACAAACAAATTCGCTAGAAACAATTTTAACAAAAATTAAATAAAACACTCACAGAGATCCATAATGTGGTTCCTACATATAGCACAATTATCGACCACAATATCTGCACAGTTAAAAAAAATAGGGTTAGGGTTTCAGCAGTCCTAAAATCAGAATCCACATAATTACCAATCTATATATACGGAAATAATTAAATCGAAGGGAACAAAATAAAATTAGGGTTTACCCCAAGCCCACAAAGCGACAGCGTTCCACTTCTTGATTTCACATCGCTTCGCTTTCTTGGAGGATTGTGGATGTGTAGGGTTAGTGTTGGAAGGTCCGGCGCCGGAAGATCCTTCTCCGGCGGGCACCATATTCACGTCGGTGACGATCGAAGCCATCTACGGAGAGGATTTTAAGTTAGTTTTGAGTGATTTTTGCTTATCGAAGTGAAACAAAAATTATGAAGAAAAAAAAGTATATTTTCGCCGAAGAGAAAAAACAAATATATTAACTTATGAGCTTTGGCCTCTCGACCCAATATGAACAAAACTTAAGCGTAATAGTATTAAAAACTATTGGGAGATGTCTCCAAAAATTTCAAGAAATATTTGGCAAAATGGTAAATTAAAATTATGTTAAAACACGAGTTATTTTTTATTTTTTATTTTAATAGCTCAAAAATAGAGATTTTTCGTTATTGAAAACGTATCGAAATTCTAATCTATGCTTCCACTTATTTATAATTACCTATTTTAATTTGATCGAGATGGAAATTGTTTTTTAACGAGCTTGAAGAACACCACTTTGAGATGAAAACAATAATATTCTACCAAGAAGTAAAGTTAAGCTGATTGAATTGAAACTAGTTGTTTTTTCTTCTTATAAAATAGAGAAGTATGAGTATTTATTTATTTATATAGATCTAAATGTCCTGGTTCAATTAGGAATAGGTTACTAAATTATACTCCAATTAGGAAATTACTAGTTTTTATATATTTCAAAGAAACTATTAATTTTCTTGACTCAAACTAGGAAACTACTAAATTCATTGAAACCGAAATGACGTCGACTCCTAACTCTTCTATGATTATTCATCTTCTTCTTGTCTGCCTGTGTGTTATATGATGTGACAAAATTCTTACTAAACTAAAATATATTTCTTCCAAATTATCAATATATATATAGATATATTTCTCCCACGGTTCATAGTTTCCGTCGAAAACATCGAAAAAGATTCCGTTTTCAAATTAGTGAAAACTAAAATAAGGTGTCATTCCAACACTATTACTTTGGCTTGAGACACTATTATTATTCTTAGTGTAGTAATTTTCTTGACAATTTTTTCAAAATATTTTCGAAAAATTATCGAAAAGTTTTCAATATTTAATTGGCCGAAACATACACTGCAAACGAAATTTCCATCCCTGGTCTTAAGTCAAAATTTCAATTATATATGTTTGAATTCTAAGTTTCTTTATTGAAAAATTAAATTTGTTTTCGGCTTCATTACTAATTCTTTTATTAAAATCATCTTCTTTCTTTTTTCAATTTCATCCCTCAACTTCAGACTATCCTCACTTCAGCATAAGAAGTTTTGTATTTAGCTGAATCATTCTTTGGATTTGTTCACAATTTGTGACTCCACAAAGTAAAACACAAACTTCAGAATATCAAAGTTCATTCTCTGAATCAATCATCTCACTTCAATTACACTTCAAAAGAATACATATACTATCTTCATGAATGAAAAAATGTTCTCAAAATCTCTATATACACTTTGAATTTCAAAATTTCTGAACTTTATGACCTCTTCAAACCTTTTTCCAAGTTCTGCTGCAAAGCAGTCTCTGTGAAAGAAACTGGTGATTTTGGCCTATACTTATTCCCTTCATGTAGTTTATGTCTCTTGTGGTATTGACCACCACCACTCTCCTTCTTAGTTTCCTTCGGAAATTCTTTCCGCGAGTCCCCATCAGTTGATACTGCAAACACAAATGTGCCAATCTGCAAATCATCTAAATCTTTCAATGGCTCCAAAACTTTAATCACTTCACTCATTGTCGGCCTAAGCTTCGGGCGATGGCTCAAGCATTGATAAGCCAATTCTGCCGCCTTCTGTGCCCCTATCTCGGAGTATTGGCCTTCTAGTCGAGGATCCATTACACGGCTTAGTTTCCTAGGATTCTTTAACATAGGCCTAGCCCAATCTGCGAGATTTTGTTCTCTATGAGGTCGGGTTTTGTCTACCGATTTTCGACCTGTTAGAAGCTCTAAAAGTACAACCCCAAAGCTATATACATCACTTGCTGCGGTTAAATGTCCTGTCATTATGTACTCAGGTGCAGCGTAGCCGTGTGTGCCCATTACTCGTGTGGAAACGTGTGTGTTGTCTCCTTCGGGACCGTCTTTGGCTAGACCGAAATCCGAGAGCTTGGCTGTGTAGTCCTGAAAAACAAAATTTAATTGTTTCACATTTAATGAGGGGTTCTTTTTGTGTTATATAATTGTGCACGATTGAATTCATCTGCCTCTTTAATTAGTTCGTCGTGTGGCCAATGAAGATCTGTTTGTTTGTTGATGCTCGTTGGCCACGTGACAACTAATTAGAGCAGATGGATCGTGTACAGTTGTGTAGAGTCGAATAAATTGATAATTTAATTACCGAGTCTAGTAAAATGTTTGAAGCTTTAAAATCGCGGTAAATGACCGGGTTTTTAGCTTCATGGAGAAAGGCGAGTCCTTTTGCAGCTCCAAGAGCAATTTTCATTCTTGTTGACCATGGAAGTGAAGCTGAAAATCCTGTGTAAACAAGAAGAAAAAAAATTAGTTGTTGTACATACATGAAAATGTCAACTCCAACACAAGAAACACAACCCTTGACTTTTACCAATCGATATCGGCATATTTGCATTTTTAGTCCGTAAAATAGGACAATCGACAATTTTAATCCCACACTTTTTAAAAAAAGTATTTTATACAATTAAAAAATTTAGTTTTTTTTTCCGCATATTTCATCCTTTCATAGTTTCACCCCTTTCGATCTAACTAGGGACCAAGAGTGCAAAATAAAGACAACTGGATGGACCAAAATTATTGGGACTAAAAGTACTAGCCGGATAGTGCGAGATTAAAAGTGTTGTATGTATTGTTCAGTCATACAAGACTAAATATGCAACATTGCAATTTGATAAACTCATAATGATATAGCTAAATTGGAAATAAATGGCGTTAAGGAAAAAGTATAAGATTCAAATTGGATTGCAAATGGAAGTAGATGATTAAAACTTACTTCTAAAAAGTTGATTTTCCAAGCTACCTCGTGGCATGTATTCGTATACCAGAAGCCTATGCTCTTCTTCACAACAGTATCCAATCAACTTCACCAAATTTGCATGTCTTAATTGACCAAGAAAAATCACTTCTGTCTGGTAATAAGATTAAAAAAAAAGGAAAATCAATTATACTAGAGTAATTGGCATTTTTTTTTACATTTTGCATCATGAAATTGGAATTTTGACACTTTAGACTCTCGAATTGTATATTATTCGGCGGAATCCATCCTAATGGGTGCAAAATATCTAATTCGAGTGCGCAATGTGTCAAATTTTAAATTCAAAGTGCAAATTGCCAAAATGGTAAAGGCAAGAATTTGAAAAATAAAAATAAGTCCATACATACCAGCCATTCTCTATGCCCTTGTTTGCCGTCCAAATCCAATAGCTTGACCGCCACGGGCTGGGCTTTCAAACCGGGCCGCAACTTGTCATCAATAAAGCCCTTATGCACCGGCCCGAACCCGCCTTCTCCGAGAAAATTACTCTGTGAAAAGTTCTGAGTTATTACCTTCAGCTCCTGAAGCGTAAATACATGAAGATTTGAGCCCGCTAAAGAAATTGTTAGATCTTCAGAAAGTGTTGAACTGCTAAAATCAGATAAAGAAATTCTCTGAACTGAAGGCTGTTGATAAACTGATTTCTTTTGATCTGGGTTTGTTTTTTCGGGCTTGAAACAAATAGGAAAATAATCTTGCCATTTCGTTTTTCTCTTAACCGCCATTGATGAAATTAATATAATCGAGAAAAGAGTAGTGGGATTTTGATTGTTGAAAGGTTTAAATGGAGAAATTAAGATTTATTATCCAAAATGAAGAGTATATGGGGAAAGAGGTTTATGACACCTTTATAAGATTCAATTATGAATTCACTATTTTTAATTGATTGTAAAGTATTTATATAAAATTCAGAGGGTATAGTCGCGTGTGTATTCTTGACCACCTACATTATTTTAGAATATGTATTTTTATACGTATGTATAGATAGTGGTGTGGAAGCTAAAAAGGGTTGGGGATGTATAAAATATAGTCGCGGGAGGAGAAGTATTCAAAGTCTTACAAATTTGGTGAATATAAAATGAAAGAGAAATGCAAAAAAGTCTCTGAGTTTTTTCTTAATTAACTTAAAAGGTTTTATGTTATTTTTATTAGTGAAAAATCACATGTGTTAGCAAGTAAAATGTATGTATACTTCCATCCGAGGATACACTGTGTTTTACTTGCTCGTTTTTTTTTTATCTTAGGTATTTAGGTTTTAGACTTGACTTATTCATTTTTAGGTGCATCGGATATTTGATATGAGAATCTCTCTCAATAGGGATTCGAACATGAGTTCGCCTATTTGTGAGTATTGGTCTCTTCCACTAGACCAATCACTCGTTTTGTGTTTTACTCACTCTAAATGCGAGTATACTTAATAATTTGCAAAAAGAGATACATGTACCCCTAATTGTTATTTTTTCTTTGGGATAAAATTTGAAAAAAAAAAATTGTTCACTTAAAATGGCAATAAACCCCTGTAAACTTAAAAAATTGATAATAATCCCGATGTATATTTAAAAAATTGATAATAACCTCCTTACGTGCAACTCTTAGTTTTCAAATGGGTGCAGTGAGCGAATAAATTATAACATGAGTCTTTTGCTAATAAAATATTAAGACGTGTGATTTTTTGCTAATAAAAGAATATAGGGGATTTTCTACCAATTAAAAATAAAACGGGAGGTGTTTTTGCATTTTACTCTAATTCGTTAGATGATTGTTAGCCCCAAAACAAATGTGAATTAAAATAGTCATTATTGTGAATTTGTGACCCTTTGTGACCTTAAGAAGCAGTTTTGTTTTTTCCTTTTTTGAGAGAGACAAGCAGTTTTGTTTTGAGTGGTGATTACAGTACTGTTATTAGTATAATTTTGCTTATTATATTGTGAAATTATTTATGGGACATTTCTCGTGCGTGTTTTCTATACGCGGGATCTTTGATATTTCAACACAAGTATGAATTTTACAGCTATAGACTTTATAAAATTGCCAAAATAAACACACACAACTTTTGCGGTATATGTAAATGACAGAGAAACTTCTCCTCAAATCTTGTTTTATACAAGAAAAATAAGCATATAATAGATGCCCACTTGTTTAATCAATTTGTCCTGTTACATTAATTCATATAAGTAACATATATAAATGTTTGTTAGTATTATTCAATGCTAATTAATTTGTCTTTCCTAAACCAGTAACTTAAATACTATATATACTTTTTGTCTTCTCATGCACGCCATTGTTAACAAAGGTCAATTGATGAACCAAATTTATGAAGTCTACGTAATTAGAGAAGATGGTAGGTTTGCTTGCAATTTGTACATGTTTCTAGAAGTATAATTCATATGAACTCATACATTGTGATGATATTTTGACAAAATATACATTGTCTAATACATAACATTAAAAAGAAATTTAATACTTTAGAAATGAATAGAAAAGAAGCTATTTTATGTAAAAAAAAAATATGAGAAAAATGATAGATTTATAAATCTTAGAATTTCAGCAATTACAACTTGTCAAATATGTTCGTGTAAATCAATTAACTCTTTAAAGATAGGCTAATTTAGTTAAAGAATGAGCAACTTTGTTATCAATCTTACTACAAAATATATACCAGTGGACAACAAATCATCATCAGTTGAGTTGACTTTATTAACCACGGACTGACAATCTCTTTCCAAAACGATTTTAGTCCACTACTTTCATTGCATATTTCGTAGCAAAAGCCTCAACAATTTCTATTTCAAGTTTCTGCAAAATTTTCAATGAACTCCAAACAGTGTTCAGTCTCATCCCGTTATAACAACATCCTCAAAGTTAATTTTTATCGAATTGGTGTCCCGCGGTCTCCAGCACTCCTGAACCGTACGTGATGTTGCTGTCCAACGCCAAAGTTATTTTATGTAATGGAATGGATTAATGAAATGATTATGGAATAGATTATATTAACGAGTAAAAACAAAACAAGTCTTTCAAGTAACAATTATATTTTAATTAATAGTTTGAGGCACCAAGTATAGTGTAGTTACAAATTAATTATAAGTTGCCTTTATATATATATTCTGTGCCTCAATTAAATTAAATTTCATTTATCTGATTTGCTATAATACATGCCGTAGTTGGTAAGAGGGACCGAGGGTCCGAGACTAATTTGTAGATTTCAGCTTTGTTTTTAGATTAATATTAAAATACATAAAGTCAAACGGGTTGTTGCTGTGGTCATCATTTTATTCACTATTTTCCTAGTTTTCTTAATTAATTTATTCAATATAAATATTTATGTATTTATATTGGTCAACTATGCCTACATTAATCATACCAGACTAGAGGGATTGAACGTGTAAGCACAATGCCTTTTTTTTCTCCTCTTCTTTTTCGTTTTTTCCTATTTATTTTTTGGGGAGGAGGGGGTGTGAACGGTTATTCTTATGTCATCGGTGTACACCCATGACCTATGTAATATAATACTAACATAATATTTTTTCGATATCATCTAATCCCAATATATATAAATTTGAAACTACACAAATTAACTCTGAAATCATGAATACATGTTAGGCAAAACAAAAGACTCCATAAATAAGTCTCTGATGCTTATAAATACGGGAGATCTTGTCCAGGAACATAATATTTTTTCGAGTTGAGATTCAGCCCCTGGCTTGAGGGATGTTGGATGAGTAATTTAAATCCAGCTATTTCTAAATTGACCTTTCGGGGATGCATGTAGTCATCCATGCAGGTTGTTTGAGTTACTAAGTAGATTGATTTTTACAGTTGACCTCTCGGGTCGACTTGTACCCAATATCATTAATTATTCGTTACTATGTATTGTGAAAAATCTGGATTAACTGCACTACATGTATACAATATCAGGGCTAAGATTATTTTGTGGCATGTGTGTTTTAAGTTTTCAACTTGGTGCTAGCTAGTGAAAATCGAGTCAAATTAGCCAAACAAAAATTGCCAAGAAAATAATTGATATAATATTAATTGGTCATGAAAAATTAAAGAAATTTTTGCAGCTCTTAGAAACTTCCAGAATCTACACCAATCTTCTGTTTCTTTACACAAGTGCCTGAAGACGTGTATTTTTTTTTTTTGAATAGTTTATAGTTAAGAAATTTAGTACGTAGTTTGATTGCGTAAAGGTCAAAAAATAGGACGAACAGATAAATCTAACTACAACTAACTTGACCTGACCTTCTCATGATCAGTGGAGCTTAACCAAACCCTCTTGACAAATTCCAATTTTGTTCAACAAACATTAAATAAAGGCAAAAGATCACGAGAAGGGAAAATGTTCGCATATATCATGGAAATTGCACAAACGTAATTGGAAAAAAGGAGTTTACATATATATATACAAAGACTTTGGGGGGGAAATGCAAGTTACTCCCCTGTGCTATGCTAAACCTGCAAGAAACTACCCTGTGAAATTTTTATTGCGCCAAACTTCCTTGTATTTTTAAAAACCCTGCAAAAAACACCCAATTAGTAAAAAATAGGTCGTTTTTTATCGACATATTTCAAGAAATAATTTTAAAAATATATTACGTGAAGTTGTAGGGACCAACTTAAAGTATTTTAAAAATGATTTATTGAAATATGTCGATCCAAAACGACCTATTTTTTATAAATTGGGTGTTTTTTGCAGGGTTTTTGAAAACACAAGGAAGTTTGGCGCAATAAAAATTTTACAGGGTAATTTCTTGTAGGTTTAGCATAACACGGGGAAGTATTTTGCATTTACCCCAGACTTTGGTGTGCATAAATTATAATTTTATTTCTAGCTAGTTGAATCAGCCTAATAAAAAAAATAGTTGTACTCTTACAGGGAACGTTGTAGGAGTACTAATGCTATACCGCTATACGCTAAAATGTCACAGAGAAATTTAAATGAAAAAAACGAAGGTTAACTAAATTTATATATATCGTGCATTTAAACCTAGACTAGAAAATTAAGTTATTATATTCTAATGAAAAGGATGAGACCAACGAAACTTTTACTTTTGTAATTAATTGCATATTTGGTGGATTAAAAAGGACATAATTAAATGCCATGTAATCAGGGGCGGATTCAAGATTGTAGAGTTTGGGGGGCCAAACTTAATATCGATTTTTTTAATTTTATTTTATCAATGATATTCATGTTATTTTATTAACATAAATCTATGAAAATAAAAATTCTATATTATTTTACAATTTAAATAATAATAACCCTTTAAAACGAGTCAAATTAATCTTCTAACTGGTTATATGATTACTTATTTAGTGTCTTCAATATGAACAAGTTCAAGCACAATACATTTTAACACACATACAAGCTGGCGAAAATAATTTAAAGAAATATTACAATAAATCACTAAGTCAATAAAGAAACATACAAACTAAAAGCAATTAACAATTAGCAAAAACAATTCAAAGAAATTTGAGCATTTCACAACCAAACACAAATAATTCAAACATTCTAAAAATAGATTATTATACGCCTTGTTTTAGGCTGAAAAAATCAATGGTGTGTGATTTTTCTTTTATTTTGCTTCATAAAATTAGGCCAACCTTTTTAATTCGGCCATATAACGTGCTTAACAACGCAAATATAACTTTCTTGAACTATACTATTTACGAATTATAAACATATTATTCTGATTTCTCTGGCTCAAACTCGGCCGATGTAACTTTTCGGGTTTCGGGCCTATATCGGGTTCATATCGGGTTTGTTAATATAAACAAGTTTACCTCGACATATAAAAAGTTAATATTACCAAAACACATATGAATAGACTACTATTACTTAATACACGGGTATATATAATTCCATACATGTACTTCATAATATAAAATATTAAATAATGCTTAAACTGAAAGATCGAGTCATTTGCGCACATTTTTTAAGATACGTTTGATCTATATGAACAAACAATAGAGTTTTAAAGTCTCAAGACTTCGATATATTGATATTTTGTGTTAACTTTTGGCTTTTTTTTTGTTGAACTTTTTTCCTTTGAGCTTTGGCCTTCAATTCATAATTGATATATTAACATATATGTGGGTTTACATTGTAACTTTTTACAAAGTTTTCTTGTTTCAAAATAATATAGCTACAATATAAATAATTAATTGAAATATTTAAAACAATTCTATATTCGGGCTTTGTTCGGGTTGAGCCGTATAAGGCTCAAGCTCAGCTCATAAATTGATCGGGTTTAATATAATGGCTCAAACTCGGCCCAGCTCACAAATATTCGGGTTCGGGCCAGTTTTAATCGGGTCGAGCCATCGGGCTTCGGGTAGGCCCGACTCAATTGACAGTCCTATGCATAGCATGGATCCGCCCATGCATGTAATTAAACCGTGTAAATTATATAATTCAAATTTTTGTTTTGAATTTAACTAATTTTTTAGTATGCATGGGTCAAAATAGTTATATATTGATTAAGTCTTTATATACCATGCATGATTGTTATTCATCGTATTTGTTCTCACAAAGAAATAAGTAATGTGAACTAGAGTGGGTGCACAAAGGAATTTGTTTATTTTGTATAGTTGGACAAGTCAATTATAAGAGGCTTAAATCCTTGATGAGTAAGTAAAATTTGAATATTTTAAGAGGGTATAAATTTAGGAAATTACTTAATCTGATCTCAATTTTTTTTAAGAAACGGTACTACATTTTTAAATAGTGGCAAATAGCCGCATGACTTTTTTTGTTTTTCATTTAAATAAAAAAATTAAGACTCTTGCCACTATCATCATTAGGGGAAAAAAAAAAAAAAAAAAAAGGGGCTGCATCCGTCCTGTATTTATACACACCCATTCATATATAGCAAACCAGCTTCCTACACTTAATGCAAATTCAGTCCTAATTTTTAAATAAACATTTTAAAACTATATAAAGTAGTTTTTTTTTTTTGATAATTAACTATATAAAGTAGTTGAAGCTATACAAAATTAATCAAAAATTGTAGGCTGACTCTTCGAAATACAGCAGGATCCCATATGAGGCACATATAAACTTTGGGTGTGTGAAGTTGACCATATCGTCGTTGACTTCGCCATGATTCATTTTCCTTTATATTGGTCACGGGTGTATGTGCATTAATCATTATGATATACTTATATTGAAAAGTTAACTAAAAATCTTAGACGAACCAGCTGTTATAAACAGTCTCTTCTTTTTACATTTTGTTGGCCACATTTATAGCTGATTTTAAGATCTAAATCCATAGACTAAACGTGCACGTAAATCTGACTTAACATTTGATAATATATTATTCATCAAAAAGGTCAAAAAAAAGATCATTTGATAATATACGCAAAGTCAACCAATTACTTAGATATCTTCTAATTCCATTCTTGCAATGATTAAAAATTGATCGTACTAGTTTCAAATTGAAAATTTGAAATTCGAAAGTTAGTTGTTATACAATATAGTCATGGCAACTAACCTTTTTCAAAATAAAAAGGTGTTACATTATTTATTTACTCATAAACTATAAAATCTTCAAGCTTCGAGCTCAAATTACCACTCGTGAAAGAGATATAATTTAAAATATAATAAAGCATTTTTACTTTCAATTTAGTCAAAAAAATGCTTACACTGAGAATAAATAAATTATTACATGCATAACTCGATTATATTAAACTATTATTAACATATCTTTTGTTCATTATGCAGGTATTAGTTCAACATTGATGGTGTGCAAATATTCCTATGTAGCTTAGATGTCCAGTGATATATTTATAAAGAATATAACTCCGTCCTCTATCTTTTTTGTTAATATTTAACAAAGTATTTTTCTTTGTATATAAATATTGTTATTTTCATTTTATTATTTTAACCATGTCGTACAATAGATATTTCTAACATGTTAAACCAGGTACTTAACATATATATTTTTTTAAATCCCGTGCATAGCACGGGACGTATACTAGTTTAAAATATAATAAAGCATTTTTACTTTCAATTTAGTCAAAAAGAAAAATTCTTTAAATTTTCAAACTCCAAAATTTGTGGATCATACGTTTCAGATAAAAACATATACACATATTTTCCATGTTACTAAAAACCCAATGTAAGAAATATATTCAAACATTTTACAATTTTAACTTTCAAATTTACAATTGTCTTAATTACATCTTCGTCAAAAATACCCATCCACATTTACAAAGATATTCAGTGACCCACATATTATCGATACAAGTTTTTCACGAACTATTGTATATTTCTTTATTTTTATTCAATGTAACTTTTAATATGGAGTAGTTTGCATCCAAACAAAAAACTTTTAATATATTTTACCTCCAAAACTTTTAAAAGACCTCGACTAAAATACACCAAAATATGCTATATTTAACAAGATTTCATTAGCTAAAGAAACAAAGCCTGATAACAAACTTTCAAAGTTTGGGGGTAATGCAAATGAAGTTGAGCAAGAAAGACGAGAGAGGAAATTGGTAGGACGTAACAAAAAAAATTAATTTTGTCCAATTCAATCAACCCGAAAATAAATGTTTTGTGTTCATCTTGTAATTGATCACATTTCTTAGAGTATTATATAACTACAATACAAATATATTACATTTGTCACGTAATTTTTTTATTTCAATCAATCCCGCTCTAGACAAAATTATCCAAATAAAACAAAATAATCACAATTATTTTAAACTTACCACGTCATCTCTATGGTTCCACTTCCACCCCTACAACACGACAAACTCCAACCAATCAGCTTCTCTCAACACACCATACTTGGGACCCACAATAAATATAAACGGCTGGTAATTCATCCTTTTGGCCCCATGGCCCATACTTGAACGGCGAGTAGATTAGCTAAAATCAAATTGGAATCTTTTGCTCATCAGTGATTACTCATTTACTGAAAAAATAATCATGGCTCGGGTATTGCTGCTCTTCATCGGGGTTCTGATCGCCTACACCGCCGTTGCATGCGCCGGATTGGATTTTCTCGCCGATGATAATCCGATCAGACAAGTTGTCGATGGTATGCACGAGCTGGAATCTTCCATTATCAAAATCGTCGGAAATTCGCGACGCGCACTCTCTTTCGTTCGCTTTGCTCATAGGTTAATTGTTTTTTTTTTTTTTTCCAATTTTGTTCGCTTATTAAACATATAGTAATCGATTATCTTCTGAATTTTGAAATATTGATGAGTTTATGTCAAAAGGTACGGCAAGAGGTATGAAGATGTGGAGGAAATACAGAGGAGGTTTGAGATTTTCTCGGAGAATTTGAGGATGATCAGATCGCATAACAGGAAAGGACTCTCATATACTATGGGAGTTAATGGTAAGTTTTATGAAATTATTATAATATTTTTTTTTTTTTTAATTATAGTGCTAATTCAATTTGATATGTGGCTTTTCATATTGTCGTGCTATCTAATGTTTGTTAACTTTGATAGTAAACGTTTATTGAGTAATTATAAATATTTTAGTTGAATCAGTTTTCTACAATTGATACATCCGTACAAAATTGATGATTCAGTAATGAGTAATTAAGTCTATTTTTTCAACAATATTAAAGAACATTGTACTAAGTAAAAGGCACTTAGACTTGATTAGTTTGCATTAATCCGACTTAAAATCCACACTTCTGCCTCTATGTATCCTATGAACAGAGTTTGCTGATATCACTTGGGAGGAGTTCCGTAGGCATCGGTTGGGAGCTGCTCAAAATTGCTCTGCTACTACAAGGGGCAGTCACAAGCTCACTCATGTAGTCCTTCCTGAATCGGTATTTCCTTTGTTCCCTTTAGTTGTTAGTGTTCGATTACATACAACCGTTCTTTAAGTTTTTCATGTCATCCATTAAATATTTCATATGGTTATCAAATTTCCATACTGCTGAGTGCTGCCTTTACTATAGTCATGATGTGTCCACTTTATGTTGCACTCTATAGATATTCATGAAGATTTTGCTATTTATTAAATTACTATAGTGAGATTCTTGATTTGTCAAAACATCAGTTTATGTTACTGCTAGTATTTGACTTTTATTTGGATTGATTGCAGAAAGACTGGAGGGAAACTGGCATAGTGAGTCCCATTAAAAATCAAGGCCATTGTGGATCTTGCTGGACATTCAGGTCAACTCGAGTTTCGATCAATTAGTGTATATTGAAACTAATATTAGTTTGTATTGAATGTATATAAATGTTATAAGTACCACAAAATGCTTCATGTTGTGTGTCATAATTACAGCACAACTGGAGCACTTGAGGCAGCTTATGCACAAGCATTTGGAAAGAGTATTTCTTTGTCAGAGCAGCAGCTTGTGGATTGTGCTGGAGCATTCAACAACTTTGGCTGCCATGGTGGGCTGCCTTCTCAAGCCTTTGAGTACATTAAATATAATGGTGGGCTTGACACTGAGACTGCATATCCATATACTGGAAAGAACGGTCATTGCAAATATTCATCTGAAAATGTTGGTGTTCAAGTACTTGACTCTGTCAATATCACCCTGGTAAGATACTTTGAACATGTTTTGTTCTTAATTTCCATGTTTCTGATTCCTATGTTTGGTTCTTATATTTAAGTTAGCAAAACGTTGAGGAATTCTTTCTTTTTCTTGTACCAAATTATAAAATGTATCAAATGATAGAACTTTGAGCTTCATTATTCTTAAGTTTTACTCACTGAATCAAAAAACATAAACTGAACTTTGTAAAATCTTGTAATTTACTGATCAATCAAGAGACAAGCAATATAGTAATCATATACACGAAGCCAAGGTGCTTCTTGTTTTCTACTCACATGTTCATGGATATCACAGGGTGCTGAAGATGAACTTAAGCATGCCGTAGCATTTGTTCGGCCAGTAAGTGTGGCTTTCGAGGTGGTTAGTGGCTTCAGAGCATATAAATCGGGAGTTTTTACCAGCACTACATGCGGTAACTCTCCAATGGTGAGTTCCTTAAGCTACCATCAATCATAACCAAGAAATGATGTATTGTGGGACATTAAACTTTTCTACATATTTATAAAGTAGACAAACTCATTTCCATAGATGATAATTCTTTCGTATTTGGATCCATTTTGGCAGGATGTGAACCATGCAGTTCTTGCTGTTGGCTACGGAGTTGAAAATGGTATCCCGTATTGGCTTATAAAGAACTCATGGGGAGCTGACTGGGGAGACGAAGGGTACTTTAAAATGGAGATGGGCAAGAACATGTGTGGTAAGTATTTTCAAGGCTTTTACAGGGTTTTGTATAGAACAGCGAAACAAATATGAAACGAATCTTAGTATACCCAATTCGAATTATTTAAGAAAAATAGAAAGCACTGGTGTTTGGTAAAAGCAAACTGATGGAAATACTTTATTGCAGGTGTTGCTACTTGTGCATCATACCCTGTAGTTGCATAAGTGTTCTTGTAGAAACAGTTTCAGATCAAGTAAATATGATATTACCACTTACGAGAGTCATGTCCTGCAAAAATGATTCCAGGTGGTTGTACAAAATAAGACTCGAGGAAAAACTGATACTATAATTTGGGTGTTTCATGTATGCTGTAAATTTTTTTTTTTTTTTTTTAATTTTGGTACATTTGTAAATTAGTTTATTAATGCATAAGAAAGATAGATACAATTTTGTTTTGACCAGAGGAAATCAAAGCAAAGATACATAACAAATAATTTCCAAGTCACATTGTCCTCCAGTTCATTCAGGCAAATCAAAATCATAAAAAACAATCGTAAACGTAACTTATGTTTACAATGGGGTAACATGAGTGGTCTCATTTAAGAAGAGACAACCAAACACATAATTATAAAAATCTTTGCCTTTGACTGCTTCACCAGTAAAGGCTTCAGTATCATACTTGCATGCACGATTACAGTCAGGACAGTAGGTTACCTGCACAAAACCAGAATATATATTTTAACCATTTGGAGACTACTACGACCCATCTCGTTCATCAGGCATACGGTTACTCAAATCTCATTTCTACAGCCATTCAGAAAGGCAATACGTAGTAATATTAAAAAAACTTTTTAACTTTTTTTTGAAGTATAACTTATTACCTCAGAATAAGCAGACATGTCTAATAAAGCAAATTTATCTTGATATTAAAAAAAAAGTTTAGTTGCTAAGTAATTAAGCCTTGGCCCTACTTCATGGTAAAATGAGTTGTAAAATTTTGGCAGGTTTTCCTCACCCTAAATTCACAAGCATTTACATTTTCAAAAAAATTGGTCCCAAATTGAATGTGACCAGAAGGGCAAATTTTTAAAACACGGGACCACAAGTCCGGTGGAACTAAAAATACAATTTTACCAGGTTAAATAGTGAAGCAATCACACTCTCTTTTCGGGATTATATATTTTCACCAGTAAATATGCCACAATATGAATAGAAAATCTAAAACAAAAGTTTTCCGAACCTCCAATAATTTAGGCTGATATTGACCATCAATCATGACATCAACACCATACATGGCTCTAGACGTCGGACTGTGCATTTCTGGGTGCACAGCAGCAGCTGATTCGAAAACTGATCTGATCATCTGTTTAACTCTCAGATGGATATCCAACCATTGAACTGCATCAATGCAAATGATTATCGTACAAAAATCAAATGTCCAACACAACTAACAAATTTGTAACACTCCGAAGCATACCTTGATGTTCTTGTTCAAATTCCTTAACGAACTCCGGTGTATTCATGTGGTTCAATGTTCCCCTGTAATTCTGAAAAAAATGCTAAACATGTAACCATGTATGCCTGATTTGCTTCTATTGAAAAAAGATTGTGTGTTTATGTGAAACAAGTATTAATTGACCAGAGTTCCTCAATCTGGATAAAGCAAATATCCTTCATGGACTAGTTGGTGAGGAAATGAAGGACCACTGAACAATATGAGGTGATAATTGGTGGATGATACTTACCATAACTGTGAAATGTGTCTCGTATTCAAACAAACTATGCTTCTCCAAAGAGTAAGTATTGTTTGCCAACCTAACCTGAAATAAATATAGTGATATAATTTCAATAGCATCTATAAACAAAAAACAAACACTTTCTAATTATAACCAGTCAAAGTAGTACAATTATTCACTTGAATGCATTTGTAGCAACACCCCGTTGAAAATAGAGAGTCCGTACCCAGAAAACATCCGCTAAGAATATATCCAGTGGGTTCATGCTGCGCACCAAGACAATGTAACGGAGATCAAACTTTCTCCCTTTAAATAAGGCAGGGTGTTCAATATATTTCTGACAAATCTTTGGACCAGTCTCCATGAGACGAATGATTGCTGATACACTTTGAGTAACGGTGGTATCAATAGTTCTTGCCATGTTCCATGGTTTTAAGATCCACAAGTTGTCAAATCCATTTCTTTCACGTGTGTAATAATCTCCAACTAGTTGAGTAAGATGTGTTTCCAAATTATATGTTGGCTGGAGCCACTGGGGAGCACCATGAGCCTGTCACAAAAGCGAGGGTGAATTTAAAAACATATTGCACAAATAGATAATATGTTTGCATTTGGTAACTTCTTCATGTAATAATACATTATATTAGCAAATAAAGAACCTTCTGTATTGTTTCTGCCAAATGATGTTTCATGACAAGGCAAGCCTCGTAAGGAAATTGATTTATGTATTGCTGATCATTCAGTCCAACAGCCTTCTTCACCTCCTCATCCACTTGCATGCCTGTCCATATTATATCTGCAGTTTTTGGTTCAGTTGCTGCATAAAGAAACAAACGGAAACAGAATAAGTTATGACAATAAGAAAGTCGTTGTTGCAATCAGAGTCCTTAAAAACCTAAAGGCCCTAAACTATAACGAACTTGTTGAACATGTCAATTACTTGTCCCTAGAGACTTAAACTGGCAACAGTAATGGTCCCTATACAGATGTCTCATCTTTGAAAGTCATACCTTTTCAAAATATGTATTAGAAAAAAAAAACAGATTCATTACACAGGTGTACAACTGGTTGGACTTAACTATACTGAATGCACGTGTTGCATTAGAAACCCTAGGTAGATGGAAATAGCATAAAAGTAATTAGAATCTGAATGAAATTCTGGTAGCTAAAAGCAGCAACACATACTGATAACGAATTCTGAACGTGTCAAAAATTCTTCGACTTGAGGTATATCAGTGTAAACATGCAAAGCCCTCCCACCAATATGATGAAGACTATTGGTTGCAAATGATTTTGGCGGCGGAGGATATTCTTTTGTTGATTGCAATTGCATGCTGTATTTTTCATACTCCTGCAGAACCAATAAGAAAAAGGTTTAGATGAACAGAATTGAATCTGGATTGAGTAGACCAAAGAAAACAGGCTAAGCGAAGGTCATACTTTGATAAAATAATTTCGAGGGGTATGGAACCAAGCAGTAAGCCTAGCAGAACGGTGCTTCTCCTCCCCAATGCCAAACAAAAAATCCCGAGTGCATTCATCACCTCTTTCAATGTTTTTGGTGGGCCAAAGGATTGAATAACTGAAAAGATTCAGTCAAGTTAGTAACTTTTCAGAAACTAGACAACTGAAGGTGTGGGACTTTAAAGTCTCCAATATTTTCTGCATTCATCATATTCATACAAAAAGTTGCAAAGAATAAACACAGACTGTTAAAGTGTGAGATAAGAATTTTGTGAAATATCTGATAGTGAACTAGGAAGATGCACTCAACATAAAAAGGGGCATTAAACAAAATGGTTCAAGGAAGAACCTCACAGCTGACTCCAGTTTACCCTCTGGCATGTATAGAAAAGGTGAAACTCTGAAATTGGCTTCATCACTGTGACGCAAAGCTGAACCTAGTTCATCCATCACATACCTGTGAGCAATGCCAAACTATAGTAGTTATGATAAGACGTGTAATGGAGATGATAAAATCAGATAACATTTACCAGCAACATTATTTGTTCATTGTATTGAGGACCATAATTATCTTCACCCTAGTTAATCAAATAACCGTTTTATATAGTTGTTCTGAATACCTAGTATATTACAAGTCAGTTTCATTTAAGATCATATGTAGGGGATGGGTACAACTAAAAAATGCCCTTTGATAGAGAATACTTCATAATGGAGCCCTCTTTAGTTCTTTCAGAAGCACAAACACTCAAACAGCATCCCGATTGACACCTGATATTTGACTTCTTCATAACTCCACAGTCTTACAGAATATTGATTTTCATTGTGCATCAAAAATCAAACACTTTCTAACATTTCCTAACTGATTACCTAAAGAGAGTGAACGAGCTTAAGAACACACGGCCTTTTAAGGAGGCTGAAAGATCTTTAAAATCTCATGGTGATACATACAAGAAGTCTGGGTATGGAGACAACAATAATAAGTGGAGAACCTGCTATCTTATATTCCTGTACAGGTTACTATTCAAGGTTTTACATTTAAAGATATATAAAACTGACCGAAGCAATAAGGAAAGGACGCTTTCACTCAATCTTAGAATCATTTATGGAATTATTATTAGAATAATCCAAATTGCAGTCCCAAATTCACTCTACAAAGTTATAGCCCCTTAAGCCCATGCAGCATTAGCCTCCTTACATGCATGGGCCTGCCAAAATGTATCCTTGGTCACTGACGAAGCTAATGCCATACATGCCTTGAGAAGGCAAAGTTGATCAGGCATAGAACAAGGAATAAGATAAGGCTTAGGACTCAAGATGGATCTGAATTTTCATGCCTGTTTTCCAGGAATAATGCACCTACAGTAATGAGGAGGTTATGTATCAATACGTGCAGCATAGTTCTTGGGACGACTAACATTAATATTTCCTTGATCTATGGGTCTACTGAAGATACAACTTGAATTATTTAGCCAATATTTTCAACAGATTCCAATCGCCAGTGCTCGACATATTGGTACGTTTACAGCTATATTTGTATGCTGAGGATTTCCTATTCAAACTCACTGCCCTATTTCTGCAAGCAGCTTTAGGATGGATCATTGTGTATCACAAATAAGGTAACTAGAGAGTGTAGAACGATCCAAGTAACTAGTCCCAGAGAGTAGGGTGGGTGCGTGAGAACCCAATGACACAACGCCTCCCCATTTTCTTTGACAAATTGATATAAATTTACGAATCTCAATGTCATTTACTATCAGAACCAAAGGGGATTCGAGTCACAGCAAAAACCAGTGAAACGAATGTGGTGCAGCTGCCAACAGGCCCAGCAGCACAAAGTAGGCGTTTGATCTATTGATAGGACAGCATACAATTCATTGATAGGATAGCATATGATCCATTGACATCACTAGCACAAAAGTGGAGATCTTTCCTTACAAGCATCTAACTCAAAAGAGTAAATTTATTATTAAACTCAGAACGACAGAATTGATTAGTGTGTTTCACAACCCAAACCTTCTAAATAAGTTTTACTTACATATCCTGCAACCTATCACATTGTTGCTCTTACATTTCCTAGAGAACAAACATAAAAGAGGATAAAAGAAAATTAAATAATCATCCCTAGTCCAAGCTAAATCCTGATATTATCACTTTCACCTGTACCACTATACAAAGGTCAGAAAACTGGCACGAATATTTCTTCAACAGAAAGTTTCCAGAATACATTGATAATTCAGTGAAATCTTATCAATGAAAATGGAGAATCAGTCTTCCCATGACTTGTGACAATTATCATTTATTATTTTCCTTAGATTCATGCTCTTTCTAGCTGACTAACTGGCATCATTCTTAAATCTTAACCCAACAGGTAATCAATGAGTATCTATTAGTTCATAAAAGTAAAATTTCATAACATCCATATTAATTGAAATCGAGCAACAAAAGCATGTTGAGAAATAAGAAAATGGTCAGATTGAATGCATACCACACAGAAGTTTCATCTATCTTCTCTTCATCTGCAAGTCGATATGTCATTAAATATAACCACATTGCATTAATAACGCGATCAATGAGCGAGTCTCCAGCATCCCACTCAGGAAGACGGGGTTCTAACTCCAAATCAACAACATGTTTCTTTGATTCCAAGATTTGGGATGTACTTAGTCCATTCAATAGAGAAATATTTGGCAGAGCTTCAATAATGTCAACAGCATTCTCTCCAAGAGGTCCAGGAATATCTACCTGTTTGATTGCTTGGGTCAACATAGTTGCACTTTTTAGAGTGAATAATATCTTGTTTCCAGACTGACAAAGTTACCTCCAAAGCTGTTAAATTAGTGAATCCTCTAAGAAATTTTTGCAGTTGACTGACTGTGTTTTCATCTAATGGATTTCCCCGAATGTTCAAGTGTGATAAAGTAGGCATTTCAGCTGGGGAAAGGGCCTGCAAGAAAAAAGAGGCAGCAACAATAAGTTGACCAAGGTGCTGGATCAAGAAATAGCAAATTACAAACATTTGTAGATAAATAAAGGGAAGTTGGAAGCTCCAAATACAACATAAAATTGAAATTAAAAGAATACTCTGACCTTAGTGATAAGATTGTGAATACACCTATTTGAAATGTCAAGAGATGTCAGACCCTGCAATATTTTCTCACTCTGATGAGAACTTCCAGGATTGTCTTTCTCATATAATCCTCCACAGAATCCTAAGGCCCACTCACCATAATATTTGGTGAAATGAGAATTTAAGATTTCCAAGCCAGGGCAATTTTGTAGAATAGCATCTTCCATATAATTATAGCTGAGAAAAAGCTTCTGTTAAAAGCCTCAAAACCTTGGGTAACCTGAATGTATAAATGATGATTGTATTGAGTTTTTCAGAACATAAAGACTCACTCAGTTTTCAGGATTGGATTGTGGTTCAGCCATAGAGCTCGAAGATGTTTAAATTGAGCGACCACGTTTACGACAACTTCCGAGTTCTTGAGCTTATTGCTGCAGAGGCTTAATGCAAGCAAATGCTGATGCAATAAAATTTACAGGGAAGAACAAAAATCATAACCTTAATGACAGAAATATAACACAATACATGCACTGACAGTATTGTTCAATTGCAAATTAAACTAAGCCCTACTACTTTTCGGATCAACTGGATTATATTATGAATGACACTCATGTAGGATATCTGAAGCTACAGGAACCATATAGAAAATAATAATAGAATAGAGACATGAACTATTTCCAACGTTTACATAAAAAGGGAAACATGTTTCACCAGATGCTCATGCCATAGAAGAGTTAAGAAAGACAACGCAACATATTACATACTATAACTTTATCTCCCCTGTCCCAAACTAATCAATAACTGAAGAACAGTGAAGACTCACTGGAAATTTACTAGGCAGATCGAGAGAAACTAGCATATCATCATCGATGTCGAGCTCCTCGAGCTCCAACCACCTCACAGAGTTTTCACCCTTTGATTCTCTCTCGACTATCTCCATCGCAGTTAGTTTAACATCATGGTCATCCCCGGTGTCTCCAGCTTCCGAATTCAAATCAATATCCACACACATCAATGCACCCATCCTTTCTGCCAACCCTGGAACCTCCTGCAACTGCAATAATCCTACAAGCTATCAGAACCTTAATGTGGCAAACTCATTTCATTACAACATAAAAAATATACAAAATAACACATAAATCAACATAAAGATATCAAAAAATTAGATTTCAAAAGATAGAAGTTAATTATCTTTTCTATTTTAGAGAGACCAAAATCATGATTCTCCTCCTCTTACGTACTCCCTCACCTATAACAAAAGGCAATAAAATATTTTCATGTTTGAGAAATGAATTCTCAAATCAAGCAAAACGAAATGCCAAAATACATTCAGCATACAATTCATGATCTCCAGCATTAGTCCATAATCTACACCATTCAACAAAAACTAATTTCAGAATAAACACCACTAATAACTGACAATTGAATACTAATTGAAACGAAATATAAAGCAGTTAGCAAAATTGTACGAGAATTCCAATAAGAATATTTGCTAAACAAGATAAACAAGTATGTGCTCACTAGTTTGCAATAAAATTTCACAAAAACTAGTAAAACAACGAGAATCTACAGTCTTAAATTCTCCAACAAGCGAAATGAAATAAGACGAGAATTCATTGTTTTGGTTTATACCTGCTTGTAAGCATCGGAGAGGCGAAAAGTCCAGGCATGGTCGACTAGAAAAACATTAGATTCTTTCTCCATATATTCCGAGGTGAACACAAGCATCCTTTGCTTTCCATCCTCCACAGGCTCCACCTGGAAATAGTTTCCGCCGTCGAAAGTCTCCGACGAGAGCTTCTGGAAGAGCTCACGGTGTAGTTGAAGAGGAAGACCTGACGCCGCCAGAAGGACGCCGTGGACCTTCACGAAGTCTTCGTAGTTTTCAATTCCGGCGGTGACGGCGGACATTATGCAGGTGAGCTGTGCTGAAATCTGAAGGGGTTTTAAACGAGGGTTTTAGAGGACTGATTATTTAAACGAAAAATGCAGAAATGTTCAAATTTAAAAAGGAAAAAGGAAAAAGAAAAATGAAAGAAACAAAAGGGAAAACAATAGAGCTTCTCGCATTACGATTTTAGATTGTGTTTATTGTCAAAATTTTAGAAATATTTGATTTCAATATTTATAATTTTATTTTATGGTGTTGGTACTTAAATATTGAATTGATTAACAATGATGTACCAAATAATCTCGAACCAATTTCTTTCTCTTTTACATAAAAGAAAATCCACTTGAATTATAATTTGTAGGATCTATAGGTTGTGTTTGGCTAAATTTAGAAAATAAATTGAATAAATTACATGAATATCTCATAGAGGTAAACCTAATTATAAAATTATTTCTCAAAAACATAATGTCATAAACCAAGAATGTGAACTTTTCCTTTATACCTTTGTAATTTTTCGAAACAAAAATAAAAATCAATAATTATATATTTACCCCCCTAAAATTAATATTTTTTTGTCTTAAACATTTTAAAAAGTAAAAGGAAAAAATTCCATCTGCCCTTATCCTTTCCCCCACCACCACCCCCTAAGTCGTTGTCGGCCTAGGATCGGCGATCCCATACTATTCTTACGTCTTGGAGATGGTGGGTGGCGAGGTTGGGGAAGGGCCGAGAGGAGTAGGGTGAGGCGAGTTTAGTGATGAAATAAATATGTCGATTAGTTTGTTAGATTATATATTGTCGGTTGATTGAAGAAGATTTCTTAAAAAGAAAATGATCATTATCGTAATTTCAAGTTAAACTCTTTCAGTTGATATCTAACAAAAAACTTTCAAAGATCTTTCTCTACTAAACACGAACCAAACACTTAAGGCATGATTTTTTTGACATTTCACTTTTTGAAAACATGTTTTCAAAGGTGATTTTTTTGAGATAATATTCTTTCCAAAATTACATATTTTCTATATTAAAATAATGTTTAGGAACATAGACCATAGTCAATAAGTCAAAGAGCATATTGTAATATTTATAGTTATGTCATAATTAAATATTGAATATTCATATTTAAAACAAATGAACATAGTTTATTATCGGGTTTTCTGCAAGTTTACTCCCTGTGAAATGCTTAATAGGCAATTTGATTCATTGTGAAATAATAATATGTACATTAGCTGCTTGTGAAAAATAAATAACGGGCATCTTATCTCATTCATCAATCCGATGATGAATATGTGCTTTCTATTGCGGTTGTGATTTCAATTTATTGATGCGTACAATGACCAATTGAACCCTGCGTTGATATTTTAATGAACACTTTACCTCCATGTAATATGTTTAATGTACATTTTACCTCCTTGTGATATGTTTAAATAAACACTTTACCTCTTTGTGATATGTTTAGATAGACACTTTACTTCCATGTGATATATTTAATAGGCATTTCATGCTATTAAGTTTAAGTATAAAAATGATGGTGGTAATGTTTATTTTTATTTTTAGAGAGTCAGTGAGCTTATTTTATTAAAATTATCACATGGAGTTAAAAGAGCATTTTAACAAAAACACAGGAAGTTAAATTCCTATTCTCATAAAATAAAAGCTCAAGAAAATAAAACCTATGATCTCATCCCTACATATAAGACGTCAATCTTAGAAAATATCTCATACAAGACTTAGAGACCACAAGAAGATGTCCTTATTCTTGAAAAAAAAACACACACATTTTTATTACTCCATACCTATTAGTTAATTCTTTTGAATCTGTTCATAAACCAATCTAGATATGCCACACAATTTTTTAGATTATCTTGAAAATCTTTCAATTTCTAAAAATACGTTCAGGATACTAAGCGAAACGATTTGTGTTTTATGTATTATAGTAATTTTTTGATTGATTTTTTCCGTTGAGGTGTGATGAAGACATTAGCTGGAGCCAGTTATTGGTAATTTAGTTTTAATTATAGAACTATGATTGGTTTGAATTAAAATTTGGTTTTAAACTAATAGAAATTAATTTATGACATATGATTATGTTTTGTCTTTATTTGATAGAGTTTAAAATATAATAATTTTCATTTGTATCATCAAATTATCAACTTTACTTTGATTTTTTCCGCTATCCATCTGTTGCATGGATTTGCAACCTTCAATTATCATTGTTGCACAAATGGCCATTGTGATAAAATTATTATGATTAAGTTTCAGATTTTATTGTTATAATCTTGTTATGTTTAAAGTAATTAATGTGACATTAAATTGACTTTATTTCATTGCCAACCTTTTAGTTTTATTATAGAAGGTTGTCTCCTTTAATCGAAATAATAAAATCAATAACACGTATAGGGAAATGTTAAGGTTATTGTGAAGTTAAGTCATGCTATTGATATTTGGAGATATAACATATACATCAAATATAGTTGAATGGGCAATGCATATATATACACACCTCAAAACAAATTCGTATGCATTTTAAATGTACTTTTTCTTTCTTAGAAAAATAATGTTTAAATACGGAAAAGGAAAAAAGGAGGTTCGTTGATACTTTATTAAACTTAAACATGCAATTATCTCCATTAATATTTAATAAATTGACGAATTATTTTATTTTATTTACAAATTTTGTGCATGAAGGCATATTTTGATAAAATTCAAAAGGACAAACTTAACACTTGTTTATCTCGTTCTCTTTGAATCACATAAATAATTTTTTCTTTTAAAAAAAAAATATCTTATTTTTTAATTTTCACAAATAATCTCATTTTAATCAATTTCTCTTATATATATAAAAAACATATACAAACTATACTTTTTTTTAGACGGGTATACAAACTATATTTTGATTTGACATAAAATAATTTAGCTCTTAAACAATTTATATCATGTAACAAATATAATTTGACATAAAATTACATATATGTTACACTATTTCAATATATTTTTTACCTACACCTGGTCTAAAAATAATTCCTAAATCTTGTACTCAGGTAGCTAGGATTAGGAAGAGACCATAATATGCATTGTAAGAGTATGATATCATCCTAATGCAAGATGTGTGATAATTTTAGTTATAAAGTCTAGATAAGATTTGTTCATTATTTATACTCATTGTTCATCGTATCTCTAAAAAATTAAATGAACAATATATATATGATGTGCAAAAACCGAAAATTGGGTAGGTTTTGTTTCGATTTCGCTTGATTTTGGTTTCAAAAATTGGTTCGGGTGGTCGATGAAACATTTGAAGTCCTATTTGGATTGGACTTGAATGTTATGTTTCGAAAATGCTGGCGATACTGTCAAAGCAAAAATTGTTGCTGCTACAACAAAGTTTAAAAAAATTCCTAATATGCCCCTTACTGGTCAACTCATTGATGAGTCTAAGTTAAAGTGATTATGAAACTAAAAAAAATTGTTCCCCAATCACGGGTTCTTCTTCCCTATTTATGCTTAAGTAAACCACAAAATCAAGAACTTTTTTTTTTGAGAATCACAAAATCACGATTTGATATGGCAATTCCGCCAGCTATCTCCACGAAATTGCATGAATATCATTCCTGCAAAATCAAGATATTAATTGGTTCTTCTAATTTCTCTTTGTAATTGTTGTTTATATTGAAAATTATGGTTCGTAATCGCATGTTCCCCCCCTCCAAAAAACTGATTCCAATATATATATTGTCCAGCCAGCCATCTCCAAATTAAATTAAAATTCATATTTGAAAAATGCAATTTTATATTTACATTAACTTTAGATGCGGGAAACAAAAGAAATTGAAAGTATAGAAAATACAAATTTACTAGTTATACTGAAGCATCACAATCAGACTGAAAAAAAAAATAAAAAAGAAGAAGAAGCTAAAACCAACTTATCAGTTATTACCAACAATTTTAGGAAAAAATCACAATAATTACTCGTTGTCAGATCAATGTTAGCTGGTATATGCCAAACTATTGTCTTAAACAAATAGACTCCAATTTTCTGAAACTAAAAACGTAAAAAATAGTGACATTGAATCATCCTCGTCTATTTGGCCCACAATGCAACTGACAAAAAATTAAGAAATAGTGAGAGAGAATGAAACCCCTCGCTCATCCTTGCCGTGCCTTTCTAATTTCTGCACATATTCATCAATACCAATTACCAAAAAACAATAAAAAGTTCATCAATACATGTATTACACATGCCGGCGGTGGTGGCAGTAGCGACGAGGAAGAGGTGCACAGTGAATTATGTGATTTTATTTATCTTTTGTGGTTTTAGATAGGGTTTTGAATTGGTGTAATTTTACGTGGTTTAAGGCTTCAGAACCTTGTTTTTGTTAGTAATTTCTTGAAGAATATGTCATTTGTTGGAGAATGGGTCATATGCTGAACTTGAGCATAATTAATGGCATATATCTTAGAGCTGAGTTACACGAGTTGTTTGCATAAGGTTAGAGTTTTGGGAAAGAATCTTAATATCCGATCTCGATGGTTTAGGGTTAGAAATCGTTTTGGTTAACGTCTTTGATCTAATGGTTTTGATTGCTTTTTAACAAAATTTTGGGTCAGAGCAATCTACAAAGGTCTGATTAGGCAATAACATATGCTTATATAAGGATATTCTTTTAATAGACTTTCTATTAGAACTGCTAATTTACTCCATTAGTGAAAGTTTTGTTGGAAGTTATGTCAGTTGCCATTTGTCTAAATTTTGTGTTATGATGCACAGCTATGCACTTAACTTTTGCTTTGCTTTGCTGTGTTGAAGTTTGTGGATTGTTATTTGTATGAATAGTATGCTGTTTTGTTTTTTGGGTTGGTCAGGAAGATTATAGACAGTTGGCTTATAATCTCAACTTAAATATGTAATTTGTTCTGCGCCCCCCCCTCCCCCACCCAAAAGAAAAACAGAATAATCTTCAAAGTTTCTTTGAATATACTTCATGGCTTGATTTAAATATTACTTACATAAGTGTAGTAAAGCCATTAATCTTGTTCTTAGATAACCTTTTTTGAATTTTGAGATGGCAATTTTAAGTGTAACGGTGAAAGGCTTGAGTAATGTTTAGGGGCTTAATTGTGTTACTTCTTATTTTTGTTTAAAATTTTTTAATTTCTGTTTCCCACTGGTAGGACATCTTCTGTATGAAAATGGATGGTATCCGTATGGGTGCTTATTGTTTTGAAATGAGAGTTTTTGGATGTAATTCATTACCATATTTTGCTGGCGATGAATGTTGTTTTCTCTGCAGAAGTGGGTTTGTTGTGATGAACTTCTGTTTTTGTCTTAATAACAATATGTTTGGTTGAACCTGGGTTTCTAATTTGATTTAGGGCTGTCGGTACATAGCTGATGGAAGGAAAAAAAAGCACCTTAAAATGAATATGTATGTTGAGCTCCAATAGGTTAAGTCACTAGTATGATTTTTTCCACGAAGAAGTGCATTCCTGCTTGGGATATCAGTGTTTTTTTAATGCCTAGTCCTGTGATTGTTTTTTCTTTCTTCTTTCATTAGTTTATTTTATCATGTAAACCATCTCTTTTGTTGTTCTCTTCTAATAAATCATAATGGTGAATATGTCATCCATTGTTTTGTAAAGATATCTACCAGGGTTTATCGATTTTCTCATCTGAACTTTGAATATTGTGCTCATGCATATTAAGATCTCATGTGGAATTATTTTTCCTGGCATTGCATGGAGTGAAATTTTATTGCTGCTGCGCTGTTTTTTATAATCTTCCATGTTTATGTGATAATTTATTTATGTCCTTTCTGCAACCTATTTCAGGAAAGTATATCAAATGTCTGCTGCAGTATATCCAAGTCTTTTACTAGTCTATGAATCTATCTGATGCTGGATCGTTCTCTTCTATTAAAGAGATCACTAAACCAGTAAATGCAAGAATTTACTGGATTTCAAACTTGTGGGACATGGATCTTAGATGAATTTTAAGAAAGCAGATATTGAGAAGACCTAAGGGTATATGGAAGAGTTTTGCCCCAGTTTTTCCCTCAATTCCCCAACATCCAGACTCAATCCAAATGGGGTTTCAACTTTTCGGAACCACAAAACCAAACATACAAAATGGGGCTTCAAAGGTTTTACCGAAACCACCCAAACCATTTTTTCGAAACCAAAACTCTTCCATATAGGCCCTAAGAATTCTGGAAGTATGCTGTCGATTTTCGCGTCCATGAGTTTCTTGAAGTAGTGGTGGAAGTTCTAATCCCAATTCTTCATCATCTTGCCGAGGCCTTCCTCCTTTGCCAAAACATGCAAGAGAAGCCACACACTGTGAGCTTTCATGATCATTTCTTGTTAATAAAAGCTCCCTTTTCTTTATTCTTGTCTGCAATATAATAATTGTGCCTTAATTTTGTGTATCATCCCATGCATTAAAATCTTGATTGATGTTCATGGAGGTAGATACATTAGTACTATTTTTATTGGTTTGTAGTCACACGCTTCTGCCCATCGAAGAATTGTTTAAGCAGGACGTATCCTCGGGCATATTAAGGATGCAGTAACTGGAATACTACATACAATATCTGCTTTTGTCACTTATTTCAGTAATATATTTGTATGCAATTTCTAAATGTTTAGAGGTACAATGCCGATGAGGCCTTGGCCAAGTGGTCAAGGATGAGGCTCCATGATCAAGAGGTCATGGGTTCAACTCTCACTAATGTGGGTATTTTCTCTAGTTTAATAAATGTTTAGATGTACAATGTGTTGCTGCTAATCAACATGTTAGTGTTCTGAAATTCCGTAGGCAGGTAGATTTGATTGCCTGTGGAAAAAGGTAAAATTTTCTTAAAGGCCCCATGAAGTTGTCTTGTAATCTTGTTCAACGAGCTGAAAAGTGGCAGAATCTTGTTGCACTCATCCGTGTCAGGAAGAAGGTTGGAATCGCTAGTATGTTGAGTCTGCCTTTTCATATAGCAGTTCAACTGGTTACCTAATATATCTTAATTTTTTTATTTCTTGTTGGTTTATGTGATTTATCTTTGGCCCATTGATTTTAATATCTTCACCAGTTTCAGGCATATGCTGAGAGCAAGAATTGGACAGCTTTTGGCAATGCAGTGGCTGCTAGATCGCAGGAAATGCAGTTTCCATCATTAATGATATGGAAGGATGCGGGGATAAGGTGGTTAGTTACACTCCTAGATTGTCATTTGACATCCTCCTTAAGGTATGGTATATAGCCCAACTTTTTGACAAGGACTCAGTCATTTATTTATGGTTTACTTCATTAATCAGTCAAATCATATTTAATTATCTGAAAGACTTGATTAATATTCCTCTTGCTAGCTCAGGTGCAGACTCATGTTATAAATATTTTGTCGTGATTGAGTTATCTAGCTTTGTTTTTCTAGAAAACCAAACTAAATTATTTAAATTGTCAGTAAATGATTTCTATGTACTGCATATTTCTATATTTAGTGTATATGGAGTCAAAATTTTAATGAAACTTATTGGTGGTCGTATATATGTCAAGTGAATTAAAGTCATTCTATGACGTATGAACTATACAAGATAATGATATATAACGAGTGTTGATATTGGTATAAATGATTGGAACTATAATGTCATTATACATCACAGCGAACCTTGGATTCGTATTTTCTGTGACTCATGAATTGTACGGAATAACTGTAATTCTATATTTTTACTTATATGTTGGTTAAAACTATTTAAAGCAATCATTGTCTGTAAATGTCCGACAGTAAAACGACAAATCTAGTGACGTATATATGGAATTTAATAAAGTTATTGATTCTAAGCCAGGTGGTAAGAAGTGTAATATTGTTTTAACATTATTACTGGCCATAACAAGATTGACTGAAATCCTGGAAAACTGACTTAGTGGTCGTTTTTATGTCATAGTGAATTAAAGTTAATGTTTGACGATGAATCATACAAGATAATGATATGTAATGAATGTTGATTTTGATATAAATGATTGGAAGTCGTTTATACATCACCACGAACCTTGGGAGCTGTACTTCTGGGACGCATGAATGGTACGGAATAACTGTACCATTATAATATTACTTATATATAACTGTACCATTATAATGAATCTACAACCTTGTCGTATTTTAGTCTACAACTTTGTCGTATTTTACTTGTAAGATTGACCAAGATCTTGGACAAACTGACCTAGTGGTTGTTTATACTTCATAGTGGATTAAAGTTATCCTTTGACATATGATCTATACAAGATAATGAAATATGATAAGTGCTGATTTTGACATTAATAAGTGGAATCTTCAAGTTGTTTAGACATCACAACGAACTTTTGGCTTTTGGAGCCGTACTTTTCGCGACGCACGAATTGTACGGAATAATTGTAACTCTTTAAATTTTACTTATACATTGCTTAAAACTTTCTGAAGAAATAATTGAGTGTAAATGGCCGACAGTATACGACAATTCTAGTCACGCTGGTGACACACATATATACATATATCTATATATATAGATTGAAATACGACAAAGTTGTAGATTCTCTGTCGGGTGAAAAAAAGTGTAATATTGTTCAACATAAACACCGGCCAAGTTTAACAAGATGGATCAAGATCCTCAACAAACTGACCCAGTGGTCATTCTTTGATGTATGATCTGTACAAGATAATGATATATAATAAGTGCTAATTTTTTATATAATTGATTGGAACCATTATGTCGTTTATACATTACAGCATGGGGTCATACTTTCCACGATGCATGAAACTATAATTTTACTTTTACGTTAAAACTATTTGATTCCATAATTGAGTTTAAATGACTGACCGTATAATGAAAAATCTAGTCATGCTGGTGACGTATATATAGGAATTCATACAGATTGAAAAACGACAAAGTTGTAGATTCTCAGTCGGGTGAAATAAGTTAATATTGAAATACTGGCCAAGTTTAACAAAACCGACCATGATCCTGGACAAACTGGGCTGTAATAAGGCATCTATGAGAACGATTTTTTGACATTCCTAGCTACAGATAATAACACTCTCATTATGAAACTCTAATACAGTATACAGAGTTTACCACTCAAAGCCGCATCAACCCTAATTTTTAAGTTTCCATATATTGGGTCTATGACAAATTTCCCGTTTAAGTAGCAAATCTAACTCAAGTTGGTATAAGACTCTAACTTTGTTTGCATGTTTTATATTTTTTGGTATAGGTATAGAGCTCTATCAAAGTAAAGAAATAGCAGCAATTTACAAAACCCGGATATTTGTGCTTGAATGTTTTTCACTTAAGTTACATATATGTTATTTTCTTTTATTTGTTTTCTTTTTCTAAAGGAAAAAAGTAAGAAAAAACTCATTTCATGTCATGAGAAAAGCGAAGTTAAGAAATCTGATTCTGGTAATTTTCTATGTGGTATATATAAAAAATCTTATTGCTAATCCCCCTAAGGTTGGTTTAACACAGGAACATATCATTGGCAATCACACAGCACTGTCTTAGATTGCTAGAACTCGACGATGTATCAAATGTAAAACCTTCCATTCTCTTTAGCTTTAATGGAGGAAAAAGCAGAAGTGACCTCTGGAGGTTGGTTGGAGAGCTTTATAACTTTTTTCTGGACTTATTTGCGTAATTTTTGTATTCCCTACAAAAGTGGGCCCCTTTAGGTAAATAGTGAGTTCTTCGATTTCTCCGCCTTTCTTGATGTATGACACGTGTAAAGTTTTCTCTGAGGCATACCAACCGAAACGGAAAAATCACGAATATTTTCAGGGCTTATTACTGTAATCCTACTGATAACATTAATTTCGATAAAGCAAAGCTTACTCATCTACTCAGATAAATCCAACTTATCATAATTATTGCTGGTGCTTTTTTTAATATTAATTACCACAATTTCATGGCCTCATCTAACCTTTTGGCTGCATACATCGCTCAGCGGGCTATATAACAAGGGTTGGGTTGTAGAGTTCAGCAGTAAGAAGAAATTCTTTGCAAGAAAATTTCTCCTAAATTAGCCTCTGTCAGGTATCTCTCTTTTTTTTCTTTTTTTACTCTTAGAGGTGATAGACTCGCATCTGTATACCAACTGCATGGTTGTGAGATTTTGTGGAATAAACATGGCATAGAGATTTTATCTCCCATGAGTTCCATTATGTCTTACAACTGATTTCTTGCTCTTGCCATTTTGTTATTAAGATGTGGGCAGAATGCATGCGAATTACTCATGAATGATAGATTTTCTATCAAAAAATTAAAGATCTTCATGATGCCCTTTTTTCTTTGTTTTTCTTAAAAAAAAAACATTTTTCTTGATATCTCTTTGAAGAGGCTCCCTTTATGTTTGTTGTGTTCTTTATATTTTGTGTTTTTCCTAATTTTCTGTTTTGGTTGGTGGTATGCTGATACAATTGTCAAATGCTTTTCTCATGCTATTGCATTGTGTTTTTTGGTCAATAATCTTCAAGTTTTGCAGATACATCTAGCTGTTTTGTGGAAACTTCACATACTCTCACTTGCTTCACTATCTTAAGCCCACTTTTTTTTGCCTCATTTTGTCCAAAAAATTCATTTTTATATATTTATTCTTCTTAAATCTTCATAATTAACATGTCAATCTTCTGTCTAGTCAGCTTTTAGCATCTCCCATGGATAGCGCAGGTTACACCGTAACTCTGAACGAGCTCAAGCTTTTCCATGCAATGGACCGAACCCTCTACATCATCCTCGTGCAAGATCTCTGTCGCAATCCCTCAGAGAGCCTTCAAGTTATGGGCTTGTGGCTGTGGTTAGAACGTGGAGGCGTTAGCCATTTCGTCAAAAAAATCTTGGCCCTCCCTCCGCTTCTGATCGATGAACTTGCAGAAGAAGGTGTCGTATGCATTAACTGCATCAACAATCAGGCCCCGACTTCACCTGAAGCAGCTGAAATTCCACTGACTCATTGCCTGGTGGGAAGGGACATCTCTCTGCAGTTCTTCGTTGAAAACCAGTCCACTGCTTCCCCTGAAATCCAAAAACTGGTAAATGAGGTTTGCATCCCTGCCCTATCTGACATCATGGAGAAAGCTCGTGGTGGTTGTTTGAGCCTATACTCGTTTCAAGACCACTTCATGGTGTCAGCATCCAGCTCATCCTCCACCCAGCCTCCTAGGGCTTCTAACAACTCGCTGATCCAAAGCTTCTCAGGCATGAACACTGATGGAGGAAGGTCTCGTGCAAACGGGACATCATGGTATGATAGGACCATGTTTGTTACCTTCTCCAAGGGCTATCCTGTGTCTGAAAATGAAGTGAGGCAATTCTTTGTGAGGATCTTTGGGGAGTGCATTGAGTCGTTTCACATGCAAGAGGTCAGGCCTGATGAGCAAGCTCTTTATGCTAAGATCGTCTTTATGAACCCGTCCTTTATTGAAATAATTCTCCACGGGGTTAATAAGGCTAAGTTCACCATTAATGGAAAGCATGTTTGGATGCGTAAGTTTGTGCCGAAGGATGAGACTGTGTGACCTTGTGGACGTCTGAACGTGGGGAGCCTCTACTTGCCTACGTTGTGTTTTCTTTCTTATGTCTGTCTTTACTTTGCAGTGTCTTGTGAGTCTTGTTTACAGTGTTTTTTTTTTTGATAAGTTTGTTTACAGTGTTTCATCAGTGAGTCTAGTGCTGTTATGTAATGGTTATTTCTCCTGTTTTATTTAATGCAATGTGAGTCTTGTTTTCAGTGAGTTTCAGTGAGTCGAGTTGAGTCGAGTCGAGTCAGTCGGTGGTTAATGTTGTTATGTAATGGTTGTTTTCCTTTTTAAATTAATGAAAATGAAGTGTTTTGCTTCAGTTACCTGTTTTTTATGAATGTGCAATGATTTGTGAATGTGACCTTTTTTCTCTAGAAGAATTTTAAAGCTTAGATGAAAATTGTGAAGTTTCAGTAGGGATGAAGATATTAAGTTTATGCATTTACATAAGATGAGCATTGATTGAGAATTAAAGAAATTTGGTGGAATGGGTTGTAAGAAAAGTTGACAATTATTACAAACTCCAAATGTCATTTATTACTTGCTTTTGAAAATTAAACTGAAAAATTAGCTTCTTTTTATTTATTTATTGAGTCTTATCGTATGTAAATTTATTTACCTCTTTGAATAATTTGAAATGGTTAACTCATACTATAGAGATGTATTTTCAAAAAAAAAAAAAATACTACAGAGCTGTAAATTTTTATTCATCAGTTATCACTTTCAAAATATCTTGGTTAGTTTAAAAAATTGTGGACTCGATTGGATTATATTCGACGATTAACAATGACATATTGACGATGATTTGATGCTGATTTTATGCACCACAAAAAACACTTAGCACAACCGCGATGAAATAATACAAATTCTCAAATTATTATATAAAAAGTAATAGTACTACTTACAATTAATCCACTCTCCATTACATGTAAATAATTATTCATGACTGAACATGCAAATCATACCCATATTACATATATAGTAAGCTCAAATATTAATTTAGTTCACTTCATTTCATTAATTATGGTCCACAAAAATTCCTTTGGGCCTCTATCTTCCACACAATACAACTGGTAGGATGAGTAAACATATTGAATATGGTTTCTAATTGGGTGGCCCCATTAACATCCAAACTCCCTGCAATAATCAGACCACATTCTTGGTTTCATTGCAATTGCATCCTCTTTTCTAACTTCAAATTATACCCAAATCAATGTCAAAAATTGCTGTAAAGGTTCTTGATTTCTCAAGGACATCAAGCTATGGAATACAAACTAATCATAACTTACATAGAATATCATCATTCTCTTGGATAATGCAAGTTACATTAATCTTTATGCGCGCATGTATTTATAATGTTTATTAATTATCATTGCAAAATACTTACCATTTAGTTACTTTTCTTATAAATGAAATGGATAATCTCAAGTTCTCTATATTTTGCACCAGGTCGAGTTCCAAGTCTAAACCAACAAGGAAGGAGAAAGCATTCTCACAAAATCTTCATAAATTATCCGTTCTTGGAATGGACAAACCTACTTATCCAAACATGGAATTCGATAAAATACAGCGAAAGGATGATCAAGCAGCTATTGAAGGAGATAGAGCTGGGTTCGGGCGGTTCGTGGCTCGTGAAGCTCGACTCGATGAAGAGTATTGGGTTAGTACTGACACTTATTGTTTTATGATTGATATATGTAATCGAAAAATTATATTCACGTTTGTACTTCTTTACCAACAATCACGATCAAGGGTAAAATAGTCATTTTTAAAATAATGCATTTGCTCATTTCATCTTCATAATAATTTAAAATTATACTTATAAATGCTTTTTTTTTTTTGCTAGACAGCAGCATGGCTACGAGCAGAGAGTCACTGGGAGAACCGTGAAAATGGCAGGTGAGCGTCATCTAATATGAAAATTGGGGTAAATGAAAAATACTTCCCTGTGTTATGCTAAACCTGTAAGAAACTACCCTGTGAAATTTTTATTGTGCCAAACTTCCTCGTGTTTTCAAAAACCCTGCAAAAAACACCAAATTTATAAAAAAATAGGTCGTTTTGAATCGACATATTTCAAGAAACTATTTTTAAAATACTTCAAATTGGTCCCTACAACTTCACGTGATATTTTTAAAATTATTTCTTGAAATATGTCTATCCAAAACGACCTATTTTTTACAAACTGGATGATTTTTGCAGGGTTTTTAAAAACACAAGGATGTTTAGTGCAATAAAAAATTTACAGGGTAGTTTTTTGCAGGTTTAGCATAACACATGGAAGTATCTTGCATTTTTCCCTATGAAAATTAAATTACATCTAAATAAATAATTTTATTTTATTTTATTTTTTTGTGTATGCCGTGTGATTCTATTAATATCTTAGAACAAAAATAGTTGATTTAAGAGTACCACTAAACTAACTATTTACCTCGTAAATAATGTAGATATGTCGATAACTACAAACGAAAATTTGCAGAGCAGGTAGGACAAATTGCATAATATCTTTTAATTATGCAATAGTTATGTAAAATAATTAATCAATTTCTATACTATGTAGGAGTTCAATTCACTGAAAAAAAGATGCAAAACACAAATCGGAGAGAAATGTACTTGCATTGTGACGGTAAAATTATTTATTATTAATATAATTATTTTCCTCCGTTTAATTTAATCCCATAACATAAAGATATGTACATGTACCGCAATTTAAACTACATTTAATAATTATACTTAAGAACAACATTTTCAGGTAAAAAATGAAGATAAAAGCATGGAAAATACAAAATTGAAGAGTATTACTGGAACTTTAGACTTGAGCATTCGATATTTATCACAAGGCGAGACGTTTCCAGGGGTATGTCCGTAAATTATTTCATTATCTCATGAACTATATAGGGAGATTGTAAAATACAATAAATTACACGTGTACATTAATTTAATTGACAAAAATACATATGTGTTATATTTATTAGTAAATACCATTGTAGCTAAATATATAAAATTAAATGAAAAAAATCACAAATTGATTTGCGAAAAAAAAAAAATTGTTTTAGTATTAAAATAATGAAATATATCAAAACAATTTCTTAAAATGGCAGTGATCATTTATTTATTACTACTTTCAATTAGATATTCTGTATATATTTATTCATTAAAAAAAAACGCTCATTTTTCTATTACTACTTTCACAGGAGCAAGTAAAAGCTCCTCTTTTTTGCCTCATTGATAGGAAATCATCAAGTAGATATGGATATATAGCAAATTTATGTGTTGCCAAATTAGCACGTCGTCAAGGTATTGCAAGCAATATGCTACAATTTGCCATTAATTATGCTAAAGAACACGGTAAGAATGCATTAATTATTACTATTTACTGTATTAGATAATGTAGATTAGAACTAATTAATTAGTCATTAAATTTGACGTGTTCTAGGTGCAGAACAAGTATTTGTTCATGTTGATAGACATAACAAATCTGCTCAGATTATGTACCAAAAACTGGGATTTGAGGTATTATTAGTTTACAACGATATGCTTAATTTATTTATTGATTAATTATTAAATCACTACTTAGATTTTATGAGAAATATTAAACGTTGATTTTCTTAGTATTTTTTTTTTAACAATATTAGGTTGTTGATGAAGCAAGCTCTCAACTCTCTGCTGATCAGACATACTTGCTTTGCTTCAAGCTTCAAACTACTTTATAAGATTTTTTTTTTATTTGTTATTACATTGTAAAGTAGAGGTGTTTACTAGAAAAACAAGTTTCATGGGAGGAAATGCTAAAGATTAAATTCTTGGAGGAGGTGAATATAAATTTTACATTTTTTGCCGGCCAAATACAATTGTTTTCCAATAGGATCTACTCGTATACTTTCTCATACAATAATTATATATCATGTTCAATTATTGTTTAAAAAATTATTAAGCAAGGAATATTTTAATTGATGATAATAACGACAGTAATTATATGTTAATTAAGATGAATTTAGAAACAGAAAATGTCTAATCTCTAGTGATTTAAGCCTAGAGTTCACTGAATTTGGTAATACGTATAGTTGGACTCATACTTGAAGTGCTTATTTTAATATTCTGAAAAATATAATTGTCATGTAATTAACCAATTGACTTCACCAAAATGTATCTCCACTCCAAATTCGTAATTAAACTATATGTGGACCCGTAGACCTTAGTATTCTAAATTAATTTTTGGTCATGAGCAATTTTTCTTGAGAACAACAAAAAGAATAAAGAGCATATCTATATTTGTGTGTGTGAAATTGTATGACTTCTAAGACTAAAATATTGTCGAGATATTTTATTTTCTCTGAAATGCTTGTCCTGTTTTGAGGGAACTTTTTTAGAAGAAACGATTTAAGAGAGACAAATTATTTTGAAGTACGATCATTTCCCAATGCGGGAGAAAACAAATCCTCTATATTTTGAATCAATTCATTTTATCCTAATTTGAAAATTTAATACTTTATCTTTTGGCCTCAATATATTTGATCACTTATCTTTAAAGACATATTTAGTTTTATAGCCAATATAACTAATAAATAATATTTTTATCGCCACTTATAATTAGCAGAGTCAAAATGCAATTTTGAGTTAAAAATGTGTGATTTTCTTAGCATATTTTCTAAAATATTTGGTGTGTCAATATAAGTTTTGTACACTGATAAGTTAGCGTGATCTGGTAAATATACATCTGAATTGACTTAGATAGAAATTCATTGGGTTCTTATCATTGTAAATTCTTCTTCGATAGTATCTTAAATATCATCACTAAATAAGTCGATAGTTAAAATGATAATAAATCCAACATAAATACAAACTATCAATTTTTTTTCTAGAAATTAATTACAAGTTTAAAACACGTCAATTATACATTTATTAATAAAATAAAAAGTTAAACAAATCAAATTTCTACATCAATAAAATTCTACTCCACATATTATCAATTTAAACACATTCTTATTTTGATCCAAATTCCATATATAGTCTTATTTGTCAACTTTAATAATAAGATAGATAGGTATAAAAAAATAAAGTCTCTCCTTCCATTTTCTCTAGTTCCCATTGAATCCAGTTCAATTATCATCTCAAATTCTCAATAACACAAACACAGAGTCGGTTGGTTGCATATACATACATAAATACATATATGCTTTACAGATAAAGTATATACGGAAAAAGATGGGCCACCACCACCACGCCACTGATGACGGCGGCGGCGGCGTTTCACTGCGTGTCAACAGCCCAAGATTCTCCGGCCCAATGACCCGCAGGGCCCACTCATTCAAACGAACTAACAACAACAGTTCACAAAACACTTCACAAAACAGTAATCATAATCAAGAAATAACTGATCTTCAGCTGAACTCACCCAGATCCGAAATCCCAGTTTCTGCTGATGGGTCTGAATCTTTGAGGCCGGCCCACGTCAGCGGCGTGGCCCAAAGGGTCCATTTAAGGAGAAAGATGTCATCTTTGAGTATAGATTTTGGAGATTTGGGGTTGGAGTTGAAAGAGAGGAAAAAATTAGGGCAGTGGATGTTTTTAATGTTTTGTGGGGTTTGTTTCTTTATGGGTGTTTTTAAGATTTGTGCTATTGGATGGTTTGGATCTGCCATTGATCATAGAGTTGGAGACAATCAGGTTCATTCATCTTTTACTTGACTCAAAACAAGTTACATTACTTTTTACTGATTTTGTTAGCTACTGACTGGGACTTAGTGATAATTTAGTTAAATTTTTATGCTGTAGTTAGTTTTTTGCTCACTTATGCTTGTAATGAATGATCTTTCATATAGTTTTGTTCTTTATCGAGACTTTTGATGTTGTCTTTTTATTGGTAGATTTAATGCTTAATAATTATGGACTTATGAGATTCTCATTGCTTATATATTATTGAAATTGATTTCACCATAAATGAAGAGGATGAAATAAGAGAATTGCTAGTTGTTATGTTATTTCTTCAAGTAGATAAATTTTCAATAAGATTAGTACTGAATTGAGGGCATTATAATATGGTGATGGATATTGAGTAGGTTCAAGGAAACTTGTGCTTTTGGAAAAAACACTAGTTTAGGGAATAGTCTATAAAAATTAAGCTAGGAAGTGGCTCAAAGAAAATTTTGATAATTAAATCCTCTATTTTATAGTAATCGTTTGATACTATACACACGTGTCTATTATTCTATATAGTAAATGATCTGGTGTAGAATTCGGCTTACAAAGATTAGGGTGGTTCTTAAAGAATAGGAAATGTTGATTAAATTTTAATGTATTATGTTGAACTTTGAAAAAAATTTCAAGTAAGTTGGCAAGTTATTTCTTCTCTCTTTGTTCTGTTTTATGAAATTTTGTTTTATTGTAACCCATCCAGGACTTGTATTCTTCCACGGCAAGCCATCTAAATCAACGGGATCAAATTTCTCTTGACTATGGGTATAGGAAGAAAGGAGATGATGATGAGAGCAGAGAAAGTGATGTGGAACGAACATTAATGATGATAGCCTCTCGTTTCACGAATGGCAATAATTTTGAGGCTGATGTAAGTATTATTTTTAACAGTACCTAATGTTTTATTGTTTGAATATAACGAAATATTTACTTTATATTTTCAAATTAAAGAATACAAACTTTTATTCAAATTTTTGAATGAGATTTTTACCAGCATTCAGGGTTATGGGCCAGGCCTAATAGCGAAAATTTCACACAGTGCATTGATCGACCAAAGAGTCACAAAAGTAAGAGCTATGAAGCCATTCTCACCCAATCCTTATATGCATCTGTGTCTTTTTCTCAATTATTTTGCTTTGTTTAATTTGTCAGAGCTGGACATGAAAACAAATGGCTATCTTCTAACGAACGCAAATGGTGGCTTAAATCAGATGAGATTTGGGGTCTGGTTGTCATAAATTTGATGATTTAATCGGTCATTTTTTTAAAAGATCTATATTAACTTTAATCTGATGAACATCTAATTTTAGAATGCAGATTTGTGATATGGTTGCTGTTGCAAAAATTATGAAAGCCACACTTGTTCTTCCCTCACTCGATCATGCTTCTTATTGGGCTGATGAGAGGTATTCTTCTACTTTTTCCATTGCTTTATTAATATTTAACATTTGCTTTTCTACCCTTACAATGCCATTGCATTTACTTCTGAAATTTTGAATACAGTGGGTTCAAAGATCTTTTTGACTGGCAATATTTCATTGAGTCACTACAAGATGATATTCACATAATCGACAAATTGCCACCTGAATATGCTGGAATAGAACCTTTTTCAAAGACACCAATATCTTGGTCTAAGGTGTGAACTTTATTAATCTTACTAAATAGAGTGTGTATTATATTGTTAAACTGTTTGGTTACCATTTTTCCGGTTGATTATGATGAAAAAAGCTAAAGGAAAATAAATTAATGAAGAGTTCAACTGCTAATTCTTGGGCTAGTTTTTCACTAAAAAAGACTCGTAATCGCAACTTTGCTAATTTGGAATCCTCATAAATCGTTTATTAACTTAATTTTGTGTTTTCCTTAAATCAGGTTAGTTACTATAAATCAGAGGTCCTTCCTCTTTTAAAGCAGCATAAAGTAATGTACTTTACTCATACTGATTCTCGACTTGCCAACAATGGTCTTCCAAGTTCGATTCAAAAGTTAAGATGCCATGTAAACTACAAAGCATTAAAATATTCTGCTCCAATAGAAGATCTTGGCAAAATTTTAGTATCAAGAATGCGAGTAGATGGTAGCCCTTACCTTGCACTACATTTGAGGTTCGTATTATTCACCCTATAGTTTAAAGTTTTGTTCCGCAAATGTCTTTAGAGCTACTAAGTAAACATTCCAAAATTAAAGAAATTGCAGCAAAATCTTGAAAATGAATGCAATATATTGTTAAATTTTGACGTGTCTATATAACATGTCATAGATTCTTTTAATTCAACCAAACTAATAAATTTTCAGTCTTATGAAAACGATGTCATTATTTGCATTAATTATCTGTTAAAGCATGCCAATGTTGAGCAGGTAAAATTGATTATGCCAACATATTTATACGCTACAAAATAATTTTATCATAATTATTTAATAAATAATTTGTTGTAGTATAAACCATATTCTTAACCATGAAAAAACTATGAATTTAGTTGGAAAGTTAAGGAGAAAAATATAGTTTCCGAAGAAACTGGATTGTTTAGTAGGAAAATTAGGAAAGAGAAGACAGTTTCAAGGAAATCAAAGAGTTTAAAAAATTACCATTTGTTCGGGTTACATTGAGTCAAAAATATGACGCGTTCTCACTTTTACCGGTGGAAACATATAGTTTAATCACGGTTTTCAGAAGTTTAAAAGTCGTAAAATTCTTGTCACCTTTAGGGTTCTTTATATAGAGTAGAAGCTAGGAGTTTTGGTCATGCTTGTATTTATATTCTTAAAACATAGCTCAGAAGACTCATAACTCCAAATCCGGTTTAAACCCGTAATTTATTTCACTGCAGGTATGAGAAAGACATGCTTGCTTTTACAGGGTGCAGCCATAATTTGACAACCGAAGAAGAAGCCGAACTTCGTCAAATGCGTTATGAGGTCAGCCATTGGAAGGAGAAAGAAATCGATGGTATAGAAAAAAGAAAACTCGGTGGCTGCCCTATGACCCCTAGAGAAACTGCCCTTTTGCTTAAAGCTCTCGGTTTTCAATCCGACACTCGAATTTACTTAGTAGCTGGCGAAGCTTACGGAAAAGGAAGCATGCAATATCTCTCCAAAAGTTTCCCAAATATCTTTTCCCACTCGACTCTCTCAACCGAAGAAGAGCTAAATCCGTTCAAAAATCATCAAAATATGTTGGCCGGTTTAGATTACGTTGTTGCCCTTCAAAGTGATGTATTTGTTTACACATATGACGGCAATATGGCTAAGGCAGTACAAGGGCATAGAAGGTACGAGGGGTTCAAGAAAACTATTGATCCCGATAGAATGAATTTCGTGAAATTAGTCGATGAGTATGACGAGGGGAAGATTACTTGGAAGAAATTTAGCTCTAAAGTGAAAAGGCTTCATGAAGATCGTATTGGAGGCCCGTATTTGAGGGAGTCGGGTGAGTTTCCGAAGCTCGAAGAGAGTTTTTATGCAAACCCTTTACCGGGATGTATTTGTGAGAGAAGTCTCGAAAGATAGAATCTATTTTGAGGATTTTCGGAAAAAATGGTAGTTTGCACGAGCAAATCGAGCCTTAGTTTGAAGGGTGGATGAGATTTTTCTGCAGAACTATGGTCTCTACAACTGCTGCATTAATTCAAAAAATGATGAATCAAATATACATGTAATTGATTGGACATTTTCCACATAAGTAGGTGGAATTGTATTGGTTTACTTACATGCCATTATATACCATAGTCTCATACATGATGTATTGCAAATATACTGTTTTGGGTTGAATTCTTGAATGACTATAATATTCTATGAAGCTATTTCGAGTCTTTCTAGATATGCAATTCTACTTATTATAAATTCTTTAGCAATTATTTTTCTTTCTTTTCTTTTTTGGCAATTGATTACAGCTTGGATTAAATGCTCAATTGATTTTTATTTTATTTTTAAATTGGAGCGAATCAACTTATATTCATATTGTTTCCATTCCATATATTAAGGATTATGAAACATTCTTAATCAATTCACATACATCAGATCTTTATCACTTTCTTTAATGTTTCTAATCATTAATTACGTAGGATTCGATTCGATTCGATTCATAACCCGCTTTAAAAAGCTCATTAAAATGGGCCAATGTTTCTCATACAAAAATAGTTCGCATTTTTTCTTTAAGGCCTTTCTAATTGTTTAGCCAAGTCCAGTAAGTATCTCAGTCCATTTCGGGCTATAAAATTGAACCGTATCTTTTATTGGACTAGGTGTAAACCGGTACAACATGGGCTCCAAATTAGCCCGTTCAATCTTTAAAAAGCTTAGCTGAGGCCCTGATTGGACCAAAAAATAAGATCTTTTTTCTTTTTATTGTTGCAATTTGCTAATATTCACAAAATTGGTAGAAATTTAATATAAAAGTGGACGTAACTAGGAAAATATTGTTGACTAACCCCTTGCAGATTTTTAATTATCTTTTCCATACATTATTAGATTTTACTATTTTTAAATTAAAATTCTATAACTATCAAAAATAGAAGCTCCCTCAAACAAGGCTGTAAACAATTTCAAAGTGGATAACGTTATCATCTTAGGAACACTTTCATGATTACCATCCTCTTAGGATAAAGTACTCCTCTTTTAACAAATATATTTCTCAATAATACATTATATCACTAGATAATTTCAGCTTTTTTTTTTTTTTGGGATAAATAATTAACTTACTGGCTAGTAACTATTAACAGCTCCTAAACGTTCTTGAATTGCACACCACGTTGAAAAATACACATAATTACATGCATTGGTCGGTAAAATTTCAACTTAAAAGTAATATTATGGAGAAACTTCTTATTGATTTAATGATGATATATTCACCGTTTTACTAAAAAAACAAAAATAGTACTGAAATAATCATTAAAATTACAAATCAAACAACATTAGCATTACAATCAACAAAAAAAAAAACTTGAAATTAGAAAATTTCAATTCTTGCACAAAACCAACATTAAATCAATCAATAACTAGATCTCATCATGTAAATTAATTTTTGCCACCAAGAATACCCTTAAGCTTCTTAATCTGCGCAACATCAAGGAATGTTGTCTTTGCCACCAACTCCGTCGGGAAATCGTTCTTAAACAACGCGAAATCCGTAATCTGTAGTCCGGGATTCGGACTACTAAAGCTCACAAACGCCAATGCAGGACCATTACCAGAATTAAGCTGAAAATGTAAAAGCCCCTGTGGAAAGACCATTATATCCCCCTTGTTCAAAGTCTTAAAGTAAATAACATTGTCAAAAGACGAAATAAACCCCGCACATATAGTCCCTTGTATCACCACAAGTATTTCGGACCCAGCCGGGTGGGTGTGGAGTGGAATGACCCCTCCCGCAGCCAAATCGAGACGGGCTATCGATAGACCGAGCCCATTTACGCCCGGGAATTGGGCGGTAAATGCGGGGGTCACGGCCGCGCTTATGATGTTCGTGGTGTTACCCGGGGCAGCAAGGCCGTGATAAACGAAGTCGTTCTCCGTGACGGATTTTTTGCAAGGGTAGCCGGCGGGGCCATCGGAGAGGGATAGGTCCGCGACACAGAAGTCCTGGACGAGGGAATGGGTGGTGGCGACGAAGGCGACGAAGACGAGGAGGAGGAAATGTGGGATGAGATACATTTTTTGGTGTTTTATTTTATTTTTTAGGAGTTTAATTGAGAATGTGTGTGGGATTTTTGATGGGGCTTTGGGGAGATTTATATAGAGTGTGAAGATTAGGATTGGGGTAGTTTTTGGAGAGAGATTGATTGGTTGTAAAAGATTATTGCCATGCAATGGGGTTGAAACTTGAAAGCGCCATGCATGTTGAGGAGTACGTACGATTTAAGTGTAACGACAGATTTATGAGCTGTGTTGCATGTGACTTTCTATTGCCTTTTTCTATGACAAACAAGAACCATCTTTATATGTTTTTTGGTACTAAAAGTGAATTTAGTTTAGGAGGAGCACATTTCCAAATGAAGGGTATATATTCCAATGTAAAAGGATGGTGATTGAGTAATGTTGAATTGGTAGCACAAGTTAAACTGCAGTCACGTCATTTACAAGATATAAGTTTAATATATATTTATTTTGTAATAAATAATACTAGTATTGTCACGAGACGTACCAACAACTGATTGGTATAGCGAAATTGGCTAGCCACTACCATGTATCGAACTCAGATTTGTGTCTCTGTTGAGAGAGATTCTCACTTAGTGTATATGAATCGTTACGAAAGAGATAATACCCTGGAAAAAAAAATTGTCAAACGACGCCATGTTAATACATTTCTAAAAAGAACCCATACCAATAACCAATGAAATTATCATCTCTTTCCATCAGAGATTTTCCCAATTAATAGATCAAACCCCTTATATACTCTCCTCAGTCCTACTCACTAAAATATATCAGGTTATTATTAAGAAAGTAGAACTCAAAAATAAAAAAGTTTATTAGAGTGTAAACAAACAAAGTAAAATATCGAATCATACACTCTTAAGTTTGGTTCAAATTTTGTATTGACCTTAATTAGTTTGATTATTTAACGAACCTAGTCCAAACGAGTTTGAACCGAGTATCGAGTACGTAGTTTAATATTCTTGGATGTATTTGATCTTTTGTAAGTTATTGAGTCCAACTCGAACCGAGTTTTAAAAGTAATCAAAGGAAATATGATATTGCTTATTTAATTTGTATGACGAGAATAACTCAAATAAGCTCGAATCGAATAAATTGATTTAATTTTCATCATTCACCTTTTCTTAATTAACTAACTACGCAGCGCAACTAGCAACTAAAAAAAATTTAACTGGAAGAAAGTTAAACATCTTCCAAATGTTCCCAAAAAAATTAGTTATTTGAAAGCAATTTTTTCTTGGAGACACAACTTATAACCAGTATCAAAAGGTTGTAGATTTTTCCATAAAAATCTTAGAATGTGGTCCATGAACCTTTTTATGGGCTCAAAACATTATTACCGTCCAAATATATATGGCACAAAAAGACATTTGATTTCTGCAGGTCAATTTGTCACATTTGAATGGTTAATCCTCATAAATATGTGGAGTACATGACTTCCCTATCTTCTACGGCGCTTTTGTGATAATTCATTTTGGAAATATTGATAAAATCGCAAAAACATGGCCATGACAGTCGTTTCATTTCATGAATGGAAAATGGGTTTAATATTTGTTTCAGTTTTTCCAACACAATTGTGCATAATACACGTCTTTATTTTGCTCAAAAAGATAGTACAAAGTAAATATCTAAGAATTTGAAATCATACAACAATATCAAATGATCCGAACATGTGCAATGGATTTGTTATTATGAACATAAAATATTTAAGTCCAGACGAAGCCTAATAGAAATATAAATCGGATACCAGAATACCGGATAGTGGCCCGTTCTAGTCAACATGACATATACACAAATAGGATCCGAATAGCGAAATGGGCAACATAGTAAACCATCTTCCCCAAATATTCTCAAGGACTTGAGGCTTGAAAATGGCCAACTCCAAGCACATACACAATCTCTACTCTCTAAAAACAACAATATCTTAATTTACAAACGCGACTTTGGTACATTTTTCTCAGTACCATTTTTCAAAAAAGGGTAATCGGTATATCCAACCACAGGATCATGAGTATAAAAAGTAGCTCTAACATACTTATTCAATGGTGCATTTATCTTTAGTCTCAAAACCAAGTCCGGATTCGAAATAAACAACCGCCCATACGCCACCAAATCAGCATCACCTTCGGCCACAGCTTCAATACCCAGCTCCCGAGTAAATCCACCACTGCATATAAAAGTCCCCTTGTAAGCCCTACGCCAAGTCCTCATCATTCTCGCCTCCTCATCTGCGCTCCCGTGGCTCCCTGTCTCAGTCTGCCCGTAGGCTGTGTATCGAGGCTGAGTCACGTGTAGGTAAGCGAGTTTTGAGTTAGAGTCGGTTTGGAGTTTGTTGAGTTTTTGGATTACGGTTAGGCCGAGGTTGAGTGGATCGGAGTCCATTGCGTCTAAGTGATCGATTGCAGGGGAGATTCGGACTCCGACTCGATCAGGAGTAACGGCTGCAGTGACTGATTGTACTACTTGCATTAGGAATTTGCAGCGGTTTTGGAGAGATCCACCGTATTCGTCTGTACGTTCGTTGATTCCATCTTTTAGGAATTGATCGATTAGGTAACCGTGAGCTCCGTGGATCTCGACACCATCAAAGCCTGTTCAATTTTGCATATGTTAGTACTTAGTAGGTGTCTTTTCTTCATTACGTGAGAAATATTTCCCATTCAATGTGACAATCATAACTCCATAGATATGAGAGATACTCATTCTGTGCAGATAATCTGAAAGTACAATGTGATTTGGTGCAATAAAAATCCCACATGCGAGTTTGTGCAAGTTTCCCATAACACAGGGGAAGTATCGTGCATTTTCCCTGGAATTACAACTCTTTTGAAATGTGCTGAATCACAGGACCAAGAACTAATAGTTTTTCCATTGTCCTAAAGGCAATGATAATTGTACGTAGCCGTTTATAGACTCAGTTCTTCCTACACTTGAGTTTGTCAAGGTCCTATAACTATTATTCGAATTTGGTTACCGAACACGTATAAAACCTTACACAATATATTGTTGCAAGTAAGGGCTTATAACCCCAAAGAGGAGAAGAGTAGTCTATAAAATGACTACATTTGAGTAAGACAAAGAAACATAGGCAAAACTGAATTTTTAGTCACCATCAACACTTTTGTTTCCACTCTTTTAGACTCAATCTTTTGAATTAGTATGCATTTCGGTCATATCGTCCACTTTCCATCCAACTTTGACACTATTGATCCCATAGAGTAGTCTTTTATTTGCAATTTTGGTCCCATAGGCCCGTATCAGTTCTGCACTTTTGATCCCAAAATTGAATGAAAAGGGAAAGATAGGACCATAAGTGCTGAGTATGTGCGGTCACACGTGGGACTAAAGATACAATTTTGCGAAGAAACAATAAGTATTTATGTGAAGATCACTAGAATTGTAGTTGCTCACATAGTCACAACATGCATAATGTTCTGAAAGCAATCACGCAATCTGTCTATGGTATAAAATTGGCTGACCTGCTTCAATGGCGTTTATGGCTGCTTGGCGATAGTGTTGTACAATTTGAGGTATTTGATAGGTTTCCAACTTGCGCGGTGTGGGATATCTTCCGTAACTTCCATCTGGCAATAGCACTCTCCACCTCTTGGATATTGGCTTCTCTGTCGATGATACTGGCGCAATTCCACCAGGTTGAAGTTCTGTTCATATATATCACCCAAATTAAACTCCTTCATATAAGTTTGTAACAACACTAGCATACGCAGTAAATTAGTAATGTTAATACAACATCATCACAAATATATTTCAAACTCACTTTAGAAGAACCAATGCAAATATGCAATGTTTTACCATGATTAAAGATCAAAATGGAATCAGTAAGCCGTACCATAGTGAAATATTCTTGATTGCTAAAATCATCAAAAATCTTTCACAGTTTCACAGAAAATGGTTGTGGAAGCACAGTTAGAAAATTGTGCTCGAGTATGTTTCATTTTTTGCATTATTTATTTATTTATTTTTTTTTTTTTTGAGACTTTTTTTGCATTAATGTCACAGTGAAAACTGTGAAATAAATATTAGTCATAAAAACGAAAAATTGGGCCAGGCTTGGTTGGATCAATATGTTTTTTTTTGGTTGGATCAATATGGGTTTGGTCATGGATATTTTGTTGTTGCTCATGTTGAAATCCGATCAAGGGAAATAAGAATTTGGGCTAGGGTTGGGCCGATCGAGCAGGCTCATGAATGAAAGCCCATTTCGCATTCGTTATAAATTCATATTTCATAGTAATTTCTATCATATGTGCGGAAACTTTTTGCAATTTAAAAGATTGAATCACAGCCGTCGATCTTATCAAACAATCAGCAGCATTATACTTGTACCTTGATGTGAAGCCCGGCCTACATGCCACAGTTGACAGAATATAAAAGCACCCTTAGCATGTACTGCATCAACAATTTTCCTCCACTCCTCCACTTGCTCCTTGTTAAATATCCCAGGCACGTGCGGAAACCTGCGTGGGTCCCGCCATTAAATAAAAGTAGTACTAACAAACAGCCGCCGTAAGATTAGATTAGCATCGACGGCCGAGATGATCTAACATCACATCAAACACTAAACTAAATTGGACCAACGAAAGCTTTTTTTTTTTTTTTAAATTGGTGAAATAGTAAATTATTGTGGTGGTGAAGTTACGGAAATACCCTGCAGCAGTTGGGGATATCATGGTACCCTCGGTGATGAGAAATCCGCCTTTTGTAGCTCTTTGAGTGTAGTACTGAAGAAGGGCAGGATTGGGAATGTTATTTAGTGCCCTGCATCTGGTCATTGGAGCAAGCACCACTCTGCATAAAACAAAATCGATCAACTTTATAATATTTATATTTAAAAAATAAGAAAACTAATTCTAATTTATTAAAAATTACAGTTCCCAATACCTAACTCTAATTATTTTATTTTTCTACTACTATTACTAGTATTTTTCTTCGTTAGAGCTAACCAACCATTCATCAAAAAAATAGATCGGAGCCTAATTATTTATTTTTTCAGAGAGTATTTCAGTGAGAAATGAACCGGAATATATTCCGGTAGAAAATGCGATTAAGAGAGATCGATCTACAGCAGGAAGAGTAGAAAAAGGATTTTGAGTGACCTGTGAGATAGATTGAACTTTCCCATCTTGTAAGGGGAAAATAGAGCTGGTACTGCTCCTTCCGACGTCGTTTCCGCCATTGCTGCTTGTTTTCTCTACTGCAAATTGCTTGTTTGTATCCGTTGGGTATATATGAAGGGGCTTGGACGGTGGAGGAGAATAATAATAAAGTAGGTACTTTCAATGAAATGAATATATAAGAGCACGATTGGATCAAGAAATTAGTGTATTAGGTAAAATTTCTAAAGCACACGATGATAATGTGATAATTATAGTAATAGACCTTGGGGTGCGATTTAAATTTCAGCAACAACTATCCTAGCAGGAGCCGGCCGTTGACTGAATTTAGTTGGCTGTCATGTTCAATCTTGCTAAATTTTTAAAAGTTGAACGTGTTACACAATTTTAAAAAATTAGTCTAACATGTTTTAGGACTGGATGCATTTTGGATTTATTTTATTTCTTAAATCTTATATTATATTACTGATTTTTTTTTCATGATAAATATTACTAATATGGTAGGAGTTTTAAACCATGTTTGAGAGAATACGAATATAACTAGAGTTGAATAGTAGTTGCAAATTGCAATTACGTTTGATGAATTTAGCTAGAAGTTTCGCTCTCAAAAGTCAAAACTACAATTTGGCTACTCAAATGAAAAAAGCGTGCTTCCAACAATAGGAGGCAAAAATTGATGAATTGAACCAACCCTTTCAGAGCAAATTTATTTCTTGGCATATATACAACAAATTAAAAGTAATATAGAGAAGATAAATATAATAAAAGGTAAAAAAAAAATACCTAGCTAATTTCATCGAGTTGTCGCCGGAAAAGGAGCATCTCTCCATTAAATTTGAATATATCCGTTAAGTTTGTATTTGACTGTTAAATTTGAATATATCCATTAAGTCCGTATATGGCCGTTCAATTTGAATATAGCCATTAAATTGGAATTGAATATAGCCGTGAAATTTTAATATAGTCGTTAAATTTGAATTTATCAAAAAAATTATTTATAATTTCATCTATTTATTATTCTTAAAATATCAATTTTATATTTACGATGAAAGAAGATATTCTTTATATTATCTTTTATAATAAAATATTAATAGATAGTCAAATTTGAAGGTTATTGGTAGCTAAAATTAGATAGTCACGACGCTGTTGATGAACTAAATTTAACTATAACTCCCCAAGTATAGCTACTTAAGAGTTGGGTAATAAGGGGGGAGTTTTAAGTGAGTATGAATCTTTTAATATTTTTAAATGATGTTGTTCTTCTATTATTTACTCTGATTGCTATAGTTATATGACATTGTAAATTAGTTACTCTTATTGCTATAGTTTTTTTTTTTTTTTTTTTTTTAAAGGTCTGATTGCTATAGTTTGAAGGAAGGTTTGATATTTTACTATGTTATACTCCAATTTTTACTAGTATTTAGTATTTTTACTATAAAACGTTTGAAGGAGTAGAAGATTTATTTAAGTTTGTGGAACAAGAGTATTATATCACATCATGCACCCACATATATTTGACTTTTTTTCAATTATTAAATTGATTAGAAGACTTTTACCCAAAAAAAAAAAAAATTGATTAGAACATATGACGTATGGCGGAAATAATGTGCCTATCCCGTTGGATTCAATCCACTAACGTCCTGGATGAGCGCCAAGCATGTATGAAAGAATAATTTTTTGTCCTTTTATGCATATTTATTTATCATCCAACTCCTATAAATATTATTTGAATGTAGGCCTATTAAGAGCCGGCCCATTGACTCCCTTAGGTACTGCTCATACACAATGACATTATGACAATTTGGTTTTGGGCTGAACAATTAAATTATCAGAAAGGAGTTGAAATTTTCTTGGAGTTTATTTTGTTCCTTTAATTACATATTCATTGTTTTCTTTTGCTGTAACTGAAATTCTAAGATTTTTTTTTTTTTTTAAATAGAAGCAATTACTTATGTTATTCAGTATAGTAACTGTTATAGGATATGATAATTTGATCTTCGTCATCCAAATTATTATGTTTCTAATAGTCAATCATTTTTCAGTGAAACGGCGACCACAATATTATATGAGAATATTGATCGATTACAATAATAATTACACTGAAAAAATAAATTATAATGAATATATAACTAAATGAAATTAAATCACACTTCATGTGAGTCTCGAACCCTTAGATCTTTAGAGTTTTGGGACCCCTATTTATCATTGAGAAGTACTTCAGACGATCAAGCATTATTAGCCCTGAAACAAAGCAACACTTTCTCCCATCATTATTTCCTATATTTCGATTAATTTGAAAAAGTTCAAATATAATTTAAAAAAATAATATATGCAAAAGTTTGTTGCAATAACTATTCTTTTTCTTTCTAATATATATTTATGCATGTACATTATTAGCAAAATATATTATTTTTTCAAGTGTATTCGGATTTCAAATCTTACTTAGTCGCTTTCGAGGCTCGTCGGGCATACTTTTATGCAAAAGATTCTTCTAATAAACAAAGAAAAAGATTTGGTTCGGAACCACTGAAGTTAGTAAACAAGAGGTCTAAAAGACTTAACAAGGCTTATGATACAAAGTCGTATTCGCCTCATTCCGACTCGATGTAGGCTTGAGTATATGTTCTATATGTATAATGTGAATTGTACAATTTGTGATATGGAAGAAGAATCTATTGATCACCTTTCTCGGGTGCCCGTTTGCAAAAGTTGTGTGGTTCAAGTCTAAATGGTCCCTTCGTATTGATTCATTTAGTTTTGAACCACTTATCGGGTTGTGTAATGATTTGCTTAACCCAAAGTCTCGAACTTTCCCGGTTGATTTGGATCGGTTAAAATTTCTCCTATTTTCAGTCGTGCTCATGAAAACTATTTGGGCTTCAATTCGATAATTCATAATAAATTGGTGCTTGAGCTTGTTCCTTTTATTAAATCTATTGAGAAGGATTTCAGAACATTTCTTTGCTCAAAAGAGCCTCGTTATCACTTCTAAGGCGACTCCTATTGGTCATTCTTGGTCTCCCCCAGACTCTTGGTTTGTTGAAGGTTAATAAAAATGCGTGTTTTAAAGATGGTTTTGCTTCGATTGCGGTCATCGTCCGCAACTCCAAGGGGTCTATTCTCTTTGCCACTTCCTCTAAGCAACCATGCTTATCTCATTTAGCGGTTGAGGTCCTCTCAATCCACATTGCAACATGTTCGCTTCTCATCAAGTGGCGCATCAATGAGGTGTGTATTGAAAATTAAATGATTGCCTCCAAGCTATTTTTGAGATTTGTAATTCTTGGAAAGTGCTGGATTGGTGAGCTCGAGGACTCATTCTTAAAATCTGAAAATCTTGGACTTGTTGGCCTAAATAAAAGTTCAAGTTTTTGCCTTGAAATCCATTTTCTATCGCCCACAAACTTGTCGTGTCGGCTTTTAACTCCGGTTAGTTGGATTGGTCAACTTATATTCCATTTTCTTTAGTTCTTCTTAATGTTTGATGTGATGGGGGTTCACCCCTTTTTGGCTTTTGTGCCATTTTATTAAGTATGAAATGAAATTTATTATATAAAAAAAAATGAACTATATTTTTCTCTCTCTAACAAAAAATTGAAGTTGTGTCAATTTGATATTGAGAAAAGTGCATTTTCCCACCCTGAACTTGCATTTAAGTTGGGTGTTCCCCCCTTAACTTATTTTTTTTTGCATTATTCATTCTTAACTTACATTAATGTTTCAGTACTTTATCTCCTAAATTCTTTTCCGAGCATTTCTTTAGCCAAAGTAGGTCATGTGAGAGACACTTGTCAATTTTGTAGGGTAACTTTGTCATTTAAAATTAGGTGGAAAGGGCAACACATGAATTCAAGATGGAAAGTACAATAAGGGTGTAAGTTAGATATGATTCCCCCCCCCCCCCACCCACCTCCCCCCCAAAGTTTAATTCATTTTGAGGTGCATCAGACATATTATATGTGAGTACTTATTAATAAATATGATATACGAGCAAGATAAATGCACGTGTGACATAACCCTCAAAATTAATATATATTTTAATTAAAATATTGAACTTGGAAATAAAAATAGTTTCGAGTTGGTTTATAACTTATGATCGATATGGCTTATATGAGGTTGCACTCACATAGTTTAAACTCGACTATCAAATCACTCTTCAAGTTGAAACTTATCGCATGTCATTTATATTCCTTGCAGTAAATCCAAATCCGTATACAATGGTGGAAAATTTTTAAATAAAAGAAAATTTCTTATTAACAAATTCTTGTCAAAATTATAAGGGAAATGAAAAACTATGATAAAATTAATTGTCATAATGGTCCTATAATTTTGGGATCTTGCCAAAATAGTCTTATGACAACATAAAACACAAGTTATCTAACTCTGATCACATATCAATGTTAGTCTTATGCACTACGCATTAATGCTTGAAATGTGGGCCTATAACCAATAGCATTGGTCAATTTTAAGTTTCTGCACTAACAAATTTGGTTCTAAAACCAATAATAGAGTTCAATTTTTTTAGAATTAGTTTTATCACATGTAGAAATATTGTCCAATTAGCTAGTCACTTTCCACCTCTAACATATCGGTCCATGACATGACAATTTCCATAATATGAGCTATGCCACTAGTTATATGTAAATTTAAATGTACTAATATGTAATATTAAAATAAAAATTTAAAGATATAATGCGTGTCTTAAATTTGTTACATAACTATTTTTAATAAGGTTCTGAAGTTAAAGGCTTTGTTTATTTTGCATTTCCGAGAGTAGTTTCAGAAATTTATTGAGATTCTGAAAATATTTTAATTTTCATAATGTTTTTTGTTTGGGGATATAAGCATAAAATAAATTATTTTATGTCAAATCATATTTATTATATGAGATAAATTTGATAAGAGATAAATTATTTACGTCAAATCAAAATAGAGCTTTTGTAAATTCTTTTAAAGATAAGAGAATTTTTTAAGATAAGAATTAGTCTGTGAAAAATAAGAGAACATCGAAATGCTCTTTAAAAAGGTAGACAAATTGGCCCAAACATGTTTTTGCAATATCCCCAAAAACTCATCATTGCAGACCACATGGGACCTCCCTCATAATTTTTTCTCTAATATAGTACAGTATGTATAGTAAGAAGAAAAAAAGAAAAATACCACTTTTCATTACAAACGTAAATGCAGCGGCACACGTGACTGGTCTATTCAATTTAATTAAATTAAATATAGGATAATAGAAAGGTGCAGTCCAAGGGCCAAGGCGTGCGTACATGCTATGAATGAATCAAATGGAAAAGGCACTTGCGCCGGTAATGTCCAAACACTTTTTAAATTAGTTAATTAATACTTTCTTGGTTCCATTTATTTTGTTTCCTTTGTTATAGTATCCGATTAAATTTTTTAATCTCTTAAGTGACTTATCATATTAAATTATTCATATTTTTTGTTTATTAAAATTTTTAAATATTAATATATATGATGTTATATGATATTATCAACTAATATATTAATTAAATTATTTATTATAATTTTTATAAATTTAGTCAAATTGACTGATCATTTGTATCATCGAAACAAAATAATTGAGACGGATGAAGTAATACCTTCGATCCTTATGTTTACCAAACCTAATCTAGTAATTAATCAACTACCTTTGACTTTGACTGACTGGCCGACTGCCTTTGTCAAACAGATGAAAACAATGTTGCACAAAAGGGTCTGTTTGGCACACCTCCTAACCAACCCAAAGAGGCTATATATTAGCTTTTTCTATATGGTCCGTGTTTGGAAAAGTTGGTGCATTTGATCATAATTAATTTATTCTCTCTACATGTTATTAAGGATACATCATCTTGAAAAAAATTGGGTTTCTTACAATTGTCTTATTGAAATAAGTTTAGTGGCTTAGCTGCAAAGTCACAATTAAGCTAGACTAATTCATCTAACACTCTTTTAATTGAATCTTAAACCAATTAGGATCTAATATGTACTTTCAAACTAAACTCGATTAATTTGTGAGTTAGTTTTGAGTGGAATACGGTTGTCCCAAGATATATTTGGCTCATGTATAAAAATTATTTGAGTAAATTGATAATATTATATACCAAATTATTACTTAGACATAAACTTAATCATATTTGTTTATATATTTGCCATAAGCATATTTTCATAAACATATAGTATTGCAAGAATCTAACTTTTATAGCTCTTTTTGAACCTCTTTATTGAGTCCTCTTATATAGACTATAAGCTCAAATTTGGAAAATGTGCTCAAATTTTGAGTTTTTTTTTGCTGAAATTGAGCACAAGATATTTAAGTTTAATTGTATTTGAGCTTGAGTTATCATAAATTTGACTCACAAAGTTCGAATGACAGCCCTAATTTATGTGGTGTTTGGGTTAGTGAGAACTTCCATAAACATGTTTAGATTTTTTTATTTATGATCTCAAATGCGTTCAATGATACAAAACAAAATCACTTTTGGTGAAGTTTGACCAAACGTAACATTACTTTAAATTATATAAACACAAACATAAAGAAATAATGTATAATGAAAATTCGGCTGATTGCAACTCCATGAAATATAAGAATTTAAATTTAATCAATTGGTTATGAAAAATAATTATTTTTGGACGTCAATTCACTCACCTTCAGTCATTTATAAGTTTTACTGTTAGGTTCATTTATAAATTTGAATATCAGTTAAGTTGATTAAAAGTTAAATCAAATAATTTTATTAAAATATTAAATATCTAGCTTTCGTTTTCTTGAGTTTGATTTGTATATCATTTATTCCACCTATAAAACCAAGAAGTCAAGAACCAAGAAACGTTATTTTACTCTACAATTATTGATATAAAATATCCAAATGTAATTTTGGAGACCCAATCTTTCATAGAATCTCAGACAACATACCTTAGCGAAATCCTACTAGTCCTACTTGTCCTGTATTTTATTATATATATATTTTTTTCTTTAATTTAATATTATGGAAACTAGAAAGTTAGGCAAAAAGCACCGTATCGAGTTGTGTACCTTTAATAGCCGATTCTTTCCATCCAAACAGATCCTTAACTCTAATAAAAGGGCCCCCTCTCTTTTTAATTAAACTAAATTAAATTGATTTTTTTTCTCGATAAATTAATTAAATTGATTTATGAATTTATGAGAACAGTAGGATCTGTAATTAGGGGTTTTTCTTTTCTTGATTTCTTTGATTTCTTCATCTAATTTCTTCAAATTCAACAATAAGCACGCGGCGTTCTCTCTCTATCTTCGTCATGGCCGCCTGAACTCTAAAACTTTCTCTCTTATGTTATGTAGGACTTATTTCTTTACATCACGTCCTTTTTTACACAACAATCGCTGATTCATTGGGTGAGTTTCAGGTTCATTTTTTTGTCAGTTCTTCGTTTGATATTGAATTTGTTCTTGATTTTTGATTCTTGCTTTCTGACTTTCTTGAACCCTTTTTGTTCACTGTGTCAATTTTTTTTTTTATCATATTCTTATGAAACATAGTTTGAAGGTGGAGGCTTAAGAACAATTGTGTGGAATTCGACTATTTATATTGTTAATCCATGTATCTGAGGACTTAGGTGAATAGTTGAATCTTGTTTGTGAATCAGTGAAATAAGTGTTTCTTTATTGTTGATTTCCTAAAGTAGTCTTGGTATTTTGTTATTGTACGGGAAGATGGATGCTTATTTGTAACAATCAAGAAAGAGAAATTATTACAGTAATGGTTTGTGGTTTTGTACAGAAAATTCTCTATATGAAGGTGGGACATCATGAATCAAACGATATATTTTTTTTTTTTTTTTTTTTTGCTTTTTAGGAACCGAAGTCATTTCTTATTTTGGAAGTTGTGAATACTTAGAACTATCATATGATACTCTACTTATAACACTTCAGATAAATTTATGGTGACAAGCATGTGATGGGATGGGCTTGAAGGGACTCCTCGTATGTCTTGCAAACTTATAAGCTTTAGATTAGAGGATGTACTTGCTTTTCCAAGAAGAAGGACTACTATAGAGTCTATACAAAACATCTCATTTTTTTTGTGGTATTTTTTCATGGGAAGCATTTTGGATTGACAAAACCCCCAACTCCTTGTTCGAATTTTTTGGATTTTGAATTCATAAATGGAAGTTAGTCAGCTACATGCCATTATCCTTGATGCTCATATCAGCTCGTGTTTGCAGAGGAAAGGACTTTAAGGCATGGAGAAAGATGAAGAGTCAGGTAGTCCTAGTTGGACTGCATCATTCTTCACGCAAACAACTGAAGATGTCGCAAGAGCTGTTGCTGCAGCAGCAGCAGCTGTTAATTCACCACGACCTTCGGTGGTATATTCATCCAAAGATGAAAATGGTGGCCAGCTTAAAAGACTCCAGCACCATGTTTCAAGAATACTAAAGGGTCTATCTACTCCTCCTGAAGTGAAACATGGACTTTACAACCCAGAAATTTTAACAAGTCAAAAGCGTCAGTGGGCTAACTTTCAGTTACAGTCGCTGGTACGCTCTCCTTTCACAAGTTCACAATTCTACTTATTTATATGAATGAAACCAGTGAAATCTTTAGTTACTGATAATTAAGATTTCTCTTGGAATACAATGGTCTGAAAAATGAAGAGAACTAATTTACTTTCTACTTCTATAACTTAATTTGTTTGTTTAAGCATTTTATTCCCCTGTGGTTGTGGATATATTTGTATTTTGAATGTTTGCATTTACTTTGTTGTAAAATAGAGTAGTCTGTCCCTTGAGGTTTTCGCCTATCATTATGCTACTTAAGTTTGCAGGATCATAGAGTTTGGAAAGAACCATCACAGCTTTTTGAAAGCATGGTAGTTGTGGGACTTCCTCCTAGTTCTGATATTCAAGCACTTCAAAACCTATACTTTGCTCGAAAGTTTGAAGGTTCGGGGAGATTTCGAAGTGCACTTGGTGGTCAGCATCAGTCGCGAGTGGAACCTAACCTTGAGCCTCAGGTTTATATTCTCGTTTATGCAACCATAAAATCTGCATTAAATTTTAAAATTTGTGTTGTTTACTAGAATGGAAAACACTCTTATGTTCCGGATTTCAGGTCTTGTTTGTCTACCCTCCAGAGAAACAGCTGCCGCTCAAATACAAGGATCTCCTTTCTTTCTGCTTTCCTGCTGGAGTAGAGGTGAAGTGCAATAACATCATTTATTTTTGTTATGCATTATTCTAATGATATTCTCCACCTGGTAGTTAGTGGTCCATATTGAGAAAATAGTTTAACATGTTTCGAAAGGCAAACCAGTTATGTGTTGCAATTTGTTGACTTTTTGATGCTTTTCTTAGTGGAAATCTAAGAGTCTCTTGTTATTTTCTTAATATGTTGTTGTCCTAAGGATTTTACAGGATGACAAACAGATTCTCCTATTGTTTTCAGTGTGTGAAATTGTGTAAATATGTCATTATAAGCTACAAAATTCATCGTTTCACAGTTTCAACAGTTTTCTCATAGTAGCTTGCACCAAAGTGTTTGTTGTTGCAATCTCTTTTGTTCTATGCATTCGTCCTAATTGATTCAGTACTTGAGTCTGTGTATCTGTAAGCTCGTTCTGGGTACATAATAGGTCTTGCGGAACTTCGCTGCTAGTTAGGATTATGATTACACCATTTGTCGAGGACCTTGCAGCTGAGGGCTCAATTCACAAGTCTCTAGTCTATGAATAACATAAGAAAACTCTGTTCTTTCTAGCTTGACTTCCCAAGAGTGATAAATATCATATAGTCTATGCATATATGATTTTTATATATAAGTTCAAAATATGTTTCCTGATTTCAGGTTAATGCTGTTGAGAGAACTCCATCAATGAGCGAGTTGAACGAGATACTCTTGGGACAGGTATTTGAAGGGACTGATTTTTGGTTTGATGTATTCTTTCGTAAATTTGTCTAATGGTACTTTCTGTATAATGATAATCTGAACGTATCTATAAGCTAAACAGGGCCTTAAGTAATTTATCAAATTCATGATTATATTTTCCGTATTCTAATAATTCACTTCATCCTTGAATTCTGGTGGTTGGAGGAAGACATTTGAATAGCCTATTATTCAACTCTCTTTCCTCTAGCCCTTCTTTTATCCATTTTATTTTTCGTTTCTAAGCATTGTTTACAGGGTTCCCTTTCCACTTTTCTCTTCATCCTTCTCTTATCACCATCACAATTATCATAATGCAGTGTTCTTGTGTAGCAGTGCCCATTATGATTTCTTATCTATTGCTTTGCCTAGCAGCATATGAATTGATTTGGTGCTATATTTGCAGGAACATCTCAAACAGAGTGATCTGTCCTTTGTCTTCCGGTTACAGGTATGCTGAAAAGAGACCTATTCTTTATGATCTTTTGCGTCCTTGCTTGCATATTTGGGTTAGGTTTAAGTAATGGGCTACCGTCATAGGCTTGTTAGAAACAATAAAATATTATATGTTTCTCCTCTTTATCAACTTAAGTTTTGAGATGAGGTGGTTATACCCTCACTTTATCTGCTTAAGCTTTTAGATGAGATGAAATTGAACTGAATCAGTGAGATATCCTCATGTACTTGTGTAGATTAAATATTGAAATGATGTTGCAGAAAGACTTGAAAGTTGTAAGTTTTATCCACATAAGAATCTTCCTGTTTCCTTTTTTCAGCGAATATTAGATGGAACATAATCTATATAACTGGATATAGTCCAGAGTTTTCAAGGTTTTTCATTGCGTGTCCACATTCTTGAATTGAAACATGTTTCTGTTGATATGAAAAATGAAGATTATCTTTCTCTGTTTTGGAGTTTAAATTTTAGTTATTATCTTTTGTATCCAGGTAGCTGATGATTCAACTCTTTATGGTTGCTGTGTTTTGGTTGAAGAAATCATACAAAAGCCATCAGCGTTGATTTCAATGATATCAGATGGACAACCATCTTGCTCGAGTCTAAGCCGCCATATTTTAACCACACGCCGTTGTTATTGCATTCTTTCCAGGCTTCCATTTTTTGAGCTGCATTTTGGCGTGTTGAATAGGTCTGCTAATAGTTCTTGTGTTGTAATCTTTGAATAATTTGTATCTACAATACCTCTTGTGATGCTTTGCAGTTTGAAATTATTCTCAAGTTACAAGAGTTACTTACTATTCCCAGTTTTATCCATTTTGTTTACCTATCTGTATAATATGTATTGTTGGTTTAGATTCCTATATATGTCAAAGGTAGTGATTGCTCTCTTCAAAGCTTATCCTTATTGTTTGGTTAACCTTCTGTTCTATGCTGTAGCATCTTTACTGAAGAGAGGTTGGAACGGCTAACGAAGCAGATTAGTGCTTTGGATTTGGAATCACCCTTGGACTACGATAGGGTTGAAATGTTAGAAGAGAATAATGATAGCTTACCATTGGAGGATGGGGCAGTGACCATATCAGGAAGGGTGACTGATGACATGTCTCACTTTGAGCATCAAAATTTAAATGGCGATGTATTCTCGAAGAAAGTACCTAATGGTAGTGCTGTACCACTTGATCCTGAAGAGAAACTAGATTCTTCGGGAGAACTTGCAGCTGATACTTTTATCAACGAAAAATTTATAAACAAAAAACCAGCAGAGAGGCGTTTACCAAATGCTGTTTCACCATTACTGCGCCACCATCAGTGTGAAAGCTCCGAGTCTTCTTCCAGGTAGATCATCTCTATCCACTTGTATTTCTTATTTTTTCTTTTCTTGCAGAATCTAAATGTTGATACACCTTTTTTAGGATGCTGTGCTATATTGCTTACATTTGTAATAAAGGACACACTATTACCTTGGATATTCCTAGGCATATTTACTTTCTAGTCAATCTTGTTCACGGTTTGTTGCAAAATTCCAATTTTTTTAGAGAAAATTCATATTTAGGAGAGGGTAGGTTTGTGAGTGCATATTCCTGTTAAAGAAATCCCGTGTTCAATGTTGTGGAGCTGTTTTATATGGGGTCCAGACCTGAAACTCTCATACTTGTTAAATCTTAGTATCTATAGCTTCATGGAGTTCTGTTGTGCAGGTTTATATTGGTCCACAGTAACAAGTGTGTTTTGATCTGTTAATGCAGTTTCCAAGGCTCTCCTAGTGAAGATAGGCACTTCAGAAGTGATGTGGATGAGGCTGAAACAGAAGAGGCATCATCATCTGGCCGAGATGTCTTCAGTGAACACAGTGATATCCTTGAGTGGGCAAAGGTTGGACATCTATATTGTAGATGCATTTTGATCTATGCTATTTGATTGTTTGTTTGGTTACTGAAGTGTTCTCTTTCCTTCCACCAACTTGTTTACAGGCAAACAACTATGGATCCTTACAAATTTTATGTGAATATTATCAATTATGTTGCCCAACACGTGGTGCAACAATTAAGTTCCACCCTTTGGATTACCTGCATCCTCTAGAATATCATAGACCTGATGAAACAGTTTTACACTTTGCTGGATCAACAATTGAGCTGAGCTCATGTAACACTAGTTTGGAACTTGCAGAGGTATGCTCGGGTTGGTTTATTGCATCCTTTGTTTCGACCCATCTTTTGCTTGTAATAGGTCTTTAACTTTTAGCATTTGGCTAAATGGTTAAATAGGAAAATGTATTAAATTATTATCAATGCGAAATGAGGGTGTCAGTAATTATAGCTGAACTTCGTTTGAATTTTGTCCAGTTTCTATGCAGTTATCAGTGTCATCCTCTCTGCGGAATGTCTCACTTTTAATTTTCATATATCTTTTGTTCCTCGTAGGCCCATAGTGCACTCATGGTGGAAGAGGAAGCGGCTGCTTTATCAGTCTGGGCTGTTGCTTGCTTATGTGGATCCCTCCGACTGGAGCATGTAATTCTATCCTTATTGAATGACATTGTTTTATATTTCACCTAGTAACGTAGATATGCTTGGCCCTTGGATGCCCCCTATTATTAGTATATTCCTACTCATTGTAAGTGCCTATCCGTGATTTGAGTTCAATTGACTATTCAGTTGGAAATTCAGCAAACACACGACAACGTGCATCTAAGGCATGCCCTGCATAGGATATCTATGGACAGAGTCATTAGATTATAGGAATCTAGTGGATGCTTTCTTACCATTCCATGGCTATACTTTGTTACTAAAACATTTATTGTGGCTGCCTTTTACAGGTATTGACATTATTTGCTGGGGCTCTACTGGAGAAACAGATTGTAGTTGTTTGTTCAAATTTGGTAGGTATTAAGTATGAAAATTGATTTTGAACATGTATATGATTTTCATTGGAGCCTATATAAGATTGCCTTAACAAATCTGATCTATCATTATTTGCATTTGTTTGGTTTCTTTCTTTATTTTCGTACATCATCCGATGGATACTGGAGGAAAAAATACGTTTTTTACCAATTTTGCTTTTGTGTTTGTTTGATGTGCAGGGTATTTTGTCTGCTTTAGTTTTGTCAATTATCCCTCTGATTCGGCCTTATCAGTGGCAGAGCTTGTTAATGCCAGTAATTTTCTTTCCTATAGTTTTTGCTGGTCTATTTTTCAACTATTTCATGTAAGTCTATTCTATTGTACACATATTCATGGTTTGTTTTACAAATTAACCAGAACCCTTTTGCAGATTCTGCCAAATGACATGCTAGACTTTCTGGATGCACCTGTTCCGTACATAGTGAGTTTCTCATAGTTCTTGCTTGTGTGTTAAATCAACTCTCAAATGATTTCAAGTAGTTACATTTCAGGAGAATCTATAAGTTGACGCAGTGTCATGCTCTTCAAATTTCTTTCATTAGCATTTTTATGTCTACGCTGCATCATATTGTGAATAATCTTTCTTTTTACCATGCTGGAGTGCTAGTTTTATCTTGTATGTTTATTTCTTGACAATTCTGACAATAAAAAACCACATTTTGGACTTTGACCACCCGCACAGTTAAACTGTAGTATATAAACAAAATTTTGCCGACTTGGTATTTATTCCAGTATTAAGCAGACATTGGCTGGTCCACTCAGAGCACCTCATAGTTTAATATTTTGCACTGGCTGGTCCACTTGGAGCTTTTGTTACATTTTTAGTGCTAAGAATGACTCATTGCTGTTGGACTGTCTGGGTATTTGATAAACAAATGTTAAAGTTCTAGAATTCTCGTAGCAGTTTGCTGTTGTTTCATACCCATTTACTAGTGATCCTCTCTCTCTCTCTCTCTTTTTTATGTGTGTTGTTTATTTAAGTATATTTTGTTTTTGAGCAGGTAGGTGTGAAGAATAAGACGACGGATGTGCAATCTAAGGTGACCAGTGCCATTCTAGTGGATGCAAACAGAAACCAGGTACATTTAGTTTTAAACTCAGCAGTAGTGTCTCAAGAAATGATACCATGACGATGCAATTAATGTTTTATGACGAGTGGATTTTTTCTAGATGTAGTATATGTTATTCACCCTAAAAAAACCATGCAATCAATCTGAGCTTTATTATTACATAAAGGAAGAAAAAGTCGCAGCCTACGAGTTGTGAATGCATGTTGCTTCAAGTAGTAGATCTGCTGACAGTCACTATGACTACATTAACCTGATTCCCTTTGTTGTAATAATTATGTTCAACAGGTGAAATCACCAACAATACCACAACTTCCTCAGCACAGAGAACTATACTCAAGCCTTAGTCCATACCATGCAAAGCTAGTGGGAGAGAGTTATTTGGGAAATAAAAGGCCACTTTATGAATGTACTGACGTGCAGGTATATTTATCTGTGGTTATTTGTCACGTGTATGTGCTTGTTCTGAACTTACGATATGACTTTTCACGTGCGACTATTGTAGGTTGAAGCTGCCAAAGGTTTTTTAAGAGTGTTACGGTCTTACTTGGATTCCTTGTGTTCCAACATTCGTTCTCATACGATTACTAACGTTCAATCGAATGATGATAAGGTTGGTTTATGTTTCTAAACATCACCAATTTAATTAGTTGCTGAATAATGTGTTGAGTTTTTTTTTCCCATTTGCAGTACTCTTCTTAACAAGCTTTTCTTCCTGCATTTTGGATCTGGTCCAAGTATATGTCATAATATATATGCCCTTCAAAATTATTGGTTCTTGTGTAATTGGACATGGCAAAGCGATTTCATTCTTATCTTTCTGTGGATGTGATTAGGAGTTCTATTTATGACCCAACGCTGATCAAGTTTGAGAAATTTCAGTTATAAAAAGTTTTAAAAGCTTAGTTTGTTAAATAACAAGCCTTCTGGACATTAACCAAACAATTTCAAGTCTCAAATAGTTTGGTTCGGTTTTTCAACTCCAGAATTTATGATTTTTGCTGTAATTACTAACAGTATGTCCGTCCATTGATCTTTAGGTATCGTTGCTATTAAAGGAGAGTTTCATCGAGTCTTTCCCCAGTCGTGATCGACCTTTCATGAAGCTTTTCTTGGATACACAGCTCTTCTCTGTACATACAGATTTTGTACTGTCTTTCTTCCAGAAGGAATAGTGCCATTAGACAAAAGGGACTGGCAGTATAAAATATTATAAATTATCGCCTCAGGAACGTAAGTTCTGTGACTGTATCCACAGCTCCAATTATGGTAAAATTTTTGTTTTATCTCATATATAAGAAAATTTATTGCCCCTTTTATCTTATCCACTGCTTAATATTGGAATCTGGATTTGAGGACACTATTTATATTTATGTATTTCCATTAAATATAGACTTAGATGGAAATGACAGATATTGACTTTAGTGTGTTAAATGTGAGATCATTTTATCTTTATTACTGTTTTTTCCAACTCAATTATAATTAGGCTAGCGATATTGTCAGAGCAATGTAATTTAGAGCAATGATCAACTTCATTTTAATTTTGTGCTTCCTAATTTTTCTAATTTGGTGCAGTAATTAATGAACTTCTCCGATAATTCGAGCAATTGGTCTGTACCTTCAACAATCGAAACATTCCACCAAAATCAATCCTCAACCCACATAAACAAAGCAGTAAAATGATTGTCTTTTATAAAAAAGATTCAATCTTTCTCTCTTTAGTTATTTAAACATGTTTGAGTGATATAAAAATTTAAAAAGAAGTAAATCTACCTTAATTACACACCATGGAGAGTCCCGCAAATAAAATGTAAATATTTAGCGCCTATTCAACAAACTGGGTGAAAAAGATAATTGGGAAAAAATTGATTTTGAATTTAATTTCTGTGAATTCATGACAATCCCGAATCGAAAGAGAAAAAATTACAGAGACATTTCAGAAAGACGCTACGGGAAAGAATGACTTGAAGTCTTAGAATCATAAAATTATGAAGTAGTTTTCAGATTTAACATTCTCTTATGGCAAGAACTGGTCTCTGTTTGATTCATTTATTTTATGGAGAAATAGGAGTTTTGAATTCTAGACAATTCACTAAATTCAAAGTTTAATAACTTAATAATTGTAGAATAATATAGTTACAATATTCCAATAGTAATAAATGCACCCTCAAACCTTTTATTACATAAAATTAACATGCAGCAGTTCTAGAAAATAGGTAATAAAAACTAAAAACACGCTCATACAAATTAAGCTTTCCTATATATTAGAATTAGAATGGCCTCAAAATGATCTGAGCTCCATGTTGTGGTTGAAGTGTCATAACAGTATAAGGTGCATGTGTATAAGAGGGCGAAAGCTCGAATGAGAAATGTTTTAGCATCATAACCAACGCAATCTTTGCTTCAATCATCGCAAAATTTTGGCCTATACAAGTCCTCGGACCCCACCCAAATGGAAGAAACGCCGTTTGATCTTTGCACGCCTTTGAAATTCCTTGAGAGAATCTTTCAGGTTTAAACTCTTGTGCATCTTCGCCCCATAGGTCATGGTCGCGGTTGACTAATAATATTGGTAGAACGATATCGACTCCAGCTTGGATGGTTAGATCATCTCCTATTTTAGTTTCCTTGTATGCATGCTGGTACAATGCGATTACCGGAGGGTACAACCGAAGGACTTCGTAGAGGATCATGTTGACCTACATTGAAGAGAAGGGAAAAATGAAGTTGATGAAGATTGAGAAAATTTTGCAGTTTTAGTCACGCAGGACTAGACACTTTGCACTTTTAATCCCGAGCTTTTGGTCCTAGAGTAATTAAGATGTATTTTCTTACAAATTTAGAGAATAGAGATTATTTATATATATATATATACTCACAATTTTAAGGTGACTTATCACTTCATTATCAGGATCTTTGTCCTTACAGAGCTGCATAACTTCATCTCTTGCTTTCTGTTGCCAATCTTGATGCATTGCTAAAACTATCACAGTCCAAGTTAGCCACGACGAGGTTGTCTCGTGACCCGCAAGATAAAAAAGCTTGCATTCTTCAACAATATCGTCCATGGTCATACGAATATTGTTACTCGTCTTGATGTCTTCATTGTTGTATTGTAACATCAAGCTTAGTAAGTTGTTTTCATCTGTTTCTTTATTCTTTATCATTTGTTCCTTTCTCTCAATCAGTTTTCTCAGCATTGAGGTTATCTTTTGGTCTAACTCCTTCCTTCTTCTGTTCTTCTTTGTAGGGACAAATCTATATATATACAACAAACAAACAAACAAACAAATTGTATCATGCATGATTTCAAATCAATAAAATTTTGCTTTCTTATTACCACAAGACTGGACATTGAAAAATCAACCAAAGATACAAAACTGAGACAGTCGTCTTGTAGAATTAAAAGATGGACTAATTGAAAGTGTAAAATATTTTGTGGTACCTGAAGCCAGGAATGTACAAGCTTTGCATTGCTTCAACAACTAGCTTCTGCAACCCCTTTTGAAGGGTTAAGATTTCTTTCCCTTTGTCAAAGTTGCTGCCAAATGCTGTCTGAGAAATGACATCCCCAGTTAATTCTTGAAATTCAGACCACATATCTACCTCCAAACTTCCTTCTTCATCAATTGATTTCTTCCACTTCTTTATCAATGTAACAGAGTTGTTAACAAATATTGGAATCATCCCCTGCTCAATGAAAAACAAGGAAAAAGATAATTAAGTGAGATTGCATTTTTAGTCCTGCAAGAATGGTCCCTCAACACTTTTGGTCCCCCACATTTTTCTATTTTTTTCTAATTTCAAAATCTCTTTGCACTATGGTTTTAGTCGGCCCATTCCGTCCATTTGGCCACCAAAAGTGCAAAGTTGAGACAATCATGTAGGACTGCTATGATTCGTGCAGGAAAATCCACGTACTTTCGCAAATTTGGATGAAAAATGAGTTGAAAGTATAATTTAATTTGTGAAGTTGTTTGACTAAAAGTGTTGAGAGACCACCAATCCTACGAGGGTAAATGAGTAATTTCGCCAAATATTTAATAGTACTATATCTAATAATCCCTCTAAACCATGTAACTAGCTTTCATTATGAGCAAACAAATTAAAGCAAAATATGACTTAAATGCACCTTTAGCTTCTCCAAATGGAAGGCCGGATTGATTATTCTCCTATGTTCAGCCCATTTTTCACCCTCAAGAGTTGTCAATCCTTTTGTCAAGATTTTTATTAGAGGGTTTAATTTTGGCTTTTGAATGTGACCTTGCTTGTTATTCAGCACCTCTTTTATCAACCTCGGATCCATGACAGTCACACGAGGAGTCGTCCCAAACCAACAAAACGATAGTTTTCCTGCACACATGATCAAATTTCGAAAGACTGATTGATTTGGACAATTTACGAAATGTCTCTTCTCTCTAACAACTTAAATTTTTATATTAATTAATTAATAAATGAAGTATGTATATATATACATACGTACCATATTTTTGAACCATATTATTAGTGAATGGATCAACTCGTTGCACAATCTGGTGGGAGAGGCTGATTGGTTTGGACCATGCTTCAATTATTTGCTTGATAAACTCTTTGGTGTCTTTTGTCAAATTCAATGGGTTGTATGAGGTACCTTTAAATCCTTGCCGTTTTAAACTCTTCTCGAGTCGTTTTGGTCTCAACCATATGATTTGATACACTTTCAAAAAGCATAGACTTACTAGGATAAAAAGAGAAATTATTAGAGCTTGGAAATTTAGAGCTTCCATAAAAGATGGTATTTGGTTTAGTAAATAGTCTCAGATTTTGAATGTTTAGGGGGTAACAAATGGAGTGTTTTATATGAAAATTTTAAGTATTTTTAGTCAAAAAGTTGAGTATTTTTTTAATAAGAATAAGCAATTTAGGGATTTGATTACTCTTGTGCGATCTTGGAGGACAAGGCACAATTAAGAAAGAACATGTTTTGCACTATCATCAGTTGAGATATACTTTTGAGAATTTTGATTTTTTTTTTAATATATATTTTAGGATACTTTTAATGTTAGTCAAATGAATGGATATAAAGGTACATAAATGAGTTTTATGTAATTTTCATCTTAAAGATGTTGATGTATATATATGTATCCAGTATGACGATGAGTGGTCCTTGATTTTAGGGAGTATTTTTTTTTTTTTTTTAATATATGCTCATTTTTTGTTTGTTTTTATTTTTCGTTTGTTGTTTCTCACTAAAAAGGGAAAACTGTGTAGAAGAAAGTTTCCTGGTTTTCTTGATGAACAAGTACCTTTTGAAACCTGAAGTTTATTTAGGATATTAAAAAAAAGAGGGGAGAATTGTCAAAGATTGATTATTTTACCAATCCCTTTCCATTGTCATTTTCATATTAAAAGATATGATGTGTAAATGCAAGCAATAAATTTTGTGTAATAAAAATTAAAAAATTGTGGATCTCTTCAAGATCAAGGGCTCTTTGAATCTTTAAGTTTATGATCATTACGAAAAATGGGAATTACCTAGACAAGGAATGCTTAGTTTTCCAAGTTTTTATTTGTAATTTTTTTTGTTTGGTTTTCTTTAAGGGGTGCATCATGTAGACTATCCAGGAGGTCATCCATCCTAGTATTACTCTCGCCCGCTTTGGAGTTGTGATGAAGTCTAGTGTATTAGTTGTGAAATGATAGCACCGCTTTGAGGAAAAACACCTTTGATACCAAACTTTAGTCCAAAAAACACATTTGATACCAAGCTTTTCAAAAAACACATTTCATACCATGATTCACACCATCTTGACACATTTACTTTTGTTGGACGGAATTCAGCAAGTGCCGTCAATTGTGGGTCTTTAAAACCCGTGCATGTTCTCCATCCCATTGTCAATTTAACGGGCACATGAGCGGAATGTGCTGAATTTCGTCTGAAAATTGACGGCAAAACTAAATGTGTCAAGATTGTGTGAATCATGGTATTTAATGTGTTTTTTCAAAAAGCTTGGTACCAAATGTATTTTTTGGACTAAAGTTTGGTATCAAAAGTGTTTTTCCCTCATTTTTAATTTAAAAGTTCTATATTTGAGCTTTCTATAATATGTTCCTCTTCACACCTACATGTAAAAACAAAAGTGGTCGAATTCAAGGTATGCTTGAAATATAGTTCAGTTTTCTAATGTTGTATATAAAATAAGTGAATATTTTTCTTTGCTTGAAATTAACTTAGTAAGTGTTTAATCGTTCCTTAAAAATATTATATTTTGTTAACTCTAAAATAGATCTTTCACACTAAATATCACATGTAGACAATATCAAAACATTCATGAAATACCTAATTAGAATCTTATCAAGTGTTATTATCATAATATCTCATTTAATTGAAGTCGCAAACAAAAGTCAATATCAATTATCTTTCAATATTTTCTTGTATATACCTCATAAATTTTGTTATTTTTCCCATTGTTATAAGTAAATATGTTACTAATAAATAGCACCTTCGCCTGAAACTATTATATTTTGTTCTCTATAAATAAATAAGTTGATTAAAAAATAATTAATAATTAATTCAAAATCGAAGAATATATACTTATTTGAACACAAAAAACGCCCTATCAGAAATCACATGCACCCATTCCATTTCTGATTTCACTTATAACTAAAGTATATTACATAGCATTTACACTTTTTTGTAGTATAATAATTACAACTTTAAGATTTGTACATTTAATAATACATATATTTGCTCTTAAAAACACTCATATAAAGAATGTTGGAGTTCTCTTATACTATATATATTATAGTATTAATTTGAATTTACCAACAAATATTAAAATAAACATTTTTTTTTTCATTAGATGATCCACAAGAATTCTTGAAAAAGTCAAAATCAAAACTACAAACTATTTACAACATCTCATGGAGTCTCAATCAAGTCAAATCAAACAACGAAGAGGTGAAAACAAATGCATTTCTGTTCCTCGTCCTCTTGTAGATAAATTTGCAACACCAATAGTGAAGAAACCAAGATCTAAAACATCTGCAATGAAGTCAAGTGAAACAAAGAAAGATAATACAAGAACAACACAACAATCAACTTCAGACGTGTCACAAAATGATTGGATGTCAAGGCCACTTTCAGAATATGTTATTGAAGGACCAGTCCCTGATTTGGATAAGTTAAGGGTGGACAAGTTTCCTCTTCATGATATTTTTGAGGATATTGATGAATGAATTATGTTAATATTTTTTAGACTAATATTGAATTCATGTGGATATATAGGAGTTAAATCAAGCATATTTTATGCCGAAGGTTTAGAAAGTGATAATTATTTAGGTAGTGAAATGAATCTAGGTAGCAAATTATCGACGATTTTTTAGTGATTGCAATTTATGATTTTATGTGTTTTAGTAAACATCGTTCGTGATTTTATTTGTCTTTGTGAAAAATAATAGTAATAAATAATATTTGTAATGAGATTTTGACCTTGATTTAATTGTTTTGCCATATTAATGCTTTTTCAGCTTGATTTTTGGAAATATAGGTCTTGTTTGTAAAAAGAAATTGTTGTTTAATAAATACTTCTTAAAAGTTATAAATAAGAAGTCACTTCCCATAAGCTTTTTGCATAAAAAATGCCTATAATGTTCTGATTTACCAATGCTTCTATTGGTATAATGGACTAATTAACTAGAAATAATCACAAAAATTGAAACATGTTGTAAATATTAGATATTAGTGAGTATTTCTATTGTTAACTTTAATAGTTCATGAACTTAATTGTAATTTTTATACATTATCCCACTTCCTATTGTACGTATTTATGTTTACAATGAACAAAATAAATATACCTAATTTAAAGTAATATATAAAATTTCATAATTTTTTTTAAAAAATTTAAAAATTCTATCCCGGTCGTCCCAAATCCCGTTCCACCCACCCATGTTCATTTCCCTTCCCATCCCCTATTAGCTTTGTGTGAGACAGCAGCCCGCCACGATCGATTTGGCTGCAACCCGTTGTGAAGGGAGAAGATGAAGGGGTAATGGTGGATCTTTTTAGTATTTAAAAGCTAAATGAAGTGCATGTAGTACTTGGTTTGCCATCCCTTCTTCTTGTTAAAGAAAAGAAACTGGATTTTAGAAGGTCTGAAATTATTCATTGACTTTTTAAGTTCCCATTTGTAATTCAACATTGATCATTCACGTACTCGGATCTATCCATTTTTGCATCAATATTATATCAAACAATTTGTTTTCGCAACATGGATTAGATCTGTTTCCAAGACATACAAAATTGTTTAAAATGAAACATGGAAATTCAACTTCAAGCATTAATTGTTGCATTCAAGCAAACCTTATGAGTTAGTTCCTAAATTGGATTGATGAGAAATGCCATTAATTGTTGCTTGCTTTCAAACAAAACTTACCAAACAAACCTGTAAAATATATAACTAGATCAGTCTCCATATTAGAAAGAATTAATACGCACGGCCGGATATATGAAATATATAAGTAGGGAAGAGGTATTTGAATTATTACTTTTATTGATGATTTCGTTCACCAATCAACTATGTGTATCTTTTGAAAGGAATATTAATTAGAGGAGATGAAGCCTTAAATAAGTTTCTTCTTCACAAAGAAAAGATAGAAAATCAGATTGGAAACAAGGTTAAAAGTATAAGAAGCGATCAAGGATCAAGGAGGATAGGAGAATATTTTTCTGCTGCATTCAATATATTTTTGTAAATTGACTAAGTAATAGCATTAGTACTAGCAATAACACCAACCATTCAGTACCTAGCTATTACATTAATACTGATGCCACTTTAAAAGTAAAAATTGATGAAGGAATAACATTAGTACTAGCTAGCAAAAACTTCAGAGCAATACCAACATGTGATTGTTCTAATGAAAGAGACCAGTCAATACAAAGGAGCGAACCCAAGTTCGAATACCTATTGGGAGAGTTTCCCACTTAATGTGTCCGACACGCCTCGAAATGGATTAAACCATTGGGAACAAAAAAATAAAACATCAGAGCAATAACATCAACCATTCACTAGCTATTACATTAGTACTGATACCAAAAATGAAAAAAAAAAGATTTAATAAAAAATTAAAGTAAAATTTGATTATCGAAAATTCGACTTACGAACTACTGCAATGTTGGAGAAATCCAGATTGAAGGGAGAAAATGTGTGTCGATGACATCATAACGCGGGTTATGATATGGACCAACACTCTGATCTTTCAAGTTGTAAATACCCACATCATCAAACCTATATTCCCCACGATCAAGTTTACAATCCATATAGTAAATTGAGTTTTGTTGTATATTAGGAGATAAATCATCATTAACCAATATACTTATCGAATGATTCATCCCCAAGAACAAAGCCTGACTCCCCAGGCTCTCAATCTCAACCCACCCCACCCTTTCCTCCTTTCCACTGTCTTTTACCTTCCCAAGCTTGAAAACCTTGAATTGCTTCGTGTAAATCCTACCCTCATACAATTTATCCCAAAGGATCCTTTTTACATGTAACAACTCCCCATCCACCGACTGCTAGACAGGAACCTTTTATGAATTCATAATTACACTTTGGTATCAGAATTTCCACATTAGGGGCACGTGAATCCTTGTCGAGATCATTAATCTTGATAAGCCTATCTTTATAATCCACGGCGTAAAGCTGGCCTTTGTAGAACAAGATATCGTCCAAAAACAAGATTTCCTGATTTAAATAGGTCCATGAATCATCTTTGCCTGGTCTTATAAAAGCCACAGTATGAAAACCATAGACAATTGCAGCAACAATGTAATTATCCTGGTTCAAACAAGGATTATCTGATAAAATAACTTTGAAAACACGACTACATCGCAAAATTTCTGGATTAAAGGTATAATATTGCATGCGTAGGTCATGAGCATTATGGAGAAATACATTAGGGTTTAGATCAGGCACCAACTTTGAAATTGGAGGAAGTTCGATTGTGTTTCCAGAGAAGGGGTTTATGAGGTTGATAGCAAGATTTTCTGAGACAGTAGCAAGCCACCCGAATGATGATCCAACAAAAAAATTATCATATTCAAAACGAGAACCAACATAAGTTTTTCTTTCCATGACGTTGTGCAAACTTCGGGTTACTGGAGAAGTTCTCCCTTCGGGGATCATGAGCATAGGGGGTAGATTAAATGTGTTGGTTTTCAAACGGTGAAGCTTCTGATCTTGCCCCCACAGAGAACCATCGTTTGCAAACTGCAGAAAACCTGATGTAATCTTCAAGTAAAATCAACTTTTTCAAGATCAAGTGCACGAGATCCGTTGGCAGTGAAGTCCAATCATGTGAAGAGTACTTTTTCTTAGCTTTTTTGATAACCATATTTGAAGTCATAAATTTACGAAAATCACAAGTAATTAACAAGGAATTGTGTAGGCAGAAGCTAGGGTTTTTTCTTTTTTGGGCTAATAAATAGTTTACATCAAGTTCGCAGGGGAGCTTAAAAAGAGGGATTGAGTCATTGAGAAGCCATATAACAAGATGTACAAGTTGTGTACTATTAGAAACCTAGTGTTAATAGGAAATTTCAAATTCTTTTCCAAATTTAAGAATATTTGAGAATTACTTCAATCAATCTAAATTGATTTGATTATGGTGAGAAAGATATTTGCAGCAAATTTAAACACACACGATTAAAATAAAATTAAAGAAATGAAACAAGCAATTTATCAATTCAAAATAATAATTGAAAAAAGATATTGAAAGTTAAAAATAGATTACACGGAGAGAAAAAGAATAGATACGCCGACGTGATGACTATTTCCGGCGGAAAGGTAGAAAGATGCGCTGCGAAATGGAAGAATCAGACTGATTCGGTAGTTAAATTTAGGGTTCCGATTCAGTGAGAACTAAAAAATGAAATTGGGGCAGAAGTTTTTGGGGGAAATTGGAGGGTTTTTTCTTTTTCTTTTTCTTTTATTCTTTACAGTTTGGACTGTTCATGAATTAGGTGTTTCTTCTTTAATTTTGAGGTTTAGGTTTTGTAACTTATAGTTCGTAGAATGCTGATTTGACGGCCGATTATAGAGGAGGAGGGGGCTTAAGCATCGAAGAATTATTGCCAGAGAATGTAGAGACTAGAGTCGTGGAGTAATGTTTTTGGAGGGTTGTGAGCAATATTTTCAAAGTTCGACCAATTTGCCCATTGATTAGATTGGATGACATTATGATAGTTATAATTTATAATTTAAAATTATATAAGATATATGCAAATTAATCTTCGATAAATATATTTTATGAGATTAATATATTATAAGTAAAATTTATAATTTATAATTTAAAAATATATAAGATATATGCAAATTAATCTTCGATAAATATATTTTATGAGATTAATATATTTTAAGTAAAATTACAGATCGAATATATTACTAGTTTATATTTAATTGAATATAAATCTACATAACACAAAATAATTGGGTTAATGGCAATTTACTTCCCGTGATTATCATAATGTTAAATTTATCCTCCTATGATTTGAAAAAGAGTAATTTACCCCCTTGTGATGTTTTTAAAGGAGCAATTTATCTCCCTAAGTTGGAGAGTGTATCTCACTCGCTCAAATATGAAAGTGAACGTGAAATGTATTGCGTAAAAAGATAAAATTATCTTTTTGGGGGGTAAAATGGTCCACATAAAATTACACAGGGGGTAAAATGCCACATTCATAATAACACATGGAGGTAAATTGTCATATTTATAATAGCACAGAGGGGTAAAATGCTACATTTATAATAACACAAGAAGGTAAATTGTCACATTTATAATAACACGGGGAGGTAAATTGTATATTTTTTTCAGTTCAATTTTTTCTGAATGCTTTAAATAGGGGGTATTATTGTCAGTTCATTTTTTTCTGAAGGCTTAAAATTTCTCCGGGGTCAATGTGAATCATTTTTGAAATTACAGGAAGGTAAATTATTCTTTTTCGAATCACAGGGGAATAAATTGAACATTATGATAATCACATGGGGTAAATTACTATTAACCCCAAAATAATTATAACATAGCAATATTCATTAAAAAATTATTTAAAACACGACAATATGAGATTAATAAATTTAGGATGTAAATATGAATATAAACATCACTTATTTTCTTTTAAATCTTAAAATGCATATTTGAAAAAAGAAAAATAGTAATTTGATGTTCAAGAGATAAAATTGTGTACCATGGTAATAAAGATACTAATATTTATTCTTTGAAAGTAATTTAATTAGTTAATGAAGTCCCGCCCATCTTATTCCGTAATCAAGAAATCAAGAAAACGTTATTAAAAAAAAAAAAAAAACAACTGGAATTCGTTTTAACAAGACGATTTTCATATAAATATAACTACTCTGCATAATGATTTACATGTTCATTAGAAGAAAAAAATCAAGAAACCAGAACAAATGTGGGATCCTGACGAAGAAAGTTTTATGGATTGGTTCAGCAGGCTTAGGCCATCTCCAACCCGGAGGGCTTTTCACAGCCAAGGGGTGTCAATCTCCACCCGGGTGGATCTGCACCCCCTGAGCACCGTCTCCAACCCACAGGGCTATCTCCTCCAATTAATTAAAAAAAAAACTTCCCCACTCTCACCTATATTATCTATAATAATAATAATAATACGGTTAATAATAATAATAATAATAATAATAATAATAATAATAATAAGGTTAATAATAATAATAATTGTAGAGACAATAATAATAAAATTAAGCATAATAATATTACATCGGGGACAAGAAAAATAACAACGATTACACGAAAACAACAACGAAATTGCAACGATGGAGACAACATAGAAAATGCAACATTAGGAAACAACAACGAAATTGCAACAATGGAGACAACATAGAAAATGCAACATTAGGCATTGGAAAAATTTATATATTCAAAATTAAAACTAATAATGTTACATCTTTAATTTAAAATAAATTGTTATTAAACCTTACACAACTTTTATAATTAAATGTATCTTCCATTTCTAGTTAATTAAATTAAACAAGGTATTGTTAAATTTGTAGTTAATTTTTTCAATCTTTAATTTTTTTTATTAATATTTTTTTATTAATAATATTTTTTAATTTAATAAAAAAAATGTAAATTCACCAGGTGGCGCCAAGTGGCACCACCTGGTGCACTGTTTGGACGGGACGCGCTACAATGAGTTAAGGTTGGGTCATGGAAAAGTAGTTATTGTTTCATAAGTTGTGCAAATGGTAAAACCAAATCAAACCGTACCGAATTTCGGTATACCGGCTGGTTCGGTATTCTGAAATCTCGTACCATTTGCCAAACAGAAAATTTCGGTTCGGTACGGTTCGGTACAAAAAATCGAAAAATCATCTAACAATCTGTGTACTTAAATATTTCATCAAAAATATTTCTAATTTAAATCTCAGCATATAACAAATAAAGATAATCTAACATATATTAACTCTAATAAAGTTAGATTATATAATAAAGTAAAAACTAGTAAGAATTACTTACTTGGATCGAAATAAACCAAATAACACTCCAATCAATATACGAAAACTAGGAAATGAGACTGAGGCTTGCCGAAACAATTTCCTTAAGACAATATTTCCGAGGCTGTCACGGTGCATACAGTTTGATTCCCGGTAGTCTCCCAAGATACAACAGTCTGTTGTTCATTATTTGCACAAATAATGAACCCACGGCGAACCGAAGCAAACAGAAAATTCGACATAAATTAAAAGTAGAGAAGAGAGTAATTGATAATCATTGTCGGAAAAGGATACTTAATTGGCCAGATTAAGTCTCCTATTTATAGACACATAAATGTCTTTTCGCAAGAGACACGTCGCTTGGATTGCACTGTTTCGGTCCAAATGGTACCTCTTCAGATCGAACAAACGCGACCCTTAATTACTCTCAACTAATTTATTCACATATTAATTATAAAATCCAACAATCCCCCACATGAATAAAATAGTTCTTCGTGTCCCGGCTCACAGGACATATTACGTCTAAGTATTCTTTAAGAATAATACCGCATCGAGATAGGTGAAATATTTCATCTTGAACCTTCCCTAGTTAAAGCTTATCGGATTTACTTAGCCAATCGGTGAAATATTTCATCTTGAACCGTCGGCTGTTGGTGTAAACCAAGACAATAAACTTAACACAGTACTAGACCGATTTGCTTCAAGTTCTCGGTTGTGTTCGTTTTGGTCCTGAACATTCTTGGTTATGCGAGTGCTTTAGAGAATTCCAACCTATAAAGAAATTCTCAACGAGCCGACCCAGCTCACACTAACATAGGTGACCGCATCTATCAAGAGTATCCTACCATACTCCACTTGTTATGACAAGATATAGACGTCATTAAAAGCCTTTGCTTAACCTATAAAATAACGCGGTAGGCTTGCACTTATTGCATCATAAGAATGGGATAGAGTTAGACTCTTAATTGCTTTCTTTTAAGTTAGCCAAGACTGGTTGTCCTATTGAACCTGGTCCGTGGGATCTCCAGTCGCCGGGTTAGGTTTCCGTACGAGGTAACTTAGTCAAATTTAGGCTTTAGCCCATTCCCCTCGATGCACATACTACTCTCTAGATAAACCTTTAATATCCGGAATTAGGATTATCTCTTGACTTCATAAAGTCCATTCTATTTGAAAGTAGATGTCTCTCGGTATTGTATCAACGACAACGAATATGCCGTGACTTTACCATTACACATAGAGTTTGTTGAGCTCTGTGTATCACCGCTTGATTATCACATTTTACGTATGGCTGACACAATTTTCAGTCATACTAGAATATCTTCCATGAATTTTGTGAAGCCACTCAAATTCTTCACTAGCTTTATCCAATTCTGTGCACTCTAATTTCATAGTGGATTGAGCTATATTCGTTTGTTTGGAAGATTCTCAAGAAATAGCGGTGCCTCCTAAATTGAATACATATCCGCTTATAAACTTTGATTCATCTAAATCAAAAGTTTCATTTGCATTACTATATCTCTTCTGGATCGTTAGATATTTTTCTAAAATATAATGCACATACAACTGTATTCTTTAAAGATTCAAGCATTTTCATTAATGCATATCAATGAATCTTATTAGGATTGCTCGTGTGTCTACTTAATTTATTAATTGAGATGCCTGGCCTCTTGCGCTTTACGATATACGCGTGACATCAAATATTACGAGATTGTGATAAGTTATCACATTTATATCGTGTAGACCACATTGAATAGAATTATGAATTACACTAATTCCATAATTATTGAATCTATCCTACACCTTATCCACATAATGTGCTTGAGATAGTTCAGTGTCATCGCATGACCTCTTAATCCTAATTGATTAAACCGACACTTTTTCATATTATAAGTTAATATTTTCTCGGTGGATTTAATATTCTCAATATTAGTTCCAAATATTAACATATCATTTACGTATAAACAAACCGTGATACTCAATTATCCAATTTGTTTATATGGATAAACTTGTCATATGAAAGTCAAAATTCGTTGATGACACTATCACAATTTTCGTGTCATTGTTTAGGAGCTTGTTAAGGATCGACAAGAAAATATAAAAGTTTCGCAAACTATGTTTTCCTTTAACAATTCTCTGGTTACTCCTCATAAATATTCTCATTTAATTCACCATTAAGGAAGACAATTTTAAAGTCCATTTGATAAAACCTCGTGTTGTATATAACTATTAGAGCTATTAACATTCAAATGGATGTCATCATAATCGCTAGTGAATATTAATAAGGCACCTTGGCTACTCCTCTAGCCTAGTTTTTATCGATCGACTTATCAAAGTTTTTAAACTCTTGAACTTAAAAAATTCGTCTACATTTAATTGGTTCACTCCTCGAGGTCTACCAATTTTATGAATATAGATCGATGTCAATCGCCTCTTTCCAATCCACGATATTGGAATGTGACATAATTTATTTATATGTTTGAAGTTAGAATATCTGAATCAAATAACTTCGAGTTTTAGCTCATTTGTCTCTTCAACTCGTCAACAAACTCATGTTGAAGTAAGAGATTGACCTCTTTAGAGATCGATTCATATGTATAGTCTCGCAGAATATAGTAGTTTATAATTAAATATAATTATAAACTTCACATAGTTGACCTTCTTGATCAAAATCAATTAAATATTTTCTCAAAATATTCTATAAAATTCTAGTCTAAAATGGGTAGACTATAGTGTTTATTCTCGCCGAATAAATAATTTATAATTAACTCTAATTATAAACTGTAAAAAGGTTTATGTAAGTAAAACTGTAAAAAGGTTTATGTAAGTAGTATAATAAATAATATTACTTTATCATATTTTAATATCAGTAAATAACACTTATTAAAAATAAATCTGAACCAAAAGAAGGATCAATTTTATAAGAAATGATTCTCAAATCCTTCTTACATTCTCAATTAATGTTACATCACGTGACTCAGTTCACATGATTACATTTATTTCAGATTTAAACACCAAAAATATGAACTGCTACTATTTAGCCCATAAGCTAGTAGTAATTAATATTTTTAAGTTATTTTTCTTTTTCGGTGGTGAAACCGAAATCTAACCCAAGTACCCCCACATTTTAAGGTATTTGGTTTTTCTTCCCTTCCATAACTCATATGGAATTGTATTTGATTTTCTTGTGTGAAACTCGATTCAATATGCCGTTAGGCATCTAAAGAGTTTCCCCCCCACAAATTATTCAGTACACCCGAATTTATAGAATAATATTACCACACCTTCTTAGGTTTGATTATTTTGTTTAACTACATACTCAATTTAATCGAGTTGAGCTAGGTGAATTATTTTGACGAATTATTCTCAATTTAACACACTCTTGTGTAAATGAATATATCGTATTCACCCTCACAATTTGGATATAAGAGTTTTTCGTTTTTCTTATTCCATCATCCAGATTTGTATTTCACAAATGTATTTATTTGTATTTTGTAATTACATTTATTGCCTCATATTTATTACTCAATAAATGACACAATAATATGGGATTAAATACAGTTTAAACTCCGCGAGTTAATAATGATTTAAAATCATATAATTAATTTGGATTAGTTCAAAAAATTTGAACTCTTACATATTTGTTTCACAAACAAATAAATTATAACTATTTCACAAATAATTTATAATTATTTTGCGGATAAATTACAAATATTATCAATATTTCCTCAATAAATTATAAATATTATCATATTTCCTCAATATAATATTGATATTATAGAAAATTATAATTATCCCACAAATGAATTATATAAAATTTTGCAAATAAATTTTCAGTATTTTCTCATTAAAATATTGATATAAATTATAATTATTTCGCAAATAAATTATAATTATGTTTACAAGTAAATTATCAATATTTTCTCAAATAAAATATTGATTTCATAGAAAATACTAATTACTAGTCCTTTATCTCCACATAAAGGTTATTAGTAATTTATATGCTTTTAATATGCCCCGCATAAATATAAGTCGCACTTATACAATCGATGAATCACGTACTCATATAATAAGATTTAAATCACCACTCTCATATAAAGATCCATCATATAATTTTCTTCAATCTAAATTAGTGCATCACTAAATATTTTTATAAGAAGTAATTCGGAAAATCAGGAATTCAATGTTAATTCCTGAATAATCTCATTTTTTTTTTTAATTGAAAAACGTCTTTCAATTAATCACTCCAAAAATTGCAGAAAATTTGGATCAAGTAGTTTGTATACTTATTGACGCAAGTATACGACATGCTAAGATTTCTTTAAAATCTTAAATTGTCAATCAAATTACAACAATGAAATTAGGCAATAACCATTTCAAATGCACCAACTCAGATATAATGGTCAATTAATTTAATGTTTCATAGCCCCATATACAATATTTAATTAATTAACATTTAGTGGTCACACCAATTTGTAGATACACAACTCTACAAAGAAACTAAACTAATGCACTCATGCTTAAACGGCACCTCTTCATTTCACAATGAACCGATTAATTGAAACATATTGCTTCAATCGCATGATTCTCAAATTTATTAGATGAACTTTCTGTTCCATCCAAATTGCATACCGTTTTGCATTGTTATAATTTCCATTCCAAAATTGGAATATAATTCTTCATAGAATCTCTTCACACAAATTTTAGTCCACTTTCATTAATTTAATACATTGCACAAAAATCAGATTTTTACACAATCGGCAGAGAATTAATAATTTAATATCATATTAGATTCAACATTAGGATTAAATGGTACTAGATTTCTAAGGCTTGATCATATATTTAGATAATTAAAAAATGAAGTCATCATTATTAACTCCAAATAAACGAAGATCAAGCTTCACAATCATCATCCTTATGAGAATAAAATCAAACTTACACGTCAGATGCACCGATTCGGCAATGCAATGCACCAATTCACCCGGTGCATGTTTATCTCAATTTATCATATTTTTTATATTGATCAAATCAAGCGTAAATACGTATGAGGTGTTACAACGATTCATACATAACAAATAATAACACCAATGCACAGAAGGCAAATTGTCACAATGATCTATACAAATAGAAGTCCGAAATGAAATGAGTTAAAGTTAGGCAAACTTTGAACAGTCACGTCTACTCAATTTCTTCGGATGAAGAGGTTCATTTCCAAACATCATTTCAATGGATTGTCCCCAGTTTTGAGGATCAAAAATTTACTACGCCTTAGTTATACTTCCAGATTTTTCATTGGACATTAACTTCTCAGAAATTAAATATTACTCAACATTATACTAAGTGATTCACAAATTTGATTCCAGCAAGCATTTTGATATTATACAGCACTTTGTATAACATAATTAAACACTTCGATTAATAATGCTATTTAATCTCATTTACACAGACTAGTTAAATAAAGAAAAACTTATTGTCTTAAGATTGTTGGTGTCTAACAATCTGTGTACTTAAATATTTCATCAAAAATATTTCTAATTTAAATCTCAGCATATAACAAATAAAGATAATCTAACATATATTAACTCTAATAGAGTTAGATTATATAATAAAGTAAAAACTAGTAAGAATTACTTACTTGGATCGAAATAAACCAAATAACACTCCAATCAATATACGAAAACTAGGAAATGAGACTGAGGCTTGCCGAAACAATTTCCTTAAGACAATATTTCCGAGGCTGTCACGGTGCATACAGTTTGATTCCCGGTAGTCTCCCAAGATACAACAGTCTGTTGTTCATTATTTGCACAAATAATGAACCCACGGCGAACCGAAGCAAACAGAAAATTCGACATAAATTAAAAGTAGAGAAGAGAGTAATTGATAATCATTGTCGGAAAAGGATACTTAATTGGCCAGATTAAGTCTCCTATTTATAGACACATAAATGTCTTTTCGCAAGAGACACGTCGCTTGGATTGCACTGTTTCGGTCCAAATGGTACCTCTTCAGATCGAACAAACGCGACCCTTAATTACTCTCAACTAATTTATTCACATATTAATTATAAAATCCAACATCGAGATTATTTCACAAACCTCCACTACTCTCCCAAACGCCAAACAAACAGGCCCCATGATTTTGAACTAAAAAGTTCACATAAAGCTGCTTTTCTTTAATTGTTTCAGAGCATCTTTGTTGTATAATGTGTGTTTCAGTTCTGTTCTGTTCTCCACATACAAATCCTCAACTGTTTTTTCCCCGAAGCAAAAAGGATGAATCTTGAGGTACTGAAGAAAAATGGTTCTGGACTAGGTTGAAAATAATTAGTACTAGAAATAGTTCAACAACTTGTTTGCAAGAGCTTATAGGGTGTGATTTATAGCTTTACCTACTGCAGTTTGTGTTTTGGCTTCTATATGCTAGAGGAGAAAATAACTTAAAAGCATCTACAATCTAGAGAAGAAACTTCATTAGTAAAGAGAATGATAACACGATAAAATCTGTCAAGATCCACCTAATAAAATGGAGACAATTCAAGAATAAGCTAGAGTTTAAATAGATAGAGAATCAACAGTAAACAAGACCCAGATTACCAGACAATAAACACCATTGACTAATTCAATTAGGACAAAGTTACACGATGCAAGATTAACAGACATATTGAAACTACCAATTATGAAATTGAGGTAAATAATCCACTCTAACCATCCAATGAAGTTGAATAGAAATTATAAAGAATACATAGAGACCCCCTAGCCTCAGTCCCCTCTCCAAAAATTACTTTAGCATCATTCAAGTTTGGGGTTTTAAATGCAATTAGAACTCAATTTATTTAGAGAAAATAAAAAAAGAAAGGAACAAAATTGGGCATTTCTGTAAATTACAAATCTGGGCCGAGAGAGAGAGATGGCGGAGAAGGACGTCGGTGCGGCGGCGCGGTTGGGGTGGTGCGGCGGCGCGGTGGGATTTTGAATTGAGGAAGAGGAAGATAAAAAAAACTTAAGCGTAAAATACCTTTTTACCCATTCATTATATTTATAAAATTAAGATAAATGTCCAACATATTAATTGACTCACATGATAAAAAGAAAAGTTAAAATTTTGAATTAAAAAATTTCATAAACTTATATTAACAATTGATTAATAAATTTTATAAATACAACACAAAAAAAAATATATAGTATTTATTTTGATTAAATGTATGCAGGCAAAATTTTATTTTTGACTCTATAAAGTGGCTGCGTTTCAAAATTGACCATTTATTGTGGTACCTTGACAATATAAGTCTTTTATTGTGTCACATTTATCAATTTAAGTCCTTATCGCCGGAAAATAAAAATTATCCCCCGAAAATTGTCAATTTATGTCTTATTTGACCGGGAAATTTATTTTTTTGGTGAAAATTTAAAAATCATCAATTTATGTCCTATTTTTGCCAAAATATCACGTGTCAAGTGACATTTAGAAATTGGGAATTTCAAATTTTGACTCAAAAATTTGCAAGTTCAAGTCACGTGATGTGTCTAAAACATCAATTTTTTTATGAAAAAAAGTTTAAAGTTTCCCTGCAAATCAAAGATACATGTTTTTATTTATAAAAAAAATAAACAAGTCAAACTCACAATCACATTCGGCTCAAATTTTCTCTGCCATCCAAAAATGTCATCCAAATATATAATTCTACACGCCAAATGCGAATTAAACTAATATATGTATTGCTAAATTCATATAGTATATTAATTTATAAATAAAAATAAGTATCTTCGATTTTTGGAGCAACTTTAATCGTTTTTCATCAGAAATTGAAGTTAAAAGACCCATCACGTGACTTGGACTCGTAAATTTTGGAGTCAGAATTTGAAATTCTCAATTTTTAAGTATCACTCGAAATATAATATTTTTGGCAAAAAATAAATTTTCAGGTAGGGCATAAATTGATGATTTTCATAAAAAAAAAAAATTCGGTCAAATAAGACATAAATTGATGATTTCCAGCGATAAGGACTGAAATTGATGAATTTGACACAATAAATGACGTATACTACTAGAAAAAGCAGAAATTTCAACAGAAAATTATTAACGGATTTAAATCAGTTGAAATATTTAATAAAATTTCAACAGAAAAAAATTCCGTCGAAAATTTTCAACAGAAAAAATATCTGTCGAAAATATTTGTCGAAAAAAATTAAAAAAAAATGAATTAATACAAATTTCGACAGAAAGTAAATCTATCGAAATTTGTTAACTTTTTCGACAGAAATTTTCCGTTGAAAATTCAAAAAATTTCGACAGATTACAAAATCCGTTGAAAATTTTTCAAAATTTCAACCGAAAATTTCCTTTGAAATTTTGTGTTGAAATTGAAATTGTATGTATAGCCATTCTTTCCTTTCTTCTTCCATTATCTTCCCCCCACCTTAAATCTTTCTCTCTCCCCGCGCCTCTCTCTCTCCGCCGTGCCTCTCTCTCCGACGTATTCTCTCCCTCCGACGCCGTCGTCTCCAGCTCAACCTCCGTCCTCGTCTCCGGCTCCAGATCTTCACGGCTCCATCGGCTACGGCTACAGATCTCCACGGCTCCGTCGGTTCCAGCTCCGGCAAGTACGCGGCTCCGGCTACAGCTCCGCCACGCACGCCTCCCGTTCCAGCTCCGCCACGCACGACTCCCGCTCCAGATCCAGATCTGTCCCGCCTCCGCCTCCGCCTCCACCTCCGCCTCCAGCTCCATCCACGCCTCCGACGCCGCATTTTGGGTCAAGAAATTACAATTCTAGGAGGTATGAATTGAGGACTGATTTTGATAATATATGTACGTAAATTTGTTTTTACAAAGTCAAGTTGGGTATTTGCTGATAATGACATATATGCACTGTGAATATAGATAAAAATAGTAGGCATCTTTTATTGTTAGTTATATATTTTGTGATCATATTTTTTGGTCTAGCAAAAGTAGAATTTGTATGCTTGTAGAAATTATGCAATAACCGTAGACCACTAAAGGTGAACCACTAGAAGTAGGGTAATTTTCTAGTTTAGTACTAATTTTATTAGTTGGATCATCAATTAGTGCTTACGAGATTGCAAATGTTACCCATGTTCGATTTCTGGCTGTTTATTAGTTGGATCATCAATTAGCCCTTATGATAATATGAAGAATAAAGTTGACTTGATTTTTTGCTCTTCTTTGATATTTGAGTGTTAGTTGCTTGTGTAATTGTTTATTAGGGGGTTTTAGGAGGCTGAAAGCTGGAGTTATTGTGAAATGTAAAAAAACAGCTTGAGTTTTGCTAGTTTTTATAAGTATTAGGTAAATGTTAATTTTGAAGGGTTGTGAGATTTGACTTTATTTTATTTTTGCAATCTAGCTTTGAGCTTATTATGTACATCAATCACACTTTACTTTAATTAATGGTTTAATTGCATTTATGTGCTTAAAAATTAGTAGTTCACAGGTATCATCATATTCATATACATTAAAAAAAATGGTTGTTCAGCCAATAATATAGATAAAAATTGATGTCACAAAAACAAATATTTGTGTTAGATGAGGCTATATTTTAGTGGCAAAAACTGAGATTCTGTCAAGAAATTTTAAGTTCTTGGATATCCCACAAAAAGAAGTAGGCATTTATAGTCTTATAATTAGTTATTGTACATATTTTAATAAGGAATTTGTAATATCGATATTGATTGATTCAAGTCAATCTAAGATTAGTGTTACAAATGAATTGAATTAAGGCCAACGTAACACTATTCAACCTTTATTTTGTTTATTTATCGAATATGAATTGTGTGTGATATATTTATCAAATTTAAACTTGAGGTGCTATACTTCAAAAGCAGCACTTCAATTTTGACAAAGTTAGCAGTGTGGTGCTCTCAATTCACTTCTAAGATGGAAGGAATGGTGAGTTAAGCTTTTTTTATTACTCTTGGAACTTTTTCCTTGAGCATAGTTTAGATTTAGTACTAATATGATTTATTATTTCTGCAGCCCAATATTAAGTTAATTAAAAAGCGGATTGAAGATTTGATAACGCGGGACTACTTGGAACAAGATGAAAAGAACCTCAACATGTTCAAGTATTTAGCTTGACTCAGATTGTGGATTTTAGTTGTTTGGGTTAATGTAACTGTTGGAAATTAACTTGAATGTAGTATTGGTTTGTTGTGTAGTATGATCGTATTCTAATTTTGGGATTTTGTGATTTCGGTATTTCAACGTGTTTGATGTTTAGATTTGAATGTTGTTTGATGTTTAATTTGAATGTATTTGATATTTTGGGAATTTTTTATTTAAGTGAATGTTCTATATTTAATAATTTTCGTTATTTTGGATTGTGTGGAAAATCGAAATTAGTGTGAACAGATATGGAAAATAAAAAAAATAAAAAAATCAAAATTTCAACAAAAAAAAACCAGTCGAAATTTTGAAATTTCAACATAAATTTTTCTGTCGAAATTTTGAAATTTCAACGGAAAAATTTCTGTCAAAATATCTGTCGAAATTTCGGTCGAAATATTTTCTGTCCGAGCCTTTCTGTGACGGACTTTTTCTGTCGAAAATTCCGTCGAAATATTGAAATCTGTCGAAATTTTTTGTAAAATCTGTCGAAATTTCCGTTGAAATTTCATCTTATTCTAGTAGTGGTATATTGTCAAGGTACCACAATAAATTATTAATTTTAAAATACAGCCACTTTAGAGAGCAAAAAATGAAATTTTGCCACATATGTATATACACTTTTTCATAATCCCCACGATCCAAAGAAAAGAAACTCAAGTCATATCTACTTAACTATGGGCACACTTGGTACGTCATATATAATATAGGATGCTAGATAATATTTCCAGCAAAATTACAAATATTTTTCCAAATGTGTTTGGTGGAAACAATGTAATTTACTTATTAAAGAAAAGGAAACAATGTAATTTAATCAAAAAAACATGATTTATTACAAAATTTATTGTTTAAACTCCATATTAAGTAAGTGCTTGAATAAAAAAACAAACGAGCCTCCACCTTTCACAAATCAATTCAATATTAATTTCCTCCTTCCCATGGGTGAAAACTGAAAAGAGGTTAATTTACAAACCAAAAAAGGAGTAAAATAGAAACTACAATGTCCAATTGAAATCAAGGTAACTAATCTAGTATTCTAACCTGAAATTGGATGTTGAATTGTAAAAAAATTTACAAACTTGTCTTTGATCACGGACCTTGGAGAAATTGATTTTGGACAAACAAATGCCTCATAAACTCAAATAAATAATCTAATTTGAGTTTATTGGAGTAACCAAAAGTATTTTAAAGTACATAAAATGGAAGAACAAGTAGTTATTCGATTACATGTTACATGAGAACATTTTTACAAAGGCTACTAGGCCATGGCATCTTATAGCAATGACTATACGACTTCACTTGTAACGTAGACTGACCGTTCCAGTTCTACACAGTGACTGCTGGCTTTTTCACTTGGTAAGATAATATAAGATAAGGAAACGAAACACAAAGGATGCCACGAGCGTAAACATTCTCCGACTTGATTTCGTCTCGAACACCTGTACCGAACTAGAAATTTAGCTTTGCCAACTAAAATCTACATAAAAGTTTAGACTTATGTTTAGATTTTGATTTCAGTGAGTAAAATGATATGGAAATAAACATAACAAGAAATGAACCTCAAAGTTAAGAAACACATTTTCCTTTAGCGATTTACCACTAATATCCAAGAGCCAAACATAAGCTAAAGGAACGGCAACATAGTAGAGGTCAAGATAAAATATACCATCTTAAATTTATCCATGGTTCCAGATAAAACTCCTCTTGAAGAATCCATATCATTTCCCTAAGATGAAAAATTGGAATTAGGAGCAAAATTTTACAGTAATATCTTTAGCAAGTACTGAGAGTAGAAGATATATAATGATGGTATACATACCATTCTGTCCAGCATATGGTTATGAGATTCAACTTCCTCGTGTATATCACCAGACAACTGTTATCATGATTCATTGTTAGCACGTGATCTATCTTACGTTTGGCCAAATAAGGCAATTGTGCATTTAAAACATATCTAGCTTGTTCAAAAACAGTCTTCTACATACAAAACCTACCTATCCAAAATAATAACCGTTCAAAGACTCATGAATACTATATTGCAAAATGATTCTCTCCTCCCCCCTCTTTCTAAGTGAAGATTATTTCTACACAAGCTGCAGATTCATTCTTCTTATCAATGTAGTGTAACACATTCGTCCCTCTTAAATTTTTCGAAGCAAATGCGTCCCTCTTATCAATGTAGTGTAACACATTCGTCCCTCTTAAATCCAAAATAAATCATTTTTCGTCCATTTTAGGATGTATTTTGGTACTAAATGATGTATAAATTTTGTATTTAAGAGGGACGAATGTGTTACACTACATTGATAAGAGAGACGCATCTGCTTCCAAAAAAATTAAGAGGGACGAATGTGTTACACTACATTGATAAGATGGACGAATCTGCTACGAAAAATTTAAGAGGGACAAATGTGCAAAAAATTGTCCATAAGGAGGACCAAAAGTGCTATTTACTCATCTCCTAATGCCATGTAAACAAAAAATTTATTAGGTTTTGTTTAATTACTTTCAGACACCAATTCTTCAATAGTTTAAAGTAAAGTAAGATATGATAGGAAAGTGTAATAATTTCTATTTTTCATATAAATTTTTTACTCTGCAAGTAAGGAAAGGTGCATATATGAAAAATTTCACAGATAATGAAGTGGACAACTCCACTCTAGGGTTTTTCCCCCCAAAAATCCCTCCCTCATTTCTTCAAAACCCTAACTAATTCATCTTTGTTTCTCAAACAAAAAAAAAGTGTATTCATAATTACAGTAAAAATATGAAAAATTTCACAACTTCTATAAAGTTTGAAAATATTAAAGTTGACTTTTAAGATAGATCATCATAGTTCTAGATTGCTTATCAAAAAAAAAAAAAATCATAGTTCTAGATTGTTCTATAATTATGTGGTGGTTTCTTTATTGTACTAGTTGAATTCAAGATAGATCTAGAGTAGTTGCTAGATAGTTCTTGAATGGCGTGTAAAGGTTTCCTAGATATTTTTCTAGAATTATCCTAGATTTCTAGATAGTTCCATAGACTAGTATAAATATGTAGTAGAGGTTTCCTAGATATTTTACTAGAATTTATCCTAGGTGTCTAGGTAGTTTCCATAAACTAGTATAAATATAACCATACTCAAGAGAAGCTCAGAGTTTGGGAAAATGCCATCCGTGTTATTATTCCCTTGTTGGCTGAAGATGTGATGTAGTGCCGGAGCCCGCCGGAGCCGCCACGGCTGACACTGTTCGGGCCGTCGCCCTCTCCACCCCACCACTAGCCGGCCCATTTATTCCCGACTCTGCTCCGGCCGACGTCGCCCCCCCCCCCCTCGTCGCTCCATCTGTCCCCATCACTGCGGATTCCTCCGCTCCAGCCTCTGCCCGCCCACTTCCCTCTCCGGCCTTCCGCCCTCTCCGTTCCGGCCCACGCCGCCCCCTCCCACTCGTCGCTCCATCTGCCCCCATCACTGCAGATTCTTCTCCGGCCAACGCAACTTCCGCTCCAGCCTCTGCCCGCCCACTCCCCGCTCCGGCCGGAGCCAGACGACTTTTCCGACGGGCACTGGATGATATTCATCATCCTCCGGTGCCTCGCCGGAAACGAAGTCGCGAAGAAGACGATGAAGAACACGACCGTCGACGGATTTTCGGAAAAGCTTTGAAATAGTTGGTTTGATTCACTGTTTACACTTCGTTGTTGTTATTTTTTTTGTTTTCTTTTTTAGTTTTGGAGGAAAAAAACTCTAGAGTGGATATCTGTGAAAATTTACACGGCTGTTGACGGATTCTTGGAAAAGCTTTGAAAGAGTTGGTTTAATTCACTGTTTACACTTCGTTGTTTTTTTCTTTTTTAGTTTTGGGGGAAAAAACCCAGAGTGGATATCTGTGAAAAAATTCAAATTACCTTCTTATAAAATGTTTTTTTTCATAAGGTTTAATGTTTTGGTATGTTTTGCTTGAATGCAACAGTCAAGCATTTCTCATCATATGTATGTTTTCCCATCAGTTTTAAGAACTACTTACTCAGATTGTATGTTCTTTTTTCACCACTGTGACATGATTCCAACATTATGCAAGTAAATCACACACAGAAAATAATTTCAACAAGAAGAAAATAACTAGAACTCATTTCATTATTAATTATTATTTCATAAAATGAGAGAGTAGATGCATATTTCGCATGGCCTTAATTTACCAACAAATGATCCAGTTTTAGTAAGGACCACTATTATCAGAATAAGAAACAACATGAAGACCAAATAAGTACATGGATACAAAACTCTTCCTTATAAGCCCAGGAACATGATGAACATCGGAGTTGAATTTCCCATGTAGACATTTACTTCATCTTCAACAATTTTGCATGTCTTGAAAACATATCTAGTTGTGAGGAGTAACATGACATGACATGTTGCTCCAGATCTTTTTTCACATTTTAGAGGACTATCAGCAAAAATTATGCCATTTCAGTCCATAGTATCTTGATTCCTCTCCAAAATAACACCATAGTTTAATTATATGAATGCCAACATTATCTTCTAATTATTTTCCTTGACATAAGCACATTTGCACATATGTCACTGAGTAGGTGGAAAGATTACAGTACTTGGCATGGTTACTGCACGAATGTCAACAGTACTTGACATGGGTACAGCACAAACTGTTTGTTCACTAGAGAGCACGAGGGCAAAGAACACAACTACCAACCCTCATTGGAAATTACTTGCCAAAAGACGATCAGAATATATCGGCTCCTTACCATGGTAATTAAAGGTCTCGATACTACATCAATAACTCCAAAATATCTTATTACTTCGAAACTTTTTCTTAAGATAGGTGGCAACAAGCATTTCGTAGGTCCACTCCTTTTTCTTTGCATACTCCGTAAATGAAAGTCCCCTTTTCCCATAGCCTCGAAAATAAGTGGATCAGTCAATATTGAAACATAATCATTCCACTCAAATTTCCTTAATGCAAATTTCAAATTCCTCCCAAGTCTCCTATCCAAGTATGCATCAACAACACAACCATAAGTCACCAGATCAGGAACCACGGCTTCATGTTTCATATGTTCGAGGCTCACATGCAGATTCCAAATCAAAGACATTCTGGAGAAAGCAAGTGCTCTAATGTTAAATGTGTCCAAATCAGGTTTAAATTCTGCTTCCATCATTCTAACGAATTCCCTCTATAAGCTTTTCATTTTGAAATTTGCAGCATAAGATAGTAGCAGAAGGTTGCAAAGAAGATTACCAACATTTTTCCTACCAAGACCTACATCACGTACACAACGACCCAAAGCAAAAAACTTATTTGCCCTGATATAAGCAAGTGAAACAGCCCTAATCGCTTCTTCTTCAATTAGGATCATCGACCTCTTGAGACGACCATAAGCAACTTCCACGTCAGCCAAGGAACCACAAGCACTGTAATACAATACATAAGCATTCCCAGTGGCTGAATCTACGGAATATCCCATGGAAACCATCTCCTTGAACATAAATTCCATGCATTCAAGCCGCCCTTTTTTTTTTGGATCAACTGTAAATGGCATAAATATATCAACAGTTATATACAAACGGCTGGCCAAAGCCAGAAAACAAAAAAAATGGTCAAAACATGCCAGACCATAGTGTCCCTACATATGGTCAAAATACTCAAGATGCCCTTTCTTGCCAAGATAAGAGATGGACATAGCAAAAATATCAGGTAACATATCAGTGTCTTTCAGTTGCATTTGGCGCAGAATTGTGGTAATAGTATCAAAATCTCGCACGCTACCACATATATAGATCAAGTGAGAAACTACATGAGCATCAGGCACAAATGAACTGTTAAACATTGCATCCAAAATTGCTAGGGCTTCAGGTAACAAATAATTATTGGCATAGTATACTAACTCCGATAAGATTGAATTATCCGGGAAGAGCACTTTCGATTCTGTATTAGGAACAATGTTTAGAGAAATCAGAGGCCATCTTTCTCCGCTCGAGCCATTTATTTGTGAATAACAATGGTAAGCACGATCCCTATCGAAATATTCCTTAAATCTCCCTCCAAATTCGGTTCTAAGCATTTATAACAAGATAAAGAGTTATGCATAAAAAAATAATAAAAAAAAAGGAGTTCTTACACTACATTTGAGAATTCATATACAGAAATTCAGCAAATTCCTCTTAAACTCAATGATAACTGTATTTCAGGGGAAAATAAGAAAATTCAGAAAATTAATTTATTGGCAATGAACATGGAAATGCATACTTCAACCAAATTTAAGAGAAAAATTGTACCTTGAGATTGAACCTATTATTTTTCTGATTATAATAATAGGTTTCTGGTATGAAGTAACTTATAAAGAGGTAAGTATGAGTACCAATAAGCAGTAAGTTAAAAATGACCATCACATGATTCAATCCTACTATCATATAGAGTTACCCTGTAATTATAGCATTAACAAATGTATCAGAAAGTAGCTATGGCCTATGTTCATGACAAATCAACAGAACTATGAAGACAAAACTTTGGAGAAACTAAACTTGGACCTGGAAAAGCACTATAAACTCGTGTAGCATAAGTAATAGAATCACATATCTAAACGAAATGATGAAATCGCAAGAGCTCTTGTAATATATTCATAACACGTCTCGGACAGGAACACGAGTACACAATGTTTGTGGTTTTTAATTGAAACAACAATCTTAAAAGGCATGTAAACAAAATCGAAAGTACACTTACCCCGACTAAAAATCAAATTCGTTGGGATCATATGCTCTTTTTCTTTTGTCTTCTCGTTTCGATATTCCTGGAAGAGCATAACTTGGAATGATAAGAGGATCTGACTGTTTAGTAAGTTCTTTGAGGGCATCTATAGTGGCCAAGCTAAAAGAACACGGGTGCATAATTGGACAGAAGCCGCCATTTGGTAATAAAATCCCGTCATTAAGGACTCGGTGCTTACCTGTTTTCAAGTTGCATGAGATGAATGGCATACAATTCAATAAACTTATAACCAATCATTGCTCAAGCTTAGATCCCTTGGGCATTAGTTCCATACATGTTAACAAAACTTGTCCATTTATACAAAAGAGAACTGTGTTTGCTAACAATGTCGTCTATGTTTAAATGGTACTTAAGAACCCACTTACTAGGTTCGGAATAGTCTCGTAATAACCATATCCTCACCTCCAAATCACAAACAAACCCACAATGAAGATACCCCCACATTGAGATTCAGGTAATTGAATTAGATAAGAGCTTTCTTCTTCAGGATTAAAGGAAATAATATATGGCTTGAAGGTGAACCATGGGAACCTCCCATTGGCAAACATCTGCTTAAACTGTTGGACAGGATAATTGCAACCACAAACTTCATTGAAAATTTTCCATTTTCTGGTTTCTGATGAATACATACTGATATGGTATGAAGTTTGTTGACGAGCTAGACGGTGGATATTTGCAATTTAAAAGCTTGGAGATTTGCTTGATGAGCAGCAACCAAAAGGGTAAAAAGCTAAACAAAAAAAAATTCTTTATTTAAATATTTATGACCCGTTATTATGATACATGTTGTATTAGGCAACGGAATTCCTACGAAAATTTCAAATTCACTACCAGCCCCTTGACGAGATCCACAACATAAAATTCCATTACTTATAGACAGTAAAACAGGACCCCAACAATAATTATGTTGACTCGTAATCGGAGAAATTACTGTCGAAATTGGCGAAGTAGAGAGGGGGGTAATAGCAAAATTGAAGAAAACCATAACGATACTGCACAAATACTCCGGATATACCATTTTTGGATAGTTGGTGGTGAATATGTAGAAATTGTGGATCAGATATGATAACATTCAAACTTTTGGAAGTACATTGAGCCTTGATAGATCCTTAACTGACAATCTGTGCAAAATTTCTATGACTAGGTCTTTATTCGACCAAACAAATTCCATGAATTATTATAAAAATTAGTTAACCTCACGACTGGCGATGAGATTATTCATCGATAAAGAGTAGATAACTTACCTTTTACCTTTACAAAGAGGAGAGCTACGGTTTGAGGTGCACTGAAGCAGAGAGCTAGTTTGCTGGAATAGCGGAGTGACAGTGAAATGGGAAGGAATCAGTATGTATTCTAATTAGAATCATTTCTTTTAAGGAAAGTTTTCAAATCTCGTATATAACCTCTAAAACTTTCAAACTCACCCTCAAAATCTAATTAACCTTTGTAATTATTTCCTAATCAATGTTTTGTAGTTTTTAGGGCGTAATTTTATGATTATATTATTTCCTTTTTTTGGCGTCGGGCACATTAAGTGTGAATCTCTTCCAATAGGGATTCGAACATGGATTCCCTACTTTGTAGTGACTAGTTTATTCCACTAGACCAATCACCTGTTGGTAATTATATTATTTTCTAATTAATGTTTGTAGGTTTTAGGGCACAATTTTATGACTATATTATTGTGCACACACTCAATATGCAAATATAATGACATGGCAATCCGACGGTGCAGTGTTGCATATTTCAATTTTAGGGTGCAAAAGTTGTAAAAAATATTATTTTGAGGTACAAAATATCAAATATTCAATAATTAAATCTTGAAAGTTAAACCGTGTGTAACTTTTTTTTTCCTGGACAAGGGTTGCTAAGTTAACTGTTCGGGACATGCCTAGTCCGGCTTCATTTATATAGGGACATATTCGGGTCAATTTCTGATCTTGCCCGAATGTGAAATCTTTGAGTCCATCAAATTTTACTCATAATCTTTTTTCAGATTAAACAAAATTCTTTCAAAATCCTCACTCGGTCACTCCTATATTTTTATAGGACAAAATTTGTTAATGTTAATTAGATAATAATTACCTTAGCTCACTTTATTAAATCTTTTTATATCCTACTTAGCTCCAATATAAAAAGATAAATTCTCAACACATTTAATCATTATAAAAGGATTTCACATATTCGTTGGAAAACAATGGAATGATATTGATATATCAAAATTAAACCATATTTAGGTGAAAAATATGCATTAAAATGAGATCATCATTATTGAAATATCAATTATTGTTAGGTTAAGTGATGGTAAAACATTATTCTCCCTGTCTCATAGTTTTCACTTATGTTTTTTTTCTCGAGTCCCAAAATAAGACAACACATTTCTTAAAAAAGAAAAATTCTTAAAAAATGAGCACAATTGCACAAATATACACTGAAAATTTTATAATCTGATCACACCTATCGGATCGTTAAAATCCGCTCCATTAACCCGTTGATAGCTCTATTCAAATGAAACGATTACATACTGCCGAAAGGTGGATATGGGCTAAAAACTGTTTAATTAGGCCTATACGCTCCAATAAGCCCAAACGAAAAGCCCAAAAGTTTAACGAAGTTATCACTTCAAATTCTTCAATCTATTCATTTTTAGTAAAAGACAAAAACACCACCTATGCTTTATCTAACTCCCAAAAAAAATTATGCGTTATTTTAATTTCCAAAAACTCTCATGTGTTTGGTTTTAATTATCACACTCGATCCAAATAAAATTTGATTTTTGACTTTTGGCGGAATGACAAGATTATCCCTATGTAATAGTTTTATTTATTTAATTATTCATTTTGAAAAACTAAATATATACTACTTCGATTGATTAACCAAATACAGGGGGATTTATGAGATTAAAAATAACATGAGGGGGTTTTTAGAAATTAGACAAAGCATTGGGTGTTTTTTTCTTTCGCTCGTACAACTAAGTGGTGGGTAAAATTGTCATATCAAAAGAAAAATGTGAATAAATACTTGCATTTTCAGCGTTTGAATCACATTCTCCTTTTTAGGGTGTATTTGGCGCTGACTTGAGAATACGAGGGAGTTTTTGAAAATTAAAATAACACGAAATTTATTTGGGAGAGAGACAAAGCGTGATTTTGTTTTCGCTCGTTCTTTTTCAACTTCCAAATATATGGTCGGTGTCTAATTACAAATTACTGATCATCTTCTTTTCTTGCTTGTTTTGATTACAAATCTACTGCTTAAGGTACACCTAACGCTCTTCCGTTGATTATCTTCAGATCTAAATTGTAATCTGAGTATTTGGTGATTTACTTCTTGCAAAACCCTACAATTCGAGTTCCATTATTTATGGAGTATTTGCGTTGTAAGTTAATCTCAATTCTGATTCCTTTTTTAACTTGCAATTTTTTTTATCAGAATTTCGGTATTTAGCTGCGGCGTCATCAGCTATGAATCCGAGGAGGTTTTTGTTTCAATCTCTTAACCTTAATTGTTTATTATACATGATCTCATTGCTAACTTGATTGTTTTTGCCCTAGAATGGTGACATTTTATATGTGATGCGGACAATGGATTAATATTTCGTTTTCTTTGTTTCCATATTTGAAAATATTGCAAATCAAAGAGGCATGTTGAAGTAGAAACTACTGATTTTGTTCCAATTGACTTAAAAACAAAAACTTTAAAAGTTTTCGAACAAAACTTATCGAAGTTTTAATTCATGATGCCATCTTAATTGATGGACAGGTTAGGGAATAAAATCGAGAGTGCATTCAGCAGCTACTATGATTTGCTATTAGGAGAAAATTATTACAGTATAAGTAAACTAGCAATTGGGCTGCTTAGTGTGATTAGGATTCGAAATGATTTTGGATTCTAAAGGATTTGCAAACTTATGGTTATATAATCTTTAATTACTTGAACGGCCATGGTTTGTTATTTAACCTATGGGTGTGTTAAATTTAAGTAAAACATTGTTGTTAAAGATGGTGTGATATTAGTTTTACTCTGGCTTCTTCTAGATATGTGAGGAGAGAGAACTTGATTTTTATTTAACAGTGTTGAAGATAAAGTAAATACTTATGTTCTAAGATTTATAGTGATATTTGGGCGCAGGGATCGTAATGCTAGAGTAGCCCTTTTTGATGGTATTGAGGAAGGAGGTATACGGGCGTCGGCTTCTTACTCCTCTCATGAGATTGATGAGCAAGAGAATGATAGAGCGGTTGATGGACTGCAAGATCGAGTTAATCTTCTGAAAAGAGTAAGTTTATATTTTCTTCAGTCTAGATCTTGGTGTTGCTTTAATTTGAAAATTTCCATAAGTTAGCAATGAATAATATGTGAGGAATGTTGTTATCAATAGCAATCTATCTTGCTGAAAAGTAACTTGAACAAGATATTAGTGTTCCTGTAGCTGTTGGATGAGGGTATGAGGTTAAGTTCTTTAACTTGAAATGTTGTTCTTGTAGCATGCCGAGTAAGTACTATACTTAAACTTGAGATTGTATTTAAACGAATTGATTTAAGCTAATTGAACTTGAATGTGCGATAAAAGAACATTTTTATTGCGTGGAAAGATTAATGTTGGTGTGTGAGGCTTCCGGTTTGGCTCTAACTCCTGATCTTGCATTTTCTTGAAACTTGTGTAGAAATAATCTTCACTTAGAAATAGGGGTAGGAGGAGAGAATCATTTTGCAATATAGTATTCATGAGTCTTTGAATGGTTATTATTTCGGATAGGTAGTAGGTTTTGTATGTAGAAGACTGTTTTTGAACAAGCTAGATATGTTTTAAATGCACAATTGCCTTATTTGGCCAAACGTAAGATAGATCACGTGCTAACAATGAATCATGATAACAGTTGTCTGGTGATATACACGAGGAAGTTGAATCTCATAACCATATGCTGGACAGAATGGTATGTATACCATCATGATATATCTTCTACTCTCAGTACTTGCTAAAGATATTACTGTAAATTTTTTCTCCTAATTCCAATTTTTTATCTTAGGGAAATGATATGGATTCTTCAAGAGGAGTTTTATCTGGAACCATGGATAAATTTAAGATGGTATATTTTATCTTGACCTCTACTATGTTGACTGTTCATTTAGCTTATGTTTGGCTCTTGGATTTTAGTGGTAAAACGCTAAAGGAAAATGTGTTTCTTAACTTTGAGGTCCATTTCTTGTTATGTTTATTTCCATATCATTTTATTCACTGAATTCAAAATCCAAACATAAGTCTTAAACTTTTATGTAGATTTTAGTTGGCAAAGCTAAATTTCTAGTTCGGTACAGGTGTTCGAGACGAAATCAAGTCGGAGAATGTTTACGCTCGTGGCATCCTTTGTGGTTCTTTTCCTTATCTTATATTATCTTACTAAGTGAAAAAGTCAGCAGACTTTGTGTAGAACTGGAACGGTCATTCTACTTTACAAGTGAAGTCGTATAGTCATTGCTAGGAGATGTCATGGCCTAGTAGCTGTTGTAAAAATGTTCTCGTATAACATGTAATCGAATGACTACTTGTTCTTCCATTTTATATACTTTAAAATACTTTTGGTTGCTCCAATAAACTCAAATTAGATTATTTATTTGAGCTTATGAGGCATTTGTTTGTCCAAAATTAATTTCTCCAAGGTCCGTGATCAAAGACAAGGTTATAAGAATTTTTACGAGGGAATTGCACTTTTCATATCAAACTTTTGGTACCTTTATACATTTCATACCATACCTTTCGAAATGACACATTTGATACCAAAATTGACCAACCTTTTTCATTTTTGGTTTGACCGTTAATTTTTGGATGGAAAATGTCACGTGCGTGGCACATGTCGGTTAAGTCAAAAAAAAGGGGGAGAAATGTAATTACCTAAAAATTGGGTAGGTATATTGCAATTATTCCTCTTTCTTCCTCCCTAAAACCCAAAATTAAACCCTAAAACCTAAATCTTCAAACTCTAATTACTCCTTTAATACTTAACCAATTTGCTTAATTCTTGAACCAATAGAACCCTATGATCGTGGGCAACATTTCCCATGGACTAATTATAGCGGCCGTCGACGGTGGAGCTCCGTCCAAGGGGAGGCGCATTTTTTCGCGAAAAAATGCGCCTCCCCTTGGGTGGAGCTCCACCGTCAACTGCCATTGCAATTACCCCATGGGAAATGTCGCCCACGATCATAGGGTTCTATTGGTTCAAGAATTAAGCAAATTGGTTGAGTAATTAATGATTGAAGATTCGGGTATTTTGACCTACGCGATTTGAAAATTAGAACTCAAAATTCGAACAAATTACTTAACGGATTGAAGAGATCTTTAGATGTACGAGTTCTCCACGACAAGAGGAATAAAAATCCTCAACCAATTTCGACCAACGGCCACCGAAAGCCGGCGGTCATATGGGAGTAGGAAGAAGAAGGCGAAAATTGCAAATACCCCTCCCAATTTTTAGATAATTACATTTCCCCCCCTTTTTTTTTACTTAACTGACATGTGCCATGCACGTGACATTTTCCGTCCAAAAATTAACGGCCAAATCAAATGTGAAAAAGGTTGGTCAATTTTGGTATCAAATGTGTCATTTTGAAAGGTATGGTATGAAATGTATAAAGGTATCAAAAGTTTAGTATGAAAAATGCAATTTCCTCGAATTTTTACTATTCAACATCCAATTTCAGGTTAGAATCCTAGATTAGTTACCTTGGTTTGAATTGGACATTGTAGTTTCTATTTTACTCCTTTTTTTGGTTTCTAAATTAACCTCTTTTCACCCATGGGAAGGGGGAAATTAGAATTGAATTGATTTGTGAAAGGTGGGGTCTGTTTTGTCTTTTTATTCAATCACTTGAGTAATATGGAGTTTTTTTTTTTGATGAATAACATAAATGAAAAACAGTACACAAATAACAATTACAACCTATCGACTAGGGGATAGCCCTCGTCGCAAAAAACAGAAGTAGGCAGTTGGTCCGTGCAAATAAAACCAGTACAAAAATTGAGTTTAGCCCAATTAGACAAATTGTGGGCAGCTCGATTAAAATTCCTAGAGACAAATTTAAATCTCCATTTTGGCCATTTGAACCAAAATTTTTTGATTTCAATCAAGGAGTGCTTGGGACCCCAATCAAAAGTAGAATCCGGGTAGAGCAGCATGGAGATAATGTTGAGGTTGTCACATTCAAAAATAGCTTGATCAATATTCAGCTGGTCGAGGAAACGAGCAGTTTCAAGCAAAGCGAAAGCTACGGCAGAATCAACATCAATGCAATTGTTCAAGAAAGATTTAGCTTGAGTGATGGAGCCATTTGAGTTGCGAATGATAAAAGAACCAACAGCAGCCCCATTGGAGAAAGTGGTGTCGGAATTCGCTTTAATCCAGCCAGGAGGAGGTTTTTGCCAACAAAGACTGAGGGGACCTTTCTTGGCGTGGAGGGACTTTTGAATTTGTGCATTCCAGTGGTCAAGGGCCTTCTTTTCAATGGAATTAAGGAGAACATGGAAAGGCAAAGGGTCTTTGCCATGAATGAGGTTGTTGCGGTCGAACCAGACTGATTCCATTGCGGTTGTAGAGAAGATAGCAAATTCCTCACGAGACACAACTGGTGGGAAAAAATCAGACCTGCAACCAAGAAAAGATGCGAGTTTGAACAATAACTTTTGTAATAAATCATGTTTTATTTTATTAAATTACATTGTTTCCTTTTCTTTAATAAGTAAATTACATTGTTTCCACCAAACACATTTGGAAAAATATTTGTAATTTTGCTGGAAATATTGTCTAGAATACATTATTCAATATGACGTACCAAGTGTGCCCATAGTTAAGTAGATATGACTTAAATGAGGCATAATATTATGTCAGCGACAAGATTGTTACTAAACACGCTTAACTAATTGTTGACAGTGTTTCTAAATAATAATTATTCTATGTAAAACGTGCTTATGCAAATGCTGATAATTAATGGACCAGATCTGGAAATTGAAAGAATACAGGGCAGGCATGAATATGTCCTAGGGCAGGTCTAATCTTATTCAGTAATTAGATCGAGGGAAAAACACTTTTGGTCCCAAACTTTACCCCAGAAAACACATTTGGTACCATGCTTTGCAGAAAAACAGATTTCGTACCACAATTTACATACTCTTGACACATTTAGTCATTCCGTTAAATTTTGGATGGAATTTTCGCGCGTGACAAGTTCAAAATGGTCACGAGTTTTGCACGTGATAAATCGGTCAGGGGGTGAAATACAATTTGGGCAAGAGGGAAAAACACTTTTGGTCCCAAACTTTACCCTAGAAAACACATTTGGTACCATGCTTTGCAGAAAAACAAATTTCGTACCACAATTTACATACTCTTGACACATTTAGTGTCTTCGTTAAATTGATAAAAATCACACATAATGAACAGACAACAGTTTCTCTAAAAGATTTAATAAAAATCACAAAATATACTTAAATCATTGAAAATATTCTTAACAAAAGTACCTTGGATACCTGACTTGGTGCACTTTGACTTGCACTTGTATCAATTCAGCGACGGAACTTTATTTCCGTCGCTAAAATTTTTAAGTCAGCATCAATTCAGCGACGGAACTTTATTTCAGTCGCTAATATTTTTAAGTCAGCGACGGCACTTTATTTCCGTCACTAAAATTGTTAATTCAGCGACGGAAACATAATTCCGTCGCTGAATTAATATTTTTATTTTTTATTTTTTATTTTTTAATTAGACAGTTCCATAGCGACGGAAATAGCGAGGGATCTAGAGACTGAAAGTTTTAGCGATGGAATTTAGCGATGAATAAATGCCCCGTCGCTGTTTTGGTCCGATTTAGCGATAGAGTATTTTAGCGACAGAATATTGTTTACGTCGCTATTATAGTAAAAAAATAGCGACGGAAATCCTTTCCGCCACTAAATTCCGTCGCTAAAAATAGTTTTTCTAGTAGTGGTAAATTGTGGTACGAAATCTATTTTTCTGCAAAGCATGGTACCAAATGTGTTTTATGCGGTAAAGTTTGGGACCAAAAGTGTTTTTCCCTCTTGCGCAAATTGCATTTCACCCCCTGACCAATTTATCACGTGCAAAACTCGTGACAATTTTGAACTTAACGAGCGCGTGCCTATCACGCGCGAAAATTCCATCTAGAATTTAACGGAGACACTAAATGTGTCAAGAGTATGTAAATTGTGGTACGAAATCTGTTTTTCTGCAAAGCATGGTACCAAATGTGTTTTATGGGGTAAAGTTTGGGACCAAAAGTGTTTTTCCCTCTAATTAGATCCTACTAATCTAGTCTACCGTATTTAATATAACTGGTTGACTTCTTTTGCAGGTATGAGGAAGCCATTAATTGCTCAAGAAACACTTGCTTGCATTGTAGAATTTCATTGCAACTAAAAAAATTGTTCATTACAGTATTAAACCTTTTATTCAAATAAAAAAGTTAAATTGGAAATTAATTTTAAATGCAATAATTGTTACCATAAGTTTATATGAGAGATTAAATTAATACAATCAAATTACTCATATTTTCTCTTTTGCTTAAAAAAATAACATTTTTTTTATATATATTTATCCTCTCTTATTTGTCATTTACGAGACAATGTATTTGATTTATGATATAGTATATAAATTGGAAAACACCTAAACACTAAATTTCAACCTGAAGATGCGGAGAATCAATATTAGGATGCAAAGTGACATAATTTTATTGAGTGAATAGCATTTTTGGTACTTTTTATGGGTCAAAATTTGTATTTTCATCCCTCTTAATTTTTGGTAGCAGATTCGTCCCTTTTATCAAAGCAGTGTAACATATTCTTCTTTTTTAAATTTTTCGTAGCAGATTCGTCTATCTTATCAATGTAGTGTAACACATTCGTTCCTCTTAAAATCCAAAATACATTACTTTCCGTCCATTTTAGAATATATTTTGGTACCAAATGATGTATTTTGAATTTAAGAGGGATGAATGTGTTACACTACAGTGATAAGAGGGACGAATCTGCTATAAAAAATTTAAGATGGACGAAAATGCAAAATTTGGCCCGTAAGAGGACCAAAAATGCTATTCACTCAGATTTCATTCTTTTCTTTTTTTAATTAATAATTAATAAAATTCAATGCACCGACTCCATGAGATATATTCCGCATACACACATGAAGTAACATTAAAGGTACGTTAATTATCACCTTCTTGCAATAAATTAACAGAACTTGCTTCTGGGGTACTCTCTCTCTCCATCTCTCTCTCTCTCTCTCTTGTTGGTGAGTTCGGTGTGATCTAAATCACAAACCCTTTAATTTCTTGTTTATGTTTCCGTCATTCCTCATTATTATTCAACTTCTGCTTAGTATATAAAAAGACAGTCTTGGAAATTTTTGGCACTGGAGTTGAAATTTAGATTGTTTATAGGTGATCTGTGCTTTATTTTTCTGTAAGAATTTGTTTTGTTTAAGGAAATTCTTATGTTAGAAAGATCTGTGTGCCAATTTAGCTCTCTGTAGTGGAATTGTACATTTGATGTGTGCAATGCAGAAGTTAAATTCTGTAAAGAAATAATCTTTTTTCTTTTTCTTGTTTATTGGCATTGTGATCTTGTGTTGATTTACATCAGAAATTTTGTGAGATTCATGTTGTTAGTGATAATTATTTGATTTATTGGAGTTTGATTCGTGTAATTTAATTATATTTTGTGTCTAATTTGCCATTTAAAGAAAAAACAAAGCTTTTTATTTTTTTCTAGATAAGTCATTCCATTTGATTTTCAGAATTATTTGAAGCTATCATTTGCAGCATATTGTTCAAGTGATGTATCCTCCTTTGTGATGGTTACTTGGATTTGCTTTTGATTTGGAATCGATGGTTTAATTTAACTGGTTTTCGAATGCAGAATTGAACAAGGGTTAAACATGGCTAAGGAAGTATCAAACGGAAACAACATCGTAACTGTCAAGTCTCCACCCGAGCCTTCGCCACTGAGGAAAGCTAGATTTTTTAAGGTATGATAGATACGTAGTTGTCTGAAAATTCTCTTTTCCCATTTCATAAGCTCATTATTTCTCTTTTCCCATTTCATAAGCTCATTATATAACCTTGGCAAAAATAAATAGTGATGGTCAATGCTCATTTTGTATGTATACTGTGTGAGATGAAGAATAGTTTTAAGCACAAATTTTATACTCCTATGTTTATTTTATTTGTTCTGCTTGACATTTTGATGACAGGCAAACATGAGAATCTTGGTTACTGGTGGAGCTGGATTCATTGGCTCTCACTTAGTTGACAAGCTGATGGAAAATGAGAATAACGAGGTTAGTATTTCACAGTTTAGACTCAAAAATAACAAACATAATGTCCTAAAATATATGTCTTATTCAGGTAATTGTTGTGGACAATTACTTTACTGGATCAAAGGACAACTTAAAACAATGGATCGGTCATCCACGATTCGAGCTTATTCGCCACGGTAGGCATTGTAGCTAGTTCATTATTAGCAACACATTTTGAGGTTTGGATTTTAAACGAGTTCAATATGAACATCACTCTTTCTTGTGATGGCTATGAAACGTTGAGGGTATATAAGAGTGTTTTAGTTTGTTTTCGCCCTAGTGAAATCGAGCCAAAATCAAATTGGATCGAGCATGCCCGAGTGAGAGGGCCAAACTCTTCGATTATATAACATCTAACCCTCAAACCCCCAAACCTCAACATCCAAAACCAATTCAGTTCATATCTCAAATTTTCAAAACATATTGTTTTAAATAATTTACCATCCTACCCAATGTTCCAACCAAAACCACTTTTGCAAAGCGAAATGAAACCAAAAACAATCCATACATAGTCTAAATGTCTAGAAAGTTTGGATAGTTTATATTTGGTATAATTTTCAATTGCTGCCTTCACAAATTTTTGCATAAATTTCTGGACCGTTCTTGTGTGTGTGTGTGTGTATATATATATCTTTTATTTTATTTTTTCAGATGTGACGGAGACATTGCTAGTTGAAGTTGATCAAATATACCATCTTGCTTGTCCCGCTTCCCCTATATTCTACAAATACAATCCCGTGAAGGTCATTACGGAAATAACTGTTTCTCTTACTTTAGATGTTCAAAAACAAAACTAGGACTCCGTATATTGATAAATTCCGTTGTCTATAACATGTTAAATGACATTTTTACCCTTTGTAATGATATTTGGCAGACGATAAAGACAAATGTAATTGGGACACTGAACATGTTGGGACTTGCCAAGAGAGTAGGAGCGAGGTCCGGCAATTTCTTTGCATCATTATTTTTACTTTGGTTATTTTTCTTGTGAATATTTTTTTACCCGCTATGCATCATTTGAATAGGATTTTGCTGACATCGACCTCAGAGGTTTATGGTGATCCACTTGTGCATCCTCAGGATGAAAGCTACTGGGGCAATGTGAACCCTATAGGTATTATGATCTCACTCAGAAGATAAACTACTCCATAGAGTAATTATATTATCTTGGTAAAAAGTGACATATGACCCTTTTAACTTTACGATCTTAGACCATATATTAATATTTTTGTGCTGAAGTATTTGAAAGAAATCCTTTTCTTTTTACTATTTATGGTATGCCCTTTGAAGAATAAGGCTTTGACAGCTAAAGGGTGTAGATATCTCGAGTAGAGTTAAACAACACATTGTTTATTTAGTTTGATTTTTCTATTGAAATTGGTTTGATTATCGAGCCGAACACGAGTATAGTTCGAGTGCTGAATTTTATTCTGATAGTTCTTTGTTAATTTTACTTTATTGAGTCCTGCTTGAATCTATATTATATGAATTGATAATTGCTGTTCAACGCTTGGTTTGTGTATAACGAACTGAGTTCAAACAAGCTCTTATTGTTCATATCATAGATTTTCAGCTCTATTCACGGCATTAATAACAGTATTTGATAACATTATTTTATATGATCACAGGAGTTAGAAGTTGTTATGACGAGGGAAAAAGAGTAGCTGAAACTTTGATGTTTGATTATCATAGACAACACGGAGTCGGTAATTGTTGCGTTTCGCCTCGTATATGTATAATTAATCAATCTTTAACTTGTAAAATTTGCATAAATTTGAGTAAAGTAACTCTTATTTGATTTCATTAGTTACCAATTTGAAACGGTAAATTTGCTACAGAAATACGTATTGCAAGGATCTTTAACACTTACGGACCTCGTATGAATATTGACGATGGTCGTGTTGTCAGTAATTTTATAGCTCAAGCAATACGGTAATTTCTACTTCTTAGATTTCTAACATTGCTACTTTCATTCTTTTCTCTACTTGTTAGATTTCTAACATTTTAAGATTCATTACACTGCAGTGATGAACCTCTAACTGTCCAGTTGCCTGGAACACAGACGAGAAGCTTTTGTTACGTCTCTGATATGGTATAAATCCCTTTAATATTCCCAAAGTACTCGTTTCTTAGAAACTATAGAATAATGGTGAAAGTATTTATGATGTCGAATAAGATAATGAAGTATAATTTTGAACTTGTTTGGTAGCAATATCTAAAACATAAATTACTGGCAAACCAGTAAACTAAGGTAAAATTTGCCACCTAAATTTGTTGTTGGCCATAGAGATTATATTATTATAAGCAAGGTAATTTTATTTATGTTAGTGACTAAAAGGAACATGTTGGGTCTGCCCCTTCTATTTATCAATTCTACTAAACAAGATATAAGGACTGATAAAAGACATAATCTCATCTAATAAGCATGTAATTGTAAGATATAACAAATAAGGATAGATTAAATGTAGTTTTATGGCACTTCAATAATAAATCATAATTTTAAGAGGGTGTTTATATGTAATATTCCTTTCATTTTAAGTGCATACTAGATTATTATTGACAATGGGACATTACTCGATCTTGTCTTGGTAAAGGTTGATGGTCTTATTCGACTAATGGAAGGAGATAATACTGGGCCTATCAACATCGGCAATCCAGGTTTATATCATTACCCAATACCGAAACACTGTTTTTGAATCCTATGTTGGTTTTCAAATTCGAACCTATACAAATTATATGACTAGTCATCATGGTATTCACTATCAGGTGAATTTACGATGCTTGAGCTTGCTGAGACCGTGAAAGAGGTAACTTTCAGAAGTTTGCATGTTCTATATAAGTAACAAACTATTGAATTTGATCATGGCCATTGTAATATTTGTTGAATATATTTGGTCGAAATTGAGTAATTAGCATTTTGCACTCTGCAAATTTTGGCACGTTACACCCTGAAATTGCATATTATTTGGTGAAGTAAGGGTGCATTTCGTCAAAGAATATGTAAATCGAGAGTGCAATGTGCCAAAATTTCAATTCCAGAGCGCAAAGTGCAAAAGTGATATGTAATACTCATTGAAGTCCCCACACGAAATTTGCGTTTATGATTACGACTTTGCAGATGATCAACCCTGACGTGAAAATCGTTACTGTGGAGAACACTCCAGATGATCCGCGCCAAAGAAAGCCAGTCATAACAAAGGCAAATGAATTGCTGGGCTGGGAACCAAAGATCAGACTGAAAGAAGGCATTCCTCTTATGGAGGAGGATTTCCGCAGGAGGCTTGCGATTCCAAGGAATAACTAAATGAGATTTATTCGATTTTTCTTTTTTTTTTTTTGGTATTGCGGGTTTAATAAATTTTACTTCATAAAGAGTTCTTGCTGAGGCTGCTCTTTGTTTTGATATACATTTATAAAGTTTGATTTCTGTCACCCTTTTGCAGTTCATGTTTTTATTGTATCTGTTTGTTAGTAACAATGAAATCGATCAGTGGTAACTTAAATATTTTTAGTGAAAATAATAATTACTGGACTTGAACTTGTAAACAAAGCAAGCTGAAAATTAAATAATGTTACTTGATATTTGTATTGAGCTTGTCAGGTAAGAATTTGTTTGATCTCGGATTGTTATAGTTATTGTATCAAGCTTTTTGTTTGATCTCGGATTGTTATAGTTATCGTATCAAGCTTGAGTATTATTTTCTATTTGGTAATTTTTAAAACTTAGATGAAGTCCGATTTAATAAGCTAAATGTTAAATATACGTAACGTTGTCAAATTACTTGACTCATGTTGGTAACTCTTTAAAGTTTGTACCGAGTTTGATTTGTTTTATAGTCATAGAATATAATTTTAAGTTTGATAAATAAATAAAATTAATTTTACAATTATTTGACGGTGATCAACTTTTGGGAGTCCTAATTAAAAAAAAAAATTCGAAGTTGATTAACTAATTATTAGATACATGAAATGCAATTAGTTATTATACTTGCTATTACGTATGTACTTTACATACGAAATCAAATTGGGTACAAATGGAATTATTTATTATTACGTTTCTACTTTGCATATGAACTTAAATTTAAACTTTTACGAGTGCAATTTTAAATAATAACTAAATATTAACATTTTTTCATGAATATTTATCTAACTAAATGGTGATATAAAATTAATGTTACCGACCTTACATGCAAATGTCAGAAAGGAAATGCTGACTTTGAGAATATAAATTTGTTTTTTCATAAAAAAATCACTTAAACGACAAAAATAAATGAAGAAGAAACAGACAAGAAAAGAGAAATTATTTTTATAATTATATAAACAAATCAACAAATAAATACTGTACACTAGTAGTAGTACTTAGCAGCTGCGGCATAGTAGTAGGTTCACGTCATGTGCATAACGTTAGAGTAGGAGGCGTGCTTTATTGTTTGTTAGTGGGAAAAACTGGGCCCCACAATTACAGCGAATCAGATAGCTTAGGAATCTGATCCGAGCCTGTAGATCTCCCGAGCCTGAAAGTACACCTGCATTTTTCTTTATTAGTCTGGAAGAAGAAAATCTTTCTGAAGAGGAAAATTCCCTTCTCGGCAAAATCAACTTGCAATTTGCAGAATTGTCATAATTTTATATGATAATGAATTCAATTTAATCTATATTATATTTAAAGAAAAAAGTTCTCATAAAAGAATAAAAAAATACAACTTGGTAAATTATTGGTGAGCTTTCCATATTTTAATTTATAATAAACGTTGAAATTTACAAATTTGTGAAGGTGGGTGATATTGTAGAAGACATTTTTTTGTTTGCATTTGATTTGTATATAACCTGATATTAGGAAGGAGGACGACACTATTTATAATGTGGATTGTTTCCAAAATATTCATACCTAACCTATAAGAAATCAAATTGTCTAACTCACATGGACAATTAGCTCGTTGATTAGAATTAATTTTGAAAAAGAAAACTGATTTAAGAATTTTGAATCATTGTGATAATAATAATAAACAACTCTAAAATCATACTAGATTATATCAAAACCATGACATATCTAATTTTAATAGGCATTCAAAGCATGATTTAATATTAGATTGTTGAAAACCTTACAAATGTCAACGACACTAGTGTTACTACAATAATTATAAAATCGTATTGTATGCATCTTTACTAATAAATACTATGTATGTCCCATAATTTTGCCCTCTTTGGTCTGGACTCCGGAGAGTTTAGATTAGAATGAAGAGATAAAAAAGTAAATGAATTAATGATTTTAATAGAAAAAAATCCATTTTAAAAAAGTAATTTTAGTTATGGAAGATTCTAAAAGAAAAGGACTAAATATGCTCAATTTTAATATAAACTGGACTCAACCACACACAAATTTTAATAGGTTTAGAAGAATGATTATCATGACACATTGTATTCATATATATCATGGTTGATGATTATTATTATTATAATTAAAAGGCATAAATATGTACAATACAGTAAAAGCCAAAAATAGAATGGAAAAAAGTAAATTTTTTATTTATTTATTTATAAAAGGCATAAAGTATTTAGACATCGCGAGTAAGGGTGGGTGGGAAACGTGTCTGTCAAATTCTTCATATACTCTCTCTATCTCTCTCTTCAACTGTTTCAATAATGTTCCCATTTTTATAAGGTACGTGAAACCATTACTTAAAATCTCTATAGAGTAGTATTTGTTCGCCTATACGTTTAGATATTATATGTATATAGTCCATTTTTTTTCTAGGTCATGTGCGTATACCCGTGAACAGAAGTGGATTTGATTTTTTTTCAATTCAATCAGCCGTATAAATACATGATTTAATTTTGTAAAATATTTGTTTTTCTATTTTATAAGTATAAGAATTCGATTCTGTTGCTCTCTGCAACTGCAATCGATTTGTACGGTACGGTTTGTTTTCTGCTTTTTCAGGATTTTCAACAAAACCCCGTTTGTTTCTATTAGTGGTTAATTGTTTTTTCCTTTTCAGAAACTACTGTCTCAATTGTTTCAACCATTTCAGTAGTGACTTTATGCAGTTTGTTCATTATTATTAACTTGTTGAAGTTGAAAATATTACTGTAATTGTTTTTTCGTTTTCCCTTTATTTTGGTGGATAATACTTAATTATTTGTGTTTATAATATTTGTGAAGATATGTTTATTGGAATGATGATACCTTATGAGAGTTATTGGAGATTCTTCTTTTGAAATTCTGAGCTTAAACTTTATCCTTTAGGTGGGTCTTTGTGAGTACATTGAAAAAAGGTTCCCTTTTAGAGAAAATGAGATCTGCTTTTTCACTTCTCATCATCCTCAATTTATGATAATAATGGATCCACTAATCAAATACTATAACAATAGGGAACGAAATTACAATGTAAAAATGTTTATTAGATACTTTATCTACTTTTAAATATTCGGCACAAAACTCAATATTGAAATGTTTATTGCATCGAATTCCCCATGTACTGTTAAAAATTCAACACAAAATCCCCGCCAACACAAATTTTGGTAGCCTGTGTATTTGTATGTATGAGAAATTTCATGTGGAATATTTAATAGTAAAGGGGATTTTATGCTCACAGTGTAATTTCGTATATGTTTCACATAACACAGAAGAGTATCTTGCATCTCCCCGCAACAATAATTATCATGTACAATAGTAGTGATAATTATTACTAATTATATTCTTGTTATTAATTATTAATAATTCTACTTTTTTGTAGCTTGATTCGTCTGTGAAAAGAAGTAGCACCCATGGGGTGGGGGTGGGGTGTAAATGTGTAATGATATCAAGTTCTGACCTTTGTCTCTTATGCCCAAATTGTCTTTAAACAATTCAAAACCTTATCATGTTTTGTCTGGTGCTATTTGTTAATATAACCAAGTACATGTGAAGAGAAGATATGATGATGGGCATTCCTTAAAAAAACCAATATTAAAAAAAAAACTGAAATATACTAGAACTAATATAAGAATTGTCTCTTCTTGTTCTGTTCCTTTTCCCCACAATCATCTCCTCCTCATTCTTTATGTTTCTTTGTGATTTTTTATATTTTCCCTTTTGCAGAAACATTTCATTTGATTCCTTTAATTTTTGACCCAGAAAATGGATGGTGATACATTCTCAGTTCTTGGTAATGGAACCCAATTAGATGGCAAGATTGTTCACACTTTTGAAAAGAGTTTTGTTCAAGTTCAGAACATATTAGATCAAAACAGGTTGCTTATAAATGAGATTAATCAGAATCATGAGTCCAGGATTCCTGATAATTTGAGCAGAAATGTTGGTTTGATTAAAGAACTCAACAACAATATCAGAAGGGTTGTTGATTTATATTCTGATCTTTCGACTAATTTCACGAAATCTGTCGATGCTTCGTCTGAGGGAGATTCGAGTGGTGCTTTGAAATCATCAGATGGAAAAGGTGGGTACAAAAGGCATAGGCCTTGTTAATTTTGCAAAAGTAGTGGAAAAACTTTAGCTTGTGTAGTTTGTAGTTTAATTACTTACCTCAATTTCATAATTGGTAGTTTCAATCTGTCTGTTAATCTTGCATCGTGTAATTTTGTCCTAATTGAATTAATCAATGGTGTTTATTGTTCGGTAATTTGGGACTTGTTTACTGTTGATTTTCTATCTATTTGAACTCTAGCTTATTCTTGAATTGTCTACATTTATGTAAATTTAAAACCAACTTTTATTAGGTGGGATCTTGACAGATTTTATTGTGTTATCATTCTCTTTACGAATGAAGTTTCTAGTCTAGAGAAGAAACACCCTATATTCTATAAGCTCTTGCAAACATTTTCTTGAACTATTTCTAGTACTAATTATTTTCAACCTAGCCCAGAACCATTTTTCTTCAGTACCTCAAGATTCATCCTTTTTGCTTTGGGGAAAAAACAGTTGAGGTTTTGTATGTGGAGAACAGAACAGAACTGAAACACACATTATACAACAAAGATGCTCTGAAACAATTAAAGAAAAGCAGCTTTATGTAAACTTTTTAGTTCAAAATCATTCTTTTGACCATTATCATTATCATTTCATTTTTTGTTCTTTTTTTTTTACCCATCAAACGACAATATCTTGGATGCCATTTGACAGGGAAATGTATTATAAAAAATTCAATTGTTACAACTTATACATTTATCCTAAAGTATCACTTGTAGCATTTATCCACTCTGTTACGGTTTTAGACTTTTTATTTCAGAACTACTCCTCCTCTTTTATAACCAATAAAATATTTATTTATCATTTATTTATTCTTTCATCCACCAAACAACATTATTGTATCAATTTATTTATCCCTTATGTTTCCTTCTGTTTTTTGGTCTCCAACTCATTTTTTTTTCTTTATTTTCGTTTCAATTTGTTTTCTTTATTTTCTATTTCAATTTGTTTTCTTTATTTTCTATTTCAATTTGTTTTCTTTATTTATATCTTGATTTTCTTCTTTAGATTTTGTCTCAGATTTTATATGGTGATAATTATTTCATATATTACAGATTATTATTTCAAATTTTGTGTAATTCTCCTTCAAAAAGTAATTCTCCTTCAAATTCTTACTCGAAAAGTTCGATCTTGACAAGACTCGTATCGTCAATTCCTCAATCCATAGTTACCCTAAATTCTTTATACATTTATTACCAATAAGAAGAAGGTTCAATACCAACCAGCACAAATCAGTACCAATTGTATGAGTCTGTGTCAAGTTCGAATGTTGCGGATAAGAATTTAAAGGAGAATTCTCAACATTTGTAATAATAATTTGCAATATAAATGAATAATTATCACCAAATAAAAACTGAGACAAAATATAAAGAAAAAAATCGAGTTAGAGATAAAGAAAAAAATTGAAACATAAAAAAAAAAATATTGAAACCAAAAAAAATGAGATGGATGCATAATTTAAGTGTTACAAGTGACATTTTACAGAAAGTAACATGTACCACCCCATATTTTAAGGAAAAATTGTATTTCACCCTAACTTGTATCAACAAATAATGCATTAAAAAACTTATATGAGTAGTTCAATAAACAAATAACTACTACAGTTCCAAGACACGTATATGGTGAAATACAACTAGAAATGAGTTTGAATGTTTGAGTTTGAGAGTTTTGAAAAATTAAGATTTAATTTGGATATTGGGGTTTTGCGGAAAAAGAAAAATAGATAGTATGTGTCAAATCAATGACTTTTATAGAGTTTACGATGAGAAAAAATAAATGATAAGTGTCAAATCAATAATTTTTATAAAGTTTAAGATAATTATTAAAAAAAAATCAAGATATAAAAAGATGATAAGTTTTAATGAATTTCATTTGATTGTTAGTTAAGTTTTACTTGAGTCTCATCCAAACACAAATTAAATTAATTATGACCTAATTTTGCGGTTACATGAAACCATCTCAAATAAAATTAATAAGGAACCACTTTTTTAAATAATTAGTGACTTGACAAGGGTCCCAAAAGGGTCCTTTTCTTGGGATGGAACTGAACTTATTTTAATTACATACATACCCTTCTCTACCTAGGTTATTTCTCCGTTATTTTTTAAATTTCTTTTGTTGTTTTCTCTTTCACCTTTTTAGTCTTTGTATGCAATAAATATGGCATTTATGAGTGGTTCGCATTTGATTGGATCATGCTTCTCTTAGACACGTTTGTTCGGATAAATTTTGGTTATGTCATGTCTATCGTGTATGATTTAATATGGTTAATTTATGTATGATTTACGATAAATTTGGTCATCTATCACATTCATTGATTGAATCTTATGCTTTTGTATAGTGGGATCATGTGAATTGGTTCCTTCTTTCTTGATCTTAGAGGTCCTAGTTCTTGTTGGAAAATGACTTATTTTAGTTTGGATTCTATTACGAATGTATATTTTGTTGGTGCAAGATATTAATTAATTAGGTCAAATTCTATCCAATCCAGACCAACTCTCTAACTTCTTTTACTTTTATTTGGACTTGACTGGATTGGATTGGAACAATTTTATTGAAATTTTACGGGTCTATTTGGATGGGCTTCGACTCGATTTCGCGGGTCTCGGTTTAAAAAAAAATGGTTTGTGTGGTTTCGATGAAACCTTTGAGACCTCATTTGGATGGGTTTTGGCTGTTGGATTTTGTGGTTTGAATAAGTTGAAACCCCACTTGGATTGATTTGGATGTTCAGATTTAGGGGAAAAAGTAGGTGATAAGTGTGAAATCAATGTACCTTTTAGTGAGATTTGGGGGAAAAAGTAGATGGTAGGTGTCAAATCAATGTTTTATAGGTTTGAAGAGTTTGAGTGTGAGTTTCTGAATATGTTTTGATGATTTTATGGGTTTGACGAAAACTCATTTGAAAGGGTTTTGGCTCGGTCTCGCGAAACCTGCGAGACCGGGCCAAAACTCATCCACATACACCCGTAGACCCATCCAAAACCCATTAATTAGAAAATTACGTCAGTAAAAAAAGGTTTTGGTATAATTATACTCCTATTTTCACTTAAAATAAAATATCAATATAATGATTAAAAGGTCATATTTACCCGTGAGTTCCCAAGGAATGAGGTTTTAATACTTTACTAAGCAAAAGAAAATCACAATGATAATTGACAAGTTGAGATATTAAGATACAAAAATGTTAATGTATTCAAGAATAATATAATCATGCTTAAATATAATTAGGACTGCTAGTAAAGATGGTCGTACTCGAAATCCAATGGCACAACTCGATCAATTTTGAGCAGAGCTTAAATAATTGTAATTTGGATATTTTTTAGTCTTTATATCAAGTATGATGTATCTACGAGATGTGTTCGAGTATCACGAGGCTCAGTTCCATAAAGAATTGATAAAAATATATATATTTTATATTAAAAATTACTACACGTCAAATAGCCTAGAAAGCTATAAAATGTTTTTTTTTTTTTTGAGCAAATGCAATGTGTTATGATTGATATTATAGTTTTTCTAATTTCAATATTGTAACAAACTCTTCTATTTCTTGGGTTTTGGCCCGATCACGTGGGTTTTGCGAGACCGGACCAAAATTATTTTAAATGAGTTTTCGCAACACATGAAACTCAGCACAAACTTATTCATAAATATACACCCAAACTCTTGAAATCTATAAAATATTGATTGACACCTACCATCTTTCTCTTTTCCACAAACTCTTTAAAAAAGACATTGATTTGACACCTACCACCTATTTTTTTCCACACACCCCAACATCCAAAACTATTCAAAATGGGGTTTCAACTTTTTTCAGAACCACAAAACCCAACATTCAAAACCTAACCAAATGGGGTTTCAAAGGTTTCATTGAAACCATCCAAACCATTTTTTTATAAAACCGAGACCCGCAAAATCGGGCCAAAACCCTTCTAAATAGGACCAATTTCAATCCTAAAAAAAATGCAATGTGTTATTAGTACCGCGAAAACTACAAAATAAAAAAAAATTGTAGAAGAATAAGAATTTGGACTACCAATTTAAATATGAGAGAGAGAATGAAGAACCATGTTTGAGAAAAAAAGGAGGATCTCTTACATAATACTACAATATATGAAAAAGTTTTGGTTCACTGTTGCGGTTTCGAAAAACTGGGACAAACTCGTTTCAAATAAAGTTTTAAAAGACGTTTGACGAAACTTAAGTTCGACTTATGTATTTAAATCTTATTAACTTCAAACTTTTATAAGACATTTATTTGAATCCAAGAAGTGTCACTTTCTTTTTGCTTACATATATATATATAAAAGACATTGATTTTACAACTATTACTTGCTTTTCTTCTATAAAAATATTAATTTGACAAATATCACTTACATTTTTCCCTCAATCTCCAACTTACAAATCAAATTAAAATCATATCACAACTATAAGAATCATAAATCAAAACTTAATCCTAAGGTATTGCAAATGTTTCACTATAATAGTCCAATTCATTTTTTCGAAACCTGGCCCAAATCCAATCCAACGACTTTTCAGTACTCAAAAAATGTGAGTAAGCAAATTTTGATAGCGTGAATTAGCTCATGTAGTAATTAGTTCAATATAAGCCCAAATTCTGAATAAATAAATATATGAGCCAAAATTGAGTTGGTTGTTAAATCTATCAAAGTTCGGCCCACACATACCGCCAATCCTATATATAAGCCGCCTAAAACCACCAATCGACCGGGAAAACTACACGTCTACAGACCACAATTCGTTTAATTTATACTTGGAAAGTTCAAAATAAGTCATAAATTCATCCCGTTCAATCAAACCCTATTCCCAAAATCAAGCGATCGGAGAGAAGAATAGAAAGCAAATTAATTAAAGAAAAAAATCTCAAGAAAAGGCGACGATGACGAGGAAGATTTCGGAGAAAGACATTGCCGAATATCTTATTAAGAAGGCTCATAAAAAGGTATAATTCCAAATCGATTGATCCACATAATACATTGCACTTACTTTCAGTTTTTCCGTTTTATTATTATAGTATTATTATTATTATTACTTATCTTATTGTATTATTGATATGATGATAATGATGTGATGATAGGCTATGAAAGTTGCGAAGAAATTGAAGTCGTCGCAGACTGTGTTTGTTGGATATTCCAATGATTCAAATCCTTTTGGTGATTCCAACCTTAATGAAAAGGGAGTGAGTTCTCGTGTTTTTCTGTGTCTGACTTTATTTGCCTTTTATTTATCTGGCGGCAAGTAATTTGATTGTTTGTAATAGTGATAGCTTTAAAATTTGCAATAAAAAGATCAATTTTCTGAGTGTCAGGTTCGTGTGGCGAAAGAAGATTGAGCTCGACGTGTCTCAGGGCGTGCCTCTAGATAAGTTCTCCATGAAAGCAGAGAAGAAGAGGTGGAGAGACAGAATGGTAAATCTTGTTTAAGCCAGATTTTTATAATAGATTATTGTTTATCATTGATGTGTTTTTTTTCCCTAGAATTTCATTCAAGTGGCAACGCATTTTTGTGGTGTGATATTGTTGAGAAACTGCTCTAGCTAAAAGTAGAAACATGACAAAATAAATTATTCACTGATGATGAATTAAAACAAACGAATGGACCATAAAAGCACAAACAAATCCCTGCCAAGTCTTTGGTAGATACAAATGAACAGTCAAAGATATTATCATGTAACCGATATCATGGAATTGTATGAATTTCTTTCTCTTTTGACAAGCTGAATTTATTTGGATGCACTTGAAACAAAATAAGAAATTGAAAGTTGATGAGCATCTTATTACAATAGTACTATGGAGAACTTGTTCTTGGGTCCTCCGAACATTTTACTTTAAGTTGTCAATCTTATTACGCTAAAGTTATATGATAAAGTTTTCATGTAGGTGCTTATATGTGAACAGATTTGATAGTGGAAGATAGTCAACATTTTACTTTAAGTTGTCAATCTTTTTTCGCTAAAGTTATATGATAAATTTTTCAGTAGGTGCTTAAATGTGCACAGATTTGATAGTGGAAGATAATCCCTTATTATTCTGGCTTTTCCTTATGTTCCATTCTCTAGTAGTTTAAGTTCATTCCATCCAATATTTGATGCCGGTTTACACCCCTGATAGATTTGTTTTTTGTTAGCTCATTCTCAAGGTACAACAATATTTATTGATACTGTAGGCTGAGATTGAAAAAGTGAAAAAGAGAAGAGTGGAAAGGGCAATGGAGAAATCACAGCACGAGGAAGAGATGGTAAGATCCTATCACATCATTTTCTTGGAAAAGAGTTTTTCTTTTTGTGACATTGGAGACTTAATGGGCTGGTTTGCTTTATATTCCTGAGTGGGTAGCATGGGTTGATTGAAATGTAAAATAACATCCTTGTGAATGATCTTATATTCACCAAATTTTGAATGCTGATGACAATTTTTTTTTGTAGGCACTACTGGCAAGAGAGCGTGCTCGAGCTGAGTTCCAAGACTGGGAGAAGAAAGAAGAAGAGGTAAAACAATATATAGTAGCAACATTCCAAAATTCTTTCTGTTCCTTTGTGATGTTTGGTTGGGCAGCTGCTGCTTTTGTGCTTTGCCAAATCTAACTACTTGCTGACATTGGTTTTTTTTTATTCACAGTTTCATTTTGATCAAAGCAAAATTCGGTCAGAGATTCGGCTTCGTGAAGGTCGTATTAAGCCGATTGATATACTCACTAAACATCTTGATCCTTCCAATGACTTTGGGATTGAAATGAACGAACCGTATATGGTGTTTAAGGTAAAATTTCTTGTATTCTCCAATTTTCTGTTGTTCTCTATCGTTGTTCCTTCTTCTGCTAATGTTAGAAAAAGAAAGGCAATGAAAATTGTTTTAGTCTGTCTCTTCACGGTATATTGATATTTAATGTGACATGTTATGCTAGGGTTTGACTGCGAAGGAAATGAAAGAACTCCATGATGACATAAAGATGCACCTTGATTTGGACAGAGCAACTCCTACACATATAAGATATTGGGAGGTATTATTTCTTTTGGCTAGCAATTCTTGACTTTTTCTTCATAGTTAGTATTAGAACAATTTTTTCTGAGCTCCGTCTTTCATCTTATTCTAATGAAGTAATGAATAACTACAAATGCTTGGAGATGTAAACTTTTGGTTCTATGAAAACCAGAAACTTTTTTGGTACCATATTTTCGCTTCTACGTCTTATGTTTCTTATATTTTAGTGAGTACATATTATTGTGCATATTCTTATGTACCTTCTTCAAATTTATCCATAGGTTCAAGTCTGAATTAATCACCCCAGAATAAAAGTAGGATTAATCCCAGGATCTATATTCAAGTTATATTTTCTTACCATTTAACTAGTGTACATGTAACCTTAGGATTGTCATCACAGATTCGTATACTGAGTTTTACTTCTAACGTTGTGTATGTAAATTAACAGGCTCTCTTGGTAGTTTGTGAGTGGGAGCTAGCTGAAGCTAGGAGAAGGGATACATTAGAGATGATTGCTGAAGAAAGAGGTTTGCATGCAAGCATCGAAGAAGATGTTAAAAATATATTACAAGGAAAAAGCTATGTTGAACTAGAAGCCCTGCAATCCCAAATTGAGTCACAAATGCAATCTGGGACTGCCAAAGTTGTTGAATACTGGGAAGCTCTTCTTAAGCGTCTCCACATTTACAAAGCAAAGGTATTTCTCTTTTTCATCTTGGGTCTTTTTGCATTTGTAAGTAATTGACTCAACTCAACAGTTCTCATATACAATTTCAGGCTTGTCTGAAGGATATACATGCCAAGATGCTGCAAAAGTATTTGAAACGTTTGGAGGCACCATTAGAAGGTCAAATAATACTAAGGAATGGAGTTCAGAACTTGATAAGAAAAATTCTGATAATGTGGAGGAAGGTATGGATTATTTGCCCATCGTTTTCCTTTCTGTATTTTAGGGACATTTATCGATCAATTGACACTCTCCATATTATTGTAGATGCTGAAGTTCTCTCTCCAATATCAGTAATGGATGCTGAGGTCCGCCATGAAGAACCAGAGGAAGGATCATATTCACCAAAACTGTTGCATGGTGACGAATACGAAAATGAAGAATATGCAATTGACCCTGAAGAGGACAAGGCCATTCTGGTAATTTGCCTTTACAACACTCAAATATAGATTTTACATTTATCTTTTGGATTGAGGAGTAACAAGAAATGTGTGAATTTGTCTATAGGAACGGAGACGATCTGCTGTAAAGGAAGCTTCAAGGCCGACCCCTCCTGCAGAGTCAAATAATGAAATTAGCGTCGATTGTCAGGTAATTTTTACATTTGACTATATATTTCATCTCATTGAACAATGATCTTTATATCTTGAAAATATAGGAAATTTTCATACTTAATATTAATAAATAAAATGGGGCAACCGATGCAGGTTAATTGGTGGCATGGTAAATATCGTCCTAGAAAACCAAAGTACTTTAACCGTGTTCACACGGGATACACATGGAACAAGTACAACCAAACGCATTATGATCATGACAATCCACCACCAAAGTTTGTACAAGGATACAAGTTCAACATATTTTATCCAGACTTGATAGATAAATCAAAAGCTCCAACCTACACTCTTACAAAAGATGGAGATAGGGCTGAAACGTGCATCATAACCTTTAATGCTGGGCCTCCTTACGAAGACATAGTAAGTCATCTCACTTACCTTTCCGCAATGCTATCAATAGTTTTATCACAATTAATTACATCACTTAAACTTGTTTATTGTGTGATACTATTATTACAGGCATTTCGCATTGTGAATAATGAATGGGACAAAAGGGGGCTCAAATGTACCTTTGAGAGGGGGATCTTACGTGGTTACTTCAACTTCCAACGTTATCAATACCGTCGATGAAGGACTTGTAGTGTTATTCTGAGGGCCGGCAGGTCATGTTAGGGGGCCCTAGGCGAAACTTTAACTTGGGGCCCTGTTCTACAAAAAAAAAATTCGTTATTAAAATTTATTATATTACTTTTAAAATTGTAAAAGTATTTTATAAATATTTACATGGTCTATCTCTAACAGTATTAAACTATAAAAGTAACAACACTTTTGGTGAAACTTGAACCAAAAACTTCTAAAATTTGGGTCCTCTTCGTCGACTCAATCTCGTGTTTTTTTGTAGATAGAATTCTAAATCTTAGGCCCTATTTGGAATGGTTTTGGCTCGGTTTTGCGGGTCTCAGTTTCAAAAAAATGATTTGGGTGGTTTTGGACCAATTAATATTACCTGTTTTTTTCTCAAAAAATAAAATAAAATTACATACCTTCTTTAGAATTTAGTTTTGTATTTTATTGCTATATTGCTCGTATCATGTAGCACTTGTATAAAAAAATTCTAATTAATCGTCGTCCCATGTCAACAATATTTTGTTCACTTAATATCAGACATTGACATTAAAGTAAGTAGACAAAATGCTAACTAGTCGCCTCATAAAATATTAGTTTCATTCACCATGTGATCAAAGTATGTGTTCTGCCTAATATGACGTTTACTATCATTTTTAAGTTTACTAGCAAATATCAATTCAAACAAAATTGTATAATTCAAGACATTTAGTCTAACTTTATATTAGTTGATCATGTAAAAGATTCTACATCCCAGTTTTAACAAACCAATGTAGACTTTTGGTCTAAGTTTATATTATTTCATGGTGTAAAAGATTTTTAATCAGTGGTATAATTTTAACATGAAAGAATTTTACTTAGATTTGATTACATGTATGTGGAAAAATTCTTAAAGGCCAACTGATTTGATCAAATTCATTCACTCACAATGTAAGTGTATTGTACTTATGTTGTGATTGATCACTCTACTACGAGTTTAATCAATCTCAAAGTAAGTGTATATCACTTGTTATATTGTTACATTGAGTTCGACCGAATCCAATTTGGAATAAAATTTCTGTTATATGTGTGGGGATTTGATCTATTCATTTCATTTTTTGTTATAATTTATTTTAGGGTCGACTTGATCAAGCTCGAATTTTCTTAAGCTTAAAATTAATTTTTTAAGCTTACAACGAACTCTTCTAACAATTAATAATTCGAATTACATTTTTGAAAACGAAGTTTTGATTCTCTATACTCAGGATTATAATTAAAAGAGAAAAAAAAAAATACAGCCAATTTATACGGCTATAAGCCTATAATAACATTGCCCAAATTATTCGAATTTAGTGGAATAAATTAGACGGGCTTAAACATTTTTCTATAACGGCCCAGCCCAAAACCAGCCCATCTACCAATATAAAATCCCTCTCCGATTGTAAACCCTAACTCCTACTAGGGTTTGCGTCTTCTTTGAGAATATCTATCCCCAGATCTCCCCTTCACTCTCTGCAAAAAAAAAACAAAAGCACCCAAATTATGGCGACTCAGATGAGCAAAAAGCGAAAGGTTTGGTTTCCACTCCGATCTATTCTATACTTAATTTCACATTCTCTGTATCTAATATCCATGATTTTCACGAATTAATCGAATCAAATATATCACAGTTTGTTGCTGATGGAGTTTTCTTCGCGGAGTTGAACGAGGTGTTGACACGTGAGCTTGCTGAGGATGGATACTCTGGTGTCGAGGTCAGGGTTACTCCCATGAGGACTGAGATCATCATCCGAGCTACCCGCACTCAGAATGTTCTAGGTGATTAATATTTGAATTAATTTTTTAGTTTGATGAGATATTGGTTTGATTTGCCATGTATCAAAATTTTCTCACATTTTCACCAAAAACATCAAAAGTTTCTATTTTTTAGTCAATTGAAATGAAACTAGAAAGTAGTTTCCATGAATCAACATTTCGATAACTTCACATTGAAAAGTTTGTGTTTGAGTCAATCAAATTTCTACTTTCAACATGTTATTTGATTTACTATTTAATGCGTGTATCTTACAATAGGTGAAAAGGGGAGGAGGATTAGGGAATTGACTTCTGTGGTGCAGAAGAGGTTCAAGTTTCCTGAGAACAGCGTTGAGTTGTATGCTGAGAAGGTTAACAACAGGGGGCTTTGTGCCATTGCTCAGGCTGAGTCCCTTCGATACAAGCTCCTTGGTGGTCTTGCCGTCAGAAGGTAATGAATCTTTTTGTACTCTTATTGGTATTTGCTGTATCATAGAGTAGTGAATTCACTATTTGGATTGATTCACTGATGTGGATGCTTGAATTGTGTTTTTCATGTTTATTTGATTGATATATGATAATTCTTAATAACACACTTGAACTATTGAATAACCACAATCTACCAAAGTACCTTATGAATATTGGTAGATTTTCAATTGCTACTTGACCTGTGGGGGTAAAAAATTGTTGTGTATGATGATTGATTTCTTTTGTGTTTGCTAAACAAAGTGTGATTGGGCTGTGTAGAGAATATAAAACTGGGAAGGCTGCAATCACAGCAACATTTAGATTGCAAGTGGTTCTGTCTTAAAATGAATTAGTTGGGAGCTTACTAATCCTTATTCCCATGTCATCCACAAAGCAATATTGATTTTTCTATATCAGTATATGTGTCGGATGATGACTAGAATAAATGTCTTCATCCATATCATAGGCGTGATTGTAATTTATTCATGCTGTAACCTTGGAGAAGACAAATGATTAACCTCAGAAATCTGACCAAGTCCTTGCAGATAGAGCATTAGAATGGGTAGGCTAGTAATTGCTACTTGAATTTGGTGGATAAATAGGTACTTTTCCTGCATTTATTGATTTTTAAATAAGTTGTGTTTTGTTGAATGTTTATCATGTCATCCAAAAAGCAATTTTGGTCCGCAAATACCATCTTTTGTGTCGGATGATGACTAGAAACATTGTCCTTCTTCATGTAATTATCAACGTGAAATGTACTGATGTTCATGCTGTACTCTTGGAGAAGGCACATAGTACATGATTAATCTTTTATTCTCATGCATCTGTAATATTATGTTGGAAAATGTACACCTCTTTTGCACTTAATTACCTATAATCTTTTCATTACTAGATAATCCATGTTTTACGTCAAACCTAACCATTATTAGCTGAGCTTCACCAAGATATTTATCTCATGATCTTCTTTTTCATCCAAATCTTTTTGTTGTCTTCCCTCAGGGCATGCTATGGTGTTTTGAGATTTGTTATGGAGAGTGGAGCCAAGGGTTGTGAGGTACACTAGAACTCTACCCGTTATTCTTCTGCCTTCTCTTTCTGCTTTCTTTCAACACATAGGTGTAATCCATGTGGTTTTAGGTGATTGTTAGTGGAAAACTGAGGGCTGCGCGTGCTAAAGCCATGAAATTCAAGGATGGCTATATGATTTCCTCTGGTCAGCCGGTGAAAGAGTACATTGACTCTGCTGTTAGACACGTTCTACTCAGACAGGTATTATTATATATGTTTCTGGGTAGTATATTGGGCTATTGTGTCCTTTAGTTTTGAACATAATCGAGGAATATAAGAAAGAAGCTGAATCTTCTATCTTTTAGATGCAACATCTTTCTTGCTGTTTTTTTCCCAATTAAAATCCTTGAACTAAACATGGAACTAATCTTTCCGTGTTTCTGATTTTGTGCATTTGCTCAGGGAGTACTTGGAATCAAGGTTAAGATTATGCTCGACTGGGATCCTAAAGGAAAGCAGGGTCCTACAACTCCTCTTCCAGATATTGTCATTATTCATCCTCCAAAGGAAGAAGAGTTCATTAAGCCAACCTTGTTGCCCACTGAAGTTGAGGTGCAACCAGAAATAATATAAATTTGATCTTTATTAGATCTGGGTTCAGTTTCCATTATTATTATTTGAGTGCCTTCTTAAGTAATCTTTTGACATATGAGGACTGTAGAATTATGTTTTTGACTATTTTCACTCCATAACAGCAATTTTGTTTTACTATTTAATTCTACTTATTTCTTGTTCTCTTTCTTTTAGTTAATATGCATCATTTTATCATCTGCCATTCACATTTTTTTCAATTTCTTGTTATATGTTCTGCATATTTCATCAATTTCCACTTAGAAATAAAATACTTCTTACACTACTTGACATAAAAGAGTGTCTTACGCCACATTTTTGTCCAAATTCCAAAAATCATATCTCAAAATTTGAAATTCACTAATTATTTATTAATATTTTACTATGTCAACATTTTATTGAAATCATTATTCAAAAGTTTTGCGATGTGACCAAATCGAGACGGAGTCAATAAAACTACCTCAATAATAAACCATAAGGTTCCTTCACCTTTTTGACGCCTCAAATTAGTCGTTTGAATCAATATAACTACATTTTTAATATTCATGTAATTTAAACTAATAACCATATTAATTGCACGAGCTTTTTTCCACTTGAATATCAAGCAATCCATTTGATTTTCAAACTTTTATATGTAAGTGTACCTCGTTATACGAGCTTATGTTATTTTAAACTAGCTGCTGCATGCATAACAAATTTCAAGTATTAAAAGAAGATTTTGGGGCTATGGGGTATATGGAAAAACAGGACTAAGATTTTATGTTGCTGAAGAAATATATAAGTATTGAACTACTTCAAGAAGGCAAAATTGATATTCTTGTTACATAGCTTATTTGTAGTTGAAATTTTGTAATTCTTTTCAATGTATGAACACACTGCAATTAATTTGTTATATTAATTTGACCAAATAATTATAAATGGGTGCAGACATATGGAGTATAGGGGATTAATCAGACCAGTTAACGACCTAAAAAGTACAGAACTATTTGATTGCTGCAATTTGATTATGCAACCAATCCCAGGAATAATTTTTGGTGTTGAATATATGATAATATGCCTTAAATTAATTTTATATGACAAAAGAAAAATTGTTATTAATTCTTGTTACATAACATAGCTTGCTTGCACCATTGGATTTTTCGTATTAATTTATGTGTATGAACACACTGCAATTAATTTGTTTTATTTAACTGAATTATATAAATTAAATAGATACAGACATATGGAGTATATGAGATTAATCTGCAGGACATGGAAAAAATGCACCAAACTCACATGTGTGTATTGGGAAATTTGTACAAAATTCCCTTGTGATTTTTTTGTTGCATAAAACCCTTATGTTTTACAAACATCTGCTATGAATCCCCTTGTGTATATAATATTAATAATTAATATAATATATAGATAGGTAAATAGATTAAACATGGAGGATAAAATAGTATTTTACCTAAATAAACTAACGGTGTAAACTACTTAACCATTAAAGGAAGAGTGTGCAACATTTAGTAAAACACAAGGAGGTTGGTTCTATGCAAAAAAAATAACACAGGTGGGTTTAATGCATTTTTCCCATCAATGACCCAGAAAATATAGAAAGAATTTGATTACGGCAATTTGATTATGCACCCAAATCCCAATCCAAGGAATTATTCTGATAATATGCCTTCAAATAGTTTAATTTCCATGACAGGATATTAATAACACTGAGTAATGAGAATCCTTGATTTTAGTAACTGAGTTATGAAATTCTCATTTTGATTTCCAACTTTTCCCTATATATAGAGACAGACGTTTACTTACTCAATCACTCAAATTAATATTCAAACAAATTCTAATTATCAAAACTAATTGTAACAATGTTTTCTTCAAGGATGGAGTTTCCTTTGTTGTTTTTGTTTGTGTTCTTTTGTTCTTTCCTTTCAGAATGTAAAGGTGAACCATTCAAACCAGCAAGTACTAGTGCACGTCTCGAGTGCCCTCAGTATACCGTCGTTTATACTGGTAAGGACTTTGAAATCAGAAGTTATAAGGAAGCTGTTTGGATATCAAGTCCCAAAATTGAAGCCAATTCTTACAAGGAAGGTGCTGGCAAAGGTTTTGTAAAGTAAGTTCCATTTTTTTTTATTCCTTTCATTTGAAGATGACAATTGATTTTTGTACTTTTTTTTTTTCTTTTCTGCAGATTGTTAGATTATTTCGTCAAAGGGAAAAATCAACAACATGTGACAATCAAAATGACAGCACCAGTTCTAGTCGATATTCAAAACTCGACCTACACAACTTACTTTTACGTGCCAGAAAAGTACCAAAAAAACGTACCGCAACCAATATCAAAGGATATAAAGCCAGAGAAGTTGCCTAAATATCAATATGCTGCTGTTAGAAGATTTGGTGGCTTCCTTGGAAGTACCAACATTCCAAAAGAGGTTGATGCATTGAAGAAAAGCCTACTAGGTTCATCTTACAAAAGGGCTGCTATTCTTGATCATATCTCTGTCGCCGGCTATAATTCACCAATTCAGTTTTTCAACCGTGTTAATGAAGTTATAGTGTGGTTTGATTAGAATTCTTCAGGAGCTATGTATATATATATATATATATATAGAGCCATTTTCATTTAAATTATGAAATTAATAATTCAATTTTGTTTTGAATAATACATGCTCTTGACTAATATATATCTATTGTTAACTAAGTGAAATGGTACTTCCAACGTTTGATTTTCCACTAAACTGCAATTTGTAATCATGTTGAATTGGATATTCAACACTTTTGATCTTGCATTTTTATATTTTGATCTCTTAATGCATGCCTTGTTGTTTTTGCACTTTTGATCCCAAATTGAATGAAAAGTGTGCGATATGACTATAATCTAAGTATTTTAAAAATTGGAACATACGAAGTTTTGAAAATAAAAAACTAAATGTATTAACATTAGTTCATTTACCGTCAACAGATACGCATAATTTTTAGGCAAAATTGCATAAAATGTCTCAAACTAATTAGTGATACGAAGTTTTGACAATAAGGAGCTAAAAGTGTTAACATTAGTTCATTTACCGTCAAGAACTGATGCGCATAATTTTATTATTATTTTTATTTGAAATAATTTTGTTATAAATATCAAATTAACTTGTTCAGCCCGTACAATAACGAAGTAGCTTTAGAAAATCAACAGCTTCAACAAGGGACGGAGGGAGGAGGGGTGCACGTGGGGGCCGGCACCTCCAAAAGAAGTTTGTATATCTATGTTTTTCTATCGCAATTTTATTTATACATTTTGAAATTCTATTAAGAGAAGATAAATCAGCAAATTCTATATTAACAAAAAAGTATTTCTAAAGCTTTAAATCATCATGATTATTTTAATTATACTGTTAAATGAGATGATCTTTCATATATACTGTTAAATGTTTGATTCTTGTTTATTTTCATTTTTTAGAGAACTATTTGGGTAATATTTTACCTTAAACTTATAGTTGGGGTACGTGCTGGTCATATATATATACACTTTGCTAAGGATATTTTTTGGTATAATATTATAATTAAAATTACTAAATTTGGATTGATTAATTATCTGTAAAGACATACATGGGTACCTTAATTGCTTGATTTATCTCTTATCACGGAAAACATCAAAAAATTCTACTCCCTCAATTCCAAAATTTAGAGATTTGCACATGTATTAAGGAAGCTAATAATTAGCCTTGAATTTAGGAAAAAATTAGAGTTATACCTAAAATACCCCTATTAATTTGGTTAGAAGAGATAGAACAATTGGTTGAAGTAGAAAAGAGAGAAAAACAAAGAGTAAATAAGGGTAAAATTGGAAGATGTATTATTAATGATGTATTGGAATCCTAAAGCGACAATTAATTTGAAACATGAAAAAATCTCTAAAGCGACAATTATTTTGGAATGGAGGGACGTATATTTTAACAAACTCAAACTCAAACGAAATTAGAAAGTAGTTTACATGAATTAAAATTTTGATACATTTTCATATAAAAGTGCCTTCCTCCATGTCTTGGGCATGATTGTAATTTGAAATATTGCCATGCCCTAACCTTGGAGAAGACAAGTGGTTAACCTCGGAAAATCTGACCGAGTCCTTATAGAGAGAGTACTAATTGAATTTAATGGTTTAGATTAATAGGTAATTTTTGTTTGCATTTACTATTAAGTGATAAATAAGTTTCGTGTTTGTTGAATGTTTATTTACCATGTCAATTAAAGCAATTTTGGTTAATTCATGAATACCATCTTTTGTGTCGGATGATCGATGACTAGCTAGAAACAATGGCCTTCTCCATGTCATTAATTTTCAAGGCACATATATATTGAACAATTATTTATTAATTCTCCCTGCATCTGTGTAATATTATATATGCTAATTACATCATTAAATGATTTTGACCGAATTAGATTAAATACATACAGACATATGGAGTATATGAAATTAATCAGGCCAATCAATATTTTGATTGCTGCACTGCAATTTGATTATGCGCCCAATCCCCGGAATAATTTTTGCTGTTGCTTTTATGATAATATGCCTTGAATTAATTTTCCATGACAAAATTTTAGCAACACTAAGTAATGAAAATCCCATTAATTTAGTGATTGAGTTATGAAAAGTCCCATTTCGATTTGCAATTTTTCCCTATATATACACACGTTTACTGATCAATCATATCGCTCTATTCAAACAAATTTATAATCAAAAGTACTTCTTATGATTAATGGTTTCTTCAAGAATGGAGTTTCCTTTGTTGTTTTTGTTTGTGTTCTTTTGCTCGTTTCTATCCGAATGTAATGGTCAACCATATAAACCATCAACTACTTGTGCACGTCTCGAGTGCCCTCAGTATACCGTCGTTCATACTGAGAAAGACTTCGAAATTAGAAGCTATAAGAAAGCCGTCTGGGTGTCAAGTCCCAAAATTGAATCCAATTCATACAGTCAAGGTTCTAACAAAGGTTTTTTAATGTAAGTAACTCTTCCCCTATCTTTATCCTTTTCATAATACAATAATTTTCAGGACAACTTTGTTTTTGATTTCCTCCACCTGCAGTTTGTTTAACTACATCAAAGGGAGAAATCAACAAAATGTGAAAATCGACATGACAGCACCAGTTCTAATCGATATTCAAAACTCGACCTACACGACTCACTTTTACGTGCCAGAAAAGTACCAAAAAAGCGTACCACAACCAATATCGAAGTACATAAAGCAAGAGAAGTTGCCCAAGTATAAATATGCTGCTGTAAGAAGATTTGGTGGCTACCTTAGCAGTAGAAACATTCCTATAGAGCTTGATGCATTGAAGAAAAGCCTTCAGGGCACTCATTACAAAAGGACTGCTTCTGTTGATCGTTTCACTGTCGCGGGCTATAATGCTCCATGGGATCTTTTCTTCCGTGTCAATGAAGTTATTCTGTGGTTTGATTAGAATTTTTTTATATACTATATGAACTTAATAATTTAAAGTTGATTTTCAATAATCCTCTTGACTGATTAATAATATGTATAATTATTTAAATCATGTGTTTCCTATATTGGATTTTTTGAAAATTGCCATTTTAATCTTCTTGTATTGGATAATCAATATTCTTGGGCTTGTCTTGTATAATTATCACATTTGCTCTCAATTTTTAACTCTATAGATTGTTTCAACTTTCAAGTGAGCGATAGAGCTAAAAATATTAAATATTTTTGAAAATTGGAAGAGTACAATTTTGTGAAAACTTGGAAGTAGATCAATTATGCAATTGGGGAAAATGCAAGTTACTCTCCTGTGTTATGCTAAACCTGCCTGTGAAATTTTTATTGCGCCAAACTTCTTTGTATTTTTAAAAACCCTGCAAAAAACACTCAATATATAAAAATCCGACCGTTTTGGATCGACATATTTGTAGAAATAATTTTAAAAATATATCACGTGAAGTTGTAGGGACCAATTTGAATTATTTTAAAAATGATTTCTTGAAACATGTTGATCCAAAACGACCTATTTTTTATAAATTGAGTATTTTTTGCAGGGTTTTTGAAAACACAAGGAAGTTTTGCGCAATAAAAATTTCACAAGGTAGTTTCTTACAAGTTTAACATAACACAGGGGAGTATTTTGCATTTACTCCTATGCAATTGAATATTATGTTGAAATATCCTTGCATCGACTGACATTTCACTTAACAAGGAATGAAATATTTTTAAAATTGTTTTTGACTTTTTTTCCTTTTTTAATTTTTGAATAAAGTGGAAAAGATATGAAAAAGAGTTTGAATATTATAACATTTTATCTTAAAAAATAAAAAGTATAACATAGTATTTGCAAATTAAATGTCTCAATATTCTCTTAAAAATGGTTTTCGAGAGTAATACAAAAATTCACAAATATAAATTTGTGAAACCAAGAAAAATAAATATTGTGAAAATTTGTACAAATGAATTATCTATAACATATTGACATCAAACTTTATGTAACACTTATTCATGCATGATAAAATATTTTTTCTTAGAAAAATATCGATATGTTGCGTAATTATTGTTACAAGATAGATAAAGCAACTCCTTGATGAATAAGTACTCGCATTAAAATTGTGAGTCGGTTTCTGCCCGCCATTTCATCATCAACGCTCATCTCAATTTTCCCCAAATTACCCTCCCAAACTACCCATATATAACCGCACAAATCCTCTTATCTCATTTCAAAATTCTTCTTAAATTCCCATTTCCCAATCTCCGAATTCAGTTTCCACGCCTCTAGGGTTTTCCATTTCTGCAAATATTACCACTCCACGCAATGCCGGTGAATCTGACGGCGAACTCTATATCTGCGATCAACGGCGGCGATGTGAACTCGAAGCCTCTGGTTCAGGTGTTGGACATCAAGCTAATCGGCAACACACAGGAGCGTTACCGCCTCCTAATCTCCGACTCCGTGGCCACTCAGCATGCTATGCTCGCTACTCAGCTCAACGACCGAGTCAAGTCCGCCCTAGTTCGTAAGGGATCTGTTATTCAGCTCATCGATTACATTTGTAGCACTGTACAGAACCGCAAGTAATCTTCTTCTCTCTTATCCTCGACAACCTTTAATTGTGTAAATATTTGTGCACTATGGGAATTCATGTGTAGATTTTCTGTTAAACGAGTTATTTTTTCGCTGCAATTAGCTAGGAGGATTATGTAGTTGGTCTATTGTATGCTCATTTGTTATATCAGGACAGTGATGTTGAGATAAGGTTGTAGTTCAGTCGGATAATATTATTGTTTGCACTATGGAGATTCATGTGTAAGTTTTTTGTTCAACGAGTGATTTTTGAGCTGCAATTAGATAGGTGTATTGTATGCTCATTTGCTGGATCAGAACAATGGTGTTGAGATAAGGTTGATGTTCAGGCAGATAAGACCATTGTATTCTGAACTGAGACGGAATTTATTCAAACAGTTAATGATTTGTGCTTTGAAGTAAAATTCTCTTAATAAATATGTGAATGACAGAATGAGTAAATTAAATGTATATGGAGTTGATGCTATACATTGAGAGTCCTGGTGTGTCTACCATTTCCTGTGAGCATATTTCAAGTCGTGTTTGTAAGCCTAGCTCATGATATGCATTTTTGGGTTATTGCTGGGGTACTCTGGTTGATTTATACTTGACATTTTGCTTTAACATGAATAATGATGAATCTTATCCAAAGACTATATTACTTTAACTGATACGGAGTCTGTTGTTGGAAAATCTAATAATAAGCGTCTAGGGTTCCTTTGGCTTCATCAACATGAATTTCAATGGATTTTTGTGCTAGGCCATGTTCTTTTGGCTTTATGGCGTCTAGGTAGGGTTCCTTTGGCTTCATCAGTTTTCTTATGGATTCAGAGTTTGTAAAAACCTCAACATGAATTTCAATGGATTTTTGTGCTAGTCCATGTTCAAGGATCTATTCATGTTTCAAACACGGCAATAGAATTTAGGGATATATAGAGTCGATCTAAGTGTGAAAATGAGACATTTTGGCATTGCAGTATTGTTAAAGTGATTGTTATATCTTCTTGGTTTTATGGTCTGAAAGTTATAGATATTGTATTATGCTTGCAGGATTATTGTGGTTCTAAACATGGAAACCATCATTCCAGACTGCGAAATAATCGGTAACCCAAGGATGTTATCTGAATCTGACTCAGTACCACAAAAGCTGGCACCTGATACTTCTGGACGGCCACCATTGACAAACAGCAGTAGTGTTGGTCCTCAAAGTTCAGCACGTACAAGCTCCAGTAACGGAAAAAATTCAAGCTTTCAAAATCCAGGCAGTAATATGCAGAGTTTTCGTCCCACTGTTCAACCACCATACCAACCACCTCCAAATTATAAACATCACGGGGCAATAATGAGGAATGAGGCCCCCGCGCGCATTATCCCTATTGCTGCTTTGAATCCTTATCAGGGTCGATGGGCTATTAAGGCACGTGTGACAGCAAAAGGAGATATCCGACGTTTCAACAATGCAAAAGGAGATGGAAAGGTGTTCTCCTTTGATCTTCTGGACTCAGATGGAGGGGAGATTCGGGTAACATGCTTCAATGCTGTGGTCGACCGTTTTCATGATACTATTGAAGTTGGAAAAGTCTATGTGATATCGAAAGGTAGCTTGAAAGCTGCTCGGAAGAACTTCAACCATTTGAACAATGAGTGGGAAATATTTTTGGAGACAACGTCAACAGTTGATCTTTGTCCAGATGAAGATTCTTCCATACCAAGGCAACAGTTCTCGTTCAGACCTATTAGTGAAATCGACAATGTCGAAAGTAATTCAATACTAGATGTAATTGGTGTGGTAGTAACTGTAAACCCTTCTGTTCCTATTTTGAGAAAGAATGGAATGGAAACTCAAAGGAGAATTCTTAACTTGAAGGATCAATCTGGTCGAAGTGTTGAGCTTACATTATGGGGAGATTTTTGCAACAGGGAAGGACAACAATTGCAAGAAACTGTTGAAAATGGTATTTTCCCCATTTTAGCTGTCAAGGCTGGGAAAATTAATGACTTCAGTGGTAAGTCGATTGGTACCATATCTTCTACTCAGCTATTTATAGATCCAGATTTTCCAGAAGCTCACAGCTTAAGAGACTGGTTCGACCGAGGAGGAAAAGACACTTCTTCTCAATCTATATCTAGGGAATTCATCCCTGGTGGAGGATCAAAGAATGAGATACGCAAGTCTTTGGCACAGATAAAGGATGAAGGTCTCGGAAGGTCAGATAAGCCAGACTGGATCACAGTTAAAGCAACCACATCTTTTATCAAAACAGACACTTTCTGTTACACTGCGTGCCCATTAATGATTGGCGATAGACAGTGTAACAAGAAAGTGACAAAGTCAGGAAACTCTAGATGGCTGTGCGATCGATGTAATCAAGAATTCGAAGAGTGCGATTATCGATACCTTCTTCAAGTACAAGTTCAAGATCATACTGGCTTGACATGGGTAACTGCTTTTCAAGAAGCAGGAGAAGAGATCTTGGGTTGCTCTGCCAAGGAGTTGTATATGTTAAAATACGAATCACAGGATGATAATACCAAATTCGCTGAAACTATTCGACATTGTCTCTTTACTGAGTTTCTCTTTAGGCTTAAAATCAAAGAAGAGATCTATGGCGACGAACAGAGAGTGAAGATCACAGTTGTCAAGGCAGAAAGGGTGAATTATTCAGAAGAGAGTAAATTTCTTTTAGCTATGATTTAATCAAACAATGTAAGTTTTGATTATTTTTTAAACATGTAATTCATGACATAACCAACAACACTTCATAGTCTATTCAGCAAAAGTAATACATGAATTCAGTTGATATATAGATACAAATGAAAACAGATTAAAACACAGACAGGAAATCCTTTTCAGCTCCTCTTGACAGGATCGAAGTTTGAAACTCCAATGACTGCCCCAACAATGGCAGTGGCCACGACCCCACCAGCAGCGATGCTGTACAAGAAGTTATTGAGGGAAGGAGAAACGCCACTTGCTGCCTGGGCCACGTCAGGTACAATCATCGAAGCTGTAAGTGCAGCTGCTGCCAATCCGGTAATTGCCTTCTCCTTCAATGAAGCCTGGACTTCAAACTTCCCGACAGCCTTTGTTGCTTTCGCAACCTTGGATTGCCTCACGGGCAATGGCTTGAAGAAAGAATTGGCACTTAGTTGCTGTTTCTGGCTGGCACGAATCAACGGCATAGCCATGGATACTGCGGAAGTGGAGGCCATTTTGTGCTTTTCGGTTTCTCACTCGGGTTAGTTGAGTTTCTTCTTAATGCTGTTAAATGAATATGATTTTTTTGGGATATAAGTGATTGTTAGAGGAGATGAGAAGATCGAGAAAGGGAGGGAATGAGAGGTGGAAAATTGAAGGTATATTACAGTCTATCCCATGTGGCAACTTCTTAAGTTGGTTTTGGTGGATAAGGTTATCTCGTTGCCAGTGCTACAATTTTCATCATTTAGGCAAGAAAATAATTAGAACCAAGCCGAGTTTTGCATTCAAACTTCAAAGGGCAAAAGCCTGGGCTCGTTTGGTTGGCTTTACTAGACTGGCTTTTTCAGAGATAATATTATGAAAACGAGAGAAATTTTTATACAATTGGTTTTTGGAAAATTTGAATGAATTTTGAGAAATTAGGGAAATGAGAGAATTTTTAAAAAATGTGTAATACTATTGGAATTGGTTTTTCGAAAATTTGAATGGTAGAATTTAAGCTAATGATGATATAATTAAATAAATTGTTTGATTTGTGTTGTAAATTAGTAGCAGAGAAAGTTTTTTTTTATTATTAAAAATGTCAAATCATTTGATGTAAAGTAAGATATATTTTTCGAATATTTTCGAAGTTTGTTTGGTTTTTCGAGAAACCCTGACAATTACGTATGTTAACAAATCTGTGGACCTATGGTTATCAATACATGGATAATTGCATGCTTCTTATTAATCCATTTCGGTAAAAATTGAGAAGCGTAAGTAAAACGTTTTGTATCTATGAATTCACAGAGTCTAATAACTTGATAAGATTAGCTTTTTCATGCCAAAACTAAGCCGAAGACGAACCAATTAACTCCAATAGATTTCCAAGTGAGGTTTGCTCTTTAAGTAATGCAAAAAAAATAATATGGTTGTCAATTAAATTTCTTCTAGATTATTCCGCGACGCCCATGCTAATATTCTCTTTTATGAGATGGTCAATGGATATTGTCTCCCACTAACCAAAGTCCCTTCTACAAATCTAATGCGTCTTATATAATTGAATATTTGAATATATGAGTTGATCTGAAGAGCAATATAATATAAAGTGCTAGATGTTGCAAAATGCATCCCAAGCCAATCATCCTTGCATGTTACTATGATGCATTCTGTAAATACCCAATGTTTACGATAATTTAATTGGACTGACAATATGTTAAGGAGGGCTATTTATGTAATTGCAATGGGTGGAGTTGAATTATTACTCCCTCATCATTTTGTTATGCTTAATCTTTTATCTTGACTAAATTTTAGAGAAAAATAATAAATATTTTAAAAGAATAAAAATGTAAGGAAAGTCGAATTACTACACCATGCAAATTAATATTTATTTACAAAGTTTAAAATTATAAATATGTAAAAATTGTAGAAATCATCTAAAAGGTTAAAAAACTAGACTCCACTAAGTACAACCTTCAACTAAGTTATTTATTTGGTTGTCATTAGAAAAATATTTATATGGTGTGATTGTTCGAATCAAATGAGACCTAAAACATAAATTGATTAGTTATAGATTGCTCTGTAAAAACATATTTTGTCAAGATTCCGTCACGCTGTAAACTTATTCCTTTTAATGTGGATATTGCCTTTCCTTTTATGTTCAAATAAACTGTCTACTGTAATTCCCTTCTTGAGTCTTTAATAATAAATAAAATTGTTAATAGTCGTCAGTACTATATATGAGCAAAAACCAAAAGAATAAGGTGGTGAGAGAATATAATTCTTGCCTGGCAAAGGGGCTAAGCATCTCTCCAGAGAGAAAGGGAGTTCTCAAAGTTATCTTCGTTCCAAAACCGACCACCATGGAGGAGCCCCCAATCCCCAATGTTCCGATACCTCCTCCACCGCCCATGTCAAGATCGGATTTACGAACGTTGCTCTACTTCATCATTGCAGCCATTGTTGGGGTGCAGCAATTGTTTATGCACTGTGCCAATTCATCATCCGTAGATGCTGCCTAAATAAATGTCACCAATCAACTGTCCGACCAGATGACGAGCCTCAGCCCGGGACCCACCACCGATCGGACTTTCCCCAACTTGATTAATAGTAGTAACTTGTTTTACAACTTCAAGTACAAGAAAGATGAAGCGGGGCAAGATGAATGTAACGACAATGAATGCGCGGTTTGTTTATCGGTATTTCAAGATGGTGAACAACTTCCATGCAATTTGTATTGATAAGTGGCTCGATTCATACACTGACTGTCCCCTTTGTCGGTCACCAGTCCGTCCGCAAGTGATGATAGTTTAAACGACAATTTTTTAAAGCATAATAATACCAAATAGTTAGTCTAGAACTAAATTCAAAATTAGCAATGTACTTTGCCTAATTGATAAAAAAAAAAAAACTCGTGTGTTATTTTTATTAACCAAAAATTTCATTTTAAATTCCTTCATAATTAAATAGAGAGGTTATTGTCAATTTTTTAAGTCAACATAGGTGTTGCTACCAATTTTTCATCAATAATTTTCAATTTCATGGGGTTATTATTGTTATTTTTCTTGCACAATAAGTATTCCGGCTTGGACATATTTTTTTGCTAATAAACTTTAACACGGGTATTTTTGATAATTAGGTAAATCATAAGAGGATATTTTCGCATTTCACTCAGTTAGTCTATCAAAGATTACTCAATTATCGGGAAAAATAAAAAAGATTACTCTTGAGAGCTGATTTAAAATTAGTCCAATCTTATTATATAAGCTTCACAAATAATACAAGCCACATAGCAAGTCGGGTGGCACGAGAAGAATCTAAATTACAAATCAATTACATTTTCCTCAAATTGTCTAACCTGGCCTGTAGGTCACTGTCTATCCCAGTGTCATCATTTCCAGTGGCCTCAGCTTGTGGGACCTTATTCTTTGCAGCTGGGGCAGCAACGGATGAGGAAGGGGCGTTAAGAAGCTGCATTGAGTGGAAATGAGAAACGATACATAAAACTTTATGAGCATATAAGTTCAAGAATTGAGAAGAAGTAATCGAGATATATATATATATATATATATATATATATATATATATATATATATATATATGGTTGTACCTCAGAATTAATGTCGATGCCAATTTCGTCAAGAACTTGACTCACCAACTCTTCGGTCTCTTCTTCTTCTTCGTCTCCTTCTAGTGCATCATCAATGGCATCTCCCATAATCTCACTTGTTAGTTCCATTTTCTCATTCTGCATCTCAAATTCTTGCATTATTTTCTGCAATGATGGCAGGTTCATCTGCCTATTCATTTGCCCCATTGCTTTAGTAACACCTTTCATTGCCTCTCCCATTGCTTGCGTTGACTTTAATGTCTGTAAACGGAAAAACATTGCCACTATTGGAAACAAATTCCTTGCAACTTATGCAAAATATAACTGAAAGTAATCTCTAATGAAACTACTCATCGTGGACAAATTATATTTCGTGATGCTTACTATTATTTCATAATTTTAGAACAAATTCAGATACTAAATGCAGAACGATTAGAATGACAAAAAAAGTCATGCCAAAAATTTATAAAAACTCAAAGAAGTCGTCGCCTCATCCATTTAAAACTATAAATATTAAAGCTTTGAAAATTACTTCAAGTTTATAGAGGTAAGATACCTGAATTCTGAGAGATACACCTTGAAGTTGAGATTTTAGCTTGTAAAACTTTTCAACCTGATGTCGTGTTCTGATCAGATCTTTAGCCATCACCTTAACAGCTCCCTGTAACAAGTATACTTAAAAATCAAAAGATTCATTGAGTAATTGAACTCATACGACCTGTTTGTACCAGGAAGCAATACCAAACTATCAACAGAATATAAGAAAACTGAAAACGAAGAATCGCAATTATGCAGGTATCAATTTCTTCATAAAAAAATATAGGTAACAGAAATATAAAAAATGAAACAGCTTCACATACAGTAGCCAATGATAAAACTTGTCACTCTTATAAAGTATGAAGAAATAAAATTTTACTTTTAAACAGCAATCCCCAAAAACTAGATCCCATAATACAAAGCTGCTCCAGCTTGTTGTTATATTTAAAACCAATTCTCCGGATAACTTAACTTTCTATTAAATGTTACATTAAAATCCGAAACATCTTACATCTCTAAAAAGTCATATCTCAAAAGAGTAAAAGTTTAACTAAAGCCACATATTTTCATGTAACGATATGTTCATCATACCATTAGACTCCAAGAAAAAAAGTACTTATTAAACATAAAATGTAAAGATAGAGAAAAAGAGAAAACTCAAAGATGCCTATACGAATGCATACCATCTGCCCTTGCTTAGCACTTTTCTTTATCTCCGCAATAAGTTTCTTCTCTTGTGTTTGCAAACCCTGTCTCTCCCTCTCTATTTCTCTGATGGATTTATCAAGCATTCTCTTATTTTCCCTCAGAAGCTCTGAAAATACAAAATAATTTGTTAAAAGAACTTATGAGATACTAACTCAGACAGCATAATAAATAGATAGCAATTACTGTCTATCCATGCTGACACAAAGAACAGAAACACAGAGCAACGGAATAAAAGACTGATTTCTAATAGAGAAAACAATCAAACAAAAAATTAGGTTGAATGTAAGCAAACAATAAGGTATACAGCCAAAAGGTATATTTCATTCCATTAAACATCTATTGTGCACTGTGATTATTCACCTTATCTTTAAGCTGCACCTCAATAGATCCCTCAAGCTCAATTAGATTCAGGATTTACATTTGATCACTTTAAATGCCTTTTCATCGTTTATCAACCAATAAAAACTAAATTAATCAATTTCTTCAAATAAAATCCTATTATAACTAAATTAATCCCTCAAACCCCCAAAATCAATTTGGTAAAGCAAAAATTTCGAAACTCGATATTGTTACGAGTCGGTAATTAAAAACAGATCATCTATCCACATTCAATCCAATAAATCCCTATCATTAATAGGCAAAAAATAAGATGAAAAAGTTATTAGGGACGGACCTGCGGGAGATTTTCTTTTCCCGAAAAGGAAACTCATGGCGATTGATAATTTCCGGCAAAAAAATTCAGATAGCGATCGGAATTGTTCTCTTCTGTAATACGGTATACGATGAACAAATATACGAACGAAGACTTTTTCGGATTATAAAACTTAAAATCGTTGCAAAAAAGGGGTTTTATCAACGAATTTACGCGGTAGATAGTAAAATAAACAGAACATGTACGCGGAGAATAATTCTTTTGCTTTCGATTGGCCCTTTTAAGAAGTGGACTGGGCCTTATGTCCCGTATTGGATCCAAGAGTGCCCCCAACCCATATTTTTCATGGTATTTTCTTTGTAAATAATTTCATATTTTGAGGGTAATGTTATTAGTCGTTTGGGGTCAATAAAGAAATTGGATCTATGTTCCATAGATTGGGCCTATTAAAACAATATTTCCGGTATTAGGGAATTTCAGTTTTAATCAATTTGATCCAAGTCCAAATTCAACCTCAAAATCTGCTTCCTAGATAGATATGCAATCTCCGTTACACTTGATACTTGATAGATCCCTCCAAAAAAAAAAAAAAAAAAAAAAGGATACTTGAAAGCTCAATCATGGATTTAAAAAATTAAAGGTAAAAAAAAAAAAAGAATAAATCAATGACCAAGACAAATCAACAATACATCATTATGCATAAGAAATAAGATTGATTATAAAAAATAGATTCATTAAATTTATCACGTAAAGAAAACTTATTTATAGTAAGGCATTAGAAAAACAAATCTATTGAATTGAAGTTAAATAATGATTCGAAATTTGTTTCTCTATGATACACTCTACAAAAAGTAACTTATTTTTTAAATACATGTGCACTCGAGTACACGTGCGTGTGACAGACAATATGCATCCAACTATCATAAAATTAAAATTTACATTAAATCACTTTATGAAAAAGTTCAAATTAACTATTACTAGTATGGTTGAAAGATAGTACCCAAATCCACTTTTTGTTGGTGCAAAAGTTGAAGATCATGTGTGCTAATGATGCTCATATTTGACTTATGAATTTCTAATGGGCCCCTCTAATTTGGAAATCCCCCTAAGTTTTTTAATATTTTTTTTATAAAACACTAGAATCAAATTCAATTTAATCATTCAAGAGATGTATTTACATATGTTTTTATTAGTCACTTTATGTAGGTCTAGCTTACACTATTACGTAGTAAATATATTACCCTTTTTTTTCCTTTTGTGTTGTGTATGTATGTTATATATACGATGTATTTGTGTTGGTCAGCAATAGACATATACGAAATTGTGATATCATCTCCTTACTAAAAAAAAAAACACAAAACTAATCAACTCTGTTCTAGCAATATATGTTTCTTTGAAAATTATTGGGTTTATGTTGATAATAATTCTTAAATCAAGATGGCAAACTAAGAAAACCCTTTGGTTCAATGGTCTATGTAGGATTGCATGTTTTTCATCTTACAGTGACTTAATTTAATAGTAAAATTTGAGTGCCGTGTTGGTTGTAAGTTAGATCCGTTTTATCGTATTCTTTTTATTTCGTTTCTGTTAACATTTTTTGTGATTGTGGCTCTCATATATTCGATTTCGTTGTACCATTCATTTGAGTTGGTTAAAGTTTTAATTATCAACTAAAGAAAAAAAAACTTGAAATTTTCTCCTCCAAGCATGCTTGCTACTTTAAAAATGCAGGTTTTAAACGTTACGCTTCCTGCGGAAATATAATGATAACATTAACATGCTTTTCATATTATTTTTTTCAAATCTCAACATTACTGATGATAGTTAATCAACATCATGACACGTGTCATTTACATAATGCAGCTTTGCAGTTTTATGCAAGTAATTAACTCAGCTAGCACACATTTTAAGTGAAAAAATTGAAGTAAACCAAAAATAAATAGTACTTAATCCGGGAGATAATCATCAATATTCAATACAAGGAAAAAGCTTAAGCACTCAAATTTGTCAATTTGCACTAAATTACCAACCCATGGCAATAGCTTGATTCAATTTAAAACTTGTGGTTCCAAAAACAGGCAATTCTTCATCATATGCTCCAAATCCAACTCTTCCAATATTCTCAAGCTCAAAAAGATCAGAACTTGCACAACTCTTATTATCATCCAAACCACTCTCCCTTTCACACAAATCTCTAAATTCATTTCTCTTCACTTTCTTCTCTTCACAAACTCGAAATGTATCAATTTTATCTTCATCAAGAATTGTACTAACAGTGCAAAATTTCACAGACCTCTTAGATTTATTACCTTTCGAAGATGGCTTTATTGTAGTATCCTTCATTGATCTTGATTTTGAAATCGAGCTCATGTTATTCTTTTTCAAAGCTCTTGGACTGAAAATTGAATTCAAAAAGTTTGAAATTTTACCACCTGGTGAGATGGGTTCTTTTACCCTTTTCAAATCTCCGTAAATCTTTAACGCCCTTGATTTTGTTTTCGCGAATCGTGTAGTAAATTTTGAGACAGAGGACTCTGTTTCTGAAGATGAAAACAAACTTGAATCTGTTGATGAGCTTGAATGTGATGGAAAATGGCGTGGAGTAGTGTTGTGATGTTCCATCCATTTTTCTATTTTTATTGCTCTTCTGAGATTTTCGATTTCTTGTTCGATTTCTGAAGAATTGTTTCTTTTGTGAAGAACAAAATCGTGTATTTTTTGTTGTTGTTCGTTTTCTGCAATATCGGTTGAATTGTAAATGGTGTCGAGTAGGGACGAAGAAAATGATGGTGTTTTACGCCGTGGCTTTTGGGTTTGTCTCGCCCCCGTAGCCATTGATGAATTTAGTGAAGCTTATTTCAATCTTTTCTTTTTTCTTTTTTCTTTTTGGTTCAATGCTAATAGTGTGTTAGAAAGACCAAAAAAACAAAAATCATTGATTTGGTTATGTAGTAGGATAGGACAGGAGAAAAGAAAATAAATGATGAAGTGAAAAAGCCAAATGGCATGGCTTGGGTCTTGGGCTAAAAGGGAGGAGTGACTTTTTATAGAAATTATAGGGCATATATATACTACATACATTGTGGGAAGGCTTGGAAAGCAAATGAGTTGGGAGTAAAAAATTCAAATTTATTAAGTTTGGTTTGAGTTTTAAATAAATCGGAGAATTAAGTTTGCATTAGAGGTAATCGAGCAAAACATAATGGAACTTTAAGTAATTTATTTTGTATATCGAATCAGACTCAAATGAGCTTTTGGAAGACCAACTCCAATAAAATTTGAAAGATGTTGAGTTGAACATTAAGTTTTGTTTGATTTTTATTTAATTGAGTTCAAACAAATTTTTGGGAAACTATAAAATAACTTGTTTTATTATGTAAAACAAATCAAGCTTCAAATGAACTTTCAATGATCCAACTACAACCGAACATCGAGGGGTATGGATTAAACAAGATGGCATGGGCGAAACATGGCATTGTAGAAGTTTGGTTTGGTTATGGAAAAATAAATCGAGCTCAAAGATTTTGCTGAGCATATATAACACAAATCGAGATTGAGTAGCTTTACATTTTTATACAAGTTTAATCACTTTTTAGCATATGATCTTATCATCCTCTAAGCTAAATTGGCAGACTATAAATGTTGTTTAAATTTAGTTTAACTCAGACTAATTCTTGAGTAGCTCAAAGGGTAAAAGGGGGTTTAGCATAGTTACGTTCTACCACGCGTGCGTATAGCATAAAATTAAGAATAGAGGACCGACCGTGCCAGAGTGGCCATCAGTACCCTTTATGTTTAAGCTACAATTAATTCTTTTTTTCTCCATTTCTTACCAAACCAGATTGGATCACTAAATTTCCATATGGTTCCTGATCAAAAACCCATGTGTTTTGTTTTGATTGCCATTACATTCTTGTTTTTCAAGTACAAACACATACATACATATGCAATGTATAGTTAATGTTGTTTGCAAGTACAGACACATAATTAATTTAAATTATCTAAGGGTGCAGTTGAGAATCAATTATTAGTATCATGAGATGTCACGAGGCTGTGTCCATGTGTCTTTTACCATGTTTTTTTTATAAGCAAGTTAAATTTACCTAAGCAACTATTGCATTATTTTTATTCCCCCCAAGGGTTTAATCCCTTTCGAGGCGGGTTGGACAAATTAGGTGGGTATCTCTCCCAACATGGAAACTATTGCATCATTATATGACTACTTAGATTGAGGAAAAAACGTAGTTTACAAGTCGATTTAAGGTTTTTCTTTTTTTCATTGCGTTCCTTAATATTGGACTATAAAAAAAGGTCTGATACGATTCATATATGTTGAGTTTTCAAAATTTGAGACCATAGTTGCATTCATATATGAATCGTATCAGATCTTTTTGTCTACAACAAGCCACACAATTATTGAATTAAATCTCTCATCTCATATTCTTCACAAGTATATTTGTCTACGGCAAGCCACACAATTATTCAATTCATTCACGAATTCAAACTTTATTCATTCATTAAACACCAACATAGAAAAAGACATTTTCAATCTCATATTCGTCAGATCTCGTAGAAACAATGATATTGATGGTAAAGTTAAGTTATGTTATTAAGCTAGAAAAAAAACTTAAAAATGAAAATATCAACTCTAAACTAACAAAAAAATATAGTTAAGGTGGCAAACGGCTGGGTCGAAAATGGGTCGGGTTATAACGGGCCATTTTGAAGTAGTCGTGAACGTGTCGGGTTGGTAATGAATCGGGTCATAAAAAATTAAAAATGGTCCGATTCGGTCATAAACGGGCCGTGTCATTTTTTTTTGGTAATAATGTGTATTATACTTATTTAATTTATAATAAAGAAACACACTATTTATAAGTAAATTTTATACAGATATTCAAGTATAATTAAATGATATTAGATTAATATGAAATTTAAATTATATGGATTAAGAAAAACTCAACATACTTAAGAATTTTTTTATTTTATGATGATTATTATTGTGAGACGGCTTTACGTTGAAACATTTTGGCCCAGCTGTTTGGAGTTTTGGCTGGGCAAAACATGAATTGGATCACATCTGACTACTGTTGGGCCCGATGACCCAGACTCAAGCATTCGTATGTAGAAGGAAGAGTAGGACCAGAAATTTTTCAGCAACCTCTGCAAAATTGCTCGTGTGTGTTTATTCTGCTTTTGTCTTTAATTAAAATAATTTGGGATCTTTTAATGTTTATTTATAATTTTTATATTGTTGTTTAACATATTCATAATTTATTATCTACATAAGCACATGTAATTTTTTATATTTTTGAAAGTGTAAATATCATAATTAAATAATATAAAAGTTGAATACTGAAAATATACATTCATTTACACTATCTATAAATTCCAAGGACAATCTTCAAACCACCAAACCAAAAATAATCATTCAAACCAAACAAAACCAAAAGGTCGAAAATATAAAATGGGCCTTACTAATTTTCCCGGGGTTGAATTGGGATAGAGGTTTACTTGTTGCTCGAGCACAACTTCATTGAAAAATAAAATCAAGTTTAAATATAACTTCAAGTTTGATAAGGACTCAAATAAACTTGATCAATGTAATGTTCGATACTTCTCACTTTTAGCTCTACTTTAAATTATACAGCAATGCTTCCATTACATAGTGAAAAAAATCCAGTAGTATGACCACAGTTTCATGTAATAAAAGACAACCAAGATAGACAACAAAAAAGAAAGGAATTACATCACTTGCATACTTGCTACTTTCATATTTAATAAATATTAAACTCTCTTCTCAACACTTCTGCTCAGCACAAACTTCTTCAATGAGAAAAATGAAGCATCTTTATCCACCCGCCCGCCCTTAATTTGATTCCAATCACAAATATTGTTTATGTATCCTTGCTTTGTTCTCTTCCCACCATAATCTAGCATGCATCTCCCCAAATTTCTCCCGGCTGAAATTCAAATATTTCAAATTCAACTTAGCAAAAAACATTACACATATAGAACAAAGAAGTATGATAATTCACCAAGTAGAAGAATCTAACCTGAATCTGACCCGTCTGAGTTCTCGTCTACCATCAGGCAATGCTCTAATCGTAATATACACACCAGGTTCATCCTGCTCGACCCACTCACTCTCCAAATCACTAGCATTGCTTATAGATATATCTCCTGATCGATCAGCATCATTAGAACTTGTCCTAATGGAAGCATCCATTGAAGAAGTTTCTGTTTTAGCACCACTGATACTCGATAGTTTTGGAGTTGAAGCAACAATAGAAGAATCGCAGTTTGACCGATGGTCAAATGAATCCGACGAAGAGTATCCTACAGGCATTCCAGGTTGTCTGAACAAAGTACTAGGTAGTCTTTCTTTACCTAGTGGAGGTGTGACTGGACTTTCTTGAAAAGAATCAAGCTTTGAACTGCTTGAGTCTTCAGATATTGGAGCTGTTGGGAGAGGAAAAGCTTGACGGTTTAATCTCTGTACGTTGTAGAGTTCCATTACCTTTTCACAATTCTCTGCCCACCATTTTTGAGCTTGCCATTTGTTGAATGTTTCTCGGCTAATCAAATAATTAAGAAGTATTAATCAAGAAAATAAATGATGTTTGAGAACTTATAATATTCAAATGCTCCATGCCAATAAACTTGAAGCAACTAGAAGGGTTACTGAATCCATGTTAATATTTATTGGCAGATCATACATTGAGTGCAATATAGAGAGTTAAGATTTAGATCTGTACAAGGAAACAATGAATCATCAGTTCCGATTTAAACATGACACTTGTTGCACAGATGGATCTCATTGCTACATTTTAATACACACGACATATTTGCTAATTAATGTGAATGTATTTGCAAATTAGAATGAAAACAGGGGAGTGTCATGCAAACACCAATGATAGATACTATATGTCATGGTAAGAACATAAGTATATGATCAAACCAGTGATTTGAAATCTAAGCATTTGTTCCATAGTTCAAATGCTAACTTTGCATCAGTGTTATGGTGTACTAGATTGAGAAATCAGTCAATTCATTTTCCATTTGTATAATGATTCTTAGCTAAATATTGGGCAAGAACTTACCAAAAAAACATTTTCTTTGTTTTTCCAGCAATACAAATATGCATTATAAGCATCATTTTTAATTATTCCTGAAAGAACTTTTATTTATTATGACAGGCCACTAAGATGGTCCTACAGTTTTTCTTTGAAGTGCTGCATAGTATAACTGTATAAGGGAACTGAATATCAAAGAATGGACTTCATTGCATATGTTTATTCCTTTAATTGATTTTGACTTTGCTTAGAGGGCATCCAATTCTCCTACAAAATAATGGGAAAACAAGAATGTGCCAGGAAAACAAGCAACCAAATAAATGATAAATTCTCTTCAAGTAAATGGACAATGAGTCACAAACCATTTTAATAGACCATGATGTAATGATATCAAAGCTAAAACAATGTTGATTAGAAAGAATCTTGTTCAATGGCATGCGTTCATTTTCATAATGCCAAGGACAGCACATGGAGTCCATTGCTATGGTAGAATACCATAACCTTCATGTTTCTTTTATGTCGCCCTTTAAGGTTAGGTGTATTTGGCAGCTTATGGGGCTTTAGTTTAGTTTTCACCTTAAAAAACTCAAGTTCAGGTCTTGTTTGTTTGGATTCTCTAAAAATTTATGGGTTTTCCGGAATACCACACATATTTTTTCCAAAAATAGTTTCTAAAAAGCATCACCATGATCCTCATTTTCAAACGTAACACCCTATTGAATTGACATCCGACAACCCACTTTAAAAGGACCAGCTCTATACAAACACATCTAATTTAGACAAAAAATATTGACCATATTACATAAACTTTATAAAAATCTATCGAAACATGTTACGCACTTTTCTAGAATTTTGCAAAAAAAATCTCATTTCTGAAGATAATCTACAAGGTACCAACCAAACGAGCCCTAGTTTTCACCTGAAAACAGACCAATGGCCTTGTTTCTTGTAATGAAGCCAAATTCAGATGCCCAACTTGTCATAAACTCCAGTTTTTGGAGCGACAGAGGATATGCATCTCTTTTTTGATGCCTCTAATAAACTAAGATGACAATGCATAGAATAGGCATGAAGAAGATTGAAAATGAAAGCAATGTCAATTTCCGACAAGACAACAACAACAATTAGTAAAAGGTTTCCCAACACTATAAAAACAGGCCCACTAGAGTGTTTTGATAAATTTTGCCTTTTGGACTTTTGAAAAGTTAGTGGTACTACTAATTTTCTTTTTCTCATTTCTGTCAAATATATGTGCTTGTTTTTCCATGAATATGAACTCAATCTAAATTTACCCTAAATCGGGTTTGGCACTTTCTAGATTATTCATAAGACAAATATAATACTCTTAGAAAATTGATCGATCACAAAATATGTAAAAATACATGTGTTGTTGTGATTAAGTCGGTGTGCAGTCAAGCCAAGCTTAAGCCAAATAATATGAAAGGTTTTAGTAGATGCTCGATTGTGCAAGTCTATCCCATACTTGGTTTGACCGAACCCAAACCATTTTCATAGCAAGTGAATAAATTTACTTTGTGATTGAATAGTAAAGAGTTATTAATCACCATGTCATGTGGTTGGATAAGTTTGATCAACATGACATAAACTAGAATTCTCCGGCTTCACATGCTTAATCACTATATATGTATAATTGTACATGACATGTGATTTGTCACTTTCTTATTGTATTATCCAATCACATGACAAATATATTATATTATTTAATTAATTCAATGAATTCTTATAAAAAAAAAATTAATTCGATGAATTCTTCTTTAGGGGAATTTGGGTGAGTTTGATTTGAGTTTCTTATATAATAATAAAGACAGCTAATTAATAATTTCACCAACTAAGCATGCAAACCTTTTACCTAAAGGTCCTAAAGCACTACAAGGCAATTGAATTCTCCATGGGGTCATAGACCAAATTTTGTCCACACCTAAGAATTCCCAATTATGGAGATTTAAATACATTAATTATGACAAATTATAGTCTCCACTCACAATTTTAAAATTATTTTATCTTGTGAAACAAATTAATAAACATTAAATTTTTGGATTATTAATTATAATTCTCCTTGTGTGCAATACCCTAGTGGCAAGCATGCTAACAGGATTTATGATTATATCTTTATATATACTCTATCAAATTATTTAATAAAAAAATCAATTTAAAAAACACGTAGGTTTATTATTTTCATTACCGTGTAATAAAACCAAAAATAGCAATTATCCTTTTTTTTTAAGCCTTACCAACCAATCAAAACTCCACCAAAAAATTTGTAGTTATACGGAATTACCAAAACAGGGTTACCTGAATCGAATCCGCTTTAGGTCATTACCCCCACCCGGCAAGGACACAAAGGTAATTAACACCCCCGGTTCCACCTGAGCTACCCACTCTTTCGGCTCGTTTTCTTCAACAAACACGACCGGGTCGACCCGCCGCCCACTCGCCGACGCAGGCGTACCCTCGCCGCTCGAAATCCCCTTCAACCTCGCCTCTAACTCTCTCTTCCCCGCCGTCGAGCTCGAGTTCGAGCTCCCCGTCCGCCGGTACGACCACCGAAACTTATCCGACGCAACGGAATCCGACTCGCCGATACTCCGATTTTGCCCCGCCGGAGGCTGAGTAGTAGCGCACGGCGCGCAGTGGCGGTACGCACCCGACGCCTTCAAAGCCATATCCTTGATCTAGAAAGATTCCAAAATGTATTTATATCTAATTAATAATCACAATTTCACCATTCCGTACATTAAAATTAAAATTAAGAATAAACCTGAGAAGATAGGGTTTTAATGGCTTGTTTGGATTGAAGCTTTTCTGGAGGGTGATTTTGATGATCAGTGCTAAACGACGACGAATCATCACTCGGTTGCTTCGAACGTGCCATGCATGTCAGCATTTTCGTTTGCACAATTCTGTATATATATAGATACAGATATGTATGTATGTATGTATATATGTCTCTAAAATTAAACCCTGCAACATCAAAATTGAGAAAAAGAACCCCAAAATCAATATCAGGAAAATTATATCTAAATCAAACAGAAAATCACGAGTACCTGAGAACAGAATGGGAAAGTAGTGTAAAAATTAAGAGTTTAGGATAGGTGGGAAATGGAGATCGAGGATGAAGCAGTGGGGGTGTTTGACACCTTTTTAATGCCTCCCCTAATTAATTGAGATTCCTGTACATAGTAATTATCATACCGTACAAATAATGAGGGCAAAATTGTCTTATACTCCCTCCATCTTTTTGTTTCCCTCCAATCTCTCTATTTTTCTTGTCTCTTGCTACAATAATCAGTCTGCTTAAATAACTTTTGAATCCTTGTCTAAAAATAATAAGTTTTGAATTATTATAATAAATTATGTCATTAATTTATTGCAATAATTTTTCATAATACGTAATAACATTGTCAAAATTAAGACATAAAAAGTTTATACCATTACAAATATGAAATGTACAATATTATATATAGTAAGTTATGAGTTTAAGTGATGAAATCATGGCCATGCCATCTAATAGGCAATTTAGATGTTTTCCAAGGATCATATTCTAGAAATACCTTAAAATGTTATAAATGAGAGGAGATTTTTAATATTTTAATAAATGTGATGTAATTATTTTTTGTGTACATACATGGTACATGTAGTATGGCTATTTCAATATTATTAAGTAGACTAATATAGTACAGCCGAATAATTATAGCTTTAACAAATTTCATTGATTTTTAGTTTTATTGAGTCGGATTCAAATCAAGTTTCAAAAACCATCATATAATCAACCTTGTTCAAGAGTTATTATCAACCATACAAGACTACTACTCTAAGTTTCACTTAGATCTTCTAAACACAATTTCATCTACGAAAAAAAATAAAATTAACTATTCAACTCATTTATATATAAGTTAAAGTATTATGTTCTTCATTAATTTTCTTTACATCGAAAAGAAAACAAAAGCACAAAATGAAAGTGTTATATCTAGGGGTCTAAAAAGATAAAATTTTCAATTGGATGATGATCTGATTTGGTGCTAAAGATCTCTGATTCGAGAAGAATAAGGCAAAGTTGTTCCCTGGAAAATATACTTAGTGGAGAAGGAAGTTGGTGACAAGGAAGATGGAGATTGGAGGGTGAATTTCGAAATTGTTTAATTGCTCTGAGGGTTTTGAGGGTTTTGCTTTTTAACGCTTTTTTTTTTTCTTTTTACTTTCCTTTTAAAAAAAAAAAATCAGTTCCAAAGCTAGTGAATTCAATATTGAATGGTGGGAAATTTTCCTATAAAGATCAATGGAGATGGTGTTTCTTTCTACAGGTGGCCGTAACTTTCCTAGAAAGTAATTATTAATGATGTGAAAAAAAAAATTATTAATGAAAAAATAGTACCATATGTAAATTTGTTAGGGAAAAAATTAACTTTCTTTAGATTTACAAAGACTGAACAAATAAAGTCATAACAATCAACAAGTGATTAGTCTAGTGGAAAGGGATTAGTACCCACAAAGTGGCTATTCGAATTTCAATTCCTCTTGGGAGAGGTTCCCATATAATATGTTCGACACGTCTCAAAAGGAATTAAACTCTTTAAAAAAAATCATATCAGAATATAACACTATTATTTAGTCATATATTCTTGAATTCAATGCAATATGTCAATCAAAAGTAGGTTGACATGTGTATATATATACTCTTATATCAAGGCTCAAGTGTATTTAATTTTTAGATTGGATTTAATTTGTTTTTTTTTACTGCATCAATCATATTATATGAAGATATCTCTCGAAAATGAAAACTTAAGTTGGTTCCTTTGTTGTAACTAATCTCATCTACTAGCTAGATCAATTATTTGTTGATGGTTGACACGTATATACTAATTAAGAATATAAAAAGATCGGGCTTTTATTGCTCTATTTACTTTCAAAAGGTTCATTGGCGGAAAGTAATTAAAAGAAAAGGGAAGAAAAATAGAGCAGCCCTGCAAATAAATGTGGAAACACTAAAATATCATGTAAAAAGCTTATTGTATATTAAAACATCGTTAAATGTATGTATAAGTACATTATTAACTTAATAATAACACTAATAAGATGTGGTTGGAAATCTATTCTGATCTAAATATAACATTATCTTTTTCAAGTGAAACGACACAATCAATAACTATATCAATAGATTTATTCGGTTTCTACTAAAGTAGAAAATAAATTGAATATCAAAAGTTCAAAACTTATAGTATTAAACTAAATTCTCACACCACTGAAGAAGAAGTATAAAAATACTTCTAGGCTTGTGTTATATATTGTTGTGGGCTAAACATATCAACCGTCCAACAATAAAATCCAATCTGAGCTTTGATTCCTCTTTCAATTCCTATTACGACCATTATTGCTATTCCAGGCCCAATATATTAAACGGGAACTTGGAAATTGGGTTTGTATGGAAACTTATATAATTATACTCCAAGGACCAAAATCCAACCAGACAAAAAGTGCTACCACAATATATAAAATGTAAAAAACTAAATATGAAAAATGAGTCGAGCTCGAAAAGATATTCGAATTGTGTGATATGTAATAACAAAATCCTTTTTTCAGTGCGTTGATTATATGAAGAAAAAAAATCAATGGGGTTTCGAAAATGAAGCTCTAAATGAAGATGATTTAACTTAATTAAAAGGACAAGTTTAACTACCTAAACAATATTTCTCAAAAAAAAAAAGACTACCTAAACAATAAAAAGAACTTAATAATTAATAAGATGTCTATTTTAAAGGGTACTTATAACTCTGGCACATCAAGCTTTAATTTTTGTCATGTGTAGCTGGTCCTAGCAATTGGAAATGGACTGCAGGAGAGGTATGTTTGAGGCTCCGATCCAGATCTACATTACTGATTACTTATTAAACTGAAATATTGTTGAAAGTTGTCTTCGTCTAGTAGCAATATTTATTTTATTATAGTGTTGATCGATATAAACTCTCTTTTTCTTATTTTGCCAGTTCTCATATTAGGTACTTTTGCAAAACAAAAGGGCCTAATCTGTAGATGGTTGTAAAACCCAATCAAACTCTTTTAATTTGCAGTTTAAGTTTTGAAGTTGACTGAATTATAAGTTAATTAATTGGTGGTAAAATCCACTTTTAACCATTTAATTATTGCTGACAATTAAACAAAGTTTGAACAACATTTGCTATTTCATAATTCATAATTTTAAATTATTGGACTTAATAAGTTAACTAGTAGTAATATGAGGGTAGTATAGTAATTTAAAATTCAATTTTGCTTCCTTCATCATCTATTGCATCGCCGTGAAATTTATAACACTTACACAAATAACTCATTTTCTACCAATTTTTATATTTGTGTGTGGTTGATATTTTTCTTATTTCAATTTTAAAAACACAATATATATTTCACACTTGCAATGAAATTAAAATGTTAAGGCTAGGATTATAATACAATATGTATTATATCTAGATATAATAAGATCAACACAAATAACATTCCAAAACTTTATAACTTCACTTAATAAATTTTGATATACATAAGTATTAATTATTTTGATCAGTGTTCCTATATAAATTTTCGTACTATCTTCAAAACAACCTCAATTCGTTCCATATTTCTAATTTCATAATTGGGAAAAGTAAACAAAAAAAAAAAAACATAAACACTTTGTTTTATTTGTACAAATGGTAGTTGAATGTACACTACGATGCAATATCAGTTTTGACTGTTTAATTTCATATACATGTCTTATACTATTACATTCATTGTTTACCTTCTTTGTATTATATAAATATTTACTTATCTCTCGTGTACTATTTAAACTTTTGATTCCATCATTTGTACTATTTAAACATTCATTTACCTACGTTGAGACTTAAGAGATTATTTGGTATAACCGTTACATGGATGACGTGGTGCAACAAACTTAATTTTGAGATTTGGTCAAACTAGTGTTTGCATACCAATACATGGTGGGGATGGGATTATGGAGCCAATTTTTCCTTAAATTTAGGAATTAAATTTAATCCACCTCTTGTGTTGTGCCACATCATTCATACAACAGATGTATCAAATATTTTTCCTCAGACCAACTATCAACTAAATATTCTCAGCTTACGAGAATATCATTTTAACCATGATATCTATAAAAATATCATTAACTTCTGTACACATGGAATTTCTTCCCTCAATTCCTACTTTCGAATTGATTGTATACTTGTGTAAGAATTTTAATGTCAGTCGTTCTCTTCCCAAGCAAAAAATTCATCATCAATTTCAGTGTTATTCTCTTTCTAACCAAAGAACTCTTTCCCAATTAATTGCAGAAAGAAAGAATAAGTGAGGTAAAGATATTGGAGACATAAAAATATCTAGTTAGAGATTCATAATACAATATAATCGCGATGTTTAGAGGACCATAAATAGAGATAAATTCATTTTTATATCACTGAAAAAATGAAAATGAGCAAAAATAAAGAAAAACCTAAGCATATGTTGGTTCCAAAATTTGAGAGAGTATAAATTGGCATATAAAAAATGGATGTAAATAAGAAAAGGGGAATAAAACGAGAGCTTTTATTAAAAGTTAAGAAAGACATAATTGAAAGTAAAATTACTACATATTTTTATAGGAAATGGCATAGCACATCAACAAAAACTAATTGCCTTTGTATAAAAAAATTTAATGGACGTGAGTGAAAGTTTAAATAATACAACTGTGAAGGGGAGGTAAGTGAAGACTTAATTAATACAAGAGAGAGAAAAAAAATAGTACCTAGAAGGTAAGGAGTAGATAGTAATAGCAAAGGATGGTATTTGAAATTAACCCCTCAATTAATTGATAACAATACTAAATTTAAAATATTACTATAATAAAATAAAATCAGATAATGTAAATATATGAAAAGTAAAATAGACGACCTACATAATTCCAGAAATTGTGACGATTAACTTTTCTTTTCGGTTGGAATAGTCAATAGTCAAACACGCCAGTATGTTCAGACTAATCAAACTTTTTCCCGAAGCTCCTCCCTCCAAAATATTCCACCTAAATTACATCACAGAACTAATGCTTAGCTACTCCTTCGTGTACCCATCCTTACATCACATACACCCCTATTCACCGTCCGATTCCACCGATTCCCCTCAAAATCTACATATCCAACGGCCTAAAAAGCATCAACCCAGATGCACGTTCAAAATAGTTTACAACTTTTACGTTGACTGTGTCCACATTTAAAAAGAACGTGCAACCCTTGGAAGAGTATCGTTGTCAGATATCTTGCTATGCTGTTGTAGACGATTGTATCCCCAAAGCCTCATAAATATTGTTTCTCAAAAAGAAAAAGAAAAAAAGAGAGCCTCATAAATATAAATATTGGTTTACAGCTGAATATTAATTATTTATAGTCGCCGGAATCATCATCTCCGATCAAACACCACCACTATCCTTCCTCTCTCTAAACCTATTTGTATATTCATATTGTTTAATTGGGGGTTAGGGTCTTTCGATTTGCATTTTTGGAGAGATTAGGATAGGGATTCTTCATTTAATTACTCCGCCGATACTTTGATTCAGTTAAAAATTGGGATAATCGAACTATTACCTCTACATTTTACGCTTCTTTATGTTGAGTATATATAATTTTTTGTTTAAACATTCGTAAATAAAATGACGGCGCTGAGGCGTAGGAAAGGAAAAAAACCTCAGAATTCAGAGCCCCAATCGGAGGAAAACAAGGAGAAAAAGAGCAATGAAACTGAAGAATGTTCGAATACGGAGAATTTGAATTTGAACCCTGGCTGTTCATCATCATCTTCTACTTCTTCTTCTTCTTCGAGGAGGAGGAAATGGAGCTGTGTGGATAGTTGTTGTTGGTTTATTGGATGCATATGTTCGTTGTGGTGGTTTATGCTGTTTTTGTACAATGCAATGCCGGCTTCGTTTCCGCAGTATGTAACGGAGGCGATCACAGGGCCTTTACCAGATCCCCCAGGGGTGAAGTTAGCGAAGGAGGGGTTACAAGCGAAGCATCCGGTGGTTTTTGTACCAGGGATAGTGACTGGAGGGCTTGAGTTGTGGGAAGGTCACTCTTGTGCCGAGGGGTTGTTCAGAAAGAGGTTATGGGGTGGTACTTTTGGTGAAGTCTACAAAAGGTATCATTTATAAACTCTTAAATTTCTTGTTCAGTGTCCAAATTGTGGTATGTATGTAAACATGACGCATTTTGGAGATGTAGCAGTGAAATGTATTTAGAGATTTATAGTTCAATTGCAGCAATTAATGATGAGGGGGTGTTCTTGCGGATTGTGTGCGCAAAAGTTAATGCCATGGACCACTATATAAATGTCTGGTTTATCAGCTTTAAAGAAAGAGAAAGATTTAAGTGCTACGATTTATATTCTAGCTATCTTCTGAGCTTATTCAGACTTTACTTTGAATAAAGCACTTGTTTATGACTTCACTTTCTTATGTCTTCAATTTATAACATTGGAATTGAGGAAGATGAAATTGTAACCTTAATTGAGGTTCTGTCATGTTTAAAGGCCAAAATCTGCTTGACTTTTTTATGTAGCTTACCCTATAATTATGATGGAGAAGAAAGAGAAGGCGATAAAAGAATTGACTGATAACCAACTAATATTTGATGTCCTGTTTGAGTTGCCGCACCAGTCTCTATTTTTTTTTTATATTTCTACCAAAGAAGTAATGTTCCATGGCTATTCTACTGCTTTTCTCCATTAATACCATGATGCAGTTTCTTATTGGTCTTACACTCAGTAAACTCTTGTTAAATAAGGAATTCATGTATGTATGCTTTTGTGAAACACTTAGACTCGTTAATCATTCATTGACGATGAAATGGTTCTTGCTTTTATCACTTACTTTCCATATTGTATCAGAATTGCTACTTCAGTATTCGTTATTATTCCTTTTGTCCTTGCAATGTAAGTCTAAAAGGTTTGGCAATTATCTATGCAGACCCTTGTGCTGGGTTGAGCACATGTCACTGGATAATGAAACTGGATTGGATCCTCCTGGTATAAAGATCAGGCCCGTTTCTGGCCTTGTAGCAGCTGATTACTTTGCACCAGGTTATTTTGTTTGGGCGGTGTTAATTGCCAACTTGGCTCGTATTGGATATGAGGACAAAAATATGTATATGGCAGCCTATGATTGGAGGATCTCATTCCAAAATACTGAGGTGTGCAACTTTCACTATCTAATATAAAAGTGATCAATTAAAAACTCAGGAAATACCATACATAGTGCATGAAATCCTACTACTGAGGGCTCTGAAAGGGTTTGAACCGCATAATTTTCCTCTTGCAAGCAGGAAGGAGATTTTTTTTTAACTCGAAACCACTAACTCCATGTACACGAGTGGCCTTTCTTTGATTTAGAATGCTCTAATTTGATGTATATTGATGAGTATGACCATTATTATACTTTGTTATCTATGTAACTTTTTGAACTTGCTTTTGAATGATGCGCTCTTATTAGATAATTCTGTTTTTTTTTTGTTCATGCTAAAACATCAGGTCCGAGACCAAACTCTGAGCAGGATAAAGAGTAACATAGAACTTATGGTAGCAACTAGCGGTGGTAAAAAGGTAGTTGTGGTGCCACATTCAATGGGTGTACTCTATTTCTTGCATTTCATGAAATGGGTGGAGGCACCTGCACCAATGGGTGGCGGTGGTGGACCGAATTGGTGTGCTGAGCATATAAAAGCTGTGATGAATATTGGTGGACCATTTCTTGGTGTTCCTAAAGCAGTTTCAGGATTGTTCTCTGCGGAAGCTAAGGATATTGCAATTGCAAGGTTTTATGTCAAACTTCATTACTTAAGTGGTTTTAAATGATTGTCGTAACACTATACATCTCTTTAAATTTATTCAATAGTAATCTACTGTTGTGATTTTTGCGTTTGATACGAATATCATGTTATTAGGATGCCACTCTTTGTGTTTCATTGCAATTTTTTAGAACCCATCAATGTTCCCAAAGCTAGACCTAAGTTCACCCAGCTCTAATCCATAAAATGTATCATGCTACATTAGCATTTATACCAACAGTGCTTTCAAAACACTGGACTAGAGGCTACCATTTGAGCTGGATGATATAGCATATCATATCAATTATTACTGTATGAATTTTTGTAGCTAGAATAGCTTATGATATCAGTACCTTTTGGCCGGGCACTGAGAAATGAGGGTTGAATTTGTAGTTAACAATGCATATATCAACAATCGAGATTTCCTTACTTAAAGGATGTGCCTGTTAAAGATTAGCATCTATAGTGTGTGTGAGTGAGAGTGTGTATGTGTGTGAGTGAGAATGTGGGTGGGAGGGAGGGAGGGTGGGTGTGCTGTTTCAAGTTCATTCTGTACAACTTGACTGTAACTTGTGCAAGGACTTGGATGTGTGCTGATTTCTAGTTTGATATTTCATATCTGCTTATGCAGGGCTGTTGCACCAGGTGTTTTGGACATGGATGTATTTGGATTTTTTCAAACTTTACAGCATGTGATGCGAATGACTCGTTCTTGGGACTCAACAATGTCAATGATACCAAAAGGCGGGGATACGATCTGGGGTGGACTTGATTGGTCCCCAGAAGAAGGTCATGCGTGTAGTTCAAAGAAGAAGAAGAACGGTCAGACATCTGGCCACAACAAGACTGGGGATTTGGCTAATTCTGTTCGTATTAAATATGGGAGATTATTATCATTTGGCAAGGACGTTGCTGATCTACATTCATCAGAGATTGAGATGGTTGATTTCAGGGTAATTTTTCGACTATCATTCATTTATTTATTTTGAGAGACCATTTCCCTTGAGATATAAAGCAACCCTCCCAACTGTGACCATTTAGCAATGGTCCATCCAATATATTATAAACTTTAGAAAAAAAAATTGGTTTGGTTTATTAATTATGCCAAACATGTGTGTCTTTCCCAAACTTCCATACTACATGGACAAGCAAAATGTTATATGAAACATGAATGCAAAGTTATAATCCCTTATATACTTCACTAAATCTATCATACACCTTATTTGTGCCTGTTGTCCATTGACAAAGTAAATATTTGGCATTATATTACTACCTCAGTCCCCTTTTTATATCCATTGTTGCTATTGATCAGTCAACTTAACTATTTTAAAAATATAATTAGTTATGTTTTCCCAAAAATAATTTGATAGCATCTACAGATATTAAGATTGAAAAGTTTTAAAACATCAAAAATCTAAAAGCTAATGTGATAAGTCAGAAGATTAATCTTTAACTAGTTGTGTAAAATTTCGGAGCGAGGGAGTATATTTATTACATATACTAAACTTCAATGGCACCAACTGATGTCTAGATATCTTATATTTCATCATTTATTTGTATGTTCTGGCTGATGTTTAGGGTGCTATCAAGGGAAATAATCTGGCAAACATAACCTGCCGTGATGTATGGACAGAGTACCATGATATGGGCATTGGCGGTGTCAAAGCTGTAGCTGATTATAAAGTATACACTGCTAATTCAATCTTGGATCTACTTCATTTCGTCGCACCAAAGATGATGAAGCGTGGTGATGAGCATTTTTCTTACGGAATCGCTGATGATCTGGATGACAAAAAATACGATGAGTACAAATACTGGTCAAATCCCCTGGAAACAAAGTAAGGGTCTAACTTATAAGTTATTCTCTTGTTTCATCGTTTGCATAGATTATTATACTCCACAATACTATGCATGATTGATAAAAAAATACAGTTGTGTATAAAAACAATCTAATCGCCGAAGAAAATTTCATCCCACCCTTCCAAGTCTACTTAAATCTCCAATCATGTGTAAGTCTAGTATGTCAATATGTTGGTAAAATTGCATTTTTTTGTCCCGACGGAGTGGACACTCATCGTTTTTTGTCCTGCACATTCAAATATAGCACTTTTGGTCCCAACTTTTTTAATTTTTTTTCACATTTTGTCAACACCCCTTCCATCCATCTTTTTGCACATTTGACGGTCTCAGTTATGCACTCCATTAGGACTGCCTGCCTCTATTTTGCACTGTTGGTCCCACATGAGCAGGACAAAAAATTCTTCAAAAGTTGGGACCAAAAGTGCTATTCTTCAAATGTCCAATCATGTGGGACTAAATATGCATTTAAATTTCGCCCAATTTGCTTCATGCTGGACGAGACCCTCTGTCCTTTCTGCAGGCCATCATACCTACATTGATAACATTTTCGGGTTTAGGGAGCAATTTTTATATATACCCAATGTGGGATATCTCACAATTCCGTAATGGTTTTACAGGTTACCAAATGCCCCTGAAATGGAGATCTTTTCAATGTACGGAGTAGGGATTCCTACCGAAAGAGCATACATATACAAGTTCAGTCCTGCTACTGAATGCTACATTCCTTTTCAAATCGACACCTCAGCCGAGGGTGGAGAAGGAGGCCCTTGTCTTAAAGGAGGAGTATACTCAGTCGACGGAGATGAAACTGTTCCAGTTCTAAGTGCTGGGTACATGTGTGCCAAAGGTTGGCGAGGAAAGACTCGATTCAATCCTTCAGGCATACGTACGTTCATAAAAGAGTATAGGCATGCACCTCCTGCAACTCTTTTAGAAGGCAGGGGAACTCAAAGTGGTGCTCATGTAGATATAATGGGAAATTTTGCTTTAATTGAAGATATAATTAGGGTCGCTGCAGGCGCCACTGGAGAAGAAATAGGTGGAGATCAAGTTTATTCTGATATATTGAAATGGTCAGATCGAATTAAGCTAAAGCTCTAGAAATGTGTTTAGTTTTTCTACCCTTGATGATTTTGGTTTTCTGTTGTTAAACCAATTATTGCTTCATTTAGTGTAGTTTTTTTTATAGGAACTTAAATTAATTATCATGTTAATATATTTTTTGTTTTGATTATTATCTGTGAGTTTTAATAATAAATATGTATGTGGTTTAATGTAAAATCAAATATAAAAATAAAATTATGAATGAATCATTAATTAATATTTTTTTTAAATTGATGGTAAAATATTATTAATTTTACTATAAGTCTTTTATTTATTGTTGGGGAACAAATTGGATTGACGTAGATTCATATTCGTTACATGTATTTCGAATCACGATTATTCATAACTGGATTAGATTAATCCCGACTAAATAAAGGTCATAATAAATCGGGCCAATTTCCAAATTGATTTTTGTCCGATTGAGAGGCTTAGATATAACCACTTTTAGGAGTGTTTGCAATTGCTTCTGGAGAACCAGAATCAACTTTTTGACTTTCATAAGTAGTTTGAAAGTGTTTCCACTTTCCAGGCACAACAATTGAGTCTGCTTTGGAGAAACAACTCATGACCTGCCTTTTCCGTTGGTGGCTTCCAGAAACAATTTTGGAACATTTTGTCCTTCAAATTCAATTGATATCTCAACATATTACTTAGTTTATTCACAAAAACTAAATCTTATTTTATTTATTAAAATATGGTGGCTCATAACACACTTTATTTATTTATTCTTTTAATATATTATTCATTTTGTGGATTTGATTTTTGTAATTGTGAATGTTTTTTAATTTAAAAGAAAAAAATTAATTTAATAATATATTTTTAGTTTTTCTTTAGAACAATGATATATTATTAGTTGTAGAGTAATGATTTGAAAATTTAAATTTTATTTCAATTGATTTATAATGTTAATTTGATTAGTTTGAAAAAGGTTATGATAAGGCATGTGTTTATAATTCTTATGTTATACAAGAAATATGTAAGAAATCGATGATAATTTTGTCTTTAATTAAAAAATTATACCAACTGAAAAATCGAATTTTATGCATTTGCGAACACTACTTTCTTGCTTATATATTTAAAAAATATACAAACATCAACTGTTTTTTTTCCAAGGAATTTGCTTTGAGAAATAATCAAAAATAGGTTTTCATATGGGAAAGCAATATAGGCCCGTTTTCCTCTTTGTCCTGTTGTGAAAGCGTCAAAACGCAAAGAGCTCATCATCACTTACTCGGTCAGTGTGCATTAAATTGAATTACATAACTAGATTTGGCCTTTCCTTTGACGGACAGCTTCTGTAACATCTTATGTGCCTGCGCCATCATTTTCGTCTCCATTCATTGACCACCTTAGCCCCCACCCCAAAATACGTAGGAGTATAATCATGTTGGGCCTGTTTGGTCTTTTTTTGGTTACTTTTGAAGAGTTTTAATTTGTTTTCAATTTTTTTTTAAATCTCATTGGATGATGTAAATATTTTTGGATACTTGGAATATTATTATGTTAATAAACAGGTAGTAATTAATGGTAATTTATCACATCTGATATTCATAATGTTTAGTTTACCTCCATGTGATTTAAAAAAGAGCACTTTACCCCCTGTAATTTTATAAAAGTTTCACACTGTCTCCCTGACATTTTTATATGTGGCATACCTCCCTGTGTTATGATAATGTGGCAGTTTACCCCATGTATTATCATAAATGTGGCAATTTACCCCTTATGTTACAAAATATTTTTCATGTCCACTATCAATTTCAGCAAGTGAGTTACAATCTCCAGCTCAAGAGAATAAGTTGCATCTTTAAAATTTTCACAAGGGGGTAAATTACTTTTTTTCTCACAGGGGGTAAATTGAACATTATGAATATCGCATTGGGTGTATTGTCATTAACCCGTTAATTAATAGGTAAGTGTACCCTAGAAGTTAAAAAAAATCAATTGATTATGAATGTTTGCATATGAAGAAATATGTGAGGTCATTTTCATTTTTAAATTAGCTATGTCAAAAGTAAGAAGATGGGTGTTAATTTAAGAAGAAGTGTATTCGAGTCGATTGATAAAAATTAGTTCCAATTCAAATCATTACACATATTAAATAAGATCAATAATGTTTTCGTTTAATAACTTTTATAGTTGGGTTTTGAACTTGGTCGTAGAGCTAAACAATAATAAGAATATAGGCATAAATATCAAGCTACTCGAGTTCGGCTCAATCAAAACTCTCAACAAACCAAGAGGAAAAGTTCTTAATCTAATTTCGTTTTAAGGCCATCTCTAATAATCAATGACATTGAAAGGATGGAGATGGCCATCTCCATTGATTCAAGGGGAGGTCCCCTTGAATCCACCCATCCATTGCTCCAAGGGGTGGATCAAGCCAATGTTGGCTTGCCCCATTCCTTGAGTCTTCAGGCCAATTTTTTTTTTAGTTAATAAAATTCTTTTTTTTTAAATAAAAAATTTCTTTAATTTATGATTAATTTTAAAGAGGTTCATTTTAATTTTAAAAATGTAACCATTATTTAAGAAACTTAAATAAAATTTAATTATTAAAAATTAAACATTAAAAGAACGTAACTTTAATTTAAGAAATTTAAAATAGTCTGTAAATTTAATAACATAGTAAGAAACTTAAATAAAATTTATTATTATTATTATTATTAAGTGATTGTGGGGTAGAATGAGAATTTAAATTAAATGAAATGAATATATTGAATTATTGGAAATGAGTATGAAAAAAGAAAAGGAAGTTGGATTTTGAATATGAGAGAAAGTTGGACTTAGACTAGTCAATGAAAATGACCTAATAGAAATCAAAATTAAAACAACCCGGTCCTTAAATCTAGTTAAAAAAAACCCATAAAACACTGCTAGTGGCATATAAGCAAATAAACAAATATTTATGTCCATTTTATGTAACCATTGTCTTTAATTTCCTTTAATTTTCTAAAATCTGCTCATTTGTTTGCACGTCTTCTGCTATTTCTCCCTTTTCATTTATGACCAAATTCTTCGCTGCAAAAAGCCATCTCCGCACAGAAAACCTCGCCAGGGATATTTTCGAAAATATACAACAACTCTTTGGTCAAAACAAAATGAAGAATCTCAGCAATAATCCCACTTTCATCAAATTAGCGCGTGTACCAACATCCAATCAACTGAAACCACATAGGTGTCACGTCATTAAGATGACGTGGAGGCGCGTGGAACAAACATCAGTAGCATAGGGAAAGGGCGGCTAAGAATCATAGAGCAATTAAATTAGTAATTCGGGTTCAGGGGAGCGTGTTTGGATATATTTCAAGCTCAATTTCGGAAGTTTTCGAATCAAAATATTTCTAAGATAAAAGTTTAGCATGATTGTTCGATTTTTATTTAAAATTGAGAATTTTGTGTCGTTTAATTTTGCACCAATAGGGTATAATAGCTATTAATTCTAGATATTTTTTGTTATTGTGTTGTGATATTTGAAGGCACTTTTTTTTTTGCTAGAAGTCTTTATAGTATTTTTTTTTTTGTATCAAAGTCTTTTAATGGAAAATTTTAAATTGAAGTCTATGGGCCTGTTTGTTTGGCGTTTCCCAGAATTTTTTCGTGTTTGGGAAATGCCAAACAAACATGTTTTCTATTTTCCGAAATAAATTTTTCATCCATTAATTTTCTCAAACTACTCTCTCAAAAGCCAAACAAACAACAATTTTCTTATCTCTAAACAAAACCTATACAAACTCTACTTTGATTTGACATAAAGTAACATATCTCTTACACAATTTATCTCACATAACAAACATGACGTGACATAAAGTCTTACACATCTTACACCTACAACCCAACTCTTCCAAAAAAACCTACACCTACTTTATTTCTCAAACCACTCTCTCAAAACCCAAACAAACAACATTACGCAAATCGAGATTATTTCACAAACCTCCACTACTCTCCCAAACTACTTTCCCAAACGCCAAACAAACAGGCCCTATAATTCTTAATAAAAACATGTTTTCGGAACAATTCATTTCAGTATCCTAATCATCTGTTCAACCCATTACTGTAGCACATATTTTAGACAAATATGTTGGATTTCAAATTAAAAAGTATGAGGTTTAAAAGTAGAATAATAATTGTCCCGACGAAGATTTTTTTGAAAAATATTTTAGTTCTTTTTCAAGAAAATATTATTATAAAATTACTTAAATCTGTAAATTCGTATGTATTAGCTAAGCCTATATATTTAAACAACAATTTTAATATATAGATGAAAAAAATTATTGTTGTATGTTTAAACCAACAATGAACAACAATTCAAAGGACTTTTATAAGGTCTTAAGGCCATCTCCAACAGACAGGGAGTTCATCCCCCGGGGCGTCTTCCTCCACCCCCGGGGCATCGTCTCCAATAGCCCGAGGGTTTATCCCCAATTAATAAAAAAAAATAGTTCCCCACTCTCAAAAATAATAATAATAACAATAATAATGGAGTAATAATAATAATAATAAAGTTAATTTTAAAAATTTTGTCTAAATTGTACATTTAAAATTTTAAAATTTAAACTACCCGTGTTTATACTACAATGTTGTTAAATTAAATTTAAATATGAAAAATTAAATTTTAAATATTTATATATTTTGACTAAATTTTACTTTTGTAGAAAAATTTAAAAATTTAAAATTAAAACTTACAATGTTACATATATAATTTAAAACATAATGCTATAAAATCTTAAACAAAAGTTATAAATAAGTTTGTTCATTTTTAGTTAAACATTTTTTAATAATTAACTAATTAAAATATATATATATATAAATGCAACTGGTGGCACAAAGTGGCGCCACCTGCCACGAAGTGGCGCCACCTGCCACGAAGGTGTGTTGGACGCGCATGAAGCGCATCGAACAACCCCGGGGTGTGGCCAAGGGCGTCCAAAGGGGTGCAAGGAGCACCCCATGGCCAGTTGGAGACCGCCGTGGGTGCTCCCAGGGGCATCTCCAACCAAATTTAAAAGTAGTTTCTCTAAATCAATTTAAATGAAAAATCCACTTCCTTAAACATCCAAACAAGGCCAATTATTTCAAATTCAACATCAACATTGTGCAAGGAAGCCCCCAAAAAATAAAAGCAAGGTGGGTCCCACTACAGTAGGGAGAAGACAATAAATGCTAAAAGACAAAACAACAAGATACCAAAGAACAAAAAGAAAATAATTTTTTTTTTAATAAACAGAAAAGAGGAAACGAGTTTATGACGCCATTAATGTTACTGGTGGGTGGTGGTGTTTGTCTTTATTTCTATTTTTTTTATGTATGTAAATAATAAAAAAAAATTTGTATATTTATACGATTTATTCTATCTGAAATGATGCATCCAAAAATCATATAAAGAATCTGTGAAGAGAGAGAATCTTATTTTGTAGTAGAAAATGAATAGTTAAATTAAAGTGGGGGGTTTGGAAGAGAAGGGGACATGCCCAATTTCATCCCAACAGTTGTGTTCATTGTTCCTCTAACTCTTGGCAGCAGATCCCAAAGGTCCCTTTCTCTCTCTTTGTTATCTTCACTTTCACTTTCAATACCCTATAAATATATTTCTTTAAGCTCTTTCAAGTTATTGTTTCTTTATTTTTGCTTCATTTTAATATCAAAAGTTGCTAACTTTATGATGGGTTCCCACTGTTTTTTGTTTCTTCAATCTTTATTTTGTTTTATGAGTTGTATATACATATATATTATATGTGGATTTGAAAAATTGATTTTTTTGTTTTTGTTTTGGGTGAAATTGTATTGGATTGATGGTTTTGGTTGAAATTCTTGAATGCATGTGGAGTTTGATTGATAGTTGTGGTTCTGTGGATGGATTGAAATTGAGTAAAGTTGTTGACTTTTTCTGGTTTTGTTTCTGGGATTTGTCATGCTTGAGGAACTATGTTTATCTGTTTTTATTTTGATTTTTTTTCTTCTAATTATTCTTGATTTTGTTCCTTCTATGGTATATAGGGTGTTGAATAAATATGAGGTTTGGGATTTAGAAGTTAGGTTTGTTACATACGAATTGTTGGGCATATTATACCTTAAAAACTCTCTTTTTATTTTTATTTTTTTTATTTTAATAATGGGTTTTAAAATGGCTAAATTTCACTTTGCCCCCCTCTCAATTTTCAGTTGCATTACTATTTCCCATCCAACTATTTATGCTTCAATTGCACCAAACATTTAGCTTTGGCATATTTTCTCCAAAAGACCGAAGCACAAACGCCTCAAATTTTCCTTTCTTCCCTCATATTTTAAGGAATGTTGAAAGGGGAAAACCGTGTTTAAAAAATATGAGGATAAAAGGGTAATTTGAGACATTTGCTAACGGTCTTTTGACGAAAATATATTTGAAACTAACGGTCTGGTGCAATGGAAGCATGAAAGGTAGTTGGATGGGGCAAGCGGTCAGTAATGATAGTTGGAGGGTGCAAAGTGAAATTTAGCCTTTTGAAATTGTGTCCTTTTGGCCATCAAGATTGATTTTAAATTTACAAAATTTGCCTCTTTATGCCAGAGAAAAATGACCATTTGATTAGGTAATCCTTAATCAGTTCTAGTTAGGTGATTACTCCCATTAATTGCATCCTAACCTGTAAATTAAAAGCTTATCAACTGTTTTATTCTTATGAATCAATAAAATGTTAGACAAATTGTCTTTAAAGTTTGTTAGTGCTTTCTATAGACACTATTCTGAATTTTATTTTGTTACTGTGTGTGAATAGTCTGTGTTTATGTTGAAGGTGCGTATTGATGAGTTGATGAAAGTCTATTTCTTGTGCTCTAGTCAATTTTTAGGCTAAAATATAATCACAACTATGTAGATAGTTTTCGTGCCATCTCTTTTACCTGCTATGTTTAAGTGCTGTAAAATCTAAGTCCAAAGGCCAAAATTTAATAATAACTGTTTTTATTTTCTTTGTAGATTTTACGAACAAGCCTTCTGACTATATCCAAAAAAACTAAGTTTCTGAAGTGGATTAATTTATACGGTGATGCATCTAGGATTGCAACTAAAAGACCAACACTCTCCTTCAACTGAATCAACCTGCTTATCTCATCGAGAATTGACTGCCATGGGAAAGACAAATTCCCAAGATCAATCGGCTTCATCAGACTCCAGTAATTATTCCTCAAGTTATATATTCGATCATTTCAATTTGATATATAATGTTAAACACTCAATAATTATAAATTCTTTGTTTCCGTGCAATCCAGAGTTGTCTATAAATGCTTCACAAACTGATGTAAGCCAACCAATGGTAAGTTGTCTTCTCGATCGGAGATCCTTTTTCGTTTTTATTTCTAACTTGAAACTAATTTTGATGGATCGTAATTCTACCTTAGATGCAGTTTTCATATGCTTACTCTGACCCCTATCTGAATGGACTATATGCTGCCTATGGACCTCATACTATGGTGAGTACAACCATTGCACCTTTCAATAAGCTTGTACTTAATTTTTGTTATTGATGTTTTTCCTTTTTTTATTTATTTGCGAAATGCTCAATCAGATTCAGCCCCAGTCAATGGGGCCTGCCTTTGGTCGGGTTCCGTTGCCTGCTGATCTTCCCGAGGATGGTCCCATATATGTCAATGCCAAGCAATATCATGGAATACTCAGAAGGCGACAAACCCGTGCGAAAATGGAGGCTCAAAACAAACTTGTCAAAACTAGAAGAGTAAGTTATTGTTGTGCACCTTTTATCTTAAACGAGGAGGACGAAGGGGAAAATTGCACTTTGCCCCTTACTTTTAAATCGTTTTGCACTTCATTCCCAAACCGTAGATCAATACCTGCAGGCTCATTTGACTAAATCTGAAAGAGCTAAATGCAAAAATACCCCCATTGCTTTGCCTAATTATCAAAAAAAACCCTGTGTTATTTTTATTTAGCAAAACCCCCATGTGTTCTTTTTTTAGTAGCTAAAAAAAACCATTTGAAATTCCTAAATAAATCATAGGTTGGTTATTGTCAATCTCTTAAGTGAACATGGGGTTATTGCCAATCTTTTGGTGAATAGGGATGTTTTCGAATCTATAATTCTCATTTTGGCTTGGGAGGGTTTCTTTTGCTAATAAAAAATTAGCATAGGGGGGTTTTGGTAATAAAAATAACACGGGTTTTATATCATCCTCAAATTGTTTTATTGCAGCCATATCTGCATGAGTCCCGACATAAACACGCGCTAAATCGAGTTAGGGGGACCGGTGGACGCTTCCTCAGCACTAAAAATCCTCAGCATTCCGATTCACACACCCCTACAATCTCTCAGAATACTCAAGATTCGTTTCACTTCAATCAACAGGGAAATATGTTGAGTACCAACGTACATCGATTTGAAAGTACCATCTCTACTACTGAAGGTGCAAATGCTGATGTCATTTTCCAGCAGCAAGATGGGAGGTATACGAGTATGCCGTCTCATATGGTGTACAATGGAAACCGGCATTATGCTTCTATTGTCCGGTGAGAAGTTGAAAAACGAGACTTTGACCGGTCTGGCAATTCATCCTTGGCTTTGTTACTTTGGCTCTTTAAGGTTTTGTGGTATTAAGAATGTCACAAATTTAACTTTGTGCTAAAAATGGTTTTACTTACTTTGGACATGAATGTAGGAGAAAATCTTGTTTTTAAATTTCTAGAGTTGGGATTTTTTATGTTTTGTTTGGTGGAAGTTACTTGTATTTCTTATGTTTTGGATCCAAATTTTAGAATGTTGCGTAAGCTAACAAACTTTATTTAGTTGAGCTCTTGTGATGTTTCTGTTTGACAATGATTCCTAAGTGCTCCCTTTTTTTTTTTTTTGTAAGATAAATGAATGAAAAAGAAGCTTGCTAGCTAACTCAATATTCAAGTATTTGTGCATGAAAAAACTTTTATTTTTTATATTTTATTTAATCTCAAATACCACAGCTTCTAAAAATGACTTGTGCAACATTTGAGTGTAAACATAACAGGAAAGCCAAGTTTGGATACAATGAATTAAAATCGAGATAACTGTGTGTTTACACTATTGGTGCAAAACTATTAGATGAACCAAAAATTTGAATGATTCTTTTTTTTGCCATAAACAAGCGGAACCTAAAGTAAATTTGTATGTTCGCATAAATATAATACCTCGTATCTGACTAGAAATTACATAAATTTGGAAAGAAAGAAAAAAACATTAAGCTATACTATTATTTATCCAGTACTTTTTTAACTTGATCCTTTTATTTTACCAGACTGAAATCCATTTTTGGCTCTTATGAATTTTATTTAATTCAGTCCAACCCAACAAAAAATAAAGAAAGTTAAGAACTGGGTTGAGTTGGGTTCGAGTTGCAGACTAGGGCTAACAAATTTCAATGTGAGCAGAATTCAAAGTTGGGCCATTTCAGGTCAAGTTTTACTAGACTTGATAATATCAATATGTTATAAAATGTTTGGCTCGAACTCAACTTTTGAGATTGTATCAATTAGTTGACACAATAATAAAAGGAAATGTTTGATCACTCTTGTTAACACCGTCTAATTAGATGTTTTATTTATTTTGTTGCTAATGAATAGAAAACATTTAAATAGTTAGTTTTTAGTATTTCATCGGACCTACAACTTGAATTCATAATAAAGGACTTCGTAAGTGAGCGTTTTGCTGTACGGAGTGGGAGGAATAGTTGTGGCTACGCACCGGTATTGCCCGATCTCACCAAATCCTATTCAATCACTCCCGCGCCACTTCGCTTATTATATGACGTCGTTTGGCTCACATCCTCCACGGATGGTTCATCAAGCTCTTTCCAGATTGTCGAGGTTATAATATAGTCATTTTTTCACTTTTTTTTGTTTGTTTTTTACTGTATTTTGATTTTGTCGTGCCTAATGTGATATATAGTGAATCTGATTGATTGTTTTAGGTTTTGAGTTGGTTAGGCTGGAAAGAGATAGGATCTGACTGTAATTAGGACTGAAAAATAAAATCAAGTAGTCCATATTGTGATTCAAGCTTCGTTCGATAAAAAAAACTCGTTTGAGCTTGAACAATATTTTTCAATTTTTCAATTATCTTCTTTGTGTGTGTGTGTTGTGTTTAATTAATTTTGTGGTGGTGATTTATAGTGAATCTGATTGATTTGATGCCATGGAGAAAATCTGAACTTGGGGAAATTAAATTGAATTTTGATGCTTCAATCAATGAGGCCGAAAGTTGTTGTGGATTGGGTGTGGTGTTTCGGAGAGTGCGTGGGATGGCTATCTATTTGCATAAAACATCCCATTGGCAGCCGAAGCAAGAGCGGCACTTTTAGCTCAAGTGTTGTTATTGTTGGTATCAAAGATCAACTTCCTTCCCGCTAACTTTGAAGGTATCATTGACGACATTAAAGTTCTTGCGGATTTGATCGACTCTTTCAAGACTCGACATATTTTACGTGAAGGAAACTCGATCGGTTGCCCATGAGTAGTTAAATTATCTAGAAGTGACCCTTACGTATTAGATTATTTACTTGTTTCGATTCATAACATTGTAATTTCCGAATTTATTTGAATGAAAGAATCACCTTTGCTCTTAAAAAATTAAAAATCATGAATGTGGCATGTACGCGTATTAGAGTCAATTATTAACTAATGCGCGCATATGACATGTCAGAGAATGTGCATTTAATTGATTTAGTAGCCTCAAGTAATCGAATTTGAACCTTTCGAGTATGAGTTTATTTTATGCTTTGAATTTCTAACTGGTTGAAATGCATTTTTTTCATTAGTCATTAGATACTAAAGTTTTGATGGAAAAAAAAACTCTCTCATAATTTTAAAGTTATATATCTATGCATATTAACTTTTTCACGATTGTTAGTCCAATTACAAGTTTACAACTACTAACATATTTTTACATGTTCATTTATTTATATATAAATTCATGAATATAAAGCATTTCCTTTACTTCTATAATTATCGCAAAATCACAATTCTACAGTGAACCATCCCTTAATTTTAGGCTAGCTATAGCACAATAAAAACAATTTCTACTAGAAATTTGCACTTGAATTGCACGCAAATGAATATTAGGTGCAATCTATGTGAATTGCTCGCAAATGAATATCAAGTGCAGTCTATGTGCGAAATTCCTGCCGCGTTCCAATATTTTATTAATAAAAATAATGAAAATATAAGTTAAAACTCAGTGCTTCCCCAAAAAAAATCTACGAAAATACCCAATTATGAGTCCTGACCCTTTACATTTGAATTTTATGGTCATATTTCATGTATATTATTCACTGAAAATTCCTTTACAATTTAATTTTATGGCCATATTTCATACTCCCTCCGTTTCATATTGATTGACACATTTGCCAATTTTTTTTGTTTCAAATTAATTGGCATGTTTGGGTTTTCACAGTTTTTTTCTTTCAAAGTTGTCCCTTTCTCTCATTGGAGTTGGGAAACTCAATCGTCACCACTCACTAATAAAAAATTAAAAAATAGTCATCATTATAAAGGGTATTTGAGACATTTTACCATAAAAAGTATGTAATGATGATGTTTCTTAATCTGTGTGAAAACAAGAAATGTGCTAATTAATATGAAACGGAGGGAGTAACTTTTTTTTACTTATTCTCATGTTTATGCACAGGGACAAATATTGACTTATATCTTCTTAATATGTAAATGTGATAACATGTGCAAGTTATCACTTTCTTTATTCCCCATTAATATTTATTTTTACAAACAAATTTGAGTACATTTATAATTGGGTTTTTGCTATACTATTTCTAGTAAACAATATCAACTTCATGTCTTATTTAAACGCTAATCCTTCCACAACAACTAGTCTTCAAATCAATGGTTCGATGTTTATTGGAAAGTACTTCATTTTCTTTCTTTATAAAGTGATTCCTTCTCCTACCTCAAGCTTGAAATAAGCTTAACCCCATATCTAAATATCAACACAGTTTCCTCTTCTACATTCCATAAATATAGTCATAAAGAAGAAGAAAAAAAAAGATATAATGAAATTAGTTTATTCAACACTACTCCTAGTTGTACTACAAGCAGTGACAATGGTATTACTTCAGACCATAGATGCATACGGCCGAGGAAATAGATACAATCCACTGACAAACCTCATCAAACGGTCTAAATATCTAATACTTATATTGAGGGTGATCATGATCACTATCATGTCAATATTCAGCAACAAGAGAAATTCAAAGATAAATTACAAGTTTTCATGGGCAACCAATTGTTCCTTTCGACCATTGTTCGGGCTACATTACCGTAGATCCGAATGTTGGTCCAACTATATTCTACCACTTCATCGAGTCTAGAGACTCAGCTTCCAAGCCACTAGTGTTGTGGTTAAATGGACATACTAGATTCTAGAACTATATATATATATATATATATATGCTTTTTCAGTAATATGCATCTACAACTTACTTTTTATTAATCTAATCTACATGTGTTATGTATGCAAGGGCTTGGCTGCTCATCACTGGGAGTCGAAGCTATGACCATGCTAGGCCCATTCAGGGTGAACGCAGATGGGGAGACATTGTGGCTGAATAAAGGAGCATGAAACAAGTGTACATTTAATTTATTAACTAGCTAGGTAGTTGTACAAATATTTTGATACAACTAATTAATTCATTAATTAAGTGTAGTATAAAATATTGCATGATCCAAGTGGCCAATGTTATTTTCCTCGTGTCCCCTGCTCGAGTGGGATTCTCTTATTCAAACACTACATCATATTATGCTGCTAATGGAGACAAAAGAACTGCACAAGATTCTTTCATATATTTGATGAACTAGTTTGAGAGATTCCCTTAATACAAAAACTGAGTTTTCTACATAACCAAAGAGAGTTATGCAAGCCACTACGTGCCTCAACTAGCTAAGTTGGTCCTCAAAACTCAAAAGCGACCAAACATGATCAACTTCTTCATCGAGTCTGAAGTGTTGTGGTTAAATGGAGGTTTTATTTAGCGCTACACATTTTTTTTTTATATTAAGTGATTAATATGTGAATTTACATACTTATAATAGGAAGTAAAACTTTATCTCACAATATATTAAATTAAAGAAAGTGATCACTTGCACATGTTATCAAATTTATAAATAAATAAATATTTGTCCATGTGCATAAACATGAGGAAAGGTATTTAAGTATGAAATATGGCCATAAAATTCGAATGTGAAGGTTTTTTTTTTTTTGTTAACAACGGAATATGGTCGTAAAATTTAAATGTGAAGGGCCATGACTCAGAATTGAGTGGTTTGATACTTTCGTAGATTTTTAATTTATATGTTAATTTTTTTTATTAATAAAATATTGGATCGTTGTTGGAATTTCGCACATAGATTGCACGTGATATTCATTTGCGTGCAATCTAAGTGCAAAATTCTAGTATACATTGTTTTTAGCATGTTATAGCTAGCTAAGGGACAATTCATAGTAGAATTGTGATTTTGAGGTAATTATAGAAGTAAGGGTGGCTGCAGATGGGGAGACGTTGTGGCTGAACAAGGGAGCATGGAACAAGTGTAAGTAAATGTACATTTAGTTTATTTACTAGCTAGGTAGTTGTACAAATATTTTGATACAACTAATTAATTCATTAAATGTATATAATATTGCATGATCCAAGTGGCCAATGTTATTTTCCTTGAGTCTACGGTAGAGTGGAGTTTTCTTACTCAAACACTAAATTAGATTATGCTGCTCATAGAAACAAAAGAACTGCACAAGATTCTTTCACATTTTTTATGAACTAGTTCTAGAGATTCCCCGAGTACAAACCGAGCTTTCTACATAACCAAAGAGAGTTATGCAAGACACTACGTGCCTCAACTAGTTGAGTTGGTCCTCAAAAGCAACCAAACCGTGATCAACTTATAAAGAATTGTTGTGAGAAACTAGTAGTTAACTTATATCCATCTTTTTAGTTACAAATACTTTTCTCTCCTACCCCCCTTTTTTTAATCATTATAGATTGGCAATGCATATATCGACCAAGAAGACGAGAACAAATGCTCGTTTGAATTCTATTGGAGGCACACTTTGTTGTGAGATAAAACTCACAAGCTAATAGAAAAAAATTTGTAATTTCTCAATATGAACCATTCTTATTGAGGTTGTGAAGATTATGCGGTCCAGACGAGTGAGGCCATTGGCGAAATATTACCGTACTGACATATATGCTACCACACACTTAGTCGTCTTCGGTAAATGAATCATTTAATTATAATATATAAAATTTAAAATCAATATTGTTATACAAATAACTTAAATTCTTCTAACTTTATTTTTTTGTGAATGAACAGCAGACCATTCTAGATATGACCAACCAAAAAGTGATTGGTCTAATGGAAGGGACTAGTCACTATAAAGTATCGGACTCAAGTTCGAATCCCTGTTGGGAGAGGTTCCAACTTAATGTGTCCGACGCGCCTCGAAAGGGATTAAACCCTTGAAAAAAAAAATCTGGGTATGACCAATATGCAATGTTATTAAAACCGGACCGGACCGGCCGGTCCGACCGGTTCGACCGCGAACCGGAGGATGGTCCGGTCCGATTTACCCCCTAAAACCACTTGACTCAAAAACCAGACTGAACCGGGTTGAACCGGTCCAAAACCGGCGAACCGGTTTGGGCCGGTTCAACCCGATTCTGAATTTCTTTTTTTTTTTCGATTTTTTAAATTTTATTAATGTTAAAAATAAACTAAAAATTCTTGTAGAAGGTGGGATTTGAACACCTAACATCTTGCATGAAACATAACTTCCTTACCATTTGAGCTACATCATTTTTTGTTGAATTTCTAGTACAAATTTTTTTTATAAATTACAGAAAACTTGTAGCCAAATTTGTTTATAAATTAGATTATGATAACTCAAATTAACATTTTACACATTATCAATGAAAATTAATACTCAAATAATCATTTTTTATTAAAATTTGTTCTATAAGATATTTCTTTCCAATATTATTTTTAGGATAAAGAGTGTCAAATTTTGAAAATCAAATCGATATATTATGCAAGTTTGATTTTGAATATTAGACTTTTATACATAATCATATTTTAAAATTATTAATCTCTTAGTTGTTGTATTTTTAACTTACACTTTTAAATTTTTATAAAGAAATATAGTCATATTATATTTATATGAGCTTACAAATTAGTATCATATTACAATTATGATATAAGTTTATAAATATTATGAGATTTAATTTAAATATATTCTAAGATTTTATATATTTTTAATCAATCGTAGGATAATGTTTAAATTTTATGCATATTATATATACTTTAAAATTAAGTATATTTATTATATCATTATGACGTCATCCGGTTCGACCAGCGATCCGACCGGTCCGACCAGTAAAACCAGTGGCCAATTGGCTCATCGGTTCATTGTCCGGTCCGGTTCTGAAAACATTGCCAATATGTCTACACTTAAACCGAAGTGCATAAAACTTTTCATGCCAATATCTTGTGTGCATTGGTGTGAATGGGGTAAAAAAGAAACAAAATATTGTATTAGGAAAACACAAAGTAGAATAATTCAACGTTATTATGGCAAAAAGAAAACATCTATTTCCACAAACAATTTTGATTACATATCGTCCACATTTGTATATTTACTATTTGGTTTTTGCTATACTATTTCTAATAAGCACTATCCGCTTCAAGTATTTTATATATTTACACGTTAACCCTACTAAAATCAATACAGCCTCACTTCTTTTAATTTTTTATAAAGTGAAATTTCGGTCCTTGATCTTTAAAACCAAACCGTACATCTTCATTTTTTATTTTAATCGGTTCTATTCGGTTTGGTTTCGATTTAACTATAATTTATCTATTTATAATTCACAAAAAGAATATTATGTATTCATGTAAATAGGGTATTTAAGGAAAAAGAAAACATCCGCTATGGATCCCCTGTCCCAATATAGTGTACCATTTTGTGTCCCACTCATAGTTCATTGACACTTGGCAAATATATTTAACCTGCATCACATAGAATTATTTCCTTTACACTAACCGTCTTCTCCTCCATTATAATCCATATTATTATAGTCAAATCTGAAGCATCCTTTATCTTTCCTAGAATCCTTATGCCACCATTTCGTAATTTTTTTGAGTTTCATTTGGAATTAATTTAGAAATCAGCTAATTTGGATATGATTGATGTTTTGTTTGTCAGAATGAAAATGTTAAAGTACCCATTTGAATTTAATTAATGTTCATGAGAATAAACTTGCAGATCAACCAACATAAATTGTAAAACTGAAATTTCAATTTAAATGCATCGGTCCCAAATTACTATTTGTAAGTAATGTTCTTATATCCGATTCATCCGAAAACAGAATTAATTAATTTCATTCAATTGACTATTAATTTTATACGTATTCAAATTGGGAATATTATTATGTAACCTGAAGTTTCTAGGTTTAGTTTTATCTACAAATAATACTCATGAAACAGATTTACAATTCTAAAACGGCGCTGCAAAAATCACTACTTCAGAGTGTCGTGAATGGAGTCGGTGGTGCAACTGTTCCGATCCTATTAATCTAATTTCGTCTTTTTCTTGATAAAATTTAATGGTTGATGCTTTTGATCTATTTACTCAAACTACTCCGCCATTTTTTAATATGTATGTGATTAGCAAAGTTTTCGATCGATGGTTAGGTATTTTCGATCACTGGATATGAGTTTTTCTTTACTTCTTCAATATGAGTCTGAGTGCATAATCAGGTGTGGATGAGTGTAAATAGATCTGTCACATGGCACAATAAAAAGAGTGGGACATGAATTGGGACATGAAGTGTGGTACAGGGGATCCACAGCGGAAAACATCAAACTTAATACCAAACAGCATTAAATATAAAATAAATAGTTAACAATCCACAAATCATAAACTAAACAACAAAAAATTCTAGAATCCATAAAATTAAATGAGTTGACCCGATTGGATAACTCAATATTTGATTAATTTCGATTTTTGGTTCGGTTAACCGAACAAAAATAACAACCAAACCGAAAATCAAAATTGTTCAAATATGAAAACCAAAAAGCGAACCGAGTAATTTTGGATCGATTCGGTTGACTTCCCATGAACAGCCCTAAGTTTTACCTCTATTAGTTGTAGTACAAAATATAAACAATCATTTCCTCTTTGCATATAGTAAATTCCATTATCCAAATTTCAAAAGGTTCAAACACTCACCTCCCTTACCAAAAATGCCCTCACCAAATCCATAAAACCCCTATCGGGCCCCCACATTTCCCCCTTCTTTTTATTCTTCCTCTTCCCCTGAGAGTCGTAATAATAGTATTTTTTTTCAAACCATTTCTGCTGGTGTACGGGGATAACCATGGACGGAGGTGCACACAATAATAGCCCTCGCACTGTGGAAGAGGTTTTCAAAGATTTCAAAGGGAGACGAAATGGCTTGATTAAAGCTCTAACTACCGGTAAAACTTTTTTCCTTTATCCAATTTTTACTCTCAATTGGAGTAATTTTTTCATGTATGTATAGATATGTATATAAAGGTGAGTGTGTGTATCAGTGAATTCAACGGTGTGATTAGTTTATTCTCTTTGGTTGGGTTTTTCCGAGGTTTAGGGTTTCTGTTTGGGTTGTACAGCATTCCGAACATTTATTTTGACCTAATTTTGGGGTTTGTTTTATGTGTTTTTTTTTCAGACGTTGAAGATTTTTTCCAACAGTGCGATCCTGGTGAGTTAGGGTTTTATTATACTAATTGACATATGGTTTAGTATGTGCTTGATTTTTCTGTGGCGATTTGTTGCTGAAATTATTTTATGTTATTATTTGGTTAGGTAAAATTCGCAATTTTTGTTGACCTCTTGTTTGAAGTAATTGTAGTTCTTGTGGTATCTTGCAGTATTAACTGTGGTATGAAGGAACATGATAATAAATTTTAACGAATATTTGAAAAAAAAGGAAAATTGTATTCAACTCTAGAGGCCCACATAAGTTTGAACATGTTTTTTTTATTGTGCTTTCGAACCTAGGGTTCCAATATATAAATTGGTGATAAATGGTCTATGCTAACCTCCTGTCTCTTCACACTCTTGATTATGAGTGAATACACATCGGTGACAGGGTGCCCCTCTCAACTAGCATTTTGTATAAGTGTATACCAATTTGAAATGATGTTATTATTACCCTGTTAGGTTATTATGTTTCAAGGGAACCACTAATACACAAAGCTGTATTGTTGATGTTTAACCTGCCAATGGATCTTAAATGTTGACTATAAATTGTCGTATTCCATACAAGTTTAACATAAAACATTTTGTAGTGATATACCTCTTTACTAATAGGAATGATATATATTTCATTTAAGTTAGTGTATATCAAATATCAATTACTCCTATTATTTGAATGCATGCCTAGTAGTTAGCTTATTGGTCCTTCCTGGTTTTTTTTCTAGCCGTAGCCACTATAAGGCTTGTATTAATGAATTAGTTCAATTATGACGTACTACTTAATTATCGAAGAATTATGTGGGTGTGTTGCTCCAAATTGTGTTTTTGTTATCTTATATACTGATCAGAGAACTGTGATGCTTTGATTTGCAAGATAAGTATTCATACGTAAACGGTATCTCTTTTGTCAAAAACATGGAAATTTTGCAGATAAGGAAAACCTGTGCCTTTATGGATTTCCTAGTGAACAGTGGGAAGTTAATTTACCTGCTGAGGAGGTGCCTCCTGAGCTTCCAGAACCTGCTTTGGGTATAAACTTTGCCAGAGATGGAATGCAAGAAAAGGACTGGTTGGCTCTTGTTGCAGTCCACAGTGATGCATGGCTACTTTCTGTTGCTTTCTATTTTGGTGCTAGATTTGGGTTTGATAAAGCTGACAGGTAAGCTTGTTTGTAAGTTCCAACTGCATACGTCATTCTTTTTTTTTTTTTGCATTTATTCTGGAAATTATGGCATAGTTTTGTTTAGTCACCTCATAGGTTTAATAACTACTACCAGAGGGAAAAAAATGTTCACTTTGTTATAGATGGTTAATATTAGAGTTATGGTATCTGTGGCTCAACATAATGAGAACTTGATTTCTTATTATTTTTCTTTCCTAGTCCCTCTTCCTTATTCTATTGCTCTCCTGTTAATATAAGATTGGTAAAACAGGTAAAATTTAATGCTAAGCATAAATTAATATGTTATACATAAAAAAAAATGTTATAGCCAACTTCTGTTTCTCCTGTCTTTTCTATATATCTTTCTAAACTTTGGACTGCTTAGGAAAATTGCTTGTGTAATCTAAAGTTCACATTATTCAGTTCAGATTGCTTTTTGTGCGCCAGTAGGGTTGCTACATAAAATATGCTCTCGTTAGGATGAGTTTTTTTAGATGTTAAAAATAAGCATATAAATATTCTATGAGATTTCCTTCCTTGGTGTAACTTTCAGTGATTGCCTTTGCTGGATGTAAATGCAGATCATACTAGCAGAAATTTCTTCAAACACGTCTGATTTTGTGCTGGCTTCTATTTTGTTGGTATTTGGATGCAGGAAACGTCTATTCAATATGATAAACGATCTCCCGACTGTTTTTGAAGTAGTGACTGGAGCTTCGAAGAAGCAAGTAAAGGATAAATCATCTGTCACAAACCATAGTGGCAGTAAATCTAAGTCAAACTCAAAAGCGGTAAAGAAACTCTCTTTTTCCTCATTCTGGAAGACATGGATATTACTTACACATCCATACGAGTTTACAAAATATTCTTTATTTAGTCGCCACGTGCTTTCAAATTGAGTCTAAACTGGAAAATGATATTTTTTTTACTCCTTATGTGGTTTGCCAAAATATTCTCATTAATTAAGACTTTGATTTTCTTCATCTTAGAGCAAAATTACCAAGGTCCAACCAAAGGATGAGGATGAGGGACTAGATGTTGAAGAAGAAGAGGAGGAGGAGGAGGAGCATGGTGAAGCCTTCTGTGGAGCATGTGGGGAGAACTATGGTGCAGATGAATTCTGGATCTTCTGTGACATGTGTGAGAGATGGTTCCATGGCAAGTGTGTTAAAATCACACCTGCACGTGCTGAACACATCAAGCAGTACAAATGCCCATCATGCAGTAATAAAAGAGCACGCCCTTGATAGAAGTCCCCTCCTCGGTTGGCCCTTTCTTTCCTAATTGTATCATCTTGATGGACCAAGCTAACCATCTAGTCTCGCTCTGTGAAAACATCTGTCTTAAGTATCATGACTCTTTAGTTTAGCTACTCTTGCATGTCTTGATTTTTAGTTGTCCGTTAGTGATTTACTCTTTTTAAAGACAGAAGATATGCGTCTATCTATCGTAAACATTAATTTATCCAACTTATTGGAAAAATTATTTAGTTTCTGCTGAAATTTTTTGGATTGTCATTGCATTTTAAAAGGTAATATTTTTTCATGAATTAGATCTCGGGAGCCTTGAGCTTTCTGTGGTGAGAAATGTTGCTGGAATTTGTTTGTGCTATTTTGCCTTTTTATTTATTTTTTATTTTTTAATGAATGTTACTCTCCCTACTTTTTTCTTTGATTATTGAGTATGACTGCTGAGTAAATGTTGAAAGCTGCAGTTTCTGAGTAAGGGTGGCGTTTGGTCTGGTTGGTTTGGGTTGTTTGTAAGTCAAGAAAGACTGGGGTCAGTTGAGATTTAGTTTGGATGTAAAACTACTTTTATCTTAAAAAAAGAATGTTTTATTTACTTTACTCAGTTAACCTTATTAAACCCAAGTCTTATCATTTCTATTTCTAGTTTTAGTCTAGTCCGAGTCCCAATTCAATACAAAGAAAATTTTAAATAAGGGTCGGGTTGATTTAGCAAGTTTCGCTGATTTCATTTTCATCAGTTTTCACTACTCATCGGTTAACATGTTTATTAGATTTATATATTCATTTAGCTACATGTTACGCAATTTGCCTGATAATGAAATTGTCAATAGTTGGGAAAGGGGTTATTTGCACTTACACCCCTTGAACTATTGCCATTTGGCAATTACCCTCAAATCTTTTTATTTTTTGGCACTCACACCCCTTAATTAATAAACCATATATTTCACTTATTAAATGTCCATTTTACCCTTCATCCTTGACAATTATTTCTAGTGGTATGAGCTTGTAAACATTGAATATTGCTTAATTTATATTGTAATTTTGCCTAAAAAATCACACAAAACATAAGCTAGTTTTTTCCATTATTTTAACCCAAAAATTCAAATTGATGTTGAAAAATCTATATATGAAAATTGTAACCAAGGCATCAAAATAAAAACATCATATGTAATAACACCATGCCTAATATTTCAAACGGGCTACTATTATGATGCTCTGGTTAGTGGTTACCTTTGCCTTAAAAATCCATATGCAATAGCACAAATTCTTGGAAGTATAAGGCTTGGTGTTATTGCATATGATGTTTTTATTTTGATGTATTGGTTATAATTTTTATATGTAGATTTTTTAACACCATTGTGTGAGCTTTTGGTTAAGAATCGTAGAAGAAACTAGCATATGTTTTGTTTGATTTTTTAAAGACAAATTCCAATATAAATAAAATAATATTCAGTCATGTCAAGTTCATATATATTACTATTATCAATTCAAGTATAAAAAAAATCAACTCAAGTATTTGTTAAGGGGGAAAGGTAAAATAGACATTTAATAAGTGGAATGGATTGTTTGTTGTTTTGATTGTCAAAAAAATAAAAAGTTTTAAGGGCAATTATCAAACAATGATAATTCAAGGGGTGTAACTCCAAATAACCCATTGGGAAAGCACTTGCAAAACCTAATGAGAAACTTTTTATCAATAGATGAGAATGAGACTTTCAAATGTTCCTTCTTCTAGAAGTATAAAATTGTCTTTTCAGTCTACAGGATTGGAAGTTTAGCACATTTAGTCACGTTATAAAATTGCAGTGTAGGTCATTATTTTTAACATGTCTTGCATTTTTAATCTCGTTACCTTCAGTGTGAACAAAAAAGCAAGACGGAACAATCTTATGGTACCAAAATTGCTAAAATGAGAATAATTATGGGATTAAAAGTCAAAATATCTTGAAAAGGCTGGACAAAAACATATGATGTTGAACATGCAGGAGCAAAAATGACTGGGGATTAAATATGTAATTTTGCAATTATTCCATAATAGAACTAAGGGTCTATTTGGATGGATTTTGGCTCGGTTTTGAGGGTTTGAGTTTAAAAAAAAATGGTTTGGGTGGTTTCGATGAAACCTTTGATACCTCATTTGGATGGATTTTAGCTGTTGGGTTTTGTGGTTTGAATAAGTTGAAACCCCACTTGGATTGAGTTTGGATGGTGAGGTTTAGGGGAAAAAGTAAATGGTAGGTGTCAAATCAATATTTTTTTTAGTGAAATTTGGGGAAAAAAATAGGTAGTGGGTGTCAAATCAATGTTTTATAGGTTTAAAAAGTTTGAGTGTGAGTTTCTGAATATGTTTTTTATGGTTTTATTATGAGTTTAGTGAAAACTCATTTGAAAGGATTTTGACTCCAAAATCCATCCACATGTACCCTAAGAATTTAAAATGACTTGTTCTTTGTTGAATTAAATACATTCAAATATAATTTATTTAAATTCAAACAATATCGGAGAATTTGTGAATTTGTATTTACGCCCTTCAATCCCAAATTCCCAATTACGAGTTTCTTGGGAAATTGTGACCGGAGCCTTAAAGAAGGTGCATAAATACCAAATATCTTCATTGGAATGCGGAATCAGCTCTATCTTTTTGCAGCAGTAGGATGGTTAATTAGTTAATTTGTTTTATTTTTTATAACAATTAGTTAAATACTAAAACTAACCTAAAAATATGTAGTATTTTATATTGCATGCCTAAAGTTATTGAATGATAAAATAATAATAATAAAAAAAATGCATAGCAAATATAAGAACTGGTTGATAAGAAAGGATAAATTGAAAAGAGTATTTAATATGTTTATTTACATAGTTATTCAAATGGTGTTGATCTCATAAATTTCGCTAATAATAAAATGCTGCTACAAACTAAAACATTTGATGGTTCTAGTATTATTTTAAGTGAATAAGCGAGTCAAATCCAGTTAAACAATTTCATAATCAACTTGATTTTTCTTTCAAGTTTTTTTGTTGGTTGAACTTGAATTGATTGTTAAATTTAGTAAAACTAATAAGGTTTAAGTCGAGTCAAAGTTGAATAATTGAATATTTTCACATATATCTTGTTAGTACTTTTGTTTATTATATTCAAAGTAATATTTTTAGCAATTGTAAAAACAAAAACAAAAAGCCCCTAAAAAAAACAAAAATATATACTTTTACCAAATGATGTTCAACTTAAAAAAAATATACATTAAATTTAAATGGTAGCTGATGAGTGAAATCTAATTATAGATCCCCAAGGGGTTTGGTTTGTTTATTTTAGCATGAGACAATATTTTCTTAGAAAATTTAATTAAATTGAAATAGAAACGATACTCTATCATAATTTCGCCCCATATAAAAAGGTTTAGTACTAAATAATCACAATTAGCAGCGTAAGTATAACATTAATCCCCCTGAGAACCGCCATATGTTCAGAAGGTTCTATACTAAATCACAGAGTATTTTAAGAATTCATTAAAGAGCAGAGAGAAAGAAACCAATAGATTTGATTTTTCACACACTAACACGCACACGCACACGCAAAGAACGCAATATATTAAATTATTTGCCAATAGAGAGAAAACAAAGAAGTTTCTTGAAAAAGATTTAGAGTACGATTTGTGATTACAATAGTATACAAGGAGAATGGCAGGCAATGAAGAAATAGTGGAGGTGGATGATTCGAACGGGGATTCATATGAGAAGGTTAAGATGAGGCTCAAAGATCAATCTAAGGTGTGAATTTATGATTATTATAAGAAATCAATAGAAATATTTGAGTTGTTCTTAAGTGGGCTTGCATCTGTGATGTTAATTGATTTGTGTGTTTGGGATTTTTTCTTGTTTTAAGTTTGTGTCTGGATGTCTCCATTAATTGAATTTTTATTGGGATGTTTTCATGATTTGAATTTGTGTTTGGCAGTGTTTTATTGATGTGAGATTGTGTTTGGGATTGTTTTATTGGTTTTGAGTTTGTGTTTTCTTCTTGAATAGTGTTTGTGTTTGGGTGTGTTTCTTGATTTGAGTTTGTGTGTGGGAGCGTTGTTGATTTATGGTTGTGTTTGAGATGTTTTCTTTTGTGGGTAGAAAATGGCTCAAACAAAGGAGATGCTATCAAAGCAAGCTGTTCAGACCAAAGAGATCTTATCCAAACAAGCTGTAAAGATTGCCAAACAGGCCGAAGAGCACGAAAGTTTCATTAACAAGGTATGGGGCACCCATTTACATACATACATACATAATGGACTATATTTTACCTTCTAAATTGATAAACTTTACATATATATTAGTGTACTGTGATGCTTTATTTTATTGTATGTTGCATGCAGGTGACACATTTGCTTGGTGTTCTTGGCTTTGGAGGCTTCTGCTTTATTTTGGGTGCAAGTGAGTAGAATTATTTTATACTCTATGTTACTACAAATTGCTGGTTTGTGTTGCAGTTGTAACATCGTTTAATTCATTGGTTATCTCGTTTTTCAGGGCCACAAGACGTGCGCTATCTATATTGTTTGTTCTACATAATATTTGTTCCTCTTCGATGGTTATATTACCGGTACAAGAAATGGCACTATTATCTTTTGGTAAGTTCCAATTCATCAATATATTTTATCTGTATGGTAGAGTATAACGTGTCTTTGAAATTTCGATAGCGGTGAGCTTCTTATATCTTTTGCTATTCTTTTTGTTTCTTAATTCAAAACTTTGTCTAGGTTAGCATCATGTTATGGCTAAGTAGGAACTACACAAATGGTTTAAATGGTGGGCTTATAGCGAGTTGCATATCTTTTCCGCAATAATTTGGATTCGTATGTCCAAGATACTCCTTATGCTACAGAGTTTGGATTATATATATATATATATATTTGTAAATTTCGACTGACATTGCAAGATCAGTTTTAAACAAATTTTCCTGCCCCTACAATTTTTTTTGATTTTATTTTTTGGCACTTATTGAAGAGAGAAAATTGAAGAAGAGAAGACATTGGGGACTCATTTAATTTCTTGTGGTGCAGGATTTCTGCTACTATGCAAATACAATCTTCTTGATCATGCTTCTGTTTTGTCCGAGAAATGAGAAATTTTTCATGGTTTGCTTTTCTTTTGCTGAGGTAATAAGTCGGACTAGTGTTGATAAAATGAGTTCATTTTTTATATATAATTTTCTGAAATATTATAAATTTGAGTTGCAGGGACCATTGGCGTGGGCGCTGATTGTGTGGCGCTGTAGCTTAGTTTTTAATTCCATGGACAAAATTGTAAGTGTCTTCATCCATCTCTTGCCTGGTAAGATGTCTCCCTTTTTTATTTCTTCTATATACCGTTTTTATTTTATTTTATAGCAACAACACGTACATACTCCTATATGTTTCAGGATTGGTATTCTTCACAATACGATGGTGGGACCCAGTGTTCTTTGAGGCCATGCATCCTGAGGGTATTGCTAGTAGAGCATCATGGCCCTATGTAGAAAGCAAATCATATCTTTGGACATGGCTTTTCTTTGTTCCTTTAGCTGCTTACATTGTCTGGCAGTTGCTTTATTTTCTCATAGTAGATGTCCTTCGTCGGCAAAGACTACTCCGAGACCCAGAAGTCATGACTTCCTATAGGTTTCCATCTCTCTCTCTCTCTCTCTCTCTCTATATATATATATATATATATATAAATATATATATATATATATATATATATATATTTATATATATTGAAAATTTGCATTCGAGTCCAACGTGAATGGACCTTCAGTACTTTCGGTCCCGAGCTTTATAAAATTGCATTTTTTATCTAAGTTTTAAAATGTATTGTACTTCTGGTATTATAGCACCCTTTCCATACATTCTTTGCACTTTTCGTCGCATAAATAGAATAATCTCTATTTTGCACATTTGGTCCAATATGATGTGTGAGTTTGCCCTTTTGGTCCCGAATTTGGATGGAAAGGGGTGATAGGACTTAAGGTGTATAATATTTAAAATTGGGGACTAAAAATACAATTTTTTAAAGCAAGAAAGTGCTAAAGGTCTAGTTGTCAAGGTCATAAAACACAAGCTTCTCCAATTTATATAATTGGACCTTGCTCCTTTATTTATCGAACATTATCCTGATGTCATTCTTCGAACCTTACATAAACAGGGAACTTTCAAAGAAAGCACAGAAAGCAAACAATCTATGGTGGCGTCTAAGTGGATTGCTTGGAGATCAGAATCGCTTGTTTATGTATATTCTTCTCCAGGCTATATTCACCGTGGCAACTACTGCACTTACCGTGCCTATATTCTTGTCGTATGAATTACATGTGACATTTCAACTACTCAAGGTGTCTGCAAGTGTGTGGAATGGAGGTAACTTCTTACTAGAAGTGATGCCAAGACAAGTTTTTTTGAAGGAGAAGAAGAAAACCGAGACGCAGCCTATTGATGTTGCGTGCGACCAATTGAAAACTCAATAAAAGTGAAGAATTGTCGGAGGTCAATGCTAATAGCAGTGCAGAAATAAAGGACATTTAGAACTTGGTTTTCTGATGTGTGTTAAGTGTTAACCCCTTATCAGATGCATGGCCGACCCGACTTATTAGGGGGCCCCTAGGCGAAATGTAAACAAAAGAGGCTTTTCAGTATAACCGAACCGAGACGTATCAATTTTCGATATGCAGACTGTTTCGGTAATTTCAGAATTGGTACCATGTGCCAAACTGAAAAATTCGGTTCGGTTTGGTTTGGTACCAAAAAATTGAAAAGTGCAGTTTTTAGTCTTTTGTGGAATCAAGTTAAATATTAACTCTAATTTTTAAGCTAATCCTAAATACCAGAATAAGAAGAAAAAAAATTGACCCCTTCATATAACTCTGAAACTCTGACTTCTCCAAACGCTGAATTTGATGCATTGTTACAAAGTTACAAATATCATAAAAGGTTTTACAAAAATACTGATTAAGATATTATAAAATAGAACAATTATATTATTAATAGTATAGATTTTTTATTATTTGACATCAATAATACGAAGTAATCATTTTTAAAATATCAATTTGCTAAATGAAGCTTACATAACATAGACGGAGAATTTAAATAGAATGTGGCAGTGCTATTTGAAACAAACAAAGCAAGAAGGAAAAAATAAAGAAAATAACAAAAGAGACGAGGAATAGAATCATTTCCAGGAGGTGAAATGAACGGCAGATGGAAGGAGAATCGGAAGAGGTAGATGGACGACACATGCTTTGTGTAAACTTCAGCGCAGGTGAGAGATTAAAGAATGGCGACAAGGATTTTACAAAGGAAAAGGATGAAAATATAAATCTTTTATTTTTATTTTTTGGATACAAGGATAAATAAAATATCTAAGTGAGATATTTTTAGAGGTTACAATTACAAAGAGTCGTGTACTTTAGAAAAAAATAAAATTCATAATTTCGGTATTACATGTTTGGTTTGTTAATTGATATAATTAGGATTCAATTGAAAAACCATGAAAAATAGTATAAACATAATAATATTCCCAAACTGTCCAAAAAAATAATAATAATATTCCCAAACTAAGCAGTTCAAAAATCACAATAAGAAAAGTAATTAATCATAAAACAAGTGGAAAATATATATACTCCTATGAGTATATCTTAAAACAAAATAAATCAGAATGCAATGTACAATTATCCTACTAAAATTGTCACTGATCATATCCAAATTAATACTATCCAAAATTAAGCACTTGCCCCATTAAAATAGAAACACGTGCAAAACCTATCTCGAAATAAGCCTTTCCCTGCAATTAGTCGTACCTCCAAATGCGATACAACAACTAAAAGGAATATATACGAGATACAATAATTGTCAAGACTATCTTTACTTATAATCTCTTCATTTTATATAGGATATGGGTCTTTTTAAAACGAGATTTAATGGAATTTTGTTGTAAATAAGATATTCAATTTTAACCATTAAAAAAATATCAATACAAAAAATCTAAATTATAATATTATTTTAAAATGTCCGATGATGATATGGCCTCAGACATTTGAAAAAATCAGACATCTATTAAATTACGTAAATATCCCTTCAATAAATATGTTTAAGCATGTGTCTCTCCATTATTATGTTTTTCTCTCCAACTATCATCTTCATTATACTCCTCAACCACACTAGTAACGCAGAGATAAGGAAACGACCTCCACCAAAAGTAGAGTCAAATCATCTACTTCAATTTTGAATTTATGAAAAGCTGTTTAATATAATTGCCATCTCCATTCCATTTCTGGATGCTGTAACTACATAAATTTGGTCATTCTTCTCCAGTCCATTTTAAATCCCTTATTATGCTCATTTTCTTCTAGATCCCCAAATTCCCCAGTGCTATCTTCGAGCCCTAACTCCCAAATCCCAAGTCTATATCGTCCTAATAGTTTTTTCCCTTCATTTAAACTCCTTTTTCAGTAATACACATTCTTGTGGTTGAACTTTTGTTAACATAATTAAGGTGGTTGCACAAAAGAACATTAAATTGTACGTTAATAGAAAAACAAATACAATGGGAACCAAATTTGCTAAATCTGCTTCCACATCTGGACAAAAGAACTTTAACTTCAACCACAAATTAAAATCGTTTTTCCATTATACAGATTTCACGTAGGAACTGAAATGTTCTTATGACATTCAAACTTTTTAACCACCTCCATTCATTAAATAGAAATGGCGTCTGATGGTTTGGAGAAGGTGATTGGGGATTGGAGTAGGAGTGGATGTTCGGTGGTGAAGACGAGTAGATGAAGTGTTTATATCGTTAATAATAATGTAATATAAAATAAAACAGGGTATATAGTCTTTATAAAAATAGTTGATTTAAACATAATATAAAATAGGACACGGATCACTAGGTGAAGGACTATCTCGCATGCTCCCTATAAGCCAAAATGTGATGTGTAACACATGGAAATAATATAAACTTAATACCTCAAGATTTTTTTCGCGGGCACCATATTCCTTCAGTATCCAAATTAATATTTTAGTTCATTTCAAGTTTTCTAATACTGGGAATTATCAAAAAAAAAAAAAAAAAGGTTTTCTAATACTGGTGTGTCTTTTTGTTTGATGGGTATACAATGAAGCGGAAATCAGATGGATAGAACAAACTCCATCTTCATTACAAATATAATATTGTCTTGCTGACCCTGAAGGTATAAATCAAAGAAATACAACACCCTTGCAAAAAAAACTTTTCACACTACAACTAATGACATCTGCAACATCTATCACTTCAAAACCAAAAAAAAGAAGCCAAAACCACTCAAAATCGAGGTACTATATTGATATATACCTTGAATATCGTCAAAACCTATAGCCTTGTGACCTCTTAAGAATGCCTCTCTCACATTGAAAAGGCAAAAATTGAATTAACGCAGACAACATACAAGGACTATTGTCTAATTAAATTGTAGTAAAAAAAATATATGATGGACATGGACAAAATATGATTATAAACAAATTCCATGCCCCATCAATCACGAATCTGATCTTTGATGTAAAAATACAAAGCTAGAATTCTCACGGATCAACGGTGGAGCTTCCACATCAATTACATCTATTTTTTGCACAGTTTTGGATAGGTCATCAACAGAGAAGGGAATGCTGCAATGATATTTGAGTGCACAAAAGTTAAAAACTAAGGAGAAAATAACCGATGCGCAGAACACTAAACAAGGTAATTTTATATTTTTATGTGTATGAAAAGGAGGTGCCTCATTTTCATGAAACTATATCGATTAATAACTTATCAAAACTATAAACCACTAGGGTACTATCGACTCTTGGGTCTTGGAGGTTATTTTGACTATGTAAATGAAAATGAAGAAAAAATAAAACACAATGATTCAGTGTATCGTTTCATGCATCAAAAATATTTTTCTTTAGTGTTTTATCCACTAATGTCCAAGAACCAACCATATCATTTCATGCATCAAAAATATTTTTCTTAATAAGTGTTTTATCCACTAATTTCCAAGAACCAACCATATCCTTAATAGTTTATAATGAAAGCAAACCATTAGGAAATGCTCATCAGCAAAAGATGATCTCAACTTTTTCACGAAAATACGCAGTAAAATTTCACTTCTATAGTAATTTCTCTTTTACCTTGAGTCGTCGTCTAACAAAAAGGAACTGCTCACTGCATTATTTGAGTCTTCTGTCATCATGACTCTCATACTTGAAATGACCTGTAATCAATCAGGAAAAGAATAAAGTGAACAGGGAGACTAAGGACAGAATGAGATAATGCTACAAGAATAACATGTATATGCACAAGAACAGAGCAAAAGGACTTATAAAGGGTGAAGCCAACTTAAGATGAAGAACTAACTTACATCTGAAGAAACACTGTGAGTGCCATATTTGTCATCCCAGTACATTGTACTAATCCGGTATATTTGTTGTATGCTTAACACCTACAAAAGTTAAGAGAAATATAAAAATCCAATTGTCAAAGGAAAAGTCGAGGGTGGAGACAGTCACGCTCGGGGTTACTCACAGGGCAAAGTTGATTTGTAATTTCGTTTAAGGTCTTTTTGGGCTTTTGATGTATAACCTGAAATATAAGAGTCAAACAAGGTATAACCAAGGTCAGAAATTCATGTAACAAAGAAAATAGGAATATATATGTATATATACCAAAGAAGAAACGTGAATTTAATTCCCACCAAAAATCCAACTGCCTGTCTGATATGCTTCAATTCATCCCAAGCTGAGCCCACATACTGTACACCAGAAGATGTGGTGAGGAACTGAACTGATTTGAGGAAGGTAATAAGAAAACTACTAAACAAACACTTACTTCTTCAGTTGCAAAATTACACCATTGTTCCAATTCAGCCAAACCAGATTTCACATACTCACCATTACTAAATGAGCAACACTCGCGTCGTAAAAGAAGACTGAAAGTTTTTGAAGGAGGACGTAAAAGATATGGTTAGAAACTATTTCTCAGGGTGCATCATTTATGAGTCCAAAAAGATATTAAGTAGGCAATAAGTTGTAGAGTTTCCTAAGAGATGAACTTGCCTATTGAATAATTGGACATTGATAAACGAGAATATTTGATTGAAAACCTTGCGGACTAGGAAAGGGGGAGCCTGTTATGATACCACAATAAAATTAAAAAATGAACAAGGAAGAAAGAAATCCAGAACCAAGTTTCCTATTTGAGCAACTTTTAGATCTTACAAAGTTCGTTTTCATTGTCTTCAAGCAATTATTTAGGCTTTTCACGATGCTCTGCCAATGAGCAATTAGTACTTGTTGAGCACCAGCATTGGCTTGTGAGCGTCCTTTTACCAAACTTGAACGAGACGTTCTAGGTGCCTGCATAGAGAAACCTCAGGAAAGGTTTTGCAGCTAAAAAGAAGCTCCACTATTGTTTCACTTTGGAATAAAATGAAAACCCAAGGTCAACCAAAAAGCCATGTGCCATGCAATAAAGAAGGAATGAAGCATAAGGTAAGGTAGTGTAACCAAAATCCACATACAATAGTTGAATAACTAAATAAAGGTACTCACATGGTTTTTTCATGAATTAAAAAAAGAATTGAAAAGAAGATATACACAAGACTTAGAAACGGATATCCAATATTTAGAACCGAAGTACAGAGGTCAATATAGCATGCAAAATATGTAATGATGGATTTACCTGGATACATAAACCGAGCAAAGGGGAAATCTCTTTCTTCAGATTGTCCCTAATGATTCCATATATCTTCTCCAGGAAAGCGGTAAGCTGCTGCTTGAACAACAAAGCAGGATATTTGGCTTCAACTTGACGCAAGTCATCGAGTCTACCAAGCACCCGACCATTGGGAAATGAAAGTCCAGCACTCTGTGGCGATGCCCTCACCCCCTTCAAAAAATATTCTCAATCAGAAAAGGTAAGCTTAAGGAATTAGAATATAAGGATAGCATGCGACAATGAGATGGCAGGTGAACCATGAACGTAAGGGTAAGGACTAACTTGTGACATCCTGCCAAAAAGAGAAGCTGATGATGACCTTCTTCGTTGTGGGGTCAAACTAGCTGCCCCACTTGCTTTGAGCGTGTGTTGAAGTAGCATCAACAAGGTGGATGTATTACACAGCCAGTAGGCTAATACATCTTTATTATCAGGGACCTTAGTGTTTTCAACAATGCACATGGTTTATGGGTTAGAATATATTTAAAAAGTTTTATCTGGATATCATGCATGAATCCATCAAAGTAGCAGCAATAGTAGACATAGTTCCTATATTTACACATTTACCTCTACGGCTGAAGCTACAGTTTGAATTATGCGGTCAAAAACGCTAGTCCTCTCAACCTCAAATGACCTCCAGTGAAGAAGACATTTGTAAATAACACAAGCTGCAACAGGTTTGCCACCAGAAAATCCTAGATCTTGTGAGATACACTTGATCAAAAGGTCCTGGTTTTCCTGAGAATGCCAGCAGATTTCAGTGAATATTATTAATTGTTATATCTTTTGGGGTGGAAGAGGAATGACATTAGATAGAATTTAGTCATCAGTCATGATTAAAAATTTGATAAATAAATCCATCAACCACTTACTTGCTGCTTTTCATTGAGAGATTTCTGGGGTTTTTGCTCAGATTCAGGCTCCTTTGGATTTGCCACAACTAGGGCCATGTCCTTTAACAAGCCACATATTATAAGCACGAACTCTTAAACATAAACAAATACACATAAATGTGCTATTTCTAAATTATAAATTACAAAGTCGATGTATTCTTACGTGAGTAGACTTTGTATCTCCATTGAGAATATTTCCGTTCTCCTGAGTTCTCTGTAACGCCGCCAGAGAAGATAAGAATATTGCTGAAAGATATCAACTAGTATGATGAATGTTTCAAAACATATCTATCAGCATTACCTGAAAAATAGTCATCCTGGGTCGGGAAGATGTAGTCTTCCCTGTAGGTGACATCGTCATAGCTTGTTGACGAAGTACTTGATTCTCTGACTCGATATTCAACAGCTTCTCTTCAAGCCTGGCAGAAGAGAAGAAACATTTTTTATAATATTTGTGAAGCACATATACAAGCCAAAGCGATTCTGGTGGTGGTATTTATTTGTGTTAATATGGGGGTTCACTTGGTTTAGCAAGGAGGGACCATTGTTAATCTGTATATACGTCATTGACCTATTACTTAAGTAAAAATAGAAGTCATTTGGAAAAAAATTGATCTTCCTGTATAGCAAAAATGTGTTATTTCAAGCAATAAAAGAATTATGTCCAACAAATTAACAAAGAAGCTGCAAGAACACATATGAGGTTACCCTCCGGACATCTAAAAACAGAAGGGCTATGAAATTATGAATAAATGAGACAAATAATTGATAAACAAATGCTCATACAGCTCCAACATCCAATTCGCGTGAGCATACCTCTGCAAGGCATCTTGAAGCTGATATGTTTTCGCCTCTGTTTCCTCAAGTTTTTTAACCAAATCCATATTTCTGGTCTCAGCATCAGCACAAGCCTTTTTAGCCTCTTCTGCAGCCTGTTTTTCTGATAGAAGTGAAGCCTGCATGCATGAATGAAGATGGTCACAATAGTAAATTTTTTGAGTCCATTCTTTAAGCTTTAAAATAGCAGATTGAATTTTTCATTATTATTATGATTGGTAAATTCTGAGAGTTCCAAGATGCCGTCCACAATTTTTAAAACACTACAATCAAATAATAACCACAAGTTTTTCAAATGAAAAACCCCTCTTATTGTGATGTCATCAATCATAAATTCTCAGCATATAAGACAATAAAAGATATGTTTGATTCCCAAAGTAACTGAATTTAAGGACATTCAGCCAAATGAACAAAAAATTAAAGAAAGGATGATATCCATACTCAACAAAGTACAGCAATTAGCAAGAAAAGCAATTAAGCTTTGTCGACCACAGTAGGTTCTTACCTGCAGACTCTCTACCTGAGCTGTTAATGCATCAATTTTTGATGTGTCTTGAACTATAACAGGGGTTTCTTTAATGACTGGAGGAGCTTCTTCAATCGCTTTGCGTGCTGCTTCTCGTTCTTTTATTACTCTAGCATTTGCTTCTTCTACATGAATTTGCATTGAGTGCAATGCCTCCTGCAACTTGGCGATTTCTTGAGCTTTTGTTTCCTCTGAATCAGTCTGCATTTGACAAGCAAAACAAAGAGGAATCGTGCCAGTCAAGGTCAGTGCATTAATAGGATGGATAACTCGAACTTTGCCAAAATAGTTACCCTTAAGCGCTTCTCTAACTGCAAGCGCCACGTAAGCTCCTCCACTTTCTTTTCTAACTTGTCTTTGGCTTCTTTCAGGGCTCCTGTTTCTCTTGATGCCTGCGACAATTGGAAAAGATAGTCATGCAAAGTGCAAGAAGAAGCATATTTCCGGAATTAAAACACATGAGGAATAGAGCAGAACCATCTTAAGCTTTCGAAGCTCTTTTCGAGCTACCCGTCGCCTCCAACCGCATTGGGTAACAATGACAGCTTTCTGAAGACTTTTGTAATAAGAATATTCTCTGTGACAACGAAAGTGAGCCTGCACAAGAGCAACAAAATTATGTACCAACAACTAGCATGAGATCAATTTCCTAACAGTATGATTTTTCTGTTAATTTTTGTTTTTAGTAAGAAGCGACAAGGACCTGAATCTTGATTGCAGCCTTAGTCTGCTTCCTAAATCTGAATTCACTGCGAGAAGTCATCGCTCTCATGCCAGTCTGCAGTATGACAGAAGAATCCTGCAACGTTAAGTAGGCTTTTCGAGCAATGGAACGCCTGAAGTTCTTCTGGATCTTCATAGCGGCAGCTTCACGTCGCAATTCCTCATAATGTTTGCAAGCCGATATAGCTAAACGATACAAAAGAAAAGAGTTGTATTTTCTTTCGTAATTTGAGATGAAGCAGTTAACAGAACCTCATTCAAATTCGATACAAGTTATTGGACCATGTAAGTATCTTTTCATATGCAGTAAAAAGTTATTTAGATACAATCAAATTTATTTAAGCATTGATATATACAGGACCAGGAGTCAATTGGTGCACGACATTGAGTTTATGTGGGTACATTTTCCATTAACATGAAAACTGATACACGCTATAAAGAATGTTTAGAATGTGATACTTCATGTTCTCTGGAAGATCATAATTCATAAATGATTTCCTCATTTCCTGACAGCAGATATGCATATTCTCTCATGTATATGATTGTTAACACTGAAGTAATGATGAGCTATTAGAGTTACCTCGCCAACATGATTGCAGTTGGATGGCAGCCTGGCACAACGAAATAAACTCTTTCCGAGCAATATATGTGCGCATTTGCCTTTGAATAGTTCTGGCTGCATTTCCAAGAACCTCAGCTCTCCTTGCATCTAGCTCAGCCATCTGGCCAGCTCGTAGGAAGACCTTTGTCTTACCTAACTGCAAAGCAAACATACCAGAAGATAATAACGTATGTCTCGAAAATAAAGTTATGGACCAAGAAATAGAAATGCAAAGGATGGCACGTGATGTAGCCTCACAACTAGGCCCAATAAGGAATGACTAAGTGGTAGTCCAAAGGTTACAGAATAAACATTAATTTAATCAATCACCACTCCCACAAAGCAAATATTGATACTGTCATGAAGTCACATTTTGGGGGTGAGAAAAAACTATCATATTCACACAAGTTTACCTGATATCCCTTTAATCCCATTTTTTCTAATATCTTCTGACATGCAACCTTCTCATCTGAGCTGCAGACAAAACCATGTCTTATTTGAGAAGAAAATCTAACAAATACAACATAGGATATAAAACAGGGTACAAGGAGATATATAACTTAAAGATAGAATCAATTTTATGTGCCAAAAAAGACTCACTCCAAAATTTCAGGAGCAAGAACACCAAATCGGAGAAGAAATTCATCAAATGTACGTCTGGTGGGGTATCCGGCACAGCTGATTCTGATAGCTTCAAGAACACCCTACATGATAATGAAGATATACAACAGATTTTGGATAGTGAGAATGAAAACAAAAGGCAAATTCTGCTTGCTAGTGACATTCTTAATAAGTATGAAGTTTCATAAAATACTTACACCGCATCGCAGTTGCTGCATAATGTTAAGGTTCTCAAATATGCCTGGCTTCAGAACGTTGTTCGGCTTCACGCATCTGATGTAGTGGGGTTCTGTTGAATTTAATGTTTCCATTAGAGAGTGTAGTTGCAGCTGCAATCACGAGTTCTCGTTCATCATTAAATCTCAACAATAGTAAACATGAGCTTAATAATACTACTATAATGCCACTCGAAGAGTCAAATATACTTTAGGAATATTGAATACTGTAAGCAACAAATGAGATTGTTTTGGGGAATCAATTGGAAAACTATGCAACTGGATAATTTACGTTGACCACACAGATTCTTTATTCTTCAGCAAATTCATCATCGACACTCAAGTACAAGAACTCTGTATAATCCCAATCTTTACTGATGCTATCAATCATGAGGCATGCATAACCACAAACCATAAAGACCAATGTTAACAATTTAAGTTTGGATTAGACTTGCAAGTAGAGATCTTCTAGAACAATTATTGATCTAATAAAAGAAAGACCTAAAGCCCATGAGGCTCAGCAAAATCTCGTAGATCCTAGATACAACCCTTCAACAAGTATAAAGCATACTACTTTGAGTGGTTTTACATATACAAATACTCAGCACTGAAAAGTACTGAAGATAAAGATTTTACACATTCAAGTTTAAATTCACAGCTGCCAAATGATTCTGATGAGACATGTTCATATGAGCTCGATAAAGAAATTTATAGGCAGAAATCCAGGAACTAAGTTTCCTACAATCATAGACCGACTCTCAAAATGTCCAGAGTCAAATGCTAAACGAAGAAATATTTTGTTTAAACACAGTTGCCAAAATGGCCCTGTATTGTCTCATCAGGAAGATATTTAATTTGGATTTAACTATCATTACATTTGAAATATTAGATTTTAGCAAAGTTTGCACAATCCAAATTTTTGACAGATGAATCTGACCTGAAGCAAGGGAAAAACCTAAAGCATTGACAAGCAAAGCTATAGAATAATTAACTCAAGTCTTCAAGACTTCAGCTGAAACATAATTTAGAAGGTCAACTTAAGCAAATGGACAAACACAATCCCTCCTTATTGTCTAATTTGCTTCTTTAGAATAACAAGATCGAAAACATATATATTTCAACATATACCGTGATAACTACATTGATAATAATTATTCTATCTTGAAATTTGATATTTCTAATAGTGAACGTCCTTTGTGAGACCAATTGTTTAGGACGGCCTTCAGTACTAACCAGCTTAGAATGCACAATCATTACATAGGGTTCAAAGTAGAGAGATTGTATTGAACCTTAAAACGTGATCCTATGGAAGAAAATTTGGAGGACTTGGATGATTCTTCAGGAAGAGCAGGAAATAAACCAGCTACAAAGTAGCACTTTGAAGCTGTTAATAGATCTTGATGTTCGGCCACGACATAATCTTTGTTCTTATCCAGGAACAGGTCTGCCATATACGTGACCTGCAATAAAAGAAGATGGCACGCCATTTTTACGAAGGTTTAGGTTCCTTCTCCAATTTTTCTCTGGAAAAAAAGCAGAAATTTAAATGGAAAATACATCAGTACCTCCCCTGCATAGTGAGAGATCGTGAAATTGGTCCGTGAAAGCTTAGGTTTGATGAAGCGCTTATTTTTCGTAAAGGTCTGATACAACTTCTGAGCAAATGTCTCATGGGTAGATTTAGGAAACATACTACACAAACAAATAATATAACTTATGAACATGTGACCAAATACAGCAGACAAATTCAAAGACAATGCACATGATGAAGGAAAGTCATCCGCTAAAGAACATCAAAAGGTATACCAAGCTTCATCTAGTAGTGCAATTATTCCTCCTGGTTTCTGCACGAAGTAATTTAATAAAGTAGTTACATAATTTCAATATGACAGACAGATGAAACAAATGTAAGAAAACACTGCAAGTTCAACATTGGTACAAAACTTTGCGAAGATGCCAAAGAGTAAGCTTTTATATAAATAATGAAGTACAGGCAACACAAAATAATGTCATGACTTCAAACCTTCTCAATTAGATCCAGAACATCTTGATTATCAACAAATTCTATGTAGCTCCAATTTATCTGTTCTTTTTCATAATCTTCTTGTTCCATCTTAAAAACATGCTGCAACCATGAATATAAAACATTTGATAAGCAGATCAAGTCATAAAGTGAGAGAACCGAGAAGGATTCCCGAAGAAATAGAAAAGACCTGGTTAAAATGTTGCTGCAGTTTTTCATTGGTGAAATTGATACAGAACTGCTCGAAACTATTTTACATGTGAAGAATGTTAGGATAACACCAATATATTTATTTTACTCTGCAAAAGAAATATAAATGTAAGAGCTTGCCTGTTGTGCTTAAAACTTTCAAACCCATATATGTCAAGAACTCCTATTATTGCTTTCGAATTTGGATCCTGCCCAATGGAGATATTTATTTTTTGCACAATCCTGGGAACATTATAAAACAGGAGCTCAAAATGAAATGACACACAGTTATTTTCCTGATTATACAAGTTAATCTCAAAATCACTTACTATATTCTTACCAATCAAACAATCGAGAATATGCAGTCTTTGCTAAAGCATCCCTGCTACCCAAGGCAGCTTCTGGATCGAGAGTCATTGTGATAACTTCCTCAGGTGTCACCATTACGCGCTTAATCAATGCATCTTCCAAGCTCTTAGGATCACACCTAAGAAATCAAATTTAACACATACAATTCCTAGTATATATTGAGAAAGGAATATCTGCTTAAAATAGAACCGAGAAAATAACCTACTTGAGCAATTCAGCAGTCATATTCAGATGAAACCTTGATTTCTCATCCTTAATCACAGAAGAATCTATCTCCTTCCCCTTGGCGAATTCAATGTTACCAAGATGAAGAACTGCAGCTACAACCCTGAATATTGCATCCTGAAAAATCAATTACAATGTTAAAAAATTACATAGTATATAATGTTGAAAATCTAACTGAGAAACATATTTATGTACTTTTGTAGAAAGGTAACCTGCTCTTCCTCGCTGATTCCAACTATATCCATAGCCCTCCTGGTCGCAAGGTATTCTTCAGAATCACTTACACCGTCGAGTTTATAACACTTTGACTGGTTCAGATAATGAAACGATTCTGGGCTTCCAAGCTTATACTTATCTCGTACCTGCATATACATAGAAAATTCTCAAATAATTTCAAAAGTGAAAAAACCTCGGCAAAGTTTATGATGCAAAAGCTTCAGAAGCAATTAAACAAGGGAGACCTCAGGTGGAGCTGCACAGAGAAGATAGAAGCAATGGTAGTTTCTTTCTGGATTTGATATTTGACAAACACGAGATCTCTCCAGCAAGTAAGTCCTAATAGCTGCTCCAGATATCCTCCCACTTTTATCAAATTGGATTTCAACAAATTTACCAAAACGGCTGCATAAATGCAACACTTTCAAAATTGTTACACTTAAAGGTAAATTCAAATAATATAAAAAAAATGAACTCGCAAAATACAAATGGCATTATTTTCCATGTACTCACAGTGCACTCACCTAGAGTTGTTGTTCCTAACAGTTTTGGCATTTCCAAATGCTTCAAGAACTGGATTTGACTGTCATTTATTGCCAAAGAAACCAATTGGGAACAGTTTAGTCATTGTTAGATCTTGTGTTGATATTACAGGTTTGCAGAATACAAATGCAATAACTTAATCTTACTTCTAAAACTTGTTGTTCAACAGTCCTTCCTTCTACTCCGGACCGACCACCCAAGCATGCAAGATACCGCATAAGCATTTTTGTTGTTTCAGTTTTACCAGCACCACTTTCTCCACTAACCAAAATTGAATTGCTCTTTCCGTCATGGATCATTGCCCTGTTGGTAGAAAGTAATACGTAAACAGGCGACAAGGCCTCTGACCTCAATCCAAACCAACTCACCCCCCATCCAAACCACAGTGTCATATAAATAAAATCATTTTGCAAGTTCAATCAATATTACCTGTAAGCAACATCTGCAATTGCAAAAACATGAGGACTAAGCTCTCCCAATGCAGCCCCTTTGTATTGTTCCATCATGTGAGTATCATATAGATGAGGTAATCTTTGAAAAGGGTTGATTGCAATCAAAATATTTCCCGTATATGTCTGAGAAAGATGATGTATAAACGAAGAGAATATTAGTTTGTTATTTATTAATAAGAAAGGAGCCAAATGAGAACATATCTTTGTTGTAGGAAGGATATATAAAACTTACGTAAATTTCATTAAGTTCATATCTAGCAGCCAGGTTTTGGAGAACTCCAGGTTCATGCAAATATGAAAGCTTAGTCATGTCATCAACACCACCAGGTGATGCTTCAGTATCCTTTGGAAATACTTTTGAGATATTTACGACAACCTGCAATGGAGGCCTTAAAATGATGCGACTACCAGAGGACATAAAATATAGACCCACCCATATAAAAAATAAGCCAGAACTTCAAGAATTAGGAAGAATGAAAATTGATGATAGGGCTATACTTTTCTCCAGAATGACAAGTTCATATAAAGCTTAGAAGAGCAAATATGAAAATATTGGTGACTATAAATCAACATAATAAAGAAAACAGTAATGATATTAGTAAAAGACACATAAAAAGTAGCTTGACCGATGCATAGGAGAGACAATAATGAGAATTCCTTTCTGAAAACATGTAAAAAAAGTTTGAAGATTGTGTGAACAACATTTGCGTCCAAAAAAAAATTACTTCACCAATAGTGTGAAATGTGCACGAATATGAAGCGAAAGAATAACAGCAAGCTCCAAAAGTATTTCCACTTGCCCCAAAAGAATTTGTAGCAATGACTAATGCTGCAAAAAAGATCTGTAACTCGTTCACATGCATTAGGAGAATGTCCAATAACAGTGACCATTCCAGGACCATAAGCTGTCTAGTAATTTCTAGATTTGTATTTCATAAGTAGTTTGTATACCTATGCATAAGCTATTAAGCCACAAATTAGAAATTTAATCAAGAACAATCTATGTAAATTTTCATTATGGTCCAGCTTAAATTCTCCAACTTTTTTTGCCATCAGAACCAAATAACAAGTCTTATTCTATTGATCACTAAAACCAAGGAGCATATCCGAGGCTTACAATTGCCAAATTAAACTAAACCACTAATATCTTCACCAATCCCATGATAATCTTACTCAGAAGTGAAATCACACTCAGTTTTATCACATTAAATGTGTATTAATATATCGAAACATCACACTAGCTGATTAAAAAAAATACAAAATTAAATGTGTAGTAAAATATCAAGAGATCACGCTGGTTGATTCAAAATTATCTTTTTCTAATAATCTCTACACAAATCTATTGGCAAATATACACACTCGGATAAGAAAGTTTGCAGACCCCTAACAAGTCTGAGCAATAATAACATATAGTTTTCTCAGGTGACTAATGCAGTAATTCCACCTCCACATATTAATTAAAAAAAAACTGAATCTGATTTTAATGTAGCTGTAAAGTCAATAATAATGAAAACCTCACTCAAGATGGAAATAAAGCAGATAAATTTGCCTAATAAATCTGAGTATTGGAAAATGTGCAATTAAATCATGTAGTTTTCAAAGAGCTAAAAACGTAGGAATATTAGGAAATGACATAACCAAAACATGTATGTGTGCAAAGATAACAAATTAAGGTGGTGTGTCTGAGCATTCACCTTTTTCCCATTTCTAGTTTGAATATGAACATCTTGGCCATCTATCCGAATTACTTCTCCATCAATCCATGCCAAGACTGGATCCTCCAACCATACATGAGAACCAACATTTATGTTAACAGAAGATGCCTACAAAAAAGTAGAGAAAATCATCAGAGAATAAAATACTCTTACCATTCTAACTCAATCTCACATCGTAAGTGTCTCTTGCACACACCTAATTTTTTTTTTTAAACAAAACATCACTTGTATTAATAAAAGAATAATAAAGGGGGAGTGCAGAGGTTGCACGATTAGTATGAAGCAGCAAAGAAGAAAAGAAGCTAGACTAGGCATAAGCAACTTAATCTACAAGGCCATCCAATCAGTAAGAAGCAAGAAAAACAGACTCCCTTTAAAATCTTTAGAGTTAAACAACCACATAGCAGTCCAATATTTGATTTTATCCCACAACTCCTCAGCATTATGCTCCTTATCTTCAAATATCCTTCCGTTTCATAAGATAGCTATGTGCCGTCTTCCATATCACACTCCTTTTCCTTCTGCCCGGAATATGCAAAGTTAAAACCTCCGAACACTGTGATGGGATATCCCGCGAGATATTGAGTGCATCCGTCAGTTTTGCACACACCTAATGAGTCTCTTGCATACACACCTAATTTGTCTACATTCAGGGTAAACTCAGAAATGAACACAAAGCTGCTCCAACAAGCACAAGGTTTCATGTTCTATGTAACCCTCCCAAATATACTAGAATAGAGGGTACGAATATTTAGCGGAGTAAACAAGAAAAATAGCCAGCATATAGACCTGTGCCTTTGCGCTTGAGTTCTGTTATCTCGCGCTTGAGTTCTGTTATCTCCTGAGGTAAGGTAGACATTCACATGCAAAAACTCTTGACTTGAAAAGTTAAATTGAGTAAGTGGAAGACCAGCGGGAAAGAAAACATTTCCTTGAAGTTAAAATATTTATTAAATCTAAAGCAACATTTCGCGAAACTCCTTGAATGCGGAAGTTTAAAGTACCGAGAAATTAGCCGGAACAAGAGCATCGAATAGACTTCTAACTCCAGGTTACACAGCGTTCTATCAGATTACCAGAAACTAGAGTTTTGCAATAGATGATAAGATGGCAGCATTAGCCAAAACTGAAATTTAAATAACTAAAGAGCTCATTGTTCAAACAAAATTTACTTGATTTACTACTTAACTCCATTCAAACTAATTGAGAAGGGACAGAGATACAGGTGATGTTGCAAAAGAGTGGATAAAGGAGTCCCTTTGGGCAGCTGCATATAAAGGAAAAGGTGACTCAGGATGACTATGGGGCGAAAAGGAAAACAAGGTAGAAGATCGATAAAAGAAACTCCAAAGTGGTAGTTTGTGATTGAGAACTGGTGGGGTTGATGAAGGTGGACTGTGGAATGAAAATTTAGTAGGTGCAAGTAAGTAGTGCACAAGAGCTGCAAATGTGGATAGGTGGGGTAGCAAAAAGTGCAAAGGCTGTTGTGTCAATATGTTCACCTGGTCTTCTAGCAAAGGAGGAAAGGGGACAGGAAGAGTTGGTAAAAGCTGACTTAGTGGCTAATGAAAGAGGACAGGCTGAGAGAGTTGGTAGAAGCTGATTTTATGGCTGAGGCATCAGTGAAAATGGTCTCAGTGGCACTGTTAAAAAAATCCATTGTCGTGCAGGGTCAAAGTTGCTATTTTCCGGCCATCTGGTAGCTTAAACCATACGGCTTAAGATATATATCATATGAAGCCATGAGAAGTTACCATTTGATGGCTGGAAAAGGAAGCTTTAGGTGGTCAGAGCAAATGCAGATGGTCGTGAGTGGCTAAAAATGGAGTGTGAAGCAGGGGTTGGGGTACGAAGGAAGAAGAGAACCTTTTCATTTAAAATTTGAGGCTATTTTCCGTGATATTGAATAGTGGAACAAACTTAAGGAGGTGTCTGGAAATAGTTATACCTTAACATACCTAAGGATTAATTGATGAATGGATAAGCCTATGCAAATTTCTACAACAAGAGATTTTGGAAGAACTTGGATCAACCTACAATGAGAAGTTTGTAAAATTATTCTTTGATTGCCTTTTTCAAATTGAGTGCCTCATCTCCAGGTAAAATAGTTTTTTTTATTCATATTTTTCAGGTCCAAAATGCAATTGCACGTGGCACTAAACAAAATCTATGATCAAGTCAATAATTCTTAAGCTACTAAATAAGACAACAAAAGTTGCAAATTCTAACATCGCTTTGGCAGACAGCATAATTCATCTACAAGTGGAAGTCCCTCACAGAATTAGTAGTTTCCGGAAATGCATTGGATGACTAACAAGGTTTAGTTACTAAATAGAGTCTATATCAAAAGGAGCTATATATAAGGAATTTCAATAGAAGCTAAGAACATATACTCATAACAACAAAATGTTGAAGACATAACAATTACATTCGACATTTAATAGAACACAGATAAAAGAACTAAAAAATAATATGTACGTCAAGACTTTGCATTCTGCTGAAAAAACCTTGTTAACATAAGAGCCTCAAATTGCTGCAAAACATAAAATCCATACGGTCGTTACGGTAGCATGAATGTGCGCAGTATGTAGCACTCGGCAATCTCAATTCAAGTAATGGCTCACAAAAAGCTCATATTATCACTTATTGAAACCAAATTATGCTCTACATTACTACCCAGTTTCTTAAGTTGTTATTTCCTCTAAGGCTATGTTTGATTCTTGGATTTCAGTGAGTTCTTTTGAATCCATTGACGCAAAGTTGAGCTTCATTTCTTGTTCAAGTGCATTTTAATTATCATTTTACTCGCTCAAATCAATAAACCAAACCTAATTAAATTTTAAAAACAAAACTTCACCTATTTATAAAAATTCAGTAAAATTTACCTGTTCGAACATTAAACTAATTATAGTAAAAAACTATAGGCAGGCAAACTAATATTTACCTGTTCGACCTCATTTGATTGACTCGAGAACAGAAATTGAAAAAAAAAATAGCAAATCAGTCAAGACGAAATCAAAACTAGTCTAGAGCAAACCAAAACGTCAACGGTGGAAGTCGTTTTAGGCATAACGTACCATGAGAGAATATTAAGACTCGATCTTCTGCTCTTCAGTCTTCAACTCATCTAGATGAAAGTAAACAGCAAACCAAGCTTTGACTCACTGAGTCAGATCGAAAACCAAAATTCCCCTACAGCCAAGCTGATATCCTCTTCCGATGATTAATCCAACAACTTCTTCTACTCCAACTCTTCGATCCGAATTCCAATAAAATAATTTAATAAAGAAATATAGAATATGTGCGCGTCTGTGGAGAGTATATAATGTACTATGAATGTATGGAAAGCCAAAGTTTACTGCATTTCCTCTCCTATGTATTTTCTCTCTCTAAAATATTTCTTTAGATTTTTTTCTGTTAGATTAGAGTATATATATGGAATCATACTTACAAAACATAAAAACGAGTTTAAAGGGCACTTTACACTAAAACCGACATTTCTTTTTCCTAATTAAATATGGTATGTTATTTTTTAGAGCTCATGTCAATTTATCCCAGTGAAATATATAATGTTCAATTTATTCCTCTATAATTTAAAAATGAGCATTTTATCTCATGTGAAAATTTTAAAGGAGCATTTTACCTCCTTCAGTCAGGGAATGTAACTCAGTCGTCGAAATTGAGAGTGGACATGAAAAGTATCTTTGTAACATATAGAGGTAAAATACAACATTTATCATAATATATGGAGATAAAGTATCACATTTATCATAACACATTGGGGTAAAATGTCACATATAAAAGGGATAGTTTGTCAATTCGTAGTTTTTAAGTTTTAAAATGTCATGGAAGCTGTATGAAACTTTTCTAAAATTAAAGGGGGATAAATTATTTTTTTCAAATCACATAGAGATAAATTGAACATTATATAAATTATAGAAGGATAAATTGTTATTAACTATGTTTTTATTATAAAACACGGTCATGAAAAACATGTTAATTTACAGGTTTGACCCCATGACATTTGACCGTTATCCCAGTTTTAAATTCTATCACATTCATAATCTACCAAAAAAAAATATATATAACCATCGAAAATGAAGATGAATTAATTGCATTGTTACCTAAAATTAAATTAGACATATCATAATATCATTTACCTAACACTTGTTACCGTGATTGTAAATTATTATACAAATGCGTAAATAAACACATTAAAATTTATCAACATGTAATTGATCTAGACTCTTGGGAGAAAATAAAATGTGACGAATACAAGTTTGAATTTCTATTGGACGATATTATCACTTAATATATTTGACTTGTCTTGAAATGGACTATGTCAAGTCTAAGATCTTGAATACCATTGAAAAACCAAAAGATCACATCAAAACTTGAACCAGTAATATTTTTGTAATTAGTGATAAGGGTAAAGTTGTACTTCTAACATGAAGAGGTCTTATTTCTTATTAATGAGATGAATTATAAACATATTAAAAATGATGGCGCCGTATTTTTTGAATATAACTACTCTGTAACTGATTTCCGCCCACCCTTCACTAACGCATCAATATTTTAACCTATATTCAAAGAATAAATTTCGTCTAGCAATATATATAGTGACATGTGTGTTGCACTTAATTTAATTTATTTATGTAGAGTATCAAAATGTGAAGTATGTTTATGAGTAATTAAAAAATATTATACTTTTAAAACAATTTCTCCATTTTTAAAAAGAACGGGATTTTACAATTTATTTAGTATTTTTCTTTATTTATTTTCAAAATTGTGGACATTTTAAATTTCTTTTTTTTGGAGTAATTCACTTGTTCTTGTTTTCTTTGTATCAAGTATATTGGTATATTTTATTATCCATTTTTGTTGCATTTGGAGAAATACGTTTGAGATTTGCTAACCACCACCTTTATTCTTATCTTATGAATTCTTTACTACAGCTTTTCAGTTGAATGTTCCTCTTGAGATTTGTCTTCAATACTATCTAACAATCTAGTCAATTTCAATAGTAAAAGTTTTTATAAGCAAAATATTAAATATAAAGGTTTATGTTTTTTCACATTAGCACATTCAATAAATTCATTTTCAAATAGTAACTACAAAATTAGTCAGATTAGCGGAAATTGGTCATTTAATTTGTTAAATGTTTATATCACATTTATATTGTGTGCGTTGTCATGTCACATTAATAAAAAATAAATAAAAATGGAGTAAGAACTTTTGTCACTCTCGTACTAACAAATTAGAGTAAACACATAATATATTTGAACTATAACACGTACTTGTTAATTGATATATGCATGGGTTCGGTTTGAAATAATCACGAGTATAACCAAATATTAAGAAATTAATTAACACTTATTTTATAAAGTAGTAATAATAATATCTAGTTCCATACAATTACAGAATCGACATAGATGTAATGAGATTTCTGAAAATCAAGTTATTGGATTAATCTCCATTGTTGCCAAAGAACCGTGATTAAATACTAATAGTCCTAGTGAAATGTGAGTACATACACAAATACGTATTTATACATGAATCTAGAGAGTGTAACTCCATTAAAGGGTAAAAATGATTTCTATAATAAGGAAATTTTATTCAACTTTAATTTATTCTAGTAAAATTATTTCACGTAACATGACGTTTTCAATTTAGCTTTACTATATAATATGCCGCGGACATTGACTTACAATCAATGTTTTAAAAACCGGATCGGAGATCGAATCAGTAGCCTTACTTGTTACTGGTTAGATCGATTTAACCGTTTTAATCACTGGTTCAACCGATGTAACGTCATTACAAAGTAATAATTTAATTTAAGTTTTAATGTATGTAATCAACTATTTAAAAAAAAAAATCTTATCACTTTTTTCAAGTTTACTTCCATAAATTAAATGTTATCTCATGACCAATTATTTTTCCTACAAATCTTGAATTGAGAATGCATGATAACAACATTTACAAGTATGATAACATGTTATCAAAACAATAATTCAAATTATAATAAACACCATATCAAAAACAATAATTTTACAGCTAATTACATACGAAAAAGAGAAAATATTGATGAATTTGTCACCGAACCTTTATATAAAAAAATAAATATACTTGAAATTGGGAAAAAAAAATGACTTTTCTAATGAAATTGATGCTCAAATATATTTCTATAACTAAAATTTAAAATAATTTAATTTGGGTTGATTATTTTATGAATAAGAATAACTAGATAAATACTACTTTTAATTGTTACTACATTTACCAATAAAATTTTTACCTACTATATATAACAGGAGAATAAAAAAATGAAAAAGAAAAATTAATTGGAACAAGCAGGTGGCGCCACCTGCTTGGCTGCCAGGCACGCGCCCTTCAGCAAGTGAAAATACGGTGGGGGAAAGCAGGCCAAGCCTTTGCCCTTTATTCCCCCCTCCCCATTTCCCCCCACTATTGAAGAATGCTTTTTTTTCCCCCCAAATCCCCCCCTCCCCCTTCCCCTAACTATTAGAGATGCACTAAAGTATTGGTTGAGGTTGACGAAAAGGATTATGCTTTGACGAGAGAGATTTTGGTCAGAGATTTGGAGAGAGAATACAAGGGGAAGAGGAATCATCACTAAAGTCTGAACACGAAAAAGGAAAGAGAGATGTTACAAGTTAAAAAGTAAATTTGGAATGCAATGCAAATAAATGCAAACATCGTGGACTTGGAGAGTGAGAGAGAATAGATTTGATTTGTCTACACAGACACGCCTTCCAGACAAGATAAAATCTAACTAATTCATTTTTTTTCCGAATAATATGAAGTTATAAATTCATTGAAACATTTGCAAAAACTTTATGTTTCAAATTACTTTCATATTTGATTCTCAAATGCTCAATTCTACTCTTTCTTATTTTTAGGTTTAGACAATAAAGTAGAGTGCACAAAAATCAATTTTACATGGGTAATATAATTTTGAAACGAAATGCTCCACCTCATATTGTTAGACATGTAAGCAGGCTTCGGTCCCATTTTAGTAAGGTATATTACAAAACTCAGTTTTTTCTATTCTAAAAGTTCTAAATAAAATTATAGCAATGAAATATTGAAATTACCAGTAAATTCTACCGCACATGTAAAAATATATGATATAAATTTTAAAACCACTATCCACAACTAAATATGAACTTCTTAAGCCTCTAAACTTCAAATTGATATATTTTACGTATGTATGCAATTTCAGGTGCAAGTACAACACAACTAAAGATGTGCACAAGATAGTCATCATCAAATGTTCTCTATCACCAGCATCTTAAATTCAGAAACTTAAAAAAATGATTAAAAAAACACAAGACAAACATTTTTTTTTTCAAATTATAATCTTTTTTCTATCCGCACAAAAGAAAATAAACTTGGATTGGATTTGGATACATACACAAACTATTTGATGCTTCAATCAGTAGTCATTGGGTTGACTAGTGCAGCACCTGAAACGAGCCTTTCTGACTATAGTCATAATCTCAGCCTCTGCATCCTCAGAGCAATCTTACACAATAAAAAGAGAGCAAAGCTTAATTTGAGGAATTGTTTATTTGAAAGTTAGAATTGAATAAAACTAATGCAAAATTGAACATAGATTTCATATAAAGAATGGTGAAAGAGATTCCTGGGAATTGAACACTTGTTTCATAAATTAATTATCTGTCTAAATGCAAAGAATAAAACGTTCACGTTTGTGTCTTGTCTTGTGTATGAGACATAAATAGTGCTAAAAAATCAGTTCGAAAAAAGAACAAAGTCCGAGCCATATGTAAATTGCCATATATGAAAATCTTATTGTGCTCTTTGCATTTTTCAGTATACAATTCCGAAGAGCTTATTTTTAAGAATAATCTTTCTTAGTGGACTAAGTCTTAAAGTTTTAAATAATTACATGTCTGCGTTAAATCTCCAATAGCTTATTTTTAAGAATAAGCTTTGAAATAAATAATAGGTCTGTTATGGTCTTGTACAGTTGGCCCTGAAAGGGCTGAACCTATTGGGGTCAATTGCTTTAAAGAGTGGAAATGGTCCATTCAGTCCATTACACATAGAAGCCCATAAAGAAAAGAAAAAGAAAATTCAAAATTCTAACGAACTTAATTTAGTCTAGTAGGGCGGGCCTGATAACAGACAGACGGAACTTAAGTTGGCTCTTTCCAGATCAAATAAGTTATACTAATTATAAATATATTATGTACAAAAGTGCTTAATTTGTTTGTAGACTAAATATGTGTGATTAAATGTGCGTATGATTTCATAAAATTCAGTCACAGTATGTTATTGCATACCTTATTATTCTAATGTTTTTAATTAATTATTAATTACAAAAATACTTATAAATGCAATTTCTTAAAGGTTTAACAAAAATAGCACAAGTTCTGTAAAATGTGTAATAATTACCCATTTCTTTGCTTTAGTTATGCTTTGTTATTCCATTGTAAAAATTATTATAAAGAAAAAGCTAGCTTTTTTTCGCTTTACCCCCAACAACTATCTCCAATGTCGATTTTGCCCCTTCAACTATCAATTGCATCATTTTATCCCTCTAACTATCCTTCACACTTTGGTTGCACCAGGACGTTAGTTTCATCACATTTCCGTCAGAAAAATCATTAGTAACACGCCTCAAGTTTCTCGCTTGACCCTCATTATTTATTAAACGCACTTTATCACATTCAACTATTCATAATTGCTAAATTATTTTGCGGATAAAGTGGAAAACAAATCTCTATTTTTCTACAAACATAAACTATGGAAATTGCTTGCAGGAAATCTCATTTTACGAATTTAAACCAACCATTGTGAAGCCACAGTTCAAAGGAATAATGTATTACTTATAATTTCTAATCAGTGGTCCAAAGAATACAAAGTTACATTTATTGAAGATATATCTGTAGAATGCTTACCAGAATTTCCTGCATGGCCTCATCTTGCATGTGTTGTCAACAAAATTATCACAAAAGTGAATACCAGATGAAACACGTAAATTACTTACACCAATCACTTACAACTAAGAAATGAGAAATGTGTAGAAACATTACACCCACACAAACACACACACACACCGCAAGGACTATTTTGGTAGTAGAAAAGTCGGTTTGTAACTACTTGAGAATGTTGACTTCAAGCTTTAATCAAAAAAACAGAGACGTTTTCCCATAGACAACTAACAACAAGAAGCTTCTTTAACTCAGACTGCCTTCGTTGTTTCATTCAAAATAATCAAGTCAGTAATGGAGACCATAGCCATATCAAGTTCCATAATCGAGGAACTTTATTGCATTATTTTGACAGTAAAAGATACTCACATTGATCTCCAATTGAAACCCAAAATTATATCACATACAAAAAAATCTTCATTTTCGAAAAAAACAGTCAATTGACTTGAAATACTTAAACCTAAGAGTAAATAGGACTTCTTACATCTTTTAATGGAAGAAACAAAAAGAGGAAAGACCATTTTCCAATGTAATGAGAGCCGTACAAACATAGTAGCACACACCACATTTGTATTCGAAGAATCAAGTTAACTTTACAGAATCTAATACAAAGCTCATACTTGCTTTTCCATAAGTTTAAGGTGTACAAATGATAGTCAGAATAGAAATTACATAGATATTATATTCATAGCATATTCATGAATGCACATAATAGTCAAAATAGAAATTACATGGGTATTATATTTAGAGCAGATTCATGGGATTCAGATATTTAACATATTGAATCAAACTAGATCCCTCTTCGTTCAACCAAGATCGAATCTATTTAATTCCTAAGCTTAACGAAATGTCCTAGGTAGGTTTCACTGACATATTTTCTTCGGGCGAAACTTGCCCAAAACCTTACCCAAAAGGGGATTGGCCGAGCCTAACAACTTACAAAAAGATCTATGTTTTCGCACAACAGGAAGAGTCTTCAGTTCCTTAACAATCTCTTTTGATGATGGGCGCTTGTAAGCATTTCTAAGAATGCACATCCTTGTCAACTCTGTGATTCTGCGCCCAGCACAAGCATCGAAACCTGCTTCTCCTTTAAAACTTTTGTCGACAAATGAGCGCCCAGGTTTGTAATATTGTCCAACATGTTCATGAAGATAATAGTAGAATTCTGATCTTCGAATATTTTCGATGCAATCAACTTTACATTTGTAAATAAGCTCGAGCAGTATTACACCAAAGGCAAAGACATCAATGGTCTCTTCATACCTTTCTGTCATATATATCCAAGAATTATAAAGATATGGACATAATAGAGATATAGATATGGAACTTTACCAATAAATTTGCCAAGACACAACAAGAAAGAGTATGTAGGCTCTATATATATAATTGAGGGCAGTAAGATCCTATCAATAAAATTGATGAATAAGGTCACCGTTCGAACCAAAGAATATATCACAACAAGAGTTTTGATAAGATAGAATCGGAGATGTGGAACTTCAAACTGCCTATATCAACCATCAGTCTTTGAATTGCATGTGATAGTAGGCTAACAAGAACGATATATAAATTCCAACACATCATATTGATAATGACGAAGAATGAAGCTTGTCCATCAAGACTTATGTAACATTGGTTTTAAGCCACGCAAAGTTATCTTAAAATGAAAAATCAGAGTATTATAGAACTGATTTGCCTGTGTCAAACTGGTCTAAATCAATATAGCCCCAAGAACCAAGAGCCACTCGATCTAAGTCATGAGTCTTCTCACCGATAACTCCTCCAGTCAATCCGAAAAAATTAAACAATACTGGATTCAAATCCTACAAGCAAAAGAAGAATTAGAAATAATATTTTTTTTTATTTAAAAATAATAATAACTTGTGGAGCTTTAATTCACAACCTTGTCAAGCATAATTTGTGCTGCTGAAAGGTCTCGGATCAAATATCGAGGACTATATCCATGGAGATGTTCGAGGAGATTAGCAAGACCAACTACTACATTGATTCTTTGTGACCAATTAAAGGAATCTTCTTCGATTAGGTTACGCAAAACATCAACAGACTTAAGATCATAAACAACACCTAACTGCGAAGTATCATCATTGCGGCACCACCCTAACAATTTGGGCAAATTAGGGCATGAAATCTTGCCGTGATGCTCCAGAAAAGTGATTTCATCCTAGAACAACATATGATCAAAATTAATTAGCACAGTAGTAATTAATACGGAATCGAAACGAATCGAATAGAACTTACCCTAAAATTTGCACAGGCATCTTCCCAACCTTGTCCAACCACCCAACCGTGTCCAACCATCCAAACCTTGACTGTCACCTCACGGCCGTCCGGAATTTTGCCTCGATACAACTTGCAGAACTGTGCATGACAAATAAAGTTTTCTTCACTAAGATTATCGGTGAAGTTTTTTAAATCCTCAATCTCGAATTTCGTCAGCTCGCACATCTTGATTAGAGTTTATCTCTCCATTTTATCACAGTATTCTTTTTCTTTCTGCTTCATAGTTTTATAAAGAGGATTTTGGAATGGAACCCTACACCCCCAATTTATGAGGCCGTTTGGCCCTGCATGTAAAGAGTCCAAAAGCTTTACCGATTGAGAAGTTGAAAAATAATAATAGTTCTACGCGGTAAAATTTAATTTAAAAAATGATCATGTAATTTAATTACCATATCTTTCATGATCAAGATTTTGATTTTAATGTGTCATCTTTGGTTGTCAAATTGTGCACTCTTTTCATCCAATTTCAATTTTATCCTTGTGCATAACAAATTTAGGAAAATAGAAGAAATTGTGAAGATGATATAGTACAATAAATTTGGGGACGACAAAAGTGAAGTATTGTTGGAATTTTAAATTTTAAAACATCAAATCAAATAAATTTTGTAACAGTCAAAATTGACTGTGAAATAAAGTGCAATAATTCCCCTTAGTATGTCATTATATGGCCCTTAATGATTTTGACCATTAAGGTCTCATGAACTCACTATAAATAGGTGTTAGGAGTCTTAGGAATTTCAGACACTCAGTAGTTGCATCCACTAAAATATTTTCATATATTGTTCGAGGGGCACTTGAGATAAGGTCTGGTTCTTTTGTCTTCATGTGAACGTGCTCGCGGATGAGGACGCGGCTTGGCCATATGGGTTTCATCTTGGGATTGTGATCAGCCGCCAATACCTGCACGAGGGGAGGCAATCACTTTCTTAGGACGAGCGTCTAGTGGCATGACTCTCATGAGGCCAGTCGTTTTATGTTTTGTAAATTATATTCTTATTAAATTATTGATATTATATTTCCTATTATTTGTAAGAATTTGTGATTATTGAGTTTGTATAAAAAATCAAAAATTTCACAAGAAGTAGTAGTACTGTTCCTAGAAGAAGAGATTAGAGAAAGGACAATTTATAGTGTTGTGATATTTATGGTCTTCTTCACCAATTAAATGATATCATTGGAAAAATGTTCTATAATAGTGTTTCATTTCATGACTCTTTTTCTTTTTGCTGTGGCATTGATGAAAAGTTGAAGTATGATTTTAGAAATAAGAAATATTAAATTATGATAACGAAAAATACGACTTAAGTAGATTTGTTGAACAAAAATACATAATACAACTTAAATAGAAAATACAATCTTAACTCTAAATAAACCCTACAACCCATGAGTCGCTCATTCGTTTTGTTTTTCATGAATTATGTTTATCGTTGTTGATTTTCTTATTATTAAGAATGCCTTGATTTTTATGATTGTCTAACTATTAAAAAAATATTATGATTTTTATTATTATTAAAATAAGTGTGAGTGGGGAAAGTTGTGAAATTGAATTAAATGGAAGTTGATTGTCTTTCGGTTGAAGATGAGTTTTTAGGTGGATCGAAAATGCATTAGGGTAAGGGCAATTGGGCAAAAAATGAAACAATTGAGCAATTGGGCAATTGAGCATGGAGTTCGGTTGGAGATGACCTTAGTGAGATATTGAAGAGTGAAGACCATGTCTTTTGGGTTATTGGGCCTCAGTAGTCCACTTAAAATTTGAAGAGAGGCCTTCTTAAATGGGCCTCGTGTTGTGGAATCACTTTTGCAAGCGGTCCGGCCCAAGTTTAACCTGGACTACTATTTGCTAGTCAAATAAATAAGGCTAAATGTTTGCTCCATATTATGATGAAGAGAAGATGGATCTAGTATTTGAAAATCCGATTCTGATCGATATTTAAAATAATATCTACATAATTTAGATTTTTACATGGAAGAAAACCATTTGCATAGAATTAATCTGAAAATTACTACTCTTCAAAAAAAAAAAAAATGACTAAAATCTTATTTTATGAACTAAATATAGTAATTTGATTAAACCTGCATATATTTGGTTAAACTAAAATGAATCGGAAAATAATTAAGTTTTTGTTGTGCGTCAAAAAATTGTAGGCAACTTAAAATAATTTTTTCGGTCGATTATATTTATATCATTACCATGTTATATTAAAAATGGCATGTTCCAACAAACTACTATAATACTATTCATTAGTTTTCATATTCTTGTTAGATTTTTTTTAGACGAGTTATTGGGATTCAATCTATTTAAAAAATGAAAATAAGTATAATGCATAAGATAATTGTATATTCCAATTCAGAGTTCTGTTTAGGGTCTCAGAGTTAATCGATTCGATTTATGTACCACAAGTGACAAATTATATAGGATCTCGGACGGGACACATATCGTGATATAGAGTTTATCGGGTTTCAAATCGATATCGATCATCTTCTATCTGTATAAGTTCAAGGTAAAAATGCAACTTGAATACAAGTTCAAGGGAAAAAGTGCCATTTTCTCTTTTAGAATATAAAATATGACAAAACATAAATTTAGTGGTGTACGAAAATGTAAACAATATTTTGGAGGTAGGAGTTTTGGGGTAAGTTGTAAGCGAGTAAGCATTACATTATTTATAAAGCTGCATTATATTTTGTAATGGTGATTATAATAAGGGAAAAACAAAGGGCCTGTTTGTTTGGCGTTTGGGAAAGTAGTTTGGGAGAGTAGTGGAGGTTTGTGAAATAATCTCGATTTGCGTAATGTTGTTTGTTTGGGTTTTGAGAGAGCGGTTTGAGAAATAAAGTAGGTGTAGGTTTTTTTGGAAGAGTTGGGTTGTAGGTGTAAGATGTGTAAGACTTTATGTCAAATCAAAGTAGAGTTTGTATATGTTTTGTTTAGAGATAAGAAAATTGTTGTTTGTTTGACTTTTGAGAGAGTAGTTTGAGAAAATTAATGGATGAAAAACTTATTTCGGAAAATAGAAAACATGTTTGTTTGGCATTTCCCAAACACGAAAAAATTCTGGGAAACGCCAAACAAACAGGCCCAAAAGCACTCGGGGGGTGTCTGGTTTAGTTTATTTTTGTATATGTTTGACTATTTCAATAACGAAATTTCGAAAACATGGACTGATTAAGCTAGGCCTTACTTATACAAGAAAAGTAATGAATAACTCAATTAATAAAATTAAAAAATAATGCAATTACACAGTTGATCCCTATTTAAAAAATGGTAAAACTCAATGAGGGAATATTGTAAGATGAACTAAATATTAGACGTTGTGAATTAAAAATAAACTTTTATAATATGGTCACAATCTATGAAAAAGTTAAAATTTCAAATCACTTCTTAAAGTACACAAATGGTGCACAAATTCAACAGAGATACTATACTATATGATGAAAATTTGCTATAAAAAGTAATCGCAAGAACGGAAGGACGGAAGGAAATAAATGTGCTGATCTATTTAATCATGTCTACATTCAAACTCCTAAAACTTAAATCCTAGCTAATTTATTTAACGGTATCAATCAAGTAATATAATTTTGCATCAACCACTCAGTTGAGAAACTTCAAGTATCATATTTTGATATAGTCACTCATCCTAGATCCAAAACTATCAAAATCAGAATAAAATAATACTCCTATCAAATAGATAAACTAATTCAGGATAAATTTAGACAGCATATATAATTAACAAGTACATTATAAATTATTAAGGTTGCATTGGCCTTTGAACTTACAAGTGAAACTAGAGTTACACCAAGCTAATATGAAAACATCAGAATAGCTCATCAAACAGGCCATAAATTCACCTACACAGTATCTTAACATAAGGTGGTGGAGTAAGCATCAATCTTCATCTATTCAATTGAGTATTTTTTAGATGCTATATTGTCTTGCAATGTATGGATGTCTTCTCCAGATGACATGCGTCCAACTTTGTTTAATTTTGCATGTCGTATAGCATCTAAGAGACCTCAATTAACCAGCCGGTTTTCAACAATATTTATAGAAGGACACACTCTTATCATCGGACACACTAGCAAGCATACAAGATCTTACATCAGTCCTTGATGTGGGTCCAAACGCCACTGCCCAAACCTGGTCCATGTGGCTCGTTAATATCTGTGTAGCAGCTCTCATTTTAAGATCCCACAGCCTAACAGTCTTATCACTTGAGCCAGTTGCAATTGCTGCCCCATCTGGTGAAACATCCACACTTAAGACCCAGCTAGAGTGGCCAGACAATGATGTAACTAATGTTTTCCCTTCAGCATCGTACACGTGCACATGCCCGTCGTCCGAGGCAGAGAATAGAACACGTGAATCAAGAGGTGCTGATGAGTACACGAGGCTTCGTACAGGCATGCAATGGCCTTCTAAATGGTGTAAGAATTTAGCACGAGGTACGTCGAATATGGAGATGGTGCCATCCATTGAGCCACAAGCAATTTGTTTACCATCTGGGCTCCATGCCACCGAGAGGGCAAACTTTTTGCTGCTACTTTTTTCGGAAGGTTTTAGACCTTCTGGTCGAGGAACTGATAGTGTGGCAATTAATTGCCATTCGGCAGTATCCCATAGTTTTACTGAAGCACTACCGCCTCCAGCTGCAGCTAGTGTTGTACCCTGAGGAAGAAAAATACGGTTTTTGACGAGTTAGTCATTAATATCTTTATATGGTAAGGGGCAAACGTTGAAATATAAAGATAGGAAACATTGAGGAAATCATGCTCTTGAAACTACCAAGACCAACATCCAAGAAATAGTATAAATTAAAGCTCCTAATAATAAGTATAGTGAAAAGTACCATGTATGTAATATCTATGAGCTTATAATTTCTGCAATCTACTTTAAACTACTTTAACCTCTGTTTGTTTTCATACAAGGAAAAGAATTTTTGAAGCTCTGTTTGTATTCGCCTTTTTAGTTGCGAAAATGTGAAAGGAGTTTGCATGTAGTGATTTTAGGATGATAGCAAGGTGTTAGGTGGATCTCAACCATGTTATATGGTGTAAAATCATGTTTGTTGTGCGAGTAAATGTTGCATGAAGTGGAACAATATTAATTGCAATGATTATGTAATGATTGGTGATTTATGGATAATTAGCAGTTGTTCCAGTACATGCGACACAAAAACCACGGACGTTTAATATTGAACACCGAAACAACTAGATGAAACGGAAATCAAATGAGCCTATAACTTAGTGATCAATGTTCCAGGCCAAAATACATAATCTAAGTCATGAGAAACATATCTCATATACTGATAATGTATCCCTCTCACCTTTCCAAGAAAAAAAGAAGATAATATATCCCTCTCACCTTTATGACAAGCAGATCATGAAGGTGTTGTAGTGGCTGATGATGTCCCCACCAACCCACACCACACACACACAAAAAAAAGAAGGAGAAGAAAGTGAAGGGAAAAAATGCGAACTGATGGTTCTACTAAATCTAAAGTTGATTTGCTAAAAGTAGAAATAATATTAAGTTATTTTTTGAGGGAATTATGTTTGGTAAGAAGAATTTTAGAAATAGCCAGAAAACATTGCAGCTATGGTAAGAAATCGGGAGGGCTCCTATAATTTTGACTGCATACATACTGGATCTTCCAGTAGCATCAGAGTACAGTTTAACTTCTGGAAGAGATTTACTATAGAGATCAAGAGTAGATATAATAGGCCTGGAGAACAAGTGGTAAAGGCAGAAAGAGGAAGTAAAGATGTGAAGGAGTCGGTTAATACGGATTTATGATTTTGCTATTTTGATTGTGATGAAGCACCCTGTTAACCATACTTTAGCATATTTTTTCCTTTTATTAACTCACTCCCATGTTCATGAAAAAAATTTCCTGAGTTTCCTCATTAAGTCTAACCAACCAATATAGATGTTTAATATAGTATTTAACATGATAATATAGGAGTTTAGTCAGTTTGAAATTTAAGAAATCCTAGCGAGTACTTTCCATGGATCAAAATTTCATTTCTACTTTATGTTACGGTTAGCTAAATATTGGAAATTTTTGGAGTTTTCGGTTACACCATGATAAATTGTAAAAATATACTATATTAAAAGAAAAATAAGAGGGCATCAAGACAAACAAAGAATTTTGAAACTATACCTTATTTTCATTTCAATAGATTCAAAACTGAAACTTTTCGATGTTTTCGACGGAAAAGATTAAAATTTTGATCCATGGTAGTTTCTGTTAATCATTCAAAAAAATTCCTTCTCACAAGGAAACAGAACAACCAAAGCAAGCAATCTAGTCCAAGTTGAACTTTTTAAAACACCATGTAACCCCCATCATGAACCCAAAATAGAAAGAAAGAAAAAGCAAAAATACAATAATAATAATCACGTCTGCAGTTGTCGCATTCATAGCAACACTTTTCTTACACCATCCATGTGTCCATTCTGGTGACCAAACTTATCATCATGGAAATTATAGTTCTGAATTTCGGTGAACTGATCTTTCCTAACGGACACAAATGATGAAGGAACAGCAACCATAAATAAAGCTTGAAATAGTGATCAAACTCTTTGGGTCACTGCCCTCTATACCAATTGTATTATTTCCCCAGTCTGAGCTCACAAAAAAATAAATACAGTCCCCGTGACAAAGTTACTGAACGAAGATTTTACATAGAAATACATGCTTGATTATTTTAATTTATTATCGGGTATACTTCCATGTTAAGTGGATAAATTTCCCAGCATGTGCAGGGCGGAAGGACCGTGGTGGAGACAGATTTGCTCACATGATTAAAGGGGAGATGTATTCCAAAAACAAAAACTAGCATGATTTGTAGAATAAGAAAGTTGTAACTATCTTAGATTATACTGGACTATTTGTTCCCCTAGTCAATTCGTTTCTTGAACTCACTTAGAATCCCTAGTGAAAATGTTTGCAAATCATCCAATCACCAAAAGAAACAAACGGAGCCTTTAGATTTCACTGAGATTGACACAAAAGAAGACTCGAAAAGAATAATTAATGGGAGTATTCATTACCCCCTAATTTCGATACCAATTCGATGTTCATACACATAGCATGCATTTTTTGTCCTAATCATATAGTAGCAAATTAAAATTCGAATTAGATGAAGAAAATAAATAAAAGCAAACAAACTAGTAACTGATCATATAATTTAATTACATAAAGAGATACAAAAGTAAGAATCTGAATTAAATAGACCTGAGGATTGAATTGCAATTGCCAAACTTCAGACGGAGGAGCCTCAAGAGTAGCGATGGTGTAGTTGGTAGCAACATCAAACACTCGAATGAAGCTATCAATGGAGGCGGAGGCGGCGATCCTACCAGAGGGGTGAGCCGCCACCGAAACGACGCCGAGGCAATGGCCGGTGTTTGTTTGCAACTTCTCGGGGCCTTCCGGATTCCACAACCGCACCGTCTCGTCGAGCGACCCGGTCAAGAGGAGCGCCTCCGACGAGTCGTCCACCGGTGGAACCCACGCCGCCGTCCATATGGAATCGTCGTGGGCATTCTGGACGGTGTTCAACGGAGCTAGCTTCATGATTTTGGAGTAAAGTAAAACCCTAGTTTAGTCCAGTGGAGTGGATTTTGACTGAAGGGGACTTTTAAATACGCGATGAATGAGTAAGGTAGTCCGGTCGCTTTAGATTTTTTTGTATCAAATATATACATCGAATAATACGTGGCAATTTAGTAAAATTAGACAGTGTTTATCATCTAATGGCATTATGAGGAAATTCTTAGATAATTTTTTGTTCTACTAACTTCGTTTGGTCCTTCCGTTTCAATTAATTGGCACATTTATCAAATTTTTATGTTTCAAATTAATTGACATATTTAATTTTCAATGCAATCTTGTTCAATTTTGCCTTTTATTGAAAAAATATATGAAGTAGTTCATGACAAAAAATATAACATTCAGTACAGATGATATTTTTGACATTTTATCATAGAAAAATGATTCATTATGAGATTTATGAATCTGTGTGAAAACAAGTAATGTGTCAATTAATTTGAAACGAATGGAGCATTAATTATGGATATGTCGATAAATCTTATCTAATTGTACTTCCAAACATGTTCAATAAAAAACACGAGATTGGACTACCATAAGACATCATGTACAAAAATATCATAAGTGTGCTTAATTTTATTATGTATGTATAACCAGTGGGAAAAATAATGGTGAAAAGCACTTCAGTCATACGAGTCTTACTCATTTTTCCGACAAAAGTGAGTATTTTTATTAGATTTTAAGTGCATGAGCATAGAAATCATTTTTGCCGCACATAATAATATGAAATCTTTTTAAACAAATAATTATTGTTGAACTTTTATGTATTATCCCTTTTGGGACCAATGGTGTTGTCTTTAAAATGGTACTCTAACTAAAGAAAGCAACAATCAATTAATAGGTCCAACAGCTCTAATGACAGGTAGGTATTTAACATTAGGTTGAGGGCTCATAATCCAGAACTAAATTAGGGAGGTTTAAGGTCCACCTCATCTTTTGGTGCAATCTCAAAAGCTTCTCTGGCCCAGACAGACAGACACATTCATGAAAACTACACATCAGGAATGAGAGATGTTTGTTAGTACGTATTTAGTCCCATTCTCATGTTTTAGAGCATATTACTAAAATTTGAAAAGTTGTCTTAGGTCATGTCTAAAATTGTTCTTAAAAAAAATTTAACTGCACTTTCTACAAACTGTATTTTTTATGTCAAACATGAACTGATGAATCAACCGTGTGGAAAAAAAACTAACCGTCACTTATAAAACATTATAAATTACGAGCAAATTAACACCAAAGATAGAATTTAAACTCAAACAAATATAGTTTTTTTTATAAATGTTAGATATGAGAAGACAAAATATCTTTATACAATCAAAATTTATCAAGACCCCATGCCAGAAGGAACAAAAAAACATATCTAAAGTCAAATTTTACAATAACATCGTCGTCACTCAAACTTTTTTTCCAAAATTACTATTCTCAAATGTCTTGCAGTTGTATAGCAATCCAAACATAGTACTAATATAATTAACTCACATCACATCCTATACACTCAAAAAGCCTCCAATTGAAATTTGAAAAAGAAAACACAACCGGAGCTTCAATCCCAACATTATCCTACAAATTTACCTTCTAACTAAAATCCCAAATTATTACAATTAAAATTATCTCCTTTTTTCTTTTTCTTTTTTTGGAAGGTGCAAGAAAAAAAATTAATTCAGTAATTCACCATATTAAATAAATCATTAAATAGTCAGTATGGGCCCAAACATGCAACCTTATTAGTCCGGGTCGGGTCGGGTCCACCATCAGGTCAAATTCCGCTTCTCTTTCATCGAATTCACTTTATCCAACCTCCACTCATCTCGGAGCCTCGCAATGAAATTGTCTGCCTTCATATTTACATCCGGGCTAGGGCAAGTAATGGAGGGCCCGACTGAAGGCCCGATTGAATCTCCGCCAGACACGACATCAAAATCTTCCAGCTCCGGCGAGCTACACCGTGAGCTTTGCTCACTTCGTATCTTCACGAAATCTCCCTGAGCAACAAATTTAACTTCCCGCATTCTGAACGGCGGCGGGGGTGGTGGCGGCGGGATAAGCGGAGATGGTGGCGCGTGGAATAAACTTTCGTAGAACTCGGCGTTGGGTTTTGTGGGTTTTGGTGGCTTTCCGGAGATGGGTTCCCGCCGCCTCGGCGGAGGAGGGGGTGGCGGAGGTGGGGCACTGGTAAAATTCTCGAACCGGAAGCTTTCGCTTCCGCTTTTAAACAATGAGTTGAGTATTGATGACGGCGGCGGCGGCGGCGGTGGAGGTGCGTGAGTTGTGGATGAGGGTTGAAATCTGTTGCTTTTGCTGCCTGTTTTGAATAAGTTGTTGAGAATTGAGTTCGGTGGTGGCGGCGGAGGTGGTGGAGCAGGTGGCGGCCCGGCGGTGGCGGAAACAGAGTGTACGCGTTTATTTTTCCCGCTCTTTTTGGACAGATTTTGCAACACCTTCGATGACGACGACGGAGGGGGAGGGGGAGGCGGGGGCGGTGGCGGCGGAGGTGGTGGTGTTAGGGTGGAAGGTTGAGAAGAGTTTTGAGGGGTGTTTTCGTAAATATTTCTGCTTTTTAGTTTCCTCTTCCTCTTCCTTTTCTGACCATTGTACAACGAAACTATTGCCGTCGCAATTTCTTTCGTCGTTCCGTTCTTCTTTCTGCGACGATTTTCCCTTATTGCCTCCGGAAACTGAAACTCGGGATCCGCTGTCGGTGGCGGAGGTGGTGGTGGTCCGTTTTCACTTAATTCAGTTTCGTTTCTTTCCATTTCAGCTTCTTCTTTATTAGGGACGCTTTGAAAAGACCGTCTCCGTTTCAAAGTGTCCACGGAAGGAGGCGGAGGAGATTTAGGTGGTGTTTGTGCGATTTCAAATTTATCCACCGGAATTTCCCGAACAGTGGTCTCAACTTCCTTCCTCGCCGCCTCGTAAATCCGCTTCTCACGGCGGCGCAAATTTTCACGTGGCGGTGAGCGGTAAAAGTCCACTTCGAAATCATCAAAAAATTTGTACTTGTTTCCACCTCCACTTTCCCACAACGATTCTTGCCGTAAATCGGGATAAGAACTACTGCTTCTCTTCAGGGTACCGCCGCCGCCACTCTCCGCCGCATTAGCCGTAACATTGTTATACTCTTTCCGATCGACAAAATCCAACCAACTTGGAACAGATTCAGTTGGGATGTTGACAGAATTGGAAACAATTGAAACAGTATCTGAATTTCGATCAAGAGTATTAGAATCATCCGTGGATGAAACGTCGTCGTTTCGTCTAGCAAAAATACCACAAAGAACAGCGAATAACACTAACAATATATTGAAGGAATCCCAACTCTTTTTAACTGAATTAGGCTTGAGGAATTGATTAGCATGTGAAATAAATGGAGGCATTATGAAAAATAGGAGGAGTAAAAATATGATTGGGATGGCTAAAATTAGAGCCACCGGATTGAGGAGCGGAGATGGCGGACGACGGTGGCGGCGGGGGAGGAGGGTGGTGGTGGGTTGAGACCAAAATGGTGGGGTGTCTCCGCCGGGTTCCATGGGGCGTGGTGGGGGTGGGAAAAGAGAGTTGTTGTAATGTTTGTGTGGTATGGTTGTTGCTTTTGAGGGAGTTTTAAAGCTTTCTTTGGTTGTTTTGTTTCTAAGACTTGGTCTTACTTAATAGTGCATGACAGATACGGACATATATATTGATTTTCAATGAAGTGAAATTTGGTGCACATTTAAAATTTTCATCAATACATAACTATTGTTTTGTTAGAAAGGAATCTAGTTGTTCGAGTATTTATTAAAAAAAATTTTTCAAAGGTTGGGTTTTGGGGATTAATTTTAGAGAATTAGAGTAATAAGGATGTCAAATTAATCATTTATGATAAATCCTTTGTTAGTTATGGATAATGATATTATATAAACAACTTGGGTATACAAATATCTGATTGATTTAGTGTAAGAGACTAGTATCCCAAAATGTCGACCTAGGTCCGGATCCCTATTGGGATAGGTTTTTTAATATGTTCTAATATGGGAAACACACATATTAGACAATGTGCAATGTAGACATGTATTCTTCAGATGATATGTTAATTTTCAATAAAAGAAGAAGTAATATAACTTGAACACGTCATTTTAAAATAAATTCATGTAAATTATACATAAGCTTTTGAAGAAATTATGAAGCAAAATTTCATTCGGTAGATTACTTGAGGGGATCAAAAGCAAAATGTAACTATTTTAGATGACATAAATTGAAACTTTATTATGGAGAAGTTAGTAAATGTTCGATAGATTGTTTTTCTCATGTTAAATGCATTCGAAAGAAGAAATGCAATAGAGCTCGTACAAATCTTTACTATATCTAAACTAAAAAAAATAGTTTTTGGTGCTAGAAATTAATTCTATCATTTAGATTCATTAATTTAGTGTACTCTCCCATCCCCATATACATATATCAAATGTTAAATACATTACTGTTGAAATAGTGAGAGAATTGATAAGGGTCTTTTGAATTATATCAATTTCGATTCATCCAATACAAGTTAAAGATGGATTATTATTGCTAGTGAATGATGCATGATGGTTTGGTTGCTTATTTAATTAAAATAATCTAAATTGCACCATAATATATCCAATTAAGAATGATAGTTTGATTGCTGTAGCGCGTTACGCCGCGGCTGTTTTAATTAATTAAATGTGAAGATGGTGAATAATTCAAAATATTGATGAGTTTTAGACTTTTATTTAAAGAAATTGCATCCCAGCTGCTATATTATATTGTTGCCCAAAAAAATAAATAACTGCGGGTTTGATGGAGTAATTTCACATTTTTATTTATCATATCAATTTTGGTAGATAGAATTTCAGCTGGCATTACCTTCTTGGTGTTAAAATTGGTTGAAAAATGAATACATTTATATGTTATTGGTAAAAGAGATGGGGTTGTCTAAAATGAGATTTCGTGGAATGAAGAGCACGTGAGATACCCCTTCTTCTAGCGACACGTGTCCTATTTTATTTTATTTTTAAATCATCTATTATTGTAAAGACAAATATACCCTATGCTATCTTGTAATACATTATTCTTTATTAATTATGCACATATTCCAAATTAATCATATTCACCATTAAACCACCTTATCCCCCCACCGACGGCCCCACCCCACCAGGCATCGCCGGCTGTTCTCTACATATTAGTTCTTCTCTTCCTCTCTTTGTTGCATTCCGGCAACCTCAAAAATATTAATCTAATATATTGTATTGTAGTTATTTTATTGTAAATTCTAATGATAATTTATTGTACTTTCTGAGTTTCTATACAACAATAGCTTTTCGCAACTTTGGCGAAGAACAAACTGTTAAGAATTTGAAAAACATTCCTCCTTTTTCCTTCCAAAATATAAAATTGAAGCAAACCGGGTACATTGACAAAATATAATCCTCGTTGCCTGCAGGTCAAAAGTTCGAATCTTAATGTTTTAAAGTTAACTCGTTTCCTTTTTCTTTCAGTTATACTATGTTATTTTAATTAACTCGGAGGGGAAATCTCGTTTCGTATTTATTAGGATTTGTAATTTCAATTTGAAACGAAAATTGGGGTTAAAAAGATGGGGAAAAGAGTTTTGGAGTGCAGGTATTGTTGACAATTATGATTTTTGAAGCTTTGTTGAGTGATTTGTTTAAGTCATTGGGTTGTCTCACCATTGATTTGATGAGAAAAGAAGGGTGGGATTTAGAGGAGGCCGCTATGGAGGAGGCTGCTATTGCCTGATGTTGAGGGGAGAATGGTGGTTGGAGATGTAAGTTAGAGAGAAGAAAAAAAACTAGAGAGAGAAAGATTCATTCACTTTTTTAGACATATTTAATAAAGGGTTATTTTTGTAATTTAACAAATATCTGATTTTTTAAAATGTTCGATGCCATGTCATCATTGGACATTTTGAAAGAAAATTACGATTCAGATTTTGTATTGGCTTTTTTTAATGGTTGAGATGAGATATCTTATATAGACCCTAGTCCCATGAAATCTCATTTTAGAAAGACCCAAAAGAGATAGGGTTAGTAAAAGAGGAGTATTTAGAATTTATGGGCACTACTACAATGTATAGATCAAATTTTTCATTGTTTTCATAAAAAACATCGAAAAGTTCTCGTTTTTTTGTTTGTCTTGTAATTCCCTTATTTTGCTTAATTTTCACATTTTTTCCTAGCATTTTCGAAAAGTTTTCAGTATTCAACTGACCAAAACATACACTCGAAACAAACATTTAATCGTTTAATCCATATGCTACAATGATACTAATTACTAGTATATAAAGAAACTCATAAGTTTTAACACTAGTTATAAATTGTTGTAAAGCATAATTTTTAGAATTTAAAAATAAGCTAAACTAATTACTTAAATTAACTTAGAGAAGTGTTTTTCTTAAATGAAATAGTAAATACATACATAATCACATTACTCAATGAGATCATAGTCTAATGACAATCACCAGCAAGGCTAAGGCTCAACTCTCGTTAATGTAGATGGTTATTTTAGTTTATTACTAGTCGTTGATAGTAGTTTACTATTTTTAATTATAATTAGACAGTTATTGAAATAATTTTTTATGATTGTATTTTAAAAAAAAAAAAATTGAACCCAGTACCTTGAGTATTTGGACCGTAGCTTTCTCATCAAAAATCAAAACAAAGCTCCTGAGGAATAGTATTAATCATACACTAAGTTTTTTCTTCTTCTTATAATACACTAACAATGATTAATTGACTTCTCTAAGTTACATAATATTTAAGAGAGTTTAGAATTTTTTTTTCTTCTAGAATCAATAGAGTTTAGAATGTTAAAATTTAAAATGAAAGAACTCCGATCTGAAAAGTACTCCTAAAAAGAAATATCATATCTCGTGAAGTCGTGATCCATGTGGCTTGGTTAAATAATCCCTGAAAATAGAGAATGACCAAAAAACCACGAGCCTGTTCATTTAACTTAGCATTTCAGTGCTCTTCATAAAACTAAGGGTAAAGAACATTTTTGAGGTAAGATCAAATAATAAAAATTTCCTTCACGTATTCGATATTATGAAAATGTCTCTCAAGTTTGTCCCCATCTTATAATTAATTTCTAACCTCAAAAACGTTACAATTTGCCTCTAGGGATTATTTATAACGTTTGCTTATAAAGTTTAAAACTTTGGTACTAATTGTAATATCACATAAATTAAAAAACTAGTAACTATATATCCACCATAAAAATTTGATAAAATTGTAAAATTGCACATAATTTAATAATCATTAAAAAAATATTTTTTCATATTTATTAACAATTTAAGTTTAATAATAACTAATTATATAGATTTTAATAATAATATTTTATAAATAGAAAAAAATATTTACACATTTAATTAAATAATGTTTAATATTATAAGCATAAAAAGAATATTAAAAAATACTTATATTTGATTGAATGTGTAAATAAAACTTTTATTTAAAGTTTAATATTATAAAAATTAAAATTAATTTATTAAATTAAATTTGTAAATAATATTTTTTTTGTTTAATACATATTATTATGGAAATTATATTAAAATATTATTATAAAAATTAAATTTTAAATAAATACTTAAATAAGATTTTTTTTTATATATTTGTTGAAATTTATGTGCAAGTTTATAAATTTATCAACTTTATGTGGTAAATATATAATTTCTAGTTTTATTATTCATGATATATACAATTAGTACCCAAGTTTTAAAATTTAATTGGATATTATAAACATTACAAATAACTCTCTAGGGGCAAATTTGGAACTTTTCAGGGATAATGGGTTAATTGTAAGATGGTGACAAATTTGAAGAGAATTTTCATAATATCCAATATATGTGAGGGGAATTTTTGTAATTTGGCCTTACATTAGGGGAATTCATAATTTATCCTAAAACTAAACAAACAAGCTGTTTTGGTTAGAAAAATAATTTCATCATAAGAGTTTCCATGCAATTTTCAAACACAATATCCTCTTAAACAAATTGTCTCATTTCCTAAATAAAAAACTAAAAAACTTTATTTTTATTTTGATTTGACATAAAATAACATATTTTTTTACCATAATTCACTCACACAACAACGTGACTTAATATAAAATAATCTATTTTGAACTCTTCTTTCCACAACCTCGTAAAAACCTATCATTTTTAGAAAGTAAACATATTACTCATTACAATAAAAAACACTTATTCAAATCCATGAAAATTGAGGATATAAAAAATTCTCTAAGTTTCTAAACGCACTATCGCGAAAGTGAAACTAAAAGACCACATGACTTTCAAATTACATTATTTACATCAATTTTATTTAGTTTTGCGTATAAGAAATTATACAAAATAAATTAATAATTAAGAAATAAAACATATAGTGTTAGACCAATATAGGTTACATAAATACAGTTCACCTGTTGCATAATTGGAGCGTGGCTATAATGATTGAAGGTGTGGCTGTTTTACATCAAAACAACAATGCACACCTTTACATCATCAACTTTAATTTTCAAAAGGAAGAAGAAAAAAGTGAAAAGGACTTCTAACTCTACTATTTATTTCTTTTTTGGGTAACTTAGCCTGTTAATTAAAGGATTAATTAAAATAATCAATTTTCATATGTTCTTACCTGCATGAACAACATCAAAACATTTAATTTTACTTTTTATTTCATTAACTATATATATTTATATAATCTTTTGTTTGCTTGTTGTGTGGATTTTGCAACAAATCTTCCCAATCCCAGCTTTAATTATTTTGTTGTTATTGAACAGCATCAAATAAACTCACATTATTTTTAGTTTATAGTGCAGCATTATAGAGCCTACTTTTGGCTTTTTCTTAGTGAAGCTAATCACTTTTCCCCAATTAATTATATTGCAAATTATATTAAGAGCAATATTAGTACTGTATTTGTAGTCCTAAGTCCTAACTATCCTTGGAGATCGACTCATTGGATCGATCCAACTTATAAAAAATTAAAGAAGTTGCATCAACTTTCTATTGTGCATGTTAGGTGTTAAATTAAAACTAATGAAAAAAAATGTTAGGTGTTAGATTAAATTCTAAACTATTTTTCTATACGTGGTTTCTAAGTGCATGCATGGTTTTACATGTAAACTAATGCTTGCAAGTTTTAGACATACGCAAACTTAACTATATATATGGAATTTTATATACAATTTATTCTCAAAACCGGGAAAAGAAACCCCGGTTTTGGTTTAAAGTTACATAATCAGAATTTTAGGACAAAAGTTCTTTTTATCATATATTTAATTTAATGTCACATTTGTATAAAAAAAAAAGCTCATTTTTTTTAATTAATATATGTATTAATGAAAATATAAATGAATTTTTTTCTAAAATTATAACACAAAGCACATCCACCGACACAAACCACAATTTTTATTTTGTACATAAAGAATATAAAGGCCCATGACACAGAGTTATGACCTACTCTCATGACCGTTAATCCTTTCGAATTAAGATGATTAAACTTTATACCCTTTTTTTTAGAACTGCAAATCTTTACGCTTTGACTCGGACTTTCTCTTTCATTGTCACTTAAAGTCGATCGTAAATAGTCAGCATTTGATATAGCTTTATTCATATAATTACATATATATAGTAATTAATTTCATTAGGCATTTACATAATCTTGTTTATGACGTATTTTCTTGAATTCTAAATTTCGTCATTCCCATTATTTTAAGCTTCTTTTGTTTAATCGAAAATTTAATATATGATCCTTTTATGTTTGGTATGAAATTTATTAAGGAAAAATTTCCCCCTTTGTTATTATAAATGTTGCACTTTAACCTGCTCTCCCCCCTCCCTCCTACTCTATTAAAAAACACTATTTAAGTTTGACTACAAAAACCGTGGCAAAATGGGTTGGGTCGACCAGGGCCCAATCCAAACCAACCATTTTTTGTAGGGTTTAATAGTATGGCCGTATGGGGTTCGGTTTTGCTCGGGTTATTTAATTAAATACGCCCGATAATATTTTAGCTATATCGCTGAACATGCAACTATCAGACTTCTCCGATCTCATTATGATTTGATTAACCCAAAGATTATACAGTTTTACATTTACGTGATTTTTAATCACATTCTAGCTCTTCATGATATTCGTAAGTATTAAAAAAAACATACATGTAGCAACTGTTTGGATTTCTAAAAGTTACATAGGAGGTATGTTCTAAAGTTCATCATTATTTCCAGCTATTTTTGTACATATGGAGACAATTTTTATATTTCTAATACACAGTAGTTCTTAAGGAAATTTTAAAAACTTGAACTTAACACCTCGACTCGTCCCATCACAACTTATAACTATAAACATATTCGGTTAAATAGATCATAACTCATTGGCAAGGCTGAAGCCGCAAAATGAAGAGGTCCAAGGTTCAACTTCCATTTGTGGATTTTTCTTTCAATTTAATACTAGTATTTGTTGAATAATTTTTTTTATTTTGTAATTTAATATATTTCTGATTCAATGATGGTTTTGTTTAAAAAAATCTATGAACATATATCATGTTCCACGACTAAAATAATACGTGGAGTAGACTATATAATTTATGATTAATTGCAATTTCTCTAAGTAGGGTTGTTTGTATGAATATTTAATTTATTTGTGTGGTGGGGGTTCTTCGATAAATAAATTGATAACAATGTATAAAAAAGAAGGAATTGAGACAGGTTGGAAAAAGACAACGATCCCACACGAAGTGTCCTTCAAGTTTCGTCAACAGCTTGGCTTCCGGTGGACGGCCGCCATTGTCCTTTCTCACGTGATAATTCAATTTCAGTTCCAATCATCCACATTTACATATAATAAACTAATCAAAATCATTCATTTATTTAAACTCCAACAAGTAAACAATATTAATAATTAAAGGGACGACAAGTGGATGACTAAACTACCCTTCCCATTTTTGATATTCCAAACATTTATGGGAATGTGATTAATTGATACTAAGAAGAACGATCAACAACAACAATTCAACTTAAAATATTTCAACATTTTTGGGAATGAAATAAAAAGAAAACAATAATGAACTTAAAAAAAAATCTAAAAAGTAAATACTAAAAACCGCTCTACGCATTTCGTAGACAATGAATATTTTCGATTAATTTCAATTATATTCATCGACGTGGTACCTCGGTCATTTTAGAGCAAAAAGTTATATCATGATTCATCTTCTGCAAATTAAATTAATATAAAATTAAACTAAACAAATACTTAATTAGGCTTGACCATATAATATGAAAGATTAGAGCCATAATCAAATGAATAGAATATTTCGCTTCATAAACCGTCAATTATCATGGATTTATCTTAAAATAACTTAGAGATTTAGCTTCATGATGTATCGTTGTCTCTATTCATTAAAATATATAAGTCGTGTGAAAATAGAATTCTGAATAATGTTGTTTAGCTCTATTATTACCTAATAATATTATAATTTCATTTGAGAACAAATTGAAAACACTCATGGATATACTGTCCATTGGGACATAATTGAATCATACTACTCATCAAATTAAATAATCAAGATTATTCTATTCTTTGGAGGGACATTCTAATCCTAATTTAAATATTTGAATTTTGAACAAGTACAGTACAAATATTCTTCCACACTTGCTTCAATTTCATTTTACCATCTAAAAAAAAATCCGTATATTCTGGGTTGTGCAATCATTAATAATCCAAGGACAGGTCAGAGGCCTTGTTTGGATCATTGATACCCTAAAACCAGCAAAATATGTGCAATTCAATTTGAAGTGGGAGAAAATCAGTCAAGTGAAAAGAAAGTGATTTTGTTGCTAGAAAAAATATTTTGTGACATTTTTAATTCTAAATAAAATTTGAGAATAATAAATTCGATATATTTTTTTTAAGACCAAAATAAATTCGATATAGGATACCCAACTTCGGGTTCAAGAGTTGTGCCTCATAAGTCATGAGGTCGCAACCAAACAAACCTCATGCGAAACAAACAAGTTCTAACTCTGGCATGCTAGGTAAGGGATATTGAATTCTCATCGAAAGTTGATGTCAAAGATAATTTTAATTATTTAAAATGAAACTGAAAGAATAATATTCAGTTTCCAATAATAAAAAAAATGCTAATTTCATAGCCTATGCCGAGGATATACCCCAAGAACATATATTTTTTTAACCTTCATAATTCACCATTTGAGATCCTCTTTTATTTTATATATCGAAGAGAATTTGTAAGAATTGTCGGCCCAAGTTGATCTCGTTGAAAGAAATGAACGATCCATACACCCGTCAATCCAACTCAAATAATAAACGCGATCCAATTAAAAATACCCACATTAATGTTCTACGTTCATTATTGGATTCAATTTTAATTTTAGATAACAAGTAAACATTAAACAACATCTCACAATATTGAGGGCTAAAATTAATCTCCCACAAAACTTGGGACATAAAGTCTCACTTCGAGTTGTAGCCAAATTAATCAAAGGGAACTGAAAATCGGGAGATTCATAGGAAAGGAAGATGGACTTTTTTTTTTTTTTTTGAGGCCACCCTATTTTGTGCAACTTATTGCTCTATTTTTTAAATATATAATACTTAATTATTTGACATCCAATAATTCATTTAAAAAAAATAACCACCCAAGTCTCTAAACCAATAAACATATCACAGACACGTTATCTAAAAAATCATCATATATTTCTTACTCTATTGAATATACTTGCTCAACTAATTCAAACATAATTTATTGATGTGTGCAGCTGAATATTCTACAAATATTTTTAACTTAATTTTAAATTAAAAACTCATACAATCTAACATTTATTAACATTAATAATTCAGGATTGTATAAAATAAACTACATTAAATAGCAGTAAGATATACTTACATGAATTGAAATAATTCAAGAAACATAACAATGAATTAAAATTGAGGCTTGCAATTTGCAGTGTAGACACACTGTATATCCTCGGTATAATATAGTCTCCGAAGATCAAACAATCTTGATGCTTTGTTATTTGCACGAAGAAAAAAGCCTATGGTCGAATTGGAACAAACAGAACTTCGAAAATAAAATAAGGACTGGAGAAGAGAGAATTTATTTCTTCTTACAATTGCTAGATAATGAGATGAAAAATTGATCAGATTCTTCTCTTGTATATAACATTTGAAGGGTGTTTTCGGAGGAACAAAAATTCTAGAATTGCACTGGTTTGGTCTTGAAAATGTTTCTCTTTGGTCCGAACTGGTGTCAGTTTGAATCTGACGAGTTGCACCTTTTTGGTCGGATCAGAAGCGAACGGGTGGCTTGGTCCGCATCCAAGTCATTTCTCGGATCTATCTAGGTCATCTCGCAAATCCTGTTCAAATCACCCACGGATCTTTGATGTTGGGTTTGGACTTTTAATTAGTTAGTAATTGGGCCAAAAAAGTCAATTGAATTTTCTTCAAAATATAATTTCTTTTGAAGCTCAAGTCGACCATTGACGACGACGCTAGCGTATGTTCGAGTCAAGACTCACCTAAATCCACTCCTCTCTAAAAACTTCATATTCTTAAGGGGTCCAACTCTTATAACTTTTCTTTTCCACATGGGATGAAATGACGACTCATTCTTCTCCTTCACTTCATTCATTATAGTGTAATGAGCTTACACTAGTTGGACTCAACCCAGCTAGTTAACCCCCCCATTACACCAACATAATTTTTTTAAACACAATTCTTTTTTAATAGACATATAAAAAGATCTCCACTCACAAAAGATCTCCAAATGAGCCTTCTAAATTCAGTTGCATTCAAATTAGTAAATTACCAACTTACCTGCATCAGGCCCAACTATTTTGGGCTTACAAAATACAGATTATGATAGGTTTAAAATCTATTGGGCCCCAATCCACGACCCATTAATTAATTCAGTTAAAAGATTTATCATAAACCCTAAAACAAAAACCCCTAATTTGATTCCGTTGGAAATCACACACACATAGTAGAGGTGGAGGAGAAGAGAAATGGTGTGGTTTCAATGCGAGGATTGCGGTGACAACCTTAAGAAACCCAAGCTCCCAAATCATTTCAGATGCTGCTCAGCTTTCAAGGTTCCTACAGAACATTCTATTTGTTTCTTAATAAAATTTCGATTCTTCTCTTAGTTTGGAATTTAACCCTAGATTTTCTGTTTTTCTCTTGATTATGTGTTAGCTATCATGCATCGACTGTGGAGAAGTATTTGGGCAACATAACGTTGAATCTCACACTCAGTGCATCACTGAAGCGGTATTTTGATATTTTTTTTTTTTGTCATCTGAAATTTGATAATGTTATTGCGTTTCCTTAAGATAACTGTGTCTGTGTATATGCTTATCTGGTTCTATATATTGCTCGGCTAGTTCTTCAATAAGCATGCCAAATTTTCCATTCTTCTCAATTTATAATCTTGATAAAGCAGTTGACTTGGTTTGGCCTATGTTTTGTTTTCTCTGTTTTTTGTTTTGTGAGCTACTTTCTTTAATTTTCTTGTAGTTCTCATAAGATATTACCACATACTGTGCTCAGGAAAAGTATGGTCCAAAGGGTCAAGGGAATGCTTCCAGTGGAACAAATGCTAAACCCAAAAATGATTCAAAGCAGAAACCAGAAGTGGATATAAATGTTGGATTATCTGAACGCCCTCCATGGTTTTGTAGGTATGTTTGATTGCTCGTGAAGCTTTCATAGTAGAAGGATGCCGCTTTCTTTAGGGGCTCTTTTGACGAATGTTCTTAGACTCAATTGATGTGGAGTTGTCTCCTGGGTTAGCAATACTCTGTACAACTATCTTGTCATCTAAGTTGTACAAACATGGTAACTTTATGTATTGACCAATCTCCGACATTGACAATATTTGCATTAATATTGTACTCGAATTACTTCTGTAATTCATAAAAAATTATGGACAGACAATTGCTCTTGCCTCACCCCTGTTAGATTCTAAAAAATATCATTCAATATTGATATCAAGTTGATAGTTTGCTTGTTTTCTTATGGTTGGATATTCCTGTATAAGGCACTTCTGAATTTCATTGTCATTTATTCCTCATTCTTATAATATTGCTCTAGGATGTTGCTTATCTAATAAGGAAAATGTGCAGACTCCTTGTATTTCGTAATATTTTAATATTAGTTTATTGTAGTCATTTTTCTTTTTATTCGCGGATATTAAAATCTAACTAATTTGTGGATAAATGTGCAGCCTTTGTAACACCAAGGCTACAAGTAAGCAAACCGTGCTTCTCCATGCTGATGGAAAAAAACATAGGGGAAAAGCAAGAGGTTTTCATGCAGCAAAGCAACAGTCTAGTGATGCTAAAGAAACCAAGAATTGCACTGAGGACAATGTAACTACTGAAGCTCCTGAAAATAAAAAATCAGGGGAATTTAAAAATGAGGATTCATTTAAAGTTGCACCTCCGTCCGGTGTGGAAAATGATGATTCAAAATCAAACAAGAAAAGAAAACATGCATCTGAAAATAATGGTGTTCTGCATAAAACTGGAGGTGATATTTCTCCAGGATTAGGTAATGGTGAAGTTGTTGAAATTAAAGGAGCAGAAACGGAGGTAACGAAAGGCTTGAAGAAGGCCAAGCACTCTGCTGTAGAGGAAGATGCAAAATTGGATCCAACTTCTGAAAAGGATCTTGCGAAGAAGAAAATAAAGTGGAAAAAGCTTATTACTTCAGCTCTACAATCTGTAAGTGCCCTTGGATTTTAGCTATATAAAGTCTTTCAGTTTTCTGTACATTTTGTTAAACTTCATATATTATATCCAACTTATGTGCTGTTGCATTCCACACTCTAGTATTTTTCATAGAGGTGGTGTGAATTTTCAATCATCTTTTATTTGTTGCCATTTGTTCTAAGCTATAAATTTTTTATTATCTTTTATTGTTGGGATTTGGTCCTAATACTATAATGATCCAAGTGTGGCAAAGAGAAGAAGAAGGCTTTATAGTTGTAAACATATTTTTTTTTTCTTCCTTTAATGGAGCATCTTTGTAATAGCTTTTAATTTTGTTTTGTGAAAGAAAATTATAATATTAAAGTGGTTTATAAGTTTCTTGCATTTAGCAGAATCCAGATGGTGTTTTGAAATTCAAGAAACTTGCTAAATTTGTTGTAAAGTCACTTGAGGAATCTGGTTTGACAGAAAGCAAAAAACAAGTGCCCGAAATGCTTGAGCAGACGGTGAGTACCTTTGAATTGAATTCTTTATTTGCTAGAGCACATATTGCTAAAGGTTTTCATTCCTCAAACACAAGCTACTTTCTGAATGTTGGGTTCTTTTTACCATTGTTTCTTAATTGATATGCAGATAAACTCGAGCTCAAGATTTGTTGTCGATGGAAAATACGTTCGACTTGCCACCAGCAGCTAAGAAGAATGGGCCTGCTCCATGTCATGAGAATGAATTTTTTGATATCAATATTGCTTTTGGACTAGTGAAGTTTAGAGTCTTTTGACTTTACCTTTTCATGCACCACTAGGCCACCCAACATTCTAATTTGATTTGTGAAGAGACTACAATTTTTGTGCCTTTGGTGTGGAGTTGAAATATACAGGATGATGATTTGTATTTTATTCATCCCCATAATTTTTGTCAGTGAAAAAAAATTCTAAGTTACACAAAAGTGTCACAATTAAGCAGATCGGACCCTGTTCAGTTCCTGGCAGGTTAAAGATGGGTTGGATCGAATAATGATGAACCATAGCTGGGCTGATCAATCTGTTGCCTTAATATCTTTTATGGTTTTGTAGTGATATGTATTCGTGCACTTGTGATTATTAGAAATCACGGTTTTTGATATCCCATTTGATGTAAGTTAGAAAATATTAACTCAATGATCTAACTTATATATAAGTTTTAATTTTTTTTAAAATATACATAGATTAATTTGGGGTAAAATATATTTTGATCAAACTGGGTTGAGTTAAAAAGGAGAAATGGTTAATTTTACGTTTGAGTTTTTTTATTTCTAAATATTTAAATTATGTTTATCAAGATTCAAGTGTGACACTCATATATCAGGGGAAAAAAAGTGTCCACTCGAATAGAACCTATTTTAGACATTTTCACTTTTTTGTACTCAAACTCGAATTCAAATGCCCAACTCAACAAGAAAACGAAGTTGGATTAAGTTAAGGTGAATTGATCCACGGCTTGAGTCACATCTTGACACAGAAATTTAAAAAATTACAAGGAGAAAGGCTATTAATTCCTTTATTAGTTAAGGAATAAATTTTCTAAAAGGAGTCGAGTACAACTAATAAAGGAATAAATTTTCTAAACGGAGTCGAGTTAGTGAAGTTTATTTAATTACTTTTATTATTAAAATGAAGTTTATTTAATTACTTTTATTATTAAAATGAGCTGCCAATTATTCATACTTAATGAAAGCTTCTTCAGAGACAATACGAATAAACGAGAGAATAGCAATTCACCGACAGTGATATAGCTAATGGGCAATACTCACTTCTTTGTCATAGAAACTAGGGATGAAACATTGGTTTTCTCCCATAAACAACCCGGTAATCCAGGAACACTTAGATTTCACCACAGAAGACATATATTTATGTGTAAGTAAAGCCAAAAACCCTATCTTGATGCTTGTTATTAACATATTGGTAGCACATTGAATGGTAACTGTAAGACCGAACTAGAACAGCAGAATTACGACTACAATTATCAATATAACGGAGCATGCCATGGCCTGCAATAAAAAGGCAAGTCTTAGATAATTATGGCTTAGAGTTACACATCAGTCATCAAATAGATAATATATGAGACGGAGCTACTCACAGCAATCGCAGAAGCAGCAAGTCCAGCTCGTTCCCTAGGATCTTTCTTATAGTAATTTCCAAAGTACAAGATCGTAGCATAATACCACAAAATCGGGCATAAGAAACCTAATAGAAACCTGAGAAGGAAGGATGTAATTATTCACATCGATGAAAACTAAGCAAAAGCAGAAAGCTATGTGTGGTTCTTGAATTTTAATGAGTAATAGGATGATAAAACAGAAAATGAAAGAAAAACGAAACCGAATGTTCTATCTTTGATGCATGGAAATATTTTTTTAGTGTTTTATTCACTAAAATTCAAGAACCGTACATACCCTAAATCAAACTACACTTACGAGAACCATCCTATGCCACATCCAAAGCAAGGAAGAGGTTTGTCGTACATCCCAAGTTGCGAGTCTTCTTCATCTCTAATTAAAGTATATCTGCCTTTTTCCCTCTCTGAAGCATCCGTTATTTGACCTATGCAGAGATAACCAAACATTTGATATGTTGGGAATTCACTAAGCGAATAAATTCATTCACCTTACACAGCATGAAGTGAAAATGAGGTTCACGCATAAATGTCATCATCCCAATAAACCATTTATGGGTATTATGGGTGGCAACATGGGTCTTGACTCTTGACCCATGGATTGGCTCGACCAAGGACTGCCTAACCCAATAATACTTATTTATTTTTTGTTATGTTGGTTTAGGTTTGAGTTGTCTTAAAAATATTATGGGTGAAAAAACTATCAAGTAAATGAAAAACACTCAGTGACATAAACTAAACGGAAAGATCCAACTTAGATACCTCCATGATATTCCCAACCCGGCCTAACTTAACCTAACATGATGGTTTTGACCCAAAATATATTTCCTTTTCTAGATTATAAAATTATTAACATACTAATCCTTAAAAGTAATTATATCTTCAAAGACATGCCAATAAATGAGTACATGTTTATTCATATTTATTACTTTATATTCAATTTAGATAATTGAGTTTAAAACTAATTTTATTTGTCTACATGTGAATACAAAACTGTATTTTTTTTATACTTACGGTACATGCTTCCTAATGTCTAAATGAACACGTTGCATATAATTAGGAAAATTTAAAAAGGAAAATTGATCAACCTGGGCCCAACCTATTTCTTACTCAGACCATCTTTTCCAGACTGTTTCAAAACGTGACCAATTTCATACCCAACAAACTGCAAAACTCTTAACAGGGACAATGATAATCATGAGATCCACGACGAGAACCAAATATACTAGTCCAAATAAACAAGAAATCAGTAAGTGTTATGTATGATATGAATCACAAACAAAATAACTACCTTTATACATGGAACTATATCGAGCTGATGGTCTCAAAAGATCAAGATGCTTATCTGAAACTGATTTGACCAGTTCAAGGTCATTTTTACCCTCTCCCACCTCAATAGTAGTACCATCTGTAACACCAAGAATTCCCAATTTATAGCATTAAGGTGGTTATTAGTCTCTTAATTTTGTTTTATATTCCCACTTAATGTACATGAATAACTAATGTAAAAAAAAAAAAAAAAGGCTAAACAATCTGGTATACCCCCACCCTAACAAAGTTAAAGGGTAGCATCTCCCTAATAATTTCGGAGTACAATGATTAAAATTATCTCAAGCCAAGTGCGAAAGTAATTTTAATATTACTCTGAATATGCAAAAGTAGCAAAAAACTTCCATCATGTGTTGCCATCTTCACCAAATTTAATTCCAAAATGCAGTTGCACTAAATCAAATTCTTTTGAAGAAAACTGATATTAATAAATATGATGCTACCATTCTTGTTGCTTTTCTCCACATATTAGTTGATTGACTAAAATAAGAGCACGTAGCAAATATAGCCAATTCACCATCAGTGACAGATTGCAAGATTTACAAATGTACCAATTCAATGTAAATATCGATGGGCATCAGTACAGATAAAAAAATGGGAACTAGGAAGTTTTCTTACTCTACAAATTAGATTTCATGTTCGTTTACAATATGAGGATCCACACTTCAACTAAATGATTTAAAAAGAGATAACACATGCAAGATAGTAAAACATCTCTGTATACCAGAAAATCTACATGTAAAGTTTGTGAAGATGAACTTATTAAACAAAGTGGAGAAAAAAATCAAGTTAAATAATTACTCTGATCCATGGGGCAATCGTCCAGAGGTGATATATCACAGTGCAGTAAGAGCTTCCCTTTTACAATTGCTTCTGGACTACCTGTTTAAAAGAAGTAATTGAACATAGAAATTAGTACTCTCTACCATATGTTTTGGCACATAAAGGCAATACTTAAACAATTAAAGAGAAAGTAAGATCCAAAAAAATCGCATTTCAATTTGTACCTATTTTAAATTACACTAACTATTGTTCTGATACAAAGACTTACCTTGTTTAAGACCTCCAAATACCTAAAACCTTGAAAATTGTTTTCCAAGTAATCCAAACACGAATCAAGCTATTCAAACCAAAACTAAACACACTTTGAAATACCTACAACGTAAATCTAAATTTTATTTTGCAGGACAGCACAAAAATGCAAAGTAAATTTCCAATTTTAGGCGAAATAACAGAACACTATTAATAATAATAATAATTTTAAAAAAAAAAAAGCAATAAAACAAACTTGCCTCAAAGGATGGAGAATCGAGAAGTGATTATCTTGCAGAATTTTGTAGGTTTCCGATCACAATTTGAGAGAAGAGAAGAGAAGAAAAGGTATAAATGGACCAGTGTGAATTATTTTTTTTTTTTTGGTACAGACCAGTGTGAATTATGGATATGGACTTAGCTTTCGAAATTTTATACTGTTGAGTATCATTTAATCTACCTACTCAACGTCGGTTGACTCTTCCTTCTCATTTTTGTCCTTTTCTCTTTATCCGAACAAAGTAATTAAATATTTCAATTTTATGAACGGAAATTACCATCTGCTACGAACGAATTATATATAGTTTCTAAAAAAAACGAATTATATAGTTACATTATAATATCGATTTATTATTTAATAAATTATAATGAAGACAATAAATTATAATAATTGAATAGACAACAATCAGAATGAAACAGAATATATATTGAGCTCATGTAGATTGGAGAACAAGCATTAATTATTGCCGGTTCGATTTCTTGGACTCTTTTGTGTATACAATACATGATTGTTAACGACAATGGACTTTTTTCTATATTTTTTCACTTTTATGTTATTTATTATTGTAACTACGACAAATTGACAATAGCGATCTCGAAGATCCATGATCTCAACAATATTTGCTATTGCCTAATATGACAATTCAAGTATATGTAGTGCCGGCACGAATTATTTCTTTATCTTTTTTGTTTTATTTGTTGGCTTTTATTTGTTTTGTTCTCAAGTGAGTGTAATTTTGTAAATGTGGAATAGCAATAATATTATAGAGTAGTCAATCACAATCCATACAATTACACTTTATTTATAGGCTGGCCGGGCATTGACGTTGCTTACTAAGCACAACATTTCGACAGTGAAGGTCTATACTTTGGCCCCTTCCGCCACAAGAACAATTGTTGATTTATTCAAAGCCAAAACAATCCTACCCAGAAAAAACGACCCTCAAATAATTTGGTGAAAGCTATGCACTCGGTCCTACACATATCGTCACTTGTACTACCTCTAAATTATTTAGTATCATACAAATAACTATGAAGAAATTGGTATCTTGATTCTTGAATTTTAGCGAGTAAAACAATATACTTGCGTTGGCATAAAATGACAGGAGATTGAACATTGTTCTGGTTCAAATTTATTTTCTTATCATTTTACTCACTAAAATCCAATACCCAAACATAACTGAATGATGATCTTTAACTATCATGGCTGGGCTAGGTCAATCAGCGAGGAATTTAAGAAGCAAACTAAAAGTAGTGCGGACTTTACAATCATGATACCCTGTATCCTTTTCTAGAAAAAAAAAGAAAAAAAACAGCAATTCAACCATCAAACTCCAAAATCAGTGCTAGTAAATTTAAAAGTGAGAAAATAAAACTAAAACATGAGATTTAAAGTTGACCAACTTAAAAGACTTCTATGCTATCAAGTGAACACCAAAGGAAAGGCCATCTGGATCACTTTGTAGTAGGCTCACTAGTTTGCAAATCATCAGAAGGCTTCAACACCTTCTGCTTCTCTTCAGTCAATCCCTCTTCAATCCCACTTACCTTCACCTGCTCGGCATTTTGTGCCCCGGTCAACCTAGCCAACACCACAAACGACATACCTCCAAGAACATTATTCAAGCATCTCAAAACAATAACTGAAGTCTTGAAAAGAAACGGGGGAAATCCCTTCGCTAACAAATACTCTACTCCATTCAAAGTTTGGTATCTCAAATTACTACTTATTCCCATATGAGTCGCCCAAGTCAAAGCATTCAAAATCGTAGGCGGAGGCTTGTTTGGCGTCTCAAAATTAGGATCCATCTTTTTCCTCACAGTAATTAACCCATTAGATATAGCGGTCCCAACAAGTCCAGCTGCAAATCCAACAGCAGCAAATAGAGTGCCTTTGTACACAAGGGTGCCTAGTCTACTAACCAAACTATATGGCCCGACTTCAAACATGTGGCTTGTAGGAGAACCGGCGAATATGGATGGGAGAGTTGTCACCGAAGAAGACAATGTTGGTGCTAAGAGATACATCAACACAAAATTCAGAATCGAACCAACAACAAGGGTCGAGAAGACAAAATCAAGCTCATTTAAGCCGAAATTTGGGCGCGAAGCCATGTCTCCAAGAACACACGCAGTAACACCAACTAATTCTTCCATTAGAACTTTGAAAGGGAATTGTGGATCTGCAGCAACCCTCGATCTCCATCCGTTTATAAAAGCCCCAATAGGTCCAAAGGCGTCGGATGATGGTTTGGGTTCGTCTGAATCTCCTCCACCACTATTCCACCCACCAGTGCCGCCATCTCCTCCACCATTACCCTTACCGATGCCAATATCTCCACCACCACCAGCACATGGTATGTGAAATTTGGTTTGGAAACTAGGGTTTAATAGCTTAGTTTCAATGCATTGTAATGACGGGAATGAAAGGTTGTTTGGGAAAGTAGTATCGGCTAATCTGGTGGTAAAATTGGGAATGGATTTCTTGGTATGGCAAATATGGCCGGAGAGAGGAGAGTAACGAAGCTGAGCTGTCGTCGACATCTTTTTTTGACTGATATAACTCCTAATCAAATAAACAGATTACTTGTCTATTCAATGTAATTCCTAAAATTACAGAAATCAGCCGAAATCTAAATACTGGCAAAAATAAAGCAGAGAAAAGGCATAATAGAACAACTAATTGCTATAACCTAAAAAAAATAATTGAAATTTCAAAAACTAAGCACATACATTTCTTTCATTTACAATAGTGATAGAAAACCTAATTACAAATCTAAGCGATCATTTCAAACTCGATCTTTCGAAACTGAAGAAAGGAAGAAAAAAATCATAATTTAAATCACAACATAACAGTAAAAGAATTATTTTAACACATTTGAACAATTAAATATGAAAAAAGCGTCACTATAAATTATTCAAAGCGAAAAATTGAACCTTTTGGACTGAAGGATACCTCACTGCATCACCGCTTCAGTGTTCAGACACAAAAAGAAAACTGGAAATGAACATGAAGAATTTATTCGTTTTAGTGAAGAGATATTTATATGAGCTATTTATTGGGCCGAGCCTAGTAACCTAGCAATACTAAGATTACTGGGCTCTTTTGTCAGGCCCAATATATAATTACTCGTCATATTAATTTATAATCAATTAAAGGACTGTGAACTTTTGAAACATACTTTCAAATTTCAATGATCCATGATAGTACTGTGACTATTGTCCTAAGTTTTTATTTTATTTATTCCTTGTGAAAACTAAAATCACTCTTCACTTTAATTTTTAATAATGGACAATTTGAGCTCAAAATTTATTGAGATGTTCTCAATTTGGTTAACTTTTAGAAATATTTTCTTACTATTTTAGCTTGAAGAATTGATTCACGTTCAACTTTATATTAATCAATATTAAAATATAATAAAGTTGTATAAGATTCACTTATAATGTATCATGAATGAACAAACACTCAAAATATAAATTATTTACTTAAAATATTCATATTCTATTGCATCTTCGTTTGAACATGAATGAATATGCTTGTGAAATATCTCTTGCATTCGACTAGTTTCGGGTAAAATCCCGAGAATCTTATGTATCCTTTCACTCCATTTGGTATAATAGACAAACTCCATTTGTTATAATAGACAAATATTCTTACCATCATTTAAATCGAAAATAACAAGTAAATTTAACAATGTAAAAAGTTTAAATGATTGAAGTGAACATAATTTCATTTCTAAAAATTCATGACATTTCCTTTTGAGTTTCACAAAACTCATAGCTTTGTTGAAATAAAATAATACAGGATTTGAAAAGGAATAAAACAAAGTTCCAATCTAGATCAGAACTTACCATATATTGAAATACCATATACTCCATCATTCAATAATTTAAATTATTTTATATAAAACTAATATATGTATTAACATGTGATTGGTCTAGTGGAAGAAACTAGTCACTAAAAAATAGTTAATCCAAGTCCGAATTTCTGTTGGTAGAGGATCTCACTTAATGCGTCCGATGCGTTTCAAAAAATTACACTCTTCAAAAACCAAAAAAAAAAAAAAAAAAGAAACTAACGTATGTCGGTAGTATGTGCATGATATGTTATAGACTAATTGGCTTCTCTAGTCCTTGTATAGTCAATAAAGTACACTAGTAGTAATTGAAATAGAGACAAAAACATTAAATTATTTGATTCCTAATCCTTACATTATGGCGCTAATTTCAGCTGAAATAGACTACTAAAACACTACATTAATTGATTCTTTTACTTTTATTTATGCTGTTAATTTAGGCCTCCAGTTTTCTCTAGAATAGACACGTTTCGCTCCCACTTCACTTTTTCTTTGCCGCTCTTTAAATAAATAAAATTTAATTATTATTCACATCTTCAATTGCTCCATAAATATAATCGATTCAACAAGTTCATTCTGAAGTATCGATAATGGATGATCGAACAGCAGTTTTGGAAAACGGCGATTCTCATCACAATTACTCTAATGTCTTGGATATTTACCCCCTCGGTTGCTACTACTTCGGCTCCACAGATGCCGTAGCTTTGAAGAACGAAACCCTAGCTGATCGCGCTCTTAGGATGAAAGCGAAGTATGAATCAATTCTATATTTCAGATTACAGTTTGCAATTTTATGTAATTTTGTGATTTTTGTAACCTTTTTGTTGTCTCAGTTATGATGCCTATGGAATGAGGAACTGTGTAGCAGGGGTGATTGTGGTGAGTTTTTCCTGTATGATGATGTTCAGGAGGTTTATGATAACTGATTCGTGTATGGCGATATATTACTGTTCCTTTTGTGAATTTTGATTTAGTTAATTTACGAGAGAAACTAGTCTTATTACCTATTGTGGTCTGTGGAGTTTCATTTTGTTAGTTCAATGATTATGCGATTGCCTTAATCAAACTTGATCGGTCTAGCGCATTAATTTGAACTTTGACAATTTGTTATTGATTCCTTTTTCTCAAATATAATGTAATTCAACTCTCCGGTGATTTTGTGATCAATTCATCGATATGCTCTTGCCTTAGTGAAGGTAGCAGATTGTGTTGTGATTTGACTTCTGGAAGAGCTTATGGTTCATATTAAAAAGCTAATACATACATTCTTACTTGAAAGATGGTAACATATTTTGATATTTGACTACCTAAAAGCGATATTCTATGTGAAATGTGCTTTTAGACTCTTTGCTGAATGAAGCATGTGTTTTGCAAATGAAAATTTCTAAACATCATACCACATCCATAATCAATTGTTGAAGGTTTTTGTATGCCTAGAAGCCTTTTACCAATATAAAGTCAACTGATATTATGTGAATCTATAATGCATTTTGTTCTGATCTGTTTTTTTTTTTAATTGCCTATTTGACTTAGCGTTATCTTCTCCACTGGCACTGCCTGACACGTCATACCTTTCGGTTGATAATAATGCACTGTGTGTGTGTTTTGACGAATTGGTGATTATATATGTGAATCAACAATAGTTTTAATTTACAGGTAGAGTTATTCAAACACCCTCATCTCTTGCTGCTGCAAGTACAGAACACCATATTTAAACTTCCTGGTGGTCGCTTACGACCAGGCGAATCAGGTAGTCTTATTGAAAATAAAGTTTAAAACTTCAACTACAATTAATTTTTCATTAACAAGGTTCAACAAATTAGCTTTCATGGTGTCTTGATAGATGTAGGCTGCTTAAAACGCAAGCTCTCGAGCAAATTATCCAGTGGTGAAGATGGCCGTGGTCCTGAATGGGAGGTATAATCAAGCTTATGCAACAAATATGGTTGATTTATTATAGTTGTCCAACTATTTATGTTTCTCAATATCTAGATCGGAGAATGTCTTGGAATTTGGTGGAAACCTAACTTTGAAGCAGTGTCTTATCCATATTTGCCACCAAATATACAAAGGCCTAAGGTGATTCTGGTGGTATTTTTCTTTTGCAATGATACATTTTGGCAAAGTTCTTGGCTACATAATGGTTGTCTTTTCAGGAGTGCACAAAACTCTTTCTTGTCAAACTGCCAGCAAGTCGAAGATTCATTGTTCCGAGAAACTTCAAAATTCTTGCTGTTCCCTTGTGCCAAGTTCATGACAATGACAAGGTATACACCTCATTTGAATTGCAGATGCCAATTATGCTACTCGGAATTAAGTATAGAACACTTTGACAATATTGGTACTGTTAAAAGGAATATTATTAAGACTATGCTTGGTTCTTGAATTGAATTTTAGTGAGTAAAATGGCAAGAAAAATGAAATTAACATAAAAATGAAGCGATCATTTGATATTAACTTATTAAAATCCATTATGGTATCACGTACTCACTAAAATCCAATCAAACAACCGAAATATCTCTCTCTCTCTCCTCGAGCAACTGAAGCTTTTAATGAGGTGGTCATTCATTATAGTATCACGTACACCTAAGCCGAGAAGAGATCTGCGTTTGAATCTCACCGCCACTCATTTAAGAAAAAGAATTCCACTACTTGAATAAAAGGCTAACCCCTACACGTGGAGGTGTATGTTAATAATAATAATTATTAAATGTCTTTGCTAGGAAACATTATTCTCTATAACATGAAACTTTTTAGATGGTCATTCGAATAAATACTGAATTTGTTCTCCTATGCATGGACTAAATAATGGGATTCTAGTATGATATGATCAAGGAAAAAAGAAATGTAGCTGAATTCATTGTACTTGTTTTCTTTTATATGCCATCATACCATTAAATGCAATCTTCTGCAAAATCAGATGCATGTAGTTAAACGCTAACATGTTCGTAATTGTATTTGCTGCCCTTTTGTAGACATATGGATGTATAATATCTGGAGTTCCCCAGCTGCTGTCCAAATTCTCCTTCAACATAGTTGAATCCTAAATGAACTCCCTTGTCTTAACGTGGTAAGCATTCAAAAAAATCCTGAATTAAAAGGGACCAAAGTATAGCATTGTAAATATCAAAGTTTTCTTCCTTTATATTGGACTAATTTATATTATTGTCGTTTGGGTCCATATACAGAATTTCGTTGTAATGTAGATAGAGGTGGTGGTCTTCTTCTTTTGTTTTTTTGTGTGCGCGCGATTGCGTGGTAGCTTTCACTGGTGTCACTTTTATTAGTATTTTGTAAACCTTATGATTTTAGTGCAATCAAGTGAATGGTCCACAAAACAGTACATCGACGTATATTCTGGCTTCAATTTTGTTTATTTAAGCTTGTAAGATTGACTTGACTCTCGCGTCAAGCAATTTTGTTTGAAATTTCCATGCCCGTGGGTTAATTGGAATTATGTTTCAAGAACCGCAAATCATTTTGTTTCAGAAAGTGAACCAAAAAAAGAAATTTGTTTCAGAAAGTGCTAGGCATGTAGATAAACGACTTAAATAAGAGAAAATATATACGAGTACAATACAATTTCTCGTCAGATCATTGCATTACTTTGACCTTCCAACTCCAATTTAGTTGTGCACGTCATTTTCTTTTCTCTATGAAAAGAGGAAAAGAACAAATTAATATGGATAATATATATATAGAGATTAAGTAAACAAAGATAAAAAATTCAGAATAATAAATTAAAATTTTGTTTACTAAAACTCACCGAAGCAGTACTAAGTGTTAACTCATGTCATGTGCTTATCTAAGGCCGACAATGAGACACAAGTAACGTACGAGTTTTAGTATTTTATTCCATTTAGATGACTTTAGAGTTGTTTAGACATTGAAGAGGACTTCTTAATACAACTTCTTTTTATGCTCAATTAACATAAATAAATGTCCTTATCAATTTTCACTTAAGAAATCGTAGTAGTTGCTAGGATCGAAGTAACCACCATCAAGAAGGCAAATTTGAAATTTTATTTATTGCCTTTTTCTGCTACTCTTTCAACATTTGTGATGTTCAAAAGCTGGAATTTTTGGGAACTTAAATATTGTACGACGTGTAAGATACAAATATATTTATGTGTCTTCTTTGTTTACTTTATATAGAATAAAAAATAAAGTAAACAAAAATAAAGATTTCGGAATAAAATTGGATGATACAAATTTTAGAACAAATTTATATGCATTGCAACTCATGTAGATATAAACTTTAGAACAAACTTGGATAGATATGCATTGCAAGCCATGTAGCTATGTTGCTTGAATTTATGTAAATTTTGTGTACAAAATTCAAGAAGTTAGACGAGTTAACAAGTTGTTTTCCTACCTTTTCATTAATATTCTGAAAGAAATAGTCTTAATTAACAAAATTACAAATAATCGGTGTTCTGCATCATATAAATACGTTATTTTGACAATTTGTATCCTTAGATTATAACTATGAGACTTCGCACATCGAATGATACATTTTATTTTTTTTGCAAAACAATGATCATTTTATACCCTAGTGGGATGTATTTGCCAAGGTATATACAATTCAGTGGTACAAAATACCAAAATTTTAATTTTCAGGATGCAAATTGTTGTAAAGTGCCAAAATTTTAATTTTAGGGAGCAAAGTGTCTATTACTCAAAAAATATTAATTAAGAGCATACATCTCCTACAAATATTTAATGAGCATTTGACATTTGCAAGCCATAAATATATTATTTTTGACATTTTGTACTCTATAATTTGAATTATTAACATTTTGTATAATCGAATTACAATTTTTTTAGCAATATAGCGGATCTTTTGCATCCCATTAAAGTGCATCTTGACAAAGATTAAAATGTCAAAATTTCAATTACATGATTCAAAAATTTAAAAAGAAAATGTAATTTTGAAGTGCAACATGTCAAATACTTAATAGTATTTAATTGTAGAAAATAGAAATGGACAATTTCTGAAGAAATAGTAAGAGAGAGAGAGTGGCGGGCGCGAGTAAAAACCTTAACAGTAACATCTAACTTTAGTAGAAAAGTAAACGGCCCCATTGAAGTAAAGAAGTGTCTTTGTATCTTCCTTTTTCTATTCACTCTCCACAAAAAACCAGTTAATTTGTCACTCTTTTGTCCTATATTTCCACTAAACAAATCACTTATGATGCAGATGACAGTAAATTGAATATATATAGATTCAAGACTGGAATTTTACCTAACCTCAAATTCTTGTATATTTAAAAAGACCTTCCGCATTTAACAAAAAGACTGGTCTTTTCATCTTCCCCCAAAATCCCAGGAAAACATGGATGGGGAAAAAGAAAAGGAAATTCCTAAGATTAATAATAATAGTGGTAGCTCAAGAATAAAGAAAGGGGCTTTAGCACCTAAACTCAAACTCTCTGTCCCCCATTCTGATGAAGCTTCTATTTCCAAATTCTTGTACTTTTTTTTATTTTTTTCCTCTATATGTTTATTTTGCCGACATGGGTTTTTTGTATTTTGTTTTTTCTGATTTGGGTTTTGTTTTCATTTTGTGTAGGACTGAATCTGGGACGTTTAAGGATGGTGATCTATTGGTTAACAAAAATGGTGTACGGATTGTTTCTCAGAGTGAAGTTGAAGCTGTATGTATATTAGTTATTTGCCCTTTTGGGTTCTTGATTTTGACTGCATTTTTCAAAATTATGAAGCTCTATGAGTATTAATCTTTCGATTTCGTTTCGTGCATCTTTTTCTTTTTTTACTTTGGTGTGTGTAATTTATGCATTGAATGTTCATCTTTATTAACAACAATTTGTTGAGTGAAATGCTAAAAAAACCCCTTTAGGGTTCGCCTGCTTATTCAATATTGCAATTTTTTGTAAACGCGTTTTTTTTTTGGGTGCTAATTACTAGTATTAAACATGAGATGGATATTTGCTTTTAAATTATTAACACAAGGGGGTATTTCCTTTTGTTTTGGCCAATATAGGAGGTTTATGCTTGATAATTCAAGAGATATTGTGGTAATTAGAAACTTAGCAAGAGATGTTTTTGCACTTCACTCAATATTCTGGCTTTGTATCGAAATCCTAAATCCAATTATATTCAACTTTGAATAATTTGATATTTTCTTTTTTGGTAAATATATATGCTCTGTTAGCATATATGATTCTAGTACTTTTTGATTACATTCCTTTTATATAGATGCTCAATGTTGATGGTGTATGAACTTCAAAATCATTTTTTACTTTTTACCTTTTGATTATCTATTTAGATAAGAATTCTACGCATAGTTAAAAATTGAATCGTGACTATGTGAAACTTACACTTAGTTTCTCGTTCTTGGGATTTTATTTCAGCCAGCCTTAATTCAGCCATCGGATAACCAGATGAGTTTAGCTGATTTTGACGCAGTCAAAGTTATTGGTAAGGGAAATGGTGGTATTGTCCACTTGGTTCAACATAAATGGACTGAGCAATTTTTTGCTCTCAAGGTATGAAGATCAAAGTTTTTTGTGTGTTTCTTAAATCATACTTTTATTTCGTAGTTGGTACAGAGTACTTTTAATTTCCATAAAATTTATGATGTATTAATTTTGTGACAACTGGTATGAAGACTTTATCACCACTTGAAAAAAGAGAGCTTATGTTTAGATAAAATTCTGCTGGTAAATTGACATATGCATTGATATCTGATATAAGAATTGCTTAGAATAAAATCTTAGGTACTGTCACATATATGCATAAGAACCATTAAGATGTGTCATTTTAAGTTTATTGACTCGTTTCAGGTTATTCAAATGAATATCGAAGAGTCTGCTCGTAAGAATATTGCCCAAGAACTGAAAATTAATCAGTCATCCCAATGTCCATATGTCGTAGTTTGCTATCAATCTTTTTATGATAATGGAGCAATATCGATAATCCTTGAGTACATGGATGGGGGATCTCTTGCAGATTTTCTCAAGAAAGTTAATACCGTCCCTGAACCATATCTTGCAGCAATTTGTAAACAGGTAAAACAAGCCACTTTTTTAATTTTATTTTATATATATATATAGCCTAAATCAATGAAAGTTATTTGGGCAATGATTTCTAAGTCCATTCTTTTAAATCAATATAGGTACTAAAAGGCTTGTGGTATCTTCATCATGAAAAGCATATTATTCATCGGGACTTGAAACCATCAAATTTGCTTATAAACCACAGAGGTGAAGTCAAGATTACCGACTTTGGTGTGAGTGCAATACTGGCTAGCACATCTGGTTTGGCTAATACCTTCGTGGGCACGTACAACTATATGTCTGTAAGTATTCTGCTTACACCCTACCCTAATATGCAGTTTTCGCTTGCAATGTCTTTTCTATAGCTAATGTTTGCCTGTGAGTATTATGCGTCGTTAGAAATAATAGAATATTAAATGACTCTCTTCTCTAACTTCTTAAACTTTTAGAGAGGTATTTTATTTGTAATGACATAATCAATATTTATATTTATATTTTTTCTGTCTGTAGCCGGAGAGAATCATTGGAGGCAACTATGGTTACAGAAGTGACATATGGAGCCTTGGCTTAGTTCTACTTGAGGTAGCAACAGGAAAGTTCCCATACACCTCACCACAGCCAGGGGGATGGATCAATGTCTATGAGCTTATGGAAACCATTGTTGATACACCCGCACCTCAGGCACCGTCTGATATATTTACCTCGGAGTTCTGTTCTTTTATTTCTGCTTGGTACATACTCCAAACCTAAGTTTCCCATAATCAAGTTATTCAATGGATTTGAATTTCTATTTTGAGTAGGGGACTAACACTATGGCTCCTCTGTGTTGATTTGGCAAAATTGCATTTATTCCCACAAGATTGGACTAATTTGGATCCTCTGCTTAACAAAGTTGCACTTTTGGTCCCAGTTTTTTAGAATGTTGCACTTTTGGTCCTATCACTCTCTTTTATCCATTTTGGACCAAAAGTCTATGTTCTGCACTTTTGGTCCCACAATATTTTAGTCTCAAACTGGACGGAAAGGGGACAATAGGACCTATTATATTTCACATGGATTTGGCTAAATCCACATTAAATGGCTTGGGCCTAACTCACCTCAAAAGTTAGCTCATGAGTTGAGAATTTCCCAAGACCTTATAAGATGAACTTAGTCATGATTTCCAATCCATGTGGGACATTTAGTCTCAACAGGACCAAAAGTGCAACAAATTCTTAAATTACGACCAAAAGTGTAATTTTTCAATATGTTCCCGTGGGACAAAAAATGCAATATTTTACCCATTCATTACATGTTGATTTCTTATTTTAAGGAATTATTAATAATGTCCATCTGATTTTCTGTAATTATTTTCTCAGTGTGCAAAAAGATCCTAAAGATAGACTGTCAGCAAATGAACTTATGGTACGTTTGATAATTATTTCTTTTTTGTTCAAATTGCATATCTTATGGGGATTTATCTGGTGTGTGTTGTGGTGACATACATACAGGCACACCCTTTCATCACTAAGTATGACGATCTTGACGTTGATCTAGCCATGTACTTCACTAGTGCAGGACCTCCACTTGCTACTCTTTAATCAAAGGTTTGAAATTTACTAGTCACGCTACATTTTACATTGAACTTGTCTTGAAAATAGAAATACGATATAGATCTTTGAGCACTTATTTGTTGGTTACTAGATTGTTATAAAACATTTTGTCTGAAGATATGACTTGAAACTTGATGAGTGGTTCCTTCCTCTAGTGTTTTTTTTTTTTTTTTGGTATTTTGTTCTGACATTAGTATCTATGGCCATTTCATATCTCAATTTGATAGTAATACTTAGTCTAGTTCACTATTATCTTATTGAGTTATTTGCAAAATTACAAATTCCCTTGTGTTAAATAAAGATTAATAAATTATTCAATTACCTATCTCATTTCATTATCTTATAGAGTTATGGAAAAACTATTGAATAAATTTTGACTCCATTTTGAAAAAATCTACTGATAACTTTCTATTTTAGCGTTGAAGTAATAAAATTAAAATATACATTTTTTTTGTACATTATTATAACAAAGTATGTGATCATATTCAAATAGGCTGGCATGTATCGACAACGCGTATAAATACTTCAATGTTATTTCACTATAAAAAAATTAATCATAGATAGCGATTAATGCACATTTCTGATTCATTACACACATCACCTTAATGCACAGAGAGTCTTAATTGCTATTGTACTTGTTTTTTTCTTCATCTGCAGGCTCATACAACACTACTGCATGTTTTAGCCCCTTTTGCTGGCAAGAAACGAGCCAGTCGACCTATTTCAGCATGCCTTGGGCAAAGCTCATACACAAAAGGTCATTGCTCGGAGATTTTAAATTAGAACTCGAGTGAACAAATTGATTTATTGCGTGTTAATGTAATGAAAGACATGGATCAGAAGAAGAGTTGTTTGTTTACACTATTTTTTTTTAAGTTTTCTTTTTGAACTTCCTTTGAGCTTTCAAATCTACAACTATAACAGATATGTTATCTCTACTTCCCCTTTGGAAAGCAAGCTGTGAGAGATAATCTGCTGCATCTTGTGCAGCAGGATCACTATCCTCTCCTTTTTCTTTGGTTGTAATAGCAGTAGCACCATTCTTTTTGTGCCATATTAGAATTCGTCTACGTGCTAAATCACAAGCCTCCTCGTTTGTCATTACGTCCCATAAACCATCGCTAGCTAGGATAAGACATTCGTCTTCTTTCACTCGCGGAACGAACATTATTTCTGGATCTGCAATCACATAAGGCCTCAAGTATCTGTCACCTGCCCATACATCAAAGTTTCTAGTCATTTATCCAACTATATTGGTAAGCCACTTTCATGGTCATGCAAAACTGGACCCTCAACATTTCTGTTTGTTCTTCACAAAACTGTAATTTGTAACCTTAGTTCGAATTTTTCAAAATGCTTTGTACTTTTGGTGCTATATATCGCCCATCCTATTTGGGATGGAAAGTGCAAAATTGAAACATTCCTATAAGATCAAATGTGCAAAATTGACTATTTTAAGGTCCAAAAATGCAAAACCTGAATGAAAAAATGGGACGATCGGACCAAAGTGTAAAACACGTCAAAGTGCAATTTCATAAATAATGAAACAAAAAGTGTCGATGGTTTAATACTGCGGTTTTAAAAATGCAAATTTGCCAACTATATATGTGTACACACTATGAAACATTGCGCCGGCTCATAACTATGCTAAATGGGTCATGTTGTCGGGTTTTGTTGGTACTGTTAATCCTAGGAACCTCCCTTGTTCGGTCTTTTGTGATGGAAATGTCCCGTTATTTAACTTTGTAACCCCTTTTGCTCGTGATTTAGAATGAATGTTGATTTATATAAAAAGAAGAAAGAAAATACAATATAACATGTTGGATGGATCCTAAAATTAATTGGGGAAATCACTTCTTTTGAAATATTTCAAGACGGAACATACCAATGGATCTTGACACCGCAAGTACACCCGAAACCCGATATCCATCCCAGTTAATGACCTTGCCTCCTGCAGCTTCTATCCTAGCACATTCATCATCTCTGTTTGGCTGTGCAAAAGAGCTAAACTATTAGACAACAATCCAAACACCATATGGGGATTTGATCAAAATGAAGCCTTACTTTATGGTCAAGAGATAATGGAGTAGGAACTTTCCCTCGATTCAAAACCGCTCTTGAATCGCCACAATTAGCAACGATGATATGAGTAGAACAAACAATCGCAACCACAGCTGTAGATCCAACGGACTCAGGAGCGACAGCGGGAAGTGGAGGACGGGGAGCAACATCACAGGCGTTAAATCCTCCAACTTGATCATCCAATTTTTGAAAACAGTTGAGGAAGATCTTGATCCATTGTTCTTTCCAGTTATGTTCACCAATTTCAATATGCAAAAGACTTTCTTTAGCAATTTCAATCTCCTTAGCTAATGTTGAATGTAGATGCTCTCGGCAATAATTAGCAACCTAAACATAAATAAAAACTAAGTTTCTGCAAAAGAAAATATTTTTCTTGCATCAAATCAAATGACAGAAGAGAAGAGAAGAGAACATACCTGGCAACCTCCATGTCCATCATAAACTCCGAAAACATGTGCAGTTGAAAATTGATGTATAGAATCACCACTCAACATTTGTGAAGGAATCCTCAAGAATCTCGGTAATGCCACTACGGAATCTTCCATTTCCGACCTCCTTCCACAAATAGAAGTCGAGCCCCAAAGAGGTGGAGAACTTTGCTTCTTTATCTTCTTTTCCTCATAAACCTCAAAGGCTCTTTTAGGCTCTTCCACATGATCCTCAACTGATCTATGAGGAACATTGCTACTCTTATCTATGATTTTTATTGGTATTGGCTCCAATTTTGCCTCCACAATCGTATATTCCTCGATGCTTAAACTATCGGTACCACGAGAACTTATTATCGCTGGTAATGGGATAGAATGATCTCCCTTGGAATCTTGGTTAATAATAGCATTATCTAAGTTAAAACAACTTTCACTCTTCACCAAAAGATTGGCTTCACAATCACTCAAATTATCGTAACTTGAGTCGATTTTGATGTGTGGAATACTACAACTAGAGTTTCTAATTTCTTGAGTAAGAGGCAGCTTAGTCATAGATGATTTGGAACTTTGACCTAAATCACACCTTAATTATGAATTTTTGGTTTTTGATGAACAACTCTTCTTCATACACACATTGAATTGAAACCTAATACACACAGAAATTATATAAGGTTCCAAATAAAATCAGAAAACTGCTAAAGAATCAATCAAGTAATACAAGAAAAGAAGCTCACAAATGTTTATCACATTAATGAGAAAATATGAGTGAAAATCAATATTCAAAAGAGATTCAATTTTTTTTTTTTTGGTTGTTAAATACAGAACACAAAAGCCAAAATGGTGATCTTCAAGAAACACAACTTTCTTACTTAAAACTTGAAATCTTGGAACCTGAGATATTATTTAATAAAATTCCATTATGTAAAAATATCAAGTGTTAAAAAACCAACCTTTGATCATTACACCTCACCCCCCACCCCCCCAATAATTTGAAGAAACACCTATCATTAATTTTCGCAATCAATAATAAAGTATTTGAAATGTAACACATGCAAGAAGGCTACACACTAACATAAATTAAATAGTTACTCAATCATACAAAAGGTAAGTTGCTTACCGTTTCAAAACAGTCCACATGAGACCTAAAAAGTGTTCTTTTCCTTACATTTGATTTTGAGGTAAGAAAAGAAGATTTATTAATTTCTAAGAAACACCAAACTATATTATGTGGCGACCAAAGAAAACTCCCAAGTCTCATGAGATATCAAAAAAGAACAACCTATGCATTAAAATTTTCTGTCATGTGGGCCCATTTGACAGATATGTGTCCAACCATGTGTCACCAAATTATATGCTGAGGCTTTTGTTGAATGGTCCTCTTTCTTTTTGGTGAACTAATTTTTATTTCTTTTTGATGAATTTAAATTTGTGGGTCCTCAACCAATGAGAGATCTACACGAAGGGGACAGGATTTTTTGTGTTCTGTCAGGTGGCAGTGTGTTAAGAATTGTGGAGGTTTGATTGTTGATGTGTCTTCTCAATCTTTGGACTACTTTTGGATGATTAATTGGTTATGCGGCTTCAAAGTGTTACGGCCGGGATCGATTTGTTTGCTAAATTTATTCTCCCCATAAAATTTTAAAATACAAAAGCAATGCATATGATTTATAGTACTAGTATTTTTCTTTTTTTTTTAATAAGAACTTCTAATACTTGTGAATATATATAGTATTCATCATAAAGTTTATACATTTCAAAGGGGTTTTTTTGTAAGTTAACTCCCTGTGATATGTCTAATGGGTAATTTACCTCCCTGTGAAATAAAAATAGGCAATTTAACTCCATGTGAAATGAAATAATGAGCAATTTACCTCCTTGTGGTATAAAAATAGACAATTTACCTCCCTATGAAATGAAATAATGAGCAATTTACCTCCCTGTGATATGAATTAATGAGCAATTTAGAGGGAGGCAATGTGCTTCTTTTATAAAAACACAGGAAGGTATCTTGTCATTTTTCTTATCACAGGGAGTTAAATTGTCTAATTAGAATATCACAGGGAGGTATTTTGCCCTTTTATTTATCACAGGGAGTTAAATTGCCTATTTAAAATAACACAGGGAGTTAATTTGCTATTCACTCCATTTCAAAGCAAAAGAAACGGGAAGGAATGCCGCGAAATTTATTTTATAGATAATACAAAAACTTGTTTTCTCCGTCCCATTTTTCTTTATCCTTTGGTATAGTTTTGATTAAATTTATAAAAAATATAATAAATAATTTAATTAATAAATTGATAATATCATACGATACCATATATATTAATATTTAAAAGATTTAATACACAAAAAATGTAAATAATTTAACATGATAATCACTTAAAAGATTAAAAAATTTGACCGTATACTGTATCAAATGGAACAAATAAATGAAAAGGAGAAAGTATTTAGTATTAGATGTTTATCTAATCAACGTTTGAGTCTGATTTCAACCAAACATATAACTTACATCACTAAATTCAATGTGATAAAACTCAACGGTTGCATCTAGTTGTTCAATGCTAATCTTCGATTGCATCCAAGATCACTAGCATCTTTTATTTTCAATTAGTATGTGATCGGCGTTCAATTAGTTTATAGTTAATTTTAATTAGAGAGTTTTGTTTTTTCCCTTTTTATTTATTTACTGATTTTCATCTCGACAGATTTTCTCTCAAATTACTCGCAAAACTAAGTGTGTAATCCCTAATGTTCTCTAGTTTTCATGTTAAAAAATTGATGAAACTTGATCTTTATTTGGAATGTAATTTAGGAGAGAAATGAAGAACTTGCGGATTTGGAAAAAGAGGGGAATTTGCAGAAATTAGTAGGACACAGGCCAGTTGCTCCAGGACCCCGGTTAGTAAAAATTGAGTGACTGAAAAATGAACACAACCAAATTAATTTAAATTAAATGACAAGTCATGAGACAAAAATGAAAATTATCCATTAATATATCTAATTTTTATTCATGTTATTACTCTTTTTAACAGCTTTAATTAGCTTCACATCTTTTTCAATATTACCACACGCCACACTGCAGTGACAGACTCAACCCAAGAAATACTGTTAAATAATTTTCAATTGATGGATCTGCTCTCTTACAAATATGCAAGAAACATGAACATAATAAAATAAAAAAATAAATTGTCACATATTCAATTTCTTTATATAAGAATGATAGTTTAACATTATTGATACTATAATAACTTCTTCAATTTCAACAAACATCAGTTAGCAATCAATTTACCCCCAACTCAAGAATTCATGTATATTTACAATGCATGACATATCTTTAAAGCACCAAATTCAACTTCCACAGCCGAACTTTCAAACTGAATAACCAAAAGTTCAGAAATTAAAAGACTGACTACTAATTTACCACGACAATGTGACAGAAATCTCACTGATATGAACCAAATAAAACACGCGGTCAGCGAATATAGAGGGGAAAATAAGTAGATTTATTAAATTACGCCGTAAGTAAAATTCTGAAAGTAATCAAAAGAGTCGGATAGTAAGATGTTTTATATACTTGTTTCAGCTTTCAGATTCGTCCTCTCTTCTCTGGACCACTTCGATTATTTCTCTTCTTGTGATCAATAATGGAGTATGAAACATGTGTCTGAGCTAGTCTACTCGCAATTGCAGATCTACATAAATACACATATAAAAATTACAAGGAAAACAATCGTAAGTATTCAGACATATTAGCTAATAATAAAGTTTTTTCAACTGGTAACATAAGATAAAAAAAAAAGGCAAAATTGAAAATAGAAAAAGAATGGACCCAAATATAACATGCCTACTAATTTTCCAGGTTAAAGATCCTTACCTAGAAAGGAGCTTAAAAGCTTTAACTTCCTCATCCAAAACTAGGATCAAGAGATTCCAAGCGACGATTACATGAGTAAAACCTAAAAAACATTTTCCTCTGTATCTCATGAGAATTGTTGATTATTCGTACTCCAATGACTTCAAGCCAACTGTTAGTTTTGAGAACAGTAAAATTTGTAGCCACATCATAACATTATCAAATTGCACTGATAGAAATCAACAAAAGATATAAAGAGAACGTTCATACATGGTTGTTCAATATATATATATATATATATATATATATTATACTTATATCACTTGTGATTAGTGATTGGATTATAGAAACATTTCTATGATTAAAAAAGATGTAGGCTGGTGATCATGGCGAGCATCTACCATTGTGATTAGTGTACTAAGGTGTTGACTGAAAAAGGGACTAACTTTCAAAAGCAAATGTTGAGGAACAAAGAGAGTGACTTAAGATGAGGAAATGCAACTTTCAATTGGTTGGAAGTAAAATTTATTCATAATCCCTAAACTATGCAAATTATGAGACCTGTCGTAGATGACCACAGGACCTTTTTTTTTTATTTATGGATGTCTCTCTGAGTGTCAGTGCATTATAGGTATTACTTAATAGTAGAAAAAAAAAAAAAAAAAAAGTAGCATTAAGCATAATGCATCCATATTCCATAAATTGCATCAAGATGGCAGAATGGAGCAGTACTAAAATATACAACAAAACTACTAGATTGACAAATTACCATGCAGCGTTATAAAGCTAAAACAATATATGGATAAACACTGAGGCCTAGGAATTCCTTCAGGAAGTGGCTGCAACTTGTTATTTAATTTATTCAGATTACATTGACATGCCACAAGAAATTATGATTTCAAAATAATTAGAACCATATCAACTAAAGATCAGGCAAACCTGGGCTTTGAACTGCGTTATGAGCATCCTCTGGCTAAAGCCTGATGAAGAAAGTCAGCAAAAAATACAAGTTGAAATGAAATTAGCCTGCAATTTGTTACTTTTGCAGAGAAGTGTCACTAGGTTATGTAATATTCATACAATTACCTTGAGTAATGGCAGTAGATCAAGTTGATGCATCCGAAGAGAGTCTGCACTGAATTCGAAAATGGGCATTACAAAGTGAATATACTGCATCAAAAGAATTCTAGTTTATGAATATACTGCTTCAGAAGCATACCTGTTTCAGACAGAAGTACAGAACCACAAATGTTGGATGGCTAAAAGTAGCTAATTGTCCTGATAAAAGAGTATATAAAACAATACATAACTGATTATACACAGGACAGGCCAACAAAAGGTTACACAAATCCTTCTGTTATTGCCCAAAACATGCCTCACCTCTTACCATCTTCGAGACAGAAATATTGATTGGATAACAACTCTAAGAACATTTCTAAAGCATTTCAGATCCGAAAAGCTGAAGGTGAGAAATTGAACAATTGACACCATAACTAGATGGGTCATTAAATAAAGTTCATCTGTACGAACAAGATCAGTTATCAAATGAGAAGTTCATTTGTACACAATAGATATGTTATCAAAGGAGAAGTTCTTTTGTACAAAAGTGAAATACCTCAGAGCTCCTACAAGTTTTATAAATAAGCTAAATGTGGTTTTATTGTAAATACAAATTTTATGTACAAAGGGACATTGTTCTATAATCTGTAATTTCTACAACTAAGATACAGCGTTTACTAAGGCCTTATCACAGGTACGAGCTTGACTAGTCACACAAAAAGATCTTTACAGTCGAGTTGTCAACTTCAACAGGAAGAAAACCCATAAGTTGGAAAGGTTCACTCAAAAATTAACTAGGGAAGTGCTTAACCGAAAGAATATATAGCCTAACTATGTATGAGTAGTCACATGACCTCCATGTCATTGGTTATGACTCATGATAACAATTGTTTCTTGTGATAGTACAACGAACAGGAATATACAGCATAGCAGTCTCAAAGCATCATATTTAATTCTGACAAGTCATCCATTGGGATTTCAAGGCCACCAATATAATCATGATCATGTAATACTTCATCTTCAATGTTCAACCATGATCCTATATCTTCTCCTTGACCACCAAGATCATCAGGAACACCTAAATCATCCATTCCGGGGAGTTGCAGGCCAGATAAATCAATTGGTTCCTCCAACATGTCGTCGCTATAGTCGTTTTTATCTTTGTCAATGTCACTTCGACTAATTTCATTAGACCTAAGTGTTGGCGACAACGTTAATTTAGGTTGCTCTGGCATATTTCCTAAAGGAACATTAACAGAAGCAGATAGATGAGCATTTTTCTGCTTAGGTTTTGCTTTAGACTTCCTCTCGCCCTTAACTGTAGCAGACGCAGGACGACTAATTTTAGTAGTTCCACTTCTGGACAGCACCTCTCTGCTATTTCCTTTTCCTTCTCTGTCCCTCTCACTCCTTTTCCCTTTTGCACTGCGTGAAAGCGAACCACCAAGACCAGATGGCATACCAGGAGATGAATTGATTGCACCACCAACATCGTCAAGCAATAATTCTCTCCTTTTCACTCTATTTGACCAGCTGTCTTGTTTACTAGTATTAGGTTCGTAGCACAAATTTGGTGATAGGAGTGCTTCAGAAGAATATGTCTCCTGATTGTTTGAAGGACTCTGCTGCGTGCCCACAGGAGCTGCAAAAAAAAAGAGAATCCAATAAACTGAGATAATCCGTAAGAGTTATCGTTTACTCAAGGAGACAAATTGTAAAGGAATCTACATCTGATTCAACAAATAAAAATGTTGATGAGCATTGTGCCGTCTAACTGCACCAAATACCTGAAGTTCTGACTTCCACAGAGCATCCAGATGTGCTACGAAGAAGTTTGCCGGATTCATTATCAGTGTTCCAATTTAAGGGTTGTCCATCAATGAGGCGTGCCACTCCAGCAAGGAACATATGCTTATATAAAGGCTCCTCAAAGCAGCTCTTTCCTGTCACCTCAAATGCCTGGTACCGTTCCAGTGCACGCTTAACAAAAGCTAAGGCAGCTTGTTTGGCCATCTTACCACTAGCACTCTTCATCCCATGCGCATAAGGACCCCAGCAACTCTGCAGAAAAAAATGAAACTTGAACTTAACATTTCCATGTTCGATTACAACATAGGTAGGTTTGAGTGGTATTCGATTGGACTCAACAGCTAACTACGTCATTATATTGTCCCGTTACATAAAGTAAATCAAGATAGTTAAGTGTAGAAACAACTAAAAGGAGGGCTCCTTGCACTACATTATCACGTGAGCAGCACTGCAGAAAGCTACATTGACTTCATATTAACTCACTTCTTATTTTTTCTTCTAAACCCTTACATTGTTACCTAGCAGTTCATTTGGCACATTTAATGTGTGCTATTAATAACTTTTTTCAGATCAATAAAATAAGAAAAATAAACATAACAAAAAAATAGCTTTACCTTATATGCAAGGGAGATACTTCTAATAAATCTAACAACGTAGTTATTTACAGATCGAAGTTACAGTAATTATATGAAAACAGAGGGAGCAACACCAAAATATAATTTAAAGGTGCTCTACTTACATAGAGAGATAGATGATTTATGGAGGGTCAATATAACATATGATGCTTCCAATAATTAAATTTGATACATTGTGGAATCAAGTTTCAGAAATTACAGTACCCTAAGAAGGCCATCACATCAAGGTTCAGAATTATATTTCAAGTAAAAGTTCATTGTTAGTAGAAATGTTTCCAAAGGAAATCTCACATAAGAAAAACAAGATTTCTTAATCACGTTAGAGAGAAACAGACATTAAAGAGTAATACTTTAATTTGTTAGAATATTAGGAAAGTTGACATAACTGTAGGAATATATGAAGTCTTGATCACATTGGGATTTTGTGAATAGAAGCAATAGATGAATCTAGTTTACAGCTTCACAATTCATAACATTAATATCAATCTTCATTTGACATAATAATACAGCTTAAGTTTTCATAAATTTGATAATTAAAAACATGTTGAGCTAGGTTTTGTAGCTCTAAAAATTAGCGATGAAGAATACATGACACCAAGAATTGAAACAAAGTTAGAATTTAAATCAAAATATATAAGGACCTCATATTCCAAAATGCATGGAAAATCGAGCATTGGACAGATGTAATTATTATTACGTATAAAGATCTTGAGATATAGATTAGGAACTTACAACCACACCAGAATCTTTTTATTCTCTCCTTTTTTAACTCTTAGGTCCTCGATTAACTGTTTTTACTTTCCATTTTGTTTTCATTTTTCTTTGAAAACCCCTAGGAGCATAAACTAGTTGCAGTAACATAAGGAAAATCAACCAGTGGGCTTATTCTTAAATTGTACATGTGTGTGTGAATATTGGATCAAAGCTTAACTTGGAATATGTGACATAGAACGATCCATGTAAACTCTTAATAGCTGGTCATGCAGCCAGCTCTAAATAAGCAAACTCTTCAGTAAATAAAGCTGCTTAACTTGCTGATATTAAGAGAGATTTGCAAGAATTTTCTGAACAGATAAGTTATAGATTATACTCTCATAATGTTACTTTAAAGTTAATTAAAAGAAAGGGCATTGACAAATTACTGCCCCTTAATAAAAAAATAAGAAATAAAGACAAGATATAGCTATGTTAATCATGGTACAGTTAACATCCAGATGTTAAAAGGAAAATGTGCATTTCATTTCTGCAATGTTGAGTAAGGGACAGAAAATTACCATGTACTTTTCATAAGCCATTACCACAAGTTTGTCAAGAGCATGTTCTTCAAATTTCCTGCAATATATTTAAGTGCTCGAAATATCATCAGGATGTTCAGATCTTCCAGAGATCATAATGGAAGTTTCATGCATAAAAAGGAAGGAAAAACTCCTTACTTTTCCTGGAGCTCTTTAGCCTCAGAGACAGAACCTAACAGTTTGCCAAGCAAGCTTTTCTTCCTTGGAACCTATTAATTGATTGGATAATGACAAAGATTATTAACAAGAACACCATTCCCAAGCTTCACTAAAGAAAATGCAACAATATTATCAAACATCTAAACTCTCGTAGTAATTTTCAACTTATGATCAATGTTGCTTGAGATCCCAATTCAGTAGGAAGAACATGCGAAAAATATGCATGCAGAAACTCTTAGATCTGAGTACTAAAAAGTACCAAATCAAAATAAAGATCGTTGAGACTAAATCTAGAGTGTAATATTCCTACAAGTTTCCATTTGAAAGTTGGAAGTTCATCTCTAGTAAAGAGCAGTACTCCCTAGCTGATCATGAACAACAGGGGTGAGTGCCTCCCCAAATCGAATGATCCTATTTCTTTTTTAAGATGTCTATCATGAATTTTCCATCTTCTAAAATGGGAAATTTCCTATAAGAAATTCCCTTTCAGTAAAACTTAGCCCCACTTATTATCAGTCAATTTCAAAGATACCAAATACTTCACCTTTCCAACTCTAATTTAATACTCCAAGCCGAATCAATCTAAAACTTACCATTTAAGCATGGGGTATAATTAGGACTTTGTTAAGTGCTATTTTTCTATTAGACATGCACAAAAATATAAAATATACACTACCAGAAGTACAAAATATTTCCCTTTACATAAGAAAAAGAAAAATGAAAATGATTAAATGCTTTACAAATTTCATGGCAGCAAAACTTAAAATCTATATTTAGTTTTGTTGGGCAATTCTGTCGTTCATGGAAATGGTAAAACAATTTGAGGAATTTCTGATGCAACTATTCAATTAGTCATGACTTGTTAGGATTAAACTGGGACCAAGCCAAAAGTAGTTCTTCTAGTCAAGAAGCCAACGCTTCCTTTGTTGAGATAAAAGGAAATAACAATCACAAGAAAAGCCTTGAAACAAAATAGTGTATGAAAACCCAAAAGAAAGGATGGGAATTAAGGAGTTTGGAGTCTGGTAGGGGAGAAGGGTATGGGAAGGATGAGAATGAAGACGAGGAGTATGTGTATAGTAGAGGGAGAGGTGATAATGGGAACAGAGTAGTGACCAGGCTGGTGGTTTCGCGGATGCATGTATGTTCACTTTTACTTAATAATTACTAATTATTTCAACAATTACAGCTGCAAATCTCATTACCTGTTCCTGGTACTTCTCATCCAATCTATTGATATTTCTGTTTATATCTTCATCTCGACTCTGTGCCAACTCAGGCTGATCAAAAGAGAAATAAGAACTTACGATAATGCAAAACTTAACAAAACTGAGAGAATAAAAATGAAATGAAAAAGATAGACTTCATTGAGAGAAAATCAGCATACCCCTAAATCTGGGTAGATTCCAATGCTCTTAACCTCTAAGAGAAGTCTTTCATTTATTGACATATTTTGATATTGATACTCGGAACATGCTGTGTCAGGCATCACCTGGTCCCCATGTAAACTATTTTGCAAATGATCATGGCTTAGAATGACCCCTGGGTCTGGAATGGTCACAATGTTGGTATCTTGCATAGAGTGGTCCATCTCATAACATAACTTTCCATTGGTATTTACTCCATAACCATTAGAAGAAGGATATCCAGAAAGTTCACAACTCTGGGACATGCGGGAGCAGAAAGTATCTGCTTCCACATCTGTTTCAATTTCAAATCGTGATCCATACACGTCATATTTGTCTTCTTTCTCAGTAAAGAAAAGCTCTAGATTTCCTTCTTCGGGAATAAGAGATGCCATCAGTCTTTGGCACAGGGAGATCCCATTAGGTGCCTTTGCTCCCGGAGTTACATGTTCTGGGCTGAGTTCAACATCACTCCCCTCTCTTCCAAATTCATTCAGCCCACATCCATTTGGTATTAAAGTTGAACTATCGGCGTCAAGAGGTGCCGGAGCCACCGCTGAACCAAGATTTACCTAGTAGGAAAATAACATATATTAATAATAGAGAACTTAATAAGAACTAGCTAATAAAAGATGGGTGGTCAAATGGCTGCAGATGATGGATTGAACTTCAGTCATCACTATCAAGTGACTTATTTGAATTTTGAATTTTATTTCATATGCACACATAGCCCCTCCACATATGCATATATATAGGGGGGATTTAAAAAATTATACTACAACACAACCAAAGAAATGAATTTATAAATACAGAAAAGGCCCATTTGGATTGGTTTTTAACTTCTCTCAAAGTGAGTGAGAGACCTGTTTATAACCGTGTTTGGCTTGAAACAGTGCACAACCAACAAATAAAAACGTTTTGACAACTATCAATCTCCTTTCACCCTACAACTCCAACAATGAACAAATGTATCAAATTTTCAAAATTCATTAGATCATTTTTGAATAAATTCTTAAATTTTATCAGAACTCAGTCAGACCAGTTTCAAATGTTCACACGAAAATTAAAAAAATCTTGATGCACAAACCAACATTAAAAGGGGTGAGGACATTCTAGGGAAGAGAAAAACTATGACCATATTTGGATGTAACTAAATCGGCGTTTTCGGAGTTTTAAGTTATCAAAACCCAAAATTTAAAAATCCACATTCTTATTGAAAAATGGGTCGGGGTCCTAACATGTTTCTCAAATATGCAAAACATTTGAAACACATTTGAATATATTTTCAGATTTTTACATTGTAAAAAACTCTAAATTGGCCCTATTTGGAAGGGTTTTGGCTCGGTTTTGCGGGTATCAGTTTCAAGAAAATGGTTTGGGTGGTTCCGGTGAAACCTCATTTGGCTAGGTTTTGGATGTCGAGTTTTGGGGTTTTGAAAAAGTTGAAAATCCACTTGGATTGGGTTTGGATGTTGCATAGTAGTCAAAGGCGCATAGCGCAGTGACGCACAAAGGCTTCCGGGGCTATAGCGCATAGTGCAGCGCGATAGCGCGGGCTTTCTTAAAATGAAGCATATTTTATATTCTCTTCTGAATGAGAATTATAAATTTCAACTTAGAGTCTAAGATATATAAAAACAATAAAACCAAAACATCTTAGTTAATTAATTTCAAAGTAAGTCTTAAATACCCAAAAACAATAGCAAAAACTCAAAAAGAAAGCAAATAAACTAAAAATACTAGAATTTTATAACAATTAGTTAACCCAAAAGTATGATATCTAAATTCTAAATCCTAAACAACATCAATCATCAAGCTCATTGTCACTTGACTCTCCATCTTCACTAGCACTAGATAGTTTAGATTTATAGCAATCGCTATTTCCTCCCCAGATTCTGAAGGTGGAACGAGGCGCAGTCGCGCAAAGAGAAAGGCGAGGGAACCTTCTTCTTCTGGGCCGCTTTGCTTTTTTTTACTACTGAGTACTGACTTTGTGTTTTTACTTTTGAGTTTTGACTTTAGTAGAAAAACTAGGTTATGGTACACGTTTTTGTTTTAAGAAAATATTTTTTTTCTGTTTTTTTGTGCGCAGAAAATAGCGCGCTAAATGGAGGGCTCGCTAAGTGTGCTTTAGCTCCACAGCGCCACGTGCACGCGCTAACTGGTTAGAGCATGAGCAGGGCGACACGATGGGCCTGCGCTAAAGCGTTTAGCGGCTTTTGACTATTATGGGATGTTGGGGTTTGAGGAAAAAAGTAGGTGGTAGGTGTCAAATCAAGGTTTTATAGGTTTCAAGAGTTTGGGTGTGGGTCTGTGAATAGGTTTGTGATGAGTTTCATGGGTTTTGTCAAACTCCATTTGGAAGAGTTCTAGTTCAGTTTCGCAAGACCGGGCCAGAACTCTTCCAAACAGGCCCTTAATGTCCTCGCATGTTTTAATGAAAAACCCAAGGAAACACATCCAAACACATTTTCAAATCTACAAATTCTCAATTAGGCCACATGTTTTCCACAAGGTCCTACATTACCTATTCATCTAAATAATTGTATTAATGTTTTATTTCGTCCAAAACTCCAAATCCAAAGAAGGAAAAGAACAAATAATCATAACTCTTTCAAAACCCTATTCCAAGACACAAGGCATGAATTATCTTTACTGTAACTAGAAGTTTTCTTTGAAATTGGTACTAGATATCAGATATAAAGGAAAATGTATTCACTATTCACTAAATTATCATGTGATGTATATGTATTTATGAATTTAAGATATTGTGTGAGATTTCATAACTGTAATGAGTTTGTGGCCTGAGGCTGAGAGGTATTAAGCTTGGTGTTTCTCATGAAAAGGTCAATATCTTTGTCACTGAATGTAAACCTTTCGCAAAATGTCTCTGAATGTACAAGTTCCCAGAATTCTGAATATAAAATTGCATTGCTAAGAGAAATAAATGAGAACAATTCCTAGTAAAAGTATATAAGTCGTACTATGATATCAAACATAATACCACGATTTGAAACAAGTTAGTTATACGCATAGGTTTAACAAAAGGCACTAATCATCAGTAATTCGGAAAAAAGCACATCCAGCAAATCTAAGATAACAAATAACAGAACTCCATACCTGATCTTCCAAATAGGAGATGTCTTTATCTGATATAAAACGAAATAGATTTTCCATCTCCTTCCAAAATGGGCTGGAAAGGGCTTGAGCTGCATTCAATAGTTCCTAATTAAAGCCAAGACCAAGATACTTTGAAAGAAGAGAATTGAGACTTTTCAAATGAATAATACCAGTGTCAGTAATAGCATTTGCAGCAGCCAGGAGCTCTTCGTGTCCATCATCAGAACCAACTGTAACGATTATTTATCGATCAGTTATTAGGAAAAGTAACTGTGAAAGTCACAAGTCATTACACCAAACTTCAAAACTAGTTACCGCGGCAATCTGCTGTCATATTCATTGGAATATGTTTTTGACGTGTATAAGCCTTCCTATCAGATAGCTTTCTTGTCGGTGGCCGACCTGCTCTGCTGTACATAATGTTTCACCAAGTTTAGGAAAAAATTTCATACGGATCCACAATCTTATATCAGGTAGAAGAGATGATTGCACATGAAAGAGGACAGAGAAAGAATTTTAAAATTGTTTAAACCTTTCAGTCTTGTCTAGACCAAGTCTAGAACTTCTAATTTGTTTGGCTGCACCCACATTCCCAAGCTTTTCCACTGTTAAAGGCAATAGAGACCTAGAAGAAGCAAATCTCCGACCAGTTCTGCCTTGTCTCCTAACACCATCTCCATGGTCATCCCTGCTGACCGCTTTGTTCTTTCTTGGTGGTAGAAGCAGGTTTGACATTTTCTGGACGTTCTGACCACTTTTTTCATCTATCTCATCATACTTCTTACTCTTATCCCTAAACTTAGCTTCAGCAGCACCTGATTCTTCACTTTCTGATACGGCTGGAGAGATATGGTCACTTTTAATTTTGACTTGCTGAGGAGAATGGGCAGGCAAGTGTCTTTCATTTACCATAACGTTGGATGTCGTATCCAGAGCAGGGTTCTCATCGTTGTCAGACACAATCGGTAATAAATTGGTTCTTCTTGCAGTTCGAGAAATCTTTTGTGGCTTCTGAACCCAATTGGCAACAGGAGGAGATGGAGATCGAGCAGAAGAGGTACGTTTACGATTGTTAGCCCCAAGGACACCAGGAAGTTTGCTTGTACAGTTAGAAGGTTCCCAATCATTAGAGGATGTTGATCTTTGCACCACCGGAGACAACCTGGACATACCACCAAACGAACCTGACCGAGGGGCTCGAACATTTGCATTCAAATTTGAGCCTGAGATCAGGCAATCTTCTCTGGAATTCAAAGGAGCAAAATGAATCAAATAAAAGTTTATCCGTCATTGCAAGGAACAAAATAAATAGAACGAAAATTTGTCAAACTGCAATTTTAGTAACTTATTAATTTTTTATAAATAAAAGCAATTTTAGTAACTTATTAATTTTTTATAAATAAAAGCAAATTTAGTAGTTAAAACCAGGGGAAGTAAACATTTCAAACAATTACGTATCTCACACATACGACTGACGGTGTAGGTTTACCCTTCTCCCAAATCCAACTTGTGGAACCTTACATAGTAAAATCAACTCCTTCGCTGGTTGCTTGTAACCATAATATACTCCGGAAAAAAATTACCACCCCCCCCCCCCCCCCCCCAACTTCCCAATACAATGTTTCATAAATAATTTTGCTGACTTCAGCAGGCCTGCAAGTCTAAATTTTTGCTGCAGCTAGCACTGATCCTTCTCTTCCTGGAATAAAACGGCCAAGTATGTTTGAATAAAGGAATAGCCCTAAGGCCCCTAACTAAACGCAATTTGTCCATGACCAAATTGAGACATTGAAAAGCTTTCACTGTGATTGTCTACAGCAGTGTTAAAGTAACTGCTAGTAAGCTGCAATAACATCGACGCAGGTCCAAAAGGCCTAAAATTTCCCCCAAAAAAAAAAACGAACAAGGTTCATCTGCAGCCGAGATAGCAATACAAGAAGCTTTTATTGTGTCATCTCATCCAATGTCTTTCTTGGGGATTGAATTGTCGAAGTACATTAATGGCATTGGGAATGTCTGGATCTATTCAATATTCTGCAACCACAAACAGTAATCAGCCAAGTTCCTAGGGAATTTGCACAAACCAAATTGTGAGGCACAAGCACTACCAAACGAAGCACATTTATATTGCACTTTCAAAGCTCTAAATGTGCATATTTTCTCCTGGACCATTTGATACTAAAGTTTCAGCAAACATCGGTAAATTTCTGAGCAATTTTCCCAACTCAATATTGAAGCCATTCAAAATAACCCGTATACACCGCCTAGTTCGATTCCATGGACAAAATTCGAGGTGAAAAAGCTATCCCAAGCCCTATTTCGTAGAGGTTACTACTGGTTTTGCAATTATAACCAGAAAGCCAGTCTTTCAGAAAATACAGATGGAATATAATCATAGATATATTGAACCACTCCATCTACAGCGAACAAAAATAAAAATGGCATACTTGTTTGAAGCTTTCAAATTCACCCTTTCTTTCTCCTGACCTCCTGGACGCTCCCTCCTCTCATGGAGAATGGAACTGTTTTCTGAATCAGTCCTAGAGATAGAAGAACGCATCCCTGAGCTGGACTGAGAAGTGGCTTCAGTTTTTCCTGTACTAGCATCTCCATTTGTGATCCCAGATCTACATCAAGGTGCATATCAAGATTATAAAGGAAAAACAGATGGGTAATATAGACTCTTTCACCAAGTAACACAAATTAAGTAGGAAACAAAATAAAGCTTGAAAGCAAAGAAAAGTAAATTTTCAATCTTTTGCATGCTCAGTTACAGATCTTACATGATTGACATAATTATCTGAAACGAAGATAAAGAGCTTACAATATTTCTTCAAGCTTTTAACTTTCTCATTATGTAATTCTATCTTTAAGAGGCTAGCATATGATAGTTGTGAAATTTCGGAGATGAATTTAGATACAAGCAATCACCAAAATGTGAGAAATATCTCAAAAACATTTTTCCTTGCTGTCTAACCCAGATACCGAATACATTAAGACAATTTTTTAGCATATATACAATCTAAGTTCTTCCCTCTTTAAATGTGCCTTCTTGGATTTGTTTCTCCAGGCACACAGAGACATTAACATCAAAGTATACTACGTATGATGTTAATAGTGCAAAATAAAACCCTGACAATGGCTCTCACAGCCTAACGTCTTTGCTTATGCAAATAAGTATACATACCTATTATCTCAAGAAAATATTGATATACCAGGAAGATGGAAGGAATAACATTAAATACTTTATTTAAAAGAAGAAAATTACTATAAATCTCTAGATACAAGACACAGAAGTTTATAGGTATGAGAATTCAAATCTAAATTTGAAGCCTATCAAGAAATGTCTCTTTATTCATTATGAAAACATCGGTCATTACTAAACACTAATTTATATATGGTACCATAAAACAACTGTAGGAAGCAAGCAGCTTAAATGTTTATAAAACAATTCAAAACAAGCAGATATAGAAAAAAAAATCTCATTAATAAACAGAAACTGCCCAAGTTTCAATAGTTATTAACTCTTACTTAAAGTCACATCCCTACCCGATACCTTACCAACAAAAGAAGAAAAAGGGTTCTAATTCAAGTTGTCTCATATTTGAATTTGATACAACTCACCAATTCAATCTCAGGCATTGGATGGTAACAATATGACCATCGAGTACTCCTTTCGCATCACATAACCAACCTAATAGGTTAATGCAACTTATGAACACTTTCTTTAGCTAAGCAAGGCCTAATAATATAAGTTCTTTGAAGTCTTACATAAGATTCACACAAGCACACAAGAAATAAGAATTTAAGTTAAACAGATGAGTTGTCCTCTTAATCATACAATACTTGCTTCAATTATTTGTAACCATCCTTTTACGCCTGCTATGAGATCTTCTATCAGATAAAGTATATGGGTCATTGGAATTGCAGAAGTAATACCTGAAGCTATGGGAAACAGTCAACCTTGGACGGGGTTCAGTTGGAAACCCTGGCTGCATTCCTTGTTTAGATTCCCTGTAACCATCAACTGGTTTTGTCACCGTTGAACTAGCAGCAATATCTTGCTTTATTCCAGTACGCTTTTTCTTCATTTTTGATTTCTCCCAACCATCAACAACAATTGATAAAGCTCGATCCTCACCCTGAACTACACCACCATTAGAGAGTCTTACCACATCCCTGTCTTTTTCCATGGTTCCAGATGGCCTTGCAGGGGTATTTGCCCGTACATCCATCTAATTAATTTAGACACATAACGTTCATATTGGTTTAGAGCATAAGACGAAACAGCAGAGAACCAATAAGAAATACAATGGTGATCTTAACAGAGCTGATGAAACAATAACATATATTATAAAAAAAAAAAATTAAAAAAAAAAAAGATAAAAACAGCAAGAGAGAGAGAGATTTCAAACATTATTTGTTGCCTTCATTTTTATGATCAGTTTAGAACAAGTAAGAAAGCAAGTCCTTCATGATGCAATGGACACAAACTAAAACTAGGAGAAAATCAAATGTAACTGATAGTATGAAACATTACAAGTTGCAACATCCAAAATTAGATGGGAGTTAGCAGCTCTTAAAAGATGACGTAGAAACTACTTCTATAAGTTTTTTGAAATTGGACCAAGAATAGCTAGGCAACGCAAACATCACAATAATACTCAAAATAAAGACAGGTTTGCAGAATATCAATTGAACATCAATTAGAAGATAGTCAGGACAAACCTTAGAATCAATCATAGAAGTTCGAGGACGCTTGTTTCGAATCGCATTCTTGGTCCTTTCATCGCATTTTTGCAGCTCCAGTTCAAAACCACTTGTAGTGCCATGGTTCTGGGATCCCATTTTACCAATGCCCATCCCAGCTGCAGAACGATCAATTGGCAACACTGAGTACGATCGATCATTAGACAAGGCATCTAATCGGGATCTCTTCTTTGACGGAATAGACGGGAAACATTTGTTGATCACCGACAAACAGTCATTCAATATCTTAACACGTTCCCTGGTATATGGTGCAAGTTTTAATATAACCCTGGGTCCAAATACAGAAAGAAAACTAAAGGAAAAGAGAGAGAAAAATAACTACCTAGCTTTAGTACCACTTTCCCGCGCGCCAGATTTGAGTCTTCTGAGATCCTCTGGTGAGGAAGAAGACTGCTGTTTGATTTTTGAAGATGCAGGTAGAGAATCTACCATTGGAATGCCAACAGCAGAACTCGCAAGGCGCTTAAATTCTCCTGGCCGATTCAACTTATGCTCTACAACCATAGACTTCGGATCAAAACGCACACATTGAAAAAAGTTGAGCATGTCTGCTTGTGTTGCCGATGAACTACTTCTTGTCATGTTTGGCAGACTAGAAAGAAGCGGGTTTTCTATGTTCTCACGAAAGCTACCTGATCTGTCCAGTGAAGCGGCACCATAGGATCCACGATGGCCAGATGCATATAATGGCCTATCAGGGCTACCAGAAGAAAGATCAAATTTCCTAGATGCTGACATCGCATCAATTTCCACACGCTCTTTGTGTTAGAAAACCAGTTAACATAATCGTGCATGGCAATGATCTACACCTACAGCGCATCAAACCCACAGCTTAAAGTGTTCAATATGGCAACAGGACAATACACCTGCAATTAAAATAGAACCCAGCAACTAAAGAGTCAAATGCAAGTTATTTGAAGATATATATTGAAAGTAGAACTTTGCCATTAATCCACATCAAATCCCAGACAAACACTAGAATAGGAGGCAATTTATGAGAATCCAAAGGAGTTTTATGAGAAAAATCGCAGCGTGTTTGCAGCAAAAAGGGAAAATAGTACATTGAACATGACATTTATAATCGACCAACTCTTAAATTTGGTGTGCTAATTTTGTCTTGTATTAGATTTTCATAATGGTTATACTTTCTATTTATGTTATGCAGATCACGCAGTACTTAGCCCTTTCCGAGATCATTTCACATCTTTTCCGTTTAACATAAATATTTAATAAGTCAGCTATGTTACAACTTTAAACGAACTGTCTTGACTCTACACCATCAACAACAAGTCACCAAATTAAAACCAAACTTTGAGACGAATTCTGGAGATAACAATAATTCCTAGTAAATATCGATCTTTCGTAAGATATTACGTCAGATTACTAAGATTTCAACTTCAAAAATTAAGTACATCTAATTGTATCATTACACAGTTAACTAACTAGAACATATTCTTCGTTAATCGTTATATCGCCCCCGTAAGCTAAAAGTTCTTCTCCAACCGAATTAATAAGCCGAATTAGATTACATCAATTCTCAGCTTCTAAATTCTGCTCTCTGAAAGTGGCTCATTTACGACTTCACCAAGCACAACATATAAGTAGTTATGGTAACCCACTTCAATTACAGTATTAAATAATAATTACGCAGCTCTGATTCTTTTGTAACCAATAATGAGCTCAACGAGTTAATTACCAACAGCACAATACTGAAATAATGAACTCATCAGCCAATGCTAATCAGATTCAAATCCAGTAAGTTTCAGAAACCAGTATTTATACAGTTAACAGAATTACAAAACCAGCACTAATGAAAACAAAAAAAAAAGGAAAGTTTACCTGCATACTTGACTCTCCAATAATTACAGTCCAGAATCTAAAGAAAACGTGTGATCTGCAAAGCAGTAACTCGTAACCTCTGCAATGATCAACAAAACATCGTCAACATCAATCAGCTAAGGGTTCAATTAGGGTTTTGAAAGAAGAAGAAAAAAACACAAGAATTAATTTTCAAGAAAATAAAGAACGACATAAACATAATTATTACATGTATGAACTTGCATCAAGAAAAATTGGCGTCAAATTAAGATTTACAAAAGTGGACCTGAATTAGGAAGAAAAATTGAATAACACGACGATCGATGGTAAGCCGTTGATCGGTGGAGGAAATGTCCGACGGAAATTAAGAACGAAGGTTTATTTCTTTTTTAATTTATTTATTTTGGACGAGTTGTTTATATAAATACTTATAAATTCTTCATAAAATGGACCTCAGCAGATTATAGTATGAAAATTAAGGAATGTATCTGGACCTTAGGCCATCTCCAATGGAGAGGGCTAGCCCCGGGGCTCCGGAGCCCCGAGCCAGCCCTGCCCCCCCCCTGAGCCCTGCCTGGTCGTCTCCAATGGTAGGGCTCCGGAATGGAATTAATTCCATTTTTTTCCTTTGCCCACTCTCACCTATTAATATTATAGTTTTAATTTTATTTTTAATATTAATATTAATAATACTAATAATTATTTGCATCTTGTAATTAAATTATTAATTATATTAAAATATTAAAATTAAAGAGAGTTCGGGTGAATGAGAAATTAATTCTATTTTCTTTTCTTGCCCACTCTCATCTATAATTAAAATAAATTTGATAAATATAAAATTCATTCGGGTTTTTCTGGAATTAGATTCTACTCCGTGGGTAGATTAAAACGGTATATCGTGTGTCCAAATCGGAGTTCGGGTGATTTAGAAATTGACAATCAAAAATCACCTCTTGAAATGGAAGAAAAAAAATGCAATTGGCATTTATCCCACATTGGAAGTGGAGTGAAAAAACTTGAGGTTTATATATGATTTGTCAATGTAGTTGTGTAACTACTTAGCTACAAGAAGTCTCTTCCCTCGCGCGCAGGGGGGGGGGGGGGGGGGGCAAATCATGGATCCAAATTCACTTCGTCTCTTCAAGACTTGTGCGAGCCCGCGACCTGCGGACACGAATGCAGTCCAATTCTCTAGCTTTCGGACAAACCCAATTTTTGTTATTTAGAACTTATTAAATGCAAAAAATTTATCTATACTAACAAATTTTTGTTATTAATGATTTTAATTTAAAAAAAATTAATTATATTATATTAAATAATCAAATTAAAAATTGGTGACTACATATATTTATTAAATGCTAGTAAATAAATTTTATTAAATATTTAAATTCTACATATTTAATTTAATTTAATAGGGAAATTGATTTTATTAATTATTTAAGTATATATATATTTTTTTCTATTTTTATTTATTAAAAAACCAATTAAATAAACAATTTTTAAAAAAAACAAAAAAAAAACGGACCAGTCAGGGGACGCCACTTGGCGTCCCCTGACTTAATTAGGGGCGCGTGCAAACACGCGCCCCTAATTTTCTTCTTCTTCCCCACGCGACCCCGGGGCTGGGCGCAGGGCTCCGCCGAGCCCTGCGCCCAGCCCGTTCCACCCCGCCCGCCGCCCCGCCCCGAGCCCAGCCCCCACTGGAGACGACTCCCTCCCCGCAGCCCCACCCCGCCCCCAGCCCGGCCATCTCCATTGGAGATGGCCTTAGTAAGTCGTACTAGGCCAGGTATAGGCAATATTAATATCAAAGCGTAAGCCCATTTATTAAGGGAATACTTGCAATTTTTTGTAATTTCCAAAAAGTTGGAAAATTTTATTTGAAAGTATAAGTTTGGTTATATAGGAGATTTGTAGAAAATTGGAAACAAGTTGAAAAAGGATTATTTGAAAATACTTTCTATCTTTTTTAGTACTATGAATAATGCTGCTAAAAATACACAAATTGTTGCAATAGTAGTCTGAAACTAACTTTGACTTTGACTTTGACTTTTACTCCTCGGTCAAAAAAAGTGGAATATGTTTAGTGTAAAAAATGAAAAGAATATACTTTAAGAACTCAATTACTACAAAATAAATATTCCATTAAGACAATTTCGTAATACAAATATATAGAAATGTAACATATATTAATTTATGAATATATCTTGTTATTTTTGTAATTAAACGTGATGTTTTTTAGCACTTTACAACTATGCCAGAGATGTTCACCGAATCTAATTCGGAGTTTTCCTTTTTCCTTTTTCCTTTTTTTTATACTCTCGTATTTTGCAAATATAGTACTCGAGAATGGTGTCCACGTAAGGTATCATCATATCTTTTTTTGATGTATTAATGTATCATCATATATCGAATGGTTAACATAATCGATTAATAATAACGACAGTAAATCAGAAGGAACGCTATTTAACATAAAGTAATTACTCCCTCCGTTTCAAATTAATTGACACATTCCTTGTTTTCACACAGATTAAGAACCCTCATAATGAATCATTTTTCTATGGTAAAATGTCAAAAATACTCTTTTTAATGATTGCTATTACTTTTGTCATTAACTACTTCATACATTTTCTTCTACCCTTTTCATGTTTATATTGGTGATCCTTGAACTTCCCAAGAAAAAACAAAATTGGAAAAAATTGCATTCGAAAACCAAATGTGTCAATTAATTTAAAACATAAAAATTTGACAAATATGTCAAATATTAGCTACGGTTGCTCTTTTGTCCCATTGATTTATTTTATTTTATTTCCACTAATAAAGAATTAATATTAATAATGTCCATATACGAGCGAGAATAGAGGAGTTGCATTGATGCACTCTTCAGAATCGTACTTTAGATTTTCAGAGCTCCTCAGTCAAAATTTTCGAATATATTTTCTCTGAAAAATTAATTTATGCATTGATGTAAAGAAATAGCTCGCCCCTCCACCAAAACGGAATGGAATCCAGTATGCCTAATTTATGCAAAGAGTCAAAGAGAGTGCTCTATTTAACAACCGCATAACTTCTTGAAGTAATTATGAGATAAGATCCGTAAGGCCAAAGCAGCTTCCAAAACTGATAAAGCTATAATGTGAACCATTCAACAACAATTGTAATTATAAAATTAAAGTAATAAATTCTCATAGATGTTTCCCAACAAAGGCGCGTCTCTCTGTCGTATTTCTAGAGAGAACAATTTTGCTTAAATGTTTATTTAGAACGCATGATAGCTTTTCCTCATAATCAAATGCCCGACTACAACACGTACAAACTGTTAAGTAATCACCATTTGAAGCATCAAAAGGAATCGCAAACTCAATGTCTTTCAGAATCAAATAGTCTGTTAATGAATTTGAAAAGAAAGACTTGTAAACCTTCAACAAAATTGAATAATTCCATCGCCATATCACTTGCTCTCCGCATCATACAGATCTGTTCTAAACAGTCATAAGGAAGAACAACATAGAGGATTAAGTATTCTGATATATCAGCAGTTTCGCAATGTTCATAAATGTAACAGTATTCTAGTATTTAGATGTTTTAAGGTGAAAGCAACAAAAAAAAGATAAATGATTACTTGTACACAGTATATTTAAAGAAAAAGGGCGAGGTGCAATGGTAAGCAACCTTAGACTTAAGTACTTCAACTCCAAGTTTTGTACACTACATAATGAATTTCCTCTGTACTAAAAAGCATTTTCTTATACTTGTGATTCACAAAATACCAATAAACCATAAACATAGGATTACTTAGTTGAGTAAAGCCTACTTCTCCAGTACACAAATACTAGTTTTCTATGAGAAGAAACAGAACACTTATTGCAAGAAACTTGGAATTTAAAGTTCACAGTGTTGGATAATGAATGTCATTAAGGGGACACATTTTCCAAGCCTCCATCAGTAGAATTGTTAAAAATGAATTCATAAGCTGGAAGTCAGATTCGATGCTTGAGCAGACTGTCCTTTAGGCCTGGTTCTTGGATTAGAGTGAAATACTAAACATTTTTTTTTCTTTGCATCATATTATATAATATTGAGCTCTGTTTTATGTTCGTTTTCATATTCCTTATCATTTTACTTACTAGAAATCCAGAAACCAAACATAGTCTTCATAAATCAAAACTTCAAGATTTTGAATCTTTAGGACAAGAGCTCTCACCCGAGTGAAATGTCATGATCAAATGCCAAACAAGTTTATTAGAACCTCAAGAAAGGATGCGATTGAATAAAAAAAAAAGCAGAACTTGAGGCCATTTCCAGAAGAAAAATTGAGCAGACGAGATTAAAGGAAAGGCTAACCCAAGAAAACAATTTGAAAAATTGTGATGGGAGGAACTGAAATAGGCTCAGATGATAATTATGATTGCCCCAATTTTCCCCGATTTCATTCTCATCATATTGCCTATATACATGAATCAGCAATTCCCCTTGCGAAACACTTAACAATATTATAAGAAATTAATCGGAACATAATGAGATGCCGTTCATCAATTTTTTGCATTAAACAAAAAATTCATCATAAAACAATCAATAGATATATAGAAAAAAGGATACACCAAGTATAAACCATGAGCAAAAGCTCCCGCCATTGCTGCAGTAAATAGTCGATCTCTCAAAACCGGTTTGTGCCGGAGCGAAATCCGAACTGTTAACCAAATATAACCATCAACATTTAAAAATACAATCCGAGAACAAATCGATCAATTTATAAGAAATGAATTATAAAACCAGTTAACTTACTGAGAGGAAGAATCGGAGCATATACTAAAATCGACAAAAACTTAAAGGGGGGACTTTTGTTTTGTCTCCTGACGACGTTCCTTGAGAAATAAACTCAGCGATTTAACTCAATGAAAAAAAAAAGAAAAAAAAAAGAACCGAAGAAAATTTACAGAGAACAAAGAGATATATAGTTCTTACTGGTTAGGTTGATCAGACGGAGGAGGGGCCATAGAAACGACCGGCGGCGGAGAGATTGAATTAGAGGAGATTAGAGGATTCGAATCCGTTTGTTCCAATTCTGGGGGCCGAGTAGGTGGTTTTTGAAATTCTATTTATTTCTTTGAAGGCTTTCGGATACTTCTATTCACAGTTACCCCCTTGAAGTTTTAATATGTTGTAGATTCACCCTGATATGCATTTAGCTTATTTATTTATAATAACTCTATATGAGCCTAGTCCGATAAAAGCTTGTTTGAACTTGATTTTATACATATCAAACAAACTTAAGCAATATTTATATTTAATAAATTTTGAAGTTTGGTTCGAGTTCAACTCACTAAGCTAAAAATTGATAAATTATATATCGAAATATCAAAGTACTCGATATTCGACTTATTCGTTCGACAAAAAATCATTCAATCTCATTCGATAGAACCTCGTCATAGCTCAATTTGTTTAACAACAAAATCAAGCTCAAATGCTACTTTCTACTCAATTAAAAAAATATATTTATGAATTTGAATAATGTGTTGCTTGACACTATGAATGTCAAAGAGTCGGATCAGATCCAAATCCATCTAAATCGGGTTGGGTTAGGATATTGCTCAAATCTAACTTTTTCAAGTCCATCAAAATTGGTAGAATATCGAAATTTCTCGAATCTATATTATTAAGTTTTAACTTGATTTGTCACACAAACCAAGTTCAAGCGGCACTCAAGCTAAATACAAGTTAAGTTCGACTGCTAAAGTATTTTAATAATTTTATACATAATTTCTACCTTAAAATCTTACCGAGTTAAACATCAAAACCTTTACAAATAGTAAATGTCGTTTTAACACGTTTATAACTGATGAATTTTCTTTTAATCATATTTTGTTATATACCCCATATTTAATATATATCGAATTGAACTATGAAATTTATGGAGGTATTACAGAGGACGACAATAATGCTTTGAAAAAATGTTATTTACAATCGAACCCCCCAAGATTTGGTGGTATTACAGGACCACCCCTGCTATTCTGGATATTACAAGAAATCCCTTTGGTTTTGCCTATTTACCAACACATCCCATGCTACGTTAATATCAAAATGCGCTTGATGACATCATCACAAAATTAATGATTTTTCAAAATCAACCCTCGATCAACTAGGGTGTTCATTGAATATTCTGAATAGATAGGGGTGTTATAGGGGTGTATTTGTTATACATTTTTTTTGATAGAATAATAAAATTTATTCCACATTTAAAAATTAATTTGATTTAGATACTTATATCATTTTAAAATTTCAATAACCTAGATCAATTATTATTTTTACAAAATAAGAAACACGAACTTAAGTTTTTTAACAAATAAAATTTCAATAAATAATATTTAATAACTTAAAATAATTATTTTACAAAAATAAAGAACACCAATTCAAAAAGATTATAAATTACAATAATTAGTATTTTTTATTCAAATAAATATTTCTAATTGAATAAGTATATAAAATTCAATAATACTTGTAACTAAATACATAATTTTTTAAATGAAAAACCCCACAACCCCTTCTCTCCCTCTTCTTCCCGCCGCATCGACATCATGTCCGTGCAACTACCAACACATTTGAAATAGACACTTATTCGTGACCAAGTTGCAGCGCCAACGCGGCAAGAGGGAGGGGAGGATGGCCGATGTTGATGAGAAGAGAAGGGTAATGAATTGTGGTGTGATGGGTTTGTGTCAAGTTTTGGATTGAAGGTGAGATTGGGGAGAAGAATTTGATTTTTTTTGTCTTTTGTGTATAATTATTGAAGATAGAGGAAGGTATTTGAGACATTTTATAACTTTTGTTAAGTTTGACTCACAATCGTTAAGTCAAGGGGTATTATTGTAATTTATAGAATAACAGAGGGTTTTTTATAACACCATTAAATCTTAGGGGATCCGGTTGTAAATTAGCCTTAAAAAAAGACATTATTGCTATTCATGAAAATTCCTATTTTAGCCCGAGCGGTCATTGCATTTTAATAATTACCCCAAACAGCCCCTCAAATTGTTTTGGTTTGTATCCCTGTAAACAGTGTTTATACTCCTAACAGCTCGTCATCGCCGCCGCCGCAATACCTATATGCAGTTTGCAGAAACCTAAAATAATTGGAAGAGCGGCGGTAAAATTGCTGTTATTTATTGTTAGGAGAATATTAAGGGATGGGGAATCCAAAGCAGAAGTGGACCTCAGAAGAGGAAGAAGCTCTACGCGCCGGCGTGGCGAAGCACGGCGCCGGGAAGTGGAAGAATATTCAGAGAGACCCTGAATTTAACCACCTTCTTTTTACTCGCTCCAACATCGATCTCAAGGTAAGGTATCTTTGTGTTTATCATATACTTTTGTGTTTGTATATGTATTTGATTTGTTAGTTATGCGATTGCTGTTGCTAATTCAATCGCATCCACCTCTAACCTAAACATTAGAGATAGAATAGTGTGCATTGTTGGATATCATCTGTCAAATTATCAATGGTACTCAATGTTGTACTTGTTATTCTCTCTCTTACTCACATTATGGTTCAATTTTATCAATTTTGGTTGTTATTACTTTTTTATACTCTTAAAACAAGCTTATTGGCTTTACGAGTTAGGCATTACTTGTTTAATTTAGTCGAAACCTAAATACCTTGACCATGGACTAAAATTTTGTTCTAGAGGTATGTATCGGTCAGCTAGACGTTAGAAAAAAATTGGGAACTTTTCGAAACTTTCCAGTTAACATTTTGAAAAAATTGTAAATCACATAAACATGTTGAAGTAGAAACTACTCTGTTTTTTTCCTTTCGATGGACTCAACAACAGGAAATTTTCGGTGTTCGGGTACAAACTTTCTGAAATTTTGGTACATGAGCTTGACCTTTTAAACAAGAAATTGTACAAGATTGACTTCAATATTATGTTTGCTTGCACAGGATAAATGGCGGAATTTGGGTGTTGCAAGTGGCCAAGGCCCAAGGGATAAATCAAAGACACCAAAGCCAAAGGGGAATCCTGCCGAGACTGCTGTTACTCCACTACCCGTTGCACAAACTGCTGCTTCAGTCACTCCATCATCACAGGATGCATCAGCGGATGTAGTTATGGTAGATGCTTCAAGGCCTTTGCCTGAAGGAAATAATGCTGCCAAGTAAGCTATCCTATGCAATATCCCTGTTTGATTTATCCAGTACAGAGTTATGTTCTTCTTTTCTTCATTGTCGTGCTAGCTACGATGAGGATCTGTGATGTGGTGATAATTTTAATCACATAATGATATGATTAATGGTTCATAAGTGGTGAGTGCTATAAAAAGTATTTTGTCATTGATTTCTATGTTAACTTCACTTGTTTATGGTATTTTTATCTCCACTTGCAATATGATTTACATCTTGGTTGAACGCAAGTGAGTATTGATTTGTCATTTCTTTATATTTTTTCTCCCTATGGTCTAACCTTTTTTTGTTTTCCATTTTATTTAATGCATTATGTTGTTGCTTGGTCCCAGGTACAATGCAATCATATTTGAAGCATTGTCAACTCTTAAAGATCCAAATGGATCAGATTCCAGTGCAATTGCTAATTTTATTGAGGTATTGTCATTAGTGGCTTCTATAATCTGTATTGTTAGATTTCGTTGGAAGCTACAAATTAGTCCTAAACTGAGCTATTTGAGGTCCATCATTTTGCAGCAGGAGTAAATTATTTCTAGAAGTAGAACACTTTATATACCACTTTAATCTTGTTGCTGTTTCATCCTTGGAATGAACTAGGTTTTATCAGTTAAACCATATCTTTGTGTGCTTTAACACAGTGATGATCGCTATGTTTATTGTGATTTCTTGTTCTCATCAAGCTTGGGCTTCATTGAAAAAAAAGCCCAGTAGTTATGAACTCTTAAGGATTCATTACAATGGGAATATCCAATATGAACCACTTCTCAACAAAATACCAATTTTTTGCACTAATTGTTTGTAGAAATACTAAACTAAAATAAAGTGGACAGTCGATTGACTATGTCTAGTTAGTTAGGAAGAACTGAAGCTATGAAGGTGAGAAATATTTAGTTACGACGATATTTATTTTTGGGTATGAAATAAAGTGAAGCGGACCTGACCAAAAATATAGAGGTCTGAGAGCTTCATTATGCTTTTGTGAATTGGAAGTAAAAATCTATGTAGATTGTAAACAGTGATTCGCTTGATAAATGTGATTGTGCTCATTCACAAGATATGTGCTGAGTGCATTGTTCTTTATCATTCGTCCTCTAATGTATTAACAACCTCTTGTGCTGAATATTTTGTTCTAAAGTTTGCTTTAGTGCTTGATTTCTAAGAGTACATATTCTGTTTTGCAATAATCCATGCAGCAAAGGCAGGAGGTGCCGCAAAATTTCAAAAGAGTGTTGAGTTCTAGGTTAAGGAGGCTTGTGCAACAAGACAAACTGGAAAAGGTAAATTTTGTATGTAATGACTTGAAAAGGCTAATATTTGTTGTTGTATGTATTGTCTGCCATACAACTTGGTTGCGGATCAATTAATGAAGTCTAGTTTCTGAGCCTCTTCACCTTTTAGAGCCGACTTCCTACCTGTTTGGTTTCAAAGTTAACTTGTGACTACTTAGTAATTGATTACGTAGCTTGTTCTTGAACTTGTTAAGTTGTAATATAAGATGCTAGATAAACACCGCTCTTGATGATATAACTATTTAATTCACGCTCATTTAGCAAATTATTAACTAAAATAAGTGAAAGCAGACTGCTTCGAGTTATACCAAGCCTAGTTTATCTTCTTCATTGCGTCGTCTCTGTAATCCCACTTTCAATTTAACTTTTCATACTATGTATGTATCCATGTTCTTCATTGGAACCACAAGAATAAATCAATAAATTATGTTGTTTCATTGTTTTCATTTGCGTTTTCATGTTACTGGGCTACTTCAAGATCCTTTGGGATAAGAACAAACCATTTATATATATATATAGCTCTCCTAATATGATGAGATGTACTTAAAACATAACCTTTTTCACTGTTTTCAGCCTCCATCCTTGGAATATCTAAAGCACTAACAATCTGGCCTTGCTTTATCTAGTTAAAGATAAGTTCTTAAAGTGTTATAAATATATTATTATTCATTTGTTATCCGACTGGCAGATTCAGAATCGCTACAAGAAAAAAGGTGCAGTGGTAGACAAGAAAAACGTTGCCGCAACACAAAAAGACTCGCATCCTATACTAGTTCAGAGTATCGGGTATGTCGCGGATACAGTGGAAGAAGCAGCAGTGTCTGCTGCCTATAAAATTGCAGAAGCTGAGAACAAATCGTTCGTGGCTGCTGAATCCATGAAAGAAGCAGAAAGAGTCTCTACCATGGCTGAAGAAATGGAATCACTTCTACAATTTGCTACAGATTGTTTGGATCGATGTAAGATTCAAACTCTGCGTTTCTTCTCTTCTTATCTCCTCTTGCAGCTATTTACTTTTCTTTATTATTTCCTTGGAAGAATTATTTTTGCATTGTTGAAGAATTATTCATCTGATCTGAGTTTCTTCAAACTGTCATCTTATTTTCTTCACATTGTTGAAGAATTACTCATCTAGTTTCCTTTACATTGTTGAACTGGAGTATTATTTATCTGATTTCCTTTACATTTGCAGGTGCACGCGGTGAAATATTGCTGATGGCATAGGATTTGTGTTACATTTGGTGATAAACATGTCTTATAACTTTGTAGTTTGTACATAAAATATCTAGTTTCTTAAACTTTTAGACTTAATTTTGTTTAATTTATTTTTGCATCGACTATTAGCTTACTAGAAGATCCAGTAATGTCCTCTAGGCAAAACAACTGTTGAATTATGTTTGGTTCTTGAATCTTAGTGTGTAAAAGAGTAAGGAAAATGATTTTATTTTACCAAATGCAAAAATATTAAGGTTTATTTCTTCTTCATTTCCATTTTCCTTATCATTTTACTCACTAAAATCCTAAAATAAACTTAGTATAAGTATCTATTCATTTTCATCTCTAAAAACAAAATACTGCACTTTTAAAATCCACTGAAACCATTATGAAACTTAAAATAAGTTCAAGAAATGGCAGCCAAGGCAAAGACAGCTCGTCATTTTTGTCAAGGTTGGCCCTATTGTTCAGCAACTTAGGCCCTCGACCAAGGCTCGATCATAGAGGGGCCTCAATTTTAGAAGATAAGTCCATACATGGTTTATACACAGTTTTAGTAGATAAGTCCATACAATTATAATTTACTTAAAATCAATATATGATGCTCTATACACAATTTTAGTATAATTCTAGTAGGTACCTAATTGTCATTTTTGTCAAGGGTCCTATTTTAGATTATCAGATGCATATAGATGATTCTAGAAGGTAGCTATAGATATTTGCATGGACTTATCTATAATTGTGTACATGGAGAAATATCTATAACTATCTACTAGAATTATCTACATGGAATCGAGAATTTTTAACCAAGTACAAGCAAAAATTAGCCATAGAAACATTCATGCATAACTTGAGCTAATTGATTGTGTTATTTAATTGGTCAAGTATTGTTGAAACAATTATTCATATTTGATTTAGTTGTCGGACACATGGTCGGATCGTGATATTAAGATAAATCTTAACTTTCAAATTAACTTCAATCAAATATTGATTAGTTTTATTTGAGTTTTAGTATCTAATTTGCAGTCATGAAGAGTATGATTGTGCAAACAGTTCGATTAGTCGACCGAATTGTACCGAAATCGAAGTTAATTACCAAACATTATTCCTTTTCGATTTAAGTATTAGCGGTTGATTTAGGAAATGAACCCATAATACCGATTTTAGGATCTAGAAACATACAAAGAGAATTAAACTTAGACATAGAGGTGTCAGTATTTGGGATCACCTTAAATATTTAATTTGATATATAACTTGATTCAATGAGTTTAGATTAAACTACTAATTCTAAATATTAATTTACAAAAAAATTATAAAAAGACTCAAAACTACACTTTTTGATTTTTTTGGTCAAGCTAAGAATTGTTCGATTTGGCATACAGTACAAATTCCAAAATTACTTAACAAATCTAGATAACAAAAATTGATACGGCTCGATTCAAATTTATTGACACACACCTCTAAGATTGCAGACACCATTTTGTAACATAGTTGCGAGAGCAAAATGACAAAAGATCAAAGATATGTAGCCAGTCTCTTCCTTTCATAGAATAGACAAAAGATCAAAGATATAGATTTAGCCAAAAACAAGGTGATGCATTCACCTAGACAAATTGCTCTTATCGAACATCCGAAGGACCACTTATGTAGCCAACTCATAAATAACATGTTTGTGAATCAATTTCCATCAGAATAACAATCACAGGTGTTCGTCACGTTCGCAAAATTAGTCAAAATAAGCCCACTCACCTATTTGCACAAGCAAATTAGAATTGCATAAATCACCCAAAAAACTCAACCAACAGTCGATAAAGGAAACGGAGTCATACCTATCATAGTAGCACAAGCCCAAGTTCAGATGGTTTCAGAACATTATTCAGTCGATAGTTATAAAGATAATAATACAGCTGCCCATCACCAGGTCCAAATTTCAGATCCTTCAAAATAGGCTCATTCTCCATGACATCAAGTGCATTAAAAACATCAAAATCATCTCGTTTTGCAATAATAAGAGCATCCTGCATAAGCTGCATCAGTTGAACCCTATTGGTCACATAATAGAAACTATAGGCCGCTTTCAAAGTCGAGTAATTCTGGTTATTAAGGATAGTAGAAGGAAGTGTATAAAAGCTGAAGAAGTCAGTTATTTCATGTGTCTCCTCACACTCCACCACATAACTATCAACCACATTCTCTTGTGGAAGAAGCCAATGCTCCACTTCATCCTCATCGAATGTCGGAGCAACAACAAACCGGTTCAAGTAGTTTCCGAGCAAACGGGTAACTTGAGGTACATCATGAAGCTCCATTTTTCTCAACCCGCGGGTTGAGGTTGAATTTGGCAACTTGTAGAGTTTAATAGTTCGACTCATTGTCATTCTCTCACCAAGCCTAGAGAAACCAACATCAATAAGCTTCTTTGGGTTCAATGTCCTGTGCCAGTATTGGCATGTGGTGACAGGTGTAGGGAGAAAAACTCCAGCAGTATAAGCCGCTTGCCATATATTCTCCAAATGAATTCTCCTAGTTACTTCCTTTATCATTACTGGTGCAAGTCTTTTAGACCTTAACTTCTTATGAACACACAGAAAGTTAACCTCGGCCATTTGCACCACCTCGTTTCTTACCCTTATTTTGACAGGAATACCGGTAATAAAAGCCACGAGTTTCTTTGAGGATTTTACACGAACACCTATGTGCCAATTTTGGAAATACCCTGGTGGGGTCAAACCCCATCTAAGAAACTCCTTTGAGTAATTGAATCGGAATAAGTTATCATCATCCTCAACATAATTGTTGGTTAACAAAATGTAAACCTCATTGCATACCTCATCAGATTTCATATCACAGACAGTCCATTCGTACAAATTAGGGAGGTTGTAGGGTTCTTGTTTTACCTCGGATAACGGTGTCGGTTGCTCGATGGGGCCTTCGGGTAGAGTTGAGTTTCCGAGATCTTTAAACTGCCCAACAGGTTGAGTTTCCCAGAACTTGTGTTGTTGGCCGTAGGGATTGGAGTCTTGAAATTTCTGGACAATGTAGTCGAGGTCAGGGGTGTTTTGGGAATTGGGAATTAGGGTTTCGGAAGAGTCTTGATCTGGGTTTTCCTTGTTTGATCCAGATGAAGAATCCTTGTCAACCATTTCCACAAACTGCAATGAAAATAAAATTGGATTTCAATATATAAATGACATATTTTCTATTATTTTATTGATCATATAAATTTCCCATACATCATTGCGAAGTGAACCGATCAATCATTCATACACTCGTTGATAAGGAATTAAGAAATAGAAATTTTTGAATTAAATCTAAGACAAAAGTAAATGCAGCTGTGAAAGGAGTTGAACTTACATTTTCGGGTCCCGAGCAAAATACGAGCTTGCCTACTCAGTAATCCACTGTAGGGTTTATATAATTGGAATTGGGAATGTGATGAGTCGTAGTAGTCCGTAGTTTATAAGCTACTATATATTAAAAATAAAATAAAATAAAAAGGAGAAAGAAATACTTTTCATATCATAGGGAGGAGATTCTAGAGTGCATTTCATCTTAAATTTAGTTATTAAATACAATATATGTGATATATATAAAATTGTACGACATTAACTGTGCAACAAATGCATCAAATATTTTTCTCCATTTTAAGGGACGAGAGTCATTAGATTATAAACCTATTTTCTTAATTTTATAATTTTTTTTAACTTTTGTTTTAACGTCTTATGAAACATCAAGCAAATTTTATTTAACATAACTTTTACAGTTTAACAATAATTATTTTATTTTCAAAATAATCTCTAAAATCCATCAACTCATATAGCAACATAAGTAATAATAATATGTAATAGTAAAACATTTTACTTAAAATATTTTATATACTTGTATTGATAGGGAGCACACAATACAATTAAAGTTCACTATTACAAAGTAACATAATCAAATACAAAATTCGAGTTCACAAGTATTACATCACATGATAGAAACTAAATACACGTAATCAATTACAAAATCAAGTTCATAAACATTACAACACATAATTGAAATTGGATATCCATTATTATATTGGGGAAAAAAAGAAAAAAAAAAATCCTTACCAAAAATAGGAGCTAGACAAATAATTAAATACACAATAATTCTTATTTTGGTTCCAATTTATATTGACTATCACCAGCAGGTTTTGACTTGATTTCACTGAATAGATACCAAGCATAAACCAATCCTTAGACTGAACTTTGTACTAGATTGAGGTCAATAGTCTGTGTTTAAACTCGAGTAGCCCCGTGGTCTCCATCAGATGCCATGAAGTAGGGAAGGAGAGTATTTTTAGTATCGGTGTCGTCCCATATCAAATTATCCCACCATTCCTTATTGCAATATACTGTTGGCAACTCTGAAACATTGTGAGCTTTAAGTGGCAGCTTTCTCAACTTAGGACAATCTATGACAGCAATCTTCTTGAGACAAGGAAAAAATGTAGCCTTTTGGCATATGTTCCTTAATTCAGGTGCATCTCTGATTGAAATGATTCTAAGTTTAGGAAATGCATTTGAATAATCCTCTTCGTTTACATCTTCCCCGCTTATTACTTCTTCCATCTTTTTACAGTAAAATATGTATATCATTTCAAGCTTAGGAAGCCTCAAAATCCAAGAAACATTCTTCAACTTAAGACAGTACCAAATGTTAACACATCTAAGATTTTGAAGGCAACCATAACTCACCTTGTTATTCCAAATTGATGTTAGGTTGGGAAGACCATTTAAAGCAAGAATCTCAAGGTTGGGCAGCCAATCGAGCCCTGCAGCCTCACCAATCGAAAGGTATTTCAGTTCCCAACAATTGTTAATGCTAAGTCTTCGTAATCGATCTCCATCTCCATGATATGATGACAATGACAAATTACATAGACCTCTACACTCCTTGATGTATAAATACTGTATGCATATTCTCAAAGTCTCGCTACGCGAGACCCTTTGCAAAGTAGATAAGTCAGTAACTGTGATCCCCAGAGAGTCGAGATTTCTCAGGAGTTCTAAGTCTTTGAATCTCAATTCAATTGAACCTTCTAAATCTTGCATTTCCCAACTAGAAAAGCTGTAGTAGAAATTTAAGGCTCTCAAATTATGGAGTCCCGATATTGCTTCACGTGGAATTTTTGTGAGATACTGATTTCGCTGCATATTCAAATGTCTTAGATTTGATAGAGATCCCAACTCTCTTGGCAGTGTTTTTAACTTAGTTCCTGATAGATCAAGATGCCATATCTCAACCAAATCGCAAATACTTCTTGGAAGTTCCTTGATGCTGGTGAATGATAAATCCAAAACTTTAAGAACTGGCATATTCTGGAAAAACTCATCAGAGATATTGCTCAGGCCATTGTTCCATTGGAGCAGTAGGGTAGATAGATTGGGGCAAGCAGCTGTCATAGTTAGTTTAGTGATTTCATTATCCAATAAAGAAATTCTCTCTGCTTGTTCCCATCTCTCAGCGCAGGGTGCTTCGATAAGTCCTTCACTGGCCTGCATTACAAACTTTTTCTCAGTGTTTCCATGCTCGGACACCATCCATAAGGCAAAACTTCGCACAACATCATGCATTTTCACTTGTGATTCCTCTTTGCCAGTTTCCAAAAAGCATGCAACTTTTAGAGATCCAATAATGGCATGCCCCATGATATGGAAATTGCCATTTTGCATGCTATCTAGAAACCCTTCCCCAGCCCAGTATTCAATTAACTGTTCTTTCTCAATACTATAGTCTTCAGGAAACAAAGAACAATACAAAACACATGATCTAAAAGTATCATTGTCAAGATTGTCATAACTGAACTTCAGAAGTGAAAAAACATCTTCCATACCTCGAAATACTGTTGGAGTCTTGTGTAGCACTTCTACTGCATAGCTCCACTCGGCCTCTGTTCTTTTGTTGGCCATTGCCATTCTCATGGTGATTAAAGCAAGTGGCAGGCCTCCACATTTTTTTATAATGGTCTTAGCAAGAACTGATATCAATGGTGAATTTACGATCTCACTTCCATCACCGCTCTGGTGAAAGAGTTCCCATGATTCCTTTTCGTTCAAGAACTCCACTTTAAGCTTGTAGTCGGCATACATATAAGTGCACACATCAATTGATCGTGTAGTGAAAACCACTTTACATCCATTTTCCTTACTGGGAATAGGAATTCCAATGTTCTCAAGATTAAAGCCTTCCCAAACATCATCCAAATGGGGGGGGGGGGGGGTGGGGGGGGGGGGGGGTGGGGGGGGGGGGGGGTGGGGGGGGGGGGGGGTGGGGGGGGGGGGGGGTGGGGGGGGGGGGGGGTGGGGGGGGGGGGGGGTGGGGGGGGGGGGGGGTGGGGGGGGGGGGGGGTGGGGGGGGGGGGGGGTGGGGGGGGGGGGGGGTGGGGGGGGGGGGGGGTGGGGGGGGGGGGGGGTGGGGGGGGGGGGGGGTGGGGGGGGGGGGGGGTGGGGGGGGGGGGGGGTGGGGGGGGGGGGGGGTGGGGGGGGGGGGGGGTGGGGGGGGGGGGGGGTGGGGGGGGGGGGGGGTGGGGGGGGGGGGGGGTGGGGGGGGGGGGGGGTGGGGGGGGGGGGGGGTGGGGGGGGGGGGGGGTGGGGGGGGGGGGGGGTGGGGGGGGGGGGGGGTGGGGGGGGGGGGGGGTGGGGGGGGGGGGGGGTGGGGGGGGGGGGGGGTGGGGGGGGGGGGGGGTGGGGGGGGGGGGGGGTGGGAAGACCAGCGGGAAAGAAAACATTTCCTTGAAGTTAAAATATTTATTAAATCTAAAGCAACATTTCGCGAAACTCCTTGAATGCGGAAGTTTAAAGTACCGAGAAATTAGCCGGAACAAGAGCATCGAATAGACTTCTAACTCCAGGTTACACAGCGTTCTATCAGATTACCAGAAACTAGAGTTTTGCAATAGATGATAAGATGGCAGCATTAGCCAAAACTGAAATTTAAATAACTAAAGAGCTCATTGTTCAAACAAAATTTACTTGATTTACTACTTAACTCCATTCAAACTAATTGAGAAGGGACAGAGATACAGGTGATGTTGCAAAAGAGTGGATAAAGGAGTCCCTTTGGGCAGCTGCATATAAAGGAAAAGGTGACTCAGGATGACTATGGGGCGAAAAGGAAAACAAGGTAGAAGATCGATAAAAGAAACTCCAAAGTGGTAGTTTGTGATTGAGAACTGGTGGGGTTGATGAAGGTGGACTGTGGAATGAAAATTTAGTAGGTGCAAGTAAGTAGTGCACAAGAGCTGCAAATGTGGATAGGTGGGGTAGCAAAAAGTGCAAAGGCTGTTGTGTCAATATGTTCACCTGGTCTTCTAGCAAAGGAGGAAAGGGGACAGGAAGAGTTGGTAAAAGCTGACTTAGTGGCTAATGAAAGAGGACAGGCTGAGAGAGTTGGTAGAAGCTGATTTTATGGCTGAGGCATCAGTGAAAATGGTCTCAGTGGCACTGTTAAAAAAATCCATTGTCGTGCAGGGTCAAAGTTGCTATTTTCCGGCCATCTGGTAGCTTAAACCATACGGCTTAAGATATATATCATATGAAGCCATGAGAAGTTACCATTTGATGGCTGGAAAAGGAAGCTTTAGGTGGTCAGAGCAAATGCAGATGGTCGTGAGTGGCTAAAAATGGAGTGTGAAGCAGGGGTTGGGGTACGAAGGAAGAAGAGAACCTTTTCATTTAAAATTTGAGGCTATTTTCCGTGATATTGAATAGTGGAACAAACTTAAGGAGGTGTCTGGAAATAGTTAAACCTTAACATACCTAAGGATTAATTGATGAATGGATAAGCCTATGCAAATTTCTACAACAAGAGATTTTGGAAGAACTTGGATCAACCTACAATGAGAAGTTTGTAAAATTATTCTTTGATTGCCTTTTTCAAATTGAGTGCCTCATCTCCAGGTAAAATAGTTTTTTTTATTCATATTTTTCAGGTCCAAAATGCAATTGCACGTGGCACTAAACAAAATCTATAATCAAGTCAATAATTCTTAAGCTACTAAATAAGACAACAAAAGTTGCAAATTCTAACATCGCTTTGGCAGACAGCATAATTCATCTACAAGTGGAAGTCCCTCACAGAATTAGTAGTTTCCGGAAATGCATTGGATGACTAACAAGGTTTAGTTACTAAATAGAGTCTATATCAAAAGGAGCTATATATAAGGAATTTCAATAGAAGCTAAGAACATATACTCATAACAACAAAATGTTGAAGACATAACAATTACATTCGACATTTAATAGAACACAGATAAAAGAACTAAAAAATAATATGTACGTCAAGACTTTGCATTCTGCTGAAAAAACCTTGTTAACATAAGAGCCTCAAATTGCTGCAAAACATAAAATCCATACGGTCGTTACGGTAGCATGAATGTGCGCAGTATGTAGCACTCGGCAATCTCAATTCAAGTAATGGCTCACAAAAAGCTCATATTATCACTTATTGAAACCAAATTATGCTCTACATTACTACCCAGTTTCTTAAGTTGTTATTTCCTCTAAGGCTATGTTTGATTCTTGGATTTCAGTGAGTTCTTTTGAATCCATTGACGCAAAGTTGAGCTTCATTTCTTGTTCAAGTGCATTTTAATTATCATTTTACTCGCTCAAATCAATAAACCAAACCTAATTAAATTTTAAAAACAAAACTTCACCTATTTATAAAAATTCAGTAAAATTTACCTGTTCGAACATTAAACTAATTATAGTAAAAAACTATAGGCAGGCAAACTAATATTTACCTGTTCGACCTCATTTGATTGACTCGAGAACAGAAATTGAAAAAAAAAATAGCAAATCAGTCAAGACGAAATCAAAACTAGTCTAGAGCAAACCAAAACGTCAACGGTGGAAGTCGTTTTAGGCATAACGTACCATGAGAGAATATTAAGACTCGATCTTCTGCTCTTCAGTCTTCAACTCATCTAGATGAAAGTAAACAGCAAACCAAGCTTTGACTCACTGAGTCAGATCGAAAACCAAAATTCCCCTACAGCCAAGCTGATATCCTCTTCCGATGATTAATCCAACAACTTCTTCTACTCCAACTCTTCGATCCGAATTCCAATAAAATAATTTAATAAAGAAATATAGAATATGTGCGCGTCTGTGGAGAGTATATAATGTACTATGAATGTATGGAAAGCCAAAGTTTACTGCATTTCCTCTCCTATGTATTTTCTCTCTCTAAAATATTTCTTTAGATTTTTTTCTGTTAGATTAGAGTATATATATGGAATCATACTTACAAAACATAAAAACGAGTTTAAAGGGCACTTTACACTAAAACCGACATTTCTTTTTCCTAATTAAATATGGTATGTTATTTTTTAGAGCTCATGTCAATTTATCCCAGTGAAATATATAATGTTCAATTTATTCCTCTATAATTTAAAAATGAGCATTTTATCTCATGTGAAAATTTTAAAGGAGCATTTTACCTCCTTCAGTCAGGGAATGTAACTCAGTCGTCGAAATTGAGAGTGGACATGAAAAGTATCTTTGTAACATATAGAGGTAAAATACAACATTTATCATAATATATGGAGATAAAGTATCACATTTATCATAACACATTGGGGTAAAATGTCACATATAAAAGGGATAGTTTGTCAATTCGTAGTTTTTAAGTTTTAAAATGTCATGGAAGCTGTATGAAACTTTTCTAAAATTAAAGGGGGATAAATTATTTTTTTCAAATCACATAGAGATAAATTGAACATTATATAAATTATAGAAGGATAAATTGTTATTAACTATGTTTTTATTATAAAACACGGTCATGAAAAACATGTTAATTTACAGGTTTGACCCCATGACATTTGACCGTTATCCCAGTTTTAAATTCTATCACATTCATAATCTACCAAAAAAAAATATATATAACCATCGAAAATGAAGATGAATTAATTGCATTGTTACCTAAAATTAAATTAGACATATCATAATATCATTTACCTAACACTTGTTACCGTGATTGTAAATTATTATACAAATGCGTAAATAAACACATTAAAATTTATCAACATGTAATTGATCTAGACTCTTGGGAGAAAATAAAATGTGACGAATACAAGTTTGAATTTCTATTGGACGATATTATCACTTAATATATTTGACTTGTCTTGAAATGGACTATGTCAAGTCTAAGATCTTGAATACCATTGAAAAACCAAAAGATCACATCAAAACTTGAACCAGTAATATTTTTGTAATTAGTGATAAGGGTAAAGTTGTACTTCTAACATGAAGAGGTCTTATTTCTTATTAATGAGATGAATTATAAACATATTAAAAATGATGGCGCCGTATTTTTTGAATATAACTACTCTGTAACTGATTTCCGCCCACCCTTCACTAACGCATCAATATTTTAACCTATATAAAAAGAATAAATTTCGTCTAGCAATATATATAGTGACATGTGTGTTGCACTTAATTTAATTTATTTATGTAGAGTATCAAAATGTGAAGTATGTTTATGAGTAATTAAAAAATATTATACTTTTAAAACAATTTCTCCATTTTTAAAAAGAACGGGATTTTACAATTTATTTAGTATTTTTCTTTATTTATTTTCAAAATTGTGGACATTTTAAATTTCTTTTTTTTGGAGTAATTCACTTGTTCTTGTTTTCTTTGTATCAAGTACATTGGTATATTTTATTATCCATTTTTGTTGCATTTGGAGAAATACATTTGAGATTTGCTAACCACCACCTTTATTCTTATCTTATGAATTCTTTACTACAGCTTTTCAGTTGAATGTTTCTCTTGAGATTTGTCTTCAATACTATCTAACAATCTAGTCAATTTCAATAGTAAACGTTTGTATAAGCAAAATATTAAATATAAAGGTTTATGTTTTTTCACATTAGCACATTCAATAAATTCATTTTCAAATAGTAACTACAAAATTAGTCAGATTAGCGGAAATTGGTCATTTGTTAAATGTTTATATCACATTTATATTGTGTGCGTTGTCATGTCACATTAATAAAAAATAAATAAAAATGGAGTAAGAACTTTTGTCACTCTCGTACTAACAAATTAGAGTAAACACATAATATATTTGAACTATAACACGTACTTGTTGTTAATTGATATATGCATGGGTTCGGTTTGAAATAATCACGAGTATAACCAAATATTAAGAAATTAATTAACACTTATTTTATAAAGTCGTAATAATAATATCTAGTTCCATACAATTACAGAATCGACATAGATGTAATGAGATTTCTGAAAATCAAGTTATTGGATTAATCTCCATTGTTGCCAAAGAACCGTGATTAAATACTAATAGTCCTAGTGAAATGTGAGTACATACACAAATACGTATTTATACATGAATCTAGAGAGTGTAACTCCATTAAAGGGTAAAAATGATTTCTATAATAAGGAAATTTTATTCAACTTTAATTTATTCTAGTAAAATTATTTCGCGTAACATGACGTTTTCAATTTAGCTTTACTATATAATATGCCGCGGACATTGACTTACAATCAATGTTTTAAAAACCGGATCGGAGATTGAATCAGTAGCCTTACTTGTTACTGGTTAGATCGATTTAACCGCTTTAATCACTGGTTCAACCGATGTAACGTCATTACAAAGTAATAATTTAATTTAAGTTTTAATGTATGTAATCAACTATTTAAAAAAAAAAATCTTATCACTTTTTTCAAGTTTACTTCCATAAACTAAATGTTATCTCATGACCAATTATTTTTCCTACAAATCTTGAATTGAGAATAAATGATAGCAATAAAATTCCAAGTATGATAACATGATATCAAGACAATAATTCAAATTATAATAAACACCATATCAAAAATAATAATTTTACTGGTAATTACCTACGAAAAAGAGAAAATATTGATGAATTTGTCACCGAAACCTTTATATAAAAAAATGAAAATACTTGAAATTGGGAAAAAAAAATGACTTTTCTAATGAAATTGATGCTCAAATATATTTCTATAACTAAAATTTAAAATAATTTAATTTGGGTTGATTATTTTATGAATAAGAATAACTAGATAAATACTACTTTTAATTGTTACTACATTTACCAATAAAATTTTTACCTACTATATATAACAGGAGAATAAAAAAATGAAAAAGAAAAATTAATTGGAACAAGCAGGTGGCGCCACCTGCTTGGCTGCCAGGCACGCGCCCTTCAGCAAGTGAAAATACGGTGGGGGAAAGCAGGCCAAGCCTTTGCCCTTTATTCCCCCCTCCCCATTCCCCCCCACTATTGAAGAATGTTTTTTTTCCCCCCCAAATCCCCCCCTCCCCCTTCCCCTAACTATTAGAGATGCACTGAAGTATTGGTTGAGGTTGACGAAAAGGATTATGCTTTGACGAGAGAGATTTTGGTCAGAGATTTGGAGAGAGAATACAAGGGGAAGAGGAATCATCACTAAAGTCTGAACACGAAAAAGGAAAGAGAGATGTTACAAGTTAAAAAGTAAATTTGGAATGCAATGCAAATAAATGCAAACATCGTGGACTTGGAGAGTGAGAGAGAATAGATTTGATTTTTCTACACAGACACGCCTTCCAGACAAGGTAAAATCTAACTAATCCATTTTTTTTCCGAATAATATGAAGTTATAAATTCATTGAAACATTTGCAAAAACTTTATGTTTCAAATTACTTTCATATTTGATTCTCAAATGCTCAATTCTACTCTTTCTTATTTTTAGGTTTAGACAATAAAGTAGAGTGCACAAAAATCAATTTTACATGGGTAATATAATTTTAAACGAAATGCTCCACCTCATATTGTTAGACATGTAAGCAGGCTTCGGTCCCATTTTAGTAAGGTATATTACAAAACTCAGTTTTTTCTATTCTAAAAGTTCTAAATAAAATTATAGCAATGAAATATTGAAATTACCAGTAAATTCTACCGCACATGTAAAAATATATGATATAAATTTGAAAACCACTATCCACAACTAAATATGAACTTCTTAAGCCTCTAAACTTCAAATTGATATATTTTACGTATGTATGCAATTTCAGGTGCAAGTACAACACAACTAAAGATGTGCACAAGATAGTCATCATCAAATATTCTCTATCACCAGCATCTTAAATTCAGAAACTTAAAAAAATGATTAAAAAAACACAAGACAAACATTTTTTTTTTCAAATTATAATCTTTTTTCTATCCGCACAAAAGAAAATAAACTTGGATTGGATTTGGATACATACACAAACTATTTGATGCTTCAATCAGTAGTCATTGGGTTGACTAGTGCAGCACCTGAAACGAGCCTTTCTGACTATAGTCATAATCTCAGTCTCTGCCTCCTCAGAGCAATCTTACACAATAAAAAGAGAGCAAAGCTTAATTTGAGGAATTGTTTATTTGAAAGTTAGAATTGAATTAAACTAATGCAAAATTGAACATAGATGTCATATAAAGAATGGTGAAAGAGATTCCTGGGAATTGAACACTTGTTTCATAAATTAATTATCTGTCTAAATGCAAAGAATAAAACGTTCACGTTTGTGTCTTGTCTTGTGTATGAGACATAAATAGTGCTAAAAAATCAGTTCGAAAAAAGAACAAAGTTGGAGCCATATGTAAATTGCCATATATGAAAATCTTATTGTGCTCTTTCCATTTTTCAGTGTACAATTCCGAAGAGCTTATTTTTAAGAATAATCTTTCTTAGTGGACTAAGTCTTAAAGTTTTAAATAATTACATGTCTGCGTTAAATCTCCAAGAGCTTATTTTTAAGAATAAGCTTTGAAATAAATAATAGGTCTGTTATGGTCTTGTACAGTTGGCCCTGAAAGGCTGAACCTATTGGGGTCAATTGCTTTAAAGAGTGGAAATGGTCCATTCAGTCCATTACACATAGAAGCCCATAAAGAAAAGAAAAAGAAAAGAAAAAAAATTCTAACGAACTTAATTTAGTCTAGTAGGGCGGGCCGGATAACAGACAGACGGAACTTAAGTTGGCTCTTTCCAGATCAAATAAGTTATACTAATTATAAATATATTATGCACAAAAGTGCTTAATTTGTTTGTAGACTAAATATGTGTGATTAAATAAATGTGCTTATGATTTCATAAAATTCAGTCACAGTATGTTATTGCATACCTTATTATTCTAATGTTTTTAATTAATTATTAATTACAAAAATACTTATAAATGCAATTTCTTAAAGGTTTAACAAAAATAGCACAAGTTCTGTAAAATGTGTAATAATTACCCATTTCTTTGCTTTAGTTACGCTTAGTTATTCCATTGTAAAAATTATTAAAAAGAAAAAGCAAGCTTTTTTTCGCTTTACCCCCAACAACTATCTCCAATGTCGGTTTTGCCCCTTCAACTATCAATTGCATCATTTTACCCCTCTAACTATCCTTCACAATTTGGTTGCACCAGGACGTTAGTTTCATCACATTTCCGTCAAAAAAATCATTAGTAACACGCCTCAAGTTTCTCGCTTGACCCTCATTATTTATTAAACGCACATCATCACATTCAACTATTCATAATTGCTAAATTATTTTGCGGATAAAGTGGAAAACAAATCTCTATTTTTCTACAAACATAAACTATGGAAATTGCTTGCAGGAAATCTCATTTTACGAATTTAAACCAACCATTGTGAAGCCACAGTTCAAAGGAATAATGTATTACTTATAATTTCTAATCAGTGGTCCAAAGAATACAAAGTTACATTTATTGAAGATATATCTGTAGAATGCTTACCAGAATTTCCTGCATGGCCTCATCTTGCATGTGTTGTCAACAAAATTATCACAAAAGTGAATACCAGATGAAACACGTAAATTACTTACACCAATCACTTACAACTAAGAAATGAGAAATGTGTAGAAACATTACACCCACACAAACACACACACACACCGCAAGGACTATTTTGGTAGTAGAAAAGTCGGTTTGTAACTACTTGAGAATGTTGACTTCAAGCTTTAATAAAAAAAACAGAGACGTTTTCCCATAGACAACTAACAACAAGAAGCTTCTTTAACTCAGACTGCCTTCGTTGTTTCATTCAAAATAATCAAGTCAGTAATGGAGACCATAGCCATATCAAGTTCCATAATCGAGGAACTTTATTGCATTATTTTGACAGTAAAAGATACTCACATTGATCTCCAATTGAAACCCAAAATTATATCACATACAAAAAAATCTTCATTTTCGAAAAAAACAGTCAATTGACTTGAAATACTTAAACCTAAGAGTAAATAGGACTTCTTACATCTTTAAATGGAAGAAACAAAAAGAGGAAAGACCATTTTCCAATGTAATGAGAGCCGTACAAACATAGTAGCACACACCACATTTGTATTCGAAGAATCAAGTTAACTTTACAGAATCTAATACAAAGCTCATACTTGCTTTTCCATAAGTTTAAGGTGTACAAATGATAGTCAGAATAGAAATTACATAGATATTATATTCATAGCATATTCATGAATGCACATAATAGTCAAAATAGAAATTACATGGGTATTATATTTAGAGCAGATTCATGGGATTCAGATATTTAACATATTGAATCAAACTAGATCCCTCTTCGTTCAACCAAGATCGAATCTATTTAATTCCTAAGCTTAACGAAATGTCCTAGGTAGGTTTCACTGACATATTTTCTTCGGGCGAAACTTGCCCAAAACCTTACCCAAAAGGGGATTGGCCGAGCCTAACAACTTACAAAAAGATCTATGTTTTCGCACAACAGGAAGAGTCTTCAGTTCCTTAACAATCTCTTTTGATGATGGGCGCTTGTAAGCATTTCTAAGAATGCACATCCTTGTCAACTCTGTGATTCTGCGCCCAGCACAAGCATCGAAACCTGCTTCTCCTTTAAAACTTTTGTCGACAAATGAGCGCCCAGGTTTGTAATATTGTCCAACATGTTCATGAAGATAATAGTAGAATTCTGATCTTCGAATATTTTCGATGCAATCAACTTTACATTTGTAAATAAGCTCGAGCAGTATTACACCAAAGGCAAAGACATCAATGGTCTCTTCATACCTTTCTGTCATATATATCCAAGAATTATAAAGATATGGACATAATAGAGATATAGATATGGAACTTTACCAATAAATTTGCCAAGACACAACAAGAAAGAGTATGTAGGCTCTATATATATAATTGAGGGCAGTAAGATCCTATCAATAAAATTGATGAATAAGGTCACCGTTCGAACCAAAGAATATATCACAACAAGAGTTTTGATAAGATAGAATCGGAGATGTGGAACTTCAAACTGCCTATATCAACCATCAGTCTTTGAATTGCATGTGATAGTAGGCTAACAAGAACGATATATAAATTCCAACACATCATATTGATAATGACGAAGAATGAAGCTTGTCCATCAAGACTTATGTAACATTGGTTTTAAGCCACGCAAAGTTATCTTAAAATGAAAAATCAGAGTATTATAGAACTGATTTGCCTGTGTCAAACTGGTCTAAATCAATATAGCCCCAAGAACCAAGAGCCACTCGATCTAAGTCATGAGTCTTCTCACCGATAACTCCTCCAGTCAATCCGAAAAAATTAAACAATACTGGATTCAAATCCTACAAGCAAAAGAAGAATTAGAAATAATATTTTTTTTTATTTAAAAATAATAATAACTTGTGGAGCTTTAATTCACAACCTTGTCAAGCATAATTTGTGCTGCTGAAAGGTCTCGGATCAAATATCGAGGACTATATCCATGGAGATGTTCGAGGAGATTAGCAAGACCAACTACTACATTGATTCTTTGTGACCAATTAAAGGAATCTTCTTCGATTAGGTTACGCAAAACATCAACAGACTTAAGATCATAAACAACACCTAACTGCGAAGTATCATCATTGCGGCACCACCCTAACAATTTGGGCAAATTAGGGCATGAAATCTTGCCGTGATGCTCCAGAAAAGTGATTTCATCCTAGAACAACATATGATCAAAATTAATTAGCACAGTAGTAATTAATACGGAATCGAAACGAATCGAATAGAACTTACCCTAAAATTTGCACAGGCATCTTCCCAACCTTGTCCAACCACCCAACCGTGTCCAACCATCCAAACCTTGACTGTCACCTCACGGCCGTCCGGAATTTTGCCTCGATACAACTTGCAGAACTGTGCATGACAAATAAAGTTTTCTTCACTAAGATTATCGGTGAAGTTTTTTAAATCCTCAATCTCGAATTTCGTCAGCTCGCACATCTTGATTAGAGTTTATCTCTCCATTTTATCACAGTATTCTTTTTCTTTCTGCTTCATAGTTTTATAAAGAGGATTTTGGAATGGAACCCTACACCCCCAATTTATGAGGCCGTTTGGCCCTGCATGTAAAGAGTCCAAAAGCTTTACCGATTGAGAAGTTGAAAAATAATAATAGTTCTACGCGGTAAAATTTAATTTAAAAAATGATCATGTAATTTAATTACCATATCTTTCATGATCAAGATTTTGATTTTAATGTGTCATCTTTGGTTGTCAAATTGTGCACTCTTTTCATCCAATTTCAATTTTATCCTTGTGCATAACAAATTTAGGAAAATAGAAGAAATTGTGAAGATGATATAGTACAATAAATTTGGGGACGACAAAAGTGAAGTATTGTTGGAATTTTAAATTTTAAAACATCAAATCAAATAAATTTTGTAACAGTCAAAATTGACTGTGAAATAAAGTGCAATAATTCCCCTTAGTATGTCATTATATGGCCCTTAATGATTTTGACCATTAAGGTCTCATGAACTCACTATAAATAGGTGTTAGGAGTCTTAGGAATTTCAGACACTCAGTAGTTGCATCCACTAAAATATTTTCATATATTGTTCGAGGGGCACTTGAGATAAGGTCTGGTTCTTTTGTCTTCATGTGAACGTGCTCACGGATGAGGACGCGGCTTGGCCATATGGGTTTCATCTTGGGATTGTGATCAGCCGCCAATACCTGCACGAGGGGAGGCAATCACTTTCTTAGGACGAGCGTCTAGTGGCATGACTCTCATGAGGCCAGTCGTTTTATGTTTTGTAAATTATATTCTTATTAAATTATTGATATTATATTTCCTATTATTTGTAAGAATTTGTGATTATTGAGTTTGTATAAAAAATCAAAAATTTCACAAGAAGTAGTAGTACTGTTCCTAGAAGAAGAGATTAGAGAAAGGACAATTTATAGTGTTGTGATATTTATGGTCTTCTTCACCAATTAAATGATATCATTGGAAAAATGTTCTATAATAGTGTTTCATTTCATGACTCTTTTTCTTTTTGCTGTGGCATTGATGAAAAGTTGAAGTATGATTTTAGAAATAAGAAATATTAAATTATGATAACGAAAAATACGACTTAAGTAGATTTGTTGAACAAAAATACATAATACAACTTAAATAGAAAATACAATCTTAACTCTAAATAAACCCTACAACCCATGAGTCGCTCATTCGTTTTGTTTTTCATGAATTATGTTTATCGTTGTTGATTTTCTTATTATTAAGAATGCCTTGATTTTTATGATTGTCTAACTATTAAAAAAATATTATGATTTTTATTATTATTAAAATAAGTGTGAGTGGGGAAAGTTGTGAAATTGAATTAAATGGAAGTTGATTGTCTTTCGGTTGAAGATGAGTTTTTAGGTGGATCGAAAATGCATTAGGGTAAGGGCAATTGGGCAAAAAATGAAACAATTGAGCAATTGGGCAATTGAGCATGGGGTTCGGTTGGAGATGACCTTAGTGAGATATTGAAGAGTGAAGACCATGTCTTTTGGGTTATTGGGCCTCAGTAGTCCACTTAAAATTTGAAGAGAGGCCTTCTTAAATGGGCCTCGTGTTGTGGAATCACTTTTGCAAGCGGTCCGGCCCAAGTTTAACCTGGACTACTATTTGCTAGTCAAATAAATAAGGCTAAATGTTTGCTCCATATTATGATGAAGAGAAGATGGATCTAGTATTTGAAAATCCGATTCTGATCGATATTTAAAATAATATCTACATAATTTAGATTTTTACATGGAAGAAAACCATTTGCATAGAATTAATCTGAAAATTACTACTCTTCAAAAAAAAAAAATGACTAAAATCTTATTTTATGAACTAAATATAGTAATTTGATTAAACCTGCATATATTTGGTTAAACTAAAATGAATCGGAAAATAATTAAGTTTTTGTTGTGCGTCAAAAAATTGTAGGCAACTTAAAATAATTTTTTCGGTCGATTATATTTATATCATTACCATGTTATATTAAAAATGGCATGTTCCAACAAACTACTATAATACTATTCATTAGTTTTCATATTCTTGTTAGATTTTTTTTAGACGAGTTATTGGGATTCAATCTATTTAAAAAATGAAAATAAGTATAATGCATAAGATAATTGTATATTCCAATTCAGAGTTCTGTTTAGGGTCTCAGAGTTAATCGATTCGATTTATGTACCACAAGTGACAAATTATATAGGATCTCGGACGGGACACATATCGTGATATAGAGTTTATCGGGTTTCAAATCGATATCGATCATCTTCTATCTGTATAAGTTCAAGGTAAAAATGCAACTTGAATACAAGTTCAAGGGAAAAAGTGCCATTTTCTCTTTTAGAATATAAAATATGACAAAACATAAATTTAGTGGTGTACGAAAATGTAAACAATATTTTGGAGGTAGGAGTTTTGGGGTAAGTTGTAAGCGAGTAAGCATTACATTATTTATAAAGCTGCATTATATTTTGTAATGGTGATTATAATAAGGGAAAAACAAAAGCACTCGGGGGGTGTCTGGTTTAGTTTATTTTTGTATATGTTTGACTATTTCAATAACGAAATTTCGAAAACATGGACTGATTAAGCTAGGCCTTACTTATACAAGAAAAGTAATGAATAACTCAATTAATAAAATTAAAAAATAATGCAATTACACAGTTGATCCCTATTTAAAAAATGGTAAAACTCAATGAGGGAATATTGTAAGATGAACTAAATATTAGACGTTGTGAATTAAAAATAAACTTTTATAATATGGTCACAATCTATGAAAAAGTTAAAATTTCAAATCACTTCTTAAAGTACACAAATGGTGCACAAATTCAACAGAGATACTATACTATATGATGAAAATTTGCTATAAAAAGTAATCGCAAGAACGGAAGGACGGAAGGAAATAAATGTGCTGATCTATTTAATCATGTCTACGTTCAAACTCCTAAAACTTAAATCCTAGCTAATTTATTTAACGGTATCAATCAAGTAATATAATTTTGCATCAACCACTCAGTTGAGAAACTTCAAGTATCATATTTTGATATAGTCACTCATCCTAGATCCAAAACTATCAAAATCAGAATAAAATAATACTCCTATCAAATAGATAAACTAATTCAGGATAAATTTAGACAGCATATATAATTAACAAGTACATTATAAATTATTAAGGTTGCATTGGCCTTTGAACTTACAAGTGAAACTAGAGTTACACCAAGCTAATATGAAAACATCAGAATAGCTCATCAAACAGGCCATAAATTCACCTACACAGTATCTTAACATAAGGTGGTGGAGTAAGCATCAATCTTCATCTATTCAATTGAGTATTTTTTAGATGCTATACTGTCTTGCAATGTATGGATGTCTTCTCCAGATGACATGCGTCCAACTTTGTTTAATTTTGCATGTCGTATAGCATCTAAGAGACCTCAATTAACCAGCCGGTTTTCAACAATATTTATAGAAGGACACACTCTTATCATCGGACACACTAGCAAGCATACAAGATCTTACATCAGTCCTTGATGTGGGTCCAAACGCCACTGCCCAAACCTGGTCCATGTGGCTCGTTAATATCTGTGTAGCAGCTCTCATTTTAAGATCCCACAGCCTAACAGTCTTATCACTTGAGCCAGTTGCAATTGCTGCCCCATCTGGTGAAACATCCACACTTAAGACCCAGCTAGAGTGGCCAGACAATGATGTAACTAATGTTTTCCCTTCAGCATCGTACACGTGCACATGCCCGTCGTCCGAGGCAGAGAATAGAACACGTGAATCAAGAGGTGCTGATGAGTACACGAGGCTTCGTACAGGCATGCAATGGCCTTCTAAATGGTGTAAGAATTTAGCACGAGGTACGTCGAATATGGAGATGGTGCCATCCATTGAGCCACAAGCAATTTGTTTACCATCTGGGCTCCATGCCACCGAGAGGGCAAACTTTTTGCTGCTACTTTTTTCGGAAGGTTTTAGACCTTCTGGTCGAGGAACTGATAGTGTGGCAATTAATTGCCATTCGGCAGTATCCCATAGTTTTACTGAAGCACTACCGCCTCCAGCTGCAGCTAGTGTTGTACCCTGAGGAAGAAAAATACGGTTTTTGACGAGTTAGTCATTAATATCTTTATATGGTAAGGGGCAAACGTTGAAATATAAAGATAGGAAACATTGAGGAAATCATGCTCTTGAAACTACCAAGACCAACATCCAAGAAATAGTATAAATTAAAGCTCCTAATAATAAGTATAGTGAAAAGTACCATGTATGTAATATCTATGAGCTTATAATTTCTGCAATCTACTTTAAACTACTTTAACCTCTGTTTGTTTTCATACAAGGAAAAGAATTTTTGAAGCTCTGTTTGTATTCGCCTTTTTAGTTGCGAAAATGTGAAAGGAGTTTGCATGTAGTGATTTTAGGATGATGGTGTTAGGTGGATCTCAACCATGTTATATGGTGTAAAATCATGTTTGTTGTGCGAGTAAATGTTGCATGAAGTGGAACAATATTAATTGCAATGATTATGTAATGATTGGTGATTTATGGATAATTAGCAGTTGTTCCAGTACATGCGACACAAAAACCACGGACGTTTAATATTGAACACCGAAACAACTAGATGAAACGGAAATCAAATGAGCCTATAACTTAGTGATCAATGTTCCAGGCCAAAATACATAATCTAAGTCATGAGAAACATATCTCATTTACTGATAATGTATCCCTCTCACCTTTCCAAGAAAAAAAGAAGATAATATATCCCTCTCACCTTTATGACAAGCAGATCATGAAGGTGTTGTAGTGGCTGATGATGTCCCCACCAACCCACACCACACACACACAAAAAAAAGAAGGAGAAGAAAGTGAAGGGAAAAAATGCGAACTGATGGTTCTACTAAATCTAAAGTTGATTTGCTAAAAGTAGAAATAATATTAAGTTATTTTTTGAGGGAATTATGTTTGGTAAGAAGAATTTTAGAAATAGCCAGAAAACATTGCAGCTATGGTAAGAAATCGGGAGGGCTCCTATAATTTTGACTGCATACATACTGGATCTTCCAGTAGCATCAGAGTACAGTTTAACTTCTGGAAGAGATTTACTATAGAGATCAAGAGTAGATATAATAGGCCTGGAGAACAAGTGGTAAAGGCAGAAAGAGGAAGTAAAGATGTGAAGGAGTCGGTTAATACGGATTTATGATTTTGCTATTTTGATTGTGATGAAGCACCCTGTTAACCATACTTTAGCATATTTTTTCCTTTTATTAACTCACTCCCATGTTCATGAAAAAAATTTCCTGAGTTTCCTCATTAAGTCTAACCAACCAATATAGATGTTTAATATAGTATTTAACATGATAATATAGGAGTTTAGTCAGTTTGAAATTTAAGAAATCCTAGCGAGTACTTTCCATGGATCAAAATTTCATTTCTACTTTATGTTACGGTTAGCTAAATATTGGAAATTTTTGGAGTTTTCGGTTACACCATGATAAATTGTAAAAATATACTATATTAAAAGAAAAATAAGAGGGCATCAAGACAAACAAAGAATTTTGAAACTATACCTTATTTTCATTTCAATAGATTCAAAACTGAAACTTTTCGATGTTTTCGACGGAAAAGATTAAAATTTTGATCCATGGTAGTTTCTGTTAATCATTCAAAAAAATTCCTTCTCACAAGGAAACAGAACAACCAAAGCAAGCAATCTAGTCCAAGTTGAACTTTTTAAAACACCATGTAACCCCCATCATGAACCCAAAATAGAAAGAAAGAAAAAGCAAAAATACAATAATAATAATCACGTCTGCAGTTGTCGCATTCATAGCAACACTTTTCTTACACCATCCATGTGTCCATTCTGGTGACCAAACTTATCATCATGGAAATTATAGTTCTGAATTTCGGTGAACTGATCTTTCCTAACGGACACAAATGATGAAGGAACAGCAACCATAAATAAAGCTTGAAATAGTGATCAAACTCTTTGGGTCACTGCCCTCTATACCAATTGTATTATTTCCCCAGTCTGAGCTCACAAAAAAATAAATACAGTCCCCGTGACAAAGTTACTGAACGAAGATTTTACATAGAAATACATGCTTGATTATTTTAATTTATTATCGGGTATACTTCCATGTTAAGTGGATAAATTTCCCAGCATGTGCAGGGCGGAAGGACCGTGGTGGAGACAGATTTGCTCACATGATTAAAGGGGAGATGTATTCCAAAAACAAAAACTAGCATGATTTGTAGAATAAGAAAGTTGTAACTATCTTAGATTATACTGGACTATTTGTTCCCCTAGTCAATTCGTTTCTTGAACTCACTTAGAATCCCTAGTGAAAATGTTTGCAAATCATCCAATCACCAAAAGAAACAAACGGAGCCTTTAGATTTCACTGAGATTGACACAAAAGAAGACTCGAAAAGAATAATTAATGGGAGTATTCATTACCCCCTAATTTCGATACCAATTCGATGTTCATACACATAGCATGCATTTTTTGTCCTAATCATATAGTAGCAAATTAAAATTCGAATTAGATGAAGAAAATAAATAAAAGCAAACAAACTAGTAACTGATCATATAATTTAATTACATAAAGAGATACAAAAGTAAGAATCTGAATTAAATAGACCTGAGGATTGAATTGCAATTGCCAAACTTCAGACGGAGGAGCCTCAAGAGTAGCGATGGTGTAGTTGGTAGCAACATCAAACACTCGAATGAAGCTATCAATGGAGGCGGAGGCGGCGATCCTACCAGAGGGGTGAGCCGCCACCGAAACGACGCCGAGGCAATGGCCGGTGTTTGTTTGCAACTTCTCGGGGCCTTCCGGATTCCACAACCGCACCGTCTCGTCGAGCGACCCGGTCAAGAGGAGCGCCTCCGACGAGTCGTCCACCGGTGGAACCCACGCCGCCGTCCATATGGAATCGTCGTGGGCATTCTGGACGGTGTTCAACGGAGCTAGCTTCATGATTTTGGAGTAAAGTAAAACCCTAGTTTAGTCCAGTGGAGTGGATTTTGACTGAAGGGGACTTTTAAATACACGATGAATGAGTAAGGTAGTCCGGTCGCTTTAGATTTTTTTGTATCAAATATATACATCGAATAATACGTGGCAATTTAGTAAAATTAGACAGTGTTTATCATCTAATGGCATTATGAGGAAATTCTTAGATAATTTTTTGTTCTACTAACTTCGTTTGGTCCTTCCGTTTCAATTAATTGGCACATTTATCAAATTTTTATGTTTCAAATTAATTGACATATTTAATTTTCAATGCAATCTTGTTCAATTTTGCCTTTTATTGAAAAAATATATGAAGTAGTTCATGACAAAAAATATAACATTCAGTACAGATGATATTTTTGACATTTTATCATAGAAAAATGATTCATTATGAGATTTATGAATCTGTGTGAAAACAAGTAATGTGTCAATTAATTTGAAACGAATGGAGCATTAATTATGGATATGTCGATAAATCTTATCTAATTGTACTTCCAAACATGTTCAATAAAAAACACGAGATTGGACTACCATAAGACATCATGTACAAAAATATCATAAGTGTGCTTAATTTTATTATGTATGTATAACCAGTGGGAAAAATAATGGTGAAAAGCACTTCAGTCATACGAGTCTTACTCATTTTTCCGACAAAAGTGAGTATTTTTATTATGTTGTAAAACAATGCTAAAAGGAACAACAATTAAAGTAGACAAAGTAGAACAAAGTAGAAGATAGATAGGGAGAGAGTTTCTTATTATTCATATGTTCTTATGTATCTCAAATAATTTACAATGCACCTATTTATAGGGTCATAAGTGCAACCCAAAAGCCAAGAGTTACAAAATAACTAAGTGAAGTTCAATGAATAAAATACATGACTTTTCATATGTTGTTCAAAGAGTCTTAACTAATGACCTTCCAAATGCATCCACCAAATGAAGACTAGATTCATAACACTCCCCCTTGGATGCATGTTGCTTATGGAATATGCCTCGTTAAAAACCTTGTTAGAAAAACCCTGTGGGAAAAACCTTAACAAGGAAAAAAGAGTACATATCCATACGGGACTGATAAGCGTGTAACACTGCCTCGTTAAAACCTTGCCAAGAAAACCCATTGGGACAAAAACTTGAACGAAGGAAAAATAGTACAGTGTGCAAGTAATTATTAATAACACACTCCCCCTGAAGTCGGTACAAGGTACACAAGTTGATGCATTATGATGTTGTGGACCATCTTTCTGAATGATGTAGTCGGTATTGCTTTAGCGAAAAAATCAACAAGATTGTTGCTTGACTTAAATTGATGAACGTCCAATTCACCAATTTTATGAGACTTGTGGGTGAAGAGAAAATTTTGGTGATACGTATTCCGTTATGTCTCTTTTGATATATTCATTTTCGATATGAGCAATACAAGTGATATTATCTTCATATAATAATGTTGGCGTATTCCTTATTGAATGTAACCCACATGTTTATGAAAATATTGAATCATAGATCTCATCCATAGTATGAAATGTAAAAATTTCAGAGTGGTTGGAAGAGGTAGCTGCTAAAGTTTGTTTTAGAGATTGCCATGATTTAGTAGCTCCACCACAAGTAAATTCATGTTCACTTTGGAATAAAATTTTATGCAACCAACATCTACATAACCCTCTACTTGTGGGCTTGAATATTTAGAGTAAAAATAAACTCATTTCAGTTGATCCACGAAGATATCATAATGTTTGTTTAATGTCATTTCAATGACTTCATGTTGGTGCAAAGTTGTATCTAGTTCACCGAGAAAGCTATATTCCGACCTCGAACAATTTCATTCAAGATACATGAGGGCTCTTATTGCACTTAAATATGGTACTTCAAGACCAAATATTTATTCATTGTTCTTTCCCGGGACAAAAGTGATACTCATATATCTAAAGAACAATCAACCATGAATTTGCTCAACGAATTAACATTTATCAAAATTTTATCTGAAGTTATTTCATTAAGTAATTTGCGGTATTTGTGGACTCTACAGGAGTTCTCATAAAATTTAAATCATCCACGCATACCGCAATAATAGAAAGCTCATAAAAAAAACTTTCAATGCAAAATACATGGACAAATTGGATTATGCACGAATCCTTCTTTTACGAGGTATTCATTTAGCTGGTTATACCACATCAGACCAGATCACCTTAACTCAATAAGAATCGTATTGTTTAATAAAGGATAATCATGAGACCATTTAATTCCTTCAGGGATTTTAATATAAATATCACTATCCAATGATCTATCTAATATGCGGTAACTACATCCATAAACACATTTCAAGTCCTTCAGGGACTGCAAATCAATTAAATACCGCAACGTGATTGTACCAATCACTGGGGAATATGTTTCATCGTAGTTATTGGTCTCTGCAAGAATTCGTACAAGAAGTTGTGTCTTATATCTCACATTTTCATCATGTTTTCGTAAAATTATATGTTTGTGACATATAAATTTCACGTCTTTGGGCGTGCGGACAACTAGTCCAAATACTTTTACAATTTAATAGCGATCTTGAATCGCTTCTTTCTATATTGGCCAATTTATTTATTTATGTCGACATTATTATAACCGTTCACGGTTCAGGATCCTGATTTATAACTTTTATTTAGTGCGACCTATACATAATTACTTTCCTTTCTATCCCAGTTTTCTTGATTTATTCATATATTTTATTTCTGTTTCATGTGCCTCTTAATGGGCATCTCGTGATTTAGACTGATCAGTCATTTTTCTTTAGCGCTTTATTTTGAAACAGTTTCCTCTTCAGGAGGAATATATACTTTAAGTACCATTTTTCTGTAAAAGTTTTATTTTGCACCAATAGTAATTTCACACTTCAAGTGCGTTTATAGTATGCTAGCATATTGTCCTTCAAGGACTTCAATCCATGCTGGTGCAATTTTCAATTCTTGCTCTTTTTGTGCGTGGGCCAATCTGAGACAAGTATTGTACATTTATGTACCCATGTCAAATAATTTCACGTCGTTCTACATGCAATAACATCAATTCTCCCCCTAACGACGGGAAGACTGTCTTATCATGATATTTTGATTTAACCATATCGCCTCGTCAGGCGTTTAAGATATATGGTTATAGCCTCGTCAGGCGTTCAAAATATATGATTACATACGGGAAATAAAAATTAACAAACACGTATTTGTAGACCTATATTTGTTCATTTTGGTGGAAAAATCAGAACATAAATCGCACAATCATAAATTTTAATTGAGAATTATTAGGCTTCTAGCCTGACGCAAGTTGCAACGTTGCTCTCAATCTTATACTTGAGCAAGAATCTCAGCAAAAGCAATACTTGTTGACAATAGGCATAACTTAAACCATTAAAAAAAAATAACTTTTACAGGACCATGAAATAACAAAATGGTCCACAAAGTGGATCTATATATACGTCCACATATATCCCATTAAATCATCATAAAAAGGATTGTGATTCACGACCATTCTTCACAGGAGATGGTCTTGCAATTTACTTTCTTTGTAAGCAAGCAACACACACATAATCATGAGGTAAACAATTGTATGGTTCTTTAAAAGATGCCCGACATAATTCGGCCCATTTGTAATTTTCCCTGGATGACCAAATTTATCATGCCACTTCATAATATTTTGGATCATTGAACTTCTAGTTCAACTTAAATTTATGGTCGCATAATTCGTTTTGATGAGAAAACTGGGATCTTATTCATCAATATTTTGCTGGCATGAAATATTGGATGTAGTATAAATATATTTCATATTCCCCTTATATATATAGTTTCCATATGAAACTCGTCAATACATTCTGCAAGACGTATATATTTGAATTCAACAAATTCATTTTGAATTTTAAAGAGCACAAAGCCTCTTCCCAAAAATATTTGTTCATCCAAACAATTTACATTTGCTCTTCTGGAGCCTTTATAGTACCTCAATATGTATTAACTTTTGCTTTTGCTAATTTCAAGTTAGAGAATATTTTTCGATCTCGAAGAATTGTGTGTGTCGACCTACTGTCAACCAAATAAATATTTCCACCATTCATCTTTACGATGCTCACATAATTATTCATGCATCTTCATGATGCTTATATTATCGGTATTCCTACGATTTTGAATAAAGTAAAGAAAATTTACACAAAATTTATTTATTAAACTTAAATAAATCATCATTAACTTTTCCGTTATCAATATTTGCTCCATTTTGACTTCTTATCATATTAGCAGTGTCAAATGGTCCGATTTTATTATCAACACTACGAGCTTTCCTAAATTAATACCTTTCATCTTCACTTAGTGAATGCTTAGAAAGTATCCATAAGATACGTAAGAGATCAATGTCTTTTACTCCAAACCTCTAGCAAGTGTTACCAATTTGCACACCTTGCTTTTGTTTTTATTTCTTTCTTTACCGCTATTATTGTTTTACTTGGAGTAGTATGACAAAATTATTCCATGGAATGTATTATATTAATTGCATTCACTTCTCCGAACAAACCATTAGCATTTAATCAATGTTATGAGTTTCATAATTTTGTTTTTATTATCAGTTCACTATTCAAAGCAAATCATCTGAGAGTATTTCTCATAATATCTCTTTGGTATGACTTCTTCGTGAGCATTTTAGAATCATATTCTATCTCCACATGATCTCGATTGAATGTCAAAATTCTGGAGTATAATCATTTATCGGTTTAAACTAATGCAACTTCAGGTGCAAACATTCATAGTGAGCATTTGTGAGAATCACATGTCTTTAGTGATAATACTCCTTTAAAATTTAATATGATGCAACTACATGTGTCATCATTCATATTTTATCGAGCCTTTGGGAGTAAAATACATTTTGATGATTATATTGTGCTCCCAACATTTCCTATGACAAATCGGGTCTTTACTTCAATATATTAGGATCACTAATAATAAACCCAACCCTTCTTTTATCTATTACATTTGCCCAATTTTTTATTTCATGATTGTATTTATAAGGCTCTTCGTGTTCCAATGGATTTCAATATCAAGAATCCACATTTATAATATTTTGTTTTATTTTTAGGAAATATCAAGGGCAACAAGATCAAATATGGTGATATTAGTCATAACTCTAAAGACATATATGGTACTATCTAATGCTAAAGATATATACTCAAATCTTCGGGTTTGAGTTTATAACATAGATTTCAGATTTAACTCTGCTTTTAGAACTTCAAGTTCTTGATATGATAATAAAAATAAATGATTTAACATTCTTTAAACATAATCATCATGAGAAAAATACACAACATATATAAATAATCTTTCATTGTCATGATATAAAGCAAAATCAGTAGCACAACAAGCTACTTGATAAACATTTTAATAGAAAATTATAGCGTTGATGAAGGATAAATCACTTTTAAAAATTTATTTTTAATCCTCTTCAAAAATAAAAAAATAAGGCATTAGTATTACGTGTAATGAGCAGAATTTACAAAGCTATATATCATAAAAGTGATTAATTATTGACGAGAGCTTCTCAACTTTACTAAAAACAATTCTATATTTTATGACTAATATTTCAATCTGAACCTTTTGATCATAAAAGTGAAGTGTATCTATATGAAATAATGTTTTGAATATCTATTCCTTTGACAAGCCAAATTTTGAAGCTTTCATATTCGTTCTCTTAAGCAATTTTAACAAATAACATATATGAATGAAATATCAAGCATCAAATATTTAAATATATTAAAGATATATCTTTACTTCATTCACATTCTGCCTAGGTGTGCATCAAATTAAATTCACAAATAAAATAAATACCCACTTCACTGAAACACAAAATTACAAATTCTACTCTAAAATCATTAGACTGATTCAATTATGTAAATTATAGACATATGATCAAAGAGCACAATTAAAATAATTATTAATGAACAAAACTATCAGGACCATTTTAATATGAATACCAAACGACATGCAATATGCAATTAAATAAATCTAAGAAACAAAATAGCTTCTACAACTTCTAACAGAATGATTATTGATTTTGCATGCAACTTTATATATGATAGTATTTCTTTGACTATTATGACACACTGTAAATTAGTAATATATAAACTTTCTAATTCTTATATTATACCCTTAAACCAATACTTAAAACACTTACGTATGGTGATAAAAAAATTCACTAATGGGTGTACCTGATTTTCTTGGTCATGGAAACATGAATTTTCAAAGAAGGATGGGTTCAAGTATCGCTTTGTCATTCAAACACTTCAACTTGATATTTGTTGATCCGATTAGCTAGCTTGGAAATGAAATATAGAGCAAACTCGTGCTGATAACGTGTTGTAAAACAATGCTAAAAGGAACAACAATTAAAGTAGACAAAGTAGAACAAAGTAGAAGATAGATAGGGAGAGAGTTTCTTATTATTCATATGTTCTTATGTATCTCAAATAATTTACAATGCACCTATTTATAGGGTCATAAGTGCAACCCAAAAGCCAAGAGTTACAAAATAACTAAGTGAAGTTCAATGAATAAAATACATGACTTTTCATATGTTGTTCAAAGAGTCTTAACTAATGACCTTCCAAATGCATCCACCAAATGAAGACTAGATTCATAACATATTAGATTTTAAGTGCATGAGCATAGAAATCATTTTTGCCGCACATAATAATATGAAATCTTTTTAAACAAATAATTATTGTTGAACTTTTATGTATTATCCCTTTTGGGACCAATGGTGTTGTCTTTAAAATGGTACTCTAACTAAAGAAAGCAACAATCAATTAATAGGTCCAACAGCTCTAATGACAGGTAGGTATTTAACATTAGGTTGAGGGCTCATAATCCAGAACTAAATTAGGGAGGTTTAAGGTCCACCTCATCTTTTGGTGCAATCTCAAAAGCTTCTCTGGCCCAGACAGACAGACACATTCATGAAAACTACACATCAGGAATGAGAGATGTTTGTTAGTACGTATTTAGTCCCATTCTCATGTTTTAGAGCATATTACTAAAATTTGAAAAGTTGTCTTAGGTCATGTCTAAAATTGTTCTTAAAAAAAATTTAACTGCACTTTCTACAAACTGTATTTTTTATGTCAAACATGAACTGATGAATCAACCGTGTGGAAAAAAAACGGTTTTTTTGCAAGTTAACTCCCTGTGATATGTCTAATGGGCAATTTACCTCCCTGTGAAATAAAAATAGGCAATTTAACTCCCTGTGAAATGAAATAATGAGCAATTTACCTCCTTGTGATATAAAAATAGGCAATTTACCTCCCTATGAAATGAATAATAAGCAATTTAACTCCCTGTGATATGAATTAATGAGCAATTTAGAGGGAGGCAATGTGCTTCTTTTATAAAAACACAGGGAGGTATCTTGCCATTTTTCTTATCACAGGGAGTTAAATTGCCTATTTAGAATATCACAGGGAGGTATTTTGCCCTTTTTAAAATATCACAGGGAGGTATTTTGCCCTTTTATTTATCACAAGGAGTTAATTTGCCTATTAAGAATAACACAGGGAGTTAATTTGCTATTCACTCGAAAAAAAACTAACTGTCACTTATAAAACATTATAAATTACGAGCAAATTAACACCAAAGATAGAATTTAAACTCAAACAAATATAGTTTTTTTTATAAATGTTAGATATGAGAAGACAAAGGGCCTGTTTGTTTGGCATTTGGGAAAGTAGTTTGGGAGAGTAGTGAGGTTTGTGAAATAATCTCGATTTGCGTAATGTTGTTTGTTTGGGTTTTGAGAGAGTGGTTTGAGAAATAAAGTAGGTGTAGGTTTTTTTGGAATAGTTGGGTTGTAGGTGTAAGATGTGTAAGACTTTATGTCAAATCATGTTTGTTATGTGAGATAAATTGTGTAAGAGATATGTTACTTTATGTCAAATCAAAGTAGAGTTTGTATAGGTTTTGTTTAGAAATAAAAAAAAATTGTTGTTTGTTTGGGTTTTGAGAGAGTAGTTTGAGAACATTAATGGATGAAAAATTTATTTCGGAAAATAGAAAACATGTTTGTTTGGCATTTCCCAAACACGAAAAAAATCTGGGAAACGCCAAACAAACAGGCCCAAAATATCTTTATACAATCAAAATTTATCAAGACCCATGCCAGAAGGAACAAAAAAACATATCTAAAGTCAAATTTTACAATAACATCGTCGTCACTCAAACTTTTTTTCCAAAATTACTATTCTCAAATGTCTTGCAGTTGTATAGCAATCCAAACATAGTACTAATATAATTAACTCACATCACATCCTATACACTCAAAAAGCCTCCAATTGAAATTTGAAAAAGAAAACACAACCGGAGCTTCAATCCCAACATTATCCTACAAATTTACCTTCTAACTAAAATCCCAAATTATTACAATTAAAATTATCTCCTTTTTTCTTTTTCTTTTTTTGGAAGGTGCAAGAAAAAAACTTAATTCAGTAATTCACCATATTAAATAAATCATTAAATTGTCAGTCTGGGCCCAAACATGCAACCTTATTAGTCCGGGTCGGGTCGGGTCCACCATCAGGTCAAATTCCGCTTCTCTTTCATCGAATTCACTTTATCCAACCTCCACTCATCTCGGAGCCTCGCAATGAAATTGTCTGCCTTCATATTTACATCCGGGCTAGGGCAAGTAATGGAGGGCCCGACTGAAGGCCCGATTGAATCTCCGCCAGACACGACATCAAAATCTTCCAGCTCCGGCGAGCTACACCGTGAGCTTTGCTCACTTCGTATCTTCACGAAATCTCCCTGAGCAACAAATTTAACTTCCCGCATTCTGAACGGCGGCGGAGGTGGTGGCGGCGGGATAAGCGGAGATGGTGGCGCGTGGAATAAACTTTCGTAGAACTCGGCGTTGGGTTTTGTGGGTTTTGGTGGCTTTCCGGAGATGGGTTCCCGCCGCCTCGGTGGAGGAGGGGGTGGCGGAGGTGGGGCATTGGTAAAATTCTTGAATCGGAAGCTTTTGCTTCCGTTTTTAAACAATGAGTTGAGTATTGATGACGGCGGCGGCGGTGGTGGTGGAGGTGGGTGAGTTGTGGATGAGGGTTGAAATCTGTTGCTTTTGCTGCCTGTTTTGAATAAGTTGTTGAAAATTGAGTTCGGTGGTGGCGGCGGAGGTGGTGGAGCAGGTGGCGGCCCGGCGGTGGCGGAAACAGAGTGTACACGTTTATTTTTCCCACTCTTTTTGAACAGATTTTGCAACACCTTCGATGACGACGACGGAGGGGGAGGGGGAGGCGGGGGCGGTGGCGGCGGAGGTGGTGGTGTTAGGGTGGAAGGTTGAGAAGAGTTTTGAGGGGTGTTTTCGTAAATATTTCTGCTTTTTAGTTTCCTCTTCCTCTTCCTTTTCTGACCATTGTACAACGAAACTATTGCCGTCGCAATTTCTTTCGTCGTTCCGTTCTTCTTTTTGCGACGATTTTCCCTTATTGCCTCCGGAAACTGAAACTCGGGATCCGCTGTCGGTGGCGGAGGTGGTGGTGGTCCGTTTTCACTTAATTCAGTTTCGTTTCTTTCCATTTCAGCTTCTTCTTTATTAGGGACGCTTTGAAAAGACCGTCTCCGTTTCAAAGTGTCCACGGAAGGAGGCGGAGGTGGCGGTGGAGATTTAGGTGGTGTTTGTGCGATTTCAAATTTATCCACCGGAATTTCCCGAACAGTGGTCTCAACTTCCTTCCTCGCCGCCTCGTAAATCCGCTTCTCACGGCGGCGCAAATTTTCACGTGGCGGTGAGCGGTAAAAGTCCACTTCGAAATCATCAAAAAATTTGTACTTGTTTCCACCTCCACTTTCCCACAACGATTCTTGCCGTAAATCGGGATAAGAACTACTGCTTCTCTTCAGGGTACCGCCGCCGCCACTCTCCGCCGCATTAGCAGTAACATTGTTATACTCTTTCCGATCGACAAAATCCAACCAACTTGGAACAGATTCAGTTGGGATGTTGACAGAATTGGAAACAATTGAAACAGTATCTGAATTTCGATCAAGAGTATTAGAATCATCCGTGGATGAAACGTCGTCGTTTCGTCTAGCAAAAATACCACAAAGAACAGCGAATAACACTAACAATATATTGAAGGAATCCCAACTCTTTTTAACTGAATTAGGCTTGAGGAATTGATTAGCATGTGAAATAAATGGAGGCATTATGAAAAATAGGAGGAGTAAAAATATGATTGGGATGGCTAAAATTAGAGCCACCGGATTGAGGAGCGGAGATGGCGGACGACGGTGGCGGCGGGGGAGGAGGGTGGTGGTGGGTTGAGACCAAAATGGTGGGGTGTCTCCGCCGGGTTCCATGGGGCGTGGTGGGGGTGGGAAAAGAGAGTTGTTGTAATGTTTGTGTGGTATGGTTGTTGCTTTTGAGGGAGTTTTAAAGCTTTCTTTGGTTGTTTTGTTTCTAAGACTTGGTCTTACTTAATAGTGCATGACAGATACGGACATATATATTGATTTTCAATGAAGTGAAATTTGGTGCACATTTAAAATTTTCATCAATACATAACTATTGTTTTGTTAGAAAGGAATCTAGTTGTTCGAGTATTTATTAAATTTTTTTTTTCAAAGGTTGGGTTTTGGGGATTAATTTTAGAGAATTAGAGTAATAAGGATGTCAAATTAATCATTTATGATAAATCCTTTGTTAGTTATGGATAATGATATTATATAAACAACTTGGGTATACAAATATCTGATTGATTTAGTGCAAGAGACTAGTATCCCAAAATGTCGACCTAGGTCCGGATCCCTATTGGGATAGGTTTTTTAATATGTTCTAATATGGGAAACACACATATTAGACAATGTGCAATGTAGACATGTATTCTTCAGATGATATGTTAATTTTCAATAAAAGAAGAAGTAATACAACTTGAACACGTCATTTTAAAATAAATTCATGTAAATTATACATAAGCTTTTGAAGAAATTATGAAGCAAAATTTCATTCGGTAGATTACTTGAGGGGATCAAAAGCAAAATGTAACTATTTTAGATGACATAAATTGAAACTTTATTATGGAGAAGTTAGTAAATGTTCGATAGATTGTTTTTCTCATGTTAAATGCATTCGAAAGAAGAAATGCAATAGAGCTCGTACAAATCTTTACTATATCTAAACTAAAAAAAATAGTTTTTGGTGCTAGAAATTAATTCTATCATTTAGATTCATTAATTTAGTGTACTCTCCCATCCCCATATACATATATCAAATGTTAAATACATTACTGTTGAAATAGTGAGAGAATTGATAAGGGGCTTTTGAATTATATCAATTTCGATTCATCCAATACAAGTTAAAGATGGATTATTATTGCTAGTGAATGATGCATGATGGTTTGGTTGCTTATTTAATTAAAATAATCTAAATTGCACCATAATATATCCAATTAAGAATGATAGTTTGATTGCTGTAGCGCGTTACGCCGCGGCTGTTTTAATTAATTAAATGTGAAGATGGTGAATAATTCAAAATATTGATGAGTTTTAGACTTTTATTTAAAGAAATTGCATCCCAGCTGCTATATTATATTGTTGCCCAAAAAAATAAATAACTGCGGGTTTGATGGAGTAATTTCACATTTTTATTTATCATATCAATTTTGGTAGATAGAATTTCAGCTGGCATTACCTTCTTGGTGTTAAAATTGGTTGAAAAATGAATACATTTATATGTTATTGGTAAAAGAGATAGGGTTAGTAAAAGAGGAGTATTTAGAATTTATGGGCACTACTACAATGTATAGATCAAATTTTTCATTGTTTTCATAAAAAACATCGAAAAGTTCTCGTTTTTTTGTTTGTCTTGTAATTCTCTTATTTTGCTTAATTTTCACATTTTTTCCTAGCATTTTCGAAAAGTTTTCAGTATTCAACTGACCAAAACATACACTCGAAACAAACATTTAATCGTTTAATCCATATGCTACAATGATACTAATTACTAGTATATAAAGAAACTCATAAGTTTTAACACTAGTTATAAATTGTTGTAAAGCATAATTTTTAGAATTTAAAAATAAGCTAAACTAATTACTTAAATTAACTTAGAGAAGTGTTTTTCTTAAATGAAATAGTAAATACATACATAATCACATTACTCAATGAGATCATAGTCTAATGACAATCACCAGCAAGGCTAAGGCTCAACTCTCGTTAATGTAGATGGTTATTTTAGTTTATTACTAGTCGTTGATAGTAGTTTACTATTTTTAATTATAATTAGACAATTATTGAAATAATTTTTTATGATTGTATTTTAAAAAAAAATAAAATTGAACCCAGTACCTTGAGTATTTGGACCGTAGCTTTCTCATCAAAAATCAAAACAAAGCTCCTGAGGAATAGTATTAATCATACACTAAGTTTTTTCTTCTTCTTATAATACACTAACAATGATTAATTGACTTCTCTAAGTTACATAGTATTTAAGAGAGTTTAGAATTTTTTTTTCTTCTAGAATCAATAGAGTTTAGAATGTTAAAATTTAAAATGAAAGAACTCCGATCTGAAAAGTACTCCTAAAAAGAAATATCATATCTCGTGAAGTCGTGATCCATGTGGCTTGGTTAAATAATCCCTGAAAATGGAGAATGACCAAAAAACCACGAGCCTGTTCATTTAACTTAGCATTTCAGTGCTCTTCATAAAACTAAGGGTAAAGAACATTTTTGAGGTAAGATCAAATAATAAAAATTTCCTTCACGTATTCGATATTATGAAAATCTCTCTCAAGTTTGTCCCCATCTTATAATTAATTTCTAACCTCAAAAACGTTACAATTTGCCTCTAGGGATTATTTATAACGTTTGCTTATAAAGTTTAAAACTTTGGTACTAATTGTAATATCACATAAATTAAAAAACTAGTAACTATATATCCACCATAAAAATTTGATAAAATTGTAAAATTGCACATAATTTAATAATCATTAAAAAAAATATTTTTTCATATTTATTAACAATTTAAGTTTAATAATAACTAATTATATAGATTTTAATAATAATATTTTATAAATAGAAAAAAATATTTACACATTTAATTAAATAATGTTTAATATTATAAGCATAAAAAGAATATTAAAAAATACTTATATTTGATTGAATGTGTAAATAAAACTTTTATTTAAAGTTTAATATTATAAAAATTAAAATTAATTTATTAAATTAAATTTGTAAATAATATTTTTTTTGTTTAATACATATTATTATGGAAATTATAGTAAAATATTATTATAAAAATTAAATTTTAAATAAATACTTAAATAAGATTTTTTTTTATATATTTGTTGAAATTTATGTGCAAGTTTATAAATTTATCAACTTTATGTGGTAAATATATAATTTCTAGTTTTATTATTCATGATATATACAATTAGTACCCAAGTTTTAAAATTTAATTGGATATTATAAACATTACAAATAACTCTCTAGGGGCAAATTTGGAACTTTTCAGGGATAATGGGTTAATTGTAAGATGGTGACAAATTTGAAGAGAATTTTCATAATATCCAATATATGTGAGGGGAATTTTTGTAATTTGGCCTTACATTAGGGGAATTCATAATTTATCCTAAAACTAAACAAACAAGTTGTTTTGGTTAGAAAAATAATTTCATCATAAGAGTTTCCTTTCAATTTTCAAACACAATATCCTCTTAAACAAATTGTCTCATTTCCTAAATAAAAAACTAAAAAACTTTATTTTTATTTTGATTTGACATAAAATAACATATTTTTTTACCATAATTCACTCACACAACAACGTGACTTAATATAAAATAATCTATTTTGAACTCTTCTTTCCACAACCTCGTAAAAACCTATCATTTTTAGAAAGTAAACATATTACTCATTACAATAAAAAACACTTATTCAAATCCATGAAAATTGAGGATATAAAAAATTCTCTAAGTTTCTAAACGCACTATCGCGAAAGTGAAACTAAAAGACCACATGACTTTCAAATTACATTATTTACATCAATTTTATTTAGTTTTGCGTATAAGAAATTATACAAAATAAATTAATAATTAAGAAATAAAACATATAGTGTTAGACCAATATAGGTTACATAAATACAGTTCACCTGTTGCATAATTGGAGCGTGGCTATAATGATTGAAGGTGTGGCTGTTTTACATCAAAACAACAATGCACACCTTTACATCATCAACTTTAATTTTCAAAAGGAAGAAGAAAAAAAAGTGAAAAGGACTTCTAACTCTACTATTTATTTCTTTTTTGGGTAACTTAGCCTGTTAATTAAAGGATTAATTAAAATAATCAATTTTCATATGTTCTTACCTGCATGAACAACATCAAAACATTTAATTTTACTTTTTATTTCATTAACTATATATATTTATATAATCTTTTGTTTGCTTGTTGTGTGGATTTTGCAACAAATCTTCCCAATCCCAGCTTTAATTATTTTGTTGTTATTGAACAGCATCAAATAAACTCACATTATTTTTAGTTTATAGTGCAGCATTATAGAGCCTACTTTTGGCTTTTTCTTAGTGAAGCTAATCACTTTTCCCCAATTAATTATATTGCAAATTATATTAAGAGCAATATTAGTACTGTATTTGTAGTCCTAAGTCCTAACTATCCTTGGAGATCGACTCATTGGATCGATCCAACTTATAAAAAATTAAAGAAGTTGCATCAACTTTCTATTGTGCATGTTAGGTGTTAAATTAAAACTAATGAAAAAAAATGTTAGGTGTTAGATTAAATTCTAAACTATTTTTCTATACGTGGTTTCTAAGTGCATGCATGGTTTTACATGTAAACTAATGCTTGCAAGTTTTAGACATACGCAAACTTAACTATATATATGGAATTTTATATACAATTTATTCTCAAAACCGGGAAAAGAAACCCCGGTTTTGGTTTAAAGTTACATAATCAGAATTTTAGGACAAAAGTTCTTTTTATCATATATTTAATTTAATGTCACATTTGTATAAAAAAAAAGCTCATTTTTTTAATTAATATATGTATTAATGAAAATATAAATGAATTTTTTTCTAAAATTATAACACAAAGCACACCCACCGACACAAACCACAATTTTTATTTTGTACATAAAGAATATAAAGGCCCATGACACAGAGTTATGACCTACTCTCATGACCGTTAATCCTTTCGAATTAAGATGATTAAACTTTATACCCTTTTTTTTAGAACTGCAAATCTTTACGCTTTGACTCGGACTTTCTCTTTCATTGTCACTTAAAGTCGATCGTAAATAGTCAGCATTTGATATAACTTTATTCATATAATTACATATATATAGTAATTAATTTCATTTGGCATTTACATAATCTTGTTTATGACGTATTTTCTTGAATTCTAAATTTCGTCATTCCCATTATTTTAAGCTTCTTTTGTTTAATCGAAAATTTAATATATGATCCTTTTATGTTTGGTATGAAATTTATTAAGGAAAAATTTCCCCCTTTGTTATTATAAATGTTGCACTTTAACCTGCTCTCCCCCCTCCCTCCTACTCTATTAAAAAACACTATTTAAGTTTGACTACAAAAACCGTGGCAAAATGGGTTGGGTCGACCAGGGCCCAATCCAAACCAACCATTTTTTGTAGGGTTTAATAGTATGGCCGTATGGGGTTCGGTTTTGCTCGGGTTATTTAATTAAATACGCCCGATAATATTTTAGCTATATCGCTGAACATGCAACTATCAGACTTCTCCGATCTCATTATGATTTGATTAACCCAAAGATTATACAGTTTTACATTTACGTGATTTTTAATCACATTCTAGCTCTTCATGATATTCGTAAGTATTAAAAAAAACATACATGTAGCAACTGTTTGGATTTCTAAAAGTTACATAGGAGGTATGTTCTAAAGTTCATCATTATTTCCAGCTATTTTTGTACATATGGAGACAATTTTTATATTTCTAATACACAGTAGTTCTTAAGGAAATTTTAAAAACTTGAACTTAACACCTCGACTCGTCCCATCACAACTTATAACTATAAACATATTCGGTTAAATAGATCATAACTCATTGGCAAGGCTGAAGCCGCAAAATGAAGAGGTCCAAGGTTCAACTTCCATTTGTGGATTTTTCTTTCAATTTAATACTAGTATTTGTTGAATAATTTTTTTTATTTTGTAATTTAATATATTTCTGATTCAATGATGGTTTTGTTTAAAAAAATCTATGAACATATATCATGTTCCACGACTAAAATAATACGTGGAGTAGACTATATAATTTATGATTAATTGCAATTTCTCTAAGTAGGGTTGTTTGTATGAATATTTAATTTATTTGTGTGGTGGGGGTTCTTCGATAAATAAATTGATAACAATGTATAAAAAAGAAGGAATTGAGACAGGTTGGAAAAAGACAACGATCCCACACGAAGTGTCCTTCAAGTTTCGTCAACAGCTTGGCTTCCGGTGGACGGCCGCCATTGTCCTTTCTCACGTGATAATTCAATTTCAGTTCCAATCATCCACATTTACATATAATAAACTAATCAAAATAATTCATTTATTTAAACTCCAACAAGTAAACAATATTAATAATTAAAGGGACGACAAGTGGATGACTAAACTACCCTTCCCATTTTTGATATTCCAAACATTTATGGGAATGTGATTAATTGATACTAAGAAGAACGATCAACAACAACAATTCAACTTAAAATATTTCAACATTTTTGGGAATGAAATAAAAAGAAAACAATAATGAACTTAAAAAAAATCTAAAAAGTAAATACTAAAAACCGCTCTACGCATTTCGTAGACAATGAATATTTTCGATTAATTTCAATTATGTTCATCGACGTGATACCTCGGTCATTTTAGAGCAAAAAGTTATATCATGATTCATCTTCTGCAAATTAAATTAATATAAAACTAAACTAAACAAATACTTAATTAGGCTTGACCATATAATATGAAAGATTAGAGCCATAATCAAATGAATAGAAGATTTCTGCTTCATAAAACCGTCAATTATCATGGATTTATCTTAAAATAACTTAGAGATTTAGCTTCATGATGTATCGTTGTCTCTATTCATTAAAATATACTAGTAACATGTTGATTGAAGATAAGTCGTGTGAAAATAGAATTCTAGATAATGTTGTTTAGCTCTATTATTACCTAATAATATTATAATTTCATTTGAGAACAAATTGAAAACACTCATGGATATTCTGTCCATTGGGACATAATTGAATCATACTACTCATCAAATTAAATAATCAAGATTATTCTATTCTTTGGAGGGACATTCTAATCCTAATTTAAATATTTGAATTTTGAACAAGTACAGTACAAATATTCTTCCACACTTGCTTCAATTTCATTTTACCATCTAAAATCCGTATATTCTGGGTTGTGCAATCATTAATAATCCAAGGACAGGTCAGAGGCCTTGTTTGGATCATTGATACCCTAAAACCAGCAAAATATGTGCAATTCAATTTGAAGTGGGAGAAAATCAGTCAAGTGAAAAGAAAGTGATTTTGTTGCTAGAAAAAATATTTTGTGACATTTTTAATTCTAAATAAAATTTGAGAATAATAAATTGGATATATTTTTTTTAAGACCAAAATAAATTCGATATAGGATACCCAACTTCGGGTTCAAGAGTTGTGCCTCATAAGTTATGAGGTCGCAACCAAACAAACCTCATGCGAAACAAACAAGTTCTAACTCTGGCATGCTAGGTAAGGGATATTGAATTCTCATCGAAAGTTGATGTCAAAGATAATTTTAATTATTTAAAATGAAACTGTAAGAATAATATTCAGTTTCCAATAATAAATAAAAAAATGCTAATTTCATAGCCTATGCCGAGGATATACCCCAAGAACATATATTTTTTTAACCTTCATAATTCACTATTTGAGATCCTCTTTTATTTTATATATCGAAGAGAATTTGTACGAATTGTCGGCCCAAGTTGATCTCGTTGAAAGAAATGAACGATCCATACAGCCGTCAATCCAATTAAAATAATAAACGCGATCCAATTAAAAATACCCACATTAATGTTCTACGTTCATTATTGGATTCAATTTTAATTTTAGATAACAACTAAACATTAAACAACCTCTCACAATATTGAGGGCAAAAATTACTCTCCCACAAAACTTGGGACAGAAAGTCTCACTTGGAGTTGTAGCCAAATTAATCAAAGGGAACTGAAAATCGGGAGATTCATAGGAAGGAAGATGGACTTTGGCCACCCTATTTTGTGCAACTTATTGCTCTATTTTTTAAATATATAATACTCAATTATTTGACATCCAATAATTCATTTAAAAAAAATAACCAATAAAGTCTCTAAACCAATAAACATATCACATACACGTTATCTAAAAAATCATCATAAATTTCTTACTCTATTGAATATATTTGCTCAACTAATTCAAACATAATTTATTGATGTGTGCAGCTGAATATTCTAAAAATATTATTAACTTAATTTTGAATTAGAAACTAATATAATCTAACTAGTTAACCCCCCCATTACACCAACATAAATTTTTAAAACACAATTCTTTTTTAATAGACATATATAAAAAGTTCCCCACTCACAAAAGATCTCCAAACGAGCCTTCTAAATTCAGTGGCATTCAAATTAGTAAATTACCAACTTACCTGCATCAGGCCCAACAATTTTTGGGCCTACAAAATACAAATTATGGTAGGTTTAAAGTTTAAACCCATTAATTAATTCAGTTAAAAGATTTATCATAAACCCTAAAACAAAAACCCCAAATTTGATTCCGTAGGAAATCACACAGACACATAGTAGAGGTGGAGGAGAAGAGAAATGGTGTGGTTTCAATGCGAGGATTGCGGTGACAACCTTAAGAAACCCAAGCTCCCAAATCATTTCAGATGCTGCTCAGCTTTCAAGGTTTCTACATAATATTCTATTTGTTTCTTAATAAAATTTCGATTCTTCTCTTAGTTTGGAATTTAACCCTAGTTTTTCTCTTGATTATGTGTTAGCTATCATGCATCGACTGTGGAGAAGTATTTGGGCAACATAACGTTGAATCTCACACTCAGTGCATCACTGAAGCGGTATTTTACTGATCCCATTGTATATATTCTTCCTTTTTGAGGATTAAGATTATAAGTGATATTAATTTTTTTTTTGATGTCATCTGAAATTTGATAATGTTATTGCGTTTCCTTGAGATAACTCTGCCTGTGTATAAGCTTATCTGGTTCTATATATTGCTCGGCTAGTTCTTCAATAAGCATGCTAAATTTTCCATTCTTCTCAATTTGTAATCTTGATAAAGCAGTTGACTTGGTTTGGCCTATGTTTTGTTTTCTCTGTTTTTTGTTTTATGAGCTACTTTCTTTAATTTTCTCGTGGTTCTCATAAGATATTACCACATACTGTGCTCAGGAAAAGTATGGGCCAAAGGGTCAAGGGAATGCTTCCAGTGGAACAAATGCTAAACCCAAAAATGATTCAAAGCAGAAACCAGAGGTGGATATAAATGTTGGATTATCTGAACGCCCTCCATGGTTTTGTAGGTATGTTCGATTGCTCGTGAAGCTTTCATAGTAGAAGGATACCGCTTTCTTTAGGGGCTCTTTTGACGAATGTTATTAGACTCAATTGATATGGAGTTGTCTCCTGGGTTAGCAATACTCTGTACAACTATCTTGTCATCTAAGTTGTACAAACATGGTAACTTTACGTATTGACCAATCTCCGACATTGACAATATTTGCATTAATATTGTACTCGAATTACTTCTGTAATTCATAAAAAATTATGGACAGACAATTGCTCTTGCCTCACCCCTGTTAGATTCTAAAAAATATCATTCAATATTGATATCAAGTTGACAGTTTGCTTGTTTTCTTATGGTTGTATATTCCTGTATAAGGCACTTCTGAATTTCATTGTCATTTATTCCTCATTCTTATAATATTGCTCTAGGATGTTGCTTATCTAATAAGAAAAATGTGCAGACTCCTTGTATTTCGTAATATTTTAATATTAGTTTATTGTAGTCATTTTTCTTTTTATTCACGGATATTAAAATCTAACTAATTTGTGGATAAATGTGCAGCCTTTGTAACACCAAGGCTACAAGTAAACAAACCTTGCTTCTCCATGCTGATGGAAAAAAACATAGGGGAAAAGCAAGAGGTTTTCATGCAGCAAAGCAACAGTCTAGTGATGCTAAAGAAACCAAGAATTCCACTGAGGACAATGTAACTACTGAAGCTCCTGAAAATAAAAAATCAGGGGAATTTAAAAACGAGGATTCATCTAAAGTTGCACCTCCGTCCGGTGTGGAAAATGATGATTCAAAATCAAACAAGAAAAGAAAACATGCATCTGAAAATAATGGTGTTCTGCATAAAACTGGAGGTGATATTTCTCCAGGATTAGGTAATGGTGAAGTTGTTGAAATTAAAGGAGCAGAAACGGAGGTAACGAAAGGCTTGAAGAAGGCCAAGCACTCTGCTGTAGAGGAAGATGCAAAATTGGATCCAACTTCTGAAAAGGATCTTGCGAAGAAGAAAATAAAGTGGAAAAAGCTTATTACTTCAGCTCTGCAATCTGTAAGTGCCCTTGGATTTTAGCTATATAAAGTCTTTCAGTTTTCTGTACATTTTGTTAAACTGCATATATTATATCTAACTTATGTGCTGTTGCATTCCACACTCTAGTATTTTTCATAGAGGTGGTGTGAATTTTCAATCATCTTTAATTTGTTGCCATTTGTTCTAAGCTATAAATTTTTTATTATCTTTTATTGTTGGGGTTTGGTCCTAATACTATAGTGATCCAAGTGTGGCAAAGAGAAGAAGAAGGCTTTATAGTTGTAAACATATTTTTTTTTCTTCCTTTAATGGAGCATCTTTGTAATAGCTTTTAATTTTGTTTTGTGAAAGAAATTTATAATATTAAAGTGGTTTATAAGTTTCTTGCATTTAGCAGAATCCAGATGGTGTTTTGAAATTCAAGAAACTTGCTAAATTTGTTGTAAAGTCACTTGAGGAATCTGGTTTGACAGAAAGCAAAAAACAAGTGCCCGAAATGCTTGAGCAGACGGTGAGTACCTTTGAATTGAATTCTTTATTTGCTAGAGCACATATTGCTAAAGGTTTTCATTCCTCAAACACAAGCTACTTTCTGAATGTTGGGTTCTTTTTACCATTGTTTCTTAATTGATATGCAGATAAACTCAAGCTCAAGATTTGTTGTCGATGGAAAATACGTTCGACTTGCCACCAGCAGCTAAGAAGAATGGGCCTGCTTCATGTCATGAGAATGAATTTTTTGATATCAATATTGCTTTTGGACTAGTAAAGTTTAGAGTCTTTTGACTTTACCTTTTCATGCACCACTAGGCCACCCAACATTCTAATTTGATTGTGAAGAGACTACAATTTTTGTGCCTTTGGTGTGGAGTTGAAATATACAGGATTATGATTTGTATTTTATTCATCCCCATAATTTTTGTCCGTGAAAAAAAGTTTCTAAGTTACACAAAAGTGTCACAATTAAGCAGATCGGACCCTGTTCAGTTCCTGGCTGGTGTTGTAACTTGGGTTAAAGATGGGTTGGATCGAATAATGATGAACCATAGCTGGGCTGATCAATCTGTTGCCTTAATATCTTTTATGGTTTTGTAGTGATGTGTATTCATGCACTTGTGATTATTAGAAATCACGGTTTTTGATATCCCATTTGATATAAGTTAGAAAATATTAACTCAATGATCTAACTTATATATAAGTTTTAATTTTTTTTTAAAATATACATAGATTAATTTGGGGTAAAATAAATTTTGATCAAACTGGGATGAGTTAAAAAGGAGAAATGGTTAATTTTACGTTTGAGTTTTTTATTGAAGTTCTAAATATTTAAATTATGTTTATCAAGATTCGGGTGTGACACTCATTTATCAGGGGAAAAAAAGTGTCCACTCGAATAGAACCTATTTTACACATTTTCACTCTTTTGTACTCAAACTCGAATTCAAATGCCCAACTCAACAAGAAAACGAAGTCGGATTGATCCACGGCTTGAGCCACATCTTGACACAACAGTACAAAAGAAATTTAAAAAATTACAAGGAGAAAGGCTATTAATTCCTTTATTAGTTAATGAATAAATTTTCTAGAAGGAGTCGAGTACAACCAATAAAGGAATAAATTTTCTAAAAGGAGTCGAGTATAGTGAAGTTTATTTAATTACTTTTATTATTAAAATGAGCTGCCAATTATTCATACTTAATGAAAGCTTCTTCAGAGACAATATGAATAAACGAGAGAATAGCAATTCACCGACAGTGATATAGCTAATGGGCAATATTCACTTCTTTGTCATAGAAACTAGGGAAGAAGAAACATTGGTTTTCTCCCATAAACAACCCGGTAATCCAGGAACACTTTGATTTCACCACAGAAGACATATATTTACGTGTAAGTAAAGCCAAAAACCCTATCTTGATGCTTGTTATTAACATATTGGAAGCACAATGAATGGTAACTGTAAGACCGAACTAGAACAGCATAATTACGACTACAATTATCAATATAACAGAGCATGCCATGGCCTGCAATAAAAAGGCAAGTCTTAGATAATTATGGCTTAGAGTTACACATCCGTCATCAAATAGATAATATATGAGACGGAGCTACTCACAGCAATCGCAGAAGCAGCAAGTCCAGCTCGTTCCCTAGGATCTTTCTTATAGTAATTTCCAAAGTACAAGATCGTAGCATAATACCACAAAATCGGGCATAAGAAACCTAATAGAAACCTGAGAAGGAAGGTGTAATATTTACATCGATGAAAACTAAGCAAAAGCAGAAAGCTATGTGTGGTTCTTGAATTTTAATGAGTAATAGGATGATAAAACAGAAAATGAAAGAAAAACGAAACCGAATGTTCTATCTTTGATGCATGGAAATATTTTTTTAGTGTTTTATTCACTAATATTCAAGAACCGTATATACCCTAAATCAAACTACACTTACGAGAACCATCCTATGCCACATCCAAAGCACGGAAGAGGTTTGTCGTACATCCCAAGTTGCGAGTCTTCTTCATCTCTAATTAAAGTATATCTGCCTTTTTCCCTCTCTGAAGCATCCGCTATTTGACCTATGCAGAGATAACCAAACATTTCATATGTTGGGAATTCACTAAGCGAATAAATTCATTCACTTTACACAGCATGAAGTGAAAATGAGGTTCATGCATAAATGTCATCGTCTCAATATACCATTTATGGGTATTATGGGTGGCAACATGGGTCTTGACTCTTGACCCATGGATTGGCTCGACCAAGGACTGCCTAACCCGATAATACTTATTTATTTTTTATGTTGGTTTAGGTTTGAGTTGTCTTGAAAATATTATGGGTAAAAAAACTATCAAGTAAATGAAAAACACTCAGTGACATAAACTAAACGGAAAGATCCAACTTAGATACCACCATGATATTCCCAACCCGGCCTGACTTAACCTAACATGATGGTTTTGACCCAAAATATATTTCCTTTTCTAGATTATAAAATTAATAACATACTAATCCTTAAAAGTAATTATATCTTCAAAGACATGCCAATAAATGAGTACATGTTTATTTATATTTATTACTTTATATTCAATTTAGATAATTGAGTTTAAAACTAATTTTATTTGTCCATATGTGAATACAAAACTGTAATTTTTTTTTACTTACGGTACATGCTTCCTAATGTCTAAATGAACACGTTGCATATAATTAGGAAAATTTAAAAGGAAAATTGATCAACCTGGGCCCAACCTATTTCTTACTCGGACCATCTTTACCAGACTGTTTCAAAACATGACCAATTTCATACCCAACAAACTGCAAAACTCTTGGGTACAATGATAATCATGAGATCCACGACGAGAACCAAATATACTAGTCCAAATAAACAAGAAATCAGTAAGTGTTATGTATGATATGAATCACAAACAAAATAACTACCTTTATACATGGAACTATATCGAGCTGATGGTCTCAAAAGATCAAGATGCTTATCTGAAACTGATTTGACCAGTTCAAGGTCATTTTTACCCTCTCCCACCTCAATAGTAGTACCATCTGTAACACCAAGAATTCCCAATTTATAGCATTACGGTGGTTATTAGTCTCTTAATTTTGTTTTATATTCCCACTTAATGTACATGAATAACTAATGAAAAAAAAAAAAAAAAAAAAAAAAGCTAAACAATCTGGTATACCCCCACCCTAACAAAGTTAAAGGGTAGCATCTCCCTAATAATTTCGGAGTACAATGATTAAAATTATCTCAAGCCAAGTGCGGAAGTAATTTTAATATTACTCTATATATGCAAAAGTAGCAAAAAACTTCATTCATGTGTTGCCATCTTCACCAAATTTAATTCCAAAATGCAGTTGCACTAAATCAAATTCTTTTGAAGAAAACTGATATTAATAAATATGATGCTACCATTCTTGTTGCTTTTCTCCACATATTAGTTGATTGACTAAAATATGAGCACGTAGCAAATATAGCCAATTCACCATCAGTGACAGATTGCAAGATTTACAAATGTACCAATTCAATGTAAATATCGATGGACATCAGTACAGATAAAAAAATGGGAACTAGGAAGTTTTCTTACTCTACAAATTAGATTTCATGTTCGTTTACAATATGAGGATCCACACTTCAACTAAATGATTTAAAAAGAGATAACACATGCAAGATAGTAAAACATCTCTGTATGCCAGAAAAGCTACATGTAAAGTTTGTGAAGATGAACTTATTAAACAAAGTGGAGAAAAAAATCAAGTTAATTAATTACTCTGATCCATGGGGCAATTGTCCAGAGGTGATATATCACAGTGCAGTAAGAGCTTCCCTTTTACAATTGCTTCTGGACTACCTGTTTAAAAGAAGTAATTGAACATAGAAATTAGTACTCTCTACCATATGTTTTGGCACATAAAGGCAATACTTACACAATTAAAGAAAAAGTCAGATCCAAAATCAAAGTGAGAACCTAAATCGCATTTCAATTTGTACCTATTTTAAATTACACTAACTATTGTTCTGATACAAAGACGTACCTTGTTTAAGACCTGCAAATACCTAAAACCTTGAAAATTGTTTTCCAAGTAATCCCAACACGAATCAAGCTATTCAAACCAAAACTAAACACACTTTGAAATACCTACAACGTAAATCTAAATTTTATTTTGCAGGACAGCACAAAAATGCAAACTAAATTTCCAATTTTAGGCGAAATAACAGAACACTATTAATAATAATAATAATTTAAAAAAAAAAAAAGCAATAAAACAAACTTGCCTCAAAGGATGGAGAATCGAGAAGTGATTATCTTGCAGAATTTTGGAGGTTTCCGGTCACAATTTGAGAGAAGAGAAGAAAAGGTATAATTGGACCAGTGTGAATTATGGATATGGACTTAGCTTTCGAAATTTTATACTGTTGAGTATCATTTAATCTACCCACTCAACGTCGGTTGACTCCTCCTTCTCATTTTTGTCCTTTTCTCTTTATCCGAACAAAGTAATTAAATATTTCAATTTTATGAACGGAAATTACCATCTGCTACGAACGAATTATATATAGTTTCTAAAAAAAACGAATTATATAGTTACATTATAATATCGATTTATTATTTAATGAATTATAATGAAGACAATAAATTATAATAATTGAATAGACAACAATCAGAATGAAACAGAATATATATTGAGCTCATGTAGATTGGAGAACAAGCATTAATTATTGCCGGTTCGATTTCTTGGACTCTTTTGTGTATACAATACATGATTGTTAACGACAATGGACTTTTTTCTATATTTTTTCACTTTTATGTTATTTATTATTGTAACTACGACAAATTGACAATAGCGATCTCGAAGAGCCATGATCTCAACAATATTTGCTAATGCCTAATATGACAATTCAAGTATATGTAGTGCCGGCACGAATTATTTCTTTATCTTTTTTGTTGTATTTGTTGGCTTTTATTTGTTTTGTTCTCAAGTGAGTGTAATTTTGTAAATGTGGAATAGCAATAATATTATAGAGTAGTCAATCACAATCCATACAATTACACTTTATTTATAGGCTGGCCGGGCATTGACGTTGCTTACTAAGCACAACATTTCGACAGTGAAGGTCTATACTTTGGCCCCTTCCGCCACAAGAACAATTGTTGATTTATTCAAAGCCAAAACAATCCTACCCAGAAAAAACGACCCTCAAATAATTTGGTGAAAGCTATGCACTCGGTCCTACACATATCGTCACTTGTACTACCTCTAAATTATTTAGTATCATACAAATAACTATGAAGAAATTGGTATCTTGATTCTTGAATTTTAGCGAGTAAAACAATATACTTGCGTTGGCATAAAATGACAGGAGATTGAACATTGTTCTGGTTCAAATTTATTTTCTTATCATTTTACTCACTAAAATCCAATACCCAAACATAACTGAATGATGATCTTTAACTATCATGGCTGGGCTAGGTCAATCAGCGAGGAATTTAAGAAGCAAACTAAAAGTAGTGCGGACTTTACAATCATGATACCCTGTATCCTTTTCTAGAAAAAAAAAGAAAAAAAACAGCAATTCAACCATCAAACTCCAAAATCAGTGCTAGTAAATTTAAAAGTGAGAAAATAAAACTAAAACACGAGATTTAAAGTTGACCAAATTAAAAGACTTCTATGCTCTCAATAAAGGGAAGGCCATCTGGATCACTTTGTAGTAGGCTCACTAGTTTGCAAATCATCAGAAGGCTTCAACACCTTCTGCTTCTCTTCAGTCAATCCCTCTTCAATCCCACTTACCTTCACCTGCTCGGCATTTTGTGCCCCGGTCAACCTAGCCAACACCACAAACGACATACCTCCAAGAACATTATTCAAGCATCTCAAAACAATAACTGAAGTCTTGAAAAGAAACGGGGGAAATCCCTTCGCTAACAAATACTCTACTCCATTCAAAGTTTGGTATCTCAAATTACTACTTATTCCCATATGAGTCGCCCAAGTCAAAGCATTCAAAATCGTAGGCGGAGGCTTGTTTGGCGTCTCAAAATTAGGATCCATCTTTTTCCTCACAGTAATTAACCCATTAGATATAGCGGTCCCAACAAGTCCAGCTGCAAATCCAACAGCAGCAAATAGAGTGCCTTTGTACACAAGGGTGCCTAGTCTACTAACCAAACTATATGGCCCGACTTCAAACATGTGGCTTGTAGGAGAACCGGCGAATATGGATGGGAGAGTTGTCACCGAAGAAGACAATGTTGGTGCTAAGAGATACATCAACACAAAATTCAGAATCGAACCAACAACAAGGGTCGAGAAGACAAAATCAAGCTCATTTAAGCCGAAATTTGGGCGTGAAGCCATGTCTCCAAGAACACACGCAGTAACACCAACTAATTCTTCCATTAGAACTTTGAAAGGGAATTGTGGATCTGCAGCAACCCTCGATCTCCATCCGTTTATAAAAGCCCCAATAGGTCCAAAGGCGTCGGATGATGGTTTGGGTTCATCTGAATCTCCTCCACCACTATTCCACCCACCAGTGCCGCCATCTCCTCCACCATTACCCTTACCGATGCCAATATCTCCACCACCACCAGCACATGGTATGTGAAATTTGGTTTGGAAACTAGGGTTTAATAGCTTAGTTTCAATGCATTGTAATGACGGGAATGAAAGGTTGTTTGGGAAAGTAGTATCGGCTAATCTGGTGGTAAAATTGGGAATGGATTTCTTGGTATGGCAAATATGGCCGGAGAGAGGAGAGTAACGAAGCTGAGCTGTCGTCGACATCTTTTTTTGACTGATATAACTCCTAATCAAATAAACAGATTACTTGTCTATTCAATGTAATTCCTAAAATTACAGAAATCAGCCGAAATCTAAATACTGGCAAAAATAAAGCAGAGAAAAGGCATAATAGAACAACTAATTGCTATAACCTAAAAAAAATAATTGAAATTTCAAAAACTAAGCACATACATTTCTTTCATTTACAATAGTGATAGAAAACCTAATTACAAATCTAAGCGATCATTTCAAACTCGATCTTTCGAAACTGAAGAAAGGAAGAAAAAAATCATAATTTAAATCACAACATAACAGTAAAAGAATTATTTTAACACATTTGAACAATTAAATATGAAAAAAGCGTCACTATAAATTATTCAAAGCGAAAAATTGAACCTTTTGGACTGAAGGATACCTCACTGCATCACCGCTTCAGTGTTCAGACACAAAAAGAAAACTGGAAATGAACATGAAGAATTTATTCGTTTTAGTGAAGAGATATTTATATGAGCTATTTATTGGGCCGAGCCTAGTAACCTAGCAATACTAAGATTACTGGGCTCTTTTGTCAGGCCCAATATATAATTACTCGTCATATTCATTTATAATCAATTAAAGGACTGTGAACTTTTGAAACATACTTTCAAATTTCAATGATCCATGATAGTACTGTGACTATTGTCCTAAGTTTTTATTTTATTTATTCCTTGTGAAAACTAAAATCACTCTTCACTTTAATTTTTAATAATGGACAATTTGAGCTCAAAATTTATTGAGATGTTCTCAATTTGGTTAACTTTTAGAAATATTTTCTTACTATTTTAGCTTGAAGAATTGATTCACGTTCAACTTTATATTAATCAATATTAAAATATAATAAAGTTGTATAAGATTCACTTATAATGTTTCATGAATGAACAAACACTCAAAATATAAATTATTTACTTAAAATATTCATATTCTATTGCATCTTCGTTTGAACATGAATGAATATGCTTGTGAAATATCTCTTGCATTCGACTAGTTTCGGGTAAAATCCCGAGAATCTTATGTATCCTTTCACTCCATTTGGTATAATAGACAAACTCCATTTGTTATAATAGACAAATATTCTTACCATCATTTAAATCGAAAATAACAAGTAAATTTAACAATGTAAAAAGTTTAAATGATTGAAGTGAACATAATTTCATTTCTAAAAATTCATGACATTTCCTTTTGAGTTTCACAAAACTCATAGCTTTGTTGAAATAAAATAATACAGGATTTGAAAAGGAATAAAACAAAGTTCCAATCTAGATCAGAACTTACCATATATTGAAATACCATATACTCCATCATTCAATAATTTAAATTATTTTATATAAAACTAATATATGTATTAACATGTGATTGGTCTAGTGGAAGAAACTAGTCACTAAAAAATAGTTAATCCAAGTCCGAATTTCTGTTGGTAGAGGATCTCACTTAATGCGTCCGATGCGTTTCAAAAAATTACACTCTTCAAAAACCAAAAAAAAAAAAAAAAAGAGAAACTAACGTATGTCGGTAGTATGTGCATGATATGTTATAGACTAATTGGCTTCTCTAGTCCTTGTATAGTCAATAAAGTACACTAGTAGTAATTGAAATAGAGACAAAAACATTAAATTATTTGATTCCTAATCCTTACATTATGGCGCTAATTTCAGCTGAAATAGACTACTAAAACACTACATTAATTGATTCTTTTACTTTTATTTATGCTGTTAATTTAGGCCTCCAGTTTTCTCTAGAATAGACACGTTTCGCTCCCACTTCACTTTTTCTTTGCCGCTCTTTAAATAAATAAAATTTAATTATTATTTTTTTTTTTTTTTTTTTTGTTGACCCAGGTTAAGTCCTGGACCACCCATCACTGGCCTCTCAGCAATGTGCGGAAGTAAATCGCGGGATGTGCCTGAGTTGGTCAGGGTTTGTTAACTCTTTATACTCCTGGCCCCCAAGGGAGCCTACTACCATGGAACTTACAACACCAAGCTGCTCCATCCTCCCTTAAAGATTTTACAACACTTGGCTGCTCCTCTCAGGATTCGAACTCCCCACCCTGGGCGAGTGAGCCCCGGAGTTCACCTCCTTTACCAACTGAGCTGTTAATTATTATTCACATCTTCAATTGCTCCATAAATATAATCGATTCAACAAGTTCATTCTGAAGTATCGATAATGGATGATCGAACAGCAGTGTTGGAAAACGGCGATTCTCATCACAATTACTCTAATGTCTTGGATATTTACCCCCTCGGTTGCTACTACTTCGGCTCCACAGATGCCGTAGCTTTGAAGAACGAAACCCTAGCTGATCGCGCTCTTAGGATGAAAGCGAAGTATGAATCAATTCTATATTTCAGATTACAGTTTGCAATTTTATGTAATTTTGTGATTTTTGTAACTTTTTTGTTGTCTCAGTTATGATGCCTATGGAATGAGGAACTGTGTAGCAGGGGTGATTGTGGTGAGTTTTTCCTGTATGATGATGTTCAGGAGGTTTATGATAACTGATTCGTGTATGGCGATATATTACTGTTCCTTTTGTGAATTTTGATTTAGTTAATTTACGAGAGAAACTAGTCTTATTACCTATTGTGGTCTGTGGAGTTTCATTTTGTTAGTTCAATGATTATGCGATTGCCTTAATCAAACTTGATCGGTCTAGCGCATTAATTTGAACTTTGACAATTTGTTATTGATTCCTTTTTCTCAAATATAATGTAATTCAACTCTCCGGTGATTTTGTGATCAATTCATCGATATGCTCTTGCCTTAGTGAAGGTAGCAGATTGTGTTGTGATTTGACTTCTGGAAGAGCTTATGGTTCATATTAAAAAGCTAATACATACATTCTTACTTGAAAGATGGTAACATATTTTGATATTTGACTACCTAAAAGCGATATTCTATGTGAAATGTGCTTTTAGACTCTTTGCTGAATGAAGCATGTGTTTTGCAAATGAAAATTTCTAAACATCATACCACATCCATAATCAATTGTTGAAGGTTTTTGTATGCCTAGAAGCCTTTTACCAATATAAAGTCAACTGATATTATGTGAATCTATAATGCATTTTGTTCTGATCTGTTTTTTTTTTTAATTGCCTATTTGACTTAGCGTTATCTTCTCCACTGGCACTGCCTGACACGTCATACCTTTCGGTTGATAATAATGCACTGTGTGTGTGTTTTGACGAATTGGTGATTATATATGTGAATCAACAATAGTTTTAATTTACAGGTAGAGTTATTCAAACACCCTCATCTCTTGCTGCTGCAAGTACAGAACACCATATTTAAACTTCCTGGTGGTCCCTTACGACCAGGCGAATCAGGTAGTCTTATTGAAAATAAAGTTTAAAACTTCAACTACAATTAATTTTTCATTAACAAGGTTCAACAAATTAGCTTTCATGGTGTCTTGATAGATGTAGGCTGCTTAAAACGCAAGCTCTCGAGCAAATTATCCAGTGGTGAAGATGGCCGTGGTCCTGAATGGGAGGTATAATCAAGCTTATGCAACAAATATGGTTGATTTATTATAGTTGTCCAACTATTTATGTTTCTCAATATCTAGATCGGAGAATGTCTTGGAATTTGGTGGAAACCTAACTTTGAAGCAGTGTCTTATCCATATTTGCCACCAAATATACAAAGGCCTAAGGTGATTCTGGTGGTATTTTTCTTTTGCAATGATACATTTTGGCAAAGTTCTTGGCTACATAATGGTTGTCTTTTCAGGAGTGCACAAAACTCTTTCTTGTCAAACTGCCAGCAAGTCGAAGATTCATTGTTCCGAGAAACTTCAAAATTCTTGCTGTTCCCTTGTGCCAAGTTCATGACAATGACAAGGTATACACCTCATTTGAATTGCAGATGCCAATTATGCTACTCGGAATTAAGTATAGAACACTTTGACAATATTGGTACTGTTAAAAGGAATATTATTAAGACTATGCTTGGTTCTTGAATTGAATTTTAGTGAGTAAAATGGCAAGAAAAATGAAATTAACATAAAAATGAAGCGATCATTTGATATTAACTTATTAAAATCCATTATGGTATCACGTACTCACTAAAATCCAATCAAACAACCGAAATATCTCTCTCTCTCTCCTCGAGCAACTGAAGCTTTTAATGAGGTGGTCATTCATTATAGTATCACGTACACCTAAGCCGAGAAGAGATCTGCGTTTGAATCTCACCGCCACTCATTTAAGAAAAAGAATTCCACTACTTGAATAAAAGGCTAACCCCTACACGTGGAGGTGTATGTTAATAATAATAATTATTAAATGTCTTTGCTAGGAAACATTATTCTCTATAACATGAAACTTTTTAGATGGTCATTCGAATAAATACTGAATTTGTTCTCCTATGCATGGACTAAATAATGGGATTCTAGTATGATATGATCAAGGAAAAAAGAAATGTAGCTGAATTCATTGTACTTGTTTTCTTTTATATGCCATCATACCATTAAATGCAATCTTCTGCAAAATCAGATGCATGTAGTTAAACGCTAACATGTTCGTAATTGTATTTGCTGCCCTTTTGTAGACATATGGATGTATAATATCTGGAGTTCCCCAGCTGCTGTCCAAATTCTCCTTCAACATAGTTGAATCCTAAATGAACTCCCTTGTCTTAACGTGGTAAGCATTCAAAAAAATCCTGAATTAAAAGGGACCAAAGTATAGCATTGTAAATATCAAAGTTTTCTTCCTTTATATTGGACTAATTTATATTATTGTCGTTTGGGTCCATATACAGAATTTCGTTGTAATGTAGATAGAGGTGGTGGTCTTCTTCTTTTGTTTTTTTGTGTGCGCGCGATTGCGTGGTAGCTTTCACTGGTGTCACTTTTATTAGTATTTTGTAAACCTTATGATTTTAGTGCAATCAAGTGAATGGTCCACAAAACAGTACATCGACGTATATTCTGGCTTCAATTTTGTTTATTTAAGCTTGTAAGATTGACTTGACTCTCGCGTCAAGCAATTTTGTTTGAAATTTCCATGCCCGTGGGTTAATTGGAATTATGTTTCAAGAACCGCAAATCATTTTGTTTCAGAAAGTGAACCAAAAAAAGAAATTTGTTTCAGAAAGTGCTAGGCATGTAGATAAACGACTTAAATAAGAGAAAATATATACGAGTACAATACAATTTCTCGTCAGATCATTGCATTACTTTGACCTTCCAACTCCAATTTAGTTGTGCACGTCATTTTCTTTTCTCTATGAAAAGAGGAAAAGAACAAATTAATATGGATAATATATATATAGAGATTAAGTAAACAAAGATAAAAAATTCAGAATAATAAATTAAAATTTTGTTTACTAAAACTCACCGAAGCAGTACTAAGTGTTAACTCATGTCATGTGCTTATCTAAGGCCGACAATGAGACACAAGTAACGTACGAGTTTTAGTATTTTATTCCATTTAGATGACTTTAGAGTTGTTTAGACATTGAAGAGGACTTCTTAATACAACTTCTTTTTATGCTCAATTAACATAAATAAATGTCCTTATCAATTTTCACTTAAGAAATCGTAGTAGTTGCTAGGATCGAAGTAACCACCATCAAGAAGGCAAATTTGAAATTTTATTTATTGCCTTTTTCTGCTACTCTTTCAACATTTGTGATGTTCAAAAGCTGGAATTTTTGGGAACTTAAATATTGTACGACGTGTAAGATACAAATATATATATGTGTCTTCTTTGTTTACTTTATATAGAATAAAAAATAAAGTAAACAAAAATAAAGATTTCGGAATAAAATTGGATGATACAAATTTTAGAACAAATTTATATGCATTGCAACTCATGTAGATATAAACTTTAGAACAAACTTGGATAGATATGCATTGCAAGCCATGTAGCTATGTTGCTTGAATTTATGTAAATTTTGTGTACAAAATTCAAGAAGTTAGACGAGTTAACAAGTTGTTTTCCTACCTTTTCATTAATATTCTGAAAGAAATAGTCTTAATTAACAAAATTACAAATAATCGGTGTTCTGCATCATATAAATACGTTATTTTGACAATTTGTATCCTTAGATTATAACTATGAGACTTCGCACATCGAATGATACATTTTATTTTTTTTGCAAAACAATGATCATTTTATACCCTAGTGGGATGTATTTGCCAAGGTATATACAATTCAGTGGTACAAAATACCAAAATTTTAATTTTCAGGATGCAAATTGTTGTAAAGTGCCAAAATTTTAATTTTAGGGAGCAAAGTGTCTATTACTCAAAAAATATTAATTAAGAGCATACATCTCCTACAAATATTTAATGAGCATTTGACATTTGCAAGCCATAAATATATTATTTTTGACATTTTGTACTCTATAATTTGAATTATTAACATTTTGTATAATCGAATTACAATTTTTTTAGCAATATAGCGGATCTTTTGCATCCCATTAAAGTGCATCTTGACAAAGATTAAAATGTCAAAATTTCAATTACATGATTCAAAAATTTAAAAAGAAAATGTAATTTTGAAGTGCAACATGTCAAATACTTAATAGTATTTAATTGTAGAAAATAGAAATGGACAATTTCTGAAGAAATAGTAAGAGAGAGAGAGTGGCGGGCGCGAGTAAAAACCTTAACAGTAACATCTAACTTTAGTAGAAAAGTAAACGGCCCCATTGAAGTAAAGAAGTGTCTTTGTATCTTCCTTTTTCTATTCACTCTCCACAAAAAACCAGTTAATTTGTCACTCTTTTGTCCTATATTTCCACTAAACAAATCACTTATGATGCAGATGACAGTAAATTGAATATATATAGATTCAAGACTGGAATTTTACCTAACCTCAAATTCTTGTATATTTAAAAAGACCTTCCGCATTTAACAAAAAGACTGGTCTTTTCATCTTCCCCCAAAATCCCAGGAAAACATGGATGGGGAAAAAGAAAAGGAAATTCCTAAGATTAATAATAATAGTGGTAGCTCAAGAATAAAGAAAGGGGCTTTAGCACCTAAACTCAAACTCTCTGTCCCCCATTCTGATGAAGCTTCTATTTCCAAATTCTTGTACTTTTTTTAATTTTTTTCCTCTATATGTTTATTTTGCCGACATGGGTTTTTTGTATTTTGTTTTTTCTGATTTGGGTTTTGTTTTCATTTTGTGTAGGACTGAATCTGGGACGTTTAAGGATGGTGATCTATTGGTTAACAAAAATGGTGTACGGATTGTTTCTCAGAGTGAAGTTGAAGCTGTATGTATATTAGTTATTTGCCCTTTTGGGTTCTTGATTTTGACTGCATTTTTCAAAATTATGAAGCTCTATGAGTATTAATCTTTCGATTTCGTTTCGTGCATCTTTTTCTTTTTTTACTTTGGTGTGTGTAATTTATGCATTGAATGTTCATCTTTATTAACAACAATTTGTTGAGTGAAATGCTAAAAAAACCCCTTTAGGGTTCGCCTGCTTATTCAATATTGCAATTTTTTGTAAACGCGTTTTTTTTTTGGGTGCTAATTACTAGTATTAAACATGAGATGGATATTTGCTTTTAAATTATTAACACAAGGGGGTATTTCCTTTTGTTTTGGCCAATATAGGAGGTTTATGCTTGATAATTCAAGAGATATTGTGGTAATTAGAAACTTAGCAAGAGATGTTTTTGCACTTCACTCAATATTCTGGCTTTGTATCGAAATCCTAAATCCAATTATATTCAACTTTGAATAATTTGATATTTTCTTTTTTGGTAAATATATATGCTCTGTTAGCATATATGATTCTAGTACTTTTTGATTACATTCCTTTTATATAGATGCTCAATGTTGATGGTGTATGAACTTCAAAATCATTTTTTACTTTTTACCTTTTGATTATCTATTTAGATAAGAATTCTACGCATAGTTAAAAATTGAATCGTGACTATGTGAAACTTACACTTAGTTTCTCGTTCTTGGAATTTTATTTCAGCCAGCCTTAATTCAGCCATCGGATAACCAGATGAGTTTAGCTGATTTTGACGCAGTCAAAGTTATTGGTAAGGGAAATGGTGGTATTGTCCACTTGGTTCAACATAAATGGACTGAGCAATTTTTTGCTCTCAAGGTATGAAGATCAAAGTTTTTTGTGTGTTTCTTAAATCATACTTTTATTTCGTAGTTGGTACAGAGTACTTTTAATTTCCATAAAATTTATGATGTATTAATTTTGTGACAACTGGTATGAAGACTTTATCACCACTTGAAAAAAGAGAGCTTATGTTTAGATAAAATTCTGCTGGTAAATTGACATATGCATTGATATCTGATATAAGAATTGCTTAGAATAAAATCTTAGGTACTGTCACATATATGCATAAGAACCATTAAGATGTGTCATTTTAAGTTTATTGACTCGTTTCAGGTTATTCAAATGAATATCGAAGAGTCTGCTCGTAAGAATATTGCCCAAGAACTGAAAATTAATCAGTCATCCCAATGTCCATATGTCGTAGTTTGCTATCAATCTTTTTATGATAATGGAGCAATATCGATAATCCTTGAGTACATGGATGGGGGATCTCTTGCAGATTTTCTCAAGAAAGTTAATACCGTCCCTGAACCATATCTTGCAGCAATTTGTAAACAGGTAAAACAAGCCACTTTTTTAATTTTATTTTATATATATATATAGCCTAAATCAATGAAAGTTATTTGGGCAATGATTTCTAAGTCCATTCTTTTAAATCAATATAGGTACTAAAAGGCTTGTGGTATCTTCATCATGAAAAGCATATTATTCATCGGGACTTGAAACCATCAAATTTGCTTATAAACCACAGAGGTGAAGTCAAGATTACCGACTTTGGTGTGAGTGCAATACTGGCTAGCACATCTGGTTTGGCTAATACCTTCGTGGGCACGTACAACTATATGTCTGTAAGTATTCTGCTTACACCCTACCCTAATATGCAGTTTTCGCTTGCAATGTCTTTTCTATAGCTAATGTTTGCCTGTGAGTATTATGCGTCGTTAGAAATAATAGAATATTAAATGACTCTCTTCTCTAACTTCTTAAACTTTTAGAGAGGTATTTTATTTGTAATGACATAATCAATATTTATATTTATATTTTTTCTGTCTGTAGCCGGAGAGAATCATTGGAGGCAACTATGGTTACAGAAGTGACATATGGAGCCTTGGCTTAGTTCTACTTGAGGTAGCAACAGGAAAGTTCCCATACACCTCACCACAGCCAGGGGGATGGATCAATGTCTATGAGCTTATGGAAACCATTGTTGATACACCCGCACCTCAGGCACCGTCTGATATATTTACCTCGGAGTTCTGTTCTTTTATTTCTGCTTGGTACATACTCCAAATCTAAGTTTCCCATAATCAAGTTATTCAATGGATTTGAATTTCTATTTTGAGTAGGGGACTAACACTATGGCTCCTCTGTGTTGATTTGGCAAAATTGCATTTATTCCCACAAGATTGGACTAATTTGGATCCTCTGCTTAACAAAGTTGCACTTTTGGTCCCAGTTTTTTAGAATGTTGCACTTTTGGTCCTATCACTCTCTTTTATCCATTTTGGACCAAAAGTCTATGTTCTGCACTTTTGGTCCCACAATATTTTAGTCTCAAACTGGACGGAAAGGGGACAATAGGACCTATTATATTTCACATGGATTTGGCTAAATCCACATTAAATGGCTTGGGCCTAACTCACCTCAAAAGTTAGCTCATGAGTTGAGAATTTCCCAAGACCTTATAAGATGAACTTAGTCATGATTTCCAATCCATGTGGGACATTTAGTCTCAACAGGACCAAAAGTGCAACAAATTCTTAAATTACGACCAAAAGTGTAATTTTTCAATATGTTCCCGTGGGACAAAAAATGCAATATTTTACCCATTCATTACATGTTGATTTCTTATTTTAAGGAATTATTAATAATGTCCATCTGATTTTCTGTAATTATTTTCTCAGTGTGCAAAAAGATCCTAAAGATAGACTGTCAGCAAATGAACTTATGGTACGTTTGATAATTATTTCTTTTTTGTTCAAATTGCATATCTTATGGGGATTTATCTGGTGTGTGTTGTGGTGACATACATACAGGCACACCCTTTCATCACTAAGTATGACGATCTTGACGTTGATCTAGCCATGTACTTCACTAGTGCAGGACCTCCACTTGCTACTCTTTAATCAAAGGTTTGAAATTTACTAGTCACGCTACATTTTACATTGAACTTGTCTTGAAAATAGAAATACGATATAGATCTTTGAGCACTTATTTGTTGGTTACTAGATTGTTATAAAACATTTTGTCTGAAGATATGACTTGAAACTTGATGAGTGGTTCCTTCCTCTAGTGTTTTTTTTTTTTTTTTTGGTATTTTGTTCTGACATTAGTATCTATGGCCATTTCATATCTCAATTTGATAGTAATACTTAGTCTAGTTCACTATTATCTTATTGAGTTATTTGCAAAATTACCCTTGTGTTAAATAAAGATTAATAAATTATTCAATTACCTATCTCATTTCATTATCTTATAGAGTTATGGAAAAACTATTGAATAAATTTTGACTCCATTTTGAAAAAATCTACTGATAACTTTCTATTTTAGCGTTGAAGTAATAAAATTAAAATATACATTTTTTTTGTACATTATTATAACAAAGTATGTGATCATATTCAAATAGGCTGGCATGTATCGACAACGCGTATAAATACTTCAATGTTATTTCACTATAAAAAAATTAATCATAGATAGCGATTAATGCACATTTCTGATTCATTACACACATCACCTTAATGCACAGAGAGTCTTAATTGCTATTGTACTTGTTTTTTTCTTCATCTGCAGGCTCATACAACACTACTGCATGTTTTAGCCCCTTTTGCTGGCAAGAAACGAGCCAGTCGACCTATTTCAGCATGCCTTGGGCAAAGCTCATACACAAAAGGTCATTGCTCGGAGATTTTAAATTAGAACTCGAGTGAACAAATTGATTTATTGCGTGTTAATGTAATGAAAGACATGGATCAGAAGAAGAGTTGTTTGTTTACACTATTTTTTTTTTAAGTTTTCTTTTTGAACTTCCTTTGAGCTTTCAAATCTACAACTATAACAGATATGTTATCTCTACTTCCCCTTTGGAAAGCAAGCTGTGAGAGATAATCTGCTGCATCTTGCGCAGCAGGATCACTATCCTCTCCTTTTTCTTTGGTTGTAATAGCAGTAGCACCATTCTTTTTGTGCCATATTAGAATTCGTCTACGTGCCAAATCACAAGCCTCCTCGTTTGTCATTACGTCCCATAAACCATCGCTAGCTAGGATAAGACATTCGTCTTCTTTAACTCGCGGAACGAACATTATTTCTGGATCTGCAATCACATAAGGCCTCAAGTATCTGTCACCTGCCCATACATCAAAGTTTCTAGTCATTTATCCAACTATACTGGTAAGCCACTTTCGTAGTCATGCAAAACTGGACCCTCAACATTTCTGTTTGTTCTTCACAAAATTGTAATTTGTAATCTTAGTTCGAATTTTTCAAAATGCTTTGTACTTTTGGTGCTATATATCGTCCATCCTATTTGGGATGAAAAGTGCAAAATTGAAACATTCCTATAAGATCAAATGTGCAAAATTGACTATTTTAAGGTCCAAAAATGCAAAACCTGAATAAAAAAATGGGACGATTGGACCAAAGTACGTCGAAGTGCAATTTCGTAAATAATGAAACAAAAAGTGTCGATGGTTTAATACTGCGGTTTTAAAAATGCAAATTTGCCAACTATATATGTGTACACGCTATGTAACATTGCGGCTCATAACTATGCTAAATGGGTCATGTTGTCGGGTTTTGTTGGTACTGGTAATCCTAAGAACCTCCCTTGTTCGGTCTTTTGTGATGGAAATGTCCTGTTATTTAACTTTGTAACCCCTTTTGCTCGTGATTTAGAATGAATGTTGATTTATATAAAAAGAAGAAAAAAAATACAATATAACATGTTGGATGGATCCTAAAATTATTTGGGGAAATCACTTCTTTTGAAATATTTCAAGACGGAACATACCAATGGATCTTGACACCGCAAGTACACCAGAAACCCGATATCCATCCCAGTTAATGACCTTGCCTCCTGCAGCTTCTATCCTAGCACATTCATCATCTCTGTTTGGCTGTGCAAAAGAGCTAAACTATTAGACAACAATCCAAACACCATATGGGGATTTGATCAAAATGAAGCCTTACTTTATGGTCAAGAGATAATGGAGTAGGAACTTTCCCTCGATTCAAAACCGCTCTTGAATCGCCACAATTAGCAACGATGATATGAGTAGAACAAACAATCGCAACCACAGCTGTAGATCCAACGGACTCAGGAGCGACAGCGGGAAGTGGAGGACGGGGAGCAACATCACAGGCGTTAAATCCTCCAACTTGATCATCCAATTTTTGAAAACAGTTGAGGAAGATCTTGATCCATTGTTCTTTCCAGTTATGTTCACCAATTTCAATATGCAAAAGACTTTCTTTAGCAATTTCAATCTCCTTAGCTAATGTTGAATGTAGATGCTCTCGGCAATAATTAGCAACCTAAACATAAATAAAAACTAAGTTTCTGCAAAAGAAAATATTTTTCTTGCATCAAATCAAATGACAGAAGAGAAGAGAAGAGAACATACCTGGCAACCTCCATGTCCATCATAAACTCCGAAAACATGTGCAGTTGAAAATTGATGTATAGAATCACCACTCAACATTTGTGAAGGAATCCTCAAGAATCTCGGTAATGCCACTACGGAATCTTCCATTTCCGACCTCCTTCCACAAATAGAAGTCGAGCCCCAAAGAGGTGGAGAACTTTGCTTCTTTATCTTCTTTTCCTCATAAACCTCAAAGGCTCTTTTAGGCTCTTCCACATGATCCTCAACTGATCTATGAGGAACATTGCTACTCTTATCTATGATTTTTATTGGTATTGGCTCCAATTTTGCCTCCACAATCGTATATTCCTCGATGCTTAAACTATCGGTACCACGAGAACTTATTATCGCTGGTAATGGGATAGAATGATCTCCCTTGGAATCTTGGTTAATAATAGCATTATCTAAGTTAAAACAACTTTCACTTTGGCTTGTCTTGACCAAAAGATTGGCTTCACAATCACTCAAATTATCGTAACTTGAGTCGATTTTAATGTGTGGAATACTAGAACTAGAGTTTCTAATTTCTTGAGTAAGAGGCAGCTTAGTCATAGATGATTTGGAACTTTCACCTAAATCACAGCTTAATTATGAATTTTTGGTTTGTGAACGAACAACTCTTCTTCATACACACATTGAATTGAAACCTAATACACGGAGAAATTATATAAGGTTCCAAATAAATCAGAAAACTGCTAAAGAATCAATCAAGTAATACAAGAAAAGAAGCTTTAAAATGTTTATCACATTAATGAGAAAATATGAGTGAAATCAATATTCAAAAGAGATTCAATTTTTTTTTTTTTTTGGTTGTTGTTAAATACAGAACACAAAAGCCAAAATGGTGATCTTCAAGAAACACAACTTTCTTACTTAAAACTTGAAATCTTGGAACCTGAGATATTATTTAATAAAATTCCATTATGTAAAAATATCAAGTGTTAAAAAACCAACCTTTGATCATTACACCTCACCCCCCACCCCCCCAATAATTTGAAGAAACACCTATCATTAATTTTCGCAATCAATAATAAAGTATTTGAAATGTAACACATGCAAGAAGGCTACACACTAACATAAATTAAATAGTTACTCAATCATACAAAAGGTAAGTTGCTTACCGTTTCAAAACAGTCCACATGAGACCTAAAAAGTGTTCTTTTCCTTACATTTGATTTTGAGGTAAGAAAAGAAGATTTATTAATTTCTAAGAAACACCAAACTATATTATGTGGCGACCAAAGAAAACTCCCAAGTCTCATGACATATCAAAAAAGAACAACCTATGCATTAAATTTTTTCTGTCATGTGGGCCCACTTGACAGATATGTGTCCAACCATGTGTCACCAAATTATATGCTGAGGCTTTTGTTGAATGGTCCTCTTTCTTTTTGGTGAACTAATTTTTATTTCTTTTTGATGAATTTAAATTTGTGGGTCCTCAACCAATGAGAGAGCTACACGAAGGGGACAGAATTTTTTGTGTTCTGTTAGGTGTCAGTGTGTTAAGAATTGTGGAGGTTTGATTGTTGATGTGTCTTCTCAATCTTTGGACTACTTTTGGATGATTAATTGGTTATGCGGCTTCAAAGTGTTACGGCCGGGATCGATTTGTTTGCTAAATTTATTCTCCCCATAAAATTTTAAAATACAAAAGCAATGCATATGATTTATAGTACTAGTATTTTTTTTTTTTTAAAAGGAACTTCTAATACTTGTGAATATATATAGTATTCATCATAAAGTTTATGGGCCTGTTTGTTTGGCGTTTCCCAAAATTTTTTCGTGTTTGGGAAATGCCAAACAAACATGTTTCCTATTTTCCAAAATAAATTTTTCATCCATTAATTTTCCCAAACTACTCTCTCAAAAGCCAAACAAACAACAATTTTCTTATCTCTAAACAAAACTTATACAAACTCTACTTTGATTTGACATAAAGTAACCTATCTCTTACACAATTTATCTCACATAACAAACATGATTTGACATAAAGTCTTACACATCTTACACCTACAACCCAACTCTTCCAAAAAAACCTACACCTACTTTATTTCTCAAACCACTCTCTCAAAATCCAAACAAACAACATTACGCAAATCGAGATTATTTCACAAACCTCCACTACTCTCCCAAACTACTTTCCCAAACGCCAAACAAACAGGCCCTATACATTTCAAAGCAAAAGAAACGGGAAGGAATGCCGCGATATTTATTTTCAAGATAATACAAAAACTTGTTTTCTCCGTCCCATTTTTCTTTATCCTTTGGTATAGTTTTGATTAAATTTATAAAAATTATAATAAATAATTTAATTAGTATATTTCATTAATAAGTTGATAATATCATATGATACTATATATATTAATATTTAAAAGATTTAATACACAAAAAATGTAAATAATTTAACATGATAATCACTTAAAATATTGAAAAATTTGACCGGGTACTGTATCAAATGGAACAAAATAAATGGAAAGGAGAAAGTATTTAGTATAAGATGTTTATCTAATCAACGTTTGAGTATGATTTCAACCAAACATATAACTTACTTCACTAAATTCAATGTGATAAAACTCAACGGTTGCATCTAGTTGTTCAATATAGCTAATCTTCGATTGCATCTAAGATCACTAGCATCTTTGATTTTCAATTAGTATGTGATCGGCGTTCAATTAGTTTATAGTTAATTTTAATTAGAGAGTTTTGTTTTTTCCCTTTTTGTTTATTTACTGATTTTCATCTCGACAGATTTTCTCTCAAATTACTCGCAAAACTAAGTGTGTAATCCCTAATGTTCTCTAGTTTTCATGTTAAAAAATTGATGAAACTTGATCTTTATTTGGAATGTAATTTAGGAGAGAAATGAAGAACTTGCGGATTTGGCAAAAGAGGGGAATTTGCAGAAATTAGTGGGACACAGGCCAGTTGCTCCAGGACCCCGGTTAGTAAAAATTGAGTGACTGAAAAATGAACACAACCAAATTAATTTAATTTAAATGACAAGTCATGAGACAAAAATGAAAATTATCCATTAATATATCTAATTTTTATTCATGTTATTACTCTTTTTAACAGCTTTAATTAGCTTCACATCTTTTTCAATATTACCACACGCCACACTGCAGTGACAGACTCAACCCAAGAAATACCGTTAAATAATTTTCAATTGATGGATCTGCTCTCTTACAAATATGCAAGAAACATGAACATAATAAAATAAAAAAATAAATTGTCACATATTCAATTTCTTTATATAAGAATGATAGTTTAACGTTATTGATACTATAATAACTTCTTCAATTTCAACAAACATCAGTTAGCAATCAATTTACCCCCAACTCAAGAATTCATGTATATTTACAATGCATGACATATCTTAAAAGCACCAAATTCAACTTCCACAGCCGAACTTTCAAACTGAATAACCAAAAGTTCAGAAATTAAAAGACTGACTACTAATTTACCACGACAATGTGACAGAAATCTCACTGATATGAACCAAATAAAACACGCGGTCAGCGAATATAGAGGGGAAAATAAGTAGATTTATTAAATTACGCCGTAAGTAAAATTCTGAAAGTAATCAAAAGAGTCGGATAGTAAGATGTTTTATATACTTGTTTCAGCTTTCAGATTCGTCCTCTCTTCTCTGGACCACTTCGATTATTTCTCTTCTTGTGATCAATAATGGAGTATGAAACATGTGTCTGAGCTAGTCTACTCGCAATTGCAGATCTACATAAATACACATATAAAAATTACAAGGAAAACAATCGTAAGTATTCAGACATATTAGCTAATAATAAAGTTTTTTCAACTGGTAACATAAGATAAAAAAAAAAGGCAAAATTGAAAATAGAAAAAGAATGGACCCAAATATAACATGCCTACTAATTTTCCAGGTTAAAGATCCTTACCTAGAAAGGAGCTTAAAAGCTTTAACTTCCTCATCCAAAACTAGGATCAAGAGATTCCAAGCGACGATTACATGAGTAAAACCTAAAAAACATTTTCCTCTGTATCTCATGAGAATTGTTGATTATTCGTACTCCAATGACTTCAAGCCAACTGTTAGTTTTGAGAACAGTAAAATTTGTAGCCACATCATAACATTATCAAATTGCACTGATAGAAATCAACAAAAGATATAAAGAGAACGTTCATACATGGTTGTTCAATATATATATATATATATATATATATATATATATTATACTTATATCACTTGTGATTAGTGATTGGATTATAGAAACATTTCTATGATTAAAAAAGATGTAGGCTGGTGATCATGGCGAGCATCTACCATTGTGATTAGTGTACTAAGGTGTTGACTGAAAAAGGGACTAACTTTCAAAAGCAAATGTTGAGGAACAAAGAGAGTGACTTAAGATGAGGAAATGCAACTTTCAATTGGTTGGAAGTAAAATTTATTCATAATCCCTAAACTATGCAAATTATGAGACCTGTCGTAGATGACCACAGGAACTTTTTTTTTTATTTATGGATGTCTCTCTGAGTGTCAGTGCATTATAGGTATTACTTAATAGTAGAAAAAAAAAAAAAAAAAAAAGTAGCATTAAGCATAATGCATCCATATTCCATAAATTGCATCAAGATGGCAGAATGGAGCAGTACTAAAATATACAACAAAACTACTAGATTGACAAATTACCATGCAGCGTTATAAAGCTAAAACAATATATGGATAAACACTGAGGCCTAGGAATTCCTTCAGGAAGTGGCTGCAACTTGTTATTTAATTTATTCAGATTACATTGACATGCCACAAGAAATTATGATTTCAAAATAATTAGAACCATATCAACTAAAGATCAGGCAAACCTGGGCTTTGAACTGCGTTATGAGCATCCTCTGGCTAAAGCCTGATGAAGAAAGTCAGCAAAAAATACAAGTTGAAATGAAATTAGCCTGCAATTTGTTACTTTTGCAGAGAAGTGTCACTAGGTTATGTAATATTCATACAATTACCTTGAGTAATGGCAGTAGATCAAGTTGATGCATCCGAAGAGAGTCTGCACTGAATTCGAAAATGGGCATTACAAAGTGAATATACTGCATCAAAAGAATTCTAGTTTATGAATATACTGCTTCAGAAGCATACCTGTTTCAGACAGAAGTACAGAACCACAAATGTTGGATGGCTAAAAGTAGCTAATTGTCCTGATAAAAGAGTATATAAAACAATACATAACTGATTATACACAGGACAGGCCAACAAAACGTTACACAAATCCTTCTGTTATTGCCCAAAACATGCCTCACCTCTTACCATCTTCGAGACAGAAATATTGATTGGATAACAACTCTAAGAACATTTCTAAAGCATTTCAGATCCGAAAAGCTGAAGGTGAGAAATTGAACAATTGACACCATAACTAGATGGGTCATTAAATAAAGTTCATCTGTACGAACAAGATCAGTTATCAAATGAGAAGTTCATTTGTACACAATAGATATGTTATCAAAGGAGAAGTTCTTTTGTACAAAAGTGAAATACCTCAGAGCTCCTACAAGTTTTATAAATAAGCTAAATGTGGTTTTATTGTAAATACAAATTTTATGTACAAAGGGACATTGTTCTATAATCTGTAATTTCTACAACTAAGATACAGCGTTTACTAAGGCCTTATCACAGGTACGAGCTTGACTAGTCACACAAAAAGATCTTTACAGTCGAGTTGTCAACTTCAACAGGAAGAAAACCCATAAGTTGGAAAGGTTCACTCAAAAATTAACTAGGGAAGTGCTTAACCGAAAGAATATATAGCCTAACTATGTATGAGTAGTCACATGACCTCCATGTCATTGGTTATGACTCATGATAACAATTGTTTCTTGTGATAGTACAACGAACAGGAATATACAGCATAGCAGTCTCAAAGCATCATATTTAATTCTGACAAGTCATCCATTGGGATTTCAAGGCCACCAATATAATCATGATCATGTAATACTTCATCTTCAATGTTCAACCATGATCCTATATCTTCTCCTTGACCACCAAGATCATCAGGAACACCTAAATCATCCATTCCGGGGAGTTGCAGGCCAGATAAATCAATTGGTTCCTCCAACATGTCGTCGCTATAGTCGTTTTTATCTTTGTCAATGTCACTTCGACTAATTTCATTAGACCTAAGTGTTGGCGACAACGTTAATTTAGGTTGCTCTGGCATATTTCCTAAAGGAACATTAACAGAAGCAGATAGATGAGCATTTTTCTGCTTAGGTTTTGCTTTAGACTTCCTCTCGCCCTTAACTGTAGCAGACGCAGGACGACTAATTTTAGTAGTTCCACTTCTGGACAGCACCTCTCTGCTATTTCCTTTTCCTTCTCTGTCCCTCTCACTCCTTTTCCCTTTTGCACTGCGTGAAAGCGAACCACCAAGACCAGATGACATACCAGGAGATGAATTGATTGCACCACCAACATCGTCAAGCAATAATTCTCTCCTTTTCACTCTATTTGACCAGCTGTCTTGTTTACTAGTATTAGGTTCGTAGCACAAATTTGGTGATAGGAGTGCTTCAGAAGAATATGTCTCCTGATTGTTTGAAGGACTCTGCTGCGTGCCCACAGGAGCTGCAAAAAAAAAGAGAATCCAATAAACTGAGATAATCCGTAAGAGTTATCGTTTACTCAAGGAGACAAATTGTAAAGGAATCTACATCTGATTCAACAAATAAAAATGTTGATGAGCATTGTGCCGTCTAACTGCACCAAATACCTGAAGTTCTGACTTCCACAGAGCATCCAGATGTGCTACGAAGAAGTTTGCCGGATTCATTATCAGTGTTCCAATTTAAGGGTTGTCCATCAATGAGGCGTGACACTCCAGCAAGGAACATATCCTTATATAAAGGCTCCTCAAAGCAGCTCTTTCCTGTCACCTCAAATTCCTGGTACCGTTCCAGTGCACGCTTAACAAAAGCTAAGGCAGCTTGTTTGGCCATCTTACCACTAGCACTCTTCATCCCATGAGCATAAGGACCCCAGCAACTCTGCAGAAAAAAATGAAACTTGAACTTAACATTTCCATGTTCGATTACAACATAGGTAGGTTTGAGTGGTATTCGATTGGACTCAACAGCTAACTACGTCATTATATTGTCCCTTTACATAAAGTAAATCAAGATAGTTAAGTGTAGAAACAACTAAAAGGAGGGCTCCTTGCACTACATTATCACGTGAGCAGCACTGCAGAAAGCTACATTGACTTCATATTAACTCACTTCTTATTTTTTCTTCTAAACCCTTACATTGTTACCTAGCAGTTCATTTGGCACATTTAATGTGTGCTATTAATAACTTTTTTCAGATCAATAAAATAAGAAAAATAAACATAACAAAAAAATAGCTTTACCTTATATGCAAGGGAGATACTTCTAATAAATCTAACAACGTAGTTATTTACAGATCGAAGTTACAGTAATTATATGAAAACAGAGGGAGCAACACCAAAATATAATTTAAAGGTGCTCTACTTACATAGAGAGATAGATGATTTATGGAGGGTCAATATAACATATGATGCTTCCAATAATTAAATTTGATACATTGTGGAATCAAGTTTCAGAAATTACAGTACCCTAAGAAGGCCATCACATCAAGGTTAAGAATTATATTTCAAGTAAAAGTTCATTGTTAGTAGAAATGTTTCCAAAGGAAATCTCACATAAGAAAAACAAGATTTCTTAATCACGTTAGAGAGAAACAGACATTAAAGAGTAATACTTTAATTTGTTAGAATATTAGGAAAGTTGACATAACTGTAGGAATATATGAAGTCTTGATCACATTGGGATTTTGTGAATAGAAGCAATAGATGAATCTAGTTTACAGCTTCACAATTCATAACATTAATATCAATCTTCATTTGACATAATAATACAGCTTAAGTTTTCATAAATTTGATAATTAAAAACATGTTGAGCTAGGTTTTGTAGCTCTAAAAATTAGCGATGAAGAATACATGACACCAAGAATTGAAACAAAGTTAGAATTTAAATCAAAATATATAAGGACCTCATATTCCAAAATGCATGGAAAATCGAGCATTGGACAGATGTAATTATTATTACGTATAAAGATCTTGAGATATAGATTAGGAACTTACAACCACACCAGAATCTTTTTATTCTCTCCTTTTTTAACTCTTAGGTCCTCGATTAACTGTTTTTACTTTCCATTTTGTTTTCATTTTTCTTTGAAAACCCCTAGGAGCATAAACTAGTTGCAGTAACATAAGGAAAATCAACCAGTGGGCTTATTCTTAAATTGTACATGTGTGTGTGAATATTGGATCAAAGCTTAACTTGGAATATGTGACATAGAACGATCCATGTAAACTCTTAATAGCTGGTCATGCAGCCAGCTCTAAATAAGCAAACTCTTCAGTAAATAAAGCTGCTTAACTTGCTGATATTAAGAGAGATTTGCAAGAATTTTCTGAACAGATAAGTTATAGATTATACTCTCATAATGTTACTTTAAAGTTAATTAAAAGAAAGGGCATTGACAAATTACTGCCCCTTAATAAAAAAATAAGAAATAAAGACAAGATATAGCTATGTTAATCATGGTACAGTTAACATCCAGATGTTTAAAAGGAAAATGTGCATTTCATTTCTGCAATGTTGAGTAAGGGACAGAAAATTACCATGTACTTTTCATAAGCCATTACCACAAGTTTGTCAAGAGCATGTTCTTCAAATTTCCTGCATTATATTTAAGTGCTCGAAATATCATCAGGATGTTCAGATCTTCCAGAGATCATAATGGAAGTTTCATGCATAAAAAGGAAGGAAAAACTCCTTACTTTTCCTGGAGCTCTTTAGCCTCAGAGACAGAACCTAACAGTTTGCCAAGCAAGCTTTTCTTCCTTGGAACCTATTAATTGATTGGATAATGACAAAGATTATTAACAAGAACACCATTCCCAAGCTTCACTAAAGAAAATGCAACAATATTATCAAACATCTAAACTCTCGTAGTAATTTTCAACTTATGATCAATGTTGCTTGAGATCCCAATTCAGTAGGAAGAACATGCGAAAAATATGCATGCAGAAACTCTTAGATCTGAGTACTAAAAAGTACCAAATCAAAATAAAGATCGTTGAGACTAAATCTAGAGTGTAATATTCCTACAAGTTTCCATTTGAAAGTTGGAAGTTCATCTCTAGTAAAGAGCAGTACTCCCTAGCTGATCATGAACAACAGGGGTGAGTGCCTCCCCAAATCGAATGATCCTATTTCTTTTTTAAGATGTCTATCATGAATTTTCCATCTTCTAAAATGGGAAATTTCCTATAAGAAATTCCCTTTCAGTAAAACTTAGCCCCACTTATTATCAGTCAATTTCAAAGATACCAAATACTTCACCTTTCCAACTCTAATTTAATACTCCAAGCCGAATCAATCTAAAACTTACCATTTAAGCATGGGGTATAATTAGGACTTTGTTAAGTGCTATTTTTCTATTAGACATGCACAAAAATATAAAATATACACTACCAGAAGTACAAAATATTTCCCTTTACATAAGAAAAAGAAAAATGAAAATGATTAAATGCTTTACAAATTTCATGGCAGCAAAACTTAAAATCTATATTTAGTTTTGTTGGGCAATTCTGTCGTTCATGGAAATGGTAAAACAATTTGAGGAATTTCTGATGCAACTATTCAATTAGTCATGACTTGTTAGGATTAAACTGGGACCAAGCCAAAAGTAGTTCTTCTAGTCAAGAAGCCAACGCTTCCTTTGTTGAGATAAAAGGAAATAACAATCACAAGAAAAGCCTTGAAACAAAATAGTGTATGAAAACCCAAAAGAAAGGATGGGAATTAAGGAGTTTGGAGTCTGGTAGGGGAGAAGGGTATGGGAAGGATGAGAATGAAGACGAGGAGTATGTGTATAGTAGAGGGAGAGGTGATAATGGGAACAGAGTAGTGACCAGGCTGGTGGTTTCGCGGATGCATGTATGTTCACTTTTACTTAATAATTACTAATTATTTCAACAATTACAGCTGCAAATCTCATTACCTGTTCCTGGTACTTCTCATCCAATCTATTGATATTTCTGTTTATATCTTCATCTCGACTCTGTGCCAACTCAGGCTGATCAAAAGAGAAATAAGAACTTACGATAATGCAAAACTTAACAAAACTGAGAGAATAAAAATGAAATGAAAAAGATAGACTTCATTGAGAGAAAATCAGCATACCCCTAAATCTGGGTAGATTCCAATGCTCTTAACCTCTAAGAGAAGTCTTTCATTTATTGACATATTTTGATATTGATACTCGGAACATGCTGTGTCAGGCATCACCTGGTCCCCATGTAAACTATTTTGCAAATGATCATGGCTTAGAATGACCCCTGGGTCTGGAATGGTCACAATGTTGGTATCTTGCATAGAGTGGTCCATCTCATAACATAACTTTCCATTGGTATTTACTCCATAACCATTAGAAGAAGGATATCCAGAAAGTTCACAACTCTGGGACATGCGGGAGCAGAAAGTATCTGCTTCCACATCTGTTTCAATTTCAAATCGTGATCCATACACGTCATATTTGTCTTCTTTCTCAGTAAAGAAAAGCTCTAGATTTCCTTCTTCGGGAATAAGAGATGCCATCAGTCTTTGGCACAGGGAGATCCCATTAGGTGCCTTTGCTCCCGGAGTTACATGTTCTGGGCTGAGTTCAACATCACTCCCCTCTCTTCCAAATTCATTCAGCCCACATCCATTTGGTATTAAAGTTGAACTATCGGCGTCAAGAGGTGCCGGAGCCACCGCTGAACCAAGATTTACCTAGTAGGAAAATAACATATATTAATAATAGAGAACTTAATAAGAACTAGCTAATAAAAGATGGGTGGTCAAATGGCTGCAGATGATGGATTGAACTTCAGTCATCACTATCAAGTGACTTATTTGAATTTTGAATTTTATTTCATATGCACACATAGCCCCTCCACATATGCATATATATAGGGGGGATTTAAAAAATTATACTACAACACAACCAAAGAAATGAATTTATAAATACAGAAAAGGCCCATTTGGATTGGTTTTTAACTTCTCTCAAAGTGAGTGAGAGACCTGTTTATAACCGTGTTTGGCTTGAAACAGTGCACAACCAACAAATAAAAACGTTTTGACAACTATCAATCTCCTTTCACCCTACAACTCCAACAATGAACAAATGTATCAAATTTTCAAAATTCATTAGATCATTTTTGAATAAATTCTTAAATTTTATCAGAACTCAGTCAGACCAGTTTCAAATGTTCACACGAAAATTAAAAAAATCTTGATGCACAAACCAACATTAAAAGGGGTGAGGACATTCTAGGGAAGAGAAAAACTATGACCATATTTGGATGTAACTAAATCGGCGTTTTCGGAGTTTTAAGTTATCAAAACCCAAAATTTAAAAATCCACATTCTTATTGAAAAATGGGTCGGGGTCCTAACATGTTTCTCAAATATGCAAAACATTTGAAACACATTTGAATATATTTTCAGATTTTTACATTGTAAAAAACTCTAAATTGGCCCTATTTGGAAGGGTTTTGGCTCGGTTTTGCGGGTATCAGTTTCAAGAAAATGGTTTGGGTGGTTTCGGTGAAACCTCATTTGGCTAGGTTTTGGATGTCGAGTTTTGGGGTTTTGAAAAAGTTGAAAATCCACTTGGATTGGGTTTGGATGTTGCATAGTAGTCAAAGGCGCATAGCGCAGTGACGCACAAAGGCTTCCGGGGCTATAGCGCATAGTGCAGCGCGATAGCGCGGGCTTTCTTAAAATGAAGCATATTTTATATTCTCTTCTGAATGAGAATTATAAATTTCAACTTAGAGTCTAAGATATATAAAAACAATAAAACCAAAACATCTTAGTTAATTAATTTCAAAGTAAGTCTTAAATACCCAAAAACAATAGCAAAAACTCAAAAAGAAAGCAAATAAACTAAAAATACTAGAATTTTATAACAATTAGTTAACCCAAAAGTATGATATCTAAATTCTAAATCCTAAACAACATCAATCATCAAGCTCATTGTCACTTGACTCTCCATCTTCACTAGCACTAGATAGTTTAGATTTATAGCAATCGCTATTTCCTCCCCAGATTCTGAAGGTGGAACGAGGCGCAGTCTCGCAAAGAGAAAGGCGAGGGAAATTTCTTCTTCTGGGCCGCTTTTCTTTTTTTTACTACTGAGTACTGACTTTGTGTTTTTACTTTTGAGTTTTGACTTTAGTAGAAAAACTAGGTTATGGTACACGTTTTTGTTTTAAGAAAATATTTTTTTTCTGTTTTTTTGTGCGCAGAAAATAGTGCGCTAAATGGAGGGCTCGCTAAGTGTGCTTTAGCTCCACAGCGCCACGTGCACGCGCTAACTGGTTAGAGCATGAGCAGGGCGACACGATGGGCCTGCGCTAAAGCGTTTAGCGGCTTTTGACTATTATGGGATGTTGGGGTTTGAGGAAAAAAGTAGGTGGTAGGTGTCAAATCAAGGTTTTATAGGTTTCAAGAGTTTGGGTGTGGGTCTGTGAATAGGTTTGTGATGAGTTTCATGGGTTTTGTCAAACTCCATTTGGAAGAGTTCTAGTTCAGTTTCGCAAGACCGGGCCAGAACTCTTCCAAACAGGCCCTTAATGTCCTCGCATGTTTTAATGAAAAACCCAAGGAAACACATCCAAACACATTTTCAAATCTACAAATTCTCAATTAGGCCACATGTTTTCCACAAGGTCCTACATTACCTATTCATCTAAATAATTGTATTAATGTTTTATTTCGTCCAAAACTCCAAATCCAAAGAAGGAAAAGAACAAATAATCATAACTCTTTCAAAACCCTATTCCAAGACACAAGGCATGAATTATCTTTACTGTAACTAGAAGTTTTCTTTGAAATTGGTACTAGATATCAGATATAAAGGAAAATGTATTCACTATTCACTAAATTATCATGTGATGTATATGTATTTATGAATTTAAGATATTGTGTGAGATTTCATAACTGTAATGAGTTTGTGGCCTGAGGCTGAGAGGTATTAAGCTTGGTGTTTCTCATGAAAAGGTCAATATCTTTGTCACTGAATGTAAACCTTTCGCAAAATGTCTCTGAATGTACAAGTTCCCAGAATTCTGAATATAAAATTGCATTGCTAAGAGAAATAAATGAGAACAATTCCTAGAAAAAGTATATAAGTCGTACTATGATATCAAACATAATACCACGATTTGGAACAAGTTAGTTATACGCATAGGTTTAACAAAAGGCACTAATCATCAGTAATTCGGAAAAAAGCACATCCAGCAAATCTAAGATAACAAATAACAGAACTCCATACCTGATCTTCCAAATAGGAGATGTCTTTATCTGATATAAAACGAAATAGATTTTCCATCTCCTTCCAAAATGGGCTGGAAAGGGCTTGAGCTGCATTCAATAGTTCCTAATTAAAGCCAAGACCAAGATACTTTGAAAGAAGAGAATTGAGACTTTTCAAATGAATAATACCAGTGTCAGTAATAGCATTTGCAGCAGCCAGGAGCTCTTCGTGTCCATCATCAGAACCAACTGTAACGATTATTTATCGATCAGTTATTAGGAAAAGTAACTGTGAAAGTCACAAGTCATTACACCAAACTTCAAAACTAGTTACCGCGGCAATCTGCTGTCATATTCATTGGAATATGTTTTTGACGTGTATAAGCCTTCCTATCAGATAGCTTTCTTGTCGGTGGCCGACCTGCTCTGCTGTACATAATGTTTCACCAAGTTTAGGAAAAAATTTCATACGGATCCACAATCTTATATCAGGTAGAAGAGATGATTGCACATGAAAGAGGACAGAGAAAGAATTTTAAAATTGTTTAAACCTTTCAGTCTTGTCTAGACCAAGTCTAGAACTTCTAATTTGTTTGGCTGCACCCACATTCCCAAGCTTTTCCACTGTTAAAGGCAATAGAGACCTAGAAGAAGCAAATCTCCGACCAGTTCTGCCTTGTCTCCTAACACCATCTCCATGGTCATCCCTGCTGACCGCTTTGTTCTTTCTTGGTGGTAGAAGCAGGTTTGACATTTTCTGGACGTTCTGACCACTTTTTTCATCTATCTCATCATACTTCTTACTCTTATCCCTAAACTTAGCTTCAGCAGCACCTGATTCTTCACTTTCTGATACGGCTGGAGAGATATGGTCACTTTTAATTTTGACTTGCTGAGGAGAATGGGCAGGCAAGTGTCTTTCATTTACCATAACGTTGGATGTCGTATCCAGAGCAGGGTTCTCATCGTTGTCAGACACAATCGGTAATAAATTGGTTCTTCTTGCAGTTCGAGAAATCTTTTGTGGCTTCTGAACCCAATTGGCAACAGGAGGAGATGGAGATCGAGCAGAAGAGGTACGTTTACGATTGTTAGCCCCAAGGACACCAGGAAGTTTGCTTGTACAGTTAGAAGGTTCCCAATCATTAGAGGATGTTGATCTTTGCACCACCGGAGACAACCTGGACATACCACCAAACGAACCTGACCGAGGGGCTCGAACATTTGCATTCAAATTTGAGCCTGAGATCAGGCAATCTTCTCTGGAATTCAAAGGAGCAAAATGAATCAAATAAAAGTTTATCCGTCATTGCAAGGAGCAAAATAAATAGAACGAAAATTTGTCAAACTGCAATTTTAGTAACTTATTAATTTTTTATAAATAAAAGCAATTTTAGTAACTTATTAATTTTTTATAAATAAAAGCAAATTTAGTAGTTAAAACCAGGGGAAGTAAACATTTCAAACAATTACGTATCTCACACATACGACTGACGGTGTAGGTTTACCCTTCTCCCAAATCCAACTTGTGGAACCTTACATAGTAAAATCAACTCCTTCGCTGGTTGCTTGTAACCATAATATACTCCGGAAAAAAATTACCACCACCACCCCCCCCCCCCCCCAACTTCCCAATACAATGTTTCATAAATAATTTTGCTGACTTCAGCAGGCCTGCAAGTCTAAATTTTTGCTGCAGCTAGCACTGATCCTTCTCTTCCTGGAATAAAACGGCCAAGTATGTTTGAATAAAGGAATAGCCCTAAGGCCCCTAACTAAACGCAATTTGTCCATGACCAAATTGAGACATTGAAAAGCTTTCACTGTGATTGTCTACAGCAGTGTTAAAGTAACTGCTAGTAAGCTGCAATAACATCGACGCAGGTCCAAAAGGCCTAAAATTTCCCCCAAAAAAAAAACGAACAAGGTTCATCTGCAGCCGAGATAGCAATACAAGAAGCTTTTATTGTGTCATCTCATCCAATGTCTTTCTTGGGGATTGAATTGTCGAAGTACATTAATGGCATTGGGAATGTCTGGATCTATTCAATATTCTGCAACCACAAACAGTAATCAGCCAAGTTCCTAGGGAATTTGCACAAACCAAATTGTGAGGCACAAGCACTACCAAACGAAGCACATTTATATTGCACTTTCAAAGCTCTAAATGTGCATATTTTCTCCTGGACCATTTGATACTAAAGTTTCAGCAAACATCGGTAAATTTCTGAGCAATTTTCCCAACTCAATATTGAAGCCATTCAAAATAACCCGTATACACCGCCTAGTTCGATTTCCATGGACAAAATTCGAGGTGAAAAAGCTATCCCAAGCCCTATTTCGTAGAGGTTACTACTGGTTTTGCAATTATAACCAGAAAGCCAGTCTTTCAGAAAATACAGATGGAATATAATCATAGATATATTGAACCACTCCATCTACAGCGAACAAAAATAAAAATGGCATACTTGTTTGAAGCTTTCAAATTCACCCTTTCTTTCTCCTGACCTCCTGGACGCTCCCTCCTCTCATGGAGAATGGAACTGTTTTCTGAATCAGTCCTAGAGATAGAAGAACGCATCCCTGAGCTGGACTGAGAAGTGGCTTCAGTTTTTCCTGTACTAGCATCTCCATTTGTGATCCCAGATCTACATCAAGGTGCATATCAAGATTATAAAGGAAAAACAGATGGGTAATATAGACTCTTTCACCAAGTAACACAAATTAAGTAGGAAACAAAATAAAGCTTGAAAGCAAAGAAAAGTAAATTTTCAATCTTTTGCATGCTCAGTTACAGATCTTACATGATTGACATAATTATCTGAAACGAAGATAAAGAGCTTACAATATTTCTTCAAGCTTTTAACTTTCTCATTATGTAATTCTATCTTTAAGAGGCTAGCATATGATAGTTGTGAAATTTCGGAGATGAATTTAGATACAAGCAATCACCAAAATGTGAGAAATATCTCAAAAACATTTTTCCTTGCTGTCTAACCCAGATACCGAATACATTAAGACAATTTTTTAGCATATATACAATCTAAGTTCTTCCCTCTTTAAATGTGCCTTCTTGGATTTGTTTCTCCAGGCACACAGAGACATTAACATCAAAGTATACTACGTATGATGTTAATAGTGCAAAATAAAACCCTGACAATGGCTCTCACAGCCTAACGTCTTTGCTTATGCAAATAAGTATACATACCTATTATCTCAAGAAAATATTGATATACCAGGAAGATGGAAGGAATAACATTAAATACTTTATTTAAAAGAAGAAAATTACTATAAATCTCTAGATACAAGACACAGAAGTTTATAGGTATGAGAATTCAAATCTAAATTTGAAGCCTATCAAGAAATGTCTCTTTATTCATTATGAAAACATCGGTCATTACTAAACACTAATTTATATATGGTACCATAAAACAACTGTAGGAAGCAAGCAGCTTAAATGTTTATAAAACAATTCAAAACAAGCAGATATAGAAAAAAAAATCTCATTAATAAACAGAAACTGCCCAAGTTTCAATAGTTATTAACTCTTACTTCAAGTCACATCCCTACCCGATACCTTACCAACAAAAGAAGAAAAAGGGTTCTAATTCAAGTTGTCTCATATTTGAATTTGATACAACTCACCAATTCAATCTCAGGCATTGGATGGTAACAATATGACCATCGAGTACTCCTTTCGCATCACATAACCAACCTAATAGGTTAATGCAACTTATGAACACTTTCTTTAGCTAAGCAAGGCCTAATAATATAAGTTCTTTGAAGTCTTACATAAGATTCACACAAGCACACAAGAAATAAGAATTTAAGTTAAACAGATGAGTTGTCCTCTTAATCATACAATACTTGCTTCAATTATTTGTAACCATCCTTTTACGCCTGCTATGAGATCTTCTATCAGATAAAGTATATGGGTCATTGGAATTGCAGAAGTAATACCTGAAGCTATGGGAAACAGTCAACCTTGGACGGGGTTCAGTTGGAAACCCTGGCTGCATTCCTTGTTTAGATTCCCTGTAACCATCAACTGGTTTTGTCACCGTTGAACTAGCAGCAATATCTTGCTTTATTCCAGTACGCTTTTTCTTCATTTTTGATTTCTCCCAACCATCAACAACAATTGATAAAGCTCGATCCTCACCCTGAACTACACCACCATTAGAGAGTCTTACCACATCCCTGTCTTTTTCCATGGTTCCAGATGGCCTTGCAGGGGTATTTGCCCGTACATCCATCTAATTAATTTAGACACATAACGTTCATATTGGTTTAGAGCATAAGACGAAACAGCAGAGAACCAATAAGAAATACAATGGTGATCTTAACAGAGCTGATGAAACAATAACATATATTATAAAAAAAAAAAATTAAAAAAAAAAAAGATAAAAACAGCAAGAGAGAGAGAGATTTCAAACATTATTTGTTGCCTTCATTTTTATGCTCAGTTTAGAACAAGTAAGAAAGCAAGTCCTTCATGATGCAATGGACACAAACTAAAACTAGGAGAAAATCAAATGTAACTGATAGTATGAAACATTACAAGTTGCAACATCCAAAATTAGATGGGAGTTAGCAGCTCTTAAAAGATGACGTAGAAACTACTTCTATAAGTTTTTTGAAATTGGACCAAGAATAGCTAGGCAACGCAAACATCACAATAATACTCAAAATAAAGACAGGTTTGCAGAATATCAATTGAACATCAATTAGAAGATAGTCAGGACAAACCTTAGAATCAATCATAGAAGTTCGAGGACGCTTGTTTCGAATCGCATTCTTGGTCCTTTCATCGCATTTTTGCAGCTCCAGTTCAAAACCACTTGTAGTGCCATGGTTCTGGGATCCCATTTTACCAATGCCCATCCCAGCTGCAGAACGATCAATTGGCAACACTGAGTACGATCGATCATTAGACAAGGCATCTAATCGGGATCTCTTCTTTGACGGAATAGACGGGAAACATTTGTTGATCACCGACAAACAGTCATTCAATATCTTAACACGTTCCCTGGTATATGGTGCAAGTTTTAATATAACCCTGGGTCCAAATACAGAAAGAAAACTAAAGGAAAAGAGAGAGAAAAATAACTACCTAGCTTTAGTACCACTTTCCCGCGCGCCAGATTTGAGTCTTCTGAGATCCTCTGGTGAGGAAGAAGACTGCTGTTTGATTTTTGAAGATGCAGGTAGAGAATCTACCATTGGAATGCCAACAGCAGAACTCGCAAGGCGCTTAAATTCTCCTGGCCGATTCAACTTATGCTCTACAACCATAGACTTCGGATCAAAACGCACACATTGAAAAAAGTTGAGCATGTCTGCTTGTGTTGCCGATGAACTACTTCTTGTCATGTTTGGCAGACTAGAAAGAAGCGGGTTTTCTATGTTCTCACGAAAGCTACCTGATCTGTCCAGTGAAGCGGCACCATAGGATCCACGATGGCCAGATGCATATAATGGCCTATCAGGGCTACCAGAAGAAAGATCAAATTTCCTAGATGCTGACATCGCATCAATTTCCACACGCTCTTTGTGTTAGAAAACCAGTTAACATAATCGTGCATGGCAATGATCTACACCTACAGCGCATCAAACCCACAGCTTAAAGTGTTCAATATGGCAACAGGACAATACACCTGCAATTAAAATAGAACCCAGCAACTAAAGAGTCAAATGCAAGTTATTTGAAGATATATATTGAAAGTAGAACTTTGCCATTAATCCACATCAAATCCCAGACAAACACTAGAATAGGAGGCAATTTATGAGAATCCAAAGGAGTTTCATGAGAAAAATCGCAGCGTGTTTGCAGCAAAAAGGGAAAATAGTACATTGAACATGACATTTATAATCGACCAACTCTTAAATTTGGTGTGCTAATTTTGTCTTGTATTAGATTTTCATAATGGTTATACTTTCTATTTATGTTATGCAGATCACGCAGTACTTAGCCCTTTCCGAGATCATTTCACATCTTTTCCGTTTAACATAAATATTTAATAAGTCAGCTATGTTACAACTTTAAACGAACTGTCTTGACTCTACACCATCAACAACAAGTCACCAAATTAAAACCAAACTTTGAGACGAATTCTGGAGATAACAATAATTCCTAGTAAATATCGATCTTTCGTAAGATATTACGTCAGATTACTAAGATTTCAACTTCAAAAATTAAGTACACCTAATTGTATCATTACACAGTTAACTAACTAGAACATATTCTTCGTTAATCGTTATATCGCCCCCGTAAGCTAAAAGTTCTTCTCCAACCGAATTAATAAGCCGAATTAGATTACATCAATTCTCAGCTTCTAAATTCTGCTCTCTGAAAGTGGCTCATTTACGACTTCACCAAGCACAACATATAAGTAGTTATGGTAACCCACTTCAATTACAGTATTAAATAATAATTACGCAGCACTGATTCTTTTGTAACCAATAATGAGCTCAACGAGTTAATTACCAACAGCACAATACTGAAATAATGAACTCATCAGCCAATGCTAATCAGATTCAAATCCAGTAAGTTTCAGAAACCAGTATTTATACAGTTAACAGAATTACAAAACCAGCACTAATGAAAACAAAAAAAAAAAAGGAAAGTTTACCTGCATACTTAACTCTCCAATAATTACAGTCCAGAATCTAAAGAAAACGTGTGATCTGCAAAGCAGTAACTCGTAACCACTGCAATGATCAACAAAACATCGTCAACATCAATCAGGTAAGGGTTCAATTAGGGTTTTGAAAGAAGAAGAAAAAAACACAAGAATTAATTTTCAAGAAAATAAAGAACGACATAAACATAATTATTACATGTATGAACTTGCATCAAGAAAATTGGCGTCAAATTAAGATTTACAACAGTGGACCTGAATTAGGAAGAAAATTGAATAACACGACGATCGAGGGTAAGCCGTTGATCGGTGGAGGAAATGTCCGACGGAAATTAAGAACGAAGGTTTATTTCTTTTTTAATTTATTTATTTTCGACGAGTTGTTTATATAAATACTTATAAATTCTTCATAAAATGGACCTCAGCAGATTATAGTATGAAAATTAAGGAATGTATCTGGACCTTAGTAAGTCGTACTAGGCCAGGTATAGGCAATATTAATATCAAAGCGTAAGCCCATTTAAGGGAATATTTGCAATTTTTTGTAATTTGCAAAAAGTTGGAAAATTTTATTTAAAAGTATAAGTTTGGTTATATAGGAAATTTGTAGAAAATTGGAAACAAGTTGAAAATGATTATTTGAAAAATACTTTCTATCTTTTTTAGTACTATGAATAATGCCTAAGCTGCTAAAAATACACAAATTGTTGCAATAGTAGTCTGAAACTAACTTTGACTTTGACTCCTCGGTCAAAAAAAGTGGAATATGTTTAGTGTAAAAAATGAAAAGAATATACTTTAAGAACTCAATTACTACAAAATAAATATTCCATTAGACAATTTCGTAATACAAATATATAGAAATGTAACATATATTAATTTATGAATATATCATGTTATTTTGGTAATGAAACGTGATGTTTTTTAGCAATTTACAACTATGCCAGAGATGTTCACCGAATATAATTCGGAGTTTTCCTTTTTCTTTTTTTTTTAACTCTCGTATTTTGCAAATATAGTACTCGAGAATGGTGTCCACGTAATGTATCATCATATCTTTTTTTGATGTATATATCGAATGGTTAACATAATCGATTAATAATAACGGCAGTAAATCAGAAGGAACGCTATTTAACATAAAGTAATTACTCCCTCCGTTTCAAATTAATTGACACGTTCCTTATTTTCACACAGATTAAGAACCCTCATAATGAATCATTTTTCTATAGTAAAATATCAAAAATACCCTTTTTAATGATTGCTATTACTTTTGTCATGAACTACTTCATACATTTTCTTCTACCTTTTTCATGTTTATATTGGTGACCCTTGAACTTCCCAAGAAATAACAAAATTGGAAAAAATTGTATTCGAAAATCAAATGTGCCAATTAATTTATAACATAAAAGTTTGACAAATATGTAAATTTAAAACGGAGGGAGTAATATACAGGTCTGGTTAATTAAAATATTTCATTTTTTTGTTTTTTGGTAGACATTCAAATATTTCCTGATTAGTGGTAGGAAGACCGAATATTAGCTACGGTTGCTCTTTTGTCCCATTGATTTATTTTATTTTATTTCCAGTAATAAAGAATTAATATTAATAATGTCCATATACGAGCGAGAATAGAGGAGTTGCATTGATGCACTCTTCAGAATCGTACATTAGATTTTCAGAGCTCCTCGTTCAAAATTTTCGAATATATTTTCTCTGAAAAATTAATGGATGTAAAGAAATAGCTCGCCCCTCCACCAAAACGGAATGGAATCCAGTATGCCTAATTTATGTAAAGAGAGTGCTCTATTTAACAACCGCATAACTTCTTGAAGTAATTATGAGATAAGATCCATAAGGCCAAAGCAGCTTCCAAAACTGATAAAGCTATAATGTTAACCATTCAACTAGGGGTGGGATCGGGACGGGATTTCGGGTAATTCGGGACGGGATTTTTGGGATTCGGGTTTTGATTTTTACTACCCGAATTCCATTTGAATTGACTTGGTCCCGGTATCTCGGTTTCCCGATAAATATCGGGTTTTCGGGATCGGGATTCGGAGAAATAATAATTTTAAACTCCTATATTGTAGAAATATCACACTTTTCTTTATTTTGCTCTTCATAGTATTATATTTTTCTTTATGGTCATGAATTGTTAATTTCAAGACCATGGGATAGGTGATGGAGCTTGGGTTTGGAAGTAAGAGATTAATTGAAAGGGGTAATTTATTTTGTATGATAAGAAATTCGAGATTCGGTTTTCCCAATCGGGTGTGAAATATTTCCCGAATACCGTCCCGATTTAGTTTGTCGGGTTTTCGGGTTTCCCGAAACCCGAAAATCAATCATACTTCCCTTCCCAAACTACAAAATCACGATCGGGACGGGACGGGTTCCCGAAACCCGATACCGAATGCCCACCCCTACATTCAACAACAATTGTAATTATAAAATTAAAGTAATAAATTCTCATAAATGTTTCCCAACAAAGGCGCGTCTGTCTGTCGTATTTCTAGAGAGAACAATTTTGCTTAAATGTTTATTTAGAACGCATGATAGCTTTTCCTCATAATCAAATGCCCGACTACAACACGTACAAACTGTTAAGTAATCACCATTTGAAGCATCAAAAGGAATCGCAAACTCAATGTCTTTCAGAATCAAATAGTTTGTTAATGAAGCTGAAAAGAAAGACTTGTAAGCCTCCAACGAAATTGAATAATTCCATCGCCGTATCACTTGCTCTCCGCATCATACAGATCTGTTCTAAACAGTCATAAGGAAGAACAACATAGAGCATTAAGTATTCTGATATATCAGCAGTTTCGCAATGTCATAAATGTAACAGTATTCCAGTATTTAGATGTTTTAAGGTGAAAGCAACAAAAAAACAGATAAATGATTACTTGTACACAGTATATTTAAAGAAAAAGGGCGAGGTGCAATGGTAAGCAACCTTAGACTTAAGTACTTCAACTCCAAGTTTTGTACACTACATAATGAATTTCCTCTGTACTAAAAAGCATTTTCTTATACTTGTGATTCACAAAATACCAAGAAATCATAAACATAGGATTACTTAGTTGAGTAAAGCCTACTTCTCCAGTACACAACTACTAGTTTTCTATGAGAAGAAACAGAACACTTATTGCAAGAAACTTGGAATTTAAAGTTCACAGTGTTGGATAATGAATGTCATTAAGGGGACACATTTTCCAAGCCTCCATCAATAGAATTGTTAAAAATGAATTCATAAGCTGGAAGTCAGATTCGATGCTTGAGCAGACTGTCCTTTAGGCCTGGTTCTTGGATTAGAGTGAAATACTAAACATTTTTTTTTCTTTGCATCATATTATATAATATTGAGCTCTGTTTTATGTTCGTTTTCATATTCCTTATCATTTTACTTACTAGAAATCCAGAAACCAAACATAGTCTTCATAAATCAAAACTTCAAGATTTTGAATCTTTAGGACAAGAGCTCTCACCCGAGTGAAATGTCATGATAAAATGCCAAACAAGTTTATTAGAACCTCAAGAAAGAAAGGATGCGATTGAATAAAAAAAAGTAGAACTTGCGGCCATTTCCAGAAGAAAAATTGAGCAGACGAGCTTAAAGGAAAGGCTAACCCAAGAAAACAAATTGAAAAATTGTTATGGGAAGAACTGAAATAGGCCCAGATGATAATTATGATTGCCCCAATTTTCCCCGATTTCATTCTCATCATATTGCCTATATACATGAATCAGCAATTCCCCTTGAGAAACACTTAACAATATTAAAAGAAATTAATCAGAACATAATGAGATGCCATTCATCAATTTTTTGCATTAAACAAAAAATTCATCATAAAACAATCAATAGATACTATATAGAAAAAAGGATACACCAAGTATAAACCATGAGCAAAAGCTCCCGCCATTGCTGCAGTAAATAATCGATCTCTCAAAACCGGTTTGTGCCGGAGCGAAATCCGAACTGTTAACCAAATATAACCATCAACATTTAAAAATACAATCCGAGAACAAATCGATCAATTCATAAGAGATGAATTATAAAACCAGTTAACTTACTGAGAGGAAGAATCGGAGCATATACTAGAATCGACAAAAACTTAAAGGGGGGACTTTTGTTTTGTCTCCTGATGACGTTCCTTGAGAAATAAACTCAGCGATTTAACTCAATGAAAAAAAAAAAAAACCTAAGAAAATTTACAGAGAACAAAGGGAGATATAGTTCTTACTGGTTAGGTTGATCAGACGGAGGAGGGGCCATAGAAACGACCGGCGGCGGAGAGATTGAATTAGAGGAGATTAGAGGATTCGAATCCGTCTGTTCCAATTCAGGGGGCCGAGTAGGAGGTTTTTGAAATAATTCTATTTATTTCTTTGAAGGCTTTCGGATAGTTTTATTCACAGTTACCCCCTTGAAGTTTTAATATGTTGTAGATTCACCCTGATATGCATTTAGCTTATTTTTATAATAACTCTATATGAGCCTAGTTCAATAAAAGTTCGTTTGAACTTGATTTTATACATATCAAACAAACTTACGCAATATTTTATGTTTAACAAATTTTGAAGTTTGGTTCGAATTCAACTCACTGAGCTAAAAATTGATAAATTATATATAGAAATATCAAAGTACTCGATATTCGACTTGAATTCGTTCGACAAAAATTCAATCAATCTCATTCGATAGAGCCTCGTCAGAGCTCAATTTGTTTAACTACAAAATCAAGCTCAAACGTAACTTTCTACTCAATTAAAAAAAATATATATGAATTTGAATAATGTGTTGCTTGACACTATGAATGTCAATGAGTTGGATTTGGTCAGCTCAGACCCAAATCCATCTAAATCGGGTTGGGTCGGGTTAGGATATTGCTCAAATCTAACTTTTTCAAGTCCATCAAATTTGGTCGAATATCGAATTTTCTTGAATCTATATTATTAAATTTTAACTTGATTTGTCACATAAACCAAGTTCAAGCGGGCCTTAATCAAGCTAAATACAGGTTAAGCTCGAATGCTCAAGTATTTTAATATTTTTATACATAATTTATACCTTAAAATCTTACCGAGTTAAACATCAAAACCTTTACAAATAGTTTATAACTGATGAATTTTCTTTTAAGCATATTTTGTTATATACTCCATATTTAATATTTATCGAACTGAACTATGATGGTATTACAGGATTACCCCTGCTATTATGGATATTACAAGAAATCCCTTTGGTATTGCCTATTTACCAACACATTCCTTACGACGTTAATATCAAACTGCGCTTGATGGCATCATAAAAAATTTAATGATTTTTCGAAATCACCCCTCGATCAACTAGGGTGTTCATTGAATATTCTTATTAGATAAGGGTTTTTTGTTATACATTTTTTTTTTGATAGAATAATAAAATTTATTCCACATTTAAAAATTAATTTTTGATTTAGATACTTATATCATTTTAAAATTTCAATAACCTAGATCAATTATTATTTTTACAAAATAAGAAACACGAACTTAAATTTTTTAACAAATAAAATTTCAATAAATAATATTTTAATAACTTAAATTAATTATTTAAAAAAAAAAGAACACCAATTCAAAAAGGTTATAAATTATAGTAACTAGTATTTTTTATTCAAATAAATATTTCTAATTGAATAAGTATATAAAATTCAATAATACTTGTAACTAAATATATAATTTTTTAAATGAAAAACCCCACAACACTCCTCCCCTCTCCAATAAGGCCGCTTCATTACCCCCAACCCCTCCTCCCCTCTCCAATAAGGCCGCTCCATTACCACCAACCCCTCCTCTCCCTCTCCCTCTCCCTCTTCCTCCCGCCGCATCGGCATCGTGTCGGTGCAACTATCAACGCGGTTGAAACAGACGCTTATTTGCCACCAAGTTGCAGTGCCCACGCGGCAAGAGGGAGGGGAGGATGGACGATGTTGATGAGAAGAGAAGGGGAATGGATTGTGGTGGGGTGGGTTTGTGTCATGTTTTGGATTTAAGTTGAGATTGGGGAGAAGAGTTTGATTTTTTTGTCTGTTGTGTGTAATTATTGAATATAGTGGAGGGTATTTGAGATATTTTATAACTTTCGTTAAGTTTGACTCACGATCGTCCGGAATAACAGAGGGTTTTTTGTAACACCATTAAATCTTAGGGGGTCCGGTTGTAAATTAGCCTTAAAAAAAAGACATTATTGCTATTCATGAAAATTCCTATTTTAGCCCGAGCGGTCATTGCAACCAAACAGCCCCTCATATTGTTGAGTGGATTTTTGTATCCATGTAAACAGTGTTTATCCTCCTAACAGCTCGTCATCGCCGCCGCCGCAATACCTATATGCAGTTTGCAGAAACCTAAAATAATTGGAAGGGCGGCGGTAAAGTTGTTGTTATTTATTGTTAGGAGAATATTAAGGGATGGGGAATCCAAAGCAGAAGTGGACCTCAGAAGAGGAAGAAGCTCTACGCGCCGGCGTGGCGAAGCACGGCGCCGGGAAGTGGAAGAATATTCAGAGAGACCCTGAATTTAACCACCTTCTTTTTACTCGCTCCAACATCGATCTCAAGGTAAGGTATCTTTGTGTTTATCATATACTTTTGTGTTTGTATATGTATTTGATTTGTTAGTTATGCCATTGCTGTTGCTAATTCAATCGCATCCACCTTTAATCTAAACATTAGAGATAGAATAGCGTGCATTGTTGGATATCGTCTGTCAAATTATCAAATATTACTCAATGTTGTACTTGTTATTCTCTCTCTTACTCACATTATGGTTCAATTTTATCAATTTTAGCTGTTATTACTTGTTTATGCTCGTTAAAACAAGCTTATTGGCTTTACGAGTTAGGAATTACTTGTGTAATTTAGTCGAAACCTAAATACCTTGACCATGGACTAAAATTTTGTTTTAGAGGTATGTATCGGTCAGCTACACGTTAGAAAAAATTGGGAACTTTTCGAATCATTTCAGTTACATTTTGAAAAAATTGTAAATCACATAAACATGTTGAAGTAGAAACTACTTTTTTTTTTTCCTTTTGATGGACTCAACAACAGGAAATTTTCGGTGTTCGGGTACAAACGTTCTGAAATTTTGGTCCATGAGCTTGACCTTTTAAACAAGAAATTGTACAAGATTGACTTCAATATTATGTTTGCTTTTACAGGATAAATGGCGGAATTTGGGTGTTGCAAGTGGCCAAGGCCCAAGAGATAAATCAAAGACACCAAAGCCAAAGGGGAATCCTGCCGAGACTCCTGTTACTCCACTACCCGTTGCACAAACTGCTGCTTCAGTCACTCCATCATCACAGGATGCATCAGCAGATGTAGTTATGGTAGATGCTTCAAGGCCTTTGCCTGAAGGAAATAATGCTGCCAAGTAAGCTAAAGTCCTATGCAATTTCCCTGTTTGCTTTATCCAGTATAGTGTTATGTTCTTCTTTTCTTCATTGTCGTGCTAGCTACTATGAGGATCTGTGATGTGGTGATCTGTTTAATCACATAATGATATGATTAATGGTTCATAAGTGGTGAGTGCTATAAAAAGTATTTTGTCATTGATTTCTATGTTAACTTCATGGTATTTTTATCTCCACTTGCAATATGATTTACATCTTGGTTGAGCGCAAGTGAGTATTGATTTGTCATTTCTTTATATTCTTTTTCTCTATGGTCTAACCTTTTTTTGTTTTCCATTATATTTAATGCATTACGTTGTTGCTTGGTCCCAGGTACAATGCAATCATATTTGAAGCATTGTCAACTCTTAAAGAACCAAATGGATCAGATTCCAGTGCAATTGCTAATTTTATTGAGGTATTGCCATTAGTGGCTTCTATAATCTGTATTGTTAGATTTCGTTGGAAGCTACAAATTAGTCCTAAACTGAACTATTTGAGGTCCATCATTTTGCAGGAGGAGTAAATTATTTCTAGAAGTAGAACACTTTATATACCACTTTAAGCTTGTTGCTGTTTCATCCTTGAAATTAATTAGGTTTTATCAGTTAAACCATATCTTTGTGTGCTTTAACACAGTGATGATCTCTATGTTTATTGTGATTTCTTGTTCTCATCAAACTTGGGCTTCATTGAAAAAAAAGCCCAGTAGTTATGAACTCTTAAAGATTCATTACAATGGGAATATCCAATATGTTCACTTCTCAACAAAATACCAATTTTTTGCACTAATTGTTTTGTAGAAATATTAAACTAAAATAAAGTGGACTGTCGATTGACTATGTCTAGTTAGAGTAAGAACTGAAGCTATGAAGGTGAGTAATATTTAGTTATGACGATATTTATTTTTGGGTATGAAATAATGTGAAGCGGACCTGACCAAAAATATAGAGGTCTGAGAGCTTCATTATGCTTTTGTGAATTGGAAGTAAAAATGCTATGTAGATTGTAAACTGTGATTCGCTTGATAAATGTGATTGTGCTCATTCACAAGATATGTGCTGAGTGCATTGTTCTTCATCATTCGTCCTCTAATGTAGTAACAACCTCTTGTGCTGAATATTTTGTTCCAAAGTTTTCTGTGGTGCTTGATTTCTAAGAGTACATATTCTGTTTTGCAATAATCCATGCAGCAAAGGCAGGAGGTGCCGCAAAATTTCAAAAGAGTGTTGAGTTCTAGGTTAAGGAGGCTTGTGCAACAAGACAAACTGGAAAAGGTAAATTTTGTATCTAATGACTTGAAAAGGCTAATATTTGTTGTTGTATGTATTGTCTGCCATACACTTGGTTGCGGATAAATTAATGAAGTCTAGTTTCTGAGCCTCTTCACCTTTTAGAGCCGACTTCCTACCTGTTTGGTTTCAAAGTTAACTTGTGACTACTTAGTAATTGATTACGGAGCTTGTTAAGTTGTAATATAAGATGCTAGACAAACACCGCTCTTGATGTTAAGTTGTGACTACTTAGTAATTGATTACGAAGCTTGTTCTTGAACTTGTTAAGTTGTAATATAAGATGCTAGACAAACACCGCTCTTGATGATATAACTATTTAATTCACGCTTATTTAGCAAATTATTAACTAAAATAAGTGAAAGCAGACTGCTTCGAGTTATACCAAGCCTAGTTTATCTTCTTTATTTCGTCGTCTCTGTAATCCCACTTTGGATTTAACTTTTCATACTATGTATGTATCCATGTTCTTCATTGGAACCTCAAGAATAAATCAATAAATTATGTTGTTTCATTGTTTTCATTTGCGTTTTCATGTTACTGGGCTACTTCAAGATCCTTTGGGATAAGAACAAACCATTTATATATATATAGCTCTCCTAATATGATGAGATGTACTTAAAACATATAACCTTTTTCACTGTTTTCAGCCTCCATCCTTGGAATATCTAAAGCACTAACAATCTGGCCTTGCTTTATCTAGTTAAAGATAAGTTCTTAAAGTGTTTTAAATATATTATTATTCATTTTTTATCCGACTGGCAGATTCAGAATCGCTACAAGAAAAAAGGTGCAGTGGCAGACAAGAAAAACGTTGCCACAACACAGAAAGACTCGCATCCTATACTAGTTCAGAGTACCGGGTATGTCGCGGATACAGTGGAAGAAGCAGCAGTGTCTGCTGCCTATAAAATTGCAGAAGCTGAGAACAAATCGTTCGTGGCTGCTGAATCCATGAAAGAAGCAGAAAGAGTCTCTACCATGGCTGAAGAAATGGAATCACTTCTACAATTTGCTACAGATTGTTTGGATCGATGTAATGATTCAAACTCTACTTTTCTTCTCTTCTTATATCCTCATGCAGCTATTTACTTGTCTTTATTATTTCCTTGGAAGAATTATCTTTGCATTGTTGAAGAATTATTCATCTGATCTGAGTTTCTTCAAACTGTCATCTGATTTTCTTCACATTGTTGAAGAATTACTCATCTAGTTTTCTTTACATTGTTGAACTGGAGTATTATTTATCTGATTTCCTTTACATTTGCAGGTGCACGCGGTGAAATATTGCTGATGGCATAGGATTTGTGTTACATTTGGTGATAAACATGTCTTATAACTTTGTAGTTTGTACATAAAATATCTAGTTTCTTTAAACTCTTAGACTTAATTTTGTTTAATTCATTTTTGCATCGACTATTAGCTTACTAGAAGATCCAGTAATGTCCTCTAGGCAAGGCAACTGTTGAATTATGTTTGGTTCTTGAATCTTAGTGTGTAAAAGAGTGATGAAAATGTTTTTATTGTACCAAATGCTAAAATATTAAGGTTTATTTCTTCTTCATTTTCATTTTCCTTATCATTTTATTCACTAAAATCCTAAAATAAAACATAGTATAAGTATCTATTCATTTTCATCTCTAAAAACAAAATACTACACTTTTAAAATCCACTGAAACCATTATGAAACTTCAAATAAGTTCAAGAAATGGCAGCCGAGTCAAAGACTGCTCGTCATTTTTGTCAAGGTTGGCCCTATTGTTCAGCAACTTAGGCCCTCGACCAAGGCTCGATCATAGAGGGGCCTCAATTTTAGAAGATAAGTCCATACATGATTTATACACATTTTTAGTAGATAAGTCCATACAATTATAATTTACTAAATCAGTATATGATGCTCTATACACAATTTTAGTATAATTCTAGTAGGTACCTAATTCTTGTCATTTTTGTCAAGGGTCCTATTTTAGATTATCAGATGCATATAGATGATTCTAGCAGGTAGCTATAGATATTTGTATGGGCTTATCTATAATTGTTTACATGGAGAAATATCTATAACTACCTACTAAAATTATCTACATGGAATTGAGAATTTTTAACCACGTACAAGCAAAAATTAGCCATAGAAACATTCATGCATAACTTCAGCTAATTGATTGTGTTATTTAATTGGTCAAGTATTGTTGGAACAATTATTCATATTTGATTTAGTTGTCAGACACATGGTCGGATCGTGATATTAAGATAAATCTTAACTTTCAAATTAACTTCAATCAAATATTGATTAGTTTTATTTGAGTTTTAGTATCTAGTTTACAGTCATGAAGAGAATGATTGTTTAAACAGTTTGATAAATCGACCGAATTGTACCGAAATCGAAGCTAATTACCAAACTTTATTCCTTTTCGATTTCAATATTAGCGGTTGATCTACGAAATGAACCCACAATATCGATTTTAGGATCTAGAAACATACAAAGAGAATTAACTTAGACATAGTGGTGTCAGTATTTGGGATCACCTTAAAAATTAAATTTGATATATAACTTGATTCAATAAGTTTAGATCAAACTAATAATTCTAAATAGTAATTTACAAAAATGTTATAAAAAGACTCAAAACTACACTTTTTGATTTTTTTGGTCAAGCTAAGAATTGTTCGATTTGGAATACAGTACAAATTCCAAAATTACTTAACAAATCTAGATACCAAAAATTGATACGGCTCGATTCAAATTTATTGACACACACCTCTAAGGTTGCAGAGACCATTTTGTAACATAATTGCGAGAGCATAATGATACTATTTTATTATATCTATTTATTATTTTGACAAGTAAAAAATTAACTCTATTAACGTACATTAATTTATAATTATATCCACAATAATTATATTTTTTTTAAAGAAGGGTTTTAGAATTAATTGTTATATTTTAAAAGAACATTACGATTGATTTTTTTTTTAGAATAATAAAGTTGATTTGTCATTTTATCCATCTATAATAAATATGTTAGAGATAACCATGTAAATACTTATTACATACTTTTAAAATTTTAAAGTAATAAAATAAATTTTAATAATGATTTTTTTTATAGAACAAGGCCTTGAGTTAAAATTTCATTAGGGCCCCTAAGGGCAAACCCAATGTTGGGGGCTAGGGCCCCAGCCCCTGTCTATCCAAATTCAATTTAATTTCAATTTAATTCTTCCCCACTCTCACCATTATAATAATTATATAATAATAATACTAATAATAATAACAAATATAATAATAATAATATAATTAAATTAATAATAATATTAAAATATATAAATTAAGAATAATAATAATAAAAACATTCATTAAATTGCCGGATCGAGTACAACACGAAAATACAACATTGAAATAAAAAAAGTAATAGCACGCAACAAAGGAAAATAAAATGAAATACAATAACACACATCATCGGTAATTGGATATGACAAGATTTTAATTGATTAAGATCAAAACCACCTCTTCCTTCACTTGACAAACCTCCAGACGAAACTGAAAATAAGCGTTTTGTAAGCCCTTTTTTATTAATCAAATTAAATCGTATTGTTCCAATTATTTTTCATTGCAAATTATTAAAATTTATATTGGTGATTTAATGTTATAAATATATTAACAAAAATTTCAACACAAAAATATGTTTACAAAAATATTATAAATAAAGTATGACTTTGAATTTTTTTGTCTAAGTGTTTAAATTATATTATTCAAATATATATATATATATATATATATATATATATATATATATATAACCACCTATATTCTAATTAAATGATTTAGTTATAATTGTCATTTTTTAAAATAAAATTAAAATTAAAATGTCATAAAAATATGAACAATAAAAGTTAAACAAAAATATTTGAACTAGAAACTATATCACAAATCACATAAATATACTACACTATTAAATAATAATACACACTAAAAACTAAAATAAAAAACAAAAAATAATAATAATAATAATATTTTAATCAGGGGACGCCACTTGGCATCCCCTGATTGCTGCTTAGACGCGCCTGCCAAGGTAGATGGGGAGCTCCAAGGAGCTCCCCAGCTACCCCCCACACCCCCCCCCCCCCACCCAATTAATTAGTAAGACCCCAACCCCTCCCCCTAGCACCCCCCCCCCCCCATTGGGTTAGCCCTAACATGTCGGTCCGACCCTGATTCTTGTACAAAATGGAATAACAATCGATAGCCAAAATATGTAAATTTCGCTGAGAAAGAAAATCAAGACTGGTAAAAGAAGTCAGTCTCTTCCTTTCATAGAATAGACAAAAGATCAAAGATATAGATTTAGCCAAAAACAAGGTGCTGCATTCACCTAGACAAATTGCTCTTATCGAACATCCGAAGGACCACTAATGTAGCCAACTCATAAATAACATGTTTGTGAATCAATTTCCATCAGAATAACAATCACAGGTGTTCGTCACGTTCGCAAAATTAGTCAAAATAAGTCCACTCACCTATTGGCACAAGCAAATTAGAATTGCATAAATCACCCAAAAAACTCAACCAACAGTCGATAAAGGAAACGGAGCCATGCCTATCATAGTAGCACAAGCCCAAGTTCAGATGGTTTCAGAACATTATTCAGCCGATAGTTATAAAGATAATAATACAGCTGCCCATCACCAGGTCCAAATTTCAGATCCTTCAAAATAGGCTCATTCTCCATGACATCAAGTGCATTAAAAACATCAAAATCATCTCGTTTTGCAATAATAAGAGCATCCTGCATAAGCTGCATCAGTTGAACCCTATTGGTCACATAATAGAAACTATAGGCCGCTTTCAAAGTCGAGTGATTCTGGTTATTAAGGATAGTAGAAGGAAGTGTATAAAAGCTGAAAAAGTCAGTTATTTCACGTGTCTCCTCACACTCCACCACATAACTATCAACTACATTCTCTTGTGGAAGAAGCCAATGCTCCACTTCATCCTCATCGAATGTCGGAGCAACAACAAACCGGTTCAAGTAGTTTCCGAGCAAACGGGTAACTTGAGGTACATCATGAAGCTCCATTTTTCTCAACCCGCGGGTTGAGGTTGAATTTGGCAACTTGTAGAGTTTAATAGTTCGACTCATTGTCATCCTCTCACCAAGCCTAGAGAAACCAACATCAATAAGCTTCTTTGGGTTCAATGTCCTGTGCCAGTATTGGCATGTGGTGACAGGTGTAGGGAGAAAAACTCCAGCAGTATAAGCCGCTTGCCATATATTCTCCAAATGAATTCTCCTAGTTACTTCCTTTATCATTACTGGTGCAAGTCTTTTAGACCTTAACTTCTTATGAACACACAGAAAGTTAACCTCGGCCATTTGCACCACCTCGTTTCTTACCCTTATTTTGACAGGAATGCCGGTAATAAAAGCCACGAGTTTCTTTGAGGATTTTACACGAACACCTATGTGCCAATTTTGGAAATACCCTGGAGGGGTCAAACCCCATCTAAGAAACTCCTTTGAGTAATTGAATCGGAATAAGTTATCATCATCCTCGACATAATTGTTGGTTAACAAAATGTAAACCTCATTGCATACCTCATCAGATTTCATATCACAGACAGTCCATTCGTACAAATTAGGGAGGTTGTAGGGTTCTTGTTTTACCTCGGATAACGGTGTCGGTTGCTCGATGGGGCCTTCGGGTAGAGTTGAGTTTCCGAGATCTTTAAACTGCCCAACAGGTTGAGTTTCCCAGAACTTGTGTTGTTGGCCGTAGGGATTGGAGTCTTGAAATTTCTGGACAATGTAGTCGAGGTCAGGGGTGTTTTGGGAATTGGGAATTAGGGTTTCGGAAGAATCTTGATCTGGGTTTTCCTTGTTTGATCCAGATGAAGAATCCTTGTCAACCATTTCCACAAACTGCAATGAAAATAAAATTGGATTTCAATATATTAATAACATATTTCCTAGTATTTTATTGATTACATAAATTTCCCATACATCATTGCGAAGTGAACCGATCAATCATTCATACACTCGTTGATAAGGAATTAAGAAATAGAAATTTTTGAATCAAGTCTAAGAGAAAAGTAATTGCAGCTGTGAAAGGAGTTGAACTTACATTTTCGGCCCGAGCAAAATACGAGCTTGCCTACTCAGTAATCCACTGTAGGGTTTATATAATGGGAATTGGGAATGTGATGAGTCGTAGTAGTCCGTAGTTTATAAGCTACTAAAAATAAAATAAAAAGGAGAAAGAAATTGAGGTTATCTTAGTCATTTTCAGGAGAGTGACTATGAGATTTATTCAAAATACTTTTTTATACAATTATATTAATACACATAAATCATAATGATATCATAGGGAGGAGATTCTAGAGTGCATTTCATCTTAAATACAGTATATGTGATATATATATAAAATTGTACGACATTAAATGTGCAATAAATGAATCAAATATTTTTCTCCATTTTAAGGGACGAGAGTCATTAGATTATGAACCTATTTTCTTAATTTTATAGTTTTTAACTTTTGTTTTAATGTCTTATGAAACATCAAGCAAATTTTATTTAACATAACTTTTACAGTTTCACGTTAATTATTTTATTTTCAAAATAATCTCTAAAATCCATCAACTCATATAACAACATGAGAATAATAATATGTAATAGAATACGATACGGCGATATGGATTTTTAAAATTTATAGAATACGATACGGCTAAAATACGTGTGTGTATATTTAAAAATATATTATAATAATAAACCATTGTTTTAAAAATGTATAATAAAAATTATGTAATATATATTTAATTCAGTTTTTATTCCTTTTTAAAATGAACAGTGCTATCTCTCTCTTATATAAGTGTTCAAGTAAAACCATAGTATTAATATCATATGCAAAGTCTTTGGCCCTTTACATAATTTCAAGAATTTTATGTAGATCACTTTGATAATATACATAATCTAGAAATTATTTGTGGAAATACATGCTCTTAAGTATTCTGGGTGTTTCCGATACGCCTTCCTGTGTATCCAATACTGTATCCTTTTTATTTTTTATTTTTTTATTATTGAAAACGCCACGGTGGAGTATTACACAAGTATCGTACGAGTATATGAGTATCCGATACGCATACGATATTGCACAGTGTATAATTTCGAAGTATCCGTGCAACCTAGCATATTAGTTAAACATGATATTGTAGGAGATATGTATAAAATCGAGCATACACTATAATTTCATGTTCGAGTTCTTGTAAGTTTTTGCATTATATTATTCAAATGAGGGTTCAAGTTATTAAAATTTGTAAGAAAATAAAAATAGATTGATAGTATGAGATCGTGAATTTTCTAGTTGATAATTGACATTTGAATAAAGAAAGAGTCAAACTTATAGATTAAATAAATAAATAATACTTCCAATAAAAAATCGTGCATTTTCCTATGAACTTAGGGTTGATTTGCATATCCCATTGAACTTACACACTTATTGCATTTTTCCTACTGAATTTTAGTGTTGCACTTTCCCCCCAAATCTAAATAAATCAAAAACCATGTACAATTGACATGTGCCTTTAACGTGACCTACTTTGCTCGGAAAACTGACCGGAAAAGAGTTTCAGGGGGGAAGTACAGCATTACTATATGTTCATGGTGGACAATGCAAAAAATTTAAGTTAAGGGGGAAAGTGTAACTTGTTTCTAAGTTAAGGGGAGAAAGTGCTATTTTGTCAAAATTGTTCCCCGGCTAAAAACTGACTTGAGCTCCAACTTGTAGTTCTCTGAGCCAGCAAAAATTGCAGTGCAGCGCGCCAAATTTTCTCAAATTTAATTAAGAACGTGAACGTGTACGTTCCATCCGGTTCTGGGGCAAAGGGAGGGAAATGGCAGGGGAACAAATGGACTGCAGAAATTGGGACGAAGATGTCTACAGAGAATCAATTTTGGAGGAGAGAGAAACCTTCACTAGGACTATTTTCCGAACAGCTTTTGCTCCTAACCCTAACCCTAATCCCAATTCCGATTTCATTGTCACCGCTTCCAGTGATGGCTCTATTGCCTCTTACTCCATTTCGGCATGCCTCGTAAGTTCCTTTATTTTTTATTTTAATTATTTTACTTTGAATTTCGTGCTGATTTTTTTTCTTCGTTTTTTGGGTGTTAGGCGATGGGTTGTGGAAGTGCGAGGGGTCAAAAGTAGGTTTCCCTGTTATGTTAGTACTGTTATTTGTTACTGGTTTTATTTGTTAATCTAGGTATATTTATTGATTTTATGAAGTTGGTTGACGTCGGAACCCAACTTTTTCACTCAAGGGCATGATGGACCTGCTTATGATGTTAAGTTTTATGGTGAAGGTGATGATTCATTGTTGCTGAGGTACTGATTCCTGAACTACTCTATGCAGTACATTTTACTAATGAGATTGGTATTTTTGTGTCTAATGCGCATTGGATTATAAGAATCAGTATGGTTATGTATTATGATTTTTATGATTTATAAGGAAACCCATTGAATAGTTTTCTCTCTAGGAAATTGACATATTGTTGATTTTGAGCTGTGTTCTGTAGTTGTGGTGATGATGGAAGAATCCGAGGATGGAATTGGAAGGAAATTATTGGAAGTGATGTATCTATGCAAGGTGATCTATCTCTAAATTGAAACAAACTCTTAGAACAAATATGTTTAAATTATCTGGTTGTTGGTGGTGAATCTTAGTAGTTTTGTTTGTATCGACCACACATTTTATGTTGCTATGGCATTTGCAAGTTGCAACTACATTAACTGTTTGAGGTTACAATTGGTGTTTAAATTATACCACACATATCTAGAAAACAGTATCTTATTCTCTTCCTAGTAATTTTTCAGTGCCCCGTTGCAAGCTCAGCCTTTGTGCACTAATTAATCTGTCTCAATAGACTTTGTTTAAATTTCTGCATGGCTGTGGAACTAATTTTAGTAAAGTTTCAGATTTCAACTCACCCATGTAAAACATAAATCAGAAGTAAAAAACCAGTATTGTGATTTAAGTTTCACAAGAATTTACAACTTAGTACTTTAGTGGTATATGTGAAACACAATGTCTATGTTAAAACAACTCTAAGATGTGCCCCAAACATTCTTGCAGGTCCTTTGTACTCTATTTTCTTCCAAAAATTGCCATTTGAGTTTCTCTCTAACCAGTGAAGTATCCCATTGCATTTATTTTTGCTTCTTTGTAGTTGAACTTCTCTCTCTTATTGTTATCATTCACTTGTTTTGCAGAAGGCAAGTTGAAACCGCTTTTTGATTTGGTGAATCCTCAACACAAGTTAGTTATTTTCTTTAAAATGAGTTATAGAATGACAATTTTAGCTTAGTAAGTTTGCTTTGGTACTTGGTCCAGTATCCTACTACATTTATAAAGTGCAGAAGACACTGGACCAAATATCGAAGATAATTATTACCTCGGCATCTTCCTGCATTTAAACAAGACTATGATTTCAGGATTTGATCGTGATGTGAACTTGGATTTTCGACTGGTTAAACAATTTACTTGAGCTTATCAATTAGGATGAAATTATATATTGCTTGACGTATAAAAGGTCCTTTAGTATGAAGTGTGATAGTTAACACCCAATTTCCCATAAGTATAGTCTGTGTCATTGCTATGTAACAGCACCTGGAAGAAGCTCATGTAGTGTTTCTCTAACCTCTATTCGCCATTGAAACTTCTTCTCGCTTTTTGTTCTTTTCACTTATTGCTTTCTCGTTCAAAAGGTAGAATACTCTAGCTTGTAGTATTTAAATGCCATCTTTGGTATTGGATTTTACAATTTTCTTTCCTAGACTAGTTTATACATTAACCTTAGTTTTTCTATTAATATCTTTTATTCTTATGTATCACCAGCTTCTTTTTATGCTTTCTTCTCTTTCAGAGGTCCTTGGGGTGCGCTCTCTCCAATTCCAGAGAACAATGCTATTGCAGTTAATTACCAGGTTTGTATTCTTTTTTGCTGCTTCTCTATTTCTTATAGATTTTAAATGTGCCACGCCTCTTATTAAAATTTGTAAAGATTTGGCATTTTAATGCCAGTTGTTTTGTCCTTTGTCTAGAGACACTGATTAGATTTTGGTGGATTTTTCCTGGAATACTGGAGTTGCGAACAGAGTGTCTTGTGATGGATCCTATTGGACATTCCTCTAGGATATTCATGTACCTGTCTTCTCAGTAATAAACTGGTCTTGAAGTGACTGTATAATCATTTTGTATGCCCGAAAAATACACATTTGACCTCCCACAACAGTTAATATTGATTTCTTTGCTCAACTATGTGGTCTATGGTCAGTCACCTCAAAATGACAGAGATAACTGGAAAGGCTCTGTGTCTTTTTTTTTTTTTTAAACTAAAAGGAAAGGTATTTGAGTACAGGAAAATAGCATCTTCAACTGTGGCTTGTCCTTTCGTAATCACCAGTATATTTATATGCTTGCATTCACATGCTTTTATCATTCTTCAACTTTGTCAAATTCTGTATTTATTAATGTAAATTTCATTGTTGGTTCTAGACTGGATCTATTTATGCTGCTGCTGGTGATTCTTGTGCATATTGCTGGGATGTGGTATGTATTTGGTGAAGGTGACCAAAACAGCTGACCTAGTTTTTCTTCTTCTCAAAAGAAAAGTTTAAAAGACAATGTGAATGACGGACATTTCAACTTTTTTGTGCTGCATTTTTCAGGAAAAGTGTGAAGTTAAAATGGTTTTCAAAGGGCACTCGAACTATTTACATTGTATTGCTGCCTGCAATTCGAGTAATCAGGCAGGGTTTTCATTCTTTTTCTTAATACTCCGTTTATATTGAATGTTCTGTTCTTAAACTTAATATAGTTTACATATAACTCTGTTCCAGCGTTCTTCATCTCATTCCTGTTTTGCTTGGCTTGTTGTCATACTGAAGTATGTCTTTAAAGATCAAACTGATTGATAGGTCATGTTCAAAATTATGCAATGAGACCCCGACCCCCACCCCCCACCCCCCCAATAAAAAAATAATATTTGAAGATGAGGAAAGCAAAAGGGAAGGATAAATTAGAGGCCCAGATGCCTAATATGACCCTTGGATAACAAGAAATGAAGTTAGTTGAAACCATAGAAATATGTAAGTGCTAAAAATCTCATGGTTAAAGTCTCAATCTTCTGTAAATATAAGACCCTTCAAAAGGAGGAGGCTGAAGCTAAGCTATTTAGGTATTTTATAACTGAAGTTGTCTCCACAATTCTTATGTTTGAGGCTGTTCTTATCTACTTAATTTTCTTTTGGTTGCATTTCAGATCATAACTGGTTCAGAAGACGGCTCAGCAAGAATATGGGGTACTTAATTTACTCATTTAATGTATTTGATTGAATAAATTGACTATATATATTCTTCATATATCTGCTGCTTGTTTATTTTGATTGATTGTATAAATTTTCAGACTTTTATTAATGCATTTGAATTTTTTCCCTTTTTACCCTCCAAAAAAAAGCTTATGCTGCTTGAATGCCAGTATTCTTTAGTAAACTGAAAAAGAATAGTTCGCTTTGTGTTCACCGTAAAGCTGCACCATCAATGCATTTGACTTGATTAAATTGTCTTATTTGATGTAGATTGCAAAAGTGGAAAGTGTATCCAAGTAATTGATCCAGATATGGATAAGAAGTTGAATACATCTTTTCCATCTATTCGTTGCATTGCTCTTGATGCAAGTGAGAGCTGGTTGGTAAGAGATCGCGGGTTGAATATGTTATTGTACTCTTGTGTATATTATTGTTTCATATTTTCCAGTTTTAATGCTGGTTGAGTATATACATAGTCATCATTAGTTCATCTAGTGACTGAATTGGTGTCTTATATTATTACTGGTTATCATTTAATAAATTATTGTCTCAGTAAAGAGACAATTTGAATTTGATAATTAAGTTTATCTACTTGTATGTGATCTGCTTTTCTTTTCAATTGAAATTAGACAAGTTTTCATGCTTTTACTAGAGGAAAGATTTGATTTTGTTTTATAAGCTCCGCGAGCCTATTCAACTAGGATATATTGATTTTTTATTCGTGAATGCAGTGTGGGTTACAGAAGAAGTATCCTTTTCCTCAACTTCACTTCTGAGTCTATAATTTGAGATTAAGCCTACAACTCTGCTGATGTAATGTAGTTGATCACCTACGTGGTACACTTATCTGACTCCAAGGCATGTTATCCATGTATCTGTATTTTGGCAGGCTTGTGGGAAGGGTCGGTCCTTGTCACTTTGGAATCTTCCTGCCCGTGAATGTGTTATGAGGACCACAACTCATACTTCTATCCAAGATGTTCTGTTTGATGATAATCAAGTAAGGTCATTTGTGCTTTATAGAAGTTCGTTTTTTCTTCCTTTAGAAGTTCGTTTTTTCTTCCTTTCAGCTGCTTAGATGTTGCTTGGGATGTTTTCTTAGCCAATATCATTGGTTCAATTATTTTAATCCTTCATTTCATGTCCCTTGTTGAACTACTACAATCTTGGTGATATCCTGCTGAAATCTTGGCCGTAGATATATATATATATATGTATATTTTACTTTGGCTGCGTGTTTGTCATTCTGAATCCCGTCATTATAATTATTCACTTTTCATTTTTTTTTTGTCTAACATAGCTTAACTCTGAACAAACTTTTGATGGCTCAAGTGTTATTTGTGTGTGCATTAGTTTTGAGTTTGACATTTCCTTTTTGTTTATGGTATGGGAAGGGGACTTGGCTTCGGCACGGCCAATTCTTTTTCTCCACTGTCTGATATTTGTGTCTTATGTTCCATATACCTTCTATTTTCCATGTTGAGCTTTCTGCACTAGCTTCTTGTCTCCTAAGAAGGTTTTGTAAATTTTGCAGATTCTGACTGTTGGAGCAGAACCATTACTTACTCGATTCAACATGAATGGAGATGTTATCTCACAGATTCCCTGTGCTCCCCAATCTGTATTCTCCATTTCTTTGCATCCTTCGGGGGTAAGTTCCCTTTTCATACACTTTGTTGTTGGCATATTTTCTTAGAATAAACTATACAGACACTCTTGGAGGTTTGATATATATATATATATATACGGTGCGATCCCCTACTGAGAAATTACACAAACACACCTAATTTATGCAATAACTTACACTCTTGAGGTATGAAACTCAGTGGATGAAGGATATCTTCGGGTGTGGAATAGCCGATTAGGGGAAGCCAAGCCTCATGTCAGGAAGACTCCTGCACCAAAATGGAATTTGGCTGAGGACCCATTAGCTCTTCGAGTTATAGAGTACCACACCTGCAGTCAAGGAAGACCCTTAGGTTCGTTGGGGTCGATCCCAAGCAAAACCCTTTGATGCCTAAAATTGGATCGATTGAATAGAGTAATCGTACAACACAAAATATTTGAGTCGTAATCAACTTTAGATGGCGCCCCTGGTGAAAGATATCTTTGAAGACGACTCATCTACTACTGTGTTGTGTTGTTTGATTGTTCTACTCTAATCGATTTAACTTAAACATCTGAGGTTTTGAATGGGATCGAGCCTAAGTGGTCTTCCTTGACCGCAATGGGTCCATATAACTTGTATTGACCAATCTCCATTCTGGTAAGGGTCTTTCTTACACTGTTACACATGGCATCCCCTAATTGTCCACTCCACACCATAGAAGATATCCTTCATCATCAGTTATACTTTTTTACCTTACCTCCATTACTCTTAATAGAGAATGTCATCTGAAATTTGGCATGATTTTTGTAAAAAGACACTCTATCTGTATAACTTCTAAAAGCAATAGTTTTACTGTATAGTTTCGCTTGTATTATCTCGTTTGTTACTTTTCCAGGTTACAGCTGTATCTGGGTATGGAGGACTTGTAGACATGATTTCACAATTCGGAAGCCACTCGTGTACATTCCGCTGCAAAGGGGTATAATTAATTAGCCATTCAGAGCAATTGGTGAATTTTGTCTCCATCCTCGTCAAAAAGTTGTTTCGGTTTTGGTATTTAGCTATTTCATTTGTTAGGCTCGACTGGTGGGCCTAATTAGCTTTTCAATATTTTTGGCAGCCCACTGGCACTACACACCAATTAAGGAAAAGTTTGACCGGTTTTTTTGTTGGAGTCAACATTACTATTACATACCTAAATTTATACGCATATTTTCGGCCTAAGAAATCACAACTGATGATTCTTTTTTTCGAATTGCTTTGCTTAATGTTTAAGGTTATTTTCCAGGATGAGTTTTCTATTTTATTTTGATATTATACATATATATCAATTAATTGACGAGCGTTCAAATTTCAAATTTGTGTGGACTTATACTTATGCTTGTACAATGTATTCATTATGTGATATCAAAGTGAGATAAAATATTTTTTATGGTATTTCCATGCCACGACAACTCTGGGCCTGTTTGTTTGGCGTTTCCCAAATTTTTTTCGTGTTTGGGAAATGCCAAACAAACATGTTTTCTATTTTCCGAAATAAATTTTTCATCCGTTAATTTTCTCAAACTACTATCATAAAAGCCAAACAAACAACAATTTTCTTATCTCTAAACAAAACCTATACAAACTCTACTTTGATTTGACATAAAGTAACATATCTCTTACACAATTTATCTCACATAACAAACATGATTTGACATAAAGTCTTACACATCTTACACCTACAACCCAACTCTTCCAAAAAAAACCTACACCTACTTTATTTCTCAAACCACTCTCTCAAAACCCAAACAAACAACATTACGCAAATCGAGATTATTTCACAAACCTCCACTACTCTCCCAAACTACTTTCCCAAACGCCAAACAAACAGGCCCTCTCTTTTCAGTTTTTTTACAGTTATTTCCATACCATGACAACTCCTCTTTTTCCAATTCATACGTCTTCAAAAGAGAGAGAGAGCTAATTTGTCTACCCCCTTCTTCAAATTTATATTATCAAGTCAAACTATTTCTTTTAGGGTCAAACTAATTTTAACATGTACTATTATTTTTAATATTGGAATTTTCAAGAAGCAATTGGTATTACCGGGAGAGGATATAATTTTTTGTAAGCACATTTTAGAAACTTGAATATTGTAGGGCTACAAAACTATCAAGTGAAGTGAGAGATTGAAGTCTATATAAAATCCTTATATTATTATCACCAATGTGGAATAATAAGAAAACTGCACTTGTAATTAGGATTTGTGGCATCCCGTTACATTCTGCTTCCCCGACCCTCGATTTCGCTGATTTTATGCTAGACGAACATTTTATCATGTGACTCATACTTTAAAAATTAATTAATTGTTCAAGTGCAAGCTCCATAAATCTTATATTAATATCCTATATCACTAATGTGATAAAGTTCATACCACTTTGTAAGTAATAGTTTGACTTAACAATGCTTGTTTTTTAAACCATATCTAAATGTTTATATGTTTTGGCAACTTCAACTTTAAAATATTTTTGAAAATTATATTTACTTTTTAAAATGTTATAATACCAAAATAAATGTTTTAAAATTTAAAAATTATTTAAAAATTAATAGTAATAGTTACTATTTATTAATATAAACTAGGCTAGTGATATAGTCATAGCAACAATTGTTGTTGTAAAAGCAAAATATCTCATATACCTTATATACCTTATATACCTTCAAAATTCGAGACAATCCATTTCATGTCCAACTAATCTTTTTCTAATTTTTAATTCTTAAGACAGGGACTAATTTTCTTTTTCTAGGAAAGTATTAAATTTTAGAATTATAATTCGATTGTCTAAAAAACATTATTTTTTCACAGCTTATATTTTAGTTTGTTGTGACTTGTGAGTGATGACTACTGTAGAGCTGTGGACAGGGTGGGGGTACTGAAGAATGGAGTTTACCGGAATTAGTTAATTATAGAAATTAGTTAACCGGATGTAGAAAAAAATCTGCGTATAAAAGGAAAGAACATTTGTATATAAGGGCATATTTGGAAAGTACACTAAAGTTGCTCTGGCAATAACAATCCGTTGTTCTGGCATCAACAATATGACCATCCTACCTAATATGGCAACAACAGACGACAAAATCAGAATCTTCCCAAGGTGGAATGCTCCTCCTTCAACGGCCACTTCTCCTCCGGTTCATTATTTCAACTTTTAAAGCGAACCGACCAATAAAGTGCTATCTTTTTATGCCTCCTTGATTCTTCAAATCCATCGTATAATCATCTATCCATTTCTATCTTCAACTTTCCATATACGTACTATTTTTATTATAAATTCAATCTCCCCCTTTCTCTGGAAGAATCGTCTCTTCTCTTCGTCTCCATTTGTAATGGCGATTCTGGAGTCTCCGGAGCTCTTTGACACGACGTCGTCCGGCACCGAAACGGCTACTCTTCGCCGCCGACCTAGTGTACGTGCGGTCTCCTCCGCCGAGCCTCTACTGGATTCCGATTCGACCTCTGTTGAGGCGGAGAGTGTTGTCGAGGACTCTGCAAGTGATCAGAGTGCCACTGATTCGATTGGGAATATCTGTGGAATAGTGAATCAGGAGCAGCTTGCTGAATCTCCGATTGAAAACGAGGAGAAAGTGAAGGAAAACGGAGAAAATAGTAACCACAGCAAAGGAGCGGAGGCGGTGAAATTCACGTATAGGCCTTCAGCGCCGGCTCACCGCAGAAACAAGGAGAGTCCTCTTAGTTCCGACAATATTTTCAAACAGGTAGTTTAGCTGTTTTTGTCTCGTTCTAATATTATGTATACATTGTTTTATTATGTAAGTTACTGCTTTCTATTCAGCATGTGAGAAGCTGTTCATAGTTTCTCCCGGAATCCTGGAATGAGTCTATTGCTGAATTCTTAATTTTGGAATTCGATATCTTCTTTTTATTAGTTTTTGGAATCTGTTTATTGAAGTACTTATCTGTTCGTTCAATTAAAAAAAAAAAAAGATGAAAATGGTATTTATGCCTTTGATGACCTTGTTTTTAAGTTTCTTTTTAGTAGTAATATACTACTAATACTGGCGCAGTGTAAAGTTTCGATGTTCAATATTGATTGTTGTCTTGTTTCAGAGCCATGCAGGTCTATTCAACCTCTGTATAGTGGTGCTCATTGCTGTAAATAGCAGACTTATCATTGAGAATTTGATGAAGGTATGTATGTCATAAGCTTTCATCATATTTTCTAGTTATGTGACATTGACATAATTGCAGTGGAAAAGACTGTCTAATGATATGGTTGTCTTTTATTTAGTACAAACGTGTATGGTTAGAACGAAATGACAGAGTCTAATATTCTTTACGAGAGCGTATCTAATTTTGTCTGTGACTTTCAGTATGGATGGCTTATCAAATCAGGCTTTTGGTTTGGTCCCAAATCACTGAGGGATTGGCCACTTTTCATGTGCTGGTAATGACATTTCAAACCTTTTTATTTGTCATTGTAATTTCTTAATAATTTTTCAACAACATGATCATGATGATAATTCTTTACATTATGTTTTTCAGTCTAAGTCTGCCAATTTTCCCAGTTGCTGCATTTCTTATCGAGAAGTCGTTGCAACAAAAGTATATATCGAATAGCGTAAGTGAGAGTCAATTGTTTGTTTTCAATCTTTACACTGATGAGATTGGATATCTGTTTACTATCCCATGAATATTTTTTTACTGAAGTTTCTTATTCAGTATACTTCAATAAGTGAATATATGAAATCTAGCTAAAACTTATTTTAACTCAAATGTTTTTAATGAATGAATTTGCACCGGCATGGTCCTCCCTTGATTATATATTGATGGGACATAGTGAGATAACTAAGTATGGACCTGAAAGAGAAGTAGTTTTCCTGAATTCCTATTTTGCATTTTTCGAGTTTTGGTTAATATCTGGTCACATATCTCATTGGTATTCATTGCAATATGAAATCAAGAAGTTCAACAAAAGGTTAGTTGACTGTTGTTAAAACTGAGTCTTTTTCTATATAATTAAGTTTAAGCAGAATTTGATAATAACTAAAGGTTCTGATGTCGAACTAGTGCATATGGAATACATCTTAGAATTGTAATGGTGGTGTACTTTGAAAGAGTTTGAATTTCTGAGTATCATTCAGATAGCTAAGTCTATATAATACTTTTGGGGGGGGGGGTGGGGGGGGGGGGGGGTGGGGGGGGGGGGGGGTGGGGGGGGGGGGGGGTGGGGGGGGGGGGGGGTGGGGGGGGGGGGGGGTGGGGGGGGGGGGGGGTGGGGGGGGGGGGGGGTGGGGGGGGGGGGGGGTGGGGGGGGGGGGGGGTGGGGGGGGGGGGGGGTGGGGGGGGGGGGGGGTGGGGGGGGGGGGGGGTGGGGGGGGGGGGGGGTGGGGGGGGGGGGGGGTGGGGGGGGGGGGGGGTGGGGGGGGGGGGGGGTGGGGGGGGGGGGGGGTGGGGGGGGGGGGGGGTGGGGGGGGGGGGGGGTGGGGGGGGGGGGGGGTGGGGGGGGGGGGGGGTGGGGGGGGGGGGGGGTGGGGGGGGGGGGGGGTGGGGGGGGGGGGGGGTGGGGGGGGGGGGGGGTGGGGGGGGGGGGGGGTGGGGGGGGGGGGGGGTGGGGGGGGGGGGGGGTGGGGGGGGGGGGGGGTGGGGGGGGGGGGGGGTGGGGGGGGTCATTATAATTATTCACTTTTCATTTTTTTTTTGGTCTAACATAGCTTAACTCTGAACAAACTTTTGATGGCTCAAGTGTTATTTGTGTGTGCATTAGTTTTGAGTTTGACATTTCCTTTTTGTTTATGGTATGGGAAGGGGACTTGGCTTCGGCAGGGCCAATTCTTTATCTCCACTGTCTGATATTTGTGTCTTATGTTCCATATACCTTCTATTTTCCATGTCGAGCTTTCTGCACTAGCTTCTTGTCTCCTAAGAAGGTTTTGTAAATTTTGCAGATTCTGACTGTTGGAGCAGAACCATTACTTACTCGATTCAACATGAATGGAGATGTTATCTCACAGATTCCCTGTGCTCCCCAATCTGTATTCTCCATTTCTATGCATCCTTCGGGGGTAAGTTCCCTTTTCATACACTTTGTTGTTGGCATATTTTCTTAGAATAAACTATACAGACACTCTTGGAGGTTTGATATATATATATATATACGGTGCGATCCCCTACTGAGAAATTACACAAACACACCTAATTTATGCAATAACTTACACTCTTGAGGTATGAAACTCAGTGGATGAAGGATATCTTCGGGTGTGGAATAGCCGATTAGGGGAAGCCAAGCCTCATGTCAGGAAGACTCCTGCACCAAAAAGGAATTTGGCTGAGGACCCATTAGCTCTTCGAGTTATAGAGTACCACACTTGCAGTCAAGGAAGACCTTAGGTTCGTTGGGGTCGATCCCAAGCAAAACCCTTTGATGCCTAAATTTGGATCGATTGAATAGAGTAATCGTACAACACAAAATATTTTGAGTCGTAATCAACTTTAGATGGCGCCCCTGGTGAAAGATATCTTTGAAGACGACTCATCTACTACTGTGTTGTGTTGTTTGATTGTTCTACTCGAATCGACTTAACTTAAACATCTGAGGTTTTGAATGGGATCGAGCCTAAGTGGTCTTCCTTGACCGCAATGGGTCCATATAACTTGTATTGACCAATCTCCATTCTGGTAAGGGTCTTTCTTACACTGTTACACATGGCATCCCCTAATTGGCCACTCCACACCATAGAAGATATCCTTCATCATCAGTTATACTTTTTTACCTTACCTCCGTTACTCTTAATAGAGAATGTCATCTGAAATTTGGCATGATTTTTGTAAAAACACACTCTATCTGTATAACTTCTAAAAGCAATAGTTTTACTGTATAGTTTCACCTGTATTATCTTGTTTGTTACTTTTCCAGGTTACAGCTGTATCTGGGTATGGAGGACTTGTAGACATGATTTCACAATTCGGAAGCCACTCGTGTACATTCCGCTGCAAAGGGGTATAATTAATTAGCCATTCAGAGCAATTGGTGAATTTTGTCTCCATCCTCGTCAAAAAGTTGTTTCGGTTTTGGTATTTAGCTATTTCATTTGTTAGGCTCGACTGGTGGGCCTAATTAGCTTTTCAATATTTTTGGCAGCCCACTGCCACTACACACCAATTAAGGAAAAGTTTGACCGGTTTTTTTGTTGGAGTCAACATTACTATTACATACCTAAATTTATACGCATATTTTCGGCCTAAGAAATCACAACTGATGATTCTTTTTTCCGAATTGCTTTGCTTAATTTTTAAGGTTATTTTCCAGGATGAGTTTTCTATTTTATTTTGATATTATACATATATATCAATTAATTGACTAGCGTTCAAATTTAAAATTTGTGTGGACTTATACGTATGCTTGTACAATGTATTCATTATGTGATACCAAAGTGAGATAAAAGATTTTTGTATGGTATTTCCATGCCACGACAACTCCTCTCTTTTCAGTTTTTTTACAGTTATTTCCATACCATGACAATTGACAACAACTCTTTTTCCAATGCATACGTCTTCAAAAGAGAGAGAGAGCTAATTTGTCTACCCCCTTCTTCAAATTTACATTATCAAGTCAAACTAATTTTAACATGTACTATTATTTTTAATATTGGAGTTTTCAAGAAGCAATTGGTATTACCGGGAGAGGATATAATTTTGTAAGCACATTTTAGAAACTTGAATATTGTAGTGCTACAAAACTATCAAGTGAAGTGAGAGATTGAAGTCTATATAAAATCCTTATATTATTATCACCAATGTGGAATAATAAGAAAACTGCACTTGTAATTAGGATTTGTGGCATCCCGTTGCATTCTGCTTCCCCGACCCTCGATTTTGCTGATTTTATGCTAGACCAACATTTTATCATGTGACTCATACTTTAAAAATTAATTAATTGTTCAAGTGCAAGCTCCATAAATCTTATATTAATATCCTATATCACTAATGTGATAAAGTTCATACCACTTTCTAAGTAATAGTTTGATTTAACAATAATGTTTATATGTTTTGGCAACTTCAACTTTAAAATATTTTTGAAAATTATAATTACTTTTTAAAATGTTATAATACCAAAAATAAATGTTTTAAAATTTACAAATTATTTCGCAATTTTATAAATTGATTTTTTTAAGCCAATCTTTAGCTACTATTTATTAATATAAACTAGGCTAGTGATATAGTCATATCAACAATTGTTGTTGTAAAAGCAAAATATCTCATATACCTTATATGTCTTCAAAATTTGAGACAATCCATTTCATGTCCAACTAATCTTTTTCTAATTTTTAATTCTTAAGAAAGGGACTAATTTTCTTTTTCTAGAAAAGTATTAAATTTTAGAATTATAATTCGACTGTCTAAAAAACATTACTGAAGAATAGAGTTTACCGGAATTAATTATGCAGAAAGATGATTAATTATAGAAATTTGTTAACCGGACGTAGAAAAAAATCTGCATATAAAAGGAAGGAACATTTGTATATAAGGGCATATTTGGGAAGTACACTAAAGTTGCTCTGGCAGTAACAATCCGTTGTTCTGGCATCAACAATATGACCATCCTAGCTAATATGGCAACAACAGACGACAAAATCAGAATCTTCCCAAGGGGGAATGCTCCTCCTTCAACGGCCACTTCTCCTCCGGTTCATTATTTCAACTTTTAAAGCGAACCGACCAATAAAGTGCTATCTTTTTATGCCTCCTTGATTCTTCAAATCCATCGTATAATCATCTATCCATTTCTATCTTCAACTTTCCATATACGTACTATTTTTATTATAAATTCAATCTCCCCCTTTCTGTGGAAGAATCATCTCTTCTCTTCGTCTCTATTTGTAATGGCGATTCTGGAGTCTCCGGAGCTCTTTGACACGACGTCGTCCGGCACCGAAACGGCTACTCTTCGCCGCCGACTTAGTGTACGTGCGGTCTCCTCCGCCGAGCCTCTACTGGATTCCGATTCGACCTCTGTTGAGGCGGAGAGTGTTGTCGAGGACTCTGCAAGTGATCAGAGTGCCACTGATTCGATTGGGAATATCTGTGGAATAGTGAATCAGGAGCAGCTTGCTGAATCTCCGATTGAAAACGAGGAGAAGGTGAAGGAAAACGGAGAAAATAGTAACCACAGCAAAGGAGCGGAGGCGGTGAAATTCACGTATAGGCCTTCAGCGCCGGCTCACCGCAGTTACAAGGAGAGTCCTCTTAGTTCCGACAATATTTTCAAACAGGTAGTTTAGCTGTTTTTGTCTCGTTCTAATATTATGTATACATTGTTTTATTATGTAAGTTACTGCTTTCTATTCAATAGCATGTGAGAAGCTGTTCATAGTTTCTCCCGGAATCCTGGAATGAGAGAATTCTTAATTTTGGAATTCGATATCTTCTTTTTATTAGTTTTTGGAATCTGTTTATTGAAGTACTTATCTGTTCGTTCAATTAAAAAAAAAAAAAAAAGATGAAAATGGTATTTATGCCTTTGATGACCTTGTTTTTAAGTTTCTTTTTAGTAGTAATATACTACTAACACTGGCGCAGTGTAAAGTTTCGATGTTCAATATTGATTGTTGTCTTGTTTCAGAGCCATGCAGGTCTATTCAACCTCTGTATAGTGGTGCTCATTGCTGTAAATAGCAGACTTATCATTGAGAATTTGATGAAGGTATGTATGTCATAAGCTTTCGTCATACTTTCTAGTTATGTGACATTGACATAATTGCAGTGGAAAAAGACTGTCTATAATGACATGGTTGTCTTTTATTTAGTACAAACGTATATGGTTAGAACGAAATGGCAGAGTCTAATATTCTTTACGAGAGCGTATCTAATTTTGTCTGTGACTTTCAGTATGGATGGCTTATCAAATCAGGCTTTTGGTTTGGTCCCAAATCACTGAGGGATTGGCCACTTTTCATGTGCTGGTAATGACATTTCAAACCTTTTTATTTGTCATTGTAATTTCTTAATAATTTTTCAACAACATGATCATGATGATAATTCTTTACATTATGTTTTTCAGTCTAAGTCTGCCAATTTTCCCAGTTGCTGCATTTCTTATCGAGAAGTCGTTGCAACAAAAGTATATATCGAATAGCGTAAGTGAGAGTCAATTGTCTGTTTTCAATCTTTACACAGATGAGATTGGATATCTGTTTACTATCCCATGAATAGTTTTTTACTGAAGTTTCTTATTCAGTATAATTCAATAAGTGAATATATGAAATCTAGCTAAAACTTATTTTAACTCACATGTTTTTAATGAATGAATTTGCACCGGCATGGTCCTCCCTTGATTATATATTGATGGGACATAGTGAGATAACTAAGTATGGACCTGAAAGAGAAGTAGTTTTCCTGAATTCCTATTTTGCATTTTCGAGTTTTGGTTAATATCTGGTCACATATCTCATTGGTATTCATTGCAATATGAAATCAAGAAGTTCAACAAAAGGTTAGTTGACTGTTGTTAAAACTGTGTCTTTTTCTATATAATTAGGTTTAAGTGGAATTTGATAATAACTAAAGGTTCTGATGTCGAACTAGTGCATATGGAATACATCTTAGAATTGTAATGGTGGTGTACATTGAAAGAGTTTGAATTTCTGAGTATCATTCAGATAGCTAAGTCTATATAATACTTTTAAGACTACAAATCATATCCTTTTCATGCTCTTGTTCTTCCTTCTGAGTTTAGCTATGCAGTATGGATTCAGCTTGTAGCTTAAAAAGATGCTTTTAACCCGTTTGGCTTCACCACTTTCGCTCTAGTGCCTCTAAACTTAGCCTCTAAACATAGGTGGCTAGAAGCTAGAAATTAGAAGCAGGGGAGAAGGTGATTCTCCTTTGCATGGCATCTTGGTAAATATATTGAACATGTGTTTTACATTGTTGTTTCCCCTTTTGTTTTTCCCATGATCCTGAAATATGAAATTCCCTAATCGATATGCAAATCCACCTCTGTCACGATACACCATCTGAACAATTAAGTCTTCCCCTCAAATCTGCTATAATGCTGCAGGTCATTTCAGACCATTTTTGCTTCAATTTCCCCTCTATCCCGCTTGAAATTTCCAACATCCCACATCCTTCTCGTTCTTACTCCTAAAGAAAAGTTCTTGATTTTTCTACTTTGCCTCTGGGCTCGCTGCAGTTTAAATATAACGAGTGTCTGTTGTGGAGGTGGTTATTAGCATGCTAAAAAGAAGTGAAGAAATTGATTTTGTGTGTGCAGGGCTGGTTAACTGGTACTTGCTCAAATATTTATTTTCCTAAGTAATTTCTTATTCTAATGAAACAACATTTTTTTTGTCACTTATTTCCCAAACATATATTTATAATCTTATTCCCACTTTTAACCATTTTTGCCAAATAAGGGCTCAATTAATTACCTCTATTTAATTTATTGTATTTTCCTGCAATGGCATCTTCAAATTTATGATCGTACCATTTGTGTTGTTTGACTATCCTAGTCAATGAACTAAGCTTGTTACTCTTTACTATTGTGCTTAAAGGTCCGCGAATCATATTTTGAAAGTTGATTTAATTTTGCAGGTTGCTGTCTTTCTTCATGTTATAGTAACGACAACCTCAATCTTGTATCCGGTTCTTGTCATACTTAGGTTAGTTACTGATAACTCTGAAATATTTGATATTTCAGTTTGATGTCGTTTAGTTTGGGATGTCCATGAAAAATGGATATCTAAACATTAAGATTTTGAAATCTTAAATTAAAGCTTGAGACAGAAATGACACATATACACACATGCCAAGGCTCTGGTAAATAAACCATGGATGGAACATTACATATAGTAATTCTTCACTATCTTTGTGACTTTACCAATATGTATCGCAATTCGTCAATTCGAGGCTTTATCTCCACTTCAGACGTCCAATAAATTTGATGTTAATCATTTCAAGAGTAACATAAAGTTGCATTGCCATGTTGGAGTTGTTATTTGAATGTATAGTTAGTAACTAAAGGTGTTATACACGTATCTGCTTACACGTCCCAATATCATGACTTTGAGATATTCATTTGGTTTAATGCTTTTTAGTAAAGTTGATTGGAAGAAATAAAATGCATAAAATGGTGGATTGGTTGGAAAATCGTGATAGGATGATGGTCATCCTGAGGAGAATAATTGAAGAATTCAAAATTTTGCAATGTTTAGGGTACTGGATATTTTACTGATTTAGACATTGTACAGGTGTGATTCTGCTGTTCAGTCAGGTGTCACTTTAATGCTTTTTGCTTGCATTGTGTGGTTGAAGCTGGTTTCTTACGCACATACAAATTATGATTTGAGAGACCTTGCAAAATCACTTGATAAGGTAAAGAGGAAAGGGTACTTCAATTTTCTTTTATTTAGTTAATTACTGAACCTGAGGTTACCCTTAGGGTGCCTTCGGCATTCGGGGGTTGCACTTCAACCTTCCAAGTACAAGTATATGAATAATTTTACAAAAAATGTTCTTATCCTTTCAAGCATAGAATGAAGGGAGTGGGGATCGCCGGGTTTCAGCTGGTTTGGGAAGCGGGTGTCCTTGGGATTGGGTGGAAGGGCATTTGACCTTTGAGCCAAGAGAAAACATGAATTATACCCTCAAATTTTTGTTGCTTAGATAGTTTTCATATCCAATCTCTGTTCATGCAGTCCTTGTAGTTTCTAGTTCCATTCTTCCTTCTCTATCTTAACCACTCCGCACCCACACCCCCACACACACATTCCCCGGAGCACGCAAACACAAGACACTGTTGGGTAATCAGCTATTCCTGCGTATTATTTTGTTGACCATGGTCTTTTCTTCATACCAAGCTCATTTTGTGATGGCAGCGGGAAACTTTATCCAGTTACTGGAACATGGATTACTCTTATGATGTGAGCTTTAAGAGTCTGGCGTACTTCATGGTTGCCCCCACACTGTGTTACCAGGTACATATTACTTGAGTTTTTAATTAAGTAGGTGCATTTTCTAACTAAGAGATTGAGATATCATATTCAGATTTTTAACAAATATAGGGTCTAAAGCTTCCATAAGTTTATCATTTTTAAATGTGAAACAGGAACATACAGATTTTTGAATATACACATGTTTATGTGTTGTTTAGATGGCATATTTAATGGCATGTGATTTGAAGAGAATACTTTATGCAGGAATTAGGAAGTCCTACTCATCACATTGAAGAAATTATCAATGTCACCAAATTATAGGCTACTATACTTGTACCGACCTCTATTTACAACGTGTGATATTCACATATTTTGGCAACCAAGTCCCATGATTATTACTGACGTTTCTCTTGTATCTCAAGCTTGTATTTTGCATGCATGTATTTGCTGAATGAGTTCATGCATGAAGAGTTATTTGGGAAGCATGTCTCATTAACTTGTAAAAACAAGGAAAAAAAATATAAAGATAACATTGTAAAGAAGGAAAACAGATGATGAAAACACTAACGGATGCCTTTCGTCACTTGGAAATTGCACATGTTCCTCCATACATCATGTATTGTAGCTGCACATTTGTTCAAAATTGCAATGAAGATGCTTGCAGTTCTGAGCCTCACGTTTCATTTCATTAAACTAAATTATTTAGTAACATGACATAGATGGACACTGGTTTCTTTTTGAGGTAGCGATTGATTTAAAAGATGTTGATATTGGTAAGATTGTTTTCATACCACGCCTTGAAGATATTTTGAGCTGAGTTTGTATTACGATGTTATTTGTAGCCAAGCTATCCTCGTACAGCATGCATTCGAAAGGGATGGGTGGTCCGTCAACTCATTAAGTTGATTATATTTACAGGATTCATGGGATTTATTGTAGAGCAGGTGATTTTATATTTCTTAATCATTGAAATGGTTTTCCTTATATTATTATGAACTTGGCTTGATGTAGTTTGTTTCGTTATGCAGTATATAAATCCGATTGTGCAAAACTCTGAACACCCTTTGAAAGCGAACCTTTTATATGCCACAGAGAGGGTTCTGAAGCTTTCTGTTCCAAATTTATACGTGTGGCTCTGCATGTTTTATTGTTTTTTCCATCTTTGGTACGTTTTTTATAAAATATTTTTCTTATTGCTTTGTGTTCCAGAAACAGCAAAAAATTATATGTCTCTTTCTATTTCTTGCTTTTGGAAATTAGTTCATTTAGACATTGCTAAGTTGTTGGTATGCAAAAATGTTAGCAAGTCGAGATGTTGAGTTAATTCTTCATTTGGAACACATTATCTGAATACTTTGTACTTGGGTGTTGCTGCAGTACACAATCCCACCACATGATGTTGAACATAAATATTTTTGCAAACATTGGACAGGATATTAGAATTCGATGGTTGAGTGTACACTAAATTCCCACGTGTGATCGAAAAATCATAATAAAGCAACTAATCTTTAAATTTTGGAAAAGTACCCATTAGTCAGCTGACCCAACTTTATTATGAGTTTTTTAGTCAATAAAATTGCCTGCAGTATTTCATTCATATTTTTCATAGATATTCCTAAGACATTTTTTCTTCCTTCATTTCCAGATATATATATATATATATATATATATATATATATATTATGCATTCCACTTCATATTCTTCCGATATGACATTAGCTTGGACATAAAAATACTCGAAGATGTAGGTGCAACATGTTGTAAGACCCAATAGAATTTAAATTAATTCCTGTAAACTAATGTTAAGATCAATGTGTAAACTAGGCAATCCAAGATTAAAAGAACTTTGTGTCAGTAAAGAAGATAGTAACTGCAGGGGGTTTCTTTAGAAATTTCTGCGAACAAGTTCAACTTTATTTTTTGTGATTTACTACCAATAAAAGTTGGCACGAGTTTACCAATTAAATTATGCTGAACCTTAGTTGATGAGAGGCACTGCAGATGAAAATTTGCATAAGTTTTACTAAATCAAGTTGCTTCTATAACCTTTTTGTATATATTTTAATCTTGTATGAAGTTGCCGGCCAATGTGGGTGGTTATAGTTTTCTTATTGATTATTTTAAAGAATTTGATTAAGTTTCTGATAAGTAAGAATATTCAAGTTAAAGGAATATTAGATTTTTTTTCTGTCTGCTTAGACAGAACTTCATTATTAGGCATTGGGATATGAGTGTAGCTGGTCTTCTAAGGATAACTGGGTGACAGGAAATTGATGTGCATATGTGGTTGAGCTTGAGGGACTTTCCCCCTTTACTTTAACTCTCTATATACAAAACATTCTATGACACAAGCTCTGATGTTCTTGTTCATTACCTTGATTTTAGCAGAACTTGTATTTAACATAACTTCTTGATGAAGGTTTCTTGTCCATTATACTTTGCATAATGACCAACACCACTACCCTTTCTTTAATTTTTTTTAAAAGGGGTTTAGGATTACCACTTAACATTTTCTAACTTATAAGTGCTTCGCTCTCATCCTACTTACATGCAGTGCTGTGTCGCAGGTTAAATATACTTGCCGAGCTTCTCCGCTTTGGTGATCGTGAATTCTACAAAGATTGGTGGAATGCAAGAACAGTTGCGGAGGTAGATTACCTATGCGCCGAGAATGTACTTTATACCTCATCCTTTTCTATTCCAACCCATTTTCATTTCTGACAACGATTCTCTCTTTTCCTTATATATTTGGTTGGACATCTGGTGCTGCTGTTATCAGTATTGGAGGATGTGGAATATGGTAAGTTCAGAAAACTCAAGGTTTGCTTTTTCTGGAAAAGAGAATCAATAAAGATTTAGTTGGATTTCAGATTTTTCTTTTGTTTTCTGCTAAATTTGGAGTCCGCTAGTAAATGACATGAAATTATGTTTGCTGTAGGTTGAAAACTGTAAAACATAATCCTAGTCACATATAAACTGTAAAAAACTGAAAAGAGGGAGGGAGGGATAGGTTAGATGACTCAGGGTTCTAGAGGGGGTATATCTTGTGTTGGTGTTTCTAAATATTTTCCTTTTGAAAATGTTTCTTTACATTCTGCACTCTATATCAAGTTATTGGTTTGCTAACTAGTATTGGTTCCTTTTGGTTACTATCTTTGTGCCCCTCCCTTAAAGTTATCAATTATTTGTGCTTAGTGGAAAGGGATCAGTAGTTATTCGTTGGATGAATACTGGTGGTGTCATGCAGGTCATAATGAGAGGATATATAGCCCATATCATGGATTTTAGCTGGAATTGCTGAATTATCTTTGTTATCTGAACTTGCTTTCTTCTTCTTAAACCTAGATATTGATATGCGATTTTTATTTATTTGGCAGCCTGTACATAAGTGGATGGTTCGACATATATATATTCCATGCTTAAGAATTGGCATATCAAAGGTACCTTTTCTTGTCTTAATTTTTTAGCTCTTATTAAACTAACTGCTTATGCATAAACTACACTGACTTGTGGTCAATTTTCTGTATTACTTCAACTTCTCATGGAATTGTGTTTCACTTAAATCATCTTCTTGATCCAATTGTCTTTGCAAAGAGAGAATGGAACATTATGCATTTCAATTTATTTGACAATATCATATCAATGGCATGCAATAGGTAGTCATATACACGAACAATTGTAATGAATAAATAAAATCCTAAGGTTTTTTTTCTCATTATTAATTAATTACATGCGCCAATTAATTTTTTGTTATATCCTGTATTGGACCTTCGAACTAGGATTGCCACAAGTTGGGCGTGCTGTTGAGTTGTTTGAGCTTGAGCTCAACTTTATCATTGTCGAGTTCCTGTTAATACTTAACTGGCCTGTGTTAGTAATTGCTTAAACCCAAAACTTAGAAACTTGCATGTATATGAGATGTTATGAATTTTAAGGTAGCAACTGGGGCAGTTGTGGGACTTTAAATGGGCACTTTTAGAAAGATTTGCCTTGTGAGAAAAGAAAACATAATTATGTACATCCTAGAATTGAATAGGAACATTTAATAATGTGCAGAGAAAGTATTATTGCATTTAACTATAAAGTTTTCAAAATTTATAGTTTCTGCATTTTCATGACTCTCTTGATCTCTTCTGCTAAACTTGTATTCAAGCAAAAATATACTGGGATTGAAGATAATTTGGTTTGTTTGCAACCCCTACTTCCTACCACTTCTGTTGATTCTTATATAATCTTTCCCAACTTTTAAATTTGATGATGTGGTAAAAATTGGCATTTTTTGGGGAAATTTAGAATAATGCGGATATGATTATGAAAATGTGGTAATCCTCAATTGAAGTCTTAACTAAATAAAAAACATATGTTAGCCAGGTACGCAGCTGAAAGCAACTTAATTGGTTTATTTAATTAAATACATTCAAAAGAATGCTATCTCAGGGATCTTATACTTATTTACTCAAATGCTATCTAAAAATATTCCACTTTATAATGAGTGAGACTGCTCTTCAATAGGTTTTGAACTTGTGAAGGTTTCGCTTATTCATTAAATTAATTTTTGATAGACTAGCCATGATATTGATTCCTCGATGGTCAAACTTTTGCAGTTCTTTATCTATTTCTATAACAAATAATCAAGGCCTCAGCCTTAAACCTGTAAGCTACTGATTAGCATCTAATTGTTTGGTTGTATATTCCGTGGTTAGTTGTGTGTGTGCAGTTCGTAGGTTGTGTGCATCTTTTTGCAATTCATTTGGTTTTAATTTTTCCAATGGTTTGGTTTGCAGAGAGTTGCAATTTTGATTGCCTTCCTCGTATCTGCTATTTTTCATGAGGTATGATGTCATCTTCTGTAGCTTCCAGTCAGGTTCACGAATCTGAAGCCTGTTTTCTAAGCTTGTGTTTGACTTGTGTTTGTTGACAGTTGTGTATAGCCATCCCTTTCCACATATTCAAGTTTTGGGCATGTATTGGTATTATGTTTCAGGTATGATATTTTCAAGATTTGACATACTCATTTTGTTGGCGACTATATTCCTGTTTCTGATCTGTTGAATGTTCCAGTTCATCTGCCTAATTTAATTTCAATTATTACTTGACATCATTGTTTATGTGCTTTTCTGGATTCGAAGTGCCAAATCCATAAAGTATTCAAATTTAAATGCAATAAAATGAAAAGAACACTGAAGGATTTTTTTTATTTAAACATGTCCTACTCACAGAAAACATGTCCAAGAGGGATATAACACTAACATTTCTCTCTTGATTCTAACTTAGAGTTACCACCTTTTATACAGTTGAAAAAATTCAAATACGTATAAATAATTAGTCAAGGGATATAACACTAACATTCCTATTAAAAATGCAAAATTCAATTCTTGATGCAGCGAAATAGTTCACTCAATGAACAACGTGCTATTATGAATCAAACGTAAAATCAAAGTAGTCCCTGATCTGATACCATGTTAATTATTCAGTGTAAGAAGTTAGTGATTAGAGAGAGAGATATGATACAAGTATATAAGTGGTGGTTTGGCCACTAGATGCGTCAAAAAAATAATGCTTGAAGGCCTATAACTCTTTCATTTCTCTTCACTTGGTTCTTTTCATTTTTTAATTTAACATAAAAAAGATGGGAACTTTATGATATATTAACCCACGGAATTGTAGGTGTATGTACAAATAGAAGAGATCAAACTATGGTAATTAACTCTAAGTTAGCCCTACTAATTAAGCTAATAAATATTAGGAAAACTAAACTATGTTACAACTAGTACAGTATTGTGCAACACATTTCAACATTAACAAAAGTATATGAACAACACTGAAAATTACTACTAATATTTTTTGATTTCTTTGTGTGTTTGTTTGTCTTCTTACAGGTTCCTCTAGTAATCATGACTAACTACTTGCAAGACAAGTTCAATAATTCGATGGTTGGTTTTCTTACTTCATATATTAACTTCTTTCACCTTCATGAATCTTAAAGTTAGTTGATTTTCTTATATTTAATTATCTTGCTTGTTTTATTGCTTTGAATATATTTAAACAAGACTCCTCTTGGACTGGAAAAACGCAAATAGGGACCTATATCTATCCCGTTTAAAAAAACAGAATCAAGACTTTGTATCTTCTAAATTTACTAGGAGTATTTTTTTTTAAAAAAACACAGAAAGTTGAATTGTGCAAAGAGAACTGGTTGAAGGTCACCTTAAGCTTTTTAAAAGTTGAAAAGGTTTGTTTTGATACTTGGTATTTGATTAGTAATGATTAGATGAATGATAGATGTACACTCTACTATTTCAATGACTTATGTGTATATGATATTGTGTTAAGTACATATGCATGTGTTTATATCTTTGTGCTGACTGTTACCAACGTGGAATAGTGTTTGCTAATCGAGAGTGTATATGGGTATTTTGGAGTTTTCTTTTAGTGATTAACCCGGAAACGGACTTTTTTTTCCCGTATTTTTCCAGGTGGGCAATATGATGTTCTGGTGTTTTTTCAGTATCCTTGGTCAACCTATGTGTGTGTTGCTATACTATCATGACCTCATGAATCGAAAAGCTAGTGTACGTACGATAGGCAATATTTGTTCTACAGAAGTCTGCTAATTGAATACATTAGTCAATTCTTGTTATAGTAGGAAGGCTTTCCATTCTTTTGTGAACTCGTTTGGTATAAATTATGGTGAAATTTGACCTTTTCGGCACTGATGGGTTGATCTGTTTTGTACATTTACATTATATCACATTTTTGTATATACTTGCTTCAGTTGGAACAAGCAAGTACTAATGGATTGAATATTTGAAATTATTTGGTGCTTTACATCTTTTGATCTCTTTTTCTTTCCTTTTGAAATTTAGCATCTCGTCTACCTTCTATGTATCGTAATATGGTTAAATAAGATAATACTTATTCGCATTTTTTTTTTTCATCACTGTTTTTCCTGTGAGATCTCCCTTTGTATAACCAAGAATATCTTAAATATGAGATAATAACCAAATTATAAAAACACGGTCTTAGCGTCATACATTTTCACACCAGTCATTATAGTTAAATAAGTAATCTTCAATCCAATCAATAAATAATCTACCGATTGTTAATGATCATGGGGGCAGGTATGTCTAATTCCAAATTACGATTAGAGTAATTAGCATGACTACATCTATCAATCCTGCTTGCGTTATAAATTGCTTAAATATAATTCATAAAACAGTTAAAGATGTGACATAATTAAATGTTGAGACTTAAACTTGAGATGAAAAAAGTAGATGGTAAGTGACTAGTTGTGGCAAAATAATGGGTTGGCCCGTGACCAGTCTGACCCAACTCAATCAACATATTTTTTCTATTGTTGATTGGTTGGGTTTAGTACATTTATGGATTAAGCATGACGAAAATGGATTAAGTGGAAAAATACACACTTAGACAAAGTAGTTAACTTTAATGACTTAATTTTCACTCAGAAGAATTATTTTGTTTTGCTCTCCTAAATTCATAAATTTATAGTTATAATAATTATAAGAATATTAAATATTGTTAGAAAAACCGACATATGGTTTACATAATTCAATATTAATATAATCTTATTTACTTATATTTATTACAAAATATTTACTTATAAATTGTGGACTTTTCTTATTCTTGAATTAGCAATACGCAACATTGGTAAACAAAAATGTGTCGACCCGACACATCCTATTTTTTATCCTGATCCGACCAATTGTCAATCCGACCCTTTTTTATCCGACAAATTTTTAGACGAACACGTTTTTTGTTTCAAGTTTTACCCATCTAAACCTGGGCCAACCCGCCACCATTATAAGTGACATATCATAGACTTCATTGAGAAAAAATACATAATATGTTTTAAAATAACAATTTTAATTGAAATATTGAAGTTAGATACAAGTGACCCAATTGTCATAAAACCCAGGCCCACATTCTAGATTGTTCTAAGCTCCAAAGGTTGTTTAGAAATCACAAAACCCTCATTTTTCCCATTGCAAATGAAACACTCTCATAGTTTTGGGGCTAATGAAATTTGTGAATAATTGAGGGTCCCTTCGCCCTTTCTTCTCGATTGCTCCCCCAAAAAATTTCACTTTTTTCGCTTCCCTCTATTTTATTCCCTCTCAATTTTTTTTTGAAAACCTTTTTATATGTGAATATACATAATTTACTACTCTTTTATATTTATCATTCACCCTCTTTTCTTTTCTCTTCCCCGAACAGACAGAAAGTGTGTATATACGACTGCGCGACGAAGTACGTATTTGATTTTGTATTTCATTTAAGTTGTTGAAACGTTCGATTTTGTTTTTATTGTATGATTTGCCGTTACGAATTGTGGGTTCGTTCTAGGGTTTTCTTTGATTTATTATGTTTATGATGAATGACGTGGTTATTTGACTCTGATTTGTTGTTTTCATGCTATGAATAAATGGAAGTCAAGGACTTTTGGATTAGTAATTCTCTAAAGTAAGTCAACATGCTACTTACTGAAAGGAAAAGGATACTCTATAATTTATTATTTTCCATTAAATGGGATTTAAGTTAATGCTGATTTTATTATTTGTGTATGAAGCAAAATTATATTTTTGGTGTTGTAATGTAATCTAAGTGTTATTGTATGGTTCCTCACATTTGTTGCATGTCAGTTTATCCTTTTCCATGTGTCTTTAGTCTGCATTTTTTTATGCCTTGTTTTATTGCTGTTCGACTTTGTGTTGCATCTTCTGTGAATCTATATGCGCGTCTTACAACAAATTATGATTTTTATAGTAGCCATGCATAGTAGAAACTGATACATAATGTAGTTAACTACTAAAATGGAACGACAACTAGGATTAAACTTATGAAATAACAAGCTACAAGTTTTTGAGATCATTTTGGAGTTTGCAAGCCCTTTTATGTAAAGTTATTTCGAATCCTTTCTACCCTATATTGCCAAAGTACCATAGAGGTATAAAAATATCTATTTTTTTGCTGACTGCGGCATGTCCTAAGCACATTCTTAGTGATGACCCAGTTAATCAATTGAATTCCTTTTCGGGGAGAGACAATATAAGTATGATATATGAGATGGGGTGGAAAGCTTACATATGAACCTAATCATTTTTTTTTGTCTATCTTGGTTGAGACGTGTAAGGTTACCTTGGTAAGATGGAAAATGCTGAAGTGCTTTGTTAATTTTTTATGCGTTCATTATTTTATTTGTTTGTTATATCAGGTGTTCAAACTGTGGATGAGGCTTTGATCATAGATAGTTCTTTGATCATATAATTATTGTTTGGTTGCAAACCTATCCTGTGTTGAAGACCAAGTTACTGTGTTGCCTCACCTGTCCTATTCATAAAGCAGCTTTTTAGGCGTCAAGGTGGTTACTAGATCTTAAAACAAAATTCATTTTCCTCTTTTCTTATAAATGGCTGCTTGTACCTTTTGTTTAGTGCTTGATAGTGAGTTGATTGTTGTTTCATATAGGTTTAGGTTGACTATACTTGAACCTCCAAGTAATTTTGTGGGAAAAAGTGTTTCCAATTGGATTGCAGAGTTCAGCTCATAGGGCATTTGGTTCCCTTTGAAGGAAGAGTAAGTTATCTGGCTTGAGCAAGAGGAGAATTATCTCACATCTTATCAGTATACTTGGTAAACCCAATTCCTTAAATTTCCAAAGTGATACATCAGCAATGGAATGCAACAAAGATGAAGCCAACCGGGCTAAGGAAATGGCCGAAAAGAAGATGGCAAGTAATGACTTTATGGGTGCTCAAAAGATTGCATTAAAAGCAAAAAATCTTTATCCAGAACTTGACAATATTTCGCAGCTGCTAAGCATTTGTGAAGTTCATTGTTCAGCCCAAAAAAGGATACTTGGATCTGAAAAGGATTGGTATGGAATCCTTCAAGTTGAGAGGTTGGCTGATGACTTGACTATCAAGAAACAATATAAGCGGCTTGCATTTATTCTCCATCCTGATAAGAACCGATTCCCTGGTGCGGAGTCTGCTTTTAAGTTGATATGCGAAGCAAATGCAGTGCTTTCAGACACCACAAAGAAGTCATTATATGACAGTAAGATTCGAGTTTTAGTTGGATCTGCTCCAGTAAATCGACCACCTCCTCATCATGTGAACAAAAATCATCAATTTAACAAGAAAAATGGAGTTCAAAACAATGTTGCTAATGGTTTTAGCAGTATGAAGCAACAGGAAACCCCACAGTTTGGTTCCACTATGATGCCGGAACTCTTCTGGACAAGTTGCCCATTTTGTAGTATACAATACCAGTACCAAAGAAAATACGTGAACGTATCTCTACGCTGCCCTACATGCTCGAAGAATTTTATGGCTTGTGAAATAAGAGTTCAAGGTATTCCCTTGAGTTCCAAATGGGGTCAACCAGGTTCTCATGTTCCTCCAAGACCTGGTTCAACTCAACCAGCTTCATTTCAAGAAAAAGTGGCCCCTAGCTTTGGCAATATTAACAAAATGGGTGTTCGAAATGATAAAGGAAGTGGTTCTGATGGTATTCATCGTAAAAGTGAGGATATAAAGGACAATGAGTCAAAAAATCATAATGCCAATTCTATGCATGGTGGAAAGATGGGAGGAAATTCCAGTGGTGTTGCAAATAACCGGGAATCAGTGAACCTGAAATGTAAAGGCAAAAAGAGGAGCAGGAGGGTTGTAGTAGAATCTAGTGAGAGTTTTGATACCTCAAGTGACTCCGACATTGAAGATGTGACTAGTAAGGAAAATGGTTTCAATCCTGCAACTGGTGGTGTTCATTTCCCACGTAGATCATCACGAAAAAAGCAGCATATCTCGTACAATGAAAATGATGATGATGACATAGCTAGCCCTCTTAAGAAGTCGGAAGCAAACAAAGAAACAGGAGCTGTTCATCCTGAAGAAAACTTGCAAGACAAGGATGCTAAGTGTGATAAAGAAGGTAAAGAGAGAGGAGAAACCAATGGTGATGAAAAAGTAGAAATCATAAGTGATTCTGACCTTGATTCTTGTGCTGTAGATGATTTGGATAAGGAAAAGTTTGACTGTATTGATCCAGAATTTAGTGATTTTGATAGGATTCGAGACCCCAGCTGTTTTGAGGTTGATCAGTTCTGGGCTTGTTATGATACATTTGATGGCATGCCAAGATTCTATGCTAAGGTGAAGAAGGTTTTTACTTCTCCTTTTGAATTGAGCATAACATGGTTAGAACCTGTCCCTATAAACGAAGCTTATGAGAATTGGGTAGAGAACATACCTGTTGGTTGTGGCACTTTTAAGTTAGGCAAAACTGAAAGAACATCTGAGCTACTTACATTCTCTCATAAAGTCCTTTTCAAGAAAGGCATTAAGAGAACTCTAACCATTTACCCTCGAGAGGGAGAAGTTTGGGCTCTTATTAAGGACTGGGATAAAAGCTGGAGATCAAACCCAGAAAATATTAAAGAGTTCAAATATGAAGTCGTGGAGGTGCTCTCGGAATTTGTTGAAGGCAGTGGGGTAAGAGTTGCTTACTTGGATAAAGTTGAAGGTTTTAAATGCCTTTTTGAGAGAACCTTCATGAAAACTGGTTCTTTTATGATAAGACCTGATGAACTATACAAATTCTCTCACATTGTTTCTTCTTTCAAGATGACTGGCTCTGAAAGAGAAGGGGTTCCAAGAGGTTCTTTTGAACTTGATCCTGCTTCCCTACCTCTGAATCCTGATCACCTTTATTTCCCGGGGAAAGCAAAAGTAGACTGTTGAAATATGGAACTGGGAGTTTGTTGTGCAATCTCAACTCCTGCCTGCTAAAAGAAGAGTAACTTTGTAATTCTACGAGTACTCCAAAAGAGTAGCTCTGTGTTTTATTAGGAAAAGTACACATTGAAGTAATTCTGTAGAGCCATAAATATTAGAAAATGAAGCCTACCATTCCTGTATGTACAGTGGTTTCCACCTTATCTTTTTTACTCCTTTTTTTTCTTTTTTTTTTTGGGTTGGGGTTGGGGGTGGGGGGATGTTAAAACCAATTTAACGCATCAGCTTGAGGTTGGTTGGCAAGCTTCTCTGTCAGTTGGTGTTTCCTATGGTCTGTGAAATGATTTGAAGATAAGCAAATTTTAGTTTCAAAGTGGGAGCTAGCAGCAAGTTTTGAAGATCAGTAGGTGATGGGTGCTGTTTTTGGATCAGATTCCGACTTTAAAGCACTTGATGAAAGGAAATGGTGGTCTTGAACTAGATCCAGACATGGTGAAGCAAACATAAGCTTTAGAATTTGTTTGTCTTGAAGTTTTTGTGGTTCTTAGGACATAACCGGAACTTGTAGCTGCAGCTGAACTATACTAATATTGCATGATGTTATTGTCTTTTTATTCACGTTTTTCTTTTTCTTTTCTGGTGTGCTTCTTGCAGACATCTTATGGTGAATTGTTAAAAAAATGACATCTCGTTAAGATGGTATATGAGGGGTTTTCCATTTCTGTTACTTTCGTCTTGGAGTACAAGTTCAAGCTTTATTAAGACTGCAGCTCATGTTTTGTACTTTGTAGAATGGAGTCATGAGCCAAAATACATCCAAGGAATGTGGAATCACATCTTGGAGTAGAAGATCAAGGTAAAGGGCAAAATATTGAACATCCACTTCACTAGAAGATAAATTATCAAATAAATACTTCACTTGAAAAATTGATCATATATACATTGTTAGAGGAAAATGTTGCAGCTTCAACTAGCTTGTCAATAAAATGAAATTTTTAGACCATTAATATTTTTGAACAAGTATATAAAGATCTCTACTCTAGTTATGGGCCTTATGCATTTGTCCACGTATTCAAACGCATCAAGTTTTCGAACAAGACAATATACATGGTGCTAAATAGAGATTGTTCAAAAGGCAAAGTACTTTCCCTAATTCCTAACAGAAGGAATGATTTCAAACCAGCAAAGACCAGAGAGAAAGACAGGAGAATTCCACAAAACAGAAACCTGGTCCAACACAGAACCAAAACATCTCCTGATACACACATGACCAAAATTTCAACAGAATATAAGATATTAATAATACAACTACATTTTGATAAGCAGAGTTTTGCAAAAGTACATGTTAAATTGTTAACCATCAATGAGGTACAGAAAACTGAGCCTAAATCATGGAAATTTAGATTCGATATCCAAGATTCTAACAATGGATATCAACATTTCACCCATTCTAGAGTCGAGGGTATACTTTTTACTCCAAAAGAACCAATCGACATTTTTTTACAGATGGTGTACGATTATATAAAGGAAGCTATGTGACCAGTGACTCACGTCAATGGAGCAGAATGGGTTCCTTAAACTGAAACAAGACATTCCTGATCTGTTCAGGCATAAGAATGATGTTTCCGGCGATCTTTCTCCCTTGATGAATAAGAAGAGCTGTGGTAGTCACGGTCTGGTCAAAGAAAGATTTTTCATGAACGACAGATCATATGACTAAGATTTTTCATGAACGATAGATCATATGACTATCCTAAATTGGACATCATTATTATTAACTAATGAAAGAACAAACGTACCTCGTGATGAATGATGTTTGGATTTCTCTGACCGTCCTGCGTAGTAAAGGTTCATGTAATAGATTGGGTAAGTTAATAATGTGAAGGATTTTCAATTTCAGTCCCACGTGATTGGACCATCAAAACACTTTTGGACCTCTACTTCAATAAATTGTACTTTCACTCCCAATTTTTTTGAAATATTTTACACTTACGGTTACAATTTTTTGTGATTGTGTTCTACCTGTCTCAGTTTTGTGCTTCCAGTACCAAGTTAGTTAGAACGGAGTTTATTGGACCAAAAGTGAACAATTTTTTTAAAGAAATGGGATCAAAAGTGCAAAATATTTTAAAAATTTTGGGGCCAAAAGTGTTTGTAAAGTGTGCACTAGATATGCAGTTTTCCAAAGAATGAAGTTAAAAGAAAAGGGAATATGATAATGGAAAAAGATGTGTATATCAACCACTGACCAGAATCTTTTCCTTTATCCCTCGAACGATGACCCCTTTCCTTAACTTTATAGCCCAGTTCAGTTTCTTCTCGTCCCCTTTCCCTGTCAGATTCCCGGCCTCTATCATAATCTCTGCTCTTAGCTCTCTCCTTTTCCCTTTCTCTTTCTCTCTCCTTGCTCCTTTCTCCAACAGTCTCTATTTTATGATCAGAAATCAATTTTGACTCGGGTTCTTCTCTTGAGTCTACGCCCGCAAGAAGGCTTTTGGATTCGTCATCAGTTTTCTTTGAATCCTTCAATTTCTCAAGAGTGGCTTTAAGAAGTTCAATCTTACCAACTTCCTGATTTACAGCACTTGAAGACCCCTTTGCTGTAATTGTATCTTCATTTGTGGTGGTTACTGCCAAGGAACCATCCTGACCAAAAACGAAGTACAAACACCTTTAATTATTCAAATTAATAGGGATATTAATGAGAAATAACCATATTCATTTAAGCACTGAAATGGGAAAAAATTCATAGACAAAGCCCAATTCTTTTCCACTGAGAAGATAGCCTGGACAGCCACATTAAAATCTATAATCCAATTTACTGTGAGTGTAACTTACCTTTGAGACTGACTGATGTGGTGAATCCCATGATCGATTTGACGTCGCAAAGGAGCCCCCTTCTTTGCATACAGGTATATATTGGGCTTTTGGGAGGCTGTACAATTGAGCTAGAACTCGACAAACCTCATCTATCCCGGATTTGTCTGCATCAAATGCTTTCCACCATGGAGGATTTTCAGGTAGTGGTACTTGAAATCTGCGGGCTGCAGCATATACAACACCACAGGCCACAACCTCACTTTTGAATCTCACACACAGGGTTGTGCGCAAACTGTTAAATAAGCAATAAAAAGACATAGATCATCAAATTCGATTCTTTTTCTGATGGTTAAATTAATTGTGGTCCCTCACCATGTTTGTATTAAAAAAAAGGATATAGATCGTCAAAAGGATGAGAAAATGGAGTAGATGACTTGAAAGAAAAATATACAAGGATTATGTCAGTCAAGGGCAATATCAATAACATTTTCGAAAATACTAGTCCGTAATTTTGAAACAAGAAGAAATGGAAATGCAAATGAGAATCCAGGTCATGGATATACCCTATGTCCTAATGTAAATCACAGTATCACACCACTGATGAAGACTAATTATCTACCAAATTGTTTTATTTCCATTAAAATATGTCGATCCATAAAGGTAGGAGACTGAATCTGCAGGCCAAAAATTTACCTGTCATTTGCGAGATTCCAAGCCTCTTGTCTGAGTTCTGGGGGGGTTTCCAGTGTAGCAAGGTAATTCGATATGAATTTATGAGGATGCTCAACATGGCAAATGAAACCCATTTCTTTCAAAAGATGCCTTTCTGTTCTGATCAAATCTGCCTTAAGATCCACGTATTTCTGTAAAAAATCAAAAGACAAGAATTGAACCAGTTGCCAAACTTTATCCTAGTGTTTAGAACTAGTACTACTACTTAGAGAAATGTAACCATGAAGTTAAGAGTAATGAACCTATACACTGAATGATCCGCAAGATGGTAGAAATTTTTATACTCAAATAAATGTGATATAGTGCTTCAATTACCAAAAAAAAAAAGAAAAGAGATAGTGCCTCGCAGAACAGTAGCAAAAATTTGAGGCTAACCTTCGAAGATGTGTCCAAATGCTCTATGGGCAAGTTCTCCCTCCTACACTCCATCCTATGAAAAACAATTAGAACCTGCCTTGCTTTCCTAGGACTTTCTTCAAGTTTCGAAGCGAGCCAAACACAACTTGCAGCAACCCTCTGCAAGTAAATCAAATCTGGTCCCATGTCAGCATAGAGTAGAAGATAAATGAAATCGTGGAAAGCAACTGAAATAAGATATGGGGTAAAAATTGAAAATGGAATCTGAAAGAGACCTTCACATTAAATCGAGCAAATGACTTTTTGCAGAAGAAACGATGAAATAGGACTTGACCAGTGGCCATAACAGCTTGAGGTCTGAGAATTATTTAGATAAGGAGATATGAAATCTAATGTGGGGTAAAAAGTAAAGAAGGACATGCTCTTCTGAATCAGGAATGCAATATTTTCCACATATAATAGAAGTAAATAAGCTTATATTTGAAGTCAATAAAGTGCTAAAAAGCAAGTAAGCAGACGACCACATTGAGAAAGGATACAATCTAAGTAATATGCCGCACTCTTGTATGAGGTCACAGCCATAGATTCTAAGTGTTATTTCAGTGGCCTCGTCGATGCCATCTCTCCTAGAAGGTGAGTTCTTTATCTCTTCTTCAGTAAGATAAAATGTGTCAATTGCCGTGTATATCATCTTCCGTCTTTCACCAAGTGCAAGAATCCTTGATAAACTGCCACCAAATTCAAGAAGATCATGAAGCAAAGCTATAACAACTGAAACAACAACACATACTAGGTAAATAAAAATAAAATTAAGTAAAACTAGCCACTTTTAACAAAAGTTTAATTAGCTATAGCCTATAGGTTCAATCTACCACTGTAAATGAATAAACATATGAACTCTATTTCCTTTCACGACAATAGAAGTACCTATCTATTCTAAATTAATTTCCCTTAACTCCAAATATTTACCTGCAACTGCGTTTAGATGGAGAATTTGAAAATCCTATGATATAAAATATTTTTTTTCTGAGTAGTAGATTTCTGAAAAGCAGTCATTTCAATCACTATTTAGCTAATCCGCAGCTGTTATTTTTCTTTCTCAAATTAAACAAACAAACAGCCTTCATAAATTAATTATCGAATATCAGACACAAAAAACGTCTTATTTCATTAAAATTGAGGGCGTCGTTTATTTTTTATCTTCATCATAAGTTCCAAAGGTTTAGAACATTACCTTCTCGCCGTAGGATGTAGAAATAGCAGGGATCGAGTTCAAACGGCTAGTAAGAAACCTAAAATCATAAAAAAGAAAACCTACATCACGTAAAATTGAAAAAAGAAATGTGTGCAACGCTGGAGAGAGAAATCACCATACCGGCGAAGAGAGAGGATCGTCCACAAATCGATTCAGAATCTACGCGATAATCGTCACGGATTTCGAATGCAGGGGTTTTTAGAGGATTTGATTTCAAATTCACTTGAATTGGGCTTGATTTTGTTTTGTTTAATGTAAATTAGATTTCACGTCCGTAGACAGCATATTTGTCTGGGCTGAGAATATATATTATATGCACGGCCCAATTACACCATCCAATTACATTCAATTTTCATTTTTTGTTAATTATATCTAAATTGATTTAATAATTCAAGAAGTCTGGATCTAACGAGGATTATAGAAATCAAGCATAAAATTTGAATAACTTAGATTTTGATATTGTTTTTATACTATAACTTATTAGAGCTGAGTATAAAATATATACAAAGTCTATTAAACAAGAATATCATCGAATTATAATTTTCAATTAAGGATGAACTTGCACATACGAGTTTTATTAATCAAGCCAAATTCGAGTGACTACATTGAACTTTGTAACTTATGTATTCTATTAATCAAACTTGAGCTAACTTCGAATAACAATTTAAATTGTATCTTTATTTAGTACCAAACATCAAATTAGTTACATACTTCGTAGAAACTGTATAATGACCTCGTGGGAATGGTTCATCTCATGTACAATTGCTTGAAATTCTTCTCCGATTAAAGCAATATATTGTTCTCGTGTTGAGAAACTATTCTCAGATCCTTTACTTTAAGAAACAAATAATAAAAAGAAACTGGGAAAGATAACAAGAGAAAAAAAGATTAAAATAATCAATACCAAGAGATAACTAAAAAGATTAAATTCTTTCAATTGTCTAAAACCTTAAATTTTCTAAGCTAAATTGAAAATGATATTGAAAATTAAGAAACTAAATCATTAATTTCTATGCCTATTCTTTAAAGAACCCTTTTTCTACCATCTTCTGCCTCAACTCTTTAGCTTCTTCAATCATCCCTGCAGCATGTATTCCAAGAACTATATTATTATAAAGTTTAGGATCATATCCATACCTACTTGATTTCAACATTTCCACTACTTTAATTGCAACATCCACTTCTTTCTTTTGGCACAACCTATGAATTATAAACCTATAACAATTATCTCTAATTCTTCGCCTCCTATAGCCAATCACATTCAAAAATTCCACAGCTTCTTCCATCAGATCAGCTCTACAAAAACCCCAAATTAGACATCGATACGTAACATCATCAGGGCGAAATCCGAACTCTATCATCTTCTTATACACTTCCGTTACTTTCTCCATATAACCCTCCTTTGCCAATCCATCAATCACAATATTGTAAGTGAATAAAGTAGGAGGGCAATTGGTATCGACCAAGTAATCAAGAATCTGAATAGTTTCATCTACCATTGCCTCCTTACATAAAGCACGTAAGAGGGTGTTGTACGTAATTATGTCAGGAGGACACCTACGTAAAATCATCTGATCTAGGAAGTCGATCGCACGATCGAGTAGACCGTGTCTGCATAGACCGTTGATCAAGATATTGTAAGTTACGACTGTTGGAGGATTCGAGCTTTCATTCATGAAATGGAGAATCTCATATATTTTATTCCAACTTCCATGGACACAAAGAGAGTGGAGAAGAGTGTTGTATGTTACAGTATTTGGTTCCATTCCACGAGATAGAAGATTTAGTAAAACCAAAGTGGCTTCTTCGTAATTTCCTTGTTTACAAGCAAGACTGATCATTGAATTGTAGGTGATTAAATCGGGATGACATCCCTCTACTGCTAGATCTTCCATCATTTCTAAAGCACGTACTACTCCAATATGCTTGCACACTAATTCTATGAGGATTGTGTAGGTTATTACATAAGGAGGGCATCCCTTTCTCAGCTGCTCTTTCCAGAATTGAATGGCTTGGTTAAACCTACCGTGATCGAAGAAACCTCGTATTATAGTATTATAGGTTATAATTTCTGGAGGGCAACCACTTAAGTTCATATCCTCTAAGACATCAATAGCAGCATTGAGATGCCCTTTTCTACACAAACCACCAATTACCATGTTGTATGTTATAACATCAGGAATCCCGCCGCACATAACCATTAGTTGGAGAACCTTAGCGGCTTTGTCTGTTCGGTTAATATTAATAAGGCCCCTGATCAACCTTATGCAGCAAGAAAAATCTGGGATTTGGTTTCTACGAGTCATTACATCTACTATCTTTATTGCGTCAAGTAATTTTCCACGATTGCAGAAACTCTGAAGCATTTCATCGTAAGTTTTTTCATCATTTTCAAGAAAAGGTTTATCTGAAGAAAACTTGGAAGAATATTTACTTAAATGGGCTTGCCCATTGATCTTTTTTTCAACACTCAACTTGTCTATATGCAAGCATAACTCTTTCTGATAACCCTCATCGATATCAAGACAAACACCAGCTTGATGCCCTGAACATCTCAACACAGAAGAATTTGCTCCTGAACCATAAATTGCAACCCATATTGTGTGATATTGAGTTTTACAATTACTCACCATCGGGTACCGAATCTGAGCCTTTTTAAGTGAACAACGGTTGGTGTCACAACTGCTATCTGCTTGATTAAAGCTTGAATTCAACCTATGCATATTATGAATCTCAACCATCGATTTCTGTGGTATTACCGTGTAGGCCATCCCTATTGCCTTTGTTAAATGACAAGACAACAAACTTTTACAAAGTTGCTTCTCAAACCTTTTCCTTCATCAATTTATAATGACAAGAACCATTAATCCAAAATATTAGGAAACTCGATATCTTCTGATTGGTGAAATAGTTTAATTGAACTGCAAAAGAGCAAATAAGTAAAGTTAGGAGGCAAGTTATACGCAGACAATTGAATCAACTTACAAAAAATTGCATGTATACAGTATAATTGTATCTATACGTCTATAAGTACAAGAACAAAAACGTGCATAACCGATCACTTGGGCAAGGACTCTTTATATAGCTCAAATCAAAACAAGAAGTTCAATCCTGTAACATTTAACTTGTCCGGAAAGACTAATGCAAAACTTGAAACAATAAATGATGCTCCTAATATACTTATTTTTCAATCATTTGAGTCTTGTACTGTTTTTCGATCAAATTTGACCTCCTTAAAAATTTATAGTCAGCACCTCACATGAAGCTCAAAAATCCAATATTCATAAAGTCCAGGTTAATCCAGATAAAACACTTTCCTCGAATGCTCAAAATTTAAATCCGAACACTTGATCATGTACAATTTTTAGCACTTTTAAGAAAAATGCAAAATATAATAAAATCGAGGTAAAATGAAAACTCAAAAATATTTAATTGTTCACTAACTATCAACAACAAACTTGAAAAGCCACAGAATTTGCCTTCAGCATAGAAAAACAAACCTTCAAATGAACAGTGATCGGCGTTAGATGGCGGTATTCTCAAGGGGTGAGAGAGAAAGAGGGGTTAGGGTTTATGAGTAGGATCAATTAATATCATAATAATAATATGGGGTTTGGTTTGGAGAGAATTAAATTAATACTGAGTCTCACTTTGTTAATATCGACTGCAGTCTGCAGGCACTCATTTTTCTCTTATGTGGTCATGTGGATCACCAGTTTTGTAGCCACCTTAGGGTGAGTTTGGCCCAGCGGTGGGAGCTCTTAAAAGCACTTCTAGACCTCCATTGTGATTTTTGAAGTGTTTGGCCCCAATTATATAAATTGCTTTTAGTCAATCGTGATTTTAATGTTGTTTGGCCCCTAATATCATAATCACTTTTGGGATCTCCAGAAGCTAAAAATCAACTTATTTCAGAAGCTACTAAAGTGTTACTTTTGCAAAAGCTATTATCCAAAAGCAATTATTTTATAATTGAATTTTATCATAATCAATTATTGCCAAAATCCATTTTAATAAAATTAATTCTCCTATAATTGATTTTCGAATCGCTAGGCCAAATCACCCTTAATCTTTTTAATTTATTTTTTAAATTGAAGATTGGAATTATATTTTTGGTAATTAACAGAAACTATATTATTATTGTAATGAATTCAATATTATCTCAAGGGAAAAAAAATAGAATTACTTTATTAATGGACAATGTTAATGATTATTTGACACTTAAGTGATTTGCTTCACTCATATTTGGTATGTATTTACTATTTACTATTTACTATTGAGTTTGATATTATATTTAAATTTGATTTAAGTTCTGTTTAAACTTGAAAAATTTCTAGTTGAGTCAAGTCAAGCACGCCAAGTTATAAGTTATATGAAATATGTACGTATTGTTATTTAGCTTATGTGTAGAGTTTAATCTAGATATTATTAAGTTAAATAAATAAATAAATAAAACTAAATCGTGGACTCTTATAAGTAACTTTGGACTAAATTTAAACTTACCCTTTAATCTTTTGATTATTTTGCACTTCACTCCCTAATTTTTTTGTGTTTGTGCATTTTACTTTCTAATATCTACCATTAAACCGTCAAAGTCTTATGCCTTGTTTGGATGTATTTTGGCTCAGTTTCACCCATTTTCAATTGGGAGTTCTTGAAGATTCTTTTGAAATTTGTGCTAAACAATGAAAATAGACTTTGATGTATTTTGGTTGGAATATTTTGTATGTAAAATAATATTAATTTAATAAGTAGTTGGGTTGAAAATTGTGAGTTGGGCTTTGAATATATTTTGAATGTTGGAGTTTTAGGGTGAAAAGTTGGTAGATATCAAATCATATCTTTTAAAATAAATTAAATGATATTATATTTATAATTGAAATAATGATTAAAAATTAATATTTTAAATTGAAATGATTGGAAATATAATTAAATGGGTATTTTTTATTAGATATAGAATTATTAAAAATATAGTATATAGATTGTTTATATTTATATATCCATTATATACATACAATATAGTACATATTTTCTTGTACTGTCTCTGCGCCTTTTTGTGCAAGAGGGGTTAGTTTGAATTTGCGCCGAAAAATGAGATATTTTGGTTGTTTGAATGTTTTCATTCATGTGGGCTGATGGGAATAGTTCCAAACAAAGTTTGGCCTAGCGAAAAATTGAAAATGCTGGGCCTTAAATATAACAAATTGTGAAAATTAAAAAAGCTGAAGGGGCAAATGTAAGAGCAAAATATTTAGGGGTAAAGTGCAAAAACTGGATAAAGATAAGCGGCAAAATGTAATTTTCCCTTTTGAATAGTAGTATATATTAAATTATCTTTTTTTTTTTTTTTTTTTTTTTATAATTATAGGAGTATTATTTTATATCTCTCCTGGGTTTGTCTATTATGAGATAGCTGAAAAAGCTTTCTCCAGTAAGATAGGTGATCTTCACCATCAAAATTCATAAAGATTAAATCCAGACCACACAATTTTGTTCAAGGCAAAATTGAACAATTGGGCCCTTTATTTTGTTGGACAAATCTGAAAATGAAAATTTACTTTTATACCCTTATATAAAAATTTGTTACAAGCACATCACAAATTTTCTCATTTTTTTCTCTCCATCTTCTCTCCTCCTTCCAAGCCCTAGCACCACGGGTCCACCACCACCTCCGCCAAAGATTTATGTTGGGTGACTATGTCTGGCCACGCAACGGCCATTTTTGGCTTCCGGTTGCCGGAATTGGCTTTCGCGTGACCGGAACAGGCCACGCTAAGGCCAGATCTGGCCTTCGCGTGGTCGGAACAGGCCAGATCCGGCCCTCGCGTGTCCGGTCCGGCCACGCGAAGGTGCGGGGCTCCGACTAAGCAGTCGGCGTCCCCAGATTTGTGGGGAGGGTGGGAGATCCGGCGGGGTGGGTGGTTTAGGTGTGGAAGATAACTTGGATTTGGGGTTTGAAGAAAATTAGATGGATTTAAAAGGATATTTTTGTCTTTCTAAAAATAAATATTTTAACATAATTGAAAAATTGGACACATGTTATTCCATAAAGGACTATCTCAATTACATAATAACCAATAAAATCTCTTAATAGAATGCCATCTCTCCTTTAGAATAGTATATAATAATTTAAGTATCATAATTTAACAATAAACGAGGTTCATCTTTGGCATTATCTATATGAAATTATGAATCCGTACACTATTTCAGCTCAGTTCCAGTACCGATTAGCAGTCCTCCATCAAAAGAGTGAAGGAAGGGAAAGCGAGGCGGCCATACGACGTCGTAGAACGCTGAGGAGAGTGGACAGTGAATTGGAGAAAGGGAATTTCAAAGCCGCTTTGTCTCTGGTCAAACAATTGCAGGGTAAATCCGCCGGCCTCCGCGGCTTCGGCGTCGCCGCCGCTGCAAAGGTACTTGGTACATAAATGTATCTCAAACCTGTACATAGTCTTCAAACTATGTATAAATGCAATAATGTTTATTTAATGGAATTGTTAGCTTATACTGTTAGTTTGTTCAATGGATTTGAGCAAAATCATGATCAACATATATCAAAAAACAATACTCAATCAAAATAATAAATTATGAGTTAGAAATTAGAACTTAAAACCAGGTTCGAATATGCTACAAACAGCACTTCCTTCAGAGTAGAATGTTAGCATTGGCCCGGTGAATACAATTTACGGTTTACTGCTCCTAAGATACAACGAATTACTTGTAATGTCTTAACTTGCGCTTGAATAAGAAATCAAGCAAACTATTGATTTTCTTAATTGGCTTCTCTACAGTGTTATAATATATTTTGTAATAATTTCTATTTGGGTATAAAAACAAAGAACATCCTGCATATTTATATGTAAGTTGGTGACTATAAAGAATAGTAATAACTTTTCATGCACAACTTTTCAATTAAGAGGCTGTGTCTTTTAATCTAGTTTTGAATCACACTAATTAAATAAATAACTAACATATACTTACTCTGTTTGATTGTGTTTATTTATTGAAGAATTTATGGTTTGAAGCTATTGTAGGTGCCTAGGAGTGTGTCATATTTGGATGAAGCAAAGCTAAGTGGGGACATGGAAATATCATCACTTAACTTGATGATTGACTCGATTATTCATTCTATTAAGTGCAGCCTAGAGTTCCAGTTGCTGGAGGAACAAACAGAAGAGGTATGCCGTCTATTATATTTCTCAAGTTCTATGTTATGCAGAGAAAGTAGATTCAATTATTATATGGTGAAGTATCCTTCCAAAACTTGTAGTAACATGTGACACAGAATACGAGAAGAGGAGGTTGAACATGAGTATTACCTTTTTGCTATTTTAGTTATCTTGTAGAGCTTGAGGTGGAGATTTACATGAATAGCACTTAATCAACATACATCAGAAATTATAATGTATATTTCCACTATCCACTAATTCTGCTTGTAGAAACTTTTATTATTTCATCCAACTTAACCATATAAGAGAAATTCACCTTATGTGCATACCTTTTCTTAACATTATCCTTTTTCTTCTAATTAGTCAACTAAATGACCTTTTGTAGGTCTTGGTACAAGATTTTGGGGACGTAGTAGATGGTGAAAGTTTGAGTTCTCTTTATGAAGATCATCTAATGTGTGTCCAAGTAAGATACTGTTTGACGTTTGAATCCTTTAAGCTAGTGTGTACGTACGCTCTTTCAACCTGATATTCTTTTGTTGAGTTCCTCACAGCATGAAGCTGGCCATTTTCTAACTGGTTATATGCTTGGGGTTTTACCCAAAAGATACAAAGTACCTAGCATGAAAGATCTATTCGAGGACAAGTTTGCTAGCGGAAAAGTGGAGTTTATTGGGTTTGAATTTCTTAGCGATGCAAGTACAACCATCTAGTTTGTAAATATGGATAACCATAGAAGCAAAATCATACTTTAAAATCACTTTGTTTTCTACCATGCTTCATCTTTTACCAATCTTTATTCATTTTCCTAGATCAATTTCAACAGGTCCATATAGCTACAAAGTCAAACAAAAAGTTCACCAGAGGGAAGCTTAGCAAAAAGGTAAATTATCTTTTTAATTACCTTATGTTTCTTTTATTGGAAATTCAACTTATGACTTTCTCATTGGGTAAATGGCGACATAATTATTTCGAGAAGACACTTAAAATTTTCTCATGTGTAATACTCGGAGGCTTAGTAGCAGAGCATCTCTTGTTTGGATACTCGGAGTTACTGCACTCAGATGTCCAGAAGGTGAGTTTTATGTCTTCTGATGTAATTCTCTACACTTGGTAGGATAAACTAATGACTGGTGGCTCATCAAATGTGACTCAGTTGGACAGAGTACTTAAATGGCTTGGTTTCACAGAAAATGAGATTGATTCTGAGCTTAGACGAGCTGCGGAAAATGCAGTCACGATATTGTGTTGTCACCGTGAAGCTCGATTTAGGTTAGCCGAGGCCATGGCTTTGGGAAGATCAGTTGGCTTTTGTATTGAGACGATAGAGAGAACATTAAGCATTGAAGATAAGTAACTTATTTTTTCTGGTTCAGCCATTGCTGCGAGTATTTAGTGAGTTTACCTTACAATAACTCTTCTTTAATTAAGTTTTCCACTTAATCTTTTTCTTGATAATCTTCTTAAATTCTTGGCTATCATTTATCAGTCATTTATAACAATTGTTTGAATTATAAATACTGTTCCTAACTCCTTCTTGAGCACTAACCTTCATATATTTTACTATGCATTCACAAATGTAGTAGAGTCTACAATACAAGAAAGGCGCAAGGATGGAACTTGCACTTGCACTGTTGATATTGTTGATTTTTAATGCTAATGCAAGAGGTAGTAGCAATCAACCAAACAACAAATGTTTTGAAGACTGCTTCAAATCTTGTGATAAATTTGTTGTTGTTTGTGATTCGGAGTGTCTTCGCGAGTGTGGAGGCCCGCCAGGTGACTGTGTCGTCTCTCGTTTAGGTCGATGGCAGTTAAAGAAAGGTTAACACAGTCGAGAAGATTTAAGATTAATGTATTGCATATGAAATTACGGAAGCATGATAGTTAGTAATACAACACAAAACCCCCCTTGTATTTGCATTTGGATGTCTTGTTTTCTTAATTCTAAATAAAACTGTCTATTCTTTCATGTAACTTTATTTGAACTTTAATGTTATCAAGATATTTTAAATAAATTAACACTATCCTGAAATCGATATTAGAAATAATCAACTTGGCCAGTCAATGGTACCAAATAAATATACATTTTTTTATGCAGTTTCTTGTAACTTAATTGATCTAAGTTTGGTTCTTATTAAAAAAAAAAAATTTTGATCTAAGTTTGGTTGTTTTGAGAAAGAAAGTAAATTTGATTTTACCCCAATTTCGTGTTTGAGAAAGGATTATGTTTTCCAAATCCACATTAGGACAAACCAAGGTATATTTTTTACACTTTCAAATTTGTAACATTTTTAATAGATATACATGATCCTACAAATTCGACAACAAAAGAAATATAAATATATTTTTGTTTAGTTGTAAGAGGTCTAATTAATTATGTACTACTATATCTTTACGCAGTTTATAATTGCAGTAAAATCACCGTGGGTTGAAAAGGAGGGCATAAATCCCTGGAAGGTGTACTTTTATAAGTTCACAAGTTTGGAATTTCACCTTCTCAAAAAACAAAAAAGAAACAAAAATTGAATTTCGCAATTTTCATTTAATTGTCTTAGTATTGACTTATAAACTATATGTATTATCCAACATATATTTTTTTTGGTATAATTATTCCACATATATATTATGCTATATATTTCTAGTACTCGCTTAGCATATTCTCATAATGTGTCGTACTTGTTTATGATATCATGTTGTCAAAATTGTATTTTTCAGAAATAAACAAGACTTTTTCTTGAATTAAATACTTATAATCTAATAAATATAAATATTTGTAACATGAGTGTTTGACAACTTTATTACTATAGTTACTTGAGAACTTCTAAAATAGTTTTGTTTCCCAAAATATATGAGTATAATTGTCATGTAATTAACTGATTTTGACCGAGTCAATAATATTTGACCAAAGATTAGACCGAAATGGCAAAGAATCAATAATAAACCATATGCTATTTACGCCATAATCAGGACGATTCGAAATCTTATACTTCCTCCATCCCATTATTTTTACTCCATTAGCTATAGTACCATGTCAAACTTTTCAATATTTTAAGTGGCCTACCATGTTAAATTATTCACGTTTGTGGTGTATTAAACCTTTTAAATAATAATATATATGGTGACATCTGATATTATTAACTTATTAGTAGTATTTATTATAATTTTTATAAATTTAGTCAAGTTGACTGATCAACTGTACCAATGGATAAAGAAAAATGGGATGGAGGAAGTAAATGACATGTTTGGCATTATAGAAACTCTAATGGTAAATCAATCGGATAAGGATTATACATTCCTTACAAATTTCATTATCTTTTTAATATTCTTCTTAAATTTTTGAAATCTGTCATTTAAGAGTCATCTATATATAACAATTTTTTTGAATTATAAATACTGTCATTTATATATATATATTTCATTAAACATTGACCAAAGTCCATAAAAAACATGAAAGGTGCAAAGATGGAAGTTGCAATTGCAGTGTTGATGTTGTTGTTATTTAATGTGAATGCAAATGGTGGTAACAATAATCAACCAAACGACAATGCTCGTACTAAATGTTTTGAAGACTGCTTCAACTCTTGTGATAAATATGTTGTTGTTTGTGATGCGGAGTGTTTTCGCAAGTGTGGAGGCCCGCCTGGTAGCATCTCTCAAAGACGTCAGAGAAAGGTCGACACGGACAAGACGGATTAAAATTAATGTAATAATGTATATGAAATATATTATGGAATGGAAGCATAATATTACAATCTATTGGAGTGTTATTCATTTTATGAGGTGAGGCCTATGTATTTGCATTTGAATGTCTTGTTTACTAGTTCAAGATAAAACAGTCGACAAGCTTTATTTTAAATTTTGGCATTTGTGGTATTTTGAATCATTATGTTACTTAATATTATTAGGATATTCTAAATATATTAACAATACTATCTTGAATTGAATCAATTTGGCCAGCTTGAACTGAGTTTGTTTGTTATGAAAAATATAAAGTTTTCTCATGTCTTGTTTGACAACAATTCAAAACTCACGGTGACCTACATCTACATATTTTTTAAATTCACATTGGGACAAACCTAAGTATATTTTCCACACTTATTTTTATATTTTTAAAGGATATATATATATACATGGTCTCAAAATTTTGAGAATAAACTAAAATATATATATATATATATATATATTTTAAAATCGTGACGGTAAAAAATTGTAGAATCAAAATGAGGGCACAAAGTCCAAAAGGTCTTTTTTTTTTTAAAAAAAAACTCAAAAAGTGATGTTTTCATACATATGTTTCTAAAGCATTTACCTAAGTTTTCATTTTTGTATAATAGAAGGAAATACAAAAATACCAATAGAAAGAATAAGTTCAATTGAATTTTCTGATTTATTAGTATAGACGACATGAAACAAATTTTAAGTGCTCATATGAAAAAAATATAAAGTACTCATATAAAACGAGACTGATCATGATTCTCACATAACCAATTTGTTGAAAGGAACTTGATTGCGAGATCCACCTGTAGATTTTTAGATATTTTTACTTTCTAATTTTTTATTATTTATTATTACATAACAACCCGAGAAAGTTTGAATGCCCAAGCTTGGTTGATGGATTTTTGTAGCTTATCTACTGCATTGAAATGAAATTAGTTAGCCTGCACTTTGACAAACAGTGGAGACCATTTGAACGAATTAATCTCGAGGAGGGTAATAATGTATTGACGGGTTTTTCTCTCGTCTTTTGACCGATTGAGACAAATAATAAGAATAAGTGAATCTCGTCTACAAAATGCCTTGCCTACAACCAGTCGACATCATCCTAATACCTATTCCTCTTTCCACACTATGAAATAAATGGCTCCCTTCAAGTTAGTTAACAAAGTAAAGGAGATTTCCAAACTTCCGCAAAAATGGACCTCAAACTAGCATAACTAAGTAGCACGTGATAATGCATGCAGTTTGTTAAAATTCTTGTATGCTGTATACATCTCATCACAATCGGACATTCCACCGGCCACACCCAACTGGGAACTAGGAATTCAAACACCGAGATTGAGCACAGCGAAATAACATGCATGATTAAGTACTAACAAACGAAAGAAAAAAATACTTATAAATGATATTCCATTGCAGGCAGCAAACACCAGCTCAAGATAATTTCGAATAACAAAAAAATATCCTCCAAATCATGACACATGAGGCATATGACACCAATATAGAGAAGCATAAACAGAGACAAACAGCATTAGCAATTTTAACATTTCAAACAGTGTTACAATCAATAATCAAACTACTTCAAACCAATTGCCCGAGCTTGAAATATGCAGAAATGGTTAATAATTTTGTGAAAAGCCAGATGGCCAATTATACAATTCAAGAACACCCAATAACAGGCAGAAATCAAATACCCAAATGTAAAGAAACGAAGGGCAATTGGAATTAAAGACCCACAGCCACTACGACTCAGTTCTATTCACCTCTTCTGATTTACCAATTATACATCTTCATGTGCACAAATGCCAATTAATCTGATTTATAAATTCACATCCTTCCCAATGAAAAACACACATGGTGTTAATCTTACCTCATCATGTCTCTCAGACAATTTGATGATTTTTTTCAACGACGAGCCCTTTCTTCATCATCAAAATGCAAACCCTCAATACCCTTAATTGTAGAATCATAATTCTTACTGGTAGAATTGTTTCTTCCAGAAGAAGTGAGTTTCGGGTCTGACGTTCCACCAAGGGGTGAGTTTCTTTGCCCACTTGATATTTTGTTCGCAGTCGCTGGACTAGCTTCAGGAGTGCGAGAGCGGGTAGGTTCAGAATCATTTGCTAAAGTGAAAGTTTCTCGGCTTCCAGAAACAGCACCTCGCCTCAGTGATCCACTAGACCTTCCGAAGAAACTGGAGCTTGACATCTGCAAAACTCTACCATCTAAGTCACCATGAAACAACATAACAATGTTAATTAAATAACTGACATTATAAATATTCATGCATATAATATTCTTTCCAAAAATTTTCATGTAAATTTAATGGTAATTTGGTCTTGCTATGAGCTATAAAAACTGAACTCAAAAGTCTGTACTCTCAACTTTAGAAGTAGCCCAATCTAGTTAATATTAGGACACAATCCAATTGCTCCTTTCCAAATTCCTTTATTATCAAGCACCAATGAGTTACGTCTGAGTTCACTCTCAAACAACTTCTCTAACCCTCTACTAGTTGGGGCAAAAAATGCAGACAAATGGACTAACTGAATGGCCTTGCATAAACATTGCAGAACTCCGCACCAGGTTCATCACCCACCCTCCAAATGCCTCCAACGACCAAATATAAAGGCAATCTGAAAGATATTAACTATAGCCAAAGTTTGCGAGACCAGAGTCTCAGCTCACCATAGCTTCTTTGCTTGTTGAGTCATTTGTAACTGGACTTTTCTGCCTAGACAAGCTTCCAGCATTTATAAGTTGTCCAGAACTTCTTCTTCTGGAAGGATCTGCTGAAGAAGTGGCTCCTTGTCTAACCTCTTCATCACCTGCACCAACATTAACTGAAGAAACATCTTAAACCTCAGATGAGGGCCAAGCCTATTCTAGTTATGAGACTAAACACATGAAAAATAATATGAAACCCATAGAAGAGACAGAGTGCAGACAAACAACACGTAACAAATGCTGAAAGGACTCTTTGTTCTCTGTGACACAACTATCACCCCTAAATCACCTACTTATACACATGAAAACACACAAATGGCGATATACTAGGACACTAATACAAGTGAAATAACACAAACAGCGATATAATGGGAAAATACCTGGTAGCCGATCACCACTGGGAATGGCAGGGGGAAGTCCTGAACTCATTCCAGCGTTTGGGGCCTGAAACAAACAGATCAGAAAATGCATACTGGATTAAAATGTAGAGATATCCAAATTCAATCGCTTACAAGAACTCGAGAAGGAGGAGCAGCCATCTGTGACTGCTGATATTTTAAAATAGTCCAATCAAAAACATAGTCAAATTGAAAACCTGCAGCAATAATATAACTTCCCATTTATTATCAGCGCTACAAATTGAAACCTCAGAAAGACTTTTTGAGTGAATAACAAAAATATTTAAACCTTCACGAATGAAGAGATCACGGAATATTCTCTTCAGATATGCATAATCAGGTTTGTCTTCAAAGCGTAGTGAACGACAATAATGAAAGTATGATGCGAATTCTGACGGATATCCACGGCACAAAGCCTGGAGAAAATGTAAGCAGAGGTTATACTTCCACAAAAATGACAGCATCCAACTACGTTTTCCAATAAAATTACCTCAATTGACGTTGAAACCTTTTTCTCGCTTATTTTCTCATATTTTTGTTTTTTTGTTCCTGCTTTTAGCCCCTGCCAAGGAAGACTGCACAAGATATACCTCATGAGACAGAGCTCAACAGCATTAAGAGCCAAAAATGGCGAAGGCATGAACAAACAGTTACCTTCCCCTTAGGAAGTACATTAGAACATATCCAAGAGATTCCAAATCGTCTCTCCTACTTTGTTCTGCAAACAATACCATCATTCTCAATAAAGTAGGAAATTCTAGTCAAGAGTCTATAAATCAAATTTACTACTGTTTATGGAGAAAAGGAAACAAGCACTTACCAATACCCAGGTGAGTATTCATGCTGGCGTATCGTGCTGTTCCAGTTAAGTTTTTGTTCTCCCTGTGGAGTTCAAGATACACTAATTAAAACCCAACTAACAAAATATAATCACATATACTATATAGTTCACATGAAGAAGGGGGGAAATAGTATTTCAGATTTCAAACTGATACACAAGCGCGCGGACACACACACATATACATACAATCCAACAAGCAATTTGTTGGAAGATTTCAAATAAAAACCATGTGGATCATAGCGCAAACACAAAAACCAATCCCATATACACGGAGCAAATTCACAATTTGACCAAGAATGACAAGAATATCAACTATCATTGGAACTGTAGTGATACGTAGCCAACAAATAAAGTAACAAAGTAATTGATGCTGATCTACCTGTAAGGAATATGTTGATGAGTTGAACTGTCTCTATATTTCTTAGCCAGACCAAAATCAATGGCATAAACCTGAAAAAAGAAGTGTGTCAGCATATATATATAGATGACATTGTCCAAAAAAACACAGATAGGCATGAAAGAGAGGACCTGATTCGCACGCCTTCCCAAACCCATGAGAAAATTGTCTGGCTTGATATCTCGGTGTAAAAATGATTTCGCATGGACAAATTCGACACGGTTGATCTGAAATAATTATAAACCAAAGAAAAGAAATTGAGGCATCTATACATAATTAATTTTAAGAAACATAGATATTATTTCTATTAGCAACACCAAGTTACCAACTTCATCAGAACTGAAATTAAATGTTAACCATTTTATATTATTTCTATTAGCATCACCAGACAATCATAATTAAAATTAAAAGTTACCATTTGATCTGCAAGCATGAGAACTGTCTTCAGAGAAAGTTTCCTACTACAAAAATTGAATAGATCTTCAAGACTGGGTCCAAGCAAGTCCATAACTAGAACGTTATAGTCTCCTTCCACACCAAACCATCTTACGTTTGGTATCCCAGCTGCAATTTAATAAAATTCTATAATTAGGTTGAAAAGAAATGTTGATCACTAGACCCAGGGGCGGACGGCTATAGGGATTGGGGGGGGGGGGGGGGCTAGAAAAATCTGATTTTAATATTAGTAGTATCGAATTGCCTACAATAGAAGTAAAGGCCCAATAGCCTAGTGGTTGTAATGTTGCAATTTTTACAACATGGTCTAGGTTCGAAACCCACATGTGATTGTTCTTCTTTTGAACTTTTTAAAGAAAATTTTCTTTCTTCTTTTACCTGCTTTTTTCCTTTCTTAATGTGCTGATTAGTTGTATCAATGCAAATATATCTAGGGTAAAAATATTTGATTTCATGAATGCACTGACAAACATTAAGAATATTTAAAAAAAAGAGTTTTAATATTAATTTTGGTACTTTCCATAGCAATTTTTTTTTGACAAAACGTGATTTATGTTGTAAAATGTTTCTATGTTTTATCAATTCCTCAAGAATATCTTGAACCATTTGTTGAACAAACTCTTAAAAAATTAGTATATTAACTTTTATTGGATATAGATACATTGTTACTTTAAATTCATTTAGTTGTCATTATATCACAACATCAAAAAGATATCGAGTTTGCTATTAAAAAAATCTAGCCCCCCCCCCCCCCTACGACCGAAAACCCCTAGTTCCACCCCTGACTAGACCAGTGATAAAAATAATGAGCTAAGTGGAACATACTTCCGCCCTGTAAAATTCTGTATAACTTTGACTCATAGAGCAATTGAGGATGTTTTGTCTTCACATTTTCCTGAAATCATCAAACACAGTGTCAAAGGTGTGTAACCTTGTAAGAATAGATTTACAAATATACCTAAGAGAATTCTCCAGGAGAAGTTTATCAAGTCATCGAAAGTGATGCAAATCTAGACCAACCAATAAGAGCTTTAAATGACACCATTTAGATCACAATTCAAAAATTTGGAAGCTTGTTTACTTCTATTAATTCATGAAATTGTTAAGCAAACAGTTTTTTTGGAGACTGAAGATATAGAAGGATAATGCATAGGTCAAGCAAACATGTCATATTGTAATGAATTTTCAATTAAATCACAAACACGAAAGCTCTCTCATTCAATTACTTTTTGATATCCTACCCAACCACGTATATGAAGCAAAAATTCTAAGCAAAGAGGCTAGTTTAACTGTGCTGCATCTCAGCCCCTTCTCTGTCTACAGTGTGGCAGGACAAAATAACAAGAAACTCTACAACTACAAAATTTATCCTCGAGAAAAACTTCTAAAATCTCCCACTCCCACAATTTAATATGTTTCTTTAATTGCCCCAACTACATCCAGAAGAAGAAGAAAAAAATACCCACACATATTATCCTTCCATCAGAAGTCATAATAAGGCATAAAAGTCTTGGATGATCCAACTTAAGTTTCCAAGTATAACTTCAACTTATTCCGCAAGAGATACAAGTTCAAATTCTTAACAGTTAAAGTTTTAAGAATAGTGAAGTTCATCTCTTGTGCGATGAATGTACCTTAAAAGAAGTCTAGAAGTTTAAAATGTGTTCACCAAGTTTAGTAATAATGTATTATTAACAAAAGAACTGTTTCGGTATAATATTAAGTAACAACTACAGTTATCTTGAGAAAAAATTTATGTTTAAAAACATCAAGACGGGAATGGATTGACAACAATGTGTTACATGCTGATATGATCGACGTAGATATTCCATCATTATGTACTCAGCCACATAATCTTGTAAGGTTCCACTTGATTCATCCATAATTAAAGAACATAATAACCCCATAAAAAACTTCCTCGCCTCCTTAGGAAATGTAGGAAATGCTATATTTCCATATCTAACAAACGAATTAACGGTTTCAGCAATCAACTCAAAGGAAACATACTACTTTTAAATAACGTAACAAAAGAACCATTTGTAGAATTAAAAAAATGGCAAAAGCACACTAGTTGAAAATGTGGGCCCAATAGTAAGATATGTAGAATTCAATTACGCCAACGATTACTTCTTGTTACATCTCTCAACAGTTGTCGTACCACATACATTACAGCTTCCTCCATAATCAACCACGATAACAGACACCAACAATATACATACAGAACCAATTTGGAGCCAATTTGCTGACCACAAACCCGAGTTTCATTGAAGAAAAGAATAATAAAATAAAAGCTGATGCATGCTAAAACTATCATCCATCAAAATTCATAAAGTCACATCAATTAGAAAATATATATGACTTCACTTGAATCAAATGTCAGCCAATCAATAAATCACACAACCATCATGAAAGCAGCATAAAATTCTTCAATAACAGAACAACTCACAAGCTTAATTGCCACCTCCTCGTTAGTCTGAATATTTGTCCCTGTAACCAACAAACAAACCGACAATTAACATTCAAACAGTACAATTACAAAGAAAAAAAATCGCAAATAGCTGGAAATCGTACCAAGATAGATCTCCCCGAAGGATCCACTGCCGATTTTCCGACCTAATCGATACTTATTTCCCACTCGCGGCTCCATTGAAGAAAAAAACCAAGGCCTTAGCTTTTTCTCTCAGCAAACCTAATTCATCGCAATCAAACCCTAGAAAAAGGGATCTACGGAGCTCCTTAATTGTGTTGAAATTTAATTAATTGAGTGATTAATGTAACAATACAAGCACTAGGGTTAGGTTTTAAATTGGGGTGAGTAGATAGAGAAAAGGAAGAAAGAAGAAAAAAAAAAGTTTGTACCTAGCATCTTTAATATTATATCATGGCGTTTTTTTTTTTTTTTTTTTTTTTTGTTAACCCAGGTTTAGTCCTGGACCACCCATCACTTGCCTCTCAGCAATGTGCGGAAGTAAATCGCGGGATGTGCCTGAGTTGGTCAGGGTTTGTTCACTCTTTATACTCCTGGCCCCCAAGGGAGCCTACTACCATGGAACTTACAACACCAAGCTGCTCCATCCTCCCTCAAAGATTTTACAACACTTGGCTGCTCCTCTCAGGATTCGAACTCCCCACCCTGGGGGAGTGAGCCCCGCAGTTCACCTCCTTTACCAACTGAGCTGTGCCCCGGGAGGCAATCATGGCGTGTTTTTCTGCGTGTGTGAGTGTGTATTTGAAGGTTTCGTCTGTTTTGATCCAAAAGGAAAATGTGTGTAAAACACGCGTCATGACAAGCGTGAATTGCCCAAGGAATGGAAAGGAAAGGGGGATGAATTATGCGCTTGGCGTGCGTGGGGGCCAACGCACGTGAGGCACGTGTCTTTCTTTCTTTTTCGCTTTTTAATTTTATATTTTCAATTCTCCAAATAAAAAATCAAAAAATCCCTTTTTTGCGAGCTCAACTGTGTTAAAAGTGGATGTATTTTAATGTTTCATTTTCACTAAAGATTATCTATATGGTTTCTATTTTTAAAAGCATTTCCTTGATTAACATATATTTTCACATGTATTCGAGTTTTAGAATGGAGATAATTTATCTGCAAACATTATATTGACTCATTTATCGTAAGTATGATTATCAGAAAATATTAGAATAGTAGATTGACTCGTTTATCATAAATACTTTCATATTTTATATACGAATCAACTATAATATTAAAGCAACCATGCAAACTTTATTATCTAATTTTTTAGTGCCACCATATTTTCGAAATCTAGAGCTTACTATTATTTCAAGGCAGGCGGTGTTTTGGTCAAAAAAGTTGATTTTGACTCAAATTCTTTTTTTCTCCTAATTTTGATTTTTCTTTTTTTAAATTGAACTCCACTAATTAATTTCACAAATTAAAATAGAATAAACTTCTTTCCCACACCCCGTCCACTTCTTTTGAAACCACCAGATAAAACCTCTATCAACCTAGCTCCCCGCAACCTCTTTTAATATATCTTCTTTCCAAAACCACGAACTACCCGGCCCATTTTCTCATGTTTCCAACTTCCATCTCGATCTGTGATATTATAAATTCTTCTCATTTTCCCCAAAAGTTTTCTCCTCTGGAAAATCGAACAACAATTTGGAGATGAGAAGCCGGAGAAATTCTTCTCTTGCGATGATGTTCTCAATTTCTGAACATGTAGCTAATTAATTTTCTCAACATTTTGATAGATATGCTGGCTAGCTCTTCAATTCTTTCTGTCTTTTTAATATATATGTACTAGTATTATTTTTTCCCTAAGTATTGACACATTATTGATTACCGTTACTCCACAGGAACAGGATGAATGAGACATATATATGACACGTGTATCATGATTATTGATCATATTTACATGACATGGTAACCGGCCGGTTATGAACTAATTATGATTCATTTAGTATCGCATTTTGATGAGCCATGAGCTACATTCCTACTTTCAAAGCTTAAATATGGAAATGGTGAAAATGTTGTTGCATAATCAGATTCTAAATTTTTGCATGAAAATGAGGCTTCAAGAGTTAATTTTATGGGCTCAATGTTTTTCAGCTTTATTGAAAACACTAAGAAATTCTTTATATATTCTTTAAGTGGGAATGGGAAAAAATAAATTTGATGGGTCTTGTGCAAAGTTTTAATTTAGAAGCACGAGCTTTAATGAACTCAAAGCTTGATATTTATAATTTTTTTTTTTAAAAAAAAAAGACACTTAGTAGTTTAGTAGTACATACACACATATATAGAGCCAATGGAATTGGATTCGGTGAGAGAGATTAATTAATGTCCCATAGCCACAATGTAGCGATTTTATGTTTGACTCTCTATTAAGAGAGAGACACACATACATATATTTCATGCTATCGAATATAAAGTGGAATGACTAGTTTATAAATAATGTTCAAAGGTTATTTGGTGTTTAAAACGTGTAGAGAATACTTAACTTTATCGCAAAAAATGACAAAGATAGAACTGTTGAAACCCTAATGATCGATGCGGAGATTTTTTTAGTGGATCCAGGTCGGAGGTTCGATTACTGGATTCTCAATTCGATAAAGTTGACTTCTCCATAATCAAAGGTTTTTCTGAAATCAGTGAAAGACTAGATTGTGGCATCTTCCTGCAAAACCCTAATACAATTTTTATTACCACAAGAAATTCCAAATAAAGTTTTTACTTCCATTAAGTGCATATTTGTGTGGATAATTAAGTTTTAGCTTGTTCATGTTATGTTCGTTATAAAATTTACGGGACTTTATTCATCTCGGAGCTCGCTCTCATTCATTATTAATTGTAGGGTTTAGAATGGTAAATTTATCATATATGTATATATATCATTCAACAATAGTTTCCTATAAAGTAATTAATTACGTAATGTGATTCATAGCCGTCTATCAAATATTTCTTCACTTGTCATAAATCAAGTCAAGTAACTGAACTTGTCTATGCTCGCATGCAACAAATGAATTCAAACGAGTCCACTCACTCAAAATCTATAGTTTGATTTAAGCTTATAAGAAATTCAGACTTATTTTAAAAAGGTTACTCGGTTCAAGCTAAGCTCATATCGACTTAAAATTTATTAACTTAACACTTATTTATCGTAAGAAATCCTTCGCGTGTTCAATTAATTATATTGCATTTATATTAATATTACTTTCTAAAGGGAAAATCTGAAAAGAATTTTCAGTTTTTCCTAAAACATAATCCAAGTTGAAAATCCATCAAGAATAAAATCAAGGAGCATTAAATTCATTCACCAAAATCTCTTCAAATTTAAATGCTACCTGATCTTTGAATTAAAAAACCTACCCTAAGTCTTAACATACTTCTCACTATAAATTATCTCATCGTTTATGTGTTTAATATACCAACGAAAAGAAAGGAATACCAAAAAAAAAAAACTTTGAGAATGGATCTTGGTGAAGCAACTAAAAAGTTCCCAGCTTGTGCAGCATGTAAGCGCCAAAAGAGGAAATGCGACAACTCTTGCTTGTTAGCCAAATACTTTCCCGCTAATCGGACCGAGGATTTCGAAAATGTTGAAAGGCTATTTGGTGTTAACACCGTACGGAACATGCTCAAATCTGTTGAACACCACGAAAGAGATCAAACTGCTGAATCCATTATTTTGGAGGCGAGAATCAGGAAAGAAAATCCAGTACATGGCTCCATTGAAATTATGAGGAATCTTAATGCTGCCATTATTCAAAAAGAAAAAGAGCTTGAGGAATTTAAGAAACAACTCGAGGAAGTGAAAGAATTTGAACATGCAAACCAAGTTGGTACTTCGAGTACCAAACAATTTGATGGTAAAATGAAGTGATGGGGCCGGATTAATTAATTCAGAGCCGGGGTTAATTCAAAATGGAAGACATGCATGTATGGATGTTTTTAATTAGAAAAAAATATATTATATTTTACAAGAATCAAATTAATATGTTTTAGATTTTAAGTACTTATTATATGTAACTTTATAATATTGCAATTGATAAGCATATATATATGATCAAAAATTAACAATGCTTTTGTGTGGATAACTAGTTTTTAGATCGTCCAACTATGTTTCCATCTTAATTTCTTTGATTCATTTTTTTTTTCTCAATTATGAAACCGTACTACATATAAACTATATAATTTCGATGAGATTATATTTTTACGGATAAATAGTTGATTATATCACATCAAGAAATAGGGGAGTTTAAAAAATACTATCAACTTATTAAAATAGTACAAACCAATGTAGCTTAATTGTGTATATTTGATGTAGAAAAATTAATTGTAATTAGTATAAAATAATGTAAAACTCTATAGTTTTATAAGATCTTATATTTTGTAGGAAAATAATAAATCCAACAACACTCGTGAAAAATCAAGTTTAAGTACGTATATAAGCATGGACTTGTCTATTTTCACATACTACACGTGAACTAATATGAATTGTTTTATTTAAACTAAAACTTGAATGAGGCTTATGAAAAAGTCTATATGATCTTACTTGGAAGGATTATGACTCGATTTTGCGGATCTCGATTTCAAATAATTGGTTTGGGTGGTTTCGATAAAACTATTAAAACCCTATTTGGTTTAGTTTTTGAATGTTGAATTTTGAAAAAGTTGAAACCCCACTTGGATTGAGTTTGGATGTTGGGGTTTAGATAAAAAAGTAGGTGGTAGTGTCAAATCAATATCTTTTTTATATAGTTTGGGAGGAAAAAAGTAGGAAGTAGATGTCAAACCAAAGTTTTACAAGTTTCAAGAGTCGTGTATGTTTGTGATGAGTTTTGTCAAACTCCATTTGAAATTTTTTTGATTCAATTTCGTGGGGCCAAAGCACTTCCAAACAGGCCCCAGGGTAACCAACACGAAACAACATGTGTTATGATTTTGTTAAAAAAAAAAGTGTTAGGATCAGTTTGTTTGGCGTTTTCCAAAATTATTTCTTGTTTGGGAAATGCTAAGGGCCTGTTTGTTTGGCGTTTCGGAAAGTAGTTTGGGAGAGTAGTGAAGGTTTGTGAAATAATCTCGATTTGCGTAATGTTGTTTGTTTGGGTTTTGAGAGAGTGGTTTGAGAAATAAAATAGGTGTAGGTTTTTTTGGAAGAATTGGGTTGTAGGAGTAAGATGCGTAAGTCTTTATGTCAAATCATGTTTGTTATGTGAGATAAATTGTGTAAAAGATAGGTTACTTTATGTCAAATCAATGTAGAGTTTATATAGGTTTTGTTTATAAATAAGAAAATTGTTGTTTTTTTGGCTTTTGAGAGAGTAGTTTGAGAAAATTAATGGATGAAAAATTTATTTCGGAAAATACAAAACATGTTTGTTTGGCATTTCCCAAACACGAAAAAATTTTGGGAAACGCCAAACAAACAGGCCCTAAATAAACATGTTTTTCACTTTCTGAAATAAATTTTTCACTTATCAATTTTCTCAAACTACTATCTAAAAAGCCAAACAAACAACAATTTTCTTATCTCTAAACAAAACATATACAAACTCTACCCTGATTGACATAAAATAACATATATCTTACATAACAAACATGATTTAACATAAAGTCTGAGACATCTTACACCTACAACATAACTCTTCCAAAAAAACCTATACATATTTTATTTTTCAAACCACACTCTCAAAATCCAAACAAACAATATTATGCAAATTGAGATTATTTCACAAACCTCCACTACTCTCCCAAACTACTTTCCCATACACCAAACACCAAACACCAAACAAACATACCCTTATGGTTTTGTTTTAACTTTTAATCTTTGTTCTTAGAGCATCTCCAGCAGACAACATCAAAAAACAGCATCAAATCACTCTTTAATGCCTGCTACAGTGTTTTGATACCTGCATAAAAGTTTTTTACTCCAGCAATAAGCATAAAAAATTGAGCATCATTTTAAATTAATTTAAATTTAATTTATTTAAATTAAGTTAAATTCAAATTAAATTAAAGCTTACTTAAAATTAAGAAAATTAAAATTAAAAAATATTAAATAATCGTACCTTGCGTTAAATTATTTAGATAAGATTTCTGACAATAATTTTATCTACATGTGAGTGTCTGATTCAATGTTGAGATATTTGATAAGAATTTTCATCCATACTTTTTGTTTTTATCAACGTTTCAACTTGTGATTCAGCGTTAGATATCTAATAAGGATAAGATTTTATATCAAGGTGTCAATATATGATTTAACATTGAGATATATGATAAGGAATTTTATCGATAATATTTTTTTATTGAAAATTAATTTATCTGATTTTTTATTTTGCTCGTGATTATTGAACATGTGTATTTTAATTGAAATTTGTGGATATTTTAATAGTTAAATTTTTTGTACCATTGCAAAATTTGAAAATATAAGCCGTTGGGGAGAATTGGGAATGACAAATAGCCGTTTTTAAATTTCCAGGCCAAAAATAATGCCCCTTGCCCGGGCATTACTTTTGATGCCAAAAAGTGTTGGACTTAAATTTAGGTCCAGTGATAGTGCCTCTGTTGGAGCAGGTTTTGGCATCATTTTGACCTTTAAGGTACTATATTTGACTTTGATTCCCATTGTTGGAGATGCTCTTAAGTAGTTAGCAAAAGTCTTTGTACGGCTTTCCAACTCAATGAATAGTGATAATGACTCATCTATTCTAATGTTTTTTCACTCGCATGTATAAATCACAAATTACCATTTAACTTTTTTTTTTGTGATAATTAATTACCATTTAACTTAAGAACAAAGGAAGTGGCACTTTGTGAGTTACGCAAGTTTGAAATTTTCAAACCTTAGTTAATTAATTATTTCATACGTACATATAAATCACCCATTTTTTTAGCTACTGTAAAAAATGCGAGACAAACGGACCCATAATTTTTCCTCAAAAACCACAATTCACCTTCTCAAACTCAACTTGCCATTAAATTAACATTATTCTTCGTTCTAAAAATTCAGACCAAATTACATCTTACTCGTCTTTTAATTATTTCACATTAATTTTAAATATAAATTCAAAACACCCAACAAAATAAAATCGGGCCAAAATAAATCCAAAGAATGACTGCTCTTCCTAGGCCATTATTTTCATGTTCTGGCCCAGCAAGCGCCACGGCTTCTTTTTCTTGCCCAACAACCTTATCATTTGGGCTGCTCTATTATGGGTGGGACCAAACGGCCCCTTAGTCTTCAAGAATTCCATAATAGCTTGTTTGGTTGTATGGAAAGTGAGGGAAAATTGTAGGAAAATGAAAAAGAAAGGAAAGGAAAAGAAAGTCATTTTCCTCTACATGTTTGGTTGTCAGGGAAACAATTTTTTTCTTGCAGATGTTTGGTTGTCAAGAAAGTTTAGAAAAAGAAGTAATATTTTTTATCTATATATATGATTAAAATCTTTAACTTTTTCTTTGGTTGGGATTTATGTATTTGCAATTTGTACTTCTCTAGTTTCAAGATAAAAATTACATTTTCTTTGGGTTGTTTGTGTCTGAAATGGGTATTTTTGCGATATTTTGTGGGGGTATAAGTGTTATTATGATTTGAGAGAGTATTTGTTTGCTAATAATAAATAAGCACAAAGGGAATTTTGGTAAAAAAAAATCACAAATAGGAGGTTTTGATAGTTAGATAAAATACAAGGGTTGTTTTGCAATTTAATCTAAAATTTTCCCAAGATTTTCCCAGCATTTCCCCATCAAATTGGTGGGGAAATTTTTTCTTCACAAAATTTTCACAAAAAGTTGAGGGAAAATAGTAACTTCCTTTCCTGCTATCCAAACAACAAGTGGGAGAAAAAAAAACTGACTTTCCTTCACTTTCCCGACAAGCAAACAATACATAAACGAGAAATCGGAAAATAATTCAACATTGACTGTAGACAAAAGGAGATATCCGACAAACGAAAAATATCGGCATCATCTAATTCCCAAATCATCAGGTACGCGCAGGTAAAACCCTAAAATTATTTTGTCCCTTCACTATAAATATTGCGATTAATCTAAATACATACAGTTATTGCGTCTTCTCTGATTCAAGAACATGGCGTTAGAAAGTAAAGACGACGGGCTAAAGAAATTGGAGTACCTTTCTTTAGTTTCGAAAGTATGTACCGAGTTAGAGACTCATCTAGGGTTTGGTGACAAGGTTTTGGCAGAATTCATAACGGAAATAGGTCGGAACTGTGAATCAGTGGACATTTGTGACGCTCAATTGAAAAAAAATGGTGCGGAGATGCCAGATTATTTCGTGCGAACTCTGCTTACTATAATTCATGCGATTTTACCACCAAATCAGAAGTCGAAATCGGAGAAGGGTTCAAAAAAGGAGGGTGATAATTTCCCAGCTTTAAACATTCAGGACGGTAAGGAGAGGGTGAAAGCATTGGAGAGGGAGATTGAAGAGGAAGCTGAAAACAAGAAGAGATTGAAAGTAGAGGAGGAAGGTAAGTATAGAGATAATGATTATGATAGAAGGGAGAGAAGAAGGAATAGGGATAGAGATGGAGATGGAGATGGAGAGAGAGATAGAGATAGAGATAGAGATAGAAAAGGGGATAGACGTGGGGAAAGGGGTGATTTTGATGATGGTAGGCGAAGACACGGTGGTGATAGGGACAGGGAAAGGGATAGAAGCAAACAAAACGGGAATTTTGGGTTTGAGGAAGAGAGAGATAGAGGGGACAGGAAAGGGGGTAGATACGAAGATAGGGATGATTTTGATGATGGTAGGCAAAGACACAGTGATAGGGGTAGGGACAGGAATAAGGGTGACCGGAATTATGAGGAAGAGAGGGATGGTGATAGGAGGGAGAAACGGAAGGAGAGGAATACTCTGACAGATGAGCCAGTATTATACCAAGTTTATAAAGGCAGGGTTTCTAGGGTAATGGATACTGGGTGTTTTGTTCAGCTTGATGAGATTAGAGGGAAAGAGGGTCTGGTACACGTGTCCCAGATGGCAACTAGGAGGATTGCGAATGCAAAGGATGTCGTGAAGAGGGACCAAGAAGTCTACGTAAAAGTTATCTCGGTAAGTGGTAACAAGTTGAGTTTATCTATGAGGGATGTCGATCAAAATAGCGGGAAAGATTTATTGCCATTGAAGAGGGGCGAGGCAGATGATGGTTTGAGAACAAACCCATCAGTAAGGAGTGATGGTGGAGGAATGCGAAGTAAGATTAGTCTGTCAGGGATCAAGATCACCGAGGAAAATGATGTGAAGCCATCTAGAAGACCAGTGAAGAGATTGAGTTCACCTGAGATATGGGAGGCAAATCAACTGATTGCTTCAGGTGTTATGAGCGCTAAGGAGCATCCTATGTTTGATGATGAGGGAGATGGATTGCTTTATCAGGAGGAAGGAGCTGAAGAGGAGCTTGAGATTGAGTTAAATGATGATGAACCTGCTTTTTTGCAGGGTCAGAGTCGATACTCTGTTGACATGTCCCCTGTGAAGATTTTCAAGAACCCCGAGGGTTCTTTGAGTCGTGCAGCTGCACTTCAATCTGCTTTGATAAAGGAGAGGAGGGAAGTTAGGGAACAACAACAAAGAACAATGTTGGATTCTATACCGAAGGATCTGAATCGTCCCTGGGAAGATCCAATGCCAGAAACAGGCGAGAGACATCTTGCTCAGGAACTGAGAGGTGTTGGTTTGTCTGCATATGACATGCCGGAATGGAAAAAGGATGCATATGGCAAAGCTTTAACTTTTGGACAGAGATCAAAGCTTTCACTTCAAGAACAGAGACAAAGTTTACCCATTTACAAGTTGAAGAATGAACTGGTTAAGGCTGTCCAAGACAATCAGGTTCTAGTCGTGATTGGTGAGACAGGTTCAGGCAAGACGACTCAAGTAACGCAATATCTGGCTGAGGCAGGATACACTACCAAGGGGAAAATAGGCTGCACTCAGCCTCGTAGGGTGGCTGCAATGTCTGTCGCCAAGAGGGTAGCTGAGGAATTCGGTTGTCGTTTAGGGGAAGAAGTTGGATATGCTATTCGGTTTGAGGATTGTACCGGTCCAGAAACTGTGATTAAGTATATGACTGATGGTATGCTTATGAGGGAGATCTTGATTGATGAAGATTTGTCTCAGTACTCGGTTATAATGCTCGATGAAGCTCATGAGAGGACAATTCACACTGATGTGCTATTTGGATTATTGAAGCAACTTGTGCAGAGACGACCTGACCTTCGTTTGATTGTCACATCTGCAACATTAGATGCAGAGAAGTTTTCCGGGTATTTTTTCAATTGCAATATTTTCACTATTCCTGGAAGAACATTTCCTGTAGAAATACTCTACACCAAGCAGCCAGAAAGTGACTACCTTGATGCATCATTGATTACTGTATTACAAATACACTTGACCGAACCAGAAGGTGATATACTTCTGTTCTTGACTGGTCAAGAAGAGATTGATTATGCATGTCAGTGTCTCTATGAAAGAATGAAAGGTTTAGGTAAAAACGTTCCTGAACTGATTATTTTACCGGTATACAGTGCTTTACCTAGTGAAATGCAGTCCAGGATTTTTGATCCTGCTCCTCCAGGAAAGAGGAAAGTAGTTGTTGCTACAAATATAGCCGAAGCTTCTTTAACTATTGATGGCATATTTTACGTTATCGATCCAGGGTTTGCTAAGCAAAATGTCTACAATCCCAAACAGGGTCTTGATTCTTTGGTGATAACTCCAATATCACAAGCATCTGCCAAACAACGTGCGGGGCGTGCTGGACGTACTGGGCCAGGAAAGTGCTATCGCCTTTATACAGAGAGTGCTTTCCACAATGAAATGTCTCCCACTTCAATTCCGGAAATACAGAGAATTAATCTTGGGACTACTACTCTTAATATGAAAGCTATGGGTCTTAATGATCTACTATCTTTTGATTTTATGGATCCACCATCACCTCAGGCCCTCATTTCTGCCATGGAACAACTGTACAGTTTAGGAGCTCTAGATGAAGAGGGCCTCCTTACTAAGCTGGGTAGGAAAATGGCTGAATTTCCTTTGGATCCTCCATTGTCCAAAATGCTTCTTGCCAGTGTTGATCTAGACTGCAGCGATGAGATATTGACTATAATATCCATGATCCAAACTGGGAATATTTTCTATAGACCAAGAGAAAAGCAAGCCCAAGCAGACCAGAAAAGGGCAAAGTTTTTTCAACCGGAAGGAGACCATTTGACTCTACTAGCAGTTTATGAGGCATGGAAAGCAAAAAATTTCTCGGGTCCATGGTGCTTTGAGAACTTTGTACAGTCTCGGTCATTGAGGAGGGCTCAGGATGTGAGGAAACAGCTTCTTTCTCTTTCTATTATGGACAAGTAAGCCATTATTCAATTCTTCAATTTGTTCATGTGCTAAATAGTTCTTGATTGTTATCTTGGAATGATTTTTATTGTGTTTATCTCAGTTGGTTCTTTGAATCTTTTGCTCTTTGCTCTTATTGATTGTCTTTGATGTCTGAACTAGATTTCATGTGATGGTGTTGAGTTACTTTGCCACACGTACTTATTTGGATTGGCTCTTGCTATATTTGTTTATGACTTTATGGAACCTGTATGTCCCCTGAATCTGATTAAAATTTTATCTACTTTATTTTTGTCTTGCTGATGTTAGCTCAAAATTGAAATTTTAAATGTTAATTCTTGGGCTTCTAATATATGCAGTATAGTTATTTCTGTACACTTCTCCTGATGAACTTCTCAATGTATCACATGATTCTACGTGGAAATACTTGATCTTTTATTCAATGCTATAAACTTTTAGTCTATGTTTGGTTCTTTGATTTTAGTGAGTAAAATGACAAGGAAAATGAATAGAAGAACAAAGCTCAATGTTCTATCATTTTGTGCAAGAAGTTGCTTTAATGCTGCGCTCATTAAAATCCAAGAACCAAACATAGCTTGCTTTCTTTTTTAAACTACCTAGATCCTTGCTCATGTTAGCTGAAGATTTATAATTTGAAATATTAATTCTCTTCTGTCATTTTACTTCCCCTGATGAACGTGATCATAATCATACGAGGCCATGAAGGTTTTCTGATATAGTACCCCCCCTCCCCTTCTTCCCTTCTCTTCCTTAAGAACTGGTTTCTAAACCTTTTTTTTTTTTGGTCAACAGGTACAAGTTGGATGTTGTGAGTGCTGGTAAAGATTTTACGAAGATTCGCAAAGCTATAGCTGCTGGTTTCTTCTTTCATGCAGCTAGGAAAGATCCACAAGAAGGGTACAGAACATTAGTTGAAAACCAACCAGTTTATATACATCCAAGCAGTGCTTTGTTTCAAAGGCAACCCGATTGGGTTATATACCACGAACTGGTAATGACTACTAAAGAATATATGCGTGAAGTCACTGTCATAGATCCTAAGTGGCTCGTTGAACTGGCCCCAAGATTCTTTAAGGTTTCGGATCCTACGAAAATGAGTAAACGCAAAAGACAAGAGCGTATTGAACCACTATACGACAGATATCACGAACCAAACTCTTGGCGTTTAAGCAAAAGGCGTGCTTAGTGTTTATGCTTGGTATTGTTCTTGGATAGTTTTGCAGTTTAGTTTGTTTCTTTGTTGTAAGTGTAAACATTTTTTCTTATACCCCATAATTAAGTACTGTCAGCTGGCTATTTGGTTCAACAAATTTGTTGGATTTATCTCCTGCCATTGGCTTGCTAATTGTTCTTGCCTTTTTGGAATCAAAATTAAGCCATTAGTGATGGAAATTTGGTTGCACATTGTAATTTTACTTTAGTGCTCATTCGGGTTTTCAACCGGACGGAGACCATTTTAGTATTTTTTGGATGAAATCAACATTTCATTAACAAGAAACATATGGTGAACAAAGTTCATACAGAGGAGATTTACCGCCTCAAAACATCGAACACGTCAAGTCTAGTACTAATAATACCAAAAATGAGACAATCTGGGCTCATTTTGTGCAAAATTAGAGTTTTAACAAACAAATTTGAACTTTTACTTGGGTCATTTGTCCTAATATCTTATGATGGCATCATCCTTTGTGAAGTGTGTTGCATCTCTTTTATATTTAGGTTTTTTTTTTTCTCACAATAACATGCTGGGCTGAAATTCAAATTAAACTATTCATATTCGATCAAGCTCATTCGGTAAAAAATTGTTTGAGCTCAATTCTTTAAAAATTTAAATTAAGTTTGAACAATTTTGGTTACTTTTGAAGCTCAAACCAATAAATTAAAATGTGATAATTTATATGTAAATTTGTAAAACTACCGAAGCTCAAGGGTAATTCGGCTCGACTAAAACACATTCAAGCTCGATTCGTTCAATGTATTAATTAAGCTCAAAAATATGATTTCAAGTTTGATAAAAAACAAAAAAAATAAAACCAAACTTCGACCATGTGTTTGTAGATACTACACTCCTTTTCACACACATATAAGAAACATATTTGAACAAATTTCTTTTGAGAGTTTTTGAGCAGGTTTCAACTCAACTTGATAAAAAAAAAAAAAAAAAAAAAGCAATGACTTGACTTTAAAAAATCTCAAATTCAAAAGAAAAGAATAAAAAAAAAGATTTGTCATGGAATGGACTCTTAGCCCAAATAATCTGTGCTGCTTGGCCCAAAGAAAGAATCCGTTGTATTGAAAATCTTGACTAATGGATTTCAATTTCTTTTCTGAAGACGTGTTTTCATGGTAAGTTGTTCTCAATTTCTCCTTGTAAATTCCAAATCCATTGCCTCTGTCGGTAGCGGATGGTTAACTTTTATCTGTAAAAATATGATGGCTAAATGAATATTATTCAGTGCCCCCACATTTATATTTATATTTATATTCAATTCAAAACAATCTCCATTCTTCACTCTTCCACAGGTCTGTTTGCTTTTCTTTTCTTCTTCACGCAATCACTACATCAAATTCATAACAAATCTCATTAAGCCGAAATATCTGTTGAAGAAATTGGGCATTCGAGTTTGTTAAGTGACTTCACTCACTAAAGCTTCTGGCAATGGCGGATCGGAATAGGAAGGATTTACTAACGTACGCCTATATTCTCCTCTACATAGCTCTCTCCAGTGGCCAGATCTTCTTCAACAAGGTCTACACCATTTCTATTTACTCTTTTTTCTATTCATTTGTATGTGTAATGTAATTTTCATGAATGATTACATCTTTCCTTCTTGTTAACATTTTGTGAAACGGAGTTTGTGAAATTTCTTATTTTTGTTTATTTTCCGATGTATTTAATTGTGTGCACCTTGGATTGTAATGAATGGTGTTTGTTATTTGGACTTCTACACCTGTATTGTATGTACTAAAAATACCATTATAATGTCTTCAATCAGTTGCATACAGTGTATGGTAGTGTTGCGCTTGTGATGAACCATTTCATAGTATTGAGCAGCACTGGCTCTTTAGTTGTTATGTGGATTCTAATTATTACACTCTGCCGGGGGATTGTGGGAGGAGCTTACAAGATCGTCACTTGTTTCATTATCTGTAGTTTGATAGTTGTTTTACTGTAAACAGAGGCGCCGGTCTTGTCTCTTTCCTCATAATGAATTACAACATGTGTTGTGTTTTTTTTTTTTTTAGTTATTACCGAGAATTAGGGTTAGAACAGTAACTCAAGTTGCCTAATCCAACTTCTTTCACTAGGCTTTTTTCCTTTCTTCCATTGTTTCTTGTAAATAATGATTAAAAAAGCAGGAAAATTGTGTGTCAACAGGTCTTTTTGAAGTTTGTGAGGATGTTTGACTGCAATATATCTTCACATGGCTAATCTATTTCATCAAAATTTTATTTATACAGTGGGTTTTATCATCGAAGGAAATAAACTTCCCATATCCTCTTGGATTGACCCTGCTTCATATGGTCTTCTCCTCTGTTTTGTGTTTTATGCTCACCAAAGTTCTCAAGGTAAATAATTATTAAATGAAGCTTCATGTTTTGAATCTTGCTTATTGTGATGTATCAATGTTCCTTTTTACTCATTTCCAGATTATGAAAGTTGAGGAAGGAATGACCATGGATATGTGAGTATTCTTATCTTTGATACATGAGGTACAATTGTTTTCTGGGATGAATTAATCCACCAAGTCTCCAAGAGCTTTACTTTTTGGAATATGGATTGCTTGCTAATGTAGTTTTCAGAAATGTACTATAATTAACAAAGAAACGAACCAAAACTTGAAAGAACAAAGGGACCCAAAGGACCAGGTCATACCAACTATTGAACTCCTATGATCAGTATTAGCGCATTTTCAGTTTACATTGCCCCTTGCAAGTTGCATGGTCCTAGGAATCTTCTTCAATCTGCATCCAGTTTCCTAGTTGTCTGTAAATCTAGCAAATTGAGAGTACTTCCTGTATCAATAATAATATGCACTATTTGTTTCCCACAAAGCCAGTCGCTCTAATAGTGTTGTAGTTGTGTAATCCCGCCATAGCATGTATCGAAATCCGTGGAGGTAATTGTGTAACCTCACTTAACAACTTCGTAACTCTCATTGTTGCTCATTTCATTTATTTCTTTTATCTCTTCTAGTTCTATTACATATATCTGTTTCAAAACACAACTACTTTGCTGTAGAAGGCCTTAAAGGTGTCTTAGCTACTTGGTGTCCCACCTTTTGAGTACGAGTAGTTAATAGAGGTGCATTTCTTGATATACTTGTGGTTGACGTTTTCTTTTAGGTATTAGCGTTTGCTATTCACATTCTGACTGGAAGCTGAATATTATCTTACATAATAAACCAAGCTCACTGCATGCTCTTCAGTTATATCCACTCTATTGAGTATCAGCAAAATGATCAAGATAGATCTAGTGAAATTCTTAAGTCCACTCATTAGATCATCAAAGAGAGATCCAAACATAGACCTAGGTAGCATATATTCATCCAGATATTCTGGAGCTGTCCTGGATCTCACCTGATGCCACTTTGCAATGTGCATTGATGCCTTTCGTACTTTAGATAGGTATGGAATTTCATCAATTCCCAAAAAAAAAATACTTGTAGCTACGTATCCAGTCTTTCGTTTTTTCTCCACAGAACATAGGAAATTCCATCATAGAACCTCATATCATATACTTGATAGCTATTCTGACCTGCAAAACTGTTATTCCCTGTAAGCGAGTTCCCACCAAACAAGAGGATCAGGTTGTGAATTCTGTCTTCTTTCAGCACGTAGAGAAGCGATCATTCTCTTCAGTTCTTATAGAATATCATTCATTTGTCGCCTTATAGCTTCAGTATTGGTTCTAAGATGACCTCGCAATTGATGTACCTCTATTTCTTTAGAATCTGTGATCTGGTCCCCCTTGTCATTGAAGAATTGGGTGTCTTCACCTTGTAGATTACTTATTCACCCATTAATTGCAAGAATCGATGTCTGATACCATTCAACCTCAAATAATACATAGGGGTTTCATTCAAATTAATTGTAACAATATGGATAATTGCTAACTTTTATGCAATGAACTGAGCTGTTTTTCTACAGTTACAATTTATAGAAACGTACTAACATATACTCGGTAATAACAAACATCAATCATCAAAGATGCAGGAGAGGTGAGAGAGGAATGATTTAGAAGTTCGAGAAAGAGATTGGGCAGAGAGAGAGAGAGAAAGAAAGGATTCAAAATTTTGTTACAGCAAAACTAGAAAAGAAATAAAAGAACGACTCAAAGAAAATAAAATAAAGTATTCAAAATTTTGTTACAACAAAACTTGAAAGCTAAACGCCAACCCATGCACCTTATTCTGATTTTGGTAAGTGTCTGAATGCCTTGAAAAGACAAAAGCCCTCGCAGCCATGAGTCAGCCTTCTGTTTGATTTCAATTTGTGCGCTTCCTTTTATTTTCTTTGAGTCTTATTTCTGGGTTTTACATCAGTATTTTCTCTGGCATGCAACAATTTTCAGTGTCAGTTTTAGGGAATCAATGTTGAACCTGACTTTTGTAGAATTGAAAAATGTGAAAATGTACTCAAACGTGTTTTGTAATGTTGGGTGTTTGAGAAACATGTGCGGCTTGTATGTTTTTGTGTAGAATACATCCAAAAAAGGAAAACACTTCAGCTTCAATAGACTATTGCAATAAGCACATCATAAAAAATAAAGAGGGCTTTGTCACTTGGGAGAAATTTTTAGTGTCTTCCAAATTGTTTGGCAAGCCCCTATTTGATTGCATTAAATTTGATCTCACATGTTTTCCTTTAATTTGATGATTTGCAGTACGGTTTCACTGATAATTAGCGCTCTTAATTTACAGATACATATCCTCCGTCATTCCAATTGGTGCGATGTTTGCTATGACACTTTGGCTTGGAAACACTGCTTACCTTTACATTTCGGTTGCATTTGCACAAATGTTGAAAGCTATCAGTATGTGTGATTGTTGTTTCTATTTTGGATTTTTTCTTAATGTCAACACTTGACGTAAGCTTTGATCCTGTCTTAGAATTATCAATACTGACTTTCACTCTTGGTAATATCCACAGTGCCTGTTGCTGTGTTCATTCTTGGTGTATTTGCTGGACTTGAAGTAATGAGTTGCAGGATGCTTCTCATAATGTCAGTCATCAGTTTTGGGGTGCTTGTAGCTTCTTATGGGGAAATGAGTATTAACTGGATTGGTGTTGTTTACCAAATGGGCGGTGTTGTTGGGGAAGCTTTGAGGCTAATATTTATGGAGATTTTTGTGAAAAGAAAGGGGCTAAAACTAAATCCCATATCAGTGATGTACTATGTTAGCCCCTGCAGGCATGTAATCTATCCTCTCCAAAATTGTGTTCAGTTCCAAGCTTATGTTCTTCTATTTTAAATAAAAATTGGTTCTCTGTGCAGTGCTCTTTGTCTCTTAATCCCATGGATCTTTCTGGAGAAGCCCAAAATGGATGCACAAGGGACATGGAGTTTCAAGCCTCTTGTCCTGACTCTTAATTCTCTCTGTACTTTTGCTCTCAATCTTTCAGTTTTTCTCGTCATCTCGCACACTAGTGCTTTGACCATTCGTGTTGCTGGGGTTGTCAAGGACTGGGTTGTGGTTTTACTATCAGCCCTTCTTTTTGCGGACACAAAGCTGACACTTATTAATCTATTTGGCTATGCCATCGGTAAGTATGTTGTTTACCTGGAAATACAACTGCTAAAAGTGTGGTCATGTGGTGTCGTTTTGAGTTCCTTCCTTTCATCTAAGACTTATGGTATTTCTGACTGCATAGTTTAATGTTATTTTGTAGTGTTCTTGCTTCCATATCTATGTTATTATTGCTGAGAATATTACATTATGCTGACTTAACAAACACTTTGAAGCAAAATAAACGAATGGTTCTGAGAGCATTTGGTCTTGAAAATTCTCATGCTATTAGATCACGGTAGATGTGTAGATGATAAGTCCAAACCTATTCGATGAATTGCAGTGCACCCTGTTTTGAGTTTGCATCAGACCCATTGCTTTGACGACCAGACACACATACCATCGTATTTTACCATCGACCACTAATAGGGTTGCTAGCTCTTGACTAATTAAAAAAAGAATGACCTTTACTAATACAATACCACTTTGTTTAGAGCTGTGATACAATTACTCCTGTTTAGATAAGGATATCAAATCCTTGTCATTCCTCTCCTTTTAATATATTTTTCATTGTTCAAAATCTGAGTCAGTTTACAGAGGTTGGAAATGAACAAACTCATGGGCTACGTTCTCTTGATTATTTCATAATTTTAATTAATCTGCTATTCTGATGGTGCTTTAATTAACAAGATTTTTGGTGGTTTTGCATTTGAAAAATTCTTGTTAAAGTATTTTGCCTGAACTTTCAAACTAGAATAGTTGTTGAATATTTTTGATGGATGTTACTGCAGCTATAGCTGGGGTAGCTGCATACAATAATTTCAAGTTGAAAAAGGAAGCTTCTCGAGTGAGCTCAGACGAGCCTACTCAATCACTTCCTCTGGTTTCGACTTCATCCTCAGATAAGTGAAACAAGAAGGTTGAGTCTTAGATGCCACTCAGGTTTGTAAGCAGAACCTTGTTCTTGAAGTTCTTGTTAATCTCTAATCGTGGAGTCTTTGTAGTCCCTTTCTTATTGTATTTGATATGGTTCAAATTGGTTTCTGTGGCAGTGGATCTGAAAACAAACACAGAAACTGTGTCCATGTGTAATTGAGATGACGGCCTTCATTTTTACGCAGAGAGGTTGTACACGTGCATAGAATGGTCACTGAAAATTTAACTCACCATCTGTTTGAGTAAATTGTGATCCCCCCCACCCCCATGTTTAGAGATAGGAATATATATATACATATACATGTGACATCAAGTAGCTCTTGCTGATAATGGAGATTAATGATTTTTTTTTTTGAGAAGAGGAGATTAATGTTTTCAAGCAAGGGAAAAAATTCAATTTTACGAAGTTGCCTCCTAGAAATCTAATAAATTAATTATGACCCGTTTTTTACCGCCCGGACATGACTTGTCTGTTTGTCACCCTTGAATCTTATAAAACTTAAAAAAATACGAATTGACAAAATTACTCTTCTTATATGTGCTAATTTACTTCCCTGTGTTATGATAATTGTGACACTTTACTCTCCTGTGTTATTATAGATATAATACTTTACTCCCTTTATTATGATAAATGTTTCACTTTACCCCCTTATATTTACATCCATTTTAATATTTCATGGGATAAAAGATTTATTTTGTACTTCTAGTTAGTAAAGAGCCAAAACATGTATATTTATGGGGTAAAATGCACTTTTCCCTAAATTAATTTCCATGCCCAAAAAATGTAATTTTTTTTAATGAATATATCATACTGTTGGATTATGCACAAAGTTATCATAGAAAAAGACCATGCCTTAAGTTGTTTTCTCAATATTTTTACCATTATCATTTTTTTTGTTATAACTCGTCATGTGGCACCCCTAATTGTCACATATACTTCATAGAAATATAGCCATGAAAAAGTACCCAGTCGCCATTGTAACAAAATAGGAGTATTACATTAAAAACATTGTCACATGTAAGAATTCTTTTCGTTTAGTTCCATATGTATATAATAGGCTTTTAATTTGCCCCTTTGCTACTCGATTATGTTCAATAATAATGTTAAACTCGGGCAAGACCTTCATAATAAGTTAGAGGCTCCAAAAGATGCCCCAAAAACATCAACATCCTCTTGTATGTTTTTCTCAATGTCATACCACTTCAATTTCTTGATAAGAATTATTTTCTTCTGATTCTTCTGATTCTTCTTCTTTAAATTATGGCTTCGGCCCTGGCATTGTTTACAACATTAAAATTCAAAGTATATATGTAAGCGGATACTATTCCCCCTAAAAACGTGACACTATTGGAATTTTGTTCCGCGCGGTCTAGATGAAGGTTGATGAAGTATGAACTTTCAATCAAATTAAACCAAAATTTCGATACGCACTTGAATCGCAACAAAGATTTCACAGGCAATCTGGAAAGGACATTGAACTAGAAGTTTGTTGTTAGTATACTATATAATATATATTAAGGACGGTTTTGATCGAAATCCTTTCACTATAGTCTACATATTATTGGATATTAGATTTTTCCTATACTTTATAGCAGGTAGTCTTTGTCCTGCTAATTTTGACAAAATAATATTTTGTGGTTTTCATTTTGAATTTTCTATATTCTTAGAATTAATAATCAAAGTGATCATTAATATTCTTATTGAATGGTTGTGTTCAATTTTCCTAAATCATGCTAAAAAGTAATATGAAATCAAGAATAGTTAATGAAATTATCTTCGAATTAAATAGTTCATTGCATAATCTTTTCTAAAAGTCATAATGAATAATTATGTCAAACATACTAAATAATGGTCCTTATTATTTGAAACTTTTGAATGTTTGGCACATTACACCCTGAAATTATAGAATTTTGACACTTTTTATTCTGATTTAACTTTTTGACACTTTGTACTTTAAAAATACAATTTATTTGGCACTTTGCATACTAGTGTGTGTTTCGATGAAAAAATTCATTGATGGAGGGGTACCATAATCATTTTTTAATATTTTTGGTACTTTGCACCCTGAAAATATAGATTTTGACACTTTACACTCTTAAATTATAGAATGTTGGCACTTTGCATCCTAAAACTATATTTTTTTGGCATTTTCAACCTTTACTTAATATTATTGGCACATTTTTCATTTAACCAAATTATTAGCTATTAGTGATTAGGTAAGAACTCTATTTTTATTTTTTTTGTAGTTTAATAAATCTAACATGCTATTAGTAAATAATTTTAGATTTGTAAAGTATATCGTATAGAAAAATTAAAGTCGATTACATGTGAGTCTTATAGAACCGATATCATGCAATATAATAACATGTTAGATTTATAAACTTATTTTTTAGATATAATGTAAATAATCTAAAGGATACTTGAAAATAAAATGAAGACAATGTTTTTAACTTTTTATCCAAATTTTACTGAGAGAAAATATTAAAATAAGGTATTAAAAAGTAAAATAAATTAAGAATAACATGTTTATGCTTGTTGTCAATAGAAATGATCATTTTATCTCTCCATCAACGACATTCATGAGTTTTTGTTTATAGGAAAACAAATTAAGGTCAGATTTTATTTCTTGGGTACAAAGTGCCAAATTTTTAAAAACAGAGTGAAAAGTGTATAATATTATTTTTTCAAGATGTAAAGTACCAACGTTCTATATTTTGAAGGTGACTAGTATCGAAATGAAACGAATGATTGTTGTTTCTATGTTACTCAATTTTTATTTTTTTTAATTTATGGATATTTGAGTGAACTTTAGAGTTCATAAGTACACATCTGGAATTTAACTACCTCACAAATACGGGGTAAATGATAAATACTCCCCTCTATTATAGTAAACCTGCAAAAAATTACCCTGTGAAATTTTTATTGCGCCAAACTTTCTTGTGTTTTAAAAACCCAGCAAAAAACACCCAATTTATAAAAAAATAGACCGTTTTGAATCGACATATTTCAAGAAATCATTTTTAAAATACTTCAAGTTGATCCCTACAACTTCACGTGATATATTTTTAAAATTATTTCTTGAAATATTTCGATCCAAAATGACCTATTTTTTACAAATTGGGTGTTTTTTTGCAGGGTTTTTAAAAATACAAGGAAGTTTGGCGCAATAAAAATTTCACAGAGTAGTTTCTTGCAGGTTTAGCATAACACAAGAGAGTATCTTGCATTTTTCCCCACTAACACACACAAAAAGGAAAAGAAAATTGATCAGTTGTGGCTACGGATTCCGTTGTTAACAATAATTGTTTATACCTATCTTGTTTAGATGATGATGTGTTCTAAAGTCCAAACTGAAGGGTTCTGATGCTTGAATTGTTTTATGTCGATTTGCACATGGACTTTTTTTTTTTTGGAAAGCTGAAATGCAACCCAACTTATGTTTTTTCTTATTAAATCGGATTTGAACATAAAATGGTCAACCGTCCACCAAAAAATAAAATAAAATGGTCAACCAAATATTGTGTTAGGGAACTTAATGTTGAGTTTAAAATACATATGGTCGAAAATCAAACTATTCAATTTATTATTGATAAAACTTTCTAGGAGTATAACGTTTTCTACCCTCAATGAATAAATTTTAAACAATCAAAATTATTTAACTGGTTTGAAGTCCATTACAGAATAAATGGACCTGTCAAAGTTTTGTGATATGCCCAATATAATGTGAAATAAATTTATTGGGCCTTGGCCTTCATTTGAATAAATTATTATTATCTTCAAAACTTCCAGAGCTCTCATTTTCTTCTTCACTCAATCTCGGCAGCATCAAATATTTTCACAGGTGAGGAAATCACTTCAATTTCTCCTTTTTGGTTGATGTTGAAGGAAATAATATTACTATTTTTCTGGTGAAATGACAGACTGATGATGGTCAATGGTTGATTCTTTCCTTTTCCCCTGTTATATACGTGCAATCTGAACGAGTTTGAGTCTAACCTGGTTGGAAACTGCTTTTGTTTTCTAAATAGGTTTAGGTACCATGGATTAAAGTTTAGTTTCTAGTGTTAAAGTGTATGTTCTTCTGGTCAACTAATTATTGAAGTCTTATTTTTTCCAAAACGTTTCAGAATTATAAACAAATTAGAAATAAATTGCTGAATTAAGAATTATAAAGAAAACAAAGAGTTTTAGAAACTACACCACGTTTTTGTTTCCATTGATAAAAAAATAGGACTGTTTTCAAATTTATGGAATTTTTTATATATGTTTAGGTACCTAAATTAAATTTAAGTGGGAAGATATTATATATATAGCCCAAACAAATGTGTTCATACATCTGCTTGTTTTCCAATGTTTATAGTTTCCCAATATTCTTTTTCTTTCACTTGAAAACTATCTCCTGGTTAGTGGAAATGGACTTGGATGGTTAATTTCATTTTTCTTGAATATGAAACTGAAGACCTATCTTTCTGTCCACACAGATCTACCAGAATGAACTAAAAAGAAATTCTGATGTAGCAGTAATTAAATGGAAATGACTCATACAATAGTATTTGATGGTTAGTAATTTGTATTGATTACATTTGTTTCAGCAGCCAAGCCATGCAGCAAAAGATAACAATACTAAACAAGCGCGGTGAAAAGCTTGTTGGCGTGTTACACGAGACTGGATCACCAAAACTCGTAGTTCTCTGTCATGGTTTTCGGGGGACAAAGGTTAGAGAGGAGCTCCTTTGAGTTGATTATTTTGCACAATCTAATATCAGAATTCTAAATGTTACATCTCAAGTGCCAAATGCCAACCATTAATTAAAGATGAAGTGGTTGCCTTACTCATGACATTGTACTTATGTCCTATTTCAAGTTTTTGTTCCCTTGAGTTTAAGTTTTAACGCTTGAGAACTTTTCATGTGTTCTAATCAACTCAATGGCAGATGGTTCTGAAATTGTGCCTAATTTATTGGATTCATCTCTCATATATTCGTTTGATATAAAAAAAAAAAAAAAAAATCTCTCATATATTCAACTCTGCAGGAGGACAACACCATGGTCAACCTTGCTGTTGCTTTAGAAAATGAAGGAATCAGTGCTTTTCGCTTCGATTTTTCTGGAAATGGGTATGATCTTAGAACCTCTTGCTTTCTACCTTATTAGGAGTTAATCTGAAGTTAGTTCAGTTGAGAAGTAGATTTCTTAAATGTCCAGTGCTTGAAGTGACATCAATATAACATAGAATAAGTACTTCAAGTATGAAATTGTGACGAAAAGTATAGATATCCCAAAGTTGGATGTATATCAGAGATCCTTCAACTTTTAATTCTTTGAATAGTTTCTTTTACATTTCTTGGTTGATGTTTTTAGTTTATTTGCAGGGAAAGTGAAGGTGTATTTCATTTTGGCAACTATTCTAGCGAGGTTGAAGACTTACGAGCTGTGGTTGAATACTTCACTGGAGTTAACCGTGGGACAATTGCGGTTCTAGGACATAGTAAAGGTATTCCCAAGTTGCATTAAGCACTAATAATATGTCTCTCTTAAATTGACTTTCCTTTTCATTATATGTTCAGCTGTTGATGATTCTCCATTTATATTTGTATCCATATATGCAGGTGGAAATGTTGTCCTGCTCTATGCATCTAAATATCATGATACAAATGCCGTGATAAATATCTCTGGTCGTTATGATCTCAAGAAAGGCCTTGAAGAACGCCTGGGCCAAAAGTTCATGGAAAGACTCAAGAACGACGGGTATATTGATTTCAAAACTAGAACAGGTATATTATTTTCTATAAATGAAGTAGCATCATTGCTTTTTTTTTTTTCCACCCGGGACCGTGACTTCATATAATAACATCACTATGTTTCTTGCTACCAGAGATGGGATCTTTTATCAAGCTTATTTTGTATGGATATGGATAATTAACTAATGTCTATTCTCTCCTCTCTCACCATAGGTGAAGTCGATTATCGAGTCACTTTAGAAAGTATGATGGAGCGACTCAATACAAACATGCATGAATTATGCCAATCGATTCATGATAAATGCAAGTAAGTCTAATATAATTTCACCAAATAATATCTCAATCTCATGGTATTTTAATTTCTATTGGGTAGTTATCTTACGGTGAAGAATTACAAACACGACGCGAACTTGTCTAAATTTTTCACAGGGTATTAACAGTCCATGGATCAGCCGATGAAATCATTCCAGTAGAAGATGCAATGGAGTTTGCGAAGATCATACCTAACCATCGCTTGCAAACTATAGACGGAGCTAATCATGAATATAGTTCACATCAAGATGAATTGGCTTCAACTGTTTTGCCTTTCATAAAGGAATGCATGCAACACTGCAAAGATTAATTCAAATAGGTTGGTTAATCTCTCAAACTTGATGTACTTAAATTTCACTGACAGTATTCTGCAAATAATTATCTTCATTTGTCCTTTTACTTATCAATTTTATGACTATTTAGTGCAACTACCCTTCAAATTTACACTTTTACATATCCTTTTTTGCGTTACGACAATTTAATGAAAATTCTAGACAATTCCTCTATAATTTCTTGAAATGGTAAATATAAGAAATAATGTTCATACAAAATAGAGGAGTTTTAAGCTTGAGATATAGCAAGAAAAATATATAAAATACTAATTAATGGAGGTTGAAATAGAATAAGGACTTGAATCTTGTAAAGTAACCTACAGTTTTGTGATTCATTCAGTAGTACTAATATTTCCTTTGATTTTTTTCACAAAGAAGATTCAACTTTGATACATTTCGGTATGGTAAAGACTACTTGAAAGATACAATTCATTACAGGGTTGAACTATTAATCCATCTTTGAAAAACTAAGACCTTATTAAACATGTTATAGATTGGGTAACTTAATTAAAAGCTCTTTGTCCAGGTGATAATATCATTTTTGGATCAAACTTCATTTCCTTTCCTGTAAAACGTTCCACTTCGAACCAAAATGCTTTATCCAATCTTCTTTGGATTTGTAATATGGGAGATATTGCTTCACTTTGATGCCAGTCTGCTCACAAAATCTTAGTACTTCATCATTGAATTTATCAAAAGTATTAGAATCACTAGGCTAACTTGAATGCACTAGTGCGAGAACGTAGAAAATATCCTCATCTGGTATAACCACAGACATTCGATCATCCCATCTGCATAATGTAATGCAAAATATGTATAGTTCATTGCAGTTTACCTTTACAAAAACAAAGAAAAGGACATGTGGTTCTTGGATTTCAGCTCCTTATCATTTTACTCACTGAAATTCAAAGACCAAACATATCCTAGAGGAAAATTTTGGTTAATATAAAATGAGTACTTGTTCTTATTAAGTGGGTATAGAATGTAGAGCCCAAGCTTTGGAAGCATGTTAACCAAAAAGTCATCATTAAAAGCCAAAATTTGGGACTTTGGTATAAAGAGATTTAGCCATGGATGAGCTTTGTTTTTCCCTTTAGGGCTATCCCAAAGCGCAACTCTGTTGAGGAAATCAACAAAGGGGACATCTGCATCGAACAAATAATTACCCATGTGGTGAAACTATTTTAGCAACAAAGTAAATTTCTGCAAATTAAAAGAAACCTTATAAGTACAATGAGTGACATAATTTTGTTTTGTCTCATTCAATTGTTGATGTGTATTTTGCCCCTCCAATTTTAATTACATCGTTTTGCACCCTCCAACTGTGACTTGTGCACAAATAGATCACTTGTCAACGTAAAGAGAGGAAATTAGATGAGACAAGTCTGCTTATGATGTTATCAATTTGTGGATTGAGAAATATGAAATGAATTACGTTGTTTCAACTTTCACAAATAGCAGAGACACTTGAATAGAGGCATTGAGGCAATAAGTTGCATGTCAGATTATTAAGCGAAGTCATAATGTTTTAGAATGCTATAAGTTGGGATCTTATTCTGTCTAGATGTTGTAACATCAATTTAAACTTCAACAAACTGCCTTAATTTCAATACAAATATGGAAGCTCGTTTCTTTTTTACTGAAATAAGAATATCTACTACACATAAAGATGAAATGGATAGAAAATATGAGACCTTGTTTCTTCAACAGTGCAGCAATGACGGATTCACGAGAAGCAGATGAGATGAATGATCTCCAATTGTTTGTACTAGTGTCATCTATATAAACAAAACCTTCAACATAGTTAATGGTATTACTTGAAATTAGATGTTCTTGATCTCTTATTAAGTCAAGTCAGAGAAATTACTGTAAAGCAATCTAGCCCATTTTGTCTATAGATAAAACACTAAGTTAGAAAATTATTGCAAAGAAATTTAAAGATTACATGTAAAATTTGATAATATTCTTACTCTTGTTGGTGCTTTTTCCAGGACGATCCTTGCTCTTGTGATGATGCCGAACTGACCTAAACTTCCTGGAACTCCGAAAAATAACTCAGGGTTCGTGTTTCTAGAACAAGTAATCAAACCAAAACAGGGCTCGTATGGCAGTAGAGTCATTACGAAGCCCTTTGAAATCGAGGGATAGTGCATTTGTCCATGGCATGCACATGAGTAAATAGATTATGATGAAGAATTTTATGACCATCTTAGAATTAAATACTACATATAAGTTTAAACGGAGGGAGAAACTTAGCAAAATGTAAAATTGTGGTTTTATTATGTTTTTTTTTTTAGCATGTGGTTTTATTATGTTTAAATAATGGTAAATGGTGTATATTAATAATACACAGAAGAATTTGCCGTGAAGGAGGATATGCATTGATGGATGAAACTTTAGGATACGAAAGGACAAAGTAATTAAGCTGATTGTTTTGCCTGGTTTACTTATTAGTAATTATTATTGATTACACGTACAAATTGAAATATTAGTGAAAAACAAGTATTCCATAAAATATGTGTAATCAACAATAATTATTATTATATATGTATATATTTTCTAATGTGGTGTTTGACCACAATTAGACCAAATTTAGAATATTGGAATTTTGAGTTTTTATATTGTGTTCTCAAATAAACTTTTAATTGATTAATGATATTATATATACTACATTTACTTACTTTATATTGATTGTTGACTTTAGCTGTTGATATTAACATCAATATTTTTAGTTGGTTACATCCATGATATTTAATCTGACTTTCATTTTTTCGAATAGTAAGCAAATCGATACCTAATTAATTGCATAACCCAATTTCCACGATATCTTCTTAGATGAATTCATTAATTAATTAAGACATGGTTTACCATTGTAAGAAAAATATTACTATAAATTGGGCTAATATTCGTAGTTGTTAACTCCCACAGTTTATAACTAAAGTTTGAGAAATAAATTGTTGTGTATTATCGTGCCATTTGATTTGGCATGTTTTTGTGAAGAGCTCTCAGTAATAAATATATGTGCCTAAGCAATGAATTTTAGCATTGAACCAACGTAATTTTTCTGGATTACAATCTTAATGTAAAATTGTCCAAAAATAGTCTTAGAAATCTTTATGAATATGAGTATAAGTTCATTTTATTTTTATTAAAAAAAAAAAAAAGAAAAAAAAAAAGAGTATACTTCATTTGAAATGTTGATACATGCAGTACATGTGATGACTTATTTATTGGATTAACATTTTTCAAGTTCAATTTATTTTGACCTTTTCATAAGAAAGTATATATGGGCCTTAAAATCCCACAAGAGAAAAGGAAAAGGGGTCAAGCCAATAGATATCGGACTTCATAGGTAGTCCACATGACCCAGTGGCCCAGATACAGTCCCCTGCCCCATATGGCCATATATATATTTAACATTTAAATTTTGTAACTGAATTAGATTTTCTTAATTTTATTTCCACGAATCTTCCACAAATTTTCTTCATTATTACAAAATTAAACCCTTTGCTGTAAACCATAAAAACTATCTCTATCGAGAATTCGTATATCATTACACCTATAAAAGAAAAAGGTGAAAGATAGGATAATAATGCCCCTAATCAAGAATCACGTGTAATCTTAGAAATTATCATAATTAGTACCTAGACACAATTTACAGTTAGCCCGTTTTCAATATTACTTTTCTTTTGGGTAAGTTTATTGCACGCATGCATAGCACAAAAATCATTATGATGTTAACAAAATTGTCACTTTATTGCACGATTGTCTACCCAAAATGAAATGAGTGATTGTGTTTTGTTAGATCCTTAATTGGAAACATAATGCAGCATATAAAAAAAATATACAAATGATGGTGCTTCAGACATACTCAATCCCATGTACGCTTTCGGCTAATATATAATCGAATTAGTACATTACTCTACATCTCGCTAAAAAGAAAATTCAATTTTAGTGACAAAATATGTAATTACAAAGTGACAAGAATTTAAATATTGTCACTAAAACGATGTATATAGACACATTGGTGACAAAAAAATGTGAAATAGTTGTCACTATTGATATTTAGTGGTATCCCGAAAGTGACAACTAGAAAGTTATCATTAAATTATAGTGTCAATATTTATTGTCACTAGGTTGCCACTAAAAATGTATCACTAATTGTCAATAGTGATAACTTAAGTTCCATACACTTGTCACTAATAGTCATTAGTGGTAACTAAAAAATATATTTTGTCACTATTATTATTGTGACAAAACTAATATTTTTGTCACTAACTACATTAAAAAAGTGACAATTTCAGCAAAATCACTTCATATTTTGTCACTAAAATTCACTTTTATTGTAGTGTCTTTAGAAATTCTTATTCTATTTCACATCTCTTGTGTTGTATTGATTTCTAGCATTAATAGATTGTATGTTTAAACGCGGACCACCATGATAGAATGTTTAAACAAGGATAGCCTTAAATTAAATATTTATTAAATACACATGGATTGAGCTAATGTCAGTATGATTTGAGTCTAATTCATCTCAAAAGTTAGTTCAAAAGGTGACCATTATCCTAGACCTTGTAATAAGAAGTACCTATATAGTCTTAATATTCAATTCATGTGAAACATTTAATCTCTAACATCATGAAAAACGCGAGAACACATCTTTAAGAGAATTTTGCGAGATCATTGTAGAAAACACCATGAAGAACGATAATAATTTATTTGAGATGTACAACTTGTATGGTCGATAGATGGGTTTGTCTGCTATTCCCATTAAAAATTTACTGGTCAACTTAAAGAATGGCATCTAAGACTTAATTTTGAGTCATAAAAATATTATATCCTCGTATTCATAAAATAATATTTAAATATTTTAAAACATATTTTTTAAAATAGAATTTCAGTAAAAATAATTATCGAATCCCAGCCCCTCTTTGTAAAGGTGGAACTGGAGGTGCTTTTAAATGAGGACAACTTAGTCTTAATATGATAATTATGATGTGAGGGAGTAAAGGATACTTTTTTTCTACTTTTTTGTGACACATGCAAGGCAAAATGTTCATAAACATATTTTAGTATAAACAAGGAGATCTTTATTTTAAATATTTTTAATTCCCCCCGGATTATAAAAACAATTGTGGGCCCCTATTACACACCAATATGTACATTTTATAATTTGATGGATACAAACAAATAAATCATGATCCGCTTTCTTTAACAAATTAAATACGTAAAGAATGCAAAAAGTATTGTCGGTCATGGCTAAGGTTCAAAAATTCCGAAGTCTATTTCTGATGCGGTCTCCTTTCAGTAGTAAAATGATGTAATTTCCTGATATGATATAATTATTACTCTGTCCGTCCATTAGATATAATATTTGTTCAATCTTTTAATTATTTATCATATTAAATTATTAATATTTGTGGTGTATTCAACTTTTTAAATATTAATATATATGGTGTCATATGATATTATCAACTTATTAGTAAATTATATCAATTAAATTATTTATTACTATATTTTTTATAAATTTAGTCAAGTTGATTGGTCAACTATAACAAGGGATAAATAAAAATTGAACGAAAGAATTATAATTTATAAAAAAAAATGTAATTAATTTACCGTTAAACTAAATGTCCTTTTTTAGCAGCCCCTAAGGCCATCTCCAATGGCACACAAGGGGCACGGGGCGGGCGCGGGGGTGGGTGGTTTCGCCGTCTTCTGTGGAGAGGGGTGCGCGGGGAGGGGGGTACGCGCGGGGCGAGCCCTGGCACCGGCCCGGGGCTCGCGTGGGCGAGAGGTACAAGAAGAGGGGCGCGTGAACTCTTTAAGTCAAGTGGCGTCGCCTGATTGATTTTTTTTTTTTAGAATATCTTTATTTAATTTTTTTTAATGATTTTTTTAATGATTTTAAAATTTCCTTCTAAATTAAACTAATCCACTTTAATAAATTCTAATTAATTGTTTAATAGAAAAAATATGGAGAGAATTTTTTTGCATTTAATAAAAATAAAATTTGTTAGTACCTAATTGAATATGCAAAACTTGGGCTTGTTGGGAAGCTAGAGAATTGGACTGCATTCATGTTCGCAGGTCGCGGGCTCGCACAAGTCTTGAAGGTCCGAAGTGAATTTCGATCCATGATTTGCACCCCCCCTATCCTTCCTATTTGTCAAATCATATATAAACCTCAAGATTTTTCCTTCCAATTCCAATATGGGATAAAACCACTTATATTTATTTTCTTCCATTTCAAATGGTGATCTTTGAGAATCAATTTCTCATTCACCCGAACTCCGATTTGGACATACTATATACCGTTTTAATCTACTAACGGAGTAGAATATAAGGCTCGAAGCCCTGCCATTGAAGATAATCAGACAGGACTAGGGCAGGGACATCCCCAGAGCTCCGGAACCCTGGCTATGCCCTACCATTGGAGATGGCCTAAAAAATCACTAGTGTAATTAAACAGTTTTTGGACAAACTAGTGCAGCCCGCAGGAAGATAAGAAACGAAACAACAAATTACGGCTTGTCGCCCTTTCCTCCGTCTGAACAATTTTATGGCATCATTACTCAATAAAATATACCAAATTCTGAATCATTATGCATCTAAAAAATAAGACACTAAAATAATATTCCAAAAGACGAAACATATTATTTAATTAATTGGATATTGAACTCAAGTAGAAAGATCACAAAAAGTAAATAAATCAGGGAAAGTTCTCTAAGAAAATAGCATTTGTAGGTCCCATCGCCAAGATATTCATACAGCTGACAGCTAAATCATCATTCAATATATAGGTAATTAAACTAATTAATCTACATAATATATGCTAAAATCATATATCCATATCCGAGTTGCTAAATATTCTTTGGCCAGGTGATAAAATCATTCTTGGATCAAACTTTATTTTTTTTTCTTGAAAAGTGTTCCATTTTGAGCCATAATGCTTCATCCAATCTTCTTTAAATTTGTAATGTGGCAGATATTGTTTGATCTTGATCCCTGTTTTTTCACAAAATTGAAGTATTTTATTGTTTAATTTATCAAAAGTCTCAGTTTCTTTGAGACTAGTACTCGAATGCAATAGTCCTAGAGTGTAGAAAATATCTTCATTTGGTATAACTGCAGACATACGATCGTCCCATCTGTAAAACAAAATTACAAAAAATTATAAATACTTTAGTAGGTTTAAATGTTAAAATCATAGATCTCGTCTGGTTCACATTCTTGAGAGCGTTTAATGCTATTAGGATTGAATTTTAAAAATGATTTACATCTGTATATATGTTTTAATGTTATATCAAACACTATTTTTTTTCACAAGGAAAAAGGAAAAAAAAAAAGAAAAAAGAAAAAAAAGAAGGGTAATCTTATCATCTCTCTATCTATCACTCTCTTTTCTATTCATTTTCGTCTCTAAAAACAAAAACAAATAAACCATCTAATTAATTTTCTAAAATGCATGAAGACCTAGGAAATCAAACTTAACCTCATTTTCAAAATTACTCTAAAAAATGACAACCAACCGAATTCGTCTGTATTTTCAATATATATATATATATATATATTTGAATCCCTATTAGGATAGGTTCTCATTTAATGTGTCCGATGCGCATCGAAATGAATTAAACCCTTGAGAAACCGGAAGAAAAAGAACGGATACCTTTTTCGGTTTAAAGGATAGAAAAGAACGAGCCCTGAGGTGTGGTTGTGATCGCGAATCATGTCAAGAAAAACACCATCGTTGAAATCCATTATACTAGATTTTGGTACAAATAGGTTTAGCCATGGATGAAATTCATGTCCTCCTGAATTCGAATTGTCGTCTGTACTTTTAACTCTACTAAGAAAATCAACAAAGGAAACATCTTTCTTGAACATGTGGCCAGGAATATAGTTCAATTCTTTTACCAACAATTCCAATTCCTACAAAATCAAAGGACAAATAAAACAAATTAATTAATGAACACAATAATAATAATAATAAGTAATATCTAGTAGCATTTTTAGTTTCAAGAGGCCGCCGGACTAGACCTTCAGCATTCTTGGTCATGTACTTTATAAAATTGCATTTTTGTTCAAAACTTTTAATATATTTGGACTTTTGGTCCAACTCTTTACAAAATCGTATTTTCAGTCCCAATTCTTTTAAATGTTCACATGATCTAGTTCCATAACCATTGAATAGTCTCCAATTAACTACCAATATTTTTCTTTTACTTTTTTTAAAAAAAATGCAAATTATTTTTAAGGAATTGTAAACCAAATATAATTTTGTAAAATACAGGATCAAAGTATTGAAAGTCAAAGTCGGGACTAGGAATTAATGTAGTTTTGCCATAATAGGAAATTAAAAAAATATATAGAGTACACCGACATAGATCGATGTTTTTAATTGATTTTTTTTTTTTACCTGGTCAATGGTACCAACACTGTCATCGTCGTAATATTTAATAACTTCAATGGCGTAGAGGAGACCATTTTTGTTTCTCAACAAAGACGAACTGATTTTGGATTGATGTGAAGGTGAGTAAAAGGAAGATCTCCAGTTATTGAGAAGGCTATGGCGTGTGATTAATGAACCTTCCACATAATTTGGGCCATCGGTTGCGATTAGATGTTCTTGATCTCTTGTGAATGTCGCGAAATCGCTGTAAATCAATCTGACCCACTTCGCCTTAGGAAAAAACAAGAATTATCAAAAGTGAGACTAAGAAAATTATACTTATAATCAAGAATAAAATTAAATACGCACATGCAAAATATATATTCGGACAAAGTTTATTCGTACGTATCTAAATCATTCACTAGACAAAGTGATTTAGCACGGTGATCGATCAATTTAGTACATTAGTGTCATAGTATTAGTTATGTCGTCATTGGAATCACATTGAATCATGATCTGAATGGAATTTTTTTTATCATATAATTAATTATGTCATATTTTGGTATCACATATATGCATACATAAATGCATTCAACAAGCGTCCCAATTTATAGTTTGTACGAAACTACAAATACACTTGTCAATCATTGTATACGTGTACGTAACACTAAAATTATGTGACATGAATCTCTGATAAAAAGTCTCAAGCCATTGAATCACATGACTCACATTTGTGTGTTTTGAAATATTATTAATCAAATCCTTACTCTTGTTGGTGCTTTTTGAAGGATGATTCTTGCTCTTGTGATGATGCCAAACTGCCCCAAACCCCCTAAAACTGCATAAAAGAGCTCCGAATTCACGTGTTTGGAGCAAGTCATGAAGTCCCCTTTACCTAAATCCAACCAAGAGTGATATATATATATATATATATATATGAGAAAAGTCGTGAATTAATTAAAGGTGAACAAAAGCAACTATATAGCATGTATTTGTATTTCTTCATATCAACTAATAACCCAACAATGGATGGAAAAATACTTTTGATGTTAAGCTTGTCCAAAAAACACATTTGATATCAAGTTTTTTGAAAAATTATATTTCATACCATGATTCACACCCTCTTGACACATTTAGTTTTTCTGATCAATTTTCTAACGGAATTCAGCATGTGCCCGTTAAGTTAACAATGGTGGGTCTTTCAAACTGTGCATGTTTAATTTTTCCTCCCATTGTCAACTTAACGGGCACATGAGCGGCACGTGCTGAATTTCGTCCCAAAATCGACGGCAAAATTAAATTTGTCAAATGGGTATGAATCATGGTATTAAATGTATTTTTTCGAAAAATTTGGTACCAAATGTTTTTTTTTAACTAAAGTTTGTTATCAAAAGTATTTTCCCCTTCCCAACAATGCATGTGCTTGTACACTAGAATGCTTGAAAATCCTCTTCTTCTTTTTTTATTTTTTCTTTTCATGTTCTTATAAAAATTAAAAAATAAATTAAAATATATGAAGGGAGAAAAAATAATGGGAGAGAGAAAATAATGAAATATACCTGTAATAACATCAAGTTCAAGAACATTGCTAATCTGAGGACCATATAAAAAAGATTGACCACTAATTCCGCCATTAGAGAGCGTTCCCCCTACAGTCAAGTACAAGTAATCGGTCCACGACATAGGCGCTAGGCCATGCTCAAGCGTAGCATGCAAAACATCAATCCACAATTGTTCGCCCCCAACATCTGCATAATAACCTAATGAAGGGTTCCAAGAAACCCTAATTCCACTCCCTTTTTTACTTAGAGCAGTCATCTCCACCACCACTCCGTCACGTGCCATGGCTTGTCCTCGGACGGAATGTCCTCGGCCTTTAGCAGCAATTGTAAATGGAGTTGAACAATTATTTGAGAATTTGATGAGATTTATTATATCATCAATGGATGAAGGATGGAAAACTGAAGTGGGGATTTCTTGAATTAAATTTCCATAGTCAGTAGAGGCTGATTTAATGTTATAATGATCATTGTGAAGCTTTGTTGAGATATCAAGAGAGAAAATTTCATTCGGGAGTAATAATAATCTCCCGGCCATATTGCACATTAAATAACTTGTTATGAGAAAAACAGGAAAAAGTGAAGAAATGGGATAAAGGGGTGCCATTTAATTAATACATAGATGGAGTTTATTTGTGGGGAACAATTAAAGTGATAAGAATTGTTGATATGGTTTGAGTGTATTTGTGTACAATGGAGGCAAGATATATATAGAGAAAAAAAATTAAATGGCATGGAGAGATGGGGGAAATTCTTACCCACATCGGGTTTGGCCGAACCCAAAGTAATTACAAGACAAGTGTAATACACTTGCTTTGTGATTGGATATAACTCCCAGGAGAGCAATCAATCACAAAGCAAGTGTAATACACTTGCTTGGTGGTTGGATGAGTTTGACCAAGTTAGACTTGGACAAGAATTTTCCTGAGAGTTGTTGTGAATCTTGGCTAGGAGCAAAGAATCTTTGACAATTGGTGCATTTGTTTTTTTGTTCCTCTACATATCAAAGATACGAAAGGACCAAGTTATGATGTGTTTGCCTTTTCATGTTCTAAATGTGATGACATACTCATGACACATAATTTTAATATTTTATCCACCCTTTTTGTATGTATTTATATAAGATTTGTGTATATTATTATACATATTACACCTATAAAAATCGATCTATTTATGGTACAAATCAGAAGAAAAATGGCTTCAAGTGACTCAAATATTGGTTGAGTTTTAAATTTATCAATTTAGTTACAAGAATATCATGATATTGGTTGAGGTATCCGGGCCAGTTTTTACGTACACACTTTAACAAAATTTTGAGGTCACACTTGTGAGCATCTAACAAGCTCAATGACCAAATAATTCACCAATATGGTAAATAATCAAATAAATCACTATTGTGCTAATTAACAACCTTCATTATTTTGAATTACTTAATAATTCAAAATCTGTAGAAAATCAAAATGATTAAAAACAATTCCCAGTGGTTTTCTTTTAGCTAAAAATTCATCAATCCAATTGAAAAATAAGAGTATAGTTAATGAAATTTCAAGTTTCCTCTATTTGTTTTTGTTGAAAAAAAAAAGAATATTATATTATGTTTGTTTTGTTATTAACCGCACCTCATGATATTCGACCAAGCTATGATGCATGCACTTTATCAGAAAATTGAGTTACGTTTTCATTTTGTTGCTAACACAGTATGACTACATGCATGCATGCTTAATACCATGCATGCATGCATTATACAGTAAACATATATTTAAGATTATTATTAGATTTAATAGCAAATAATTACCCCTCTGTATTATTAATTTTTGAAAGAAAAATTGCCCCCATGTAATACGTTAAATGGCAATATATATGTTTGGCTCTTTTTATATAAAAGGAGTTCATTATCTCTCTCCTTCTCTTACATCTTCAGAATATATAATTAGATGAAATTATCTTCACTTACATAATGCTCATTAGAAATACCACGGGGAGGGGATGGTTAAAATGTCCATTATGCGGTAAAGTGCTCATTAGGGATATCTCGAGGGATTAAGTGCTAATTAGGTGATATTACATGAAGGTTTAATACCAATATTTAACTAGACGTATCACATTGGGTAAACGAAGAGAGTATGTTACTACAAGGAATGGTTAATACAATCATTTTTTGTATTAAAATAAAGTTTCAATCGCAATTTTCAGAGTGTGTGCATATCAGCATATATATTATTTCATTTACATATATGTACGTGTGTATGCACAATTTTGAGCATGTGTACACCAAATAACGTATGAATTATTTGAATATGGCACATAATACTTAATTCTCTGAATTTATTCGTGAATTATTTGAATATGCATGGATGATGCATGTATGTGAATATGCCTAGAAAGATATGTGTATATATAGGCATGATGTTTGACTGATGTGCATTATAAACAAATTCTCTTTTTTATATAATTACATAACCAATATATTCAATTTCAATAGGTAAAGATTATCTAACACGTATTTGAGAAAATTTCCAAAGCAAGCAATGCAAACCACAACTTTTACATCTTAGTGGATCTTGAAAAATAGTAATCAGGATTCAGGCCTGTACCTGTTGCCCTATTTAAAAGGAATCATATAAAGGTGTTTGGTTTTATTTTCATCATCATTTCATATGTTCAATATTAAAAAACTTTAAAAAATAAAATCTAGTGACTTTTTAAATTATGTTTCTTTGTTATATTTTCTACTTGGGATCGTATAAGTGATGATGGTCATAATAAATTAGGCAGGCGATAGAGAATCTTTGAAATAATAATTTAATTTTGGATTTGATGTACATCTAGGATGTATCATGCATGTCACTGTTTGATATCAATTACTACAAAAGATTTCTAGAAAATAAGCTCTAAAGAAAAGGGAAACATCACCAAAGATTTCTTCTTCATTATAAGATCATATTTTGTAGGTATGGGAGGCAACAAACAAATCCTAAAGTCAAATTCTATAAATGATTACCAATCCCATGATCATGTATCCAGAAAATAATTAACTTTTATTTAGCACTCATAATTTTTTTTAATTAAAATCCTACATTACATTATAAGTAAAATTTTAAAGATCACTCCAAAGTTTGCTACAATTTCTTGAATATACAAGTACACATCTAAATAAATTGCAGATAATTGTTATTATTGCTAGACTTTTAGCCTATCGATTTTCATGAATAATAATCACCATGGACCATATTTTTTCATGTGCTTCCATCAAAAATATAAAAATGTCACTGTTTTTTCAGTCATGTGAAACGAAAATATAGAGTATAGTTTCTACTTGAACATGTTCGTACAAAAAAAAAATTCAGATGCATGTTCTCGGAAAATTCTTGAAAAATTCTCAAAAATAATACTTAACTAATTGAAACATACAAATAAAACAAAACTTTAATCCATGATTATCATATAATAAACATATATCTTGTTTAAGCTATATAACATATTGATCTAAGGCCATCTCCAAGAGCTAATGTAAATGTTAAATTTTAAGAGTTTTGATAAATTTTACATAAAAATTACTTTCCAAAAGCTATTGTATAATTTATTGATTGTTAAAATTTATGGATATGGATGGTCAAATACTCATGACCAAATGCCCATGACCAATTGCAAAATGTTATTTCTTATTTGCAATTGTTTGCAGGATTTCCTGCAAAACAATAAAAAAACAATTGGAACTGGAATTGTAAATGCAAAACAATAAAATATAATAAGGCAGCTGCTAATCAAATTCAAATGCATACAAATTTGAATTGGAATTGTAAATTCAAATTTTATAATTTGAATATCACTACAAGAAAATTGTCACTATTGACAATTAGTGAAACATCTTTAGCGACAAAGTAGTGATAATTAATATAGTCACAATGATTTAGTGATAATATTTTGAATATCACTTTTGGGACATCGCTAAATGTCAATAATGATATTTTTTCTCTAATTATTGTCACTAATATATATATATGAAGTGACAATACCTAAATTATTGTCACTTAACAATTATAAAAAGTTACAAGTTTGACCTTATAACTTAATATATTGTCACAAAAATTCAATTTTCTTGTAGTGCCCGTTGAAATGTAAACGTCGAAATATTTTTTTTCAAATAATAAAAATTAATATTTTTAAAAAAAACTATATTTTTATTATCAAATTAAATCAATTAGTATTATAAATATATCATTATTATTTATATAAAATAATAATTAAAAGTAATTTACTAAAATATAAATTAGATGTTGGAGTAAAGTGGTGTGGTTGTTAAAATGTAATCTCTTAAAATATAAACTAGATGTTGGAGTGTATAGTAAAAAATGGAAGTATATAACACTGTTCATTAGTTATATTTTATGATAATGGGCTGAAATTTAAGAGATGTGTTGGAGATGGCCTAATATATCTAATAATTTAATTTGATTTTAAGAGGAACACCCGCCCTTCCCCTTTATTTGGCTAAGTGCAAAACTAGACATTTTCAAAGTGGTGGATATCATTGAAAATGGAGCTATCTCTTTCATATATATACATATGCCCTAGAAAATCTTGCACTAGTTATTGTGCAGATCTAGTACTACTGGAAATAAATCTATGAATTATCCTTGAGATGCTATATGTTTTTCCATAAATAACCAGGGCATACATATATTCTCAGGACCCAACTAAAGATTTGGGCTGGTACTGGAAATTGACAACTTATACAACTAAGCATTGTCAAAATTAAAGTGATATTCAACTCAAAATCTTTGACGATTTCACTAAAAGATCACATGCATGCATTAATTCCCATCCAATGTTTTCGAGCATTTGTCACATTTCTTTGATTTATAAATCAAGAACTCATTAATTAAAATTTTTGTTTTCACATTTGTCACATGCATTCCCATCCAATGTTATACAACTAAGCATTGTCATAATTAATCATATTGTTATGTGATATTTCCATATTTTGGAAAAAATATTGTTATATATACACACTTTAATTTGAATGATTCAATCAATTTAAGAAAGGTTTAGAGGAATTCGGCATGACATAAAGACAATTGCAATATATTAACTTTAAAATTAAGAAACACTCATTTAGTGCGTGTATATGATTTGATGAATACGAATGTACAAGGTTTCTCTCAAGTTAATGAGTCCCTTTGGGGATATAACTTGTCTATGCATAAGGACACATACATGATGAGAGAATTGCAATTGTGGTACCAAACTATATACCGATTATCACTTGTGGTACCATAAAAATCGAGGTCGACACATTTGGCACCACAGTTTAAGAAATCAATCACTTTTGGTACCACCGTTAAAAATGGACGTTAACTGATGACGTGGCAGTTAAGTTTTATTGCAAAATTGATACCATTACTTATGTTGACTGACAATTATACCCCTAACTTTTCAGGTTGTCAAAATAACCCCACATCTTCAAATTTACTGATAATTTTAGTCCACATTGTTGCCCAATTTCAAAATTGGCTCGAATAAGACACGTGCGGACCAATTTAGAGATTTTATTAATTTTATAAATAATATTAACTGACCAAATAATACTTTAACATAAATCCGATGAAATATTAATTAAATCTAAAATTTATATAATAATATTAATATATTTAATATTTATTAAAAAATAAAGTTATATATTATTAATAAAATAATTATAATTTGAAGATGTGGGGTTATTTTGACAACCTGAAAAGTTAGGGGTATAATTGTCAGTCAACATAAATAATAGTATCAATTTTGCAATAAACTTTAAATGCCACATCATCAGTTAACGTCAATTTTTAACGGTGATACCAAAAGTGATTGATTTCTTAAATTGTGGTACCAAATGTGTCGACCTCAATTTTTGTGGTACAACAAGTGAGAATCTGTATATAGTTTGGTACCACAATTGCAATTCTCTCCATACATGATACAACTAAAGAAATATATATTTCTTTTATGTTTTTTAAGGTAATCAGATCTTACACTAGATTTTATTTCTTTTAAGACGCATCGCACACATTACGTTGGAAAAAAAAAATCAACGAGTATTCAAAGTTTGGTTCGCCATATCATGGAAACCAGTCCATTTCACTAGACAAATCACCGATCGGTAAAAGAAACAAATTTCTAAGTTGAATGTTTTCATTTCTTTTCTTTTTTGATCCATTTCTAAGTTGAATGTTTATTAACTGAAAACTAGCACCCAAATCATAAATTAAGAACTGGGTATATATCTTATTTTAAACTTAAAGAAATAAACAAATGTTAAATAAGAGTATATACTATATAGAAGCACCATTGACTTCGACTTGAGTTTAGGTGGCTTGGTCTTCAAAAGCACAACTTAATTAGAATCTGTTTTACAAAAATGTGTGAACATCATGTGATGGGCAGAAAATAAAAGAGAAAAACAGGAAAAAATGGGTTGTCAAGGTTGATCTTTCTCAGATCCCATATCTGTAAGATTGTACCAGGAAAATCTTGGTAATGAAGAAAAAACCAAGAAACCTGCGAAATAATACTACTTACATTGACTTGAGAATGGATTATTCTTGATTAGACCTTATTGAGAATATTTTTTTAGATTTTGTGGTAAAAAAATGCGCCACAACATTTGCTATGAGCTTCTCATTACCACAACTAATAGTCTATGGGTCTGTTTGTTTGGTGTTTAGGAAAGTAATTTGGGAAAGTAATGGAGATTTGTGAAATAATTTCGAATTTGAGTTATGTTGTTTGTTTGAATTTTGAGAGAGTGGTTTGATAAATAAAGTAAGTGTAAGTTTTTTTTTGAAGAGTTAGGTCGTAAGTGTAAGATTTTATATCAAATCATGTTTGTTATATGAGATAAATTGAATAAGAGATATGTTACTTTATGTCAAATCAGACTAAAGTTTGTATAAGTTTTGTTTAGATATAAGATAATTCTTGTTTGTTTGGCTTTTGAGAGAGTAGTTTGAGAAAATTAAGAGGTGAAAATTTTATTTTAGAAAGTAGAAAACATGTTTGTTTGTCATTTTTCAAATACGAAATAATTTTAAAAAATGCCAAACAAACAAGTCCTAGAATTTTCCCTTTGAGAATTAATATATACTTCCTCTGTCGCTCTTTTTTATTTTATCCTTTCATTTTAAACATGAAGTTTTATATAAAAGTTAAAAAGGTAAAACTTTTAGGTATTTTTACATGTATGTCCTTAAAAATAATGGTTGAAAATTAGCGGTATTAAATCACTACGCTATGTTAGAGGGTATTGTTGAAAAAAATTATTCTATTTTTAGAAGAAAAAAATATTATTTAAGAATATCCCAAAAAAGAAATAACAGTGAAAGTATAGAGAGGAAGTATATATATTCCTTTTATATCAAAAAATATTATCCGTTAGATCAATTCAGAAAGGTCAAAATTACCGAAGTACAATCAAATCTTCATGTGACAACACCACGGTTTCAGTATTTAGAAGTCAATCAAAAGATTTGATTTGATTTAGTTTTGGTAAAAAGATAGACAATTACGTAATCTTACCTTCCTCGTATATTTATTTTAGTTGAACAAATCTTACATTCATAATTTGTTTGTCATTATGAGGGTTATGTAATTTAATGGGTTGGGTTAATGGTGGAGGAGAGTCAATCGTGTCAAAGATTGAAAGTCTCTGTCGTGCAAATTTGGGGAGTAATTATTTGCAATATATTATCTCTTATTTTTATCATTTAAATTGATAAATACTCTATATATTAATTTAATTAGCAATTATCCGTATTTCAAAAAGAAAAATAGCAAATAAATTTTGTCGGCAAAGTTTAGCTTCTTGAATTTTCGTGGATAATATATTGCTATTGATGTTAATTATAAATATAAAAATATAATTCATTTATTTATTATCATATCAGTTCTTTAACGGAGATGATCGGTCTATGTTTTAGTCTTGTTTGGTCAAATCGTGAAACTAGGCCAAAATCAAGTGAAACACAACCCAAAATAAAACGAAACCTTTTAAAATATATCGCCTATTTTTTTCTCATATCTCTAGTTCATTACTAGTTTTTCTAATTAGTTTACTTTGATATTATTGTAATATAGTGTTTGATGTAACGATGTATTCACTATCTCAAAAAAAAAATCTTTAACACATATATCATCTACTTTGTTTTATTTATTATAAAACTCCAACAATCAAACTCAATTCAAATCACTTCTCAAATTTCGAACTCTTCAAAATCCAGCACAAATTCAAATGTTTCACCTAAACCAACCAAATCAATATTGTTGAAATCAAAAGTCATGAAAATAATAATAACAGCGATCCATACACACTCTTAGTTACGTTTAATTACACATTTGCTTTTGTTTTGTTAAGGGATTAATGGATTATTATGAAAGAATTGAAGTTGATTTTGACATTACACCAGATAATTAATGGACCTTGAAAATAAGATAGAAACGACAGTTAAGTGCAAAGATAAATGGGCCAGGCCCCTTTAATCAATAGATAGATACTGTATATCCTTTGGGGATTATGAGGAGTAGCCCACAAATTAAATAAAGATCCAAAACACTCAGCAGATTTCACATTTAATTAATTTCATGTCTATGTAATGCTGACCGTTAGATATATTTGCACGATTGATTTAGTAATCATAAAATACTTTTCGTCTTTCGCTGAGGGAAAAAAGAGGATAATTATAAAATGACAGACAAAATGTGCAAATTGAACTTGTAAAGAAAATATTCAGTCAGGGGTACATTGGAAAAGTGTTCTTTACAGACAAAGATTCATGGGCGGAATTTTGGATAAGTGACATCATCCTGTTGTGGCCAGATTTACTATTTAGCCATGTAGAATTTATAAATGGACTACAAATCGATAATAAATATTGTATTTTAGTATTTTCTTAAAATAATAAAGTCATTTTCCAATTTGTGTCAACATAATTATCATGAACCATTATATAAGGAAGTTCACATGGAATCTGACGAAAATCCAAAAAAGAAGTCAAAATGCCACAGTAATCCAACAACTTATTTTGACTCTACTTGTACTATAAATAAACCAATCTTCACACATAAAACAAATGGCACTTGATAAAAAAATTATTGAACTATGTATGATTTATCCAAAAATAAATAAAAAATCGAATGAACTATATGTTTATATACCATATATTGTTTGACTATTGAAATTTAACTAAGAATTTAAAAAATGAACTTTTATATTATTTTACATTATGTTCTTAAAAATGAATAATAATTGAAAATTAATAGTGTCAAATAATTATTTTATGATTTATCGAGATGGTATTTTGACAAAATTAATTTTGGTATAACAAATTGAATCTTGTTATGCGACACTTCAAACAAAAATTAGGAAAAGTTAAGAGTGAAGGGAATATTAATTTAAAGAAATGAATTCACTTAGGTACAAAATTCCACATAAACAAATATATAATAACAGTATGGAAACTTTTAATCTACATCTAATTTTACCAAATTCAAAGTTTGTGCAAAATTTAATAGGAGTATAAGAGTATCTCCCATGGTTATCACCGTTTTTTTCATTAAATCATATATTTGGTGAAATGGAGATGAGTTGATCTTTCACCCTTAACAAACCATTTCACCATTTCACTATTTTTGATGAAAGAATGGTGTTTTTGGCCTCCCATGATTTTCATCAAAATTTACACCGAATTATAAAATAATATTATTTCACCATTTCACCATTTTAGAGAATAGGATTTGGTTTGATCTCCCATGGTTTTTCACCAAATAATAAATTTGATATTTGCCATAATTTTATTTTATTAAATTTTCAACACAATGTTATCAATTTTAAAGTGCTATTTACAGTTACAAATCACTTTAAAAGTATTAAATTTTTATAACTATATTACTTAAATTTTATGTTATCAATTATGAAAAATCATTGAAACATTTAACACAATTAACTCAAAATGTCATACATATAATAAAATCATAACATAAACAACATTTTCATAAACACTTTCATAATTAAACAACATTACAAACTGATAAAGAAAAAACAACATTACAATACGAAATAATCTTAACTCATTACAAAACATCTCATTCATCATCATCTATTTTGGCTATGTTTAAAGGGTTTATTGTCATTTATTTTATTTTAATTATTAATGATAATTAGTATATTTTTTTGATAAAAATTAATAAATTAATTGATAATTATACCTAAACTATACAATTAATTAACAATAATGTTAAGCATATTTATTTTTATAAATAATAATTAGTGTATTTATTTAATAAAAGCCGATAAATTAATTAAAATTTATAGTTAAATATATATAAATAATTAACAATAATTTAATTATGATAAATGTGTCAATAAGTTGCTAATAACGTAATTAGATGCTAATTTATTAAATAGGGACAATTACACCAAATTCTATTTATTTTCCTATAAATACCACTACAAAAAATTTAAATTTTAGTGACAAAATAGTAAATGACAAAGTAACAAGAATTTAAATATTGTCACTCAAATGATGTATATAGGTACATTAATGACAAGAAATGTGAAAAAGTTGCCACTATTGACATTTAGTGATGGCCCAAAAGTGACAACTAAAAAATTGTCAGTAAATTATAGTGACAATATTTATTGTCACTACGTTGTCACTGAAAGGGTGTCACTAATTGTCAATAGTGACAACTTAAGTTTCATATACTTGTCACTAATAGCAATTAGTGACAACTTAAAAATATATTTTGTCACTATTGCACTTATCACTATTGTTATTTTGATAAAACTAATATTCTTGTCACTAAATATATGCAAAAAGTGACAATTCCAACAATGTCACTTAATATTTTGTCACTAAAATTCATTTTTCTTGTAGTGTATAGGATTTGGTGTAATAAATGGTGAAATAGTGGAATGGTGGGAGATGGAAATTCCTTCACTAAAACTTTTGGTGTAAAAATAGGATTATTGTGATTTAAGGTGAGAGGCTAAAAACATTTAAATTTGATGAAAAAAATAAAATTTAGTGTATCATGGGAGATGCTCTAAGTGATACCCGATTAAACATATTTGTATTAAATGAAAAATAATATTGAATATATATGTTGTGATTTCTAGAATTTCAATGATAGTACTCTGTCTAACCTCGCACGTGTTATCATTGTACTAGAAGATTTGGATTTTGGACCTTTTTACAAGTTGGTCCGGAAAGGAAAACTAGCACAGCTTTCAGGCCCATAGATTATTTTCTTTCTCTGTGTTCTTTATTTCTTTCCTATTATGGAAATAAGACTTTTTATTAATTTATTTTGGTCCATTTCATGTGGTCTTTATTTATTCTTTTCTTTTACGACAGGACATGAAATATTTTTATTTCATTTTTTGGTACTATATATTCTTTGTGTGCTTTGCCAGAGTAAATAAAGTGGAGCACGTTTTAAAGAAAAGCAACAGTTGATATATATGATGACAAGTATATATATCCACTAGAAAAACATGTGGGTGTTTTTAACTTGTGCTATGTATTATATCATAGACCGATTATTTTGCTGAAATATACTCCATTTCCACTTAAAAAGTAAAATGAAGTACATTTATTACTTCGACTAACAATTTTTCATAGTATTTTTCGTTCGATAACTTTTGAATTCAGTTCAAACGTAACTTTATAAAATTAAAAGTTAATAAATTATATGTAAAAATATTAAACTGCTTGATATTCGACTTGAATTAATATAATAAAATATTGCTCGGATTTGATTAGATTAATTAAAAAAAATGTAAAAATCGATTTAAAATTCAAATCAAATTTAAATAATGTATTGTTGGATGCCACTCAACTAGCTTATATCACAATTAAAAAGAAAAACTCTTACATCCTAACTCTAATGTTTCGAACATAACAAATTAAAAGGAAGTTGCCCAATTGGATTATAATAAATGGCCCAAAACATTATGTTGTGACTTGTGATGGTAGTACATGAATTATAAATCACCATTTGGGCCATTAAGGCCCACCACTTTCAAACAAGCCCATTTACCATATATCACTTGGACTTATATAAAATGAAAGAACTTCTTTTAGATATTTTGTACAAGTTTTGCTTTAAATTTACAAGTGATTATCATAAAGTAAAAACACAGTTTGGACTAATCCAAATAAATATTCTTTTACCAAATATGATATATATTAGTACTACTTTTTAATACAAATTTATAAGGAAATTATTAATTTTAAGCACCGCCGCTTTAGACTGACATTATCATAATCACGATTCTATATCCGAAGAGCAGCTCGGACCTTCTTAAGCTTGCATGAGAATAAATGAGGTTAACGATGCAGCTTAAATGACCCATGTACCTTGCGCAACATTCAAGCACCACCAAAATAGATGCATTTTTTTATTTGTTAACACATTATTTTCATTCTTAAATGGAATATTATCACAATGTTCAGAGATTATTTGGCGTTTAACACGTGCATAGGATATAACTTAACTTTGTTGCAGAAAATGACAAAGATAAAATTATTAAAACCCTAAAGATGCGGAGATTTTTTAGTGAATCCAGGTCAGGTTCGATACTGGATTCTCTATCAAATACAATTGACTTCTCCACAAATCAAAGGTTTTTTATGAAATCAGTGAAAGACTAGACTAGAGCATCTTCCTACAAAACCCTAATACGAATCTTATTACCAAAAGAAATTCTAAATAAAGTTTCGACTTCCATTAAGTGCATATATGTGTGGATAATTAAGTTTTAGCTTGTTCATGTTATGTTGGTTATAAAACTTACGTGACTTTATTAATTTCGAAGCCAAATACTTTCCTCCTGAAAGGACCGAAAATGTTCATAGGCTATTTGGTGTTAATAGCGTAATGCTCAAATATGTTGAAGAACATGAAAGAGATAAAACTTCTGAATCCATTATTTTAGAGGCAAGAATCAGGAAAGAAAATCCAGTACATGGCTTCATTGAAATTATGAGGAATCTTGAACTGTCATTACTCGAAAAAAATAATAAGCTTTAGGGCCTTAAGAAACAACTCGAGGAAGTAAAAGAATTTGAACATGCAAACCAAGTTGGTACTTCGAGTACCAAACAATTTGATGGTAAAATGAAGACATGCACGTATGTTGTCTTTAATTGGAAAAAAATATATTATATTTTACAAGAATCAAATTAATATGTTTTAGACTTTAAGTTCTAATTATATGTAACTTTATAATATTGCAATTGATAAACATGTATGATCCAATATTAACAAGTATTTTGTGTGGATAACTAGTTTTTAGATCGTCCAACTATGTTTCTATCCTAGTTTCTTTGATTCAATTTTTTTTTTACTATTATTATAAAGCTATAGTACATTTTTGATGAGATTATATTATTACAGATAAATAGTTAATTAGATCACATCAAGAAATAGGGGAGTTTAAAAAATACTATGAACTTATTAAAATAGTACAATCTCTGTTACGACTAATGTAGCTTAATTGTCTATATTTGATGTAGAAAAATTAATTGTAATTAATATAAAATAATGTAAAACTCTATAGTTTTATAAGATCTATATTTTCTAGAAAAATAATTAATCCAATAACCCTCGTGAAAAATCAAGTTAAGTACGTATAAGTGGACTTGTCTATGTTCAATTCACATACTACACATGAACTAATATGAACTATTTTATTTAAACTTAAACTTGAAATAATGTTTACTCTTCCCCGGCCCGCTTTGCGTTTAAGCTCTCCCCCTCTTACTGCAATTTTCTTCCTTTTCTTTCCTTCAACGTCAAAATGCTAGTGAATTTTGGCAAAGAAAAACTTGAATGAAAGTCGAATTTTAGGATTTTGCAACTTTTTTAGTGTTATCCATTTGGCATAAAAAATTCAAGCTGCTAAAAATAATAAAAATTTGAGAGAGGTCTCACGTCTTATTAACTTGTTAGTGTCAATAGTACTGCTAAAAATAATAACTCCATCTCAGCTGATAAACTAAACAAATGAGAAAATATATATAAAAATATTAAACTACTCAAACTCGAACAATATTCAACTCTATTAAAACTCATTTTCTTAAACAATCGAATCAAATCAAACTCAGAATCCCAAACTTGATGTAAAAATTCAAAACAACTTGGCCAATGTATTACTTATCATTACTCTACTCGTAGCCCTAGATCTAGCATAAGCGATCTCCAAACTTCTACATCAACGTAAATTAATACGTAATTGATCCAAGAAAGATATATCTCGCGTCAATAAAATAATTGGTTATTGGAATCAAAATTTGAGGGCTTGTTTGTTTGGCGTTTCCCAAAAATATTTTGTGTTTGAAAAATGCCAAACAAACATGTTTTTTACTTTTTGAAATAAATTTTTCACTCTCAATTTTCTCAAAAGCCAAACAAACAACAATTTTCTTATATCTAAACAAACCCTATACAAACTATATTCTGATTTGACATAAAGTAACATATCTCTTACACAATTTATCTCACATAACAACATGATTTGACATAAAGTCTTACACATCTTACACCTACAATTCAACTCTTCCAAAAAAACCTAAACCTACTTTATTTCTACTTTATTTCTCAAACGACTCTCTCAAAACCCAAACAAACAACATTACGCAAATCGAGATTATTTCACAAACCTTCACTGCTCTCTCAAACTACTTTCCCAAACACCAAATAAACAGGCTCTGATTGTTATAGTACACCAATTAGTAATCTTTAGGCCCAAATTTAGTAATTACGATACGACAAATTTAAATTATATTAAAGAGCATTATTATTTTCAAACCGCCTAACATTTAATTTTTGAGTATGATAATTATTTCATTACACCAGTATTTTTATATAAGACAATTGATTAACCAATTATCAAAAAAGACAATTGATTAACCATCAAACATGCAAACTAGTATTAAATTAGAAAAAAAAAATCACACTAATGATAATTGAATCCATAATCTCTTAATTTTGTGGGATCAACCTTACCATTGGACTATGGTCTCGTTAGCAACGGCCAAACTTAAATTAAATCATGTCAAAAAAATAATGAGATGAAAAATAAAACCAAAAAAGGACTAAAAGGATTATCGTAAGGACATAATTAAATCATGAAAAATAATGTTTTTATATAAAAGAAGGTGAAAAATTACCAATATGAACATGAATGACCAACCAATCCAACATGTTATGACAAAATGAAAAGGATTATCGTAGGGACATAATAGTCAATTCTCACCTCCCCGCCCCTCTGTTCAACATGTCCTTGTACCTCAAAATGGAATCCAATCTCTGCAACTTTAACTGCTGCCTAAACCTGTTGATAAAATCATCCGCCCTTTCATCCACCGCCTCATCTTCACCGCTGGACGCCGTCGTTTTTTCTCTCACCGTCGCCGGCCTCCGCTGATCCACCAACTCCTCCTCCACCGTCGGTACCAATATCTCGCTGGTGGACTTTCTCAACACCTTCGCCTTCGGTTTTAACTTCTTCACCCCTGTATCCATAGATTAAAATTTTGTTTAACATTAAAAAAAAAAAAATTACTAAAATAGAAACTACTTTGTATTTTTTAATTGACTAAAAAACAAACATAAAATTTAGGTGTTTTCGACGGAAATAAGTAGTGAAATTTTAATTCATGCCTGTATCAGAGTTGCTCCTCGCCACGTGAGTGATCACCTCTTCAGTATCGTGTTCCTGAGCCGGTTCTTCCGAATGCGTCGGGTCGGGTTGTGGATCGGATCGGTAACTGGAGATATTGAATGACTTGACCCGTTCGAATAGGGAAGGAAAACGGACGAGTTGGGGCGGGTTTGGTTCATCTGTTAGTTTCGGTTGTTTTCGTTGAGAGTTGAGGATGAAAATTGTCGCGATCACGAGGTTTAGAGTGCAGAAGAGGACAGTGGGGGTGAGATAGCTCACCACTAGTTCAATTCCGTTCATGGCGGTCCAGTCTACGGCGTCGTTTTCTTCGTCGGATTTGTATTGTCCTTGGAAATGGAAATTGAGGTGTAGAAAGGAGGAGGAATTGGTGTATGTGCGAGAAAGAGTAATTGATTATATAGTGTGATGAATATGAACGTGTCCCGGGAGAAGTGCAAGTAGGATAAAATCATAAAATCAATTTTTTTTCGATTCGGAAAAAAAAATAAAAAAAATAAATAACACCTACTGCACACAAAATTTACTAATGGAGTATAACATTTCATAAATTACTATAATTTAAGATTATATCAGAATTCGTTTTTTGGGCGTTTGTTATGGAATGGTCATAATCCTTTTGTTGCATATTGTTAAATCTAATTTGTTTATGGGATAACTCATTTTTCTCGTCATAATACCTTTTCTTTTAGCGATTTAGTGGAATTTAATTATTATATAAAAAAACATAATATTATTAGATTTCATTGCAGTACTTTGTAGTTTATACTCGTGTTATGAAACAAAGACGTCCTACGTTTCATCCAATACCATTAGCTAGAGTTAGATATACTAGTATAATGGTAATTAATTATCTAATTTATTATGAATACGGTTAGTTTTATATAATTACTCTTACCATTAAAATTAAATAGTGTATGAGAGTTTTGAATTAATTTTATGAAAAACGGATAAGTGATCCAACGTGTTGAAAGTTGAAACAGCATAAATATCATTCATTTCAGTCACATCAGAGTTTACATCACACGTAACAAAAATAAGTATTAATTTAATTACTAATGGCCTTATTTAATCAAATTAATATGTAATAACTTACATGGAGTAGTATTTTTTTCCACCGAATGTTGACCTCTCTGTGGCTCAGTGAAGGAAGAAACATGGAGAACCATATCAAAATACAAATAATACATAAAAAATAATGTTTTGTACTAAATAAAAATTAAATGGCGCGCAGGCCAGCAAGTGCATGCTTTGATTCCTCCGAGGCTTGGGCCTACAAAATTTAATTTGATGAATATTAAACTGAGATAGGTTAATTTAATAAAGGAAGTGTACGTTTTGTTTTTTTTTTTTTTTTTTTTTTAATCTGTAAAGAATCAGTGACAATATTTGTAAACTTTAATGTGACAAACTTGCATGACGTGTTGACCAATATTTTCTTCTAGGTACTTGATCAGTTTATCTTGTAAATATAATTATTATTGAGTTAAGCATGCATGACTCAATTTAATATTCGTAAATCTTTTTATCAAGTATAATTTATAAGAAAGAGACAACTCAAGAATTCAAGTAGTACAGGCAAATGACACCTTAGATTCAAGTCTTACAAAATACTAATTTATATTAATTTTTAATAATTGGATGGAAGCAAGATAATGTCATTAATTAATCTTCTGAAACTAATAACAATATTTATAATAAACAAAATAATAATTTATAATTGTAATAGTTTACCAACCCACTACCTAACTAATCACTCACTTCAGTTTTCATAGATAATGCAGGCTTGTGTGAACGCTTCTATTAACATAATAAAATATTAAATTTATATACTATCCATTTAATAAGTTGACGCATGTGAGAATGAGACTTTCTCTTTCAAGTTTTAACATATTTTAAGCTTCACATGTTTTGTTTTCAAAAATTTGTTTTGGTTAATTTTAGTGTCACCTATGTCTGCCGACTTGGATTGACCTTTAATTTGATGTGTTTGTGAGTTCTTAGATTTTAAGATACATATTTGAATTGAAATCAAATTGTTAGAGAAAAATTATGTGAAATTATATATAAATAATATGTGTCAAATTAATATATTAATAAACTCTCCTATATATCTTATTCTATTGTACAATCTTATATTTTAATAGTATGAATTTTGCACATCACACGTAATATTCATTAAATCAATTTGTAAACTATTTCTTTTGGCTATACCCCATATCACGTGACGCCATTACAGTCTTTAATTATTAGCTGACAGTACTATTTCAACTGCATATATATATATATATATATATGACATAACGAGAACCACTGTAAAATAGGCATGTAAATATTGCCAGCAGAAATAAATAGTTTCAACCGAATCACACACCATTTGGAGGGAACGAAAGGCCAATGATATATATATGAGTAATGTTTTATTTTTAGTAATTCATTGATTTCTGAAAGTAGCACCCACGTTTAAATTATTAATTTCGCACGTTTGGTATTTGTGAAATTGTTAGGTTTGACCAATGTTTAACTAAATTTGTGCCGTTTGATAATTTAAGACTCGGGTACTTTACAAAAAAATTAATTAATCGTGCTAGAGTTTATTTCATGCAATTACAATTTAATTGTAAACTTTAAAGTCAGTCATCTTGTAGTGATAATTACTGAAAAATAATATATGGTCTCAAATTAATGGAATTATTATTATTATTATTGTTAAGTTGACCAATTCTCTACTCAATAAATTGACCTCTAGTAGGACTATCAAGTCTCTAATAATTGCAAACTGGAAAATGAATGGGAAATCAAATTAATTATCTTCGTTAATGATTGCCTAAGAAAAAAAATTCCAAACCCCCGACCCACCCACCCTTGGTTTTCTTGAATGACTCCAAAATCTAATCTCTTTAGAGGAAAGAAGAGAGCCACAAATTAAAATTGCTCTTTCATGATAGTACTAAATAGTAGAATTTCATTGAAAAAAGACAAATTCATGGAAAGACTATAATATAGAAGTGGGAATATCGAGGGTTGATTGAAAAAGACTTGTGTGGTGTCTGGGGGAGTAGTTTGAGAGAATAGTGGATGTTTGTGAAATAATCTCGATTTATTAATATTGTTTGTTTGAGTTTTAAGATATTGGTTTGAGACATAAAGCCGGCGTAAGTTCTTTTTGGAAGAGCTAGGTTGTAGGTGTAAGATGTGTAAGACTTTATGTCAAATCATGTTTGTTATGTAAGATAAATTGTGTAAGAGATATATTATTTTATCTCAAATCAGACTAGAATTTATATATGTTTTGTTTAGAGATAAAAAAAATTGTTGTTTGTTTGACTTTTGAAAAAGTAATTTGAGAAAATTAAAAGATGAAAATTTTATTTTAGAAAAATAGAAAATATGTTTGTTTGACATTTTCCAAACACAAAATAATTTTGGGAACGCCAAACAAACATGCCTTAATCATGCACATATATATATGGTAGACAAAGACGGAAGCAAGAATGACATTAATTTGTTCTCGTAATAATTCTCGTTCACACGTATTTTTTACCTTTTTTTTTTTTTTTTTTTTAATTGGAAGTTAGATAATTTGATAGCTTATATCAAATATCTAAAACATCGAGTTGTAGACTAGTCATATTCTGTTTCATTTTGTGTCTCCGTTCTTAGCTTTGAAAAGTTTTCTCCCCGTAACCATTTTTTTTCGATTTTTAGATATTTGTGCCTAGTTTGTTCTTAGTATTCACATGCACTTTTTTCACAAGTTAATTATTGGCAAATGTAGAAGTATAGGGCATGTTTGTTCGGTGTTTGAGAAAGTAGTTTGGGAGAGTAGTGGAAGTTTGTGAAATAATCTCGATTTGTGTAATGTTATTTGCTTGACTTTTGAGAGAGTTGTTTGAGAAATAAAGTAGGTGTATGTTTTTTTTGGAAGAGATGAGTTGTAGGTGTAAGATGTGTAAGACATTAATGTTTGTTATGTGATATAAATTGTATAAGAGAAGATTACTTTATGTCGAATCAGAGTAAAGTTTGTATATGTTTTGTTTAAAGATTGTTTTTTTGGCTTTTAGAGAGTAGTTTGAGAAAACTGAGAGATAAAAAATTTATTTCAAAAAGTAGAAAACATGTTTGTTTGGCATTTCTCAAACACGAAAAAAATTTGAAAAACGCCGAACAAACATGCCTATATAATTTCAAAAAGGAACACCTATCAATAGATGGTACATTAGTGTGTGACACAAGGCTAACACCAAAAACGGGGATGAAGATCTGCTATATATTTTTCCATACCTCTTGTAAAATTTTGGAAATAATTGTAATATCAGACTATATTGCATAAATCTTACTTACTCACTGTTAAATTGAATGTAACGAATGGTCGAATAAGTTGCAAGAGAACTGAAGATTTATTTGAATTATTCGATACTAGATGAAATAGATTATTTGTAATTCCTAAATTTAAGGAGGAATTGACTTCATAATTTCATCCCCTCAGTATATTGATATGTAAAACTTAACTGTAATGAAGCGAATGTACATAATCTATCAAATAATCTCTTGCTTAACGGGTAAGTGGGCTGCAATTTCAGTTTAAAAGATCTCTGGCTCTCTGCCTAGGTTGAGTGGGGCCTTTCAGAATATGAGGCCCATTACTTGTCTTCAGTTAAAGCCCACTCAATGTGGGCCTTATCCTTAACCCAACCTTGTAATAATCATAAATATTATGTTTTAAATAAAATATTCAGTACATGCATTCTTCCTCAACTTCATTTCATGGCCGCAGCACCAAGAATCCTCCTCTGCGGCGATGCCCTCGGCCGCCTCAACCAACTCTTCAAGCGCGTTTCCACGGTATTCTTCAAATTTCAATAAATTTAATACTAGTGTCTAGGGTTAGTAATTTAGGTGTCGAATTAAATTTGCAGGTGAACAAATCGGCGGGTCCATTCGACGCGCTGTTGTGCGTAGGCCAGTTCTTCCCTGAATCTCCGGAGCAGCTTGAGGAGTTCAATGCGTACATCGATGGCCGCTCAAAAATCCCCATCCCTACTTACTTCATCGGCGATTACGGTGTAGGTGCGCCCAAAGTTTTATCAGCAGCTGCCAAAGGTTCGGCGAACCTAGGGTTTAAGATGGACGGGTTTAAAGTATGTGAGAATTTGTATTGGTTGAGAGGTAGCGGAAAGTTCATGCTCCATGGTGAGTAATTAGTACAATGAATAACATTTTGCAACTTGTAGCGTGAGTGATTTACTTTAAAATGTTTATGTTAAAATGTGGGTTGATGAATGAACTGGTTTATGTTAGTTGTAAACTGTAGATTTTACTAGTAATTCGAAATTTCCTAGGATAGTGATCTGGACTTGAGCTTAATTTAGTAAAGCTTGTAAAGTTAATGCATTTATTATTATTAATGACATATAATAAGATATAGAAACTCTTTGTGATGTTTTCTTTAATGTTTTGGGATGTTTCCAGATTGTCACACTTGGATTTCTAAGGAATAGAGCATAAGAAATATCGATAGACGTGAATTTGCGACAATAAGAGTTTCCTATTATGCAGTTAGCTAGATTAAATTTAACAATTTAAGGTGTACTCAACCTTGTTAATAACCCACAATAGTTATTTTTTTAAAAGGAATATTGCTTTATTACCTGTGTCCAAGATCCTGCTGTATTGTGATTTATAGGTTTTTTGAATATGCATGTGGTTTGTCCACATGTCGAAACACATCATTCTATTTACTTTTTTTATTATTGAAAGATTATTATATGTTTATGAGTTTCATTTTAGAGCTTTAAACAGAACATATCCTGCGGAGCTACCAACATACGCCCTGGTGCTGATGTGAAATACTCATGTAGGTTTGTCTGTGGCATACTTATCTGGTAGGCACTCTGCAAGTGGTCAACAGTTTGGCGCATACAGTCAAGATGATGTTGATTCACTCAGGGCGTTGTTTGAGGAGCCAGGAATTGTGGATATTTTCTTGACATATCCTTGTTGTAGACTTAAAGTTCTAAATTGTTACTCCCTTTCTCTTTCCCTCTTGTCCTCTTACTCCTTACTACGTTGGTTGTTATGCAATTTAAATCTTATTCATTTCCTTAACTGGATTTCACTAATGAATGGCCCATTGGGGTCACAAATGCTGCATCTGAAGTTCCTTCTGGAATGTCGGATCAAGCTATCGGTGATTCTACTTTATCAGAATTAGTAGCAGAGATTAAGCCACGGTAAGTGAGGATTTCCCAATTTACTCTCTGGCACTTTTTTCCATAGAGTTGTGGTATAATCTAAAAATATTGCAGTCTGATTCTGATATAACTCAAATTAGCATTAGAAGTTTGTGTCGCCATAAAACAAAAGTTGAACCAGCGCCCCATGCATATCCAAATGAGATTAATATTAAAATAGGTTTGCACCAACAAATAAGTTTTAAGTTGAGAAATGAATTCTAGATGAAACGATCTTGCTTCAGCTTTTTAAGAATCTATCGCTACTCCAAGTTCAACAAAATATGCAAAAGAATTATCACCAAAAATTGACTCCCGTGGCAGACCTTGTGATCGACTGCTATTTTGAAATAATCCAAGCATCGGTTGACAAAGAAAAAGAGGACTCAGAACATAGATTGAAGCATAGTAGTCGTAGTTGATTTTGGTGGCTTAATCTCTTATGGAGTAGCAGCTAAAGTGGTCAGAACAATTATAGATGAAATGACATCTCAGAATTGTTTGCCTAATCAATTTGATTTATCTGGATAGGTCCAGTCTAGGACTTCACAAGTAGAGTAACTGCGAATTGACCGAAAATGGTTACTAATTAGTAATTACAAGGTTCGGTAGTATTCTTGCGGTGATGACTATTTACTAATATTACAAATTATTTCTGCTGAAATTAACGAACCATATGAGAGACTGTCCTTCTACTTGTAGTTCCCTTCAGTTAACTTGCATTAGAGCTCTGAAAGTTCTTGATTCAAGTCATGAATCTCATAAATTTCTATCAAAACAAGCACGAAGAGTAGTCTAATTTACTTAAGATCCCTTAAAAAGAACTTACATTCTGGTTAGACAAGCTTTGCAGCTATGCAGCAAAAGGTGCTGCCATAGTTATGTCTTGTAGTCCCAGTGAGGTAGTTGTCAATTGGATATGAAACTAGTCTTTTCAGTAGCGATATACTGTCCAATCCTTTCACCCTAATTTGGAGGGGATGGGGGATGCATGCATCGGTAGATATTACTAGACTCAACTAAGTTATCTCAGAAACAAAAGGAGACTTGCCTAGATATGTATTTAATAATGTCTTTCATTTTAAGTAGTGCAGCAACGGATCCTCCAACGAAGAAATACATCAGGATTTTGAGTTGCTTTTGTTTGCAAATTCCAAGATTAGACTTAGCATTACTATTTAAATCATGCTTGGTGATATAGCACAATCTTTGAGTATTTTATTTAAACCGATAGGGAGTAAATGGTTTGAGTTATAGAAGAAACAGAGTGTGAAAGGAAGAAGAGTAGGAGAAGAGATGGTACTTTAATCGTTGGGTTCTGGAAAGATTGCGGACTCCCGAACTTTAATATAGATCTAGAAGTAGTTGAATGAGTATGTCTAGAATACTTTCTCCACTAGTCTATGAATAGAATCTGATGGGAAACTGCTTGCTTATTATTTAATTTCAAAATTATATTCTAGACAACAAGAAACTGCACAAAAATATTACATATTAAAAAACCTAATTAAAATTCAAGGATCAAAATATGCTAATCTACAAATGTCTTAATATTCCTGACATAAACTACCTGAAATATCCAATCTTGTACCGACTGATTAAGTTCTAAGATAGACTCATCAGAAACTTGTTCTACAACATATATTTGAAGAGAGCTGAAAGAGTTCCAGAAATTTTCTACAAACTTGAAGATTCAAACAAATCTGGTATATTTTCCGCGGTGAAAACCAGGGAATAGGAAAATAATTTAATAGACAGTGCTTATTTATGTTTGCTTATTTTTAACCTTTTAATTGTTGTATGATAGACTGACGAGGTTGCTTCTGGCGTAGCTACCATATTGCAGGCACTATTGGGGTCTACTATGCTCGTGAACCTTATATAAATGCCGGTGCTGTCCATGTCACTCGTTTTATAGGGCTTGCTCAAGTTGGAAATAAAGACAAACAGGTTTTTTCCTTTTCTAACTTTAATTTCTATGATTTCATTAGATTGCTCTTATATCGTGTATATACTTATTTGGTGCAATAAAATGTATTCAAGATCTTACATGCATGAAGAATATGATATTATATTCATTCGTTGTACCGTTTTCTGCTTCTTTATACGATATTTACTACTACTTTATTAACATCATTTCATAATTCATCACTTTTTCTTCCAGAAATTCATTCATGCGCTTTCGCCTACTCCAGCATCCACAATGTCTGCTGCTGAGATATGTACAAAACCACCGAATACTACCGTATCTCCTTATTCAGTTTCAGAAGAAGCTATTTCTGGTGATAGAGCCATAAAAAGGCCAGGTGATAGTGATGATATGCAACATTGGCGGTATGATGTCTCTCAGAAAAGGCAGAAACATGGAGAAGGCGATAGTAATAGGTTGTGCTTTAAATTTGTCTCCTCTGGTTCTTGTCCTAGAGACGAGAAGTGCCATTTCCAGCATGATGCAGATGCAAGGGAACAATCTATCAGGGGTGTTTGTTTTGAATTTTTAAACAAAGGAAAATGTGAAAGAGGTCCAGATTGCAAGTTCAAGCATAGTTTACAAGATGAAGGTGAAGGCTTTTCTAGCAGGCGATCTGGATCAGGCACTGGAAGCTCTAACAGGTCAAAGAAAATTGAATTTCTCAATCTATCAAAGATTTTGGAGACAATGTTAAGACTTCATCTTCAATGGGTCATTTAGTTAAGAAATAAATCCTTGTTTGTAAAAGAAGATTACAAAAGTTGGTGAAATTCTGACAGTTGTCACATGGTTTAACTCTTTTAGAAGCATTCTAGATCCATCATGAAAAATCCCTAAGTGCATGATATTGCCAAGTATTGAATTTAATAAACCATAGAACCACAAAGAATCACATTGAATTATTGAGGTTTGAAAGACATCAGTTCAAGTTCTTCAACCAATATGGTGGCAATTTTTCATTTCTTGTGTGGCAAATAAAACAGGTATAACAAATATATATTTGTTTCAGGTCCAAAGAGTGCTGGTTTTGTTTGTCAAGCCCCAGTGTGGAGTCACATTTGATCACTAGCATTGGGGAATACTGTTATTGTGCACTTGCCAAAGGACCATTAGTCCAAGATCACGTGCTGATAATACCCGTTGAACATATACCAAACACCCTGTCGCTACCACCAGAATGTGATAAAGACTTATCTAAATTCCAGAGTAGCCTTAAAGCTTACTTCCTGAGCCAAGGGAAGGAAGTAGTTTTCTTTGAATGGGTTTCTAAAAGAGGAACTCATGCCAATCTTCAGGTGCAAAAAGTTCACTCTTTTTTTTTGCCGGCATGCCTACTAACATTAAATTTCTTATAGTTTTCGTTTCACGTCTATATGGAGTAGATACCGTGTTTACTTCCTTTGATATAGGTTCAACATTTTTTCTTATCTGTCTTTTTCGAATTTCAAGTTGTGCATAACAATACTCATGTAGATTGTCGAATAGCTAGACATCATCTTTTGTGCTGTGTGGTAAACACTATTCCTGTGCGAACTGAGTAGTCCCTGAGTAGTTTAAGGGCACATCTAGGGCTTGAACCACTTAAATGTTTCTTTAACACTGAAGAAAAATTAATTATTCTTTTTTACTATGTGACCTTTTGTTTTCTAAGTCATGTTTTTACCCACATTATCTTTCTATGGCTTCTTTCAAGGTTTTTTGGTGCCGAAATAGTAAATTTAAATACCTAAATAAATTAAAATATGTTCAGAAAGGAATTTTTTCCCAGCCCAGTGGTGTCAGTTAAGCTCACTAGTATTATGGTGGCTCCGACCCTGGATTTAGTGCCAACTACAGTTCATTAGTCGCTGATGACTGTGCAGTTTTTTTATTCCGAACTGTTTCCTCCTTATTTAATATTTGAATGCTAATGCTCTAAAAACCCATCTTCAGGCTGTTCCCGTTCCATCAACCAAGGCATCTTCTGTTGGACAAATTTTCAATTTAGCAGCCAAGAAGTTGGGCTTCAAATTTACAATAGTTGAAAGTAAGCTTTTCATCTTGACCTACTGCATATATAATATAAATCAACTAGTTACTGCCCAACATATCAGTGCCTAAGATATCTATATGATTTCTGGCATTCAGTTAACCAAGATTTCGCTGATATCAAATTCTTTGGACTGAGTGACTATTAAACACAATTAGTCAATTGATCTATTGAAAATCTGAACGAGTCACATAAGAGAGCATCTTGTGTTTTTCCATAAATGAGAAAGCTAAAAGAAATAGATTTAAGTTAAAATGGTAACTAAATAATTGTATAATTGATAAAGCATTCATGCAATTCTTTACTAAAGAGGACAAAGTTATACAGTTACAAATTCCTGTGTATTGTTGTACTGAAATTTTGATGATTACAGATGATAACAGTTTGGAAGGACGGAAATTGCTGGGAAGGCATCTTGATGGAAATCAGAGTTTGTTTTATGTGGAAATTCCTGGGGGAACAATCCTGTCACATATTGTTGAGGATAATGAAAAATTTCCTGCTCAGTTTGGTCGTGAGGTATGAACTGCTTCTTCATCTGTAACTTGGAAGTGTAAGAGAAAATAAACTTGATTATGTTACTTCTTTACCTTAGTTATTGTATTAAACCGTGTTTGACCTGAAATAACTCTATATAAGATGCCCAAATGTAATCTGATTCGGATCTTTATATATCACCACAAGCCTCTCTGAATTACTCCATGAAATAAGTTCCTTGTGACTTAGTCAAGCTAAATCCTTTGTGGACATGTTTTTCCTAAACAAACCCATATACAAATATTTATTAATCAGAGTTTATTAGATGTTTGCTTCCTCCAATAGTATGTAAGATGGGGCTAGAGATAAGTAGCAGGCCCGGGGTAAAATTCACTGGTGTGTCAGATAATAATCTTGGGTTGGTCCACATACCCAATCCTAAATTCTTGTGAAATAAATTTACCTTTGTCACAAAGAATTTGGGTGGATGAGGTATAAGAATTTTGGATAAGAAAGTAGGATAGTTTGCGTATTTTAGTGCAATCACAAATGCAATGTAGACTAAACATGAATATGTGAATTATCATGTTTAATTTTAAATGAAACTGCACACAACAAACATGAGAATAATTTATCACCAAATTTATTAGGAATACAAATGTTTACACTTTATCTTACTGGGAAACCAAATTTATCCTATGCATATATATATATTGTAAAATACTATATGGTATTTCTGACCTTACTTACAGTCTTAAAACCTCTTATCTTTTGTTAAAACGATTTATGTAAAGCTCATAGCACACTCTTTGACTATTCTTCTGATGGGGAACTTTGTCTGTGGCTTTCATAATCTTTCACAATCCAATAATAGACTGCATATGTAGGTTCTGGCTGGGTTATTGAATATTGCTGATAAGGCTGATTGGAGGAATTGCCAACTTAGTAAAGATGAAGAAGCAAAAATGGCCGACAGTTTTAAGAGTCGATTTGAGGAATATGATCCAAACAGCTGATAGTTTTATAACAGCAGGTACAGTATACTGTAATTATGTAAATATTATTTCCATTATTTCATGTTAATTGTTTCTTGCTTTAAATCATAGTTGATCGGGCATAGGACAGTTCATGAAATCCAGTGAAAGGGAAGAATACGAGCTTGGTTACATCTAAAATGGGCATTGAAACAACAAAATGCTGGAATTGTTCGCATCCAGAATTTCACAATTGCCATTTTTTTTTGTATTAGGGTGTTCGGGCCAGCTTCTATACATAGACAGATTCTCGGAAGCCCTACAAGCTCAAGGACACGGGGACTAGATAATTCATTATTGCGAGTGGCTCGTGTACTTATTTAGTTTTTCACCTCTTCAAACTCATGGAAATTTGTATGTTGATGATAAATGTTGATTTATTTGTGCACGGTTTGGTTTAGTGAGAGAATCAATTTTATTAGGAATGCCGAATGCATTGCAAAGACATATACTCCATAAAGTATGATTGATTTCCAAAAGGCGATGGTAGGTAATGAATGAGTTTAATTGCTTGAATTTTAAGTATTGTGTTATTCTCAAGGTTCTCTTCGAATTTTGTAGTGCAACACTCTTTTTCTTTTCCTACATAGTTTTTTTTTTTTTTTTTTTTTGTGGATACATCTGAAAACAAGATTTTCTTTTTTGACCATTTTCTCGGAAACAATTACTTTTAAACCAATGTGCTGTTTAGGGGAAATGTAAAAATTTTTTAAAAGAAATTTTAATAAAAAAAATAGAGTCAGGTTTAAAGAAACAATAAAAAAAGACACAGAAGTTCGTATTTTGCAGCTTTTAACCATATATTATGCATTTTTCTTAGGTTGGAAATTCTTTTGTGTGAAGATTAGGATGTGATGTAATTAATCTGATTTTTTTTTTGGTATAAGTTATAATGCTTACATTAATTCTAGGAAATAATTTTTCGATCCTGTGGACCAAAACTGGTTTAGTAAAATTAATTTCCATCATTCAATTCAAAAGTCAAAAAAGTATTTGGTGAGGTGTCAAATTCCTGTCAACACGTGCAACAATCAACATCCAAATCCCAATAGGGTTAAGCAATTCATTCATTAATTAAATCATTAAGTGTCAACCCCATGTTATATACATCGACAAAAAGGACTTCACCCGATTAAAATAACTTACACTTTTTTATTATTTTCTTTTTTTTTTAGGGAATTTTTTATTTCTATTTTAAAATTGTTCAACAAAATATCGCACTCCTTTTTGTTTACAAATTCACCACGTTGTCGTGTATAGAATCATAATTTCCCCATAAATGATAAGATTCAACTCGAGATTTGAAGATATACACATAATCAAATATTCACTTTTGACAAGGGTCCAATTACAAAATGAAAAAAAACATAGAAATTTGAATCAATAAAAAATTAAATACCAGGATCTTCATTTAAAAATATTGTGTTACTTTTGTGGCTATTGAAAAATCTGTTTCACATGTGAATGTGAGAGACAGTTCACAAATCTTGGCACATAGACAGAACATAACAAAAGGTTCTGTTTGTTATATATTGTTCTTTAGCCATAAAAGAAGTTTTGCTGTTTAGATTTTAATTTTTAAAACATCAAAACTCGTCCTTATTGTCCTTTTTTTTTTTTTGATCTAATAGACTGTGTATTTACAGCTCGGACCGAAGAGTGCAAAGGGTATAGGTCCTCCCCAGTGTGATGTCTCCAGTAGGATTCGAACTTGAGTCTCGCCTCTGGGGGTCGCAAGTCACTACCACTTGGCCCAACCACTTTGGGTGTCCTTATTGTCCTTAATTGCTCTCACACTCACATGTCAGCAGAAACGGTTGTTTTCTTATATGCAAGAACAACATGCCAATTTCTGCCAATTCTTTTCTTTCTTATTATTCTCTCTACCCCTTTAATCAGAGCAAAAAAGACTGGTTTTCTTTGCTTTGCACATGCTTTCTTTGATGGCATGACCCAACTCATTTTTGGGCTTTTAAAGAAACACAATGTCTTTTTTTTTCTTGTGTATTGCTTGCCTCTCACTCTTTCTGATTGTGGGTCTACATCTGTAATCTAACCCCTTTTGTTATTGCTTCAAGTTACCCATCTTTCTTCAATTATTAATTCATTACGAGAAGGATTCTTGGCCCCTTTTCTTCATTTTCTATTGTACTGGCTCTGTAATATGTGTGCCATGTACTGTCACTGAGATTGAGCAGAGATTTTCTTGAAATTGGGTTTTTTTTTTTTTTTGTTATAGTTTATGTGGGATGGATGTTTTGATACTGCAAATTCTTGGATTGGTGCTTAAAGTTTGTATCTTTGGTTGTTCTTTGGTGATTCAAGGATTTGCAGGTAATTCTCGATTTTGTTTGTTTGTTTGTACTTGATTAGATATGGGTACCCTTTATATTTTTCAATTTAAATGGTTCTTGATTTGTAGATGCTTTTTAAAAACTATAACTTGTGAATTCTGAATTATTGTATACTATTTGATGAAATGCACCAGTGAGTGGTTTTGTGTCTCATGGATGATTTAGCCTCTACTTAAGCTATCTTAGTAACAGATGCCTTCAAATTTTGTAATAATATTCACTTAAATAGTAGAAATCAATATCACTTTTCTTTTCCCTCACTCATCCAGATGGAGAAGGAATACCAGCGCTCGTGCCGAATGCAAATATGTTCATTAGCTTAGCACCTGCTCCAATACCTCAACAGAAAAATGGTATGGTTCCACGATTTTATCAAAACAGAGTTGGTTTTTACTTTTTAGTTTAGTCCTGTTATGATTTATCGTTTCAGGAACAAGCTTGCAGCCCCCTCTCGTGTCTGCTCCAGTACCGCAAACGACAAAAGGTCTCGTTTCTTCCCCGGGGCCAAGTACTCTTTCAATTCCACCAACGTCTATTGAGGACTATGGCCCAGCCATGCCACCTATTCCCTCGACCCACCCTCCTTATATGCCTCAAGCTCCAGGTAGCTTGTATTTAAATGTCATTTCATCAGCATATATGTCATTTAAATTTATTTATATTTTCATTCATCAATTCCAGGATCCATGACGCCAAAACATCATCAAACTAAAGCACCCAATACTAATGCTCCTCCTCTCTCAGCAATTACCCCAGGTAGTTGGAACCCTAGAACTTATAGGCTATGTTTGGTTCTTGAATTTCAGTGAGCAAAATGGAAATTAACAGGCTCAATGGTCTATGATTTAATGCAAGAAAAATGTTTTACTTAGCGATTTACTCACTAAAATTTATGGAATCAAACTTGACTTTATTCCTTTTTCATATATGTCATTTATCTCAAAAGTCGATAATTTGGAATTGTAGTTCCAAACGTGCCTGCTCCCTGGAGAATGCTAGAGCCTCCACGACCCTATCACGCTCCTCCACCTGGTGTGCCTTTAACTTATATTTGCATTGCATATTCGTTTCAGTACATCTTAAGCAAACTTGACTTTATTCCTTTTTCATATGTCATTTATCTCAAAAGTCGATAATTTGGAATTGTAGTTCCAAACGTGCCTGCTCCCTGGAGAATGCTAGAGCCTCCACGACCCTATCACGCTCCTCCACCTGGTGTGCCTTTAACTTATATTTGCATTGCATATTCGTTTCAGTACATTTTAAGCAAGCTTATATAATAGTGGAACACTTATGAGTTGATTATACGATGCCAGACGTGCCTACACCTCCAGCATTACCCGGAAATTCACCACCTGTTAAATCATTGCCCAAAGAATCTCCATCCATTCCTCCAGGTATTACTTCAAAAAAAAATTATGCTCGATTCTACTCAGAAGATTATACCTATATGTGTGGTTATGTGTTAGAAGTAATAACTATTAAATAACAATTCAAAAAGGTCAAGCTATTAGATGAGTTGGACATTCATAGTGGAAAAGAAAAGTTGTGTACTAATTTTCTCACGAAATGGAGGTACGAGTAATGATTTGTTTGCACTTGTTCTGGTTCAGATCCTTCTGCAAGCAAACCTTTGGGGCATTCTAGTAATTCTCCCTCTCCTCGTCCACTTTCTACGCCAACTCCAGGGTATAATTCCCCAAGAGAACATCATCATGTAGGGAATAACATCACTCCTGCTCCATTATCACATATGACTCCTCCTCCTGCATCAAGCAAAAAAGGTTTTAGATTTTACTCCAAAGTTAATTTGACCTGATTGTTTCATAATATCGCCTGCTTATATGTTTTATGTTAATTTCATCGATCTTTCAGCTCCTTCTTATCTTACAAAATCAGATCCAAAGGCTAATCTTAGGCACAGTGCTCCACCACCCACAAGGGCAGGTATCCAAAGGCTAATCTTGCTTACTATAATGTTTTTAATTATTGTATTCAAATGTCTAACAATCCCAGGATGACAGGCTACTCTGCATTTGCATCCCCAATTCTTTCACCATTTTCTTCGGTAGTTAATAATCATTACTCTCGTTCACCAGCTCCATCTCCCGCGTCTCCATCTGGGCAAACTAAAAGTAACCCTCTCTCTCTCTCTCTCTCTCTCTCTCTCTCTCTCAATATATATATATATATGTGTGTGTGTGAAAATTGTGTTTTTAGTCCCATTAGCACTTTTGGTCCCATCTCCTTATGTTTATCCTATTTTGGACCAGAAGTGCAAAACAAAAATAATCTTATGGGACCAAAAGTGAAGAAGAATTAAAAATTAGGACCAAAAGTCCTGCACCAATCGTACAAAATTGGGACCAAAGTGTGATTTTATGAAGTACGGGACTAAAAAGTGCTGAGGATCCAATCCTGTGGGACAAAAAGTACAATTTGGCCACACACACACACGTATATATTATATTATATTATATTTTGAGTTTAGTTTTTAAGTATACCGACATCTTTCCATTGGAAGTTCCCTTTGTTTCCCCTAAGTTGTCTCCCTCTCGGTCGTTGCCAAGAAATCCCGAAATGCCTTTGCCGTCACCATTTCAAGCACTACCGCCTCCCCCCCCTCGGAAAGGTACATATTTTCTCGTACCTCTTACATATGTTTTATAATCTGGTCCAAAACTTAATAATGCTTCATAATATTTCACAGATTGTGCACCACTAACATGCGCTGATCCACTAACATACGGTCCTCCTGAATCTCCATGTGTGTGTGTGTTACCAATACAAGTTGGGCTTCGCCTTAGTATAGCACTCTACACCTTCTTTCCTTTAGTTTCCGAACTAGCGTCCGAGATTGCTTCCGGAATATTCATGAGGCAAAGCCAGGTGCGTATCATGGGAGCAAATGAAGCCGGAGATAATCCTGAAAAAACCATTGTCCTCATCGATTTGGTACCACTTGGAGAAAATTTCGACCATACTACAGCATATTTAACATTTAGAAGATTCTGGGAGAAGCAAGTGCTTATAAAAACTTCGGTTTTTGGTGATTACGATGTTTTATATGTACGATATCCAGGTATTTATGTTATAATATTTTTTGGGGGTTATATGCATAATACACCCCTTATGTTAGTTCTAACTGACAAATATACCCTTGTGTTGTTTTTAATAGAAAATACTCCCTTCTGTTAATAAAAATGTAGCAGCAAGACCCCTCTACGCACTAAATGCCATTTACGTTGAGACCTATGGTTCATTTTTTCTTGTAGAATAACATTTGCATGTCTATATTATGCTGCCAATATATAACTTTTTTTCTGTAAGAACAAAAACAAAATGTTTTATAGTTTTAACACTAAAAATATATCATCATTTATTTTTCCTTCAGAATAATGTCATAAATTTATCTAATTGTTCTCTCCCAAATTAATTTTTGAAATACTGAAATGAAATAATATATTTAATACTCATAGGTGGATAACTGAATGTTCTATACTTTCATGATCACAAGGGGGTATTTTCTAATAAAAATAACACGGGTTAATTTGCATATAAGTGATTTTTTTTGTTTTTTGTTTCATTACATGTTCACTATCAGCTTGAGCTGACTATCCGAGTCGACTCACATGATAGGTCTTCCCCAGTCTCCACCTTTGCCTCCATCTACCATTGGCATCATAGGGAGTAAGCCGTATCCAGGTCCTGACAATAATGGAAGGACTATTAAGCCTCTTGGGGTTGACGTAGGGAGAAAGCAGCATAGGGGTGGGCCTAATCGAAGCATTCTGGCTACAATAGTTTTATCGGGTTTTGTAGCTGTTATTTTGTTGTGTGCTATTGCATGGGTTCTTGTGTTCAAGCATAGAGACGGTGTTTGTCAACAAGATCCAAATCCAACAAATAGGATGCCGCCTTCAATCGCAAAATCATCAGGTGACAATGACATGTTTTTCGTTTTTTTTTTTTTTTTTTTTTTCATGTTGTCTTGTAATGCACATGATCTTGTTACCTTCATTGTTTTCAGTTCTTTAGGAGTACATAATATGTTGGGAAAATTGCACTTTACCTCCTTATCTTTAGCTGTTTGCATTTTTCCCCCTAGTCTTTTAGCATTAGCACTAACTCCTCTCAACTTTCTAAACTATTGTAGTTCTCTCAACCTTTAGCCAGTCAGCTGTGGGCACATCTCTTTGACAATGGAACACTAACATTCTTTATTAGAGAAAATCATTCTTTACCCCCAAACCTTTCAACTGTATTGCACTTCACTCCCTTAACTTTCGACCCTTTCACATTTAAATCCTAACCGCCACCATTGCACGGCCAAAGGTAGAGAAATGCAACAATTTAAAAAGTTGAGGGAGCAAGTGCAAATGCGAAATGATAGGGGGTAAAATGCAATTTTGCGTAATCTATTTACATCAGATACTTCAAGCCCCATTTTCTTATGAAATTAGACTTTTAAGTCATTCCAAAAAAACAAAAATCCAAAATGCTGAAATCCTTTAGCATAGAAGCTAAAAAAGTGAATAATTTGTTAAGCTGAGTATTTTCTGGAGCAGTTTTTAGGCATGGTGGTCCATAGTTATGAGTTTCATAAAATCTTACCAATCAAGCGATCAATTGGTTTATCTTAATGCAATATTAAGTTGAAGATGAAAATAAATACGAAAAATGAATAGATATACATTCCTTCTTGATATGCTTCTTAAAGTATCAGAAGCTAGAAAAACAAATTATTTATCAACTACTCCAATTTAAAAAACATGGCTAATTTGAAAATAAATTGGATATATGTAGGCAAGGCAATCTCTATGGCTGGAAGTGGCCCCGATTCTCCATCGAGTATTGCAGCTTATCCCGGCTCTGCAAAGACATTTACTTCGAGGGATATAGAAAGAGCTACCGATTATTTCAACGAAACAAGAATACTCGGTGAAGGTGGATTTGGACGTGTTTATTGCGGTGTGTTTGAAGACGGGACCAAAGTTGCAATGAAAATACTCAAGAGATATGATCAGCAAGGTGGTCGTGAATTCTTTGCCGAAGTTGAAATGCTAAGCCGACTTCATCATAGAAACTTAGTCAAATTGATTGGTATATGCACCGAGGATCAAACTCACTGCTTAGTTTATGAACTAGTGCCAAATGGAAGTGTTGAATCTCATTTACACGGTATGAACTTTTGACCCTTTAGTCCCTATATATATGTGTGTGTGTAGCATTTGTAATGATCGATCTTGCTCTTAGGGATTGACAAAGAAACGGGTCCACTTGATTGGAGTGCACGTCTAAAGATTGCGCTTGGCGCTGCTCGAGGTCTAGCCTATTTGCATGAAGACTCGAGCCCTCGTGTCATTCACAGAGACTTCAAGGCTAGCAATATCTTATTGGAAGATGATTTTACACCGAAAGTATCTGATTTTGGTTTGGCACGCAGTGCATTGGATGGAGACAACAAACACATTTCTACTCGTGTCATGGGAACTTTTGGGTATAGTTCTTTCTTTAAAGCTCATAGCAAATATGAAAATTTTGTTACCTTAAATTCTAAAAAGTCGAACCTCTTACTTTCCCATGATAGGTTTCTCTTATTTCTTTGTTTCCCTTGTCTTTTTAGAACTCATTTGGTAGCAAAGATTCAATTAATTAGGTCTTTTATCTCTTCTTTGATAGTATTGATGAAAACACACCGCTTTTAATCACTGACACTAACAAAATTATCATGTCTAACCCTATGGTAATATAATTTGGGTGGAGAATTTTGCCTAATTTTACTAATAGCCACTAATCTATGTTTGAAACTCTGCTACAAAACAAGTAACTATATTATCTTTTCACTAATGACATTATTAATATTTTCACCATTATTCCCATGGTTGCTAAAATAATTGCTACCAGGCGAGTTCTTAAAAATCATACTCTAATCATTTTCTTCATTTATCATACCAGGTATGTGGCTCCAGAGTATGCAATGACAGGTCATCTTCTTGTCAAAAGCGATGTTTATAGCTACGGTGTAGTACTCCTCGAACTCCTAACCGGAAGAAAACCAGTTGACATGTCTCAGCCTTCGGGTCAAGAAAACTTAGTTACTTGGGCACGTCCGCTCCTTACAAGTAGAGAAAGTCTAGAATCAATAATAGACCCATCTTTAGGACCCGATTTTCCTTTCGATAGTATTGCAAAAGTGGCTGCTATTGCTTCAATGTGCGTTCAACCCGAGGTATCCCATAGACCGTTTATGGGCGAGGTTGTTCAAGCATTAAAGTTGGTATGTGATGAGTGTAATGAAATAAAAGAATTGCGTTTATATATAGATACGGAAGCTAGGAGTATTACGAATTCGGGTCCTTTATTTAATCAATCACCGGTTTCTAATTATGATTACCGGTTTAATGTTGAGAGAGATCTTTCTATGTCGGAGCTTTTGAGTTCATCTAGACAAGATTGTGAGTCTTTTAGGAGACATTCGAGTTCGGGACCTTTACGAACGGGTAAAACGAAAGGGATATGGAATACAATGAGACGAGTGTCTCGGGGTAGTGTGAGTGAGCATGGGGTGATGTTTAGGTTTTGGCCTGGATCTCATTAGTGATATTGGAGTATTTGGATTTTGCATATTTATGAGCTATGGTTTTTGGCAATTCATGATTATTGATTTTCTTAATTTTTGGAGTTTTGATGTATAATTGTATAGAAGATTATCAATTGTTGTTCAATATCTGATTCTAGTTCAGGGCCGGTCCAATATATTAGGGCCTTAGGCGAAATTTAGAAAAGGGTTCCATTTATTTTAACAAATAAAATTATATATTATTTAAATTAATTTTATTACTTTTGAAAATATAAATGTATTAAACATCTATCTGGTTTTTCTTTTAACATTTATTATGGACACATAAAAAGACAAATCAACTTTTCATTGGGTATTTTAACGAAAAATTAAGTTGATTTGGTACATAAAAAAAAAAACTAACAGTGTAGTTTTTCGCCATTTTTTGTAAATTTCATATAAATTAATAGTATTAAAAAATGTTATTCCCTAATTAACTGGGCACAAGGAATCTTTGCCAAGAAATGAATGGCAGACGAACTTAAGAACTTCAGTGAATGAGAACTCAAAGAACGAAGGCTAGGTTTTTAGTGAGGAGGAGAAATGTAATTTGATTTAAAGTGGATAATATTTTTTTATTGGTAAAAAAAGTCGTTAACGATTTCAATAAAAATAAAAATAAAAATATCACATAAATAATTTTGTTAACCGTATGAATTATCAATTCTACATCTAAATGACCAAAAGAAAAGAACGTTTTGCTATAATTATGAAAAGGGGCTTTCTGGATTTAGGTTTATTGTATTTATACATCAAATACTTACATATGTAGCCAAGGAAATTGGCCTAAAGATTGTTCCAAATTGAATATAGCCTTATTATTGAGGCAATGTTCACACAAGTAATTCAAATTCACAAGAAATTAGGATAAAATGATAATTTTGACCAAGATTTGGTGTGATCTTATATTGTATAAGTTATATCCAATTTCATGAAGTTATTGAATAGTCAATTTCCAGATTAGTGAAATTAAAAGATTCCATGAAAAAAAAAAGTGAAAGAAAAGATTGCATAAAAATATGATTGCTAAGAATCCAATAATAAGGAATATTTGGTAATAAAAATATGATTTCTAAGAATCCAATTACGTAACAGAGAACGTTTTTTTAGCACTAAGCTTGGGCAAGGAGATACCATCAAATTCTTTTGAAAATATTTGGTAATGAGGAAATGGTTCATATTTAAATAAATTTACAGAAACGCCCCAGACACAAATACTCCTATGTGCAATTGCATAGTTATTCCAAATTTGTGGTGTTACGGCAATAAATGTAACTTGTTCTACCATAACTATTAGCTTATTTTTCTTTTTTTTGAGAAGTTCCATAATTATTAGCTAACCACTTAAATTATGTCGTGAATGCGAATAAAATAAATAGCAATGGAGAACGTGAAAGAAAATTAAGGTAATTATACTTATATAATATTAACTGTTAGATTCTTAGAAGATGCACAATAATACTATAGACTTCAAGGAGATTTTCGTTCGAGGACTTGGTCAACGTAAAGAATGTAACATGTTGATAATCTCATGTTCTCAATGTGAAATCTCAAGTAAGTCAGGTCGAATTGGACTCCATTTCAAGGAATCTAATCATTTACTTAAAGAAATTTGTCAGGTTGTGTTGGTCGTTGATCCGACGCTGACCTCCAATGCCTAAGTCACATCGAATTCAAGGAGATAATAGTGGAATATATAGCAAAATGTGGTAGGTAAAGTAGTGAATCCGTACCTAAAAATGTAATTAATGCAGGGTATTTATAGAACTTGAAAGCGGATCTCAATCAAGTTAGTCGGGTCGACCTGATCGAGATACATAGGTCGATATTTTTGTCATGTTATGTTGGTCCTCAATTAGTTAGGTCGAAAATGATGTGCATGATTCAATTTGACGATGAATTGGTTGTGGCTTTGTTCGATCTACTAGGGAGTATTAAGTATATTGATGACAGTGTTATGTTTGTCCGTTTTGATTTTACATGTCACGTGTCATGTCATTGATTCAATATTTGATATATCTACTATTTTATTTTTAGAAAAAAAAACTGATATATTAAAATCATGAAATATTTTTGTATTGCATCAAAATCGTGATTGAATTCATGAAATAATTTTCCTTCAAACCACACGCCGAGACCCGATTTCATAATTTTCTTCACTACACCGACAAACACAGAATCATTTCCTTGCAAATATAGAAAAGTTGAAACTCTTAACAGCAGTCGAGGTGAAGAAGAAGATCTGCTAGCAAGCATAAACCCTCAGAGAAAATGGTATTACCAAATTTAATACGATTCATTGATTTTTATAGTTTCTAGATTTCTTCAATTTTCCATGAATTTGATCTCCTTTTTATTTCATTGTTTAAAAAAAAAAGGCCCAATCAGTGAAACCGATCTCGAGCCCAGTTCCAGACGCATGGTACCCAACACTCGCCTTTTTCTTGCTTGCAATCGGCCTCGTGGTTACCGCCTCTTTTTTCATGTAAGATTTTGTTTTCCCCCTTGTGTTTGTTAGTTGTGGTGAATAATTGTTCATTACTCGATTTTGGATTTATGCTGAAAAATTATATGATTTGGATTTAAATTAATGTATATATACTTGGACTGTCAATGATAGTTGTTCCGATAGCATTTTGAAGTCGGATCACGAAGAAATAGAGAAAAAACTCCCCTCTATAAATGTCATGGTGGACATGGTTGTGGCATAAGATTACTAATAATTTCATGAACTTACGAGTTGTTCAAATACACGTAATATGATAATCATGTTTCAATATTGTGTCATGAAGTATGATAAGGAATCGTTACAAGAAAGAACATAGTCTGTAAATGCAGAAAATAGTATGAGAGTATGAGAAGTTAAAAAATATAATAGAAGACTAGAATGGGTATTATTAATTAGCATCTACGATTTGTATGAAGTCTTAGAAGGGTATATTAATTGAAAATTTTGAAGCTTACATCTATCTGTTGTATCAAGTGTATTGTATAGGTCAGTACTCAGTAGGTATGGTTATGGCATGATAAATGAAGCGTTTTGCCAAGCACTGGAGTAAACCATTATAATTCAGGAGGAGGATTAGTAATATTTACCTAATCGGGTTTCTCGATGCAACAATTTTGATGTCATTTGCGTAATATGGTACTATTTGTTAAACAATTGGATAAACAGACATGAAAGGTTATATCTCAGTCAGTCTTAGTTAATGTAGTAAAGCTATTGACCTAGCTGTTATAGGTGATCTTTCCCTCTAGATCCTTGAAAGCGAGTATGGGCTTCTAATTGTGTTCTATCTGACCTTGGCTATCCTCAACCTTTTAGGCTTCATTTGGATTATGTGGGATTTGGAGCTGTGGATTGCAAATCCGTAGTAACAAATTCCAAGCACTTGATTGGATCATTTTGACTTTTTTATGTATTTCAAATCCTTAAGAAGTTGTTTTGTACTATCATTTAAACCAAAATGATGAATTTGAAATATATCCGTCATTGGAGTTATTCGAAATTCTTTTTTCCAAATATTTTCCCAAATCCAAATCCCCCAATCGAAATGAAAAATGGACCTCTTTGATTTTGAGTTAACATATAATTTTATTAGTGAAGTCTACATGGTACCATCTTATTTTTCATTGGATAAAGAGTTTACCATTGTTGTGCTTACACGGTTATTGGGCATGCAGCTATGAAGCAACTTCCTCCAGGAAGAATCGCAGTCTTGCAAAGGAACTAACTACTGGGGCAGTTGCTTCCGTCTTCTTGGTAAGTCGACAATCAGACAGTGTTTTAGTCTGTTTTTGTTGTTTGTTTGTCCATTACATTGTTTGGTAATTACAACTCCTGTATCATTTGGCAGGGTTTCGGATCTCTGTTCTTGCTACTTTCTTCTGGCGTCTATGTTTGATGTCTTAACATCAAACAAGACAAGATTTCATTGAGCGTCTTTTTCGTACATCTTGAGGCCAGACAGTGGGACATTCTAATTGTATAAATTTTGGACACATCAATTTCTTGGTAATATACTCTGGTTCTTGAAATTAAAATAGTTTCTTAAAGTTACATCTGCCAACTCCTATATTCACTACACAGAGAGCAGAATCGTATGGTGTAGCCACCGAAATGTTTCATTTGGTGTCTTTGAATGTTGTCTAAATGCAATATGTTAGAAACGATTGTGCAAGAAAAGTGACATTTCATTTATGCATGACATTTCACGGCTTAATGGTTGCACTGGATGTACCTTGCGTCTTTTGATCCCTGGCCTAGTTTGTGCCTACTACATCTTGAAACAAAAGGCTAATGAGTCTTTCTAATTACTAATGAAATGAGATGAACTGTGACTCGTACACTTTTCATCTGTTTACTATATGCTGTATGCTTGAACTAAATAGCAGAAAAGAAAATTGAGAAGGCTGGTAGTTTTCTTTTGGAGGTTTCTTGTGAAGAACATTTTGATCGAGTAAAGTTTTGAGTTTCTTCACTTTATTTATGAAAACATAGAAATAATCAAATTCATACGAGTGCACTGATTATATGTTTGGAAAAAATGACATTATTTAATTAAATTTGCATTGAATCCAGGTATACCTTTACTTTGGTAGATGATAATAATTAACACTTTCTTGGATTTAAGCCCGATGAGGATCAGAAAGCATATTCATTAACTAGTTTGAAATATGAACAAGCTTGTTGAACCATGCGCCTTTTGAGTAAAAAACATTAAGAAAGTTTATTTTCTTTTTATATTCTTGGAGTTCTGTAATTCAAAATTATATTTTTGGGATTTTATCTTAAATTTGGTTTCGCCGTATCTAATTCGTTTTAATTATAAAGTAAGTGTATGAAAGTTCGCATTTTATTGAAACTTATGTGAGAGGTTCCCATGTAATATGTAATATGTCTTACACATGTCAAAAGAAATTAATTCAAGATCAATAAACACCCTTGATAAATCCAAAAAAAAAAAAAAAACCTGAAATTTATATGAGCCCGTCTTAACTACTATTTTAAAGCGAATTAACTAGAAGACATATTTGAATGTGGCCAGATTAGGCTTCTAGATATTGAAGTACAGTTTGCAGATTAACCACAAAAAAAAAAAGGAAAAAGAAAAAAAAAAGTGCAGTTTGCAGATGGGCTAAAATGCAAGTATAACTCAGCTAAATGGTCTTATTCTAAAATCTTATGAATCAAAGCAAACGAAGTTGTGAGGCCATGTTTGGATGTATTTGGATCGATTTCATTTGGTTTGGACTTTGGATGAATGCTATTTTGGATAGGTGTTTTGGAGATTCTTTAAAACTTGTATGGAATAACTAAACTATAACTTGAATGTATTTTAAGTAGAATCTTTTAACTATATAATAATGTTAATTTAACGGTGAGTTGGGTTTATGGGTTGTGGTTTGTAATTTGGATGTTGCAATTTTGGAAGAAAAGTTATTGATATTATATTGTGTGATGATTGATTTGAATGAAAGTACTAGTATTATTTTAAGTTGAAATGATTGTTTCATGAGTTTGGTTAGGTGAAAATATTTTTAAAACACTTCAGTGAAAATGGATCCAAACAGCACCTAACTTTTTCAATAATGAAATAAATAGAGATTTTCAAACTTAAAAATTCATATAAGTTTAATAGTAATAATTACTACTAAACGAAGGGTGAATTTGGCCTAGAGATTCGAAAAATAATTATAAGAGAATTAATTTTAATAAAATGAATTTCAACAATAATTAATTATAGAATAATTGTTTTGTATAATAATTTTTATAAAAGTAACATTTTAGTAGCTTCTAAAAGAAGTTGATTTTTAGGTTCTGCAAATCACAAAAGTAATTATGACATTGAAGATCAAACACCGTAAAAATTATAATTGACCAAAAGTTATTTTTAAAATTATAATAAAGATCTAAAAGTGCTCTTAGCTTGACCAAAACTCACATAAAAAAGATTTCGTGTAATTGCTTTGAAAAAAGAAAAAATTTTACATATAATTGTATGCCGGCCCAATAGAAGCCCAACATGTTTATGAACAAGGCGCTTCTGGTTGTAATTGGGCTCAACCTCTTCGGTCCGGTTTCACTACCGCATTTATATCTTCTCACCTGTACTTCACTTCAGCTACAGTTACTTCACGTGTAACAACATTTCAGAAGAAATTCAAATTCAAATTTCACAATGGAAGCGACACCACCGCCGAGCGAACCGAGGAAGCGTGGGAGGCCAAAGGGATCGACAAAAGCTAAAGTGGATAGAGGGAGAGAATCAAAAGGGACGCCGAAAATGAGAGGTTCCGTCACCAATGAGGTTAGGAACGCCGTCGCCGATGAGAGTTACGCGCACTGGAAGCTTCTAGTTCCCCTTCTATATGACTGGCTAGCGCATCATAACCTTACTTGGCCCTCTCTTTCTTGCCGGTACGATAACTCTTCACGTTTTCTTTTGATTATGGTTTTTCTTTGTTAGGGTTTTGTAAGGGATTTTCTTTGTTAGGGTATTGTAAGAAGTTTTTGTTTAGAATTCAAGATATTTTGGTTTAGGCTATGAAAATAACCTTGTTTGGATTCTTGCCCTAACTACAGCTCTTCAAGTTTATTGTATTTTTTTCTTTGGCTTTTTTGTAAGGTTTTTTCACTTTTTTTGGTCGAAAGGCTTATTATGGAAGTAGTTTGGCTGAGCTCCATCTCTGTTTGGTTTTAAAAAATGGTTTGGCAGTTTTTGGCGAAATTTTGAAACTCGATTTGAATAATGGTTTCAATGGAATATTGAGATAGTGAAATATTATTAAATAATAGTTTGTGAGTTTTGAAAACTTCACAATATGATTTGGATTAAGGTTTGGTTGTTGGGCTTTGAAGTAGAAAAGTAGATGGTAGATGTCAAATCAATGACTTTATATGTGTGAAAAAGAGATCACAAATGTCAGAATCAATAAAATAATGTTATAGGTCTCAAGTAAGGTTTCGGTTTGGGTTGAAAGTTGGTTTGGACTAATACCTTTTCAAACTCTTTACCTAATGGGGTTTGACTCGGTTTGAGCAAGACCAAACCCAGTCAAACTACTTCCATGATTCTTTGGTTTTGGCTTAGAAAAAAACATTATTTGGCCTCTTTCTCGTCGGTATTACAACTCTTCAAGTTGTATAGAATTCTTTTTGTTCTTTGTTGGGATTTTGTAAGGGGTTATGTTTGAAATTCGAGATACCTGGATTAAGGCGATATTAAATGGAATGAAATTGTTTGCCTATGTATTTGAGTTTACTAATTACTGTTTGCGGTTGCAGTTGGGGACCAGTTGTTGAGAGAGGAACATATAAGAACAAACAGCGTCTTTACCTTTCTGAGCAGGTGAACTTTCTTGTTTGGTACATCATATTATTAGTACTTGGAATTGAGTTGGAGTTTCATGTCTTAGGGATTTTTTTTTTTTTTTTTAATAAGCTTGGAGATTGTCTTGTTTATTTTAATGCCTAATATGGATTGAATATTTTACTGTGAAAGCTTATTTTATGCTAGTTTATTGTGGTTTTATGATATACAAGTTCAGAACATATATTTCTGACTGTTTTTGGGAAATATCTTTGGCCTTGATAGCAATATGGTTACACTTTGTATTTCAAGATTGGGATCTGACTAGCCTTGCATTTCTTTCTCGACTTCAATTGAGATAATTCACTATGTTAAAGGTTAATGCTGTCTTCTCTCTTACTCATAATAAAGATTTGAATTACTCAAAGATAGTATAGGGTTTATTTTTAACCAACTCTTGCCCATTTAATCACTATGTTAAAGGTTAATGCTGTTTTGTGCAAGAACATGGTTTCTCTTCATGAAACTTAAGCCTACTAACCATGCTCCTTTTTCTTTCCATTTGAGGAAATTGAGGCTGAAGACTTTTTATATTTAATTGGTCCAAAAAGCTAAAGAAATGCTGTTATTGTAATCTGCATTCTTCTCTCAACTATCGACTCATACTCCTTGCAAAAGCTCTTTTTTTGTTTGATCTTTGGTTGTTTAATTTGTTTGATATATCTCTAGAATATTGTAATGTTCCTTCTTTGGTTTGATGTGGCCTTGTAATTGTTATGTTCTGAGATTTTGTATGGATGGGCAGATATAACTACTTCAATATCGTAACTACCTCATGCTCTTCTTTTTATTTGACGCTGTTGTACTGATTCCTGTGTTGTTGTTGAGCAGACCGATCATACGCAGCCAAATACTTTGATTATAGCAAATTGCGAGGTTGTCAAGCCACGAGTTGCTACAGACAGTCACATATCTAATGTACCTTTTTCTTTTTTATCCTTTTTAAGCTTTAGGATACAAAACTTTCACAAACTAACTTCATGTCAATCTGATCATTCTTACTTTTCAATTTTAGTTCAATGAGGATGCGCGCTCACCATATGTCAAGAAGTACAAAACTATCTTACATCCAGGAGAGGTATGAGCTACATGTATTTGTGAAAATAATGTCATACACATAGATTATATAATTGCTATTTATATGCGGTGTCCAAACCATGTTGGCTGGTAGGACTAGGAACTATTGAACTCATCTAAAAGCTTAAGCTGTTAGAGAGGAGAGATATTTGATATTTATACTTAGCATGCCCTTCACGTGTAGGCAATGTACATTTTACTCGAGCCTAATACATGGAATTTAGAATTGGGTGGCGGAGAGATGCGAACAAAGGAACTATTTTGGGCCTGTGCTCTGATACCATATTGAATGTCCAACTCATCTAAAAGCTTAAGTTGTTAAAGAGGAGAGACATTTAATATTTATACTTGGAAATATATATGGTTTTCCCTTTGAATTTAAAATATCTCTATCACGACGCTATTTATTTTTAAGAACTTGTGCAATTGTTTTTATAAGATGTGTACTATGCAAAAACTGGGGCAGCTGTTTGAAATTAATTTCTCAAATCAAGGATGTTCCGCCACTGAATAATGAGACCAAAATGGAAGAATTGTCTATGTATCATGTAATGATACCTGCCAACTTAGGGAAGTAAAAGGTTGTAGTTTGTTTCTAGGATTGTTACAGTCATCTGGTTTTGTTAAGGTGATGGTGTTCCTTAACATTATATAAGTTTGTGTTGTTGTTTTATATTCTTTTATTTTCATAATCTTTAATACACCAGCACTTCCTATTGGTTCATTAATTATTTTGTAGGTGAATAGAATAAGGGAACTGCCTCAGAACAAAAATATAGTGGCGACGCACACTGACTGTCCTGAAGTAAGTAATTGATTCTATCTTTATTTCCTTTTGATCCTCTGCAGTATTTACAGTTTATTTTGTTTGGGATATGTAGATTAACTACAGTTGATTGTTGCCAAATTAGGTTCTTATCTGGGATATTGAGGCCCAACCCAATCGACAAGCTGTTCTTGGAGCTACTGAATCTCGTCCAGACTTGGTGCATTTTTTTCTCTAGTATTTCTTTGAACTGATTCTGTTTTACCAATTTCTTTGTATTGTAATTCTTTAACAAATTGATTCATTTTGTCTGATAACATAAGTATATGCTAGCAGTTTGTTAAAAAATTGTTGGTTGGAGTTATTAAAGATTGGGTATGTATGCGTTTTTTTGCTAGTTTTGCTCTGCGGAAATATAAAAACTATGAAACTTTCTGTATATCCTCAGAAGTTGCAGATTCACATTAACCATGCATGAAATCAATATATTCTATTCTAGAAGTATTCCCTTTTATGCCCTCTATTCAGTTTATGATCTTCACGAACGGTCCCTTGAAAAATTAATGTGATAATAGATGCATTAAAGGCTTTGGAAGATCATCTATTGACATAGTTATTTATTGCTGCAAAGGCCTGTGTTACAGTATGAAAAAAAGTATGTTGAGGTTAACAGTAATTGGTGCATTTTATGAGGTGGGGAGCATTGAAGATTAACCTACAATCTTTACCAGGTATTATCTGGACATCAAGATAATGCAGAATATGCTCTTGCCATGTGTCCAGCTGAACCCTTTGTTCTTTCTGGAGGTTTGAAACATATTTTCTTTTTGTTGCCTTTGTCATTTCTCTCTCACCCCTACCCAAAAACCCTCGTTGATTTTTTTCTTGAAAAGTTTATAAAGATGAAGTTTTGACAGGGAAGGATAAATCTGTGGTATTGTGGAGCATTCAGGATCATGTTTCAACACTTGCCACAGATGCAACCCAATCTGCTAGTTCAGTTGTGAAAACTGCTGACAATTCTACTGTTGGACCTCGTGGGGTTTTTCAAGGGCACACTGATACTGTTGAGGATGTTCAATTCTGCCCATCAAGGTAAGTTGTACTCATGGATTAACTTTGATTGAATCGGTGTGGTCATTGAGTTTATTTTTATTTCATTTGCATTTTTTTTCCTAATCCATATGTATTTGCTTTCCTTTTCTTTTTCCTGAATAAGTAAAACTCACTTTGTTATTTTGTTCTTATGAATCAAACATTTGTTGGACTATGAAGTTCACAGCAGTTTTGTAGCGTCGGAGATGATTCTTGTTTGATACTATGGGATGCAAGGATTGGAAGCAGCCCAGTTGTAAAGGTTAGAAGAACCTTCTCTTGATTTGCATGGTACCTATGCCATATTTTATTTCCTTCTTTACATTAGGCTTCAATAGTCTTCAAACAAGTATACATTTGGAGTCAGGTAAACAGGGTGTGTTTCAATTTTTAACGGAGAGCCTTGGTTAATCTGAACTTTACCACTTGTGACTTGTATACGTTCCCTTGAGCCTCACTAATTACATGCAAGTTCCATTTTAAAACCATTTGTTTGTGGTTCAACATCTTTTTCTGGCCGTTTCTGAATCTACGACGTTGATTGATGATCTTGTTCGTTGTCTTTGTTCTTGTGTTTCAGTATCCTTGTTAAAACATCAAACAATCATTGTCATCCAAAAACTCACATCAGTTAGATGTTTCACGTAATTTAGTTAGAAATCCACACTCGCGAGTCTCTTCAGTCTTTGTTTTCCGTTGAAATACTAATCGTTCAACAGAATTTTTAAAGTCTCTATCTTATTATACCTAAATATTGGCTTGCAACTGATTGTCAATTAATCATACTTATGCAGTAGAAACTTGCTAAATATTGTCTTTTCGAGGCTTAAGTGTTAAACTTCAGATTTGTTAGACCATATACCACCACCATATACCTTTTTAGGTGAGCTCTTTGCTTTTATATTGATATGCTAAAGGATATGAAATTGCATGCTGGTTTGTTACGAGTATCCTCTTTTTGTGTCATGCGTGCTATTCCTCTGTCATCTGCCTTGTATTCTATATTTCCTGTTGCCATTAAAGTAATATCTGCATTTTTTTAATTTTATGATTTCTGTCACCTATGATTTTGTTTGAATTATTAGGTCGAAAAGGCACACAATGCTGATCTTCATTGTGTAGATTGGAATTCTCATGATGAAAATTATATTTTAACTGGGTATGTCTTTTTGTCAATTGACTCTACATAACCTAGCTGTGATCAATTATTTGTTTGTATAAAATTGTGTCTTTCAATATTTTGCAACTTGAGTTCCTCAAAGGTTTTAGTGATTTCAGGTCTGCGGATCATACAGTTTGCATGTTTGATCGCCGCAATCTAACTGCTGATGGAGTTGGAGATCCCCTCTCCATAAATTTAAAGGTCATTCTGCTGCTGTCCTTTGCGTCCAGGTATTTTTCTCCAAATTCTTCATCCTTTGTTCATTGTATGTCCTGTGGTTTCAGTTAAATAATTTTATCCTAAACCATTTATTACAAAATTTCAGTGGTGTCCTGACAAGCGCTCTGTTTTTGGGAGCTCAGCTGAAGATGGTTTGTTGAACATCTGGGACTATGAGAAGGTTGGCAAGTCATGCCTCTATTAAACTGTGGGAAAAAAAGACTATATTATGTGTGTGTGTGTGAGAGAGAGAGAGAGAGAGAGGAGGGGTGGTGGAGGGAGGGAGGTAGTTTAAATTGATTGATGAAATATGAATAATGAAAATATTTCTTGATTTTCTTCAATGATGGATATTTACGTGTTCCTTTGTATTTCCTTTAATCTTGATGCAGGTTGGTAAAGAGGAAGAAACTTTGTCGAAATCTCCTAATACTCCTGCAGGGTTGTTTTTCCAACATGCTGGGCACAGGTTAGATACGTCTTACAAAATGAAATTCGAACCTTTCCCAATATATGGTATCCCAGCGGCTGCTGTGTGATACTTATTTTTTAATTAGTAAGGTATCCCACAGGCATGAGTGTCGGTATATAATATTCATAGGTCTTTTGGCAACATTGCCTCTTGTCCCACCACTTCGTACTTGTAGTCCCTCTCTTTCAAAAATTGCACTTGGTCCCAATTTTTTATTTTTATTTTGCATTTCGTCATTTTTGTAATTGGATGCCTCTTCCTACCCAATTTTTGCACTTTCGGTCCCATAAGACTGTCTATTTTGCACTTTAGGTCTCATAAGAAGAATCTATTTAGCACTATTTGGTTCCATAAGACAGTCTCCGTTTTGCACTTTTGGTCCCAAAAATGTATGGTAAGGGGAGGACGTAATGTGAAAATTTAGAAGTAAAGATTGTGACCAAAATCTTTGTTTCTAAAAGCGGGAGACTTAAAGGGCTCAATGTCACCGTCCAGTCTGGTTGACTAAAAATGCATCATTTCTATTCTTTATTTGTCACCCCCCTTGGTTTTCATTTGTTTTAGTTGTATGCATGATTTCAAATGATTCATATGCTAATCTGAATTTAAACTCAATTTGTTTCGAATAAATTGTCAAAAAACTTTCAAGTTGATACTATGTTTGGGGCCAAATACCAGGTAATGGGAAATGTGGATAAACATAAAGTGTTACATGCATTCTCTTTGTAACTTTAATCTGACCCTAATTTGTGGAATTGCTGAGCATCTTCCATAAGGTCGAATGCTTATTAGTATGAAATTGTGTATTAAAATTGCTGTTTTTTATTACAGGGACAAGGTTGTGGACTTCCACTGGAATGCATCTGATCCATGGACAATTGTTAGTGTATCTGATGATGGAGAATGCTCGGGCGGTGGTGGTACCTTGCAGGTATTACGAATTATTGTAATTTGTTAAAAATCTGTTATCTGATGTGCTTGATTTTGTATCTGACATGAACTGGTTGTGTCAACTTTTTGCAGCTCTGGCGGATGACTGATTTGGTGTACAGGCCCAAGGATGAAGTTTTGGCTGAGCTGCAAAAATTTAAAGATCATGTGGTCGAGTGTTCCAAGACTTGACTCGGAATCATGATAGATCTTTGGGTATTTGCTAGAAGGAAATGTTGTCTAAACTTGTTAGATGATGAGGAATGAATTTGAAGACACTTGTTGATTTCCATTGAATTGAACTCAGCTGATGATTGTCTTTAGATGTTCTGTATACTATGACTATGATTAAGACACATTCTGGGATGTGTGTAATATTGCACCTGCATGGTTACTTGGGTTAGGAATTACAATTGAATCCATGTCTTTTCCGGTGTTCCTTTTTTGTTAATTGCATTTTGGGTGATATTATCATATTCTATTCAATTGGGCGTAAATTGAAAGAAGGAAAAGTTAATTAAGGGGATCAAACATTTGATTGGGTTTTCAATGTACTCATATTGGTTAGCTGTTTTTATTATTTCAAACAACTTTTTTTTTTAATAATTAGTATGAGATTAAAAAAGGAAAAACAAAATTTTGTTTCTTGTGTAGCCCAAGTTTTACTAGCGAGAAACTAATAGAATTAGGGCTGAAATTTAGCATAAGTTGTTTGATATTTGATTTGAGTTTGTTCTATAATGTATGCTTGAATTCTATTGGTTGTAAATATGAAGCAAATTTGAATAACAAGCTTCATATGGTTACTTGTAGAAGTGTGAAATCAGGTCGGTCCAAAATATTAGGAGGCTCTAGACGAAATCTAAATATGGGATCCATTTATTTTAAAAAATAAAATCATATATTAAATTTAATTTTATTACTTTTGAAAAAATAATTGTGCTTATTAAATATCTACCTGATTTTGATTTTAACATTTATTATGGACACATAAAATAATAAATCAACGTTTCGTTCAGTATTTTACTGAACAATTTAGTTGGTTTAGTACTAAAAAAAATGAACAATATAGTTTTTGGCCTTTTTTTTTTTTTTGTAAATTTCATATAAATTAATAGTGTTAAAAATATGATTTTCTTAATTAACTGGGCATGTGGAATCATTGCCAAGAAATGAATGACGGAGGAAATTAAGAACTTCAGCGAAGTGAGAAATCAAAAAACGGAGGCTAGGCTTTTAGTGAGGAAGATAAGTGTAATTTAATTTGAATTGGGTGACCTTTTTTCAATGGTTAAGCAGTCGTTAGTTAATGACTTCAATAGAAATAAAAATAAAATATCACATATATAATTTTGGTATTAACGTTTCGATTTGATAAACCTATTAGTAACCGAAATAAAAAAGGGATAATAATTACACATATTTATAATTATTGGGGATAGTGTGACATATATTTAACTCTTGCTTTGATATTACCCCATTTTCCACTAGGGTGGCTAGGCTAACCATAACTAGGTTTTTAAGACGTGCCTAACAATTTCTTACTTTATAGTAATAAATTTTGCTTCGTGCTCAATTGCAAACACTTAAATATGTTTGACCTAGTTACTAATCTTAATGAACATTTTTTTTTTTTGATAAAACTAATCTTAATGAACATATCCACGTGAAAATGGAGATATGTTTGACAAGTCAAATGTCAATATTTCCTTCAATCTGTAGAAGACTAGGTTATTTTTGTTATCTCTTATAACGCATTTTCAATGTCTGAAATATTAGGTGACAAACGAGATATATTATGTAAACTTAGCAATATATGTTTAAATATCCAAAAATGAACGAGTTACTAAATTTAAAAAGAAACGCGATTTCCCATATTTCAAACACCGAGAAAGAGAGAAGACGAAAAACGCCGTTTACTCCACGAAGTCAACCCCACAAGCAGGGTTGAAAAAATGGCGGGCTTTTCGTACGATACACTCAACACGACGTCGTACTACACATTTCCATTAAATAAAGATTGGAATTCCAATATATACACTTCCGCCATATATAGATAGCTGTTCTTCACTCCTCAATCTCTGTGAAAATTTTGAAATGGCGGAAAAATTGATAATGAGGATAAGCTCCATGTGCTTGTTGCTACTACTGATCGAAGTCTCGCCGGCGATTGGATTTTTATCTTCCCGGCGTTGCTCCGCGTGATTTTCAGACGGTAACTCTATTTTCTCTAAATTTTAATTTTTATCATCAAGTTAGTTTCTGGAAGTCATGTAATTGAGTTTTGACTTATTATTAAATAGTATTAATTATGTTAATAATTGTTTGAATATAGGGTGAATCGCTTGAAGTTAAAGTGAATAAGCTTTCATCAACAAAGACACAATTACCATATGATTACTATTTCTTGAGTTACTGCAAACCTCTAGAGATCAGTAATAGAGCAGAAAATTTAGGAGAAGTTCTTCGAGGTGATCGAATTGAGAATTTCTGTATACAGTGTGAGTCTTCTATTCAAATTCAGATATCCTTAATTAATTAATTAATAAGCTTATTAATTAATTGTTTTCTTTAATATATATATATATATATATATTGAAATCTACTGCAGTTTAGCATGAGAGAATCCACAATCGTGTAAAGTAGCCTGTCGAGTGAAACTTACTGCTGCATCTGCGAAGAACTTCAAAAAGAAGATCAAAGATGACTATCGAGTCCACCTGTATGTAATTATATCTTGATCATTCTTTATGATTGATACCGTGTTTCCTTATAAACTGCAATGTTTTTATTTCAATTTAATTGGTATATATATATAGGATTCTGGACAATCTTCCAGTTGCGGTTCTTTGGCAAAGCAGGGATGGGAGTCTGCGGAAAATTTATGAACGTGGGTATCGAGTTGGATTTAAAGGGAACTTTGCTGGAGTAAGAATCAATTGATATGATATATGTTGTGTGTAAATCATTTTTCATGCTGGTTTCTTGTTTTTATTTACTCATTCATCTTAATTTTCTGGATCAGAGGAAAGATCAGAGATATTTTATAAATAATCATTTGAATTTCAAAGTTAAGTATCACCCAGATCCTGAAGCTGGCACTGCTCGTGTTGTCGGTTTTGAGGTCACTCCTCTAAGGTTGGTCTTCGTCTTGCTGGGGGTGGGGGGGGGGGGGGGTGGGGGGGGGGGGGGGTGGGGGGGGGGGGGGGTGGGGGGGGGGGGGGGTGGGGGGGGGGGGGGGTGGGGGGGGGGGGGGGTGGGGGGGGGGGGGGGTGGGGGGGGGGGGGGGTGGGGGGGGGGGGGGGTGGGGGGGGGGGGGGGTGGGGGGGGGGGGGGGTGGGGGGGGGGGGGGGTGGGGGGGGGGGGGGGTGGGGGGGGGGGGGGGTGGGGGGGGGGGGGGGTGGGGGGGGGGGGGGGTGGGGGGGGGGGGGGGTGGGGGGGGGGGGGGGTGGGGGGGGGGGGGGGTGGGGGGGGGGGGGGGTGGGGGGGGGGGGGGGTGGGGGGGGGGGGGGGTGGGGGGGGGGGGGGGTGGGGGGGGGGGGGGGTGGGGGGGGGGGGGGGTGGGGGGGGGGGGGGGTGGGGGGGGGGGGGGGTGGGGGGGGGGGGGGGTGGGGGGGGGGGGGGGTGGGGGGGGGGGGGGGTGGGGGGGGGGGGGGCTAATTGTATAAATTTTGGACACATCAATTTCTTGGTAATATACTCTGGTTCTTGAAATTAAAATAGTTTCTTAAAGTTACATCTGCCAACTCCTATATTCACTACACAGAGAGCAGAATCGTATGGTGTAGCCACCGAAATGTTTCATTTGGTGTCTTTGAATGTTGTCTAAATGCAATATGTTAGAAACGATTGTGCAAGAAAAGTGACATTTCATTTATGCATGACATTTCACGGCTTAATGGTTGCACTGGATGTACCTTGCGTCTTTTGATCCCTGGCCTAGTTTGTGCCTACTACATCTTGAAACAAAAGGCTAATGAGTCTTTCTAATTACTAATGAAATGAGATGAACTGTGACTCGTACACTTTTCATCTGTTTACTATATGCTGTATGCTTGAACTAAATAGCAGAAAAGAAAATTGAGAAGGCTGGTAGTTTTCTTTTGGAGGTTTCTTGTGAAGAACATTTTGATCGAGTAAAGTTTTGAGTTTCTTCACTTTATTTATGAAAACATAAAAATAATCAAATTCATACGAGTGCACTGATTATATGTTTGGAAAAAATGACATTATTTAATTAAATTTGCATTGAATCCAGGTATACCTTTACTTTGGTAGATGATAATAATTAACACTTTCTTGGATTTAAGCCCGATGAGGATCAGAAAGCATATTCATTAACTAGTTTGAAATATGAACAAGCTTGTTGAACCATGCGCCTTTTGAGTAAAAAACATTAAGAAAGTTTATTTTCTTTTTATATTCTTGGAGTTCTGTAATTCAAAATTATATTTTTGGGATTTTATCTTAAATTTGGTTTCGCCGTATCTAATTCGTTTTAATTATAAAGTAAGTGTATGAAAGTTCGCATTTTATTGAAACTTAACTTATGTGAGGTTCCCATGTAATATGTAATATGTCTTACACATGTCAAAAGAAATTAATTCAAGATCAATAAACACCCTTGATAAATCCAAAAAAAAAAAAAAAAAAAACCTGAAATTTATATGAGCCCGTCTTAACTACTACTTTAAAGCGAATTAACTAGAAGACATATTTGAATGTGGCCAGATTAGGCTTCTAGATATTGAAGTACAGTTTGCAGATTAACCACAAAAAAAAAAAGGAAAAAGAAAAAGAAAAAAAAAAGTGCAGTTTGCAGATGGGCTAAAATGCAAGTATAACTCAGCTAAATGGTCTTATTCTAAAATCTTATGAATCAAAGCAAACGAAGTTGTGAGGCCATGTTTGGATGTATTTGGATCGATTTCATTTGGTTTGGACTTTGGATGAATGCTATTTTGGATAGGTGTTTTGGAGATTCTTTAAAACTTGTATGGAATAACTAAACTATAACTTGAATGTATTTTAAGTAGAATCTTTTAACTATATAATAATGTTAATTTAACGGTGAGTTGGGTTTATGGGTTGTGGTTTGTAATTTGGATGTTGCAATTTTGGAAGAAAAGTTATTGATATTATATTGTGTGATGATTGATTTGAATGAAAGTACTAGTATTATTTTAAGTTGAAATGATTGTTTCATGAGTTTGGTTAGGTGAAAATATTTTTAAAACACTTCAGTGAAAATGGATCCAAACAGCACCTAACTTTTTCAATAATGAAATAAATAGAGATTTTCAAACTTAAAAATTCATATAAGTTTAATAGTAATAATTACTACTAAACGAAGGGTGAATTTGGCCTAGAGATTCGAAAAATAATTATAAGAGAATTAATTTTAATAAAATGAATTTCAACAATAATTAATTATAGAATAATTGTTTTGTATAATAATTTTTATAAAAGTAACATTTTAGTAGCTTCTAAAAGAAGTTGATTTTTAGGTTCTGCAAATCACAAAAGTAATTATGACATTGAAGATCAAACACCGTAAAAATTATAATTGACCAAAAGTTATTTTTAAAATTATAATAAAGATCTAAAAGTGCTCTTAGCTTGACCAAAACTCACATAAAAAAGATTTCGTGTAATTGCTTTGAAAAAAGAAAAAAATTTACATATAATTGTATGCCGGCCCAATAGAAGCCCAACATGTTTATGAACAAGGCGCTTCTGGTTGTAATTGGGCTCAACCTCTTCGGTCCGGTTTCACTACCGCATTTATATCTTCTCACCTGTACTTCACTTCAGCTACAGTTACTTCACGTGTAACAACATTTCAGAAGAAATTCAAATTCAAATTTCACAATGGAAGCGACACCACCGCCGAGCGAACCGAGGAAGCGTGGGAGGCCAAAGGGATCGACAAAAGCTAAAGTGGATAGAGGGAGAGAATCAAGCGGGACGCCGAAAATGAGAGGTTCCGTCACCAATGAGGTTAGGAACGCCGTCGCCGATGAGAGTTACGCGCACTGGAAGCTTCTAGTTCCCCTTCTATATGACTGGCTAGCGCATCATAACCTTACTTGGCCCTCTCTTTCTTGCCGGTACGATAACTCTTCACGTTTTCTTTTGATTATGGTTTTTCTTTGTTAGGGTTTTGTAAGGGATTTTCTTTGTTAGGGTATTGTAAGAAGTTTTTGTTTAGAATTCAAGATATTTTGGTTTAGGCTATGAAAATAACCTTGTTTGGATTCTTGCCCTAACTACAGCTCTTCAAGTTTATTGTATTTTTTTCTTTGGCTTTTTTGTAAGGTTTTTTCACTTTTTTTGGTCGAAAGGCTTATTATGGAAGTAGTTTGGCTGAGCTCCATCTCTGTTTGGTTTTAAAAAATGGTTTGGCAGTTTTTGGCGAAATTTTGAAACTCGATTTGAATAATGGTTTCAATGGAATATTGAGATAGTGAAATATTATTAAATAATAGTTTGTGAGTTTTGAAAACTTCACAATATGATTTGGATTAAGGTTTGGTTGTTGGGCTTTGAAGTAGAAAAGTAGATGGTAGATGTCAAATCAATGACTTTATATGTGTGAAAAAGAGATCACAAATGTCAGAATCAATAAAATAATGTTATAGGTCTCAAGTAAGGTTTCGGTTTGGGTTGAAAGTTGGTTTGGACTAATACCTTTTCAAACTCTTTACCTAATGGGGTTTGACTCGGTTTGAGCAAGACCAAACCCAGTCAAACTACTTCCATGATTCTTTGGTTTTGGCTTAGAAAAAAACATTATTTGGCCTCTTTCTCGTCGGTATTACAACTCTTCAAGTTGTATAGAATTCTTTTTGTTCTTTGTTGGGATTTTGTAAGGGGTTATGTTTGAAATTCGAGATACCTGGGTTAAGGCGATATTAAATGGAATGAAATTGTTTGCCTATGTATTTGAGTTTACTAATTACTGTTTGCGGTTGCAGTTGGGGACCAGTTGTTGAGAGAGGAACATATAAGAACAAACAGCGTCTTTACCTTTCTGAGCAGGTGAACTTTCTTGTTTGGTACATCATATTATTAGTACTTGGAATTGAGTTGGAGTTTCATGTCTTAGGGATTTTTTTTTTTTTTTTTAATAAGCTTGGAGATTGTCTTGTTTATTTTAATGCCTAATATGGATTGAATATTTTACTGTGAAAGCTTATTTTATGCTAGTTTATTGTGGTTTTATGATATACAAGTTCAGAACATATATTTCTGACTGTTTTTGGGAAATATCTTTGGCCTTGATAGCAATATGGTTACACTTTGTATTTCAAGATTGGGATCTGACTAGCCTTGCATTTCTTTCTCGACTTCAATTGAGATAATTCACTATGTTAAAGGTTAATGCTGTCTTCTCTCTTACTCATAATAAAGATTTGAATTACTCAAAGATAGTATAGGGTTTATTTTTAACCAACTCTTGCCCATTTAATCACTATGTTAAAGGTTAATGCTGTTTTGTGCAAGAACATGGTTTCTCTTCATGAAACTTAAGCCTACTAACCATGCTCCTTTTTCTTTCCATTTGAGGAAATTGAGGCTGAAGACTTTTTATATTTAATTGGTCCAAAAAGCTAAAGAAATGCTGTTATTGTAATCTGCATTCTTCTCTCAACTATCGACTCATACTCCTTGCAAAAGCTCTTTTTTTGTTTGATCTTTGGTTGTTTAATTTGTTTGATATATCTCTAGAATATTGTAATGTTCCTTCTTTGGTTTGATGTGGCCTTGTAATTGTTATGTTCTGAGATTTTGTATGGATGGGCAGATATAACTACTTCAATATCGTAACTACCTCATGCTCTTCTTTTTATTTGACGCTGTTGTACTGATTCCTGTGTTGTTGTTGAGCAGACCGATCATACGCAGCCAAATACTTTGATTATAGCAAATTGCGAGGTTGTCAAGCCACGAGTTGCTACAGACAGTCACATATCTAATGTACCTTTTTCTTTTTTATCCTTTTTAAGCTTTAGGATACAAAACTTTCACAAACTAACTTCATGTCAATCTGATCATTCTTACTTTTCAATTTTAGTTCAATGAGGATGCGCGCTCACCATATGTCAAGAAGTACAAAACTATCTTACATCCAGGAGAGGTATGAGCTACATGTATTTGTGAAAATAATGTCATACACATAGATTATATAATTGCTATTTATATGCGGTGTCCAAACCATGTTGGCTGGTAGGACTAGGAACTATTGAACTCATCTAAAAGCTTAAGCTGTTAGAGAGGAGAGATATTTGATATTTATACTTAGCATGCCCTTCACGTGTAGGCAATGTACATTTTACTCGAGCCTAATACATGGAATTTAGAATTGGGTGGCGGAGAGATGCGAACAAAGGAACTATTTTGGGCCCGGGCTCTGATACCATATTGAATGTCCAACTCATCTAAAAGCTTAAGTTGTTAAAGAGGAGAGACATTTAATATTTATACTTGGAAATATATATGGTTTTCCCTTTGAATTTAAAATATCTCTATCACGACGCTATTTATTTTTAAGAACTTGTGCAATTGTTTTTATAAGATGTGTACTATGCAAAAACTGGGGCAGCTGTTTGAAATTAATTTCTCAAATCAAGGATGTTCCGCCACTGAATAATGAGACCAAAATGGAAGAATTGTCTATGTATCATGTAATGATACCTGCCAACTTAGGGAAGTAAAAGGTTGTAGTTTGTTTCTAGGATTGTTACAGTCATCTGGTTTTGTTAAGGTGATGGTGTTCCTTAACATTATATAAGTTTGTGTTGTTGTTTTATAGTCTTTTATTTTCATAATCTTTAATACACCAGCACTTCCTATTGGTTCATTAATTATTTTGTAGGTGAATAGAATAAGGGAACTGCCTCAGAACAAAAATATAGTGGCGACGCACACTGACTGTCCTGAAGTAAGTAATTGATTCTATCTTTATTTCCTTTTGATCCTCTGCAGTATTTACAGTTTATTTTGTTTGGGATATGTAGATTAACTACAGTTGATTGTTGCCAAATTAGGTTCTTATCTGGGATATTGAGGCCCAACCCAATCGACAAGCTGTTCTTGGAGCTACTGAATCTCGTCCAGACTTGGTGCATTTTTTTCTCTAGTATTTCTTTGAACTGATTCTGTTTTACCAATTTCTTTGTATTGTAATTCTTTAACAAATTGATTCATTTTTGTCTGATAACATAAGTATATGCTAGCAGTTTGTTAAAAAATTGTTGGTTGGAGTTATTAAAGATTGGGTATGTATGCGTTTTTTTGCTAGTTTTGCTCTGCGCAAATATAAAAACTATGAAACTTTCTGTATATCCTCAGAAGTTGCAGATTCACATTAACCATGCATGAAATCAATATATTCTATTCTAGAAGTATTCCCTTTTATGCCCTCTATTCAGTTTATGATCTTCACGAACGGTCCCTTGAAAAATTAATGTGATAATAGATGCATTAAAGGCTTTGGAAGATCATCTATTGACATAGTTATTTATTGCTGCAAAGGCCTGTGTTACAGTATGAAAAAAAGTATGTTGAGGTTAACAGTAATTGGTGCATTTTATGAGGTGGGGAGCATTGAAGATTAACCTACAATCTTTACCAGGTATTATCTGGACATCAAGATAATGCAGAATATGCTCTTGCCATGTGTCCAGCTGAACCCTTTGTTCTTTCTGGAGGTTTGAAACATATTTTCTTTTTGTTGCCTTTGTCATTTCTCTCTCACCCCTACCCAAAAACCCTCGTTGATTTTTTTCTTGAAAAGTTTATAAAGATGAAGTTTTGACAGGGAAGGATAAATCTGTGGTATTGTGGAGCATTCAGGATCATGTTTCAACACTTGCCACAGATGCAACCCAATCTGCTAGTTCAGTTGTGAAAACTGCTGACAATTCTACTGTTGGACCTCGTGGGGTTTTTCAAGGGCACACTGATACTGTTGAGGATGTTCAATTCTGCCCATCAAGGTAAGTTGTACTCATGGATTAACTTTGATTGAATCGGTGTGGTCATTGAGTTTATTTTTATTTCATTTGCATTTTTTTTCCTAATCCATATGTATTTGCTTTCCTTTTCTTTTTCCTGAATAAGTAAAACTCACTTTGTTATTTTGTTCTTATGAATCAAACATTTGTTGGACTATGAAGTTCACAGCAGTTTTGTAGCGTCGGAGATGATTCTTGTTTGATACTATGGGATGCAAGGATTGGAAGCAGCCCAGTTGTAAAGGTTAGAAGAACCTTCTCTTGATTTGCATGGTACCTATGCCATATTTTATTTCCTTCTTTACATTAGGCTTCAATAGTCTTCAAACAAGTATACATTTGGAGTCAGGTAAACAGGGTGTGTTTCAATTTTTAACGGAGAGCCTTGGTTAATCTGAACTTTACCACTTGTGACTTGTATACGTTCCCTTGAGCCTCACTAATTACATGCAAGTTCCATTTTAAAACCATTTGTTTGTGGTTCAACATCTTTTTCTGGCCGTTTCTGAATCTACGACGTTGATTGATGATCTTGTTCGTTGTCTTTGTTCTTGTGTTTCAGTATCCTTGTTAAAACATCAAACAATCATTGTCATCCAAAAACTCACATCAGTTAGATGTTTCACGTAATTTAGTTAGAAATCCACACTCGCGAGTCTCTTCAGTCTTTGTTTTCCGTTGAAATACTAATCGTTCAACAGAATTTTTAAAGTCTCTATCTTATTATACCTAAATATTGGCTTGCAACTGATTGTCAATTAATCATACTTATGCAGTAGAAACTTTCTAAATATTGTCTTTTCGAGGCTTAAGTGTTAAACTTCAGATTTGTTAGACCATATACCACCACCATATACCTTTTTAGGTGAGCTCTTTGCTTTTATATTGATATGCTAAAGGATATGAAATTGCATGCTGGTTTGTTACGAGTATCCTCTTTTTGTGTCATGCGTGCTATTCCTCTGTCATCTGCCTTGTATTCTATATTTCCTGTTGCCATTAAAGTAATATCTGCATTTTTTTAATTTTATGATTTCTGTCACCTATGATTTTGTTTGAATTATTAGGTCGAAAAGGCACACAATGCTGATCTTCATTGTGTAGATTGGAATTCTCATGATGAAAATTATATTTTAACTGGGTATGTCTTTTTGTCAATTGACTCTACATAACCTAGCTGTGATCAATTATTTGTTTGTATAAAATTGTGTCTTTCAATATTTTGCAACTTGAGTTCCTCAAAGGTTTTAGTGATTTCAGGTCTGCGGATCATACAGTTTGCATGTTTGATCGCCGCAATCTAACTGCTGATGGAGTTGGATCCCCTCTCCATAAATTTAAAGGTCATTCTGCTGCTGTCCTTTGCGTCCAGGTATTTTTCTCCAAATTCTTCATCCTTTGTTCATTGTATGTCCTGTGGTTTCAGTTAAATAATTTTATCCTCAACCATTTATTACAAAATTTCAGTGGTGTCCTGACAAGCGCTCTGTTTTTGGGAGCTCAGCTGAAGATGGTTTGTTGAACATCTGGGACTATGAGAAGGTTGGCAAGTCATGCCTCTATTAAACTGTGGGAAAAAAAGACTATATTATGTGTGTGTGTGTGAGAGAGAGAGAGAGAGAGAGGAGGGGTGGTGGAGGGAGGGAGGTAGTTTAAATTGATTGATGAAATATGAATAATGAAAATATTTCTTGATTTTCTTCAATGATGGATATTTACGTGTTCCTTTGTATTTCCTTTAATCTTGATGCAGGTTGGTAAAGAGGAAGAAACTTTGTCGAAATCTCCTAATACTCCTGCAGGGTTGTTTTTCCAACATGCTGGGCACAGGTTAGATACGTCTTACAAAATGAAATTCGAACCTTTCCCAATATATGGTATCCCAGCGGCTGCTGTGTGATGCTTATTTTTTAATTAGTAAGGTATCCCACAGGCATGAGTGTCGGTATATAATATTCATAGGTCTTTTGGCAACATTGCCTCTTGTCCCACCACTTCGTACTTGTAGTCCCTCTCTTTCAAAAATTGCACTTGGTCCCAAATTTTTATTTTTATTTTGCATTTCGTCATTTTTGTAATTGGATGCCTCTTCCTACCCAATTTTTGCACTTTCGGTCCCATAAGACTGTCTATTTTGCACTTTAGGTCTCATAAGAAGAATCTATTTAGCACTATTTGGTTCCATAAGACAGTCTCCGTTTTGCACTTTTGGTCCCAAAAATGTATGGTAAGGGGAGGACGTAATGTGAAAATTTAGAAGTAAAGATTGTGACCAAAATCTTTGTTTCTAAAAGCGGGAGACTTAAAGGGCTCAATGTCACCGTCCAGTCTGGTTGACTAAAAATGCATCATTTCTATTCTTTATTTGTCACCCCCCTTGGTTTTCATTTGTTTTAGTTGTATGCATGATTTCAAATGATTCATATGCTAATCTGAATTTAAACTCAATTTGTTTCGAATAAATTGTCAAAAAACTTTCAAGTTGATACTATGTTTGGGGCCAAATACCAGGTAATGGGAAATGTGGATAAACATAAAGTGTTACATGCATTCTCTTTGTAACTTTAATCTGACCCTAATTTGTGGAATTGCTGAGCATCTTCCATAAGGTCGAATGCTTATTAGTATGAAATTGTGTATTAAAATTGCTGTTTTTTATTACAGGGACAAGGTTGTGGACTTCCACTGGAATGCATCTGATCCATGGACAATTGTTAGTGTATCTGATGATGGAGAATGCTCGGGCGGTGGTGGTACCTTGCAGGTATTACGAATTATTGTAATTTGTTAAAAATCTGTTATCTGATGTGCTTGATTTTGTATCTGACATGAACTGGTTGTGTCAACTTTTTGCAGCTCTGGCGGATGACTGATTTGGTGTACAGGCCCAAGGATGAAGTTTTGGCTGAGCTGCAAAAATTTAAAGATCATGTGGTCGAGTGTTCCAAGACTTGACTCGGAATCATGATAGATCTTTGGGTATTTGCTAGAAGGAAATGTTGTCTAAACTTGTTAGATGATGAGGAATGAATTTGAAGACACTTGTTGATTTCCATTGAATTGAACTCAGCTGATGATTGTCTTTAGATGTTCTGTATACTATGACTATGATTAAGACACATTCTGGGATGTGTGTAATATTGCACCTGCATGGTTACTTGGGTTAGGAATTACAATTGAATCCATGTCTTTTCCGGTGTTCCTTTTTTGTTAATTGCATTTTGGGTGATATTATCATATTCTATTCAATTGGGCGTAAATTGAAAGAAGGAAAAGTTAATTAAGGGGATCAAACATTTGATTGGGTTTTCAATGTACTCATATTGGTTAGCTGTTTTTATTATTTCAAACAACTTTTTTTTTTAATAATTAGTAAGAGATTAAAAAAGGAAAAACAAAATTTTGTTTCTTGTGTAGCCCAAGTTTTACTAGCGAGAAACTAATAGAATTAGGGCTGAAATTTAGCATAAGTTGCTTGATATTTGATTTGAGTTTGTTCTATAATGTATGCTTGAATTCTATTGGTTGTAAATATGAAGCAAATTTGAATAACAAGCTTCATATGGTAACTTGTAGAAGTGTGAAATCAGGTCGGTCCAAAATATTAGGAGGCTCTAGACGAAATCTAAATATGGGATCCATTTATTTTAAAAAATAAAATCATATATTAAATTTAATTTTATTACTTTTGAAAAAATAATTGTGCTTATTAAATATCTACCTGATTTTGATTTTAACATTTATTATGGACACATAAAATAATAAATCAACGTTTCGTTCAGTATTTTACTGAACAATTTAGTTGGTTTAGTACTAAAAAAAATGAACAATATAGTTTTTGGCCTTTTTTTTTTTTTGTAAATTTCATATAAATTAATAGTGTTAAAAATATGATTTTCTTAATTAACTGGGCATGTGGAATCATTGCCAAGAAATGAATGACGGAGGAAATTAAGAACTTCAGCGAAGTGAGAAATCAAAAAACGGAGGCTAGGCTTTTAGTGAGGAAGATAAGTGTAATTTAATTTGAATTGGGTGACCTTTTTTCAATGGTTAAGCAGTCGTTAGTTAATGACTTCAATAGAAATAAAAATAAAATATCACATATATAATTTTGGTATTAACGTTTCGATTTGATAAACCTATTAGTAACCGAAATAAAAAAGGGATAATAATTACACATATTTATAATTATTGGGGATAGTGTGACATATATTTAACTCTTGCTTTGATATTACCCCATTTTCCACTAGGGTGGCTAGGCTAACCATAACTAGGTTTTTAAGACGTGCCTAACAATTTCTTACTTTATAGTAATAAATTTTGCTTCGTGCTCAATTGCAAACACTTAAATATGTTTGACCTAGTTACTAATCTTAATGAACATTTTTTTTTTTTTGACAAAACCAATCTTAATGAACATAAACACGTGAAAATTGAGATATGTTTGACAAGTCAAATGTCAATATTTCCTTCAATCTGTAGAAGACTAGGTTATTTTTGTTATCTCTTATAACGCATTTTCAATGTCTGAAATATTAGGTGACAAACGAGATATATTATGTAAACTTAGCAATATATGTTTAAATATCCAAAAATGAACGAGTTACTAAATTTAAAAAGAAACGCGATTTCCCATATTTCAAACACCGAGATAGAGAGAAGACGAAAAACGCCGTTTACTCCACGAAGTCAACCCCACAAGCAGGGTTGAAAAAATGGCGGGCTTTTCGTACGATACACTCAACACGACGTCGTACTACACATTTCCATTAAATAAAGATTGGAATTCCAATATATACACTTCCGCCATATATAGATAGCTGTTCTTCACTCCTCAATCTCTGTGAAAATTTTGAAATGGCGGAAAAATTGATAATGAGGATAAGCTCCATGTGCTTGTTGCTACTACTGATCGAAGTCTCGCCGGCGATTGGATTTTATCTTCCCGGCGTTGCTCCGCGTGATTTTCAGACGGTAACTCTATTTTCTCTAAATTTTAATTTTTATCATCAAGTTAGTTTCTGGAAGTCATGTAATTGAGTTTTGACTTATTATTAAATAGTATTAATTATGTTAATAATTGTTTGAATATAGGGTGAATCGCTTGAAGTTAAAGTGAATAAGCTTTCATCAACAAAGACACAATTACCATATGATTACTATTTCTTGAGTTACTGCAAACCTCTAGAGATCAGTAATAGAGCAGAAAATTTAGGAGAAGTTCTTCGAGGTGATCGAATTGAGAATTCTGTATACAGTGTGAGTCTTCTATTCAAATTCAGATATCCTTAATTAATTAATTAATAAGCTTATTAATTAATTGTTTTCTTTAATATATATATATATATATATATTGAAATCTACTGCAGTTTAGCATGAGAGAACCACAATCGTGTAAAGTAGCCTGTCGAGTGAAACTTACTGCTGCATCTGCGAAGAACTTCAAAAAGAAGATCAAAGATGACTATCGAGTCAACCTGTATGTAATTATATCTTGATCATTCTTTATGATTGATACCGTGTTTCCTTATAAACTGCAATGTTTTTATTTCATTTTAATTGGTATATATATATAGGATTCTGGACAATCTTCCAGTTGCGGTTCTTTGGCAAAGCAGGGATGGGAGTCTGCGGAAAATTTATGAACGTGGGTATCGAGTTGGATTTAAAGGGAACTTTGCTGGAGTAAGAATCAATTGATATGATATATGTTGTGTGTAAATCATTTTTCATGCTGGTTTCTTGTTTTTATTTACTCATTCATCTTAATTTTCTGGATCAGAGGAAAGATCAGAGATATTTTATAAATAATCATTTGAATTTCAAAGTTAAGTATCACCCAGATCCTGAAGCTGGCACTGCTCGTGTTGTCGGTTTTGAGGTCACTCCTCTAAGGTTGGTCTTCGTCTTGCCAAATATTGAAATGTGTGTAGTTGTATGATTTTTGTCTAATCTTATATAGTTTTGATCTTGACTAAAACAGTATCAATCACAAGTACAAGAACTGGAATGGAAACAATACAAAGTTAACAACATGCAAACCTAGTACACAAACTGTACTTCAACTAGGCATACTTCCTCAAGAAATTGAAGCAGACAAGGAGATAGTTTTTACGTATGATGTTTCTTTTGAGGTAGCCATTATAATATCCAGTCCAAATTTCTCGTCATTTCTCATATTTCTTATCAAAATCATAAAATTATGTCTTTTTGCAGTCTAGTGATATAAGATGGGCCTCAAGATGGGATACATATCTACTTACGAACGACGAACAAATTCATTGGTTTTCAATAATCAATTCCTTAATGGTTGTCCTTTTTCTATCCGGTATGGTTGCTATGATCATGATGCGAACACTATATCGCGACATAGCAAAGTATAATCAATTGGATCAAGATGAGGTTCCGGAAGAATCTGGATGGAAATTAGTACATTCAGATGTTTTCAGACCACCTACAAATTCTAGCTTATTGTGTGTCTATGTTGGAACAGGAGTCCAAGTCTTTGGAATGACTTTTGTTACTATGATATTCGCATTGCTTGGTTTCCTTTCACCTTCTAATCGAGGGGGACTTATGACCCTAATGGTTTTCTTGTGGGTTTTTATGGGTTTATTCGCCGGTTATTCTTCATCCTATCTTTACAAAATATTCAGAGGCAGTGATTGGAAAAAGATATCTCTAAAAACAGCCTTTATGTTCCCTGCTGTTCTTTTCACTATCTTTTTTATACTAAATGCTCTTATATGGGGGGAAAAATCATCTGGAGCTGTACCATTCAGTACAATGTTTGTCCTCGTAGTATTATGGTTTGGAATATCAGTTCCTCTGGTTTTCCTAGGTAGTTTTTTAGGTCTGAAAACTCCTACATTTGACGACCCTGTCAAAACGAACAAAATCCCAAGGCCAATTCCGCTGCAGCCATGGTACATTCATCCGTTATTTGCTATGCTCTTTGGGGGAATACTTCCTTATGGTGCGGTCTTTATTGAACTCTTCTTTATATTGACATCCGTGTGGCTGAACCAGTTTTATTACATCTTTGGATTTCTTTTCTTAGTATTTGTGATACTTATGGTCACTTGTGCTGAGATAACTATAGTGTTATGCTACTTTCAGTTGTGTAGTGAAGATTATCGATGGTGGTGGAGATCGTATTTGAACTCGGGAGCTTCTGCGTTGTATTTGTTCCTATATGCTATTTTCTATTTCTGCACTAGGTTGGAAATTACTAAGGTGGTTTCAGGTGTCATGTACTTTGGGTACATGTTTATTATTGCTTATGCATTTTTCATACTTACTGGGACAATTGGCTTCTGTGCTTGCTTCTGGTTTGTGAGGAAGATTTATTCGTCTGTCAAAATTGAGTAATTATTCGAGGAATTTTTCTTTTCCGGATAATAAGGTTATAAAGTTGCAAATGATGCATTGAGTTTCTCTCTGTTGTAAGATTATATCATTTCTCAAAAAGCAATTATTTTTGTAATTTTCTCTTAGTTTGCTTCATTGTTGCTATTTTTTTAAACTTAGGAATATTGTTGAATTGTTCGTTATTACTTATTACTATCCAATAATATAAGCGGTTGTTTGCTATTTAGTATTTTATATAGGATTGGTTGAGTATTTGAGCTAGCCTGATTTATCATGATAAATTTATAAGGCCGACCCAACCCAATATTCTTGGGCTATCAAAATCCTAGACTTATGCCATTATTTATTAGGCAACCAAACACAAATATCGCAGATTGGGCCAGGCTTTAAGTACTGGCCCAACACACATTGTATTCTGGACCAGATTCAATCCGGGCCCAAGCCCACATTGGCCCTGCACCAAGCAACCCCTAAGAATGATATTACATGAGGGAGGAAGTTAATTTTATGACGAATATGAAGCGAGTGAGGATCATTATGATGATATTTAACACATAATTATCCTAAAATACAAAAGAGTCATAGAACAAGTCATAATTAATTTAGTGACTAGAGTAAATGATAACAATTGCAAAAAGAATGAAATTTGAAAACAAAAATGTTAAGATACTTAAAACATATTTTAGTACCATTACAGGGAAATGACTAAACTTAATTATCTTGCTATTAGTGAGAAAACATATCCTTAATTATCTCTTAAGGAGTTAATTAAGGTAATGGGAGGTGTTCTACATTTGAAGAATAAGAAGACGAAACGTGTAATATGTTTCATTGTTAATTACTAAATTTATGTCCTATCTGCTACTGATGCTAATTGTTAAATTAATTAACGTAAAGATGATCTCCACTTTATAAATATCGATATCTTCATTTAATAAAAGTAAGCAGCTTCATTTAATATTTTTTATATAAATTTTAGAGTAATGCTATGATGGAAGGGTGCATAATTTGTCGATGGGGTCTAAATGTCGTAACTCTATTCTATAATCTCCTCATAGATTAAGAATCAGATTATTTTCTACATAAATTTAATTTTACGTTCAAGGTAAAATATTAAGTTCTTACTCTACCAATAATGTGGGAGGAAAATGATAGAATTTTATAAATTTAAAAATGTGATAATTTATGTCTTCATTACATAATTGTCATCGTATATGTTATCATTATACGATTAATTAATCACACTTCACAAATCTTGCAACCACCAATTTTCAGAAGAAAAAAAAACATGAATTTTTATTAAGAAATATACAAATTTTAGGAAAAACATTGTCCAAAAAAATGACTATTATATTAATGATAATTTATGAGTGGAAGGAAAGTACCCATCCTATGATTGGACCTCTAGATTCCTCAACTTTACTGTGGTTCTATTCTAATTTCTATATGATCATCATTTAATTAGAAAAGGGGTTCTTCCTTTATTTCTACCTTTTTAAAGTAGTTGATATGCCAAGATGATAATATACTTTAAATAGTTTTCATTATCTAAAACATTGTTGGCCAAAGCGTTTAGATCGTCTTAACAAGTTAAAGTTGGGCAAAGTAATTATCCTTTTATGGATTTACGAAGCCAATCTAAGATTTGCAAATCAAATATGGGCCATTATTGTTTAGGTTATCGGTCTTCAAATCACAAAAGAACAAAAAATGAAAAATGAATCCAAAAAACCAAAAATGAAAACACGGTTGAAGAAAAATAAATTAGGGGTTAAAAGTTAATTGAGCTTTTTAAAAAGAAAAGAAAAACATGTACACGCCATTCTTGCACCATACAATTTTTGACCCAATGTGTTTAAGTAGGAGAGAAATTGAATAACTCGTAGATGTTTGAAGAGATTGTAATTCCATATGAATTAGTATTGATTTAATTTTGTATGATTTTTATTTCAAAAGATTAGTTTGGATGGTTTTAACAAACCTTAGAAACAAGATTTGCCTGAAATTTGATAATCAATTAATATGCGAAAACTTTAACACAATTACAGTCAATGAAAGTAAAAGTGAATAATGATGTCGATTAAGAGTACTAAAAAGATGGTCAAATTGTTGTAATTAATAAACATATTCAATTAACACGAAGTGGGGTATATATGGAGATATTATAATTCTAATTTATTTGTGGACACAAAATTGGTGATTGACAGATTGTTGTGTTGTGATATGCTCATTCATTAAAGTGTTATTAAAAAAAGTTTAAAACCCCCCCACATGAGGCAAAAGAAGAGACATTAAGTGGGTCATTTTACTCCTACTTTTTTGCGCAAAATTTTACAATAATAGAGTCTTCATGAACAGATCTTACATTTATTGAAAGTTTTGAACCAAATCAATGTCACCCCCTTACAACATCAATCCAAACATAATGCACTATTATAGTCGTGTTTCGACATTATTAAAAAAAGTGTGTTAGAGAATATATTTTGTGGTATGATTTTAAAGTAATTAAAGCTCAACTAATGGTGAAAACTTATTGTGCTAGAGATCTATTAATATATCGATCCATAAGATTTGTACAAGTAAGAAAATTGAAAAAGGTGTCTAAAGAAATGTACAAATTTCGCCAATTAAGTGGGTGGTGGGGCTAGTAAGTGCATTGAAGAGGAGCTATCAATTTGGGGTGGCTAAACCCAAGAGAGATTTGATCATATATTTGCAACAAAATATCATCAACTAGGAAATGAAATTATTGTATTTTTGGTGCCATAATTATAGCTCGCTAGTGGCATATTTAGTGCCACAACTTCAATATCAGTGACAATTTTTGTGCAAATTGAGCCATAGTTCTAAAATTGGCCCGAAATCCCCCACGTTCGGGCCAATTATCATGTCATGTGGTCACCACGTAGGGGATTCCAGGCCAATTTTGAAATCGGGTCTCAATTGCCACCGATGTTGAAGTTGTGCCACCAAATTTGTTAGCCCGATAAAATACGGGTTAGAAATGCTAGTGATCTATAGTTGTGGCACAAAATGCAATAATCCCTATGTTAATCTATATAATAAAAAAAATTACTAGTATATTTTTTCACATTTTATTTGATAAAAGTACAACGTTACTTTATTATCATCTAATTGTCATTTTATCACGACATAGCAAATTTATCGAGTTTTTTATTAGGAAAAATATCGCCCCCCAAACCAAAACTCTCTAGTTTTGTTCATGTCAACAATGGCGTTATCAATCTTAACAAATAACATCAATCACATTTCATATTTAGTATATATATAAAAAAAAGTGTCACCCCAACAAGAAGCAGACAAAGAAAAAGGGAAAAATAAAGGTTAGACACTAATTTGGCTCTAATTCACTAAATTAAACTAACTTCTTCCCGAAATTTAAATTCATGTCTTTATACTTTGTTGATTAATAAGATATTTTTCTTTCTTTCTTGCATATCATTACTATGATTATATATAATGGTACACATTAATACAGTCATTTAGATTAATATGGGATTATTGCATTTTTTGTGTCACAACTATAGCTCGTTGGTATTTCTACCCCGTATTTTTTTGAACTAGCACATTTGGTGCCACAACTTCAACATTGATGCCAATTTTTGTGCCAATTGAGATCCAATTCTAAATTGGTCCAAAATTCTAATGTGCAGGCCACTTGACATGAAAATTGGCCCGCACATGAGGGATTTCAGGTCAATTTTGAAATTGGGCCTCAATTGACCCCAAAATTGCCATCAATGTTGAAGTTGTGACACCAAATGTGCCAAATAAAAAAAATACGGGGTAAAAACGCCAACGAACTATAATTGTGGCACCAAAAATGCAATAATCCCAATATAGCAAAAGAAGCATCTTCTAAATATTGTGCTTGTTGTCTCTTAGTTAAGGTCATATTGGAAGTGAGCCTAAGTGAATCAGATTGGCCATTTGGGCTCATGAATTCTTTGCAGAAGATGGTATACAGTTATGGGCCACTGCAAATGCAATGCTTCCATAGTAAATAACTAAATATATAGCTGTCGATGAGTAACTAGCAAAAACAATGTAAATGTTATGATGTTACTTAAAAGCGTTACCCGGGAAAGTGCCGAATCGGTAATCGAACCTTACATTGATTGGAAATATATGACGTATTTATAGTTTCATATTGGAATACAAATGTCTTATATGTAATAAATGTAGGGTATAATGGTCTTTTTAAAAAAATGGTTACAAATAATTAATTTGAAGATGGTACAAATGTCACGAACGTTACGCTTAGTATCAAATATCTTGGACAAAGGCTCATGAGTGAGTGAACTTTTACCCGAATTTGTGCAATTTTTGGGCCCAAGGGCAATTGAGGAGATTTCCATTTTCATATTAAATATAATATCCCCCGACACATTTTTATTCTCCAGCAATTTTTGGACAAAAACCGCTGTTAAGTCACCAGAATGGCACGCTTTATACATTTGATGTGCTCGGGCATGGTGTATTTACTAATTTTGCCATAACTCCTTCGTTACAAGGCAAAATCTCATGTTCTTTATATGGTTGGAAAGCTATTGACGAGAGTTGTATAACGGCATAAGTTTCAGTTTATAAAACGCAATAAACAATCAGTAGAAAGTTAACAAAGTTTTGGGATACTAATCAAATTAAATCATATCTCATAATCTACAAGGAATCATGCCACAATAATTTTTAGCTATGATATAGGGCTGATACGCATGCTATGGTAAAACTTTCCCTCGTCAATGAATTGTTATAAGGAAGTATCTAGCTAGCCGGGGTTTCTGGATCCTGTCCAGTTTCTAAGGAAAATGGCTAGCAATAGAGCAGCAATCGTTGCTGCCAGAGCAAATTTAAGAAAGTTCCTAAAATACCCTTTTTATTGTTGTCTCACATTCATTTAACTTTTTCTTGAGTATTGAATAATGTTTTCCACCTTGTATTTGTTTCCCACGCAAAATTGAGATTAACGAATATTGGATTTGAATGTTCTTTATTTCGATTTTCATAATTGATTCTCCCATCTCTCATGCAATTCAGATTAATGAATCGTGGCCTTAGTTTTTCTAAAATTCTGATAATAATTCTGATAATAATTAGGTTTTAGCTCCACTGAAGCAATATAGAATTTTTAGGAGCTCTGATTTCTTGTGTGATGCTTTCTGCCGCAGTGACGAAATTATTGGTAGATTAGCATCTCTTTTACGAAGAACAAGTTTCCCATGTTTTTTTTTCAGTATTTACAGAGCAAACCCTATAAATTCTTTTTTTCAGTATTTACAGAGTAAACCCAAGAAATTGTTTTTTTCAGTGTAAATGAATTTTGACTGGAGATAACTTGCAATATATCCAATTGGTTCTGGGGAAAGGAAACCTTGCAATAAAGAATTTTTGTACAATTTTCAACAAAAATCATAATTGCAGAGAAAAAGAACATCAATTGAGATCTTGTTTGCAAGAAGGGTATTTGATTTGTGGAGATAGTTGGTGAAATTACCCTATCAAAATTTTAATTTTGTGTTTTGGTTGGGCAAAGTGGGGGAAGGAGAAGCAGTAATTGGTAATCAATTCTTTATTGCTTACAGTAAAACATTAAAAAACGAACCAATTGTCTGAGGAAAGAGAATGACAGATTACTTAAACAAATGAGCTTTAATTATTAAAGGGTGCATTGGAAATTTTTTAAAATTTGCTCTGACAGCAACAATTGTTGCTCTATATCGCTATCCAAAAGAAAGAAAGAGACTCCATTAACCATTATATTAATTAATGCAAAAACTCATAGATCCAAAGCTTCTAATTTATTAACTCTCCTTTAATTGTCTGAGTCAAGATTTCAAGGCCTAAGCCTAACACAACCAAAAACCTCTTTTGTTTGCTTTCAAGATCAAGACATTAATGAAAGAAGAAGCTTTCTTAATTTATGTCCCTGACCCTGATTGATAAAATATGCATGAAATTCTCGCATGTTATTAATTATTATTATATTTTTGTTTTAAAAAATACTCATTTTGTCATAATTTTTTCTTGCATGAAAACCTCTCTCTGCTGCATGTATGTAGAATAAGCTTAATGTATTTCTTCTTTTAAAATTGCAGATGTACGTGGTTATTCTGCAAGAAAAAATAAAGTAAAAGGGTGTTTTATGCAAAATAAAAATATCATAAATTAAGAAGAATTTCATGCCAATTTTGCTCAAAACTAAAGATCGGGAGGGAGTTTTACACAAAACCAAAAAGATAATGTACATGCAAAATTAACTTAAAACTTTACAAGATGTATTTTACCCCTTCAAAGTTCATCAAACCTCCAAGAAGAGAGAAATCCTTAACAAACATATTTTCCAAAACTATTTAAAAAAGAAGAAACTCTGATCATCTAATACTGCAACAACAAATATTTATAAATCAATACTACAATTATAGTGTTTAAGAAGCCTATTAGCTTCTCTAAGCCCACTAAAGTAAGCTCCATGAGTAGTCGAGTAATGTGTTCTGTGCGTAGCTTCTCCGGCGAAGAGAATTTGCAGCGGCGGCGGCGGTGGAGAAGAAGAATCAGAAAGATTGCTAATTTCCGGCAATGGCTCAGCCAATGTATCCATATCATCTGGACTCGATCCAACTGCTATGTAACTGTATGATCCCAGAAACAGAGGATTAGTTCCCCATTGGGTCCTCAAAACTTTCCCAAACTTCAATTCATTTCCATTTGATGAAAAAAAGTTCGAGACTGTGGTTGAAAACCCAGTTTTAATCTCTTCCTCGGTAAGCGATTCGATTCCGATTGCCTCTTGTCCTGTAAACCAAGATAGAACAGTTCTTGAACTGCTGTAAATTGGGCATATGAAAGGTGTTCTTCTAATCCATTGAGGAATTTTTGGGTTGCTTTGCAGGGAACCTGTTTGATGAAATGCCATTTGCAAAAAAGGAATTTTTTTATCTTGAGAAGAGCTTAGTTCTAAAAAGACCTTGTTTACTACCCCATATCCAAGCTTTGATATTGCTTGATTCTTTGAATTAGGTAATGGAGGATTGAACATATCAAATTCTTGACTAATCCCATTTTTAAGAACGCCGAGTGAAACCGTCACTATAACATGGTTAGCCGACATAGTTGTTCGGTCGCTAAAATGCAGCTTCACTGGCCTACCACTTTCAATTTGCCATTCAATTTTGTCAACTTTCCGACCAACTTGAATCATACCAGCAGGTAATACAGAAGCCAAATAATCAATCACACTCGAGTAGCCTTTAGCTATAGTAATCTCTTCCCCTGGAAACATTATGTAATCCCTTTCTGCACTGTAATCAAGATTACCCAAATTGTTTGTTGATGTGAAAGTCCTCTGTATGCTCTCGTGCATAGCAAAAATGGCCTCTTCAAGTGATTTCCTGCTCCAGTTTCCGACATTTGTAACACCCTTTTCGTCTTTTGTAATAGACCAATAAGCCTCTAGTCCCTGCCTCAAAAAGGAACCAACACTGAGATTTTTAAGGTTACAAAACTTCAAGACTTCAGAAATGACACCATTTTCTTGAACGTCTTTGCCTTGTATGAAATCCATTAGACTCTTGAAAAGGGTTGAAATGGGTTCAACAAAAGATGGATTTAGCACATGCCCACCTTCTGCAATAGTGATTGGATCATCATAAATCTCATCCATGCACTCCCATGGCTCATTTGAATGGAGCAAGTTTGAATCTTGAGCAATTTTGTGAATTGGGCTACCTTCAATTCCATGGATCCAAGTAGCACCCTGTTCGATTCTATCGCCACAAAACTCCGAAGAGTTGATTCTGCCGCCGATTCTGTCTCCACCTTCCACAATGGAAAGGTCGAAAAGTGTACTCGAGATTGGAGAAGTGTAGAGTTTGTTGGCAGCAGTGAGTCCTGCCATTCCTGCACCTATTATCACAATTCTTGGCTTTTTGGTCACCATTTTAGTTATCACTTTCAGAATAAAGGCAAAGGGAAGACACACTTATAATACAAAGTCAAACAGACTCTTGATTTTGAACTCAACTTCGTGTAATTTTGTAGGGGAGGATGAGATACTGGAGAGGATATATAAAGGTTAATTTGGTTTTGTGTTTGCTTAGGCACTAGAGAGGATTCTGCTTTCTTGCTCTATTTTTTAGCTTTCATGGTTTATTTAATTAAAAGAGACATGGCTCTACTTTTCTTTTGCTCCATCACTAGAGGTATCATGTTTATATATAGGACCCCTATGCTTTAAGTGTGTAATTAAATATGATCTTTAAACATAATTTTCCATTTATGTGCTTGCTTAACTACCAGTAGCAACATGTTTACATATCATATTTATAGGTAAAAACAAAATATCAAGAATGTGACATGTGAGCTACTAAGGACAGCTGGGTATTTAATTTTTTGTGTTTCCAAGGATATTCAGATCTTAGACCCGACTTCCATTCTTTCTAGAACCTCTCTCAACAGGGAATCGAACCTGAGTTTAACACATCGTGGCAAAAATATTTTTCACTAGACCAATGTTGCTGGGTATCTAATACACTTTTATACTTGATTATTGAATTAAAAAATGCTTCTTTCTGTTACATAGTAGATTCTATTTTTACTAATTTTAGTTGTGAAACTACTTGCATTTGTTGTTAGATTAATATTCATAGTATCTAAAATATTTGTTCATGTTGTAGTTTCTTTACTTTTGATTTGATCAGTTAGTGTTAAATGTATAAAAAAACTATAGTAGTCATATAGTTATGCTACAAAAGTCGTCCACTAATTCATGATAATAAATGAACATATCATACATTGTAAAAAATACTACTCCCTCCTTTTTTTTTTTAAGGTAAAAGTTGAAAAAGTAAAAGTTTAGGTATTTTTACATTTAATTCTAAAAAGTAGCTGTGGAGAGTTAGTGATGTAAAATCATTACTTTAAGTTAGAGAATATTTATCGGTGAGGCCGTAGCCTAGTGAAGGCTAAGCTTAGTGGGTATTTTTTCTAGTTTATACTTTTTGGTTTTTGAGGGATCTCTAATTTTTTACTAGTTTTTGTAATTTGAAAATATTCTGATGTAATCATTGATGATTGAAGTATAAATGTAATCACAATCTAAAACAAAAAAAATAAAGTGAGAGGGTATTTTGAGAAAAAAAACATTTCATTTAAGAAAATAAAGTGTTGTTTTGGGACATCCGAAAAAAGAAATAGAAGCAAAAACTAAAGGACGAAGGGACTATAAGTTAGTATTTATTAAAAAAAACTTAATATTCTTCAATTAAAGATGAACTTTATAAAATTTGGGTATTCCTCTGGAGTCCCTATGAGCTTCTCCAACCCACCGGTCTGTGGGTGGAGATTGCCCGGGAGCACCCCCGGATGGTCTCCAACCGTCCGGGGGGTGCTCCTTGCACCGCCTTGGGCTGTGCCCAAGGGCATAACCCTGCTTGGACGGACGCGCTTCCAGCGTGTACTGCTATTTTTTTTATTTAATAAATATTAATTATGGATTTTTTTATTTTTTTAAATTAACTAGAAATGGAAGACAAATTTAATTATAAATTTTGTGCAAGATTTAATAACATCTTGTTTTATATTAAAGATGTAATATTATTAGTTTTAATTTTGAATTTATAAATTTGTCTATCAAAGTAAAATTTATTCAAAACGCAAAAATTTAATTTTTCATATTAAGATTTTATTTAATAACATTATAGTATAACCAAACCTTTATCCATTATTAATTTTGAATTTGTATATTTGTCTACAAAAGTTAAATTTATATAACCACATTTAAATTTCATTGTTCATATTTAAATTTATTTAATCTATGATATAGTATATATTTTAAATGTAGAATTGGGACAAAATTTAGAAATATGATATTTGCATTTAATTACTATTCATTACTATTATTTTTTTTCATTTTCAAAATTAAGTTTAATGACATTATAATTATTATTCATAGTGTGAGTTATTATTATTCATCATTTTCATATTATTATTATTATTATTATTAACATTATTATTATAGATAATAATAGGTAAGAGTGGGAAAGTTTTTTTTTCAATTAATTGGTGTTGTTCCCTTTGCGGTTGGAGACGGTGCTCAGAGAGGAGCAGGTTTACCCGGGGTGGAAGTGGGCAGCCCTGGACTGTGAAAAACCTATGGGTTGGAGATGGCCTAACGAGGATGTAAACTGTCTAGTAATTGGCTCAGTCCTATGAATAAAAAGAAAAATATATCCCTCAGTTTTATTTTTTTTCAAAATTCAAATTTTTCTACATAATTTTATGAGATTTTTTTCATATATAAAAAATATCCAAGATTTCACTTTTTATTTATGGCAATAGTAAAGAACAATAATAGGACACCAAACTGAACCGTGTCAATGAATTTTAAACATGCTAATCATTCATGACAACATTACTTACGTAAATCATAATCAAATTCCCTCAAAGTTAATTTTGCACCATTCAATTAAGGTTGTCACAATATAATTAAATTCCAGTATGTATCTATATATATATATAAGATTGCGTGCATAATTTGTACACTCATATAAATATAGAGAGCACAAACCTAAAGCTGTTTGCTTTTGCCATACACGTTTCTTTTCGTATAAAAATACAAAAGGTTTTTGGTACAGTCGTCGGTGGAACAAATTTCGAATGACCTAGGTTCTTTTGTCAAGCTGATTTTGTACAGGTCCTGTCTTTTTTATTTTATTTTTTGATAATTTAGATAGATAAATAGTTTTGTCTGGCGCAACATATACCAACCAGAAATTTTATCTTCTGCCAATGCCATGGCCCATATACGTTTGGAATCACATGTAACAATCTGACAGCAAAAAATGGGATTTACTTCTCTCTCTCTCATGGGGAAAATGTAAGATACTCCCCTGTGTTATGCTAAACCTGTAAGAAACTACCATGTAAAATTTTTATTACGCCAAACTTCCTTGTGTTTTCAAAAACCCTGCAAAAAACACCCAATTTGTAAAAAATAGGTCGTTTTGGATCGACATATTTCAAGAAATAATTTAAAAAATATACCACGTGAAGTTGTAGGGATCAACTTGAAGTATTTTTAAAATGATTTCTTGAAATATGTCGATCCAAAACGATCTATTTTTTACAAATTGGGTGTTTTTTGCAGGGTTTTTAAAAACACAAGGAAGTTTGGCGCAATAAAAATTTCACAGGGTAGTTTCTTGCAGGTTTAACATAACACACCCTCTCTCATGGAATTAATAAGCTAGTGAACATGCACCAGAAAAATTAAAATATCTTTGATGTAAATTAAGATGCATTTAGCTAGTAATTTCTTTTGAAAGGGTTGTTAAACGTTAAATGCATGTGTGTGCCTATTTTACTAATTAATACTCGACTGGTTACAAACTTACAACCATATTAAATCATTGTTATTTATCTAGTCGCCATCTAGGGTACATTAATTAATTTTCCTGAATGCCAACGGCAATCAATCAATTGATCATTTGTTTTCTTCTCTCTTTTTGGATTAATTGATTAAATAAATAAAAGCTCCATCCTCTGTACAAATCTTTCATTCATAGAAGGCAGTGGAAATTTTTAAGCATTAATTAATATACCAATTAACAATGAATTATAAAGGCATAAAGTTTATAAATACTAGATGGTCCAAAGGTACTGACTCTAGCGATTAGTTATCAATATCTTGTGGCAGCGACCATTATATATATATATATATATGTATGTATTACGTATATTTTTATGAAGAAAGGAAAACAGTTGTTTCTTTCATCATTAACATGTATTATCAATGATTTTTGAGAAATTATCTCGTGCTATGATTGTATATGATATGGTTTATCAAATATTAATTATCGCAAATTTTATTTCTAAAAGAATATATATATATATATATATATATATATATATCTAAATGCATGAATATTGTGTCATACCAATTCTCGAATTGCTAAACCCAAGTATAACCCTCCAAGTTCGAGAAATCTTTCATCGAAATTTCTATAATCTCTCGCTTCAATAATATTAATTGCCATTGTGATTTTAATTTTAATTTTATCATCGCACAAAAACGAAAGATTGGGTCACAAGGGTAGAATGGTCTATACAAAAACATAAAATTTCATTTTATCTTGGGCTGTAAACTGGACTTAACAAAGCATTAGAATTATTAAATTTCTATGGCCCAAACTGAAATTGCAAAACTTAAGAGACTAGGCAATAAAACAGCCCATAAGATTGCCAAATGGGCCAGACATGCAGTAAAACATATTAAATATATTGATTTAATATTTTTACTCGCCTCAAACATATAGGACTTATGTATTTATTCTATGAAAATTTAATAAATACTTGATATGGTCTATGTTGCAGCTCAGTATGAGCTAGTGGCAATGATCTGAAACTGATTTTTCCACTTCTTTTCTAGTCATTAAATTGAACCTACATTATTAATTAGGCCAAATTCAGTAATACTATATAACAAGTGAATTCTTTTTTACCACAATGTTAAGTACAACATAAGTAAAAAAGAACAAATATGTACATAGACTTTTGTAAGTATCTTTATTACATTCACTACCTATACTTTCTGTATGTATAACTGTACAAAACTATCTAAAATTCATATTTCTTTATACACTTCTCTTAACTAAAGAGATTTTATTCGGATCGCCACCCATTTCTTCGAATACTACTACCAAGTTCCCGCTCGGTTTCACCCACGATCGCGGAATGTGGTACCTGATAAATTTACGTTTATCAGCGATTTTGTGAACAAGAATATAAAATAATGTTGTAAAGTAAATAAGAAAATGCAACTTAAATTACCATCTTTGAGAGGGCTGACCACAGCCGATTTGGCATTTCGTCTCGGTGTATGTGCCTGCGTAATTACACGGACCACAGCTACCTTTCGCTGTATATCCAGGCCAATGTCTACCTATACTTTGCCCATTAATCCATATCTCACCTTTTCCCATGCCATACATGTCTAAAGCCAATGGTTCGTGTCCTTCGGGTGCATTAAACCACGCCTTCGAGTACAAAAACACAATTAAACACCATCAAAAAGTTAAAAAATCTCGTACTTGTGCTCACCTTATACCACGTTAGAGGTTGATTTTTAGCCAAGTGCGGTCCCAGTACCCAATGAACCGGAGAACTTCCAGTGACACTACCAAGACTTAGCGATTCACCCTTCAAACCAACCTAGGAAACAAAACCAAAAAAATCACTTTAATTTTTTTGTGAAAGATGATGAAATTATAATACGTACTTCGAATTCTTAGAAAACGATTAAACCTTGTAAGACCATGTTTGTTTCGTTAAGTCTCTTGTTCCTTCATTGAGACCGTTCAAAGTGATAGGACCAAGAACTCCTGTATTCCATTTCTCAAAATGCACACCGATATTCTATGAGACGAAAATTCAAACAAAGTCGATGCTGTGAAAACTTAAACTATATAGCTTCATTGATGAAAAAATAAAAAGGAAAAGAAATGAGGTTAAGTACTAACCGCTAAACCAACAGCAGAGCTAAGTAAAGCGATATTGTTAACTCCAGCTTTCAAATTCACATAACCATTAAATGTTAATCTTGTATTTTCCAAGCTTCCATAAACAGTTCCTAATCAAAGAGTTAATTGAAAACTACGTGAGTGAGATCGTATATAAATTGATAAACGGTTAATTATAAACAAAATCGTGTAATACCTGATAACTGGCCATTGATAAAAACATGCAAGACATGGCCAGCTGACATAACTGTGAGAAGAGGCCATTTCCCGCTCTTTAGAAATCCTTCATTAGGATCTATTTTAACTCTGAGAGAAAAAATGATACAAGTACTTTTAAATAATACTTCTAAAAGACTAATAGCCGTATTAATATATAATTGATTATACACTTACTGTGCTAGGTACCATAAATAATCGGAGGAGTCTCGTGTAACATTTATTTGGTCCGAAAGACCTTGCAATGATAGTGTGCCACTTTCATAAGCATACGGGATTTCGTCTTTGTAAGATTGCAACCATGATAATCCACTTACAGGTACCATCTTTGGTTGTGAGCTTTTGAAGTTAATCTGCAGCCACATTTAAATAAATAAATAAAGTCCATTTTTTTTTTTTTGTTGTTGTTGATTGATAAACATATTTATGAAACAAATATAATCTTTTTTCACTTACTTTTGCTGTGTTATAAACTGCGGTCTTGCAGTCAGGCAGAATGCTGATTGACCAAGGAGGCAAATCGTATTGAGTATTTTGAAATGTCACTTTTCCCCAAAATGTAGGGTCGTAATTGGAAAGAAACGCAGCACATGCCCCGGACTTTGATCTGAAGACGCGTACCTGTAGATTAATTATCAGAGTTAGTACTACTACTACTACATGTCATAGTTGGTTTGTATTAGATTAATTTCATATGGAATGGGCTAAGTCCACTTAAATGGCTAGGACCTAACCCGCCTCAAAAGTTAGCTCAAAAGCCCAACATCTTATAAAGTGAACTAAGCACAGATACAGTCAAGTTACCTCTTGATTTTTAGCAGGCCAGGTGACAGTGGGATATGATGAAAGTAAAGCCGGTTCACATTGCTTGATTGCTTTATGTAAATCTCTCAAGTGCCCCCATTTTGGCTCGTTCAGAAGTCCTAGTATATATAGTAAGTATTTTAGCTACATTGAACACGTTCTTTTTCACGAACATAGACATTAATTATTACCATATTCATCTATTGGAGCATCATACTCGTAGCTGGTGGCGACAAAAAGACCAGCTGAAGTTCGACCAAAATTGGTTCCTCCATGATACTGAAGACGTACAACAAATAAGCATTACAATGATATCCATTTTTTTCCAAATATAAAATGACTATTAGACTTACCATATAATAATTGAAGTATGAACCATTATTTTGAACAAATCTGGCTACTGAAAAAGCCAAGTCTTCCGCAGGTCTTTTAGGAACCGCACCACCGTATTGTGTGTACCTAAAAAAGGAAACATAAGCAAGACAAAAGAGAAAGAAAAATTTAGACACAAAGTCGATATTCGATATACGATATTTCAGTTATTTACCATCCAGTCCAGATTTCAGTCCACATCTTGGGCTTATAGGGCTTGTTGGGTTTAAAGCCTTCGCAGTAGAAGCCATTGCAAGAGTCAATCTATTAAAATTAACACAATCAATTACTATAGCAAAATTTTGAAAGAAAACACAATTGAAATAAATAAAAAAATTTGGACTTCTAATTGGTGGAAACTTATTACCATGGGATCAGGGGCGGTTTCGTGTTTACACATGACCCATGGGACACCGGTATTAAGTCCAACAGCCATTTTTGCAGCCCATGCAGTATAAGCTCTACCAGGAGCACCAATTTCCCATTCTACTGGTCCATATTCGTTTTCTATCTGCATATAGAGAACAAGAATTTAACTTCCAAGCTAGTAACTTGGAAATTTAGAAAAAAAAAAAGTTACGTACAAATGTTTTGAACCTGAGACATTATAATTGGTCCTCCTTGAGGCTCAAACAATTTTTCTGCCTTCATCATGTTGACAATTTTCTCAGTAAATCCTTTCATAGCCACCTTTTTTCAAAGTTGAACCATCATTAAATATAATCTTTTTTTAATGTTGTTCATATATATAGTTAAAATAAATTGATGACCAAAGTTTTAAACCTTGAAAGGCTGATTGTCTGTTCTGAACTCTATTCCTGGTACATATTTTAGCCAAACAGGAAATCCCCTGCATCAAAAACAGAGAATATTTGTGATTATTAATCAAGAAATTAATATTTTCGGCTTTAACCTAAATTCTAGGATTGAAAGCATGTGCTAAAAATTATAGTAGCTTATAGTAACATACACAACGGTCCAAACGCTAAATTTGTTAACTTGACATTCTTTTTGTGCGTCAACTAAAAAATATAGCTTATAACCAAAGATGCAACTCAAATCTTTAAACTTTCACAACAGACCAAACAACTGTATTTAATTTCATGTCTATAATGTGTATATATATATATATGTAAGTAGTACCCAAAATGCCACTCTGCACAAACAAAAGGTCCGATACGAAGGTGTAGGTAAAGGCCGGCCTGGTGAACCAGCTTGATGAACTTTACAAGATCAAAACGCCCCTCGAAATTATACTGGACAAAAGGAAAACACAAAAATAAAGATTTTTTTGATATTTTGAAATAAAAAAAAAAAAAAAAAAAGTAATAGACAATTTAAAAGCTATTTTGCATTACTTTTCCAGGAGAAGGTTCATGTCCATTCCAAAACACATAAGTTTGTATAACATCTATTCCTCCATCTTTAGCTTTTTGTATAAGATCAGGCCACATCTATAAAATTAAATACCTAATTATTAGACCAATGAATTTATCCACATTGAATTAATCCAAAATTATTACAAAAAAAAGGGAGCAAAAATAAAAATTAAATAATGATATATACCTCAGGGGTGCTTCTTGGATAGTGAATGGAACCAGAAATGAGAATCTTTCTTTGGCCATTAATAATAAAAGATTTCTCATCATATGTAACAGTAGCTTTCACTAAAGAAGAAACCAATGAAAATAAAACTATCAAAACCAAAGCTTTGATTCTCAAGAATTTCCACATTGAACCCATGATTCATTCAAAATCACAAAGTGATCTATGTGTATACAAATTGAATCTTGGAATCACTTTAAATTCAAAAGCATTAGCAAACAGAGAAAAAAGGAACAAGAAATTATGCTATGTGCTTGTTTCTTGTCCCTCTTTTCTTTGATTTTTTTTTTTTTTAAGAATGAATCAAATAGTAAATATATGTATTTACATTTGTTGATTTATATGTAACTGGTGTATAAAGCAAAGAATTTTAAGTGGGAGTTTTGGTAATGTGCATGAGAAAATGGGGAAGCTCCAACTTCTTTATATATAGAGATTGATTATGGAAGGGATTAGTTGTGGGGCCCCATTTTTTTTTTTAAGATTTAATATTGAAGGGATTAGCGTGAAAAATGATTTTGAGTAAACGTTGCATGAATTACGGGATGTAATATACGGATTAAATTATGTGTAGTTTTTAAGTTTGAGAGAGAGTTGGATTTCAAATATTATTTATGTAGTGGATAGAATGTAAAATTAGAGGCTATTTTTCACTATCTTATTTTTTAATGAAGAAGTCCCAAAATTCATTCTTTGGTGGGCTCACCATTCTGAATTTAGTGTCATCCAAAATTCCAAATATGTAAATTGAAGTAATATTGTCTTTTTAGCTTTCTTCCTGGAATGAAAATTTCTAACTGAAAAGGTTTGATTTACTTGAAATGAAATATACTCCACTTGAAATGAAAGCATTGGTTACCTATAATTTTTCACTTTTTGCTGTACAAAAGTTGCTGACAGGGAAGAGAGATTCTCACGTACACGTCTGCAAATATATATAAATATAATATTCATCAATAGTAATTAGTTTAGTGAAAGAGATTAGTCATTAAAAAGTAGCAGACTCATGTTCGAATCCTGCTGGGAGAGATTTCCACTATATGTGTTCGGTGCGTCTAGAAAGGGATTAAACACTACAAAAAAGGGGTATTCAGCAACGTCATGATTCCAACGAAAATAAAAACTGTTACTATTAGTAACGAACTTAAAACAAAATACCAACAGAAACAATTTTCCATCAATAGTAGCGACAAATTACCAACAAAATATTTAAAAAAATATTTTTCGTAGTTATTCTGTTGTTAAGTTGTAGGAAAAATTGATCCATAGCGACGAAATCATTCCATTGGAATATAATTCGTCACTATTTTTTTAGTCACTTACATATTTGTAACTAAACAACGACGGAAACGATGTTCCATCAATAATAGCGACAAATTACCAACTAAATATCTAAACAAAATATTTTTCGTAGGTATTCCGTTAACTATTCGTCACTATTTTTTTAGTCACTTAAATATTTGTAACTAAACAACGATGGAAAGGATGTTCCATCAATAATAGCGACAAATTACCAACTAAATATCTAAACAAAATATTTTTCGTGGGTATTCCGTTGTTAAGTTGTAAGAAATATTGATCCATAGCGACGAAATCATTCCAATGGAAAATAATCCGTGGCTATTTTTAAGTCAGTTATAGATTTGCAACTGAACAACGACGGAAATAAAAGAAAATTATGTTTTTACAAAAATAACGACAAATTACCAAAGCATATAAAATGAAAAGAATATGTCTAGAAATTATGTTGTTAAACTGTCACAACTATAAACTAACAGCGATGTCATAACTCTAACAGAAAAAATTGTCACTCTTAGTAACAAATTTATAATGAATACTAACAGAATTAAATATAAAATGTCCTCATTTGGTAGCGACAAATTACTAACGGAACATCATGATATTTTTTTGTTGTTGTTGTAGGAATTTGGTTATTAAGTTGTAAGAAAAAATGTTCCATACGACAAAATCTTTATTAGTAACGAATTTATAACTGAATAATAATGAAATTATAAATAAAAAATATACATTCGATAATAGCGACAAATCACCGATGGAATATCATAAGAAAGTTTCGTAGAAATTCTATTAAAGTATTAAATTTCCTCACTATTTTGGTGTTCGTGACAAACATGCCACTGAACGATGATAAAATAAATTATCGTCGTAAAGAATAACGACAAATTACCAACGGATATAAGCAAATATATTGTGCATAGCAATTCTGTTGTTGACCTTTAACTAAAAAGAACCGTCATAAACAACATAATTCCTATAAAAACTAATGTGGTTTATTAAAATTCACAATTATCTGCAAACGGAACTAATTAATTTTCAGATTATTAAAAATAAATTTATTTTAAAACTCTTTTGAGAAAAAGTATAAGTATTTAACAATATTCAATTTAATCTTTATTTATACGTTTAATTAAATTTTAAAACTAAAAATAATAATTTTTTTATATATACCTGACCCTCCCTCTCCCCGTGTTAAAACGATATATTTTATGATTAATCAGTATCAGACTCGCCATTTGCTCAACTAATACCATCAATGATCGCGCTTAGATGTTGAGTTATTTATTCTATCAAATAATTGTTAGATTTTAACTATAGTTATATGTAAAAGTTATGATTAGTTCAACTACTTAACCCATTAAATTTGAGTTTGACTACTCTTAGGGTATTATGGTCTTTTAACATTTTATTTTTATAAAATATAATTTAAAACATGGAGAAAATAAAAAATTATTATAATTTATATAAAATATAATTTTAAATAAGAACAAAGGATAAAATTCTTTTTTTATTTATGAATCTTTTAAACAACAATTAACATATGAGATGTCTTGGTAATTATTGAAACCTCAATAATATTTTTATAATTTTACTGAACATAAGGGATAACCATGCAATTATATATATATATATATATATATATATATATATATATATATATATATATTGTCAATTATAAATCAATAAAGTTGTCAAGCTCAACTGGTTGCAACATCTTATCTATACAAGCAAAGCATGAGGTCAAGGGTTCAAATCCCACCTCCTACAATCTAATTAAAACATACCGCCTAGGCGTCGTCCCATAGCCTAGGCGCTCAGGCGATGGTCAACTGCCTAGGCATAGCCCAGGCGATAATTGCTCGCCTAGGCCTTGAATAAGCGCCCGGGCGATAACCACACCGCTACCAACATATTTATGCCGACATAATATTTCCAACGGATTTGCTAGGCGGTTGCCTAGGAGCCCAGGCCATGCCTACCGCCTCATCGCCTAGCCGCAGCCTAGGTGCCCAGGCGATGGTGAACCGCCTAGGCGTACGAGCGACGGGGGTTAACTGCTCGCCTAGGCATTGCCTAAGCGCCCGGGCGATAACCACACCGCTACCAACATATTTATGCCGACATAATATTACCAACGGATTTGCCGACATAAATATAATTCTGATACAAAATCCGTTGCAATGTTTCCAACCAATTGGCGACATGATAACAACAAATTTAAGGCGACGGAATTCTGTTAGTAATATACCAACAGAATTACCAACAAAAAAATTGTACAACATTTTCCAACAGAGTTACCAACAAAAAATATATTGTCGCTATATTTACTAACGAAAAATTATTCCGTCACTCCATTTACCTATGGGGCCTTCACACACGGAATATCCAACGGAAAAAATCCGTTGCTACACTTGAATACCAGCGGAAATCGAGGTTTCACCAACAAAAATTTTCATTACTGAAAACCCCTTTTCTTGTAGTGAAACCCTTGGAAAACCGAAAAAATAAATATAATATTCATATTTTAACGCATGATTTTGTTAATCAAGATACAATCGAAAGTCATTAACTATAAAACTTATGCATAACCAATCAAAGGTATTATTATCTCATTGCTAGGGAATATATCACTTTATCTCCCTCCCTCGTGAAAAGATTAAAATTAATTATCTAACCTCTTACGTAATTCATAATTAAAATTTCCATATATAATCGGTGAGTGAAATTGAGGAATCTTTTACTATTATCTATCAGGTTTCCAAAATCACAATATTAGTTCCACAATATATATAGCTATGAACCTCCACCTTTAATTTTGTTTTGCCTGCACACTGGACTGGAACTCAGGAGAGCAAACATCATTAATTAAATATCTATAAGCCCCAAATAAAAAGTTGCAACATTTCACAGACGGAAGCCCATAACTTGGCCCAATGGACCTCAGGCTATATTCAATGATTCGTAATTTTCAAATTAAAGATTTTACCAGATCCAGAATTTTATTTATGTATTAAAAAACTCGATTGATTTGGATATGGTTTCGAAATTTGGACAGAATCTGAATTCGATGAAAAACAAAATGGATACGTCCTTTGAAAACCCCTATATATAGTTTGTTAAAAATCTGCAGTAAAACTAATACTTATCTAAAAAGTTACAAGTTCTAGAACATTTGCCTTACACATTAGTACTGATGATTGGTTTGTAATTTCCATTTAAACTTATAATAATTAGCCCTTACAAAGTAATCCTTATAGTGTAGCAATCTTATATACAACCTCATTATTATACTCAAATTTCAGCTGATGATAAAAGCATTTGAAATAGCATATACTTATTGTTCTATTTTGCAGCAAACTAGCTAAGCCAAATTCAGTGAATAACAACATAAGTGAAAAGGAACACATAATTGGCATATATATATATGTATATATATACTTATCGTTATTACATTATATTCTCTTCAACCTTTAAGATCGAAGAGGATTAGATTAGCTATAACTGTACAAATTTCAATTTTCCAAATCCAATCAAACTTCACACTTCTTTATACAGTTCTCTTGACTAAAGAGATTTTAGTCGGATCACCACCCAATTCTTCAAATACTACTAACAAATTCCCACTTGATTGCACCCATGAACGCGGAATGTGGTACCTGAGAATTTACACACGTACTAACGATTTAGAATATTACTTACCAAAAATAATTAGTAACGAAGAGAAATGTATTTTTTAAATACCATCTTTGAGAGGGTTGGCCACAACCCCTTTGGCATTTTGTCTCCTTGTATGTGCCTGCGTAATTACAATCACCACAGCTACCTTTCGCTATATATCCAGGCCAATGCCTGCCTATACTTTGCCCATTTATCCATATCTCACCTTTTCCCATACTATTCATATCTAAAGCCAATGGGTCGTTTCCTTCCGGTGCATTAAATGTCGCCTGAAAAAACCAAAACAAATTTGAATCCATTGTATTGCTAAAATCTTTATTTGAAGCCAGCTGGTCTTTTATCAACCTTTATCTCTTGTTTGGTAGCGCTTATAAATAAAGCAGACCATACGAGTTTTTAGACTAGAATATTAATAGTATCTTATATTCACCTTATACCACGTTAGAGGTTGCTTTTGAGCCAAAAGTGAGCCCTCTACCCAGTCAACCGAAGAACTACCAGTGACCGTATCAAGACTTAGAGATTCACCCTTCAAACCAACCTATTCATGATGAAAAAATCAAAACTTTAGTTTAAAGATTTTGTGAAGGATGATGAACTTATAATACTTCGAAATCTTTAAAAACTAACCTTGTAAGACCATGTTTGTTTTGTTAAGTCTCTTGTCCCTTCATTTAGACCATTCAAAGTGATAGGACCAAGAACTCCCGTATTCCATCTCTCAAAATGCAGACCAACATTCTGAGACGAAAATCAAACAAAATCGAGGCTGTAAAAACATGATTTAAACTCTATAACATCACTAATGCAAAAAAAAAAGAAGGGGTGGGGAGGTTAAGTACTAACCGGTAAACCAACAGCAACGCTAAGTAAAGAGATTTTGTTAATTCCAGCTCTCAAATTCACATTACCATTAAATGTTAATTTTGGCTTATCCAAGCTTCCGTAAACAGTTCCTATCAAAAAATTAAAAAAAACACGTGAGACCTCATATTCATAAACGGTTAAAGGAAAATGGTTTAATACCTGATAACTGGTCATTGATAAAAACGTGCAAGGCATGGCCAGCTGACATAACTGTGAGAACAGGCCATTTTCCGCTCTTTAGAAATCCTTCATTAGGATCTATATTAACTCTGATTGATTTCAAAGAGAAAAAAAATATATATATAAGTATTTTAAATAAAAAAAGACTAATAGTTATAGTAATAATTGATACACTACTTACCGTGTTAGGTACCATAAATAATCCGAGGAGTCGTGTGTAACATTTATTTGCTCCCATAAACCTTGCATTGCTAGTGTGTCTGTGTCATCTGCAGACGGAGGTTGTTCGTTAAATGATTTCCAAGATAATCCACTTATAGGTACCATCTTTGCTTCTGAGCTTCTGGAACTAATCTGCAGCCGTATATAAACAAATAAAATACTATCAAAATCCATTGTTTCATAAATATCTCATATGAAGACAATCTTCTATATAATTGCTTACTCTTGCAGTGTTATAAACCGCAGTTTTGCAGTCGGGAAGAATGCTGATGGACCAAGGAGGCAAATCGTATTGAGTATTTTGAAAGCTCACTTTTGTCGAAGACGTAGGGTCGTAATTGGAAAGAAACGCAGCACAATCCCCCGACTTCGATCTGAAAACATGAACCTGTGGATTTGGATTCAGAGTTAGTTCTACAGGACAATATTCAAAGTTAATTTTTCTTTTTTGTGTAAGTTACCTCTTGGTTTTTAGCAGGCCAGGTGACTACAGGATATGATGAAACTAAAGCCGATTCACATTGCTTAATTGCTTTATGTAAATCTCTCAAGTGCCCCCATTTTGGCTCGTTCAAAAGTCCTAGTAAGAATCAAAATTAGTTGGTACTAAGGTAAAGAACTTGAACATATATAGAACACGTTCTTTTCACGAATATAGATTATAGACATTATTACCATATTCATCGATTGGAGCATCATAATCGTAGCTGGTGGCAACGAAAAGACCAGCTGAAGTTCGACCAAAATTGGTTCCTCCGTGGTACTGAAGACATACAACAAATAAGCATTACAAGGATATCCATTTTTTTCCAAATATAAAATGATTATTAGACTTACCATATAATAATTGAAGTATGAACCATTATTTTGAACAAATCTGGCTACTGAAAAAGCCAAGTCTTCCGCAGGTCTTTTAGGCACCGCACCACCGTATTGTGTATACCTAAAAAAGGAAACATAAGAGAAAAATATGGGATATTAGTTATGATTAGATGAAAAAATAAAGACACACTGCTGATATGATATATTTAGTTATTTACCATCCAGTCCAGACTTCAGTCCACATCTTGGGCTTATAGGGCTTGTTTGGGGTGAAATTTTCGCAGTAGAAGCCATTGCAAGTATCAATCTGTGAACAATAACACAATGAATACCATAGCAAGAAAACACAATGGAAACAAACAAAAATTTGGACTTTTGGGGAAAAAAATATAGGAATTTATTACCATGGGATCAGGGGCAGTTGGATGTTTACACATGATCCATGGGACTCCGGTGTTAAGTCCGACAGCCATTTTTGCAGCCCATGCAGTATAAGCTTTACCAGGAGCACCAAGTTCCCATTCCACTGGTCCATATTCATTTTCTATCTGCGAATATTCAATTCAAATAACTGATTAAAACTAGAAATATTGACTCATAAATAAAATAAAAAGCCATGACATGTTAAGTACAAATATTTTGAACCTGAGACATTATAATTGGTCCTCCTTGAGGCTCAAATAATTTTTCTGACTTCATCATGTCTACGATTTTCTTGGTAAATCCTTGCATAGCCACCTTTTTCCAAAGTCAAACATTAAATGTAAAATCATTTGGTTGAATTAAGGAGTTAAACCAAAGTTTCAAACCTTGAAAGGCTGATTGTCTGTTCTGAATTCTATTCCTGGTACATATTTGAGCCAAACAGGGAATCCCCTGCATCCAAACAGAGCATATAAGAATTTTCACTATGTTCTAAAAACCATAGTTAAATCTTTAACTTGCATAATACTAGCTCAAGTGCTACATTTCGACTGTGTGGGCTCAGTGCAATCAAATATTTGAATTTGCGCTACGTTTCGACTGTGTGGGCCCGTAGATGTGCTAAAAATAATATTCCAGTAGTTCATACCAAAAGTCCAACTAAAATGTTTATTTAATATTGCTAGCTCTACATTACGAATGTGATCGCGGTCTAACACGAGGGAGGGCAGTTGTTGACATAACAGAACAACATGAACATAAATACATAATATATAGTATAATTGAAGAATACAACTTTAGTTAATTTAATGACTATATAAGTATTACCCAAAGTTCCACTCTGCACAAACAAAAGGTCCAATCCGGAGGTGAAGATAAAGGCCGGCCTGCTGCACCAGCTTGACGAACTTTACAAGATCAAACCTCCCCTCAAAATTATACTGGACAAAAAGAAAACACAAAAATAAAGATTATTGATGTTTTCAAATAAAATCAAAAAGTAATAGACAAATGGAAATTAAAAGCTATTTTGCATTACTTTTCCAGGAGATGGTTCATGCCCATTCCAAAAAACATAAGTTTGTATAACATCTAATCCTCCATCTTTAGCCTTTTGTATAAGATCAGGCCACATCTATAAAGTTAAAACACCCATTAAAAATAATCAACATTTAATCCAATAAAATTGCCCAAAAAAAAAAATCATATAAATATTAAATAAAAATAACTACATTACTGGAAATATTACCTCAGGGGTGCTTCTGGGATAGTGAATCGAACCAGAAATGAGAATTTTTCTTTTCCCATTAATTATAAAAGATTTATCATCATATGAAATTGAACTTTTAACTGAAGAACAAGCCAATGAGAATAGAATTATCAACACCAAAACATTGATTTTCAAGAAATTCCACATTGAACCCATTATTCATTCAAGATTTCAAAGCAATACACTGTATAAAAATTGAATTTTGAAATCACTTTTAATTCAAAAAATTGCAAAACAGAAAAAAGAACAAAAGAAGCTCTGTTCTTGTGTCTTGTCCCTTTTTTCTTGATTACACTTCTTTCGAGAATGAATGAAAGGAACAGTAAATGTATGTATTTATATTCTTGATGTGTGTAACTGGTGTTTAAAGAAAGAGAATTAAGTGGAGTTTTGGTTATGTGCATGAGAAAATGGGGAAGCTCCAACTGCTATATATATAGAGATTTATTATTGAAGGGATTAGGAGTGGGGGCCCAATTTTATTCTTATTTACTTTTCTTGAGTTATTTACAATTTGAAATATCCTCATAAATCAATATATATGGGGCTATTGTCAATTATTTTAGTGAATATGAGAGTTATTATCAATTTTTGAAGCTAAATGTGAAATTATTTGTTATTCTTTTAGGTGAATATGATTGTTTTTGCATTTTATGAGGGGTTTAATTACAATTTTTTCTACATATATAAACTCCGGCTTGAAGATATAATTAACATAATTTTTTGCTAATAAAAATAACGCAAGAGAATTTTGTCAATTAGACAAATATAGAGGTTAATTTTACATTTCACTCTTTCATATTATGTTTGATACAGAGGTACAATTTGCAATATTGCTTCATCCGTCCCATTTATTTTGCTCCCTTTGCTACAATACTCAGTCAAACTTTTCAGTTTTTTAAGTGACTTATCATGTTAAATTATTCATAATTTTTGTATATTAAACCTTTTAAATATTAATATATACTGTGTCATATGATATTATTAACTTATTAATGAAATATATTAATTAAATTGTTTATTATAATTTTTATAGATTTAGTTAAATTGACTGAGTAGTTATACCAAGAGAACAAAATTTGGTTAATGAAGAGGGCCCATGTTTTAATTCTTTTGTGGGACGAGGGGCTCACCATTTCCGACACGCAACTTAGTAATTCACCCAAATATACAAAAGTATAATTGTCTTTTTTAGCTTTCTTCCTGAAATAAATTTTCTTAACTGAAAAAGTTTGTTTACTTGAAAATGAATACTACTCCACTTGAAAAGAAAAACACTGCTTACTTTTCGTTATTGAATCTGATCGAATAATCTTTAAGGGTCGGTAATATTAAATTCATTTGGCTGCCAAAACAAAATTAAAAAAATATTAAATGCATTTGATTCTTATCAATATGAAGAACCACATGATAAGAAAAAGTTATGGACTATATAAATTTCATTTGAAACCTAGATGTAACAATTAATAATGTAAAATATAAAAAATGATTTTTTTTCCTAGCAATAATTAATTACCAAAAACCATCATCCAGTTAGGAAGGATCATTTAAAAGTTTTGAACAACATTTTCAGCAAACGAGATGTAGTTAATATGAAGCCAATTTTTTTCTTGCTAGTTGGAGTACTGCCAACAAATGTCGTTGATTTCTAGAATGCTTTGGAATAGTTCAAGCTCAGGGTCGGGTTGCAATTAACAACGAGAACCTAATTAAGGGTCCACACGAATTAATGTTAGTTCAATTTCATTTGATTTTTGTTTTGGAAATTAGTTAGAGTGGTTTAAACGAAAATTTTGGAACATTATTTTAGCCAAGTTTAAATGTTGAATGTTGAGGTTCGAGGGAAATCAATGACCTTTATAAAAAAAAATAGATAGTTGTAGATTTATGATTTTATCTAGTTAATAAAATAATATAAAAATGAGGTTTGACCCAATATGAATGGGGCGAAACCCAACTTTGTTAACTTTAGAAGGTAAATAATTCGTCACCAATACTCAAACTGAGTTTGGCCTAACCCTTCACCATGCAAACATATCACACTTGTCATGTGATATATTATCATTTTTCTAGAAGTGTTATCCAATTACAAATTATAAGTGTACAAATGTTCGATCAAACCCAATTTGAAATCATAGAATTTTCCATACAATACCTCATTAATTTAAAGAATAATATGAAAGACAGAAAATAAAATTAAAAAGGCAAATTTACATTTTGCATATTTTCTTGTATTACTCTAACTAGGAGAAGTAAACAGGAAGAAAAGTCAAGCTGTTAATTAGTTATACCGTTATGAAGTATGGTCATTTAATGAATGCTATATATCATGCTATGCGTACAAGAGACTAATGAAAACGTGACATTAAATCATGACGATAGTTTTGAAGCAAATGTGATCTAATTTTGCCTATAAGTCAATTTATTTTCATTACATATTCTTCAAACAGAAAACAATGAGCTAATTCCAATTTATCCTCAATGAATTTTATAATGTTTAATTTATCGTCATGTAATTTGAAAAAAGAACAATTTACCACATTGCAAACATTTTAAAAGAACAATTTACCTCCTTTAGCCTGAGACTGTAACTCATTCACCGAAATTGAGAGTGAACATGAAGAGTATTTTTGTAATATAGAGGGTAAAGTGCAACATTTATCATAACATAAGAGGGTAAAGTACCACATTTATCATAATACAAGGGGATAAATATCACATTCATCATAATATAGGGGTGTAAATATCACATTTATCATAATATGGGGTAAAGTGTCACATACAAGAGGGATAATTTTGTCAGTTTATATTTTTTTAAGTTTAAAATTATCAGAGAGGATGTGTGAAATTTTTCTAAGATTACAGGGAAATATCAAATTACAGGGAGATAAATTGAACATTATACAAATCACCGAGGATAAGTTGTCATTAGCTCATAAACAACCTATCTACTTATAAAAAATTCATTAGAGAAGAAAAAAACCTATGTATATGTTTTTAAAGTGCCCATCTCAGTAGGTTTGGCTTTTGAGTTAGTTGTAGGCTACCTACCCAATTCATGACCACCATACACAGGCACCTAAGTCACCAAGAAGGGTTGAAATTTGGTATAGGGAAAATTGCTTTTTTGGTACCATAGGATAGACCTACTTGCAATTTTGGTACTATTGGATACGAAAATGCAAATTTGGTACCATATGATATGTTTTCATTGCAACTTTGGTACCAAACTCAAATTTTCCCCAAAGTTAATGATAATTTAACCCCCTATGAAATGCATAATGTTCAATTTACCCACTCGTGGTTTAAAAAAGACATTTTACCCCCTGAAATTTTGTAAAAGTTTCACATCGTCTCCCTGATATTTTTATAGGCGGCACTTTATCCATTTTTATTAAGATAATGTGGCATTTTACCCCCTGTGTTATGATAAATGTGGCAATTTATCCCCCTATGTAATAAAATAGTTTGCATGCCTACTCTCAATTTCGGCAAGTGAGTTACACTCTCCGGCTGAAGGGGATAAATTGATTTTTTTCCAAATTATAGAGGGAGTAAATTGAACATTATGCATTTCATAGGGGGTAAATTGCCATTAAATTTGTAGAAAAATTGAGTTTGGTACCAAAATTGCAATGAAAACCATCCTATGGTACCAAATTTGCATTTTCGTATCCAATGATACCAAAAGAACAATTTTCCCTTAAGTATTCTACTTATTTATCTACTTTTTCTCCACATGAACGAGTAAATATAAACATTAAATGTCTCTCCTCTCTAACAATTTAAGTTTTTAGATTAATTGAATATTCAATATGGTTTGAGAGTCATGACCGACAAAAAATCATTTAATTTTCATCACCCAATTCTAAATTTCACTTATTCGATCTGACTTAAACTTTTAGATAAATTAAACATTCAATATAAACATTCTTTATTTTGGAAGATGATCATTTTTCTTTCTATTTTTTTAGAAAACTAAACAGCTGTCTGGTTTTTAATGAAACAAATATCGCGTTCTAATTCCAAAGAACACAAAGGTAATGATTAGAATCTTTTAAATTTAAAAAATATCTATTTTTCAGGAAAGTTCCATGTTTTACTTGGAACATACGTGCAACGTCTTCCTAGTTCCCAATTTTTTATTTTTATATTTTTCGTTATATTTAAAATAAATTAAATAATACTAAAAAATTGGCAACAAATATTATGTCCTAATGTCCAATCAAACCTTTTATTAGGTTCACATAAAATTAAACTTTCACACACCCAAAAATAAAAATAAATAAATAAACTTTCATTAGTTGAGCGGGCATTCAATTGGTTATTGTCCATTTTTTCCACACTTTCAATCTATCATTTGATTCATTTTAACCTTATGGCAACTAAAATATACTCGTACAAGAAACCATAAATTAAATAAAATCATAATGGTATTTTGACATAATAAAACTTGGTGATTAAAGTTGAAACTTGAAATCAGTCAATCATTAATAACATGTAAGATTGATGCTAAACTGATTTGCTCTTATTTGATATAACCTTTTTTTTTCTTTCTAATTTTATTGATCTACCTGAATTTAATAATTCATGTAACTTCACAACTGTCAACTTATTTGGCCGAAAGAAAAAGGATTACAGAAAAAAAAAATCAATTTAGCAGATAAACACGATATGCAAGTCATTAGTAGGGACCATGCCTTTTATGATTTTATCCACTCTTTGTGAATCATATTATAAAGAAAATTAAAGCAGATTTTTCTCAATTTATATTACCTTTTTTTCCGTGTTCCGACTACTATCTGTCATGCACACTATTATGAAATATATCCATTCATTACAAGTTTACAACTAGTATAATTTATTATGCATTGAACTTTAATAATTAAATGGATAAAAGTATTATTACTTCGAATTTTACAATAGATTACTCCATTAATAATTGCTTGGATTGGTAGTACTTTGAGTTTCTTAAATGAATTTATGCTAGCTTATGGTTCTAATTAAGACGCAATATGGTTCAAACATTAATTATTCACCATAAAATGAAATAAAAAAGAAATGTAAAGGAAATCTGTACCTAATTAATTAAGGTTTTTTTAATTTATTATTTATAACAAAATTGTCCATGCACTTTAAACCAAATATCTAAGCTTTCATGCAACGTAAGTATGAAAATTAATATGCGTCCCATAATTATTGTTTTAATGATAAGAAAGATTGCTAGTTACGTGTGAGTTTCCTCCTGCAACAAATCGAATATCATGATCTCTTTAATTTTGGATGAGATTGCCACATATTGAAAATAAATGGACTTTAATTTCAGTTGTCATATATCCAAATCTGTTGGGTTTGGGCCCCTTTTTGGTCGAGTAGACAAGTGCGCATATATAGGCCCTACTTCATATGTTTTGCTTAAAAAATAAATTTCACTTTCACAAATAAAAATTAAGATCCAAATTCATTCATCACTATAACGACGATATGCAACTAATTGACAAGCTCATATATAAGAAATTCTTAATTAGATGGGGTTTGACTGAACCCAAAATAACTACATGATAAGTGTAATATACTTACTTTGAGATTGAATGTAACTTCTAGGAGAGTGATCAATCATAAAGCAAGTGTAATACACTTGCTTGATGGTTGAATTGGTTTGATCAAGTCAGACTTGAACAATAATTTCCCCTCATATCTAATAGAGTAAATATAATTAGATTAATATATTTTTAACTAGGTTTAAAATTATTACTTGTTTAATCTCTCAAAAAAACTATTTAAAAAAAACACGAGGTTTAGAGATCGATGTAGATCTTTTCTAATTTCTAGTAAGATGCGAGACGCATAAGCTAATCCACGACGCAAATTTTGTGTGGTTGCCACACAGTTTGTGAGCTCTCTTTGAACTTCCTCGAGTTGTGACATGGGTAATCTCACTTTAGGGCTCTGTGTTTTCGACCTAGCAAAACGATATGCAACTAATTGACAAGCTCATATATAAACATGTATAATATTTTCATAATTGTCTGATGATTCTACTACATATAATGCCGCCCTTGTTATTTTAGTAATATGATTTAGATCTATAAGTTTTCTGAAAATGATTATAACACCTACTTAAACATAATTTCTCATTATCTAAAATAGAATATAAATATGAAAACTATTTAATAGGATTGGATTAGAACTAGGACCACATGACCACAACTTTAGGTTTTTGACACACAAAGTCCAAGTGTCTCCATCATAGATTGGACGAATAGAAAAACTTGTACGAGTCTCCAAACTTTGAAGCTTCACATTTATAACGTCGTAGGTCTAGCTAACTAATTACATAAGTTGATTTTAGTTACTAGAATTCCTAATAGCTCCATGTATATTTTGATAAACTTACAAATTAGTTGACTTGGAATCGCCCACGTACGTACCCAATCCTATCTATATTAACGTACTTCTTTATTTATTTACTTATTTAATTTATTCATGACAAATTAATTTTTAAATATTTTTTTATAAATATAAAAAGAAATTAATCCACAACACCCAATTAATTAAGCACCTAAACAGTTAAAATTAACTAATTAATGGGTGTAAATTAGTCAGTAGAACAGATGCAAACATAGGAATTAATATACATATATTTATATAGTTAATTTTATTCAATCACTCAAATAACTTTTAAAGGTTATCGTGCAGTTATACCTAATTAGAGGTTTTAATAGTATTTATTGGTGATGAAATCATGTAATATTATAGCCTTTTATACCAGCAAATTAGTTGATAGTTGCAACACAATTTCTGATCTAACCACAATTTTATTCAACCTTCAACCACCACCAACTTAATAATTTGGTATATGTTCTTCAAAGTTTCACATTTCATAATATTACTATTGACTAAATTCCGTTACCTTATGTCACATAAATTGTTAACTCAATTTGATTCCTTGTAGGAAATCAAAATAAAAGGAAGTATTCACTTTTAAATTTTAATTAGTTATGAGGCCTTAGTATAGAGGTCCCAAGATATTGTGGAAGTAGTTATTACGCTTGTAACTTAGTGGTAAGGCAGAAGCACCAAAATTAAGAGTTATTGGTTCGATTCTTATTTGTGTGAGTATATTTCTAGTTGTTTATTACGAGTCTTTATAATTAATTTATCTTTATAATTTGATAGTTATTGAAAATATTCTGATGCGTGTAATGATTAATTATTGAATGAAAGTTTGAATCCAATTTATATCCAAGTATTATCAAAATGATTTTATTCTCAATGATCAGAATATAGGTCCTATGTACTAGATTATATCAAATCTAGGTCAAATTGGTCAATTTACTCTTTGATAGCTCAATAATGACTAAGACAACTAATCTAACTTCTATATTTGCCACATAGGTAGTTAGAGATAAGATAGACTTTCCACAAATTGATATTGATCCCATGCAGTTCACAATTATTTAATCTAATAATTAATTAGAAATAAGAGTAAATATAGAATGATTTCTACTACTTGCATGATATATTGATATTCAAACAACCTATGCACAAGATATGATATAGACATTTAATAATTAATATAGCCATCAAATTGTATAAATGTACCATCATCTCATGCGTATTGTTTGAAAAGAAAATGACCTTTTAAATCATGGAGAAAAAAAAGTTGGTTCTTATCTAGTTTAGTTATAATTATAACATAATGTGATGATGCCTTCAACATAAATAGGCAGGGCTTGGAATACAAAATTAAGGTTGTCACTTGTCAGTGGATAGTATCTAGTTTAATTATAACATAATGTGATGCCTATTATTTAAATTTGATTATTATACACCCGGCCAATAAGAATTTTTAGATTTATAATAATAAATATTAGACTTTCAATATATATTATTTTAGTGAAACGGTAGCTCGATTACATCATTATATAATAACATCGATTGATTATATTAACAAATTATGATGAATTTTATAATGTATCAATAACTAACAAACAATTCGTATGAAATTAAACAAAAACTCAATTTTTCGTTAGCTTCCAGTAAGAGATTTATTCATCATTTCATAATGTTTCCTATAGAAATAAAAATATAGTATAATTAATAATTATGTGTCAAGTGTGAAAATGTCTTGGTCCAGGGTTCAAACTCCTAAAGGGGTCACAGTGCAACAGGGCTTATCATTTTAAGAAGTAATGGGCTTTTTAACCCAAAAGGTAAAAGAAAAGAAAAGAAAGTGTTATGGGCCAATATTTGTTAACTTTGCATAGACAACATTTGGGCCTGACAGATGCCCAATTAATCGTGCCTGCATGTATGGAACCGGGCAACCGGCCTACTTTTTGTTACACTTGTGCGTAGGCCAACCTTTTTTTTTTAATTAATTAATTATTTAAATAATAATATGCTTAATTAAAAATCTAATTGTCGATAAGACCATAACCTAGCAGTGAACATGAGGTTTCAAGACCAAGAAGTTATGAGTTTGGTTCCACTAGTGTAATTATTTTTTTAGTTTGTTTCTAATATTTGTAATTAATTAATTTTTATAATTTGATAGTAATTGAAAAAATTATGATGTAATAATTGGTGTGCGAATGTACATCAATTTAAAGTAAAAGAAAAAAAAACTGATTTCACGGTAATAATTATTTGATGTGAGTGATAATATGTATAGTAATTTACAAATTTACCCATATATCAGTTTGTTGTCGACATTGAAATTGAATAAAAATTGGCCCCTCAGATTTTGAGGCAGCAAATCTGAATACTACCTTTATTTGGACATATTATATATAGTATTTGTGACAGAGAACATGATAATATATTGATTATTTTAATTAAACACAATGTCTTCATCAGTGTCTCTAGGCCATATATGACATATATGTACAGTAGTGACTCTCAACCTTCATACGTAGTCCATCTCGTGATCATAATTAAAAAGAAAAAAAAATTAAAAGAAGTTTACATATATTTCCTATTTTCTCATCTAATACTAACAGATAAATTTATATTACACATATACACAATATGTTTTAGGCGAGTATAAAAAAAAAGGTCTGTATATTCTAAAGTCAGCTTGATGATTAATTAAATTAATTTTATTACTCATGACCCGTTAATTAGTTTACACAACAACAATTACCAAATAAAACATTTACTGTCTAATTTCAAAGCACACTATTTAATTCCAAGAGTGGAGTAAAAAAAGTATTTAATTAATTGCTCCATTTTCTCTAAAATAATTTAAGATGCTCGGGGATCAGAACTACACTTAACTAATGTGGCATGCAAGAATTTATGTGTTAGATTTGACCTAATTTTTTTGAAGACTCGTTACATAAGAATCTCTTTTAGAACATACTTACGTTCAATGTTCTTAAATCAATGAAATGAATATTATATTTTTCCTTTTCTTTCTTATTTTTTTAGGGAGAGACGGCCGGAGAGGGGAAAACAAGTAGATATTCTTTATGTAGTTTTTTTTATGATAGCGGGAATCTAACTCTCTTTTGTTGGTCTAAACCTTTCGTGTATTTAATCTCATCATTATTTTCTGATAAAAAATAGAAAAAAACTATAAAAGGAAAGACATATATATACCAACATAATAATTAAAAATCATACAAATTAAAACTTCATTTTAATTCAAATGGTTAACAATAAAAAGTTTAAGACAATCTCAAAGTCAGTAAAAAAAATCAAATATAGTTGAACTTGAACCAATAATGTGTTAATTTAATTCAATAATTTGTACCCTAGATAAAAATGGACTTAATATGAAATGAAAACAGTGTATTGTATAGAAAACGAGATTTATAGTACAATGATATTATGGGTGTGGGGGAGGTTTTGCTGTCCTTTGCCCGCAGAGGAATTTAATGCCTTTTGGCAATCCTAAGGTACTAACAAGAAAAATCATGTAGCCATTTTGAATTCTCTGTACGTTCAATCTGCAAATTCTAATTCCATGATGCATGTTTAATAATCATTGATTATATAGAATTTAGAATAAGAAATGGCAAACTAATCCAATCTCCATAGTATAAAAAATACTCTATACATGACCTAATTTTTGTGATAGAGGTCTCAAAATGTCATAAATAAGATCCCTATACGAAAAGATAAGTCCCAACTCAGTTCAGCCGAGCAAAGGAGATCGAGTGCTCGACTTGAGTTCGAAGTGAGATAGTCACAAACCTTACTTAAAAGAAAAGTATAACAAAATTATTAGAAATAAGATAGATATCCGTGTAAACCTTATATATACGGACCACTTCTAAAGCCCTAATCCATCAATCTTCGATCGGGGATATACTCTAGTATTTAGGGGGTGTTTGCAAATGCTTTTGAAAGTTCAAAAGTAGTTGCTTAAAGCAAAAGTAAAAAATAAGTATTTTTATTCAAAAGCAGGAGGTATTTGCAAATATGTAAAAAAAGCAGGTTTAATTATTACAAAAATGCCACCTAGAAGAAGCAATGGAAGAAGTATCTCCTTAACTGCTTCTTACCAACCTGCTTTTCAGTTGAAGAAGCAATAGCAGAAGCACCTACATGTAAACACTATCAAAGTGTTTTAAGCACAAAAAAAGAAAAAAATACTTTTTAAAAGCATTTGTAAACACCCCTTTAATGTACAAGAAAGTGACCTAAGCCATTCATTATTTGGAGACCTTCGTTCCCGGCCAATTTTATGTTCTCAAAATATCATAATCCACCTTAAGCTTCATATAGGCTTTCATCCGATCATTCCGGCCTAAATCTCCCTCCTTCATTTTGTTAGAAGAGACGAACGACCATGCAAACAATAGAGATGAATCCAACACGTACGTTCTAGATAAAAATATCAATTACACCAATTATAGAATATAGAGTATTAATTTAGGCATGTTTGATCTGCAATAATTATGATAACAACATAATTATACGCGATACATGAATATCTTGTACCCTAGCTAATCCTAAGTGTGGCTATCAGATTAGTTATTATCTTAATTTTAGTACCAACAATTTAGTCATGTTGCTTATAATTAATTAATCAGTACTAGTATTGAGAAAATGAGAGAATTAAAATTTAAAGATAGGGTTCTGGGTCGTGTGGTAGCATTCTACTCGTTCCTTTATTTAGTTTGTCTTTTTATATAACTTGTTTGTTTGGTAAGTTGTCATCAAGTCACGTGAATGATGAAGCCCGGCCCGGCCCGGCCCTATCTCCTTCCTTTAAAACACCTTCACAACTCTGATCGATCATTAAGGCCCTTTTAGCCACCAATCCATTGCCATTTCTCTTTGAAAATTCACAAATATATATTAATCTAGAATTAATTAATTAAGAAATCCCCCTAATTTATCGTTCTTTTCTTAATTAACTTGAATGAACTTAAACGCTCCCCCTTCACCTTTCCCTATAGTGCAAATTCATGAAGATCATGATCGTCGTCAATCCCACATTAATGCATCAAATATAGTTGCTTCATCTTCATCTTCTTCACTCTCATGTCATATTTTATTTCATTCAACTCAACATGTTGCCGGATATAATTATCATCAAGAGGTATATATATTAATTGCTATTATACAATATTTTTAATTCCTAATTTCAATTCTCATGTGTATACGTTGCTAAAAAAATTAATTCAATATATATATATATATATATATATATATATATATATTTGATCCGAATGGTGGGATCTTTATCTGATTTCTGAATTTGGATCACAGGATGATAATTATGCTTATAATCAGAGTGGATCTTCATCATCATCAACATCATCGCATGAGATAATCAAGAATAAGAATGAGAACAAGCTTTGGGAGAAAGAATCTGAAGATGAAAAAAATAATTATCCAGTAAAATGGATGTCTTCTAAAATGAGATTGAAGTACAACCCGACAAAGGTTGAGGAGGATCATGAGAAGCTAGAACTTGGTTCATCTATGGATTTAAGCAGCAGCAATAACATGATGAGTTGTTCATACAATAATACTAATATTAATAATAATAATAATAATGTAATTAGGGTTTGTTCAGATTGCAGCACAACCAAGACCCCTCTTTGGAGAAGTGGTCCCAAAGGTCCCAAGGTACTTAATTCCTGAGTGAATAGCAAATTAACTCCTTGTGTTATTCTAAATAGGTAATTTAACTCCCTGTGATAAATAAAAGGGCAAAATACCTCCCTGTGATATTCTAAATAAGCAATTTAACTCCCTGTGATAAGAAAAATGACAAAATACCTCCCTGCATTTTTATAAAAGAAGCACATTGCCTCCCTTTAAATTGCTCATTAATTCATATAATAGGGAGTTAAATTGCTCATTATTTCATTTCATAGGGAGGTAAATTGCCTATTTTTATATCACAAGGAGGTAAATTGCTCATTAGTTCATTTCACAGGGAGGTAAATTGCCCATTAAACATATCACAGGGAGTTAACTTGCAAAAAACCCCTTAATTCCTAGCTTAATTTTTGTTTTCAATAATTAGTAATTCCTATTTAACTAAAGTGACAGTATATTAATTAATGATAACATCCTGAAAATACACTTGACTTGTGGTTGAATGAGTTCAACCAAACTTAATTGGCCGGTCTAGCTAGATTATTTGTAGGCGATCTAGCTAGTGAGTGAGAATTTGTTGTCATATTGTTTCTTTTTTTAGATTATATATTATTATGATGATTTAATCAGGAAAACATATACTATACTATATAATATATAATAACTTTGTGTGTAGCTAAATTTTGCTTCCCAATAGCTTTCTCCTTAATTCTCTTTGGAAGGGGCAGCAATCGTCGTTGAGAAGAGGCTCTTGTAGCAATCGTTGGTCGACGACATAAAATATTTAATAAGAAATATAGTAAATTTTTTCTCATAGTTCTAATTAATCATACAATATTATAATCTTACTAGACATCATATTAAATCTCATTAAGATTGTAATCTAATAATTCAATCTAATAAATCTTCATCTCATCTTCTCAACACAACATCCCCAAATAGTACTCATTTTTTAGACATAAAATAGCTGTTGGATTAAGAATGGGAACGGCCCAATAAGACTTCAGTGTCCAATTAAGTTTTTTATGGGCTTCAAGTATTCTTTATCCCGTTTAGACTCTCTTCCGAAGTTAGAAATACGAATTTGGACTTGGGACTTTGTATAAATCAGTAATAATTTTTCAATATTGTTCGAAGGTATTTTTTATTATATCCATCTTTATTCTTTTTTTCTTTTCCTTTTTTTTTTTTTTTTTTGATAATTTATCTTTGTTTTTCAGTTTTAACACAACTAGACTAGATAATGATAAATGATGCATAACATAAATTAATAATTGTGTTTTAAGGAATTCATCACATTAAAAGTCTGTATCATAAAAAACATGAAAAATGTTAGGAAGGTTAATTAGGATTTATAGTTTTTTTTTTTTTTTAATATTGGGATTAATTATTTTAAAAGAAGAAAAATCATTAGTATTGTTAAACTTCTCTTGCTTGGGGAAAAAGAAAAAAGAGAAACTTATCCAAAAAAAGACAATTAAATGTGCCAAGCCAACCCGCACTGCGAAAATAGACTTGGTATAATTCATACAAACAGGGAAAAGGGGAAAAGCAAAAGGAAAAGATCGAGAGCAAAAATGGAGCCAATAAATGAAATATCTAATCCTAATGTCAAACGTAACAAGTTTCTTTGGCGTGTTTTTTTCGTCTTCAACTTCGCTCTTGGAGGTACATCATCGTGGCTTATTTTTATTTTTCTCATCATTGTTTTCTTTTTTAGTAGAAATTAATCTTGGATTTCTAGATTTTATTTGGATTTTTGTGTGGGTATACTTTTACAGCTTTTAATTTATGCATTATTATCCATTCTGGAAGTCATTGTATTTGAAGACGACGCCGTTGCGCATAAATTGGGGGAGCTCTTAGATTTTGACCGAGCTTCCTTATAATTCATTTATTATGTAATTGACTGTGCTTTGTTCTAGCCATTTATATTGTTTTCTGGAGATGCATTATATTGTAAATGCTGTTTTGAAGATTCGTCTTTGTATTTTAGTGGATTGGAAAGCCTTTTCCTGTCTTATGGTGGGGTTTTTTTTGTATTTCCATTTGGATCTTTAAAGCAATGTTGAATTAATTATGATAGATTATAACTCATTTATTGGGGCTGTTCGGTGAATATGAAGGGGGTTAGTTGGTCTTTATTATTGACCACTAATTTGGATTTTTGTGTTGAGTCTAGAATCTGAAACACCAAACCAAAGTTATAAGTGCAATGAACACTAAGATGCAAAGGTTTAGTGGGACTAAAAGTGCATAAAAAGTTAGCTAACTATACCAAAAATCTGTCGACTCCAACAAATCTTATGTTCATATATATGGTGCTGGAGCATTCTATTTCATCTAGGCTTTAGATGCTGTAGTGGTTGTTAACTAGTGGTATAGGGTTTTGACAGTTTGATGATGGCAAAGACTTTATGAATGCCTTTAGGTAGCAGCAGCTAAGAATGTGGTTCCTCTTCATGACATTTAGTACACAGCCAATATGTGCTGGGACATAAGGGGTCTATTTGGATGGGTTTTGGCTCGGTTTCGCAGGTCTCGGTTTAAAAAAAAATGGTTTGGGTGGTTTCGATGAAACTTTTGAGACCTCATTTGGATAGGTTTTGGCTGTTGAATTTTGTGGTTTGAATAAGTTGAAATATCACTTGGATTGGGTTTGGATGTTGGGGTTTAGGGGAAGAAGTAGGTGGTAGGTGTCAAATCAATATCTTTTTTAGTGAAATTTGGGGGAAAAAGTAGGTGGTAGGTGTCAAATCAATGTTTTATAGGCTTGAAGAGTTTGAGTGTGAGTTTCTGATGGTTTTATAGGTTTGGCGAAAATTCATTTGAAAGGGTTTTGGCGTTTCGCGAGACCGGGCCAAAATCCATCCACATACAGCCCTTACTGTAACTAGTGTGATTCAACAATAGACTTTTGAGTTATTTTACAAGACATTTGGCATAAAAAGTCCTCATCGCTGTGTTTTTGCTTTAAATCGCAAGTTGAAATTTGAATATTTATTGAACGATGAATAATTCTGATTCGAATCTTTGGAACTTAGGGAGTAGCAGTAACTTCGCAAAAATTATATATTCCATTGTGACTCCTAAAATATGTCCCTGTTCTTCTTTCATATGAGCTTCCTCATCTTTGATTACTCTTTATTTATGCATTTTCATTTCTATGAGGTTAATTATAAATGGTTGAAATAGCTTACACGATATTTAGTTTTTGCCCGTTAGATTTAGTCCTCGTTATATATTTTGGCAGGTAAAGAAAAAGGAATAACTTTGAGGATTCTAAGTTTCATTTATTTATATATTTGCAGCATACATTTTTGCAAATCCGGGTAAGAAAGTAAGAGGGAAAGAAAAAAGTGAAGCCCCTGCCGAAGTTGCTAATGCCACTCCAGCTGCAGCAGCTGAAGTGACTGTTCCAACAAAAGAGGAACCAATATTCGCCCCTCCAATTCTAATTCCGAGGCCAGTGATTACACGACAGCCCATTCCAGCGGATCAGCAACGTGAAATCTTCAAATGGATGTTAGAAGAGAAAAGAAAGGTAAAACCTCAAAATAGACAAGAGAAGCGTAGAATCAATGAAGAGAAAGCTATTCTTAAAGACTTCATTCGCTCAAATTCTATTCTAGATACTTGATGTTTTAGTAGTACATTGTTTTTGGTTGACAAAACTTGGTTGCAATGGGTTGTATGATCAATGTTTCATTCTTGACCTTGACAAAATTTGACAAGGGTAAAAATCAGAGGCTCGAGATTATGATAGTATATGTTTGTTTTCAGCCACAGGAAAGTTTCATCTGGAGTTGTTCAATAGGTAATAGTGTTTCGGTATCGTTTTGATTTTACCAAGAATTCGCTAAGGGTAATACATATAAAGGAAAAAATGATATTTGGTTGGTTTGATGAATCGTATTTGAATACCAATACTAGATCAAATACCTGTATAGAAGAAAAATATTGTGTTGGTCCAATTAGGAAGACAGTGATTTGATCAGATGGAAGTCAATGATTTTGACCACAAGAATGTCACGATCGATCAGCTGTTTGGCTTAAAAGTTTGTGACAAGGTTCCTGTGTTCAATCACTAGCATGTGTTCTATATTATGAGTCATATTTAGCAATTTTATCAAATAAAACTTGATGTTTTAGAAGTACATTGTTCTTGGTTGACAAAACTTGTTGAATTGTCTATGTTCCTTTATTGATAGAATTGAAAACTTTTGTAAATCAGTGGACCAAATACAGTTACTTTTCTTGTGAAAAAAAAAAACATAGACTATCTTCTGTTATTTTTTCTTTTTAAAAAAAAAAAATAATTTAATTAACAAGCATCAATTCACTTTCAAGATTCACTTTCAAGAGATTATTTTCCTTCCTGCTAGGTGAGATCCCGTGCAGTAAATTAGTTGGTATTGTAGAGAGTTTCCTTAATTGGTAAGAGTGGAGAGGAGCAAGGTAGATAAAGTAGTATGTAAGTTTGTATATAAAATGTTTATTTTGAAATAAAGATAATGCTCACCCTTATCTATGTGTACGTAGGGAGGTCAACTGGTCAACACATATTTTCTACCAAAAAAATATTAAAATAAAAAAGAACACAATACTCAAATTATCAAATCTTGTCCCTTTAATTTCTACTTATAGTTATTATGGTTATTATTTTTTGATGAATAGTTAACAATTGATGAAGTAATCTAATAACCTAAAGTAGATTTTCTGGGCAATTTTTTTTCACAAGTCTCCCCTTCCCAAAGATGTGTTGTCCAGAGTAAGACAAAAGGAGAGCTTTGGTGTTAAAGCCTTTTGAGGTGGTAATAAACTGTCTGCAAACTAATGGACCCCATCAAAATGCCCCTCTTCTTTTCATATCCATTCAACCATATCCCACTTCCTGTCTTTCATTGTTTTCAACTTAGTCTTCAAAAAAAATTCATTAATTTTGACAATGCCAGGAACAATACAAGTTACAGGTATGAATAATTAATTACTTAATTGTATATCAATGGAGATTTCCTTAATTTATTACCAACTCCTACTTACAAATTAAGTTGATCCATTATTACAGTTCTTGAATTTAAGAGTGTTTCTTCTTCATCACAACCTTCTGCAAAATCTCTTAAAGGTAAGTATCTGAAATGAAATCTCCTCTTTCCTTTTCTTCATGTAATAGTTTTTTCTTTTTTAGTTTCCATGGGGAAAAGACATTTTCAGACATGGGACAAAGGAGACTTCTCTTTGTAATGATTCTAAACTTCCATTTGGTTCAATTCTCTAATTTTGTGTAAACAACATATCCTATATAACAGAAGAGTTGTAAATTCTTATACAGCCCAATAACAAAACTTGGGGAGAATTTAGTTGTTTCACTTGTGGATGCTGGAGGAAATGAGATAGCTAATGCAGGTGCACTTTAATCATGAGTAATAAATGGCCTATTTTAATTATGATGTCTTGTTCTTTTAATCAAGTTTTTATGTTTTTGTGGGTAGATATTCAGACAATGCAGATTATCGAGAAGGGAATTTGGGACGACGTTTTTTCAATGGAGGGAGGAGGGGGAGGTGGAAATGTGCACATGAAGTTGCGATTCTTTCTCAGTGAGGAAGATCGTAATCGCATTCGTGTTATGGTAAAAACTTTCACATATAATTACTTTCATCTACCACATTTCTACTAAAAGATTTTATGTTTTTCTTTGGTTTGCAGAGAGAATCTGTGATCAAGAAGAAACATGCTGAAAATAATCCTAACATTAATCTTAGGCTTTCTGACAGTGAACAAGTCTCAGGTTAGTTCTCAATTCTTAGTATTTACATATTTCAAATTAGGAGAATTTAAGAAACAATGGTTGTATTATTGCTGCATATTTCAAGATTCCCAGAAAAAGTTTGTCCAAGTAGACGCAGTGCGTTCTAAAGTAGTTGCAGAACGCAGAAGAATCGTTGGAAGTGCAATACCAGTTAAGGAATTATCAGTTGTTTGATAAGTCAATTGTTGTTTCAACAAAAAAAACTAAAATTGTAAAGAATTCTTGGATTCACCTAACAATCAAGATCCCCTGTTTTAGAATGCAACAGATATAATAAGTCAAGGTGCTTCATCTTCTCCTCAAGTAAATGAAAAGATTCCGGCTGAGAAAATCGAAACCCACTTTCCATTTTCTAGTGTAAGATCAGATATTGAGAAAAAGGTTGTTCCAAAGGTACAAAATGGTCTTATCAGTAAACAGCAGAATCAAGAACCTCTAAAGAAAACTCCAAGTAATGTGAGGAAAATGATAAGTGCCTTTGAAAGTACAGAACTTCAGGTACTTGTGTTTAGTCTTTTAGTAGGTAGTTTTATTCAATGGAATGAATGTATATACTTTCGCAAAATTGCATCTTTGGTTACACAAGACCGGACCGTCAATATCTTTTGATCCCGCGCTTTACAAAATAGCACTTTTGGTCCCATCCCATTTTTGCATTATTGGTCTCACAGAATAGTGTCTTGGTCCTATATATCTGTCTTGGTCTTGTAATTTTTGGTCCCAAATTGAGTTGAAAGGGGCGATGGGACTAAATGTGCAATAAAATAGAGCAAAAATTGGATGGAACCAAAAGTGCTATTTTGTAAAGTGTGGAATCAAAGTTGTCTATGGGACTAAAAATGCAATTTTCCAATACACTTATTATTACTCACAAGACACTAAATATATATGGACTCCAAGCAGGAAGTGAAATCCCTTAAAAAATCAGCATCAGTACCAACACGATTACACAGAGTTGGAAAGGAAAGCTTACAACATGATATTCGGAACTCAAAGGTTGTTGTCATCCAACCAGCAGAACAAAGTTTGAGAAAATACAAGGATCTTATTACCACCAATGTTAGTGAAAGAGCAGACAATGTTTCAAACAACAATGAACTATCTCAGGCACCAAACGAGGTCGAGTCGAGTGTAACACCTACCCCATCATTACAAAAAGCTTCACATGTTGAAGACATCTCTAAAGCAGCTCCAACGGAGACAATTGTTAAGGAATTGGAAAGATCACCAGTTGGTTTAACGGAAACAACAACAGAATCGAGAAGAACAAACGAGGAACAATTTCAAGAAGACTCTTCTGATACTTCAGCTACAAAAGAAAGAGAAACTGGCTTGAAGGGATCAACAATTGTCAATATTCAAGTGGCTTCAAATCACGAGCCAAAATCGCTAGAAAATTCTAAAGAGGATTATTTTTCTTCTGAAAGCTCTGGTATGTGGATATTCCCAGATAACACCAGACCTTTGTGTATCACAACTGCAGGTGAGGAGGAAACGAGAATACAAGGACATGACTGTTTAGAAACCAGGACCCGTCAAGAAAAGAAGATTTCTTGGGTATCAGAAACGTTAGAGAAGGTATATTATTTTGGCAATAGATTAGTGTCTTAATGATGTATGATAACACTTAACTAACATAAGTTTCGGCATGATGTAATGCAGGGAACGAAATATAAGATGGCAAAGGATCATAATGTAGTGCAGGCTAATCTACATGAATCGGGATCTGGTAGCTCACCAGATGATTCATCTAATGGATTAATTGGGCAGGTATTATTTCTAGTCTATATATATAGGCGATACATATAGACTACATAATTTATTCTATTTCGTTTTTGTTGCAGGTTATGAAAATTGTAGTCGTATTGGGATTTGGACTACTAGTTCTTCTCACCAGACAAAAGGAACCACGGTATGTACATTTGATATAAATCCATTTTCATTTCAGGTTTTGAACCTCTCAGAAATCAAAATGGTGTTCATTGCTTTTCTTTAAGCCTGTTTTGCTAAATCTTTACAGGAAGAAAAGAAGAGAAGAAAATGTTCATATGTTCACTATTCCAGATTACATTGAAGAAAGAACAATAATCTAGTCATGTCAACAATGGAAGAGGTTCTCTATTTGTCTTGGTGAGAAATCAAAAAAAATCCTAGCTTCCACAGCTTAAAGTATGGTATAATTTACATGTGAATTAACCTGATTTCAAGAATCGGTTTTTTCCCACTTCAAATTTCATCAAGTTTATCATTGACGGCAAGTATTTCTTCAAAATTTAAATGATAAAATACCGTCAGCAAATAATTAGTATTTCCAGTCAAAAGAAATCTCTGTTAAAAAACTAAAAACATCTAAATTTGAGGGAAGTTAGGGATGAAATGACAGACCACTTTGAAGTCGCTCTATACAAGACATCAATGTCGATCATCGCTCACAAAAACCAAATGATCACCGTCTCTAATCAGCTCTATATCTTCAATCACAGCCCCATCTTTATTCAAAACGTTCACAGGAAAAACCCCATATTTTTTGGCACTTAATTCAAGTAATTCTTCAAAGCTATGCGGAAGTAATACAAGCTTTCCTGCATAATCTCCTTTCTCAGGGCAACTCACAGTCACTCTAGCAACACAACTTCCATTTACCGTACTGATCAAATTATCTACAGACGAGACCATTCTACTCTCCCCAGTTTGTGCAGCAGACATGATCCCAAATAAAGAATTGCAATAATTATTAGTCCTGCACCTAGGCCTAAATCTCCCATCAAACGAGCTCTCTTGGCTAAAAGGTAATATGTTCGGCTCACTTTTAAATCTTCCCAAGAAATGAACTCCACGAACCTCCTCAGGAATCGAGACATTAGGTTCGATTTTGGTACTTTTGTTAGAATCGAAAAGTTTTATAATTTCTTCGTGTCCTTGCTGTTCGGCTAGATCCTTTGCTGTCCAGCCATTTTCATCGGTTTTTTCGATATTAGCACCTTGGTGTAAAAGGAATTTTACTATTTCAATATTGCCTTCACAAACAGCGATGTGTAGAGCTGTGGTTCCGGAGTTTTTGGGCTTGGTCACGTCTCCTCCATGATGAACTATTTCTTCGAGTAAAGTTAAATTATTTTGTTCGGTAGCTGTGCATGAAAAGAGACCAATATCTCCGGTAATTAACTGAGCACCGTTGTCTAATAATAGCTTCATAACCTGTTTATGCATGCCAAACAGTGCCTCCCATAGTGGTACACTTCCTTCTAAATCTGTATACAAGAAAAATTCGGACAAACAACTACATTCAGAAATACTAGATAAAGATATTAAGAAATCCATACTTGGTTTATTTGCAAAATACACCCATGTGTTCGTTCTAATGAACAAATAAACCACTCAGTTACGCTTATTAGCAAAATCGCCCTTGTGTTAGAAATGTAGCCAAGTATATCCGTTAATGTTTAGAGTTCCCAATAAAATATGCAATTACCTATCTCATTTCATTATTTTATACTATTGAGTTAGGGAAAAGCTAGATAGAATTATGACTTCATTTTGAAGAAAATGCAATTGATTGTACATACATGACACTTAATGCACGTAAATGGCACTTAATACCAATCTTTTGGTATTAAACAACAAATACCTCTGCTATTGGGATTGGCCCCAAAATCGAGCAAAAGAAGCACGCAGTTCTCATTTCCTTTAGATGCTGCTATATGCTGCAGAAAGGAAAACAAATTAGAGAAAAATAATAATTTAAGGACTAACCAATTTACTAGATATAGTTTCATAAAACTAAGATAGATATATTTACCAGAGCTGTCCTTCCAAGATTATCAGCTTCATTTGGATCTAGACCCCTCTTTAACAAATGATGCAAAAGCAAGTCATCTCCTCTAAGTGCTGCAAAACATAGAGTCAGAGGCAAGTCCATTCTTCCATGAGCAAGCATATTTTCGGTTTCTAGTAGAACTCCCTCCATTATTGGGTCCTTTAAATCCTTCAAATGCTGACAAAAAGGAAAACCAACTTATCATGTTTCTAGCATAATTGCATTTTTAGTCCCACAGGACTTCAACACTTCAGTCCCCTAATTGATAAAATTGCACTTTTGGTCCCAACTTTCTAAAATATTATGCAAGTTTGGCCCCACACTTTACAAAAGCGCACTTTCGGTTCCAATTTTTTTTAAATATTTTACAATTTCGGTCTCATAGGCTTAGCACTTTTGGTCCCAAATTGAATGGGAATGAGGTGATGGACCAAAAATGCTAAACTTTCAATAAAATAGTGCAATTTTGTAAATTGAGGGACTAAAAGTGCCGAGGGTCCAGTTTTCTGGGGCCATATGTTTGTGGAGGAAAGAAAAATGCGACTGCTCAGGCATTAAACCTGAAGTAGATTATTTATGATTATTGTCCCATCTCCAACGTTGGCTTGAATAATGTTTAAAAATGCTGTTCGGTTGAGTCGTAATAGCTGGCTTAATCTTTTTGTTCGCACTGTGAATAACTGAGGCCTGTAACAAAGTACACCAATTTCACCACAAAGTTCACCGGTTTTGGCCTCTCCAACTACCTGCACAAATTTACGCAGCATGAGTAAGTTCTTTAATGGAAAGCATTTTTGTACCTCAAGAAGTATTTTTTATCGACAAATACGACTTACCTGTTCAACTCCATTTTTCATAACCAGTAGATCCTGTAAAGCAATAATATATAGATCATGAGATAAAATCATGGACTAAAATTCCTATAAGTTCTACCAAAAATATATAAAAGTTCCTCTTTTTTACTCATATTGTAAAGTATGTTAGCATCCATTAATTAGATTCAAGATCCATATATCTACATCTGATTCATTTTAAGTGCTATATTATTAGCCAGCCCTAATAGATTACTAATCTCACTGACATTGTATAATTTCCCGATAATACTAGAAACTTATGATATGAAAATACTCAAATTTAGGAATCAATATCTCTCATAATATTCATGTTTCTTCAATTTTACAATTGTTCATGATGTTTCCAAAATATATTCCAGAAGTTTCCAACTATTAGTTGCTCGAAACACAACTAGAAACGAAGATTTCATCTTGGATAAATATGGTAAACTAAAGTATGCTTAAAAGAGCGAGTGTGTGAGAGAGAGAGTGTGTGTGTGTTGTGGTGGGTGGGTGGGTGAGGGGGTGTTAAAGATCCAAAAATTAGTACATTACCACTGCTCCATTAACAAGAACATAAAAATCAGTTGGTGCTTCATTTTGCAAGATTACATCCTCTTTGGGAGGGAAATACTCAGCTTTCATCTCAGAGACCTTTAGCAGAAAAGAAGCAGGAAAGGTAAATGATAGGATAAACTTTCAGCAATAAAGTGACAATGAGTAATTCGAGTTATAAAAAAATTACCAGCTGAAATATTAGATCATTGGACACTCCACGAAACAAGTAGACCTTATCTACTAGAGAGTAGAAAAGGAAATGAGAAATACTTGAACGTATGGCCTTTGGAAGTGAATAAAGAGTCTCTTGCTGCAGTAGTCCCTCTGAATCCGTTCTGAACTTTAAGCACAAATGTGAAAGCATCTGATCTTGAAGTCGAACAGGCAATTGATTCCTTTGTGCAAAACTTGAGGCAGCTTGAATTGTATCTCTCTATTATTCAATATGAGATGACTTACAATTTATTCAAGACAAAAATGCATTTTTAGTCCTACATGATTGGACCTCAGCACTAACACTGCCTGTGCTCTACAAAATCACACTTTTGATCCCATAAAACTGCTCGGTTTTGCATTTTGGGTTCAAAATTGGATGGAAAGAAGGCGATGGCAGAAGGGACTAAAAGTGCAAAACATTTTTAAAAATTGGGATGGAAAAGTGGAATTTTGTAAAGTGCAAGACCAGAAAGCCCAGTCTTGTGAGACTAAAAATGCAAATTTTTTCATACATTTATGTCATAAGAAATTAGAGTAGCAAGAGTAACTTACGAATTGTCGAGTCTTGCTCGTGCCATGGACCACCAAATTTGTCATATTTCCGATTATATATGCAGTGAGTCCGAGATTAAAGAGCATGTAAAAAATGTCAAATATCTTCTCCTTTGTAGTTACAGCATGGATATCTCCATAGCCAACAGTAGTTAGAGTACTTATGGACCAATACATTGATGTAACATATCTATCCCATATGCTTCTTTGAAGGAAATCACGCAGAGGTTCAGCAATCCATGTATTTTGTGGATCGTGATGATGAGCAGCAAGTAGATAAAAGAAGCAACCAGCACAATGAACTGCAAAAAGAGTAACCTATATATGTGCACAAGACATAAGATGGTTTTCAATAATCTAATCTAAGTTTCTTTTTGTTATGAATCTAAGTTGGACTTACACATATAAGCTTTGCACACCGAACCCAAAAGTAGTTGAAATTTCTATCTTTCTCCAATCTGTTTTAGAAACATAATCAAAGGATATTATACCAAAAGAGGACACATTTTTCCTCTATCTTGAAAAGATAAGAGAAAACATTTTACGAGCATGTTAGTTGACCTTAAGGGCGGCGAGAAAAAAGATAAAAAAAGAAAAAAGGGTGTTTTACCTGGCAAATAAGGCACCAACTCTTCTGAGACGCCAAAGACGAAGCATGTTGAATAAGCCATACATCCGCAGAGGTTTTGGCGAGATTTTACGAGCAAGTTCAGAAGGGATTGTAGATATGACATCAAATGCTAACCAAGAAGTAGCATATTTCCAAGCAATTTGCTTCTTGTTGTCAACAAGAAGATATGTTGTCCTATCTAAGTATGCTACAAAGAACGTAAGGATGATATCTATGGCAAAAAATCCATTGACAACATTGTCAATTATGGAGAATGGTCTCTTTGGTGTATCAAGAAAGCCAAATTCAAATGGGGACGCCCAAGCAGTGTAGAGAACCAGAACAACAAGAAAGGTCTGCCATGTTCTGCGATATTGATTCAATTTCAGGTGAGTTTAGCAACAGATGAGAGATAATACCTTTTCAAGTGGCTTCAAGAAGAGTCTTTTTAGAAGTGAACTTTATCAAAAAAAACACATATTGTAACTGAAACAAAACAGAGTCCACGATATTATCAACATAGTAAAAAAAATCCCAGTCACCCCCAACACTTCAGAAAGGGGTACAATCTAATATTATTTCTTTTGAAAACATGGACAAAGATGTGAAAAGAATGTAGGTGAACTCAACAATGACAGCCGTAAACCAGTACATCCTTCTTCTGATCAGGCATTTATCTTTCTCCAAGTAAAAAATCAAGTGTATCATGAATAGTAAAATCTTGTAATGGCTAAAAAAGCTCACCAATTCATTAATTATGAAGATTTTTCTGCTTTTTCAGGGAGATTTCTTATACATATAATGAATTGGGCAAAACATGCTAATTTCCGAAAATACTAAATACTCATAAAAACTAAATACTCAACAATTCTTCAAATCCCATAAGAAAGAAAGACTAACACAAAACTAAAATTTGCATAAACAAAACAAAACAAAATACCAATACATACATTTGCACATAATTATACGATCAAAGAAAAGAAAGATGGTACTTGAAAATGACCTGTAACGGCGATCGTAAGGAGAAACAATGAAAGAACGAAGCTTTGCTCTTCGATTACTTCTGGCGCCAAGAGAAGGAATAATACCAGTTGTAAGGCTATAATTACTTCCTTCTCTTGATAACTGTTCAATTTCTTGTGCTTCTTCTTCACCGCCGCACATTAAAACCCTAAGACGCCCTCCTCCTCTGTTACCATGCATATCCCCCATTGTTGAAGCTTTGTGCTTATGTGTTGTTTGTTTGAACCTTTCATGACTTATTATTATTACTACTACTATTCTAACTTATATGGGAGTAGAGTACATGGAGGTGCGGCTCAAGACGGAAATTACTATTATTGATTTTTATTTTCTTTTTTCTTTTTTATAATTACTCTTTATTAGATATAATAATAATTATAAAAGATTCTGCATTAGTCTGTATTTTTTTGTTCCCATAAATGTGAAAGAGTAAAATTAATTTTGTTTATGCTATTATTAATGATGACATTTAATTATCTTGTCACTTAAACTAAGGGGTACAATAGTAAGCAAACATTAATCAAAATTTTGGTGTTTGTTTCAGTCGTCCTAGAAACTTTTTCAAAAAAAAACCTTTGAATTATAGTGTATGTTTCGATCAGTGTATTTTCGAAAAAAATTAAAAATACCGCGAAAAATTGTGAAGGAGTTATTAAAGAAAGTTTAAAGGGAAACAAAGAGTTTCAAAATTATGCTTTATTTTCATTTGTATTGATTTAAAAACTTATTTTTTTCGACGTTTTCAATGAAAATGATGAAAATTTTGATCCATGGCTACAAAGGTCTTTAGTTAATCGCTAAATACAAAACATTGTATGTGCTTTGCCTATTCGGCAAAATCCCCAATGTGTTATTTTAAGGCAAAATTGTAAAAAAGGTCCTAAACTAATGAATGATTTTGGTTTTTCGTCCCAAGCTATATCACTTAGCCAAATTAGTCCCGCGATTTTATATTCTTTTGGAATATCGTCACAGTTGCCACATGGATGCTTACATGTCATGACGTGGCAAATTTTAGCATAAACAATTACATAAGATTGCAGAATTCGTCCCAAACTAGTTATAAATTTTGATTTTTCGTCCCAAACTATGACAACACGCCGACTTCCGTCCCGTAATTGAAATGACATGGGGAAAAAGAATTCGTTCCAAACTAATTATAATATTTATTATTTATTATTATTAATACAAAAAAAATGCACAATTTGTTCCTAATGAACTGAGATAAAATTTGTTTTCTCAAAAGCGCACGAAAATTTCAAAAATCCATACTATTTTTCTCTTAAAAAAAGTTAATGGCAATTTACTTTCATGTGATATTCATAACGTTCAATTTACATCTATATGTTATGATAATGTGGCAGTTTACCCCCCTGTGTTGTGATAAATGTAACAATTTACCTCATGTATTATAATAAATGTAGCAATTTACCCCCTATATTATAAAACACCTTGCATGTCCACTTCAATTTACCCCCTATATTATAAAATTTTCACATAGGGGGTAAATTGCTCCTTTTCAAATTACAGGGGCTAAATTAAACATTATGAATATCATAGGGAACAAATTGTTGTTAGTCCCTTAAAAAAGTAAAAGATGAATCATCATTTCATTAAATTAGAAATTTAATAATGGACTAAATTCATGCAAAATGACAAATTGTGAAATGAAATTCGGCAAATTAATATAGTTTGGGACGAAAAACCAAAATTTGTAATTAGTTTGGAACGAATTCTGCAATCTTGTATAGTTGTTCATGCTAAAATTTGCCATGTCAGCAGCAATGTGGCAAGTGGGACGATATTCCAAAAGAATATAAAATTACGGGACGAGTTTTGCTAAGTGATATAGCTTGGGACGAAAATCCAAAATTACTAATTAGTTTGGAACGTTTTCTGCAATTTTGCCTTATTTTAATTTATAAAGAAAACTATGTTTTATAGCAAAAAAAAAAAAAACCCTATCGATATTTATTAGCTCACTGAAACATTTAAAATATCATCATAAGTTAATACGGAGTTATTGTCAATTTTTTTAAGTTAATAGGTTGATTATTCCCAATCTTTAAAGTTAATAGGGTTTATTATCATTTTTTTAAGTAAATAGACGGTTATTGTCAATTTTTAAAGTTATGTAAATAGAGGTATTTTCGCATTATATGAAGAGGTATGATTATTATTTTTTCTGCAAAATATGTATTCCGACTTGGAAGAAATTGCGATTAACAAAATAACAGATATTGTGATAATAAAAATACCTTTGCCAATAAGACAAAAACATAAGGAGTATTTTTGCATTCACTCTACTTAATCAAATCATTTAGCATAATTCAACTCGAATAAGAAAATTAGATAATATTGAGAAAATGGGAATGAAGGAAATAATTAATTGGCCTTTTTTTTTTGTTGATAAGTTAATTGATTGACATGAACATTACAAAATTTATGGTCCGACCACCCTCAATGCTTCCAACTTTCGCCGTCAAAAATTGATTACAGGACATAGTTATGGAAATATATTATATATTCGCCTATTGGCCTGTTGTTTTAGAATGTGATGTATTAACAAAAGGTAAGAAAATCGTTTAGGCAATCTAAATTTGGAATGAATATCTAGTTCATAATTGGAGTGCAATATAATGGAAATGTTTATCCCCTTTTGGGTGTGTTTGCAAACTTTTTTACAGGTAGTTTATGAGCTCGATGCAACAATTTGATACTTGAGAAATTATTTGTTAAAGTTTCCAAAGAACACCTTTATGTCAAATAAAATAAAATTTGTGAAACTTTTTTTTAGACTTAAGAAAATTATTTTTTGTTTGACTTTCGAGAGAATAATTTTAAAAAATTGAGAGAGATAAATTTATTTCAAAAAGTAAAAAATATGTTTATTTCGTTTGTTCAAACGCGATATTATTTGAGAAAAACGAGACAAACGGACCCAATACTATTGGTCATTATTTTCAGCACCTTTTTTGAAATTTTCCTTTCATTCTTTTATTTCCATATTCCAAGACCTACAGTGATAAAGAAGACGAGATTGTAATAATGGATGCTAGACGTTTTAGAATTGTGGGTATATACACATATTCACAACTGTTTTCTATAAGTAAACCATAATTACTCTTACTCATGTTCACTTACAAATATTGTTTAATGAGTCACATTTTTACTAGATCAAGTCTAGGAAATATTTTTTGGTATTGTGGTTGAGAAAGCTTCTATTAAACACAATCATCTAGCCAAGAATATCCCTATCAAAATTCACATTTTTTGACATAAACGAGTTCCACGTGCATAGATGGATCAATTTATAATTGACAGTAGGTAATTCTCTTCAAAAAAAGGTTCCACCGATTTTAATACCAATTTCTATTTACCAAAATTCGACTATAATAGTGTCTCAAATTTAAATCCTTTTTTTTAGGGATAGATGTATGATACAACCATGTGTCACGCGAAACCTGCATAAAATTAACCCCGTGATTTTTTTTTTGTACCAAATTCCCTTATATTTTCAAAAACCCTGTACAAAACACTTAATCTCTATTAATTACTAACACCGTTATGCGACTCCTAAAATCAACAATGGGTGCCAACCAAATATTGCATGAATGATCCGACATATATTTAATTACAAAAGCAGAAAAAAGAAAATGTTCAAAAAAATACCCCTGCATTCTAAAGACGTTCCTTCCCTGTAAGTGTGCAGAACATAGAGTTTATTAGTAAATGACGCTTACGTACAATAACACCCATAAAATATTTAACAATTGATACATTATAAAATGATCTTAAGAAATTAATTAGTTATGTGCAAAGTACGTGCATTTTTCTATAATGAAATTTGAACATATAGTTTATTAGTAAGTGATGCTTATGTACAATAACGCCCATAAAATACAATTGATTTATTATACAATAATTTAAAAAAATTAATTAGCCATATTCAAAGTACGTGCAATTTTCTAATATGTAAATATATAATTATGTACTTGATTATTTTTCCGGAATTGACAAGCACAATAGAAGTCCTAGTTAATTTTTCCGAAGAAATTAGTGCAATCGACTGTTGGAAAAAAGCAAGTTAATGGACTATTTTGGACGTATTTTAAGTGGGACCCACTTTGAGAAAAGAGTCGGGTCTTGACTGAATTATATTCTACTCCGTGAGTAGATTAAAACGGCATATGGTACGTCCAAATCGGAGTACGGGTGAATGAGAAATTAAAGCTCAAAGTTCACATATGTAATGGGAAAAAATTGGAAAGAAATGGACTTATCCCACATTGGAAGTGTGATAAGAAAAACTTGGGTTTATATATGATTTCTAAACCATAAGGGTTAAGAAATTATTACTAGAAGGCTCCCTCCTTGCGCGCAGGGGGGGGGTGCAAATCTTGGATCGGATTTACACTCGGCCCTTCAAGACTTGTGCGTGCCCGCGACCTGCGGACACGAATGTCGTCCCGAAAAGCCTATTAGGACAAGCCCAGTTTTCCAATTTCCATTCTGGCCCAAGAAAAAAAAAATTATTTCTTTTGGCAGAATCTTTTTTTTTTTTTTTTTTTTTTTTTTTTTTTTTTGGCCCATTAAATCTCGAAGGCCCAGTTTCTGGAAGGCCCTCTCGAAATGAAACGGACGAAACGTTTCTGTAACGGACCGTAACTCCCGAAACGGTTGTCTCATTAATTTTATTTAATTCCGATTATACCCTCACTCCTATCCTATATATACTGGCTCTTTTCTATCAGTTTAACACACCAAAAACCAATCTTCTCTCATTCTTTTCCGAGTTCAAGAAGTGTTTCAGTTTATTGCAAATAGCTTGGTGCGAAGTTTATTTGCTTACACCGTTGAATCCTGGGAGACGAACGTTCGAAGAACCTCAAGCACGAACCGGAAGGGTGAGGGAGCGAATTTGTCTTAAGGACACTGAGTTTTCACACAGGCCTCGGTTTGAATCATTTTGATAATTGTAGTTTACTTTCTGTCCAGATTATCTTATATTTAAATTCAGAATTTTCCTTTTACGTATTCATATTTTGATAACAATCTTAAGACAAAATTCGTTTACGTAAAAGGATAACTCGATTATAAAAAAATTTGTTTTCATAAACTGTTTGCGGACTTTTCTGGACAAGGAAATTTTTTTTCAAATTCGAAAAATTAGTTTCCAGATTTTCGAAATCTGTTAGTAATATTATCAATAAATTCCGTACACTACAAATTTGTGAAAAGATATTTAGAAGTTTGTGGTGTATTGAAAATTTCTAACAAAGTATTGTTTTGATTGTTACGTGATATGTTCACGTAATCTGTTCAGAGTTATAACAAAGCTTTAAATGGACCTCCAATAAACAGAAAACTTGTTTATTATTTAATTTACATAGTTTGAGCAGAAATTTTTTTGGAGTCATTGAAAATTGTTTTGGAAAAACTAATTTGTTTGCAAATTTGGAACAGTATCAAGTTTATAATATTTTCAAAATTGTTTACAAAATTTTGGTACGGTTACATATCTATCTCGGGATAGATAAATTATTTGCGATATTGGAGAAATTTTTTTTGGACATAACGATTTTGGAATAGGAAATTTTGGAGAAAATTCTTTGTTAAATATCTAAAATTTTCTGAAGTTCTTTAAAATTTAAAATTTTCCAGAAATTCCTTTGAGGAATTTGATAGTTTGCTTTTGGTTTCAGAAATGGCAACCGAATCAAACGTTGATGTGGTTGTTACTGAGAACTCATCTGGAGCTCCAGTACCAAACCAAACTGTGGCACCTCTGAGCCAACCTGGGGCTGTGGCACCTCTGAGCCAAGCTGAAAAACCGGAGAAATTCAACGGGCTGAATTTCAAAAGGTGGCAACAAAAGATGATGTTCTACCTGACCACCTTGCGTCTGGCGAGGTTCTTAACCGAGGATCCACCCAAGAAAGAAGGGGAGCAAGATACTGCCTTCCTTATTGCTCTTGATGGCTGGAACCAGTCGGACTACCTTTGCCGACACTATGTTATGAATTGTTTGAGTGATTCACTGTATGATGTGTACTCTAACAAAAAGTCTGCAAAGGAACTTTGGGAAGCCTTGGACCGCAAATACAGAACTGAAGATGCCGGTACCAAGAAATTCGTTGTGGGTCGGTTTTTGGACTACAAGATGGTGGACTCCAAACCACTTATGGCCCAAGTGCAAGAATTTCAGCTGATTCTTCATGAAATTCAAGCTGAAAAGATGGAGCTCAGTGAAACCTTCCAGGTGGCTTGTGTCATTGAAAAGTTACCCCCTGCATGGAAGGATTTCAAAAATTACCTGAAGCACAAGCGAAAGGAGATGAGCATGGAGGATCTCGTTGTGAGGCTCCGAATTGAAGAAGACAACAGGAAATCTGAGAAAAGAGGGCTCACTTCTACTGAACCTAAGGCTAATGTCGTGGAGCATGGTCAAAGTTCAAAGTTTAAGAAAAATAACAAAGGGTCCAAGATGGGGCCAAAGGGCGGTATTTCCAAGAAAACCAAGTTTCAAGGGAAATGCTTCAATTGTGACAAAATGGGTCACAAATCGGCAGATTGCAGGCTACCGAAAAAGAAGAAACCTAATGAAACCAATGTTATTGAAGACAGTGGTGATGTGGACCTATGTGCTGTGGTTTCTGAGGTGAACTTGGTTGACTCTAATCCGAAAGAGTGGTGGATAGATACAGGGGCTACAAAGCATGTGTGCTCTGACAGGGAAGTGTTTACCACTTTTGAGCCGGTCCAGAATGGGGAAAAACTGTTCATGGGAAACTCGGCTACATCAGCTATAGAAGGCAAAGGGAATGTAATTCTCAAAATGACCTCTGGGAAGGAGCTGACTCTGAAGGATGTCCTCTATGTGCCAGATATCCGCAAGAATCTTGTATCTGGGACGCTGTTGAACAAGCATGGTTTCCGCCTTGTTTTTGAATCTGACAAATTTATTTTGACTAAGAGTGGTATGTTTGTTGGAAAGGGATATGAGTGTGGTGGAATGTTCAAACTGAATGTAATGGCTATTAAGCCTAAAATTATTAATAAAGTTAATAATTCTGCTTACTTGCTTGAGTATCCTAATCTATGGCATGGTAGACTAGGACATGTTAACTACGATTCCCTGCGTAGATTAATTAATTTGAAACATATCCCTAAATTTCAAATTGATAAAAAGCACAAGTGTGAAACTTGTACTGAAGCTAAATTAACGAGATCGTCTTTTCAAAAGGTTGAAAGGAATACTAAACCACTCGACTTGATACATAGTGACATAAGTGATCTTAAATGTGTGCAATCAAGGGGAGGTTATAGTTATTTTATTACCTTCATTGATGATTGTACTAAATATTGCTATGTATACTTGCTAAGAGCAAAAAGTGAAGCAATAGATAAATTCATTCTATTCACAAAAGAAGTTGAGAATCAACTTGATAGAAAGATCAAAGTACTTCGAAGTGATAGAGGTGGTGAATATGTGTCACCATTTAGTGAATTCTGTGCTGAACATGGAATCATACACGAGGTAACAGCACCTTATTCACCGCAATCAAACGGAATTGCAGAAAGGAAAAATCGAACATTGAAAGAAATGATGAATTCAATGTTGATAAGTTCTGGATTACCACAGAACATGTGGGGGGAAGCTATCCTATCTAGCAATTATCTTTTAAATAAGATACCCCGGAAAAATCAGGAGAAAACTCCATATGAATTGTGGAAAGGTAGAACACCTTCCTACAAATACTTGCGAGTATGGGGGTGTCTTGCCAAAGTGGTAGTACCTACACCCAAGGAAGAAAGGATAGGACCGAATACTGTTGATTGTATATTCATCGGATATGCTCAAAACAGTAATGCTTATCGGTTTCTTGTGCATGAATCTAAAAATCCTGAGATTCACAAAAACACGATAATGGAATCCAGAAATGCATCTTTCTTTGAAGATGTATTTCCAGCGAAAACTAGAAAAGAAGTGAGATCATTGAAAAGAACTCATAGTCCAGACCATGAGTCTGAACAGGTAACTGAGGATGAGCCAACTGAGGTTGAGCCAAGAAGAAGTAAAAGAGCTAGGACAGAAAAATCTTTTGGCCCAGATTTTCTGACATATATGCTCGAAACTGAACCTCAAACCTTCAAAGAAGCTGTAACTTCTTCTGAAGGACCTTTGTGGAAAGAGGCAATCAATAGTGAAATTGATTCCATCCTGCAAAACCATACCTGGGAGTTAGTCGATCTTCCTCCAGGATGCAAACCACTAGGATATAAGTGGATTTTCAAACGGAAAATGAAACCAGATGGAACAATTGATAAATATAAGGCCAGATTGGTAATAAAAGGCTATCGGCAACGAGAAGGCCTTGATTACTTTGACACGTATTCTCCCGTGACGAGAATAACTTCCATTAGGATGATACTTGCTATCGCAGCATTGCGAAACTTAGAAGTACATCAAATGGATGTAAAAACAGCTTTCTTGAATGGAGATTTAGAAGAAGAAATCTACATGGAACAACCTGAGGGTTTTTCTGCTCCAGGGCAAGAAAAGAAAGTCTGTAAACTGGTTAAGTCATTGTATGGCTTAAAACAGGCACCGAAGCAGTGGCATCAAAAATTTGATGATGTCATGCTAGGAAAAGGTTTTAAAACCAGTGAATGCGACAAATGCATTTACGTGAAAGAAACAAAAGATGGCTATGTCATTCTGTGTCTTTATGTTGACGACATGCTTATCGTTGGAAGTAATGATAAGATGATTAAATCCACTAAGGATATGTTGAATGCTAGATTTGAAATGAAAGATATGGGTCTAGCAGATGTGATACTGGGAGTTAAAATCACAAGAAAATCAGATGGCATCATTTTGAGTCAATCCAGTTATATTGGAAAAATCCTTGAAAAATTCAATAAGGATGACTCTAATGAGACTAGAACTCCTATAGATCCAAGTCAACCTTTATCAAAGAATAAAGGTGAGAGCATCTCTCAAGTGGAGTACTCAAGGATTATTGGAAGTCTAATGTACCTGATGAGTTGTACAAGACCAGATATAGCATACGCAGTCGGTAAGCTAAGCAGATACACTAGTAATCCTGGTACTGACCACTGGAAAGCCATAGTAAGGTTACTGAGATACTTAAGGTATACTCGTAACTACGGGCTATACTATACAAGATATCCAGCTGTTATAGAAGGATACAGTGATGCAAATTGGATATCTGATGTAAAAGATTCAAAATCCACCAGTGGATATGTATTCACCTTAGGTGGTGCAGCTGTATCTTGGAAATCCTCTAAACAAACTGTGATAGCCAGATCCACAATGGAGTCTGAGTTTATAGCTTTAGACAAATGTGGTGAAGAGGCTGAGTGGCTACGCCAATTCTTAGAGGGTATTCCACAATGGTCTAAACCTGTGCCAGCAGTATGCATTCATTGTGATAGCCAATCAGCGATTGGAAGAGCACAGAGTAAAATGTACAATGGTAAGTCTAGGCATATACGTCGAAGACATAATACCATTAGACAACTACTCTCAACTGGAGTGATTACTATTGACTATGTAAAGTCAAAGGATAATCTAGCGGATCCGCTAACCAAAGGGTTAACAAGAGAGATAGTTGCTAAGTCATCAAGAGGAATGGGACTAAAGCCCATGGAATAAAAATCTTTGCGAAGGAAAACCCAACCTAGTTGACTGGAGATCCCAAGATCTAGGTTCAAAGGGACAACCTAACCGCAAATGTTTAGTTAAGTCACTGTGGGGGGTTTACCCTCGAGTCCATTCCTATGATGAAAACAGTGATAACGGTTGAGTAAGGTTAAGCCAAGCTTTTAATGATTCTTGTAAGAAGAGTAACTCGGTATACTCTAAGGAAATGAATCACCTATGTGAGAGAGAAGAGGGGCCGCTTCAAAGGGAATTGTATAGGGCACAATTCTTAGAAACTCTTGCTGAACCAGGTAGATGTCCATGGCCAAAACGGACATAACCGTAAGAACTGAAACGTTATGAGGTAAGATGCTTGTGAGAAGTGTGTCATCGTTTACACAAACAGCAGAACAGTTCAAGGACAACGTGTCTACTGATCAGCTAGTAAAGTAAACATACTTTATCAAGGGAAGGTTCAAAGGGTTACTCCTACCTATCCTATGCAAGTATCTACCGCTGAACTCTATCCTCTTAGAACATCCTGTTAGGAACTTGTTCAATTTTCATTCATGTGGGGGATTGTTGGAAAAAAGCAAGTTAATGGACTATTTTGGACGTATTTTAAGTGGGACCCACTTTGAGAAAAGAGTCGGGTCTTGACTGAATTATATTCTACTCCGTGAGTAGATTAAAACGGCATATGGTACGTCCAAATCGGAGTACGGGTGAATGAGAAATTAAAGCTCAAAGTTCACATATGTAATGGGAAAAAATTGGAAAGAAATGGACTTATCCCACATTGGAAGTGTGATAAGAAAAACTTGGGTTTATATATGATTTCTAAACCATAAGGGTTAAGAAATTATTACTAGAAGGCTCCCTCCTTCACTACAAAAAAAAGCATCTTATGTGACGAAATATTTCGTCACGAAACACAAGTTTTTCGTCACAACAGGTTTACGTGACGAAACAATTCGTCACAGGGTTCGTCACATAGGCCCCGTCACATAAAGTCTAATGTGACAAAAGTCATGTTCGTCGCATAACTCTGCGACGAAATTTATCTCGTCACCACAAAGCAATGTTTTGCGACGATGTATTTGTCGCATAAGCACAAATAAATTGTCACTGAAAGTGCGTTTCGTCACAACAGATATGGTTTTGACAAAGCTTTGTGTGACGATTTTATTTGTCACATAAAAATCTAGCCTGTTATGACAAATTATTTTGTCACAAAAAATATTAGTTTGAAATTATTTACATCCTTATGCGACAATATATTTTGTCACATAAAAATAGCTTTTATGACAAAAAAAATTGTCACAAAAAAATTAATTTAAAATTCTACAAATGCTTATGTGACAATATAATTTGTCACTATAAATTTTACGATTAATAATCCTATTAGAATTCATAATTTACGTTTTTCACCTCATTGATAAACTAAAACAATAATATTACCAAAACTAAAATTGATTATCAAAATAACAATAGCAACCAACTTACAAAGTATTTAAGTTCAAAAATCACAATATCATTCATATTCAAGTGTATATCTCAACAACTGCATTAAACAAAATGATAGCACTTGTCAACAACCTATTAAGTTTCACAAAAAGGAATTCAAAACAAATTTTTTGAACCCAAACTTCCAAAACTTGAACACATGTTGATTTAAATATCTTCAACTTCTAACACTTCTTAGCCTCTAAACATAGTTCCACCACATTTTCATTAGCCATCCAAAGTAGCAGTAGTATTTTCTGCATGGAGACCACACTTTAATTAGTGAAACACTTATAACTAAATAGATTCTAATTTATCCCATTAAGTAAAACAAGTAGCAAATCATTCATCCAGCTTTCAAAGCCAACAATTCATAATAATATAAATAGACCAAAAGATGAATTTTGAGTCCTATTGTTGACTTAACACCATATAGAACATTCTCTACCATCGGGATACAACTTTCCGAAGGATTGAAAGACTTATCGACGGGCATATCTGCATATGATTGCACAATTCTTCTCCATACTTCTCTATATCTACATAATTTAGGATGTAACTATCGTGTCAATCATCATAAGCGTTCGTCCATCCTTAAATTGGTTCCAATACACCATACAAAATATCTGTTTGTTCAGTCACAAAAGGTAAATAACATTTCACGTGTTATGGATGCTGGACCCATAACTGCCACAAATATATCCACCATCATTCAAGGAGCATCAGAGACATGTCCAAAATTCAAACTTATTTTCATTATTTTTTAACAAAGTCAGACCAGGATAAAGAACATCTCAACACTTATTGAGAGTGTCATGGCTCCTCAATAATTAATTGCAAACGATATATATGAACTTCAGTTACGTAATAGCATCTAAAAAACTCACATTAAAAGGTTCACTAGATGCTCGACTTTGGACACGATATGCTTTCGTTGTCAATGCCAAAACTTGCATGGCACTGATTGCAGCAAGTTTATTGTCTTGTTGCAAGTATAATTGAGCCACTTGCCTTGAAAAAAAGGCGGCTTTTCGCTGATAACCAAGTAAACCAAAGAGTCGTGCAATTTCGACATATACTATTAGTCTGTCACTGGCATCAATCAAAGATTTTGCTCCATCAGCTGCAGCTGTCAATAAATCCACAACCTCCTTTGCCAGCTCCCGCCTGATTGACAAAATATATATCAGTGAAGACTATGCACATGGAGAAAAACATTTTTTATAAATTTATAGTTAAAATTCAAGCTGGCATACAGAAGTCCTGGATAGATTAAGGATAAGCATAACTTACCTGCAGAGGAATCTTGCCAACTTCAACGTAGCCTCAAGTTCGAAACTTAAGGGTGATACCTTGTGCACAGATCATAGAGTATGAGAAACTAAATAAAAAACAGAATGAAAGAGTCTTGCCAAGGAAAAGAACATCACAAAGTCCATCGTAGAATCTAGGCAATGATAAATTTATCAGGGATCAAGATGAGTTATATCAGAAACCGTGCTGCAACTTTTTTAGGACGCAAATAAAAGAGAATTATGTCATCCAAAATCTCATCTATTTATGTCATGAAGTAATGCTAAAAATATTTGGACTTAAACAACTAAAATCAATGACTCACAAAAACAGCCTTGATACATATATGGGAAATAAAGGACTAACTTTATAAAACTTAAACAAGTAATCAATAATCAATTCATTAACATGCATGTTAGTGATCAACCCCAATATCTATGCTTTAATAATTTCCCAAACTCCTTGTGCTTGAAAATTAAATTGACAAAATAGTAAGTATTCTTACCATGTACAATTTGGTGTAGTATTGCTGCTTTGCATCCTTAACCAAAGTTGTTGCATTTGTGCTTGCAATGTCTCATTTTTCATTAGTAATCCAACTTTTGTCCATTGCCACGTACGTACCTGTGAAATGAACATTTTAGGAGATCATGTAATGCAATAACAATTTATTAGAGTTGGTGGGTACCTTTCGTTTCTCATTTATCATAATACGAGTTATACTCATGCTAGAAAGAGCTTTTAACCTTCCATTCGGAAAATGCTATAACAATTGCCATAGAGCTAACATTTTATGTCGGAATTGAATGAACAAATTATTAGATTTGGGAAGGAAAAAATAATTTCAGTCCAGCCCCTGGTTTAATGGTTCAAAAATCTTCATTTTATGTTTTTTTTTGCTGAATCTGCATTTCAGCCCCAACTTACTTAATAATATCTATGTTAAAGTTATTCATTGACATCTAATTAGCATATTTAGTCAAGGGTGTCTTAGCATAGCATTATGAGTTGGCTCAAACCCACCTATTCAAGTTGCTTTAGCATCTATAAAGAATTCAATATGGACAAAAATCTTATGAGTAAAATCAACGTAGTCAGAGGAATTCAGTTTCATTGATACCACTTATAAGATATTATGTAATACTGTAAGCACATTCTGTAAAAAAAAAAAAATTCAATTTATAGAAGGCACTATATTGATTTCTACCCAGAACAAGAACGACAAGTATTACAACAAAGAACCAACTCAGCAATAGAGTAAGAACAACAATTAATTGCACCATTTTACCCAAAAATTAATATAAAATGAGTTACAAAATATATAATCATATATTTACAATTAAACACACACACATGTATATACATAACGTACCTTAATTTTATGGCTAGAATAAATACATTGAGGTAGAAATTTGGCAAAATTGCATCACATACCTTAATTTTATGGCTGGGAATTCTTAGATTACGAAATAAAATTATTGAAACGGGCTATGACCTTCCTTCTCGATTCAGTGAAAACTCACCTACAAATTCAAAGGTGTGAATCGTGAAATTAAAAAATAACCTTAGAAAGGGAGAGATAGAGAGAACGATTTTCAGAATTTACCCACAAAGTAAACTTAGTTTCAATGGGAATCAATTTCTTGAGAGGGCAATTCCTTGAGAGACGGGCGGCATTTTGGGTAAGAAAATAGCTGGGACTGGAAAGATCTAGGTTTTACTTATCTCAATTTATGATTCAAGGGACAAAATAGTAATTTTGTGAAATAAAAATGAAAAGGAGGAGGGAAATGAAAAAAGAACCGGGAGCTTTTTTTTTTGGGCAACATGTAAATTGAAATTTTGTTTAAGTGATTAAAAAAATTAAACTAAGTTAAAATTACCCATGTCCATTCTAACTAAAATAGCCTCTCATATATAGTCTACTAACGTGTATTATTAAAATTGAGTTAATGGCAATTCGCCCCCTATAAAAATGCATATTCAATTTACTCCTCTGTGATTTAAAAATTAAAGAGCAATTTACCTCTTATAAAAAAAATTAAATAAGCAATTTACCCCTTTAAGTCGGAAAGTGTAACTCAATTGCCAAAATTGAGAGTGGGCATGAAAAGTGTTTTGTAACATAGAGGGGTAAATTGCCACATTTATCATAACACATGGGGGTAAACTGTCAAATTATCATAACACTGGGAGTAAAGTGTCATATATAAAAATGTCAAGGAGGCGGTGTGAAACATTTATAAATTACATGTGGTAAAATGCTCCTTTTCAAATCACAGATAAGTAAAACATTATGAATATCATATGGGGGGTAAATTGCTATTAACTCTATTTTAATTAGTGAAGTATTATTTTTCACTATATCTAACAAGTGAAAATGTGTCGAGCTCCTATTGAGCCAATTTATAAGTTTATTATAATTCATTACTATTGAACCGGGACCATGTACAATTGATGAATTATATCCAGACTACAATGTAAAAAACTTAAGCACAGAAAACTAACTAGTAAAATTACCAAGTTACGTAATTAATTATGTAAAGAGAAAAAAAATATATAAATTCATTCCATTAGAAAAAATATTTAATTAATTTGATTTTCAACTATCAATCGATTATAAGAGAAAAATAGTATGATATGAAAAAATTTAGAACCGCAAAATCATACATTGCATAAATTGAACTGTCCATGCATTGGTATGTTATTTAGTGGCGTAGCTGAAAACTGTAATACATCACTGACTAGTAATTACACCTTAGTACCACTGTGATACCCACCCCACCTACCCATCAAACCCATACTACTATACAAATATAAATAAAATTAATTATAACTTACAAATCCATTAAATATTTCACCAATTTTGTCACTAACATCGCCGATTTAACCCGTATATATTAAATCCATTAAATGTTTCACAAATTCAGTGAATGAATTAATCAAATTGGTCAAAAATGGTTTAAATCGATAAAAATAGGTGAAAAAATAAATTAAAGCGGTAAAAAAAATTAAATCGATGAAAAAACGGATATACTATTAATCAATGAAAATTGGTGCAAATTGCAATATATAATTGATATGATAAGCATTTAGCTAGTGAAATCAAAATATTGCGTAGTTATTAGGGTTTAATTACGTATATTATTAATATCATACATGTGCACACCCCTGAAAAGTTATGTAGCTTAAGTGACAATAATTTAATTTCGTCACATGAATAAAAGGGAAAAGTGAAAAGGACGGAACCATTATTTTAGAAAACAATTTCTGAATTTAGGAAAGTGAGGGAATTTTTTGGAGGGAATAAAACGATTTCATGTGACAAAACTAAGTTTGTCACATAAGATGCAGATTGTGTGACGAAAACCAACATCGTCACAAGAAATATCGGTTTATGTGACAAAATATAAATTTGTCGCATGAAGCCTTTTGTTTGTGCGACGTTAGTATTTTTGTAACATAAAATACAAATTTGGGCGGCGAAACTGAGTTTTGTCGCTTCAGAACTTCACTCATGTGACGAAAATTACTTTTGTCGCATAAAATAAAATTTATGTGACGAAATGAAAAGTCGTCACATGAGTTGCTATTTTATGTGACGAAGACGCACTCGTCACCACAGCCATATATCTTGGGACGAAAATCAGATTCGTCACGAAAAAATTGTCACATAAAACGCTTTTTTTTGTAGTGCTTGCGCGCAGGGGGGGGGGGGGGGTGCAAATCTTGGATCGGATTTACACTCGGCCCTTCAAGACTTGTGCGTGCCCGCGACCTGCGGACACGAATGTCGTCCCGAAAAGCCTATTCGGACAAGCCCAGTTTTGCAATTTCCATTCTGGCCCAAGAAAAAAAAAATTATTTCTTTTGGAAGAATCTTTTTTTTTTTTTTTTTTTTTTTTTTTTTTTTTTTGGCCCATTAAATCTCGAAGGCCCAGTTTCTGGAAGGCCCTCTCGAAATGAAACGGACGAAACGTTTCTGTAACGGACCGTAACTCCCGAAACGGTTGTCTCATTAATTTTATTTAATTCCGATTATACCCTCACTCCTATCCTATATATACTGGCTCTTTTCTATCAGTTTAACACACCAAAACCAATCTTCTCTCATTCTTTTCCGAGTTCAAGAAGTGTTTCAGTTTATTGCAAATAGCTTGGTGCGAAGTTTATTTGCTTACACCGTTGAATCCTGGGAGACGAACGTTCGAAGAACCTCCAGCACGAACCGGAAGGGTGAGGGAGCGAATTTGTCTTAAGGACACTGTGTTTTCACACAGGCCTCGGTTTGAATCATTTTGATAATTGTAGTTTACTTTCTGTCCAGATTATCTTATATTTAAATTCAGAATTTTCCTTTTACGTATTCATATTTTGATAACAATCGACATGTTGTTCTATTGCCCCAAGAATGAAATGAAATCATATACTATGTGTAAAGAAGCACGAGGTGACCCACAAGGAGTTCGTCTTGCCGATTTGCTGCCAGATGAAGAGAGAAAATCCGTAGATGGAATAAGATTAGAGAACAATTTTTTCTCTCTAGTAAGCGGGAAATGCCGCATTAAAAGGGGGCATGATGCCATGCCCGACAGAGCAGCCATCAAATTTACCAGCACCAGCACCAGCACCAACACCAAGCACCAATTTTCAGAAGTCACTTGCTATAAATAAGATGTGCCACTGCTATAAAGAAGGCAGGGATATATGCTTGTGATGAAATGTATATGAAGAACATCTATGTAAAGAATTGAAAAGCAGCAATTATATGTATTGCTCCATATAAGTATATAAATTGGTTATCTAAACAATTTTTTGGTATTTCTATTTTGACCTTACTGCTTTAATTAATTTAACTATTTAACTTCTTTCCTTATTTCATTTAAATAAAATTTAGTTTTATTTTTTTCCGTTAAGAAATTCTTATTTTTTGTGTTTAAAAAATTTAATGCACACGGAATTATGTGTTGAGGAATTAAAGCATGCGGAGACGCGTGCAGAAGATATACTAGAAATTCTTAACTTTTGTACAAAATTTTAATTTCCATTAACTTGCGATATGGTTGGCGATATTGCCAGAGCATGTTTCAATTTATTTGATAAGACAACTTTGCCCTCTTCTCTAACCATCGTCCAATTCACTCCTCTGCCCGACCCTCTTTCAGAATTATTTCTTTTTTATTTCTCTCTCTATGATATCTATGCATACAGAAACTAGTTAACCAATCTTAATATTTAAACATATCTGGATTCACAATAGATTTGTATTATCGGGGCTTGAGGTTCCTAGTTCTGCTATATCTTTTATACTGATATTTCCGTTTCCTGGGCAACATCATCCACAACAATTCCAAGTTTGTGTTAATTTTTACTTTTTGCACATCATATAGTATGTTTGTAAAGGTGCCACAGCCATCATCAACTCTTTAAAACCAACAGGTGATTGGTCTAGTGGAAGGGACTAGTCACTACAAAGTAGCGGACTCATGTTCGAATCCATGTTGGGAGAGGTACCCACATATGTGCCCAACCCGCCTCGAAAGGGATTAAAATCTTGGGAAACCAAAAAAAAAAAAAAACTCTTTAAATGACTTCACCAAATACAGTGTGTTTACTTTTGTAATTAATTGTTTGATTGGAGCTTTGAAATTTTAAGGTGGGGTTTGGCAAATTGTTAGGAAGAAATCTTCGATTCTTGACATATACCCAGGATACCAGATTAGCTTAATTTCTTCGTAAAATTGCAACCATGCTTCAATAAATTGTCTGTAACAAATTGATTTAATATTCGGTTCAAAAATCTTCCCAAAAATATACTTTTGATTTAATGTGATCTTCATGAATGCAGTATAAGTAAAAGTACTAATATGAGATGTAAAATCTAAACTAAAGAAAGAAGAAATAATTAATTTTAACAGTAAAGGTTTATGTGAAGGGGAAGAGTAAGGAACTAACTGGATGCTTGCTGAAGAGAGAAAGTTATTAGTATGGGCAAAATTGTCTTATCAAATAAATTGCTCTGGCAAAAACAAAACATGCTCTGGCAATATCGCGTGCACAAGATATACTAGTGAGATATACTAGAAATTCTTAACTTTCGTACAAAATTTTAAGTTCCATTAACTTGCGATATTTATAGCATATATAATAATGTTCGTTACAAATTTTTTGGCTATATATTATCTACTATCCAACAAGGGAATTAGATCCCAAAATGTCATATATACTATTAAAAAGAAAAGATATATCATGATTCAACAATTTTTTGATATTTTTATTTTGCCCTCAATACTTAAATTAACTTAATTATTTAATTTTTTAACTTCTTTACTTATTCCAGTACACCCTTTAAATGAATTTTTTTTTTTTTACTTTTTCTTTGACTCAAATCCCAAAAATAATTCCTCATTTTTTTTGTTTAAAAATTTAATGCACGCGAGAACGCGTGCTAGGGATGGCTAGTTAGTAACAAATTATCAACAAAAAATTATCTAGAAAAGCCAGCAAAAAAACATTTTACGTCCCTTAACTTTCACTGGTCCGCGAAATTAGAACACTTAATTTTTTGGCAAGTTAATTCATTCTATAACTTTCCTATGGCCGCAATTTTAGTCCACATTTCGCTGAATATTGTTGCGCTTTTTCAATTATTGCCAGCTGGGAGATTAATTTGGGGGGTTTTGCCAAAGTGATTGCCACGTATCAATTTTTTTTTACCTTACCATGCCACCATCAAATTTAATTATTAAAAGGAAAACCAATTTTACCCTGATTTTTGAAGGAAGAAGAAAAAGTCAGGAAGAGTTGTGAAAATGGAGAGAAGGAGTTGTGTTTTACGTTAATTAAGTAAGAAAGGAGGAAGACAAGGAGGGAACTACCCTCCAATTTTATCTGACGTGGCATGGTGAGGTGGAAAAAAATTATGTGTGGCATTCACTCTGGCAAAATCCCCAAATTAATCTCCCAGTTGGCAATAATCACAACTTTCGGTGAACTGTGGACTAAAATTGCGGATATAGAAAAGTTATACGGCCTGTTTGTTTGGCATTTATGTGAGTGGTTTGTGAAAGTGGTGGAAGTTTGTGAAATAATCTTGATTTGTGTAATATTATTTGTTAGAATTTTGGGAGAGTAGTTTGAGAAATAAGGTGGGTGTAGTTTTTTTTGGAAGAGTTTAGGTTTTAGGTGTAAGATGCGTAAGAAGACTTTATGTCAAATCATGTTTGTTATGTGAGATAAATTGTGTAAGAGAGTGTAGAAGGGTAAAATTTGTTGCCTAATTAAATATTGCCAGATTTACGAGATATTGAAAATTAAACCAAATCTCTACATAGAAGGCAAATTTGTGTAGGAAATTTACAAACAAGAAAAGATTGCATAGGAATCTTCTATACAATGCAATATGTGCATGAAATATCTTTTATATAACAAGAATATAAAATCAACTATTTTTCTTGTCATACAAGATATGAAGAGCCAATCAAGTCGTGCCACGTCCTAGAGAGAATTTTACAAGATCTTCAAATCCACCTATAAATAGGGGTCATCTCCAAGAAGAAAATCAAAACTCAAAACACAATTCAAAAATAAAAAAGGAGTTCAAGAAGAAATGAGCAAATTCTCTCAAGGCGTTCTTCATTAAATCATCAAATCAAGGTGTTCTTCATCATATTCAAGGCGTTCTTCAAAAGATCGAAGGAAATCTGGCGTTTGATTCGAGATTAAGCCACGAGGCCCTCAAATAAACGTTACTGGAGATTTACAACGTTCCAAAGGAAATCAAAATTCAACTAAATCAAGGTGTTTCAAGACGAAGTTCAAACCGTTCTTTACAATCTCAAATTTAAGCAGTTTGATTCAAGATCAAGCAATTTTGATCTTGGACAAACGTTTTTCAAATACCGAAGTTGATCCAAAGAAGACCAAATCATTACTTTCCTAGATCAAGCTTCAACAAATATATTATTTAGATATTAGAATCAGAGGGTTATTAGAGATTGTACTCATTTACATTAAATCTCGAATTCTTACAATTATTTTGTGTTTAATATATTTTTAAACTTGAAATTTTACTTGCTACAGAGAGATATTACTTTATATCAAATCAAAGTATAATTTGTGTAGGTTTTTTTCGGAGATTGGAAATTGTTGTTTGTTTGACTTTTGGGAGAATAGTTTGGAAAAGTGAAGAGTGAATAATTTTAATTCAGAAAGTAAAAAGGGAGACTCTCCTACTAGGTTCATAATGTCCAACCTTACAAAAGGTTTCACTCCACAGCTGCCATTTGTCCTCAAAATAACCGGCAACTTGTTAATGAATATTGGATTTTCTTTTGACAATCTCCAAAATACCCTTCTTCCACATTAAATTAGAATAATTTATATATAGTCTTTCTTTCTTCCCCTGTCCATGTTTCTTCCTCCCCAAATTCATCGAATTTTGAGAATCGATTTCAATAGGTTCATCCCTAACTTTAGCACGATTTTCTCTCCCCTTGTCTTTTACTGAAATTTATTGAAATTGTATTCGATTTTATTGTTTAGCTCTTGGTTACTGATTTGGCCATTTGACTCGACAATAATAAACTGGAATCATAAGCTTGACTAGCATGTCTATGGCTTTCCCTGTACAAATATCTAACTCATAACTGGAATTGCATTGCTCATTTTTTTCCTTTATTCTTCTTGCCACTTGAGTGCAAGAATTTGGGGAAGAACAAGTACTGAAGATGCGTTTTGACTTTTGACAAATGATTTTTTTTTTGAACTTGGGGAAAATGGTAAATTGATTATACGTATGTGTTCGCGACGACGAGACGAACAAAACCTCTAAGTTGATTTCGGCTAACAGCCGCCGGACAATGGTGACCGTGGGAGGAGATGGTGGTTACGTTGGTGTTTGAGGCGACGGAGTTGGTGGCGGGTTTTGTGGCTAGTTTGTGGTGGTGGTGGTGGTTTTGGAGGAGGCAAATCCGGTGTTGCCGGAGAGGGGGGGGGGGTGTGGGAGGTTGGGTGAGGTGAGGTGAGGAAGAAGAAGGGTTGTTTTTGCAATAAAGGTCAAATAAATGTTTAGGAAAATACATATTGGTCCAAGTTTTAATAACTTAAATATAAATTAGATCTAATTCAATAATATTTGAGAACTTGGGATTTGTTTATAATTTTATAAATTTACATTTTAATTATTTTAATTTATGGAATTATAATACGACAATAAATATATTGTTATTGAATTTAAAATGTGTATACAAGTACAAAAAATAAGAATTTTAGTATTATTAAATCATAGTAGAGAACATTTGAATAATATTTCTTTTAATTATTTCTAATTCTTAAATTTAATGATAGAAAAATTCTAAATATTTTTTATATTAGTATTATAGATGTGACAGATTATGTAATATTTTCCTTTTTGATATATAAATATTTTGTTTGGTTAAATGTTAATTTTTTTTAAGTGCATAATTTTATAATTTTAATTAATTCTTGATATAATTCAAATTATATATGAGAAAAGAAAAAGAAAATCTCATAAGCATAAAGTACAAATAAGAAAAGCCACAAGCCATTCTAAACGACGTCGTTTAGTTTGCCAAAGTTTAAAAAATAAGAAAAATATTCTTCGTCTGCACTGTTTACAATCCCATTACTCCTTATTAGTGAATATATTGTTTTTCTGATAAATGGTAATTACATTATTACATCAATATTGTTAATTTTGAAATTTCATTTAATAAAAAACAAATAACTATCAAACAAACAATATTATTAAACTTGAACTAAACATAAAATGTGTATATAAAAGTACAAAAAGTAAGAATTTTAGTATTTTTAAATCATAATCAAGTAAATTTCTATAGTGTTCCAATTAATTGATATCTAAAATTTATTTTTAATGCTTAAATTGAATGAAAATCAAATTCGTTTTACATAACTTTTTTTTTTGTTGATATATAAATATTTTGTTAGATTAAATTTAAAAAAATTGTTTGAAGTACATAAATGTACAAATTTTAGTTTATTAATTCGCGATTTAATATGTTTCAAATCATATATGAGATTTCATGAAAGAAAAATTATATATGAGATTGGGTCACTATTATCAATTAATCGAGTCATTTATCGATTTGAATTATGATTAACTTAGTTATACATTACCCTAATGTCAACAATGTTGATTTTGGTCAATTAATCGAGATATTTATCAATCTGGATTACAATTAACCTAATTATAAATTATCCTAAGGTCAACAATCTGGACTTTGGTCAATTAAATCGAGTCATTTATCGATTGGATTATGATTAACCTAGTTAAACATTACCTTAAGGTCAACGTTGTTGACTTTGGTCAATTGATCGAGCCATTTTTTATTTGAATTATGATTAACCTAGTTATACATTACTCTAGGGTCAATAATGTTAATTTTGGTTAATTAATCGAGTCATTTATTGATTTGATTATGATTAATCTAGTTATACATTACCCTGTGATAATTATATACTTATAATATTACGTATTACAAAAAAAAAAAATTAATTAATAATTTTTTTTAATGCAAATGATGAAAAATCGTTCAATTTTACTTCTTGAATTAGGATGCTAAATAATTTGTTAATATATTTATTATGTTTATGGTTTATATTTCTATAATATTATAAAACATTTAATTTACTCGACTATGTGATTAAAAAATTATACCATCTTTTATATATATCATTAAATCTCAAAACTTAATTGGTGTTTTGTTAGTAAATATCTACCAATAGTTGAAAAATTCTTCCGAAAATAATTCCTACAGACTTTCAAATCTTTTGAAGATATTTTAAGCAAATTTTGTTAGATCGGAATAATGACCAAGTCATCAATTTTTTTAAAATTATCGATATATTTTCAAATTACGGAGGACTTAGTGTTACATAACCATCTAATAGACAATTTGATTAGAATAATGACCGGGTCATCAATTTTTTTAAAATTATCGATATATTTTCAAATTACGGAGGACATAGTGTTACACAACCATCTAATAGACAATTTGATCGAAATAATGACCGAGTCATCAATTTTTTTAAAATTATCGATATATTTTAAAATTACGGAGGACTTTGTGTTATATAACCATCTAATAGACAATTTGATCGGAATAATGACCGAGTCATCAAAAGTTTTCAAAATTATCGATATTTTTTCAAATTACGGAGGACATAGTATTACATAACCATCTAATAGACAATTTGATCGAAATAATGACCGAATCATCAATTTTTTTTCAAATTATTAATATATTTCAAATACGGAGGAGCTAGTGTTACAACCATCTAAAATACAATTTGATCGAAATAATGACCGAGTCAATAATTTTTTTTAAATTATCAATATTTTTTCAAATTAAACAAGAATTTAAAAAAAAACCAAATCAAATGAATTTGTAATTTAAAAAATGAATAGAAATTTTAGAAAAGGAATATTTTAAAAAAGAAAAGAAAAGGAAATTCACCATCTTAAAAAAAAAAAGTTGTATTTTTTATTTAAGATGTGTTGTGTATTAATTAAGATTTATTTAAGTTTTTTTTCAGAAATTCTAATTAAGTCGTATTTTTTTATATTCATACTAGCTATTTCGTATTTTTCAAATTTTAGACTTAAAAATTAAAACTAACAATATTTAAACTAATCATGTTATTAAATTTTAAACTTTATTAAATCTTAAAAAATCTTTAATTTTTCAACAAAATTAAAAGTTTGAGGGCGATTTTAACCAAGGACAGAGCCTGGGGGCTGAATATGCAAATATATCATCTTCCCCAAAACAAGTTCGTACATGAGTGAAGGAATGAATTACAAATATAAAATCAATTTTTAATTCCGCTAAATTAACTCAAATCTCACCAAATTAAATCAATCACTGACAAATTCGAGTACATAAGAATTGAAATCAACAACAATTAGTGTGTGTATATATATATACTAGGACAGTAATGCGCGGTGTCCGGTGCTCAATTTCGATGTTTATTTTGTTATCAAAATATTAAGTAAATACACATTTTAATTATGGAAGAGAAGTAATTTATCATTCAATTAGAGTTCTCATACACAGCCATTATGCTAGACAATTTTGAGATCTATCCAAACTACCGTAATCAACCTACAACAGCCAAGCACATTCAAAACTCCTCCGCACAATACAGAGTACAACAGGCAACAGCTACGAAAAGAAAAGGAAAAACGGAATGGTGGAGCCCATAGTCGGTCAATTGGTGGTGGTGGTGGAGGGTGAGGAAAGTGGTGGCCATGAAGGTGACTCTGGTGGTAGGAGTTTTGGTGAAGAAGATGAAATATATGTAATTTTCATCGGAACTGTGGATTAATTTGGGAGAGGAAGAAGAGATAAAATAAATATTTTTATTTAGTATGGACTTTAAAGTAAATTCATTTAAATTCAATTATATAACCAAGGAACAACACTTCACAACTAGGTCCAATGACCGGTTGTGTAGGTCACCTCCAAAAAATATAAATATATTATAAAAATCAATCCAAGGTCTTTTTATTGTCTACCTTATGAAAGGTTTTTTTTGTCAATCTTGTGGGAGACAATCCCAAGTAAAAATGGTGTTTGTCTCGCTTTTCCCAAATAAGAATTTTTTTTGGAGATGCCAAACACAAACATGCTCTAAAGTTTCTCACTTAACTCCTCCACGTTGAAAAATATCAACCAGTTGAACTCCCAAAATAATTTTTATGTGTTTTAAAAAGGCAAAATCATTAACTTTGAGAATTTGGAGTATAAGTATAATTTTTTTATGAAATTGAACATATCATATATACAAACGTGATATTAAAGTAAACCAAAACCATAAAAAATAACAGTGCATTTCCTAGATATGTCGCATTTATTGATAGTTTCAACTTATTATGAAAATTATGAATTACATTACCAAGATCCAGATATTTGCACAAGATCATAAAAATTACTAAGGTTTTAAATGACATTTATGCTATATAAAAAAAAAAAAAATTGATCGGGAGATATTATATCGTGCACCAGTTGCACGATGACGTTGTGCATCCAATTAATTATTCTTAACAATACACAATGGTGATGAGATTAAATAATATCGTCTTTTCTTAAATAATATTGGGTTTGTATTTCAGTTGATGTTGCAATGATTTGAATTACATAACATTTTCTTTTACCATTACTGAATAAAATTAACGTAACAAATATAGAGTTGAGTTTAAGAAATAATGCATTTTAAGTAATATCTTGCACCACATCACATTACCGCGAATGCACAAAACAATTTTTGATCGATCATGAAACAATGTACAACTGCAATTTAAAACTGAGTGGGTAAAATAAAAAATTACTCCTTATAATTTTATGGAATTATGTACCAAAATTAAAGACTTCAGAGTGCAAAATGTGAATCATCCAATAATGGACGAAAATATCAGTTCTTTAGACTCTTGCAGAGATAAATACAAAATACACCCCTATGTTATATAAAATCGAAACTATCATGTGAAATATATATTGTTCAAAATTTTAATAAAATTTTTAAATTTCATCGCAAAACCACTTTTTTATACAAAATAAATCATTTATGATTGACATATTTCAAGAAATCACTTTTTAAATATTCTATTTTGATCCACAGAACTTCATGTGAATTATTCTAAAAATAATTTTTTCAAATATGTAGATCCGATATATTTTGAATAAATTGATGGGGGGTTGGGGGTTTGTTCCTCTGAATTTTTAATACTATGTTATTAAATTTCAAACATATTTTACAACATAATACTTCTACATGAGATTATTTTACATTTTATTTTTTATTTTTCCCCATTATTTGGAGAGAACAAATATAGAATTTTTCTCATTTATGGACTCCACCAAACACGATGTCTGATTCTCCACTCCCATTGGCGTAAGCAAAACTCACTCTTCTCTCTTCCTCCATCGTCTGCACAAACCAGATAACGAAATAAGTGAGTGAAAACATAAAACTTCAACTCATAAAAATCCGTTCTTGAAATATTTCGAAATCCAAAACCGTTGAAGATTTTCAATTCCTATCAATTTCTCTTATAAACCCTTTTCAGATCTGTTATCTTGAACATCTCTAAACGGGTCTAATTTCCATTTTCGATATGGGATCAATTTTAAACCCAATCCCTGCAAAACAAGAAGACGAAGAAGAAGTTCCAAATTCATCAACCGCAGCTCTTTTAACTACAAAGTCTTCTTCTTCGGAAGACCGTTCAAAACTATCCACCACAACGGTTATATTCATTTCTCTCATTCTCTCTACTTGCATTGCTCTTTCTGCAGCTGCAGCTTTTGCCTATCTCTTCTTTTACAACAGCCCAAATCCCACCCCTAATGAGGTCTCAAGATCTCTCACAAAACTCAAAAACCCTGTCGTTTTGCTAATTTCCTCAGATGGGTTTCGGTTCGGGTACCAATACAAAACGGATCTACCCAACATCAATAGACTGATTAAAAACGGAACTGAAGCTGAGTTGGGATTGATTCCAGTTTTCCCAACTCTCACTTTCCCTAATCATTACTCCATTGTCACTGGATTGTACCCTGCTTATCATGGTATCATTAACAATTATTTCACTGATCCTTTTACAGGTGATTACTTCACTATGCACAGCCACGAATCTAAATGGTGGTTGGGCGAACCCTTGTGGGAAACGGTAACGAATCATGGGTTGAAAGCCTCGACTTATTTCTGGCCCGGTTCCGAGGTAAAAAAAGGTTCTTGGAACTGTCCTAAAGATTATTGTCAGTTTTACAATGGATCTGTACCTTTTGAGGATAGAGTAGATACTGTTTTGAGCTACTTTGATTTGGATAGTGACGAGATCCCTTCATTTATGACGTTGTACTTCGAGGATCCGGATCACCAGGGTCATCAAGTCGGACCAGATGCCCCACAAATCACGGAAGCCGTGATCGGAATTGATAAAATGATTGGGAAGTTGATTGATGGTTTGGAGAAAAGAGGTGTTTTTGAAGATGTGAATGTGATTTTAGTAGGTGATCATGGAATGGTTGGTACTTGTGATAAAAAGTTGATATTTTTAGATGATTTAGCTAAGTGGGTTGAGATTCCAAAAGAATGGATTCAGTCTTATACTCCATTGCTCGCGATTAAACCGCCTAATAATTATACACCGAGAGAAATCGTGACTAAAATGAACGAGGGGTTGAAGTCGGGAGACGTAGGTAATGGTGAATATCTAAGAGTTTATCTTAAGGAAGAGTTGCCTACTAGGCTTCATTATTCGGCTAGTGATCGAATCCCACCAATAATTGGGTTGATTGAAGAAGGATTTAAGGTGGAACTAACGAGATCTAAAAGGCAAGAATGTGGAGGTGCTCACGGGTATGATAACGCGTTTTTTTCGATGAGGACCATTTTTATTGCTCATGGTCCTCGATTTGGTAGAGGGAGGAAAATCCCGTCTTTTGAGAATGTTGAGATATATAATTTGGTTACGAAGATTTTGGACATTGAAGGAGCGCCTAATAATGGGACGAGCTCATTTCCACAGGGTGTTCTTTTGCCTAATCCTTGAGACGACTCGCATAGCGCGCTTGTTGAATCCAAAATGATGCTATGGGGTTTCAATGAGAGGTAAATATAGCTTAAATTATTAGGCTTATTTGCGAATAAAATTGGGTGTGTGAACTTAGATACGTATTATTAGCGTTGGCTATTTGTTATTTGCAAAGCTCTTTATTTCTTGGCCAGCAAACATTAGTCCTCAGATCCATTACGATTGTTAGTGGCAATATGAATCTATGCACAATATATTTTATGTGCTACCTGTAAAAGAGGAATTAGAATCTAAATGCAGATTTCCATTTTATGACCAGTGCAGTAGAGAAAGTAGTTCTCATGACCAACTTTATTATTTTGATATATTGTTTAGTAAGTATATGCATGATTATTTTTCCCTTTTGGTACAGAGTAGATGCATGATTGAGTGCACACATTGCTAAAGTCTCTTATGCATCCTCCAACTATGTTTTATGCTTCAATTGCATCAGACTATTAGTTTTGACGTATTTCCGTCAAAAGAGTGTAAGCAAAAAATTTCCTTTCTACCCTTGGAAGGGGCAAATAGTGTTGTTCGATTCAACTGAAAGTTTTAGACGTTTTTCTAACGACGGAAATATTTTCAAACTGACGGTCAAGTGCAATTGAAGCATGAAATATAGTTCGTGAAGGCAAATTAAAATTTAGCTATCTCAAAATTTCCTTTCTGCCCTTGCACAGAATGTTTTGGTTTCAGTTTGATTCAGCATGTCAACAAAACTATGAACAATCTTACAGTGTTCTCCTATTATTGTTTGAATTCTTATTAATCAATTATTGATGAACTATTTATAGTTTTTTGTAGTATTTGAAGCAATAGATGCGGTCTGTGGATCATTAAAACTTGTGTAAGTAAATGCCAAAAATAGCAAATAGGTGGAACAGACATACTATTTTTGCCAAAAAGAAAAATAATTAACTGAAGATTTTATTTCATTCCTCTTGCATAGTAAATTCTATCCTTCTCTCTTAACTTATCAAAGAAAATGACAACATACGGCACAATATCCACAACCCCTCCATCATCAGACACACGGATCCGATTTGGAATCGGAACCCGACGCCCATGGAAAGAAATGATCTCATTTTCTTTTCCTGAAAATTACAGAATTGCCCTCCAACGGATCAAATCAAATGCATCATATTACCACGTAAACTACGCTATTATTGTCTTGTTTATGATTTTCCTCAGCCTCTTGTGGCACCCTGCATCCATGATCGTATTCCTTATAACGATGTCTGCGTGGCTATTTTTGTACTTTCTTCGTGATGATCCGATTGTGATATTCGGGTATAGGGTGGACGAACGTGTGATTTTGGTGGTTCTCTCGATTTTTACTGTGGTTTTGTTGTTGTTGAGGCATGGGGTGGTGTTTATGGTGGGGATGGGGGTGGGATTGGCTGTGGTGGCGGCACACGGTGCATTTCGGAGGATTAATGATTTGGGTGGTTGTGATGATCAGGAGCGAAAAGTTGATTTGAAAGAAACTGCTTCTGCTTCTTTTTCTTCAGCTCATGTATGAACATGACAACTAGCATCTGTTTCTTAATGTTTTACTATTAGGATTAACTTTTTAGTATTAGATTTACAAATTGATTATGTAGTATTGATATACAGGGATATAAAGTGTAGACAAGTTAGAGTTTGGGACAATGTTTGACCTTGGTTAGAATTTTGGATGAATCAAGCTAACGAGTTTTAGTCGAGTCGAATCTGAATCCAGCTCGAACAATTGATAGTATTACAAATATGTTGTTATTTGTAGGGGATAAATGCAATACATTTCCGGAAAACATGCATGAAACAATCATGTGAATATAATATCCTCCTATAATATTAAATATTCGGCACGAAACCCTCAATTGAAATGTTTATTACATAGAATCCCCTACACTATTAAATATTTTGCACCGACCCCCATCCCCTCTTTTGTGTGTATGAGAGGTTTTTTTGCCGAATTTTTTATAATACATAGAGATTATATTCAATAAACATTTCACATGATAGTTTTATGCAAGTTTCCCAATACATAGATAGAGGTATCTTGTATATACCCACTTTATTTAGCTTTTTAAGGTGAGTTTGATTCGAGCTTCAGAATGAATCAAACGACGCTGATGAGGTCTTAACCAAGTGGTTAAGGATGAGGCTCCATGACTAAGAGGTCATGTGTTCAACTCCCACGAATGTGGGTATTTCTTTAGTTTAATACTAGCAGTTGTAATTAGTTTACTTTCGATTCGATATAGTGTTTGATGTAACGATGTATTCACCATCTAAAAAAAAAGAAAACTTCAAACGACAATTTTGTTCAAATGGCTTAACAGTTAACATGAATAAAAATTGAGTTCAAACAAGCTTATTATATATTTATTTATTTATTTCCAAACCAACTTTCATATACCCTTTGTTACGATTATGCGTGACAAAAAGGCCAATTTGGACTTTGCATATAACAGTTGGTCTAATGTGCAATTTGTTGCATCGATTGGATGTCATGGAATATTTTGGAATGTATATACCCATATATACATTGAGATGAATTGACGAACCAATATGTAAATACACTGAATGTACCCAAGAAATCAATTTATTCTGATCCAAAATATGCTGGTGAAATTTAAATAATTAGATTCTCAATATCAAATCACAAACAAATACCAAATGGACGTGGATAAGGTTCTATGAGTCAACTCAACCCCAAGGTCAAGATATAGTTCATTCTCAATCTCAACTCATTAAAATTAAACCAGCTTATTCTAATGACTAATTAGTTCGAGTTTCAAACTTAAATTCAATAACCAACATCAAATTCAGAATACATCCACCCATGCAATGGTTAAAATTGCCAAATGAAGCTGCATATGGAGATGTAATATTGTAGATGAAGATCCCTTTATATTCCACATATCAGTTAGCATTTTGTATCAAATCTCTCTCCAGATTGGTTCACAGACAGAAGAAGAGAAAATGAATTTACAAATACCTAGTAAATTGAAAGGCAAAACCTATTAAGTTAAGACTACGTTTGGTTCTTGAATTTAAGTGAATAAATCGTCAAGAAAAATATTTTTCTTGCATCAAATTATAGAACATCAAGCTTCATCTTTTGATCATTTTTAATTCCCATCCCATTTTCCTTGCTGAAATCCAAGAACCAAATTATGTAAACTTTGCTACTCAACTTAAGTGGATATAATGACTTTAATAAAAGTGTATGAGATTGGAGATCCAACTCAAAATGCTCCTTTTGACATGTTTATCTCCAATCAAAAGAACAGAATTGACTATAAAGTAGAATAAGAGAAAAGGTGATCTGAACATTAGATAACATCCACTAGATGAAAACAGGGGAAATTTGATGAAATAGCAAAGCAATTAACATACTTTTACTAATCCTCAAAAAATGAATAAAGTTGAAGACAACAAATGCATACAATGAAGCAGAACAAATTGTTCAACAAAAGCAAAGAACTAAATCAGAGAATTTGCAGTTATTCATTCATTTTTTCATCAAATCATCATTAACTCATTATTCACACTGAACACTTTACATGATCAAATCAACAATTGCAAACAATATAATTTCAAATCACAATTGAAAAAAAAAAATGAACTGGAATTATCCAGCAATCTTTGTACTTCCATTTTCAGTTGAGTCACAGAAATATACCCTGAACTCACATTTAGGAGAAACTGCCTTCAAAAGCAACCTCGCAGTATCTTCCTGCCTCACCTTAGACTCTTCCTTCTCCACCAACACCGCCGCCACTATCCTCTCATAACCACCACCTCCTCCGGCCACATAGGCCACCAATGCCGCCTGAACTGGCCCTAGACTCGGATTATAAGCTGCGGATTCAACATACGACCCCTTATAAACTTTTCCTTCACAATCCATTAACGCTATTCCAGAAGGACACCCACTGTACGGTGAATGTGAGTTGTTTGCAGCTTCTAGAGCTGAATTCTTCAAAAGGGTCTCATCAAAATCGTATTTTTTCCAATACCCATTACTCAATTTGTTTAAATCGTGGTTGTGATAATCGTTGTAAGGTAATAGATCCAACCCATTGTTGTGTTCCTCAAGGAGAAGTGGGTGTTCTTGATCGAGCAAATCATGGGGGCCGAATGGGTTTGGTAGGATTTGGGATAATGGGTTGAAATCAAAATTGAATTTTTGATCTGGGTTTGTGATTAAAATTTGTAAGGTTGAGGAATGGCGGAGTTCTTGGAAGAATTGGCGGCAGTGGCCGCAGGGGGCGGCGGAGACGGCGAGGTAGAGAAGGCGGGGGCAGTTATTGACTGCGAGGTTGGTGAGGAGGAACTGTTCGGCGTGGACGGAGTGGTGGAGGGGGACGCCGGGGAATTCGAGGTTGACGCCGATGAAGACACGGCCGTCGGAACCGAGGCCTACGGCGGCGACGTGGAAGTTGGAGATGGGTGGGCGGGCTAGGGATTGAGCGGATTGGACGAGGTGGGGGAGGAGGTGGATAACGGAGGGGAGGTTTTGGGATTGGGCCATGGATTCAGCTTCTGAGGGTTGGATCACAAATTGGGTGTTCATTTTCTCTTTTTCTTTTTGGGAATTGGAGTGGTTTTGTTTGTGTTCCTTTCCTAGAAATGGGGAAAGGAATGGGTTGGGGGAGGGGTAGATATGGGATGGATGATGGAGGGGTATTTATAGGGGTTGGTTTTTTTTTTTTTTAATAGGTAAGATTTGTATAATTCTCGTCCGATCCCTTGTGTAATATGAAACTCGTATGAAATTATATTATGAAATGTTTACTGTGTAGAATCATCATGTATTATTAATTTTTTTTTCGGGAAATTCCCCATAAATAGAAAATCGGCTGCCGAAATTGTACGGATCGAGGGCTTTTTGTGAATATTTAACAATATAGGGGAGCTTTATGCAATAAACATTTTAATAGTGAATTTTGTACCGAATATTAAAAAATGCACAGAAATTTTATGGTGATTAAGTTAGATTGATTTACTGTAATAGTTGTAATAGTGATCAGTGAGTTTTTGATAATCGAACCTTTTTTTTAAATTTTTGTGTGTGTGTTAAGGTATTTAAAATTCGATTTAATCTTTTCCGATGTTTTATCAAACATATAAATGGATGTCTCTCAACAAAAAGCTTAAAACTTGAATTTGATACATTATTTTGTGTTATCATATGTTCATCCACTATTTATACTGAAATTAGATCACTATTAATAAACATTCTCACGTGTTAATCTTGAACTAACAAATTGCATAACGTGCAAGTTTAATAACATAAAGATGTTCTCACCATTTGGAATCCAAAAAAATAAATTTATGTACTCGATCTCCATGCTCATGTACACCGGGTGGTGTAGGTTATGGTGCATAAAAAAGAGTGGTCATGTTGAAGGTTTTGTTGTAATCTCTATGTTAAGCAAATGCTTCTTCAAGAAAGTCGCACATGAGGATATCTTATACCGTGATCTTCGCATAGGTGACCGCACTTGCCCTCTCCACTCAGGTTACATCCTTAAAATCGAAAGACACAATGCTCACTTCCGGCTGTTTCTTGTTGTTTTCATTTGTTGTGGTCATTTTGTTTGGAAGAATTCATCTCCAATGATCTAATCAATCGATATGTACACTAATTAAATGAGACCTTAATTAATTAGATAGTGGATATATATAAGAGCTATGGTCAAATTAAATTTTGATCAGTACAAGATAATTAAGTTGTACATTCAGTCTTATCCTAGCTTAAAATTGTGACATTTAAGATTTAATAATTTCTTTTTTGCATAAGACGAGATTGCATGATATGGGAAAATACAAATGCGCGCATTAATTCCTAGTTGATTTTCATGTTGCATTTGAGCTAGTGGATGTTGTGATCTTATCTGATCTCAGGTCTTTTTCACCGTCAAATATTTCATCATATGGTTTCTTGTACGTACGTACAATTATATACAATTTATCAAACAATTAATTAAGAAAATAATTAAATGAGGCTATATATCACCACAACATAATTAAGCTATGGAAGCTGAGACGAGAACCGAGTCCATATATATGGTTGGGGTAGAATTAGAACGACATGACATGCTTTTGAAGAAAAGTGATTAATTATATATATTGATTCATTGGAGAATATATATATATGTGTTCATTTTTCATGCCCAAATCTCTTACTAATTAATATTTTATCTGGATGAGGCTTATGATCTTGGGTACCAATTGGCTCTTTGATATATATATATGTCGTGTATCCCTAAAACTATTTTATTGCTTTTTTTAAAATAAAAAAAAACATGGAGTAAGAATCAATTATTTATAACTTAAAACTACTTTGATTTTCTGATTTGAATTTATAACTACAACTAAAGTAACTACAAATAATTGGAGTGGTCTAGGCCTTGTTGAAATCAATTGTATTAGTGGTCCAAGTTTTAAAGATGTATTAGTGGGCGGCCCAATCCTTATTAGAAAATCCACGTAGTAACCCATAAATGGCAATATCTAGTTTGCGTCATAATTAAACTCCTAATTTATTAAGGATAAAACAAAAACGCGAAATGGAAATATCGAGTTTGCGTCATAATTAAACTCCTAATTTATTAAGGATAAAAAAACGCGTTATTTCCTTATAAACGTTATTTCCTTGTATATACGTTATTTCCTGGCCGGGTTTGTATTATATCCGATGGTTAGTTGCCTATAAAACCCCTAGATATGATATGACTCCCCATTCACCACGCTCTCTACTTAAAACTAAAATCAAGACAGAAAACAGAGTAAATTAAAAAAAAATCTTCGGACGTTTCTCTTCTCACCTCAAATTGGAATCTAAATCACATCATCTTTTCCATTCGGTGATTTTATCAGTGTGTCTGTTGATTCTTAATTCAAGATTTTTAGCATTATGGTGTTCCTTGTGTTTTGGATGATGCATGGTAATGATTAATTCATTTACTATTATTTTATTTAGTGTTATTTGTAATTGATTATGCTTATTGTTTTTTAATTCAATTATGTAGATGAGATGACTCGATTCTTGATTCATGATTTCAGAATTCAGTTGTTTCTTGTTTTTTTTTTTTTTTTGTTGTACAGTAATAATTCAAGGTTTCAGTATTTAGTCGTGCAATGGGATTTTTTCATCCTTGATACAAGATATTATAGCATTCTTTTGTTTCTTTTTTTTAGATAAGAAATATAATCTACTTTGTTGCATGTTTTTTTTTTTTAAAGAATATTTATTATTGTATGTGCAATATGTTATTATTTGTTGTTATATATCAAGAATCAAGATGTATGTGTAATAAATAGGCTATGTTTATAGTTTTCATCAGTTTAGTTTAAGGCTTTTCTCATTCAATCATGCTTATCTTGATTCAAGATCTTAGGCCGTCTCCAGCCGAACCGGGGAGGCAAGCAACAGGCCCCCCGTCGGCTGGAGACGGATCTCCCCCCGGAGAGCAGGCGTGCATCCTACTGGACGTACACGCGCGTCAAGCTATATATATATATATATATATATATATATATATATATATATATATATATATATATATATATATATATTATATTATTGGTTTTTTTAAATTAATTAATTTAAATGTGTAAAAAATATATAAAAACATTAAATGATAATTAATAAGTGTTAACATTTAATGTTTTCTTCAAAAAAGAAACTTAACCATAATTTTGAAAGATATAATGTTTTCTCCTTCATATTTAAACTATTAGAAGACCACTCAAACACTATTTTCAAATCAATGTGGGATAAAAACTTAACTCTCCTTATCCCACATTGGTTTGAAGATAGTGTTTGAGTGGTCTTCTAGTAGTATAAATATGAAGGAGAAAATATTATATCTTTCAAAATTACGTTGAAGTTTCTTTTTTGAAGAAAACATTAAATCATAATTAATAAGTGTTAAAAAGTTTTTATATATTTTTTACACATTTAAATTAATTAACTTTTAAAATTAAAACTAAAAAATACACTTGAAGGATGTGATATTATTAACGTTTTCAAAAGAAAAAATATTATTAACAATGATAAATATTATTATATAGTAATCGATGTCAAATTTTTTTTTGTCACTTTTTTTAATTTATATATGTCTTAGTTTAAAAAAATATAGTATGAATATAAAAATATGACTTAATTATATTTATTATTATTGCAACTTATTTTTAAAAATACAATTTAAAGATCAATTAAACAACTTAACAGATGCGATTACTAAGAAACACCTAATTCGAAAAGGGCCCGTGTGTTGCCCACAAGTGTTCGACTAAATCTTTTTTCAATTGGCTAATGACTTCTTTATTTCGAACGTTTCCACGACGCATCATATATGATTCCAAGTCGATGTCGCCTGATCTTGCGGATAATTCTACGGTTGTAGTAGTTCTCTTTTTCGATTGATCATAAAATTTTGCACGAGCCCTACGAGATCTACGAGGATCGGTCTCATCATTACTAGAGTCCTCATCGCCGTATTCATCACGTTCGTCCTCCACAATCATGTTATGAAGGACGATACAAGTCAGCATTATGTCGCTCAAGTCCTCTATGTTCCAACCCCTACCAGGCTGCTTAATTATCGCGAAAAGACCCTGCAGAATCCCAAATGCTCGTTCCACGTCTTTCCGATATGACTCTTGCATTTCGGTGAAGAATTGATCTTTAGGGTCAATCGGGTTTCTAATTGCCTGTATCAACGTCGCCACTTTGGATATATGCCATTCGCGAGATAGTACGTCATGAAGTAATTCTTGTTATTTACCTCGTACTTAATTTGTGGGGACGTTCATTTTATCATGTTATCAAACAAGGGGCTTCGGCCAATGACAGTGATGTCATTTTGAGATCCGGGTACGCCAAAGAAAGCATGCCATATCCAAGTATCGGCATCAGCCATTGCTTCAAGAATAATCGTAAGTTTTTTTAGTCTTCCTGAAAAGGCTCCTTGCCATCCAGTTGGACAATTCTTCAACTCCCAATGCATGCAATCTAATGACCCGATCATCCTGGGGAATCCACGAGATTCTGCTTTATCAAGAAGCCTTTTAAGATCATCCACATTCGGTTCACGAAGATATGTCTTTTTGTATTTTTTCAAAATGGTTTTGCAAAATTGGCATAAGGTTTCACATGCAGTTGACTCTCCTATATGGTAGGGTTCATCCAGAGCATCAGCGAGGCTTGCGTAAACTAACATACGCAAAGCGAAGGTCACCTTCACTAGGGGTGTGAACCCTAAAAAAGAGACAAATAAAGTATCTTACATAATTATATTTTATTATAATATGTATTATATATGTGCTAATTTACTAATTTAATCTAGCTATTATTAGTCTCATTTTTCAATCAAACACTTTCTTGTTCTATCTCATTATATGCATATATATATGGGATACCAAATAAGACCGGCATGAAATATAAAAAAACTGTCTTATAATTGGAATAACTTGCAATATAATTGGATAAAGAAAAGGAACAATTCCAAAATATATTAGGATTATATTGGTACCACGTACTTGCAAGCAAATACAAGCTTAAAATCCAAAGTCAAGAGACTCAATCAATAGTTTATATTCAAAATTCGATCCTTGTAACTTGTAAGAGAGATATGACATAACAATAACACATAACGACAAAAAACCAGCTGGAGACACAACAACACTACATGTCAAACATGAACTGTGTTTGTCTACAAGTGTTGGAAGTCTTTGTCTTGATGAAACTTTCAATATATGCTCTCTTTGCTAGTTAGTACACAGAATTAATAAGTTGAATCATGATCAGTTGCAATAATCTTTTTCTCATTTAACAAATACATAATGAGAATTAATATGTCTCAAATCTCTTTTGTTTCGATTTTCACTACAAATTTGGAATCAACTTCAATTCTGAATCAAACAAACAAGAGTATCATATATATATATAGTTTAATACTACAAGTTAATAAATTTTAATTTGTAATAAACAATTATTTGATAGGTGGCTAGAACTATATTAAAAGTCTTCCCTGGACCTGAATTCATGATATAAATAAAGAAAATATCTGAATTAATCTCTAGTATGATTCTGATTAATGAAAGATTACTAGCTAGCTCTATACAATATTTATATTTAACAACTGATCTTGCTATGAATCTCACCTACACATAATAACATTAATTAATGGAACATTTCAATGAAGCATGCATGAGAGTTTCTAGCTAGGAAGGAAGTATAGTACTTCATATTTAATTTATTAGTAGTAGAAAATATAATTTTATATATGTTCATTCAGGGTTTTTGAGTATGTATTCCTTTTGCTTCAACTTTTATAAACGTTTTGTTGTAACGGGATCAGCTTCCCCATTTTTTATTTTTGAGACCTTTCTTTTAGTATCTTTTTAGAAAAAAAAAAAAAATCTCACCTCCACCATTTGTGATCGATATAGCAGTTAGATGTCGTGGTTTTAAGTAAGCAAAGTACCACATTATTTGTCTGTTTTCTAAGAGGGGGCAAATTGCTCATTCTCCTTTCTTACAGGGGTGAATTGCACTTTAATTACTCAATTTTTAAAGTCATAGAAGTTGTTGCTTAATAGCTGTCGGAGAAAGAAAATATTAACTTAGCTACCCGGCCAGTATTATATATGCAAGATCGAAGATGGAAGTTAATGGGAAAGGGTAAATTAATTCAAGTACAACAAACTAGGTGTTATATATACTTTCATTGTTCATAAAACTATTGAAAATGACACTTTCGAAATATGATCAATGATGTCGATGAGGCCTTAGCCAAGTGATTAAGGATGAGGCTCCATGATCAAGAGGTCATGAGTTCAACTCTCATGAATGTGGATATTTTCTCTAGATTCATACTAGTTATTAGTTTAATTTGATATCATTGTAATAGTTTTGATTCGATATAGTGCTTGATGTAACAATGTAAAGAAATATGATCAATGACATCTCACCATATAGATATTGGATTCCTAAATAAGCTGAAAACACTACAAGAAAACCGAGAAATTTCGACGGAAATTTCGACCGAAATGGGTCGTCGAAAAAAGTGTCGTCGAAATCAAATTTCGACAGAATTTTCGACGAAAAAAATTTCGACAGAAATTTCGACGGATAAAATTTCAACGGAAAACATTTCCGTCGAAATTTTCAAATAATTTCATATTTTTCGTTGAAATTTTTGGGTTTTTTTTTTTGTTTGCTAGTTATACCTAAATTATAATTTCAACAAACAATAAAACATTTATATAAACATCACTGAAATAATGAAACATCAACCAACATTCACTAAAATAAACAACAAATCATAAGTTATTTACTAACATTCAAGTTGATAATTTCCAACAATTACATTAATCCAAACAACTAAAATCTACAATCTGAGTCTGGCTAAATACTTGAACATGTTGGGGTTCTTTTTGTCTCGATCCAAGTAGTCCCGCGTTATCAAATCTTCAATCCGCTTTTTAATTAACTTAATATCGAGCTGGAGAAATAAAAACCCATATTAGTACTAAATCTAAATTCTGCTCAAGGAAATTTAACACTATATATACTTAGAATTTTACTCACTAAAATTCAAGATAACTTGACATATGAAAAAAATAACATGATATCCAACACATAATTTCTTCCATCTTCGAAGTGAATTGATCACCACAATGGTTGCTGGATCAGTCTTAGTAGTATTAATTGCAAAGGGAAATCCTGGTAGTTGTTGTGCAGCCAAAAATATTTGTATCAATACAAATATAATTAGCAGAATTTCCAGATTTATCAACTTGGTAATTTTCGGCACATGATGAAATGCCATTATACTAAAACTATTACTGGCTAAAGTTGAGACTTAGAAATTAGACAAACATATACGAATCACATAAGTCTTGAGGACCTATAATTAATAAGTCTTGAACAATCACACACAAGAACTCAAATATAAATAATCACATAAACAATTGAAATTATCAAATTTCCACAACTCACTAATTCAAACCCTCAATTTTACAATACCACATTAGCAATTAAAAAGGCAAAATTGAGGAATTAAAGTGAAATTATATGTTTGAAGAAGAGTACTTGTGGAGCTGCTGCCGGAGCACGGATCTGGAGCCAGATCCACATACGGAAAAGAGAGAAAGATACGGAGACGGCGGCGGAGGTGGAGACGGAGACGGAGACGGAGACGGCGGCGGAGGTGGAGTTGGAGCCGCGCGTGGCGGAGGTGGAGTTGCTGCCGGATTTCTGGATCTGGAGCCGGAGGCACGTAGGAGAGGGAGAAGCTTGGGGCTAGGCGGAGACTGCTGCGTAGGAGAGGGAGAAGTTTGGGAGCTAGGCGGAGACGGCGGTGGTTCTAGCTTCTTGGAGAGGAGAGGGAGAATTCAATTTTTTTGAAAGAAACTGTAGAATGAAGAAGAAAGCCGTAACCCACTAAATTAATTGCACAAAAATTTCGACGGAATTTGATTTTTCGTCGAAATTAATTAAAATTTCGACGGGAAAGTGATTCCGTCGAAATCTAAAATTTCGATGGAAAATCAAATCCGTCGAAATTAATTAATATTTCGACGGATTTGATATTGCGTCGAAATTTCTTAGTTAAATTTTTTTCTTTATCACATTTCGACGGAATAAAATCCGTCGAAATTTCCTATATTTCTACGGAATAAAATCCGTCGAAATTTCCTATATTTCGACGGATTTTAATTTTCGTCGAATTTTTTTTTCTTTTTTTTTTTCATTTCTTCGAGAAAATATTACATTTCGACGGATGTTTCTTTCCGTCGAAATTTTTATTTTTTTTATTTTTTATATCTTATTTTCGACAGATTATTTCGACCGATAATAATTCGGTTGAAATTATTTTCGACGGATTATCTCCCGTCGAAATATTTCGACTGAAACTTTTTCTGTCGAAAATTTAATTAAAATTTCAACGTATTTATTTCCATCGAAAATTTTCCGTCGAAATTTCTCGGTTTTCTTGTAGTGAAAGAACAAGGGCCTTAATTAAAGCTAGTAGGAGCCCAATTAAACTGAAAAGTGGCCTAAACCGCATACTAGTTTCTAAAGGCCTCATGATTTCTCTAGATTTGTCTTTATTGGGCTAATATATTATTGGGCTTTATTTCATTTTAATATAGCTGATGATGATGACCCAACTCTTGTCAGGACAGAAAATGGCCACGTAAATTGGGGAAATTATTAAAATTGTGGTTTGGTAAAAGAAAAGAAAAAAAAGTGTAAAATGGCGACTCGTTTATGCATCAAAATACCCGCAATTACTTCATCTTGTTTGCCTCCTCCTCCATTTTCAAGCGGAGTTGTCTATAGTTACAGGCAACAACCTCGTCGGGCAGTTTTAGGAATTGGGGTGTCATTTTTGTCCCAATTCATGAACATGGCTGCTGCTACTGGTAACCTCGGTGCCAAATCTTTTATTGCTTCCGCCAGACAAAAGGGTACTGTTGAAAAGGTGATAAATTTATTTATGCCATCTCATCATTATATTTATTTGCATTCTTGATTTTCTTGATTTTTTTTTTTTGGGTTTTGGTGTTAAGGTATTAGAGAATGTGGAATGGCCTCAGCAATTCCCTTTTAAGGACGAAGATTTCCAACGCTTTGATGAGTAAGTAAGGCTAAGGCTATGTTTGATTGTTGTTTGGGTTGGAATTATTTTAGCTAGCTGCCTGAGTGTACATGTTTTCATGATTTACTTTATATATTCCTTATGTTGATCCATTGTCCTATGAATTTAGACCTAACTATTTCAAATCCTGATCAATAGCTAATCTTTGAAATATACTTTCTTCAAACCTTGGATCAGAAAAGATTTCTCTACACTTGATTTAAAAAATTAAAATTTTCCAGGTCACCAGATACAGTGTTCTACGAATCTCCACGCTTTGTGACTCATATTGACGATCCTGCCATTGCTGCACTCACCAAATATTACTCGGAGGTTTTCCCCCCTAGTAATACTCTTGGAGTTGCTCTACTTGACATGTGTAGCAGTTGGGTGAGTAACATTTATCATACATTCATATTAAAATAATGTTAATATTAACACGGGCTACTTAGTTCTTATATACTACATTATGTTTTATCTAGGTCAGTCATTACCCGAAAGGGTACAAGCAGTCCAGGATAGTGGGAATGGGACTGAACGAAGAAGAGCTAAAGAGAAATCCCGTGAGATCATTATATACTATACTATAGTTCTTTGCTTTGGTCCCTTGATCTTAATTTCAAATTCTATATCCTTTTATATTATCCCAAAGTATATAAATGGTATTAATTGAGAAACATACGTGCTTATATATGTTGATGCCTTTGTAGGTGTTGACGGAGTATGTTGTACAAGACTTAAATGTAAATCCTAAACTCCCATTTGAAGATAACACATTTGATGTAATTACAAATGTGGTGAGTTGATATTTGTACCTATAAAGTTCGAATTTATTTTTTGAATCAAGTTATATATAATCAATAAATTTCAGGTTAGTGTCGACTATATCACAAAGCCTATTGACGTATTCAAGGAGATGGCTCGGATCCTCAAACCTGGTGGACTTGCTATTATGAGGTGATATATAATAATAATTGAATTTCAGTAAAACTAATTCTTCTGCATATGCACAACACTTTGTTATGATATTTTTTTTCTGTTTTCTCATCTAATTTTGTTGAATGATTGCTGCACATAAGTTTCTCCAATCGGTGCTTCTGGACAAAGGCTATATCAATTTGGACATCAACCGGAGATTCTGATCATGTAATGATAGTCGGATCATATTTTCATTACGCTGGGGGCTTTGAACCCCCTAAGGTAATTTTTTTGGCTTCAAACTATTTATCACGATTTTGATTCATTTTGTATCTAATAATGTAAAAGTTATTATGTTTTTTTGGGTTATTTATGGTGTTTTCTTTATATTTTGTTTAGGCAGTGGATATATCTCCGAACCCTGGTCGCACAGATCCAATGTACATAGTGTACTCGAGGAAATTAGCAGCAGCCTGACATTGTGTACATTATCATTACCATCAACTAGCTGCTTGGGGTGATCATACATCTTTGCTTCATTCTTATGGAAAAATTCCCTTGAGAAATGGCTTCATTTTACATTCCTCAATGTGATCGATCATTTCCCACTATAAATTAGAGCCGTTTGGTATGACCAATAAAGATTTGATTTTTGGTAGTTAATATAATGGCTGATTGGGCCTGTTATGATCCAATTTGTCATTTGGTAGGAAGGATGCAATCAGCCCAACCCGGTACTAATACCACATTATAGTCTTGAATTGGGCTGACAGGTCGAACTATATGACATTTTAGACCATCCAAATATAATACTTCATAATTACAACCTCTAAAAGTAACTTGAATTATGATTATCAAAAAAAAAAAAAAAAAAGCCTTGAATCATATACCTATTTGTAGGGCTGTCAGTGGGGGCGGATTTTAATCCGGATTTGTCCGAATCCGGTCCTATTTATTAGGATAATTATCCGATTAGAGATTCAATGGACCTGATTCGATTATAAAGATCTGTAATTCGAAACTCATGGGGCGAATATAGATTTAGGTCGATCCGATCCGTTACAGATCTGTATCCGACAATAAATAAAAAGAAAGATATATATACATAATATTTTATAAAAGTAAGTATCATTAATAATATTTCATCTGTCAATTTAAGAAGATAGTAATTTATAATTCATTTATAAATTTATTTAAACCAATATTTTCATTCTAAAAATATGAGTATAGTAAAGAAACTTTGAACATGTGAGCTAAAATTAAATAAAATTGAAAAGTTAATAAACTTGTTTTAGGAAAAACATATAATTTAACTTTTTAGATGGAAATTTATTGGATCCGAAAAAAATTCGATATCCGGCCAAATTCGACCAAGATCCGTTGGATTAAAAAAATCTAGATTCGAGCACAATCCGAGCAAGATCCGAATCCGACATAATTGGATCCGATATAAATGGAGTCAGATCTGGACGAGCCTGATCCGACCAGAATTCGACCTATTGGCAGCCCTACCTATTCGAAGATATCAAAATAAGAAAAAAAAGTGCAATGGTAAATTATGTCACTTCTCTAATCAATCATACCAAAATCATTGGGCCTGTTTGTTTGGCATTTGGGAAAGTAGTGGAGGTTTGTGATATAATCTCGATTTGCGTAATGTTGTTTGTTTGGTTTTGAGAGAGTGGTTTGAGAAATAAAGTAGGTGTAGGTTTTTTTGGAAGAGTTGGGTTGTAGGTGTAAGATGTGTAAGACTTTATGTCAAATTATGTTTGTTATGTGAGATAAATTGTGTAAGAGATATGTTACTTTATGTCAAATCAAAGTTGAGTTTGTATAGGTTTTGTTTAGAGATAAGAAAATTGTTGTTTGTTTGGCTTTTGAGAGAGTAGTTTGAGAAAATTAATGGATGAAAAATTTATTTTGGAAAATAGAAAATATGTTTGTTTGACATTTCCCAAACACGAAAAAATTCTGATAAACGCCAAACAAACAGGCCCATTATCTCACCAAACATAATTTTATAATCTTGCCAAGATTATAATCTACCAATTCAATCTAATAGGTCTGCTCTGCAAAATTGAAATTCCACATAGCTCATATTGCAAAAAAACTTTTATACATGCTATTGCTTTTCGAAGAGATTTGATAAATACGTTTTAAAGTGTCATAAATTGATTTTTTTTATTTTTTATTTTTATTTTTTTATTTTTATTTTTTATGTTGTAGTTTGATGTGCTATTCGAGCTCGTCAAATTATTTGGGTAATTATTTGGTATTTTGAGAGTAGAAATCTTATTGGATTCAATTTTTATTCAAAATCCAATTCGCCAATGAACTTGAATACAATTAAAGCTTATTAAAATTCCTCACGAATCAAGTAATTATGAGTTGTCAAAACTAGAATCAGACATGACAACCATATAAGATTAAGATAAAAAAGAATACAATTGGATACAATGTATGTTGTCCTTTTCTACAAATGGACTTTACAAGGTACCTAAAATTTTGAAGGATATAAGTTAATAGTGCATAAAGACAAGATACTTAGAATAACCCAGAAGGAGGCTATTTTAATTTGTCTTTCTTCTTGGTTTTATATATATCTTGGTCTGATATGAATAAAATTTGAATACAAATTAAAAACCATATAATGATTCAAATTTCCTGCCACTAATAGAAATTTCGATAAAAAAAAAAAAAAGAATATGAATTCAATATATGTCTGGTTGTTGAGTGTCACTATATCTCAAAAGTTGTTTTGTCGGTAGTATTTAAGATCCTTTAACTCCCAATAAAAATTACCTTGACTTTATTTTCTGAAAAGTGAACATTAAATTAGAAATTTTGGACCATTTGCCAACGGTTTTATGGTATAAAATAGCAGAACGCGTCTGAATGAAATGTAATTTTTCCTTTTTGATAAATAAGTGTCCTTACATCTTTATTGGGCCAAATAAATTTGATTTAGTTATATCCACAGATGTTCCATATTAATTTTTCTAAGTGGTCCTCCTATCCCGAAAAGTCCAACTTACAGATTTGACAGAAGTGAAAAGGGATGTCTTACAGATGTTGATGATTTCAACTTTTTTTTAGGTTCGAAAATTGGAATGAATGAATCTGACTGGTTTGAGGAAATTTAAATCCTATGGTATCAAATTTGTATTTTTATATTTAGTGATACTAAAATTGTAAATAAGTCTATTTTATGGTATTAAAAAAGCAATTTTCCGTCATTAAATTATTAAACGAGAGGAAAGAAGGAGATCTAGGAGTTTTCTTGAATCTTAATTAATAGGCCGCTTAATTGAAATGAATTAATGTGCCCGAGTGAAGACTATAACTCATAAACATTTTATTATTGTCGTGGTGAAAGTTCAATTAGTACATCGACTGGTATAGTATCAAACAATTATAAATAATTTTCCATGGATATAATTTGTTGAGAAGAAATCTGGATAAGGCATGAAAGATGGTGATTTCGTCGACACTGTTGGACAAAAATGCTCTAATAATTGAAGAATGCAGTTTATATATGCAAATGTAGAAAAAACATGTTTGTAAAGGTATAAAGTTTTATCATCCCTTAAACAAGTGAATGAGAATATATATCACATATGATATGAGGGTGCAAAGAAAAAGACAAATTAAATGTTTCCCGACACTTGATTGATATTTACACATTATCCTTCATCGGACATTAATTAATTATCTCTCAAAGTTGAAGGATTAATTAATTTTGGGATACCTTGAAGTATGGTTAAGTCACCGGAAGACCCCTTCATATTGAGGAATCACACATACTGCCTCTAAACCGACCTTTGTAGAAAAATCATAACGATTTTGTTGAAAGTACTGAAAATTCAACCCTTTTTCACTTTGACATACCTCCACCTTCAAAGATACAATTAATTGTTTGAGAGAAAACTTATAACATAATTCAGATTTGTTTAATGCGATGGTTGTATCTCCATCAACGATATTGAACTAAGATATTTTTGAAAAGTTGAACTTATTTTTTACGCCATCAACAAATTTTGTTAGTATTTAACGTCACAAAATTTCAACTTAGTGGATTCAAGGGTAGTTATGTAATTTCTTAAATAAACGAGATCTCTGATCTGTAATTTGATCATATATGATCAAGGATAACTTATATAATTTACCCTTAATTTTATGCTAATTGTAAAAGAATATATATATATATATATATATATATATATATATATATATATATATATATATCCCCTCATGAGAGTACAATTTCATAATATTTTACTAATTTCATAATTTTTTGCAAACTGAAATTTTAATTACACTTCTAAGTACAATTTTATATTAACAAAGAAATCGCTGCATGGGGTAACACTATTTTAGGATACAATGAACCGGACTAATTACATGACAGTATGGCACTGATGAAGAAAAAATCTAAACTTATGTAAAAATTAATATTAAATATTTTTCACAGAAATGGTACAAAAGTACCTTATGTGTCCATTATTTTCTTTATACGTTTAGGACCCAAATGCAGCCACGAAACTAAGATTCAGGACCAGATTTTGGTGGCCCATATATAATTTTGTCTATATCTGAATGAAATGGTGCACTATTAATTACATCTAGCGTATATGCTTGTCATGAATGAACGTAATCTTTTGTTTCTTTCATCAGGACAAACACGAGTAGAATCCCAGTATCCAAATTCAACTAACAATGTCTCTAATAATTATGCATTCTTCCAAAATTCCACCAGTTTCAGCCAAATTGGTACGACCCTGGCCTTTATTATATCACCAATCTTTTCATCTAACTCCCATTATTCTCCCTTAATTCATGATACTACTAGTCAAACAGTATTAATGGTTCTACTTATCATTAATTTTTTACAGAGTGGTCCTTCTTATGTTTTTTACCCACATTAGTCCCCACTATGAATTATTTAGTTTCACTATGGTAATTTTTAGGCGGTCCAAGGTGAACTAAAGTGCCAAAACAGTTTTATGAGGGACTAAATTGATAAAGACAAAGTTTTCATGAGGGACTAAATTAACACAAAATAATTTTATGAGGGACTAGTGTAACACTATAAGTAAAAGACCCTTTATAAATGACCAAAGTGAAACAAATAATTTATAGTGGGGACTAACGTGGAAAAAAAAAACACAAGAGGGACCACTCTAAAAAAGATTAATGATAAGAAGGACCATTAGTGGTGTTTACCCTTTATTTTATAAAGGTATTGAATGACTATCAACCCAGGCACGACACTGGTATTAGAACAAAAATTCGTTTTTAGTGTAGGTTTCGGTCTAATAAATATTGTAAACTGTGAAAAATATCCATTGATAAAAAAAATATAAACTTTTCTATGTTTTCAACGAAAAATATGAAAATTTTATCAACAGTAAATAGAAAAAAGGCAACCTCAATAGTAATTTAATGAGTGTAATTAATGTGTAGGGGTAATTTATAAATTTTTCCCACTTAGTATTAAAATTAATAACAAAATAAGTTAAACAAAATTGAAAAGAAATGTAGATGTGCTCATTCATAAATTATGATATCCTAATTATTTATGAAACATCATTACTACGAAAAACCGCCCAGAGTATCAATAGGTAACATAAATATATACAATGTTCATTCAACCAATAAGGTAAGTTCTCTCGTTTACATTTCAACATTCTCACTTGAGTTCTCTAGACAATTCCCACATTGACTCAATTATCAAAGTGTGTTTGAGCCAAGCGCATAACGCAAATTTTCACTTTTACCCGGTAATACTTTTCCACAACATCAGTAATTAAGACGAGATTACTGCACTACTACTAATTAACATGCATTATCAGTGATTCTTTTACACTGATTTCTGATTAATTTACATATGAAAGTCAAGTGACTCTAATGGTTCCCATTAGGACAGAATCATTTCTTGGAACTGAAAGTGTAAGCTCCAATTCAGGCAGGGAGTCTAGAGATTCATAATCCCAAATCAAATTCTCATCTGAATCCATTGCAACATTTTCACAACTAATTTTTTGTTCATTCAATTTGTTGGGTTCTCCACACAAATTCAAGTCTATAAAAACTTTCCGTTCTGAACCAACATTACTGCCAGCACCTACCTGTTATATATATGTGTAAACAAAAGTGCCAGTTAATTACCTCATATTCGAGAATGTTAAAAAAAAAAAAAAAGTTAAACCTTATTAATGTGTAATAATTACCATGTCAAAGAGACTAGAACGCCGTTTGTTCTTGTTCAGGTTGCTTGCCCGTCGAAGAAAATACTTTTGAGCATGACTTGCGACTTGGGTTGGAGTCCTAGTAGTCACAAAGTTTCTTGAAATGCCCCTCCAATCTCCTTTTCCAAGCTTTTCGAGTCCAATTAGGAACATACGATGTTCCTCTTCTGTCCATGGAACTCCTAATTAATGATCATAAAAGATGAGTATGAATATAGTATTAGGAATATATATATATATGATTTTAAAACTTGTCTGATAGCAGTATCTAAAGTATGCTAAATTAGTATAAATAATTGTTGGTCCAAAAAGACTAATATTTCTTAGTGTTTTATCTGTGGCTGTGATAATTACATTTGTGTTAGCAGATTATCACTTGTTTTATTTATCAACACTAACAAGAGAATACGAACAAGAGATAAGGGTAGATAAAAGACCTAATCTCACTTTATCTTGGCTATCACTCGAGTCATAAATAAGATATAACATACCTTTCTTTCGTTCGGGAGCTCCGCTTAAGGGACAGTCGGAGAGATATCCATTAATGGATGTTTTATCAGAATATTCACTGATTGGGACTCTAGATATTGAAGATAAGGAAGAAGAAGATGGAGAAGAAGATGAAGCTGGTATTGTAGACAAGCAGTCTAAGCTGAAGCTTTTTTTCATGGAAGAAGAAGAAAAAGAAGAAGAAGATGAAGATGAGATATCAAGCTGTACACCAAAAAGCCTCACTCCACCATATAATAGTCCCTTTGGAAGAGTTGCAAGTTCTTGAATTGTGACCTATGTTCCCACAATGTGAGCACTTCCTGCCCGTTTTCATCAATTCAGACCTCATTAATTTTCCCTAAAAATAGACACTCTAAGATATATATATATATATATATATATATATATATATATACATGCACTCCGTGTGTTTGTGTGAGTGCTGTATGAATATGTGTAGAGAGAGAGAGTATGTTGTTGATATATGTGATATGATGTATAAAGGGAGTGTGGTTTATGAAATATCTGCACACCAAGTTTGGGGGGGGGGGGGGGTGGGGGGGGGGGGGGGTGGGGGGGGGGGGGGGTGGGGGGGGGGGGGGGTGGGGGGGGGGGGGGGTGGGGGGGGGGGGGGGTGGGGGGGGGGGGGGGTGGGGGGGGGGGGGGGTGGGGGGGGGGGGGGGTGGGGGGGGGGGGGGGTGGGGGGGGGGGGGGGTGGGGGGGGGGGGGGGTGGGGGGGGGGGGGGGTGGGGGGGGGGGGGGGTGGGGGGGGGGGGGGGTGGGGGGGGGGGGGGGTGGGGGGGGGGGGGGGTGGGGGGGGGGGGGGGTGGGGGGGGGGGGGGGTGGGGGGGGGGGGGGGTGGGGGGGGGGGGGGGTGGGGGGGGGGGGGGGTGGGGGGGGGGGGGGGTGGGGGGGGGGGGGGGTGGGGGGGGGGGGGGGTGGGGGGGGGGGGGGGTGGGGGGGGGGGGGGGTGGGGGGGGGGGGGGGTGGGGGGGGGGGGGGGTGGGGGGGGGGGGGGGTGGGGGGGGGGGGGGGTGGACTGCATATAACAATCTGAAATCACAGTGCTTCGATATGATGGATGAGATGAAAGTTAAAAACTTATGTCTACTTAATCAGTTACCAGTCCCTGAAGACTCTCTTGAGGAGCATGATGGCTAGCACGTGTTGAAACTGCACCCAAATTTCCCTAAAGTAGCAAAAATAAAATGAAAATTAAGTTCAAAATAGGAATGAGTAAAATTTCAGGAAATTATATATTATGCAAAAATCAAATTAAGGAGACAGCTGAACATAATCGAGTTCAGAATCATAGAAATGTAGAAAGCACCGCACCGAAACACCTTGCATGGTTGATTGGTCTCTGTAATAGGAATCGCGCAGAGAAGAGAGTGAATTCAAAGGTTCCTATCACCATAAACAATTTAAAAATCAAATCTTAAATACAATACGGAAGTCCTCTGAAATAATATGCCACAGAGAAGAACAAAAGCACATTACCAGTCTTTGACTGTGTGTACCATAATAGCCATTTATTATAGGTATTCTCAAGTCTAATTCCTACAAGTTATAGAATTCACTATGATCCATTACACAAGAGGTTTGCTATTGAAATCGCAAAAGCAAATATATATTCGACATACCATCCGTTGCAAGTCTTGCTGAGAAATGTAAGAGTTGTCAAGATTGAGTAATCTTGTGTTCAACTGCTCCTACAATAATTCATAAGATAGCATATAATAATAATTGACAACATTATCATATCCAAATTAGAATTTCAATGGGGACAAACCACATCCTGGGTGCTTTCTTGAATCACAGAGGATACTGTTTCAACGTCAGCTTGTACCTACAATACGAAGATGGAGTGTATCACTCAGAAAGGACTTTCCTAATTATGGATAGAAAAAACTGCATTTTCAGTCACAGAGGACTGAACTTTCAGCACTTTTAGTCCCATGCTTTACAAAATTGCACTTTTGGTCCTTGAGCTGCCTTTCCATTCAAAGTGGTACCAAAAGGGCAACTAAAGGTGCAAAACAAAGACTATTCTATAAAGCCAAAATTGCAGACCATGTAAAAAAAGTGGGACAAAGAGTGAAATTTTATAATGTGAACCAAAGTGAATTTTTTTTCTGAAAATTGGGACCCAAGAGCAATTTTATAAGGTATTGAGCTTCGAGTCCTACGGGACTAAAAATGAAATAATGCCTTATATATCTTAACATGTAGCCGAAGAATTTACATAGAAATAAAAATTGAACTTACCTTCCGCTTCTTCAGAATTTGCTTTGTTTTTGATCCCTTCACCGTGTTACTGTCTGAACGACCTCGAGCATCAGTCACGTTAGTCTCCAAAACACTTTTGACAGAGTAGTTTATGCCCACACAATGTTTCAGTGTTTCTTTCAAGGCATGACATGCAACTTGATAAGCTTCCCCTGATAAAGAGCCTTGTTCACCCAATTTAATAGCAAGTTTGCAAATATCATTGAGACGCTGTACTCTCAAGTCCAGATTATTTGGTGTTCTACAAATAGTGTCTTTGATCTTCGCTTTTTGTGTCCATCTTTTCAGTATATAGTTTAATGGGATAGTGGAAATGCCAGATAGTTGAAAAACTGATAAGGCATGTCTACATAGATATCCGTAAGATTCAAACAAACGGCATAAACAACATATGTCGCATTTTCTTTTATTACATGATACAATGAAGGTTTGCTTCTTTTCAAGATCATCGACCTTAAATGTAATGGTTGTCTCATCATCTCCTACCTTTCCAACATTACAAGTAACTATTCCCAAAACCTCAGCTTGAAATTTTGTATATATTGCATGTGTGTAAACTTTAGACATTTGCTTCTCAAACGGTGAGTGCGATAGTAATATACGTTCTGTATGCTGAGATTCATTCTCTGTGTCGGCTTCTTGTTCATAACTATCATGTAAGAATAGTTTGTATTGATTAATGAACTCCTCGAACACATTTTCTTTCAAAAAGTACTTGTCAAAGAAAGAGACAACACTCTGTGATCGCTCAACCGTACAAAATCCACCAAGAAATATATCCTTCATGTAAATTGGAACCCATTTTCTACGACCTTCATACAATGGTTTGATCCATTCATCATCTGTGAGATCATATTTATCAACCATTTCCTTCCATTTGTTTTCAAATTCCTCCTCTGTCGAGGATCCATAAGTGCATTTCCCGAATTCTCTCAAGAAAACTTCAAATCCAGTCAATTTATGACTTAAATTTGGTCCGACTTCATTGAACACATGCCAAGGGCAAAAACAATGGGAAGCATCAGGGAAAACTTCAGCCGTAGCTTCTATGAGTAAGTTGTCATTATCAGTAATAACAACTTCAGGAATTTGGCCACCAACTGCTCTGAGCCAAGTTCGCATCAACCAAACATAAGTAGAAAGTGTTTCATCCCCAATCAAGGCACATCCAAGCAAAATGAATTGAAAATGATGATTAACCCCAACAATAGGAACAAACGGAATCTTGAACTTGTTTCGTATGTAATAAGTATCAAAAAAGACCACATCACAAAAAGGTAAATAATCATGTCTACCTTTAGAATCAACCCAAAATACATTTCTCATAAGAGCTTCTTCATCAAAATCTATTACATAGTAGAAACCCGGTGCATCAGCTTGCATAAGCATAAAATAATCGAGCAATATCTGCACGTCCCTTTCATTTAACACTAACTGCAGCCCTTTCTTTTGAAAAACAGCATTAGCATTATGCTTGTTCTTTCCTCTAATCGCATTATAAAAGTCATCAGGGCAGATTTCATGATTATGGTCTTCTACAAAACTATGTATGAACCACTTCTCATTTGGTTTTCTCTTGATATGCATGCTAGCTTTGCAGTCAGTCTTAGGACACGACCTAGGACTAACAATCGTACTAGACTGGCGCCTGCTCCCAAACCTCGAACAAACAATTTTAATATCAATAAACTTCCCAGATTTTTTTGATCTTCGGCTAGCTTTTATTGTTATGCCAAATCCGACTGACCTAGCGTACTCCCTATAGAAAGAATAGGCTGCCTCTTTTGTTTCAAACTCTAAACCATTTTTGGGCATGTAACAATTTGACACAGTCTTACTATCATTAAAGGCATTAAAATCCATCACATTCCCATCTCTCTCAAGTTCACTCTCCGTAGCATTTTCTCCACTGTTATCATCGTTTAATCTCTCTTCCCGCCCCAAAGGCAATTCAAGATTAATCTCCATAAGACCTAAACTGGAGAAAGAAACTTTAATTAACACAACTAATTTTGGACCAAAGTTTCATCTAGGTTTCAGCTAAATAAAGGATTTCATTAGATTACCACGGGCATAATACTAAAAAGTTAATCGAAATTAAATCAGTGATCATAAACATGAAGTGAAATTCAAGAGGAAATTAACGTAATAAGAAAACTAAGAATGAGATTACAAGTGCTACTCACACTTCCTTACTTCTGATGAAGCTCCCCTGCAGTGAAATTAGTAGTACTCTCGCTCTCTGAAAATAATTTATATGTGACCTTTTTATTTTGTGAGAATTGCGTTCGGACCCCTTGAAACTTCTTTACCGAGAAAGAGTTTTTAAAGGACATATTTACCCTCCACCGTATTATTATACTACGGAGTAATTATTTACTGTAAACTTAGCCCATTATTTTGGTCCTTTCAGATGCTCACTTGAGGCCCATTCATTTGGTCCTGATGGAAAATTTAATCCAATCTCAGCCCAATTTCTATATTTAATGATAGAGAAGAAGTCTTATTCTTATATACTGAGTATTATTTATATTCAAATTTAAAAAGTAATGTATCTGATCTAGAAGCTGCACCACATTCAGCGTCCAAACAAAATAACAAAAACATAACTACAAATAGATCTGGGGTAAATTGCAGCTCTAGTACCACAAAATGGGCCATCAACATTTGGGTTTCACACTTTCAAAAATTGCACATTTAATCTCAATTCTTTTAAAAAAAATTGCACAACATCACCTTTTTTTTTCGCATGTTCAACATTGTCACATTCCCTCCATAGGACTTTAAAAATAAGAAACCAGAAATAAAAACAGGAGGATAAAAGTTACAATATTATTTAATAAATAATCGGAAGTTGTGAAGGACCACTTTTAAAGAACTAAACATCTTAGAATAGGGGGAAAAATCTAAAGAACTAAAAATACAAATTTGATATAAACCATTTCTCTCTCCTAATTTCCCTTTTATCAATAATAATAATATAATCACACTTTTTTTTATCTAAAGATTAATTTATTTATTTTTGAGTAAAACGAATGGATTATTACAACACAAAGGTCATTTAATTATAGCAAATTACAAAAAAAAAAAAAAATCAACTAACAAATATTAAAAGTATAAAATTAATAATACTAGAATTAATTAAGAAATACCATATTTGGGGAAAGTCGAATCCAATACCTCTACGATTTGGGGAGTCACTTATTCGGATCACGAATCATTCATCTTATCACATGTATTCAATTATCTTATAATAAATTAGGTTAGTATTTGTGCATATTATATGTATCAAATAATCAAGCTTTAAACTAAAAATTTCAAATACTAACAAAATCGCAGTAATACTTTTATACCATGCAATAATTAAGCAGATCAAGAACAGGGATTATGACTATTAATACTATTTAATAACACCATCATAATAGTTATCCGAAAGTCCCATTTATAACATAATTTCAGCACCATATATATTTCCATCACACAAACAACAAACAAACCTCACCCAAAACCCAGGCCCAACCTCCAAAAAGGAGCAAAACGACACCGTTAAAATGCCTGCCGGAGAGTTCCGCCACCCTTCACCACCACCCCCTCCGCCGGGGTCGGAAGAAGAGGAAGAGTGGGTATGGGGCAGGATCAAAACGGAGGCTCGGAGAGACGCCGAAGCCGAACCTGCTTTAGCTACTTGTACTCTACAATCCTATCTCACTCTTCGTTGGAACGGTCTTTGTCGTTCCATTTAGGTAACAAACTCTGCTCCTCAACGCTGCTCTCGACACTGCTCTACGATCTCTTCCTCAACATCTTCACCACCGACCCCAACCTACGCTCCGCCACCGTCGCCGACCTACGCGCCGCCCGATATCGTGACCCCGCGTGTGTTTCATTCTCCCACTGCCTCCTTAATTACAAAGGATTTCTCGCTTGCCAGGTACTACCCTCCTTCAATTTTCTAACTACTATTTGCACTCAGTCTCAATCATGGATCAATTTTTTAATCTTTTATCTGCATGTTTCCGTTTTTCGAAATCAATGGAAACAAAAATAATGTAATTTTGAAACTCTTTATTTGCCTCAATAATATCAAAGATTTTACTATTTTCTTACTTTTATATATTTATTAGGAGGTTGGGGATTAGGGGTTTCTGGAGAATTCTGTGTTAACATTGGATATTAGAAAAGAGTATTTATTACTTGGCCTCAAATTTATACAAAACTGTACAAACATGTGCAGCTGCTACACAAATAATGTCAAGAACAGTGTGATTCATCAATTCAGCTTAATTTCTAATCAACCAAATTGAAAAGGAAGGTTAATGGTTGAATTCAGTAATAGTGAAAGTTACATATTACAGTTCAAATATATGAATCTTCAGTCACACAGATCTTTAAGCACAACAATTTTTGGTCTCGCACTTTTGGTCCCATATTTTTTGTCCCATTTCCATTCATTTATTTTGCAATTTTTTGTCCCATTTCGATTCATTAATCAGTCTTCCCGTAGAATATGAAAACTTTTCCATCATTACAAATGACTGATGATAAACTTACAGGCTCAACGAGTGGCTCACAAGCTCTGGACTCAATCTCGTAAGCCTTTAGCGCTCGCACTTCAATCCCGTATCTCTGATGTCTTTGCTGTTGACATCCACCCTGCTGCCAAAATCGGTAAAGGCATCCTTTTCGATCATGCGACTGGAGTAGTAGTGGGTGAAACTGCTGTAATAGGAAACAATGTCTCTATTCTCCACCACGTGACATTAGGTGGGACCGGAAAATTTGGTGGGGACCGCCACCCGAAGATTAGCGATGGAGTCTTGATTGGTGCTGGAGCTACTATATTGGGTAATATAAAGATTGGGGAGGGGGCCAATATTGGTGCTGGCTCCGTTGTTTTAATCGATGTGCCGCCGAGAACAACCGCCGTTGGGAATCCGGCGAGATTGGTTGGAGGGAAAGAGCAACCCACAAAGAATGAGGAAGTTCCAGGGGAGTCAATGGATCATACTTCTTTTATATCTGAATGGTCAGGGTATATTATATGATACTAATTAACTACTTTTTGATTTCTCATTTCCGTAGCATCATAAATAACCTGTGTTTTTGTGTTGTGATTTATATTAATTTGTTACTCCAATCCTTGGTTTGTATTTGTATCAATATGGGGATGCATTAATCTTCCTTGCACATTTATGCTTCATGATCTATACAATCAGTTCTCAACTGGTGAACCCATGTTTGAATTCCTGCTATGTTTGATAGTACATCGAAAACTGGTGAACCCATGTTTGAATTCCTGCTATGTTTGATAGTACATCGAAAGGGGTTAAATCGAGTAATGCCATATCCTCGGAAGGGTAACAAGAAAAACTAGTAAAAAAAAAAGCCTTGTGCTCGACAATTTTAGGATTTTGCTGAATTTTACAAGTATTAATGGTACATTTACCTTCCCATAAATAGGATATGAGCATTTTAATTGAATTTTAAAATTGATAATTGCATATTTACCCCAAAAAATAGGAAGTGAACATTTTGATTAAATTTAAAGTTGATAACTGCATATTTACCCCTCAAATATTAGGTAAAATTTTGCAAATTTTCATAAAGTTTCAACAGTTACACATAATTGAACTAACATAAATTGTAACTTTCAACCAAAAAATAGAAAATGGTTTTACAAAGTTTAAAAATTATTTTTAATAAATAATATTGTATTTTAGCTTAAATAGTATACGCATTTAAAGCTTTCAATAATTAAATTCATGAATTTAAATATAAAATTTAGAAGTACCTATTCAAATTTCAATAAGTAGAAACAATGAAATTTAAATTTTAAATAGTTATCTACGTATTATTATCAATTAATTAAATTAATGGATTTATAGAATAATCTTTTATATAGCAATATTTTAAATAAAATGTTTTATCCAAAAAAAACTGAAAAAACTTAGTTTTTTTTAATATTTGAATTGAAATTAATTTAGTTTAGGGGATGCAATTATGAACTTCACATAATGGTACTAATGTTGCTTCAAATTTGTAAATTGTTGGGTAAAATTATTGGCAAGAAAATGTGTGAGGTAAACTTGCGAGCGCACTTTAATTATTAGACCATTTTTTTTCATTTCTCCCTCTTTTTCCCTAAAAATAAGTTTGTTACCCATTGTGTTAGCCTTAAGGTTGCATGATTATCGTGCTAGTTCTCATGATACATATAGATTTATGATTTGAAAAACTATATTAATTTATACCCATGTAAGTGTACAAATTTGATTAGAATGAATGTCCTTTAATTTATATAAGAAATTATAGGACAGTGAGCTCCTAGCATATAATATTTGTAAACTTCAAAAAACAATTTTTAGTCCCAAACTACTACAAATGTGATATAACTTTTAAACTATAAACAACAATTTCTAGTTCCAAACTACTGCAATTTTGAAAGAGAAAATGGCAAAGGAGGTACAAATATATTAATCAACCAAATAAAACAAAACAAAAAAGACAAAGATAAGGCCATCTTCAGCAGAGGCAGGCAATAGTCCCTCATGTCTGCCTTCCTGTTCGCCTGCTTGCTTACCTTGCCTAGTCTGTCATTTTCAACCGAACAAACAATCCAAAACATCTAATTCAATTTCAAACTTTTTCCACTCTCACTTAACAATAACAATAACAATAATAATAACAATAATAATATTATTATTATCAGCAATAATAATAATAATAATAATAAATAATAATAATAATAATAAAGAAGTCAATAGGCAATTGAAAAAAGATTTAGTTGAATACTTGTGGGCAACACACGGGCCATTTTCGAATTAGATGTTCATTTGTAATTGTATTTGTTAAGTTGTTTACTTGATCTTGTAATTGTATTTTTAAATTAAGTTGCAATAATAATAAGTTTTGCTAAGTCATATTTATATAACAATAACTATAGTTTTTTAAACTAAGACGTAGTTTATCAAAATACACCCAATTTTTTTACAAACTCACATAAATATTTTAATTTATTTAAGAAAAAAAGTGACCAATTACATAAAATTGACTATTTTGTAAGAATTTTTACACAAACTTTTAAGGATTTTTACACACACATATACATGTTTTATTTTATTTTTAAAAAAGTGACCAATCAAATTTTTTATACACACACACATATATATATATATATTAAAAAAAAACTAATATAATTTAATTATTTTAAACACATTTTAAATTAGATTTTTAAATGAAAATTTTTAAAAATATATAAATATAGGGTGGCCGCCAAATGGCGGCCATCCATTGGCCTAGAGCTTGCTTGCCCGGAGGCAGGTTGCCTGCCTAGATGCCCCCGGTTGCCCTCATGCTCGCTTGCTCTCCATCTCCAGCCGACGACCCCCCTCATGCCTGCCTCCCCCTTCGGCTGGAAATGGCCTAAATACTTAAACTTTTAAGACCTCTAGTATTCCTTGTTCAGGGCATGGAATTGATACATGAATGGCGTCAATGTCAAGTTCTGGAACCCCGTGCCTAGAAGCAAGACCAAAAAGTACTTGAAGTTGTAACAAGACATCAAATCCATGGAAACGGCGTTAGAGATGACTGACACATTTTCAACAAATATCCAAAATTGATATATGTTTGTTGAAAGAAATAGTTTACAACATAATGGATGACTTTCAAAACCTATAATGAAACCAGACATTGAAGTCCAAACATGCCTCCATTTTTTGCTTATAACGTGCTAGTTTTTTTACCACATTAATAAACAAGCTAAAGCTAGCGTATGTGGTATAGAATATCCTCAAACATGCTATTAAGCTTATTATGATCGCCATTATAACAACAATTTTTAGTCCCAAACTGCTACAAATGTGAAAGAGAAAAATGGCAATGGACCTAAAAATATTCAAGCAAATAGAACAAAATAATAAGAAACAATGTATAGCTAGAAATAAGAAAAAGATGCTTCACTAACATATAAAATCTTAAATCAAATAGTATCGCTCAAACATTTTCCAAATGTTAACTTGACTCTATCTGAATTTCCTACCATGGACATTGATCGACAACTAAGCTAACTCCTTGGGAAGCTTTTGGAAATGACAACAACTTGTCTAAGATCATCGCTCTCATATTTGGATTCTTGACAACGACTAACACCATCTCTAATACGGCACTATGTCCAAACAAAAACTTGACCAACTCCATTGTGAATGTTGAATAATCTAAATTGGAAATTGTAATGTAATTGAGACGGCTTGACAAGCTTGGTGTGTCTTCTTCGATTATGATTCACATTGGCTCTTATACATATCAATGTTGCACAGTAGTGTGTTGAGGTCTTACCTTGGGATGTAAGAGCAATTCTAGTTTGCTCTTAATAGTTACTTTGTCCCATTCTTTTAGCATGAATATATTACTAGAATAATACCTACTCTAAAGCATATTGGTGCACATATATAATTACTTGTTAATACTTATATAAGATATTAACAAGAATATAATCCTCTACTATATATATACTCATTAATTTGCATGATAAATTAATAAACTATAGAAATGGGGTCATGTAATTTAAAGAGATCGATGTATTGATACCTTAAGAACAATATTTGTTAGCGCCAACCTTGTTGAGTCATCACAGGAGTGAGTAAATTCATGTGTTGCTGAAATAAGCTTTGTGGCGTTGCACGTTGATGGAAGATTTAAATATTCGAACTCTTTCAACATGTCTCCAATATAGCTCAAAGACGTAAGGTTTGGAGCATTAACCCTCAACTTACCCTGAAACACAATGTTGGAATATTGCCATTCTCCTATGTTTATGAAAGTCAAACTCTTAAGCCTGTGAGATGAGACATCGAGGACCCTAATCCTATCCATAGTACAATATTCTAAATTCAAGCTCTCAAGAACACTCGATTGCCTTGAAAATAACCTACGTACGTGCTATGTGTCTATTTGGGATTCTAACTCCAAGTAAGTATAAACTTTTGAGACTGCTAAAGGTCGTTGATGATTGTAATATTACTACGCCACCAAATCTCAAAGATAGTTTTTCCAAAACTCTACAAATTAGTTTAGGAAAAAAGATTGATTGTCGTCTATACGTATTTACACTAAGGGCGTCAATATTAAGTTCTTGAACCCCATGCCTAGAAGCAAGACCAAGAAGTACTTGAAGTTGTAACAAGACATCAAATCCATGGAGGCGGCGTAAGAGATGACTAGACTCATTTTCAACAAATTTCCAAAATCGATATCTATTTGTTGAAGTATATAGTTTCCAACATAGAGGTTGATGATTTTCTAAAGTTTCAGAATCTATAATAAAACCAGGCATTGAAGTCCAAACGTGCCTCCATTTTTTGGCTAAAACACTAGTTTTGGCTGCATCTGCAACATCAAGAAATGAGAGTATGTGATATAGAATATCCTCAGGCATGCTACTAAGCCTATCATGATCGCCTTCTTGGTGCAAATGATAGGACTTTTTTCGCGTACAAACCATTGATTGGGTTAACGCAAAAATGAACTTGCTACGATTACTTAACTAAATTGACTAATTCGCAGACTTAGCTTTAATCACTTCTTTCCTATTTACTTCTAAGTAAAAAATCCACCAACAAATTTATAAACCTGTAACAAGACAAAAGAAGAAGAAAAATCGTCAGAATCTTCCATTTTGATATATATGACAATTACACTCCATTTATAAATAACAACATGAAGATATGTAAACAATATTGTAATTAATCATAATTTGATAGATCATGTATATCTAGTGAATGAATAGCAAACACATTAATGGTCAACAAAGCAAGACAAGAATTAGCATATATAGAGTGAAGAAAGAATATATAGTAGTAGTAGCGTTGACTAGGGTTTATGCCCTATAGGGCAATTACAATAACCACACACACACACACACACACACACACATATATATATAGAGGGAATTGCATTTTTTATACCAAACTTTTACCTACTTTATACATTTGGTACCAAACCTTTGAAAAAGACACATTTAATACCAAAATTGAAGGATTTTTTTCACATTTGCTTGAGCTTTTTGGTATGTTTAAAATTATGTTCCAAAAATTTTACCACAGCATGCTTATGTGCCCTATATCATATTTGGAAATTATTGTGCCATGATTCCTTGTAGATTATGACATATGATTTAATTTTGATTAATATCCCGAAACTTTGTTAATTTTCTGCGGATTATTTATTGCGTTTCATGAACTGAAACTTATACCATTAGAAAGCTCTCGTGAAGAGCTTTCCAGCCATATAAAGAACATAAAATTTGGCCTTGTAAATTGACGGAGAAAGAAAATGTGCAAAAAATCTTTTAATTTTGGTATTAAATGTGTAATTTTTAAAGGTTTGGTACCAAATGTATAAAGTAGGTAAAAGTTTGGTATGAAAAATGCAATTCCCTCTATATATATATATATATGTATTATAAAAAATAAGACAAAAAAACACCAGAATATAAAACCAACGCACGAAATCAGCACACACACATACAGCTAGCACAAGAATTTTCTTGAAAAAAACCTAGCTAATCGAACAGTACTTGAAATAATATAATTAAACCTGTAAATTAATATTCTTATACAAGTAAACAAATTATTAACATACCTCAAAAAAATGAAACGCTCCAATTAATCATATTCCCGTGCAGTGCACCCTCATTTCAATACTTCAATTTTGTGAACACAAAAATAAATTAATTGATTCTTATATATTTCGGATCTAGAAGGTGGCTTGGCTAACTTATAGATTTGGAACAGAACTTTTTTTAATTATGCTCCGTTTCCAAAGTGGATTTGATTTTCATTTCACCTAGATTTTTGTGTCGGAGATGTCAAGGTACGTTTCTGTGAGTACTTTCTGAGTATTCTTTCGGTGCTGTGGGTATTAATCTAATTTTATTTTCCTTATCTCATTTATATATATATGTTATATGCCACCTGAAAATTGCTTTTAGGTCTTTTGTGGGAATTTATATACAGTAGTATTTTCGTCTTTGAGCAAAAATATGAATAAATATTAGACTATTTGACACCAAAATTTGTCTTTTTTTTATATGTAGCCAAATTAAATAAAAAGAAAATTAAAAGAATATAATTAAGTCAATGTTTATATAATTTTAATGACATGCTTATAAAAAAAATAACGTACGTCCAAAGGGAATGATATAATTAAGTATCTCAGTTTAATGCACAAGTCAATTGTACATTTTATTTTAACTCTAAAAAATTGCGCGCCAAAATTCAATTGTGATATTTAGAAATTTTTATACAAATTCAAAAATACTGGGTTGGTTAAGGATGAGGCTCCATGACCAGGAGGTCATGGGTTCAACTCCCACTAATGTGGGTATTTTCTCTAGTTTCATACTAGCCTTTCTCTAGTTTAATACTAGTAATTAGTTTACTTTGATATCATTGTAATTGTTTCGATTCGATATAGTGTTTGATGTAACAATGTATTCACATTCTTAAAAAAAAAAATTATGTCTTGGCTCTTAATTTTTTTTACTTAATTTGGTTATAAAACGATCCTATCATCACACCATTAACAATTACATTAGCAACTGTTTTAGCGCTGATAAAAGATGATTAGTCAATAGTCGTTGTTAATGTGATTGTAAAAAATTGGTGGGAATTCCCTTTAAATTAAGAAATTAAAAGAGAAAAAAAACTAATGTTAGTAAAAAAAAATAGTAGAAAATGAATGTGTTTGTTCTCATATACACTAATAGTACTATTTTCTAATTAGTTAAGTTGTTTAGGATATTTGTTTTCTTTTGTTTTTTCAGTTGAAAATCTGACACACAGTAATTTTTTCTTCAAGAATAATTCGGACCATGATAATTGGACATTGTTTATGAATCCCTCAAGTATTAGTTCATTAAGCTAATTAATCTTATTGGTTAGTGCTTTTTAATTATAAGCAACTGAATATATAGCCGAATAATATACCAGCTAGCTACTTAATCACTCAATTAGCCAAACTTAAAATTCTTTTTTTGTACTGTAAACGTAATTACGTACAACCCTTTTATATATTATGTCACAGTCACTAGTGGTTTAACTTGCTGTCAAATTTAGTATAAAATTAGTTCGCCGTGCAAGTGCATGTCAAAAGATTACTGCTAACATGCATAGTTAATTTTGCAATTAAATATTCTAATTTAAGGTCAACTTAATGTGAAGAAGAAGAATACTAGCTATTTAACTCAATAAATTGCAGTAAAAATTGGTTATACATTCTGAATCTTCGAGAAAGATTCGAAATTTTGTAATTATTAGCTTTTTCCAAATTTAATAAATTATATCAGACAAAAAGTTACTTGTAAACAAGTTGATGTGATTTTTAATTAACCAGGGTTAGTGTATTCTCAGAAATTCAAAACATTTATCGCTAAACAAGTTCATGTGATTTTCTATTTATTGACGTCAATGCAAGAAAAGATCGAATTAGCATAAAGTGAAGAAATAAATAGAATTAGTGCTGACTATGGTTTATGCCCTCTAGGCCAATGATACCACATATTTATTTAGTAATAAGACTTAAAAAAAAATATATAGTGATAATTTGGTTGTTCGTCATAGTAAATATACAACAAAATCAAATTTTGTTTTTAGACTTTAAAAAACAAAAGGCAAAAAATATAAGTCCGATATGATATGATCACTTAAAAGAAAAACTTTTGTAATGATCCTGAATAATCCTGATAAGCTTAATAAGAAACTAGAAAAAGAAATAGAAAAACAGGTAAATACTAACAAGAACACTGAATCACAAATATAGTCTATGATGGGAATTGTTACACTTTCGTCTTTAATCTAAATTTTGTTACACTTTGGCCTTTCAGGCCAATATTTTGTTCCCATTAGTCACTTTGATCAGTATTTATGTTAACCGAAAACAACGTCGAACACGTGATCTTGACAAGGACAATTTCGATATTTCAGTTAAAAGATCTTTAAACTTATGTTTCAATAGTCCCTTATGTGCTATTTTTATTATACTATAGTTCATAAATAATATTCATGTTACACTTCAATCCTACTAATGACGAAATTACCATTGTCAAAATCACGTGCAGAGACGTGGTGTTAATTTAATCGGAATCTTGCTTGAAATGACCAGTGGAGCCACAATATTGACTTGAAGATCTATATTGTAACAAAATTTAGATTTATAAGAATGAAAAACAACCACCAAAGATCAATAACGATGTTAGTGATTCAGCCGAAATTGATAGGTATATTGAGCATCTCCTAACAATAAAGTTCAAACATGCAAGAAATATGTCAAACTCAAAATGCATTCAAAATTTTAACAAAATGACTTTTTCGTATTCATATTATATAGATTACAAATGAACACAGAACAAAAGCCAGCAGAGTGGTTATCAAGAAAACCTTCCAGTCCAACATTGAAGTAAGACTACTTATATTTAGTTTTCTTCTCCAAATCCTTACGAACTCCATCACTCGACTGCCTTTTAGAACTCGAAGGCTGGTTCTCAGAAGCTTTTCTGCTGTTAATAAACTCTGAGAAAGAAAGAATTGGTGGTGGCAGTATTGTATCCTGTGAAAAAGAAGCCGCAAATTGAATCCCACCACTGACTTTTTCATCGACGACTCTCGTGACAACTGGAACGATGGGAGATGATGAAGGTGAAGAGTAATCTGCTGCTCCTGGTGTAACAACTTCCGTTACTGGACCAACCATGTTACCAAGTCTTTTGCTTAGTTCATCGGAGCTTACGGTTGACAACCACCTCACTATACTTGCCATCTGCGACAAATAAAACGACTTCCCACTTTTCTCATATTTCTTATAGCAATCATTCTCGAGTTTCTCAGCAGATGTAGAATCAATCCTGGTTAATTAAATAAAACAAATTAATATTACCGACGATGATTTTCTGCATCGACCAATCAGAGGTTGTAATAAATCAAGGAGAGAAATGCAAAAATATCACCTATGCTTGGTCTAATTAGCAAAAATCCCCCCTATGTTATTTTTATTATCAAAAACTTCCCCTGTGCTAATTTTTATTAGCCAAAAAAAAACCCTAACACCCCTATTCACCTAAAAAATTGGCAATAATTGGCAATTTTCCCCTCTGTTGACTTAAAAAGTTGGCAATAACCACCCTATAATTTATGAAGGAATTTCAAATGGGGTTTTTGCTAATAAAAAAAGAACACATGGGGGTTTTGCCAATTAGGCAAAGCACAATGGATATTTTTGCATTTAGCTCATAAATCAAGAATAGGGTGAAAGGACGTATACTCTAAATCGCTGAACCGATGCTGGTTCTGCTTCATTGCATTTAATAATCTTTGCTTTCCTGAATCTCTTAATGTTCCGGAAATGGCGTTTTTGTCAACTTTGTTTGCCTATGAACACAAAGGAAAAGGTCACTAGTGAATGGAGACTAGAATAAGAGGACGAAAATGAAACACAGTTTACCTGCTTGTCTGTGTTATTTTTACTCCGGTAATAGTTCTCTTCTGCACGCTGTAATAACTCAATCTTATCTTGTATCTTACGTCCTGATGTTTTACTTGAATGAGCTGCAGTTTTTGCCATTTCAACAGCATCTGCAGCCAAAATAATAGGATGCGAGTAGAATGAAATAATGTGGAGAAAACAAAACTAACCACCGTTTTAAACGACATTCTGAGCACGTGAGATTCAGAATCATCTTTTTTTTTTTTTAAATCAAAATTGAGTTTATTGTTTAGATATACCATCAGAATCCGATATATCTTCCTCGGATCCACTTGCTTCATCATCACGGTTCCAGAATTCTGAAAAATGTCGCTCCTCGACATTGAAATCTGAAGCACTGTACGGAATGCATAAACAAGATCGTGAGTTATGCAATTGTAGTCTCACATGACAGAATACTCAGCACTTTCAGTCTCGTGAGTTTCAAAATAGCACTACTGGTCTAATTTTTTATTTTTCATATTTCCTCCTTTTCGTCTTTCCAGCCAATTTGGACCTGAAGTGCAAAACAAAGATAGTTCTATGGCCAAAAGGTAGATCACAAGACTAAAAGTGATGATTGTCCAGCCCCTTGGGACTAAAAATGCAATTTTTTTCCAAATAAAAGAAATAAGGAAGGATCACCTGCTTATGTATATACGAGAGGATCCACTTCCTTTTCGAAAACTAGTAGTAGTTGCAAGCTCCTCCAAATACTTTGAAACTACATTAGGATGTCTACATGCATCACAAGATTTTGCACACAACAATGACGATACCTATTTCAAGAGAGAAATATATGGATTTACTTTGTACACAATTTTACGCAAAATGCAAATGAACCAAGAAAGGGATACCTCTTCTCCAAAACTCTGAAGGATCTTTTTTCTACGGCAACCAGGCTCCTCACAGTACTCAACCATCTGGATATAGCCCAGACCAAAGCAAAAATCAATATGAATATATTATTTAAATACATATGCATGTACATGTACTGAGTGAATAGCAAATCTCCCTGTGTTTTTGCAAGAGAAACACACTGCCTCCCTCTTGATTTATATATTTTTAAAAGGGGGTTAAAAATGCCCATTATGCAATACCACAAGGGGGTAAAGTGCCCATTTACATATATCACAGGGAGGTAAATTGTCCATTTACACATATTACAGAGGGGTAAAGTGAAGTGAATATGTTGTGAAAGTAAGGTTAAATTGGTCATTTATCACATGAGAATGAAGTCCTGGTCTCATTATAGAGCGTGTGTGCAACACCTTCACGAGGAAGGAGGTAAATTGCTCATTATTTCATATCACAGAGGGGTTAATTGCCTATTTTCATATCACAGGGGGGTACATTGCTCATTACGCATATCACAGGGAGTTAACTTACCAAAACCCACATGTATGTACCTGACGAAAATCAGCAAGGGATTTCTTTGAGGAACCATCCTCCAAGCTTGAAGAATGCGACTTCTTTTTTGTAGCATTACCAAGGATGAATTGCTGCAACAAGATTAATGGTAGTGAATTTGAAGAGTACTTAAAAAATTTAAAGAACTTAAATAACATTCATTGGGAAGATGATAACCCACCATTCTTCTACAATCATCCACTCCGTAATACAAAAGACTGCGGGAGGGTAATTGATCACGACCAGCTCGACCTGACTCTTGATAGAAGGCTTCCATACACTTGGGAATATTAAAATGACAAACAACTCTGACGTCCTTTCGATCTATACCCTGGATGGTGAAACTATAATTCTTTAAAAATATATTGGAGCTTTTCAGTGTTTATCTCTCTAAATATTTATGACAATAGTTACATACCATCCTGCAGTAAAACCACCAGCTCAAAGTCGTGCATGCCACATGTTATCTCCGACAGTAGTTGAGATACCAATTAAAAAAGGAACACCATGAGGTTATTTTTGTCTAGATAATGAGAATTAGAGGACTGAAAGCATAATTATTGAAATAAACAAAAAGGATTTGAGTTCTTTTAATATTCAAGAAACTTGTTGCAATGGGAATCAACTGAAAGCCTGATACTAGTTATGTTTTTCGCCTCTGACAAAAAATAAGAAATTCATGAAAAATGAAAAACTTAAAACAGCAATGGTTTACGGCTTATTTATACCATGTTTTCCTACTAGTAATACAATGTTCAATAGCAGCATTCAGATTATTTTGCATGACTTGCTTCAATTTACAAAACCATTAACAGAAAATAATAAAGAAATGCATACCCAAAAGCTACTGTTGCCACAACTACTTGTGTTTTAGAGGAGAGCCAATTATCCAAGATAGTGCTCCGCAATTTACCGTTCAAGCCTGCATGATATGCTAAAAGTGGACGAAAGGAAAAACTTAGTTCGATAATCTGACACAAATAATGCTTTTGAAATTGCTACACAACAAAGTTTCATTACCAGCAGAAGATATTCCATTCTGAGATAGGTGGAGAGCCAGATCATCACAAGTTGTGCGCTCAAGGCAATAAACAATGGCACAAATATCGCCATAAGATTTTATATAATTACATAGATCAGAATATGGATCATCCAGCAGATCTTTATAGCGAACTGCATAGACACATAGCAGACTGCATTTAGTCCTTACTTTGCTTAAACAAATCGAAATTATCAAATCAACATTATTGCAAATTTTTGAGAACCAAAAGTTGCCAAATCAGATTAGGATGGTGGGCAAGTAGTTAATGAATTAGAATAAGTTTTGAATCATATGAAGAGTAATGCATTTGATTATTTGTCAAAGCATCCAGGAGCATCAGTTGTGCTCTGGAAACTGTAATGTGGATGTGTTCCTCTTTAACGTTAAGAAATTCTCATTAAGCAAGAACTCAAATATAAGTATAAGAAGCAGATATATGCTTAATTAATCCACCAAATCAATGCCATAGGGACCTCACCTTCATAATAGATATTTGAGCGGTTAAATGATGATTTCAGGACAAGAGGATTTTGTAAACACAAGGAAGCGATCACATCCTCCTGAACTCTGCAAAAACACAACATCTAGTATAAATGTCTCCTCTTGTTTCTTATAAATATAAAGGATTTTTCTTTGAACAGAATGAGTTTGATATAACAGCCACAGTTTTATAATTCCTCCTATGTTTACAACAATTTCAGTGACCACACTGATTCTTCCTTTTCCCATACGACAACAGACTATGAAAATATATATCTTCAACAATGTGGAAATTACAAATGATTGCAACATCTGAATAGGAGTAACAAGTTGAGAAGATGTAATTTAAAGAATCTACATATATAATAGTAAGCATTGATTTTTTTTTCCGGAAGCATAAGAATTGTAGTTTTTAGCTACCAAGACTAGAGCTGTTGATTACACTCACTTAGGAACAGCAGTAGCTGTCAAAGCAATAACTGGTATGCCAGGCAGATGATGCCTCAGGGAAGAAAGCTTTCGGTAGCTTGGCCTAAATTAAATGGACAACAATAAAATGTATATATTAGTCATTCAACAAAAAATATGTGTATGTACGTGTGTGTATACATAGATGGATAAAGCGAGAATGTAACAATTCTGCCAAAAACTACAATAGAGCAATCAATCGATTACATGATGATATTCAAATCACTACAAATGGAGTGGAGGTATAGAGCACATACGTATCTCTAGTAAGTGAACTATCTTGCTCACACTAAATTTTAAGGATAAGCAGGAAACTATGTCAGAATGAAAGTGGAGATTATTATTTGGATCAGTGGGACTGGGGACATGAATAGACACCCAAGGTGAAGTGATCAATAGAAATTAGTGATAAAAACTTTTTATTACTATAAAGTTGCCTACCTATTTAAAGACCTAGAACCTAGACATACTTGAATCCGATGCGTATATATTGACTGTCAAGATTCTGCAGTGAGATGGAAAATCTAGAAGAATACTCAAAATCTGTCTTTCTCAGAGAATATAAAACATAGATAACAATTTGACTCTATAACGTTTCTTGTGGAGTGAATAGTAATTGTTACAGTGAGAGAACTCAAGTTTGATAAACAGATTTTTTAACACAGGATATGTTTTGATGCTTGAGGAGCAACCTGAAATCATGGCCCCATGTTGAGACGCAGTGTGCCTAAAATTTCACAATGGAAACGAAATGTGTTAAACTGTCAAAGATTCTCAAAGTAATCATTTTTGTGTACTAATAAAGAACGTGCAGTGCAGACCTCATCTATTGCAATAAGATTTAGCAATCCTCTGGCATGAATCTTTGTCAGCCTTGCCATAAAACCTGATGTTGCAATAAGTTCAGGTGTAACATACAGTAGCCTCAGAGATGGTTTTCCTGATCCAAGGTCTTCATATATCTAAATATCAGCAAGAAAAACGGATAAATATCAACTAATTCAACATGAACTCAAACTTTCTTTAACAAGTTATGCATTTTGATGAGCATCTCAAGTCCATAGCTTCAAAATTTTATTTCCACAGATAATGCAACTTCAAAGAGACATACAGGCTTATGAATGTAAAAAGCTTCAAGAATAAAGAGAGGAAGAATCACTGTTGTCAAGAGAAATTCGTTTAGAATGTAAAGAATATGATCAGCTTTATATATTTTGTGTGCTTTATAAAAAATTCAAACAACTTATCACCAAAAATTACAACGTCATATAAGTTAGTATTTCATGATCTTTGATAGACAAGCAACTATATTTATAACACTCAATAGTAGGCTATTTACATGAAGAAGCTTTGTTATATCCCCCTCCCCCCTAACATAAACCAAAAACAGAAAAATAAAAACGATATAAATTCAATAAACACTTTGCCTCTATTTTGAATAATTTAGAAAAGGATATTACAAACACTTTTTGTTCACCAAATCATTAAGAGCAAAAAATAAAATGCCCACTACGGACTAAAAGATGTTTTTAAGGTTAGAAGGAACCGGAAATGCATTGGAGTTAAATAGTCTGATCTTTTTAAGAATTGGCAGAATTTTCAAGGTCAATGTTAGCAAATGAGAGGATGTATTTTTCCCTCTGTGAATCTCGAATATTTCCATATGTCAACTGTAAGAGAGCTTTTCATGTAGTTATTAATATCCAAATACTGTCAAACCGATTCAAAGAGTGAACTTCTGTTGACTATTCTTTGCTCAAATAGTCTTTTTCTTTTGCTTTTTTTTTTTACAACACCAATATATGTGCCCAAGCTCATTCTCAGATGAGCTTTTTCGTGTGAAATTCTCCCGAACAAACATCAACCATGAAAATAAGCAATAAATCACCCCCAAGAAGAAGTAAGGGGACCATCAAATATTTGTAATATAGAGTTGCAATATATTCTAACTCTGCATTAAAATTCTAAATGTATTTAAATCTTCATTTAGCAGACCTCGAAAATCCTCTTAAACAAACTAATCCACTCGAAACTTGAACTCTGAACTGAAGTTAGGGTTGCTCACACTGGATTTAGGCCAGATTTTTAACATTAGTCTGAGGCCAACTTGACTACATTGACAACCATGTCTACATGTAAAAAAAAAATATTTTGATAGATCCTCTACCTTGTAACTTAGTAACTAATCAATTTTCATCTGAAATTTTATTTTATTTTTTTGATAAAAATCATCTAAATTCAATAGCACGACCACCAATGCCAGTAGCCAATACTCCAACTAAAGCGAATCAAAAATTCATCACGGCCTTCCATTACCTTATTCTTGTCTTTCAAAGTCTGGGATGAAGATAAAAATTCAGCAGAAATCCCTTTCTCTTTCAATGCTGTTACTTGATTTTCCTGGAAATAAAAATATAATTATTAACTGTATTGTAAACTCAATCAAAAGATTTTGAAACAATTAAGAGCTTGAAATTTAACATTTACTTACCATAAGGGCTGAAAATTAAACAAAGATGCAGTAAAAGCATTCAGGTCATGTCCTGTAAATTGCAATAGAAGAAAAACTTGTGCAGCTTAAGCTTTTAAAATGGCATAAATATCAACAAGGACTGATCATATTCACCTATCAAGGGACTAACAACTAGAACAATCCCCTGTTTAGCTAGTGCGGGAATTTGATAACAAATCGACTTTCCTCCACCCGTCGGCATCAGACAAAAACAATCTCTACCTACATTCCAATCAACAAATGCGATTACAAACATTCCAACATCATCAAATTTTGATAAGTTTCCACCACAAATTTCTGTTTTTGATTCAATCGAAATGGAACTACAAAGTAGATTCTATTTCAACACGTTTCTTTGATTTACAGTTTTTTCAAATGTTTTCCAAAAAATTTCCAAAATGTTTCTAATATTGAATGGACTGAAAGTACCACCACGAAAACGAAATTCTAATAATCCATGAACACGGAGATAAAATCTTGGAATTGGACCTGACAAAACAGCATGAATGGCTTCCAATTGCTTCCCTCGAAAATCGGAATGCCCAAAATGCCATCTCAAAAGCTTGACCAAAGATTCCTTCTTGATAGCTTTCTTCTCAGTTCCACATACATTTTGAAGTGGCAAGGCTGATTTACTCATTTTTTTAATTTTCTACTGCAAAACCCTCTCTTCTCGACCAATTAATTAAGCAGTTATCATGGATCAAAATGAAATAGCAAAAGGAACAATTACATACCTAATGTTGCGGCGACGGTGTCGTTTCGTGTCTCTTAAAATCCAGTAAAAGAGCGGCGGCCTTTTGCCGGGAAGTGAGGGAAGATTTCTCCAAAACGAACTATATTTGAAGGACAAAGAGTAAGGGCATTTTGGGGAAACCGTGTATGGTTTAATATGACATAGAGGTGTAAACGAGGGGATCATAAACTATTTTTTTTTTTGAGTTCTGGTTTGAGATTTTGTATTAAGTTTAAAATCGTGCTTGAATTTGGTGTGATTGTTAAATGAATCAAGTTTGGACAAGCTTGACTTTAGTTTGAGTTTTTGTATTCAATTTTAAATCTTGTTTGAATTCGTCAACCGAACTGAGTTCCAATGAGTTTTTATCAAATGAGTTCAAATTATTATTGAGTAATTTGATAATTTTACATATATTTTGTTGATTTTCAACTTATTGAGTCGGTCTTGAATCGAGTTTCAAAAGTTGTCGAATGAAAGATATTATTCAAACTAATTTAATATGTATAATGATCGAGATTAAACAAGCTTCAATCCAATATTGAGTAATTTGATTAGATTTTTGGATATTAACAAAGAAAGGTGTTTCACTGTTTTGTTGTACAAAAAGGATCAAATATATTTTCTTTGTACATTCCAATTTCGATATTGTCTTTTTTTTTTTTCTTTCCTGAGCAATATGAATTACATCATTACATTGTTATCATCAAATTAAAAATCTTTTCCTGAGCAATATGAATTACATCATTACATTGTTATCATCAAATTAAAAATCTTTTCGAAGACAAAGAAAATTAACTACCAACCACTAGTATTAAACTAGAAAAAAAAAAATCATACGAATGGGAATGTTAACCCCTCGATAGATTTTGTAGTTCGATTTGAACTTAATTCAACAAACTAAAAATCTCAAAATATATCAAGTTATTCAAGCAAACCCGTGTGTTCGAATACGCTGATTTATGTAATTTAAAAATGTGATAATGTTATAAGCTTCAGTAGCTAATGTTAGATATTACAAACATTTGCGGCAATTAATCCAACTAAACAGATTTGAGTGCTTTTTCCACATCAGTCAAATTGAAATGAACTACAAATCTATTCCTTTACTTCCATATCTTCATCCGAGTCTGGATTCTCTATCTCACTCCCACTACTCAAATCATCGTTTCCTGGAACTGCAGAATTACCAACAAGATTATACTTTACGAACTTTACCTTCTCTGTCTTTTCACCTTTGTTTGTTTTACGTTTTCTTCCTCCATTTTCCGAGGATTCCATTGAGTGAGCAGCAGCCATGAATGCAGCACTCAAGCTTTTGTTCGTATCTTCTTCTTCTCCGTTTCCATATTCTTCTTGCCCTTTATTATCTATGTAAAAGACAAGATCAGAATCTGGTTTCTTCCCGTCTTCCCTTTTGGCAATTTGCTCCAACTCTTCTTGCAAATTATGTGATATTAATTTGGCGCGGTATTTTAACATGTCGTTGTCGAATATCTTTATTCCTCGATTCTCTATGTTTAGCATCCATTCTGCATTACAGAAAAAAGCACATGATTAACAACGCAAGTACCAGTCTAAAAGGGAAGTCTTTTGGTCCAACATTTTACAAAATTGCACTTATGGTCCCCGCTTTTTAAAATATTTTGCATTCCATCACCACATTCTCATCCAATTTGGGACCGAAATGAAAAATTGAGGAAGTCTTAACCAAAAAGTGCTAAACAGAAACTATTCTATGGGTCCAAAAGTGCAAAAGAATTTTAAAAATTTGGATCAAAAGTGCATTTTTATAAAACATGGGACCAAAATGCAAAATATTATAAAGAAATAGGGACCAAAGTTGCAATTTAATATAATCTTGAGGATCCAGCCCCGTGGGACAAAAACATGCAGTTTTGCCATCTAAAAAGCGAATGGAACTAAATCTACTTACTTAGAAATGCTCTTGGTGATGATCCGTTTGGTTCAATGTTGCTAAATTCATTCCCAATCTCACTCCTTACCCAATTCATTATTTGAGAAGGCAAACTAGAATTTGTAAAGGCATTCAAATAGGAATTGGGGGGGGGGGGGGGGGGGGGGGGGGGGGGTGGGGGGGGGGGGGGGTGGGGGGGGGGGGGGGTGGGGGGGGGGGGGGGTGGGGGGGGGGGGGGGTGGGGGGGGGGGGGGGTGGGGGGGGGGGGGGGTGGGGGGGGGGGGGGGTGGGGGGGGGGGGGGGTGGGGGGGGGGGGGGGTGGGGGGGGGGGGGGGTGGGGGGGGGGGGGGGTGGGGGGGGGGGGGGGTGGGGGGGGGGGGGGGTGGGGGGGGGGGGGGGTGGGGGGGGGGGGGGGTGGGGGGGGGGGGGGGTGGGGGGGGGGGGGGGTGGGGGGGGGGGGGGGTGGGGGGGGGGGGGGGTGGGGGGGGGGGGGGGTGGGGGGGGGGGGGGGTGGGGGGGGGGGGGGGTGGGGGGGGGGGGGGGTGGGGGGGGGGGGGGGTGGGGGGGGGGGGGGGTGGGGGGGGGGGGGGGTGGGGGGGGGGGGGGGTGGGGGGGGGGGGGGGTGGGGGGGGGGGGGGGTGGAAAAATGACAAAAGAAGAGAGAAGTAGAGTGACATAAGAACACAAATCATACTTTTTCTTAAAAGGTTATAAATAACCATTTATCAAAGAGTACCAGGTTAGGTATCATTTTTCCTGGAGATTTTACCAAAACAATCAAATAAAATAAAGCCATTATAATTTAAATTTTCAAGAAATTACACATATTTCACAAGAAAGTAATAAAACATCAATGCTAACCATAAAAATACGAGTTTCTGAATCCAGTGATGGAACCAACTATCCAAGACTTGGGCTCATCCTTCATCTTTCCTCCAATACCCTCTTGTTCAATTTTCCAGCACAGCTTCAACAAAAAGGCTTCGGCTACCACAAAACCCGCAAGCTCAACCATTCCAAACCCTTCAACACTAACCTTAGCAATAGTATCATCACTTAAGAGTGTAAAAAAAACTCTCAAAGAATCTACATCATCCACAATCCAAACACTAATCAAATCATTCATTGGCCTAATCAAATCATCAATGTGTCCCTCAACCCCAGTACAGCAAACATCTATATACCCAATAACTGAATCCACAACACTTTTAATCTCCCTCTTAATTTTTCTCTCTTTCTTTGGTCCCAACTGCAAGCTTTTCAAATCAATTATAAAGTTATGCAAAATGTATATAACAGGTGCAACTAAGGCGATACTTTTAATAGAATTGCAAGAAGCAGAGCAAGAAATTATTAGCTGAAGCAAATCTTTTATAGCTATGATTCGATCTAAAGGTTCATTTTTTGGTGTGCTGGGGTCAGTATAAGTTAAAGCTGCAAAAACCCAGATGGTTTCTAGAGGTGGGTCAGCTTTAGACTGCACTAATTCTAGAAAGTTCGAGGTGAAAGATGAGGAATTTCTGGAATCAGGGCTTGCTAGAGAGGTTAAGAGAGCTTCAATTGACTGGTTTAGGGCAATTTCGTAATTTTTTCCTACAAAATGGGGGACGCTGTAGGTTTTCGGAGTAGCTAGAGTCGACGCCATTGTTGAAGGAATGCTTAATTGCTTAAACCCTAAATTTTCTTTCGGAATTTGAGAGTGAATAAATAAATAAGGGGGAATTTCTCCCTTATACTTTGGGTACTTTTGTACTTTTCGCATAATTTTATTATTTGCATTTATCCCCTACAAATTTCAAATGTTGTTGTTAGTGGCAAATTGTCGAATTTCACGGAATTTTTGGTCTAGTACTCAACTACTCACTACAAAAGTATATTTTAAGGACAAAAAGTTTGAAATATTTATTATAGTGACTTGTTACAATAATAATTATCAAGAAGGTTAACCGTAAAAATTACAAATTTAAATGAGAATGAGCTTGAAAGACTATTTTGTCGTTAAATAAATTCAAAGAAAAAAAGTTTAATAGAAAATTCGGTAAAATTCGACCACCGACTAGGGCTGAAAATCAAATCAATTTATTCAATACTCGACTCGACCTCATTCGTTAAAACCTCGTTTGAGCTCGGTTCGTCATACATATCAATCAAGCTCGATAAAAATATTTCACATTTGATAAAATTAAAAATACATGTAAAAGTATCAAGCTATTCGATTTCTGACTTGAGCTCGTTCAATATGAGTTCAATTCGTTAAAAAATGAACCTAAGTTCGAGCACAATTTTATACTCCTTACAAAATTCAAATCAATGTTGCACAATATATCGTTCTCGTTTACACCGATTGACCAAAAGTGCAATCTGCAAAACACGTGGGATGTTAAATGCAAATTGAAAAAGGTTAGGGTGACAACTGCTAGGAAAGTTAGTAAATATCTCTTTTGTAAAAAAGTAAAATAGTACTCCAACAATTAGGGTTTTAGAAGTTGGGCGGTGATCACCTACTCAGCGGTCTACTGTAGTACGGTGGAGCCAATGACGCATATAACACGTGGCTCAAAGCAACCAATCAGAAACAGCAAAACACGTAAGAACCTTGACAGAATCATACGACGCCGTAACAATCATAAATCTAGAAATCAAAAGAGAACGGTGTTTGCCTCAGTCTCTGCAACTAAAACAACTCTCCTCATTGTGTGTGTGTCTTTAATGGCGGAATCCAATATAAAATTGCTATTGCCACTCTTATATATACTAGTATTAGTTTCATGGATGCCAACATTATCCCATAGCGCAAAGAAACAAGTAGGAGTGGCAAGAAAAGAAGACATTCCTTATATTAAATGTCAAGTTTGCGAAAAGTTATCATCCCAATTATACGACCAGGTTCAAGCTAAACAATCTGCGATCTCACCTAAGAAGGTAATTTAAGTAATCATATGGGTCACTCCTCAAGTTTTGCAATTTGTCTTCTTTCAGTTATTCTGATAATTAATTAATTAACATTACATTATTAGCAGATGATTTTTGGGTGTGTGCTGTTTTTATTAGATTTGGTGTATGATTTTTGTTTTTGTTGGAATTTAGATATCGGAGTATGAAATTATAGAGATTGCGGAAAATCTTTGTAATTTGAAGAAACAAGAAGCTGATTGGATACTTAAAATTGATATTGTGGAGAAAGGCGATAAATTGGAGGTAAAGTAACTTTGTTTAGATGTTTATTTCGTATTCAGATGGTATATATAAGGCTGTTTACTTTTGAATCATTTTATTTGTGTTCAGCTTGTTGAACAAGAGTCTGAAGGAGAATGCAATTCAGAATGCAAAACCATTGAGCGAACTTGTCAAGAGGTAAGAATGTCCGAACTTATTGATCAAAAGACATGATAATGAAATGTATATAGACATAGAGCTCGACTGATAGCAAATCTTAGGCGAGACTATGTCTTTTATCGACTTTAATCTCTTGTTTGGTAGCATGGATGAAAAAAGCAGATCAACCCATTGACAAGTGATAATCCATCACTTTTATGGATTAATATAAATAAAATTATCTCACATGCATCCAACCCCATAAAAAATCTCCTTGGGTAACAACAAATTAGGTGGACAAATTGCTTACAGTTATTCTATAGCTGCTACCATACGAGTTCATAATCATCTTCTATGTGCAAAATCCTAAAATCCTTTTGTTTTCAGTTGGATTTGGGGACCTCGTCCCGTTTATTAGTCAAGCTATAGAATCCCATAACTATACATTGTTAATATGGGGTTATGCAGGTTCTGGGTTATTCTGATACAGATGCTGCGGAATATTTGTACAAAAAGAAGCCCAAACTTAGTTCTTTGGTCAATTTCATATGTAAGGACCTCACAGAAGCATGCAGTTCAAAGCCACCACCAGTTCCAAAGGTACTGTTTCTAATCTTCGATAAGTAAGAGTGAAATTTTCATTTATTTACTCGCATTTTGCTCAAGTTTCACACTATTGGATCATTTATTTTGCTCCTCAGGATAGGACTCCTGGAGAACCATTTGTCCCCAAGTCTGCAAAAGAGGCTGAAATGGAGAAGCTTATGAAATCCATGGAGGTATTTAACAACTGGAATGATTGATGGATTCGGCCGGCATTTCTTTAAGTAGCCAGTCTTTTAAGTGACAATCTGTGTTCGTTTTCCTCAGGGTATGCCAGGAGCTCCTGGAATGAAGATGTACTCGAGGGAAGATTTGATGAATCAGAAGTTTGGTAATGAAGATGAAGACGATGATGACGATGATGATGAGGCAGGATTGCCTTCAAATTTGGTAAGAACAAGATCTAACTCCATCATCTTAAAAAGGGTATAGATTACACAAACTATTGTATGGTCAAATTACAGGGAGATCCCATTCGTTTGAAAAAAACAAGAACCACCCCTTAATTTGAGGTCCGTTAAAAACTCACGGTTTAGCTTAAAGTACATAAATATCATTGTTCTTGTTTACCGAGAACAACTGAAACAAAGTTATGTTACTTTGACACCCATCCAACTATATGTTCCAATGGTATTTACGTCCACGGCATTAGGTTAAAATATTTTACTGTTTGACCGAGGATATTTTCTGAAAAATTAAGTTATATCTTTTATGATGTCATCATATTTCATTAGTAGTTAACTCCATAAGATTGTAAATGAAGTGAATTGCATGTAATTTCCCAAATATGAGGTAGTCTCTCTCTAATTTGACCATGTCTCAGAAGAAGGTAGCTAATGCCAAAACCTTTTTATGCAGGGGAAAGTTTTAAGAGAGAAAGATGGTAAAAAGTATGACTGGAAGGAAAGAATCACAAACGGAATAATTGATGCTGGAGAGAAATTGAAAGGTCATATAAACGGTGTTTCGAGTAGACTAGGACAGTGGTGGAGAAGCAAGAATACAAACTCGCAAACGACTTCAAAATCCGGCAAAGCAGAACTGTAGACTCTAATAGTTGCGTCTTTTTCGTTTTTCACATCACTTAAGTTTTCGCTGTATAATTTTGATTTTGATCAATTCACGCGCTAGGGCAACTTTTGTATCTATTCTTCATTTTTGTAGTCTTTTGAAAAGTACACATACTCTTGATTAACTTGAATATTAACGACGAAGAAGCAATCTACTGAACTCTAATAATGTAAAAACAGTTTGAGGTATGGTTCTAGATGTTATACCAATAAAAAAGAAATATTACCTTACTTGGAAATGCTTTAATTTTCCTCACTTCATGAACTCTTGAATTTCACTTGATTTATCATACAAATACCTTTGATTACATTCACATCTTTGTATCCAACATTTGTCTTATACTATGCAGATAAAAAGCAAAACCTCGAAAATGAACATGTTATTGAGAGGACAAGAGACCCCTGCTTAATAATCAATAATTTCAAAATAATATATTCCAGCACAAATACAATGTCAATTGGAATGTTCCAACATGCATATTACACTGTCCAGTTAGATGCTGATAGTAAAGCATAGCTGCATTCTTAGATTATTAAACTGCAGCAGCTAACAGGAGACAATTCTTTGAACTTCTCCTAGCAGTACAGAATTTGACAGCATAAACCAGCAAGCATAACAATATCAGCGCATCAGATAAAATTGTGTTCTTGAAGCCAGGCAATTTCGCCCATTTAGTGAATACTTCAGCGTTATATCTACATCACGCGGGTTCTTTGTATTAGGTGCCACAGTCATGGTCCCCATCAAATCCTCCCCTTGGCAAATAGTAAGCACATCTTCTAGGTAAAGGATTGTTTGTTTCCAGTGAGTGGTCTGTCACTTCGGTCCTGCATAGTAAGTTGTAGTCATGATCAGAAACTACATAATAAATAGACCAAAATGGGGAAAACTGCACTTTTAGTTTCACAGAATTGAATCATCAGCACTTTCTGTCCCTGCGCTTTACTAAATTGCATTTTCCAGTCTCAATTTTAACTTGTACAAAATCACATTTTCAGTCTCAATGTTTTAAAATGATTTGGACTTTTGGTATTATCAACCCCATTTCCATCCATTTTTGCATTTGTTTTGCACTAATGGTTCAGTTTTGCATTTTTGATCTCAAATTTGATGGAAAGAGGACTACGAGACCAAAAGTGCAATTTTATGAAATGCGGGTGTGTTAATGATCAAGTCTTGTGGGACTAAAAATGCAGCTTGACGAACAAAATGTCTTCCCTGCATAGAATGACTCAGGTACTACTCATACAATCATGTTGCTACAAGAGCATGAATATAGTAGTTCCGCGACAAGCTTAAAAGGTGCAGTGAAGGAAGCATCCCCTGCAGACATTTTAGATATGTCCATTGTCTGAAATTAAAAAAACCAAGCGGATTGTTTAGAACATAAGCTATTCCACGTATTGTATCTTTTAAAGAGTTGTAGTGAACAATCAAGACTGGATACAAATAGGGATTTCACTACCTTGAGTAATTGGCAGTTGGTAACAATTTGACTCTGCTTTACAGTGTCGACTAGAGGCTCTGATATGGCAAGCTTCCTAATGCAGCTCATATCAAAGCCATATACTCCGTTCCAAACTGCCGTAGCATGAGAACAGAATTAGAATAAATGAAGGACATAGCACCATAATCATGAACTACCATTTGACACCAGCTGGTGGAAGTTAAAAGAATTTGAATAGACCAATGGATTAATATCTTGTTTATTTCGTACAACCAATGCTAGAGGATATTGAGCTCACGTTCAATCTTGTCTTCCTTGTAATCAGCATCTTCAATAACTGTCAAATAAAGAGAGGCTTTATCTGGCAATACAAGTCCATCTTGAACCTAGAAATATAATTATTAACAATATTACATCTTATTAATATATACTGAACAAAGTTCAGAGTTCTTTTATATTTGTGCTGCTGACTTGCACTCAGAAACATTTGATCCCCCACAACTAGGTTATAAAAGTTATGAAGAGTGAAACTTACCAGCCACTTGTCACGAGCATACAGGACGGTGTTCAACATGTTCTCATAGACCAGTAAATATCCCATCCACTCAGAAATAATAACATCAACTTGAGAAACAGGAAGCACAACCACTTCAATCTCGCCCTTAAGAACTGTTATAACTGAAACAAAGAAGGAAGAATAATTGTTTCTCGAGACCAAACAGATTTTAACTATCATAGAGAGATAACATATGTTCAGATATTATTGGATAAAAAGAGCACTACCTTTTGAAAAACCATTTTTGTTTATAATCACTTGAGCCATATCAGCCATGCTGGAACATTCAACCTGAAATTTGAAGGCATTATAAAAAATACTCACATTCGGAAAGATAGTAGACATCCAATTACAAATAATCATAATATTCACATCATGATATCAGCAAATCCCAAAAGCAAGAGGGACATGCTGCATGCCTACACTTCAACTAAACTAACATCTTCAGTTATAATCTAGTTACCGGGAATATGGCCGTTTTAAAATAAATCTTTTGAACATGATTATTGACAAGTAACATACCAAAGAAAAAAAATTGCTTTGGATAGAGCAATGAGAGATTACAGCCTATTTCTACAGAAAACTACAATTAAGCTCCAAAAGTTGCATAAACACAGGGGAATAACTAGTACATTTTACAGCACAAGGATTTATTTCATGCACACGAGAGAAATTATATACTAAGATATTCAGTCAAGGAAATATTAATATCTCAATGAAATGTGATAACTGCTCAATTAACATGAACTTATGCATCTGGATGCTATTGAACCATAGATTCGACGAAGTATTGCTGAAAATTCAACAAATCAAAGATCTGAAAGCATTTTTTTGTTCTTTTAATTCTTTTTCTTTTCAAATCCTGAAGCCTGAAGAAAGGTCAGCGTAGAATCGAATTTTGAAAAGACCATGGTTGTAAGTTGTATAAAATGATCATTATAAACTTGACATACACTGATGGTAAGTGCTACACTGCTACTACCTATATGGAATCGAGCGAATGATGTGTAGTCTGGATGGTCAAAGATTCATAAGTCAGAGAAGGAAAGCAGGAACGTACGCGCAGCCCCAACACTGTGTAGATACTGAGAAATAAAGAAGGGGGGTTGCTCTGAGAATATTTAGTTACTTGTGAACAAATGATGTATTTATGTGTCAATAACTTATGTTTGTGTCACAACTGAAATTTGAGGATAGTTACTTTTGTTAACTTTTCTGAATTCTTTTTGCTTTTGTCATCTTTGTGGTTCTTCAGTGTAGCATTAGAGCACATGGAACACCTCTTATTAAATGTAACTAACATTAACAAACAAACAAAAAAGTAGAAAGACTCATAATATACATATCTAGAGGAAATATAGTTGTAAAACATATAAACACGAGTAATTCAAAACCAAACAGATCAAATGCACAAATGAATGAAATATAAGGACATAATAAGAAGATCCATATCAAAAATGGAATTGCATGGCATGCATAAAGGAAAGTGGTATAAAATAGCTAGTTCCATTACCGCATAAACATTTTTAGCCCCAACTTTGGCACAGAAAAGTGAGAGAATTCCTGTCCCAGCTTCCACGTGAAGGACTACTTTGTCCTTGAAAAGAAATTAATTATTATAAATAACATTTTGATATGTCTTGGTTCTAACTACATCCTTCAACATTTCCTGCATTGAGAAAGTAACATGGATTAGAGCAGCAACTTTGCAAAGGCTTCTGAAATAAAAGAGGCTTTCTATTTAAATTGTTTGTAATAGGTAAAAAGACTAAAGAAGCATCACTTGCAGTCTTAATCAGATTTATGGGACAAAAAAAAAGTTATAAATTATTTGCAAATATTTTCCACTAGACAGGAATTCATTTAAATAATATATATAATAAATAGTTTAAACACTCTGAATTTAAAACTAAAGATATAACAAAAGATGTCCGTCTGGGGCTGGAGGCAGAAGTGATACTTAAGAGTCAAACAAATAGTATAATTCCAAATAATAAAATGTCGGACTTACATCTCCCTAAAATTTGTAATATCAAGAGAGTTCGCTCGTAAATCAAATCATTTTACAATAAATGACCACAACAGAACAGTTTGGTCGTAACAAACAAAAGAAATAGAGAATTAAGACATAAAGAGAACGGAGGATGGAAAAGAAACATTTCTTGTTGGATAAAATAACTCATACTTGAGAGGGCTAGAAAAGAGGTTCAAGCATGTGAAATTATGTTATTTCAAACAAGCCAGTGACAAAGGAGGCAAGTCCAATCGCTAGAACAAATTATCCATCAAAAAGGGAGTGAGGGAGTTTTATGTCACTCTATAGTTATCTTTGTAAAACAGTTCAACCATAAACCATAAAACTCCAAACTTAAAAGAGCCGAACAAACCACTGGCCAGTTTATGTAAAACAGCCAAAACTCCAACAATTTTACTTCCATTTGATACTTACTTCATGTATACCTGCAAAAGAAAAAGGACTAACTAAAATTAATGCTAACAAACTTGAGCAACAAAAGAAAAACTTCCAGTCGCTCTTCTCATTTAAGAGAAGGAAGAATGAGCCAGGAAAGTGACAACATAACTACACAGAATCACACATTGAAACAAAACTCTAAATTCAAAATCAGCAACGCAAAAACAATGATTTTTTTTTTAAAAGTAACTTATTTTTACTGCCAACCATCTGGATACGCCTCTACAAATGTTGAAATTCAAACTACTACCAATCAAAGCCGCATGAAACAACCACTCAATACCAGGGGTGTAAACGAGCAGAGTAACATCGAACAACACTTTTCAAGCTTGGTTTGAATTATCTAGCTCAAACGAGATTTTGTGGAACGAGGTCGAGCCTCGTATTGAGTAGCTTGATTTTTTAACATGTATTTTGTCAATTTTATGATTATCAAGTCGAGCTCCAATTGAGCTTCAAAAGTTATTAAACGAAAAGTGTTGTTCAAAGATTATTTAATATGAATGACGAGCTCGAAAGAGTTTGTAAAGATTATTTAATATGAATGACGAGCTCGAAAGAGTTTGTATTTTTCGAGCTCGTATTTTGTCAATTTTTAACTTATCAAATGCTTCAAAAAGTTATCAAAACGAAAAAGTCAACTTTTATCAAACAATCTCAAGAGTATGGAATATCTTAGTTTGATTTTCATTTACCACGGTATTATGATATCCATAATGTAATTAATGTAAGATGAATGCAATTACCAAAGTATGAGTAAGAATCGAAGTAATAATCGGAGCTGGTTTTATAATCCCCAGCAGTAACCAATGAATCATCGGGCTCGCACATGGCAGAGTCTTCCTCAAGATTCGAGCTCTTTGTCGCCACTTCTTCATCGTCTTCGTACTCGAACCTAGTTATCGTCGCCACCGCCGAGCTTTGGGTGTCGTTCACACTGACATTAATCACATTATGTTTAATATCCGTAATTTTTGCTCAAAATTGTTTTGTTAACTACACGTGTAGGGGTTTTGGTTTCCGGGGGATTAGGGTTTTAGCGAGAATGAATATTTTGGGTGAGGACGACTGAAAATAAAAATCAAATTATTTGATAATCATTCAAATTTATTGGATAAAAGTTTGTTTGGTCTCTATTTGTCTTATAAATTAAAATTGATAATTTTTTAAGTTCGGTCGAGCCATTGACAAAATAAATTATCAAGTTATTCAATACTCACCTCAAGCTCAATTTGTTTAATAATAAAATCAAGTTCCGTACAAAATTTGAACAATGTATCGATTGACATTACTTCGCTCGCCTGCACCCGTACACCCCATCCTAGTGAAAATGATTTGGTGCACCCGTTGTGAAATAGCTCCACGATTCTTGCTCATGCACGAATATGCAAAACTTATTTTTTTTAATTAAATATTTTATGTCAATTCAAACAAATGGTACGACAAAATCAAAAAAGGAAAAGTCCCCATCCCAAAAACATTTCAAAGAATTGTATAAAAATGAATACAACAAAAAAGTCCACCCAATTCGAATTCGCAGCCCAAGAAGCGAGGTTATGAGCCGTAAAGTCGGATCCGCGGTGGAACGTAAATTTTCTTGACTCTACTTTTTTATTTTTTAAAAGATACTCTCTTTATCGGTTTTATTTTTGAGAAAAGAAAAAAAATGTTGCGCGTCTACAAATAACTTCAAAAATAATTTGAAATCATCCCGTTATATCCATTTTTAGGGGTGAGCGTTCGATCCAAACCGGACCGAACCGAACCGAACCGAATTTCGGTTCTAGGCCGGTTCGGTTCTGAAAAAACGAGGACCGTTTACCGGACCGAAATATTCGGTCCGGTTCGGTACAAAAACCGATCGGTTCGGTCCGGTCCGGTTCGGTCCAATAATTACCGAATTTCAAGAAAAACCGATTTCTCATTTGACCATTCTTGAATTTTCGGTCCGGTTCGGTTCAAAATAGTCCGGTTCGGTCCGATTCGGTCCAATTCGGTCCGATTCGGTCCAGATTTTTTAAATCTATATTTTTATATCAAAGTCGCAAAAATTTCAAAAGTCACCAAATAACATCATCAAGTACCAACAAATAATCTCAAAACATCCACACAAAGTAATAATTTCAAAACATCCACACAAATCACAATTCACAAAGTAATAATATCAAAACATCCACACCAAATATTCAAATTCTTAAAAGTTTAAACATAAACAACAATGTATCTTCAATCTTCATTCCCAAATGGCCAAATCTCAACTCCGAAGTCCCAACTTTACACCAATCTACAATGATTTATTCCAACAAACATTAATAATTGTAAGTTGTAACTAACAAAAAATGTAAATATGTAATGTAAAACAAAAGTATACCATTAGGCAAATGAGTTACTCTATATCTTAAGAAACAATGGGATTGCTAGACTTGGTTTTCTAACAGTATCATCAGAAAGAAAGAATTCCAAAAATTGAAAGAAAAACTCTATTTTGATTGGTATTGATTTCTAAAAAGTTTGACTATATGGTGTTGGATAAATATGATGCTTTTCTACCAAAAAAAAAAGTTTTAGTACAATAAAGTTTTTAAAGTCAGTTTTTGTTTTTGTGTTGGTAATGAGTTTTTTTTTTTTTTTTTTTTTTTTTTTGGGAAATCCAAATTTGGTAAAACTTTTATTAATACTCAAAATATTGTCAAGCACAAAACTATAGATAAAAACATGGAGCACCGAATTAGGGGGGTCTTTGCTAATTGCTCCTTTAGCCAAAACATGTGCTACGACATTATTTTCTTTTTCCAAACACGTGAGAGTAAATAAACGAATCAAAACTGACTTGCAATTCAATATATATAACTGACTATGCTACTAAGAGAGGGTCTTTAATCTTTGATGCCATCTATATATAACTGACTTGCAATTCAATATATATTACAAACATAAAATTAATGTTTAAGATTCTCTCTACTGTTAAATAGGTTATAGGTTCATTAAATGTTATTAAATATAGGCACAATAATTTCTAAAATTGAAAGCATAAAACCTGTAAGTAATTAATATAATGTTGAAAAGTATGATATAGCACCACTACAACTAGCTACATACAATAAATCTATATTTTAACATGCTTCTCCCACAAATCTATATAAGTTTAAACAAAACCCACCTGTAGGCACTAGGCAGCGGAGGAATGGGTTGGCAGGTTGCTGTTGGCGGAGGCTGCTGGCGGTGGCTGCCGGCGGAGGTTGTTGTCGGCGGAGGGCAGATCGGGTTGGAGAAGGAGAAGGTTGAAGAAAATTGGAATGGGCAATTTTGATTTGGGAATAAATTGGAATGGGCAATTGGGAATAAATTGGAATAAGCATCGGGCTGCTCACTGCTGGTTAACTTAGGGCAGAGAAAAAAAAATCGGTTCAACCGGTTCGGTTCGGGGAACCGACCGGTTTTTACCGAAAACCGACCCCTATAAGGGGTCGGTTCTGAGTCAAGAACCGGCTACCGAACCGATTTTCCGGTTCGGTACTCGGTCCGGTTCGGTTCGGTCGGTTGACCGAACCGGGCTCAGCCACCTATAAATACACCATCAAAATTATTAGAAAACTAAAAAATAAAAAAATAGAGATAAAATTCGGTAATCTGTTAAAATGGTTTCTTCAAACAAAAAACGAAATAAATTGGCCCGCTCAATTCCGGTCGCGGTCAAGAAAATGAAGTCCACTGTTAGGGAGACCGCCGCCCTGACTAGGGCTACGGCGGCTTGGCAGCGGAGTACGGGAGAAGAGAATGTAGACATGGAAATCGAAGAGATTTCGACAACGGTTGAAAGCACTGAAATTGGAGATCACATTACAGCAATCGTAGAAACGACCACAGAATTCGAAGAAGTTCGGAACGAAATTGAGGAGCGTACCAACACTGACACCGACGCGCCGATGACTGAAGTCGACGCGACTGAAGACGACTTGAACACTCTCCGAGTGCAAGAAACTGTGGCGCGTTCCAACCCTGACACCGACGCGCCAATGACTGAAGTCGACGCTCCGATGACCGAAAACGACGCGACTGAAGACGATACCACTGAATCCGAATTGAACACTCTCCCACTGCAAGAAACTGTGGCTGAACCCCAAGTCAACACTCAAGGACCAGGTCAAAGAAACAGGGCGATTCAAGAAATCATGGAGTTAGGAAAGAAATACATGTTTGAGTGTAATGCATGTGGCAATCAACAGGGAGTATATGTATTAAACTCAAGATTGGTCAGATTGACGGAATTGGAACCAGCTCAAGATGGAGGTAATTTACTAACCCTATTACCATTGAATTATCTAAGTGGATATGAATTAATTAGACTGCACTTTTTGCTTTTGAATGCTGTATAAACTAGTACATAGTCATTCAATTCGAACTTGTTGAGTTTTATTTGTGGTTTCTTTAGATATTTGACAACATTTTGGGGTTGGAATGAGGATGAAAGGGATTATTCACTCTTTTCTTGTAAAAACATTGCCTTTGAATGTTAGTAAATGTAGTGTTGATTCAATAATGAGAATTGTAAGTACTACTTAATTGTACAAAGTAAATTCTTGTACTACATTCATTGTGATAATCAATCAACATTAATATAGTATAATAAAATGTTCGGAAATTAAGTACCTTTGACTTTGAATTGGAAGTTTCTTTATGATGAGAAGTAGTACTGGGACTGGGAGATCTGAGAAGCAGATGTGGTGCGGCGGAGAGGCGATGATGGCATTGATTTTGTAATGATGTTGGTGTTTTCTAGTGGTGGCGATTCTCCGATACTGATGTTGGTGTTTTCCAGTGGTGGCGACAGATAGTAGTAGTTCATAAGTTGAGTTCAAAGACCAGCATTAGAGCTGGGTAGTTATGATTTTCTATTCTTGAATGCACAAACAGGGAGTTATAATTAATTCTTGTTCTTTATTTTGAACATGCATTTAATAAATTGTTTCTTCCTGTTGTTGCTGTAACTGTATTACTAGTAGTTTGAGGGAAATGTGAGTTGATTTTAGCTAATTAATTAATAATTAATGGTATGTTTGTTGTTTTTTGACACTAATCTATGAATTCCTAAAATAATTTATAGAAAATGTAAATGGCCCAAGGTTTTAAGAGATGAGAAACGCAAGTGTTTCTTCACTAATTATTTTCTCTGTGTGTTTAGGTACGGAAGGTATACGAGGAGCAGATGCGGTGGATTGATTAATATGTGGTTCTATCATTCTTTTATTGAGTAATCAGGCTGCAGACAGTTAGAACATTCTTAGTTCTTTTTTTTTTTGGTAGAAATTCAAAACTATCTCAAAATTTCCTTCTGCCCTTGCACTGAGTTCTGTTTTTGTTTGAATTTTTGTTACTTTAATAAAAAATGTGACTTTGAGTTCTGTTTTTGTTTCAATTCTTGTTACTTTAATAAAAATGTGACTTTCTTTCCATGGATATGCTTTCAACTCTCAGTCAGTACTTGTCTTTACTATTGAGTCACTCATTAGAAGCTCTTCAGCCATCAATTCAAACTCTGATAAAGCATAATATACAAGTCCAAAGCTCAAAACTGCTCCACGTGATAAACTAAGTTGACCTCGAACCTATTCCGTAAGTTGCATAGGTCAGTTAAATATTATAAATATATATATACACTGACACACATAACAGTTAAATATTATAAATATATATATATGTATATATGCCGAGTACCAAGATTTGTTTATTTAAGCAACTGAACTCGACTATTAACAAAGGAACTATAGCCCGTGCATGATTTTGAATGTAAACATTTGTCCAAAGTGGCTGATTAGGAAATTGTAAAAGTAGTGTATCAGTATCTGTCGACATATTTTGATTGTCTATGGCAAGTCTACGAGGAACAGCATCAAATAATGTTCCTGAAGCACCTGCATTCTTTGGCAGCCAAAGCTTCTTCCCCCTACACTAGGTATCATCAGGTTTTCAATTCAATAACATAATGAAATTTGTTAACCAAAAGGTCTCACCATGAACCAAGATTATGGGGTCATCATGCCTGCTAACGACATTGATAGAAACTCTTCCGCCTCCTCCTCCGGCAAATCCATCACCTCCAGAAGCACATATTTTGCCATTAACTGTCCTGCTCTCCACAGATGAATTCAATTAAAATATGATTTGGTCCCTTAGAATTGATGGATAGAATTGAGAAAGAAGGCTTTAAAAGCATACTCCGTATTAGAGAAAGAGTATTTAAAGCCATGTTAGAGAAAGAGTATCGCACAACCAATAAGCTCAAATCCCAAACAAAAATTATGAAAAGATAGTATTACATGTCATATATGGCAAGGTCGTGCTCAAATTCAACATTAAACCCACCCCACGTTTATTTTTAACCTTTCTTCAACCTACCTCATCCGCTTTCTTCTTAGCGCAGCACTGAATAACAAAGATATAAGGTGATATTCCTTCATGAGGACAATAAATACATCAGGAACTCCAGAAATAATTTATAAAAGAATGTAGAACGGGCTTTGCAAGTAGTTTACCACAAAATGGTGTAAGGCCTTTCTTTGCAAAACCTTGTGCTATTTAAAACAGCACTTCAAAGTCAGAAACAAGTCTTAATTTGATTTTCACTTCTTGGGTGCTTTTATAGTATTTTTCTTTTAAGCTGAAGCTAAAGCACTCACTCTAAAACACACTGAACTAGCTTTCCAAAACCCAGAAGCTACATTCACTTTCTAAAAGCTTTCGCAATCAAGCTATGAGTATGGTTATTAATTACTTGAACTCCAACATTTATGTAAGATCTCTACTTCTCACTATGAAACTTAATACTACAATACATTTTCGGTCCACGTAAAACTTAAGCAACCTACATTACTAAAACATCACAACTTTGATAATTCAAGATGCTGAACCACCTTATGTCACTTAAAAGTTTAGCAAACTAGTAAAAGGTTACTCTATCAATCAATTAGATAATAAGATGACCTCATAGTTCCTCAAAATTAAAGGAAACTCAACATAATAACATCCATTTATGAAGTTAAAAAACTTTACATTTTCGGACACTTGATGTAAATGCTGCCACCGGAGCCACCTCCACCTTTGATTCCACCATCTCCACCATCCGCCAAAAGCATTCCACGCACACCCACCATATCCTTAATTTCCAACCAAATCCTTCCACCTCCTCTCCCTCCATAATCCTCCTCTCTATTTGTGGTCCCACCTTTACTCCCATAGCTCCACGGCTCATCCAAGGACTCCCACGAATAAGCATCCCCACCCCACACATCTTCTGGAAGCTTCTTATTATCCATTACGCAGCTTGCGCCCCTTCCACCGTGCCCTCCACCTCCCCCCTGTGCATCGTCAGGGGTCCCGGTGGACGGGTCTGGTGGCATACCACCTCTAGCCATCACATTAATAACCGAACCCTCAAACAAACTTGTTATAATATTAATGATATTTTAGTATTTTACTGTCAGTTTGATAAGACATGAGAAATAGTTTAATTCATATCATTTTTCGTATCCCAAATTTGCAGCATGAATCGATTTGGATACTAATAACATTGTTTCTCAACATGAATCATTAAATACATCAAAACGTAGTGTTAGGTATGTGACTTATTTTTCTCTATTTTGAAATGAACTCTTAAGCTGAATTAAATGACTATAGTACGTTGAAAAATATATCGCACATTAATAATGTCAAAGATTTTGATGATCGAGATTTCAGCATATTCATATATCTATCAAAATTAAGATGGGTTTAAACTCTTTTTTTTTTTTTTGTCAGCAAACTCATATTAAAAAGAGTTGATCTAGGTTGGCATGATTGGACACGTGGACATGACATCCTACCAAAAGTCAGTTTATGGTATTTTGAGGCTCTCTGGAAAACTAAACAACCAACATTTTTTGCTTTAAAAAATATTCACAAAGTAAAAATTGAATAGTTAACTATATTTACAACTCACAGCCCCTATTTCAACTACAACTTGGAGTGAATAGTTCTCTTACAAAAAGTCATTTCCTCTTCTCTATGTAATGTCAAGACTGCCAGAAAACATTGGGTTCATTACTGTACAATGTTTTATCCTGAATCTCAAGATTAGCAACATGATAATTGATCAGTCGCCCTTGCAAAGTCTTACAAAAAATCAGTCCACAGGGCAGCATCCACCAACCACTCTCATCCCTGCGCACCAAACTCCGACATATACATACATCAGACTTCACGTAACAAATATGAGCTCTGTTGTACGGCTACAATGCATAAAATTCCCAGGAACATAACACACACACGAGAAACAAAAATCTTACATGCTAAAATTCCATGTCTGAAAATTCGGATGTGTTTTAACCAACGGGGATTGAGTCTTGAAATGAACCAGTCCACATATGAATGCAACAACCTGTTCATTATATTAAAAAATTAAATAAATGCTGAAAATTCATAATAAAAAAACATCAGCAATTACTACTTACGACATTAATGACTGAGGTTATATTCCACAAAGCATATACACGAGCAAGTCCAGCTGATCGTCTAGGTCCATGACTAAATAATGCATTGATCCCAGCTGGAAATGGAAGAAGTATGCCAAGAGGAAGAATAGACAAAACCAAAAATACATCCACCAAGGATATAGAGTAAAGTTGAAGTAGAAAAAGCAAAACAAGGCTAAAATCTCCTAAAAGAAGTACTGAGATTATTAAACCAACAAGATCCTGCAAAACCCAATGTGGAATAAAAAAAGAATCAATTAATCATGATTAAGAAAAGAAAAAAGGATTACAAGATTCAATGTAAGAACTACGCTCTAACTTACCTGATGGCAAACTGGCTTAATGTTACGAATTATGTAGTAGAAAGGATAACCTATTGTAACTTTCTCCTCGAGTTTCTCTAGGCTCTTTGAATGTAAAATTTCACTTGGTAACTTTTTTTGCATCACAACATGCTCACTCACTCTTACAAGATCCAGTGCTTTCTTCCACCGATTAACAGGCAAACTGCATATGCATAGAGTGGGGAGGGTGGGGGTGGGGGTGGGTTAGAGGCTGATACACATGTCAAAATTGCAGTACTAGTCACACATGGCATTTCTGATCCCGCATTTTATCAAATTGCATTTTTTATCCCAGTTTTCTAGAATGTTTTGCACTTTTGGACCTAACGCCCACTTTTCCATCCAATGTTTGCACGATAATAGTCTTGTTTTGCACAACTGAATGACCGATCCCATAAGATTGGCTAAGTTTTCCGTTGTTGGTCCCAAATTTAATGGAAAGGGGGTTATAAGGCCAAAAGTGCATGACATTTTAAAAAATACTACCAAAAGTGCAATTTTGTGAAATGTGGAACCATAATGCTAAAGTCGAGTTCTGTGGGCATATAATTGCTTTTATCAACACAAATAAACCAATATCGGAGGATCATGTAACAAGAGAAAGCACTTTACCGCGGCTGTTTCTCAAGTGATAAGGATCTATCTACCCCTTGAACTGATGAATGAATACTTTCTTCATCTCTGGAACATACAACAAGTCCAAATTGACAATATCCATTGGCTGAAGGTTGAAACCGAGTCAAATAAACACGCACACCATGAACCCATAATGTTTTATTAGCATGTGTCTCTAGCCAATTTATAACTGGACCAAAAGTTGCTCGTAAATGGCCTCGGCGAACTAAACGAAGTTGAGCATTAAGACCAGCCACTAGTCTGTACCAGATTGTTGGGGGCACGGACTGTAATAATAGAGCAAAGTTAACAACTGTGAATATGAATGTATGGCAAAAATGCATTTTTAGTCCCACAGGAAAGTCAACAATTAGTCCCTTGCCTTCAAAAGTTTTGGTCCTAACTTTTTAGGAAATTGCACATTTCGTCCCTCCCCATTTTCATCTAACTTTTTGCTCTTGATCCCATGTCTGCTTTGCACCTTTTTCCCATAAGACTATCTCCGTTGTGCACTTTAGATCCCAAATGAATGGAAATGAGGGGAATATTGAAATGTGCAAAAATAAATTCAAAAAGGGACCAAAAGTGCTATTTCTTTAAAAATGCTGTACTAAAATTGTTGAATTTCTGATACCAAAAATGCAATTTAACTACAAACGTCTATTGACCAGTCCACAACTAACCTGACTCATTAGGGTAGTTAGAATATTATCACTGTGAATGGAGAAAGGGGACATGTAAGATCCATCTCCTCCAAATACTAAAGACATTGGCAACCTTTGTTGAAGGCGAGGAGGGAGGCCATCTCTCTTTTCATCTCTGCCAAGGAAAAAGTCAACATGAGCTAGCATCAAATCAGAAGTTGCCGCAACCTGTCGTATGAACAAAATTATTATTCATTATCATTGTGAATATCCTATAAATAAAAAAGTCTAGAATATTCTAATTCCATAGACAGGATAACCAGAAGATATCAAGAAAGTATCTAACAAAAATGTATAATAGGTTTGGAAAATAATAAACATCATAATCAATCAAAGTAAAGAAAGTAAAAATTGCACAAAATGGTGATGAATTCTTAATATTGGAGATATTGCTTATTATTTCAATGTCTAACTCATTAAGGAAACTTTTATGACAATGTACCTTCAGTCCATCATACAAAGCTCTTGAACGGCAAGAACGCAAGCAAGCATGATCATATTCTGATCGAACATATTCACGTAATCGCAGTACTTTTTTCTTGCGGCGCCACTGCAAATATGACCATGCAACTGGGTATGCAATAATACACAGAATGCTATATGTTGATCCTTCCCACCACTGATAAGAAGCTAATGCATTTGTCTCATCTACAAATCTATTGAATGCATCCTCATATCTATCAACAAAAGTTTTATATTAAAAAATTATATATATAATCAAAATATGAAAATCGTAAATGTATCATGTATGATTCACATTACTACTCAAATGATGGAGAAATATAGATCATACACTATTTCTTTCACTTCTTTAGGACGAGAATGAGGGAGATGCCAAGGTTCACCAAAAGTGTTTGCTCCTAAAAAGTACATACGATGGACGTGGGTTTGGGATTCCTCAGTCCTGCTAGTTTCCAAGACCTAACACAAAAAGGAATGAAACATCTTATAATAATAGAACAAAAAAATAGTGTTATTTGCAAAATGCAACCCCGTATTCATTCTAATTAGCAAATACAACCATGTGTTAGATTAATTAGCAAATAAATGTAGCTAATTACCCCCTAACACGTTTTAAAATTCAGTAAAGCATGCAATTACCAATTTTTAGGTATCAGTTATATAATCACATTTTATTATTTAATAGAGTCGAGTATGCAATTATCAATTTATAAGTATTAGTTATATAATCACATTTTATTATTTAATAGAGTTGAGTACGGAAAAAGTACTAGATCAAGAAAACAAAATTGATAATTAATTTATTTTAGTGTTAAAATAATAAAAAATAAAATTGTCATTATAAGTAGACATGTGATCATATAATCAAATAGACCAATATGGGTCGACAACACAAAATATATATAGCAGATCACTTCACTAGAACGAATCATAGATGGCGATTAATTGCAGCTAAATGACACTTAATGCACAGAGGGATCTAAGTACTACACATACGAATATGAGGGTATATATGCTATCAGATAACACAAGAGTGCATTTGCTAATTAGAATGAACACGTAAGTATATTTTTCTAATAACTTCAGATAATATTGATTGTTGATGCAAGATGGGTGTAAATAAAGAACCTCATTCAGTGACTCTAAAAAGGGGAAGGAGCGGTCGATTGGAGAGCCACGGCGGTTTGGCACTAGACCTGGTAATTCATCTCCACTAGCAAACTTCATCCTAGCAACACTAAGAACAAGCGCCAAAAGGATGAGGAGAGTTAAGAGTAAGAAACCGAAAAATCAGGGCCCTCCAAAAGTGTATATTAGATCTTCAAGAGCAGTATAACAATGAGGCATATGATATCTCTCAGATATACACATGTATGGACATGGTGTATTAGTGACGCCTCCTGTAAAGTAAATGATTTTGAAGGAAAGACAAGCCCCTCAAAACAGTAATCAGAGACAATCTTATACAATTATATTTCCAAAAATCTTAAAAATTTTTGCTAATAGATAATCAAGAAATTGGCAAAAATTCATTTTTAGTCACAGGACTGGACACTCTCCACATTTAGTCCCGAGCTTTCAGAAATTGCCCTTTTCATCCCAACTTCCTCCCTTCCATCCAATTTTGCACTTTTTGGTACCATAGGAGTCATAGGACTGTCTTTGTTTTGCTCTATTGGTTCCACTAGACTGTTTCTCTTTTGCACGTTTGTCCCAAATTAGATGGGAAGGGGGGAAAGGACGAAATGTGCAACAAGAAAAAAAAAGTTGGGTACAAAAATGTTATTCTTTGAAGTGCAGGTCTAAAGGTGATGAGTGTTCGTTCTTGTGAGACCAAAAATGCATTTTTACCCAAAAAATTAAGTATGTCGTCTTATTATAAGATATAGAATAAAGCATTGAAACATGGCAAACTAAAATAAATCTACCTCGAACAGCAGTGTATATAGCACGATGAGGAAGCTCGTGAGGAGGACAATCATGACAAAGGGCTCTATTGGACCCCGTCACATTCTTAAATGTCCCAAGTGGGCATTCCTGCATTTACAAGTTAAACATTTTCTTTTTTAACAAAATCAGAAAGAGAGGCAAAAAAGGATCATGGAAATGAAGAAACATATTAACAGAAGAAACTAAGGGAAATTATAAGGCTCGACTTTGATCCATGCATAATGTGTATTTCATAACTTATGTCCCTTTTTCCCCTCACTGAATTATAAAATTGCATTATCATAATACTGTAGTATAGAAGGAGAAAATATTGTATCAAACGTGTTAAATGATATATATTAAATGATTCCTCTCTCCAACAGCTTAAGCTTTAGATGAGTTGGTCATTCAGTGTTCGAATCACTCCCCATCCATTTCCAAATTCCACGTGTTAGGCTTGAGTAAATGAATACCGCCTACACGTGAGGGGGCGTGTTAAATGATATACATTAAATGATTCCTCTCTCTAACAGCTTAAACTTTTAGATGAGTTGGTCATTCAATAATACGGAATGGCTTACATGTGCAATTGGTACGTTGTAGTGTTCATGCATATTCGGCATGTGTAACATTTTAAGAGAAAAACAGTAACTGTGTTCTGTAAATAGTCAATGAATTGCAGAGTAAGCAACAGAAATACTAGCAAAACTAAGGATAAAAATAGGAAAACAGAAAACCAAAGAAAAGGAGATATTCGAAGTGAAGAAGATCTTATTCTTCAATTAGATCAAGGTATGCACTATAAAAAATACCAAGTGAATATCAATATTGACATTTAAAGCAGAGGCTAAAGTAAGTTTTATACATAATTCATTTCTTGTATTTATTTACCAAAACAATTATAATGCATAAAAGTTTTGACCACTGCCCCTGCCAAAAATAAAAAATAAAAAAAATACAAACGTAAAAGCTTAACACAGAAGCATATATTAGTAATTACCTGGCGAAAAATCCCATAGAGCCCTCTTGGACAAGCTTTTCCAGTCACAGTACCATTGTCTCCTTCTCGTTCCAGACCTCTTCCAATCCCTCGTCTGCCATTGAATTAGCAGCAGCAAATTTTGAGAAGTGAGAAAAAAAGGTATTGCTCGGGACTCAATAGAACAATGCCAATAAATTAATAGAAAAATATCTGCATAAAAAATAGGTGAAATTGCATTGTAGTCCCATAGGACTGCACCCTTGGCAATCTTTGTCCCGCGTTTTACAAAAATTGCACTTTCTACCCAAATTTAATAGAATGTTTTACACCTTTTGATCCTATAGCTCCCTTTCCATACAATTTGGGCCCAAAAGTGCAACAATAAGACAGTTTATGAGACCAAAAGTTCAAAACAAGACTATCTTAGGGGACCATAAGTCCGAAAATTGGATGGAAACGAGAGCAACAGGACTAAAATTGCTAAACATTTTAGATTATTTTCCTGAAGCACAGGACCAAAAGTGCTGAAGGTCCAATCTTGTAGGACTCTAATAACAATTTTGCCAAATATATGTAATACCAAATTTGTAAGTGGCTTGTAGTGAAATAAACCTGACATCAATAGTTCCATTGACAATGGCCATTGGTGAGTACTCATCTCCAACAGATATGTCTGACCAATGGAAGTGAATCCTTCCACCACCTCCACCACCACCACCACCATTAGGGCTTCCATGGCCGCCAGAGGTTGAGACTGTAGCCGTATCATCAAGGATCTAATTATGAATAAACAGAAGAATAGTTCCTCCAGATCCACCCCCTGGACCTACATCTGAAATAACCCCGCCATCCTTCCCTCTGACATATTTCTCGGAACTTTCTCCATCAGCTATAAGTTCACCTTCCACTACCAATTTTGACAATGAGTGCTCCAATGAACCCATCACTGTTTTAAGGAGACAATACATTAAGAAGCAAGTTTCTAGAAGTTTTTATTTAACATCAATGCTGCAATCTAGATGAGTATATTTGGCATATATTGTGATAGGGCAAAATTGCATTTTTAATCCCACGTCATTCAGTCACGTGATTTACAAAATTGCACTTTGGGTCCCAATCTTTTAAAACAATTTGCACTTTTTGGTCCCAGAAAATAGTCTCAGTTTTGCTTTTTTGGTCCCAACAGTGTATTTTGTAAAACAAGGGACCAAAGTGCTCAGGTTCCAGTAGGTGGGACTAAAAATGCAATTTTTTGTGAAAGCCTCAACTTCAAGAATAAATAGGTGTACATTCTTAAAGCCTCATCTTGAATCATTCACGAAAAACAAGAAGCATTCTTAAAACGACAATTGAATTGAAGAGCTTACCAATAATACCACCACCAGCAGTTGCACCAGGCAGACTCTCGTTTCCACTTCCGCTACCGAGTTCGCAAGGCAACTCAGCATTCCCATATGTAATAGCTCCCTTGATATAATTTCCCCCATAATATGCATCCCCTCCTCGACCACCATGTCCAGCACCACCACTAAGACCATTAGGTAGAAGTTCTCCATGACCCAACCCACCAGTGCAGCCTGTACACCTTCCAAGTTAAAATTTCAGATCTAGGTCATAATTTTTAAAAGCACTTCATAAAGCCGAAGAATAAATTTGGTAAAAAAAAGTTATGGAATATTAGCTTGAGGCTAATAAGTTGGAGAATCAAATATTACTGAAAGTTAAATCAGCAATTTTACTATAGTTAAAATTAAACAACCTCATCTATGATCCAAGGCAAAATTACACTTTCAGTCCCCACAGGACTGGACCTTCAGCAACTTTTGGTCTCATATTTCACAAAATTGCACTTTTGGGTTTAATAAATTGTAATGTTACTTTTGCTTCTATCGTCTTTTTTCCAGCCAATTCGGTACGAAAGGTGCAAAACTAAACTATTCTATGGCATAAAAATGCAAGAATTGGATGGAAAAAGCAATAGACCAAAAGTGCTGAGGATCCTATTATGTGGGACTAAAATGCAATTTTGCCACGATTCAATGACAAAAGTAGGCCTTCTCTAGTAAGGAAGAATAACATACCCAGTCCAGAAGCACTTATTGCTCCAGAAGGTTTCACAACCACATCTCTGACCCAGTGAAAATGAACAACTGAACCTTCAATCAGACCTTCCACATTAATATCCTCAACTCGACATATCTGCATGGGCAAAGTAGATTAATTCTTGAATATAAGATCACAATCTAAGAAAAGGGGCACACACTACTACGACCGATATTAAGAACTTCTAACCAAAGAAACTCCTCAGAGTGTTGATCTGAGTATTGGAACACCTGGAGAGTGAAGGGCAAAGTAGCATTCACATTGCAGTCCTCAGGTGGATGAAGCAATTCAACAGGGCAATCCTTCTGTTTACAGTAGAGCCTCGGTGCCCTAAATTGTCAGAATAGTGAAATTTTGATAATAAGTAGAACATTAGAACAATTTAATGCAGGCAAAATTGTACTTTTAGTCCTATAAGGCTGGATAATTAGCACTTTTGGCTTTGCACTTCCCAATTTTAAAAAATATTTTGCACTTTTGGTCCCGTTGCCGCCTTTACATCCAATTTGGAACCAAGTACAAAACTGAAACAGTCCAATAAGACCAAAAGTGCAAAACAGTTACTATTATATGGCACCAAAATTGCAAAAATAACTGGAAGGGGGCCATATGACCAAAAGTGCACAAAAAATCAAAAATATTGAAAAGTGCAATCTTGGGTGTCAAGATCTTACCCTGTGGGACTAAAATTGCAATTTTTCCATTCATGTAATGTATTTTAAGAACTTACATGTGACTGTCACTAGCATTTTTTAAGGGACCTCGCAGAACAGAACCAGGACCAACCTTTACATAGAAAAGCATTTAATTAGTAAGCAAATAATGGTTATAACTTAAAATTATTGACAATTATAGATGGAGATTATTGTAAAATTTAATACGAAGTTTCTAAAAGGCATCATAATAAATTAATAATGCAAAACTATAGCAAAGAAATATACTGGATTTGAGGGAAAGAAATTGTCAAATTTAGGAGCCGTACACTGATAGCATAAAATAAGGACAAGACCAAATGCTGAGCTTCTATAACATCTCCTGGTCCTGACAAGTTCAATGACCCTTGTCCATGAAAGCCCAAATTTGCAGTTGAATGTATCATAGATGATCCCTGGCAACAAATTATTTTCCAAAATGAAATTATGGCAAAAATGACAAAAAGAATGTGAAATACAGATAGCTAATTTAAAATAAATTACCTTCAGAACTACTAAATTGCTGGCTTCAAGCATAGATGTTGCAACAATTGCATCACTATTTCCATCTATAAGCAATTTTGAATTCAACATCAAGTGGATTTTAACCAACATTCGCAAAGCACCATAGACCTAAATTTATTACATTTTCTGTATCATGTCAATAAACTTAAAAAGGAATAGACAGTAAATAATTATGATAAACAGTACTTGCCTTTACTATTGAGTCACTCATTAGAAGCTCTTCGGCCATCAATTCAAACTCTGATAAAGCATAATGTACAAGTCCAAAGCTCAAAACTGCTCCACGTGATAAACTAAGTTGACCTCGAACTTATTCCGTAAGATGCACAGGTCAGTTAAATATTATAAATATATATGTATACACACATGACAGTTAAATATTATAAATATATGTGTGTATATACGCCGAGTACCAAGATTTGTTTATTTAATCACCTGAACACGACTTTATAACAAAGGAACTATAGCCCGTGCATGATTTTGAATGTAAACATTTGTCCAAAGTGGCTGATTAGGAAATTGTAAAAGTAGTGTATCAGTATCTGTCGATATATTTTGATTGTCTATGGCAAGTCTACGAGGAACAGCATCAAATAATGTCCCTGCAGCACCTGCATTATTTGGACAGCCAAAGCTTCTTCCCCCTACACTAGGTATCATCAGTGCATTAAGAACCTTCTAATATTAGCTGATAAGAGGTTCTCAATTTAATAACATAATGAAATTTGTTATCCAAAAGGTCTCACCATGAACCAAGATTATGGGGTCATCATGCCTGCTGATGACATTGATAGAAACTCTTCCGCCTCCTCCTCCGGCAAATCCATCACCTCCAGAAGCACATATTTTGCCATTACCTGTCCTGCTCTCCACAGATGAATTCAATTACAATATGATTTGGTCAAAAGAATTGAGAAAGAAGGCTTTAAAAGCATACTCCGTATTAGATAAAGAGTATTTAAAGCCATATTAGTGAAAGAGTATCGCACAACCAATAAGCTCAAATCCCAAACAAAAATTATAAAAAGATAGTATTACATGTCAAATATGGCAAGGTCGTGCTCAAATTCAACATTAAACCCACCCCACGTTTATTTTTAACCTTTCTTCAACCTACCTCATCCGCTTTCTTCTTAGCGCAGCACTGAATAACAAAGATATAAGGTGATATTCCTTCATGAGGACAATAAATACATCAGGAACTCCAGAAACAATTTATAAAAGAATGTAGAACGGGCTTTGCAAGTAGTTTACCACAAAATGGTGTAAGGCCTTCTTTGCAAAAACTTGTGCTATTTAAAACAGCACTTCAAAGTCAGAAACAAGTCTTAATTTGATTTTCACTTCTTGGGTGCTTTTATAGTATTTTTCTTTTAAGCTGAAGCTAAAGCACTCACTCTAAAACATACTCAACTAGCTTTCCAAAACCCAGAAGCTACATTCACTTTCTAAAAGCTTTCGCAATCAAGCTATGAGTATGGTTATTAATTACTTGAACTCAAACATTTATGTAAGATCTCTACTTCTCACTATGAAACTTAATACTACAATACATTTTCGGTCCACGTAAAACTTAAGCAACCTACATTACTAAAACATCACAACTTTGATAACTCAAGATGCTGAACCACCTTATGTCACTTCAAAATTTAGCAAACTAGTAAAAGGTTACTCTATCAATCAATTAGATAATAAGATGACCTCATAGTTCCTCAAAATTAAAGGAAACTCAACGTAATAACATCTATTTATGAAGTTAAAAAACTTTACATTTTCGGACACTTGATGTAAATGCTGCCACCGGAGCCACCTCCACCTTTGATTCCACCATCTCCACCATCCGCCAAAAGCATTCCACGCAAATCCACCATATCCTTAATTTCCAACCAAATCCTTCCACCTCCTCTCCCTCCATAATCCTCCTCTCTATTTGTGGTCCCACCTTTACTCCCATAGCTCCACGGCTCATCCAAGGACTCCCACGAATAAGCATCCCCACCCCACACATCTTCTGGAAGCTTCTTATTATCCATTACGCAGCTTGCGCCCCTTCCACCGTGCCCTCCACCGTCCCCCTGTGCATCGTCAGGGGTCCCGGTGGACGGGTCTGGTGGCATACCACCTCTAGCCGTCACATTAATAACCGAACCCTCAAACAAACTGGCATTTCCGGATATTATTCGAACCGACCCAGCAACAATTTCAGAAAACGGATTCAGTATAAATTGACCCGTTATGTTGATCTTAATTGAACAGCCTAAATTAGGGCAGGTTAAAGCGACGCCGTGGAGAATAATTAAATTACCGGTACCAGCTATGTAGATGTGATCTGTGAAATTGAAGCTGTAGTTGAGTTGGCAGGTGGTGTTGAGTGAGCCAATGCCGTTCAAATCTTCACACGAGGTGGGTGATGCAAATATTGGTGAAACTGAGGGTATAATGCAAAAAAGGAGAAAATAAGAACAGAGAAAAAGGGGGGAAAGTTTTGGAGTGAACATGGATGAAATTTCATCAGAGTATTGAAAATCCAAAAAGTTCTGGGACGATGTGAATTGTTCTTGTTGTTATCCGTCCAGATATGATGTATTTGCTTTGTGTGTATGTATGTATGTATATTTTGTATGTATAGGTTGAGGGGGAGGGGCTAAGGGGAACAGGTGGAGAGAATGCGAGGAGTTCGGAAATTTTGCTCCGTTTTTCGTTTTCATCCATGAATGTGTTTTATTCTTTTCCTTTTTCGTCAGCACAAAAGAGGTCTGCTAAAGTAAAGAGCAAAGTCCCCACTTGCATACTGGGCTTAAATTCAATTGGGTTATTTCTTACACCCCTGAACTATTGTTATTGGGCAATCACCCCCAAAACTTCTGATTTTTTGGATGTCACACTCCTTTCGTTAGTTGACCATCAGTTCCACCTTGAAAATTTAATCAAATGTTAAAAATTACCCTCCAACGGCTAGTTGAATTGATTCTAACAATATTAACTTTGGTACACTGAATATTATTTTATGTATATTGCAATTTTGCCAAAATAAATCAACACAAACACAAGTTTGTTCCTTTGATCCTTCTAATAGAGAAAAATAACAAAACAATTAGTAATACCTCCGTCCAATAATTTTTTATTCCATGATACATTTGACCAGTCAATTTAACTAAATTTAAAAAAATTATACTCCGTAATAAATTATCTAATTAATTTATTTCAACAATAATTCTATAATATTATATAACACCATATTTTTTATTATATGAAAACTTTAAAACACGATAAATGTAAAAAATTCAACTTGATAAGTCACTTAAAAAATTAAAAAGTTTGACATCAAACTGTAGCTAAGACCATCTCCAGCCGAAGCAGGCAATAGCTCCCTCATGCTTGCCTGCCTGCCTGCTTACATGTCTGCCTTGCCTGCTTGTCTTGCCTAGTCTGTCATCTCCAGCCGATCCAACAATCCAAAATATTTATTTCAATTTCAAACTTTACCCACTCTCACTTAATAATAATAATAACAACAATAATAATAATAAAAATATAATATTAAGTGTTTATTTAAATTTTTTAGTTGTTTCTTAGGTGTTTCTTACTAATCGTATTTGTTAAGTTGTTTAATTGATCTTTAAATTGAATTTTTAAATTAAGTTGTAATAATAATAAATATAATTAAGTCATATTTTTATATCCATACTATATTTTTTTTAAACTAAGACATATAAATTAAAAAAAGTGACAAAAAATTTAATTAATTTATGTTCGATTACTATATATTAATTACTATATATTAATTTAAGTCATATTGATTTATGTTCGATTACTATATTGATTTAAGTCATATTGATTTATGTTCGATTACTATACTTTTTTTAAATATTAATATTATATTAATTAATTTATGTTCGAATACTATATATTAATTTAAGTCATATTGATTTTATGTCCGATTACTATATTAATTTAAGTCATATTGATTTATGTTAGATTACTATATTTTTTTAAGCTAAGACATATATAAATTTAATTAATTTTTTTACACACATAAGAAATTATTGCAACTTAATTTAAAAAAATATACAAGCCATTAGAAAAAGTGATCAATTAATTTTTTTACACACATAAGAAAAGAGTTCATGTTTTATACTACTTGAAGGTCACTCAACACTATCTTCAAACCAATGTGGGATAAGGAGAGTTATGTTTTTATCCCACATTGGTTTGAAGATAGTGTTTGAGTGGTCTTATAGTATAAATATGAAGGATAAAACATTATATCTTTCAAAATTATGGTTAAGTTTTTTTTATTTAAAGAAAACATTAAATCATAATTAATAAGTATTACAAAGTATTTATATATTTTTTACACATTTAAATTAATAACTTTTAAACAATTAAAACTAAAAAACAATAATAAAAAATAAAAAAAACTGCTTGGACGCACGCGTCCAAGAGCTGCCTGCAGACAGATTACAAAGTATTTATATATTTTTTACACATTTAAATTAATAACTTTTAAACAATTAAAACTAAAAAACAATAATAATAAAAAAAAAGCTGCCTGGACGCACGCGTCCAAGAGCTGCCCGCAGACAGGCAGTCAACCATTGGCTGCCTGTCTCCAGCCAACGGGGGGGCTGTTGCTTGCCTCCCTGCTTCGGCTGGAGATGGCCTAATAGAATAATAATTTTGGGACAGAGGGAGTATATGAGTTTCCGCATTTCTGAATGTAAACCATCCAAAATATTAGTGGCAATGGCTATTATAGGGTAATTCTGACACTTGATTATTTTTTCATGGTAGAATGGATGATCAAATAGTAGAAGGGATGTGATTGCCAGTTTTGAGGGTACTGTCAAATAGCAATAGTTCAAGGCTATAAGTGCAAATAACCTAGATTCAATTACAAAATTAGAAATAAATTGAATATTGATATTTTCCATTTTTTTTTTTTATGAATTTGACTATTGATCTTTAAAATATGAGCTAAAAGTGCAAATATGGTAGATTCACGATGTTTCTATCATTAATATGTTTTATGATTGGATAATAATTAATCAATTATTAAGTATGTATACATAATTATCAAAAAAATAAAAATAAGTATGTGTAAATTGATTATCAAAAAGAAAAGTTTGAATAAATATACTTATATTGAAATTAAGTGCATTTGAGAAGAGTTCGTGAATGTAGAGTCTAGACTACTAAATTATTTGTTAAGATATAACAAAATCTTCGAAGTATACCTGTGGATGATTATAAGTTCACTTATGGATTTTGATGGTTGAGTGTTTAAAATGACCCTATTAAGACAGCAGTATTTTGAAAACCCATATATTTTTAGAGTGAATAGTATATTTCGTCCTCTTATGACACGGTATTTACAGTTTCGTCTCCCATATATTTTTTTTATAGAAGATGCGTCAATCTTACTAATGTGTTGTTTCACTTGTGACTTGTCCGACAATTACATGGCGGAGATGGCCTCACGTGCCTTGCACATGTGTGACTTTAATGACATAATCGTCCTGCTTTATATAACACGATATAGTGGTTCAAATTGGTCCTCTTAAACATGTATTTTAACACTATAAGTCCCTTTACAATTTTAAAATGTATTGTTGCATGTTTGTTGGAATTTAGATAGATTATAATATTATATAAAACTTATTATATTTTTATAAAATGATAAGTAGTGGGATTGTAGTAGTTTATTTGAAATTATGAAATGTCCCTTGGCTGTAAAAGAAAATGGACATGTGGCTTATTTCCTTTGAACGGTTAATTCATGAAGCAGTGCATACATTTATGAAACAATGTAAATAAAGAGACATCTCTTTGAATAGCCTCGACATTTTCCGAAAGAATGCATTTTAATCGTGAATTAGAAATGCATATTTTCTTGAATAGACATAAGCCACAATGATTCATGAAACATTACAATTCTAAGAATATTATAAATAGAGTTTTAGTGTAGAAAATTCAATCATCAACAAAATTATTACTACTCCTCTATTTTATTTCATCTCATAAGCACACAATTTATAGAGAAATTTAGAGAGAAAATTTAGAATTTATCTTTCTAAGTGGTTTTGTTGTATCCTGGGAGTGATTTGCTACTTCAAACCCATTAGCAAACTCAATCGAGCGGGGGAAAATATCACTTTAAAGATATTGTCTTTAAACAAGCCTCAAAGCCACAAAGTTCTTGATATATTTTATTTAGTTCCCCACAACTTTTTCCCAACAATTTTAAAATTTAAAGTGATATTATGGAATCGACTACTGACGCTGCTTTCAAGGTCCTGAATCAAGACTTTGTGAAATTGGATAAGTTTGATGGCACTAATTTCACCCGTTGACAAGACAAAATGAAGTTTTTTGTTGCCGCTTTGAAGATCTTCTATGTGTTAAGTCCGAATTTGCAACCAATTTTGGAACCAAAAGAAGGTGAAGATGATGATATCAAAGAGGAACGAAAGAAATGTGAAGAAGATGACTTGGTTTGTCGTGGGCACATTTTGAACACTCTTTCTGATCGACTTTATGACTTATTCACTTCAATCAAATCACTAAGAGAGATTTGGAATGCATCAGAGAACAAGTACAAATCGGAAAGGCAAGGTACGGATATGTTTTTTTATCATGAAATATTTACAATTTTCTATGAATAATAATCTGCTTATTTTGAACCAAGTACATGACTTGCAAGTCTTGGTTAGTAAACTCAAAGGCTTGAAAGTTCAACTTCCCGAAAGCTTCCAAGTTGGTGCGATAATTGCCAAACTTCCATCCGTTTGGACAAATGATCAAAATAAACTTCTACATTCATCGGAAGATTTCACTTTGGAAAATATTTGAGAATAGAGGATGAAACTCGAGCACTTAAAAAGACCGATGGAGTGCAGTTTGATTCTTCTAAAGTAAATCTTGTGAATGAGAAGAGATTCAACAATCAAAATCATGGAAAGAAGAGGAAGAATTTTGATAATTATAACAATTAATGACTCCAACAAGAAGCAAAAGGTCAAAGAAACAAGAAAGTGTCACCATTGCGGCAAAAAAGATCATATGATTCCTCACTATAGAATCAAGAAAGGAGAGATGGAAAATGCTGCGAATAATTCCAATAAAGTAGCAAATATGGTTAATGACAATGGAGTTGAAAATTTAATTGCCATGGTTTCTACAATGCATATTGGAATGGTGACTCAACTACATATGGATACTATGTAACGCCCCAAAAATTTCGAACCCTTTTGATTGGATTTTTAATCAAAATTTATGTGCTACTTTATATTTTTAAAGTTAAACATTAATTTGAACGGAAATATACAATTTAAATAAATTTTGTGACCTTATGAACATTGAAATAATTTGAAAAACATATAAGTTACTTTAATATTATACTAAAACCTTTTTGAAATTTTTCGGGCTTGGATTCACGAAAATTTTATTTTAAGGACAAATATGTAAGTTTTCAAAATTTTAGGGGGCAAAGTGCTAATTCGCTCCAGAATCTTGTAGGTTGCTAAAGTGCAATAATTTGCTCTCCTAGGATAGCCTAAGGGCTGCTGAGGCATGCCCTTAACTCCACCACCCAAGAAAGACATGCATTGGTGGAATTGGTGAGTAATTATAATCACCTATTTCCCATATTGTGTGTATATGTATCTATACACTAAAAAGTTGATTTCATAGTCCAATAAATACCTCCCACAAACCCACATTATCTTATTTACAACTTAAATTACTTAGATATAGTTAGTGAGCAGAAGATAGGCGAATTAGACAACACACTAAAAAGATAAAATTCTAGGATATACACTGTGTAGCCTCGATTTTTCAACCATTCCGTCGCCATCCACCATTGGATCATACCCAAATTTTCGTGAAGGTTCTACACACATGGGTATTGACCGTTCGGATCGTCGTTTGGATGTCCGAAGGGAATCGACAGTCGTTAGAAGTTGGTGAAAAGTAAGGATTTAAGGGCTTTTGTTATGAACCACCACCGGAGCCATCACCACCACCGGAGCCACCACCACCACCGGAGCCTCCACCACCACCTTCGGAGGTCTGAAAGTGAAGATAGATTCATCCCCTTCTTTTCTTTGGGTAAAGATCTGCCTATACTTGTGTTCGTTAATTGATTGGATTTTATTTTGTTCTCTTTTAAAGTGTTCTTTTAAAGAAAGAAAATGGAGAAGAACATAAATGCTTTCAAGGATAAATTGGATCTATGTTATTATAGTATACATTAAATTTTATTTTCATATTTGTTATGGATTTTCATGTGTTTTATTTAAAGAATTAAAATCTTGTGTTCTTTTACACAAAACTTGATTATTGAAGAACTTTTATTTATTTATTGTAGTTTTGCGAAAAGTTGTTAAGTGTATACTTAATATTAGATTTTTAATGTGGATTTGCTTGGGTTTTCATGAAATATTGCTTATATGTTTGGATCTTGATTTATTTTTATAAGAAAGTTAATGTTTTTAATTTTTAAAACTTTGGGGGGGGGGGGGGGGGTTTAAAATGTAACGCCCAAAAATTTCGGACCCTTTTGGTTGAATTTTTAACCCAATTTATGTGCTACTTGTTATTTTCAAAGTTAAGCATTAATTTGAACTAAAATATATAATTTAATTAAATATTGTGACCTTGTGAACTTTGAAAACATAAAAGTTACTATAAAATAACATTAAGACCTTTTTGAAATTTTTCGGGCTTGGATGCACAAAAATTTTGTTTTGGGGATAAAAATGTAAGTTTTCAAAACTTCGGGGGGCAAAGTGAAAATTTGCCCCAAGTTGCAGATTTTCTGCAGGAGAGTAATCATTTTTTCTCCTTGCACACTCCTAGGGCTGTCAAGCATGCCCTTGGTAGATAAACTCATCCACCCAAGGTTGACATGCATTGGTGAAAAATGTGAAGTAATAATACTCCTATATTCTCATATTGTATGCATATGTGTATATACACTAAAAATCAGATTTCATAGTCCATTAAATACCCTCCTCAAACCCACATTATCTTCTTTACAACTTAAAATACTTAGATATAGTTAAGAAGAGAGGGGGAAAGAGACAACACATTTAGAAAGAGAATTTTCGGATATACACAGCACAGCCTCGGTGTTTTGCTCATTAAATCTTCGTCCACCGTTGGATCATGCCCAAATTTTTCGTGAATGTCCTAAACACATGGGGCTACATATTTACCGTTCGGATCGTCGTTTGGATCTCCTGGAGTGAATCGGAAGTCGTTAGAAGTTGGTGAAAAGTAAGCATTTGAGGGCTTTTGTTATGAACCACCACCGGAGCCGCCGCAATCACCACCGGAGCCGCCACCACCACCGTCGGAGGTCTGAAGATGAAGAGATCTTCATCCCTTTCGTTGATTTGGGTAAAAATCCGTCTATGCATGTGTTCTTTAATATTTGTGATTTTACTTTCTTTTCTTCAGAGTATATATTGAAGAAGTTTAATTTATCCTTGTAGCTTTTGTGATAAGTTGTTGAGTTTATATTTAATATTAGATATTTAGTGACTTTGATGTGGTTTTGTTTAGATATTTCTTATATGTTTGGATCTTGATTTATTTTTGTAAGAAAATTAATGTTGTTAAATTTCAAAACTTTGGGGGTATTTTTGAAAGGTTTTAAAAGTTTAAGGGTTAGGGCTGTGATATATTTTTGGGAGTAAAAATGGACTGAAAAATCTCTATTTTTGTTTGATATTTGGTATGAGTTTACTTAAAATTTATTTGTTTTAAAGTTGCTCCGAGTTTGTTTGCAAAAAGGGAGTTTTTGAAACTTTTGGGGTTATTTTTGTAAATCCAAAAATAAGGGGGCAAATTTGCTGTTTTGTCGCTATTTTTATAGTTACTTTTATAAACTTTTGATTAGTTGATTTGATATAGAGCTTTGTTCACTTTTGTTTTAAGATTGAAAATTTGTAAATCTTTCCGAAGAAAAATTATGATTAAAGAACTTTTTGTTTCTCAATGTTAGTTGGTGAAAAGTTATTAAAACTTATTTTTAATCTCAGTTTTATAGTGAAATTATGCTCAATTATTTTTAAATATTGCTTAGATGCTTGGACCTTGAATTATTTTTCAAGAAAGTTGATTTTCTTAAGTTTTCAAAACTATAAGGGTATTTTTGAAAAATTTTAAACTTGTGGGATTTTTAAAGCTTTGATTTTTGAAGTAACAAGATACTTAATACTCTGTTTTTATTTAATTTCTATATGGGTTTAGTTAAAAATCATTTGATTTAAAGTTTGTTCCAATTTTTTGCAAAAATGGATGTTTTTAAAAGTTTAGGGGCTGATTTGTAAATCTGGAAAATGAAGGGAAAATTTTGCTGTTTTGGCGCTGTTTTATGTAATTAGTATTTTGAGTTTTGAAAATAGTTACTCTTAATTGAAGTGATGTCGTAAGTTCTAAGCACTTTTTTGCGATGTATTAATTTAGGAAATCCTTGTGTAGGATTTTCATTAAGGTTGTTAGATACATTCTAAGTCGTATACGTACTTGCTCAGGCTTCGGATACGTTTCATTTGTGGAGTTTTAGTCGCTATACTAAGCGACAAAGGTGAGCGCTGTGTGTTGAATTTGTAGTCGGTCCGATGTGCTAGTAGATCGAGTCAAACATTTACTTATGCCTTTAATAATCAAAGCATGTGTTATATTATAATTTCTATTGCATGTTGTTACAAAGAGATTGGACTTGTCACGTCGACATTACTCGCATGAAATCCTTAGTATATCAACATGATAATCCAATGCATGCTACATCCAAATCTACTAGTTGCGAATATATTTTACTAAATTATCATGATACCCAAAATTTGCATTTGATAAGTTGTTAAATGTTGATAATATGTTAAATATGTTTGATATGTTATGTTTCCGTCTGTTTCCGACTTTGTGTTTCCGTTTGTTCCGATTTTGTGTGGGCCCCTTTTGATTGGTATATGGACCCGATGCCAACCTGGCCGGCAAGGGCCGGCAGGATTATCACGGTTACCCGTAGGCCTGGCCTTACAATCCAAGTGGGGAGAAAAACTTGGGGAGTAAGGACAAACTTTGGCAAAGACATGTCGATGCACTTCAGATAGTAAGGTCGCTCCTTACTCGGTGTGTTTGGATGGACATCAGACTGAGGATGGAGGGTAAGTGGAGGTCGGCATTAGCAATTCTTGGTTATGTGAATTCCGTGTTTCTTCCGTCTTGAATATATGCTTAATTTGCTTGATAACTTGTTCACGTTATATAATATGTTGCATACACGCATTACCATGCAAATTTCGCACCACAACCTCACTAAGTTGGACGATCAACTTATGCGTTTCATGTTTCATTCTTTTCAGTTTCAGGTGTTCTGGAAAACAATAGTCGGGTTGCGGTTAGTCATCGCGATTGAGGTCCCACCCTAGTATTTGGGAGAGTAGTTATATTTTGTTATCGATTTATGTTCTTTCGATTTTGTTTAAAACCTTGCTTAGAATATTTGAATCGTTAAAGTTGATTCATATTTTCGTAAAAGATACAAGATTTTCATAAATTACTTATTTATCTTTATCGGTTGATTTTGTTCAAATTTTTTTGATATGTTATGATTAAATGCTTCCGCTTTAAACCTTTATTATGAAAATTGATTTTACTTTTTCGTCAAAAAACTTCGTAATTTAAATGGTTCTTATTTTGTTTTTAAACGCTTCCACTTAAAACTTTTAATTGTAGATTTTATTTAAATAGTTTTGTCAAAAAAAAAAAAACAGTATTTTAACATTTTTCTTAAATAATAATAATTTTTCGACTGTTATCCGACGGACCCGCGGAGTCGGGCCGTCACATAAAAGGTTTTAAAAGTAGAAGGTTTTTCGACAATTTATCGACATTACTCGCATGAAATCACTTAACATTTCAACATGATTATCCCAATACATGCTACGTCCAAATCTGGCATTCGATAAATTGTTAAATGTTGATAATATGTTAAATCTGTTTGATATGTTATGATTCCGTTTGTTTCCGATTATGTGTTTCCGTTTGTTTTCGATTCTGTGTGGGTCCCTTTTGATTGGTATACGGACCAGATGCCAACTTGGACTGCAAGGACCGACGGGATTGCCACGGTTACCCGTAGGCCTGGCCTTACAATCCAAGTGGAGAGGAGCACTTGGGAAGTAAAACGAACTTAGGCAAAGACATGTCGATGCACTTTAGATAGTAAGGTCGCTCCTTACTTGGTGACTTTCGATGAACATCAGACTGAGGATGGAGGGTAAGTGGAGGACCGCATCAACAAATTCTTGGTTATGTGAACTCCGTGTTTCTTCCGTCTTGAATATATGCTTAATTTGCTTAATAACATGTTCACTGGGGGGGGGGGGGGTGGGGGGGGGGGGGGGTGGGGGGGGGGGGGGGTGGGGGGGGGGGGGGGTGGGGGGGGGGGGGGGTGGGGGGGGGGGGGGGTGGGGGGGGGGGGGGGTGGGGGGGGGGGGGGGTGGGGGGGGGGGGGGGTGGGGGGGGGGGGGGGTGGGGGGGGGGGGGGGTGGGGGGGGGGGGGGGTGGGGGGGGGGGGGGGTGGGGGGGGGGGGGGGTGGGGGGGGGGGGGGGTGGGGGGGGGGGGGGGTGGGGGGGGGGGGGGGTGGGGGGGGGGGGGGGTGGGGGGGGGGGGGGGTGGGGGGGGGGGGGGGTGGGGGGGGGGGGGGGTGGGGGGGGGGGGGGGTGGGGGGGGGGGGGGGTGGGGGGGGGGGGGGGTGGGGGGGGGGGGGGGTGGGGGGGGGGGGGGGTGGGGGGGGGGGGGGGTGGGGGGGGGGGGGGGTGGGGGGGGGGGGGGGTGGGGGGGGGGGGGGGTGGGGGGGGGGGGGGGTGGGGATTTAATTAATTAAGTAGGCATTTAATTAAATGCAAGACTTGTCTTGCAAATAGTTAAAGAGGCCTAGCCCATTTATGAATTGAAGACGAGGGTTTTAATTAGATTCCTAGTAGATCTAGGATTATGAGAATTTATAAATAAGTAATAATTAACTTTTGCTCAAGGTTAGACCTCGACACACTTAACACAAGTCTTGAAAAGCAAGAAAAGAAGAAAAAAAAACCTGTCTCTCCTCTCTCCCAAAGTCGCAACCGCCCCCACCTTTCTTGAGCAAGAAGTTTCGACTTCTTGCTTCTTTTTATTCCCGAGTTTCATCTTTTGAATTATTCTATGTTCTAGCCGATCAGATCTTTCAAGGTTTCTCATGTATATGTGGTGTACTGATCCGTAGAGACGCAAAACGTGAGACATTATCAAAGCTTGGGACCAAAAGTGCAAATAAAACAAAGATGTCGATATCTACAAATTCAGAGTTAACTTGGAAGTGCTAGGAAACAGGTATAATTAGATCTTTCTAATTACTTGATAGAAATAGTATCCGGGAAGCCAACTGTATGGCTGCTATTTATTGTAATATATAAGGAACTATTCAATTTAGATTAAATAAATGCATCTTATTAAATGGTCAACTTTATCTTATGTAATAATTATATAAGCATAATGATAGAAGTCCTTAGATCACAGGGCTATGGGACAACCCGTGGACTGATCTCCAAGGCCATGATCTAGAACATATTCAAGAGTCGTAGAATCCATTTGAGATAGGACATCATTGGATTCGGTTAGACTCTCACTGATGTGTATACTCCGATGAACTGGAGGACGCTGGGGTCCACGAGCGTGATTGGGATAGTCGATACACAGAAGTGGGTGGCTTGCTGGAAAGTGCACTGAATACCCCAATTAGGATCGCATATCGGGGTCGAAGTTATTCCTATTTGCTATACGAGGAACGATCCCTAATACTTGAGGTGATAGGGTTTATCTGGTGCGAGAACACCTATGCTTTGATGTGAGTTCCGACCGACTGGAGATTCCCAGAAGGTCTCTGAGGATTCACGTTGGGTATATGGGAACTCGTATGAAGGTTCATATCATCAACAAAGAATCCATTGACCCGACTTGATAGGTTGGGAATTTCTCCTATGAATTTCTGTGAGAAACATATTCTGGTAAATCCCTCGGCCGAGGTATCTGACGACTTTATGAAAGTAGCTCATAAAGATTAAGTCAAAGAGAATGGTTTCGAGATCAGAGTACATAAGGTCAAGACAAGGAAAGGGAACCGATGAAAAGTCCAAGCCCTTAAGTCTCGACGGGAGATCGACTAATGGAGAGATCATGTCGTATATGGTAATTGTAAATGATTAAAAGGTTCACTGAATTAATTCACCAGTGATTGGGCTCCATGGGCTTGTGGCCAGACATCGACTGTGGAGTGTGGGAGAATTCCCAAATTGGCAGGGGTGCTAATTTTGGAATGATCAGTCGACAGAGTGTTCGATTGATTTAAAGTATTTAATACTTGCATAATTAAATGAATATTTAATTGTAACCCGCAGCCAATTATTTGGTGAACCTACGGGGGCATACACAATACACATGAAGCGAAAACAAGGAAACAAAGAATGAATGGATCGACTGGGTCGACCCAATTGGAGCAGAGCGAGATCCAATTAGATTGGATCGAGATTGTGAATTAAATTGGAATTTAATTTGTAAGTTAATTAATTAAATTGGATTTAATTAATTATAGAAATATTTAATTGAATAGGCTTAGAGTCTAATTTAATTAAATGAGAGACTAATTAATTGATTGGACTATTTAATTGAGAAATTAAATAGGACCATAATTAATTAAATAGATTGGGACGTTAATTAATCTGAAAACTTAGTCTTCCAATTAAAAGGGTCACAGCCCATGTAGGAAAAGAGAAGACTTGTAATCCTATTTCTAATGGGATTAGGAGAGAGAGATGGAAGATCTCTATATATGAGAATATATGTAGATCTATATAACACATTATACATATAACCCATAAGAGATATACATGTCTTGCAAAATCTTTCTCTTATCTCTCTCTCCAAGAAGAGATTTCGATTTTCTTGCTCTTTTGTTCTCTAGTTTAGATCTTGATAATATCTATGTTCTAGCCGATTAGAATTATCAAGGTTTTCGTGATATTGTGGTGTATCAACCCGTAGAGGCGCAACACGTGGGGCGCTATACAAACTTTGGGATCAAATGTGCAAAAGAAAGGAGAAAGCTTATCAACAATTTTGCCGAGCTCAGATTTGCAAGGAGATACGTACAACTTATATATAAAGTTTATTTATCGTTTTATATATTCATATATATACATCCAGATTATATCCTGGCAATATTCATCTAAGAGATCCTTAAAAAGTTTTAATTTCCGCTGCCTGAAGGGTCGTTTTTCTTACTGAATCCCAACATTACTATATTTGTTTTGTTAATTTAAATATATCCGGGTTCGTATCCTGGTAAGATTCCCAAGTAGCCTAAGTTTTATATTTTCGTTGCGTGAGGATCTATTTTCCGTAAGAATCCCAACAACATGCATGTCACGTGACATCGGATCCACCGTCCTCAACCTGGAAAGGTCAAAGTGAAACAAATAACCCTTAGTAGGGACTAACATGGGAAAAACACTTAAGTGGGACGACTATGTAAAAAGTTATACATAAGGAGGACTATTTGTGATATTCACCTTTAATTATATAATTAATTTTAAATCACATTATTTAATTAAATAACCAACAATATATACCAATCACATAGTTTACCCGACCCCAACTAAGGGTGAGTTTGGCCCAGTGGTGAGAGCTCTTAAAAGCACTTCTAGACCTCCATTGTGATTTTTGAAGTGTTTGGCCTCAATTATAAAAATTGCTTTTAGTCAATCATGGTTTTAATGGTGTTTGGCCCCTAATATCATAATCACTTTTGGAATCTCCAGAAACTAAAAATCAACTTATTTCAGAAGCTACTAAAGTGTTACTTTTGCAAAAGCTATTATCCAAAAGCAATTATTTATAATAATCAATTATTGTCAAAATCCATTTTAGTAAAATTAATTCTCCTATAATTGATTTTCCAATTGCTAGGCCAAACTCACCCTAAATATGAATGGAAAAGATGTTCCATCGATAATAGCAACAAATTACCAACAAAATATCTAAAAAAAATTTTGTAGGTTCCGCTATTAAGTTGTAGAAAAAATTGATCCATAGCGACGAAATCATTTCAACGGAAAGTAATTCGTCACCATTTAATTTAGTTGTCAGCTACATATATGCAACTTAACAAGGATGGAAATAAAAGAAAATTATGTTCTTAGAAAAATAATGACAAATTACCAACGGGATATAAAACAAAAAAAATGTAGTAATTATGTAGTTAAACTATCATAACTATAAACAAATTAACAGCAACGACATAACTTCAATTGAAAAAATTGTCACGATGCGAATTTATAACTAAATACTAATGGAATAAAAAAAAAAGTATTCATCCTTTAGTAGTGACAAATTACCAATGGAGTTCTTCAGGAAAAAAATATTTTTGTAAGAATATGATTATTAAGTTGTGGGAAAAAGTATTCCATAGCGGACTAAACCATTACAACGAAAAATGATTTGATAGTGTTTATTTGTCAGTTAGAATTTCGCAACTGAAAAGCAATTAAACTAAAAAAAAAATTATGTTCTTAAAATAACCAATATGAAAAAGTCACGAGTAGCAATTCCGTTGTTAAACTGTTACAAATATAAACAAACAGCCACCGCATAAATATATCCAAGGGAAAAACTGTCACTATGGATAGTGGATTTATAACTGAATAATAATTAAATTATAAATAAAAACTATTCATTTGATTAAAATGAAAATTACTGGTGGATTATCAGAAAAAAATAATCGTAGAAATTATATCATTAAGTTGTAGGAAAAAGTGGTCCATAACAACATAATCGTTCCAAAGAGAATTAATCCGTCTCTAAATTTTTGTTTGAGACAAGTATGCAATTGAACGACAACTGAAATAAAATAAAATTATGTTCCTAAAGGAATAACGATATATAAAACAAAATGTTGTGTGTAACAATTCTATTGTTGACGTTTGGCAAGAAATAACTGATACCGACGAAATAATTCCTATAGAACAAATGTAGGTTTGTAAAAATCACAATTATATAAAAACAAGACTGATTAATTTTCGAATTAGTGAAAATAAATTTATTTTAATGATATTCATTTTAATCAGTTTTTATACATATAATTAAATTTTAAACTAAAAAAATTGCAGAGAAGTTAGTTAACAAGAAGTTTTAATCAACCGGGTTGCTTGTCAGTTACCATCCTTTGATTTTTCTTTTCCCTTGTCATTTATAAATCTTTGGGAGGTAAAGAAAGAAAAACGGAATTACAGTTAGCACTTCTCGGAAGGCATCAATATCACATTATCGTCCGATTTTATGCTCAGCATGGAAGGATGATGGGACAACTATTTTTTCTGGAGGCTGCGACAAACAAGTTAAAATATGACCGTTACTATTTGGTGGACAACCTATGAATGTAGCCATGCACGATGCTCTTATTAAACATCTTGCTTGGATCACATAAATAAATATATTGATCACGGGAAGCTAGGACCATGGATCAAAGTTACGTTTTCGATGTATGTTTCAGTCAGCTGAATGTAGGAAACTTTTTGAAAAGTTTCGGAAAAACTAGGAAAAATTAAAAGAGAAAGTTCCAAGGCAATTAGAAATACACCGCATATTCATTTATATTGATTAAAAAATAGAAAAATTTCGATGTTTTCGACGGAAAAGATGGAAATTTTGATCCTTGGCTAGGACAAGATATAAAATTATTGGGATATGAGATAACAAAATATAACTTGGGTGCAACAACTTGCTCATCGATGCTAGAATGCTTACAACTTGGTTGGATGAAAATGTACGAATAAGCTTCTATTTATACTAGTAGTCTTCTACAATGAATGTTGATTTAACTGTTGAGATTAACTCTCTAGAACAATCTAGCCTACATAGATCTTTCTATACACATTCCAGAGTTTTTTATTCTACAATACACAATGGCGGAGGAGATTAACTCTCTAGAACAATCTAGCCTACCTAGATCTTTCTATACACATTCCAGAGTTTTTTATTCTACAATACACAATGGCGGAGCTACGTTGTCATCAAGGGGTGCATGGACTCCCCAAGAATTTAGTGCTTGTTTACAAAAAAGGTTTTGGGGTTAAATTTTCTCTTAATTTTTTAATTAAAAGCCTAGTATAATGTATAATTGCTTTGATGTTAAAATTTCTATTTTAAAGGGGTCCATATTTTAATTAGAGCGTGATCTTAAACGTTCATTTTCACTCATAAAATATTAACGATTTTTTTATGAATCTATTTCTTTTCAATAAATAGTATTATTATATTTTATGTGTGTATGTATGAAATCTAATAAAATCAAATGCCACAAAATGGCTTGAAATTAAACTGAAGCCTTTTTATGTCACGAGGTACAAGGTACAACTGGCCATCTGGCCAATTAATTTCCTATAGACTAGGCATATGCACCATGTAATTGCGCGGTGTTTGTTGCCCATACTTTGTTGCAGGGGCGGACCATAAGAGGGACTGGGGGGTCATGGTCACCCCAGAAAAACTGCAATTAAGTAAATGTAGATATGTATAGGGTAAATATCACTTTTGGTCCCTCTTATCATTAACTTTTTACAGAGTGGTCCCTCTTATATTTTTTTTCCCGCTTTAGTCCCTACTATGAATTATTTATTTCACTTTAGTCCCTACTATGAAATTATGTGTTTCACTTTAGTCCTTATCAGGTGGTTCCGATAACACGTGACATTTATATGAATATTTTTTAGGGCATTTTCGTCAGTTCACTATTGAGACTATTTGAGATATTGTTTAATTGGTGAGCAATTTTGGTGTTTGAAGAAGATTTTGGGAGAAAACTTTAGTTTGGAACGAAATGGACGATTAAGTTGGATTGGAATGAAAGCCTAGTTTGGAAGAGATTAAATATTTTTTTTAAATTAGAAATACGAAAATATCCTTGTTAGTTTACTTGAAATGACGAAATTGCCCTCATGTGCATATCACATGTTACCGGAACCGCCTTGGATCACTTGAAAGGGACTAAACTAAGACAAATAATTCATAGTAGGGACTAAAGAGGGAAAAAAAATATAAGAGGGACCACTCTGTAAAAAGTTAATGATAAGAGGGACCAAAAGTGGTGTTTACCCATATGTATATCTTAACAACTAAGAGCATTTGTCATAGTGGTAAGCTTCTCAAAGAAGATGAGGGACGTCCAGTGTTCAATTCCCCATTTCTCTTGTCACTGAACTTTTTATTTTGCATTGGGGGTCCAATTTCTCGTTCAGGGCAGCGGAAAAAGAGAAAAAGATAATTATTGACAAATTGAGATTATTATTAACTTAGTCTTCACTAATCTGATATGCATTAATAATATTAAAAGGATTTATACACAACTTAACAATACTATTTTAAATGTATGATAAATTTAAAAAATAATAACACAACCTTTTTCATATTTTTTTAAAGATAAATGTATATTATAAATTACTAAATAATACTTTGAGCATTTAGTTTTGATACTTGTTTTTATAACATTATTTCTTTACGGATCTAGGTAAAATGTTTCTATGTTTTCTCAATTAAATTTTAATTTCGTGAACCATTTATTTCGTTGTTGAATCTTAGAGTGTGATGTTGCTGAAAAAACTTGGAATTTAGTTCAAAGTTTTTACCCTGTTATATAAAGTTGAAGTTATTCAATTTTTTCTCCATTTCACCATCAATTTCACGTAGCTCGTCTTTTTTACAATGTTCGACAATCGATGTTTCTCATGAACTTGTCATTTATGCAAACTTAAAAAATCTGAACTTATGCTAGATATATTGTGTCTTGACATATTAGTGATACATTCGATTTTTTCATGTCTTGCCTAAGTAGCATTTATTTGTTTTCACTCCAATCGAATTGCGTGTTGAACATTCTATTTTGAATGTTTAAGAGTACATACTTTTGAAAAAAAATTGTCAATACATTTTTAAATGTTTGTTGATAAAATTATAGTATTAGTTTAACTTAATTTAATTTTTGTCAATATATCAGAATATCAAATACCTAGTTTGTTACAAAAGGAAATCTTGGCCCCCCAAAATATTTGGTCTAGGTCCGCCCCTGCTTTGTTGTTCAAATTGAATTGGGTATTGTGGGATTTTCAAAGTAAAGATCTTGAAACAATTTTTCCTTCTTCAATTTGATTATTTCATCTACTACGTACTAGAGCCCAAATATATGCTGTATGTTTCAACTTTCAAGGTTGTGTTTGCGATCCATATTCCCTGCACATGCGATTTTTGCGTGCATCTATGTTATGTGCGGTTATTTTGCGTCTATTTCGCTGTCTTATTTAGTTTGCTACAACGATTTGCGTTTGTTTTTTCTCGATTGGTTTGTTAATATTTAATTAACAATGAAGCCATTAATAAGCTTTGATCCATTTTCTCTACCACATACGGGAGGGCCATCCAACTAAATAAACCAAAATACCAAATTATTTTTATAGTAAGCCATTTTCCCAACAACAGTGTTAAAATTTGTGGGGTCTCTGTTTTATTAATTAAATTTACTGGTAAAAAATTGGAAGGCACGAGCACGAAGGAAGGTGGCAGAGGCGGTGAGTTTGGTGACAAACAAATCACAAAGAGTACCTCCAACCGGCTATACATGTGTACAGCCGGTTGTGGCTTTTTTAATTTTTTTTCTTGTCATTTATATATTTTAATGTATATGAAAAAAAATTAACTATATGACACATAAATAATTATCAAGAAAATATAAACCCTGTTTATATTAAAACCTAACCTTGAAATTTTAAACCCTAAACCTATTAAACAAGTAGTAGGTAATACAATTAATTTTTAAAGCCTAAAATATGGACTGTACAAAAAGCTGTAAAGTTTGGGCTGTCATATAATCATTTTCCAATCAAAAAAAAGTTCCAAGAATGAATTTGAAGAAATTTCGGAACTTAGTAATTCTTATTTGCACCTCTTTTTTCCATTAATATATGTATTAAAAAGTACATCCTCCGTTTTTTTATTTGTCGTTTTGGAGGATTGCACTCGAATTAAGAAATATCATAAGTAGCCACTTTTTTTAAGTAAAAATCCAAAAATACCCTTTTAATCAATAATCTTAGCATTAATTACTAGTAAGAAGGGTAAAGTTGATAAAAGAACATTAATTTTACATTGAAATCATAAAACGACAAATAAAAGTAAACAATTTTTTTTACCAAAGCGGCAAATAAAAAAAACACGGAGGGAGTACATGCTATAATATAAACTTAGAAAGATCCTTGTAATATCCCGAATTTCTAAATAAGAGTAAATGAATTCGAAAATGGTAAAATGCATAAAATTTGAGAATATAATTATGTTTCTAATGAATGTTTTATCGAGGTGATGGGAAGGGGTTGACTGGTGATGGAAAAGAAATGGTGGGACTATAAGAAAGGGAAATGGGAAGGAAGACATGAACATGATTATTTTCCCTTTTCTTGGTATCAACTTTATATTGATTCTTATTTGTGGTATCATAAAAATTCTGATCGACACATTTAGTATCATAATTTAATAAATTCACTTACATTTGGTATTGCCGTTAAAAATCACTGTTAAGTGGTGATGTGACAGTTAAGTCTTATTGCAAAATTGATGCTATTACTTATGTTGACTGACGATTCTACCTCAAAAACATTTCAGGTTGGCAAAATAACCCAACATCTTCAATTTTACTGACGATTTTAGTCCATATTATTGCCCCAATTCTAGAATTGGCTCGAATAAGATACGTGCGGATCAATTTAGAGATTTTACTTATTATATTTACATATTTATTTAACTAATTTAATTTTATAAACAATATTAATAAACTAAATAGTATTTTAATATAAATCCGAAAAAAAAATATTTTTTTAAATCTAAAATTTATATAAATAGTATTAATACTTTGAATATTAATTAAAATAATAAAATTATATATTATTAATAAACAATTATAATTTAAAAAAAAAAAATCCATCCCCACCCTAACACCATAACCACCCCCATCCCCCAAATCCCAGGCATGGGTTCTGTAGGAAAATGCAATCTTTTTCAGATAAACTGGGTTGGAAAATGCAGAAATGTGATGAGGGAGGTTGAAGAATTTTGTAGTGAAGTTGGGGTTACAAAAGGGGTGGTTTGGACATCTCTATTGCTGGAGTGGGAGAGGGAGTCCATGGGGAAGGGGGTAAAAAATAAAGATTTATAAAGCAAGGGGAAAAAAATTGAAGAGGTGGAGAGGTGGTTCACCCACCACTTGAACTGGTGGGGCGGTGGAAGTCCAAACCGTTCCACCCACTTCATTAATTGGATTGGGCGCGTTTTGTTATTTTTTTTTTGTTTTCTTTATGTATAATTTAATTATTACTAAGGAAAATTAATAAAAATATTTTTCACTAGGGAAAATATTAAAAATGTTATTTTTTAAATCTTAACCTTAATTTAATTTTCTTACTTGTATAATTTGTTCTTTTATTTAATAAACTTAACATTAATTTAATTTTATTACTTGTAATATTGTAACTTTTATGTAATTAACTTAACGTTAATTTATTTTATTGTTTGAAATTTAATAACATTATAAAAAATAATTTATGAAAATTAAATACGGCAAGTGGATTAAAAACAATTATATGTTACATAATTTAAATACAATAAACTAAATTAGAAACGACATAGTCTTATCAACAGAGATGAATTTTCATATATGAATTATTAATTGTTGTAATGTTATTATTATTATTTTTTAATTATTAATGCCAATGTTAAATTACTTATTATTAATGTCAATGCTAAATTTACTATTATTATAACTATTTAAAAAAATTATTATTATTATTATTATTATATATTTATTATTATTATCATTTTATTAAGTGAGAGTGGAGAATTATGAGAATTGAAATTAAATAAAATAGGAAGATTGAATCATTGATGATGATTATAAACAAATGAGTTTGAAGGGGATTGATGCATAATAACAAAAATACCCTTAGCAAGAAATTAGAGATTGGCGGCAAAGTAAGCTTTGAGAATAATAATAATGGCGGTGGCGTTCTTTTTCATGGTTCAAATAATGGATCTTTTTCTAATTCTTCAGATTGTGCTCGGGTGGTAATTGATTAATCCCTTTTTGTGTTGATTAGTATAGATTATTTTATGAATCTCTGTTATTGCAAGATCCTTACTTTATTCTTCAAAATTGTTCCATTAAATCCTTTTAAACTATGTACCACACTTAATCTAAGAATCTCATCTCAATATTATATGTAACCACCTTACATTAATCAATCCACTACTGTACGCTAACTTATATTGTTTATATATACTCTTGCTTAGTGAAATATTAATTCCAATTGAGTCAATTAAATTACTTACCCAGTTAACTATTGTAGAACTAATATACATAAGTCTTCGTCCAACATTAACTAATTAATATTATTAATTTGAATAACTATGATTAATACTTCCTCCGTTCCATTAATATTTATTTATTGGTACCGTTGACCAGTCAACTTGATTAAATTTTAAAAAATTATAATAAATAATTTAATTAATATATTTAACTAATAATTTGATAATATCATATGACACTATGTATATTAATATTTAAAAGGCGAATACCCCAATAATGTGAATAATTTAAAATGATAAGTCACTTAAAATATTGAAAAGTTTGACCGAATATTGTAACTAATGGAGTAAATAAAATAGGACGATGAGAATAGTATATATGATAATTTAAGTCCAATGTCCCATACAATTCATTTTTAGTCCCATCATTATGAACTTGCCCAATTACTAACCCAACTACTTCTCCCATCATCCAAACCCCAGCTCAAACAAAAACAGACCTGGCCAATAGCAATCCAAGGCCCAATCACTCAAGCCCAAACCTCCAAACCTCCAAACCCTAATTTCATTTCTTCCTCCACAAACTCTAGGGGCCCGTTTGGATCGGTTTTGGTTCTGTTTCGTCCTATTTCGATGTTTCAAAAATATTTGGGTGGTTTTCGCGAAACATTTGAAACACGATTTGAATTGATTTTGGTTGGAATATTGAAATGGTAAAATATTAATAAAATAATAGATTGTGGGTTTAGAAGAATTGAGATATGAATTGGAATGATTTAGGATGTTGGTGTTTGAGGGTGAAAAACTTTATGACATATGTCAAATCAAAGACTTTATAGAATTAAGATATAATATTAAATAGTGTAATAATTGAAATAGTGATTGTAATAATATTATTGTAATATTTATTTAGATAATTGATAATAATTGAATATAGGTGTATAATTAGTTACTATATTTTTTTATGGATATGATGTTACAAAATTAATATAATAACAATAAATTTTGAAATTATATATAATTAATAATGGTTAAACAATCACTTAAAAATAATATAGTAGTGCTAAAACTTTTCAATAATATATAATTAATAATTATTACACAATCATTTGAAAATAAGATATTATATATACACAGATACAATATATTAGGACTAGAAAAATTAATTAATATTTGATATTTTTGATACAATATGATGCATAAATATTTTATAAATGTTGAACAAAAGAAAAATGGCAAAATTTAAAAAATAGTTTTGTGACTTTGGGATTGTTTTAATAATAGACCTGTAACTATAATGAACACCACGTTTGCTCCTTCAACTTTCATCCAATTTCATTTTAGACATATGCATAACAAATTTCGTCCTCTAACTTTCATGATCAATAAATTTTAAATTTGATCATGTGATTACAAATTTCACCTTCATATTTTTTCAAAAGTTTCAATATTCGTCCTGCAATTACAAACTTTTTCTTCGATCATAGGCCACATTAATTATTAAATGACAAAAATTGAAACATCAAAAGTTAGAGGATGAAATTTGTTATGCATAGCACTAAAATTGAAATTGAGTGAACTTAAAAGATTAAATTTATGTTTATTATAAGACTAAAATTGAAATTAAGTGAAATTTCCATCCTTTAAATGTGTATTGTTATGCATATGATTAAAATTAAAATTAGGTGAAGTTTAACATAATACAAATTATTATAAATGTCAAAAAAGAAAGTTAAGAAACACAAACCTTAATCATATTTTTATAATAGTTGAGATAACAATTAAAAAAATTATCTTGCATATACAAATTTAATCATTTATATATACAAGAAAAATATGCAGCTCATTATATATATATATATATAAGGGGGTAAGGGACTGTGCTACAGTACCCGTTTTTGCTTTTGCCTTTTTTTTATTCCCCCTGGCCCTAAAACGACGCCGTTTCATCACAAAAACGTTGTCGTTTCTTTATTTCCTCCCAATTTCTTAGTACCAGGTCAATTTAGTTCTTCTTTAATTTTACCTGCTCCTATTTTCTTCCATTTTCTCCGGTGGCCCCTGCTGCCTGTTAATTTCTTATGCTGCTTCCATTTTGTTTTCCCTCAATTGTTCAATTGGTTGTTGCTGATTAATTGTTTCTTCCTGCTTCGTTGACTGCCTTGATTTTCTTCTTTCCTATTTTTTTCCAATTGGCTGCGGCAACCAAGCAGCAGGGGCAACCATATTTTCCCTGCTGCTTGGTTGCCGCTATTTTGTTCGTACTTCGTTCCGATTGCTTGAGTCCATGTGATCTTGTCTCCGATTTTTGATTTGTTGCTTGCTTCGGTTCGAGGCTTGGAGGATTCACTTGTCTCTAATTCTTTGCTTGCTTGCTTCGGCTTGGGGCTCGGAGGATTTATTTGCCCCTTCTTTTGGATATAGTTTTTTGCTTTGGATTATGGCTTGGATTATGGTTTGGAAGGGATTAGGACGGCAGGGTATGTATTTCATGATTGTTTACACACTTTATCTCCTTGTCCACGCCTTCAATTTGTTTGTATATATCTCCTTCAGTTTTATGTTTTTATTTTGCATTGTAGCTGTTCCAAATAATACTCTCTCTACTGAATTTCCTAAATTGTATGTATTCTTGATTTTTCTTTATTCCTGGGTTATTTTGTTCTTGTATTAATGCTGTTGTATACTTTTTTTGTAGGAGTTCTTACTGGTGTATGTGATTTTGCTTACTTGTTTGAGGTTAGTTGTTTTTCTTTATATCTTTAGATTACTCTATATATGTACTACTTAGCTTTTCAATTTAGGATTCCAGTAATATGGAGTTATTGAATCTTGTTTTGTTCTTGAGTTTAGTTTTGTTATTCAGACTTAACAGTTAATGCATATATACATACCTAGGTAGCTCACCACTTCATTATTTAAGAATTCCTATGTTGTTTTATTGTTTATGCAGATATGCAGAAATATTTCAGATTCCTTTAGGGGTGATTTTTAGATCTTTGTGTAGTGCTAAGCTAGGCAGGCATCTTCACCATTTAAATTACATAAACGAATTTCTCTACTTTATTGAAGTATGAATACACACAGGTTAAGAAATAATAGAATTAGATACAACATTAACACTAGCAAATTCAAAGTTGTAGATTATTTTAGGCAAGTCAGAACGAAATTTTCATGCCTGTTGGCTTATTTGCTTTTTTTTTTTTCTCACCATGGCCAGCATCTATGTCTCGTCCCAGATTTGTTTAGGAAAATTAATACACGACGAGAGGTTACGTCTTTACTTGATTCTTGATTTTTCTCCAATTTCCACAGGATGTTTCTCCTTAGCTAAGGCATAGACAACTTTAGATTCTGTTTTATAGTAGTCAGCCCCAAGCATCACAGTGTCCTGTAAACATTAGGAGCCTCAGGTCACACTTTATCTTCAAAAGTACCGATCGATGAACAAACTCACATAAATCTAAAATCTATGTTGTTTCCTAACTCTTCACAAAGTAAGTGGAATTTTTTTTTTTTTTTTGACTTTGGAGGTCTGCTATACAAAACTTCAGACATTTTTCTGATTAGTGGCAATTGTCAAGTTTCATAATAGGTTGGTAATTTCATTAGCTCATGTTGTAGGAAACTTGTTGGTTTTTTATTGTTTATAGTAAATTTTTAATAATGAGTACATCTGTTAAGCAATATTTAAATCAAGTTTATGTGATCTCAAGCTAAATGACCACACAATTTCTTCATGATTGGGAACGTTCAAAGAGTTTTCAGTTTACCAATGGGTTAATAGCAATTTAGTCCCTGTTATATTTGAAATATACAATTTAAATTTTAATAAGAAAACACCATTTGACCACTACCCAACCTGTTTTTTGATTTCATGAGGGGGTTATCTGTATTTTTTATAGGACGGTAGATAGTCCATTAGACATATCTCAATGAGGTAAATATACTAAAAGTCGGGTTAAGAGTGTCTTTTCAGATAAAAAATAGAGCACGAGCTGTATTTTAATGTGCGGCGCGTCCGAAGGAGGCGTATCATTTGATTCTTTTCTTCCACAAAGGGATAATCTCCAATATTTTTATGAGGGATAGATTGTCCATTAGACATATCTCATGGAAGAAGGGAGTAATTATTCAAAGCCTTATTTTTAATTTATTTATATGGTTCATAGATGATAAAATTGTGACTAATAAAAAGAAAAATTTACCAATGGATGATCTCAAGCTAAATAACCACACAAATTCTTCATGATTGGGAACGTTCAAAGAGTTTTCAGTTTACCAATGGGTTAATAGCAATTTAGTCCCTGTTATATTTGAAATATACAATTTAAATTTTAATAAAAAAACACCATTTGACCACTACCCAACCTGTTTTTTGATTTCATGAGGGGGTTATCTGTATTTTTTATAGGACGGTAGATAGTCCATTAGACATATCTCAATGAGGTAAATATAGTAAAAGTCAGGTTAAGAGTGTCTTTTCAGATTAAAAATAGAGCATGAGCTGTATTTTAATGTGCGGCGCGTCCGAAGGAGGCTACCACAAAGGGATAATCTCCAATATTTTTATGAGGGATAGATTGTCCATTAGACATATCTCATGGAAGAAGGGAGTAGATTATTAAAAGCCTTATTTTTAATTTATTTATATGGTTCATAGATGATAAGATTGTGACTAATAAAAAGAAAAATTTTACCAATGGATATTGGTCTTACATCAATATATAACATAAATTTTCTCAAAACAAAAACAGAATACTTTTTGCATATATTCCTATTAATCTATTGTAACTTTAACTCTTAAGTAATAAGCATGACACTATTCTTTCAGAAATTTATTATCAACAATTGAATTTCCATATTTTCTGAAAAAATAAGACAATTGAAATTCCATAAATCCTTAAGATTTACGCATTTTAAATTGTACTACACTTATGGTTTAACATGTATTCTTTGTTGTATATTTTTGTTTGTGTGTTGTTCTCGATGGACTTCACTAGAAAACCAATACGTACTTTTTAATATTTATTATAGACATTAAAATATAAACTGAATCTTGGTGGTTGAAATAACAAAGCAAACCAAGATGATGACATTGGTATAAGTTTACGAATGAAATATTAAGATTTCCATCTTTCAGGCATATTGAGATACCAAATGGTACCTATGTGAGCCAAAATATTAATACATGGTAATGACCATATGAGGAGTGAGGCGATTTTGGTTGTTTTCATATGGATGAGTGTTATTATCTTCAAAGATCATACCATTATGGATTTATTTGCCAAATAAATTTTTTTTTTTTTGTTATTTAGCATGGGTAATTTAAATTTTATTTGACTTCGAACTTGTTTTATTCTATTAGATCTTACAACTTATTTTTAACATCGAAACAGATAACAAGAAATGTAAATAAGATTAAGTGTAGGAATTAACTTAATGCATGGAAAAACCTGTTCTATTGCCTTTTTTTTCCTTAGAATATCACTATCTATAGTGATTACACTGTAAGGACTTGAGGACAGACTTGAAGACAGTACGTGATTTTTTTTTCTCATTTTTCTTAATACCCTACTCAGTTAAACAACATTGTTTATAATGTTTTCTTAATGTTGTTTATAATGTTTTCTTCTGTTATTGAAATAATAATTTACTTTGTAAATTTGTTCTGCCTTTTTTGGAATTTCTGTTGATGTTGTTTTGCATTTATTTTGTAGGAGTTACACGAAGTGTTTGTGATTTTTTTTCTCTCTTTGAGGTTAGCTTTCTTATACAGTTATTTTATTGTTTATATGTCATCTTATATTTTGATTTGAATTTGTGGCTGTTTTTTGTGAACATTGTGAATATGTGATTGTATGTAAATCAATTTTTTTTATTGCATATTCTGTTTGCATTTATTGTGTTTTATATCTTCATTGTTGTTTTTTTTTTTCTTATGTGGAAGTTGTAGACTTATTTACTTTAAATCAGAAATAAGTTTATGGATATTGCTAAAAGTGCTAAGGAATTGCGTAATGAAAAGTCTCGGGCTCGTTATGCTAAAATGGATTCCCAAAAAAAGGAAAGATTACTTTTATTGGCTCGTGAGAAGTATCGTTTGCGATCTTTGGTTATGGATGGTAGGCAAAATAAGATCTCAGCCTCTGTAGAGGGTAATCCTAAGTCTGCTATTAGGGATGGTTCTATTGTTACTGATTTATCTACGGCTTCGATTCCATCTGCTTCATCTTCACCGGGGTCTGTTTCATTGGGTAAGTTTTGTATCTTTTTCCCCCCTCTTATTTTTTTATTTTCTACTATGGTTTATTTAAATATTTCTTTTTTTCAGGTGTGAATATGAATTGTGCTACCGCTGATATTCAGGCAGGAGGTACAATGTCATTTACTCTACTTTTTCAGTTGTCTTATTTGTTTATTACCATTTATTTGCTTCTTATATATTTTTTTTTTCTTTCTTATTTAGCTGTCTCGGATTATGATGTCCATCGTAAGACTATTCGCAATTTCAAAGAACGTGCTAGATACTATGGTTTGAATATTCTTGAGAAAAATGATTTGTTGTCTAGAAAACGATCCCGTGCTGTCCTGAATCCTATTTTATCTGCTGCTGGTGACTTTAAAGGTGATATAGTATTTATCCCATGAATACCTTTGGAAGCATCTGATAAGTTGAAATGCCCTATTCCATTCAAGAGAATGCAAATTCCTGTGAGGCCATGTTTTGCTATGACAATAAATAAGTCACAGGGTCAAACTCTAGATGTTGTGGGCGTTTACTTACGAGAACCTGTTTTTTCACATGGCCAACTTTATGTAGCTCTTTCTAGGGCAAGGCGTTCAGCTGATGTGAAGATTCTTCTTCATCCAGATCTCAAAAAAATTGGTGCCATTGATTACACTAAAAATATCGTGTACCCAGAAATATTTGCATTATCTGAAGGTTTATGTATTGTTCAATTTTTTATATTTTTACTTATTTTGATTTTTATATTACATTGGTAATATTATGAATGCTTCTTATCTATGTGAAATTCTTGACTGTTTGCAAATAGTTTATTTAGTTACTGGTCTACCATGTGATTTTTCAGCTTACTAATAATATATACTATGTTTTACAGCTTTTTCTTTCACTTTATATGCAGCACACTTGTAACAAATATGATGTTCATCAAGGAAGTTACGCCTGCTCTCTCAAAGTGGTCTGTCAAAGTTATAGTTCATGAAAAAACACAACCCCGGGTTTCTCAACATGGGGGACGGCGCCATCAACAGATTGTCTTCATGGACGAGACAGTATGTGTATTAAATAATCAATACTTTAAAAATTTTATATTTCATGCTCCTTTATATTTTATTGTATCAAACAGGGACAAAAAGTTATGGGAGTTATTTATGAGGATGACATTGATAAACTTAAGGATGACTTTCGTATATCCTCAACTTATAATATTTCCAACGCTAGGCTCAAGCGCATCGAAGACAAATACTATAAATTCAACTACCCATACCAATGGACGATTAACCGTCAAACTCTTTACTACAAGGAGAAATGTGATGTAATTCCCCGTTCACTCTTCAAGACAAATTTCATCAACCTGTCTGAAATAAAGGAGAAATCACAGCCTAATGTGCTAATAGGTTTGTTGTAAAGATTTATTATTTCATTTTCTATCTTTAGCTTTTTTCGTATAATCTATATCTAATTTATTATACTATTACTGGTAGATATATTGGGAATTGTTATACGTAAAAGAAACCCACGAAATTTTACCTCTGGACCAAATCAGCATACATTACGAGATTTTGCTATCATGAATGAAGAGTAAGTTCATTAATATCATGATTTTTTGTTTATCCATTATTTTGTTTTCTGACTTTATTTTCCAATTTTCATATGTTATTTACAGCGTCAATTTTCATGCTTCACAGGGGAAAAGTTGTGGTTCTAACTCTATGGAATATCGTTGCTATTTCTGAGGGTAGATTAATTGATGATGCAGTACAACCTTTCCCAATAATCACAGCAACTGCTCTCACCTACTCTTCGTTTTTTGGTACCTACATTGACAGATTCATTTAATAGGAAAAAACCTTCCAAATAAAATATGTAGTTTACGTTAATTTGATTTCAAAATTTATACTCTGTAGAAGGCGGATCTTTGGGCTCAACTCCTGGTACTGTGATAACAGTGGAACCCCTTATCCCAGAAGCACAAAAACTTGCAACCTGGTTTGTGCTGCATTTTATTTTTATTAATTTAGATGCATACAAAGTATTTTTTTTAATATTTCCTCTTCTAGGCGTTCCAATAATATGAAAACTATTGTTGAAACAATTGGAGCAAGGAATTATTTCTTGAGAGATAATTCTGCTATAGCAAATCTTGACGGTCCATATTCAACAATAGCAGATGTTGTTGCCGAGGATAAGGTAACAAAATACATTGCACATTTTAGATTATTTTTTTATTAATCATATGTTGTATTAATTTGTACAATAACTTGTTATTTAAGTTGATAAGTTTGTGATTAAAGCAAATTTTAAGATAGTTGATGCAAAGCAAAAGTTCTATTACATGGGATGTGATAAATGCTATTGTGGAATTGATGTTGAATATAATTACGTCTACACTTGTAATTCATGCAAAGAGGCAACTACAGCAAAACCAAGGTCCATATAGATCTTCTTTATTGTATTTTATTTATTATTCATGGTGCCAAAAAATATTGCACTTATATAAATAAATTGTTCTTGAATATAGGCACAAGATGCAGGTTGATATTTATGATAGCACTGGAAATCTAGACGTAACTATTTTTGGCGATCAATGTCAGGATATACTAAAAATGAATGCTATTATGTGTATGGATTTACACAATGCGGTAATGTACTTATTCCTTCATTCTATCTCATAAGCATATAATTTTCCTCCTTCTAATGTTGACTTCATATCTCATACTTATAAATATAGGGAACCTTCATATCAATAAACGAGATAAATTAGAACTTATTTGGGAAAATATTCCTCATAAAGTTGAATAAGAAGAATAAAACAAGGGGTCATACTATAATCTACCAGTACATTGTCACAAAACTACAACTTCATGAACATACTCCACAAGAAAGTACACCATCTGTTGCTGTGAAGATAAATGATAGGTCGGCCACTAATATCAACACTCCTAAATCAGGTATTGTTAAATGATTTATATATTTTGCATGTTAATGATTTCAGATCTTTTTTTATTTTTTATAAGTTATTGTTAATACAATATAAACTAATTTGAATGTTATAAACATTATAGCTGAAATTACAAATATGGGAGCATTCAAAGAAGGGTCGTCGGAATAAGCTAGCCATGCTGAGGTAGAAAAGGTTTATGTGATAGACATGTAAATTAGTGATATATATCATGACATATCCCTCTAATTATACTCTGTATGATTACTTAGTAGGGTGATTTACACTCAGACCCCCTCAGGTTTGGGCATATTACAAGAAACTCCCCGCTGTTTAAAAAATTACAGAGACACCCCCTCAGGTTTGGGCATATTACAAGAAACCCCTTACGGCGTTAAAAACAGAAGGAATTTATAGTCAAAATATATGGCCAACATTATCATCCATTTGTCATTTTTTAAAATATGACCATTGGCTATAAGTGACTCCCTGAAGTTATTGTAATCTTTCAAATACACACCCCCTGTGGTATAATATTATTACATAGATACCCCATGTGGGTATATTTAGCCAGTGGTAAATTTGAAAAATCAAAAAAATATTGTTGACATCATCAAATTCCGTCTGTTTTTTACGCCATAAGGGGTTTCTTGTAATATGCCCAAACCTGAGAGAGTGTCCCTGTAATTTTTTAAACAGCGGGGGTTTCTTGTAATATGCCCAAACCTGAGGGGGTCTGAGTGTAAATCACCCTAGCAACTTTTGTATATATAGTGGAGGTCTCGTTGAATAATTTTGTGTTTATAAAGCTTCTGTATAGTTTTCTACTTTTGTTAATAGGTCTCCTTGTTTAACCACTATACTTACCATTATTTATATGCAATAATGCTTGCAACAGAGTGATTTAGGTGAATCATGTGTAATTTATTTATGGAGAGTGTAACTGAATCATGGCATATGTCGCGGATTTACGTGCTCTGGTCTTTACAGATTTACTTGTTCGATCATATACATAGGCAGGTTATTTTCCAACACAAGTATATGTAACAGTAATTATACAATGGTCTTGCATAATGCTTTAAGAATGATACTGAACAATGCGTGATTTAGTGTTAAATCTTATTATGAAACACACTTTTTTCCAGTCATTTCTTTTGTTACTTGATTTCTTATAATATTGTTACGAATTACCCAATGATGACTAATTTCATGTATTTTCCTTGGTACATTTGTTATTATTTTGCTGCTACTTCCCTATATGAACTGATACTTGCAGTTTGAAAGGAGAAGCTACTGCTACACAAAATGGCTTCTACTTTAAAGTCTTGTAATTTCATAGACAAACACGATTTTGTTTTTATCTGAACAATTCAATCACATTTAAATTGCAATATACTTGCTTGACTGTAGTTTTATCAGCAACTACATTATTCACTGCAGTTTGTCTTCTATATGTTGCTCGTGTGCACTGATGCTTGATTTCGTAGCCTTGTGTCATGAAAATTGAAGGTACTTCAAAAATTTAGGCAGGTTTATGACTCTTGATGCTTCTGTCAAACCTTTGCTATGCTATATTGGCTACTATATTATAGGAATGAGACGAAACTATAATTGGCCCTAAAAATAAACACACACCACAAGAAATAAGAACTATGAAATGCAAAAATGCCTCATCGATACAGGCTCTACATGATCTTAATATATTATTACGCTATTAATATTAAACTCAAGGATAGAATTACACATATGGTACCAAAATATGTCAATTATCACTTTTGGTACCATATATATGTCAATTCTCACTTGTAATACAAATACATTCATATCCGGCACATTTGGTACCACATTTTAAGAAATTGAATCACTTTTACTACCACAATGACTTATGTTTTTATTCCATATTGTTGCCTAATTTCAATATTTACTCAAACAAGGCACGTGTTGAACAATTCGGAGATTATAAATATTATATTTACATATTTATTTAACTAATTTAGTTTTATAAATAATATTAATACACCAAATCATGCTTTAATATAAATATGAGATAATATAAAAAATAACACATATTATTTAAATATAATTATATTTCATATTTATTAAAAAATAAAGTTATATAAGTCATAGATTCTACTACTCACGATGTAAATATATTAGGCCAATAATATAAAAGCCAATGAGATAATTGCACCTATTATACTAAATTATACGCCTATTCTCACTTGTGGTACCAAAAAAAACGCGTATGGCACATTTGGTACCACAATTTAAGAAATTAAATCACTTTTGATACCATCGTAAAAAATTGACGTTATGTGACGCTATAGCAGTTATGTGTTATTGTAAAATTAATACCATTACTTATGTTGCCTGATTTTTCTAACACATAACATTTCAAGTTATCCAAATAACTCCACATTTTCCAATTTGCTAACAATCTTATCCCACATTATTAGCCATTTTCAAAATTTACTCAAATAAACCACCTATTGACCAAATTTGAGATTTTACGTATTACATTTACATATTTATTTAAGTAATTTAATTTTATAAATAATATTAATACACCAATGCATGTTTTAATATAACTCCGATGAAATTGTTCCATAATAAATCATTTTTATAAAGCTATCGAACACAAAAAAAAAAAATTGCGAGATTACACCATGAAATAACATGAAACTCGTCAAATTACAGTAATGGGACAATTTCATAGAAAAATATATATATTAAAGTTTACATATCAATAGCATGGATGTTTTAGGATATAAAAATTAAATCAAGGTTCTTATGCAAAATAGATTTAGAGCCTCAATCAAAGGGATCTAAATAGGCAAAAAAGATTGGGTCAACTTCAGATTTGTAAAGAAAATTCCAAATCATATCTTAAGAACTTATCATCAATATGTATATTCTTTAAACCCAAGACCCTCTATCAATATACGAACCCTTCTATGAGATGATTTAAATCTATGTAATTTGATTAGGCAAATTACGTAAACATGAACATGGATATTTTACCTTAGATATAGAACAAAAAATAGTACTTTAGTAGGATTAATAACTTATATTTATTTCCATCTGGCAAGAACTCGCTAACGTGAAATACAAGATCAAAACATCAAAGTGCTTTATAAAACAAAGCAGAAATTTATGGGCACTTAGCAAAATAAATAAACAAGATATTCTGCGTATTGACTCGTCCAATACAAATACATCAACTTACGTAATCGCATAATTTCTCTGTATTTCTCTATCCAATGTATTTTATTGGTTTATATAACCATTTCAGTTCATTAATGCTTAATCATTGTGCATTTAAATTTTCTACACACTTACCGTGTTTAAATACTTCTGTATACAAACATAAAAAAAAACTTACTCCATGCATACCATAGCAAATCACTTAATCTGGGCAACAACTCCACGCATTCGCGTGGAGCCACTAGCTTAGTATATATATATATATATATACATTATAGATACGTTGGAATGTATAAAATTATTATATACTATACTAGGGCGCCTGCACCGCGCATAGCGCGGTGTTGGTTGCCCTGTATATTTATGTTATTATTGTCGTTAATGGGACGAGGAGGTGATGTAGATTTTCTAGGGTTCTACAATGAAGATTAAACTTGAATGGATGAGAAAAGAAAAGAAGGATGATGAGAGATGGTAGAAGATATTAATTCTTTCGGTAAAAAAAAGAGTCAATTAATGTAGACCTATACTACAAAAGAAATAGTAGGTGTGAAACCTGCAAGAGTACAAAAAAAAATAGTGGCTACAAATTATAGGTGGACCCACTTGCTTTCTCAATTCCGTCGATTGTTAAATTCAGGTCCAACACACTGTGCAAAATGTACGAGCATGGCAAGGCGACCACCATCAGAAACTCCAAAACGACGCCGTTTTGTTGGCTGGGCTTTTTAAAAACTGACAACAAAATGACGTCGTTTTGTTCCAGGTCTTGGTAAAAAAAAAAATTGAGGAAGCCGACTGTACTTTTACATCTCCATAAATATTAAAGCATGACCCATTTGAGGACTCAAGCCCACAAGTATATTATAGGAAATACAGCCCACTAGATTAAAATCTCCAATTAACTAATAAGGTTTTTTAAACGTAGGAATATTATGAAAAACCTTCATTAAACTCTAATTAGATCTTATCACTAATTCCCTTCTCTTTCAACGGTATTAAATGCGTCAGTTGTAAAATAGGGTAGGAGAGAATGTACTAGAAATAAAAAAAAGTGGGGGGATTTTATGAACTTAAAAAACTTTAGAGAGAAGTTTAGTGAATATATCAATAACACTAGGTGTTGGGTGCATTTGCCCAACTATATATAAATTCACAACATTTCTGTTCTGGCTAATTAATCCCCATCTCATTCTCCAAGATCAAGAACTAATTAAGAGTGATAGAGCAAGAAAAGAAAATGTCTAAAACCACAACCTTTTTAGTGATAGCACTCTTCTGCTTCTCTCTATGCTCAGCCTCTCGTCCCGGCCCGACCTTTGGTCATAAGTTGGAACCACCCAAACACGAGGTTAGTAGTTTGCCCAAAAGTACATTTTAGAACTTGATTCATATATGACATTAATTAATATGACATGTTAAGAAATTAAATAAATTTGTGTTTTTATAATTTATAGGTTGAGGCAAAAGGAATAGTCCAATTAGTGGAAGGTAGCTGCAAAGGAATTGGTGAAGATGATTGCTAGATGAGAAGGATCTTGACTGCCCATCTTGATTACATTTACACCCAACATCACAAACCATAAGAACTATTACAAGATGTTTTTATTTTTTATTTTATTTTGTCTTGAGCTTTTTTTTTGTTATGGCATGATAAAATCATCAGAACATCCTAGTCATGTTGATTTTATTTTAATCGAGTATATAAGTGCACGAAACATGGGTCCTGCATTAATTTTATCTAATTTGTGTAAAATGTCTGTCAAATTCAATTTAATTGTATTGCGTTGACACTCCAAGGAATTAAAACATTGTTAACGGTACAAAAGAGTAGTGAAAACACCATTTGACGTTGTGGAAGCTCAACTACCATACACGACGTTTAAACAGATTGGATGAGGCTTTATTGCAAAAATAACCGTTGCGAATGGTCTCCACAATGACTATGAGTCTCCAACCATAACTTTTTGTAACATAGCAAATCAAACTGGAAAAATTCCTATAATATCTAGATCCGCGCGTGGTGGTGATTCCACAATGACTTGTCCAACGGTTTTTCGGTAGTCGTGGCTATGTTGTCGCAAGAAAATAATTTTTAAAATATGAAGTGTATTTAGAAGTTGTGTTATGTTTAAAAAAAATTGTTTGGCAATATGAATCGTGAATTTTATAGTTAATAATTAATATTTGAAAATTAAAGAGCTAAACTTATTAATTAAAGAAGCAAAATAATACTTTCAATAAAAAATCACGCTTTCCCTCATTGAACTACCGTCGAGTGCAGTCTTTCCCCTATAACTACATCCTTGTTGCTCTTTTCAACCTGAACTTCTATGTTGCATTTTTTTTCTTGAACTTTTTGGTCGGAAAAGTGTTCGGAGAAGAGTTCAGGAGGCAAAGTGCAATATCGATGTAAGTTCAAGATGAAAAGTGCAAAAAAAGTAAGTTTAAAGAAAAAACTGCAACTTAACTCTAAGTTGAGGGGATTTACGATTTTTCTCTTCAAAGAAAAAACTGCAACTTGACTCTAAGTCGAGGGGATTTACGATTTTTCTCAAAAAATAAAAACGAAGAAAACAGATAAATACAGGTGGATTTTGATGAGGGTAGTTGATGGTTGAAGCACTATCAATATTTATTGTGATTAATGGCTGTTACCTAGCTTATTGGTCATCGTTCAGCATTCAACACCGTCTATATGACTATATGTCCCCATTTCTGCATTTTTCGGCCACATCTCTTTCTAAATAGGCAAATTATATACTATTAGGAAGCAGATATAGAGATATAGATACGTTGTTTAGAACTTTCCTTTTCCTTTTATTACTCTTGAAAAATTGAAATGGAGAAATTAATTACAAAATATAGTATAATTATGCACCAAGTCTGAAAATTCTAGCCTAAACCCGGTTTGATCGAATCAATTCAATCACAATGCCATAATGAATACAATTCCAAAGCAAATTTAATGTGTGAATAACCCGATTTGAGCAAAAATCCTATGTATCACTTAAATTTGTAGAGAGTATTTGGAAATATGAGTGAAATAAAAAATGGTGTGCAAGTTCACAAAGTGCAACTAATTGACGGCTATACAATATCTTTTTTTGCCTTATATATATATTTTTTTCCATAAAAATAATGTATGAGAATATAAATTATGTTATATCAGTTATAACCATGACCAGTAAATTAGTAAAATTATGAATTAGGTACAAAAGTTATGTATGCATCATCTTTTTCCTTGATAATTATATATGTATCATTAGTAAGATTAACACTGCACGTGCATTCACTGTTATGTTTTTTTTTTGAGATGGTAAACATTGTTACATCAAACACTATACCGAATCGAAATTATTACAATGATGACAATGTAAACTAATTACCAGTATTAAATTAAAGAAATCTAGCATGAACATATAGAATTTAAATATTTCACATTAAGAGAAACATGATCTAACTGTAAATACGTTTTCTTTTCTTAATAATAGTTGTATATACTTAATACAGTTCTGAGTGAATAGTTTGCATTTCGTTTTCTTTAGTGTTTATTCTGATGGTGTTCCCTTTTCTTTTACATTGTTGTACCATTTTCTTGAGCTTTTTAGGAAATGATTTAATTATGAAAAAGGAAAAATTTGCACCTATATAAATAAAGTTATTTCTCAATTTGGGCTTATCAAGTTCCCACAATACGTAGAATATGGATTTTGGGCCCGGTAAAAGCCGATACAGATTCGGCCCCAAGAAAACAAGCTCAGATACAGTACAACAAGTAACAACTAAGAAACAAAATGAAGTTTGAGAAGAAGGTGGTGTTTGCAAAAAAAATTGTGATTGTGCTTAAATTTTAGAATCTAAAAAAAAGTTAAATGTTGTAAAGAAGTAAAAGTAGATCGTGTTTGTAAATTATGTCTAGAATCTCAAAAAAAATCACTTTTGTGTATTTGCGAAAGAATCTATAAAATAACTTTTTTTCCCATTGTACTAAAAATGTCAATATTGCCCTTAAATTAGAAGCATTTTCCTTCAAATAATTCATTAAAAAAAACCCTGAAATTAAAAAAAAAATCTAATTATTACAAATAAGTAGAATCACATAACTTTGGAATAAAATAAAAATATTGAGGCTAAAAAGGTCCAATGAAACTTTTAAAAAATAACAACTTTGCAACAAGAAGCTAAAAGCAACTCCTCCCTTGCTTCAACTTCTTATATATTTTTTGACTTTTTTTAAGAAAAGTAGAAGTAAAATTAATTATGCAAACACTAGTTAAGTGTTTTTTTTCCATAAAAACTGATAAGTACTTATTTTAATTTTTTTGTAAATACCACCGAAATAAGATTGAGCATTTGAAGAAAAAAACAGATGAAGAGAACTTAAGGCGGAGGAGAGAGGTTAGAAAAATGTTCGGTCGAAGAAAATTTCTGTCTTTCCCTCTGGTTATTGGAGCTGCGGTGTAAGCACTTTTCACCTCATTTCTGTTTGTCTACTGCTCTATTCTTTTGAGGCGTTGAAATTGATGTAGATGTTGTGATTTCCTTTTTTATTTCACCACCACTATATCTTGTAAAATATCCTTGAAGATTTGGTTTACAATTGCTGCTAAAATGAATCCAGAAATTTTATAGAGCATTGTGAATTCATGTCTAATTTCTAGTCAAAATTTTGGTGCCTTATGTATTTGAATGTCCAATCCTTTGTGAGAAATTTGTTTTTCTGTTGATGAGATTTTGTGCTTGTATATAAAATTAAACCTTAATGGCGGAAATAGTTTCAGTAACTGTTAGTATAATGTTAGTTTTAATTACCCACAATTTGTGTGCTGTTCATGTAGATGTGTATACAATTTTGTAAAGGGCTATAAGTTATGTTTTCATAAATGACATAGTTATGGATGTTCATGTGCAGGGGCGGACCTCAAGAGGGACTGGGGGGGCCATGGTCCCCCCAGAAAAAATGTTATATGTATTATATATATGTGTATAGAATTAATTAGTTGGTGAAGTGGGAAGGTGCTTGATAAAGTAACATGAGGTTGGGAGTTCGATTCCCATTTGCTGCAGAACTTGAAATCTTAATTGTTGAGACTTAATTTGCCTTTTTTGGCTTAAGAACTTTCCTTTAATTTCTCTAAAAAAAAGTAACTTTCTTTTCCTTTTAGAGATTAAATGTTTTCTCCATCTTCGCCAAGTGGTAGATATGATATATTTTTTTTATGTGAATTTGATTAACGTAAACCCATGTATTTGTATGGATATATTTATTTTTTCATTCCACCCTCAAGTTTATTTAGTTTCTTCTTTTAAAAGTGTTAATTAATCAACGTTTCTCATGAATTTTGTCAATATGCAAGCTTCAAGCTTCAAGTTCCTTAATCCATAATAGATATAATTTTTATTGAATCATGAGATCATAATTATACTATAATTACATAAGTCGAAATATGATTTTAAACGTATATTTATTTTTTGGTCAACTAGATTTCATCTTAAACATTTGTTTTGAGTGTTTAAAAATCTGTATTCTTGAAATATTAATAATATATCTTTTTTCACTTTTTCTTGAATAAAACAATAGTATTATTTTATCTTAAATTAATTTTATCATTTTATCAAAACATTAAAAAAATATCGAGCTTGTGTTACCAAACAAATCTTCGGCCCCCCCAATAAAATCCGTCTAGGTCCGCCCCTGTTCATGTGGCCAAGTAAACACCGACGCCTGTGTAACTCCTGTCTATGTTTCTCCACTCATAATGCAAGTTGATTGATGATTTTAGCTGCGTTTGCGTGTATTATGAACAAATGACCTACATTTTCCACTGCATACTTTTGGATGTGCTGTTTTAAGTTGTAAACATTCTGTTTACAGTTCTTGTGTACTATAAGTATATGAGTGCATTGTGGTGTCATATATAGAAGCTGACAACTAAGTTAGTAGTTTCATAGGGAAATAATGTGCCTATCCCGGTGAATTCAATCCATTGGGGTGCTGGATGAACGACAAGTGTGTATGAGAGGATAATTTTTTGTCCTCTTATGCGCGTGTTTATCATCGATCCAACCCCTATGTATAAAATCCACCGATATAGGATGAATGTAACCGTTCCATAGGATCACAACTATCTTTTTTTCAAGAAGATTATTAGAATGAATGAATACTGTTCAAGCCTTATTTTTTAGAAATATTTAATTAGTAGGATATTTTTAAAAGTTGCATATCCAGTGTTTTGTGTTGATAAATGTGAAAATACAATGTCTGTTTGTAGATACTAATGTTGCTTTGTGTGTCTAGGATTGAGGTGTGGTTTAGAGTCTAAATGGATAACTGACATGTGAACGACTGTAACTCTATATATATACATACATTATAGATACGTTGGAATATATACAATTATTATATAGTATACTAGGGAGCCTGCACCGTGCTATGCGCGGGTGTTGGTTGCCCTGTATATTTAAGTTATTTAATAGTCGTTAATGGGACCAGGAGGTGATGTAGATTATCTTCTCCCATCTCTCATCATCATTTTCTTCTTTTCCAATCCATTCAAGTTTTTTTTTTTTTGATAATAACCAATCCATTCAATCTATGTCAGCCCTTACCTCTTTCACTCTTCCGGTCTTCCCCAGCACATCAACCCTTATCTCTTCACTCTTCCCCAACACAAAACATTCACTTCTCTTTATCTCCAATGTTATTTTTCTATTCTTCTCCTCTTCTTTCTCTTCCAAATTTCAGAGAATTGGGCCTCAAATTAATCAACTTGTTTTATGCTCTGAAGTGGAAACGATTCCAGATTCGTCTATGGCCGTCAGTATAAGCGCCAACCTCCTCATTAATGTAAATTTTTTGTTCCTTAGCTTTTCTGGTTTCATGTTCTTTGGTCTTTCCGTTTCAATTTATTGTCTGCCGGAAATCAGTGCTACTGCTTACCACAATACCACCGCCCAAACCGGCCAAGTTTCACCTCAACGTCAGATTCTTCTCTCCTCCCTATTCCATTCACTTGGCTTCTTTTTATCTCATGCCTAATTTAATAGTATTGGCAGAATTGAAATCCCATGAATTGTTTCTTCTTCTACTCACTTCCGTTCTTTTCTATTTCGAGATTTTCACAATTTTTCCACAATAATTCTGATATGTGTATTTTTGTATTTGGTTTCCTTCTTTCCGCTTCAGGATATTGGGGATTCAAATTTCAGATTCTAAGAATTTGTTTGCTGCAAGAGATTATGATGAGTTCGAGTCAGAATATAAACATTTTTATTCTTCCAGAAAAGGTATTATCTTTGTTTTCGGGTTGAGTGAGTTTAAGAAAATGTTAAATGAAGCAATGAACTTCATCGAGAATTAATTATTGAATTATTTAAGTATAAGGAAGTTATAATTTTTATGCTTGGTTGTGTCGTTTTTAACTTTTTCTCTGTTTTTATTTTCAAATATTGTTTCATTTGTCTGAACGAAATATATTCTTATGGTTTTACTTTTCTTTTTTCCCAGTTATAGGCGATTTTGCACTTCATCAAGGTATATATTTCTTTGTTTTCTTCTTTCTATTTTCGGACTTTATTTCTCTGCGTTGTTTGATACGTCTTTAGGGAATAAATCTTGCTTGAGTATATAATTCATTGGTAACAGTTACCTTACTGCTTATGTATATAAATGATAAATCCTTTGGTTTTAGTATTTTAACAGTAGGTTATATTGTTATTGTTTTATCAGTTGTTATACATAAGATCTTTGGTTTGGTTATTTTGACTATTAATTTTATTATTTTGTTAGGGCAAAAGTTCAATTTTCATACCATAGAACTGGGCCAATTTCATTTTTCATACCAAAATTACAAAAAACGTACCAATTCCCTGTCAAACGTCACAAGTGATATTTCCGTTAGTTTTGTTGATAGAATTGCCATGTGACTAAAAAAATTTAAACTACTAATACTTTTTATAATATTAAAATAATTTAAGTGATTAAATTTTGGCGATTTTGTGGATTAACTTCTACCTTTTGGATATTTTGCCAATTGACCCCTGTCTCATTCCTCACGCACGACCAACATCCTCTGGTAGTTGTTCATCGGAAAAAGGAGAGGAGTTTTGTTCGTCTCTTCATTGCGAACACATACGTATAATAAATTTCGTATTATGTTAATTGAATCGTTCCATTTTTGCATTCAAAAATTTAGATCGCGAAACCCTTTTTCCTCACAAATTTCAAATTGCGATTACAGCCTTCTTTCGCCACCTTTTTCAGAAATTTTTGCGTCATCTTACTCCTTTGGTCCTGGACTTCAATCTCCATGGTTTTATTCCCTCAACAAAACTAACGAAAGTATCACTTTTGTAACGTTGGTCAAGAATTGGTATGTTTTTTGCTGAGTTTGGTATGAAAAATGAAATCTGTCAAGTTCTATGGTATGAAAAATGAATTTTTGCCATTTTGTTAGTGAACTATGAATAACTTTTTGCCTTTTGAAGTATTGTTTCATTTTTCCGACCAAAATATATTTGGTTATTTATGGAAGGAAAAGTTGAAATTTGTTTTAGGAGAAATTTTTCGTAAGATTTGAATCTTGACAAATTATGATTTGCATGTTGTCTCCAGATTAGAGAAGGGAGGCTCCAGGGCATTGGTAAATGCCTTGTTCGAGAATTCAGAATGGTTTGTCACGTCCTACGCGGAGAAGTTAGCAAAGATTTTACCGAGGTATATATGGAACGAGTCAAAAAATGTTATTTCAACGTACTCACTTGTAGAAGTTTCTTATCAAATTTATGTTCCAAATAATTAAAATGTTGTAAATTTGATCCAAATAATTAAAATGTTGTAATATTGAAAGTTTGAAGTTTGAAGTTTTTCTTAGTTTGATTTTGTGCACTTTTTTATATTATTGGTTTGCCTTGATATTTAATGTTGTAGCCTTCGTTGAATTTTTTTTGTTTTGTGTAGGCTTTGTTGGATTTCTTTGGCTCAAGCGTATGTGAAACGACGTCTTTTTACCCTTTTTTTTCTTATTTATTTCTTGCGGCTGGTATAAGTGGGCGTGAGATCATTGAATCTTTTTGAAGTTTTCAGCCTCTATAATTGTCTCAAATATTCAATTTTACCTGCTTTGATACTTGATTAATTGGGAAGATATTTTAACTTTTGCAGAAATCAAGTACCAAAGCGTCCCCCATCTAATCATATTCAATTTCTCATTGCTTATCCTCATTCTCTCACAATCAAGGTAAACTCTTCTCTCTTCTCTACGGTGAGTTCTTCTTCCACTTTCTCTCTTTTGCTACACACAACCAAATTCTCTTTTGTAATTTTTCAATATTTATGCACCTTTTTGGTCTCTCTGACTGCTATGGCTTTTCCGGCTTTTGATTTTCGGTTACTAATACCTTTTTTATTTGGCAGTCTCCGCCGCTCTGGCTCATATTTTGAAGTTGTACAGTAAGTTTTTTACTTTACACTATTTTTTAAAGTATTTGATGGTTCTGGTTAAATGAATCAATAGAGGAATTATATTGTTGATGTTGTTGTAATTGTAGGAATCCACCAAAAACAATTATCTTGTGTTAGAATTAAACAAAATGAGTCGATTCTAGTGGCCTGAACAGAAGTATTAACTTGGCCACCTGACCTTCACTTCTCATATACCAAATCAAAATCACCGTAAGGTAAGAGTCGTATTCTCCAAACTATAAATTAAATAGAAGTGATAAAGACTAATTTTTTTGTTGGTTCCTGTGATTTCAGATTGGTTTGTAAGTGATAGTAGTCTTTAAATAACAATTGGCACTGTGTGGTTGTACATAGACAAACAAATGCATGTGACTATTTTACTTTGCTGATGCATTTTGATAATGTCATTTACCTATCTCCACCTGAATGTTGTTTTGTTATCTCTGATTGTACTAATATAAAGTTGAGGCTACTGCAATGTTTTGAGTAAATCATGTTTTTTACATGTGTTTCCATTGGTAAACCCCTAGCAGAAACTTCGTTTTGGCTCGACTTCATCTTATAGCTGTTTCGCATACTTGAAATCTTGTTTAATCTTAACTTGTTCGAAGTATGAGTAGGTTATAAACGTTGCCCATATTAAATTTTGACTTTCAGCTCTGTTTTTATATGATAAGATTATCTCCTGATATAATGCTGTTTTCTCTACTTTAATTTTGTCTCTTATTACTTTTCTCTATTATAGGGAAGAAAGCTTGATGTTTGCTCTGCTGCAACCAAAAGTACAGTTATCTTGTGTTTGGAGAAGCTCATTGGAATGGTAAAAAAAAAAAAAAAAAAAAAAAAACCTCTCATTCTTCACGTGTGAAGAATTTCTTCGGTGATCAGTTCCTCTGCCACAACTTTCTGCCAAGTTGATATTTATGTTATTGCATGTATGTGGTTTCCCATTTAGGGTGATAGCATCCTGTCAGATTCTGGGCACAGAGCAGCTGGAGTTTATTGCTCTTTCTGAAAGGACGGGGGATCCTAAATATCAGCAGAAGGTATTTCTTCTGAATATTTACTTCTTACAGTCGATACAGTTTTGGTAAAGAAGTTAGACTGAAAGTAATTCATATTAAACAACATTAATATTGCAAACGTGAATACTGCACATGGAGAACCATATTTGAAATATCAGGATCCCAAGTGACAAAAAATGTGAGTGATTCCTACTTCCATCTTGATGTTTCAGGTGGAAAATGTCATTATAGAGCTTAATAAGACCTTTCGACCTGATGGTATGCTTCACATATATATTAATCCCAACAATGGGGCCCCAAGATCGTTCTCGACCATAATTTTTGGAGCAATGGGAGATAGGTTAAATGTGTTGTACATCTCTGGGACATTTAGAGTATTTTGAATATTTGCTAACTCTTAGGATCATAGCTATGAGTTTTTCATATATTAGACGGAAGCAAACAATATTATTCAGCTTTTATGAATATCTACTCAAGGTCTGGATACAAGGAAACAAAACCACTACAGTGAAGCATTATAGGTCAGTATCTAATGCTTTTTTTGTCCTCAAATGGACTGGCATATATTTCATACATGTATATTTTGCAATCATATGAAAGCTCTTTTGTTTTCTATGTCTTCCTGACTTCCTGTTCAGTCTGTTATCATTTTTCTACCATGTGTTTCATATTGCATTTTGTTATTACACTCGTGTTTAGATTAAAATTTGTTTTGGCAGTGAAGTACGCCTTCTTCTTTTACTTATATTTGTGAGAAGACTGTAAGTTCTTTAGCATACAAGGTGATTTATCCCTAATTGTGGGTAATAATGAGTGCAACTTAGTTTAATTTAATTGGTATTAAATGTTACCCTCCTTTGTTACATATTTGCAGATGGATGAAATTGCATGTTTTACTCCAGGAATGATAGCATTGGGGTCTGCGGGTTATGGTCTTGATGAAGCTAAAAATTTCCTCTGTGGCTGAAGAGGTATTTATCCTTATTCTTTGCACCTAAGATTCCCAAGTAGATTTGTATGTGAAGTTGGGAGGCATTTACTACTTTTGAGTGAATTATTTCAACCTCTTTGGACTCTTTTCTGCAGCTAGCTTGGACATGCTATAACTTCTATGAGTCAACTCAAACAAACTTAGCTGGAGATTGTCTGTTATAGGCTATGAAATATATCCAATAGTACTTTTATTCAATCTAGACAATGTAAGATTTACGTTTCTATTTTTCTAAGAATGTATGATTTTGATTAGACTTGACATCAGTGACTAATGAATCTGTTTGAAATTTTTATGTATTTGGAATATTTAGTTATAGTTTATACTATTTTTAAACTTTTTTCAATACAACATTTTCTATATCATACTCTATTCATTACAGAATGCAATTGAAGGCATTTAGAACAATTTTATTGGTACTAATAATATTATGTGGATGGTAGTAGGACATGACAGCATTTCTGTAATACAAACATTGTTTTGTATGTAGGAATAAACTATCCTCGAACTTTATCTTCATGGCATTTTAGACTTTTACAATTTACTACATAAATATACTCATAAAAGCAACAAAGACAAAAACAATAACACGAACAATGGGCACCAAGCACCGGGCCTTGAGCGGTGCTCTCAACCTAGTAGTAAGTACATATATATGGGTGGCATGGGTGTACAAACAAGAGTGTCACTCAGGCCTGATATTTGCAGACTGAAATGGACAGACCACTCAACCCAATAATCAACCCAATAATCTGCCTGTTTGATTGGGTTGAAACAAGGTGTTTGGGCCTCAAGTGAAACATGTGTTTCGCGGACTTTCTGGGCCAAAAGCGATTGGGATGGTGTTTGGCCCGTTTTGCAGACGAAAATCTTAGATTTTGATTGCTGCCCAGTCTTTCTACTAACCCTTGGATTTGCTTTCTTTCCAAAAGAAGCTTCTTCTTCAAGCATTTCTCGTAAATCATGTACAGTGATCTCTCTCCTTTGGAGATTCAAGTCCATGATAAACCTACCATATGATCTAGAAAGAGATTGAAGGATTATATCCACGCGGAAATCATTGTCCAACACGACATCCATGTCATCGAGTTCAAAGAGAAGTCGAATCATTTTGTGTATGTGGATTCCGACAGGAGTCTCGCGTTCCTTCCTTGCTTGCAAGAGTTCTCTCTGTTATCGCAAATATGCGATGACCATTTCGAATTCCATAAAGAAATTTAAGGTTCGAGAGAATTTCTTTCGCTGATACCATATGTTCATACTGCAACCGCAGATCAAGACACATGTATTCCAACATGTAATCACGAGCTAAGCTATTATCCAATTTCCGTTTGGTGATGCTTTTCCATAGCTTATCGGAAGTATCATGTGGAATATCAATGGGTGGCGGTATAGACAAAACGTATGAAATGTTTTCAGCATCAAAAAGTCCATTCAAGTGGTGTGACCAGAAGTGCGGATTTGGTCCAGTCAAAATATTACGTTCAAGTGATGAGATGAAAGTGCTCTAAGCTCTTTAGACATTATGATATGTTTCTACAGAATGACGATGAAAGAAATAAATACGCGAAAGATTAATGTAAAATGCTCAATTTACAAACATTGATTTTATTTGTAAAACTACTCCCACTATTTTAATCAAAATCTTATGCCCCCACATAAGTTTCGGGAATATTAAAATATCCTAGCGGGCTCAAGGCCCAAATGCAATCTCTCAGTACCCACGACTCGTTGGCCATACTAATTGATTCACTTGGTGGTCGACTTCGTCGTCGGTTAACCATCGCAACTAACCCTTGAGTTCATTTAGCCTTATTTTTTGTTATGAACCCACGACTTGTGAGACATCCATACTTACTAGAGTTAAATCATGTCCAATACTCGTGGAGAGAAATAGTTCAATCCTAGACACCCCACGACTTGTGAGACAGCGCCTAGAACCTTGCTAACCCCTCCCTTGGTACAATAACCATACATCGAGGAAATAGACATACCATCTTCCTACACCTCGACCCACGACTCGTGAGACATCGAGATATATTCGTACGATGTGCTTAAGACCTAGTAATTTGATAGGCTCGGACCATTGACACCATTCATATGCGCCCGTTAATCGATTTAAAATTATAATTGAATTTTAGGTTCAATTGGAAGTTTTATGAAATGTTCAAGTGCGAGGTCTCACCAGATTATGATTTATCTTATTCACGTTTTATATTCTAAGCATGCTAAACATACATCAAAGAATACAGAGAAAAGTAAACATACATCACATAGCATTGCATAATATGATTGATCGATTGCCATCATATGTGATCCATCACGAGCCAAGTGATGGACCAATTGGTTAGTCTAGGGTGAAAAATAAATGACCTAATCTATTACAATTTGTAGTCCCATGCATACATTGCCCTTCACTTCTAATGTCATGTCCTTCTTGATTGGGCTTCCATCTTTTGAATTGGGCCTTCATGTTCTCCAAGGTAATGGTCCTCCATGTGGATCTCCAAAGTCTTCATGAGGTCTTCTAGGCTCCAAGCATATTCTAAGTCTAACTTAAGGCCCTATTCTATTACATTTTAATTGTACAAAGAGGGGGCACCAATCAGGCCCATTTAATTACAACACAGGGCTTAAAGACAATATCGATCAATCCACACATTCACTCAAGAACATGCATAAATTCACATAAGGGCAAAAATATAAATTTATCGACTTCTCAAAATTTAATTCATAAAAATTATCCATATTAATTATTTTGAATTATCAATTAATCTCTAAGATTAATTATCTCTTACTTGAGATTTAAGTAATCTATTATTCCTACCTTGATTAAGTTGGTTAATTAAAGATAGTTACCAAATCTCTCAAGATTCTTATCTTATCCAAAAAACTAAGTTTTCCAACTTACCTAAATCTCCAAGATTCTCAAGATAATCCTATTTTGATTAGATTAGACAACTAAGGTAGTTCCCAAATCTTCCAAGATCTTATCCAAAACTCTAAGTTTCCTAATCTTCCAAATCTCCAAGATTTTCAAAATTCCAAAATAGGCAAAAAGAGGCCAACCAAAAATCAGCCACGCAGTGACCAATCCGAGGCCACCATGTGGCAGTACACACGCGGCCACGAAGGCGGCACGTGTGCCGCTGCTGCCTATGGCAGAGCGTGACAGTGTGCTGCTGCACGCGGCAGACATCCCGTAGGATGATGCCGTGTGCTGCTCACGTAGCCAACGCGTTGTTCACGCGTTGCTGCGTGTAGCAGCTTCACGGTGGCGCCTAGCCACGGTGTGCTGCCTCGCACCTCCGCGTGCCACCGTGGTTGATCTAATTTTTTTATTTTTTTTAATTACTTTTAAATTAAAACAGCGTTTTAATCACATCCAATCCAAAATAAAAATAACATGATAAAAATATGAATCAAAATATTTTTCTTTAACTCCAAGTTAAACAGATCTACGTTCTAAAACATGCATAGTAAAGAACTAGCCAAACATTAAATCAAACATATGATTTAAACGCCGAATTTGTAGATTCATATATACATAGTCGGATTTGGCTCTGATACCACTGTTGGGATTCAGTAAGAAAAACGACCCTTCATGCAGCGGAAATTATAAACTTTTAATAGTCTCTTAAAGAATCTTGTCAGGATACAATCCAGCTGTATATATATAAATATATATAAACGGTAAATTAACTTTAGAACAAAGTTATACCTATCTCCTTGCAAATCCAAGCTTAACAAAAAATCGTAGATGCACTTTCTCCTTCTTTTGCACCTTTGATCCCAAGCTTTATCAAGCGTCCCACGTGTTGTGCCTCTACGAGTTGATACACCACAATATCAAGAAAAACTTGATAATTCTAATTGGCTACAACATAGAAATTTTCAAGATCTAAACTAGAGAACAAAAGATGAGCAAAAATTGAAATCTCTTTGTAGAGAGAGAGAGATCGAGCGAGAGAGAGAGAGACGAGAGAGAATTTTTCAAGACTTGTATGATTCTCTTATTATTGCATGTCCAAGATATGATACATATTCACATATATATATAGATATATTTCTTCTCTCCTAATCCCATCAAGTATAGGATTCAAACTCTTCTCTTTTCCTACATGGGCTAGGGCCCTTTAATTGGAAGACCAAGTCTTCTAATTAATTTAATGGCCCAATCACTTTAATTAATTATGGCCATATTTAATTTTCCAATTAAATAGTCCATTCAATTAATTAATATCTTATTTAATTAAATTAGACTCTAAGCCTATTTAATTAAATATTCACTTCTATAATTAATTAAATCTAATTCAATTAATTAACTTATAAATTAAATTCCAATTTAATTTATAATTTTGATCCAATCCAATTGGATCTCGCCCCTGCTCCAATTGGGTCGAACCAGTCGATCCATTTACTATTTGTTTCTTTGTTTTCGCTTTATGTGTATTGTGTATGCCCCGTAGGTTCACCACATAATTGGCCGTGAGTTATAATTAAATATTTATTTAATTATGTGAGTATGACATACTCTAAATCAATCAAACACTCTGTCGACTGATCATTCCAAAATTAGCACCCCTGCCAATTTGGGAATTCTCCCACACTCCACAGTCCATGTCTGGCCACAAGCCCGTAAAGCCCAATCACTAGTGAATTAATTCAGTGAACCTTTCAATCATTTACAACTGCCATATACGACATGATCCCTCCATTAAATGATCTCCCAGTCGAGACTTAAGGGCTTGGACTTTTCATCGGTTCACTTCCTTCGTCTTGACCTTATGTATTCTGGTCTCGAAACTATTCCCTTTGACTTAACCTTTATGAGCTACTTTCATAAAGTCGTCAGGTACCTCGGCCGAGGGTTTTACCGGATTTCGTTTCTCACAGAAATTCATAGGAAAAATCCCCAACCTATCAAGTCGGGTCAATGGATCATTTGTTGATGATATGAACCTGCATATGAGTCCCGCTATACCCAAAGTGAATCCACATAGTCCTTCTGGTAATCTCCAGTCAGTCAGAACTCACATCAAAGTATAGAAGTTCTCGCACCAGATAAATCCTATCACCTCAAGTAATAAGGATCGTTCCTCGTATACTATTGCAAATAGGAATAACTCGACCCCGATATGCGACTACCGCTTCCATGGTGAGTTATTTCTTAGTTGAGGTATTCAGTGCACTTGCAATCCTAGCAAACCACCCACTTCTGTGTATCGACTATCCCAGTCACGCTCGTGGACCCCATCGTCCTTCAGTTCATCGAAGTATACATATTAGTGAGAGTCTAACTGAATCCAATGATGTTCTATCTCAAATGGATTCTACGACTCTTGAATATGTTCTAGATCACGACCTTGGAGATCAGCCCATGGGTTGTCCCATAGCCATGTGATCTAAGGACTTCTATCCTTATGCTTAGATAATTATTACATAAGATAAAGATGACCATTATGAATAAGGTGCATTTATTAATCTAAATTGAATAGTTCATTTATTTATTACAATAATTGGCTTGCTGGACACTATTTATTACAATAATTGGCTTGCTAGATACTATTTCATCATCATTATTATTATCATTATTATTATCATTATTATTATTATTATTATTATTATTATTATTATTATTATTATTATTATTATTATTATCATTATCATTATTATTATTATTATTATTATTATTATTATTATTATTATTATTATTATTATCATTATCATCTTTATTATTATCATTATCATTATTATTATCATCATTATCATTATCATCATTATTATTATCATTATCATTATCATCATTATTATTATCATTATCATTATTATTATCATTATCATTATTATCATTATTATTATCATTATTATCATTATTATTATTATCATTATCATCATTATTATTATCATCATTATTATTATTATTATCATTATCATTATTATTATTATTATCATTATTATCATTATTATTATTATCATTATTATTATCATTATAATCATTACCATCATTATTATTATTATTATCATTATTATTATTATTATTATCATTATCATTATTATTATTATTAAGTGAGACTGCGGAAAATTTTGAAATTGGATTAAATGTATTGGATTGTTGGTTCGATTGGAGATGACAAACTAGGCAGGCAAGAAGGTAGCTTGCCTTCCCTTCGGCTGGAGATGCTCTTAGTTGCAAATGACTTCTTTATGTGGTGTTTTGCAAACAATGTTATCAATGTATTTAAGCCTTAATAGCTTTTAATCTGTTCTGGTGATTTTATTTACTTTCTCATTTGAATTTTGATTCATTAAAATTTTCTTTGGTTGTCTATATATTGTAGTCTGATTATTCTTCTTATTTGATACTCTTTTTGTATTTCGGTTGTCTAACCCGCAGCTTCGCCTTTCAGTAGTTATGCGGGTTAAGTAATTATATGTACAGTCGATTTTGAAGAAGCCAAAAAGAGATATTCTGAGTTCATAATATCCAAGTAAGTTCCTCCTATAATTTGAAAAAATCATGCCATCGAATTGGTGTTTATGGTTCTTTGCTCTGATTCTCCATAAAAAAGAAGTCTTGCTTTCTGATGATAAGAAGTACCTTCAAACTGCCTACAATTTCCTTGTATGCTATGGTACATGAGCTCTATAAAGCAGGAATATATTTTATAAGATAGTTCACATGTGCCCTCCCAACTTATATTTGTCTATCAAGTCTTTTTGCATATTTTATTTCCTCCTAGCTTCAAGTTCCCCTCATAAAGATTAAATATAAATTTAACTGAAATAATTCACTAACAATGCCTTTTTTATAATGATAATTTTGTGAAAAACTTTAGCTAGCTTACTATATTCCTCACTTTTATAACAATAGTTTTCATTCATTAAAAAAACAAATTGCAATAATTTAAGCCCAAACATTAACCTTACGACATGATTTTGGTATGGACTTTGAGAAGCCCCTTTTGTCATTCTAGAGCCAAAAGGTATTGCGTTTGAGAATTATTTGTTTGATTGCTCTGAATTGCATCAGTTAGTTTCTTAATGCCCTGTTCATGAAACTTGACTTTTGTTTTGTTTTAACGGCCAACAAATGCCTATTGAGTTCTTAATGTAAATTAGAATCAAGCTTTAACTGGCTCTATTGTTCAATTGATATCAGTTCTACATTTAGATTTGCATAGTACTTTAGTTTCCTATTTTTGTTGTTTATCTTTCATAGTGTTGTTCAGTTAATGTAGATTTAGAACGTTTATCTCTTGGATTTCAGGTTCATTTAAATAAAAAATGAGTTCATTGGATTTTCAAGAACAGAGCTTGCTCTTACCGTGTTGTACCTGAACAAAGCTGAAGCAATGGATAAGATATGCAGGGCGATACAATATGGTTCAAGAGTTTTTGAGTAAGGGAGAGCTCGGCACAACACAAAATGTTGACAAATCAGCTAGCTTGGCTCGAGTTCAAAGGTCAGCATTTATTATTATTTTTTACGAGGAATGTCCATTTTCTGTTGTATTTTTATTTTTACTTTTAGGTATACCTTTTATTCTTGCTCCTTTGTCACACTATTTTGTCTGTCCATGTTCTTTTTTCCTATGAGATTTGAGTTTATATATTTAAAATTAGGAGATCTCTTTTTCTTTTGGGTGGGAAGTGGATACTATCTAAGACATTTGCAATGTGGATAGCTGCTTTAATCCCTTAAGTATTGTTCTTGACCAACTTTATAAGTACTGTTCTTGACCAACTTTATATGTTCTTTAATTTTTACAGTCGTCAATGATCTCCATGCTCTCATTAGTCCAACTGCTCCGAGAGCTCCATTTCCTCTGGTGTTGTTGGGAATGGTTTTGACTTATGTTTTCCTTTTCTTCTTTTTACCAATTCATTGGTTGGCATCTAACCCTTTCAGTTAATAACTGATGCAGTCCAAAAGTGTGGTCCTCGCCACTTTCTTGTTTCCGCATCAAATTGTGTGGTTGGGTACAACATACATTAATAAGGTTTGAGATATCTTTTTTGGATTTGATTTGATTTGTTGGAACAAGAATCAATATTTTTAATAAAGCCGTACTTAACTATAAAATCAAGCGTTTCTATATGTGAAGAACATATTTTATTTATCATGGAAGAAGCAATTAACATACCTAGGAGGTGTAAAAGTATAGAGCATATTTTAGTTATCATGGAAGAAGTGATTAACGTATCTAGGAGGTGTAGAAAAATGAATTGAAGAGGGGAAGTTGTTTCAGGGTCAAAAGATTATACTAGAAATCACGTTAGTGGAATTAGAGCTTTTCCGAAATTGCAGTTTGTATGTCGCAGCTAATTTGTATTCAACTTCGTCAATCTGCCTTTGATATTGGAGAACTTACGAAGCTGGCAAAGACATTTCAGACTAAAGGAAGTAAATGCAATCTGATGAAGCTGGCATAGACATAAATACGTTATCAGCCGCAACAAAAGAGTGAATTTAAAAAAAAAGGGGCAGCAACAAGAGAGTGAGTTTCAACTTTTCAACATGCTAATATTGCTGCAAAGTAAACGGCACACTAAAAAATTGCTAGTCAAGATGGTGGGAGAAGCCAAATTCATTTCAACAATATCCATGTACTACAATAGATTCTAAAATTATCATATTAGTGGATATTCAAATTCAACAAGGACAGACACTCTAGAATTAATCAAGTAAATGAAACAGAACCATCTAGGAAGAAAAACCTCCTCCGATGTCGTACAATTAAATAAACAAATGAAGAACATCCATCATCAATGTCGTCTAACTTAATATAGCATACCATAAGAATAGAGAGCAAAATACAATCCACGCCATCCAAAAAATAAAAAGTTTGTTGTGATTTAAGCTAGGCGTCAATCATCAAGATATCCCCATCCTCATCTTGCAATATTGTGTTGTCAAGCATCACAGAATCTCCATCCTCATCTTGCAATATTGTTGTGTTGTTATTATCAGAAGTAGTAGTAGTCCTTCCTCCACTTGTATTATTTGTTGTTACTACATTTTGTGGTCGTGGTATCGTCCTCGGAGGCCATGGCACGTAATAACCACCATTAGGGGTAAGTAACAAAACCATCGTATCATCAGGAGGGGGGATATAAATCCGATACCCGTTATCCAATCGGTACCTGGCTGTTGTTACGCCATCATCCGTGGGCCGCATGATGGTATCATCAATGGGCAGTTTGTAGCGGCACAAGGGGCAAGAATATTTACTTCGCCCAATCCATTCATAGATGCACTCTCTGTGAAAGTGATGTCGGCATGGCAACTCATTGATCACTGCTGCCGTCGTCTCCTTAGAATTAAAATCCACCAAACAAATTGAACACGCCTCCTCGTTTGAGGATTTGATGATCGGAAGTGAATCCATAAATCGGCATCTAGGGCACCGGAAATTATTAGAGTTGCTGTTGGGATATTCACTGTTGCAGGCGACTTTGCAATTTTGGCAAACGTATTTATTCATCAATGGTGTTGACGACATCGGAGAACGAAGGAGAAGACTGGAGGCTTGATTGATTGCCGAAGAAGAAGACAGCGGCCGGAGTATTTATATATAACTTATAAAATAAAATTAGGGTTCTACAGCCTTTCCCCTTTTTTACTTGGTTAATTAATAATGGAGTTGCTCCTCCTCGCTCTTATATATTAGAATGGGCGGCCTGGGCCGGTCTCTCATAGGGATGGGATTGACCCATATCATCCATGCGTCAGCCTGTCAATGGGTCGGATATAGACTGGATCGAGGCCAACCCGCGTCCGAATCGGATGCTCGATTCTCGCGACCTGATCCGATCCGGATCCAGATGGATATTTGAAAACTGCGACCAGATCCGAGTCCGACGAATATTTGATATGCGAATGATATATCCGAATCCGTGAGCCCTACTTCACATTATTACCAGAACTTGACTTCCATCTCCACCCAACCTCTCTTGATTCACCATTATATCCAACTGTTTTCGCCGGAATTATCGTCGGGCAAAATGGAGATCGACTATGGCTGTCGAAAAAATCATGGCAGAAATAATATGATGTAGAAGATAAAGCACGTTGACTCAGAAGAACAAAAGTTATTAATCGAAGATGAAGAAAAGAGAAAGTAGATCAATAAAAACAAAAGGGAGAGGAGGCGGCGGTGGAAGATAAAGCTAGGGTTTCTGGAGATGATGAACTTTTTTGTAGGAAAACAGAGAAAAAAGGGCCCATATTCAAAATCTGCACTTCAAGTCCATTAAGTCAAGGTGGGCCAACTCGTTTGAATCTCTTTAGGGAAAATGTTTTAATCGATTAATGGTAGGCAAACTATTAATCAATTTCTTCTTATCATCTAGTTAATGTGTTAAACTTTTAGGGCAAAATTACAGATTACGTTCCAAACTAATCAATGATTTTGGATTTTCGTCCCAAGCTATATCACTTAGCCAAATTCGTCCCGTAATTTTATATTTTTTTGGAATATCGTCTCACTTGCCACATGGCTGCTTACATATCACGATGTGGCAAATTTTAGCATGAACAATTATACAAGATTGCAGAATTCGTTCCAAACTAATTACAAATTTTGGTTTTTGATCCCAAACTATATTAACTTGCCGAATTTCGTTCACAATTTGTGATTTTGTATGAATTTAGTCAAGTATTACATTTCTAATTTATTGGAAATGACGACTCATCTTTTACTTTTTTAAGGGACTAATGGCAATTTATTGTTGGGATTCGGTAATATAAACAGCCCTTTACGCAGCGGAAATTAAAATTTTTTAAGGACCTCTTACGGAATCTTGCCAGGATACTAAACTGGTTGTATATATATGAATAATAAAACGACTGGAATAATTCAGATCTAAATTATACCTGTCTCCTTGCAAATCCAAACTGTCAGAAAAGTCGTTGTGTTTCTCCCTCGACTGGTTCGATCCCAAGCTCCTAGTAGCGCTCCACGTGTTGCGCCTCTACGGGTTGATACACCACAATATCACGAAAATTAATATATCCTAATCGGTTAGAACATAAGATATATTAAGATCTCAAACTAGAGAACAAGATGGGAGCAAAAATCGAAAAACGAAAATCTCTTCCAAGAGGAAAGAGAGTTCGGCCGATTTGGGAGAGAGAGAGAGGGAGAGAGTTTTTCTTGACTTAGATTTTGGCTCTTGAATTGTGTATATGAGATATGACCTTAGGTCTCCTACTTATAGGAATCTCATCATCCTAATCCTCCTAGGATTAGGACTCCCAAGTCTTCTAATTCTCCTACATGGGTCATGGCCCTTTTAATTGGAAGACTAAGTCTTCTAATTAATTCATGGCCCATACTAGATTTAATTAATTGGGTCTTTATTTAATTCCCAATTAAATAGCCCAATTAATTTATTTATTTCTCATTTAATTAAATTAGACTCTAAGTCTATTTAATTAAATATTCCCATTATTAATTAAATCCAATTTAATTAATTAACTTACAAATTAAATTCCAATTTAATTTCCAGTCTTGATCCAAATCCAATTGAATCACGTTCGCTCCAATTGGGTCGACCCAGTCACCCCAATCGACCCAGTCGATTTAGTTGACTCAGTTGTTCTTCATTTCCTCGCTTTCGCTTCATGTGTATTGTGTATGCCCCCGTAGGTTCACCACATAATTGGCCGTGGGTTATAATTAAATATTCATTTAATTACTCGAGTATTAAATACTCTAAATCAATCGAACACTCTGTCAACTGATCATTCCAAAATTAGCACCCCTGCTAATTTGGGAATTCTCCCACACTCCACGGTCGATGTCTGGCCACAAGCCCATGGAGCCCAATCACTGGTGAATTAATCATTTACAATTTCCATATACGCTATAATCTCTCCATCGATCGATCTCCCAATCAAAACTTAAGGGCATGGATTTTTCATCGGTTCCCTTTTAATTTGTTTTGATCTTATGCATTCTGATCTCGAAATAATTCTCTTTGACTTAATCTTTATGAGCTACTTTCATAAAGCCGTCAGATACCTTGGCCAAGGATTTTACCAGAATTAATTTCTCACAGAAATCCATAGGAGAATTTCCCAACCTATCAAGTCGGGTCAATGGATCCTTTGTTGATGATATGAACCTGCATACGAGTCCCTCTATACCCAACGTGAATCCACAGAGACTTTCTGGCAATCTCCAGTCGGTCGGAACTCACATCTAAGTATAGACGTTCTCGCACCAGATAAACCCTATCACCTCAAGTATTTAGGGATCATTCCTCGTATACTATTGTAAATTGGAATAACTTCAACTCCGATATGCGACTACCGCTTCCATGATGAGTTATTTCCTAATTGGGGTATTCAGTGCACTTGCCATCCCAGCAAGTCACCCACTTATGTGTATCGACTATCTCAGTCACGCTCGTGGACCCCAACGTTCTCCAGTTCATCGGAGTATACACATTAGTGAGAGTCTAACCGAATCCAACGATGTCCTATCTCGATTGGATTCTACGACTCTTGAATATGTTCTAGATCACGGCCTTGGAGATCAGTCCACGGGTTGTCTCATAGCCCTGTGATCTAAGGACTTCTATCCTTATGCGTAGATAATTATTACATAAGATAAAGTTGACCATATAATAAAAATGCATTTATTAATCGAATTGAATAGTTCTTTTAATTATTACTAATTAAATGCAGCCAAAACAGTTGGCTTGCAGGAAACTATTCTATCATTTATCCCCTGTGAAAATTTTAAAAAAGTATATTATTCCCTTGAACCAGAGAGTGTAACTCAATTGCAAAAATTGAGAATGGGCATGCAAAGTGTTTTATAACAAGAGGATAAATTGCTACATTTATTATAATACCGTAAATTGTCACATTTATTACATCACATTGGGGTAAAATGTCACATTATCATAAAACAGGGAGGTAAATTGAACATTATGAATATCACATGGAAATAAATTGACATTAACTTTATTTTTTTTAGAGAAAAATAGTATGAATTTTCGAAATTCCCATGCGCTTTTGTGAAAAAAATCCTATCTCATTTCATTGGGAAAAATTTGTGTTTTTTTTTGTATTAATAAATAATAAATATTCATAATTAGTTTGGAATGAATTATTTTTACCCATGTCATTTCAATTACGGGACCGAAGTCGGCGTGTTGATATAGTTTGGGACGAAAAATTAAAATTTGTAATTAGTTGGGACGAAAAATCAAAATTTGTATTTAGTTTGGGATGAATTCTGCAATCTTATATAATTATTTATGTTTAAATTTGTCACTTCATGACACGTAAACAGCCATGTGGCAAGTGGGACGATATTCCAAAAGAATATAAAATTACGGGACTAATTTGGCTAAGTGACATAGTTTGGGACGAAAATCCAAAATTACTAATTAGTTTGGGACCTTTTTTGCAATTTTGTCAACTTTTAATTGACCACAATGTTTTCTTAAAAATATATATATATATATATATATATATATATATATATATATATATATATATATTTAAAATAATAAATATATAATTATATAAGTATGTATATATTAACGGATTCGAATTTTTAGTGCATCGAATCAACTAAAATTCATATTTGCTCTGTTAATTTTGAATAATGAATTTTATTAATTGTATCAAATTCATCGAATCATTAATCGAATAAATATTCTATTATAGCGGATTGAATACGGACCAGATTCAAATTAAAATCTGCCACATTGACAGCCCTATCCATGCTGTGAAATCTACTTGGAATATATTGATTACCATATTAACATTAATCGAATAAGTAAAATGTTCACTTATTTATTACAAATTTATTACAAGTCGAGAATGCAATGTGGGCAAAAATGCTATAATGCATCCACAAAATCTTTGCCAGATCTAGTGAGAATTTAGGGACCAATTTTTTTTAAGGAAAGGTGATCGTAACACCCGAAATCTATATAGTTTTTATTTCCCATTTTTTTTTCAAAATAAGTTATCTAATTTTAATTTGGGTTTCATTGAGAAGAGTAAATATAACCACTACAAAAAAGACAGTTTTTTCAGACGAATATTTTTCGACGGGGCATAATCTATCGGATATTAACAGTGATTTCCGATGAAATTTTCTGACGGTTGATGAAACCTGTCAGAAAATTTATTAAAATCAAATAAATAAATAAATTATTTTCGACGGACATAATCTATCGGAAATTACATAAAAATAAATTATAAATTTTTCGACGGGTAATACACGTCGAAAAGTTCATTTAAAAAAATGAAAAATAATTATTTAATTTCCGACGAGATTTACCCATCGGAAATTTCATTTAAAAAAATAAAATTAATTATTTAATTTCCGACGGGATTTACCCATCGAAAAATTCATTTAAAAAATTATTTAATTTTCGACGGGTATAACCCGTCGAAAAAATCATTTACAAAAATAATTATTTAATTTCCGACGGGATATACCCCTCATAAATTTAATTTTAAAAAAAAAATTTATTTAATTCCCGATGGGATATACCCGTCGAAAATTTAATTTAAACAAAAAAGGAAATTAATTATTTAATTTTCGACGGTATTTACCAGTCAAAAAATTCATTTAAAAAAATAAAAATAATTATTTAATGGATTTACCCATCGAAAAATTCATTTAAAAAAAATTATGGGGGGGGGGGGGGTGGGGGGGGGGGGGGGTGGGGGGGGGGGGGGGTGGGGGGGGGGGGGGGTGGGGGGGGGGGGGGGTGGGGGGGGGGGGGGGTGGGGGGGGGGGGGGGTGGGGGGGGGGGGGGGTGGGGGGGGGGGGGGGTGGGGGGGGGGGGGGGTGGGGGGGGGGGGGGGTGGGGGGGGGGGGGGGTGGGGGGGGGGGGGGGTGGGGGGGGGGGGGGGTGGGGGGGGGGGGGGGTGGGGGGGGGGGGGGGTGGGGGGGGGGGGGGGTGGGGGGGGGGGGGGGTGGGGGGGGGGGGGGGTGGGGGGGGGGGGGGGTGGGGGGGGGGGGGGGTGGGGGGGGGGGGGGGTGGGGGGGGGGGGGGGTGGGGGGGGGGGGGGGTGGGGGGGGGGGGGGGTGGGGGGGGGGGGGGGTGGGGGGGGGGGGGGGTGGGGGGGGGGGGGGGTGGGGGGGGGGGGGGGTGGGGGGGGGGGGGGGTGGGGGGGGGGGGGGGTGGGGGGTAAATTGCCCATTAAACATATCACATGGAGTTAACTTGTAAAAAAACCCATAGATAAAATCGGTTGAAAATAATCCGTTGAAATTTCATTTTATTCTAGTAGTGTAGTGAAAAGAGAAAGTTTTGTCCCTTTTTTGTTGTTATTATTCTAGCCTAGTATATATCAATTCTATTGCAAATACAATTTTGTAAACTGCAATTAAAATAAATAAATTAACTGGAACAATGTTGTCGAAATCGGGTTGAGTCGTGGACCACGCTCTCTTTAGGTAAATTTTGTGCTCTACCCGGATTTATGTGCTAGCGGTGTATAGCCTCAATTGCCTCAGGATAAAACAAGACCAAATTCCATTTATGTCTCAAATTAATTTCTTTGCACAATGAAATTTTGATACTACCACCCTTAATACTTAGAAAGAGAAAATTATGGGATAAGCTCATGTATGAAAGTGACTTAATCTAAACAATTCAAATGGAGCAACAAACGAGATTGGTTATTGACTAAATCAAGTCCATTTGGAAAACGTGGGTAAGAAAGTGGACTATTAGTCATTCAATTTTATTTAATTTTTAAATATTCATCAAAGTTTCGACAAATTCTCCGTTTTATCTCTAAATGTTTGAAAATTTTGTAGGAAATAAGTAACGGACTGCAGTAATGGATTCAAAGCGTATTGCAATACCATTTTAAAATTTATTTCGTCCCCATCACACGGTATACAATAGGAATTTGCGATTAGCCTTTATGATACAATGAAACCCAATGTTTAATTATGTTTTGTACTCACACAATTAAACCATAGGGCACACACGGATTTGACAAAATTATCTAACTTCTAAAATATTTTTCGGCAGTAAAATATAGTATAAGTAATTTGGAGGAGAGAAGAAGAAGATATCTTAAATTAAGAATTATGCTATCTTCTATGGACATATTTGTAATAGACACAATTATTTAAATTTGGACACAACTTTTAAAATTAGTTGTCATAATTTTAATAGTCACAATTTTCTAATATTTAAATTCAAATTCGAAATTAAACAATGGTAGTTATTTGGGAGTCAACAACCCCCCACCATTTTCAAAATCTCCAAATTTTGATAATTTTGTGGAATATATGCATAAGTGAATGTATCTGTTCGATTTGAACATTTACTTAGTGAAATGTATTGCTGCCAATCAGAAATGTATGGTAGACTATTTATGAACCAACTATTCATTTTTGACTGGTTAGGTACATATCACACATAAATTTCAAGTTCCAATATGTGCCACTTTTAGTCGACACGTATATAGCCGTGTGTCAGTATCCTTTCATGAGTGTTGTTAAAGTCAAGCCTTTTAACTCCTAGAAGCGGCTACACTTCTTATTCATATAGGTAGACCTTTAATTAGTACTCCCGTATTTATAGTACTTTACATTAAGTCTATTAAGAACCATATGTTCACCCTTCCTTTAACTTACGAGTACTAAGCACTTTACCTTGGGATGATAAATTTTAGTGCTTTCAACCATTTATATGACGTAATAAGTCTCGTTGAACTCAAGACTTGAAGTAGCAACTTGTGTTGAGTTGAACTTACATTACTTATGATTTTAGTATATAGGCTTTAGTCCCATCCCCTTTGATGTCTTAGATACTAGATCCCTAGTGAGGCCTTTTGTTAAGGGATCCGACAGATTTTGACTTGATCGTACAAAGTCAATTGTGATTACTCCATCAGTGATGAGTTGTCTCACATAACTATGTCTAATCTCAATGTGTTTATACTTGCCATTATATACATGACTATATGCCCTTGACAAAGTAGCTTGACTATCACAGTGAATAGATATTGGTGACATTGGTTTTAGCCACAAAGGAATTATAGAGTAAGTCTCTTAACCATTCTGCCTCTTTACTTGCTGAAGCTAATGCAACAAATTCAGCAGCCATAGTAGAATCGGTTATACATGTTTGTTTCTTGGAACCCCAAGAAATAACACCACCACCGAGCATAAAGATCCATCCACTTGTAGAGCCATGATCTACTCTATCTGTAATCCAACTTGCATCAGAATATCCTTCCAAAACTAAAGGATAACATGAATAACAAATATCAAAGTTCATTGTTTTCTTTAAGTATTTTAATACTCTATAAATTGCACGGATTACTTGTATATCTACTTAGCTTTTCAACAACAAAAGCAATGTCCGGTCTTGTGCTTGTCATAGCATACATTAAACACCTAATAACTCTTGCATATATTCAAGTTGTGCTACTGTTTTTCTGTATTAGGTACTAATTTTACACTTGGATCAAAATGTGTACATACCGGTATACATTCGAATTTACCAAACTTTTATTAGTACCTTTTCTATATAATGAGATTGGGTTAAAGTTATATTATTACCATCTCTTATTATTCTTATTCCAAGAATAACATCAGCCACACTCATATCTTTCATGTCAAAATTATTTGACAAGAATTTTTTGGTGTTTTCTACTTGTTCCAAGTCAGTACCAAATATTAACATGTCATCTACGTATAAATATATCATGACATCTTTACCATTTATAAATTTACTATAGACACATTTGTCTGATTCATTTATTTTATAATTTGATAACAAAACCTCATCAAATTTTTGTGCCACTGTTTTGGTGCTTATTTTAAATCATATAATGATTTAACAAGTTCACACTCCTTCTTTTCTTGTCCAGGAACTATAAAACCTTCAGGTTGTTCCATATAGACTTCTTCATCTAAAACACAATTTAAGAATGCTATTTTGACATCCATTTGATGAATTACTAGATTATAAATTGATGTAAGTGTAATTAATAATCTAATAGTAGCAATTCTTGCCACAGGGGCATATGTATCAAAATAATCGATACTTTCCTTTTGTTTAAAGCCCTTAGCTACTAACCTTGCTTTAACTTATCTATGGTTCCATTTGACTTTCATTTTCTTTTTGAAAATCCATTTACAGCATATTGGCTTGGAACCAAGTGGGAGATCTACTAATTTTCAAGTTTTGTTACCCATAATAGAGTTCATTTCATCTTGTATTGCTTCGTTCTAAAAAGCAGAGTCTTGTGAGTTTACTGCTTCTGTATATGTTAGAGGATCACCTTCTAAATTGAAGTAATAAGTTAAATGCGTATTTATATCTTCTCTTGTTCATTCTACTAAGAACATAAAGAAAACAGGACCATAAGTCTTTTATTTTCTAACTATTTTGTTTATTCTTTGTTCAATAACTTCTTCTTTGTCATTCATTACATTGTCATTTTCTGAAGAAAAAAATTCATTGCTAATGACACAATCTTTGGGTCTAGGATTGAATTGAACCTCGTTTCATCAAAAATAGCATCTCATTATTCAATTACTGTATTTACAGAATATGAATCATTATTATCTCTAACCATGAAACGATATGCTTTGCTATGTTCAACATAGCCTATAAATAGACATTCAAGTCATTTTTCACCCAATTTTCTATTTTTAGGTTCAGGCACCTGTATAAATTACAATGGCTCTACAACCTTAAACTCCCAAGTAATTAAGGATTGATTTTTTTTTTTTAATTCCAAAGTTCATATGGAGTAGTTTTACTCTTTTTATTTGGGACTATAATTAGTATATAACAAGCTGTTAATAGAGTTTCACCCCAAAATCCTTTTGACAATCCCGAATTAGAAAGCATTGCATTTACCATTTCAGTTAATACTCTATTTTTACGTTTTGTTGTGGTGTATTATACCAGTAGACTCCAAATACTTAGGATTATAGTATTCACATCCTCTATCACTTCTTAAACATTTAATAGAAGATTCACATTGCAATTCTACTTCAGTTTTATAAATTTCAAATTTATCCATAACTTGATTTTTTGAATGCAATAAGTAAACATAACAAAATCTTGAATAATCATCAATAAAAGTAGCATAATATTTCTTTCCACCTATAGTTGGAGTACTATGTAAATCACATAAATCACTATGAATTAAGTCAAGTAACTTAGAACATCTATCAACTTTAGAAAAAGGAATTCTAGTGATTTTTGTAAGCATATTAATTTTGTATTTATCATGATTATTATCAATTTCAGGAATTAATTATAATTTAACCATATCATGCTTCTATAATTAACATGTCATAAACGACTATGCCATAAACAAGAAGTAGACTCAACGATATAAGTAGAAATAGTTTTATTAATATTATCAATAATATTGAGCTTAAACATGCCCTCATACATATAGCCTTTCTTACAAAGGCACCACTGTAACAAATAAAATTTCAAGTTTAAAAATATATTAAACGCGATATAATTGTACAAATTCAAGGTTTAATGTAAATGAATACAATTCCTAATAACCAGTGGCGGAGCTATATGTAGACTTGGGGGGGGGGGGGGGGGGGGGGGCGACCGCCCCCCAACAATATTAGGATTTAATATTAGTAGTAGTAAAGTTTAACATAATGAGTGTGTTGGCCAGAATTGCAAGTTCAGGCCACAGGTATGGGTTCGAATTCTGCTTGGAGCAATTTGTTCTTAGTCCAATAATCAACCCAATTTTTAAATTTTTTCTTTCTTTCTCTTCAATTCTTAAGCCATTTCTTTTTAATTTTTCTTTCTTTCTCAATATTTAAGCCTTTCTTTCAAATTTTCTTTCTTCTTAATGATTATATAGGGGGGAAATAATGTGCTTACCCCGGTGGATTCAATTCATTGGGGTGTTGGATGAGCGACAAGTGTATATGTGAGGACAATTTTTTGTCCTCTTATGCACATGTGTTTATCATCCAACCCCTGATATTTTATTGTTATTATAATACAAGCATTTTCTTATAATTTTATTTATTTAGTGCATTATTCCTAAAAAAAATCTTAATAATTGTAAGAAGAATAAGATTTTTATTTTCTTTATAATATATAAGGGCTTCTCTTTATAATTATATTTATTTAGTGCACTTTTCTTTATATAATATTCTTTATTTGGTGTATTGTTTCAAAAAAAAATTTGTTTATAATTGTAAAAAGAATATATTATTTTCCTAATTATTTACTTTATTTAATGCTTCCCTCGAAAAAAAAATTCCCCCCCCCCCCCCCCCCAATAAAACCCGTCTAGCTCCGGTATTTGACAAACGTTTGTCCAAGAATCAAAATTGCATGATCTTGAATCAAGCTGGTTTAAATTTGAGTTTGTGAAGAACGGTTTGAACTTCGTCTTGAAACACCTTGATTTAGTTGAACTTTGATTTTATTTTGGAACGTCAAATATCTCCAATAACGTTAATTTGAGGGCTAAATAGCTTGATCTCAAATTTAACGTCGGATTTTTCTTTAATTTTGGAAGAATGCCTTTGATATCGCGAAGAACGCCTTGATTTGAAGAACGCCTTAAAGAAACGCCTCGATTTTGAAGAACACCTTGGGAGGATTTACTCCTTTCTTCTTGAACTCTTTTGTGATTTTTGAATTGTGTTTTGAGTTGTTTTTCTTCTTCTTGGAGATGACCCCTATTTATAGGTGGGATTTGAAGATTTTGTAAAATTCTCTCCATGACGTGCGTGATTTGATTGGCTATCAATATCTTTTTATATTCTTGCCTTGCAAAAGATATTTCTATGCAATATTGCATTGTGTAGAAATTCTTTGATTTATCTTGCCTTGTATAATATTTTCCTACACACAATTGTCTTATTTATGAAGATTTAATATAATTTGCAATATCTCTCAAATTTGGCAATAAAATTTACTCTTCTACAACTACCCTTAGAGAGTACAAAGTTATCAGCCTAAAAAACTAGTTTGAAGCCATACTTATTAAGCAATCCACAAGATGCAAACATTTTCCTAATACAAGATTTTTCCTAACTTCAGGAAAATAATAAACATGTTTAAGTACAAACACTTTTCCAGAAATAAACTCAAGATGAACAGTCCATTTGCCATTTATTTCAGCAGTAGCAGAGTTTCCCATGAACATAACACTTCCATTATTGACAGGTTCAAGGCTTTTGAAAAGGGTCTTGTCCTTGCAAACATGTTTGGTTGCACCAGAATCTATTCACCATGCTCCATCATCTTGTACTAGATTCACTTCATAAATCATAGCCACAAAGTTGTTGTTAGGGGCCGTAGCATTTTGATTCTTTTTCCGATGACGACATTCAACATTTATGTGGCCAAGTTTTCCATAATGGAAGCAATGACCCTTCTTTTTCTTTTTCTTGAAGTTTTGGCTATTTGGTTTCATAAATTGTTGTTGCTTATCTTTCTTCTTAAAGTTGTTGTTTGGTGGTTTGCTTGATTCTCCCCCTTCAACCACATGGATTTTGAAAACTTCAGGATTCTTTTCAGAATTCTAAAAGGACTTAAAAGTCTCTTCTTGATTGCGAAAATCTTCCTTAACACGAAGATGGTTTCCAAGATCCTCAAGAGTCATCTCCTCTTTCTTATATTTAAGAGTTTTCTTAACATCTTTCCATGATGGATGGAGTTTGTCAATTATAGATGACACAACAATGGTATCATCCATCTTCAATTTTTATTGTTCATAACTTGATAAAATTTGATCAATTTCATGCCACTGATCCATCACAGAACGACTATCAACCATTTTGTAGTTATTAAAAGACTAATCAGAAATTTTCTGCTACTTGCATCTTCGGACATGTATCTTGCCTCCAATTTGTCCCAAAATTCATCTGCAGTAACTACAAAAAAATTAAATTTTAGTGACAAAATAGTAGATGACAAAGTGACAAGAATTTAAATATTGTCACTAAAATGATGTATATAGATACACTAGTGACAAGATATGTGAAAAAGTTATCACTATTGACATTTAGTGATACCCCGAAAGTGACAACTAAAAATTTGTCACTAAATTATAATGACAATATTTATTGTCACTAGTTGGTCACTGAAAGGGTGTCACTAACTGTCAATTGTGACAACTTATGTTCCATACACTTGTCACTAATATCCGTAAGTGACAACTTTGAAATATATTTTGTCACTGTTGCACTTGTCACTATTGTTATTGTGACAAAACTAATGTTTTTGTCACTAAATATAAGCAAAAAGTGACAATTTCAACAATGTCACTTAATTTTTTGTCACTAAAATCTATTTTTCTTGTAGTGTAATAGGCACGTTTTGATAAGCATAGAGATGTATAATTAGTTAATCCATATTTAAAATCCCTAGCTAAAACTAAACCCTTGCCAAACCAAATGCTCCTACTTAATGTTGTCTTCCTCTTTCTTGGTAAAATCCTTCTAGCAACCTCTCTCATAACCACTAGTTATCAATAGCAGTAGTTAACATAAGCCACTTAACTCCCAGAACAACTCTATATATACCACCCCCCAACACCAGGAGACTTAAGTACTATTCCCATCAATTCTTCAGTTATATTAATAAGTGTCATCAAAGTCATGTCCGGTTCAAGACTAGTTGCACTCGCCTGTGTTTTACTCATTTGCACCGTAATAACTGCTCCTCGTGCAGAAGCATCCATCTCATGTGGCATGGTTCTAACCAGCATCTTTTCATGCATTGGCTATGTCCAAAGGGGCGGTGGTATAGTGTCACCTACTTGCCGTGATGGGGCAAGATCCCTCCACACTGGAGCCAATGCCAGGACTAAAACTGACCGTCAGTCGGTATGTACGCGTCTCAAGTCTATCGTCTCTAAAGTTAACGCTAACCTAAGTTTGGTTAACGAAAATGTGGCATCCACAAGTCCTATAAGTTCACCCCTTCACTTGACTGTTCAAAGTAAGTACAAATAATCTCTGATCAATTTATACACATTATGGTTGAAGGATATCGTGATATTCTAAACATGCGTAAAACCACTTTTGCAGGATAAACTGAGAGATGGAATCTAATAATTAATTATGAATAAGATGTGGAGCTTCTTCATTTCTTCAGGAGCACCTCTTTGTTTAATTGCAGGCTGCTTGCAAATTATTCAACTTGAAATTTAATTTAAATTATTGGGACTGTACTAATAGTAAGGTGTGAATTAGATGAGGATCTTCTTCTACAGTAGCTCCTCTTTGTTTCTTAAACAGGCTTATTGCTAGTGTTCAGTCTGTCATCCTTCTTTCTCTCAGAGAGAGAGAAGTAAAAATAATTGAAAGAATTAAAACACTTGGAAATTATGCAGGAATTAGACATTAACAACCCACTTGTTTTGTTATTGGACGAGCTTAATCAAACTCAGTTTAAGTAAGAATTTCCCCAACAACAAGCAAGGAATGCACACTGCAAAAAGAATGTTTATTACTGAGACTATTAAATTTGCCACATTCTGTATCTATGAAATTTAATAATTCTGACTAATATAATACCAACAAACTAATTTTGAGCTGTTGCTAATAACAATCGAGGATAAGCTTTTAGTAGTTCAAAATTGTCACTAATGAATTAGTAATAGGTATTTATCAACTATTTGGTTTGCTCTGGATAAAAAACTTTTCATGAGCCAACTGTACAAGTTAAAAATGCCTAAATAAACAGATTCACTTCACATAATTTTGAACATTGTCAATGTTCATATATGGAGATTGATGGCCGGAAAAATAGCAATTTACGTCCCTTAATTTTACTGTTCCGCAAAATCAGGACACTTAATTTTTCAGCAAGTATTTTACGTCCCTTAACTTTCACTGGTCCGCGGAATCAGGACACTTAATTTTCCAGCAAACATTTTATATCCCTTAACTTTCACTGGTCCGCGAAATCTATAACTTTTTCTATACCCGTAATTTTAGTCCACAACTCGCCGAAAATTCCATAATTGCCAACAGGACAATTAATTTGGGGATTTGAATTAATATTGATGTTGTTAAATAGTTGTAGACAGTTTGTTAAGTGTAATTTAATGCCCTGTAGCCAACATGTGTCAAATAGGACTTATTTTGCATAGTGCTCTATAAATAAGAACCTACTGAAGCCGACTAAAAACAGAGGAGCATAATTGATCTAAAGTTATAGGACGTCCGGAAAATTTATAGGACTGAAATTACGGTCAAGTGGACTAAAATTGCGGGTTTAAAAAAGTTATAGGACGTATTTTGCTTGCCGAAAAATTGAGTGTCCTGATTCCGCGGACTAGTGAAAGTTAAGGGATGTAAATTGCTTGCTGGAAAATTTACCAGTGAAAGTTAAAGGGACGTAAAATGCTTGTTGGAAAATTAAATGTCCTTATCCCGCGGACTGGAAAATTAAGGGCCTGTTTGTTTGGCGTTTCCCAGATTTTTTTCGTGTTTGGGAAATGCCAAACAAATATGTTTTCTACTTTCAAAAATAAATTTTTTATCCATTAATTTTCTCAAACTACTCTCATAAAAGCCAAACAAACAACAATTTTCTTATCTCTAAACAAAACCTATGCAAACTCTACTTTGATTTGACATAAAGTAACCTATCTCTTACACAATTTATCTCACATAACAAACATGATTTGACATAAAGTCTTACACATCTTACACCTACAACCCAACTCTTCCAAAAAAACCTACACCTACTTTATTTCTCAAAACCCAAACAAACAACATTACGCAAATCGAGATTATTTCACAAACCTCAACTACTCTCCCAAACTACTTTCTCAAATGCCAAACAAATAGGCCCTAAGTGTCCTGATTCTGCGGACTATTGAAAGTTAAGGGACGTAAATTACTATTTTGCCATTGATGGCCAACACATGCTTGATGTATATACACTATTAAATCAAATATAATCACCATTAAACCTTCTAAAGTAAATCAAATTGGATGAGTTTTCAGCAATGACTTGAAAGGAAAAGAGGAATGCAGATATAGAAAAACACCATCATTAGAAATTTCCACTGATAATTATGAGATTTGGAAAGCCAAAATATTTCCGCAGGAGTAGACAGTTTATTACTATCCAGCATCCAAATAATTGATAGATTAAACTTCTCCATTCACAGAAGGATACTTGTCTTCTTAATTTCCCAAGGGCCACCAGCCATTACAGTCTCGATCTCTTGTATCGCTCGCGGACACTTGGTCATGTTTACACAACCATCGGAAGTAACATACTGGAAAAGTAAACATGAAAACAAATATGAGAAAGTTTCAGTACATATGCACATTTGTTGCCTTCTACCCATTCTTACTTGAGATACGTTGGCAATAAAACAAAAAATGAGCAGTCAACACTTAAGATGGACATGAAGAAGAAAATAAATAGTTAGAATAAAAAAAGAATAGAGGCGTGCAATTTGGTTTCTCAACCTGCTGCACACTAAATGCATTTGAAAGAGAGGTAATCTTTATACAGTCCCCTATAAAGATTGCTTTAATTTGACTAGTAGATATAATTTTAATTGATTGAACAAGAATTGGGTAGCAATACATTTCAGCAACTAATAGTTAGAACAATACTAATTAAGATGGATAATAGGGTAATCTTTAATACTCAATTCAATTGACAATTAGGGTTTTTCAAGTGAGACTTCACATGGAAACAAGGATAAAATATGCATTGGTCATGTAATTATCCCTTTGACCACATGAAACACATTACGATTCCTTTAATAAGAACTGGAAGCATATTGATGAGCATGTACAAAAAAATAAAATTGAAAAGTATCTGATTTTAAAGAAAGATGAGCAAGGAAATACCACATCGCTTTCAATTCGAACCCCGCCAAAACCTCTAAATCTACTGATCTGGTCAGGATTGAAATATTTTGATGTTTTTGTATTTTCCATTGCAGGAAGTAACAAGGCATCAATGAAATAACATCCAGGTTCGACTGTTATCACCTGCAGATAATAACATTTGAACAATGATATAGATCCACTTTTCGCTAAAAGCCTGATATAATTGAAATTTCGATAATTCAACCAGATACATAATATGTAACTGTGGACTTTCCATATCCATTTTGTTATGAAATGTATTAAAATGTTTGCATTTATTTAGGATAAAATATATAAAACGATTATTCTACTTGATTTATAATATGCAATATATAGATAATTCACATGAATTATGTAATGTCCCTTCTAATATATGTCTCTCAGGCTCTCAGTTACAAAAGTAAATGATATAAGAAATTAAATACGCCAAAAATGGAACGCAAATCAATTGTTTCATTCATTTCCCAAAAAAGAATTGGCCAAAAGAAGAAATTTAACTTAACCATTTAAGTATTCTCTACTTGAACAATTACTTGGAAGGTGTTGGGAATGGGGTTACCGTCTCAATTATATTCATATGAAGCACTGTGACCAAATTATAACAAACATGAGGTTATGAAGAATATATCACATGTAAGTTTATAATTTTAGCAACAAATATAAAAAATAACAATTTCTGGAGATTAACTTACATAATAATAATGATACTGGTATTAGCCGAAAAATGTTGCCTCTGTACTCTATCCTAAGTATAACCAAATCTAATTTTTATATGAATGTCATTAGAAAACCTATAACAATGCTTCCAATTTCTCACGGTCGATGGACATTGCTCCAATTACAGGCGACAAATATTCAGACATATTACAAATAATGATTTGCTATTGAAAGTACAGGGAAAGGGGTTTTAATGACATTCGTATACAGACTTCATCCAAACACTTCCTACATAACTTTGACCATAATTATAAAGGAGTACAAAGTCAACATTTTTCGTGTAATACAAGGGACTTGCATGTTGATCATATTGTGTAAGTAAACCTTTAGAATTTTTTATTCTTTCATAGTTGTTGCATAAATTATAACCGTCGTGCATCAGATGGATGTCATTAACACAGTAATCCTTTTCTCAGCACCTGCGATGTAATTGTTCATGTAGAGAAGGACTTAGATTATTTAGTTCCTCCATTTTTCTTTCCAAGAACAACTTAAGTTAGTTTTGATTTTTACTTTCGACCGATTTATTTGGGAAAAGAATGGAACAATTAATTTTCATTCCAATTTTGATAAGACCAATTCTAATACTTTTATGTGATCTACTTCATTAACTGATCCATAAAGATGGGACGTAACAAACTAATTACATAATTTATGTAAATTATTAACATATTTGATTGCAAATCATAAATCAAGTAGAATAATTGCTTTCTATATAGTCTTGAATAATAAATGAAAATGCAAATATTTAAATACATATAGCAAAATGGATATAGATGAGACGATACACAGATATGTTAGATATATGAGGCCGTGTAAGATCTTCATAATACATGGACTCTTCTATTGTTATCTAGGCCAAACAGGAAAAAGAATGTGGATGATTTTCATTAGCAAACAGAGATTAAAACTGGAAATGCAAGCTAAATTGACTGGTCAATGCAGTAATATAAATAGATTTGCTAATGAGTGAGTTTTCTAAAACATACCATTCCTTCCAATAGTTCTCTGCTAGTGCGCAAAGACCTCAGTCCAGGTTCTTTGGGTCTTTCTGCTCCCTAGAAAAAGTCAACACTAGAAAAGTAAAATCAACTGGAGATTGTAAATACTAAAAACCTATAGATAAAATAACTGCAACCTTTAGGTAACCCCCAGGATCATGAGTATCAACTCCAAGAAGGTGGCCCAATCCATGTGGCATGAAAACAGCTCCCAGTCTCTCATGAATCATAGTATCAATATCACTTCAAAATTAAGAAAGCAAAACATCAATGAGAATCTAGTATTGCACCTCTCTATTGACAACGCGAATGGAAAAGAACGTAATCAAGAAACATATATACCCACAAAGGAGGCCTCCTTCCTTCATGGATTCCAGTATAATTTTTTCAGCCAATCTGGAAATTAAAGATTAGAATTAATCACAACTCAAATACAAATTTCTGAAAAGTATACATTCTTGACAAAAAGGCTCATTCGGTATGCTAGAACTAGGGAATAACAAATTTAAATTTCCAATTTCACAATTATGTATTCAACTCATTTTGACATGTTTTGTTACTTCAAAACTCCCTACTACTCCAACCTAACCCAAAGGCCCCCCTCCCCCCTCCATCCAAAAGGGAAAAAATAAAGTTGACAAGTAACCATTGGCAAGGACCACAAGTTTAATGAGGCAATCTTGGATTCTCATAAACCCCAACAAAATGGTCCTTTGGCCTTTAAAGTAAAACCATCTCACTACCACCCCCTTGAAAAAACAAACATATTCTCAAACCCATGTAAGTGCAATATTCCACAAACTCATTGACAGGACTCATGATCCAAAGATACATATTAAAATTTGACAAAGCACAACCAAGCACATGAACAGGGTACGTACATATCAAAATCTAACAAAATTCAATCAGCCACAAGATCAGGATAGATTAAGTTCCTGTTAGACCAACAAGAGCAGCGACGCAGAAAGGTCATGACTGTAATTATAAGGGGTTTATTTTACATCAAGGACTCGTAGTAAGTTGAGGGGCTACAAAACAAGAAAGGTTTTGCTCTATTAGAGCGGAGGCCTAATTCTATCACACCTTAATTAGTACAATGTTCAGTAGCTTGCACATTCAATGTTTCAGTTCACTTTGCCCCAATTTCCAAAGGGCTTCCCCCAGTAATAGACTCGGCGATTGTGTGAACAAGAACATGATAATCAAAAGCAGTAACATATTGAACTCTCCTAATTGAATTTTGTTCAGTCGTGTTTGTCACAAAGATACCCTTGAGGCCTTGACAGGATATATTTTATCAAATAAGTGCCAATTTTACACAACTCTATTCATGACAGCTAAGACAATCTTCATATAGTGTTTAAAAACCTAAATCCACAGAGCAGTTACGTACCATCATCAAGCCAAATGGCTAAATGTGATTAAATTTTTGCAGTACAAGAAATGTGTCATTTGTAAAATTAAGACAATCAATAATAAATTTCGCAAAGCATGCTAACTTGGGTTCTTACTTGTGCATATCAACCCAGCATACTCCAGGTCGCATACTGGATATGACAGCATTATGTGCACGAAGGACAGCCTGCAAATGAAATACATAAGACAGAATACTATGCAATTAGCCTTACAAACATTCATTCTCATGAAGAAACTAAATTATTATTAGACTGCCTGCAAATGAAATACATAAGACAGAATACTATGCAATTAGCCTTACAAACATTCATTCTCATGAAGAAACTAAATTATTATTAGTTTATAGCCTTCTACAAGAGCTCTTCAAATTGAAGTCGGTGAGTTTCTACAATTTTTACAAGTTAGCTCCTACAATTTGATAATCAAGCTCGGCACATAAAATCATACTAACTGAAACTTGGAAACCTCAGTGATCAGTCTGCATAGACAAATAATTTTATTATCCATATTCGGCCATGTAAATTACGCCATCTTGTCACAAATAATAATCTTTGTCGCTTTAAAGACTTAGAGTTTCAATTTCATGTAAGTACAATAATGGTCTTGCATGATATTGTACCGTGCTTATTCAATAACCAAGAGTTCAATCCTGACAAAATGCACAAACAACAAAAACATAACAAGTTTGTTTCATAATATTACACCATTGTATGTCTCATGTAATATAATTAACACTGGTCCACTGCGCAAAACACTTACATTATATACAAGGGACTGATCATGTGTAAATTTCCCATTCACCTGCATGCAAATTGTAAGAATCATTACAAAAAGTGATTTAACACACTTCCATAAACAAGAGGACTAGAGATTTTCAATAATCACCTCTACAAACTAAAGGTCAACTAAGAGTGAGGAGAGACTATTGATATTGACCCAAAACATAGATAACTAACAAATGAGAAAGAAGATAACTAGAGCTCCCTCAAATTCAAAACATGTTTCTGGGTCCTCTCCTAAAATGGAAAGTGCAATATAAGTGTAGCATACAGTTTTGTATACATGACACCTGAATTAGTTAGTAAAGCTATACAGACACAAAAAATATTCCAGGAATAGAAACGCTTATATACTGAAACTACCTACGAATATTAAAGTTCCAGCAACATCTAAAGATAGAAAACTCTACGAATTTGTCAAAACTTCACAGACCAGAACTATAACAATGGCCTCTTTCATAACTTCTGAGCTGGAAACTATTTAGACGAGTAAAATGAGACTTTTCCAAAAAAAAAAAAAAAAAATTAAAGAGGATTCTCGTTGATGAAGAAAATGCATGATATGATACCCATATAAAAGGAAGACAGACTGATTTGACGAATTTTGTTTTATATATCCAACATTTGTATGGAACCGGCTATGGAATCTGAAAGGAGTCGCATCTCATTTCCTGTGTGTCCAATATTAGTATCTTTCGTTGCTTAGAAGGCTTGTCCAGACAGGAGAAAATTGGAATGTTTATAATGTACTTTGAACTGTTTCCTCATTTTTTATGGCTTAAAGGGCACAATAATATGACTTTATCAACAAAATGAGTTCGTTTAATTTGTTATGCAGTAACAAGTAAATACATTTATTGTTTTTCTGTTTTAGGAGGCCTAACTTTATCATGTTATGGAGTTGAAAATAATACGAGGAAAGAAAAAGAGGTTATTGAAATGGATGTAACTCTATATTTAGCTGTTATGGAAGAAAACATTTTTTGTGGAGAAGGTGAATATTTCTTGCATGATAGGTCCATCAATTCTTAATTTTAAATGACATCCACATTTTCAAGTTTGAAATTGTGTCCACGATTTAGGGTTTCAGGAACAAGAACATAAAACTGAAAGAAAAATAATATATCATATGCTTACCGGGAAGGAGCAAGTTATATCAGAACCATAAAAATGGTATTCAGCACCCATGTCAAGCAATGCCATATCTCCATCTTCAAATGTCTACAAGCACAACAAAGAAGGACTTAAAAGTACTTCTTACCATCCTCCGAACATTAGAACAAAAGAAATCACTACTTTCCCAAGTAAATTGCCATTAAATTGAAGTAAACTTATATAACTGTACTGTACGATAAAAGAAAGTTCTCAGAAGAACATAGCATTTAAATCACATATGTTGCAGATGCAAAGACGTTCAAATAAGCATACCCTGTCATTTGGAGCTGCTGCATGACCATAATGGAGCACAGCACTGTAATTTAAGAAGTCCAACTATTAGCTAATAATGCAACCAATGGAACTAAAGTTTATAGACCTGTAATCTACTGCAGGGTAAATTAATTTCCCAAAAAAGATAAATTTAGAGAAAGAAAGCAAGCTACTCGTGAAATTGCGAGAAAAGGTCATGTCCTCTAATTTTTTTAGGCCCTGTTACTGTAAAATTACATGGATATTAATAAACTTTGATTACCATTGACATAATATTTTTTCTTGACATAGTGAGTAAATGTACTAATAACTTTACAAACCAACCACTTCCGTAGAATAAAAAGGAATAAAATCAGATTAAGTTATCTAAACCACATGGGCTCAAGTGATATATAAACAAATAAAATATGTATGTGAGCATGCGGAAAAACATGGGAGAACAATTAACCAATTGGAGCTGTAGTAAAAGACAATAATAGAAACAATGTAGGAGGTATAACATGGAAGATAAGAATGACTCTATAGTCAATAATCAATATAATTCTCCCCCAAAAAAGCTATGTAAATTTTCTTTTATCTCAATGTATCATCTCAATGACTATTTCATCAGACACAAACACCCTAGCAGACTGCAAACGGGAAGGATTATGCCGCCAAAATTATGACCACTTATGTTGATTTCTAAATAAAACAAACACAAATTTCTTAGAAATGGTTGTCGGCAAATGAATGCACACAGGCATTTCCATAATCTGGACTAAGTCTACAACTTGAGTACCACAGGATAAGACAATGTACAAAGTCAGCTATAGATCCTAATCTGTATCTAGCATATCACAAACTCAGTCAAAATGCACTCACATTTATTGGTCAACTCGATAGAAATTTTCACCAAGGAGCAAGTTTATTCTCTAATACTCAAATTGAACATTAAATTTAAAGAAACAGAATACTATTTTAAAAAAAGTTCTGTTATGAAGATTAAGAGCATTTGCCTCCTAAGTCATTATAAGAAAAAGTCCAGAAAATATGTAGTCTTAGACTCGTAGCATAATTTCATTGGACTCCTAAAAGTAATTGACATAGTTATTTTGAGTAAATTATTATAAATTCGTGATAGTACATCATCCACTCCAACAAACCTGTTACTTCCTTCCAACAACAAACGAATGATCCCAAACAAGCATCAGTTCGTAATTGAGGAGGTGGTATTCCATTTACCTTCTCTTAATCTCTTTTTTACCTTAAAAAGTTAAACTAATGATCACGAACGACGTGAGTCACATCACCTAATTTAGATGATACTTTGGAAATAACTATAAGAAAGGGAGCTTTTGGTTCATGGACACCGGATAAGTTAAACAAGAACTGGTACAGGGAGTAATTATTTTACCAATCCATCGAAAACCCACCCTATATATCACATTTTTTCACTAGGTATTTAACTGGGTTCTCACATCAATGGTAAAATAAATGAATACGTCATTTTGTATCTCACCAATATTAAACAATGTTTAAGGCATAATTCATTCAGTGTGAATAGTTTCAATTTCTTTGCTTAAGCAGACACAGCTTAAACTGGGTTCAGCTAATGTAACAGATACAGAAGAAGTCCATGGAAATATTCACCAGACCCATCACCAAAATCTCGTACTGTAGTGATTCAAACTTAAAAATTGAGAAATGACTGGTAACACAGTAGAGGGCATTGTTGCGCCACTTTTATACCTTAACAAGTCCTACTCATCCTTTTGACTTGAGAAAGGAGACTAAATGGGAATGAAGAATTGTTTGTATAAATTTTTATCTTTTGGCATTCTTAAGATCTCACTATAAATTAATAAGTCATCCACTTTCTCATTCCCACTAGGTCTACTTCCAAAGAATGAAGCTATGTAGTCCTATAACAGGTTTGGAATCACATTTTGCTCCTTTTTCTACTGCTGCATTTCTTAGCAATGAACATAAAAATACCATGTGCAAAAATAAGAAAACAGCTACCTGTTGTCACCAGTTGCACATATACATGTGTATGAACAGTGTCTACAGCCACCATACATGTAGGTGTGGTGGAGAAACAAGCTTTCTAATTGATACTCCTTCATGCCCACTTTAATTTTCCTCATAACCTACACAAAATCAATAATAGCAAAACACTTCTTCATTCAGTACACAAGCATTCACATACAAGCCAGCGAGAAGTCATGAACGACAAAAACCATATCCAGAGAAAATATAATGGAAGATTATTTTTCCATGCTCGCATAAGTACACCCATAGAGGTGCAGCCAAAATAACTCCATGTGCAAAAATATCAAATATATACATCAACAGCAAGAATTAATATAACAAATGGAGGTTATGTGTCACATTTGAATAAGTTGTGAGGGTAACATGTATTTTTCCTGTAAGATATCATCATGGGATTCATAACAAGAAAAGGATACTCATAAAACCAAGAAAAAAGATTAAGAAACAAAACTGGCATGTAATAGTTACTGAAATCCATCAAAACAAAGAATAGGAGCAGCACCTACGGAGTGAGAGAGAATAAGTAGCGTGAAAGATAATGCATCAAACTATAGAGCATGTGGCGTACTTAATATGTCAAATCTAAATAGTAAGACATGTTTAAGAAAAAACTTATAGCAGCTTTAGTAACGCTGCTTCAATTGCAATGGGCAAATCCTAGATGCGAAGTTGCGAACATTTCAGCCAAAACAAGCTATAGGAGGATTCCTATTTTTTTTTAAATATGGTCTACAACAGAAGACAATTCAGCACAAAACGATCTGTACTCAAGCCTATTAAAATGCTATTTCCTCTATCCATTCTTGTAAATGCAGACAGAGAGAGAGAGAGAGAGAGAGAGTTAATAATTTAACACTTAGAAATTTACAGGTAGGTCTTTGAATCTCCATTGCTGTGTTTATTCTTGGTAAAAAAAAAAAAAAAAAGGGGTGACAGAATTAATACTTATAAAGTTACAGGTAGGTTTTGATATTCCATTCTATGGCAGATCCCTTTCCCTCTTTAACAATCTAAAGAAAGGTGGAAAGGAAAAAAGATGTTCTCAGGATTATGTATAAGGTATTCTAGAACAAAAGTTTCGAGTTATTATCAGGCGTTCAATAGAAACACAAAACAAAACTGAAAATAGCATCATAATCTGACAATAAGAAAAGTTCAATAAGCGAATATACCTTAGAATGAAAATTTTAAAAAACATATAAAACTAAGTATGTGTGGGACAAGTTCAGGAATGTTAACCTCAACATGAGCCTCAGAGCTTATATCATTGGCAAATTGGATGAGAGAAAGCTCTAGCTTCGACTTGAGCACACGGCATTCAGTCAAAATGGGATGCAAAGTATTTAGATCTGTCTTAAAGATGTCAATGCCCTGAGGAAAGATAATCAATAAAGATTAAGCATCCATAATCCTGCATTCTAAACATTTGGGAGAGAAAAAGTAATACAGACTAAAAATGACTATATGTGAATATATCCATATTGGCCCGAATACTAGATGGCTATGTGCCAATTTGATTAAATTGATAACAGCAGCATAAATGGCATGTTATCTAGAATCCCAACCAATCCATCTTCATCCAGCATATTATCAATTATATAGATGACAAGTAGACCTTAGGAAAACTCCATCAGCATTATTCAATCATCTAGGGGACCTAAAAGCATGCAACGGATCAGAAACAAATTTCTAATCACTTATCTACCTTGTTATTGGAAACCAGAAAAAAAAAAAGGAAGTAATGTAGCAATTTTACAAGATTCTCTTATATTGGCATGGGCTAGAAATAATTAGACTCGTTTACTGATCAACGAAGACAATATCCAATCTTTTTAAATGTCTTATCTAAAGATAACTGTCCTAATCTAACATTCTGTTTAACTCACAGTTCCACGTCTCTGTATTTAAAAGACTTAAAGACATTACCTCCTCTATCCCACTTAATCATCTGAACTTATTTCCTAGGCCAAATTTGACTTTTCCATTTTGGAACTTTATTTCATTTCCATATGTAGTCTCTAAACTTTTGCAATGCACCACTCATTATTCAGTCAGCAATTAGTAGTAATACTTTCTGAAATAAATTAATTTAAAACAACACAGTAAAAAAAATAGCACAGGGAACTCGACAATAAGATTGGTGTCTCAACGAATGCTCCCACTTAAGACTTTGGCATGTGGCTAACTTTATTAAGTTAATCAGTTTACCAATAGAGTAGCACACAGTTTTCTTTAATTTTAACAAACACAGTATATTTTATCTTACTCTGTAATGAGCTAATTAATAAAAAGTTCATCCAGTGCATATAATTTTTTTGGTCTTAATATGAGAATTACAAAGTCAGATTAAGTTCTAAAAATCACAAGTATTGGAGATTATTTTACTTATAGATTATTCACCAAAAACCATTAAAAAAATTGTATTTGCCATATTTGATCAAATAAAAACCAACATTTTAGCAAATAAATAATAGTACAATTAAGAAAGTAAAGAGAAGTTGGTCATAGTTGCTATTGTAACATAGGCAAGGACACGCACTTGGTTCATCTTCATAAGGAATAAGGATATATATTTAACAATTTAAGCAAAGTACTATTTTGATTATGTACACCTCTGTGTGGGCGCATGTGAGCTTGCATACGTAAAATATAGGATATTTATTCGTGGAAGGGTGTTGCTGGTGAGAGTGTGTATCAGATCTGTGTTTTTGCATGTCTCTCTGTGTGCCTATTTGAGTGTGAGTGAGATTCTTAAATTTGGTTTGAGGACAATATAGCATATATACAAGCAAACATGGATAGAGTAATGGGTTTGATCTGACATCTACTTGATTTAATTAGTACATCTTTTATAATGTCCTCAAACCAAAATTAAGCAGGTGTTAGAAACGATTCAGATGAAAAGAGATGTAAGAACCTCAAAGTCGGCTGGTCTGGAATACTTGTCACTGTCGGTATTGAGCCCATGGAGGAGATAAAGCAATGGTTTTCCTGGTCCTTTGTATTGGTGATGTAAATCTTTTGAAATCTCATCAGTGTAGTATACATAGCTAACCATGTATCGTTCCTGCAAACAGGTTTAGTAAAAGGAATACAAAATCATTCTATATGCTGAAATGTTGTACCTTCTAGTTTTGATGTATAATCACCTTGAAGTAGCTTAATTATAAATAAAAAAATTAAAAAAAAAAATCACCTTGAAGTAGGACAAGGACTTAATCTCTCCCAACCAAACTGCGTATTCAGCAGGTAATCTTGGAGCAAAAAGTATTGATTCCCCACTTGCAATATCCTATAGTTGGAAATACAGCAATAAGCTAATTCTGATTAGAAATTTTCTCATGCACATAAAAGAGCAGACGAATACATGAGAGAAGACATGTTAGTATGTTACATAAGAAGCTCTTGAAAAAATAACACGAATTAAATAAGGCTGATAGCTAAAAACCTTAAAACAATGAGACAAGAATCACTGATGACCTCTGAACATGAGGTGCTAGAACGATGCTTTTTATTTCATATAATATTACCTTGGTAAAAAGAAAGTAACTGTTTCAGGTTGTCTTTCTTTGGAATATAATAACACCAAATTCTAATTAAAAATCAAAATTTTCTTGGACACACATCCATATAGCACTCCTTTTTGAAGTCCCGTTAGGAATTAAAAGATACAGTCACTCACAACAGCCATTGGACTTCCAATAGGATTTAAAAATTACTCACAATAGCTCCATAGAACCCAGGCTCCTGAACTCCAAACAAGTATGCAAAATAACTCTCCTGTCTAGACATGACAAAACAACCAATGAAAGTAAGTTAGTCAAAAATAATCTCAAAATAATAATTATCTGCGGCAATTACTTTTCCATAAGAAAAATATGGAGCGATCAGGCTAGGGGCGTTGCCACACAAATATTAATGCTCATTCTGTTTCTTGAAATATGGTTCTTAAACTGTTGATAATGATTGAATTGGGGCACACCGGCATGCAAAATTTTACTGCTCATCCATAAAATCTGTTCTTTTGATCAAAGAAGAAAAAGATTATACAACATAAGTTGGCATCACAACTAAAGAGTAAAAATGTAAAAACGTCGGCAACCACAGTCCTTGTGGCTTATCACTCGCACATGTAAGAATTGAACCAATGGCAATGCACAAATCCAAATCAGCTTCAAGAATTTATTCACCACAATTATTAATTAATAATTCGGTTTCAGCTCCTTACACCGTTGCCATGATTTTCGTGAAATAGAAAAGAGATTCTTAAAAGTGAATTTTTTTGCTTGAAATGTCTTCACAGTGAAAATGTTTTTACTTGAAAGAGAAAAGGAGTTCCCTGAAAAATACATCAAGACTTCAACAAAACAAATGGTAAACTAAGTTTTGGCGAATACGAATTTCAATGAGTAATCGATTCAGTAGTTATAAGAACGAAAAACATATAAATTAAAACAAATAAAAGTACAAATCTCACTAAATACCTAAACAATTCAATATGATCTGTGCAGTGTCGAGTTTGCTCTTCGCCCCCCTACAAGATTGAAAAATCAAGATTCAACGGTAATAGGATATATTAGGAGGGAGGATTCAAAACAGAAATTAAAAAAAAAATCATAATTAGAGAGAGAAATATGGTTACCTGAAGAAATACGAAGCCATGGATAGTGCGGGAAGAAAGAGAGAGGTGATCGCGAAGAGATTTCAATACTTTCTCACGGTTAACTACGTGTAGTTCCATTGGAACCTCCGGCGGAGCCAGAGAAGAAGACGGAGGAGGAGAAGCCATTGGCTCTCTTTACACTGTTGTGTGAGCTAATGAGTTTTAAATTTAATTATTAGTAGAGTTATAATTTGAGCCCATCACTACTAGAAACATGAAAAATTCCCACTGATTTTGGGAAAAAAAAGTCGGTCGGAATCGGATTCCCAACGAAATTCCGACCGACAATTTTTCGACCAAAATTTCCATTGAAATATTCGGTGGGAATTTATCCCACCGAAATTGAATCGGTGGGAATATATATTCCCACCGAAATTATTTCGGGAGGAATATATATATCGGAATTCATATATTTCATTTTTTTTTAATTCCCGAAAATAATTATTTTTTTTTAATTTCTAATCTGTATGAATTCCCGACAATATTTGATTCAACATGATAATTAAACAGAACCAAAATTCCCATAGTATATAAATATACACCTCAAAGAATGCCAAATTGAAATATATAGTATATAAATATACACCTCGAAGAGTGGTGGTGCTAGCTAGCTCCGGTTGTGCTACGTACGGCGGCGGTGGTGGTGCTACGGCACCGGTGGTGTTACGGCGGCGGTGGTGCTACGGGACCGGTAGTACTGAGGTGGTGGTGCTACGCGCGTACAGGCGGTGGTGTCCGGTAGTAAGCTGGAAATTGAGGAGGTGGTGGTGGTTGTTTTCAATTCGATCTGTAGAGAGAAAGAAGAAGGAGAGAAATTTTTTTTTTTTTTGAATGAGGGTACGGTACGGTGTTGCTGCTAGTTGGTGGTCACCGGTGAAGCAGCTGGTTGATGTGGTGGTGGCCGGCGCAGATCGGAGAAGGAGATAGAGAGGGAGAGATGAGAATTTTTTTTTTTTAAAATGATAGCAGGGACAGGTCGGGTGTGCAGAGAGAAGTAAATGGGAATTTATTCCCACCAAAATCAGTGGGAATTTATTCCCACCGATTTTGAAATCGGTGGGAATATTATTATTCCCACCTATTTCAACCGATTTCAGTGGGAATATTTTTTATTCCCACCGAATATTTCGATGGGAATTTCTACGTATTTAAATATTCCCAACGAAATTATTTTCGGTGGGAATTCATGAAATATTCCCACCGATTATATTCGGTGGGAATATTTCGGTGGAAATTTTTATTATTTCTAGTAGTGTTTGGAATAGTCCTTCCAATTTTTTTTTCTAGGGTTTAATCCTTTCAATTTAGATTTTAATTTAGATACATAATTAAATTTAAACTAGTCCTCTTAGTCATAGTTATCTTTTATATTTTGTAATCTATTAACAAAAATACTTACTTTAAACATTCTTTTAACGATACTCCATCAATGGAAATCTTTAAAATCAAGGTTTCTTTCTCTTCGGAACCCAAACAACTTAAAAAATGATGATTTCTTGAATGCCTACTTAATCGATCAGAAAGTTCTTTCAAGTTAGTACTATAGGCCATAATAATCTTTGGAAAGCACCATTACATGAGCGTGTCAAATTCTTCACTTGGAAAATTTTGAAAGATATGATTCCTACGAGAGGAAAACTTTCAACGTTACTCTTTGTTGGTGATAAAATTTGTGTTTTCTGTGATTTTGATAATGGGAGTCACTCCCAATATTGCCCAAATCACAAACAGGTGTTGTTCTCTTTAGCCATAGAGCATGTTGCTGCACAATCAAGGAAACGTATTATTGCTGGCTGCCCGTCTCTCTCTGCGGATTGGTTCACGGGATAGCTTAAAGCCAATGTTGTTGTTGCCTTTCAAATTGATTTCTCTACCATCGCTTTGGTTGTTCGAAACAGGTGGTGCCATTATTTTTGCTTCACTCAATAAGGATTTTTTTGTTGATCCTACTTCTACGGAAACCGCCGCAATCAAGGCACTCTCTCTCTTGCTTATCTTGCTCATGCAAAGTCCATTATCTTCGAAAGTGATTCTTTGAATGCGGTTACTATGATCACCGGGGCCTCCCCGTCTTTTGAATGGGGTCAGTCTTTCGGATGCACACCTTGCACGTATTCTAAAAATTCCAAGACTCGGCAACAAACCGACTTATAATCTAGCTAAACGGAGTCTCTCTTGTAATTGGAATGGTGATGTGCTCCTTTCCCTTATTCCCCATGTATTTTATGTGATTCGGGTTGTTCTATTTCTATTTCTGTTGTAACTGATGATTTTTCTCCTATTACTGATTAAGTTTTATTTACCAAAAAAAATATTGTTGTTCTAGTCTGCCCTTGTTTAAATTCTTACAGATACTCTACAAAGCTCTCTTCTAAAACTATGTCGGGATGGTCTATGGTGACTCACACCTCAAAGTGAGTCACCAACAACTCAATTGAAACCCAATTAGATTTGGACACGTGTCCACATTACAACCCCAACAAATTCATGTACAACCCCACCTGACCATGTAAAATTACCACTACACCCTTAATCTTTATTTTGTAAAATTCCAAACATAACCTTTTATTAAATTAAAAAAAAAAAAAAAGAAAGAAAGAAAGGGAAAATCTGGACCGGCACCACCCACACACTACCCCCAAAGTAAACCTAACCCCAAAGCCCCGCCGCCACCCACACACTACCCACCGCCCCACCCACAGTAAAACTAACCCCAAAGCCCCGCCGACACCCACACACTACCCAAGCCCAGACCGGCGAAATTAGGGCTTTCCGATCAACATTTTCGGATTCAACATCTAATGAAATTAGGGATCTGATTTACATTTGTTCGATTAGGGATCTGAATCCTTGGAGATGTTCGATTAGGGATTTCATCACCGATTAGTCTCACATCCACATGGGGGCCGACATGGTTGCGACGGCGATGTGCCGCCTCCATTCTGGTCGCGGCCAGGACTGCAGGAGATGGCACTTCGTCGTCGTCGTCCTCGTCGAAATAGGAGTATAGAGGGAGGATGAATAGGAGTATAGAGGGAGGAGGAGGAGGAGGAGGAGGGTGGTGGTGGTGGGGTGGGGGGGGGGGGGGGGGGGGGGGGGGGGGAGGGGGGAGGGGGGGGGGGGGGGTGGGGGGATGGGGGGTGGGGGGGGGGGGGGGGGGGGGAGGGGGGCGTGGGGGGGGGGGGGGGGGGGCGGGGGGGAGGGGGGGGGGTGGGGTGGTGGTGGGGGGCGGGGGGGGGGTGGGGGGGGCGGGGGGGGGGGGCGGTGGGGGGGGGGGGGAGTGGGGGGGGGGGGGGGTGGGGGGGGGGGGGGGTGGGGGGGGGGGGGGGTGGGGGGGGGGGGGGGTGGGGGGGGGGGGGGGTGGGGGGGGGGGGGGGTGGGGGGGGGGGGGGGTGGGGGGGGGGGGGGGTGGGGGGGGGGGGGGGTGGGGGGGGGGGGGGGTGGGGGGGGGGGGGGGTGGGGGGGGGGGGGGGTGGGGGGGGGGGGGGGTGGGGGGGGGGGGGGGTGGGGGGGGGGGGGGGTGGGGGGGGGGGGGGGTGGGGGGGGGGGGGGGTGGGGGGGGGGGGGGGATCCTCAATCAATATGTCATAGATTGATGATGTATTTTCAATGATGTTCAATCATATAATGCCCACACAATTTAGTGTTTACATACATTATTGCAGTTCAACAAATATATTAATATAATAATATTAGAGTTCCAAATTGATATTTGTGATCGTATGCAACTAACTATGATTCAGAGAGTTAATTTCTTTTTTCCACCTAATTGGGTAGGGGCCAAATATATAGTATTAGTAGAGTACTAGTGTGTATATATATATATATATATAATATTAAGGGCCGTTTGTTTACTCAGGAATGACATATTATTTGGCAATGCGATTCCTTGGAATTAAGTAATATTGTTTGGGTAGATTTTTTGGATTTTGGGAAAGGAAATATATTCCTAAAAATCAGGAATCTTGTCATCATATGGGAATGTTAAACGCAACATTTCTATGGTATTATGATTCCATTCCTGGGGGATTTAGTACTAAAAATAAAAGAGACATTATTACCCATATATTATTTCTTATGATAGTTTTATTTTCTCCCTACGTAATATAAATTTTCTCTCCCCTAGCCATTGTTTTCTTGTTTCTTGCTTTCTTTTTCTTCTCCAAGTGCTTAAATTACATATTAAATTTTCACATTCATTTACCTACTAGTTGTATCTACTGAAATAATATAAAATTTTAAATGTGAATTGATTTGAGAATATGCATATATTCACAGGCCAAATCCAAAGCTTATGCTTCATAGCACATTCATTTTCAAATTGTACGCTTAATTTTGTTTTTGCTTTTGAAAGTGTTATCTTATTTATACGTATTAGTATACACAATTTCTTGTGATAGTTACATTTTTGGATTTTATATATATATATATATATATATACACACGACTCTCCTCTAACACTGATTTCTTCTATATATGTTCTTAAATTTTTACTATTTATTATACATATTTTTTTAAATCAATATATTATAAATAATACCATATAATAAATGTTGTTTCTATATGATTTATATATAATATATGGATGGGGGTATTTTAGTGAACTTTTTAAATATGTAATCTATTTCTTGCCATTAAAAACATTGAAAAGGAATTCGATTAATTTCTTTGGTACAATTCCAAGTGGTACCCAAACACTATAATTGAATCATATTTTTGGAAATCAGATTACTAAAAATCAAATACCCAGAATCAGATTTCATTCCCGTCAAACAAACGGTCCTAAGTTCAAATATAAAGCCTTTTGTGAGTTCCGAGGTAAGCTTTATAACTAATTTGGCAGAATAATCTTTTTTTTGCTATAATAAATACATGAAGCACTGTTGGATAGGAGCTGGAATAATGCATATTTTACTTAATTAATTATTATATAAATTAATCAAAGTAACATTGACCAAGAGAGAGAACAAATTTAATCATATCCAATCAACTTGCAGAAAAATAATGAGCTGGAAAATCAAAGCCGATCACGTATGTGTTCATGGCTGTACTTAATTGTAAATAAAGAGCATGTTAAATGTTGGAGGTTTAGTTTGAGCAAGGAAATTTCAAACGTTAAATGCATTGAAGTTTTTTTTTTAAGGGTATTCATATCTCTAGGGTTTTTCTAAAATAAGATTTTATGGAATATAGATGTACATGAGATGCCCCATCTCAACCACTTAAAAAAGTCAACAACAAATCTGAATCACAATTTTTGGTCAAAATGTCCAATGAAGACGTGGCATCGGACATTTAGAAAAAATAAACATATGTTAAATTACATACTAACCCTTTAATTAATATGTTTTAATTAAAATTTCTCCCTTATCTCTAATTAATTTCATCTCTTTCCCCCAAAGAAAAAATCTCTCAAGTAATCAAAATTATACACGAAAAAATCTCTCAAGTAATCAAAGTTTTATACGAATTAACAATTAAGACCATCATTATAAGATCATTTGAAATATTTTTAGGGCAAAATGCACTTTACACCCCCTCTCAAAGTTACATAGTTTGAAATTTACAACACAAAGTATAAAATAAGCACATATAAAATCAGTTGCACTTTTTCCCTTAAATGATTTTAAGTCAATTCCGATCACCAAAAAACACAGATATGCGTCTCACTTGTATATTTTAAGGGTAAATTAGTTCTAACATCGATTTTTCGCCCAAATATTTTACTGACGCGCATTTTTCCATTTCTCTTTACAAATACATTTTTGTCTACTTAACTTTAGATTTTTTCTTGTGTCAATTATTTGGCCAAGTAAGAAGATGTGACTAATTTACCCTTTGGAAATTCATGTGAGGGGCACATGTACATTTTTCGTCAAACAAAAATTGCATAAAATCATTTGAGGGGGTAAAGTGTAACTAATTTTATTTTTCAAGGGGTAAAGTGTTTATTTTGTACATATGGTTGGTAAAGTGCCAAAACATGTAACTGTGGGGGATAAGATTTTTGTCAACTTTTTGATATGGGATTCATAAATTGTATGGAGAATTTTGTCAATTTTTTCAAAAAAAAAAAAAAAAAGGCGGGGTAGGAGGGGCTGTATTCCCAATTTTTAAAGTTATCAGATGTTATTGGTAATCTTTTAGGTAATAGGGATGTTTTTGCATTGTTTGGTGGGGTAAAATTGTAATTTTGACTTCAGAGGGGTTTTCTTTGTTAATAAAAAAAGTACAAGGTTTTGTTGCTAATAAAAATAATATAGGTTTTTTTTTATAGTTAGACGAAACATAAAGGATGTTTTTGAATTCACTCATTAAAGAGGATAAATTTGTCTTTAAGAAAATAAATTATTTAAAATTAAATTTTAAGGGGACATGTGTCACCATGATAAATGATATCTCATGTGCTCCCCATCTCTCAAAATCTCATTTTAGACAGACCCCTATCTATAACTTAATTCCGTTGGGTTTCTTTTTTCTTTCTTTTTTCCGATTTTCTAAGGATATATTTCAGGTCTAAAATCTGACTTAATCTATATTACATTAGAACCTCTCCTACTTCATTAGATCAATCACCCGTTAATAAACAAAGTCAATTTTTTAAGATTTTATTTCATTTATATTTTTTATATAAAAATGAAATCAATGGCTTTTAATTAGTATTAATTAAAACTTGTCTTTGATTTATATTGATAAGATTAATGGGGTTCAAATAGGCTAGTAATATTGCCAGAATATAGATTGTTGTTGCCAGAGCAATTTTTTATATTTTCCTAAATTGCCCTTTCTGGTCAAAAGCCATTTAAATCAAGTTTTTCAATTCCCATCGGCAACTTCTAGATATAGCAACTCTTACATTAATTGCTAAATTATTTTTTCCTTTTCCATTGATCTTTAAACATGGAAAATTAATCAAATAATCAATATGGAGGACTGATCACGATCATCTGTTGCATTCTTGGATATCACCATTAACGAACTCTTTGATACCTCAGTTAACAAATTACAAATAAACCATCACAATCTATAGAGCATATATTTACTGTTTGTTTATTTTGCAAATTCTTTGGGAAATCTAGGCACTTCAACACCATTTTTCGTTTTTTGTTTTTGCACTACAACACCATTTACAAAGGTGAATTCCTCTCCTTTGTAAAATTAGCCCTACTGTTGTGATCATATTTGATATTTCCCCTCCCAAATATATATGTGATGAGAAGAAATGGAGATTGACTTTGATATTGTTATCTTAAATTTTGTCAACTAGCTTCTACTGGTTCAAGTAATTATCATCATGAATCAAAATTTTCATCGTTTTTGTCAAAAAAATTGAAAACATTTCATTTTTAATCAATCAAAAAGATAATTATAAGGCGTGGTTCCGAAATTATTTGTTTGTCTTGCAATTCTTTTAATTTTTTTAATTTAGTAAAAAATCACAAATTTTTCTAGTGTTTCCGAAACGTTTTCAAAAAATTCAAATATTTAACTAACCAAGACAAACACTAAAAACAAAATTTTGACCCATTATTATCATAAGTTTATATGCTCTCCTAGAAAAATATTTCAAATTCTTTTTCTAGGACAATCAAATATTTTGGACATTATTTATCACTTAACTTATTTCAATGTCTAAAAATTTTATGAAAAGAGAAAACAACATTAATTATGTATTAATGAGAGAGAAGATTGAGTTGTCACAACTAATTAAAAAGTAAATTATAAAAGGGGTGTTTCAAGAATTAAGAAACTTGACATTTATGTCTTTTGACTAAAAGGGACATTCTAGGGAATAATAAAGAGTTGATCTGGCAATATCGCTAGCCGTTCACAAAACGTCTTACTACGAGCCTACGAGTACACTCAATTTTTAGTGGCCATGAACTCCGTGTTTACACATTTAATCACATCTACAAGTACATATATATTTGAAAAAAGAAAAATATACTCACATATGTGGATATTGTATGGTGGCTTTGGTAAGGTAAGAATCAATTGTGAGTTGGTGGTTTTGCCTAAACATATTGGACGAACAATATATACTGACGTTTTATGATTTAATATATCTATCATTTTTCTAAAAAGAAAAAAATTTTTGTAGACTTCAATCTTATATATATGTGTACATCGTACATCGCATAAAGTAGTCCACGAGGTAGGCACATGTAGTTAATTCATACAATCATAATATTATTCTTTTTTCAATAAAAGAACACTTCTATTTTGAATGAAGATGATGAAAATATATTGGAACTCGAAAGTTCCGTCAAGGTGTTGCTTTATATTTTCTTATAATTATATGGTTAATTATGATGACATTTGATAGATATATATCTCTCGGTTTTGTTATTTCAACCAAAGTATTCAAATTTTCACACAAAATTATATATAATTCATTGGCTATGCATATGCACATGACCAACCATGAAAATAAGAATATTTACGTATATCTTATGAATTATGTTATTCTCTGTCCATGATATATAATTAATAAACTTACCTTTTTACTAATTTGGATCAAATTAATGATATGCATGTAGATATTCAAAATTTTCCCTTTTTGAATCGGACATGGTCTCCTAAATTTTTAATCCATGCCAGTTAATTAATCTCTTATATCATAGTGTAATATATTCTCCCATATAAATTTCATATCGATCCAATAAAGTTTGTCAATGATTCTATTGTACTAATGTCGGCTATTGTTTATGAATGCATGTAAGCTAATATTCTTACAAGCCGACATTTATCTTAGAGTAAAGCGGGTTTAAACAGACAAAAAGTTATAATGGATGCTCTATTCTTTTGTTGACATTAGATTCTATTTAAGAACAACAATATATTGAGTGTCTAAACTTTTGCAAAGATGCTTATTTTGACTTACTTGAATATCATATATATATATAGTGATTCTTGATTACGTACTGCGATTGTACTTAGGAGTTAAAACACACCTAATTACATTTGAGTTTAGCAAGCTTAATTACTCAATTATACCTTTGCTTTATTATATTATTATGTAATTAACTTAATGCGTGAACTTGAAAAGATTAAGCCTAGAATTAATCCATGATTGGTTGTTCGTCTCGAATGTGTGATTGGGTCGAATTAGACTAGAATTTCCCGTAAATTTGTTGTTTAACTAACTAATAATCACTTTGTTGCAATACATTTTAAAATATCGTATCATTATAAGAAATTCGAGTATTACTAACTGTAAAATTATTTAGCATTGTATATAAAAGTTCAACCACAACGACTTTGTATTATATTTGGACGTGTGGTTCTTACTTAGTTACAAGAGTAGTGAAAACTCGATTATCATGACTTTATGTCGTCGTTGATGTTTTCACAATGACAAAGAGTGATGGTGAAAATTTCAAACTACTATTTCTGCAACTATGTGGGAAAATATTTATATTTTGAATACATTGTTATAAAAAGATTAATTTCATGTAGTGTTAACACTTAACACTCTGCTTGTCCAAAATGTTTTCAATGTGGCAATAATTAGAGCTAACTTACCAAGTAATTTGATTACAACACCACCTTAAATTAGAACGTTTTAAGGAATTATAAATTATGTTGCTTAAGATTATTTAGTCGAGATTCATGTAGGACAATGATATCTTCTCGTAGCTTCTACTTTGTCGTCTTTTTGTTTCAAAATCAGAATCTTAATGATCTTAGTATCTCTGTCGTCAGATCTGAACATATATATGGCATTGATATGGTAGGGTATATATTTAATACCAAATCATATAAGTATTTCTTTTTCTAAATAAGGGGTCCCCTCACTTTATTAATTTGAACGATTTTAATCTTTTTATTTTAATTTCCTACTGTAGGATGAGCAATTAATTAATTAATCAATTGTAATTCGTTTATGAAAAATAAGAGGGCAAAAATTCAAGACACTCCCCTGCCCCGGCGCGATGTAAAATTAGTCAAATATTTTTATTAGATTAACATGAATTGAGTTAAGTCTATTTAAAAGACTTAGGTTTAACTCATCTTAAAAGATTCACCAAAAAAAAAGAAAAAATGTTCAATTCATATGGGCCATTTAGTCGCAACAACACTAAACACTAAAACGTTAATTGCATAAATTTTCATGAACTATTAAATATTAATTCGACACGAAACCCTCATCCACATAAAATAAGTCGTCAATATTTTTAGAGATTAGAGGTTTTGTGTCAAATATTTAATAATACACGTGAATTTTATTCAATAAGTATTCAGTGGAGCGATTCACACATAGCGAATTCGAAATATAAAAGTGCAGTAAACATTTTGCATAATGCTTTCATACATATTTTGCATAATAAAGAGTTTCTTACATTTATTAATTTATGTATGAACTATTCACACTCTAATGCGAACACTAGTATTATGTATGAACTATTCTTGCTCTAATCTACAATTTTTTTAAGATGATAAATACATCATCATTACATCAGAATATATCATATAATAGCTCATCATTACTTTATAATCAGGAAATTTGCATATTTGATACCATATAATAGGGCATCTTGTAACATTAGTATCACTGAGTACGTAAATGCATATTTAGTACCACAATTAAAATTTTGGTTGCAATGTTCATACCATTATCAAATCATTGGACGAAAATGGACGGAGTCGGCCACGTCCACGTACCCAAGGTGGCCGTTATCTCATCTTTTCGAGTATCATGTGATAAAGTGAGGGAAAAATCATCACTTTCCATCCAAAATACTAGATAATGGGATTATATAACAGGATAATTTACCTCTAAAAGTTAGGGGAACGTGATTATTTTCGCTTCAAAAGACGATATAACGGTTACGTGCGGTGCACGTGGCAAATTCTGTTCATTTTTATCAAATTATTTGACGATAGTATAAACACTGCAATCAATATCCAGTTGTATCAATATTGCAAATTGTTCTATTGTATGGTACCAGACATGCAATTTCCCCCTTTGTAATCAATCAAAATATACCAAATTATAACAAATAACTAACAATTTGCAGCAGTAATTTTATATATTAATCCCCATATATCCAAAAATCCAAAAACTATTATAAACTTGGCTTCTTGGAAAATGATGCTTAATAGAATAAGGGGAAGCTAGAGATTAACTTACATATATATTTTTAAAATAAAACAGTACCCACCCAATTCAACCACCATATTTGCTGTGGATCTCGTGGAGGTTGAGATAATATGAAGCTTTGAAAACAAATGTGACAGGAGCCAAACAGTTGTCACCGGTGAATAAAGGGAGTAAAATATGCGCAAAACAACCAACCCCTGTGTTATTATTGATTGGGGATCACGTCATGCTTTATTTTTATTAGCAAAAAATATCATCTATTAACAAGTTCAAGGCATTCATTGCCTTTCAAGATCGCATTGTGTTCTACTTAAGTGCAAATATTCTTCACGAAAAAATTGATACTTAAACTTGATTTGATCACACCCGTCCATTCAAAGTCATATGAAATATACTTGCTTTGTGATTAAATGATACTCTTCAATCATAAGACATATATATGCAATACAATTGTCGTGTGATTGGATGTGTGTGGTCAAGAACTATCAGTCTTCATGATTTGAGGAGAAAGGACAAATTTGCCCCTATATATTTTTTTGGGAAATAGATGTAAAAAACACAATTATTCACTTTAAAAAATTAACGATAACATCCCTGTAAACTTAAGAGAAAAATGACAATAACCTCCTATAAACTTAAAAAACAACAATATTTTTTCTGCAATCAATTCTTAACTTTTGAATGATTGCAGTAAACTAATAAAATGATAACATAGAGATATTTTAGTTATGAAATAATAAGTCATAAAAAAAAAATTCTAATAAAAATAGCAGTGGATTTTCTGTCAGTACAGGGGGTGTTAATGATTTTGCTCGAATAAAAAATTAATTTAATATTTGCAAATTTGTAATATTAAATTGAGGTGTGATATATCTTGCTTACTCAACACAATCAATTAATCATTGGTTCCATGTATATTTAGGGCCCCTCGTATTTCTATATAAAAGGGTACTTTGACAATTGCTATAGTTCCATTCAAGAATTCAAACAATTCTATCTAATCTCTCTCTTTTATTCAACACAGCTATCCTTCAAATTAATAATATAATGGCAATTGAGATTGAAACACCATCTGTTAGCTTATCAAAGGTTGCATTATCAGAAACTCACGGTGAAGATTCACCATATTTTGCTGGGTGGAAAGCATACGATGAAAACCCATATGATGAACTAAACAACCCCTCGGGTGTTATACAAATGGGACTTGCAGAAAATCAAGTAAGTTTTGATCTGCTGGAACAATACCTTGAACAACATTCTGAGCTGGCCGCAAATAGTGGGAGGAGTAGTACTTCTAGTTTTAGAGAAAATGCACTTTTTCAAGATTATCATGGACTGCAATCTTTCAGAAAGGTATTTAATTAATTATATATATGTTACCTTCATTTTATTAAATGAATTGTCTTTTCCTTTTCCTAAGTACAAAATCTGATATTATTGAAAAATATTGATTCCAGGCAATGGCAAGTTTTATGGAACAAATAAGAGGGGGAAGAGCGAAATTCGACCCCGATCGAATCGTTATCACAGCAGGTGCAACAGCTGCAAATGAACTACTAACCTTCATTTTAGCTGATCCTGGAGATGCCTTGCTTATCCCGACTCCTTACTATCCAGGGTAAGAATATATTACTATACAATAACTCAATTCACAACACTTCAAAAATAAAACTTTTGATCCTAAATATAAAAAGTATTTGAAATTTTTGTCCTTTCCCCACCTCTATTTACATCCTTTTTTTTTTTTTTTTTTTTTTTTTTGTGCATTTTTTGTCCATAGGACAATCTCTGGTTTTGCACATTTAATTTTGTCAGTCTTTTTCTGCAATTTTGGTCTCATCGATTCTGACTAAAAATACAATCTAGCCAAGTAATTGTATAAATTCCATACTTAATTCAAATTAACTATCTTAATTAACTCAATTAATTCACTTTCACAGGTTTGATAGAGATTTGAGGTGGAGAACTGGCGTAAACATAATTCCAGTTCATTGTCAAAGTTCAAACAATTTCGAAATCACTCCTGAAGCTTTAGAAGCAGCATACAATGAAGCCGAATCCAAAAACATCAAAGTCAAAGGACTACTCATAACAAATCCATCAAACCCGCTAGGCGCAACAATCAAACGATCAAACCTTAAAAAAATTCTCGAATTCGTCACACGTAAAAACATCCACCTCATCTCGGACGAAATCTACTCAGGATCATCTTTCTCTTGCGACGAATTCGTCAGCATTTCCCAAATCCTCGCGGAACAAAACTACAAAGACTCCGAAAGAGTTCACGTTGTTTATAGCCTTTCTAAGGATCTAGGCTTACCAGGATTTAGAGTGGGGACCATATATTCTTACAATGATGACGTGGTGAGGACCGCGAGAAGAATGTCGAGTTTTACTCTGATATCATCTCAGACGCAACAACTTTTGGCGTCAATGCTATCAGACAAGAGATTTACTGAAAATTATATTAGAGTTAATCGAGAAAGGTTGAAAAAGAGGTATGAAATGATAATTGATGGGTTGAGGAATGCGGGGATTGCGTGTTTGAATGGGAATGCGGGTTTGTTTTGTTGGGTGAATTTGAGTTCTTTGTTGTTGGAGCCGACAATGGAATGTGAATTGGAATTGTGGAAATTAATTTTGTATGAAGTGAGGTTGAACATTTCTCCGGGTTCTTCTTGTCACTGTTTGGAGCCGGGTTGGTTTCGGGTTTGTTTTGCGAATATGAGTGAGAACACATTGGAGATTGCACTTAGGAGAATACATGATTTCATGGATAGAATGAGAAAGGTCAAGATTTCTTTACAATAATTATTTTTAATTGTACGTAGGATATTTTTTAATTAGTTATAATAGTCTCTTATAGAGATGAGTTTCTATTTGTTGAGAAGGCCCGTTCCAAGAATGGGTTAATTAATTTAATTTGTCCCGAGATAATGTAAATCGGTTTACATAATTATAAATTATGTATATAGTTTTCAATTAAATGATCAATTGAGATAGTTTAATTTTTTGTATAATAATATTGATGGTCACATTGGTCAGACTTGTCGTGTTTTTCTTGGAAATGTCAACTCCAGTTGGTTAATCGGAGTACAACTATTACAAGCTTTCTACCTGGACATTGATTAATTATTATACATGCATATGACTGGGTGATTATTGAATTAATAGTTATATAGAAATAATGCATGCACACCTACGTGCAAAATAGTATATCATAAGTTTATTAATATATGTATGTATTTTAACAAAAACTCGATTTGACATCACATATTTTCTTTCGGGTAATTAAGTTTAAATCAGGCTAGAATTATATATCTTAAAAATTTATAATTCTGTTCCGTGATTTTTAAGTTTAAGATTGTGTATGTGAACCCAAATAATATATTACCATCCACTGATCCAAGTGTCAACCTTTTTGTTTTCATATGATAAATTTGTTTGTTTTAAGTTCCAAATTTCAACAGTGCAGTTGGAATAGAGGCAAAGTGGCTAAATTCTAGACTGTCTTCTGATAGTCAATTTTATACTACAAAGGGCCTGTTTGTTTGGTGTTTGGCAAAGTGGCTGAATTCTAAACTGTCTAATATGGCATTTCCCATTATGATAACACTGACAGTCTGACACATATTAATTTATTTATTTTTTGATAATTTTATCCAAGCCATTTCTTATGTCTAAAATATATGCTTATGAAAAATACTTTTAATATACTTGAATATTATGCTTAAAAAAAATACTCTTATTACTATTTGAATATTAGCCTTAGTTTAATTAGTTAGTTTTCGACTGCATAGTGACTCGTTATCGTTCACAAACTATCAATATATATCCAAATAATTTGATTATATCCATGTCATTAATTACAAACCTAATAATATTTATTTATTTGAATTATATGGTGAACAAGAAAAAAACGAATTTATAGGTGAGCCATTTGTTTACATGATTAGCAGTACTTAAGAGGTCACTGCAACACTTGGCCAATTTTAAATTTTTGAAAGTGAAACCTGAACCCTTTTGACATTAGAGCTCGTTCTGTCATTAACCTATAAAAATTCAATGGGCCCATCAACATGTCATTTTAGCATGGTTTCATAGCAAAAGTCTCGCTACCAAACGAATTTGGCCAGAGTCCATTGACCAATTCAGATCCGTTTTTACACAAGTTGTCTTTCTAAATTTAGGTTTTGATTGAACTAGATTAAGTAGACTGAAATTAGTGAGCAGTACCCATTTTGAATTTAATAACCAAGTCATGTAATTGAAATTTGAAAATGCACTTGATAAGCTCAGGACGTCCCATAGACAACAAATGGGCCCAACTCAAACATAAATTGACACTCTTGATCCGACCCGACTCATCATAGCTTTCCATTTGCTCCATGTTTGATCGATCTACCATGACCCGCAATTGACATCTGCATCAGTCCTTTCTTTTTTGGATAACCATCTGCATGAGTCTTATTTTCATATTTAATATCTTAATTAATAAAACTGTATGTAGATTGACTTAAATATATAGAGTGTACGTATTGTATGCTTACTTTATATGTGAATATATAAGGAGGGTTTAATTAAATATAGTTCATGCAATTAATGAAAAGTGAGGTCAAGAAAACAACACCTTTCATCAAACCCATCCTATCGAAATCGGCCTCTTTCGAATTAATTCATAAATTAATATAGTCATCTTGAGGTGATCTCTTCCAGAGAAGGAATAAGTTTTTCGTGATTTAGTTTATTGGCTTAAAATTTGGTTGACTTTACAACCAATGATAGATCAACTATGAACACATTTGATTTGAGTGTTATTTTAAGTTTTGTCTACACAATATAATTAATTACATACATTGGTTTTTGCATTGAATATTTGGAAAATTGTATTTTTTATCATGATGATAATCTCCCATATTAATTAAATTAACGACATACAGTCCATGCATGAGTGTTTGATTATGGTTGGTGCAACTTGACGTTAATCAAAGCACAATACTAATTGTGATTTGTAAGATGAGAAATTGGACCAATGAAATTATATATGCCTCGGTGGCTCGCTCGGTATGAGTCGTATGACATAAAAGGCACACACAAAGTGCAACTAATAAGGAGAGAAATGTACAGATTAACTCTGACACTACAAGTAATTAATTGCCTATTAAAATTTACATATTTTCCATCATTAGATATTATATTAAAAATTATTAACATTATAACAACATATTATAGAAGCTTATGTGCTTTCAAAAAAAAAAATGCTCAATCGTATTTAAAGATATTTATGTTCCTTGCCATTATTTCCAAGAAAATATCCACTATCTTATAACCTTAATGATATTTTTTATTTCTATTTCAACTAAAGATAATTAAAAAGAATTATGATGTGAACTAAGATCTGATAAGGCCATCTCCAATAGAACTCTTAAATTCAGACCTCTTATCTTAAAATTTAAGGGGTGAACAGTGTTATACATTCCCACTTTTTACTCTGCACTCCAACAGCTCATTTATATTTTAAAATTCTACTTTTAAATAACCACAACACTTCACTCCAACAATTCGTTTATATTTTAACAAATTAATTTTAATTATTATTTATATATAAATAATAATGATATATATTTATTATTTATTTATTTGATATAATAATAAAAATTAAATTTTAAAAAAATCGGAAAAACAATATGAACTTAGATTAAATAAATCTGAACTATATTTCGAGATTCGTGTAATTTTTTAATTAGAACTCACATTAAAAGAACAAAAAAATATTGTACTTTGCTGCATAAATTAGAATATACATTTGGCTTTGGACTCTCAAATTTGAGAGTCCAAACTTAAAAATTTAAATGATCCTTAAATTATAACATGTCCCTTGGAGCATCATTTTTGTAGAAATCTTAAAAATTTTCTTATAATTTGACTTATAAGAGCTCCCTTGGAGATGGCCTAAGAAGGTTGAAATTTTAAATTGAAACCCCCTTGAGCTGAATCTAAAAAGCTATATTTGGGCCAGGTGGATTTTGAATCCATAGCCCAAATCTGCTGACTTGAAATTTTGATTTGGGCCAAGAGATTTTTGGCCCAATTTTACGTCTCTCAAAACCCTTCACTCCAAAGTTCACTCGCTGAGCAGCAACCGGATTTTCTCACTCGCCATCTCCTCTTCGATCGTAAACCTCTCTCTCTGTCTCTCATTTTCTTTTCAACTCAATTACACACCTTTTTTATTCGTTTTTAATTGTTTATAATTCGTTTCAGGTGATGAATTTTGATACAAATCTAGGGTTTATGACATTTCTGTTTTTTCTTTTATTTTATCAATTTTCTGATCATGTTTTCTTTCTTTATTTTTCAGAAAGTGGTCGAATATTTTCGGCAAACATATTGATTGGATCTTTAAGCTGACAAGGTAATTTTTCCTTTTAAGTTTCAAAATCTGAATTTGTTGTGATGGAATGAATTGAGCCAGTGATTGTTTTTTATGACATGTTAAATTATTTCAATTTCATATCTTAAAAGTTATATCTGAAATCCAGTTTTCCAGTATTGCATAAAACATTAGAATTTTAATTCATGTTAGTAGAGAAGCCTAGCATAATTTGAAATGATATATAAGTTCTTTATTATAGCTTTGTGCTTTCTCTTGCTCTGCAATTCATGCTAGTGCTGCCCTTTTATTTTCTTTGTTATTACTAAGCATATTCGCATTTACGCGTAATGCTTGAAAGTAATTTGCTTAACCATTTTATCTTTGTTTACTTTATGTTTGACTTATAGAATTTGTGTGGAAGTTAATGGCATCCAAGCTGAAGCAATTGCAATCCAAGGCTTGCCAAGCCTCAGAATTTGTGTCCAAGCATGGAACTGTCTACTACAAGCAATTGTTGGAGCAAAATAAACAATACATCAAAGACCCACCTACCGTGGAGACATGCAATGAATTGGCCAAGCAACTATTTTACACTCGTCTTGCCAGGTCACTTTTTTAAAATCCTCTTTTTTGTGAAATGTATATCTGCATGGAAGTTGAAGCTTTGCATGTAAATTAAGAGTGCTATTACGAAAACTCAAATGTTAAAGTATGATATGTTTTAGTTCATAGTACATTATTAGTTTACCGGCTCATCTAGATGAGAAATGCTGTTTTAAGTACGTGCCTGATGTAATTGTGAAGTGGTAAACATTTTGCAGAACTGAAAGCAACTTATTTTCTGAGGGTTTCTGTGAATTCCAAACTTTCAATTTGTATAGTTGCATTTCTGGCTACAGCTGAAATATTGAACTGATTTTTTAAGTGTTCAATCTGCTGGATCTGTATTACCTCCCACTTCTGCGTGACACAAAGGTGTCTTGTATGGATAGCCGTGTAGAATGTGGATAATAATCACTCTAGTTATGTGGCTAGTACATTGATACCAGAAGCTGAACGCTAGAGAAACGGAGATGGGTAGTCTGATAACAAGTCGGAGCGGATGATATCCATATGCTGCAAAGAGTGTTATTGTATACTTGCAAAGTTTTAGGGATGATATATTTTCAATATCACAAACATCAAGGATAAATGATTGTGGGCCTTCTGGCTAGTCTATCTTATAGATTAAATATTCTATGATATAAGCTACCTATTTAAGTTGGTAAATAAAGCTGATAATCCACATATGGAAAGATCTTGACATTTATAGAACTGTCTCTTAGGTTGAGAAAAATCTCACTATTTACCGTCATGTGCGCCAGTCGTGTTCTTTGATTGGGGATGTTCTATACTTCAAGGGACATTATTTTGGCTCAGTCAATGGCTAGTGCATTAATTGTCAGCCAGCACTATTTCTGTAGGCTTATCTATATTACTTGCAGTATATAAACGTTATCTCCATATATACTGGGCTATAGTCATAGTTTTTACCTCTTCGTTGGTGAGAAATAAGTATGATACTTCTATTATGATTTTTATATTTATGACTCTGAGTTGAACATGAAACCTTGAGATGGGCTTAAATCCTTTCTTAGTTATATTCATTGCAATTATTCCGGGTGTTCTACTCAACGATTTCATTCTAATTGTCAATGTGCAGCATTCCAGGACGTACAGAGTCATTCTGGAAGGAATTTGATTATGTAAAGAATATGTGGAAGCACAGGCAGGAGCTTAAAGTTGAGGATGCTGGCATCGCTGCTTTGTTTGGGCTTGAATGCTTTGCGTGGTTTTGTGCTGGGGAGATTATTGGTAGGGGATTTACATCTACCGGTTACTATCCCTGAAAGCTACCGAACGGCTGAGCATTGTCGGGTGCTAATCCATTCACAATTTCACAGCAATCGGTGGGGCGATTCTTCAAGCAAGATTTTGTTTCTGTTACAAAGTTTTTGAAGCTGAGATATCATTACCCTTAATAATGAGTTCTATATTCGGAGATTTGAATTGATACTTTCTTGGACTTGTTTTAAACTTTGTAGAATGTGTATGCCTGTGCTGTATGTAGCTAGGACAATAAGTTTTCAAGGTTTACTCATAAGTCATAACATTGGTGTTGTGACTTGTGACCATGTTGTGATGCTAAATTGACTTTTTCAGGTTCGCTAAAAAATTGGAGTATTTCTAACTCAACATGTCAATCTTTTCTGTAAGGTTAATGAAATGAGAACTAGGCTATTTGACAATTTCACAAGTACTTTTCGAAAAGCAATTTCATGCACCCATATAATTGCTTAACTTGCCAATTTTTGAGTTTGATGGAACAAATTGTTTAATATTTTGACTATTATACTGGTTCGAGTTTTAAGTTTAATGTTAACCGTGATATCATAAAATCATTACATTGTAGTATTCATTAGTTTATTAACTAATTTATTTAGAATGAAGTCATGATACTACGTATGAGGAGGAGAAATTATCTTCTGCATTTTTAACTACTCATTACTAAATATACATGGTGGAACAAATCAATAGTATATTGTAAACATGTAACATAAATAGTCATATTATGTCCTCCCTTTTAACTCATGTATTTTTATTTTTTTTGGTTTCCCAAGGGTTTAATCCCTTTCGAGCCGCGTCGGGCACATAAAGTGAGAACCTCTCCCAACAGAAATTCGAACTTGAGTCCATTACTTTGTGAGAAAAAATAATTTTAAGCATTATTACATCACGTCGCTAAATATTAATGGTGCAACAAATCAATTAATTCGCGATCATCTAACATAAAACTCATATTTTATTATGTTTTGACTCATGTTAGGTGGGTAGTGAACGTCAAAGTTTAATTTTTGGTCCTTTGTACATCCCCTATCGTGTCATCGAACTTAATTTATGTTCTATTTGACTTGAATGTAATTTTTGCTGGAATTTTCATGTGCCGAAGATGTGAATGGTGCAACAAATCAATTAAATCGCGATCATCTAACATAAAACTCATATCTTATTATGTTTTGACTCATGTTAGGTGGGTAGTGAACGTCAAAGTTTCATTTTTGGTCATCTGTACATCCCCTATCGTGTCATCGAACTTAATTTATGTTTTATTTGACTTGAAAATGTAATTTTTGCTGGAATTTTCATGTGCTGAAGACGTGACACTTAGAAATTGGAAATTTCAGATTTTGGCTACAAATTTTGCACGTCTAAGACACGTGACAAGTCCATAACTTCAATTTTGGAGGAAAAAATGATTAAATTTTCCTAAAAAATGAAGATACCTATTTTTATTTATAAGACAAATTTGAAAAAAAAAATATTTTTTCTAATCAAACTCACAATCACATTTGCTTCAAATTTAAATTTGATTGTGTAATGATATTGTAAATTAATATACTATACTAATTTAACAACTAAAAATATACCTTACAATTTAAATCTAACTTACAAAACAGTCCACGAAAACAAATCAAAGACAAAAACAAAAAATAGAGCAAATGCACAAACCAGATCACTATCAATATTCATCAATTTCGTCACAATGTCATTGTACAAAGTAAAAGCAAATGACAGCAATGGCAATAGGGGGATTGGTGTCTTTTTTCTTTTAATTATTGACTTTTTTGTTTCCCAATTTTGAAGTGTGTCACGTGCTCACAACATAATATTTTCGGAAAATTTGAACTTTCAGTCAAATTGGATATAATTTGACGTTGATGACACAATGAAAGATGTAAGTTAATAGTGAACCATAATAAATGACAATTTTTTAAATTCAACTATTTTAGAGGACCAAAAAATTATTAATTTCCTTATATTTTTAATAAATAAAAAATGTATCTTTATTTTTACAGAATTTCAATAAATAAAAAAATTATCAATTTCCTTATATTTTTAATAAATAAAAAAGTCAAATTTTTATTTTTGGCCCTTTAAAGTGGCTGCATTTCAAAATTGGCCATTTATTGTGGTACCTCGACAATAATCATCATTTATTGTGTCAACATCATCAATTTTAGTCCTTATCACCGATTTTTTTAATTATCGCCAAAAAACATCAATTTATGTCTTTTTAAGTGTCACTCGACAAATGATATTTTTGGCTAAAATTAATATTATTGGTCAAATTATATATAAATTGGTGATTTTTGACCAAAAATTTTAATTTTCCGGTCAATTAAGACATAAATTGATGATTTCCGGCGATAATTAAAAAAATTCGGCTATAAGGACTGAAATTGATGATGTTGACACAATAAATGATGATTATTGTCGAGGTACCACAATAAATGACCAATTTTAAAATGCAACCACTTTAGAGGGCCAAAAATAAAATTTTAGTCCCTTTGTACCAAAACGGAGAAATTTATAAAGCTTATGGTGCAATTATCCCCACATTCATAACCGTTTCACAGAGGAGAAACGCCCAAAAAACAGCTAACCAATCACAGAGAATTGGCCACGTGAAACCCCCAACATTAAGGAAACATAAACATGTTTAAGAGTTTAATGAATATCGCCTAAAAACAAACAGAACTGGGCGAGAATGGTAGCTCTGAACCAGACGTGCGTCGCCGCCGCAGCATTATTGATCTTCATCTTCTTCCACGTTGCAATCTCCAACAATTCTCATAATGTATTCTTCAATCTCACCTCTCACTCAATTTGTAATTTGTTCGTTGAAGTTTCGAATTAAGCTTTTCGATCGCTGTTGAAATTACAGGTCGGGTGCGGCAAAACATGTGTGGCGGTGAACTGTAATAGTAAGTGTTTCTCTTGAATTCTTTGGTGAAAATTGATAGATCACGTTTCGTGTTTATATATTAATTAAATTTTGTGGGTTGGGTTAGCAATTGGGATTAGATATGGGAAGTTCTGCGGAGTAGGGTACACCGGATGTTTGGGAGAGAAACCCTGCGATCATGTGGATGCTTGCTGCAAAATCCACGATGAATGCGTCGGCAAACACGGTATTAATACTTTACACTATATATGTTGTTTTTTTGGAAAAAAAAATAATAATAAAAGGAAAAAACACTCGGATAAAATCTTCAATAAAATAAATTATAAATTTATTTATCGACTTAAATGGTTATACCTATTACATTTTTTAACAAAAGAAATATAAAATTTGTGTTTTTCCTAATAAAATATAGTTCTACCTATTTAAGTTTTTTTGCATGATTGATCTTCTTTCTCATTTTCCTATTAATTTATTGGGGCCTAGACACATATGTTTTAATAACGGGTCAACCCACTGATACATATTACTACCAAAGGGTTGATTGGGCCAGATTGATTCTAATCCATCAAATCAAACACCCTAACCGAGTGACGTACAGTCAGTCTGGCTCATTCCAACCTTAGTCTAATCCACCCAAATCCCCAACTTAGTGACCCACTCCAGATTTGCAATTTCAAACACTTTTTATTACTATTATTATTACAATTTACTATAACATTATCTTTTTCAATGTCAATATGGTGTTTAATTTATCTATTGGAACTTCAATTAATTCCAGCAAATTGTGCTAGAGATCGATGAAATGGTTGTGTTTTGTGTATATAAATATTGACTAATTAAGGTGATTTAAATAATTTCAGGTGTGACCAGTATTAATTGCCATGAGAGCTTCAAAAGGTGCCTAGAGCATGTGCATAAATCTGGGAAGGTTGGTTTTTCTACCAACTGCACGTATGATATAGCAGTTCCTACAATGATACGGGGTATGGATATGGCTATTTTGGTTAGTAGGTTTGGTCGCTCAAAGTGACTTCCGCTTTAATAAGTTTGGTACTTAACAAGAACTTTGTCCCCAATGATTCAGCAATTACGGAATGTGAAAATTGCCTTTAAGGAAGATTTGCAACTTTGTTTTTTTTGTTTTTTTTAGATTGGTAGGTAATTGTAATTGGTAGATACATCATTATTACATCAGAACTAATTGCAAAAAATTATAAAGAATAACCAACAATAATACTAATAATAAAATTAGAAGAAAACCAACTGGTGATTGGTTTAGTGGAAGATACTAGTATCTCCAAAGTGGTGACCCATATTCAAATTCACGTTGGGAGAGGTTCCCATAAAATATGTCCGATGTGTCTCAAAAGAGATTAAACCCCCGAAAATAAAAAAAATAAAAATTAGAAGAAAACTCACATTGAGGTCTCAACTTTGCTATTAGATTATAATCCTGTTGGCGATTTGCAATTTTGTTATCCGCATTAATCCCATTGGCGTGAAAAGTTCATAAAATTTCTTTGAATTTTAGCTTGCAACGTTGCATTCATTCAAGGGCAGTTCGAAGGCTAGGCCGATCATGCGCCCGCCTAGGATTCCAAAATTTTATAAATGCGGTATATTTTTTAGTCATTTGTTTCTCAAAATATATTATAGAACAGAATCAGAGATGCAAACCTTTAGAGTAAAATATATTGATCAAGCTTGAATTTTTTCTTCTAGCTCTAGAATATTTCAAAACTTGGGGCCTGAATTTTGCCTTGTTTGGTTTGAGTGAAAAATATTTTGATAAAGTATATTGAAGATTATCTTGAAACTTATGCGAAAGAATTTAAACATGACTTGGATGTGCTTTAGTTATAATCTTTTGAATACAAGATAATGTTAATTTAATGGTAACTTGAGTTTGAAAAAATGGGTCATGGTTTGAATATATTTTGGTCGTTGGAATTGTAGGGGAAAAAGTAAGTGATTGGTGTCAAATAATGTCTTATGTGTTAAATTAATTGATACCATATTGTATGATAATTGATTTGATTGAAATATTATTATTTTAAGTTAAAATCCTTGTGTTGTGTGTATAATTCAGCGAAAACTGTTTCAAATGTTGTTTCGGCGAGCGAACATTCGAAACACATAAGCCAAAATGGATTCAGACACGACCTTGGTATTTTTACAAACCATATATACTTAAACAAGCTCTTATATAACCCAACATAAGCTCATTTCGAGTAGCTTGATATTTCAATATTAAGATTAATAAAAATATACTAAAATATTAGACAATTTTGTAGAAAATATGACTGGATATTCTCCCTCCGTCCCATTTATTTTGCTCCCTTTGCTACAATACCCGGTCAAACTTTTCAATCTTTTTATTAAACCGTTTAAATATTAATATATATGGTGTTATATGATATTATCAACTTATTAGTGAAATATATTAATTAAATTTTTATTATAATTTTTATAAATTTAATCAAATTGACCAGTTAACCGTACCAAGAAAGCAAAATAAATGGGGCGGAGAGAGTAATAATTAATTTTAACTAAAAACAAACAAAAATCTTGTAGCAAACATGAAACATAAATATAGTGATTTGAAAATGACGTAGCTAAATAAAAAACGGCTGCTTGTGAGTAAGAATATAGACGACATCAATGCCGTGACAATGTTCACTTTCTACAGATTTTCAGCAGTGAAATATTATTTTCCGAATCATACTCAGTAATTTACCAAAAGATAAAAAAAGACTTTTACTCAGTATTGACGCGGGATGCAGGAGAATATTATAAATGATTGACATTGACTTGTAACATATCAAAACGTGTTGCAGTCAAATCCCGCGCCAACCACCCGAAGTCATGTTCTACAAGCAATTGACGTTAATAACAATAATATATTAATTATTATAATCTAAACATTAAGATCATTTAACAGTGATTAGAATCTTCTGTCTTAACATCTATAATACGTTGCTAAAACAAACATCAATAAAATTACGTGTGAGTATATTTATCTAACAAAATTTCATTGATAACCTAAGACTTGTCATCAATCTAACAAAATTTCATTGATACTATTAAATTTTCAGTTAATCACAAATCTAAACATAAATATGGTAGGCATGAATGATTTTAGATCCCTAATATTCGATTATGTTTGAGTATACTTTATTTCTTAATTATTAAAGATAATTTCCTTTTCAGAAGTTTTGAAATAAGATTTTTGGAGTCAAGTTATTGTCTTAATAATGAATTTGAGAAAACTTTTATAATAAACAATTTTTTAAAACAAAAATATTTTTTTATTTTACTTATCAAAGAACACTAAAATTCTTTGTAAAAAGCGAAACAAACCAATCCAAAACTTCATATATAAATCTAAAGCTTTTGAAAGGGAAAGAGGAAGCGAGGAAGCGATAATTAATATTTCAAGGAATTGTAGTTGAAGGGGCAACTCGGTCATATTGTGAAAAGTCAAGACAGTTAAATTATAATTAGTACTAGTATCGTTCTTTTCTCTAAAATTTTCCATTATTTTAATTTCCTCCCCCAAATACATTTCTAACTAGATATCTATGCGTTAATGCGATACGAATCTTTTTATCCCTTCTTCTCCGAAAGAACCCCTTCCAAATTTTATATTTTCTCTAATTCAATCCCGAGGCGAGTTTTCATAATCTTCCGAATCGATAAATATTGTCACAGAATTCAAATGGTTTCTTAGTAACTATCGTTGAAAATTAGCATTGGTGATCGCGATTTAGAAGATGAAGAAATCGAAGTTTCTACAGAGTTCGAAGGACATGATCTCGAGGAGCTTCAATCCTGCCAAATGGTAAATTTGATCTACTTTCTTTCCGTTGATTTTATGTATTGATTATAATGTTAATCCAATTGAATTGGATCATACAGTAAAACATCGCTGAGGCTGGCCGCGTCAAGGATGAAGTTATTGAGGAATAAGAAAGATGTGCAAGTAAAGCAAATGAAGCGGGAAATAGCACAGTTGCTTGAGTCTGGACAGGATCGAACGGCTCGAATTCGAGTAATTATGAATTCTAAATCTCATATGTTTCATAAAAACATCTCTAATGTCTGGTCAGAAATTAGTGTGTTGAGTATATGATTGTTTTCTCTTCTTAAACTTGCAACGTGGTACTATATGGAGGAATTCATGTATAATTAGAGGTGTGACGAGTCGAGGAGTGTTCGTCACATTAGTCAATTTTGATTTGAATTTTGTATATAGCTTAAAAGAACCCAAATCGAACGAGCTCGAGTCTAGTAACAAGTAGCTTGATATTTTAACATTTATTTTGTCAACTATTAGCTTATGCATCGAGCTTGAAACGAGCTCTAAAATGTATCAAACAGTAAATGTTGTTTAAACTTGTTTGCTATGTACGATGAACTTTGCTGAAACGAGGTTTTATCGACGAGCTAGAGTAACTCGGTTTGATTTTCAGTCCCATGTCTGGTCAGTTTGTTGAGTATATGATTATTTTCTATTCTTAAATTTGCAACATGGTTGTGGAGGAATTCATGTATAATTGCGTTATCTTAGTAGTGATGATGTTTCAATTGAAAAATATATTTCAGTTTCATTTTGCTCTATATTCCAAGAACACTCTTGCATGAGCAGATCTTTCATGTCTATTTTATAAATTTTCAGGTTGAACATGTGATTAGGGAAGAGAAGATGATGGCTGCATATGATCTTATTGAGATTTACTGTGAGCTTATTATTGCTCGCCTGTCAATTATTGAGACACAAAAGTATGAATACTATTACTCCAGAATGCTTAAATATTTCTTTATTATCAGTATGATATAATTTTGTGTGTTTCTGGTACCCCAAATTATTCTTCAATGCTTAACTCTTGACTGCTGGGCACATGCACTATGGAAAATGAAAGCAAACAAGTTCATGAGAGACGGTGGATAAAATTTATTGCGGAGTAGATGTATTCCATTTAAATAATGAAGCACGGCATTTTTAACTGTCCAACATAGCCTACTATTTCTTTTGAAAGACATCTTGCTCTTAATCTATTACAATTTGCTCGTATTAATGGAACATTGTTGTGGTCTATAGATTACAGAAGAATAAAATCATTGTTTAGTTGGTACAACTATGACATTTCTAATAGAGATGTAGTAGGTGGATATTATCTATCACTTGCTCAAGATGGAATGGACTCATTCCAAAATGATTCAATTTGGTAACTGATTGCTTAGAAACTTGAGAAATATCCGTTTCTATTTCTGACAGATGGGAATCTTAATGTGAAACCAAATGACAAGAGCAGTTTGAACATTCCCGTATCTACTTTTTGGTTGGGTTATGTAGAACAGTTTGTTATATGTTTATTATACCCTCCGATCAGACTTTCTATTTTTTCTTTTTAAATAATTAAGTTCATATATCTTTTAGAAGGGCCATCTATTATTGTAATTTCTGTTGCCACTTTGTGTTAAATAAAATTTTGGCCCTTCTAAGACATTTTGAGGAATTCTATACCTTTTTTATTCTGGTTTTTACCATGTAGACCATAAAGTATGTTTGTTACTCCATTTCATCTTATTTACCCCTGGTTATGCAAGGTATAGTTCATTCCAAAGTATGTGTTCTTCTATGTGATACGGCTGTCTTTTGATTGTTCCTTGAACAAATTTAAAACCTCTTAATACCTTCATCAGAAAAAAAGAAAAAAACTCTATTAATAAGTTGTCGTTGATTTGCCTCAAATTTTGGTTCTATATTAAGTCTCCCCTTGTACACTTTTGTTACACTTTGGCAATGTGGCATGTTAAACTTGGTTGGTGGTAGAAAAGCATTGTTGTGCCTTCACCCCAGTCTCTAGCCGTCACCTACACATAACTAAAGTGATTCTGATCTTAGTTTGTATGAAATATTAAACTGGACATGCTGCCTGAGTCTGTTTCTAAGGCGTCACATTTCATTTGTTTTCCAATTATCTCTGTAGGAATTGCCCCATTGACCTGAAGGAAGCAATTGCAAGTGTAGTATTTGCATCACCGAGATGTGGAGATGTACCTGAACTTCTAGATGTGAGGAAGAATTTTACGGCAAAATATGGAAAAGATTTCACTACTGCAGCTATAGAACTTCGTCCAGCATGTGGTGTAAGCCGCATGGTATGTTCAGGAAGATGATTTATATTAACTTCATACTTGAATTAACATGCATATAAGTAACTGTTCGCTGGATTTTTTCATCAGCATAGAATGTATAATTGTCTATGCTGTCATATTGCAGTTGATTGAGAAGTTATCTGCAGTAGCACCTGATGGACAGGCCAAAACTAAAATTCTGAGTGCAATAGCCGAGGAACACAATGTAAAATGGGAACCTAATTCATTTGAAGAGAAGGATTCAGTACCTCCAAATGACTTGCTGGTATGGTGTAGTTTCTTCTGAAAATTTATATGTAGTTTTGTGTTGCACTATTACAGTTATAGAGTATGAACAATATTTAGCATCTTGATATTTACGAGTTCTTGTTTTTCAATTTCAGAGTGGTCCAAGTACCTTTGGAAACGATAATAAAGTTTCTGTTGAATCTTCTCATTTCGAATCTCCAGCTGTTTATCAAGCTCCCCCAAGTAACTATAGGATGCATAGTTCACCAGTGAACCTTTCCCAGGAGGATCATAGAACATCACTGGGAGCAGAAAAGCTTGCACCTGCTCAAACTTCCGGTGCCAGTACAACATTTCAACCTGAAGAAAGGCCTCCAGGTATGCTATATTCAAGTGACTGAGAACTTCTGTCATTATTTTGATTTGGGTATTGTTTCTCAAGCATTTCATATTTTAACTATTTGTTTTGTCCAGCTTTATATGATGCGAGATCTCAGTTATATAAAGGGGATAGTAATACTACCCCCCTGGATAGACAGAGGTGGAACATGGAATTTAAGGATGCCACCTCCGCGGCACAGGCAGCTGCTGAGTCTGCAGAACGTGCAAGTATGGCAGCTAGAGCTGCTGCCGAACTTGCAAGCCGTGATAGGATTATGAGACAGTACTCAACTGAATCACATAAGTCGGATGTTCAAGTTTTAAAAGATGATAAACCTGAATCATACGCAAATTCAAGATTCAACAGTGAACAATTTTCTGAAGAGCGTGTGGATAGATCGCCTTCTGAACGTACCAGGTTACAGAATGAGCAAATAGATTCTACTAAAGCGAATAATCAGAAGACAGCTGAAACATTCAAGGAGTATGGTCGTGGTGGTAATGAATATAGTCAGTCAGCTTCTTTAAAATCCAAAGCTTCTTTAAAATCCAAAGCTTCGTTAAAATCCAAAGCTTCAATTGATGATGACTTATTGGATCATGATGTCCCAGTTGTAGACGGGTATTCTCGGAGGAATTCATTAAAGGGGGACTCTAGAGGTGACATGAGTTTGAAGAAACAGTCATTCAAGTATGAGGCTGAGAAATATGAGAATATGAGAGAAGAAAGGAAGGGGAAACAACCGAGTGTTAACTCATCTCGTTCTCATTCTAGCGTCTCTGACGACGTGAATATTTTCTCAAATTCAAAGGATCAGAAGTTTGATTATGATGCTTCTGAGGACACTTTTGTTGGTATTGGTAAGGCAAACATTCATAGAGAAGCCTCCCAGAAGAGCTACCATGAATCATCTCCTGTATTTTCTGATAAATCTGATTCAGACAGTGATGGTCATGAGTTCGATATTGGCCCTGTATATGATGAGCCAGAGTCAGAATTCCATTTGGCATCACCAAGCCAAAAATCACCTGAGCACCTCTCAATTAATACAGATTCTACTTCGTCACTCTTTTTCACTAGAAAGAACTCATCCCCTGAATTTTCTGAAAACCGAATAAATGGTTCAGAACTGGATAATTTTATGCCTGTGGCTTTTGATGATTCAGAGAGACCTTCTGAAAGCGATGAGGATATCAGTATCTCTAAGCAAACTGGGATCAAAGATTCTAGAGATCTTCTAAGTAAACACAAAAAAGGTGGAGAATCTGTTAGCTTACAGTCTAGTGATGGACGCGTAGGATTCAACAGAATATATTTGTCCATACCCTCTGATGATGAATTAAAGTCTGAGGAAATGCACATGAAAAAAAACAAAAGAAATTCTTTTGATGATGATTCTTCAGAAAGGTTGAGACAGCCAGCGTCGGAATATAAAAAGTCTCAGATTGAAGCATATGACTCTGACGATGAACCCAGTCCTCATAGTGGAGAGGGACTGAATTTTGGAAAACTCACAGGTGGTTTACGGCACAAGGGCTATAATCATCCCCCTTACTTGAAGGATAAATTGTCATTGAAAGAGAAGACTCAGGAGACTCCCCCTGCTGTTGAGAGTCCCAAGATAAGCACAAAATCAGATCATAAGAAAAGCTCTAGAACACCAGAACTCGACTCCGATTCTGATAGTGACAGTTCCGTTGACGACGAATATATACCAAAAAAATCTAATAAGAAACATGAACTGTACGCACGTCCAGCTAGGAAAGAAGTTAGGCCCAAGTTGAGTTTAGGAGCTTCAAAATCGATTTTTGGTTCTGATAGCAGTGACTTGGATGATGAAGCACCAAAGGAGTCCCCTTCTAGTAAAAACAATATGCGAAGTGGGATTTCTCGAAGAACAAAAGGTTCTCCTTCAGGTTCAGGAACAAGTTCTTATTCTAAGACGCGGGTGAGTAATGAAGCAATCCATTCCGATTCTCGCATGAATAGAAAGCCCACAACCTCTGAAACTCGGAAAGAATCTGAGTCTCAAAGGAGGAACTCAAGTCCTACCTCAGCAAAAGTAGCTTCTAAACCAGCTAAATCAAATTATTGGGGACCTCCAGAGCAGCCAAACTCGACTAACACACAGGTTAAATCTGAATCAGATGATCCTTATGCTAGGAGAAAGTCTAGTCAATTAGAAAATTCTGAGCAGCGCACCTCAGCAAAAGTTGCTTCTAGCCCGACTAAGAAGTCTAGTCAATTAGAAGAACCTTCTAGCTCCGAGTTAAAAAAAGAAGCATCTGTTAGCAGTGAAGGTCCAAAGGCAGCAGCAACAAATAACAAGACTTCTTCAAATAAAGATGAAAGTACCAAAAAAGCTAGCCATGTTCATCCAAAGCTTCCTGATTATGAATCTCTTGTGCAATCTCTTCGTATGAATCGTTCTTGAGGTGTTATGGTCTTGCTTCAGTTTGTTAGATGTGATTCTTTATAAACGATACTACAGGCAAAACATTTGTTTTATATTCTAATGTTGTTGTGTAATGTCAAATTTATCCATTTTTTTTTCGCAGTTTTGCAGTAGTAAGCTTCATGTGATTGCTACACTATACTTTACTGTTGTGAAAGGCGCAAGATTTAATTGATACAACCTTGTTAATAATATACTAGTATTAATTTGAGATCTCATTGTATGGTGTTAACATTATTTTGGATTGTGGAGCACTTCAGTTTCAGTTATCAATTTTTTCTTCTTCTCTTTCATCTTAGTTTCTCAGTTTTTTAATTAATGCCTATTGTTATTTTTCCTGAAAAATGATTTATGTACTTTTGTTTCTATGTTTTGTGTTGCTATTTTTGTTCTATAATTTATTGAGCTAAATACAAAAACATCCTTTGTCCCTTGTCTAACTCTCAAAAAGGCCCAATTATTTTTATTAAGAAAAACTCCGCAATGTTTTTTTTATTAGCAAAAAACCATAATAATTTATTCAGTGCACAGTTTAAGTATGAGAATCAAGATTAGCCTATACAACTAAAATGCGTTTCATATGAGGCAATTAAAGCTACGGTCTTAAAACTTACAGGCACGTTTCATGTACTTTGTGTAAAACTTAAAGCACGCTTCATGTACTTTGTGTATGAAACTTACAGGCACGCGTCAACTTTCTTGCCTATAATGATGCACGTATCATCTATGTACAGTATATATTTTATGTCGCTATATTATTCGCCGCGTGTATATATTTTCAACAATTGCCTATTTAGTTTCTTAACAAAACCCATTTGATTCACTCACTTTTTGCTTTGATTTACAGAGAGATGGCAAACAGAGCAAAACCCACTTCTTCTACCGAGAAAGGATTGTTGCAAACCCCAGAATTATATGAGGTAACTCTTAATTCTTTCAAACTTTTGTTGTTCTTTTTCATTTTATTTTTGTTTTTGAAGAGTAAAAACTAATTACAGAATATTTTTCTGTTACAAAAAGTACATTATGGAAACCAGTGTTTATCCTCGTGAACCAGAGCTTCTGAAAGAGCTAAGAGCAATCACTTTGAATCATCCAAGGTAAATATATTTATTTCTATTTAGATCTTGCTCAAATTATATTGAATTAAATCTAAATAAATGAAATCGATTAATTATTATTTTTTCCCTCAATTTCCAGGGCATTGATGGCTACTGCGCCTGACGCTGGTCAATTTATGGCTTTAATCTTAAAGCTTGTTAATGCAAAAAAGACAATTGAAGTTGGTGTATTTACTGGTTATTCTCTGCTCCTAACTGCGCTTACAATTCCTGAAGATGGAAAGGTTATGAGCCTTACGGTTATTTGTGTCATTGAAGTATTTTCTATTTCTTATTTTTGGAATGAAATCAATCTAATTGAACTTGAATGTTAAAATTTTTGGGATTTGCAGATTACTGCAATAGACATTGATAAGGATGCATACGAGATTGGATTACCTATTATTGAGAAAGCTGGTGTGGAACACAAAATCAATTTCATCGAGTCTGCGGCTCTTCCAGCTCTAAATCAACTGTTGGAAGATGTAAGATTGAATCCTCTAGTTTTTGTGTTATTTTAAGATTAATATTTAAGCCACAATTAAGTAAGTTATTTTAGCTTTCAAATTTTATCACAAATTGCAATGTTAGGGCGTCTAGACCAAGGGTTTATTTGCTGTTTTTGTAGAAACACCGAAAATAGGTGCTATTTGAATTGAAGGGGGTACTCACAAGTTAGAATGAACACATGAAGAATAGATTACAATTTACAAATAACATTTTATTACTCCTGACCAGTTTTGGTCCCAATTTGGATGAAAATGAGGTCGTGGGACCAAAATATAAAACATTTAAAAATTGGACTAAAACTGCAGTTTTGTAAAGTACTTGACCGAATGTGTTAAGGGTCTAGTTTTATATGACTAAAAATGTAACTTTCCTTGTAAACAAATTTTCACATGTTACTGCAAAATACTACTACTACAACTACTTTGATCCATTATTATTACTAAACGAAAAAACAGCATAGTCATAGACTCATAGCATTATATTGCATTTTATAGCGTTGTCTGTTTCTGATGCAGCCCAAGAATCGAGGGACATTTGACTTTGGTTTTGTGGATGCTGATAAAATCAATTATGCAAACTACCATGAGAAATTGTTGGAGCTTGTTAAACCCGGTGGGGTAGTTATATATGATAACACTCTTTGGGGAGGATCAGTAGCAATGCCTGAGGATTCTGTTCCAGAGTTCAGATTACAAACGAGGGAAGTTGCAATCGAGTTTAATAAGTTCTTGGCAGCCGATGCTCGTGTCCAAATTTCTCAAGTCGCACTTGGTGATGGGATTACCATTTGTCGTCGTCTGTGAAATATGTTGTTTAGTTGATCTTGGTGTCGAATAATGTGTATGAATTGAAGTGTCCCTTTCTTGCTCATGTTGAAAACATTTTGAGATGTAAAAACTCTCGAATAATCTGTATTTTACTTTTGGTTGAAAGGTTTATCCCTCAAGGTTGAAAATAATGGACAAATCAATGGTTTATGGTCTGATTTTTAATTTTCTATTATAGGGTTACTTGCAAAACAAACCTCTACTTCATTCTAATTAGCAAAATACATCGCTATGATGTTAAGTGATCATTCTGAAAAACACTCCTGAGTTATATTATGTGTTCATTCGAATAGGAAATACACACATGTTTTATGTTTTAGAAACACAAATAGCTCATTGATAACGAGAATTTCACAAACCCAACAAATTTAGGGTGCATATGGACATATTTTGGCTCTGCCCAATTTCGTCCCCAATTAAGGCAATTTGCACTCTTAACAGTTATTTATTCAACTTTGTACCCCAAAAACACTGTAATGACTTCACTTTGTATCCCAACATCTTCAACCACCGTAATGTCGCTGAAAAGGTCATTCACAATAGTGAAGTATCCCGACATCTTCAACCACCTTAATGTTGCTGAAAAGGTCATTCACACTTGCCAGCAAATACCAGTGGCATTTGTACAGAGAGTTCATTGGGGTGCAATGCTCCGAGTGAACTTTTTTGTATAGTTAAAATTTAGGGGAAATTACTAAAACTACCCCATGTTTCATGTGATTATAAGTCTGAGAAATTACTCAAACTAAACTGAAAATATTGTATTAATTACATTTAACCCCTTACGACGTTAAATTTTTACGACTGTTGTTGATGTCGTCAAAAAAGAAACTTTTATTCTATAAATACCCCTGATATGATTTTTAAAAAAATTAAAATTACTCAAACTACCCCTCAACATTAGTCTAATTACGCTAACCATTCTCTAAGTTTGAGAAATTACTAAAACTATCTCTGAGGTATTGGATTCATTACAGTTACCCCTTTAAGGCGACCATTTCTTACAACTCAGGCTCATGTCATAGAAATTTCTTGAACTATCCCTTATTTGGTTTTTCTATACATAATTTTTAACCCCCCTCCACTCCCCACACCACTATCTTCCAACACCCACCGTTTCTTTTCCCCTGCCCTCCCCCGCCTTCCGTGCGCCGACATCCATCCGCGACAGATTGCTAAAGGCTGCCCTCCATGACCAGATTGATCGAGGAGGGTTGTCGGTGCACAATAGGTGAACGAGGATGGTAAGGGAAGGGAAGAAAAAAGAATGGGTGGGTGTTGTTTGGGTGCATCTATGTCTTAACTACATGGACCGGTATATGTCTCTCTTATTTCAATGTTTTGTGGATTTTACAGAAAGTTTGAAGAGAGGCTCACACTATCGGTGGAACATTTCCAAAACATTGACTCATATTTGACAAATGAGGTACTATTTTATGTCTTTTTGTTGCCAGTAGTTATTGTCAAAATCAGAGCATATATTCTTCTTCATTATTCTAACGATATAAGATATACAAGTTATATATATTCCTAAACTATCTAGGTTAGAAAATTAAATCAGAACAATCCCATTAACAGAAGGATTTCACACAAACAATAAATATACAAAAGAAGTCAATATAGTTTCATAAGTCACGCCAACAATTACATCTAGTTATTGCATTATGCATAGAATTTTCCAGGTTGCGGCAAATAGAAATCGTTGTTTTAATATACCTGGATAATTATCTAACAGTACCCATCCCTCCTTATTTCTTGAGTTGATCATTTAAACTTATACTCGCATAACTCTTTTTGTTTAGTTTAAGAGGATGGTGTTAATTACTTTTGTCATAGGATTTTTGTTCGTGTTGTGTTAGGGGTTAGAAAAATACACGTTACCTCTATTCATAACGTCGAATTTTCATATGCATTCTTTTCTTTCTTTTTTGGATAACTAGCTTAATATACAATTATACATTTTTTGTTTATTTTCAACCTTTGCAGAATCCAACTTTCCAGAACTTGACATTTTATATAGCGGAGTTATCACTTCTCGATTACGAAATGATATGATTTTCCCTACAATAGTATCAACTTCATGAACTATTTTGGGAAAATATTGTGTCCCCTCTGAAAGGCTATGGGTATGTTAAATGTTGAAACATATTGTTGATGTTTCTTCGACTATTATTGTCTTATACTTATTTCCTTATTTCTTAACTCAAATCCTTTAATGCAAAATGTCATGTTGTAAAATGGGACATCCTACCAACCACCTCATTTACGTGTGTGTTGGAGCTGCACTTTCTTTTTTGTAATTCTAAGTTTACGACATTTAAGAGAAAACACACACAAGTTGAGGTAATTACATATTTTTCATCAAAATATTGGATATATCTTATGTGGTTTTCTATATTAACACCAGATATTTCGTGAATCACTACTATGTTGTGATCCTGATGAGATGCCAACTACAATACCAAACCTCAACTACTAATCTCATTCAACAACTACTCAATCATGTATGAGAATATATGTATTATCGCGCATATACTTGCATATGCTATCACATATCTAATATTTCTCTATTTTATGGTCTTGTTACTCAAATTTCAGCAAATAGACACAAAGTTAAACTTAAAATTATGAAGTTGTGAATATTTCATGTGCAACATTGACTTTATTTAGATAAATCTACAAATCAATAACTCATAATAGGAGTACTTCTTATCAGCTCATTTAGCATACTAACTCAAGATGGCATAAAACCTTTATTTATACTAAATAACCTTTGTAATGGATTGTTGAGACCAACTTCATCCTACAATTAAGATAAATCATCTAGAAAATACTTCCTATGAATACTACAAGGAAAATCTAAAGTAATCTAAAAATTCTACATTTTGTACCATTGCTAAAAATGTTCCATTAAATCTCCAGAAATGGGCTTGCATGTTATTGGGCCACACATAGGCGAGCGAGTTGTGATGGGCCTAGATGTTTGCTGGGGGGCGGTCTAACTGATGTCAGGTTCAAACATGCTGCATGGTTAGGACATGGCTTGGCTATTCGACAAGGACATGGCCCGGGTCCTTGAAATTGGATTGTGCCATTTCAGTGCAGCTAAGCTAGGGTCTATGCACCACACTGCTTAGCTAGCCGAGTAGCCTGGAGCTAAATGGGTGAGTCTTTAGTTGGTTGGTTGGGCCTTCTGCCTGGCTGACTTTGATACTGGCTAGGCCACCTAATTACATAATTCGCCGATTGAGCCACCTGCGAGCCAAAATTTTATATTAAGGCGAGCGAGAACTAAGTCGAAAAATCAATACTATTTTATAATATAATTATTCTTTAAAAAATATTTGATAAATCCAAAAAATGGATCATTTTTAATCAACATATATGAGGTAACTTACAGAACATTGAAATACATGTGAATGCGAATGTTAGCAATTTAAATTTTACTTGGGCATCATAAATTGTGGTATGTTTTTCATGCATTAAATTCATCTACAATTAAATTAATTTCAAAACTTTGAGCAATTTCTTTCTCAATATATATTATTAATGAATTTGATAAGAAATAATCTTCCTTTTTACTCTGAAACCTTGTCATCACAATTTGCATAGATGAATGTGCACGTAATTGTCATCAATCATTAATTGTCAACTTTCAAGTCCATACATCATCTAGTGCAATAAGATTTAGTAATCATCAGGCATCAATCATTAATTGTCAGCTTTGCCATTAAACTTGGTGTTGCAGTTGGGAAAGCCATCTCGATCGGAGGCTACTGTTATTAAGAATAAATGTCTCACATGGATTGAAAACAATAGTTAAGTCCACCTTATAAAGTCTTGAACAATCATCACCTCTTAAGCTAGCTTTTGAGATGAGTTAGGTTCAAATAATGTAAGTGAACTTGACCCAATCCATGTGGTGAAATCTAATAACTGTGTGTGATACCACACATTGCATCTATATGTCGAAATCATTTTGGAATTTTCATATTTATTGCAGATATATTTTTTTAGTAATAGTATATTCTTTGTTGGGTTTCTGATAAAAGGAAGACATTGTTGTCACTGAAATGTTTTTAAGTATAGGAGGAATTATAAAACTTCTTCAGAGTGCATGCTTAGCTTTAACCAATATATTGTTGCTTCTTGGTATGTTCCTTGTAGCATTTGATTCTTGGGTGTTCAAATCTCATGCGTTCGTAATTCACAAAAAGAGATCAACTTTCACATGTTGAAGAAAGATATCATCTCAAACTATTAGACTACATTACTGATGTTTTTAACAGTTGGGTTTGGGTTGTGACATTTCATTTCACAGCCCTCTTGCTTTGCTTAACTGAAGATTTGGTCTCGATCTGCTCTACTTTAATGTTCTCAGTCACGCTTGGATATTTAAGAGATTGCTCAAAAAATAGAGTGTAGTCGACTTGAGATAAGAGAGAAAGGAGATGAAAAAACTGTCGTGCGATCTATTTTGCACACGTGTTTTTTTTTTATAATTTTCCATTTTGCACATGTTATTCTTATAAAAATCTCCATATAAAATAATCATTATCGTTATTCTGCAACGGTGGGTTTAATTAATTATGTACCAAAATTAATATATGTTATTAGTTGAAAATATGTATAAAATTAAAACTTTGAAAGAATTTTTATTTTATTTTATGTTAAATTGATGATAAAATATTAATATTATTGTTGTTTATATAAACAAATTTATTATTGGAATCATATTTTTAACGTATTAGATTGACATATATTCATATATGCTTCAATTACCTTGATTTTTTTCATTATCGAATATTAATTAAATATAAATCTTAATAATTACGAGGATTTGGATCCAATTCAGATTGACATCCGTCCCATTGACCGCCCTAATTCTGAGATAGACGAGCATATTGAAATTCGTCCCACTGTCGTCACAAACTTGCTTGGTTTTAACTATTTTTTTTTGGATCTGTCAAATATCTTACATCTTTGTTCCTTCTTTTGATAAGCGAATTCCCAAATAAAAAAAATAAAGATACTTATAAAATAAATCCCTAAATAAAGAAATTTTATAAATAGGACTGTCAATCGGACCTTGTAAGCCGAGCTTTAAATAGCTCGAACTCAAATATTATCGGGTTTCATTGATATAGGCTCAAACTCGACTCATAAATTTTCTGATTTCTCTAGCTCAAACTCGGCCCAAGTAATTTTTCGGGTTTCGGGTTTAAATCGGGTTTATTGATATAGGTAGAAAAAGCTTGACATATAATATTTAGATTACCGAAACACATATGAATATACTACTTTTACTTAATACACGAGTATATATATCATTAAATAATGTTTTAACTGAAAATCGAGTTATTTGCCTACATTTTTTAAGATACGTTTGATCTATATGAATAGGCACTAGAGTTTTAAAGTCCCAAGATTCTAATTTATTGACCTTTTGTGTTAACTTTTGTCTTTTTTTTTTTAATCTTTGATTAAACTTTGTTCCTTTGGGTTTTGGGCTCGAGTACGTAATTGATATACTAACATATATGTAAGTTTACATTATAACTTTTTGTAAAGTTTAATTGTTTCAAAATAAAAACAATAATTAATAACTATAACTACAATACAAATAATTAATCGTAATATTTAAAATAACTATATGTTGAGACTTTATTCGGACTTAGCCGTGATAGAATTAAACTCAGCTCATAAATTGATCGCATTTAATATAATGGCTAAACTCGCTCCGACTCACAAATATTCGAGTTCGAGCCAATTTTAATGTGGTCGAGCCATGAGCTTCGGGTGTAGATTTCTCCTTCCAGCATAGGCAAAAAACAAAAGATAGAAATTAAAAATATAATCAGTAATGGATTTGTTACCTGGAGAGACGCCGCAGATCTTGAGCAAGAAGAAACAGCGCTTCCGCTCGCTGAAGCTCGTTAACGTCAACGACGACGACGTTTTGGCGGAGACACCGTACGGTGCGGACTACGGCCAGCTCAAAAACGGTCTAACTTACTATGTACGCTGCAATTCTAAGCCCAAAATGAGAGCCGCTCTTGCTCTCGCTGTAAAAGTTGGGTACGTGCATTTATTTACGCCGCTATTACTTTTTCTTCGTTTTCATTTGGTTTTTGTTGTGGTTTTGTCTTTAATTCGATGCTTATTACTTTGCGCGGTTGCTTTGGAGTTAAGGGTATAAACGATTCTTGAGTAACTTGAAATTGTATGTTTGAGCTTGGCTTGATTTCTAAACAAACCGAGCTCGAATTAGCTTTTATCGGATGAGTCAAGTAACTTATATTTTTACATATATATCTTCAGTTTTAGCTTATCTTGTGGAGCTCGAACCGAGCCTTAAAAGTTATCAAACAAAAAATGTTGTTAAGCTTGTTTGATATGTGTACGAATATAATCTAGGTCAAACAAGCTTTTATCGAACGAGCTCGAGTTGAGTATCGAGTGGATTAGTTTGATTTTTAATCCTAGTTGGTAATGTTGATAGTTTAGAATTAGAAGTATATGAGAAATTATTAACCACCAACCCTACTATTTACAGATCTAAGATACCGAATTGCTTATCTTTGACATTGCTGAAGAAAATCTCAAATAGATGTTTTCTTTTCTATTATGCACGAACTCTTAGAAAATAAATTGAAATTGAAATTTGAAATTTGATGGTCCAGTTTCTTAAACAATCAATGGATTTATTGAGCTCAGACTTTGATTGATGGCAGTTCAGTTTTAGAAGAGGAGGAAGAGCGAGGAGTCGCTCACATAGTTGAGCATCTAGCCTTCAGTGCCACCACAAAATATACAAATCATGATATTGTTAAATTTCTTGAAAGTATTGGGGCTGAATTTGGTGCCTGCCAAAATGCTGTTACATCAGCTGATGAAACTGTTTACGAGTTATTTGTTCCTGTTGACAAGCCTGAACTATTATCTCAGGCCATTTCTGTCTTGGCAGAGTTCAGTTCTGAGGTAAAGGTTTCTTATTTGATTTATCATAATATAACGTGCTTTTCTTTTTCTCAAGTATAATTATATTTTTGTAGTACAGATTCGTGTATCAGAAGATGACCTGGAAAAAGAAAGGGGAGCTGTGATGGAAGAGTACAGAGGAAGCAGAAACGCCAATGGAAGAATGCAGGAAGCTCACTGGGTTCTAATGATGGAGGGTTCAAAAGTAAGGCTTTAATTTTGCTAAAATACTCGCCCCACATCTTTCCAGTTTGGTTTTTTGCTGCGTTGAAATATAACACATACCAAAAGCCAGTTCATTCTTTCATAATAGTACTAATTTTTATGGAGGACGTAACGTAATTTTCTGGTTGTAGTATGCAGAGCGTTTACCCATTGGACTCGAAAAGGTGATCCGTACAGTTTCCCCTGGGATTGTGAAGCAATTTTATAAGAAGTGGTACCATATGCAGGATATGGCATTGATAGCTATTGGTGATTTTCCTGATACACAGGTTAAGTTTTGTTTTATTTTCTTTTCCTTTTAACAATAGTCACTTTTAAGGTCAAGACTAACTGGTTATTTACTCTCCTTCCTCCATTTTTCCTTCCTGTAGAGTGTTGTTGAGTTGATAAAGACCCACTTTGAAGATAAAACTCCAGCACCTGATCCTCCACTCATACCGCAGTTCACTGTCCCGTCACATGAGGAGCCACGATTTTCAAGCTTTGTTGAATCTGAAGCAGCTGGGGTAAATACATGAATTCTCATTCTCTCTTTATTTTTTCAGACTCTTTGCTGGCAACATAGATGTTTATATGCTAATATTGGTTCTTGACTGATTTTTAACAGTCAGCGGTAATGATCAGTTGCAAGGTTCCTGTTGATGAGCTGAAAACCGTGAAGGACTACAGGAATTTACTAGCTGAATCCATGTTTTTTCATGCTATGAACCAAAGGTTCTTTAAATTATCTCGTAAGAAGGATCCACCATATTTTTCATGCTCTGCTGCGGCTGATGTTCTTGTTCGTCCAACTAAAGCCTACATAATGTCTTCATCCTGTAAACAAAATGGGACTACTGAGGCACTGGAATCCATGCTGATTGAGGTTGTATTTATTCCATATAACCTAATGTATCTGTTCTTCACTTTACTAATGTACAACCTTTCAGGTTGCTAGGGTTAGAATGCATGGATTTTCTGAACGTGAAATATCCGTTGCCCGTGCTCTATTAATGTCAGAGATAGAATCTGCATTTCTAGAGCGAGATCAAATGCAATCTACCAACTTACGAGATGAGTATATACAGGTAAAATTCTCTCTTTTTCTCTCTCTCTTTCTCACACTCTCACACACAAATTATTGCATCATCTCATGCATTTCCTTAACCTTGCCCAGCACTTTCTCCGAAGTGAACCGGTTGTTGGGGTTGAATACGAGGCACAACTTCATAAAACTCTTCTACCTTGTGAGTATTATGCAATTCTCCCCTGTAAGGAACAAGGATTCTTTATAGTAATGCGAACTTAATGTTAATTCTTCTTTTCTCGTCATTGGTAGATATATCGGCCTCTGAAGTATCCAAATATTCAGAGAATTTTCGGACAACATTTAGCTGTGTTATAAAAACAATTGAGCCTCAAACAAGGGCAACAGAGGATGATCTCAGAACTGTTGTTTTAAGGGTCAATTCTTTTGAAGAAGAAAGAAACATATTCCCCTGGGATGATGAGACCATCCCTGAAGAAATTGTTAGTATAGTTCCTGATCCAGGGTAAGTTTATGCAGACCATCCAGACACATGAAGTACCCGTAGCCAGAAAGTCCACTTCTGTTTAATTAATTTCTAGGGTTTACGGAAAACCTTTGTAATTGTTCCTTGGTCTTTATCCAATTATCCCTAGTATTAACTTCGAGAAGTAAACCATTATCTGCACACCAAGAACTAAAAAAATTAAAAGGGCACTGAAAGTGCAATACAATGATCAGCAAAATAATTTTTCTTTCATTCTTCAATTTTGAGCTATGCCATGTAGTGGCATGTATACCCCTGCTTCTTCACTCAAATAGTAGAGCGGCGGAAATTGCAAAGTCTGAAACAGTTATTGTCTCAAGGAATAAGAGTAAGACAGATAATCATAGCTTTTTGCATAGATAGCACTTCAGTTTTCAAAAACACAAATATGATGGATTCAAGCAGATGTACAAACCATATGATAGATTGCAAGATATTTATTGTTTCTCTTTATTATGATCTGTCTCCTGCAATGTGAATTCTATGATATTTTCAACTAATTTTCTATATATGGTTTGTACATCTGCTTAATATGATGGATTCAAGCTTTGCAAGAAATACTAGAGTGCCCTAATCTTTTGGTGATTCACCATTGACTTTACTATATCCAGAATTTCATGTTTCTTATATTATTATCCTAAAATCAATGCAGACCTGCAGAGCACTTCACACGTACGTTGTATAAGTTTTAGATTCAGAAGCTCTGCAACTGTTTATTATTTTCTGCATAAATTTCTTTTATTTTCTTTGTTGCAGTCACATGGTGCAGCAGTTTGAATATTCCAGTATTGGCGCAACTGAGTTGATTCTCTCAAATGGCATGCGAGTTTGCTACAAATGCACAGACTTCTTTGATGACCAGGTAATAAAATGCATTTAAACCAGTAGGTAGGTGAGAGTTATGGTTTACAAACCTCTAATGGCAATGACCGTAAAATTTAATGTTTGAAATTGGCGGCACTGCAAAGCACCAAACGCATAAGTGAGGTTGGGTAAGGCCGTAGCGGGATGTTCAGATACTCGTAGAGGTTGTGCAATTTTGATCTTGCTACTGGGAATTGGTTCTTAGATAAATGAGAAACCTAGGGAAATTTTCCATTTTATTTGAAGAATATACTTCTTCATATTCACCAATAATTTTCTGAGTTTCTGTGGTTATTGTATACTAATTATTGTTCTCGATTGATTGCCATCTCTTTGATGAGCTATTGCTCTCAAATGATGCCTGATTTTGGTATCAGGGCTACTAATTATGAAAGGGTTGTATGTTTCTAGATAACAAATACTTATACCTCTGCTTTGCCCCAAGGGGCAAAAACGATGATGTTGTCTCCTCCCTTTGGTTTCCTCTTATTCTGGAAGATATGGCTGATCCTAAAATGACTTCAGATTGACCTAAGAGATTTTTAATACTTGTGGTAGGCACCACTGATTTAAAAAGGCTGTTAAATTGTTTGATGAATAGGGAAATTGATAGGAACAGGAAAAGAATATGGAAAGCAATGCAAGAACAACAAATAAACTTTACTGACAGAAAAGTGCAAGAATCTTAAACACTTTAACAGCCAATAAATCTGTCCTTTTGGAGAGGACAATACTCCAGATATAAAAACTTTTATAATATATTCTCCAACTTTCTAATACACGTTATAATAATATTAATACTGGATACACACAAGGCCAATGAGGCCATAGCCTGTTGGCTAAGGTTGAGGCTCCATGACCAAGAGGTCATGGGTTCAACTCCCACTAGTGTGGGTATTTCTCTAGTCTAAATAGATTCGATATTCTTAATCTGCCTAACTCCTAAGTAATCCTACGTCTAATTACTAAACAGAAACCAAATCCTAGAAAATAGGAGTAGAGTAGTGGGGATCATGGGGTGGTTATGTATCAGAAATGTTTGGGATTTGTCGGTTAGGAGCAAATAAACCTCCAAGGTATCACACCAAAGACATAATTAGGTCACACAATCCAAAGGAAAGCTCAAAGTCTTCATAGTCTTAAAATGATCAATATTCTCTGTAGAACAATCAATGTTACGACTTCATATATACACTTTAAAGTTCTTCTTTAACTAGGACTAGGCTTGTACTAGGAAAAGATAGAAGTGCACAATCATATTGATTACAATAAAATCTGCAATTCCTGAAGTACCTCCAAATCTTTGTTATGCATGCATCAACCCTACCACACACAGGGAATAAGAAAATAAGGTTTATCTTAGAGAACTACGTTTTGCTCTAATTACAGTTATTTTATTACACTGAATCTATGCCGTTGAATATTTTATGCATATGCAATTTCGCACACTTAGATACCTCAGCAGTTTGTGGAGGGACGACACTTGCCCCTTTTTAGTATGATTCTCTTCGCGTGGGGAGAAGGGGGGGGGGGGGTACAGATCTATTAGGATTTTCATCCCAATTAAATTTGCATATGACTACTTGCCAAAGAAGATTCTGTTTGCTTCACTAATGTTAAAACACTCATGTGCAACAATAGTTGATATAAAGCTTGCTTGATATTAACACTTTGTTTAAATAGGTTTTATTCACAGGTTTCTCATATGGGGGTTTATCTGAACTTCAAGAATGTGAATATTTTTCATGTTCAATGGGTCCCACTATCGCTGGTGAGATTGGTGTATTTGGTCATAGACCTTCAGTGCTTATGGATATGCTTGCTGGTAAAAGAGCTGAAGTTGGGACAAAGCTTGGAGCTTATATGCGAAGCTTTTCTGGCGATTGCTCACCTTCAGACTTGGAAACTGCATTGCAGGTTTGTTTAATTTAATGAAACACTTACACTTACACGTCCCAATTCTATTCTTACTTCCTTTGATTGTTCTAAGACACGACTCTCTTTCCATATTGGAAATTTTTGTAGTATCATTTTCTTATGTTAATGGTATGACCCGACTAACTGACGAGCAATATTTTGAGGATTAAAGTGTGATGATATCCGAAACTGACTTTTTAACTCTCTTTTGGCGAAGAAAAGGATGGATATTTTGGGAATGGGAGGAGTATAAACATATATTTATCATGTATAAGCATGATTTTACAAGTAGCAGAAGCAAGTTGGGATCTGGAGCTAAAAAGGAGCTTCCAGGCAATATGGTCAAAAGAGATGAAATGATGAAGTGCTCTGTATTCTTGCTTTCTATATATCTCTTTCTTTCCGAATCTTCTACTAATCATTTGTGTCGTAATGAATAAGTAGAAAACATATCTTGGTCATAAATATAATTTATTTCTTCTACACAACATGTTGCTAAAGAAGAAGAAATGCTAATTCTAGATTTAAATTACTGTTTATCTTGTTAGGTATTTTTGTGTGTAACAATATGGTAAATTACATATTCTGAAGAATTTAAATAAGGAGTAGATTCGAACTGGTTTCATAAATAATTGAGCCAAGCTCGTTTAAAGACCAATCCTATGTATCATGATATGGATAAATAAAGCTAAAATCAGTATGCTCTAGCTCTTGATTTTCTCGTATCATACTTTGTAATTAAACAAGTTTCATTAAAAAAAATTCATTTTAGGGGTATTCAAGTGCTTTTGCAAGAATCTCAAGTAGATAATATACCAAACAAAGAGGGATAATATTGTTTTTTCTTGAAACTATGTTTTCAGTGGATATAATTACTGATAATTAAGCTTTTAAGAACCTCCTTTTCATGTTCATTATTCCTCATTAGTATCTATTTTTTTTTCTATTTTTCTTTTTCATTCGTTTCCAATAGGGTTGTTTATTATAAATCTGCTCTTATCTAACTAATCTTTTCCTTCATGTGTTTGTTCTCTTTGTCCTACTAGTTGGTCTATCAACTTTTCGTGACAAGCCCAGAACCAGGAGAAGAAGATGTGAAAATAGTAATGCAAATGGCAGAAGAATCTGTTCGTGCTCAAGAGAGAGATCCTTACACTGCATTTTCCAACCGTGTGAGAGAGCTCAATTATGGAAATTCCTATTTTTTTAGGGTGAGCTATTATTCCTTCACAAGTTCCTACTTTGTGGATTTACCTGATAAACATTCAGCAGTTGGTGTTCCTTTGCAGCCAATTAAAATTGACGACCTTCGAAGAGTTGATCCATTCCGAGCTTGTGAATATTTTAGAAATTGTTTTAAGGATCCATCAACTTTTACTGTTGTCATTGTTGGGAATATTGACCCTTCCATTGCTTGCCCTCTGATACTGCAATATCTGGTAATTGATGTCTCTTTCTCAAAGAGCTTTTCAGCGACAGATATGTCTTGCCTTGTCTGTTCACTTATCGTTTATTTTTCTATGCAGGGAGGGATACCACGACCTCCCAAGCCAATCTTGAATTTCAAACGTGATGAACTCAAAGGCTTACCATTTACTTTTCCTTCTACTATAATTAGGTAGGCTTGTAACTTTCCTTTCTATATAACATTAATAGGGTGACGGCTGGCTGAAATTATACTAATGCCTTTCAGTTATTTTGATAGTTGATGCAGTATCTGCAGGATGAAAATTATTTTCTGTATCGAAAATACAACTATTATAGCTTCCGGAATACTAATATGAGTTGGAACTCTTAGGGAGTAATCATTTATGCTATTTCTTATCTAATTTTACCTTCATCTTGCTTTATATTTTGTCTCTGTAACAAATCTGTAATTATGCATAACCAATATTCTTGAAAGTAACATCCCCACTACTATAAATGTGTTTGCAGAGAAGTAGTTCGAAGCCCCATGGTTGAGGCCCAGTGTTCTGTCCAGCTGTGCTTTCCGGTTGAGCTTAAGAATGAAAATATGGTACTTAGGCTTGCACATGTCACATAAGTAATTTTGAACTTAGTAGGAATGAAACTCATATAATTTTGCAAGTAGAATAAATTGTGGTCCACTTCTTCTTGTACTGCAGATGGAAGATATTCACATGATTGGATTCATGAGCAAGCTTCTGGAAACAAAGATTGTACAAGTCCTCCGTTTTAAGCACGGGCAGGTGTGCACATGTTTTTTTTTATTATTATTCAAAATGGTATTTCCACGGTTATAAAATGTTGAAGTGAGAGCATCAATTGGTGAAGTACCCCTTTTTCACCGTTCACCTAACAGTATGTTTGAGCTAATTTTTCAAAAAAAAAAAAAAAAACAATGTGTTTCCAGATTTACTCAGCTGGAGTTTCTGCGTTCCTTGGTGGTAATAAGCCTTCAAGAGTTGGTAACATTCGTGGTGACATAAGTGTTAATTTTTCTTGTGATCCAGACATTTCATCGATTTTGGTCAGTCTTCTTGTTCTTCGCTCATATTTTCGCTTTAGTTAGCATCTTACATTTAATTCGCTACACAGGTCAATCTTGCCTTGGATGAGATATTGCGTCTTCAAGAGGAGGGACCTTCAAATGATGATGTTTCTGCCATCCTTGAAATTGAGCAAAGGGCCCATGAAAATGGATTACAGGTCTATTCTTTCCAAATGCACTGAGAATAATAATATTCCATAGGGTTGATTTGGGATAGAAGCCCATGAATGCCCTATTGTATTAACACAAGATTGGTGGGAGATCTCAAAGAACAGCTGTACTTGCTATACTATTATGAATTGCTTGATGTATTCAGGCTGATAGCATTACTATTTCAGGAGAACTATTATTGGCTGGAGAGGATTCTGCGTAGCTACCAGTCGAGGATATATTCTGGTGATGTTGGCGCTTCTTTCAAGGTCAAAGATATATATTTACTTGAACTCAAAGCTGAATGCTACTGCCTCAATCTTTTCATGGTTGTCTTCTATTAGAAATCATATATTGTTGTCAGTGTTGATTTTTTTTCCTTGTTGGGATCATTTTGCAATCTATTTAATAAGGATATATAAGTATATTCAAATTTTAGGATCCTTTTTAATATTTTTTTTGTTGCATGAGATGCTGTGTTCTGAAATTATATTCTTGGTTCTAGATGTAAAAAGTGTGGTAGACATGCTTCAAAGTTTCTAATATAAGATAAACTTGTCGGCATACTTCTTTTCTGGAAGTTTAATTCAGAAACCTGATTGACTGATTCAATTGACCAACTGCATATCAACATTATTCTTCGTCCGAGAAAAGAGAGGAGATTTTCTCTCTTTAAGGAGATGAATTTAAGTTGGAGTTTGTCATATTACTTTGGTCTACTTTTCTTACCACTAACATTTGAAAAAAGGTGTCTAGTATTGGCCTTTACCCGAGACTGCGACCATTTTGATGGTCAGAAGTAGGATTCTATAGGCTACTCTCTTTGTCAATGAATTTTTTTTTGGTTGATATTTGCAGGTTCAAGACGAGGGACGCACCAGTGTAAGAAATATGTTGACACCATTAACAGTTCAGTCAGCATTGCAAAGGATTATTCCTTTTCCTTGTAAAAAGCAGTACACAGTTGTAATTCTAATGCCTCAGTCATCTCGTTTCAAGTTGCTGAGATCACTCATCAGTTCTGTGCCAATTCATTCCAGAGATGCAAAGGTTAGTGCTGTATTATATTTCATCATTGTCTTCCAGTTTTTATATTCCCAGACCCGCTAAAATAAATTACACAAAGCTACCTTTTCTCAAATTTGAGCTAATATGTAACGATCTATGACTCGCCACATTCATGTATTACTATATTTATTGTGAATTTCATAATCTTTAGCTCCGCTTTTTTTATTTTTTTATTATGTGATTCTGCATATTTAAATTACTACATTACATCACCTCTAAATTTTAATTCTCCCTCCATCCCCTTCTTGTTTAGCTCCTTTGAGTTTTGGTGCGGAGGTTTAGGTAAGAGTTTGAAAAGTAAAACTTTTAGTCATCTTTACATATATGCCCTTAAAAGTACTAATAGATAATTAGTAGTACCAAATCATTAGCTTACGCTAGAGAGGGTATTATTGAGAAAAATAATTCTATTTTACGAAAAAGGGGTTTTGTTTTGGGATATCCCAAAAAGAAAATAGAGCAAATATAGAAGGACGGAGAGTATTCAGGTTGTCTATAACATGGTCGGTATGTGTCATTAATTTATGATTTCAAGAATTCTGGAATTCTTCACGTTAGGGGTCTATCTACTTCTCTAGTACCATGATTCTATTTAATATCTCCACTTCATCACAGATTGTTATGCTTCATTTATGTCCTTAAGAAATTCTCAAATTTCTTATTTCTAGTTATTGTGCTACAGATTTTAGTTGGAGTAGCTGGCTTGACAATTTTGGCTCTTAGTCTATGGAGATACTCACGGAGTGCCCTAAAATCTTAGTAGATAACAATCTCATATTAGAAGAAAAGATCTTGATCTGAATTGAATTGCTTCGGATCTTTTATATGCAAGGTAAAAGATTACAAATTTCCGTGGATATGTTGTACTAAAATAATTGGACGAGTCAGGATTTCTGCAATTCAGCATTTTTTGGCGCACAAATTTCTTGTCAGATGTTACTCCAAAACCTCGTCTTGTATGATAGATATATCTTATATGATAGACATACTAGAGAAGTTTGTAAAGAATTGTTGGGTTAGAAAATAGATGAGAACTATCATCTGATGTCATTAAGCAATAGCAATTTTTAATACCAGCTTTATATGAGGCAGTTCGAGTATTTAAATGTCTGATTTTGTGAAATTTTCCGTGGATTTTTTCTTAAATGTTTTAGGGTTACTTATATCCGATTGTGTTCGACCACACCCAAGTCATTCAAAAACAATTATATTGTTCAGAGATTGTGCAACACTCAGAACTCAGAAGATGACCATTTGTGCAAATACAGTAGCATTTTCCTGGATGGGTACTTCAAAAAGTTGGATTTTAATGTTCTAATGTAAAGTGTTTGAGAAATTCATATTAGTGATTGAAGAGCATTTGAAGTTCTATAGAATTCCGGTAAAATGCTCCATTTTTTTAGGGCGAAAATGCGAAACAAAGTTTTATTTTTATTTTTTTGGTACAAGAAACAAAGTTCTTTTAAGTTGGGCGGAACCTATGAAAAATAGTTGCATATATAACATTACAGGACATAAATTAGGTTAAATTTGTCACATTTCAATTTTCGTCCGTCGAGCACTTTTATAATCAGTGACAAAGTTTAATTTTATAGTTAGACCAGTCGCATATGTTTTCTCAAACAAGAAAAAAAGATAATGACGTGGCTGTTAATTTGGATGATGGTGTTTGCGGATTGGGGATTATTGCTAGAACCAACTCGGGTGATTGCGTGGGATGGGCATCGAAGTGTATTCGTCAGCCACTTGGTACAGCTATAGCGGAAGCTAAAGCTGCCCTTTTTGCGGTAGAGTTTGCTCGGGAAAATCGGTGGAATGAGATTTTGGTTGAAGGGGATGCTAGTTCGATCATAGCAGCGATTTCAGGGGCCTTGGGTGAAAGAACTGAGTACGGAAATATCATTGCGGATGTTAAGTTTTTAGCGAGATTTTTGGACTCCTTTTCAGCCCAATATACTCGAAGGGAAGGAAATAGAGAAGCTCATGAATTGGCACGTGTTTCATTCTATGATTCCTATGTTTCCGATGTTTTACTTCATTTCATTCATGACATTGTATTGTCTGATTTTACAAGTTGAATGAATTATGTTGATCTAAAAAATAAAAAAGTTCGATCACATATGAAGAAGATATTAGGGGTGGAAAGTGACTGGTTAATAGGTCTCGTCCATAGATGGCAATATCTCCATCAATAATATAATTAATTTTTATAAAATTAAACTTTTCAATTACATGCATGAAATTAAAAAACTGTTTTCCACCCAAAGACTTGATCGAATTTGAAGTCGACGTTAACTATAAAAAGTTAAGGCGCTCTCATTTTCGCCAAAGCCTGTTGCTCTCCTAGCCTTAACACAACTCGCCATGCAGCTTGAAATGTTATTAACAACCTCCATTTCGGACAAAATATTTTTGAATGTGATTGTGTCAATGTTATTAATGTTACTCTTAATTGGGACATGTTCAAAGATTGGTCTTTGAAGTGGTATATGGATGAAATTAGGAATAAGTGAAAGTTATATATCTCCCAGAATGCAGATTGAGTAGCCTATAATTTGACCGTTTGGACTTTTCGTTCTAATTGATTTGGGGACCTCAAATTTCTTGCCGATTTATGTGATAGGGGTTTTCCCCTTGTAAATTGGATCTCTTCTTTTGTGTAATTATATATTTAAAAAAAAATGTAAAAAGTTGAACTAGAAAGAGTTAAAAAGAGGATGAGGGGAAAGTATTCCTTTATCAGTTCAATTTTCATAACGGAGCGCAAAAAAGTTTTGGGGGTCTGTCTATAATTTTAGCTAATCCAAGGCGTATTAATGTAATTTCTCTTACTAATTCTTTTACGGCCCAAAAGCTACTAGGGTTTTTAAGTTGCTCACACTAGTTCCGCCCATCACCTCTACCTCTCCTCTTCGTCAAACCCTTTCAGCTTTCGAAGGTTCTGTGACTTCTCTCTCTCTCACACACAATCCTGTGAATTCGTCGATCGATTTTATTCATATTATTTTTGAGATTTGATTTTGTATTAATTTATTAAATTTGCGGTTGATTTTTGCTAAAATGCAGGCTGTGGTAATAGGATTTTAACAGAGAGAAAATGGTTGAGAAAACAAAGGGAAGAAAGGAAGAAGTGGTGAGTCGGGAGTACAACATCAACCTCCACAAGAGATTGCATGGATGGTATGTTAAGCATCTCCATTTATGTTTGTTTGCTTTCGTGTTTATTGCGTCCATCTGGTTGAGAATTTTGGAGCGGCAGCTTGTTGAGATCATAGAGTATGTTTTGTCCTCTATTTGGTCCATATGCTGCACTAAGTCTAAGAGTGTGTTAGTTGATTGATGAAATAACTTTCCATTATGAATAATTATTTTCAACTGCCATTTTAGCTGTTGGGTTGTTTCTTTCATTTAGATGAAGCATAATAAAATAGTTGGTTTCACAGCTGGTAATGGCTTACACAATGCTTGGTTTTGTTGTATAGATCAGTTTGGGTATTAATTAGTTTTCGTTGAGAATGATTGCTTGCTGCGGAATTGGTGTTTTTTTTTGGACCAAGTTATTCTTGTTTTGGTAATTTTCTTGGTTCGACTGACATTCATAGGTTATTCCTTTGTCCTTGTTCATTGTGTTTGTCAAAATAATGGAATGCTAAGTGAATGAGTGGAAATGATATGTAGGTGAAACTAAGATGCTATCAGTGAGAAAGTCTAAGACACATTATCACTCATAATAGTTAAATAGCATGCTCAAAAGAAATAAAAATAATAATAATAATAATAATAATGATTAGCCTTGATGAATCAAATTGAATGGTCCTTGTGAATGTCTGAGGACTATTCCAGAAATGTTCAAATGCAATTTCAGATAAAGTTAAAACAAAAAATCTTACCAGCATAAAAAGATCAAAGTAATCGTTATTATTATTGAAATTGTACGTGGAGTCACGGAGTTGGTAGTTTTCTATGAGTACATATGAGGTGAATTTGCACTCTGTAATTCTGTCTCGTTTGTGAGTAACTTTCTGTATGAGAAGTTTCAGACTCTAAAGATGTGTTCTTCCATTCAAAGATTACCAAAGGTTTGAGATTAACATGTTTATCATCACTTATATTTCAAAAAATATCACATTTTCAAATTTATTGAATCACATTGTATATTATCTGTATATTCAATTGTTGCTTTAATGATGTTTGGTGTGTATAATACCATAACTTTCTATTGAAAAGTAATTTTTAGTGTATCAAATGAACTGTATGGTAATTCTTGTTGCTTTGGTGGATGATAGCACCTTTAAGAAGAAGGCTCCAAAAGCCATCAAAGAGATCAGAAAATTTGCTCAGAAAGCCATGGGTACAACTGATGTGAGGGTGGATGTGAAGCTTAACAAACACATCTGGAGCAGGGGTATTCGAAGTGTTCCAAGAAGGATTAGAGTTCGAATTGCCCGCAAGAGGAATGATGATGAGGATGCAAAGGAAGAGCTATATTCCCTTGTTACTGTAGCAGAAATCCCACCAGAAGGTTTGAAGGGTTTGGGTACCAAGATAATTGAAGATGATGAGTAGATTATCAATGCAAAAGAGATAAAACTAGTGTTTTTAATTTTCTTTTTTCCTGCAAGACTGCATTGGTTTCTTAAAATTTAAGCACCGTTCGGATGCAATAGCTGATGTGACTTGTGTTTTCCAAGTTTTCATTTATTTAATAACGGTTAATCTTAGTTCTCACTCATTCAAAGGAATAAGGTTAAAAGATTTAGATTAAGATAAAAGATTTTAAATTAATCCAATGATTCCATTATAGATGTTTATTTGAAGGAATAGTAAACAATGATTACTTAAAAAAATTAAATTACCAAACTGACTGCTTATGAGTTTGTTAGAAAGTGCTTTCAAATTTCTTAAAAATATGCACAATCAATTTCAAATGTACAGGAAATTGAATGTATCTAAAAGTGCTCATCTTAAACTAAAAGACTTAATAGAATTTCATTCAAGTGGACAACCGATGGCAACATATATAACTAAATAAATACAAGACTCCTAGTTAAAATAGAAATAAATACTAATAATTAAGAAACAAGATATATATATATATATATATATATTCCAAGACTCCTTGTTAAAATAGAAGGAAATCCTAAACAAACAAGATATATTAATATTAATTCCAACATTGAGAAGATCATATCTTTTTCAGTATCACAATCCTAATCAATACCAAATACCGAGAAAATTGAGGTTAATTTAAAGAACCTGGTTTTGACGGGAAGACATATTTAAGACTCTAAAACAGCACTACATCAGACATATGGTTTCAACTTTCAATGGCAATTTTGATTGAAAAGTGTGAAATTCACCCTTCACCAACCAGTGATGATGATAATCTATCACTCCCCCTAACACATTTCGACATACCATATTTACTCTCCTGTCCAACTGAAAGACTTCTTTTCTTCGATGCCCCCTGTTCAAGATCCCATTTCTTGAAAACCATTGTTCCCAACCTCAAGAACTCTCTTTCCCTCACCCTCAAACACTTCCTTCCATTAGCTGGAAACATAATCATCCCCCCCGACAAACCACCCGTGATTCGTTATGTGTTGGGCGACTTTGTACCTCTTAAAATCGTCGAGTGTTATAAAGATTTTGACTATCTTACAGGACACCATCAAAGAGTCATCGAGGAATTCAACCCTTGCATCTCCCGTTTGCCAAGAAGAACACATTCTTCCGACTCAATTGCCGCTTTATCTGTACAAATCACATTGTTTCCGGGGAAGGGTATATGCCTTAATTTTATTAGTCATCACTCGATTGCGGATGAGTGTAGCACTATTCATTTTGTGAAAACGTGGGGGTTGTTTAACAAATTTGACGTATTAGAAGAAAGATCATTGCCCTATTACGATAGAACTTTCGTTCAAGATCCAGAGGGATTAGATTTGGTAGCATGGAATTTAGTGAATAAATCGTGGCCTTTCATTGAAGAGACTAAATCTCCTATACCTCTAGTCTATTATCGTGATATAGTTCGTGCAACATTTATCATGACAAAATCTGATGTGGAAAATCTTAAAACATATGTTCTGTCTAAAAGGCCAAATATATGTTACATTTCGTCCTTCACTGTAATTTGTGCGTATGTTTGGACTTGTTTGGAAAGATCTGCTGCTGGGATGAAGGTGGTCGATGATAACGTGACCTCGTCTTTTATTTTCGCAGCAAATTGTCGGGAAAGATTATCTCCAGTTCCTTTACCATCTACTTATTTTGGAAATTGTGTTATATGTGTGATAGCAGAAATATTGAAACACGGACATCTATTGAAAGGAGATGAAGGTTTCTTGATTGCAGTAGAAACTATTGGGAAAGCTATTAAGGAAACTTTGTATAATGAGGAGAAAAGTGTACTCGAATGTGCAGATTGGCCTGTGGATTTTGGGAGATTTGAAGGGAAAAGGGTTGTATTTGTGGCTGGGTCGCCAAGGTTTGATGCATATGGAGTAGATTTTGGATGGGGAAGATTGAAAAAGTATGAACTTGTTCATCATGAGTTTTCTTTGTGTAGATCAAGGGAGTTTGAGGGGGGATTTGAGATTGGATTGCTGAATAAAAAGAATGAGATGGATGCATTCGAAGATGTTTTCACTCGGGGCCTTAAAACAAGAGAGTTCTTGGCTTAGTAATTTCTTTTTTAGTTATTAGTTTTTGTTGGTGCTCATATTTGTGTTTGGTTTAGGATATTTTCTTCATGGACGTTCGCCTATAAACGCTTACTTAGTCCGCTACCATTTCTTCTTATTTCTTTGTCACAATACAAATCGGACTTTGTCGCCTTGTTCACGCTCTGATGTGGTGTTATACATTGTTCCTTTAGCAAAGGATGATTGTTAATTATGGTCAAATAGTTTACGGCAGTTGAGTGGCAGTTGCAAATCTATAATTATATTACAGGACAGTGTTTGACTGAATTGACTTAAATTCTGAATTTATAGAATTTTGAATTATTTATATTTGCCTTAAAATGTGATTTATTAAGCTTTAATTTAATTCATTTAATTTACATAAGCCTATGAATGTTAAGAATGGTTAATAAATGCAATAATATATAATATTTTCGAAATCTTAGTAATAATGATTTCCTTTCCTTCGTGTAAGAGTAAAGGAATTACAAGTAGAGTTAATTTACAGGAAATAACTTTTCATTTTGTTGCGCAACCTAGTTATCAAGAGATCGACTTAATTCAAAAAAGAATCCTAAAAGAAAATGCCCTTCTTTTAACAAGAGAATTATCGAGAGGCGAAAAGAACATGAAACTCAACCCAAATATTCTATCATGTGGATAATAACGATTAAAAATTTTGGTCGTGAAAACACATCCTATATAAAAAACCAAAATTGGTACAATAGACAAAAATGTTATTTTCGTACACATTACACACCAAAGTTGATCAAATTAAAGAAAATTCAGATGAATGTGAAACTCGATATACGATCTCTCAATTACGTGAACTTTGAATTGTTTATTAACCGAAGAGGGCCTTAGCATTTAGCATGCTTGATGACATTTACAGTACTCATTCCATGTTCAAAACTCTGTGGCCTTTTTTGCAATATGCTTGGACGTTCAAAACTTCATACAATTTCAAGAAAAATGTATCCAAGTCATTCTAATTACACTACTGAGTGTCATGTGCTAAAATATATCATGTATGATTATGAGGATCGTTGAGTCTAGGGGGTAGGAACCCTATCAAATGCTACTTCACATCCATTACAGCTGAATCTAAAATTGATTCTTAGTAAGCCTTATAAGCATACATATATCCACGTAGTTTCCTAACCTCTTCAGATGACTCGTTGAGCAGACGGTCCACATATAGGCAGATTCCAGCTCCACTACAAAACAACACTTCAATCAAGTAAGATCAACTACACAAGTAACTGCAGTTGAAAAGGGAGTTTTAATCATAGTTTTACCCGAGTGGCGTGAAAGGAAGCCACACAATATCCCACCTAAACTTTGACAATCTGCAGCACACATGGAAAACGGATAAGAAGAAATGGCATAATGGAGAGCAAGAAATGGACATATTGTAAGTGAAAATGAGCTTAGAGCAATGGGATCAGAATTGGGAAAATACTTGGTATAATAATTTTTATATCAAGGAAGATAATTTTAAGTTGTCATGATCAAGCTTCATTTATGTATCAATGAATATTCATAAAGGAAACTCATCTGATGTTCTGCAAATAGATGTGCATGCCAAAATTAACAGCTTACCTCAACATGTGGTGCAACCAGAAGACTGCCAATAGCGTAGCTGGGACAAAGGAGTACCAAAGCCAAAGTCGATGGTGCTTTGAGGTGTTCATTAAGCCAGTGATAATCATTGAGCATACTAAAACAGCTGTCAAGTCTGTGAAGTACTTTGCGTCACAATGTTGTGATAGAAGATCCCAGAAGGCAAAAATATACCAGAGAAAAAATAAGATACACTAAATCCATCGGGTTCATTAAGTGGTGGTGAACCCTGGTATAACAATAAGCTTGCTCCAATTTGACATGAACGTCACGTGTTTAAGACTTTAAGTCATGTAACAACTTTTTATCTACTTGAAATAACAAGGATATATAGTTCTACACATTAGACCCCCACAAATTACAATATCATCAGCAGGCATATGGGCAGTGTTTTGTTTATTTTTTAGATAGTTTTCTGGGTAAAGCTGATTTATTTTATTGGGGTGGTGGTCAGGAATTCAGATTGAAGGAGGTAAAAAACTGAGAGCTATGAAAGACAAAGAAGAAAACAAACAAGAAGCAAGAGATTGAGAATATACATGCGAAGATACAATACAATATGTGGTCCTAAAAGAAATTCCGCTTCTGGACAAATAACAGATGGTTTATCCACATGCAAAGTCTTCTGGAAATTCAACTAAACTCGAGGCGGTCACTTAAACCTATTGCTTTATCCATATCTAGAGGAATATTCATCCATGTTCACCTTGCGAGTTTAGTGTACCAGACCTCATAAGTTTAGAATAGCAGCTGATGAAGTAAATCTACTGATAAATGGAATTAAAAGGGAGAACAGAACCACAGTACATGTGGTTCTATATAATAGCATAAACCCCGAAACACACCGCCAAAGTAAATAAGCAAATACAATTATATTATTATCATGCATTAATGAACAGTTCATCGGCCAGATAATGGAAACAAATAGAGAAGCGGAGGAACCCAACCTGCAGCAATAATGCTCCATGAATCAACCTCGTTCATGAAGTAAGCATGATACCGCTACCCATGAAATGGAAACGAGAAACATGAGCACAATGATTGACACAATGGAAAAAAATCCCTGAACATGTTCCATTAACTTAATTCAAACTCTTCCTAAATATACGTTTGTCTTCTAAAGTGGTTCAGTAAATAATAAAAAATGAACCCGTATGTCACATACATAAAGAATGCTTCATCCACAATCACACAATATTATGTAACTGTACGAAGAGCCTAAAGTTCAACAAGCAACTACCAAATCTCCTTTTAAAAATGTTATCAACTAGCAAACATAGGGTTATCCTAAAATTCTATAAAAATCAAAGGAAAATTCCAAACTAAAGTTACACTGCTTTGATGCCCCCATCGTCATAGAAAAATAGCCAAATTCCTGGAAGCTACGTATTAAACAAATAAATATCCATACATTGATCAATAACGAATGTATGAGTAGAGAAGATACCAATTCCCAGGGCGAATAAGCCTGCTGAAAGATTGAGTAAATGAGGAAAGCCACGTAACATAAAACCAGTCCACCGAACACGCTCTACAATCAAACAAATTAACGAATTCAATAAAAAATAATTCGGGAAATTATTCTAACCATGTTTGAAAATCTGTAGCATGAACTGGAACAGCAATTAGAAAATGAAATGTAAACAAGATATGCTAATGCAATCACAGTAAAATACAAGCATAAATACCCTCCACAGAAGATTTTGTTGAGCGTGAGTCTTCTCCAAGGATCGAACCAATTCTTCTTGCTCTGCATACACATACATACAAACAGATACAAATTGTTATATGAGACACTAAATATTGAGTAATTAATTAATACTCAAAAACGATATGATAGAAATGACCTTGGGTGTCAATAGGACGGGAATCATCGCGAGTGGGAAGAGAGAAGCTCTCGCCGCCGTCGTACGATTTTTTTCTCCATTTCCGCGTGAGTTTTTGCATTACTTTATTCAAATCAAATTGTTTCTCTCTCCTGTTCTCTTTGCAAGACGTCCAGACTTTATTTACCAATTCATCATGTCTAAAACGTCGTCGTTGAGACTTGTTAAGATTTCTCTTGTATAGTCAAACTCTACTTTTGAAACTTGACTCGGTCCATACGTGAGTTTTGTACTTCTTCAAATGTGATTTTTTTTTTTTGCAATTTAGACAAAAAGACATAATTATTATATACTCCTTTCATTCATATAAGTTAAAAAAATTGGTTTATTAAGTTTTACTAAATTGCGTACGATACATTTGTTTTCATTAGCGGCTACTTAGTGAATTAAAGACACTAAATTATTCATTTAATAGATTGGAGCAAGTCTTGACTGGTCAGGTGACAACCAACAAGAGTGGATTGATTGACCACATTGTTTTTTTTTTAAACATTAAAGGGATGAATCAATATGATTGCATGGGCATTGATTAGCTTGAATATGCTCGGACCCAATACAAGATGTTATTTGATACTACTACAAAAAAAGAAAAATTTTAATTTGGGAGAGTGGGCAATACTAATTGGTAATTAAATTGATATGACCAAGCATATTTCTTAGACATATTTTGTCGCTCTTATGAGTTGAAAACGAATGAACATGTGTTAGATAATGCATTCTTTTTTAGACCATTAGCGGGTTGGTTAAGCATTTTATTAGTTCTGAAAATATGAAAGGACCAATTAGAGATCTTGAGAAAAAAATTAGTTTGTATATGATTCGGGTTGAGCAAAACTAATTCATTTATGAATTCATTCACAAATCTAATGCAATTCATGCTTTTGTAATTGAATAGCGTAACGAAATCATAATACATGCATTTTTCCAATTATATTTATGCAGAAACGAGTCTAGAAATTTCCCCTATAAATATAATAGGAGAAACAAAAACCAGCTGATTTATTATTTATGGGCTGGACTGCCCAGAGGCCACTAATTCCCAAAAATAGGTTTTATTAATTTAAGGCCCAATTTGAATCTAAGACCGGCATACAGGAGTCCAAAACCAAGCCTATTATGAGGCCCTATAAAGACGTACTAAAACCTCAACCCTAGAAATCTAAATCTCAAGCTTCATTTGAGCAAAAAACTATCTCGGATTCCTTTCGGCGTTTCCCCCAAAATCAATAAAGAATGGGTAAATTTATTCTGGTTATTTTAGTTGCTGAATTAATCTGATTAATCCTTGATCTAATTGCGAGACAAAAATATTCAGGTAAGGTTCACGGATCATTGGCTCGTGCCGGAAAGGTGAGAGGACAGACGCCGAAAGTGGCTAAGCAGGACAAAAAGAAGAAGCCCCGCGGCCGTGCTCACAAGCGCATGCAATACAACCGACGTTTCGTCACAGCAGGTATGTTCATCATTTTATGATTTATGTACGCAATTATCTTATTACTGTTTAATTTGAACTTTCAGTTTGGGGAGAAAAATAGGTTTATATTTATTTATTTATGCTAATGAGAAAAAAAATCTTAATTGTTTAGACCATACAACTAGTAAGCTACGAGATGTAGCTGTTAATAGTTTACTGTGTTTGAGTTAACAATATGCTAGTTTGCTTAATATTAGTGTTGTGCTGGGAATTAATTGGTGACTTTAGAATGTTGAATTTCAAAGAATTCTAACAATGTCAACAATATTTCTTACCCTAATTCAATTTATAATTTATTTTCGATTTAAATGTAAAACTACCCATAAGATTATCCTCTTTTAATTAAAATAGAAAAAGGATTCCTCCCCCTGCTTATCAGCATTCATATACAGTTCATTGCTATCAGGGGGAAAGTCTTCATTGAAGGATATGTGTTAAGTATTATCAGTGTTTGATGTTGCGAATTATAAAATAATATTGCAATAGAATTCTACTTAGTGTGGTCTTTTGATTTTTGGTATATGGCTGCAGTTGTTGGCTTTGGAAAGAAGAGGGGACCAAACTCATCTGAGAAGTAAACTGGTGGCATCATTAGTTCTTATTAGGTGAACAATTGTTTGGAGCCCTCATCAATTGATTTTATTTTCTCATATTGTTTTGAGTTAATGTATTAAACTATTTTGCTAGTTCTTTTTTGGCTCCTGACATTGTTGAACACCTTTACTACTCTCATTGTCAAATATAATTGAGTTGAATAGAATTTTGAATTTTGAGTATTAAAAATTTGAATTCCATTATTTGTCCAGTAACTATGTTGCATGTAAGTTAGAGTTGGTATAAACAAATTCAATGGCCATACTATCAACTTTTAAATTTCAGACTAAAAAAACTGTCATCATCTAATAAATTGAGGCCTTCCGTGTACAATGTGTTTTCTGGTAAATTCACATTGTGATTCTGTATAATTCTCTGATCTTTTATGCTTTGCATAATTCTTAGTTTGGCCAAGTTGGCCATGAAATTTTTCATTCCTTAATTGAGTTTTTACAAAGATGAATTAATTAGCTTTTTGCTAATATTTACAGAAACATATTCTTGTTTACTATTTCTTCAACCGGAAATGAATTTTCACAAACTTGAAAATTGAAATCAAATCGAGTTCCTCTAATTTGGTTAATTTTGCACCATTTTTTTCTGTTTCACTTTGAACCCCTCTCTCCTCCACCCCCGTTCGACCCCCCCCCTCCCCCCTCCCCCAAAAAAAAAAAAAAAGAAGCTTATAGCTAGCTCTATGATGTACATGTTTTCCGTCTTCAAAGACAAACGAAGAAAACCCCCGGCTTGTATACTTCACCCGCGGTGGGATAGTGGCTAGGAAAGTAATCTCATTACTTAACTAGAAAGTTTATAACTCGATTGAGTCCATTCAAATAACAATTGCACTCCATGTTTGTACTACTAGTCTTCCAAAATGGATGGCAAAAATCTACTTGATCTCATGGCTAATAGTGATGATGAATTCATCAGTGCCATTACTTTGAGGGAGAGTTGTGGGCGGGTTGTATTCACCAAGATACATATCCGTATTCATTTAGTTTGATCAAATTTCACTCTTGCAAGATATCTTCAAAAACGGGTAACCTTATCCAAGTTCATATAATCGGGTTGTGGATAAAAAAGTAGCTATGATGAAGTCTTCATTCTTTTCTACCACTATCTTCTTTGAACTCAGGTTAGAGTAAAAAAACTCTTCCTATTCACTCAATATATTTTGAAATATAACTTTTCAACCAGATAAATCTACGAGTCTGAAATTCTATGTAATTGGATCGGATTCAAATTTAAGTAGACCTGTTTCGTTGCCCTATTAGAAGTATACGAAAATTCTTAAATGCTCAATCCTCTGTTGCCTTCTTAGAAGGTACAAAGAAAATCTTAAAATGCCCACTTTTCCTTATCACAACCTTCAATTAAATAAAAATCATTTTTTCCTAAATTTACATGAAATTGACAGCTACGAAGCACAGATGAATGGGGAGGGTTAATCTGAAAATGAATAAAAAATAGACATAACAGAAGAAAACAAATCCAAACAAGCCTCAAATGTCTCTTTTGTTCAGTGAATCATATAGGTGATAGCCAAAGCAACCAACATTAGCAGGTAGGCTATTCCTTGATCAATTGCTACCCCTGCAAACAAGAAAACACATAAATTAGTACAATTTTAGAGAAAAAATCACATCCTTTTTCGTAAAATGGAAAAAATTAAACTAACCATCGCTTGAAGGAGCAGGTGCTGGCTCAGAAGCTTGAGCATTTATTGAAGGAATGACCAAAGCCAAAACAAGAGCAAACATTGTAATCACAAAGTACAATCTCGACATCTCCATTTATGTACCTTTAATTTCCGAACTAAAACCTATAAAGAATATTATTGAAGAAACAGAAAAAAATTGATCAACCCTTTATAATGAAAGCAACAGGAATGACTGATTGAGTGTTTATCTAATTGGAGTGGAAGAGAGAAGAGAACAGCTCAAATCCTCTCCAGCGAATAATAACAACAATGCGTCCTCTCTGTCATCAAACAAGCATTGTTTTTCCAGGTTATAAAGGTTCATGATCAGGCCGTTGATAGTGGACACGTGTAGGGACAAGAATGGTTGTACGTTGTATTTACAGGTATTAATGAGCTGCACTGTGATTCCCCCTCTCACTCTCTTTTTTTTAAAAAAAATTCTCTCTCTTTCCACATGCACAAAATGATTGTTTATTATATTCTGCTAGCTAGCTACTATGATGTTCAACATTGTTTTTGAATTTTGAATTGATTCTTCGGTTCGGTCTTGTTCTGTTCAGGCTGTTTTGTTTTGATTGTGACCGCTAGGTTGGGGCTGGACCGCAGGAAGAATTGGGAATCATGACAAGTCCAATTAAAGTTTGTAACATACGAAATATAAAATGCATTCATTCTCAAATAGTTGTTTGAATACTCATTTAAATTGTTTTTACGGTAAGTTTGTAAATTGAGTTTATATGTAACTTTATCAATATATTTTTTATTTACTCAATATTTCATCCAATCATATTCATTCTCTCCTAAATAGCGAGTTAATGGAATTTACCTCATGTGATATTCATAATGTTCAATTTACCATCCTGTGAAAATTTTAAAAAAACAATTTATCCCCTTCAGCTGGAGAGTGTAACTCACTTGTCAAAATTGTAAGTGGCCATGAAAAGGGTATTGTAACATAAGGAATAAATTGCCACATTTATCATAACACAAGGGGTAAATTGTCACATTTATCATAACAAATGGAGTAAAATGTCATATTATCATGACGCAGAGGGTAAAGTGTCACATATAAAAATATCAGGGAGACGGTGTGAAATTTTTATAAAATCACAGGGGGGATAAAGTGCTATTTTTCAAATCATAAGAAAGTAAATTCCACATTATAGATATCAAAGGGGATAAATTGCCATTACCTCCCCAAATAAGTAGCATATACATACGCATTTTTTTCTCTCTTTCAAGTTTCCAAGTTTAACATGTCAAAAGCAAAAAATATACATAGATCCTCATTTACATATCCCAATGGATGTGAAAATATCTATATTGAATGAACAATGAAAGTTAGGGGTTTATTTATCATTTAGATTGAATGAATAATGAAAGTTAGGGGTTTATTTATCATTTAGAAACTCCATTAGATTTGCCTCCAAATGAAGAGCTGATACCAATGAGTTTAATTAGTGTTGTAACCATACTTGATTCTCATTAAAATATGAAGATGGTCCAGTCATAAATACTCTTTCGGTTGCAAAATCAAAAATTGAAATTTCTAGATAATTTATATTTGTAGTGATAAAACATATAGTGGTTGCTAATTATTATGTTAAATTATCACTTTAATTAATAGAGTAATTTTGAGAAAAGAAAATATACTATTTCCAAGTAGTCTTGCTATAATACATTCCAAAATATAAATATGAGTACAATATTTAGGACACTCCTAATGTATTCTCATAAATGATATGGGCATGTTCACGGTTGATTTATTTTCAGAGAAAATTATCTATAAAAAATCAATAATTTTTAATGCAAGTTTTTAAAATATTGAGAAATTAAATAAAAAAAATGTTTGGTCTATATACTGTATTAGAGAGGATTTTTTATAATTGAGTTGTTGGGAATCAAAGAAGATTTGGGGTAGAGTAAGAATAATGTTTTTCTTTTTGTATAAAAACTCTTTGAAACATTTCAGGTTCCATATAAAGTTAAAATTTCTCTGGAAAAAATACTCGAAAAAGCCATTTGCTCATGACACAATTTATTTAGATGAAACATCAATACTAAGCAGTATGATTTTTTACTGGAATAGTCTGGTGCAATTCAAATCTAACTATATACAAATGAGGGTAAATAATAAACATAGTTTATGTGGCCTTTCTCAAAAAGATAATGCAATTCTCCTTTCTGTATTCTAGATTATCTTTTTCAACGGGCAATTTTGACTAATTCATGGATATCTTTTTGCTATTAGAGTAGAAGAAAATTAAGACCCGAAGCACTCAATTTGAGGACTTAGATCAGGCTGAATTTCCAAACTAGGCATAAGCTATAGCCTGTATCTAGTGCACATAAAAGTAATTATTTTATATAACTATTGTCATAGCAAAAGAAGTCCAATAAAGATTCAAGACATAAACTAAATACCTGCTCACATAATTACATGGGATGAAATTGAGAAAAAGAGTAATAGAAAATATTAATGATATGCACTTGTTCTTATAATGTTGGAAAATGAACGGTTACACTATAGATCTATAATCTCAGTGATTTCTAAAGGGCAAATTCAGTTCCATTAAAGAAAAGAAAACTGCCAATTATCACTTTCTTGGAAAACCAAGTTTTAATTGCATTATATGTGCTGAGTAGAGCTTTTTTCTCCAACAAAATAGAACTTAAAGATTACCTTCCAGCATCTTAATCTCCCGCAGGGCCACTAGGAAGCACTGCAGGTAGCTCCAAATAGTCAAAGTCATCAGTTATTCCTACCTGTTCAACATAAGGTGGAGTCGTGTAAGGAGGAAACTTTGTCGTACTCTATGACAAGGGCAATTGTGTAAACATTTCGTAATTCATACCTCATTGTAAAGGTGATCAAGTTGCTCTTTTGCCTGTGGAAAGTTGTTTGAACACCATTGTCGCAGTGTGAAGATGTTATCTGCAAAAGACAACACATTATTAAAAAAAGGGAAACATAAAAAGAAGATAAATGGACATGGAATTGGATTATGGAAGGACCTGTCCATCTGTTGGCTGATGCATGAGCTACTTCAATAGCTTCCTCTGCAGAGAAGCATCAAACTTTAGATTGCAAAAAACCACATAATTCTTCAGACCAAATCTCGAAGCAGAGAAGGAAAACAATGCTCAACTCATCGCTTCAATAGTAGCTGGATCGTTATCTGCATATTGTCCCATTTCAGCCTGAAAAAACATAACAGCGTTCAGGGCCAACAGAACCCGCAGGGATGGGTAGGGTTTTTTTAAAAGGAAAAAGAATATATGTAACCCAACCTTGAGCTCATTATATTTATGTTCAATAGCTTTAAGCTCGGCAAGTGCCTCCTCTCTTTCATCCTAATATAATCATTAAGCTTATGAGGCATCACAGAAGCTACACGGATGACCTTAAAGTACTGGAGTAAAAAAACTGGGGACACTATACTTACAGATTCCTCTCGTCCCTTCTTCAAAGCATTGCACTGATCAATAACTTCTACATATCGTTTTTTACAACTTTGGAGATCAGAGTCTAGCTTTTTCTGTATATTTCTAAGCTGTAGAACAGCAAAATATTGGTTCAAACAAAAGGAAGGCAAAATTAATTCTAATTTCAGGAAATCAATTGTCATATCACCTGGTTACCAGCACAGCTAGGAAGACTCCAAAAATACACCTGAAAACATTTTTGAGTACAATTGGTTTCGAGATAACTATGCTTCAAAAAAATGTGACAAAGAAACAGTACATACACAAGTATCCAATAGTATGTTCAATAAATCATTTGAATAAGCTTACTCACAGAAGTCCCTATCTTGTCTTTGAAAACAAGGTCATCATCCACTAAACTTTGGATGACATCTTTTACTGACTGAGAGATAACACCTTTCTTTGGGCCCGACTTCTCAAGCTCCTTGAGCTATAAAAATTAGAAAAAGGACGGTGATCTTGAGATGGTTGGATAAAAAAGACCATGTAAAATTGTAAATATTTTCAACAGACAGTTAGTCATTAATGAAAGAATTAAAATGGATGTGAGACAGAAAATTTATCTGTCTTGGGAAGTAAGGTATCTCAGTCCCAGTATTGAACACTAAGGCATTAATAAGTCATTACGTTTAAGAAGCATTTTCAACGTTAGGAAGAAAATATATTATAGCAAGTACACTCACTAAACTCTTTAAAACACAAACTATCACTATTTTATATTTTTCTTTTTTTCTTTTTTTCTTTTTCTGATAATTATAACTTTGTCACTTGAAATAAGACGACAACAACAACAACAACAAAACAAAAAAACAAGGCCAAAACTGAGTACAATTTTAACACCTTCCAAAATTCCTTGCAGGCATGATGGCTAAAATGCCAGATGAAATGCCTAGAATGCCTATTTTACTCAAAGTACTTTATAGATGCACTAAGAAAATGGATCTAGATACACCGTCCAATCATCTAGTTCACCCCTTCCATTAGTAACGTAACTGTTTAGTGTACTGAGTCCCTTATACAGCAATGAGTACTAAACATAATGGAAGAGAATGAACTCAGATGAAATGCATAACTGTTCCTTGTTCCTAGAAAAAAAAAACATCACTATAGCTTATAGAAAGAAACATTAACAGCTCTTCCAACATCTTATGTCATAACAACATAAACAAGGAAAACAGAGAGTTCACAAAGAACAACTATAACTATAAATGATGTTATAGCCGCTTGGAATGAATAACAGAAACCAACTGCATTATATTCCTTACAATCATACACCATTAAGCCCTTGTAACATTGATCACAGAGAAGAAGAAGAAAAAACATATCTCATATAGGATCATAAATGAGTTAAAAATACTTACTAGGAAAAAGTCCTGCGATTCATAAAAAATTTGCAGCATTTTCTCACGTTTCTCATCCAAGGAGAGTCCTCTTTTTTTAGACTGGACATAATTGAAATAGAAGTTAGCATTTTCAAAGTGATATCTGAATTACAACAAGATATACATGGCACCGCAAAGTTAAAATTACAAAAATATGTTTAGAATATTTTGATTAAGTGCAATGCTTTTAATCAATGCTTTATTAGCACATACTCAATGAAATCAAAGAATGATTTTCATCTTTCAAACTATAAATCTTCTACAGCTCTACACATTCATCTTTCAAGAGAATTGTTGAGTTACATACCAAAGCAAATGAAAACTAAAATCAAAGAAAGAATCTCACATCTAGCCATCAAAACTAATTTGCTAAGAGAATTTCTATTTATTTCGGTACCAAATTTCTTCATTCCCAGTAGATTCGAATCATTATAACAATTACCTATATCTAATTTAATTTCACAGTCTAACACGTAGGAGAAATAAACAGAGTATGCAAAAGCAATAATCTAGAATATTCAATGATTTCTCAATTCAGATCGAACTTGTGCGAAAGGAAATTAAACAATAACATACGCAAATGAAGAATTTATGTTTATTATCCAAAAAAAAAAAAAAACTCAATTAGGTTTTCGAACTTAGAAGAACGCGTACCATTGTGGAGTCGAAGAGTGGAGATGAGTACCGCAGAAGATTTTGCGCTTTTATACCAAAGGCTTAAGCTCAAAATCGTGGAAAATATCGAATTGGCGGGGAATAGCAATTTTAACTTTTTTTTTTATGTCAGTGAAGATATTTCATCTTTATTATTTTTAGTCATTTCATAATAAATGCGTATATTTTAGAACTAAATGTAAAAATACACCCTTTGATTTATCTATTTGGCAAAACCTGCTTTTTTTTTAGCAAAAAATACCGTGGTTTTTTTTTTATTAGCAAAAATACCACATTTGAAATTCCTTCATAAGAGAATAGAGAGGTCATGTTCAATTTTAAAGTGAACATGAGGGTTAGTTAACAGGGAGATTATTGTAATTGTCATATGGGTATTTTACAATTTATGGTGGGGTATAATTGTCATTTACGATAAAATATGTATTCCGACTTGGGAGAAGATTTTTTGCTAGTAAATTAGCACATTGCAAGTTTTTGCTAATAAAAATAACACGGAGAATTTTTGTCTATTAGACAAAGCATATTGAGTATTTCTGCATTTCACTCTATATTTTATCCTATACATAATTACATACTATATTTTAAATTGGATTGTATGTCAATGCCTAAGGTGTGATACAAAAATATGAAAAAGAAAATTCATTCGGATTTTTATTTTTGTATGTGCTTTATCGTACTTGTCACATTCTTCATCCTTTGCTTAGTTAAATATGGTTCATGATAAATTGTTATAGAAGTAGTATTCCAAGATTCAGTTTCACTGTATATTTATCAAAAAAAAAAAAAATTTGTTTCACTGTTTATAGTGACAATATAGTAAAAGAAAAAGTTAAAATCTATGGGTATGTTTGTTTGGCGTTTGGGAAAGTAGTTTGGGAGAGTAGTGGAGGTTTGTGAAATAATTTCGATTTGCATAATGTTGTTTGTTTGGGTTTTGAGAGAGTGGTTTGAGAAATTAAGTAGGTGTAGGTTTTTTTGGAAGAGTTGGGTTGTAGGTGTAAGATGTGTAAGACTTTATGTCAAATCATGTTTGTTATGTGAGATAAATTGTGTAAGAGATATGTTACTTTATGTCAAATCAAAGTAGAGTTTGTATAGGTTTTGTTTAGAGATAAGAAAATTGTTGTTTGTTTGGCTTTTGAGAGAGTAATTTGAGAAAATTAATGGATAGAAAATTTATTTCGAAAAATAGAAAATATGTTTGTTGGGCATTTCCCAAACACGAAAAAATTCTGAAAAACACCAAACAAACAGGCCCTATCTTCCGTTACATGAAATAATATGTCGTTCATACTTAACGCTCTCAATCAATACTTTCTAATTGCATTAAGGAATGAGTATAAAATTTTATACTTCTAGCAAGTTGTTCAGCCTTTCTGAATTGCATACTGAAAAGGGAATTTTTTTTTTTTTTTTTTTACCATAGGATAGGTTAATTTGCAAATTTGGTATCATTGGATACAAAAATGCAAATTTGGTACCATATGATAGGTTTTCATTGCAATTTTGGTACCAAAATCAATTTTTCTACAAAGTTAATGGCAATTTACCCCTATATAATTTGGGAAAAAATCAATTTACCCTCTATAAATTTTTTAATGAAGCAATTTACCCCCTTTCAGCCATAGAGTGTAACCCACTTGCCGAAATTGAGAGTAGGCATGCAAACTATTTTATAACATAGGAGGGATAAATTGTCACATTTATCATAACACAGGGGATAAAATGCTACATTATCATAAAAAAATGGATAAAGTGCCACCTATAAAAATATCAGGGAGACGATGTGAAATTTTTACAAAATTTTAGGGGGTAAAATGCTCTTTTTTAAACCATGATGGGGTAAATTGAACATTATGCATTTCATAGGGGTTAAATTATCATTAACTTTGGGGAAATTTTGGGTTTGGTACCAAATTTGCAATGAAAACCTATCCTATGGTACCAAATTTGCATTATGGTACCAATATTGCAAGTAGGTCTATCCTATGGTACAAAAAAAGCAATTTTCCCATACTGAAAGTGTTTATCTTCTTCCTTTTATATTTTGTCAAGATTGTGCAAATTTTCCATTTTTTTCCTTAGTAAATGCTGCAATAAAATATCATATAGTCACGTTTTATAACTTTTGTCCATTTTGTAATTCCTTCAATGATTTAATATAGTACATAATCTCCAAATTTAGAATTGATGTACCTAGATATATGTTCAGAATAATATCATGTCCCTTAATGGTAAATACTGTAATTCTATCATTATAAATGTCTGATGGTTGGTCAGAAAAAAGAGAAAACCTGTACTCACTGCAATTTACAGGCACAAGCAATTCTGCAGAGATGTCAAGAAATTGCACTTATGCTTTTGCTCTCTGTCTCCTATTCCTTGCTGTTTTAGGTACGTAGTTTTTTTTTCCTAACTTATTTTTTACGTTTCCCTTTACTTTGTTATAGTTGTAACTAAATTATTTGTTCGAATTTTGAAGTGACAGAGAGAGGGTCTCAAGTGGAAGCTCAGAAGAATTGCAGAATCGATTTGATTCCGAAAGGTTGTGAGACCAAGACATGTGTTTCGCAATGTCTAAAAATACATAATGGGAAAGGGCACTGTGTTTATGAAGCTTTTGGAGGACAACAATGTGTATGTTTATACGATTGTCATTAGCTTGGAAGATGGATTTGTGGTTGATAGTAGTAGTTTTATATGCTACTACTTTTTCAAGTTAATCGATGAAAGAAAGTTGCATTTATATTTTTATATGCTCAATTGATGAAGAATAAAATGGAACTTTTATACTATTACATATGTCTGCAATATATCCCATGGTAGAGTGAAATATTACAAGAAATACGTGCACACAATATGTGTTGGAAGTATGGCTGAAAAATCAAATAGTGTGATATTGTTGGAAAATTCCATTGACTAGATCGAGGTAAGAATTTTTCGATGGAGATAATAGATTCCAAATAGAAGTAGTAATACAACTAGAAATAAAATGAAATCCTTTGAAAACGTGAAGTCCTACTTTCTAATGATATTATTGGTTGAATTCTGCAAAATTGTCTATAGCTATGAAAAACAGTGTCTTTCTTCAATTAATGTGTATCCAAGGGATCCACAAACGAAGGATACTCATCTTTTGCTTGTTCCTACTTCCCCACTTACCAAAGCAAATCGACAAATGGCATTTTCTTTTGCTTCAAAGTTTTTTCTCTTTATCATTCAATTTCCATCCGAGTTTGATTGTTACAGATTAGTTTGAAGCTTGGTTCATTATATAAAATAAAACAAACATGAAAATAAAAAAAATTATACACCAAATCAAACTTGAACATGTTTTGGATCGTTAACTTTTAAACCTCGGTTTAAACTTCACACAATATACTAAAAAGTAACGGATTATATATTTAAAAAATATCAAGACATTCAAATTGAATCAACATGCAAAATTAATTAGATTTATTATCCATTTATTATTCAAACCAAACTCGACATAATTGCAAACTCAATAAGAAATTATTTAGACCAAGCCTGCAGAATGTATTGCTCAATACATTGAATCGTTATACCCCCAACAAAACACCAATAGAAAGCCTCCACTTCACACTTGGACACACGCGAGAGCGGCTAATGCTCCTAAGAAACAAACATTATTATATCCTCTTGCCGTTTTACCCAACGAATGTGCAAGTGTAAGAGTTAATGAGCATATAATCCAAAAACATATTCTTTAATCCAATACAGATTTCTTGGATCAAGTTGAAAATGCAGAGGCCAAAAATGGTATCCCACAGTTAGGGTTTGAGGAAGCCATAACAGAGCAAAGCAATTGTAGAATCCAGTAGAAAAAGGCCAAGCATTCTATTCTCACCAAATGAAGGGTTCAACTCAGAACAAACACTGCCGAATCAAGAATACCTTAAGGACTATTTCAGTAATGCACAAAGTAAAGAAACAACTATCATATTTTTAAAACAAACATAAACTCTTGAATAGATTAACTGTAACATTAATTACTAACGGAATGCCTCAAACATTACTACAAAACTTCTGATGTTAAGTAACATAAGCTGGGAGAAACATAAAAAGAAAATTGTTCGAGAATCATTATCATCAAAGTTGTTTATTCCCAACCACTTGGAGCAACACCAGGCACTACGTCAACTGCAGGAGCTGCAATTGGTGGGGCAGCAGCGGCGTCCCATCCATCAGCAACTACACCTGTAATGGAAAGGGCTCGTGTTAATCTAAATCAAAACAAATGAAAGCTGAATGCGTGAGTAAACATAGGTTTAGTTGGATAGATAGACTGGATCATTGGATTTTAAATCCACAACACTTGCTTGGATCACTTTTTGATTTTGGATTTGAAATCTTTAAGCAGCCATGTTGTACTATTCTTGTAACCAAAGTGATGGATTTAAAATCCCTCCAAATATGCACTATAGCTTTAAGACCGCCAAGGATGATTTGAAGGAATAATCAGGAATAAATGCATTGGTTTCTACAACCAATACACGATTAGAAAATAGAAAGTTATACAAATGGAACTACAAGTTCATCCAAGGGATTAATCAATACATAAAAAATTAAGTTGCATTGTGAATTTAAAATTTTATATTTGCAACCCAAACTTGAGGTAACCAATGTATCTCATCCAACTGAAATAAAATCCATCAATGGATGGGATTGGAAAATGCGAACCAAGATATGACATAGAATGACAAGTATGCAAACTACCAAAACAACTATTGAAATTTTCTAAAAAAAGAGAAGATAATGCTAACCAGCATCTCCAGTCCAACCACTTCCAATTGGTGGAATGGTACCAGCAATCTCAGGAGCCCATTGAGAATCTGGGATCTGGCCGCTAGACCAATCACCACCAATTGCAGCAGCTGAATAATCAGCATAATCAGGAAGAGCGGGAACTTCCTCTTCTTGTTGTTCCTTAGTCTCCTCAGGTTCCCTGTAGAAAAATAGATCAACCTGCAGGCAAAAAAAATATTGAGACCTCAAAAATGATAAGTTGGTTCATACCTTTCTAGCTTGTTTACTTATGAAGCACTAGTTCCAATGATTTTTACCAATTACATACACCAACCCAAAATTAAACTATTTTTAGGATTAACTGTACCATCAGTAAAGCACATAAAGTGTAAAACTAATTACAAGACAATGAATCCCATCATAATATAAAGCTCCTCCACAGTCCACAACATATTCAGAACAAGAGTGATAATAAAAAAAAAAGAGCTTGCAAGCAAATTTCTACCATTATGTCCCACTTATGTCCAGGTGCAACTACGCCCCGCATCTGCAGAACCATTCTAGCCAAAAGCCAGAAAAGACAACCAATACTGTGCTTCCCCTTATTATTGGCAGGGATGCCAATATCAACATAGCGCATAGGAGAATCAGTGTCACAGAAAGCAATGGTGGGGATGCTTGATAGTGCAGCTTCTTTAATAGGCTGCAGTTGGGATAATACACTTGCATCAGTGAGAATAGCATTATAATAACAACAACAAAGTCAACAGTCCCTTTCAAATCAAGAATGTAGCAAACAAATGGACAACAAACCATCTATACGCTTAAAAGAATGACCTGGTGATCAGTTCTTGGGTCAGTAAGAATGAGAAGTCTTGGCTCGCTGAATGAAGTCTGAAGCTGGTTAGTGAATGTTCCAGGAGTGTGACGACCAGCTATTGCATTAGTACCAGTATATTGTGCAAACTTCAAGACAGCTCTTTGACCATATGGTCTAGCTGACTGCACAATTATGTCTTGAGGATTCTCAATAGCAACAATAACCCTGGCAGCCATCTGAAGCTTCTCCCATGTTTTTCCCAGGTTAATGATATAAATACCTGCAAGATCAAACAAAGATGAAAATTCAAAACCCCACCCTAAATTCATTAAAACTTGTTATTTCCAGCTAATCAGAACAGATAACAAATCACATATAATATAAATAAAAAAGCCAGCTATTAGATAACTAAATCACACAATGGCAGTAATCCAACTGCGTAACTCGCATCATTACACATGATAATGATTAAATTCAAATCAAAATTCTTTGGCCTTTCAGTTACAGAACAGAAAACATCTTTAAATAAATAAAATGAAATGAAATACATATGTTTCAAAATACAAACTACAACTAACAATAATAAGTCAAAATTGAAACGGTCAGGAAACAAAGCGACAACATTTAACCGAAGCATTATAGAATCTGCGTACGTGTTTGTGTAATTAAATTTACCATCGTTGCGGCGCTTGAACGTATATCTCTCCATCTGGAAGTCACAATTCTTGGTGCCGAGGTGAACCTCGGCGGCCAACATCATCTGTATGTCTGCCTCTTTAGTCGAGAGTGCCGCCATTGTTAGGGTTTTTTCGAGCTTCGTCTGCTTAGAGAGTGAATATGCTAGGCTTTGGATAATATGAGAACACCCTAATCTGATATTCCCTAAGGTCAATGCTAAGGCCCATTTGTAAAATCTATTTAGATTTTGGGCTTTCAATTGATTTTTTTTGTTTTAGGGCTTCCAGTTAATTGCAAATGGAGCCCAATCGTCCAATTCATTTAAAGAAAATATGTGGCGTAAATTTTGGTTAATTTTTTTTGTTTTTGTCTTTTTAGGAAAACTAATACTCCTATGTATTTGAAAATAATATAAAATAATTTGTTTTTCAAAATCAAGCACTTTCAAATTTTAAAAATCTAAGTCAATATATCAAAATGAAATAATGTCCTTATTGGATATGACAAATGGTGTAAATCCTGAAAGTCTAAGGTAAATAAAAGTAGTCGAAGTTAATGGAGACTCTACATTAAATATATAGAGCAATTATCTTGTAATATATTTATTTTAAAAAGCGGTGGGCATGGTAACACTAAGTGGGAACTGCAATAATTTCCCATAGCCTTCATTAGAATTAGTTCTCACAAGAAGAATAATTAATAAAGGGATTTCTGTCAAAATCAAATAGTATTACTTCTATAATTTATGATGGGTCCTCCAAGTAACGAGAAGCCAAGTGCAGAAAAATCAAAGTAAACAGACGACAAAACCTTTAATGTATTTGAATCTTAGGGTGACGGTAACCTCTATGTTTGGGGAAATCAAACAACAAATTAGAATAATACTGTTCTAATAATTGTAAAAAAATACTATTTTTTATTTCTTTATAATAAGGTCTTTTCCTTATAATTTCTTAAAATTATTTTATTTATTTAGTATACTGCTTTAAAAATATATTTATTAATAATTGTAAAAATAATATTGTCTTTTATTTTGTTTATAATATTGCTTCTTTATTATTTATTGCACTGTTCATAAAAAAATCGCCCCCACCACAATAGAACCCGTCTAACTCCATCACCGAACATATGAAGGTAACTTGCTATTCAATTAGAATATTTATGTATCGTGTTTCCTAATAAGAACTTCTAATTTTCTTTTTAATGATCAAATGCCAGTGTAGTATAGGCGTAACAAGTGCCTTACAAAATAATTTTTAGTAATATTATGACATAGTAGACGTATCAAGTATCAATAAGTGTTTTAGTAATATTTTAAGTGTTTTAACTTTTTTTGTAAATAATAGTCTAATTATACTTTATAATTTCTAATTAATAATTAAACTATACTTCTTAAGTTTTTTTTTTTTTTTTTTTTGAGTTATTAATATTATATAGGAATATTTTAATCCACACTGAAATAAGGACATCTAATCCGCAAAAAAAATTGAAAACTATTCATGATTTTTCATAAAATAGTGGAATAGAATAAAATATATAGATAAACACAAATATCTTTCAATTAGACATAGACTCAATATATTTTATAATAAAAACTATACAATTGGTGTAGCCATCAACAAGCTGTAGTCCAACATCATTAATAATTTAAATATAGGGAAACTTTATTTGGGAGTATAAATAAAACCTTTTATAAACACAACCTTTTATTAACGTTGTTACCCACCCACACCATAAAAATTTGGAGTTCATTTCCACTTTTTTCTTCTTTTGGTACGTACTAAAGCTTTGAACCTATGACACTACTAATAGAATTATTAGTGTGTGCCCCACATCACATGATATGACATGACATGTGTGGGGTGGGGATAAGATAAGAACCACAAATTTGTTGTGCTGTGCAAGCAGTCTTCATATCGTTTCGTATCGAGTCAAACAAAATACATTTCCTAAAACAAATATCTCCAGCACTACACAGCTTTACTTTCCACATCTCCGGGATCCTTAACCTGATACATCCTTTCTGCTCCACTTCTATCTCTCTCTCTCTACTTGCCCTAGCTACTGCTTTTGTTTATATGATTTTAAAACAACATCTTCCAACTTTGGTTTAGTAGTTTTAAATTTTTTGAGAGTTTGATTACTTCACTTGATCACAAAATGTTAGTACATGAATTTGGTCATGAGTTATTCAGACAACCAACTTCGATCTATTCAATCAGATTAGAATTTGCTGATCAAATAATAATCTTCATTTAAAAGTCAAGTTAAATCACAAATCAACAATCCACTATTTGAACCTCACATAATTAAAAGACAGAAAATAGGTAGAGGTAGAGGACTCAAAACATTCACAAGTTGACTTTTTCTCCCAAAAGGCGAAAAAACCTTCACAAGATGAAATGGAAAATCACCAGGCCACAATATACAAATTTTGCATTGCATTACCCAACAGGGAGAACATGAAAATGGCGAAAAACACAACAAAATAAATACTCCATACATTAATAAGAATTTTTACAATAAGATGATGTATCAGTTGATCAAAATAAGTAACACAACATTAACAAATTCTTCTTCAATTCTAATTATAAGCTACCTTTTCCTTTTGTAGCTCAAACACAAAATATATTTTGTTACTGTACATACCAAAGATGCCATCATTTCTTACTGATTCAAGTTTGAGAAAACTTTTGGCCCCCAAAAATTAAAGAGATTATACTCTTCCTCACATAATTGCTACCTCATATATTGACAAAACCTTAAAAAATTACTTTCCGAAATGACGATTTCGCCCCTCTGATCACCCTTAATTTCTTCCGTACGTACTACTATATATTAGTTCTGTATAGAGTAGAAGAGAGGTCCCCACCAAAATTTCTAACACCAGGGATTTTTATTTTTTACTAGCTACTTGAGTAGATCCGAAACCCAACCTACATCAGGGTTCGGGTTTCGGTTCGGTCCAGGGTCGACCCGATCGAGAGGATTCTCCTTGCTCAGTTTTTCAAACATTTTAGCTCTCAAATTCCTTCCCGATTCTACCCTCTCCATCACAGGCTCCTCCTCATTCACCGCGCTGTCCCATGCGTCAAAGTAACCGATTCCTGGGCGGGTCACCGACGGGGTCGGAGTACTCGGCAGACTGAAGAAACCGGGTGGATTGAGCAAATTCATCCGGGGCGAAGACCCACCCACCCAAGAGTTCGGTAAGGATTTTATTTTATTCAGCTGAAGCTGGCGCAGGGACGCCACCATTTGGTTGACCGAAGGCGACATCGGCGGCGACTCCGCCAGCGGCGACTCCGACTCCGGCGATGACATGAAGGCCAGGCGGCGGGGAGATCCGTCGTACGACTCGGCACGCGGACTGAGAACACGCAACTGATCGGGCGAGTGAGCGAAAAAGCAGACACGGCGCGTACAGTTCATCCCGTCCTTGCATGGCTGCGTACGATAGCGGGCTGGATGGAGCCAGCACTCGAATACGCCGTGAGCAAACTCGCAAGCGTCGCCCTTACGGCAGCTTCCGTTACGGAAATCGGGGCAGGCCGTACCGGAATAATGAAACTTCCTCGGGTCACGGCGTCGGGCCTTTTCACCCGGGTGGGCAAACGGGCACTCAGTCCAGTCGTGTGACCTCGCACGTGTGCACTTACGCACCTTGAACTCGAACATACGGAAATGATCGCATGAGTGCGCGTCCACTTTAGCGAAATCGCCGTTGTTGTCGGAGTCAGGGGAATCATTCTCGTTTGTGTTTGATGGCAAGTAACGCTGTAGCGCTGCCGTTAAAGTGTCGGTTTGGAAGAAAATGGAATAATCGTCGATGCCGTTAGTTGTGTTAGGGCTGAGACAGAAGGAGGTCGGATCGTCTGCAGCGATGGTCCATGGAGGAACCTGAACTGTTGTAGCGCCGTGGCTTCTTTCACCAAGCATCATTATTATTATTAATAATCAGTTTTTCTTTTTGTGGTGGAGAAAAGAAAGGAATTTGTTTGGGAGTGAGTAAATGGAGAAGTGGTTCAGTTCCGTATATAAACTGTTGGAGAAGTGGGGTTTAACCGTGGTTATTTCTGTAGTTATCATAGTTATATGAAAAGTTTTGTACTATGCGGTTAAAATAGTGAGTTGTTTTAATCTGACGCTTGTTTTATAACTAAAGGAGAAAGGTCGAGTTAAAAGACGACACGTGTGTTTATTCTTAATGTGGATTGGACTGTGACAAGGCATAAGGTTACGGGAATGTGGATAGAGGGCGTTAACTTTTGGATTTTTTAACCGACGTCTCTAGAGCTGCGAGAGGGCGGTGGAGCGTCAAGTACGAAAGAATTATGAGTTAAGGCTACATTAGGTGGGGAAAGATATTTCGTACATCATGTTTTTTACTATTGGAAAAAGCAAAAACGAAAGAACTGTGAAGTACTTTAACTCTTTGTTTCCTGGTACCAAAACATATTTATATAATTTATTAATATACCGTCAAAATGTAATATATAAATGAAATACAATTTTTTTTTAATATGTCAAATGAAGTGATAAATGGGGATTATTAGTAAAAAACAGTAACACATTATACTTTTTGGAACTTTCCACATATTAAGAGGCCTTTTTGGATCATTTTTTCGTGGCTACCCTCCGAGGTAGCCACCCCCGCCATGTTAGGGGGGTATAGGGACACTTTTTATACAAAAGTGTCCCTATACCCCCCCTATAGTGGCAGATGGTGGCTACCCAGAGGGTAGCCACGAAAAAACCTTTTTGGATAATTTTTTTATCTCATTCTCGGATGTCATATATATTTGTCAATTGATAAATAAATATCTCAATTTATAATTTTTACAAAATAATTTTGGTAGACTAAGGCTTGGTAACTCTTTGGAGCTAAGGAAATCTAAATTTAAAGTGATCCATAGATGTGCTAAGTTGTGAAAAAATCATCGAGTAGGGATAATGTAGAGGGATTGAAAATTTGAAATCAATTAAACCAAAAGAAGAAAGAAAAATGAGAATAGAGATCAATTAAGCAGTTGAGGAAAATACTATCTAATGGTACATATATGCAGAATCATGAGTTGCGTTAACCAAGTTCTATATATCAACTAAAAGACAATTATTTAACATGCATTTAAGTTAAAAATATATTAAATAAATACCATATCATCAGTATAGAAACGTAGAAATTATATAAGCATGATTATTTAAAGATATGGATATAAAATTATAAATTGGGAAAAGAATGATGAAGGGTCTGGAATTTACTGAAAGGGATACACACCTCGTTACATAAATTTGTCCTAATAAGTTTCATAAGTTGACCTGTTATAATATCTGTCTATTATATATATATATATATATATATATATATCTACCCTAGCTAGCTAGTCAATTAAGCTATGTACATATATATATAGCTCAATCCTCAATAATTGAGCACAATGCTATAGTTAAGATTTTGAAAAGTCGTATACATATGTATTGATATGAAGGGGTACACGTAGATATTATTTTGGTTGGGCATTTATTGAAGTCATGTGCCCCAAATCTTAGTATAGATTGCGCAGCATCTACTTCTTTACCAGTTTTATAACCAAAGTTTTAGTAGTATTCAATTCATATATCCATATTGCATGTTAAGATTGCTGCAGCAAATCTATTGCTCACTGTACATCATACACTCTTGGTAAGTTTGTAATTCATAGATATATATTTGATTTGATATTGCGTTCCTACATAATATTTTCAAATATATAGGAATATATATATGTTTATTTCACTTTTTCAAATGATTGAGAGAAACCAGTTGAAATGTTACAAAATGAACAGTTACAACAAATTAATAGATAAATATAATAAACGCAATTTAGTGCAGTCCTTTTCTTCTTCTTTTGTGATGGAGTATTCTACATGTGATGTAATCTGACATACATTAGTTTATATAATTCCTTTCATATTTTTCATTACGTTTTTTGTTTCCTTCATTTTCTCTAATCAGCTTGCACGCGTCGACACTTTCTCTCAGGACATCTCCTATGAGGCAAGGGGAGGGGAAAGTTGGATTTTAGGGGTAAAAAATATGAAATAAAATGATTAGAGGGATGGTCAAGGCAATTTCTCCTGGAGGGGTGAGGCAAGGCAATATTGCCTTGCCTCACACATCGATCCACTTGCTGGGCAGGCGAGTGCAACAGCAGCAGGTGGCTGACACTTGTTGGCCACCTGTTGCTACGTTCCAAATACTAGTACGTATACCGCGCAAGTATACAGCCGTTATAAGTAATAAAGTGATAAGGGGTGTCGAACCCACGAGGAATTGTTCGATTAATTACCTAATACTATCTTGTTACTTCTGCTTGGATTCATGTGAGTTATAGTTGGTAAGATAGGGGTTTGATAATCAACTAAAGTGAAGTAATGGTGGATAAATCACTTAAACAATACTAGTTTGATTCTAAAGATAAAAGTTCCAAGGTTTCTATGTCACCTAGGTCAATCCAAGCCAAATGCATTAACAATTGACAACTACACTTATGCTTGTTGTTCAAGGATTCAAGAGTGTCCATACGTATCTTTCGACTTGCGTACGAACCTATCAAGTTAGACTAATCCAATTTATGTCTAAAAGGACTAAACCTAATTGATGCATTAACATCAAACCTTGGAAGAACATGAAAAGAACTAGGTATGTGTCTATCATAAATTCAAATCACAATCTAGTTTCACAATCTAATCCTCAATCCACTATGTCTAGCAATCAAGAATCAATCCATTTCATCTCAAAGTTGGCCTAACAACAAGATGACAAAAGCACAAACTAGATTAACAAACACATCCAAGTATAGCATCAACCATTAATTCATCATTCAATCATGGATCAACCATAGGCTTCATAAGAACCTAGAAATTAAAGATTTAGCTACTCATATTAAAAATAGAGATATTCATTACATCAACAATAAACATTTCCATACTACAAATGTTAGGAGAAGAGATTAAAGACAAGGAAAACTTAGTAGATGAACAACTTCTCTTCTTGCCTCCAATGGTCTTCCAAGCTCCAAGTAGTAGTAAAAGTGTGAATGAAAGTTAAAGTGTGTTGTGTGTATTCTTTCCTCTTGCCCTAATAGCAAGGTAACCACCACACAAAATTTGCCTAAGTTACCCCAAAAACTATAGTAACAAAGGCCAAAATGTCCCCCAAGAAGTTTAAAATTACATTGAAGGGTATGGGGAAAGTTTACAAAAAACACCTTCAATCCGCGGAAAGAACAGAGCAGGTCTCGCCGCGGCGAGCCTTCAAATTTTGCAGGACCTCGCCGCAGCGAGGTTGAGGCAAAGGGCCTCACCGCGGCGAGGTGAGGCAGGGGGCTATTTTCTTCAATTTTTGTTCTTTCTTTTCCGTTAGGCCCCCGTGGTTGAAAGCGACTTGCACTCCATGCAATAAAGGCTCTCGAAATTGCTTCAAGGCGTCGATTCCTGCAATCCACAGATAAACACAATTAAAACACGAACAAAACACGAAAGACGAACAAAGGCCAAACAAAGGGACCAAAGGCACAAAAGACACGAAAACAAGCAAAGACACACAAAAACTCGGATCAAATCAAGATGTTTTGGGCTTAAGGAGATAGGTAATAACGACGTTTTCACGGCGTTATCACCTGTTGTTCACATTTTTTTTTTAATTTTTGAAATTGTATTATATTAAATAAAAACTTTTTTTTAAAAAAAAATTCCTTTAAAATATCTTATTATATGAAATGTAACTCTTAATTTATTTTAGTTTTAGTTAATTTGTGTATTATTTTTAAAAAGTTAATTTTAGTTTAAAAAATGTAACTCTTATTTAATAAACTCAATTTTAATTTATTTTGTTTTAATTTAATAAAAAATCTTTTTATATTTAAAAAAATCCTTAAATTTGTGTATTATTTTGAAAAAGTGAATTTTAGTGTTAAAAATGTAGCTCTTATATAATAAACTCAAATTTAATTTAATTTAATTTGTTTTTATTTAATAAAAAAACATTTTTATTTAAACAAATCCTTAAATTTTGGTATTATTTTGAAAAGGTTAATTTTAATTTTAATTGTTGCATTATTGTGTACCAATTTTATTTCTTATTATTAATGTCAATCTTAAATTATTTTTATTATTCCCAAATCATGTCAATCTTAAATGTATTTTTTATTATTCCCAAAGCGGTTTACGTATTATTATCCATTATTAATATTATTATTTATTATTTATTATTATTTGTTATTATTATTAATTATTATTAAGTGAGAGTGGGGAATAATGAATATTGAAATTAATTGGAATGGGAAGATTGATTCACTGGAGATGACTATATAAATGAGAAGGAGAAGGGGAAGGGGTGAAAAATGGGAAGGGGAAGGGGAAGCTGGACTGAAGTCACTGGAGATGGCCTCACAACCGTTAATTGTTCTTATTCGTGTAGCTACTATGATACGTAAAAGTAGCATTTTACGAGTTCAATTAACTTTTGGTTTTCTTTCCCTCATATTCTTATCCTTTGTCATTTTAAGTTGCTAATTGAGAAAATTTCAGTTTTGGTACCACAAGTAATTCTATTTTAAGATTTCGATATCATAACTTTAAAAACCTACACACTTGATTCCACATATTAAATGTCCTTGATACATTTGGTACTTCTGTCAATTTTTGGACGAAAAATTATATTTCGAACGGAAAGTTGATGGAAAATTTTCATAATTAGTCCTATAGTTATAGATTGCTGCTAAAGTTTGTCCCACATATTTTCTAGTCGATAAATTTACCCCAAAGTTCACAAGTTTTATAAATTTTATATATTATTATTATTAAATTTCTTAAACTAATTAGGTTATATATATAATATATATAAACTAAATAATATTTTATATAAAATCTAATAAGATATAAAGTAAATTTTATTATAATTTTTTGATTTCGAAAAATAATCTTTTAAACTAATTAGATTTAGGGTTTTTTGTTTTTTTTTAATTATAATAAATTTAATAATTAAAATTATTATTATTTATATAATTTTAAAAAGTTTTTTTCAGGTTTTATAATAAATATTATTTAATTGTATATATTATTATCTAATTAGTTTAAAAGTTTTTTTGATCAGTTTAAAAAAATTAATAAGTTTAATTGATATTTATTTTTCAAATTTTATATAAAATATTAAATAATTTATATGTGTTATATGTAAACTCTAATTAGTTTAAAATATTATTTTTGAAATTCATAAATCCAATAAATTTAATTTATATTTTTTTTTGGATTTTATATAAAATATTATTTAGTTTATATATATTATATATAAAATCTAATTAGTGCAAGAGATTTAATAATTATAATATATAAAATTTATAATTAAGATTTATAATTAATTATATTTGCAATTGGGGCTGAAATGCTTCAAACTTGTGAATTGTGGGATAAATTTGTCAGTCATAAAATATGTGGTGCAAAGTTTGACAGCAATCTATAACTTTAGGACCAATTCTGTAAATTGTCCATCAATTTTCCGTCTAAAATTGAATTTTTCCGTACAAAAATTGACGGAAGTACCAAATATGTATGTTTTAAAAGTTATGGTACTGTAATCTTAAAATTGGGTTATTTGTGGTACCAAAAGTGAAATTCTCTCGTTGCTAATTGCACCATTGACACGAAAGAGTTAAATTTTAATAGTTTAGTTAAAATATTTAGAAAATTCAAATATATTTTAGGTACCTCATGTTAGAATTATTAGTTTATCAGTTATACGTGAACTTACATGTTCAATTGATTTTATATGATATGTTATTTCATTCATGTGTCTAGTTATTGTGATCTAATAAGAATAATTATGAGATACTTATGAATATCACTTAATTAAGTATGTGCTCAATTATGTGTGTAGAAACCTAATTGAACTATAATTGTTCTTAATGGACGGGCAGTTAAGGTCTTATTAGAGCTAAAATTACGACTCTTAGATATGGTTATGGTCCATATACCAATTCATACTTTACAATTTCATCTTACCCATCTAAGAAAAAGCTAAGACAATTGTGAATAAGGCTTAGAATGATTCCGTTTGGGGATTCAGTGACTTAATCGAACATTATAATTTTCTTGGTTTCTTCCCGCGACAGCTGCTTTCAAGCCGTAAATGAACTTCTTATGTTTATTTACAAGGTGCTTTGAATATTTCGATTCAATGTTCTCCGGTTACACCATGTAATTTACGTCCATTTTATGTAACTTTATATATCTCACTAATGCCATAACGATCCTAATTGAATCATCCGTAAAGACCGCACCATAAGTATATTTAAATCAAAAAACTGAAGTATGTATAGAATAAAACCAAAATCATATCTATATAACATAAAACTAAAGGACAAACTCTCATTAATCGAATATATCTTAGCTCCAAGAATATTCATGTGAACAATTTGCTCTTGAAGCACCATAGACGGCCAACCTTTGATGAATGGATATGTACTAAGATGCTTTACTGACACTCGAATTCCCCCGAATCTTCATTTGCCAAAATGTCCTAGGATGCCTAGAATAACATTGATATTTAGTCTTTGAACATAAATTTTAACTGTAAGTGGCATTCTTCTTATAATGATCAAATATTGTCAACATTGTGTATTTATCACCATATGTATATCTATTAATCGGCACAATGATCTTCTTTTGGCTGATCATTGATGGCATGATTAATAACTATAACAACAAAGTTTGAATCAAAGAATTAGGAATTTCAAGAAAAATATAATCTCTGATATATGAACTTGTAATCATTCGTCCGTTACAAATATAGTAAGACTCGTTTGACCATTTTCAAATGTTCCATAATCTAGTCACTATAATGGCCATTTTCAATATGATCTCAGTAATTTGTGAGACAATTAGAATAATCATACTTGCAAATTATTTAATTTCATATAAAATTTAACATTAATTTTATTTGATTTGAGACAAAAATAGGAAAAGAAAAGTCAGATAACGTTTCTGGGTGATCAACAAATGGGGAAATTATAATGAAAAAAAGTGCTGGGATGTTGGGAAAATTCATGGACAAAAGTGGTAACGAAAGTCGCTCTCACGTGATCGCTCCACGAGGAATGTACATGCAAAACGACACTACACTAAAGCTGAACCAAAAATCGTATAACCAGCCCCCACGTATTGTTTGCCCATGTGACACGCACGAGGGCTCGACTTTTTATTTAGTTTTGTAACACCTGTTACCTCCTCGACGCATGGACGCTGCATATTGGTTCTTGTAACCGAGAAAATATGTTGTTCATTTTCCTGTTATATGTTGATACTAATTTTCTAGAGTAAGATGTAAATAATATAAATAAGTAATTTTATTTATAGCATAACGTTTTATTACTAATATACAAAATATGGTCTAATCAGGGCCGAGCCAGTCCAAACATGGATTTGGATGCAAAACTTGAAATGAATTTGTCATGTGGATATTATACATTTTGTTAATTCCAAATATAAAATTATATTCGGATATGTTATATTATTGCGCGTTTGAGAAACATGAGTGGTGCATAAGGCCATCTCCAATAGCTTGTTTGGTTGTATGGAAAGTGAGGGAAAATTGTAGGAAAATGAAAAAGAAAGGAAAGGAAAAGGAAAGGAAAAGAAAGTCATTTTCCTCTACATGTTTGTTTGTCAAGAAAACTATTTTCTTGCAGATGTTTGGTTGTCAAGAAAGTTTAGAAAAAGAAGTAATATTTTTTATCTATATATATGATTAAAATCTTTAACTTTTTCTTTGGTTTGGATTTATGTAAAATTTACTTGATATTGTCTTCTGCAATTTGTACTTTTCTAGTTTAAAGATAAAAATTACATTTTCTTTGGGTTGTTTAATTCTGAAATTGGTGTTTTTGCGATATTTTGTGGGGGTATAATAGCTATTATGACTTGAGAGAGTATTTGTTTGCTAGTAATAAATAAGCACAAAGGGGATTTTGGTAAAAAAAATCACAAATAGGAGATTTTGATAGTTAGACAAAGTACAAGGGTTGTTTTGCAATTTACTCTAAAATTTTTCCAAGATTTTCCCAGCATTTCCCCATCAAATTGGTGGGGAAATTTTTTCTTCACAAAATTTTCCTGCAGGAAAGTTGAAGGAAAATAGTAACCTCCTTTCCTGCTATCCAAACAACAAGTGGGAGAAAAAAAAACTAACTTTCCTTCACTTTCCCTCACTTTCCCGACAACCAAACAATACACAAGGGAATCCTTATTACTCAAACAAGAAGAAAATTTATAAGTTTCTCCAAAAAATTCAACTCCAAAGAAACTCTTAAAATTTATCCAACTCTTAAATGTTTAACTTTTGACTCTCATATTTGAGAGTCCAAAGCCAGTTCTTAAAAAATTGATCGTACCAAACTTTTTGTACTTTCTTGCAGAAATCTTCAATGTATTTTCAGCTCCCCAAAAATTTTGAATTTGTCCGTTACAATATAAAATATTTTTTATTGAGCAAAAAGTCCAAATTCAAATTAAAAAATTACACGAATCCCGAAATATAGAGTATGACTATATTTATAAATTTGTATTGCTTTCCCGAAATAATAATTTTTTAAAACATTATTATTTATATATAAACAAAAATTAAAAATAGTTTTTTAAAATATAAACTATTTGTTAGAGTGAAGTGGTGTGGTGTGGTTATTTAAAAGTAGAACCTTAAAATATAAACGAGTTCTTGGAGTGCAGAGTAAAAAATGGTAATGTAATAACACTATTCATCCCCTTAAATTTTAAGATAAGAAGCCTGAATTTAAGAGGTATGGTGGAGATGACCTTATAGACTTATATTATATGTTTTTATATGAGAAATTTATGGTTCAAATTTGAGAAACTTAAAAAGGAAAGCACTAGACCAAATATATTTGGTTCTATTATTTTACTTTACCTTGGGATCGAGAGCCCAAAAGCCTCGTGTAAATGCTTTAGGTTAAAAAGACATAAGCTAAAACAAGATTGGGGGAATATATCCATAATTCATGGGTTACTTTTTGGACTCCAGAGGGTTGATTTCCACTGTGATGAAGAAAGCAATGTGATGAAGAAAGCAAAGGACAATTATTATTATTATAAATATAAGGGTAACCAATTACACTCTTGATGTGAGTTGATACTTGATATATATATTGAAGAGTCTAATGTCATAGTTAATAACACAAAGAAGTAACGTCTTATGTATAGGGATCTGTCAATTTATCGGATTTTGGAAATCTGGGATACATTTAATTGATAGTGAAAGGCAATATCAAACAATTTGTCAATGGTCATTTTAACTTATTTACTTGCTTTCGTTAAGGTAATGCCTTACGCTTGGTTAGATACTGCAGGCTGGGAAATTCAAATATTTCTCTCTTTCAATTTGGAGTATAAGTAAAAAATTAGAAATAAAATATTCTAACAATTCATGTAATTAAAATAATTTTCGGTAAATTTCCTATTTTTTCTATAGTTTTTTTTTAGACAGTGAATACATCGTTACATCAATCACTATATCGAATCTACTACAGTTGTATCAAAATACACATATAAACAAACAACAAAGACTAGTATTAAATTAAAGAAAAAACCCACATTTGTGTGAGCTGAACTCATGACCTCTTGGTCATGGAGCATCATCCTTAACCAACATGCTAAGAGCGCCTCATCGGCTATTTTTTTTATAGTTACCACCATATTCTTTGTTGTTAAATAAAATATAAAATTATCAAATTACAATTGTCAACTCTAAATAAAACAAAAGCCGAGATAAAAGGAAACAAAACCATTTGAGTGGTAAAAGTAAGGTTATATCATAATTAAAACATGTACCAAATGGAAATTATTATAAGAAAACACCAAATGGAAATTCAAAAATACTTGAGTTCTGATGAAATGATATGACTCTAGTATTGTATGAAAGCCCAAGTATGCATAGTCCATAAATTTTATTTAAATTTTCGATATTTTATTCTTTACAGGATTATAAAGATGTTTTATTGGATTGGCAGGCATATGTTACAATTTACAACCATTATTTGAAATCCAATAACCTCTTAATAATTATCCAATTCAGATATTGGAACCTTTTGCAAATAACATGTTATATGTCCTTATCTTTATATTTCCCAATTTGGGCCTCACATCACTGGATAGTGGACCCTATCAAACCCTTAAGCCTCAACTGAGAAGCCCATTTATCCAAAAGTCTGGGCCGTATGGCACCTTATAACATGGGCCTGTGGATAGATTCTGACTCATTAGATGATTAGATTAGATATTTAGATCTATTCCATTCCATGTAGAGCTGACCAATATATTTATTCTAAGATTCAACTTAACTAATTTAAGTAACGATATTTAGAAAGAACCATTTAAATTAAATTGCATGAACTCGTAATTTTGCAAGCGCAGCTTCTTGAAATGAAAGTTCCTAACCACTCGATTATGAATAAAAACATTTTGTGAGCAGTTTATTTATCATAGCACAATTTTATATGATTCTGCATCACGGTATAATTTATTGATGTATGGCAATAGCATTTATCAAATCACGCCCTTTTCCTACAAAACAAAATTACTATAATTAATTTGTTAAGATGTAAGGTGACAAAAAACCAACAAATCATTACAAAGATCTGGCTGTAGTCCATAAACAAAATAAAGAATCACAATCAAATACCCATATTTTATTTGCAAAGTGAAAAAGGTGAATATGTTTATTTATTACAACTTGAAACAAAATATCGTCCTTTGTGATGAAATAGACATCCCACTACATGAGTAATATACTATATAAGAAAAATAAACTTCCCACGAAAGTTCCAATTAAATTATACCAGGATATTTTAAGATTTCACTTTGATTATATTTTACCAATTGTTCATATTTTCTCAAGGTTTTTTTTTTTTTTTAATGATCCTAAAAATCAATGTAGTTAAAACCAAATTTTGTTTGTCAAAGACAGAAAACACTTTTTAAAAGTACGATTCAAGTAATAATAATAGTTCTTATCACCAACCAAACACATCTAAAATGTATCACTAGATTAACTTTGAATTTACAAAATTTATTACACAAAGTCAAAACTCATGTACATAAATTATTATAATTTTAATTTTTTTGGTGTAATATTTTTATTTTCAACATATATATGTACGTAGACAATTATAATTGTATTGGTGTAATATTCTTATTTTGGAAAAATTGCAAAATTGGTGCCGTAACTATTGTTCGTTGGCAAAAAAGTCTTGTAATTTTTCGGACTGGCAAAAAAGTCTTGTAACTAATATATTTTGGTAATATAGTCTTATTTCAGCCCGAATTGCCAATGTGTCCGCCAACTCACCCGCCCCTTGCTGACGTGGAAAACTAAACCCCTTGCTGACGATCATAAAAATCGCAAAATTCGTCCCGTAACTTTTTGTTTGCTAGCAAAAAACTCTTGTAACTAATATATTTTGGCAATTAAGTCCTGTAAGTAATTTGGCAATTTAATCCTATTTTGGTCCAAATTGTAGTTTTTTTCCACTGTGTCCGCCAAATCACCCACCTGTTTCACACGAAAAATTAATCCAAACATGACGAACACTACCTTAGAATTAATGTAGACTCACGATAATATTAGAAGGTATTTAAATAGCACATTTACCAACATAACATTGAAAACTAGAAAACAAGACCGATAAAATGAATTCATATGAGCCTATGAGGCACCTTATCACAACATATTGCCAAAAATTGCAACAAGGCACATACAGGACAAAAATCAAATTTCAACAATAAAATATTTTATTTTATTTTCTCGGGAAACAAAACAAAAAAAAATTCTCAAAATATCTAATAACGATGATAAAGGAATTGCAATTAAGCTCAATAATTTTCTCAGAAGTAGTTAAATGTAATCTCATAATTACATTTACATTGAACTTAATCTTGAGACGAAGATGAAGATTATGTGAGAACTTAATTGCATGTAGTTTTAGTTACAGGACTTAATTGTCAAAATATATTAGTTACAAAAAAAATTTGCCAGTCCGAAAAGTTACAGGACTTTTTTGCTAGCAAATAAAAGTTACGGGACCAATTTTGCAATTTTTCTGACCGTCAGCAAGGGGTTTAATTTTCCACCTCAGCAAAGGACGGGTGAGTCGGCGGATACATTGGCAATTCGGGCCGGAATACAACTATATTGCCAAAATATATTAGTTACATGAATTTTTTTGTCAATGAGCAATAGTTACGGGACCAATTTTGCAATTTTCCCTTCTTATTTTCAACATATTTTCATATGTTAACGATTGCAAACCATATAACAAAATCGTGATGTTGCAATACACTCATTAGAGTAACTGCAAATCACAGAACAAATCATGATGTTGTATTCCAGTTAGGATTGAAAATCAAATCAATTTATTTGATTCAAGTATTGAATGTGTTCAAATAAAGTTCAATTGGTTAGAAATACACATCAAATATGTTGATTAACATTTTTTGTTTAACAACTTTTGAAGTCCGGTTCGAGCTGAACTCAGTAAGCTAAAAATTGATCAAATAAAAACAATCAGCTACTCGATACTCGATTTGAGCTAGTTCAATGAAGGCTCATTCAAACTTAACTAGTTTAACAATCAAACAAAACTCAAAATACTCCTTAACTTTATCGTTTGAAACATTAGGCCATCAAAAAACAATTATAACTTGTTGGATTCTTAGGCTTGTGTAGGTGATCAAGTGATTATGTATATTTATCAAGGTCTTTTGTATATTAAATAAGATTAAGAAAAGGCAATTAGGTGGAAAAATCATTGAGCACAAAAAAATTCGAAAAAGAGTTGGTTAAACCCGAATTTATCTGGAAAATGTCGGTAACCCAAAATATAGGATACCATCCCTATTATCTTCTTCCAAGTTCAATTTTCCATTAAGAAATTATGAATTAATAGTGTATGCCGGCTATTTAAATTATGGAAAATTCTATTTCTAGCCGGGTTTGATAGAATATGAAATATCTATATTTATAATACTTTATTATATGACAAATGCAATACACGAGATTGGAATTATCTATCTAATAAAGAAAATGACAAATCCTAAAATAAGTACCATACGTTGAATTTGTGATTGTATGGAGTTAACCAAACTAAATTTGGAAAATATTTTTCCTTAAAAGATTACTATCATTCTAATTAAATTAATGGAGGGGAGAGATGACGTTTCAGCATATGGAACGTTGGCTTAGCATATTTTGAGGATAATAATTTATCGTAGTTTAGCTGGTCACAGCTCAAGCGTTGAAAATAGCTTCCAAATAAAAGAAAGTCAAAGCGTCGTAGGATATGACTAGGTTCCGCGTCAGTATACGCCCGTTTTCCTCTGTAAACCAGAAAATCGATAATATCAAATCCACGTTTATCTGACTAAGCTAACAACCTCTTCTCCTTTCACCACTCTTATTGAAGCGCGTGTTTATTAGAGTCTTCAGTTTTGTTTGGCTAATGTACCTCACGCGCTTCGACAAACGTTTTCTTTTGTATGCGGTGAAACAACCAAGAATATTGGGCTATTTTCAGTTAAGGACTCGAAACAGATTTACAGTTGAGGACTCCAAACATACTAATTGACAGTTGAGGACCTTTTCATCTCACTATAAAACCGATCTATCTTCACATCAAAGACAAATTAAGTTTCATCTTCTCTTGTTTTCTTCACTCAAAACTACGTTTTTTTCTGTCATTTTTTGAACCTTTTTTTTTTGTTTGAAAAATGACTATCCTCGTTGCTCAGCCCGCTCTAGGTAATTTGCTTTTATTTTTCGTTTTTTTTACACATTTCTTTCTTCACTGTGGATAATTTTCTTATTAATTCTTCATAGGTTCGCAAGTGGAAGACAAGAAATTACCACTTGGTCAAAACGAACTTGTCTTGGATGGCGGATTTGAAGCTCCTGACATCAATGCATTTGGCAATTCATTTAGGTTTAATTCTTATTCATCCTTTTTTTACAATGGATCAAATTTTCAATAAAGACTATCGAAATTTTCATTAAAAATATTGGAAAATTTTCAGTTTTTGATTCAATGAAAATAAAAATATGATGTAGTCTGAAATGTAAAAGCTATAAACAAAATTTTGATCCACTATTTTTACTCCAAACTATAACACTGAATTTTTTGACAGGGACTACAATGCTGAAAGCGAGAGGCAAAAGTCGGTCGAAGAATTCTACAGAGTGAACCACATTAACCAAACATATGACTATGTAAGTGCAAATTAAGTGTTGGAGATTTTGTGTTAATTTATTGAGGTTGTAATTAATTGGTTGATCTCTATCATCTATGTAAATGAAGGTGAAGAAAATGAGGGAAGAATATGGAAAATTAAACAAAACAAAGATGAGCATATGGGAATGCTGTGAGCTTCTGAATGAAGTTGTTGATGATAGTGATCCTGATTTGGACGAACCGCAGATTGAGCATTTATTGCAAACTTCTGAGGCAATTAGAAAAGATTACCCCAATGAAGATTGGTTGCATTTGACTGCCCTCATTCATGGTATGTATATGTATTGTTTACATTCATTCATTATCCTCATTTAGTAACTAAACTGTAAGTAGTACATTTTATATTTACATAAATTCTTTAAACAGATCTCGGAAAAGTGCTGCTTCTTCCTAGCTTCGGAGAGCTACCTCAATGGGCTGTTGTTGGTGAGTTTTTTCCGTTAATATATATATAGTATGATCATTGAATTAATCCAGTTTTTTAGTTTAAACTATTTAATCGTTTTTCTCCTATGTTATCATAGGTGATACATTCCCTCTTGGCTGTGCTTTTGATGAATCCATTGTTCATCACAAGGTAATAAATCAATTCTTTGTTCAAATTACTGTCAATTAGACTATGTTTGGTTCTTAAAATTCCAAAAAATGAAATACATTTTGTGGTGCAGTATTTTAAGGACAGTCCTGATGTGAACAACCCTGCTTTCAATACCAAGAATGGAGTTTACGAACAAGGATGTGGACTAGAAAATGTTGTTATGTCCTGGGGACACGACGACTACATGTACTTGGTTGCTAAAGAAAACGGGACTACTCTACCTTCAGCTGCATTATTCATCATTCGCTACCATTCCTTTTATCGTAAGATTTCATATTAAAATGCGATTGTATATATATACACGAATAAAACACGTATTTTCAGGGACTAATTAATTTGCTTTAATTTTTGCAGCTTTGCACAGGGCTGGAGCTTATAAGCACTTGATGAATGAGGAGGACAAGCAGAACTTAAAATGGCTTCACGTTTTCAAGTAAATTCCCTGTCTTATTCCCTCTCATTTGACTTTCCGAATTTCCCTTTTATTTATGTTTTGTGTTTGAATATGTGCAGTAAATATGATCTATACAGTAAGAGTAAAGTCCGAATTGATGTAGAAAAAGTGAAGCCATACTACCTTTCCCTCATTGACAAGGTATTACTATTTACTACTACATTATTTGACTTGGGAAATACTATTAAGCATTAACCTCAAATTGTTTTTTTTTTTTTTTTGGCCCCTTACTAATATATAAATTTAAATTACTGCAGTACTTTCCAGCAACTCTCAAGTGGTAAATCCTTTCCGTAGAAATAATTGGGCCAAAGAATGATCGCTAAACTGCTGCTTTGATTATTCTCGGAAAAAATAAAACTATGTAAATAAACCGCATAAATTGCTGATAGATTTTTTTTTTTTTAATTACTTCATTTTTATTCTTTTAGAGATGTAATGCGCCCTTCTTTTAGTGTAATTTCCTCCTATCATCCAGAAGAAGCATAATTGTCGTGCTGGTTTAGTTTCTATCGGCGTTCATTATGTGTAATATCTAATAACTACAGTGCAATATTACTTATTTCGATTATTTGATGTGACTTTGCATTCCGATGTTTTATTAAATTAACCGTTGAACCCACCAATCCACCATGCATTTCGAATTTTGTTTTTGTTTTTTTATTTTACAATGTTGAATATTCTTTTTATTGGACAAATGAACTGTAAATCATTGATCAAAATTTTCATCGTATATGTTGAAAACTTTGAAAAGTTTATGTTTTTTAATCAATAGGAACAAAAATTAAGTGTAAATTTTTAATTTGTCTTGAGATTCATATTTTTCGTAAGTTAGTCATTTCTTCACATGTTTTTCTAATGTTCCGAAACATTTAAAAAAAAATCAATTTTCTTTCAATATTTAGTTGATTGAAACTTTTTAATTTGCCTTGAGAATATCTTATTTTCTCAATTTAATAATTTCTTCCTTATTCTTTTTTAAAGTTTTCAAGGTGTTTTAAACAAAAAAATATATATAATATTTAACTGATCAATTCATATACTAATAGTAATGATGTTTTGCTCCACGCTGCAGAATGCAAATGTGCATTAATCTTTTACTTTCAAAGCATCAAATCACAATAATAATTAATAGAAATTTCTAAACACCCCATAATAATTTGATGATTGCTATTGAGGTGAGGCCACACCAAAACAATATTGGTGTTAGTTTTCTTCTTCTTTTTGATAGTTGATAGATTATAAATTATAATACAATAAAATTTAGGGGTGTATATTGATTTTCACATGTTTTCAATGAGTTTGGGGTTTAAAATATTCATTACGATCGTTTCGAGGAAATATTTGAAACACGACTTAGAGAAATTTGAATCCTTAATATTCAAATTTGCATCATATTAAGGAAATCTTTGAAATACGATTTGAGTGAGCCAATGCTGTTCAAATTTGTATTATAAGTATGAATGTTGGATTATGAGGGAAAAAGTAGGCGGTACACATAGGCATCAAATTCACGACTTCGATAAAATCTAAAATGATTAAAAAAAAAGACATGTGAAAAATAAATTTATTTAATTTTTGGTTGAGATGAATACTTGAATCTCGTCAAAACACGAGTTGAATTAATTCTGGGTTATTTTTATGATTAGACAAAAGCAGAGCCATAGGTAGCCTAGTATTTCGTGTTGAGATATTTTTTCTTAAGATGAATTGAAAAATGGATATCTAAAAAGGATAAAATGGTGTGTTTGTAAGCGGTGAGGATCCTCTATACCACTATTAGTGTACCATACTTGTGTACCACTAATAAGTAATTGCCACATGTACATGTGGCAATTATTATAATTGCCACATGTACATGTGGCAATTACTTATTAGTGGTACACAAGTATGGTACACTAATAGTGGTATAGAGGATCTTGAGCCGTTTGTAAGACCTTTTTAGTATGACATACAAGCATAGTTTGATACTTTAGATGACATGTTTTAATTAAAAAAATATTAGTCACGTTTAATGATTGATATTTTTTTAATTTGTTCGTAATAATATTGATGTAATAATATTAAAGGTAAATTACAGATACCCTATTTGATAAGATCAAATTATAAAATTCTATCTCACTTATTGAATGTTACAAAAATTCCCTTCGAATTCGTCATCGTATTACAATTAGTCTCTTATCCCTAAAAAATTCAATTTTACCTTTTTTGGTAATGTTTGTAATATCTTGTAAAATTTTAAAATTTGGATATTAATTATAATTTCATAAATTATAAAACTGTTAATTATATATTTACAACAAAGACATGATAAAATTACAAAATTGCACTATTCTAATAAAAAATTATTTATTCAAACTTTTCTTTTTGATAATCAATTTAGAACATACTTATTTTTTTTTGATAAATATTTATACATACATAATAATTGATTAAATTATTATCCAATCATAAAACATATTAATGATGAAAACATCGCGGATCTACCATAAATTAACATAAATTTGCACTTGTAGCTCATATTTTAAAAATCAATAGTCAATTCATAAAAAAAGAAATGAAAAAAGATCAATAGTCAATTTATTTTTGTAATTGAATTTAAGCCCAGTATGCAAGTGGGGACCACAAGTTACCCTGTAGCCCAATTGCTCTTTACTTTAGCAGACCTCTTTTGTGCTGACGAAAAAGGAAAAGAATAAAAACACATTCATGGATGAAAACGAAAAACGGAGCAAAATTTCCGAACTCCTCGCATTCTCTCCACCTGTTCCCCTTCGCCCCTCCCCCTCAACCTATACATACAAAATATACATACATACATACACACAAAGCAAATACATCATATCTGGACGGATAACAACAAGAACAATTCACATCGTCCCAGAACTTTTTGGATTTTCAATACTCTGATGAAATTTCATCCATGTTCACTCCAAAACTTTCCCCCCTTTTTCTCTGTTCTTATTTTCTCCTTTTTTGCATTATACCCTCAGTTTCACCAATATTTGCATCACCCTCCTCGTGTGAAGATTTGAACGGCATTGGCTCACTCAACACCACCTGCCAACTCAACTACAGCTTCAATTTCACAGATCACATCTACATAGCTGGTAACGGTAATCTAATTATTCTCCACGGCGTCGCTTTAACCTGCCCTAATTTAGGCTGTTCAATTAAGATCAACATAACGGGTCAATTTATACTGAATCCGTTTTCTGAAATTGTTGCCGGGTCGGTTCGAATAATATCCGGAAATGCCAGTTTGTTCGAGGGTTCGGTTATTAATGTGACGGCTAGAGGTGGTATGCCACCAGACCCGTCCACCGGGACCCCTGACGATGCACAGGGGGGCGGTGGAGGGCACGGTGGAAGGGGCGCAAGCTGCGTAATGGATAATAAGAAGCTTCCAGAAGATGTGTGGGGTGGGGATGCTTATTCGTGGGAGTCCTTGGATGAGCCGTGGAGCTATGGGAGTAAAGGTGGGACCACAAATAGAGAGGAGGATTATGGAGGGAGAGGAGGTGGAAGGATTTGGTTGGAAATTAAGGATATGGTGGATGTGCGTGGAATGCTTTTGGCGGATGGTGGAGATGGTGGAATCAAAGGTGGAGGTGGCTCCGGTGGCAGCATTTACATCAAGTGTCCGAAAATGTAAAGTTTTTTAACTTCATAAATGGATGCTATTACGTTGAGTTTCCTTTAATTTTGAGGAACTATGAGGTCATCTTATTATCTAATTGATTGATAGAGTTACCTTTTACTAGTTTGCTAAATTTTCAAGTGACATAAGGTGGTTCAGCATCTTGAATTATCAAAGTTGTGATGTTTTAGTAATGTAGGTTGCTTAAGTTTTACGTGGACCGAAAATGTATTGTAGTATTAAGTTTCATAGTGAGAAGTAGAGATCTTACATAAATGTTTGAGTTCAAGTAATTAATTACCATACTCATAGCTTGATTGCGAAAGCTTTTAGAAAGTGAATGTAGCTTCTGGGTTTTGGAAAGCTAGTTGAGTATGTTTTAGAGTGAGTGCTTTAGCTTCAACTTAAAAGAAAAATAATATAAAAACACCCAAGAAGTGAAAATCAAATTAAGACTTGTTTCTGACTTTGAAGTGCTGTTTTAAATAGCACAAGTTTTTGCAAAGAAGGCCTTACACCATTTTGTGGTAAACTACTTGCAAAGCCCGTTCTACATTCTTTTATAAATTGTTTCTGGAGTTCCTGATGTATTTATTGTCCTCATGAAGGAATATCACCTCATATCTTTGTTATTCAGTGCTGCGCTAAGAAGAAAGCGGATGAGGTAGGTTGAAGAAAGGTTAAAAATAAACGTGGGGTGGGTTTAATGTTGAATTTGAGCACGACCTTGCCATATTTTGACATGTAATAATATCTTTTTATAATTTTTGTTTGGGATTTGAGCTTATTGGTTGTGCGATACTCTTTCACTAATATGGCTTTAAATACTCTTTATCTAATACGGAGTATGCTTTTAAAGCCTTCTTTCTCAATTCTTTTCCATCACTTCTAAGGGACCAAATCATATTGTAATTGAATTCATCTGTGGAGAGCAGGACAGGTAATGGCAAAATATGTGCTTCTGGAGGTGATGGATTTGCCGGAGGAGGAGGCGGAAGAGTTTCTATCAATGTCGTTAGCAGGCATGATGACCCCATAATCTTGGTTCATGGTGAGACCTTTTGGATAACAAATTTCATTATGTTATTAAATTGAGAATCTCTTATCAGCTAATATTAGAAGGTTCTTAATGCACTGATGATACCTAGTGTAGGGGGAAGAAGCTTTGGCTGTCCAAATAATGCAGGTGCTGCAGGGACATTATTTGATGCTGTTCCTCGTAGACTTGCCATAGACAATCAAAATATGTCGACAGATACTGATACACTACTTTTACAATTTCCTAATCAGCCACTTTGGACAAATGTTTACATTCAAAATCATGCACGGGCTATAGTTCCTTTGTTATGGAGTCGTGTTCAGGTGATTAAATAAACAAATCTTGGTACTCGGCGTATATATACATATATATATTTATAATATTTAACTGTCATGTGTGTATACATATATATTTATAATATTTAACTGACCTGTGCAACTTACGGAATAGGTTCGAGGTCAACTTAGTTTATCACGTGGAGCAGTTTTGAGCTTTGGACTTGTACATTATGCTTTATCAGAGTTTGAATTGATGGCTGAAGAGCTTCTAATGAGTGACTCAATAGTAAAGGCAAGTTCTGTTTATTATAATTATTTACTGTCTATTCTTTTTAAGTTTATTGACATGATACAGAAAATGTAATAAATTTAGGTCTATGGTGCTTTGCGAATGTCGGTTAAAATCCACTTGATGTTGAATTCAAAATTGCTTATAGATGGAAATAGTGATGCAATTGTTGCAACATCTATGCTTGAAGCCAGCAATTTAGTAGTTCTGAAGGTAATTTATTTTAAATTAGCTATCTGTATTTCACATTCTTTTTGTCATTTTTGCCATGATTTCATTTTGGAAAATAATTTGTTGCCAGGGATCATCTATGATACATTCAACTGCAAATTTGGGCTTTCATGGACAAGGGTCATTGAACTTGTCAGGACCAGGAGATGTTATAGAAGCTCAGCATTTGGTCTTGTCCTTATTTTATGCTATCAGTGTACGGCTCCTCCTAACTTTGACAATTTCTTTCCCTCAAATCCAGTATATTTCTTTGCTATAGTTTTGCATTATTAATTTATTATGATGCCTTTTAGAAACTTCGTATTAAATTTTACAATAATCTCCATCTATAATTGTCAATAATTTTAAGTTATAACCATTATTTGCTTACTAATTTAATGCTTTTCTATGTAAAGGTTGGTCCTGGTTCTGTTCTGCGAGGTCCCTTAAAAAATGCTAGTGACAGTCACATGTAAGTTCTTAAAATACATTACATGAATGGAAAAATTGCAATTTTAGTCCCACAGGGTAAGATCTTGACACCCAAGATTGCACTTTTTCAATATTTTTTATTTTTTGTGCACTTTTGGTCATATGGCCCCCTTCCAGTTATTTTTGCAATTTTGGTGCCATTTAATAGTAACTGTTTTGCACTTTTGGTCCTATTGGACTGTTTCAGTTTTGTACTTGGTTTCAAATTGGATGTAAAGGCGGCAACAGGACCAAAATTGCAAAATATTTTTAAAAATTGGGAAGTGCAAAGCCAAAAGTGCTAAGTATCCAGCCTTATAGGACTAAAAGTACAATTTTGCCTGCATTAAATTGTTCTAATGTTCTACTTATTATCAAAATTTCACTATTCTGACAATTTAGGGCACCGAGGCTCTACTGTAAACAGAAGGATTGCCCTGTTGAATTGCTTCATCCACCTGAGGACTGCAATGTGAATGCTACTTTGCCCTTCACTCTCCAGGTGTTCCAATACTCAGATTCAACACTCTGAGGAGTTTCTTTGGTTAGAAGTTCTTAATATCGGTCGTAGTAGTGTGTGCCCCTTTTTCTTAGATTGTGATCTTATATTCAAGAATTAATCTACTTTGCCCATGCAGATATGTCGAGTTGAGGATATTAATGTGGAAGGTCTGATTGAAGGTTCAGTTGTTCATTTTCACTGGGTCAGAGATGTGGTTGTGAAACCTTCTGGAGCAATAAGTGCTTCTGGACTGGGTATGTTATTCTTCCTTACTAGAGAAGGCCTCCTTTTGTCATTGAATCGTGGCAAAATTGCATTTTAGTCCCACATAATAGGATCCTCAGCACTTTTGGTCTATTGCCTTTTCCATCCAATTCTTGCATTTTTATGCAATAGAAGAGTTTAGTTTTGCACCTTTCGTACCGAATTGGCTGGAAAAAAGACGATAGGAGCAAAAGTAACATTACAATTTATTAAGCCCAAAAGTGCAATTTTGTGAAATATGAGACCAAAAGTGCTGAAGGTCCAGTCCTGTGGGGACTGAAAGTGTAATTTTGCCTTGGATCATAGATGAGGTTGTTTAATTTTAACTATAGTAAAATTGCTGATTTAACTTTCAGTAATATTTGATTCTCCAACTTATTAGCCTCAAGCTAATATTCCATAACTTTTTTTACCAAATTTATTCTTCGGCTTTATGAAGTGCTTTTAAAAATATGTCCTAGATCTGAAATTTTAACTTGGAAGGTGTACAGGCTGCACTGGTGGGTTGGGTCATGGAGAACTTCTACCTAATGGTCTTAGTGGTGGTGCTGGACATGGTGGTCGAGGAGGGGATGCATATTATGGGGGAACTTATATCAAGGGAGGTATTACATATGGGAATGCTGAGTTGCCTTGCGAACTCGGTAGCGGAAGTGGAAACGAGAGTCTGCCTGGTGCAACTGCTGGTGGTGGTATTATTGGTAAGCTCTTCAATTCAATTGTCGTTTTAAGAATGCTTCTTGTTTTTCGTGAATGATTCAAGATGATGCTTTAAGAATGTACACCTATTTATTCTTGAAGTTGAGGCTTTCACAATGGAAAAATTGCATTTTTAGTCCCACCTACTGGACCCTGAGCACTTTGGTCCCTTGTTTTACAAAATGCACTGTTGGGACCAAAAAAGCAAAACTGAGACTATATTCTGGGACCAAAAAGTGCAAATATTGTGTGGAAAAGAGGGTGATAGGACAAAAAGTGCAAATTGTTTTAAAAGATTGGGACCCAAAGTGCAATTTTGTAAATCACGTGACTGAATGACGTGGGATTAAAAATGCAATTTTGCCCTATCACAATATATGCTAAATATACTCATCTAGATTGCAGCATTGATGTTAAATAAAAACTTCTAGAAACTTGCTTCTTAATGTATTGTCTCCTTAAAACAGTGATGGGTTCATTGGAGCACTCATTGTCAAAATTGGTAGTGAAAGGTGAACTTATAGCTGATGGAGAAAGTTCCGAGAAATATGTCAGAGGGAAGGATGGCGGGGTTATTTCAGATGTAGGTCCAGGGGGTGGATCTGGAGGAACTATTCTTCTGTTTATTCATAATTTGATCCTTGATGCTACGGCTACAGTCTCAACCTCTGGCGGCCATGGAAGCCCTAATGGTGGTGGTGGTGGTGGAGGTGGTGGAAGGATTCACTTCCATTGGTCAGACATATCTGTTGGAGATGAGTACTCACCAATGGCCATGGTCAATGGAACTATTGATGTCAGGTTTATTTCACTACAAGCCACTTACAAATTTGGTATTACATATATTTGGCAAAATTGTTATTAGAGTCCTACAAGATTGGACCTTCAACACTTTTGGTCCTGTGCTTCAGGAAAATAATCTAAAATGTTTAGCAATTTTAGTCCTGTTGCTCTCGTTTCCATCCAATTTTCGGACTTATGGTCCCCTAAGATAGTCTTGTTTTGAACTTTTGGTCTCATAAAATGTCTCATTGTTGCACTTTTGGGCTCAAATTGGATGGAAAGGGAGCTATAGGATCAAAAGGTGTAAAACATTCTATTAAATTTGGGTAAAAAGTGCAATTTTTGTAAAACGCGGGACAAAGATTGCCAAGGGTGCAGTCCTATGGGACTACAATGCAATTTCACCTATTTCTTATGCAGATATTTTTCTATTAATTTATTGGCATTGTTCTATTGAGTCCCTAGCAGTACCTTTTTTTTCTCACTTCTCAAATTTGCTGCTTCTAATTCAATGGCAGAGGAGGGATTGGAAGAGGTCTGGGACGAGAAGGAGACAATGGTACTGTGACTGGAAAAGCTTGTCCAGGAGGGCTCTATGGGATTTTTTGCCAGGTAATTACTAATATATGCTTCTGTGTCAAGCTTTTACGTTTGTATTTTTTTTTTTTTTTTTTTTAATTTTTGGCAGGGGCAGTGGTCAAAGCTTTTATGCATTATATTTGTTTTGGTAAATAAATACAAGAAATGAATTATGTACAAAACTTACTTTAGCCCCCGCTTTAAATGTCAATATTGATATTCACTTGGTATTTCTAAGAAGGGATTTTTGCACGTCACCCCCCAAAAAAGTTTCATTTTCGCACTTTCCCCCCTATGATTGAAAAAACATGACAGAACCCCCTAGAAGTTGATAAGTGAGTGCACTTTGCCCCCTGGTCAATAATTTGTTGGATTTCAAAGGGCAGAAATGTAAATTTGGGGTTTAGTGCAATAATTTTAATCTTTTGGGGGCCTAAGTGCACAAAATATTATTAATTTAAGTTATTAAAATATTAACATTTCAAAGCAAATTTTCATAGAATTCTTTACCTTGATAAATCACATCGTAATCTAATTTTAGTCTTATAACATATTTTTTATTTTAATTGTTTTACTTTCAAACTTTTTTGATTTGATTAAAACATTTTTAGAATAGAGATGATTTATTTGTAACAAAAATAAATAAATAATTAAGACTAATGAAAATTTCATTTTTTTTAAATTTGAATTTTCTTATAAAAATATAACTAAATATTTTTTATTTTTTTAAATTGCAAGTCACATTTGGATATTTTAAAATTTTGTGCACTTAATCCCCTTAAAGTTGTTTGTTATTGCAGAAAACCCCCTGAGTGACGTTTTTACCCTTTGAAAATTACTTAAAAATGACTAGGGGGCAAAGTGCACTCATTTATCAACTTATAGGGGGCACTGTCATGTTTTTTCAATTATAGGGGGGAAAGTGCGAAAATGGAACTTTTCTGGGGGCGACGTGCAAAAATCCCTTCTAAGAATTTTTATAGTGCATACCTTGATCTAATTGAAGAATAAGATCTACTTCACTTCGAATATCTCCTTTTCTTTGTTTTTCTGTTTTCCTATTTTTATCCTTAGTTTTGCTAGTATTTCTGTTGCTTACTCTGCAATTCATTGACTATTTACAGAAAACAGTGAATATCTCCTTTTCTTTGTTTTTCTGTTTTCCTATTTTTATCCTTAGTTTTGCTAGTATTTCTGTTTCTTACTCTGCAATTCATTGACTATTTACAGAACACAGTTACTGTTTTTCTCTTAAAATGTTACACACGCTGAATATGCATGAACACTACGACGTACCAATTGCACATATAAGCCATTCCGTATTATTGAATGACCAACTCATCTAAAAGTTTAAGCTGTTAGAGAGAGGAATCATTTAATTTATATCATTTAACACGCCCCCTCACGTGTAGGCGGTATTCATTTACTCAAGCCTAACAAGTGGAATTTAGAAATTGATGGGGAGTGATTCGAACACAGGACCTTCTTTTGGCCTGAGCTCTGATACCATATTGAATGACCAACTCATCTAAAAGCTTAAGCTGTTGGAGAGAGGAATCATTTAATATATATCATTTAACACGTTTGATACAATATTTTCTCCATCTGTACTACAGTATTATGATAATGCAATTTTATAATTCAATGAGGGGAAAAAGGGACATATGAGTTATGAAATACACATTATGCATGGATCAAAGTTGAGCCTTATAATTTCCCTTAGTTTCTTCTGTTAATATGTTTCTTCATTTCTATGATCCTTTTTTGCCCTCTTTCTGATTTTGTTAAAAAAGAAAATGTTTAACTTGTAAATGCAGGAATGCCCACTTGGGACATTTAAGAATGTGACGGGGTCCAATAGAGCCCTTTGTCATGATTGTCCTCCTCACGAGCTTCCTCATCGTGCTATATACACTGCTGTTCGAGGTAGATTTATTTTAGTTTGCCATGTTTCTATGCTTTATTCTATATCTTATAATAAGACGACATACTTAATTTTTTGGGTAAAAATGCATTTTTGGTCTCACAAGAACGAACACTCATCACCTTTAGACCCGCACTTCAAAGAATAACATTTTTGTACCCAATTTTTTTTTTCTTGTTGCACATTTCGTCCTTTTCCCCCTTTCCATCTAATTTGGGACAAACGTGCAAAAGAGAAACAGTCTAATGGGACCAATAGAGCAAAACAAAGACAGTCCTATGACTCCTATGGTACCAAAAGTGCAAAATTGGATGGAAGGGAGGAAGTTGGGATGAAAAGGGCAATTTCTGAAAGCTCGGGACTAAATGTGGAGAGTGTCCAGTCCTGTGACTAAAAATGAATTTTTGCCAATTTCTTGATTATCTATTAGCAAATTTTTTTAAGATTTTCGGAAATATAATTGTATAAGATTGTCTCTGATTACTGTTTTGAGGGGCTTGTCTTTCCTTCAAAATCATTTACTTTACAGGAGGCGTCACTAATACACCATGTCCATACATGTGTATATCTGAGAGATATCATATGCCTCATTGTTATACTGCTCTTGAAGATCTAATATACACTTTTGGAGGGCCCTGGTTTTTCGGTTTCTTACTCTTAAGTCTCCTCATCCTTTTGGCGCTTGTTCTTAGTGTTGCTAGGATGAAGTTTGCTAGTGGAGATGAATTACCAGGTCTAGTGCCAAACCGCCGTGGCTCTCCAATCGACCGCTCCTTCCCCTTTTTAGAGTCACTGAATGAGGTTCTTTATTTACACCCATCTTGCATCAACAATCAATATTATCTGAAGTTATTAGAAAATTATTCACGTGTTCATTCTAATTAGCAAATGCACTCTTGTGTTATCTGATAGCATATATACCCTCATATTCGTATATGTAGTACTTAGATCCCTCTGTGCATTAAGTGTCATTTACCTGCAATTTATCGCCATCTATGATTCGTTCTAGTGAAGTGATCTGCAATGTATATTTTGTGTTGTCGACCCATATTGGTCTATTTGATTATATGATCACATGTCTACTTATAATGACAATTTTTTTTTTTATTATTTCAACACTAAAATAAATTAATTATCAATTTTGTTTTCTTGATCTAGTACTTTTTCCGTACTCAACTCTATTAAATAATAAAATGTGATTATATAACTAATACTTATAAATTGGTAATTGCATGCTTTACTGAATTTTAACACGTGTTAGGGGGTAATTAGCTACATTTATTTGCTAATTAATCTAACATATGGTTGTATTTGCTAATTAGAATGAATACGGGGTTGCATTTTGCAAATAACACTATTTTTTTGTTCTATTATTATAAGATGTTTCATTCCTTTTTGTGTTAGGTCTTGGAAACTAGCAGGACTGAGGAATCCCAAACCCACGTCCATCGTATGTACTTTCTAGGAGCAAACACTTTTGGTGAACCTTGGCATCTCCCTCATTCTCCTCCTAAAGAAGTGAAAGAAATAGTGTATGATCTATATTTCTCCATCATTTGAGTAGTAATGTGAATCATACATCATACAATTACAATTTTCATATTTTGATTATATAGATAGTTTTTTAATATAAAACTTTTGTTGATAGATATGAGGATGCATTCAATAGATTTGTAGATGAGACAAATGCATTAGCTTCTTATCAGTGGTGGGAAGGATCAACATATAGCATTCTGTGTATTATTGCATACCCAGTTGCATGGTCATATTTGCAGTGGCGCCGCAAGAAAAAAGTACTGCGATTACGTGAATATGTTCGATCAGAATATGATCATGCTTGCTTGCGTTCTTGCCGTTCAAGAGCTTTGTATGAAGGACTGAAGGTACGTTCTCATAAAAGTTTCCTTAATGAGTTAGACATTGAAATAATAAGCAATATCTCCATATTAAGAATTCATCACCATTTTGTGCAATTTTTACTTTCTTTACTTTGATTGATTATGATGTTTATTATTTTTCAAACCTATTATACATTTTTGTTAGATACTTTCTTGATATCTTCTGGTTATCCTGTCTATGGAATTAGAATATTCTAGACTTTTTTATTTATAGGATATTCACAATGATAATGAATAATAATTTCGTTCATACGACAGGTTGCGGCAACTTCTGATTTGATGCTAGCTCATGTTGACTTTTTCCTTGGCGGAGATGAAAAGAGAGATGGCCTCCCTCCTCGCCTTCAACAAAGGTTGCCAATGTCTTTAGTATTTGGAGGAGATGGATCTTACATGGCCCCTTTCTCCATTCACAGTGATAATATTCTAACTACCCTAATGAGTCAGGTTAGTTGTGGGACTGGTCAATAGACGTTCGTAGTTAAATTGCATTTTTGGTATCAAAAATTCAACAATTTTAGTACAGCATTTTTAAAGAAATAGCACTTTTGGTCCCTTTTTGAATTTATTTTTGCACATTTCAATATTCCCCTCATTTCCATTCATTTGGGATCTAAAGTGCACAACGGAGATAGTCTTATGGGAAAAAGGTGCAAAGCAGACATGGGATCAAGAGCAAAAAGTTAGATGAAAATGGGGAGGGACGAAATGTGCAATTTCCTAAAAAGTTAGGACCAAAACTTTTGAAGGCAAGGGACTAATTGTTGACTTTCCTGTGGGACTAAAAATGCATTTTTGCCATACATTCATATTCACAGTTGTTAACTTTGCTCTATTATTACAGTCCGTGCCCCCAACAATCTGGTACAGACTAGTGGCTGGTCTTAATGCTCAACTTCGTTTAGTTCGCCGAGGCCACTTAAGAGCAACTTTTGGTCCAGTTATAAATTGGCTAGAGACACATGCTAATAAAACATTATGGGTTCATGGTGTGCGTGTTTATTTGACTCGGTTTCAACCTTCAGCCAATGGATATTGTCAATTTGGACTTGTTGTATGTTCCAGAGATGAAGAAAGTATTCATTCATCAGTTCAAGGGGTAGATAGATCCTTATCACTTGAGAAACAGCCGCGGTAAAGTGCTTTCTCTTGTTACATGATCCTCCGATATTGGTTTATTTGTGTTGATAAAAGCAATTATAGGCCCACAGAACTCGACTTTAGCATTATGGTTCCACATTTCACAAAATTGCACTTTTGGTAGTAGTTTTTAAAATGTCATGCACTTTTGGCCTTATAACCCCCTTTCCATTAAATTTGGGACCAACAACGGAAAACTTAGTCAATCTTATGGGACCGGTCATTCAGTTGTGCAAAACAAGACTATTATCGTGCAAACATTGGATGGAAAAGTGGGCGTTAGGTCCAAAAGTCCAAAACATTCTAGAAAACTGGGATAAAAAATGCAATTTGATAAAATGCGGGATCAGAAATGCCATGTGTGACTAGTACTGCAATTTTGACATGTGTATCAGCCTCTAACCCACCCCACCCCCACCCTCCCCACTCTATGCATATGCAGTTTGCCTGTTAATCGGTGGAAGAAAGCACTGGATCTTGTAAGAGTGAGTGAGCATGTTGTGATGCAAAAAAAGTTACCAAGTGAAATTTTACATTCAAAGAGCCTAGAGAAACTCGAGGAGAAAGTTACAATAGGTTATCCTTTCTACTACATAATTCGTAACATTAAGCCAGTTTGCCATCAGGTAAGTTAGAGCGTAGTTATTACATTGAATCTTGTAATCCTTTTTTCTTTTCTTAATCATGATTAATTGATTCTTTTTTTATTCCACATTGGGTTTTGCAGGATCTTGTTGGTTTAATAATCTCAGTACTTCTTTTAGGAGATTTTAGCCTCGTTTTGCTTCTTCTACTTCAACTTTACTCTATATCCTTGGTGGATGTATTTTTGGTTTTGTCTATTCTTCCTCTTGGCATACTTCTTCCATTTCCAGCTGGGATCAATGCATTATTTAGTCATGGGCCTAGACGATCAGCTGGACTTGCTCGTGTATATGCTTTGTGGAATATAACCTCAGTCATTAATGTCGTAAGTAGTAATTGCTGATGTTTTTTTATTATGAATTTTCAGCATTTATTTAATTTTTGAATATAATGAACAGGTTGTTGCATTCATATGTGGACTGGTTCATTTCAAGACTCAATCCCCATTGGTTAAAACACATCCGAATTTTCAGACATGGAATTTTAGCATGTAAGATTTTTGTTTCTCGTGTGTGTGTTATGTTCCTGGGAATTTGCCGTACAACAGTGCTCATATTTGTTACGTGAAGTCTGATGTATGTATATGTCGGTGTTTGGTGTGCAGGGATGAAAGTGGTTGGTGGATGCTGCCCTGTGGACTGATTTTTTGTAAGACTTTGCAAGGGCGACTGATCAATTATCATGTTGCTAATCTTGAGATTCAGGATAAAACATTGTATAGTAATGAACCCAATGTTTTCTGGCAGTCTTGACATTACATAGAGAAGAGGAAATGACTTTTTGTGAGAGAATTATTCACCCCAAGTTGTAGTGGAAATAGGGGCTGTGAGTTGTAAATATAGTTAACTATTCAATTTTTACTTTGTGAATATTTTTTAAAGCAAAAAATGTTGCTTGTTTAGTTTTCCAGAGAGCCTCAAAATATATTTTGAAAAATCTTAAAGAGTCCCTCAGGGAGAGACATTTTGACGGGATGAGTTTATACTTGTAGGAGGTCACTTGTTAGGCCATAAACTGACTTTTGGTAGGATGACATGTACACGTGTCCAATCATGCCAACCTAGATCAACTCTTTTTAATAGGAAAATTCTTGCATGGTCTATGAGCTTTTCATAGACCTTGTGATTGTAAATGCACCACATCATACATTGTGAGAGCATGACATCATCAAAATGTATTATGTGGTGCATTTACAATCACAAGGTCTACCACTAAGCTTTTAGACCTGATTTATGTAAGAATTTTCCTTTTTAATGAGTTTACTGACGAAAAAAAAAAAAAAAAAGAGTTTAAACCCATCTTAATTTTGATAGATATATGAATATGCTGAAATCTCTATCATCAAAATCTTTACCATTATTTATGTACGATGTATTTTTCAACGTACTATAGTCATTTAATTCCGCTTAAGAGTTAAATTTCAAAATAGAGAAAAATAAGTCACATACCTAACACTACGTTTTGATGTATTTAATGATTCATGTTGAGAAACAATGTTATTAGTATCCAAATCGATTCATGCTGCAAATTTGGGATACGGAAAATGAAATGAATTAAACTATTTCTCATGTCTTATCATACTGACTGTAAAATATCATTAATATTATTTAGATATATAATACTCTTGCTGTACCTATTTTTGTGCCCTTGAAATTTGACGTAGTTTTGAGTAAGAGATATAATAGTAAAACTTTCAGATATTTTTATATTTTTACTAAATTAGGAAAGTGCACGTACGTTGTACGTGCTTAGTTAATTTCATGGGTATTTTTTTTTGTAAATTAGAGTAAAATTGATGTTACTATGTCATAAAATAGAGTAAATTAACTTATTTTTCACATATTTAATTCATTAGTTTAATTCATTTTTCATCGTTTAACCTGTTTTTTAGCCGATTTTATTCAATTTTACTAGTTTCATATTTTTAAACCATTTTTCTACCGAATTTACCTTATTTTATTGGTTAAAATCTTTTTTTTAATTGATTTCACACAATTTTATCATATAAACCCGTTTTCACTTATTTCGCACATTTTTCTACTGATTTCACATGTTCTTTTACCAATTTCACCTGAATTTTCATTGATTTGTCACGTTCCACTGACTTTATTCATTTTTTCACCGTTTCACCTGCTTTTCACTGAATTTCAGAGGCCTTTTTTTTTTTTTTTTTTTTTTATCGATTTCAGAAGCATTTTTTTTTACCAATTTCACCCAAATTTTCACCAACTTCGCCAGTATTCACCAATTTCACCCGAATTTTCATCGATTTCACATGTTTTCGATGATTTCGTGATTTTTTTTATCGATTTCAATCTTTTCCACCAATTTCACCTGTTTTTCACGAAAAGAATTCCTTGAAAAATCGAGGTTATTCTTTATATTTTCTATTTTAGACAAAGTAAAATTACGTAAAATTAGCTAAGTCATAAGTATTTTTTATTCTTTCATAGTAAGATGTGATTCAATTTTAATTTTTTTTGTAACGTAATGATATTTAAGAGAATTTTATTTTAAATTTTTATATTTAGAGTGTTTATTACAAAATAAAAATAAAAAAAGGAATGATAGATTCATTTTAATTTAATGAGATTCATTGAATCTATCTTTCATTCATACTTGCGGCCGAGAGAATAACCAATCGTAACTGCGAGTAAGAGTTAATATTGGACCCATAAAAAGATTCCTCATCTTTTCAATGGCGAAAACATTTATTAATTAAGGTACCACCCATGGCCTGCAGATAATGCCCATTCCATCTCAACAACAAAGGTCACAAAAGTGATCTATGTTCATTAATAATTGAGTTGCTTACAAAATACACAACTGGCCTCATACTCATAAAAAACACTAACTACTACTTTGTCTTTCTTTTTATTATTGTCAACACCTTCACAATTCTCAAGAACAAAAAAAAAAAAACGAGATTTTATTTTTAATTATGGGGCAGCAAGGCCTAGAAGCTTCACTACTGGGAATTGATTATGTGAATTCTAACAGAAAGAGGAGATGGAGGAGAGCTCTGTTTTTCATTCTTACACTTACAGCAATTTCATGTCAGTTTTTTTTTTTTTTCCTGTTTCTTGTTATTTGATCTTAATTATCTTTCCTCGTTCAATTATTTTAGTTCTACCGTAATTGATTAATGGGTAAAGAAGAAAGATTCTTGATTTGTTTGAACAGGAGTTGAAAGTGTGTGCAGAAATAATTTTAGGTAAAAAAACTAGTTACACATAATTTGATGATCAATCCAAGGAAAATTATGATGAATTGACATATCATAGTAAGTTAGTATTTGTTATTGAATTCATTTAATTACAGGCCTTGCTCTAAGAGGAGGGGAGTGGAAGTTTTGGAAGGGAAGAAATGATGATAATAAGTTGTCCATTAATAATAGAGAAAGTAAAAGTTACATTGTTGAGTCGCAGAAAGCAGTGGTTGCTACGGATGACACCCATTGCTCCGACATTGGTGTGTCAATACTCGAGAAAGGTGGGCACGCTGTTGATGCCACTGTTGCTATTGCCTTGTGCCTTGGTGTTGTTAGTCCAGCTTCCAGTGGAATTGGAGGCGGAGGTTTTATGGTCGTCCGATCTTCATCAAATCCAACCGCACTTGCAATTGACATGAGGGAAACTGCCCCCGCAGCTGCTTCACAGGTTCGTCATTTTTTTCCCTTTTCTTCATTCATTCAAACTTATAAACCAATATAATAATTTCAAGATAAGAAGAATTGTAACAGTAACAGAGAATATTTATATGTAGTATTTTCCTTGTGCAGAACATGTACGAGAACAATATAGGAGCCAAGTACCAAGGGGCACTGTCTATGGGCATTCCGGGCGAGATAGCAGGGCTACATGCTGCTTGGTTGAAACACGGCCGCTTGCCTTGGAAAACTTTGTTCGAACCCGCCATTGAACTCGCTAAACAAGGGTTTATCGTCAGTCCATATTCTGGAACAAAAATGGCTAATAATGCCCAGAAGATAATGGATGATCCTGGTTTACGGAAAGTCTATGCACCCAACAATAAACTGTTAAAAACAGGCGATACATGCTACAATGTGGAACTTGGGAACAGCTTAAAAGCAATAGCAGAACAAGGACCTGATGCCTTCTATAATGGAGAAGTTGGTGAAAAATTGGTCGCGGATGTGAAAAGAGAAGGTGGGATTTTGACAATGGAGGATTTGAGAAATTATAGAGTAAATGTGACAGATGCAGTTGTTGTTAACGTTATGGGATACAAAATACTAGGAATGCCGCCTCCTTCAAGTGGAACCGTCGGCCTTTCTCTGGTGGGTTTTGTCCTTTTTTCTTTACCCTTAATTTGAACAAACTTCTTTAACTGACCGAATTGCATATTTAGTCCCACAGGACTTTGGTTCCGTACTTTACAACTTTTAGACTCAGTTTCTTAAAATGATTTGCATCCTTGGTCTCTTAGTTCACAAAATTGTACTTTTGGTCCTAGTTCATTGAATAGAATAGTCTCAATATTACCAAAAGTGCAACACAAAGATCATGTATGAGACTAGAAGTATTGAAGGTCCAATCTTATGGGACTAAAAATGCAATTTTTCCTTCTTAGTTTGGATTAACATATGTTTGTTTCATTGGACTGCTGCAGGTTCTGAATATCTTAGATAGTTATAGAAGTCCAAATGCCGCGAAAGGCTCTTTAGGTCTGCATCGTGTGATTGAAGCCTTGAAACACATGTTTGCTATCCGAATGGACTTGGGAGATCCGAGTTTTGTCAATATAAGCAAGACTGTTTCAGACATGCTTTCTCCTTCTTTCGCCAAGAGGATTCAGGAAAAAATATTTGACAATACCACATTCCCTCCTGAATACTATATGCACAGGTCTAGTTCCGTAAGATCTACACTATTAGATCGTTTATTGTACAGAGACGAGGTTCGATTTTGTTATTTTCCTTTTTGACAGGTGGAGCCAGCTTAGAGATCATGGAACTAGTCATTTTTGTGTCGTGGATTCTGATAGGAATGCTGTATCAATGACAACTACAGTGAATTATCCTTTTGGAGGTGGTGTTCTTTCCCCTTCCACTGGTATAGTTCTCAACAATGAAATGGATGATTTCTCAATACCCACTGATATAACTCCTGATAAGCTCCCTCCTGCTCCATCTAATTTTATTCGTCCTAACAAAAGGCCGTTATCGTCTATGACACCGATTATTGTCCTTAAGGTAAGGTAGCGATATCGTCAAACCTCACAAGTATGTATCTTGCTCTAAGCATATTTTCCTGACATTTTGTAGGATGATCAGTTGGCCGGAGTGATTGGTGGCAGTGGTGGGCTAGACATTATTCCGGCAGTGGTTCAGATCTTCATCAACTATTTTGTATTGGAAATGGAACCTTTAGCAGCAGTTCAGAGTGCAAGAGTCTACCACAAGGTACATTGGTTTTTGATATTGAGAAAGTAGAATAACACACACTATGCAAACACAACATTTAATCAAGGTACCCGAAAATGAGTTTTGTGCAGCTTATGCCGAATGTTGTCTCGTATGAAAACTGGACGGTTGTTGATGGAGAACATGTCGAACTTTCCGAAGAGAGAAAGCAATTCTTGAGAGAAAGAGGCCATCAACTGCATGCTAAAGCTGGGGGAGCAATATGCCAGCTTGTGGTTCAAAATCTCACAGCCAATGTAGATTTGGGTCGAAAAGTGAGGAACAATGGTGGTGTATTACGTGGGCTTCTAACAGCAGTTAGTGATCCTAGGAAAGGTGGTTGCCCAGCAGCTATATGATACTACTGGCTTGCTGCACTATAGGCATTATTCTTTGTTTATACATTCATGTATATAGGATTGTCGGTGTCTCAATTTGGATTGGATCAAGCTAGACCCAAATCCATTTATCTTAATCTGATACAGGTCTTACTGAAATTTCGAACACTCAAAGTCCATCCGATAATCAAAGTTCAATTAAAATTCGAATTCAATGAATCCTCACTCCCAAAATCTCCATCTACAACAAGCTTGTTGACATCACATATCATTCAACTTAGCTCTTAAGTTCCCTTCATAATTATCTCACCCCGAAAAAGCAGTATTGATATTATGTCAAAAGTAAAATTCATGATTATTCTATTCATGTTAGGTGAAAGTATGTTTAAAAATGATAAAAAATAAATACTGACTCATGGCTTATTTACTTGATGACTAGATAATAATACACAATTAATGTTACTTATACAAATAAAACATTACATATAATATTTAATAGATTGAGTAGATCTAGACTCATATTCGCTTTCTGTGGTTTCAAATTATGAATTATTTAGTCAGATATATCAATGAAATCTGTAAAGATGAAAGTCCTAATCAATTGGAGAGGATTCAGATTAAAATCAACACCATCAACAGCCCTAAGTGTATAGATGGTTGGTAGTATTATTATGGGCAGTGGTTTCAGATGTACAGCAACAAACAACAAAGATAAATTCGGACAATACGATGTAATGCCTCAGTTATAAGTGGTTAATTAAAATACAATACATAAGTACTTAATATATACAATACAATCAAAATTTACCACAGATGAAGTTTTCGAAAGTTTCCAGCTTCTCAGACTTAAACTGCCTATGATGCTTTTTCCATTAGCTGTATTGGAGAGAGGATACTGGACTTGCTTGTCTCAACAAGACAACCATTCATGACCATTTCCTCCAGCATGAAGTGTGCTTTCTCCAAATGAAACATGATGTCTAGTTCACACTGTAAAACCAGAACTCAGAAATGCAGATGGAGATGACAAATTTTGGATGAGTTTTTCTCTGATCGGGTAACTTACCACATTGCCAAAATGACGATCCATAGTTTCAACTAGCAGGTGTATAAATTCCAAAATTGCAAGCTCATTCTGCAAATCAGAAAGGCGAGGATTCAATTTGAATGTAATTAAAGGTTTAGTATTTAGAAGGTAAATAATACTGTCTTCAGAATTAACATCAGTGAAAAGCTTCTAAACAGAGGAAGTATTGTTGCATTTAATCAGGGAAGAAATAGGAATGCAAAATATAGCATGTATATGCCATGAAAGAACTTTCTTTAAGAGAGAGTTTAACTTACTTCTTCATTGTCCACTCCAACCAGGAAAAATAATGATGCGTATCGCCTGTACACAACTTTGTAATTCCGATGCTCAACAAATGAACACTGTTCTAAGAAGAAACAAAAATAATAAGCTAGATAGTACAGTATTTGACAGAGACCAAAAATCTCTTCAATTCAGATTAACAGGAAACTGCAAATACATGAATAAATAAAGATGGAGAAGACCAACAGGTGATTGGTCTAGTGGAATGGACTAGTCACTACAAAGTAGCGAACCTAGATTCGTATCCCTGTTGGGAGAGGTTCCCACTTAATGTGCCCGACGGGCCTCGAAAGGGATTAAACCCTTGGGAAACCAAAAAAAAAAAGATGGAGAAGAAGAAACACAAGATCAGAATCGTGTAGGAGTAGTGCAACATTTTAACTTGATTATCCAAGGACTCAAGACAACACAGTTTTAAGCATGCTCCTCAGTTTTGCACCTGAAGATTACAACATGAAAGATGGTAACATTGAACACTTGACATCATATAAGCAGAGTTCCTTTACATAATTCTCAAATTCAAATCTGTAATTTTCCAACCATTTAGGTTGATTAGTGTTTCCAAATTAAAATGGTTGAACTAAACAAAGCAAACTTTATCATCACATACAATATTACCGTGGTTCTTGAGACAAGCTATATTATAAGCAAATGTAGCCTAGTAAGAAAATGCACCAACAATGAAATTATCATATGCAGAGGATCCCATACTTCATCTGTAGATCGTACGCACATCATGATTCAGATTCTAATTCTTCAAAGACTTCCATGCATGGTAATTCGGGTGTAATAGCTGACAGAAATTCATAGAAACTAAAACAAGGCAGTACACTTTCAATAGGCATCTTAAAAAGAAGTCCCTCAGCAAAAACAACATAGGTGGAACCACACACATTAACTGGAATTGATTCAGTCTCAATCTAAATCTAGGCTCTGTTTGGATAATAAATTTTCCTTTGCTTCAAATAGTTTAAAATGAACACCAATTCAGTTTCCCTAAGTTGCCGCGCCAGGTGTACATGTATTTCCCATATACTCAAAGAAAGATCGCTGATGGTTGGATTAAACTATGGTACTTTCGAACGATCAAATTCATTTCTTAAGAAACCAGCGAAATCCAAAAATCCAGGCAAACAGATAAAAAAAGATGCAACATATATTCGCACACAGAGGAGAGAAAAAGTCGGAGATGGAGACGACCTGGTGTTCGTTTCGGGCGAGGCATTTGCGGACGATTTCACCTTCGAGAGCACGTCGTTCTTCGAGGTTTAGGTATTCATAATACTGTGCTAGACGTGTTTGCCCTTGCTTGTTCACCATTAAAACAAATCTAATTCCCATTTTATTACTATTACTATTACAAGTTTTCCTTTTCTTCTTCAACCAAACTTTTCTCCAATGTGTCCCGGATTCGGAATTTCTATTTTATTTATAAAGATAAGATATTTTCAGTCTAAGCCCTAAACTGTAGATTGATTTCAATTTGCCACAAAAGTTTGGATTAATATAAGGCAATTATATACTCCATATAGAAAGTTCTTATACCCCTACCCAAATCTACCTTGGTCCACCACATCCAACACATGTCGTGATTAGTTTCATAAAAGTATCATCCATGCACAGAACAAGTATATTGCAATTACTTAATTGATTTTGTTTATCAAATGTTTTGTTTAGAGGGTGTGAAATAGGCAAAAATTGTATAAAACGCCCCAAACTAATTAGTGATTTTGGATTTTCATTTCAAACTATATCACCTCACCGAATTTCGTCTCTTAATTTAATATTATTTTGTTCCACCATTAATTATGAGATGCAAATTGTGTATGTGTCCGTTAAATTGTCACATGACTGCTTAGCTGTCATGACGTGGTAAATTTTAGCATGAACAATTATACAATATTGTAGAATTCGTCCCAAATTAATTACAAGATTGAACCGTCATTTTCATTAAATTAGAAATTTAATATTAGGACTAAATTCATGCAAAATAGTAAATTACGAGACGAAATTCGGCGAGTTGATATAATTTGGGACGAAAAATCAAAATTAGTAATTAATTTGGGACAATATTCCGAAAAAAATATTAAATTATGGGACGAAATTCGGTGAGGTGATATAATTCGGGACAAAAACCCAAAATCACCAATTAGTTTGGAACGTTTTCTACAATTTTACCGGTGAAATATGCTGTGAACTTTTACAACTTCAACCAAGAATTTCTAAATAATAGAGTGCTTGCACTGCACTGGTTATCATGTATCTAAAATATTATACAAATTTCAAGTATTGAACTCCCAAAAATTATAACCAAGTTGATGAAAATAGACAAAACGAATTTACCTTGATTGAATCTCACTTTCTATTGATAATTCAAGAGCTCAGGGCATGATTCCATCAAAATGAGGAGCTTATGTCACATGAATCTATTTGAATTGAAAAGATCCCCCTGTCTGATTGCTCATGCCGAATAATTAAGAGGATTCACATCTTATTGAAATCCAAAGAAGTGCTTTCTACAGCAATTGTTATTACACAAGTTACATAAGAGTTATTAAAAAGTATTAAGCGACTCTATCTTTTGCACTTATTCAGCCTCATAGCATGCCAGTCAAATAACAATCCAAGGCAACTCGATCGTGCAACATGACTAATTTCTATAGAGCTATTATGTAGCAATCGAAATCTTAATTTGTTTTTATTATTTCACCATTTGCAAGGCTTTCGTCTTCTCATTAGCTTGAATAACATCTTTTGTGGTCAAGAAACTGGGCTGATTTGTTGAAGAGAGAAGCCTTGCCCACATTCTATCAGTGATCACAACTTTGTTTTGTCTCTCATTAATTCTCTGCGTACGACATAAGTAGAACATTTCATCAGCAAATCAGAAAACAAAGTTTCATTCTTGATTTTATTCTACTATATAATAACTCACATGAAAGGGTATGTAAGCTTGTCTCCCATTTACTAGGCCGCTAGTGTAACCTGTATATCCTGCCATTGCTCCATGGACCACACTTTGAGCAAGAAGCGTGCAGTAAACATTGTCCGATGCATTGCTAGGAATAGCCCGAATCATGTATGTAGGATCTATATATTTCAAACAAATTTCCATCTTTCGTTTCTTGGAAAAATGATCCTTCAATTCAAAATTCAAAGATAACTATTATTATGAGAAAAGATACATATAAGATGCTAAAAGGGAAAATTGCTTTTGTAGTCCTGCGGGACTGAACACTCTGCACTTAATAGTTCTGTGCTTTGCAAAATTGCACTTTAGTGCCATCTTTCTGAAAATATTTTGATTTTTGGTCCCATCTCCCCCTTCCCACAAACTGGGACCAGAAGTGCAGAACCAAGACAACCCTATGGGACAAAAAGTGTTCAAAGGGACTGTTCTATGAGACCCAAAAAGTTAAAAAAATGGATGAAAATAAGGCGATAGGACCAAAAATGCAAGAAATACTGAGGATCCAGGTCTGTAAGATTGAAAATCAAATATTGTCAATACAAAAATTATAACCACCTTAATTCGTTGTGATATCCACAGACCAACATCTTGTAGAAGCTTGTTCCCGGAAGCATCTTGCCCGTTTGCAGATTGCAGCAAACTCTTGGAGAGTAGATCTTGTCCTGCACCTTCAGCTATAACAATTACCATATGTCCATTTTCTTTGAGTCGTTTCTCTATATATTCGAAAAGACCACCAGGTCCTTCTAGATAAAAAGGTGACTCTGGAATAAGGCAGCAATCAACATCTCGACTGGCGAGAGTAGCATGCATAGCGATAAATCCTGAAAAAAATTACATGTAACACTGAATGTCAAGGAACCATGATTGACATAAAAACATAAAATTGAACTCAAAATGAACAAAATTTGGTGTACTTACCACTATATCTCCCCATTAACTTTACAAGGCCAATGCCATTTTCAGTACTTGTAGCTTCAACGTGTGCTGCAGTAATTGCACGTTCGGCTTCCTCAACAGCAGAGTCGAATCCAAATGATTTGTCAATTACCTATATATTGCAGAAGACAAAATTATGGCATAAAGTAGTTTAGTTAACATTAATTACATAGTTTTGGGGAATATAATAGTAGGGAATATGTACCGGTATGTCATTATCTATGGTTTTGGGGATCCCGGCAACTACAACCTTCAGACCACGTTTTCTTATCTCCTTTAGTATGACCATAAAATATTTTAAACATGATCAATGACATTAAACAAATATAATACTGTGAAAAAAATAAAGAAAATATGATGCCGAATGTTAAAAAAGAATACCAAAATGTATAAACTACACGTTTAGTTGAACTAGACAATACCTCGAAAATAACTGCAGCACCCTTTTGAGTTCCATCTCCTCCAATTATATAAACCTACAACAACAGGTAGTCATAATATCATAATTAAATTTACCAATTTCTATGACATTGACAAATCCTACCTCAAAAGCTAGAGAACCCCATTCATATAAACTCCACATAAGATGTGGGATCCAAGTCCCAAAACTAGCAACCAATATCATCAAATTCAAACAAATTTGGTAACGGCCTGGGTCTCAGATAAATACCTGATTGAATCCACGATCCTGAATACAATCGACGATCTTTTTGGTGTCATAACCACCTCGAGATGTCCCAAGGACAGTTCCCCCACGTTTGTGAATGTCATTTACACTCTTGGGTGTAAGAGAAATGGTATTTCTAGAGTAAAATCCCCTGTATCCTCCCTACAAATATACTGGCCTAATTAGCTGGTTATTGCTAGCAAAAGTTCATGTTTATTTCAACAAAATAATAATGGATATTTAACTTACATTTATTCCCTCAACTCTACTTACACCATACATATGATGTAAACCACATACAATTTCCCTGATAACTGTGTTTAGACCAGGGCACAAGCCTCCACACGTAACAATGCAAGCATGTACATCGTCTGGTTCGAAATAAACCTGAAAATTCGCAGTTCTTTTAATAAGAAAAATCTAAATAGATGAAGTAAATTACAGATAGTAAAGCAATTAGAATGGTTGTTTACTTTCTGGCGAGGACCAGCACGCCGAAAATGAGTCCCTCTTGGTGTATCCTTGTGGACAACTATCTATACAAGAAATATGTTACATAAGAATCTGTGTAATTAATTAAGAACTCGTTTGGCAGCATTTATTAGGTGAGATTAGGTGTTTAGTGTTGATAAATAAAGCGGTCGACCCACAAACAAATGATAACAAGCCCCTTTTAGGCACCCATCTATATTTTAGAATCTGCTACCAAATAAGTCCCAAAATTAACGTTACTTTATTCACAAATGACACAAAAAATAATTTTAGTAGCTGCTACCAAACAAGCTCTAACTTCAAAGTTTTCTTCTATTTAGCTCTTCATCTCAAGAAAGACTTACCTTTTGTGTGACAGTGTCATCAAAGTCAACGAAATACTGCCTGAAAAACAAATGAATTAAACCTCATCACTTGATGTAAAACTATATAGATCTTCTGCATCGAAGAAATAAAGGGAAATTGGAATGAGAAAAGTAATTCACCTAACAACTGAGTATGCTGGGTTGTCTTGCAAAGGATTGGGATATGTCTGTGAAATGGGAAAACTCAGTATAGGTATTCATCAGAAAGATTAAGAACATATATATGTATTCTAAATTGAAGAGAATTATACATACAGGAAGATTAGGAATGTAGTCAGACAAGTGAGGCACATCCTCTAGAGTATAACCAAATTCCCCAGTTACGATTTTAGGCTTCCATGAATTGATCTCCAACCCCATACTCGTGAATTTTAAAGCCCGTTTCTTTAATTCAAAACCGACTTTCTTCGATGACTAGTGATGAATCGATGATCACTGTTCACCGGAGCGCAGCTTTAACAAGGTGGGCGTTGACCATTAAACACCGAACACATCAAAATTAACCTGCTCAACACGTAACAAATTTATGATATCCATATTTAAACGTGCCTTTATTATGTAATAGTTATGGCAAATGAGTGAAGAGATAAATTAAGAATTTTGCGCCTCGCCCAAGTTTTCTCAACTCTAGCGACTAGCCCAAGTACTATTTAAAAGGGTAGGGGTAGGGGTTAAAGGTAAACAAACAGGTGGCAGAGATTTGTGGTGGTGCTCACGGAATTTTGGAGCTGACAGCTCAAGGGAAAAATGGAAACAGAAGAAAAATTGGCAGGGAAACGAAACAGGAATATTTTTGGTATTATCCGGTCAGGTACAAATTTTGAACCACAAAGTACTGACCTCAGATGCTGGGATACGCTATAACGTAATATTTATATGAGTAGACGTATGTATGATGATGTCAAATTGAGTGTCTATATGAAATAGAAATTAGGGAGGAGATAATATTGACGTTAAGTAATTAATTAGAAATAATGTGGGTTTGAGTACCCAAACATGATATGTGACATGTTGTGGGCGAAGGCGACATGCTTAAGTAAATTAATAGCACTATAATTTAAAATTTAAAATCATTGACCTACCATGTTACAAAAAAGTTTGTATTTCATAGCAATTTTTATTAGAGTGGTTAGTCATAAGGTATTTGCCTTTCTCATATTATTATAAGTTTAATATGTTGCCTGCCATTTAATATCATATAATTATGTATTTATATATATAAGTAAAGAAGTCAGCGAAAAGCACAATATATTTAGTTGAAAATGAGATTAATCCACTTGATATTAAAGTTAAACCTAAATAAAGTTATATAATTTGTTGATTCATTACACATAAGTAAAAAAAAATACACTTATACGACATTTATGTTTTGATAGTTTTTAAGTTCGATTGATCTCGCACAACGACTCTGATAAATTAATATATAAATAACTATATATATATATATATATAAGAATAATGAGTTCATTTGATTGAGTGATGAGGTCCATAATGCTAATTTTATTTAGTAAAGTTCAAATATAATTCCAATAAAGATATAAACATTACATTGTTTGACTCGTTTAAAATATTTTATCAGCTCATATCATCAAATAGTAAAAAGCAATGACGAACCTATATAAAAATAAATAGTTATAATATTAAATACTTATACTAATGTTAACTTTAACTTACATTGGTCAAAGACTCATGCAAGAATCTTTTAAGTCTCATGGAATATCCCTCGCCTTAGCCACTAAAGAATAAAAATCAACATACTGATTAGGCTAGCTAGGGCCATATTTTTCAAGTTAAATAGTATTTTATTTCTCCTTCTCTTCTTACATATAGAAAAATAGTATATTCGACTTTTCAGTTATCTATCTATTTTTACATGTAAGATCATCTCCAACCCACTTGACTTTTCAAGCCTAGAAGTGTCAATCTCCACTTGGGCATTCTTGAAATTTATACTACACTTTCTAAAGGTCCTTTTAAGAAACTTATAGCAAATAAGGGTGACAATTAATTTGGCATGTATCCCATATTAGATTGGGTAAGATTTTTGTGTGTTTAGTCTAACTGATTAGATCTATTAGCTAGATAGGACTCCACCTAAAATAGACATATCTTGGATACAAATTAATAAATTAAAAGGTCATAAATTAGTTTAATTTGAAATAAATATTTAATATAGAATTTTAGTTGGCAGCCACATATGGATTTCGCGAGATACTGTTCTTTTTCCTCCTTTTGGTTTAATTAATATTTTCCCCACGTACAACGAAAACGACTAATAAATATAGAAAAGGAAAAAGAAAAAGAAAAAGAAAAAAGACTAATAAAAACTCTGGAAGCCGCCCACAACACATTATTGTTCATGCGTGAGGCGATTGTTTGGTTGCGTGAATTTGCTTTTTCGCTCTTTCTAGAATGGCATGCGTCATATGGTCAAAAACAGAGCAACAAGTTCAACTTGGACTTATATATTTGAACAAAAAATAGTATTTTGTATTTTAGTCATCGATGAAAAATTAATCATGTTTCTTCTAGTTACTCAGTCATGACTATTCCTCTATTTCTTGTCGAAATTTCAAAAGGACAGGAAGTAACTTAAATTTAATTATACTCTATTACACCATTAATTGCTGCAAGAACAGAGCCTTTTTCGAAATTAAGCTATGTCAAAACTGATAATTACTTCTAAATCTATTTCATGGGGGAAAATGCAAGATACTCCCCTGTATTGTGCTAAACTTGCAAGAAATTATCCTGTGAAGTTTTTATTATGCCAAATTTCCTTGTGCTTTCAAAAACCCTGCAAAAAACACCCAATTTATAAAAAATAGGTCAATCGTCATATTTCAAGAAATAATTTTTAAAATTTATTACGTGAAGTTGTAGAGACTAACTTGAAGTATTTTAGAAATGGTTTATTAAAATATATTAATCCAAAATGACTTATTTTTTACAAATTAGGTAATTTTTATAGAATTTTTGAAAACACAAAAAAATTTGGCACAATAAAAATTTCACAAGATAATTTCTTACAGGTTTAGCACGGGGAGTATTTGGCATTTATCCCCTGTAGTAATTGAATTATAACTTAAGGGTCCGGAGAATAGGACTTCAGCCCAGTAACTCTGGCCCAACAGTAGTAAATGATAGTTAGTTATCTGGGCCTTCCGCCATGCACACCCGACCGAAACTCCCTATCGGGCTGGCCAATCCTGTAATTGGCGCCTGAGCTGAGATCATATTAGTCTAGAATATGGACTATACTGTTGGTTTTTATATTATACTATCATGCACTTGCAAAGAGTTGTCATCTTATTGGTTCAGATTGGATTTCATATTTGAAGATTTAGTTTAGTTTTTTTTTAATTTGTTAAATACCGTTTGCAGCAGGTCAAGTGGAATCAAGAAGTTGGTTTATAAGCTAATCCACTTTAGTTTTTTCAATCATTAATAAGAAGTAAGCCACCAACGTATTCAATTTGTGTCAATAAATCAGCTGCACATGTAATAGATATTCTAATGGTCATCGAATCATTGGTCGAATAACCAGGGTACTGAAGGCGGCTTAAGCCATTAAAAGCCACGGTCAATAATAGTAGATATTTTTGTAATGGAGGAATCTAATTAAGCTATATATATATATAATACAACTTAAAAGGTTCAAATTTTCGTGAACATTACTATCTTGCTTCATACATTGAGGTATATATAGAATTATTCTTATTCTTTGTGCCGGAATTCTGAATCAGTCCATCATCCAACCATTACCTAATATTCCCTCTTAATTAGTTGATTTTTGATGTTACAGCATGTCTAAGCAAAAAATTGGTAAAATATACTGTTTAAAAAAAAAAAAGGAATGAGAATGGAAATAATTATTAATTGACAAAGCCATTATCACGGCTCCTCAAATAATGAGGTAATGGAAAATGAAATTTATTTTTCAACTCATTACTGAAATGTATTCAAATTCTTCAGTTTACAATATACTGTTAAAGAGTTAAATTAGGAAGATGACCTTAGGGTAATTCAGTTGGATCTATGTTTGGGCCTTAAATAGTTTTAGCAAAGGGACCGCGTGGGCCCATAATTTCTAGGTCTGGTCTATTTAGATATGGACCCAATTTTCTTGTATGAGTTATAGCTAAAATATATATTTTGAGTTTATGAATTCCAGTTCATCCAGAAAATAATATAGTTTTTCTTTTTTCCCCCAGTTTTTCGTTTGTCTAATTTTATAATCCTTTCCGGATGTTGGTTTTGACTAAATGAATGGTGTAATAGCCACTGACAGGTATCCATGGTTATAAGAATGTATTGATGTAATAAACCATTTAAAGAATAAATAAATTAAAATAAGGCTCTATTCACGACGTATTTTCCCTATTTCAGCCTCCTTGGGTCATGCATTTCGGTTTGTTTGACATTTGTAAGAGTGGTAATGTTTGTGGAATAATTTTGATTCACTACAAGAAAATTGAGCTTAAGTGACAAAAAATTAAGTGATAATGTGGAAGTTGTCACTCTTTGTATGTATTTAGTGATAAAAATATTAATTTTGTCACAATAATAATGGTGACAAGTGCAATAGTGACAATATATGTTTTTAAGTTGTCACTAATAGCTATTAATGACAAATATATGGTGACTTAAGTTGTCACTATTGACAATTAGCGACACCCTTTTAGTGATAACCTAGTGACAATAAATATTGTCACTATGGTTTAGTGACAACTTTTTGGTTATCACTTTTGGGGTATCGCTAAATGTCAATAGTGACAACTTTTTTACAATTCTTGTCACTAGTATGTTTATGAAAACCATTTTAGTGACAATATTTGAGTTGTTGTCACTTATATAAAATGTGACAACTTTAACATTGTCACATAAAATTTTATCACTAAACTTTAATTTTTTTGTAGTGATTTGCGTGATGTCGTTTGTTTAAGGGTAAGTTTCATTTTTGGCCCTCTAAAGTGGTTGTATTTCAAAATTGATCATTTATTGTTCATTATTATCAATTTCATTCCTTATTGCCAGAAAATTTTAATTATCGTCGAAAATCATCAATTTATGTCTTAATTGATTGGAAAATTAATTTTTTTTGGCCGAAAATCACCAATTTATGTCTAATACGACCGAAAAATTTAACTTTAATAAAAAAATATCATTTATTGAGTGACACTTAAAAATTAAGAATTTCATATTCTGACTCTACAATTTGAAAGTCAAGTCATGTGATAGGTCAAATATGACATAAATGGATGATTTTTGGCGATAATTAAAAAAAATCGATGACAAGAGCTGAAATTGATGATGATGACACAATAAATGACGTATATTGTCGAGGTACCACAATAAATGACCAATTTTGAAACGCAACCACTTTAGAGGGACAAAATTGAAATTTGGGTTGTTTGACATTTGGAAGAGTAATAGGTGATTGTGAAATAATCTCGATTTGGGTGATGTGGTTTGTTTGAATTTTTGGAGATTAGTTGTTTTTGGAATAGTTTAGGTTGTTTTCTATGTGAGATAACATGTGTAAGATAAATTACTTTATGCCAAATCAAAGTAAAATTTATGTATGTTCTTTTTTTAGAGATAAAAAAATTGTTGTTTGTTTGACTTTTGAAAAAACAACTTGGTAAAATTGAGTGAGGATATATTTATTTCGAAAAATAAAGAACATGTTTGTCTTGCTTTTCTCAAACACAAAATAATATTGAAAAATACGAGACAAACATGCCCTTTTCATTTCAAAAGGAATTATTGGCTGATTATGAAAATGAAGACACATATATAGGAGTATTTACATTTCAAAAGGGATTTGGGAAATCATAACCCAAAGGTAATAATCAAAAGTTAAAAGTCAAAGAAGCAAGATTAGATAAACCTAATTAATCATCCATTGGGCCTAAAAGTCATACCCAACTCATCAACAAATCTCCAACGCCCAGTTCTTATGAACACGTACATGATCCATTGAGAATATCAGTAACTGCCTACCTTGACAACATTTTGAAAAATATAACGGTGGAAAAAATGGCTTAAATACAGTCTGTATTATTTTTTTTATTTTGATTTTGATTTCTCAATCTAAATATTTTGAAGTATTAAATTATATAAAAAAAAAAAATAATTCTATGAATTAATCTTGGTACGTACGTAAGTCTCCATCTTATATTTCATAATATCTTTGATTCTATCCTTAGTTACCAATCCATAGGAAAAGTTTGTGATATTGTGATTTAAATGAAATATATAATACAATACAGCTAATTAATAATGAAATGGCAACCTAGCTCTAAAAGCAGTACCAGCAGAAACACAGAAGAAGGCCAAAAAAGTTATTGTCCGAGAAGTAGCATGGTTTCCATGTGACTTTTGGGGTTAATAATGAGGTCTTTAGCATGCCTAATAATCATAACCAAATTAACCATTAATACATGGAGAAAGAAACAACACATCACACAGATCTTAAATGCATCCCAATGCCCTATTCAAGTACATATATACCAAAGACAATTAACTTTCTTTTCCCATATTTTCATGGGCGATGGGCCCTTAATTTGTCGTCCCTCTCTCTTTACTACTTCTAAATTTTAATATACTCCTTCGTCCTGGAGCGAATCTAGTATTTATGAGTTAGGGTGAACTTAAATACTAATGAAAACTTGTTAAAATAATATCCAAATTACTTTACTTCCATATACCCAAATAATATTAATATTACAAAATAGATTATCATTAGACTAAATTTTAATAAAAATATTATCGAAGGTTTACGTGCATGACATTCTTGCGTATCATAAAATCTATCTATGATAGAATTTGTATCAAACTACTCAAATTTTTTTATTGTAAGCGATTCACAATGGATATAAACAACTAAAGATACGAAAATGCAATTTCAATTGGACAAAAATAATTGAAAGACAAATAAGTCATTTGGTGGAGAGAAATTTCTTTTTTTCTTTTGTTTTGAAAAATTAGATCATGCTCTTTAATTAAATACTTGGTGATAAAAATATTACTCAATTAGAACATAAGAAATTAATATAAAATTTTAAAATATAAATGTGAAAATAAACAATTTAACTACTCACGTGCATATATTTCAACAATTCTTATCGACATGCATATAAATCTAAAAAATAAATCAATCAAACTATTAGTTTCTTATTGGCATTAATTAGTTTTGGGCTAATTGACTTTGAGTTATGACCGCCTATGCAGATAAAAATTGAGCCATACTATAGTTGTATTAATTAATAATTACATTACACATATATACATAATAAGAAGACTTTCAAAATCTTGGGGGTTGGCATGAACAATTCCACCCTTGCTTTCGTTCTTTTATTTTTTCTCTTATTTTTTTTAAACATGTCCCAAAACACCTTTCACTTTTCTACGTGTCTTTAGTTGCTGCACCGTACACTTTGACACAAACTAAAACTAAATTAGAGAATATAGCTACGAGTATTATTGGCATGCACTGAAAACCAAGTTGATTATTGTAGGGACCTATATATGAATAGACTAGTCAACATTTAACTCTCATGCCCTCAATATTTTTTTTTGAGGTAGGAGTAATTTTTTTTTAAAATTTAAGTTTCAATTTTCGAGTATCAATGATTAATTTGCTATATTTTATGACATAATTAAATTAATTTTTCAATAATTTATAAAAATTACCCATATATTAATTAGACACGTATAATGTACATGCACTTTCTAGTAGTGCTAAGTTTCTTGTAATTTATAATTTGGTAGGTACGATTAAATAAAGTCAAACTACCATTTTGCATTGCAAAATAATTAAGTTGTATCATTTCGGCCAATCATATTGACTAAAGCATAAAGTGCACAATAAAATTACCTAGTCGATTTAGGTCTCCATATAATTCTCTTCTTGGATAGAATTATACTCTTCTTTAAATGGTCCAAATAATACCTTATTCCTTGCATGCGAAAACAAATTAAACACATGAATAGATACAATGATAGCAGTATGTTATCCGCAACAGTGTTATCATTGTCTTTTGACCATATAAGAAACAATGCAATGAGAAAATCTCTGATCAAGTAGTGGATCAGGAAATGGTGAGTTTTAAATCCTACATGTGCAACAACTTGATATTGTTGTATGAGTGTGTATAAATTTGTCCCCAGCTCGGAAAATACGGATAAATTCTAGACAATTTGAGTGTTACGTGAAATTTGTATGAAATTATCACATAAGATATTTATTATAAAATTATATTGTACTCTTGAGCATTCTTCGTATGCATAAAATAGGTCATTAATTTTGAATCTACATATTTCAAAAAATCATTTTTTATATACTTCATGTTGATCCCTTCAACAACATATGAATCGTGTTTAAAAATAGTTTATTGAAATATCTCAATCTGTAACAACCTATATATCTTGCACAAATAAAATGGAGGGCTTCGTGCTCAATTTCTAATAGTACAGAGATATTCTACAATATAAACAATAATTTAACACGGTGATTTCGTGCAGCTTTCATATAACACATGAAAATATCTTGCATTTAATTCCACCTAAAAATACAGAAAAAAAAAAGACCCAATACATACAAAATCAAGTCCTTTGTATCTTTTGGATATGGCTTTTAAGAGAGTTAAACTAATTAATGGCTGAGTACTCGGAGTTTAAGTCTAAGTCTTGTTCAATATACAACTTTTATATTTCGTGAGTATTTAAGTGTTAAATTTGACTTAATCCTTTACGAGGAGTTTGAATATAAATTCGACAAATTGTGAGCGACTAATATTTCATAATAGACCAAACACATGCACCCATTGATGGATCAACATATATTAATCAATACCAACATGCGATTGGTCTAGTGGAAGGGACTAGTCACTACAATTAAAGTAGCGAACTCATATTCGAATCCCTGTTGAGAGAGATTCTCACTTAATGTGTCTGACGCTCCTCGAAAGGGATAAAATCCTTGGAAAAAATATATATATATATATATATATATATATATATATTAATAATCAATACTAATTAGGGAAAAATTAGTGGAATATAATTAAATACAAAATAAACTGTTGGTCGTCCATCAATTACGTATTCTGGTCACGTCCCTTGCATATCAAGCAACGTCGCACCCCTTTCTCTATAAAACCTTCGAGGCAAAAGAATCATGATCAGCACTCCAGCTCAAAACGTAAGCCATGTGATATTTTATTATTCTTTCCTGTTTTTATATCTTTCTTTAATTTTATGATAGTAGTATTTTGTATTGTATATATTGCCTTTATCTTTATCTTTTCCTATGGCAAAGGTGGGTTTTTATAATGTACATGTAACTAATTGGTACGTTCTTGTACACATCAGACTATGAGTAATACGTACTAGCTCTGGACTCTCGAGAACATAAATATTAAGGTACCCAGTTTGCATTCCAATTAGATAAAGACCATAACGTTAAGCCATTCCACTACTATTATTGAAATATTTCATATGTTAGTTAAAAAAATGAAAATGGACAAGGATGTCGCAATATTGAAAGTATTGTGATCATAAGCGTGACCATTGAATATCATTCATCGTAAAAAGCACAAATGCTTGTCAAATTAACTTATATATTTAAATTAGGAGTCCCATGTGATATTCATAATATTCCATTTATCCTCATGTAATTTGAAATAGAGTAATTTAACCCCCTATGAAAAATTTAAAGAAGCAATTTATCCCCTTCAACCGGAGAGTGTAACTCACTTACTGAAATTGAGAGTGAGCATTAAAAGTATTTTGTAACACATGGGATAAATTGCCACTTTTATCATAACACGGGGAGGTAAAGTGCCACATATAAATATGTCAGAGAGGCAGTGTGAAACTTTTATAAAATTACAGGCAGAGTGAAGTGTTTTTTTTCAAATCACATGGAGATAAATTGAACATTATGAATATTGCAGGATTAAATTCCATTAACTCTTTAAATTAGCGTGTATTGTTTGAGGTTTCTCTATTTCGTTTCCTTTTTTAGATGCTAGAGAGTTTATTTGCAATACATGGACTACATATATTATATATATCCTTCCAATTTATAAGATAAATGTTTCCAAGATAACCTTGGTTAAGGCATTTTAGTTTATTTTTAGATAAAAATATAGAACAAACAAGTTGTAATCAATGCAGTGCAAATAAATCAAAATCTCAAAATTCAAAGATATGACCAAGCTAGATTGGTCCCGACGTTAGACGGTTCCTAGAGCTCCTACGTACTTCAGAAAGAAAATTGTATAAATGTATTTATGTACTTTTGTCTTTTCATCTAATAAGTGAGTAAAGTTGTTCGATGAAAAAAATGTTTAATTTCAAAATTTAAATTAATTAAAAAAAATTACAATATTACCATATATGTAGGAAAATATAAGTGAAAAGATTATTTTATCTATATAGAAATTAGAAAGATTTATTAATATTTTTACATAAAAAAGAATCTAAACTTTGATAAAATATAAAATTTATTTATGTTATAAGGTTCCTAATTTAAATTTCAACTAAAGAGTAAGCCGACTCTGGATATAGCAGAATATGGATGTATATGTGGTTGGATTGATTAAGCGCGAATAAAAACAATAAATGTGGCTAATTGCTATATAAGTACATGCTTTAGATTGTGTGCTTAAATATATAACAGCTAGCTAAGAATCTATGCTAATTACTTTTGCTCTACCAGTCAACAAGACTCAAAAACATACTACACATTAAAGGGGTGTGTGTGACAGTGTGAATATATATGAGTCGGTTACCTTAACTAATTAATAGATAGGAAATTAGTTAACTTTATTGATTTTCATTAGATTAATAATATAAACATATATACATACAAATTCATCACACAAAAATCGCGCCATCACATAAGAAAGAGAAAACAAAATAATTTTTTTTTTTATTTTTTGAGTAGAAAACAAAAAATGAAAATTAGGAAAGAGTTAAAGGTGGGAGGGAGGGAGGGAGGGATATAAGGAAGGCCACAGCAGCTTTTCCTTTATATCTCTCTCTCTCTCTCTCTCTTTCTGTACTAAACTTAGTGACGGGGCAGCTGCTTGATCAGTTAATTAAAGTGACGGAAAATCTGCTGTTTTTTCTCTATGCTTAAAGCAGCAGCAGCAGCAGGAATTTTAATTTATACCTGAATCCCCAGTTTCTTCTCTTTTTTTCTTCCTCTCTTTCTCTCTTTTATCTCTCTCTCTCTCTCTATATATATATATACATATTTGTGTGTAGTTGAGAGCTTCCATGTTGATGATCATACATAGACAGTATATACATTAATTATATTTAGCTGCTGCACTAGTACTAGTATCTAGGAATGAATAAGAGTAGTAGTAGTAGTCATGAGGTACAGGGTGGATCCGTTAACAGCACTGGTACTAGTTGTCATGACCTCATGGATTCAAAACTTGAAGATCAACATCATGAATTAATATCATCTGCTGCTGCTGCTGCTGGTGGATCCAAACACGGATCATGCCCTTCTTGTGGACACAAACTTCAAGGAAAAACCGCTGCCGTACGTACCTATATATAATTAGCTATATCTATTATTCATAAATGGTACTAGCTAGTAATTAGTAATTAATGTTGGTGCGCAGGACTGGGTAGGTCTCCCGGCCGGAGTTAAATTTGACCCGACAGACCAAGAATTGATTGAGCACCTTGAAGCTAAAGCAGGAGGAGGAGGAGGACCTCCAGGAAAAGAATTATTAACATTAATAAGATCATCACATCCTTTGATTGATGAGTTTATTCCTACTATTCAAGGCGAAGATGGGATTTGCTATACGCATCCTGAAAAGCTTCCGGGTGATTTAATTAATTCATTCCGCATCTCAATCAAATCAACTCTCTCTCTCTCTCTCTCTCTCTCTCTCTGTCTGTGTCTAACTCACCTAAAAATACTGGCCAGAATTCAATTTGAGGCCGGGAGCATAATATTATTAATTAATTCTCAATATAATACTATCTTCAATTCCTTACATGTTTTCTCACTATGTGTGTGTTTGTGTGTGTGAAATTATGGTTGCTTTCTACCATAAAATTCAACATGTTAGGTTTTGCAAGATAGGACAAGCTAAATATTCTGATTAATTAGGGTTTGTTTAATTAATTTCTCAACAACTTTAAATAATTGTTACACCTAACTTTGATTTTATTGTTCTAAGATTATATATAGTAATATATAGTAATATTATTTTTGTAGGAGTGACAAGAGATGGGTTGAGTAGACACTTCTTTCACAGACCCTCTAAAGCATACACCACCGGCACAAGAAAAAGGAGAAAAATCCAATTAACAGAATGTGACGGCCACTTACAAGCTGCAGCTGGGGGCGAAACCCGGTGGCACAAGACCGGCAAAACCCGGCCCGTAATGGCAAACGGCAAGCAAAAAGGATGCAAGAAGATATTGGTTTTGTACACAAACTTTGGGAAGAATCGAAAGCCGGAAAAGACAAATTGGGTGATGCATCAGTACCATTTAGGCCAACATGAAGAAGAGAGAGAAGGTGAGCTTGTGGTCTCAAAAATATTCTATCAGACTCAACCAAGGCAGTGTAACTGGGTCGAGAGGAGTAGTAGTTGTAGTAACAGTACTGCTGCCTTACAAGCTGGAAACATGATGAGTAATACCTCTTCTAAAGAAATGATTACCACTACTCCTCAAAGAGATGAATTTTCAGGTCCTTCGATTTCCAGTTATGGTGCTATTCAAATCCAGCAATTGAAAGCGGATCATTTCGGGTATCTCCCCTTTAGGAAAAGCTTTGATCATGAGGTATGTCCATATTTCAATTAAGATAATGATGAGTACTTTGGATTTTGCAGCTGGTAAAATTGCATTTTTAAAAAAAAAAAATATTATTTATGTTTGGTCTTGTCACCCCTTTTCATAATCCGAGGACTAAATTTTCAAAATATAAATTGTCTTAGGGGTCCAAAATTGCAAAACATATACTTATCTCTGAAATAAAAAGTGCCTACAAATGGGGCGATTGGACCCATAATATCAAAAAAATGAACAAAAAGTGCAATTTTGTGAAAGCACGGGACCAGAAGTGCAAACGTCCCAATCATGTGCGACTAAAAATAGGACGACTTTATCTATAAAAATTATTCCAGAAATATGGAGAATTAATTTCATTTTAATTCGTCTCAAGTTTCCAAAATATTTAAGCAAGGTTTAATGTTTAACGAGAACAAAACCAATCAGCTTGATTAATTGAGAGAGGTTTCAGTAGTAAATATTAATCCAAGCATCTTGATTAATTTCTGCATTTACATTTGCTAGAAGCACGCACAGTATCATATATATCTAGTAACCAAATAGAAGAAATGTTAAATGCAGAAATTGGTTTTAGTTTTAGGAAAAGAAAAAGCGATGAAGTGTTCTGTGATGATGAATGAGTAATTCATGGTTGCAGGGGGGGAATATTGGAGAAGCTTCAATGGCAAGGGAAGGTGCAATGGCTGCATCAGGATCCGGCACGTGCGACATCTCACAGCATCACGTGACTGTGGAGCCTACTCAACACCAGCAGCAGCAGATTGCGACCACAGCATACCATGTCATCACCAGGCCTTCACATTCCATTTCCGCCATCATCTCACCGCCGTCTCTCCACCACACCTCCATTATTCTCGATCAAGATCACTCCTTTAATGTACCTACAAACATGCTCCCAACTGATCATTTTCAGGTAATTAAAAACATATGCAAATTAGTATATTTGTACATGCAAAATTGCATTTTTAGTCTCGCAAGATCAGTCCTAATGTACTTTTTTCCCATCATTTACAACATTGTACATTTGGTCCTAATTAATTGAAATATTTTCTACTTTGCCCTCTTTTCCATCAATTTTTTTGCACTTTTATTCACACATAATTGGTCTAGTTTTGTAGTCTTGGGGCGATAAGATTTTGATTCACTTTTGGTCCCTAAATAAAATGAAACGGGGATGATAGGACAAATTATCTTAAAAAGTAGGATTAAGTATGTGATTTCGTAAAATGAATGAGTAGATAGGACTAAATATGCAATTTTGTCAGTATATCTAAGGGGGACAAAAGAAATAGTGCCCACAATTAATTTCTTGAAATTTGATGCACTTAACAAAATGTACCGCATTATGTAATTTTGGATTAGCTATAATGCTAGTACCTAGGATCGATGTTTCACTTTGGACTATCTATTGCTATTGCAGACAAAACATGATAATTAATCTGGGATGATTATGTTTATTTTGGTAACAGCAGCAGGAGCAGGAGCAAGAGGAGCAACATCATAAAATTGGAGGAAGGTCTACTGCATCCGGATTGGAGGAATTCATTATGGGTTGCACCGGTACCTCATCATCAACTGACATGATCAAACAAGTCAGTAATATTACAATTTCTAATCTTTTTTGACTCTGAAATGCATGCTACTTGTCAATATATATAATTACAACTACTAAGCAGGCACATAAACCAAAAACCATTGATTAATTAATTACCCACATAATAAGATATGAAATGAACAAAGGAAAAGCTACTTAATAAAGTTAATGGCAATTTACCCCATATTATTTGCATAATATTCAATTTACCTCAATGAGATTTGAAAAAAAAACAATTTACTTCCTATGATTTTATAAAAGTTTCACACCGTCTCCCTTACATTTCTGAACTTATAATAAGTACTAATTGACACCCTTTGTGTGTGATACTTTACCCCCTGTATTATGATAAGTGTGGCAATTTACCCCACTATGTTACGATAAATGTTGCACTTTATCCCCCCTATGTTACAAAAATACTTTTCATGTCCACTCTCAATTTCGGCGAGTTCGTTATATGACTGTCCGACTGAAGGAGGTAAAAAGCTCTTTTTCGAATTACAGGATGTAAATTGAATATTATGCATTTAACAGAAGGTAAATTAGTATTAACTCTTAATTAATATGAATTGGAACCCTCTCTTCATTACTTTATCTCCTTTTTACTCTTCACGACTAGTAAATATGATTTTTTCTTCGATTACGAGAAACTTGTTTTTTATAATTTTTTTAAGGTATTCAAATCTTAAACTCGACTTAATATTTATCGAGGTACTGCCGAACACATAATATGTGACTCAAAATTGTAGCTGTTCATTCTTACTCTAGCCTCGATGTCTGAATTTATGTATAATTCCCTTGAAAAACTATAATCTCCCCCACATATTATTTTTTCCTGTTACATCACATTCATGTTGGCCTAAAACGTCATAGATATGCAAACACAAGTACAACATCGTAAAACTAAAAGCCATTAATTGTGGAAGCTGCAATGCAGCAAGAATATATCCTACTTTAGTTTCCTCTACTTTGGAACAATAAAGTGATAAATTGGAGCTAAAACTTTCTGGAAGGCTGATTTAAGTTTGAACTGTTGATTGTAATAATAATTGGAGAGAATCCCAATTAGCACAACTTAAGAATATTACGTAGATTGAGGAAAACTGTATATGTACTTTTAGAATAGAACAATTCAAATACAAATTCAAAGGAAATCAAATCAGCAATAAAAAATAACAAATCCATGAATAAATACAAAAGTAATTAAAAGACGTACGGACCATGACCCGAAAACTTTTCCTTATGGCATCCTATGATATAAAGAAATCATCACATGTATGCAACTGAAAAAATTGAATTGAACAATAAAGAAAGAGACAGTTTTTTCAGTTATAGTATTTCATTTGAGCTAATCGATCTTATCGTGAATAAATATATACACGCACTAATATGTCTAATGATGTGGTTAATTAATTAAATTGATAATGCAGGGATCACCCATCACAAACCAACAAGAAGCAGACTGGTTGAAATACTCCACATTCTGGCCCGACCCGGATCATCATGGATAGAAAACAAATTAATCATAGTACGTAATTGGAAAAGCAAACAATACATCTCCACAGACATATTATCAAATTGCTGAGGGAGGGACCATATTGCAAATATCTCAAATTGTTTTTTTTAAGCACAATCTTTGAGGTCCCTGATGGCTCAACTGAACTAACTGTTCAACAAAACCCATGTTGGAAGAGAAACAAATTAAAGAAGCATTGGGAAAGAGAAAAGGGCAAAAAACCTAAGAAATTAAAGGCAGGCTGCTATTTCCTGACAAATTCAAGAGGCCCGGAAAAAGACCACAAAGGGAAGAATCAAAACCAGCTGCATGAAAATCATCGCCATGATGATTACTATATCATCTTTATGTATATGTAGTAGTAATTTATTCATTTTTTGTTACTTATTTTGTAGTATAATTTACTCCCTCCGTTTTTCCTATTTATCGTTTTGGAGGATTGCACACGAATTAAGAAATATCATTAATAGTCATTTTTTTTAAGTAAGAAATAAAATAATATTATCATTAATCAACATTAATGTCAAGTATTAGTAAGAAGGGTAAAATTGGTAAAAGAACATATAAAATCCTAAAACGATAAATAAAAGTAAACAGTTTTTTTTTTGCCAAAGCGACAAATTAAAAAAAACGGAGGGAGTAATTGATTTACAAGAAAAGCACCTGGCCTATATATGGAATCTTTGGATATATATGTATTACTCGAAACGTTACTAATCGACAAGATTGAGTACCGGATATTTCTATTATTTTGGGACATAAGTAATACTCCTTCCGTTACAAATTAATTTTGCAAAATTTTCATGTTTCAAAATTGCTCGTCACATTTGGTTTTTCAGTGCATCTTTTTTCATTTTTATCCTTTCTTATTTTTAGGTTTACACAATAAAATAGAGTGCACAAAGATCAATGACATTAATTAAAACAATCATTAAATGGTATTTTTGATATTTTATCTTAAAAAAATAACTAATTATTAGCCCCTCCGCTTTTTTTATTTGTCGTTTTGGAGGGTTGCATACGAATTAAGAAATGCCATAAATAGCCACTAATTGAAGCAAAAATTCCATCAAATAATCTTAGCATTAATGACAAATATTAGTAAGATGGGTAAAATTGATAGAAGAAACATTAATTTTACATTGAAATCCTAAAACGACAAATAAAAGTAAACAATTTTTTTTTTGTCAAAGCGACAAATAGAAAAAACGGAGGAAGTAAGTTTCTTAATCTTTGTGGAAAGTTCGAATGTGCCAATTAATTTGAAACAGAGGGAGTACTAATAATCAGCTGATAATTTCAAGTAGATATAATAGCGACATTTACCCCTATCATTAGTTTGTTAATTTTTCTGTTAATATATAATGAGTGGTCTTAATCAGTAATGCTGCTTTTAGTTATTCTATTCCTAGATTCGAGCTTTAATTTCCTTTCTTTCCTCCAATTAAATTTATTTAGGCGTAGATACGCTTTAGTTCACTCTAGACAAACAAACACAAAGAGAATGCAACGTGCATGTAGTAAAGCATGCAGCTTCAACGTAACTTCTAACAGGGATAAACTTAATTGATATTAAGTCTTAATTATCAGAAAAAGAAGTAATTAATTAAGGGCAAGTACGATTAAGCTTTAGATATCGGAATAAGCAAAATCCCCTGCCTCGCACACATTTTATTACTTGACTCGATATGAGTTTTTGATAGAAATTAATTAGTTGGTTGAAAAGTGGAATAATAATAATAGTAATATAATTTACATTTTATGTATGGCCTTTAGCCGGGCTTGAAAAGATGTGTGTTACCCATCCCCATCTCAAAGTAGCTAATGAAGCATCCGATGCTTACTTCTCGCTTTCTTTAGAGGTAGAGGTGCTTCTTGTTTTTCATTTCAGTTGGATCTTATTCATGTTGAATTAGTCGGTCAGTTTTTACCATTGCCAGTACATTTGATTTATGGTTAATTCGGATTTACCCAGTCGGGTTTGGACTGATATTTTTCTAATGATGAATGATATATATTTGAGAAAAAAAATTAATCTACATTTATATTGACACAGTACAAGAAAATTGAATTTTTGTGACAAGATATTAAGTGATAAGGTTAAACTTGTCACTTTTTATATCTATTAAGTGACAATAACTTAGATATTGTCCCTTCATAGACATATTAATGACATTATTTGGAAAAAATTGTCACTTTGATATTTCGTGATACCCCAAAAGTGATAACCAAAATAGTGTCGCAAAATCATTGTGACAATGTTTATTGTCATTAGGTTGTCGCTAATTGTCAATAGTGACAATTTAATTACCATACTCTTGTCACTAAACTCTATTATTGACAACTTAAATTTTTTTTGTGTCACTATTGTATTTGTAGTTGTCACAATTATTATTGTGACAACACCGAAATTATTGTCACTAATCACATGCAAATAATAATAATTTTTGCTTTATCACTTAGAATCTTGTCATTAATACACAAATTACTAATAGTGTGAAGAAAAAGAAGAATGGAGACAAAAATACTTGCCTAGGCGTATCAGAAGATCTAGCGGGACAGAAGTGTCACTTTCCACATGCAATGGAAAGAAAAAGAATATTGAAATGTCGTGTTCAACCTAAAAAGTTGATATTCAACTCTTTCGCTTTAAAGGAAGATTTTGGTTAGCAAAGATTCGGTTCTTTAAAGAACTTGCAGGAGGTATTATATAGTGCTGTACTGCAGTGCAGTGAAGAATATCACAAGTACCAAAACTTCTTTTTAGATTCTTCAAAACAGCCTTGTCTAATAGAAAGGTAAATCACCAAGAGAGTTGTGGCAATTATGGGTTGGGCTAGATATAAACATAATATCCTATTTAAAATTGCTCAAGAATGGGGAGGTTATCTCTCTCTACATCCGGATTATGATGCCACAAAAAGGGATGGAAAACCAAATTTGGGATTAAGATTGCTCAAGAATATTCAGATTTGATTTTGAGTAGAAACTATTTATATAGCTCTAAACTAAAATTACAGGAATTCAACCCAATACTTATTGGGCTGGGCGTTGAGTTTCAACACAGTTGTTAATTTGACGGAAGCCCAAACTGCATGTTCCATTGCAATAAGGAAAAGAATTGAGCGCAATGAGTGTAGGTATTTTGAATTTAAGCTGCATGTGCACTGTGCCTAAAAGCATATGATGTTAACCGAAAATAAAAATTTGTTGACCCAAATTCAATTGCCTTCTAATATCGAAAGAAGATGCTGTGAAAAATACAAATACTTGAATAACATCCTTGCTATTATCTATAGCTTACGTAATAAGAATAGTTATACTAGCACGTGCATGGTCTTACATCAAGGGCTTTAAGCCCAATCTTACGCCATTTCATGAACAAATAGACGGACATGACAGTTGACCAGACTGATAAATAGGAAAATCATTATTATCAGTTTTATAGTCATAGACGATCAATCACATACTAAGTTATCCCGGGCTCTGCGCAACAGTTTGGCACTTCTTAAATGCGAATATTGACTCATTGTGTCGACCCAATCCTCAATTAGTACTACGGTTAAATCTTGGCCCATTTCCCATTTACTTGAGATGGAGGATAGGGTCGACATATTCGAGACCTGAACCTATCCGCGTAGGACTTATAAAATATATTTTTACAGCTTTATGATGGATACTCTCCTTCGGAGTGTGAGCCAATAAAATGGGAACTGTATGCCACTTGACATGTGTTCTAGGATCGGCTGAGTCAGGTATAGGCTAGAATTACCCTACGTATTAGTTTGCATCTAGAATAGAGCATAAATCCATGGGGCATTGGGTCAGGGTCTGCTTCTGTAGTAGGGGGAGAAAAAGGTGCATTTAAGAAGTGCCAAATTGTCGCGCAGAGCCCAGCTTGAGATGGAAGAAATAAAGACCGAAGAACTTGACAACAAGCTAACTAATGTAAGGTGAAAAAATCCGATGCACATATATTTACACATGGAACCCAGGCCATAACTGACCAAACACTATACAATGTATCTTCTCTCTTTATTTATTTTATATATATTTACCTGTAAATCACAAGACTGCAGAACATTATATAACTTTTCTAAGCTTGTATTGTTATGCAACATATAGATTCTCTGCACAAGCTAGCAGCTGTGATAAGGGTCAAATTTAGCAAGCCCGAGCTTCCGTCAACTGCCTCATGACAGGCCCACCATTACCTGAAACTTTTAGAGATGCAAAGAGGCAGGACAACCTAGCCATCATGGGCTTCGTACTCACAATTCTGGGCACAATTGTAAGAGCTTTACCAGATTCATCATTACAAGGGCTATCATACCCTTCAAGATCTGCTTTTGTAATAAGTACAGCATCTCCAGAGGTGCACATTACTCTAGAAGCCATTCGCTGCTTTTTATAGTCTTGAACTGCCTGAAAAGCATATGAAATTTATCTTCAGAAACCTTAATACAAACTATGGTCAAATTAATAAACATCTTGCTAAGATAATCTATATAGTGCACCTTCCACTGGGATGGAGCCAAAAGCACCCTGGGTCTTCTTGACCGAACATATTCAAATGCAGCTGCAGGACTCATATGCTTATATTCCACCTGCAAATCATGGACAGTGATAGTCCAATTCACCACTACCATCTATACATTAATAGTATTACATATAGAGAGAAAGATACAGCACCAGATAACAGAGGACAACAGTTGTGCTACGTCCCCTCCCTGCTTTGCAGTGGACATATGTTGTCAGACCATTACAAGCGTTTCCTGTACCCAGAAAAGGACTGATTAGCAACTAAAGAGATATGGAGCCGAACAATCAATGAACATTCCATTATCATACAGTACACCAAATAAACAAAAGAATAAAAAAAAAAGATCAAGGAATTCACTAACTGTGAATGAAATCCACGGCGAGGTTTATATCCACAAAAGATGGAGCAAAGAGATAATCTCTGGTTGGAATTACGAGATGATCTATCCCATGAGCCTGAAGATAACAATGCAAACAAAGCAAGAGTGAGGCAAGTAAGAGACACACACAACGAATAAAAGAGAATACTTAGTTATTCAAACATACCAAGTTTACAGCCTTAAACAATAACTAATTTTAAAATGGTTTTTCATTAAATTAAAGAGCCTGTCCATAACCAAGCCACAACAAAGAAACTTCGTCTTCTGAATTTGCGTTGGCATTACTTCTCTTATGTTGCTACAAAATATGTTCATTGTTCCAAGGCAACACAAGTATGACTTCAAGGTGAACAATAAGGCAAAAATTGTAGGTTTCCATTATCCTATCATTTGATAATGACATAAAGAGTTCACATGCATACTCCAGTTGTAAAAAAAAAAGTAATCCAAATGAGCACGAGTAAAAGACAATCTGTAACATGTCACGGAAAATTACTATGATCATAATCAATATCACAAAATGGTGTACCAACATTATTCTAAGAAAGCTTATTCAATTTAGAATATACATTCCAGAGGTTCCGTCCAAACAATTAGCTTGAAGATGAGTAGGAAAAAATTAACAGAGAAACAGCCTTTGAGGCTGTTCCTTACTAAATTGATCGAACTTGTAGATAGCCATAAATTAAAAAACTACCAAAAAATGCCTCACGCCAAGCATGGAGTATATGTACATCTAGAAAACACTTACATAGTACAAAGATGTGGGCACCAGAGTTTCATAGGGCTCATTCAGTGTAATTACACCACCAACTCCAAGTTGCTTGAGCCTAGGTACATCTTTCGGAAATGGAACAGCTCCCAACAGAAGAAACTGAACAATAATTACAAAAGCAAACAAATTAAGTAATTAAAATCATAGTCTCGAAATTCTTTCAGCAAGCAACCGTATACATGTTACGATTAAAAACCCTAATTACAGACAAGTCAACTAATGTATTTACACGTATTGCTTATACCTGATCGATTTTATCCCACCACCTGAATTCAGGTTCAATTTTATTGCGGAAGACGTTGTACAAAAGAGTTGGGTAGAAAAGGATCCTAGCTCCGGCTCCCACTAAAGCCCGTTTGGCATCAACGCGAACCGCGATCAACCTTGTTTCTTTCTCTCTAGTACCGATAATATTGTTACTATTACATTTGCTCTCGTCCATCGAATTCAAATCATCCAATTCCTCGATCTTCATCGGGATCAACGAATACAAAATAACCCTCAATTGATACGATTCATTCGAAAAATTGGGGGAAAACCATCGGTCAATAACTATGCGAGTAATTACGGGATTACTATACGGCGATTGTAGGAGATAAATAGGAGATTTGGAATGTAGAATTTGGGGGAAAAAGGCGTGAGTGTTTCAAATGAAATTTGTGAGCGTTCAGGAGGAGTGAGACTGAGGGGAAGCACTTGTGGTATATTTACTGATTCAGCTATGCCTTTTTAATTTTATTATCTCTCTCTTTTTTCCTTTTTCTAATGCATTATCTCATTTTATTATCTCATTATCCTTTTATTCTTTTATTATCATCTTTACGTAATATGTCGGCAAAGAAGACATGAAATCAAATAATAGAGTGCATCATCGGAATTTTGTTTTAGGAAACAACTATCAAAATACAAAATCATATATATATATATATATATATATTGTGATTTATGACTCTCATGAAAATATTTTAAGTATAGGTTACATTCATCCTACACCAGTGGATTATATCCATAGGGGTTGGATGATAAACACATGGACAAAAAATTGTCCTCTCATATATACTTGTCGCTCATCCAGCACCCCAATGGATTGAATCCACCGGGGTAGGCACATTATTTCCTTAACTATATAACAAGTATTAATTGCATGAATGATTTGGGTAATTGAAGAAGAACTTTTCATACGAAATATTTGATTAAATAACTATATATGTGTAAGCTAGTAATATTCGCATTTATTGAAACTAAATATGAATGTTATTTAATTACTTATTTAAGTTAATCTTATAATGTCATTTGTAAGGTTTACGACACTTGCATATAATGTTTCATATTAATATTTTCTTAGTCTAATTAGATACATATTGAATTTGCATGTGATTTAAATTATAATATGAGTATTTTCTTAATTATTGAAACCTTTTGCTTGATTATTATTCTTTTTAATATTCCTTAGTTAGAATATTTTGGAGGATCGCCAATATGGTAAAAATGATTCTCGATAAGATTTCATTCCATGGTTCTCATGATATTTTAAAAGTATATCATGACATGAATATTTTTGTATTAAGTTCAAATCTATATTTTCATAAGCCCTAGTCTTATTTAGATTCTTACTAGTTAACTGTTTAATTATAAAAGAAAGGGAAAAGGCACCCTTTCATGTTGGCTGGGAGAATTTTGTAGAGGAATCATTGTGAGGGCAATGTGAAGCGAATGATCCGTTAACATTATATGGGAATTTGATACTCATATATGAAGAATCATAGATTGAAAGTCAAAAACCTCACCTTTGAGAACTTATAAAGTGTGCGAATAATAAATATGTCATGAATCGGGATGAATAAAAATATTTATTAAGAGAGAATCAAATTAATAAATTGATTTGGATGACAAAACATCCTTAAATGCTTCTATTTACTGATATTCGAATATCATGCCCTGATCTTGTGGGCGTCTTTCTCAAGATGGGATCTAATTCACGTATTTTAGGTGTGTCTTTTTCCCCAATAGGACGATCATATTGCAAGGCATAAAGCTAGCTCTGGGTGCAGTTTTTGTAAAAGAGATGGATACGAGAAATAATTTAGTACATCTCCTACACTACATCATCAAGCACGCGTGGTGCATCCGATCAATACAATTATCACTTGTGGAATTATAATCCATATCATCCACGTTTTTACCCATGTCCTCCAAGAATATATGATTTCAAAAATGCGTTCACATTGCCCAGATTATGGGTGATGTAAATTCTCTCTCCATATGTCTTTTATTTCTCTAACACTTTCTAATTTATTATGGGTGAAATCGTATTACACATATTTTATATAAATGGATGAGAAGTTTTCACTTTAAACGAAAATAATATATAAAGGTCTTGACCCATTTACTCCAAGTTATGGTCTTCGACACATAGATCCACTTTCGCGTGTATTTGTATGTGCTTTGCATGGAACGGTAAGGTTATTTGATTTAAAACACGGTCTCGAATAAGTCTTGGACTCCAATTAAGCTTTGACGGGGTAGGCCTAGCCTTTCCCACCTCTTCTTCGCAAATGATCTATTACTCATTGCAAGAGCTAATAGAGGTAATGCTTTGATCATTAAGCGAGTGATGGAGTCCTTCTGTGGTAGCTTGTATGATGGAGTCCTTCTGTGATAGCTCTGATTTGAAGGTCAACTTCAACAAATCGAGAATCTTCTTTAGTTTGAAAACTATATATGGAGGAGTCTAAAATGGTGGTGTTGAATATTTTTCGCTTCAGTTGTACTCAGGATTTGACGTTTATTTGGGGGTGCCTATAATTCATAGTCGTAATATAGTGGCTCTTTTTAACAGTCTTGTTGACAAGGTGCAAAAGAGATTGTTGGCTTGGAAGGCCAAACATGTAAATTTAGCAGGTTAGGCTACTTCGATTCAGGCTTTCACTGTAGCAATCCCAACATAGACCATGCAAACGATTTGGCTCCCTACCTCGGTATGTGATCAGTTGGAAATGATGAATAGGAGCTTCCTTTGGGCGACAAATTTCAATACAAAGTCATTGGGCATGGGTGTTTCTTGCAACAATCTGGAACATTTGGAAGGCTAGGAATATTCGAGTATTTGAGGAAATGGAGAAAAACGCCCGCTCCATCCTCATTAAGGTGAAACAACTTGCATGGAAGGTTCAAGCAAACTTCTCTAGCGGTAGACATTCGAAGATAATCTCTTCTGAGACTTGGATCCATGAGGAAAATGGTTGGTATAAGTTGAATATCGATGGAGCTGGATTTTGAGGATAAGCTCAGCTGCGATTGGAGGGGTTATGAGGAACGATGTTGGAGAGTTTGGGAGTTCGATTTTTGTCGATTTGTAGGTATTTGCTCTATTACTCTAGTGGAGTTGTTGGCACTCAGAGGTGGGCTAGATTGTATTTGGGAGAGGAGGATTGAGAAACTTTATGTGGAAATTGACTCGGAAGCTATCATCAAGCTATTAACAAAGGCTCATCTTGCGGATCACCTTTCAGATTACATTTTGGAGGATATTTGTAGGAGATTTTTAAGAAATCCTTGGGTGGTTCGGTTCAACCACGTTAAAAGAGGTGCAAACTTAGTGGCAAATGTTCTTGCTAGGATTAGGCATGGTGTTGACAGAGAGCTAAAGTTTTGGGAAGAGCGTAAGAGCTTTGCTTTTGGAGAATATTGGATAGTCTATTTTCACAGATAAAATAAAAAGAAATAAAATTCAAAATTAGAAATCTTTATCTTCCAAAATATGTTGTTAAAAAGTATTGCATTGCTAATGAATACCCATTTCGTGGTAAAAACGACTGTCATTTAGTAGAATACAAGTGATATGATATTCGAATAAGCAGTTTGAATATAACACCTTTCTGAATTTTGTAAATAAGTATTTCAAGAATTTTAAATAATCAAATAAAACAAATATTGTAGCTTTAATTACATCATCATATTAACGTGTCGTTGTAATTATATGTAAGAATCACTTACCAACAGCACCACCTTCAAATTTCATATTTCCTCTGTAATACTAATACCTACACTCTTTGACCTTCATAAATAAAAGAATTAAACAAATTATGTGATGAGGGACTAACTTGAGATTGAAACATATATAATGGGTGAATTTGAATTTTAATGAATTTTATGGACCATTGTGAGGTTTCTTCAGTACTTTACCCAATCTTATTACACCCACGAAAGATCTATAGAATTGGAGAGATTCTGCATAGATGGACTAACAACTAACATTGAACTAAATTGTAAATTTAATGACTTAAATATTTGCAATTTAAAATGAAAGATAATGTAAAACTTTATTTTCTAACATCAAAAACTTTTTATGGTATTTCTCCAACGGAAGACTCGTGGATAAATCTAAACTCTATATAATAAGTTATTAGTTTTAATATTTATCACCTATTTATTTTTATTCTAAATCTATACAATTAATCATTGATTTGACATATACTGTCCACGTACTTTTTCACATACCCCAATAGTCATACTCATTTCAAATCCCATATCACCCCGCAAAAAGAAAATTAAATATCAAAATTTCAAAACCCAACATTTAAACTCAATTCGAAATTGAATCGGATTTAGCTTTTCATCAAATAATCAAAATCAATCTTTTGAAATCAAAACTTATTCATACCATGGCAAAACAGATACATATTCACACTAATTTTCTTAAAAAAGTACCCCCTCCGGTTCATATTAATTGGCACATTGTTACTTTTAACACAGATTAAGAAACATCATGATTAATCACTTTTACATGGTAAAATGTCAAAAATACCCTTCCTAGTGACTCTTGAGAACCTAGGTGTAAGAGAAGGGCAAAATTGAAAAAAAAGTTGTATTGAAAATCCAAATTTGCCAATTAATACAAAACATAAAAATTTGATAAATATGTCAATTAATATGAATCGGAGGAGGAAGTAAAAAATATCTAGGATGAACGAATTATAAATTTTCAATTTACTTGAGAATAATATTATCATCACGTGTGAAAACTGAAAAGTTTGCAATTCCAATGAGATTATTGGGTTGTGGATTATTCAAAAGAAAAAGAAAAAAAAAGGCGGGTTGTGGCCTGTGGGTAGAAAGATGGAATGCGAGTATGCGACCCAAAGTGAGGTAGCAGGTTGATTATTACGGGTTGGGCCACAAAAGCTGGGTGGCACAAACTCAATGGGCCTGTTTGTTTGGCGTTTCCCAGATTTTTTTCGTGTTTGGAAAATGCCAAACAAACATGTTTTCTACTTTCAGAAATAAATTTTTCATTCATTAATTTTTTCAAACTACTCTCTTAAAAGCCAAACAAACAACAACTTTCTTATCTCTAAACAAAACATATACAAACTCTATTTTGATTTGACATAAAGTAACTTATCTCTTACACAATTTATCTCACCTAACAAACATGATTTGACATAAAGTCTTACACATCTTACACCTACAACACAACTCTTCCAAAAAAACCTACACCCACTTTATTTCTCAAACCACTCTCTCAAAACTCAAACAAACAACATTACGCAAATCGAGATTATTTCCCAAACCTCCACTACTCTCCCAAATTACTTTCCCAAACGCCAAACAAACAGGCCCAATAAGTTCTTCACAGTCTGCGCAAATAATTGTGTACACAGTCATCATCACATTGTAGGCTTTATATTTGGCGTGATTACATTGGTTGCTTATTTTCTCAACTTTTCAACTTTTTCAACTTCTGTTACGTCTTTACGAAGACGTGATAATTTTAATATTATGACTAGTCAAATTTTTGTTAGAACACTGTTATATTATGACCGATTTACCCTTTATATTTATTAAAAATAATTTAAATATGGAATAAAAATCTCTTCTGAAAAATACAAAGTCAACAAAATCTTTTAGCCATATGTTTCATCAACACCACCAAAATTAAGTAAATGTTTCTTCCCTTGATCAGATTAAAGACTCTTTTACATAGAGTGAATAGCAAATTAACTCCCTGTGTTATTCTTAATAGGCAAATTAACTCCTTGTGATAAATAAAAGGGCAAAATACCTCCCTGTGATATTCTAAAAAAGGCAAAATACCTCCCTGTGATATTCTAAATAGGCAATTTAACTCCCTGTGATAAGAAAAATGGCAAGATACCTCCCTGTGTTTTTATAAAAGAAGCACATTTGCCTCCCTCTAAATTGCTCATTAATTCTTATCACAGGGAGTTAAATTGCTCATTATTCATTTCATAGGGAGGTGAATTGCATATTTTTATATCACAAGGAGGTAAATTGCTCATTATTTCATTTCATAGGGAGTTAAATTGCCTATTTTTATTTCACAGGGAGGTAAATTGCCCATTAGACATATCACAGGGAGTTAACTTGCAAAAAACCCCTTTTACATAACATCTCGATTGGTAAATCATCTGTTAAAATCTGCTACCATGATTTAATTTGAAATGTTATTTTTTTCTTCTAAAATATCTTGTAGTGAAGCAAAAATTGTTGAAGGAATTTAATGGTGTATTAAATTAAAAATGGGAAATTGCTACTCTAATTAACCATTTTGCTGGCATTGGCTAGGACGAGAAAAATCAAAATTTATCGTCGGCAATTTTATTGAAAATGGTGGGAACCCAGCAGAGGAAATTTGAAAGCCATTCATGCATGTTTGGTGAACTCAAATTATACTTTGCTTATTGCTATCAAATATCAATTAGAAAAAATTCTTCATATTGATAACTGCATTTAATAAATTAAATAAAAGAACATAGATGATGGCAATGGCTGGATGAAAGAGATAGAAACAAGTTCGTCCCGGCGAAAGGAAAGGAATGAGATATGTAAATTAGCTTTTTGATTGAATTAGTTGCTATAATTAATGTGAAGGGTAGCTAAGTCATAATGAAAAAGTTAATCTGGCAACAACAATATGTGCTCTGGCAATATCGCTAGCCTATTAATATACCACTACACTAAGGGTGAGTTTGGCCTAGCGATTCGAAAATCAATTATAGGAGAATTAATTTTACTAAAATGGATTTTGGCAATAATTGATCATGATAAAATTCAATTATAAAATAATTATTTTTGGATAATAGCTTTTGCAAAAGTAACACTTTAGTAGCTTCTGAAATAAGTTGATTTTTAGCTTCTGGAGATCCCAAAAGTGATTATGATATTAGGGGCCAAACACCATTAAAATCACGATTGACTAAAAGCAATTTCTATAATTGGGGCCAAACACTTCAAAAATCACAATGGAGGTCTAGAAGTGCTTTTAAGAGCTCCCACCGCTGGGCCAAACTCACCCAAATCGAAGTTCCTCAAATATTGACATATTATTATAGTTACATGTTAGCTCATTTTATGATGTTCTTATTATCTTAGGACATCTCCATTGATGGGATGGGAAAGGGAAGAAAAGTGAAAAAAAAATGAGTAAAGGGGAGGGGGGCGGTGGATGAACCACTGCCCAAGTGGGTGGAGCGGTGGGTGGCCAGACCGCCCCACCCCCCTCTGAAATGTGATGGGCAATGCGCCCAATACATTATTCATATTTTTTTAGTTTTCTTTTTGTTAAATTATAGGGATATTTATATAATTTTTTTTTTAAATTTTTTGATCTTAATCTTAATTTTATTTCTTGTATAATTTGTACTTTTATTTAAAAACTTAACAATAATTTAAGTTTATTATTTGTAATATTGTAACTTTTATGTAATAAACTTAACGTTAATTTATTTTATTGTTTGAAATTTAATAACATTGTAAAAAAAATTAATTTGTCTATTATGGTAAAAAAATTAGATTTAAGTTTAATTTAAGAAACTTAACATTAATTTAATTTTGTTACTTGTAACATTGTAATGTTAAATTTATTAATTGTTATTATTATTTTTATTAAGTGAGAGTGGGAAAATATGAGAATTCTAACTAATTAGAAATATAATTAAAAATTATTTATAGAAATTTCTTATTATTAACGCTAATGTTTAATTTACTATTATTATAATTATTAATTTATTATTATTATTATAATTTTTATTAAGTGAGAGTGGGGAAGTATGAGAATTCGAATTAAATAGAATGAGAAGATTGAATTATTGAAGATGACTATGAAAATAGGAGGCTGAAGTGGAAGGGTAGTTCATGGTCACTGGAGATGGCCTTAATAGAAGTGTTACATGTTTATATCACGATGTGACTATTTTAAATATTTATGTATTTTACTTAAAAGAGTTGAAGTTACCTTTAGGTAAGTGCATGGATCAAAGTTTTCATCTTTCCCGTTAAAATATTGAAATGTTTTATATTTGAATCAATGAAAATGAATGTAGGACATCGGGCGCTATCAAACACCCACGGATCGACTGTTACTTAACTATGGCCCACCGCCACGGGACAATTGTTGCCCAACAATTTCTCCCTCATCAATTGCTCCAACTGCTCTTGTTGGAAATCGAACTTGTGACATTGGCTGACCTCGAGCGTTACCAGTTGTCTCAAAACCAATTGGTGTTAGGAAATATGCATAGTGTAGTCTTACAGTGCATTCACGTACTCAAACACCCACGAGTCGACTGTAACTTGACTATTACCCACTGCCACGGGACAATTGCTGCCCAACAATGGTGGCCCAACAATGAAAATAATGTGTTACAGTTTCTAAACTCATTATTTACCTTGAGAATTTCTTATTTTTTTTTAATTTAATAATTTTATTACAATTTTTCTTAATATTTTTGAATTTTTTTTTAATATTTAGTTGATCGAATACATTAAAAATAAAATTTTAATTCTTTATTAAAGTGGTTGAAACCATTTGGAGCTCATTTGGTTCAGTTCGGCTGGCTTAAATTTGGTTCTAATAATGGAAAATATTTCAAGGGCCAAGTCACACACCTAACTCTACAAAATTAAAACAGTTTTAAAAGCTAGACTAGACTTGAAGTATTAATGCGCAAGAAACACTATTGATCCCTATATAAAGATCACTTTTTTTTGCTTTTATGCAATTAAATACAACTACATAATAAGCAGTAAATTCCATTCAAAGCATAATAATTCCACCACTCCCTCTCTCGTCAATGCTGATCAACCTAATTTTCACAAGCATACAACAAAACCCATCAAATCAAAATAGGTAATAGCTTTAGAGCAGTACCAAAAATATAACATGGAGAATAGCTGGCTTCTAGCATTTCTCATCCAAATAATAGTCACAGAAGCTGCACTTACCGGCGGTGGCGGCGTAGGCATTGGCATAGGCGGTGGAGGTGTGTGGATTGGTGGAGGAATTAACAATCCAACCACCCCCTCCCCTGTCTCTAAGCCCAACAGAGAATACACAGCTCTCCAAGCCTGGAAATCCGCCATTACAAATGACCCACTTGGAATTACAAAATCATGGGTTGGCCCAAATGTTTGTTCTTACAAAGGTGTGTTCTGTTCAGACACTCTAGATTATATGGGAAATCCCACCGGAAAAGTTGTTGCCGCCATAGATCTAAACCATGGGAATTTGGAAGGAACTCTAGTTAAAGAACTCTCACTTCTTTCCGATTTGTCTCTTCTTCACCTCAACAGCAACAGATTTAGCGGCAGTATACCTTTATCTTTTAAAGACTTTTCTTCACTCACTGAATTAGACCTCAGCAACAACCATTTCTCCGGCCCTTTCCCTACGGCTGTACTATACATTCAAAAACTCCTCTATTTAGACCTCAGATTCAATACCTTTTCTGGTCAAATTCCTGAAGATTTGTTCAATAGAAAACTGGATGCGATATTTCTGAACAACAATTTATTTGAAGGTGAACTTCCAGAGAATTTGGGGAACTCTCCGGCTTCTGTGATTAACTTAGCCAACAACAAATTAACTGGGGGTATACCTTTTAGCTTGAGTTACATGGGTATAAAGGAAATATTGTTCTTAAACAATCAGCTCACGGGGTGTATACCAGAAGGAGTTGGAATGTGGACTGATTTGCAAGTTTTGGATGTGAGTTTCAATTCTTTGATGGGTCATTTACCTGATTCATTATCTTGTTTGAGTGATATTGAAGTTTTGAACTTTGCACACAATCAGCTTTCCGGTGTGTTGCCTGATCTGGTTTGTTCATTGAGGACGCTTGTGAATTTAACTGTTGCGGCCAATTACTTTTCTGGGTTTAGTCAAGATTGTGATAAACTAAACTTTAGGAATGTGGGATTTGATTTTTCGTTTAATTGTATTCCTGGGAAAGATTCCCAAAGGCCAGAGCCAGATTGTTCGGTGGTTCCGGGAGGTGGACTGAGTTGCCTTAGAATCCCTTTGGCTAAGCCTCTTGTGTGTGGGACATTGTTGAAGGAAAAACTTAGCCGCAATGCAATTCCATGACCTATGTGATGAACAATTTTTTTTTTTTTGGTGTCTAATATCATTAACTAAGGTGAAGTTAATGGTTTAGAGATATTCTAATTTGATTTGTTTCTCAACCAAATCTGTATCATGTGACGAAGTAGGTATACTCAGTATTAATACGTTACTAGTATATTTTTAATTGTGTAAGACAGACCATGTGCTTGAAATTGAATACTATTCTATCTTTTCTGGCATTTGGGTCTAGCAATACAGTTGTTCTTTTGCTATAAATAATGACTCTTAGATGGATATACAAATCAAAGACATTCAAGTGTTGAATAAGTATCACATGTGGATGCAGTCTCATGTATTAATTACTGTTGATTAGGCATTAAATAACATAATATTGACAGCATTATCAAAGTTGAGATTCTCATTGACTTTATGATAGATTCAGTTTTTGATGCCAAGATTGAGAAACAAACTCCTAAAATAGGAAAAAAATTAATAAAGCCATCAATAACAACAAATACTTCACACTAATTATGAAGATGAAGAATTTTCTAAATTTTGAAAGCAAAATACTCCAAGACACAATATTTGGTTAAGAAACACTACTAAGAAAAACATCATTATAAAAGGAAATGAAGAAAATGACAAATGAGGGCTAAATTGCAGGGACACTTTCTCCTTCCAACTAGGGAACAACATACAAGAGGTTAGGTAGTTTGAAAGATCTTCGCCCCACTGCAAATCCAATCAAGTCACTCCATTGATCTCCAGAATTTCCATGAATTATGTAACCTACATCTTCTAACTCCTTTCTCTTCTCAGATTTGAATACAGAGGCCAACTTACCTTGATCAGAATCTCCTCTATTTTAATTGTGAACAAAAATATGGATCAGTAATTAGCAATTCGTAATTTGATGTTATACATAAACATAAATAAGTTTTGCTTACCTCAATAAAAGCCTTTCCCAGTTGCTATACCCTGCATACAACAGGTTATTTCCCGTAACATTCCTTTGAAATTCACTTCGACCAGTCAACACAAATATCGTAAATCCAAGCTCTTGGAGCTTCTTGTACAACCTCACACTTGCAGGTAAGGCAGGACTTTCACCCAAATTCACCCATTCATTAAAAGAATGTTCATCAAAGATCTCTGACCTGTTTCCAAAATATAATTTTTTTTTTTTTTATAATGAGATCTTTGATGAAATTGCAGTTCCGTTAATAACTGGTTACCTCAATAATAATTGACGAAATAGGGCAGTGTATACCTTAGGTCTAACTAATTACCAACACTTTACATTAATAATCAGTAAACAACAAGTTCATTGATGTCGTTCAATTGCACACCACAATCAATTGATTATTTAATTTTTCTAACAGAATTGTAAATTACCCGAATCCATGGTTGTTATAGTACGGAACATTGGAAAGCAATGTCTCGTCGACGTCAAACACCCACGCATCTTTTCCATTACCGGAAACCTCTACAGTCTTGGCATACGCCAAAGCCCTATCGGCGACGGCTTCCGACTCCGACAAGTACCTCTGGCCGGTGATGTATTCCTTCACGAAGTCAACACACCTCTCAGGAACCTGGCTCCATATTCCGGCATCATTCGTCTCCACCGTGAACTTCCAGCTCTCACAGTACAAGTCAACGCCTCTGGATATTTCATTTCTCCTTAAATGAGCCCCCTTCTCCGGCGATGTCTGTATGATTGATTGGGAGAATGGAGTTGGAGAAACGGCCAGGATTATGAAGAGTGAGACGATGCCGCATCGTGTCAAGCTCATGCCGGAGAGACAGAGATTATGCAATGCGTGATCAAATAATTCTTTGTCTAAAAATATATGAATGATTGTTTTCCACCCAAACAAGTTTCTATAAGTTACCAATTGTGCTAAAGAAATTTCATTTCTCTATATTTAGTCCAAATGCCGGACCGCTTAATATTTTTAATCTGTCAATGATTGAAGGTGCTACTGCTCGCCTTTTTGCAAGTTTCCTGGCCTGGCCTCATATGTATTGGACCATAGTTTTGTAAATTGGTTCTTATATGTTCCGAATTAAATTATATTCTATTCATTACTTTGTATGATTAACATGCCATCATTTAATTGATAAATATTTTTTTAACTTTTCCACACATATATCATATCAAATTATCAAATATATATATTGTACTTCAAATCCGAATAAGTATAAAGGTTAAGAGCTCGAACCGGATCCAAAATAAACATGTGAAGTAATACAACTTATAGTTGAAATAAAAAAAAGAAAAGAAACACAGTTGAGTTCATAACTCATTTTCTTAGGTCTGAACAAAGTGTTTCAATACACTTAGTTCATTCACTCATGTAATAAAGAATATATTATATCAATTACAAATTAGAGTTGATCTCTACAAAAACCAATCTCACAAAAGAATAAAAAAATACAAGAAACACGTGATCGATCGATGTTTACAAGTGGAAATTAAACCAATCGCACATGAAAAATCAAAGAATTTTGGGAACCAATTAATTAGGGTGAGTAGAAAATGACATCTTAATTCCAAGCTCAAACCATTAATCCATGGTTTTCACTGCAGACGAAGAAGTATTAATTAATTCTGATCATATTCATGTAAATAAATCTTGTTCATCCTGGCTGAACTCCTTCCTAAGCTTATGCGAAAACAAATGACAAGCATCCATACTAAGATCAATAGCCGCAGATAGCGCAACAAACAACGCTGCGTCGGCCATACAAGTCACGTGCTCCACACCAACTTGAACAACAGGTTTACTCACCTTCCCTTCCCCTTCAACACTCGATTGCATCACAAATCCGCGACTCGGCAACAACAAACTCAACGAAGAGTCTTTTCTTGAATTAATATCAATGCAAAATTTACCACCTTTTTTAACACTCATTGTTCCTTCAGCAATAGGTATTCCACTGGTAAGGCCCGCGTCAGTTATGAGTTCGAATTTGTAACCTAGGCCGTCTACTGAGCCTCTCTCGCGCCAGGCCTCTAGACGGCCCCACGGCTTCCAGCTACTGATTGAGATCCCGTTAGGGCGGAGGATGAGCCACGCGCCAGGATTTGAGCGTGAGACACGATCGGAGTTTGGGGAGGGGACGAATGGAGTGACCATTGAAGCTGCAGCAACGGCTGAGCCGGATAGGTCGTATACTGTTATCATCCAGCCTTTGCGTTCTCTTCCTATTTTGTTTATTTCTCCTCCTGATAAAGTTCGCATCCATCCTCTATTGTTGGTGGTGTTGAAATCTGATGGAAGAGAACTGAAATTACCCAAAATAAAAAGTAAAAAATTAGGATCATATATGATCAAGTTTTTTGGTTAAAAAAAAAACGAGGAGTCAATTGAAGACTTTAATTAATTAAGTGCTAGAGCTTAAAAGTTTAATTACAACAAAATCTTTGCACATGAAAAGGGAATCAATGCTGGTTGCCAGGACAGTTAATTAAGAAGGAGGCCTGGAATTGTCTGTTTGACCAAATCATCAGATTCCAATAGAAGATTATAACCTAGATTACGCTTCATTAATTAAATTCTTCTTCTTATTAATTAACCCATTTTACTCCAAATCTGTGAGTTAAAACAATGTAAGATATCACATGAAGCAATTAATTTACATGCATTATTAACTTGCTATTAGTTAATTAAGAACTATTCACAAATTCGATTTGAACAAAAGGAATCCTAAGCACGAGTAGCTAGCTCAAACATGAGTTGGAAAATTCATTGATTACACTTTTGTTTAATTTTTGTTCCTATTAGTTAAACAAAGGAAAAAAATCACATCAAGCAATTTTACATGCAAATATAATCATGAATTATTAAGATGCCCCATACGTAATCCTAAATATTTTGTGAATTAATAAAACCAAGGAAATCTTTTATATAAGCACGAAAAGTTTATTTCTTATCTTTTAATTTGGTGACACATAAAAAAGTTGGAATTATGAATTAAATCATCATTTATGGACACAAACAAAATGTAGGATTGAAACAACCAAACCACTGAGAAAACTTTTGGGGGGAAAAAAGAAAAAGAATAAAAACAAAGCCCAATCAAAACCGAGAAATTGGAGAAAAGGTAATGGTTGTGGGCCCAATATACAGCTAATTCCACCACCGCAAATGGGCCTACGTTAGCACATGATGCAATAACTGGTTAAGAAATGCGCAGTACGGCAGTAGGAGGTGGTGGTAGAGTGGGGGCAAGATAATGACTTACCGTGACCTATTATTCCGGTCAGCGCTGAACTTACAGCTTAAAACCGGTTGCCGAATATTCCCCTGAATCTGGAAAACAACCGGACTACACTGCGGCTCACCTCCAAACTGGAAAACGAACCGGGGATCCGGTTCAGACCGGACAGTCATGTGAAGCCTGGCCACCGGTTCACCGCCGCTCCCGCCGAGTTTCATCCACCCGTTCTGATAAACACAGCCCCTCGATTGAGCACCAGCAAGGTTCACGCACACCTGAACCGAGCCCAACAGCTTACCGCACGTGACGCCGCACGTGCGGCCCATGCGGCCAGTGAAGACTGAGACTCTGAGGGTGACAATGGGCTTTGATGAGAGGCGGCGGAAGGCGGCGGAGTCGAGGTGGAAGTCGACGGCAGAATATTCCGATGGTGGGTCGAGTGGGAGGAGGGATATTTGAGAAGGGAAGCTTTTAATTTTGAGTTTGGCGTAGCATGGTGTGGCGGATGGGTGGATTCCTGAACCGGCGGGTTTGGTGGCGGAGGGGAGGTTCAGGGATAATGATTCTATGATCAAACGGACGAATGGACATGGATCCATAATTAATTAACGAATTAATTAAACCTCTACGATTGTTTGTTGTGATTATATATATTGATGAGAGAGGAAATACGAGAGGGAGAGGGAGTAGATGTAAGCTATTTCGGAAAATTTTAAGAGTGGCTGTATATTTTCTTTCATGGACAGGTGGTGTCGGCTTAGAGAGCTGTTTGTTTTTGTTTTTGTCTATGTGAAATGCAATGCATACATATGATATGATACTTCTTTTTTATTTATTTTTTTCCTTTTCTTTTAGTAGGGGTTTGCAAGGAAGGATATTCCAGTTTTATCTCGTTAATATATCGGCTGGATTCATATCGTACCATTCTCTCGTACTCTTTTTTGATAGTATATCTATTCAAATATTAAATAATAAAATATTTTATAATATATAAATTGTAAAAAGATCAATGAAAATAAATATTTTATATACTATTAATAAATTTATGCAATATTTTGTTGTAATATTTTATAAAATATAATAGTAAAGATCTTATTGTTAGAAAATGAAGAGCATAAACACTAAAACTCACATAAATGAATAGAGGAGGAAATATAAGAGTTCTTATTATTTCTCAACTTGATTTGTTTCTTTATTACTTGACTTGTTTCAAATGACCAACTACATAGGTTTATATAGGATTTCCCTAACATGAACCTAATCTAATATATAAAAAAAAATGAATTGCATATCAATGTTTTAAAATTCGGACCGGACATCGAACCGGTAGCTTTACTAGTTAATGGTTAGATAGATTTAACCGTTTTAACCACTGGTTCAACCGGTGTGACGTCATTAAAAAATAATAATTTAATTTAAGTTTTAATATATGTAATCAATTATTTAAAAAAAATCTTATCCATTTTTTCAAGTTTATTTTCATAAACTAAATGTTATCTCATGACCAATTATTTTTCCTACAAATCTTGAGTTCAGAATGAATGATAGCAACAAAATTACAAGTATGATAACATGATATAAAGGCAATAATTCAAATTATAATAAACACAATATCAAAACAATAATGTTATTGCTAATCGCCAATGGAAAAGAGAAAATAATGATGAATTTTGTCACCGAAACCTTTATATAAAAAAAATGAAAATACTTGAAGTTGGGGAAATAATTTTTCTAATGAAATTGATGCTTAAATATATTTCTATAACTTATTATATAAAAGATTTTTTGTTTCTTGTTCATTTTGTTTGATTTAAAGTGAAAAATAGAAGAAGAGATGTGAGCGTATTTTTGAAGTTTAAAGGCCGCGTAAGATAAGTAAAAATCCGTTGCGTAAAATTTTCTTTTTATAAGTGGACCAGTGGTTCATTGGTTTTACCGGTTTTTGACCAATTTTTTCCGGTTCGAACTGGTCAGGAACAAAGCTGGTTTTGGAGAATTAACCGGACCGAATTGGTAACCGGTTACCGATTAAACCGGTCGAACCGGCCGATCCGGTCCAATTTTTAAAACAGTGTTGCATACTCCTCGTCTAGCTAAGTACATGAACCCAACCAAAAGACATGCATTTTAACGAAGGGTAATTTTGTGCAAGTTTCAAAATACAGGGAGTTTCATGATTAATTAAATAGATGAAAATAAATTTTAGTCATTAAGCAAGAGTGTTGCACATACCCGTAAAAAAAATTAACGAAATTCGACAGTAGGGAGATTACCCATTTATAACTTTCATGAATAGAATATTAAACTATCTATATGCGCATAGAACATTATTTTATTTCCACTTTTTAAAGAATTGAGTTTGGAAAAGTAATTAAATAAAATTATAACTTTATTTAAAAAAAATGTATAATGCATCATTTTTAACGGCGTAAAAACCTCCTATTGCTATATATTCTTGAAAAGTGAAAGGATACATGCTAAGTTGCTAACTATTAGGGGTGCACATGATTTTCTAGCATGTACTGTATCATACATAACTGTATTATATTGTACCGAAATTTAGATTTTTTTTCCTCAAAATATTAGGTTTCGGGATGTATGAAAATCGTACCGATATTTTAGTTATGATAAAGGTTTTAAATTTTGGATATCGCAAATTACTGTGTGGTACCGTAATATATTAATAAATTATTTATTTACTAATTTATGCAATTACAAGTATGATTATTATCTTCCAGCCTTAATTATAACGCATTGTCCATTATTAGTAATATAGCTCAAAATAATTATATTCAATTACGCAAGTAGAATTCGAATTAAATTAATCATGTAAAAAAATCTAAAAAGTAAAAAATAATAGCATAAAATACTAAACAATAAGTTATTCTATCACAAAAAGAAATAACAAACAACAAATGAATTATCAACATTCTTTATTTTAATAAGATTGTTTCCATTTGATTCGCGGTGAGAAAGCTACTAAATTTGAGGTTCAATCATTTGGAGGAGATCATTATGTTACTATTTTATTTATAAAGTATTTTGTAAAAAGAAAAAAAGTTCAATAATCAGAAAAACCAATTAATAATTTTTCAAAAATAAATCAATTATAAAATAAAATAGTATGACATAAGAAATATTTCTAGAACCATAAAACAATATCGTACCGTACTGAATGCATGTACATATATGATATTCAAGAGTTCAATTTGGTATAAAATACTGTATTCAAAATCGTAATATTATTCCATGTGCACCTAACTAATATAATTGAATATTGTATTTATTAAAATATAGACAAAGAAATTTTTATTTTTATTTTTTCTGATAAATGACAAAGGACCAATTTGCGGATAACCCATTCTTTTTCTTTGATTTTGTGCATTATTCAAAATCCTTTATACTAGATTTACAGTTTACACACATTGTTATCACGAGAATTGCTACGAGAAATTGTTGAGAAAAAGGATCTGCTGAGGTCCCAAAAACAGCTAATAACGGCTGGCACCACGTTATCAATGCATATATTTCTAGCTGGATTATAAAAGAGTAACTGAATTTTCTCTTCTATATTTTCTCGTAAATTATTTTATAATAAACCATATTTTCTTTTAGATATTTGTCATAAATAGACAGATTCTGAATTCACTTGTCTGTGACTCTGTTATCAAATGTATATATACTGTTGGCGCCGTTAACTTCACATAACTAATTTTCCTTTTACTTTATTAAAAGAAGAATAGTTAATTTCTAATGAATGGTTTAATGTCATTTTGCCCCTTCATATATGGGATTATTACAATTAGAACAGGCACTAACAACCAATAAATAAAAGCTAGTTGAATTGCATTCAATTTCTCTTCTCTTTGTATATTTTTTTAAGAATAAAGAACTTAGATGTCAATTGTCCAAAATTTGGGGCCGGGAATAGTGGTTTTCTTACTAAGTTCATTAAAAGGGAAATTTTTTGTCCAAGTCTAACTTGGCCAAACTCATTCAACCATCAAACATGTGTATTGTACTTGTTTTGGGATTAATAACTTTATTGGGAGTTACATTCAATCCTAAAGCAAGTGTATTGCACTTGCAATGTAATTACTTTGGGTTCGATCAAACTCGGTGTGGGTAAGAATTTCCCCATTAAAAGAGCTTCTTATATTTTATGTACATAATTCATAACTTGTAGAAATTGATTTTTTAGACAATATTTTTATTATGAGTTTTGAATTATAAAAGTACTATCAAACTATTATACGAGTATATGCTTATTGTTTATTTAGGCCTCTCTTACCTACTTATAATTCTTTTCACACTTATTTTATTACTCGTTTCTTATATTCTTTACTATATCTAAAAATGCCTTATGTCTGAGACAATTAGTGGAAAATAGTCACAATTAGTCACATTGCGTAAATAGTGAAATTCTAGCACAAATTAGTTCAAAATTATTTTTGAATTTTCTCCTTGATTGAAAACATCAATTTATTTTTTTCAAAAAAGAATTACTTCAAAGTCGGTTTAAATCTTATGAAAATATTAGAGTTTATAAATAGGATCGATATAGTAGTAATTAGGTTAGAAGTAACACTATTTCACGTTCATTAAAAAACTCAACAACCTCTTTATTAGCCAACTCCCAACCTAAATGTCCAACCTCAAGCTCATTATAATTCTTATATATATGTTGCTCTACTCTACTATAGTTATACTTATATCATCCTGCTAATGATAATTAGTGCAAAGAACTAGTTGAGTGATTAAGGGCTGAAGTGTTAATAACAAGATTGACAACTTGAGCGCGTCCCCAATTAATTCTATTTAATCAATCCACACAGATAAAATCATGATCAAGTGTTCATAATTATAAAAGGATATATATATAATTATAAAAGTAGTTAGCATGCATGATTTGTCAGTTAGCTAACCCACAACAGTTTTTAATAGTAATATTAACTTTTTTCCTGACAACCTTTTACTTATTTATCAATTAATTTAGCCTTTGTCCTTTTCAATAAAAATGGGATTATTATTAAAGGCATGGGGCCTCCATCAATATTCTTGGGTCAGCAAATCATGGAGTATTATTTTGCTATCGCAATCACTGCATTATGGTTGTTGTATTGGTACGTTACCAACTTTATGTATATATCAATATTTACAATTTCGTCCAGCCAAATTACAATAACGTAAGTGTACTTTATATATATATACTTAAAGTATGCGATTTGAGGGATGAATTTTTTAAATTGGGAAAGGATTAAGTAAAGTATGATATTAACTTTTAAAAGATAAGCAATGTATAGCTTGCAATGTATTATTGGTAATACAGAGGAGAATAGTCTAATTAATAATTAGTTTAATTTGATTAGGACGCAATGCTGATTGGCCAATTGGATGCATAATTTTTTTTAAACTATATTATATGAGATAAATCCATATATCGGGTTAGCTTTTGTATTTTCAGTGTTCTTGTTTGATATATAATAATTATCTAGTTAATTTTAATATTCTTGTGAGTTAATCTTGATTCACAGTCCTAGCTACTTTAATCTGCATTGCTTGCACCAAGTGCAAAGCAGCCACCTGAACTTGAATGGGCTAAATCATAGCAATAATATATATCAATTAATATGCACAGCCCTACTTTTGATGAGTGAATGAATGGATCTTTACTGGCAACCAAAATGAACAAAAGAAATCCAAAGTACATAATTTTATTGTTCTCTATACATAATTCGAAGAGAGGACAATTAATTATCAACTAATTAATTATATAGTATTTATTAGTCATCGAAAAATGAAGAAGTAATTAATATAAACTGGTGGGTTGCGTTCCTAGAGGTCCTGCTCAATGAGATAATCACCGAGCCTCTCAACAACCATGTTGCATTGTCCTGGTGTCACTGGCTCCTCATATATACCAAAAACAAGGGCTTGCCCTGTCTTCTTAATAGTAATACCTCCTGACCCCTGCGATCGAACAAATCCACAATTAATTAATTTAACATTAATACATATATAATATAACAACAAAATTAAAGGCCTAATGCTCAGTGAATCACTAGTAATTTAGTGAGGCAAGGTCAGGTTGGACCAGAACCACCCAGATCTGGGAGCTAGTATATATAAAATGGATCACAAGTGGAAGTGGGGTCAACTAGATTGAAAAGGGCTGTGTTGGGTTGACTTTCTGCACTTTGTGGTTTGTTTTATTCATAACCGTTGTTGTACAAATATATATATTATATATATATAGAGAGAGAGAGAGATACCTTCTTGCCGCGAATGACGGCGCCAGGCTCTCCTTGAATGACCATGTACTTTGCTCCACCCAGATGCAGACCAGTTGGAGCCAGATGACCCGGTTCATTGAAGTCAGTTATTATGCCCTTGATCTCCTCTGCCTTGAACTGCCCCAAAAAAAATTTATATATATAAAACTAAAATAATACTGTAGTATTCACTAAATAAATATTAAAAGAAAAAAGGAACCTACCTAGCTAATTATATATATATATATAATTAATAAATTGAAATAATTAATCATGAATTTTGATTGGTATATTCATATTGTACTCATGATCAAATCGTGTGACATGCAAATTCGGATTAAACACACATGTATTAGAGATTTAAAAATGAATGAATGCATTTATTTACCTGAGGGAAGGAGGAGCTTTGAGCCCAGACGGATCCGTCGAGTCCGATGATGGCAGCGGCGGTGAGGTGGTGGCCCGGGTTCCCCTCCAGGTCACACATCAAATGGTCATCAACATATGTTTGCCACGACATTTTCTCTTTGTAATCTTTTTTTCCTTTCTCCTACTCAGTAATCTTTTTTTATCAAGAGTAGTGCATGTACGTACGTAGTGTTTTACTTTTACTCTGCTCTAATCTAAATCTAAATTAAGAATAATAGTGAGAATGAGTGTTGTTTTTTTAAGTATTTGAAATGAAGAGTAGAAAGGTAATGAGTAAAATTTTGAGCACATTATTCTCGCCACCTTCCATTAACGCTTCAACTAATGTCCATTCAACTCCGCCTTTTCCTCGGGCAACAAACCATACACGCATACACAAATTCTTTGTATGCTTTTGTATCTTAAAAATGGGAAAATTTACACCATTTTCTAGGACTATTTTTCTAGACTTCATGACCGTGTATTATTGAGAAAAAAAAATAATTAATTAATTAAATGCAAAATATTATATGCAATAGTTGCAAAAAATAATTACTTCTTGACAACGACATGAAAATTTCTTGTCCAAGTCAAATTCATCCAATCACATGACAAGTGTATTGGACTTGTTTTGTGATTGACCATTCTATTATCCCAAATCAATTAAATATATTGCAGTTGTCATGTAGTTACTTTGTGTTTGACAGAAGCTGGTCTAGATAAGAATTTTCCACAATGATATTACATATATATACACGACCCTTCCATTTTACTAATAACCCAAATAATTTACTTATATTTGATTATATGAATAAAAATTTAATTAACAAACCATTCACAAAATGTCACTAATCACAATTTTGAGTTTGTTCAATTCATGAACACCCTGAAACTCCTCTCTTAATACGAAGATCATCTGCATTTCTTCGGTAACATGCGAAGAAGCATTAGCAGCTTAAGTGGCAAAGAAATGAGTGTAAAAGCATGCAGTCTTAATTCTTTTGCATCCGTACCTTCTATTTTTAAAAAGGTACAACAAATTACAAGTCAACAACCTTCTTTCTCTGTCAGAGCTCGAAAGAATAACTTGAGAGAGATGTACTAATGTTTGTGTGTTTAATTTGTATTTATTCAAAATAAAATAAAGTGTGTTTAATTTGTCGGGCCGTGTGCATCAAGATGATGTTTGGGCGGGCTTGAGGGCATTTCGTTAAATGGAGTTAAAAAAAGCTTCTCAATTCCGAAACTCCTTTCTCTTTATACAACTTCTATTAGTTTTGTGAATATATATTAGCAAATGCATATTATAATAGACAATGCATTTTTCTAAATGCTTTCTTTTGATTTTTATTATAGGCTTATTTACTATAGCTACAATATTGTTATGGAACATTCTCAAAAAAAGAAAGATAAAAAAACAATATTGTTATGGAACAAATTATTACTGTTTAATTTAAGGACACCAATCGCTATCCATAAAAAATGCTCTAATAATTTTAAACTGACAATCTTCTGACTAATAAATATAATGAAATCAATTAGCTTCAAAATATAAAATAGGCTCAACTCAACCACAAAAAGCAAAGGAAGAAAAAGTTACTGGGCCGGAATGTTAACAATTTGCTTCGTTTTTTCATGGGCTCTAAAATGTTGTAAGCCTGGATGGAATTAATATTTGGGCTAGCTTCAACCCATGTTCTTTCAGCAAAATTAATATAAAATGGGTTTTGTTTGTAGGCTTACAACTTTGCTGAATTAGTTGTATAGGCAAATTTTTAAAAGGGACTATAGTTATAAATTATGGGTATGTTGGCTTGTCAATTGAGCGGATTTCAATCCGAATTCGATTCGTCCATCCGATTAATTTGAATTTAGTTTGATTAGATATTTAATGGATTCGATTCGATTATAAAGATTTATAATCCAACTAACGTGGAACGAATATATATAGATCTAAGTCAATCCGATTCATTAAAAATCATTATCCGATAATAAAGAAAAAAAATTATATAGATGCATAATATTTTATTAAAATATATAACATTAATAACGTTGTATCATCTACTTAAAAGGATAGTAGTTAATAATTCGTTCATAATTTTATTTGTATGCATATTTTTCATCTCAAAACATGAATTTAGTAAAGAACGTTTGAACATGTAATTAAGCTAAATTAAATAGAATCGTAAATTTAACAAGCTTGTTTTAGAAAATTATAATGGTTCTAACTTTGAAAGTGAATATTTTATTTGATCCGAAAAACAACGATATCCGACCAAGATCCATTGGAGCCGAGAAATTTAGGTCCAGTTGAACTATTTATTATGTACAATTTTATATAATTTTTGTAGTAGCTATAAAATTAATTTTTTACTAATTGACTTATATAATATATATTATATATATCCTATTTAAATTTGAGACGGCTATAAACACACGTCACGATGAATTGTATCAGAGTCAGGCTCCTTAAATTAATTTCTCCCGTTTCTTTCTGTTCCGGTAAGATTAGTACTTGTGTCATGTAGATTAGTGAATGGGTCTTAAGTCTGAAAATTTTATTTAATAATTGGTTCTTAATTAATTAAAATATTTTGAATTTCTTTCCTAATACTCCATTCCTCGAGTATAATGACATTTGCCCTCGATAAATCTCAACTTAGAAGTTAGATGATCCTACTCACTAGTGACACACCCGTCATATATTAATTCAACTATCTATGTACGAACATGATTATTTATATCATCGTACTTATTATATTAATATACTCCATTAAATATGTTTATAGTTCCCATGAAACATACACTACGATTATGAATCTTTTATTTTCACGGACTATATATATATATATATATCAAATGAGTTTTTCAATGTAATAGTAGTACTTTATTTCTTCTACTCCAAACCAACATTATATTAATGCAATGTCAAAATTTGTTGAAGAATGCAGTTAAGAACATCTGGAAGAAAAGAAGAAGTCCAACATGCCGGACTAGCCGACTAGGTAAAGTATGGGTCCGAAGATCAAATCTCAACTATACAAACAACAATAATTGCTTCACAAATTAAATTTGTTAGAAAATACCAAATGAATTGGGAACCAGTTCGGGTTGGTCCACGCTTTGGTTTTTTCCTTCTTCTTCTTCTTTTTACCAGACATCTTGGATGAAACAAGGCATCATAACCATCTAGACTACACCAATTTATAAATTATAAATAATTTGTAACTTAATTTATTTATAAACTGGTTTCTGATAATTAATTTCAAACTAACATCTTACACATTATCAATGAAAATGATAATTTTTAAATTTATGACACATTGTTTTATTAAATTCTTAGAACATTATATCTTGAGTATCAAATGACAATTTGTTTTCATTCTTTTTTCCATCTATATATGTTTTTAAGGTAAAAAGTGGCAACATCTAATCATCTATATATTATGCAAATATTCTTTTTGTATATTAGACTTTAAAATTAATATATACATAGTCATGTTCTAAAATTATTAATCTCATAATTTGTTGTATTTTTGACAGTTAGATAAATATTATATGATGTAATTTAAATATATATATATAATTTTATTTTATTTTAATCAATTATAGGATATTATTAATTTTTTATGCACATAATATATATTTTAAAATTAAATATTATGACGTTATATTGATTCAATCAGTGGTCCACTTGATTCGATCAGTAAAACCAATGATCAGTTGACTTACCGATTTATTGTCCAATCTGGTTAAAAAAACAGTGGTTTAGACAGCAGCACATTGGCATAATCTCAAACTGTGGATTGCCTCGAAACATTTAAACAAATGGGAGTTTTTCTGTGGGGACAAAAAGCAACAAAAATTGTGACCTTTACTAATTTTTTCCCCAAAGTGCACTACAGGGTAGTGACTCGGATAGAAATCTTCAAACATATCCACTTATCCTTTTCCTTGTAGAATGGGAAAAGTTAAGGATTTCAAACCATAAGATTTAATATTGACCAACTTTCCATTATTATTATTAAAAGAATAAATAGAGAAGCAAAAAAAAAAAAAAAAAAAAAGCCTAAACCATTCATTACTATCCACATATTTAACTCCAATTTAATTCCTATATATACTACTAATCTACACTCTACAGTAGTAAAATATCTATTTTATATTTTGAATTTTAAATTAAAGAAGCACATAGACATAGTATATATATGCTCCCTCAAACAAGGCTGGGCTGCTGGATAGATTAATCAGTTCCAAACTTAGGTCTTGTTCATTCTTTTTGCGTAATTATTTGAATTAATGGGTGAAAAAAAGCAGAACTTTGAAGAAATGGGCTTCAATAGTTTTGAATGGGCAACTGGAAAGAAAGATGAATATTATTGTGAATCCATGGAATCAATATCCTCCATTAATAGTGACTCGTTCACATCTTCATTTTCTTGTAATTTATCATCATCAGTAGAAGACTTGACAGATGATGCATCATCATCTTCTAATTCATGTGGTACTGGCCCTCTTTATCAATTAGATGACCTCATGGCCCAACTCCCCATCAAGTAAGTACATGTGTATATATGTATTGATGATCAATTTTTTGTGTTTCAATTCGATCTTTTGTTAATATATATGTGATGTAATTTGTTCAGGAGGGGTCTATCAAAGTTTTATCATGGAAAATCACAGACTTTTGGATCATTGGCAAATGTGAGGAGTGTTGAAGATCTTGCAAAGAAAGAGACGACATCTTATTCTTATAGTAGCAGAATGAAGTCATGTAAAAGTTATGGTGGGAATTTGAATAAACACAAATACTTTGGTCCAAAGGCAACCATAACAAAGCGAAGAAAATCATTTTCTCCTCCTTTAGGTTCTAAAGCCGCCATTGATTCACAAATTTAATTTGTTTTAGGAAAATTCTAGTCCCACCCCCGTTTCGTCCAAATTGAAGGAAAGGAGAGTTTTTTTATTGAAGTATGTGTAAATAGCCTAAATTTCCTAGTTTTTTTTTTGTCCTTTTTTATGTTTCTTTTTTTTCTTATTGGGCTTTGCTTACATTTTGGCAAGCTTTATCATTAAGTTTAGATTGATCAAAAGATACATTTAATAGGGCTGTCAACATTGAATTCAGGTCGGATACAGTATGGTTAGAATCCGATTTTATTTATAACATATCGGACTTGGATATTTTCGGTTCTTAAATCTTTGAGTCCTTTGTGCTTTCTTTGTTTTTTTTATTTATCGTTTTGGAGGATTGCACATGGATTAAGAAATGTAATAAATAACCACTTTTTTTAAGAAAAAATCCCAAAATACCCTATAATCAAATAATCACATCATTAATTATCATTAATTATAAGCACTAACAAGAAGTGTAAAATTGGTAAGCATTAATTTTATATTGAACTCCTAAAATGACAAATAAAAGTGAATATTTATTTTTGCCAAAGCGACAAATAAAAAAGACGGAGGGAGTATCCCCGTTTGAATCTTGTTGGATCTATGATTTTTTTTTATTCAATAAAATCTTTGTCAAATATCCATCAATATATTTTTGCTACAATAAGCTTGTTACATAATCATTTTACTTATTTCGCTCATTTTTTGAGTTTTTTTCCGAAAACCATTTAGCTCTAAAACACTCAAATACATTTAATCTTTAGTTCAAAAGGATTCCTCAAATCTTGTTGGGAAACAATGATATTGATATTAATATATCCAAATTAGTTTACATTGTTAGGTCTAATTATGTTTAAAAATAAGAACACAAAAGCAAATATCAAAACATGTTTTGTTAGACTGATAGTAAAAAACTTATATAAACAAACATTGTGTATGTATATGATTTTTTGTGTTATTATCGAATTCAAAGATTTATTTGATTGGATCGATCGAGAATCATTCTCACTCCATATATTTGTATTGCGAAGCTTTTTAAACGAATTGATCCACGTATTATTAATTAGATCGTTTTATTCAAATTTGATCCACATATTAATTAGATAAATAAGTTTAATAAATTGAGTTCAAATCGAAGCGAGTTTGAATTAAAATCCACTCAATTTTTTCCAAGGTAACAAAGTCCGCTTCATTGCACCCCAAAAAACACCGCATTCAAGCTTTAATTCTGATTCAACTTTTAAGAATGGGCCAAATTATTCTGAAATCTCTATAGATAAAGCTGATTACATGGGCCTAAGTAATTGCTTGGGCCGTATGATGCAACATACTTGGGCAAATTTTAGAAACATTGGGCATCGACCATTTATTTTTGCATAATACAACGATGAGGTTGGTTCGGGATCCGACTAAAATCTGTTCTAACCAGATCCAACTATTTGTCATTTTAGTTATAATAATTATTACAATTAGTTAACATATCTTTTTTTTTTTTATAATTAATCTTATTTTCCATTACCGAACAAAACACATTACAAATACATTATAGTGACCACAATGACTAAAAAGAAAGTGAACAATGAAGATCAAACCAAATTTTGGGAAAACAAAACAAAAAAAAGAGACAAGGAAAAAATGAAGAAAATGAGCAATTGCACATCTCTGTGCAACATAATGATTCCCAGACTGAGTGAAAATCGAAGCCATATCTTCGAACTGATCCCAAGAGGAATCTTGGAATGATAGTGAAATGCTAAAACCATGACCAACATCCCAAAACTTAATCTTCTCTTCAAAGTACATAATCTTTAGATTCTAACATCCACACTCTATTCATATTTGAACTAATTAAAACATGTAGAAATATTATTACATATATATTTTTGTTATACTATTATGAACTCGAAAAATATATTAAAACAGTCTATGAATGATTTGCATTAGTGAAAATCTCAATTTTGACAACAAAAGAAACGATTTTAGCAACAAAATCCATTGCATTAGATAAATTTCTTCCCTTCCCTAGATTAAAATCGAAACTAACTTGATTTTCCTGTTACATGTACTTTTAAAACTTATAAAAATTTGAGGTTAGCAATGAAGTTAAGACACAATAATCATAATTAAAAATTATATGAAGAAATAATGGGCCGGGTTACATGAACATGACTAGGCCATGTTACTCATCCTGACAGAATCATAAAATATAAAAATTCACTCACTTATTGAGCTTTGTTCTTATCCATTTATCCTCTCTTTCTTAATTAATAAGATCATCACATCACATCACATGACTGTAGCCCTATCTCACTATAAATAAGTGAAGAGGAGAAAGAGAGGGATTATTAGGAGATATAACTAATTGAGCAAAGATGAAAAACGAGAGCAAGGGTTCCAAGTTGAGTAGCAAGCATGGTGTGCTGGAGGTTAAAAAGGACCGCAAATCCGGATCGGGCGTGAACGGATCTCCCAAGAAAGGTGGCCAAGGCGGAAAATTCACGTGGGCAGGCGATGGCTACTCCGGGGCCGAGCTTGGGTGGACCGACAAGGAACCCATTGATGCCAATGATCCCAACTTTGAAGAGCCCGATTTGATTACTCCATGATTCTGAGTCTCTTTTTTCTGATTTTTCTCCACTACTTTGCAACTTCGTTTCCAGATCTTGTACATACTATCCATCTTTGGACTCTCATCACTGGCGATCTGTAGATCTAATAAATCTAAATATTTATGCTTGTTTTCTTCAACGAACCAGCTTTCTTTGTCTTATGAGTTTGAATTAAGAACAACTAATGAATTGACGTGAAATTTAATGGTAGGAATTTTACTAATACAATTAATGTGAGCTGATTTGATACTGAAATAGTGATATGATTCATAGAAATTCAGACTACGGTTGATTATGAATATTAGTAGATTGGATGATTGTGGATATATTAAATTAAACCATAAAGAGATCCATCCATTTTGATTGATTGTGGTAAAGTTTGATTGGATCCAAGTGAATAGAATTGCAAAAATGGAATAGGTGAAAAAGGTGATTTAAGTTACCAGCTGGGTAAAACATGTCCCAAGACAAAAAGAGAAACCCCCAAAACAAAAAATTAAAAATTAAGAAGACAATTACACGGAAGTTGAAGGTTGAATGGAGAATAAGATGCGAAAGTGCTGAGAAGTGGGGGCGGTTCCATCAACTAAACACATGACGAGGATTTGGTGTTGGTCGATCAAGGGCATTGATTTGCACGATTACAAAATCTGCCTAGCTATCCCGTCAATGAAACATCTTCTCCAACCTCGAATCACTGGCCATTCCAGGTTATTACTATAATTAATTAGCTTTTTCGCTGGTGCTTTCAGTGTGTTTGCTAGTTCAACATCAATGGGCCTAATACAGTGGCAAGCCAGTCACATAGTGACATGTGAAGTAAAAACACATTGCATCATGTTCTGGTATTTACCTGTTTTATGATTTTATCACGTGTGTTTGGTGATGAGTTGCAGTTGATGCATGAAATAGTTTCCTTGAGGAGACTAGTATGTATCATATTATCTCGCCTGATTATATTACTATTCTCAAGGAATAAGTGAATGCTATGGCTAGGTTATGAGTAAGGTATGCTAAATTAAATTGTAAATTGAAATGTAAGGCCAAAGGTAGGATACACTTAGCAAAAGTCTCATGTCAGAATTTGATTTATTTGTATCCAGAAAGAAGATAAAGCCCAAATGCAGGGTGCACTAAAACAAAAACAAAAAATCATGTTAATTCACCCTTGAGACATAACGAAACTTGTGTAATGGCTCTAGAGACCCTCCAAATTTCATGTTGTACTGAATGCCACGAATCAACAGTATTTAGGCTCTTTGCCTTTTCTAGTGCATCGTCTATCCCAGGAAAGGACTTAGAACCATAATCATCGTGCTTTGACGGTGCATAAATCTGAAAAGGAAGATGCAAAAATTAAGTTAATTCTTGGTTCATGCATAGTAGAACTTCAGTAATGAAGAATCCATCTATCCCTCCTATCCAAGAATCCATCATCGAAATCATGTAGCTTTATTACAATGATGTCTTGATTGAGTTATGGTAAAACCTACCAAATGCTTATACCAGGATCTTCCTGGAAGTCCCTCTCTGTCTGTAAATGCACGCTCTGCCATCATTAGTCTGTCGTTCAATTCTCTTACTTTCTGGCCATCTTTCCACATAAATGTCAACCCTTTTCTTCCTTCTAGTGCCTACCCAATTGTAATTCAGTCAAACTCACTTCTCATGCATTACACAAAGTATCATGCAATTCTATTGATGAGAATGCCTTTACCTTCATTTCATCATTGATTTTAATGGCAGCCTTTTTCAGTTCATTGATAGAATTGAACAGTGGAACAAGTGTTAAGCTTATATTCAATATTTCGCCTTTCAAGTCTTCTGCACATTTCTGTTCAAGTGGATTTGACACATTAGGTCGTCATATAACAAATTTGTGATGCTAAATGCAATTGAGTTGCTCGGTTCACATACCTGAAGCTCGAGAACATAAGGAAGATAGTTAAAAGGTAAAAGTTCGTCGTCTGCAAGCTTGAGTGCTATTAAACCCCAAATACTTGCCACTGTTTACACATTACATGTAATCTTTTTAAAAAAAGATCAATTTGGAGTTACATTAAAATTGATGGGAGAATTTTCAAATCTTTAAATATGAGACATAACAGTTTATATTTTCTCGGGTCCTTGCTTGTTTCTAGAAACTTGTAAAATACATTTGCTATTTTCTTTTTCATCTCGAGTCCTTTTTTTTTTTACTTATTTATGTTGTATATACCTGAGAGTTGAGCACACTATATATGTAAACAGAAATCTCATATTAGGGGATGCATAAAAAACCTGCTGCGTGCCTTTGGAACATTGGATCACCAAATTTCTTCATCCAGGTAAAGTCATCATACATCGAGTGGTAGACAGGGTAACCTACAAGTAGTAAGTGTTGTTATGAAGACTTCAAATAAGCAGAAATGTCTGAAAACATGTTTAAATGGTAAATATTTTTTCTTTAAAGGGCTTTCCTCCGATATTTTACTTTGATGTAGGGTGATCATTGATCAAGTGAACTACTGGAATATGCGGTACTAAAACTTTAAGGGTGTATGTGGATGGGTTTTGGCCCGGTCTCGCGGGTTTCGTGAGACCGAGCCAAAACCTTTTCAAATGAGTTTTCGCCAAACCCATAAAACCATCAAAAACCTATTCAGAAACTCACATTCAAACTCTTCAAACCTATAACATTGATTTGACACATACCATTTACTTTTCCCCCCAAATCTCACTAAAAAAAACATTGATTTGACACCTACCACCTATTTTTTCCTCTAAACCCCAACATCCAAACCCAATCCAAGTGGGGTTTCAACTTATTCAAACCACAAAAACCAACGGCCAAAACCCATCCAAATGAGGTCTTAAAGGTTTCACCGAAACCTTTTTAAATCGAGATCCGCGAACCGAGCCAAAATCCATCCAAATAGACCCTAAGGTTTACATTGATCGCTGTCTGATCATTGCATTGATTTCTTCTCTTCAGAGTCCCAAACTTTGAATTTTAACTTATCTTATAATTGCATTAACTTATTCTCTTCAGAGTCCAATTTTAACACAAACTTTGGATTTTCACTTGTTGTGCCTAAGAATGATCATTCCAAACCTTAAAGAAAAGAGATGAAAGACGTTGTAAGTCCCACAAAGTGCAACCCTTTTTTCGTTGTTCTTCTACTTTCTATTGTTTATGCTTATTTCCATGAGTATGCATCATACCAATATTGTTTGCCTAGTTCATTTTTAATAATTTACTAAACCGTAACATTAAAGTGTATAAATTTTCAGAGCACAGAATATTTACCTCCTCCAAATGTTATGTCAGCTGCTGGAACACCAATATGTTGCACAAAGGCTGCATAATCTGACCCTCCACCTCCCAGTCTGTCAATCTTAAGGGACAACCAATTAGCATATATGTAATTCAGATTGTCATGTTTCATTTATCAGGTAAATATGAAAAGATCTACTGTCCTTCCCCCTTCCCTCCTAGCTTTTGAAGCTCAGTAAGTTTAAGTCCCCCCAAAAAAGTAAAGAACTGAACACCTCTTGTAGGTGTTCTAAAACACTTACCACAGGACTGTTTGTGGAGCTAATCCAGGAGTCATAAATTGTTTGGGATGAGTTATCCGGGTCTTCAACCTACATAACAATGAAAAAAAGATGAAAAAGTTAATAATAAGTACCACCTAAATAGTAAAACACCCATACATGTAGAAAAAAACATTTTTTTATCCAGTGTTGGTGGTGTTCAAGTTAATTAATCATTGTTGATTTGGTTTCCATTGATTGCGCACAGTAATGGCTCACTGACAAAGATTACCTGCTTAGCAGCTTGTATGAGCAGTTCATCAAGCTGTGGAGTTGCAGCGGCTTCAAATCCAGGTCCTGCAACTGCAATATCCACATTCAAGTAAGCTACAACCTTTGTGGCCAGCATTTGTCTGTTCTCTTCAACCCATTCTGTTGATCCAATCTGAACATGGAAATTTAATTAGATTTTATTTCTGTTCCTATTGTGAAAAGATAAGTAGAGTCTGAGATAGAGACCAGGCCATACTCCTCAGCATCCCAATTGCAAAATATTATGGTTCGTCTAGGTTTCCACCCCTTTTTCTGTAGCTTCTGCAACCTTTCTGCGATCTGTGTTTCACATCAAATCAGCTTTTATGTGTATATTTGTGAAACATAAGCTGTTCACATATATGTAAAATGATCATAGGGGATATAGTCTAATGTTTTAATTACCTCAAGCAGGCAAGCTGTGCCGCTGTTGGGATCAACAGCTCCAAATGTCCATGCATCCCGATGATTACCCAGAATGACAAATCTAAAATGGTTTCTTATTTAGTGAATATAAAGTATTTCAAGAAAAGTATTTCTTCTGTCACCAAAAACCTATATTTATAGTAACCCTTTAGATGATTTTGTTGAGACTAATATCCCACGTGAATTGGAAATCAGTAATAAGTTCACCTTATAAGGCATTGGGCAATTCTCAACTCTAGAGCTAGCTTTTGCCCAAGCCACTTAATTAATGTGAACTTAGTCTAATAAATTTGATGGACGTTGTAATTCTGGTGAACCTTCATATATAGTACGCATAACATTTAATGTTTTTCATATGAAATTTCAATAAATAGTTCCTGTATCTTGTTGAATAAATTATAACACACCTGTCAGGTTCTTCTGCACCTTCAATAATTCCAATAACATTCTCAATTCTGCTTATGACTTGTTTACCCTGTAAAGTTGTTAATATATATGTATCAAATTGCTTAACATTTACTTCAATTAAAAGTTGCAGGCATATGGTATGATGAATGCATAGAAATATGGCACTTACAATGTAGGTCAGATTCACAGTTCCTGGTCCAGGTCCGACTCTATAAACAGGGGAATCTTTCCCACCTTGCCAATCATCGCTCGCAATATCTCCAGCAATAGACTTTATAATCGCTTCCCCATCAGCCCATGAAATCGGTAAAGAAGGAATAAGCGGAACATCTCCGGTTTTCTCCACCTCATCATCTGAAAGCCTCTCACAGTCCTCAGTGCTCGGCCACCCAGGCGTGGTGGGGTCCCCAGCCCCATTAAAAACTGAGCCCACCTGAACACCACTAGGAGGCATCCACTTGTCATCAGGAAACCATTTCACACCACCATAGTCTTTCCTATCAGTGAAAATTAACACTCCCACCGCACCTTCTGCATAAGCATTCTCCACTATGTCCCCTCTGTATATCTTTCCATACCTAGCCAATGCAATATTACTCGATACATTCACTCCTCTTTCTTTCAATTTTGCGTAATCTTCTACACGCCCGTAATTCACGTACACCAGAGGGCCGTAAGCCGTGCCTGATTTAGCATATCCATGGAATGTGGGCAGGACTTGATCTGCAACATCTGCATATGGATCATTTTCATAAATTTCCTGCTGGAGACTGAAGTTAATCGGTGGTTCTGGAGGAGGGGGTGTTAGTACTAAAGATCGCGATACCGGGTAAGTTAATTCTGTGTAGTAAGGTTTTATATGTGATTTAATGTTGTAGGAAGTGAGGGTGGATAGAACATAGGCGGCGGCTTCAGCGTTGGCTTCCGAACCAGCAACGTGGGGCCGTCGGGTGAGCATGTAAAGATGGTTTGATATAGAATCATTGTTTGATAGAGAATCTGAAATAAAAAGGGAATGGTAGAAAGAATTTTGGGAGGGTGAATAAAAGAGGAAACAAATAGAAGTGGCTATGGCTATGAAGCCTGTGATTGTTGACTTGAACATAGTAGTTCTTGATATTTGGAAGTGAAAGGAAAAAAATCTAGGTATCCATCCTAGTATTTTACATATAAGGGTAACCTTGAAAACACATGTAGGACAGTGTGTGAGTGGGTTTTTTTTTCTTCTTTTGTTTGGTGGCATGGATTTCCAACTTCTGATTCTTTATCTTTTTATTATTGGCATCATTATTTCTGTAGTTTTATGAAAGTGGATAATCATGAATGCTTTCTAAAAGAGATGTTAGATATTATATCATTTTCTGCAGAAAAGCTTTTGTTTTTTTATCTTTTGTTATGTCACGGAATCGCATTTAATGAATCTCTTATCAAACTCAAAAGTTTGTGTGGTTCATCAAAGACTAATAGTGCGAGACTGGGACATGTAAATTATTTTGTTTTTGGGCTTTCCCCTTGGGGATTCTAAACTTTGAAAACAGCTACACTATGACAAATTTACTTTAAATAATTCAACTTGTTCAGTAGGTAGGGAGTAATAAATAAAGAAAATAAATTATTAAATAATCTCCATATTATTTTTAGTTTTCCCCATTTATATTCATTTAATAAATGAAAATTTTTGTAAAAGTTTGGCTTGGTTAAACTCATCCAACCACCAAGTAAGTGTATTACATTTACTTTGTGATTAATCATTCAAAATGTATTGTATTTGTTTTATAGTTACTTTGAATTCGATTAAACCCGATAATAATTTTCCTTTAATCACCTCCTCGTGGGAATACATTCACCTTCACTAGAACACAAACACACACACAGAGAGACTCACGTGCGCACCAACAACCACGAGTGCAAAATCTAGATAACCAACTCTTTTATAATATTAAAAAAAAAAATCAGAAGGGCATTCCTGGAATATAAACTCTATAAAGTTTAGACAGTAATCTTAATACTTGTGGGCTGATTGATTATAGTTAATTGGATTAGTCTATAACAAGATAGGTCAAAAGTCTATCTCCGACATAGTTAATCATGACCTTTAAAATTTAGTAAGATCAAATTTTAGTGACATAATTTTGTCCAATACAAAAATATTCAATTGAATATTGGACAGTCCAAAAATAAAAATTTACTTTGATATCCCTACATAAATATGTTTAATAAAAATTAAAAAAAAAATTCACTTCTTCATTCTACTCTCTCTCCATCTTCCATCTTCCTTATTCTTCTCCTTTATCAAAACCTTATCACCACCACCATCAACCCAAACCTCCTCCACTATGGAAAAACTCATATCTGCCCCCCCCCCCCCCTTCCCCCCACCGTCAGCGCCTACGAAGACCCTATTTCAGTGAATCCCCCATGGCCAGATCTGGCCGCACCTTGGCTACAGAGTGCGACCAGATCTGACACGCGCAAGGCCATGGGCTGGCTCTGCGTGGTCAACACCGACCACCCCTAGGCCAGCCCTGGCCTTTGCGTATCCGGCACCGGCCACACCGAGGCCGGCGCCGGGTGGAGGTGGGTGGGACAATTTTTTCTTCTTTCTTTTTTCAATATAATAAATCTTTTCAAAATTTGAAAATAATTAAAATTAATTAATATTACTTTTTGATAATATTAAACAAACTATGTTAATGTTATTAAAATTTGTAATCTTACAATTTAAAAAGAAAAAATTGAATGATGGAGAGAAATTTGATATATTCTTTAAATTTTATTTTGTATTAAAAAGCAATTATATATTTTCTTAAACAAAAATAAAATTTTCTTATACAAGGACGTTGATATTTGATATATTACTAAAATATGTGTTATTTTATATAATAAATTTACATATATAAACATAAATCTTCACAAATTAATCATTTTCAATGTGTAAGGGTAAATGAGTCTTTTATTAAATAGTTTATATAATTTATTTATTTTAGGGAACACTTGTCGTTCAAGAAAGGGATATCTTAATTACACAATATCCAATAAAAATCTCCTAATAAAATGCCCTAGTTAATTTGTAAATGTGAGGTGCATGCTAATATGCTATAGCAGCAGTGGTAGGGGGCAGGGGCCGAGACAGGCAGCTAAAGAGCATATTGCAATGACAGTACTGTAAAGTTAATGACTGGCTCGGTCATGCAAGGTCATGTGGTGTCATAATAAGTACTGAAATATAGTATGTATGTTTGTTCTTAAATTCATTCTCTATCTAAGTTTAGATCCAGTTCAACTTAATCCAAAATATTTACTACATAATAAAGTATACTCCATTCGGTTTTGGTTGGATTGTTAACACACTCTTAGAATTAGATATTTACTAAACCCATCATCATAAGTTGCTTGATAGATTTTACTCAGTTATTACTATATCTCTTAGTATTACTCAAAGAATATTCTTGCTACTACTTTATCATCATACAAAATACTAATATGACTGGTCTGGTGCCACATGATAATTAACAGCATGCAAAACAATTAACTTAGATTAAGCATTGTTAACTATTTTGGATCATGAAAGAGTATACTGAACCTCAAATGCCCCTATTTGAAGCTCAGAAAGGTGAAAAATGCGGCCCATGCACATACAATCCTAGTAGACTGATTCCATTACTTGGAATTTTCTAATCCCAGTTGGTACTAATGGACTAGGGCCTTGATCCACCAATAGCAGGCTTATGAAATGGGCTTTAATTTTACTATACAAAAGGCATTCTCTTAATTGATAATAATAAAAAGTGAATTCCAAGTCAAGCATCCAAAGTTAGAAGAGGTATAGGCGCACATAACTAACTAGAAGAGCTATTGTAAACTTGAATAGGAGTTATAAACCACACCATTTAATCATTATTAATCGACCACTTAACCAACTAAAAGTATGCTTCTTAGTGCTGAAATTCTACCTCCCAAAACTAATGCATGCAAAACAATTTAATTCTAACATCTTTTGCTTTCAAACTTCTGGCTACTTCTTGAGTACTTGGGATTATCAAATTATGTTTTCTCTAACTACCAAAATCAGAAGACCTATTAAGCTTTCCCATCACAGCATTCTTGAAATTTACGGTTTCTTGTGCCTGTGAGCAGGACCTCTGCATTCTCACCCCACTCAAGCTACTTCTCGACTCCATCATCTCGTGGAGCGAAAGCCTCCTCTTAGGGCCTGGCTCGGGCCTCTGCTTTGGAGCACTTTGGGATCTTACTTTCGCCTTAAACGACTGTGTCTTAGCCATGTAATTCGGGTGCTCTCCATAACTACTCCTAAAATAGCTCTCTGTGTATACACTCTTTGCTGGGGTATTGCAGCTGCAGGAATTTGCAATTCTTGGAGTGCTTTGTGCTGTGGAGAAATGACATTCTTCGCCTTCTGTAAGGCCCCATTCTTGATCCGGGAAATTCGGGCCTTCTGGTATCGATATTCGGCCCGGGGTTCTGCTCGGGAAAGGAGAAGAAACTGCCTTCCCGGAAGAGTCCTCGTTGGAATCTGACATCCATGTGTTTGTCCTCCTGGATCTCGATTTGGGCCTGCAGCCCATATCGACCTCCACGATTTTGGGGCTTTCATCGAATGCATTTGTAGCAGCAGCAGAAGCTTCAAATGAGGCTGAGAGCCTTCTGCTGTGCATTGAGGTTGGATGCTCACATCTCCTCGTGTCATCAAATTTTTCCTGCTAATTAAATTAATCAAAATCATCAAGCAAAGCGCATATGTTATATACTACTCCACAACATATTGTGGAACTATGTTATATGGACTGACCAGAGATTTTCGGGCCTGAAATTGAGGAGAATAGTTGTTATCTACAATGTTGATGAGCTCTCTGCTTTTCTTGGCCCGGGCACGGACACTGGCTTGTGCCCTTATGAGAGCTTGCATGCCATGAAGGGTAGCAGCTGCTTGTTTGCGCACAAAAAATCCTCTCACAAGAGCTTGAATCTTCACCAGTCCCTTCAAAGCCCGAAGTGCTTTTCGGGCCTTTTTTTTTTTAAAAAAATTCCCAATTTTCCAACACATCAGACAAATTAATAAACAAAAGTTTACAATCAGAAACTTTTAACAACCAAACCAGCTAATTAAGACTGTTTGAATTACCAGGTATCCGCGGAAGACGGTTTGAATTTTGACAACCGCCCACTTTTCGTGGCCCTGAGTGGTGAGGCGAACCACCGCTGCGGCCGCCTGAGCAGCAGCCACAGCTGCGTCGGCAGCAGCTGCGGTGGCGGCAGCGACAGCTATGGCGTGCTTGTTCTGGTCCGTGTCAGATTGTGAGTAGAAGGATCTGAGCCACGCAGCCTCAGCCTGGGTTATGTTAGGTGGTATGGTAGTGGGGTTGTGGCAGAATCCGGTGTAATGTTCCTTTTCTTTTGTCTTTATTCCGAACAGGCCCTTAAACCACCTTGCTGCTCTTCCCATTTTTCAGTGAAAAAAAGAGTGAAATCTGAACGTTTGAGGAATTCAAAATTCAAAATAAGAAAAATGTGGAGAATAAAAAAGAAACAATTAAAATGTATGGTAATGGTAATGGTAATGGTATGTTGTTTAAGTATTTGTATTTGGTAAAAGTTTTCTGGCAATAGCTCGTGAGGAGGAGTACCTGCATTACAAGACAAGATTGTGTTGCTCAGTAACTGGGAAAAAAGTACGCTTAAGAAATCCAACAACACACAAGCAAGCTCCCTCTAGCTAATTAACAATAATATTCTACTACTATATAAAATATATATATATATATATAAGAAGAATACATATTGACTACACTCTAATCAAAGGAGAATTATGTGAAGTTAGTCGTGTCCCTTTCATGAATAAGTGAACATAATTACTTTAATGACTGCATAATTAATTCATTTTTTTTTTTTGTACATTAAAAATGGTTTGTTTCTATCTGTATCTTCTGTATGAAAAGGGGTGAAAATAAAAAGAGCTAGTAGCTAATTAGGTTGGGTTTCGTCTCCAATCCAATGAGAAACTGTGCAAGTCTGAAAAGAACAACTCAATATCAGACTTTCTAGAGCGACGTGTCCTTAAAAGGAAAAAGGTTGATGCCTCAGTTTCTGACACTCTTGTATTGCTAGTGCATGCTCTGTGTTCGATGCTACGTTTCTTTGAATATTCTTTTTCCAAAATCTCGAATTATTAACAAAGTTTTTTTTTTCTTTTTCTTTTGATAATTAAAATGATAAAATTATCTTCAAAATTTCCGAATACAACTCATAATTAATTACTTTGCCCTGATAAAGAATTACTGGAAAAGGAATCTCCGGAATTTGTATTATTCGGCTGCAGGACTGGACTGGACTGGACTGGACTGGGACTCCTTTTTCATCTTACTAATCTACTCTTAACTATTAATAAGGGATCCTGTCCATTTCCATGAGGCCCAAAATATGTTTGAAGAATACTTACTTGGGCCTATCGACTTGAAGGAGTATTTGGGCTTGCACAGCTTCTAAAAATGTTTTCAAATTTTCATTTATTAGAAAACTTCAGTCAGTCTATCAAACTACATGTTTTCTCTCAAAAAAATTTATTCCTATTTAAAGTCCACTCTGCATCTCTATAGTTAATAATTATTGTTTATTCTTCTTTCACATAAATGTAATTATTTGTTATCATATTAATAGCTAAATGCAAATACTCCGCCTCTGTATTTTTATAATTTTGTGAAAACTTATTTATAATACTCTTATCTTATGGTTGATGATATATAATTATCAATGTGCATTAATTTGAAACCAAGGGAGTAGTTTCCCAGCTTTATAATACTCGTAAACTTATCATTTGTTACGAACGAATCTAAGAAACTCATGCACTAAACTTATACTTGAATCTTAATTTTAGTGAGATTTTTTTTTTAAAAGAATGATGAGAGATCTCAAAATTTCTACTATTAGTTTAAGCTAGAAAAAATTCTTCACTATATATTCATTCGATGGTTAATTATAAACTAAACTAGTTTAAATAAAGTGTTTTACTGTAAACCTTGCGAATTGTCAATTTAATTTGACATATTTTATATCTCATCATTGTTTTATCATTATATTTTCATGGCAATTATGTTCCTTTACTGACCTTTTGCGGGTGGGATCTTTATTTCACTGATAGTGTATTCACTTTTTTTATAAGATCCGATAATCCATCAACAATAATTTTGGGGTCTATGTGATTAGACTTGCAAATCCATGGAAATCTAACACTAATCATTCCACGTATTTAATTAAGTGATTTGATGCTAATGGCGTATTAACATAGTAATTAATTTGTCAACCGTATCTTCTTTGTCAAGATAAGAGATGATTGTTCTTATGTGTTACATATGAAGTACACTTTCTTGACTTTCTTCTTTTTGTTTTTTATAACGGTGAACAACTAATAAAATGGTATTTGGACCAAATAAATAAACTCCATTACATATTTATATGTGATATGGAACTTGGTCACTTGATAATGAGATTTCAACACACAAATGTTTTAATTCACTTTATAGAAAGTATATAAAGAGGTTGATCAATAAATCAATCTCATGTTTTGTTAATATACATTTTTATATAGGTAGATAGAACAAGCTTAAATAACAAACATGATCCGTGATTACTTTTCAAGCTTAATGCAACCAAAAAAATTATTTGCTCTTTTGGACTTGGGTTAATTTTGAATAGAATTAATGAGAGAATCAACAAAGAATTAAATGCACATACTATATTTGTTCAAAAATCATTATACATGGGTGCAAAAAATTCACAACGAACAATACCATTAATCCATCCTTGAATATAATAGATATTTAGGACATAAGTCCTTTATATACAACAAAAAAGTTTGATAGTTTTTAACCGAACATATATTTCTTGTGGGAGACCAATATGCATTTCTTGTTAAAAGAAAACATCTTTTGGGAGATGGGGCATTCGATTTAAAAAAGTTGAAATTCACTCCTTGTTTGGATCACGCCTTCCACCATTGAATTAAATAAGAATCGAAGCTTGATAATTAACCAAATAAATATTCTTATTAAATGATTGAATACACTATCAGTGAAAGATTGAATTGAAAGATTATCAAATTTGGATTGAAATTCATAACTTTTTTGGGAAAATTGAATTGAAAGATTGACGTGGATTGGGAAAATGGAACCCCAATATCAAATTTTGGAGTTTTAAATAAGGCAAAGTTATATTGGACATCAATTAGTAGGGCAGAATTAAAACTATACTTTGGATTGGAAGTGGATTCATCATATGTAGTTACTAGCTAGACTCATCGATGTTGGAACATGTTCTTTTAATATTAGGAAAAAATAAAATTATAATTTAATTTTGTGTCAATTAAGTAGCTTACATCGGAGTGGGTTTAAAGAAAGTTTGCGTGTCCAAAAAGGTGGCCCAAGTGTTGGCCATGCTCGGCCCATTTTACCTAAATTGAAAGTCGCAATAAATTGGGACAAATGGAAATTTATTCAAACCATGTGCTAAAATGCTTCCCACCACCACTAAGAGATCCTATATATATATTTAATTATTCATTCCTATGCGTGTGGGGCTCTTCCTAAAGGTGCGTAATAAATTTTTTTGTTGGTTCTAGTTACTAAACGAATTCTTCCAATAGTTAACTTCCGGGTCACCTTATACGTTACCCAAAAAAAAAAATGATAGATCAATAATTTGTTATAATAAAATAAATTAAAGACATTCGACACTAAGAGGTTGACCAGAAATATATTTTTTGTTTAGTAAAACATATTGGAGAAAGTCAATTTAAGATTTATATGTTCAAAAAATTACGGTTTGATTCAAAATTGAAGTTAATTAAAATATTTATCCGTACGTAGTTTGTTAATTTAGTGATCAAATAATTATTAATTAGAAAATGAATGTGCATTGCAGCTTAGCTAGCTGGATTTGCGCATACATATACCACTCTGCAAATCACGTAATGCAATTCCATCTCATATTTCACGTGACTCTATTTTCTTCTTTTGGATCGACTTTCCATTTTTACCATCTGTGCCAAATCTGTGAATTAATTTGCCTAATAAAATATTTCTACTTTCATATGTAAGTTTGCATATATGATATATATATATATATAAGCAACTTGCATCAGAGCATTTTCAACAGTGGCATCAAAATGGTTATGTCATTCTGTTCTGTCCAAGAATAATTAAAGGCCTTATTTTGAATTTCCCTCAAATTCGAGGTCAATTGTTAAAGAGCATCAAAAAAAGAATTTGCCAATAGTGGTCAGAAATTTTCAAAATATTTCAATTTGTAATAGTCATAATTTAAATATTCTCTACGGTCATGATCTCAAGAATGAAAACGGGGATGAGCTTATCCTATCAAAATAACCTAGCTCAAGATACGGATATATAACATTATGAAATAATTTAATTTACTTTTAATTGAAATTTTAGGCTTAAATTCAATTTGAAGTTAAGTTAATGTAAATAATTTTAATTTAAAATGATGCCAAATTTTGATTTCGAAAGTTTAAGGAAAAAACTTTAACAGAGAGGAATCAAAACAATAGTTTAGCCGAAATCAACGAGTGATTAGATGTCCGATTTTAATGTTGCTTGTTGGAGATGCTCTCAGCTACAAGATGAAATCATAAAATACTCTGTCGTTACATATCTTATTAGTGTATTGTTCATTAGAAAAATGCAACTGTTTAATTTGCCAAATTTAATTCTTTGATGGGAAAGATGAAACCTTAGTCCTATTAATGTTAGTAGTATATATATATACACCTTATATATGATTAAATTGAAAGGTGAAGTCAACTATCAGATAATCTTTTATGTTATCTAGTATACATTAATAGTTTCTACTTAATAATGCGCGCAGAAAATAGATGGCTCCCACACAATGCAAATCGATCAGTTAGTTGGGGGACTGACTTAAATGAATCATATAATGTTTTCCATTAATCTCTCTAAGAAGCTAGTATAAGTAAATCATAACATTGTGGTTTGGCTATGATGACAAGATGAGTTGCATTGGTAAAAACATCAAATGTTCGTTTTTCATATATAGATTTTGAAATTTTTGTTCCTTAGATGTGTTTGAATTAGATTTTGGAAAATGTGACCACATTAAATGATAATCTAGAGTAATGATCGATGTTTCTCAAAAAATGATAAGAATAATGATAATATTTTTAGGAAAACGCCTTTAACTTGTATTCTTTCAAATACCATTTGGAAAATAAAGTGTTGGTAATTGATAGTCAAATGAAATGTGGTGTTGGACGTGAAAAAGAAACTGAACATATATATATTTGAAAATATTTTGATCTCTTCTCTTTAAAACATGAACCAATCTTAAAGTTAAGAAATCTACTATTTTGGCATTTTATAAACAAACGAAAATTAGATAATATTCAAGATTTATTACTAATCATATACTATAATTTAGGTCTTTTTTTATAAGATCGGAGGCCAGGATAATCAAATAAGTGGAATAATATTTATCCCAAAAAAAAAACAATCAAATAATTTTATTTTTGAGATGATAATTTTATTTATACATCAATCATTACATCAAAATTCATTCATCTATCAAACTTCAAAGATAAATTAACTACAAACAAATATTAACAATAAACTAAAATAATATTTATATTAGTGGGAGTTAAACTCAAAACCTCTTGATCTTGGAGTCTAACATCAAATAAATAACTTGTGTAGTGGTATTTGCCAATTTTCTTTTCATATAGAATATGGTGTGCGGTGTAGTGATTCTGACAGGGGGATCCCTTTTCCCCAAAAGGAATAGTTTCCATTTCTTGCAAATAAAAGGATACTTTTTCATTCTAAACATTGCTATAATTGTACCATCTTTAGTCACAAGAAATGAATGTGAAGTTTATTAATGGAATTTCACATGCATTAAGTGCTTTAATATTTTTCCTCCAATTGTCAGAAAATTAAAGTGTAAGATTAGATTGAAAGGTACTGTCACAGAGAATCTTCATACAAATTCAAGCCCAAAAGTTCTCTTCACCAAGTCATGATATACCAATTTCTCACTCATCATCTACACAATAAACTCCTTTTTTCCACTTTTACAAATAGTAAATAAATAAAAAAAATCCACTGAAAACAAAAACTACATATAAAACTAGATCCAAAAGAACTTTTATAAAGGATAAAAAAACAAAACATAAGAAGTTGGATGCTAGATCCATCAATTGGGCATATATATATATAGAGTAATTAATCAAATGTGATGTTGAGCATATTAAGATCTACACTCAATAGATTTGTAATGCATGTGTGATGTAGGTCTTATATATAAGAACCCAAATTTCATTATATATAACTTTAAATATAAACTATTACAACAAATAATATTGTGAATAGAAATATATCCTCTACATACCGATCGAGAATCCAGATCTTCACCAAGCTCGAAGTGAAGAAAAATTCCATTTGATGATCACCATTAATAATAATGTAATAGATGTGCTAATTAATACTAGTATATATATTATATTAATAATATTATTATGAGTTAAAGGTGGGACTCATATATGCCACTGCCACTGGAACTACGTACGTACAGGTAATTATTAAGAATAAGAATGAAGATATTTATTTTTAATTTGGCGCATATATAGGGTTTAAATTTTAAATTAGTTAATTAGTACCATTGCCCTTGACTAAATCACATCAGTTCCAAATCGATATTGTACATTATCAATTTGAGATATCGTCTTTTAATTTATTATTAAGAAATACTTTACAGGTTTCAGCTTCAGAGGAAGCAATGCGCATATTGTCTGTGCTTCAACGACAGGTATTTTCTTAAGGGCAATCTTCTTAATAAACGTGTCAAATGATAATACACTATATGTATTTTATGCTCTACCAAACTTAAGATCTGAGATCTAATTTATATAAAGTTTGAAAATCAGATCAAATGAATGAATGAATTGTTTTAATTGGAGATTAATTCGCACCTCCATTTCCACGCGGTAATTATGCCTGCTGATGGATGCCAACTAGGATAAAACTGGAGGGAAAAATGGATGACACACCATTTTTCATTCTTCAACCTATACTAAGAACCCTTGCCCGAAATTTCGAATTAATTGAGTCACATGGTCAATGAATTAAGGGACTTTTTCGCAACGAACCTTAATTAGTTATAGGATGATTCTCTTAATTTTCACGTCACAACTATGTATACATTAAAAAATACGAGCGAAATGCAAAAAGAATTCATGTCTTTATCTAATTAGCGGAAAATTATATCATGTGTTATTTTTATTAATTAGACATTAATTAACCTTGTCTTAACAGTTTATTAACTCAATTCACCTATTTGAGATACCCTCAAGTCAATAAGAGGGCTCTTGAAAAATATTTAAGTGAAAACGAGGGTTATTATTATATTTTTAATGAAAATTTTCTAAGTTAAAAGAGAATGTAGTAGTTTTCTTAAGTGAATAACTATGTTTCACATTTTATAGAGATATAACTGTCATTTTATCTAATAATACTTGTATTTAATAACAAGGAATAAGACACTTTGCAGTTGTCGAGAGGGTAAATGATACTCCCTCCGGTTCATATTAATTGACACATTGTTACTTTTCACATAGATTAAGAAATCTCATGATTAATTACTTTTACATGATAAAATGTCAAAAATATGCTTCCTAGTGACTCTTGAGCTTTCCAACTTAGATGTAAGAGAAGGGCAAAATTGAAAAAAATTGCATTGAAAACTCAATTGTGCCAATTAATATGAAACATAAAAATTTGACAAATGTGCCAACTAATATGAACCGGAGGGAGTAAAAATAACACAAAGGCCTTTTTGCCAATTAAGAAAAGCACATGGCTATTTTTATATTTCTCACTAAACAGTTGATGTAGATATCCACAATTTTTAAACATGTAAGTTTTAGGGAAGTAAAAATAAAATATACATTCCGTCATTTTGGATTAGATATCCATGTGTTTCCTATAGGAGTGATTATTTGGTACAACTGTTACATGTATGACGTAGTGCAACAAACAATTATAATTTATTTAAAATTATTATGTATATCATTACAAAACGATGATGAGATGTTAAAAGTAACTCCTCCTAAAATATAAAGACTCAGATATAATCTTAATCATTTGTTGCAGCACATCATTCGAGTATCCTCATATATATATATATATATATTGACATGAAAAAGAATGTAAAATTTAATGGGAAGATATTATAATGACGAAAAAAGGAAAAGGGAAAAGGAAGTTGAAATTTTTGAAAAAAGCTAAATTTAGTTTGAGGGTTATTTAGCTGAGGTGGTCATAAGTACGATGAAATAATGGACCATGATATATATGTCACGTACCGTAACACAAATATGGCATATCCTAGTTCTGTGTGATCATACTCATAGCCAATCAAATATCGAAACTAAAGTATTTACCAAAAAAAAAATACCGAAAGTAAAATATTATTTGCCATACATTTTAATTAGTCAGCTTTTACCAGAGCAAAATACAAAAACAGCCTCCCTTATTATTTTTAATTACCAGAAATTTCTCTGTATTATTTTTATTAAATAATATTTTATTAGCAAAAAATCCCCCACATTGTCATTTTGTTAGTTCACTACATGCATTTGAAAACAAAAAGTTGGCCAGATAGGGGTTATTGTCATTTTCTATGTTTACATGGAGTTTATTGCAACATTTGAAGTTCATAGGAGGTTATTGTCGATATTTTCCAAGTGATTAATAGAATTTTCACATTTTATTTCAGAGGAAGAGATAATTTTCCAAGTGATTAATAGATCGAGTAAAATACATTGCGGCCTCGAAACAAGGGTAAATGTCTTTGACTTGTTAATATAATGGGTCTTTTGCTAATACAAATAATACAAGGGTTTTTTTGTCAGTCAAAAATAACACAAGGAGTGTTTTTGTATTTCACTTGCATTTTTTTCTTCATAGTATGATCTCTCTCTTTATACCCAAATCGTGAAATATGCATGGATTTTTCTCTTATATAATCGACCCATATATATTTGATTATTCCATTTGCCACCGTCAACCACACCCAGTATGGGCCTCTTTTTTCTCTCACTCATCCTTACTTTATAAGAGAAATCATCCTTAATTCTGTCATGACAAGAATTTGGAATTACATTTTAGAAATATTAGGAATTTAATGTGATTCTACTAAATTATCATTTTGAATGTTACCAGTCTAGTAGCAAGAATACTAATTTTAGTATGAATTAATTACACAAATATCCCTGGAGTATATTTATTTTCTTAAATTTAGCCACATTAAAGCATCATATTGGACTTGAGGAGAAGAATTTCATACATTTTTGTTGGGGGGGGAAAGAAGCTAGTGTAGATTAGAAAAATGATGTAAATATCTGGATAAATGTAGAATTTATGGATAAGCTGTGGCCACTGGTATCAATTCATTATCTTTTTTTCTAAACAACAAAATAATATAATGGAGCCTCTATTAAATTCACCTCCCTTTTGAACTGAACGTACATTATTGTATTTTAGTGGGAAAAGGATCAGTTTATGGAGATAATGTCGTCCTTATGGCATAATAAGGAAAATCGATTAGTAAAGAACAATCATGTTCACCTTAACTTGGAAATTTTATCAGGAAAAGAATTTGTTGTGTTAAAATTCTTTTTTCAGGCTTGCTCTGCTTCTTATATATATCCTCACAGATTCAATGATTTAATCAATCATCGCTGGTTCTATTTTTTTATCTTATCGAATAATTAAATAGTGGTAAATGGTAATTGATGGAGATGAAATTATTCACGTCATAGACAAACATTGCATAAATAAACACTTCTACTTCTACTATACTTTTTTTAAATTTAAATTGATGGATAGAGAAATTAAAATATACTGTAAGTATTACGTTTGAAATTAGGGCAGTGAGAAGTAAAAATTTGTGGTAGATATAAAAAAAGTGTTGGAAATTGGGTGTAGATCCTCTATACCACTTTTAGTGTACCATATTTGTGTATCACTAATAAATAATTGCCACATGTACATGTGGCAATTATTATAATTTTCACATGTACATGTGGCAATTATTTATTAGTGATACACAAGTATGGTACACTAAAGGTGGTATAGAGGATCTTCCCCGGTTGGAAATTGCAGAGTATAGGGACTGGCATTCTTTCCTGACGTCTCTTTGAACCACATAAAGTAACCAATCCACAAACAAGTTTACTACTTGACTGACTTGTATATATTGCAATTCCAAAAAGAACATCACCTCCACCCCAATATATACCCAAAAAGAAATTAGAAAATATCCCACCATAATTTTAAATTAAAAATTAAAAAAGGCTGTAAATTTAGAAAGAAAAGGAACCCGGGCATTATTAGTTAATTTCTTAATTAAAATTAAAAAAACAAAATATTTTGATGCCCTCCTATTAATAGTCCCAAGGATGAAAGACTGAGTGGTCATAGAAGCTACATACACTATATATACATATACACAGTGGACAGAGGTGGTGGAATTTGGCCTGCAGTATTTCATAAGAAGAAGAGTGGTAGAAAGAAAGAGTGGTATATATATATATATATTAGAAGATTAGTGTTGGCAATATGTGCAATCCCAACACCAAGAATCCCACAATCTCAATCTCCATCCAGCTTGTTAATGATCATGTTGATCATCAGCCACCAGTAGTAGCGGCCCCACCTCAGCTCTATCTTGATCTGATATCATCAATAACAACTCCCACCAGTACCTTCAAGCACACAAAGAAGGCAGAATTAATCAGCAGCACGCCTTGTTCCATTCCTAGCAGTGCAGAGCTTCTGGACGAGACAAAATCACTTGTCAAACTCGCTCTTCCCATAGCTTTAACAGCCCTCATTTTCTACTCCCGCTCCATGCTTTCCATGCTTTTCTTAGGCCACCTCGGAGACATTGAACTCGCCGCCGGTTCGTTAGCTCTGGCTTTTGCTAACATCTCCGGCTACTCTGTTCTCTCCGGTCTTTCCCTCGGAATGGAGCCACTCTGTTCTCAAGCCTTCGGCGCCCAACGCCCCAAGCTCCTTTCTCTAACTCTTCAGAGGGCTATTGTGTTTCTCCTCGTCTGCTCTGTTCCCATCGCTTCTCTTTGGCTCAACATTTCCACGATTCTCCTTTATTTGCACCAAGACCCCAGCATCACGCGCCTCGCAAGCACCTATCTTCTTTTCTCACTCCCTGATCTTCTAACTAATTCCTTTATCCACCCCATACGTATTTACCTTCGGGCTCAAGGTATCACCCATCCCCTCACTCTTGCGTCACTTGTTGGCACGGCTTTCCATCTGCCCATCAACTATTTCTTCGTCACTCGCCTTCGCCTCGGCGTCGCTGGCGTCGCGGCTGCCTCAGCCACGGCCAATTTCGTTGTGCTCCTCGCGCTTGTCCTCTATGTTTGGGCACGCGGGCTGCACGTGCCCACCTGGACGAAACCGAGTCTCAATTGTTTGACCGGCTGGGCGCCGCTGGTTCGCCTAGCCGCGCCGAGCTGCGTCTCAGTTTGTCTCGAGTGGTGGTGGTACGAAATCATGATTGTGTTGTGTGGGCTACTGGTGGACCCCACGGCCACCGTGGCATCCATGGGAGTTTTAATACAGACGACGTCGTTTTTGTACGTGTTCCCGTCTTCACTTGGACTGGCCGTTTCGACTCGGGTTGGGAATGAACTCGGGGCAAACCGACCCGAGAAAGCACGGGTTTCCGCAATCGTTTCGATTTTTATAGCTGGTGTGATGGGCGTATCGGCTATGGTATTTGCAACGTCGATGAGGAACTCGTGGGCCCAAATGTACACTGATGATGTCAACATCGTGCGGCTGACGTCGGCGGCCCTGCCGATTTTAGGACTGTGTGAATTGGGTAACTGTCCGCAGACCGTCGGATGCGGGGTGGTGCGAGGGACGGCACGTCCGTCGACGGCGGCGAACGTGAACCTTGGGGCATTTTATTTGGTCGGTATGCCCGTAGCTATTGGGCTTGGGTTTGTTTTAGGAGTTGGATTTTGTGGGTTATGGATTGGGCTGCTTTCGGCCCAGGTTTGTTGTGCTGGGTTGATGCTTTATGTGGTGGGGACCACAAACTGGGAGTACCAAGCTATGAGAGCTCAGCTGCTCACGTGCGCCGGATGTGGAGAAACGCTGCCTGGTGATTGTTAGAATAATGACACACGATTCCCCTTGATTTGCGTCAAGATTAAGTCATGGAGATCAGGATCATTTGACAAAATTGGACACTCGTGATGTTATTTTACATATTTAGGTCCCCCCACTCCCCCACATTTTTTTTCTGATTTTGATCAGGCTCCTATTGTGAATCACAGATTTTTTTTGGGTTTGAAGATTTTTTTAAAATGAACTTTGTTTATTTCTTTCTATGTATTTTTGGTTCAAAAGTAAATATAGATATATTACCCTATTATTTATCAAAATTAAATTGTGAAGCCAATTAAAAAGAAGACAAAATTCATTTGGTACAACCCCGTTTGCACTGGTTTCTGATGTTGTACATTAAATCTATTCTTTTTACAATACATAATAATTGTATGGCGATGAAATTTTCAAGTTTATAGTATCTTTTGATTAAACAAAATAATTTTGACTTGGGTATTGACCTAAAACTATGTACATGCAACTTTAGAATTTCAATTAAGAGCTAGGAAATGTGTATATATTTATTCATTTTATGTTTTTGGAGAGATGAATCTTAATATCCCTTTTGGATGTATGTTGGGTTGCCTCTTAACATGCAACAGACAATGACATATGTAAGTGCAATAATAATGATAATAATCGCTCGCATTCAATAAACTATTTATGACAGTGACGGAGGAGGTATAGGGAGGTGGGTTTTTGAGATCAAGAGGGCCAAAAATTGATCTAATACTATGCTGCCACGTAAGTCACATTTTTGTACTTAATTTATCCTCTGTATTTGTGAATAAAAGCCAAGACTTAGACAAGCCAATTATAAAAGTTATTGGATGAATTGGTCCAGCTCTTCAATTGTCCAGTTGTCATTTTTACAATAATAATAATTCGCACAGTTCTAGCAATCTATGATTTTGATGAAAAGAATTCTCACGCTCAAAATTGCCCAAGATTTACAAGGAAAATGGAAACCCGAGTTTGTTGTAAGTACTTTTTTTACTGTCGCGCATTTGCCTAAGTTTTGGAATATGAGTTATATTAGAAGTTTTCATCAAAGTGCTTCCATATTCATCATAGTTGTAACCAGCAATATGTATTCGTTCTCTCTCTCTCTCGTAATAATATGTCTAAATTTAAAATTGAAAATAGACTTGTACTCAATTTCATTCGATTTGTTGAGCCATCTAATTGTATTTGTTTTGCAATTTTGATTATAAATTAAATGAAAAATTGAAGAAAAGACGAATATGAGCTAATTTTTATTAAATAAGAAATTATAATCAGAAATGTAATTTAGCGAAAAAGAAAGGTGGTAGTAAAAAAGTGAGTTATAAAATTAGATTGAAAGAAGGGAAACAAAATGAGGTCTTGTCTGCATTTTGAGTGGCAGGAGCAACGAACGGCAGGGATTGTGCACGAGGGGGAGGGGGGTAAAGTAAGTATCTTAATTTCTATCCTATCTAGCTAGCTATCCCCAATGGAAAAATGGTCTCTAGCTAGGCTAATTTGTAGTTTTGTGAGGTACACCTTCAATTCATTTCACGAATCGAGCCAATTCATTTCATATTGTTCAGATTCAGGGAAAAATCCAGTGTCCACACATGTACAGGACCCTGATCCCCCAATCAAAAGGAAAATTAAAAACAGTACTGGAACTGAAACTGAAACTCGACTGGCTTCTGCTACTATACACGTTATGAAAAGGAAAGAAAGCTCAGATTGGGCCCCCGCCAAAGAAAACTGATCTCTGGGCCCCCACAGCCCATCACATCTTTCAAAATTTGTTGCAAATTGGGAAGAAGGCAACTGGGAGTCACCAGGGTTTAATAATTAATAGTAATAGATTTTTTTGTGTTTTTGGTTTATTACACAATTTTAAAAGAAAATCGATTGTGTTGCTTGGTTTTTATTCAACAAGTTATTTTGAGTGGTTCAACTAAATCTTTAAAATATGATTTAGATAGAGTTTGAATATTATGTTTTATGGGCTTTGAGAATATAAAATATGATTTGGATTAAGTTTGAATGTTGGGATTTAAGAGGAAAAATAAGTCATAGATGTCAAATCAATAAATATTTTAGAGAAAAAAAAGGTAAATGTCAATCAATCACAACTAAATATCGGTTGCAATGTTCATACCACCGTCAAATAACTGAACTGAAATGAACGGAATTGGCCACATGCATTTCTCTAGTTTTATACTAATTTATTGGTTAACTATTATTTTGTAGTTTGCTAGTAATTAATATAATATATATATATATATATATATATTGTTATAATTGATATAATGATATATTCAATTTCATTTAAAACAAAAGATTGTGTTGGTTTTAATTTTGAAATTCGAAATTCGAAAAAATAAAACAAAATATCCTAAAGGAAAATAAACATTTCTCAAAAAAAAAAAAAAAAAAAAAAACAAAACTGCACATATTAAATGAAGCAAACATGTCTGAAATCTAGTAATAGTCTTGGTTTCCTTTTCCTTTTGTTTTTTAGTCTTTGTTTTGAGTTAAGAAAGCTCAAGATAACAAAAAGTCTTGTCTTTTGTATAGCAACATTGCATGCTACTATATGAAGAGGATAAATCTTCTTCTATTATTAGCGTTGACATTGCTGAACTATGGCCGTCCGATTATAAATATACTCTTTGGGGCCAATGGGAAAAAAAACATGATATCCACCTATGTTTTGAGAAATTCAAAACTCCCCTGGGTTAAATTGTTAATTCCGTTAGCTTTTTAGATTAAATAATATTTTACCCTTCATATTTTATTCTACGAAACTAATTTGTTTTTATATATAAAATATTAATAAATTAAATAATATTTTAATATAACGTTTGAAATTTGAAAAAATTAAATTTTTTTATTAAATAATCTAATATCCATATTTATTTATTATTTTTAAAATAATTAATTTTATATAATATTAATATATTATTAATAATTTACAAAAAAAATGGAAAAATCCATTTCTTCTTCCCGGAACCCCAACCCACCTGGGTTCATCAGAATCCCACGCCGCGGCCAGCTTAGGTTGCAAAAATTAACATTCCCATATATTCTGGCATTTCCAACTGAGTTTTGTTATGAAGAAATTTAAAAATCGAATTAATCAGTTAGTAGAGGAACTCAATTTCTCCTTTCGAACTTTCATCTCTGTTTATACATAATCTTGATTTTTGTTTTCTGGTACTTAGAATCTGATTTCTTAATCTTGATTATACAAAAGAATTCGCTACCCAATTAACCTGGGTTCCATTGGGTGTGGAAGAAGAACGTACCGCATTTTACCCTTTTTTTTCCTAAAATAAAGTTAGGGCATTTTGGTAATTTTTTTAATTTAAATTGATGAAAAATGAGTTTTAGTCTGACAAAACGCGAGGGATAGACACTCTCAGTTACTTTGGACAAAAAAGGAATTCTACGAAATTAAAATTATAGGGAAATTCTGTGCAGATTTCATAAAACACAGATAGTTATCATGTTTATTTCGCGGAGCCGTTCGGTTCCCATTTGTAGCTAGCCAGCTATAATTATATTGTAGGAAAAACTAAGGCAAACATATTGAGTAATTGTCAACAAATGAATCAAATCCAAAGATTGTCCAAATTCGTATAAAATACTAGTATGATTTTAATTAATCGGAGAATTGATGTCAATTATGATAAACATTTGGGTCCGCCAAGAAACTTTCAGAAGAATTTAATTCATTGTTTAATATATATGTGTTCGTTGTATTAAAGTATTAAACCAACGTGAAATTAATTGTTCTCATGTGTCTATGTTCCCGTAAGTAAAATAAACAAACCATTATATTCAACGCTATATTTTTCTATTCTTAACTTGCCCTGAGATGACATGAAAACAATGAATATAAGCCCATCAAATCAGTTATTTATGAATCTATTAATTATTTCATAGCCACCACTTGTTTTTTCTTTTTTTATAATTATTCGTAGCCACCACTTGCTTGCATATTAATTATTACATATATATATATATATAATTGGGAAAAGTGCAAATTTAGGTCCTGTAATCTTAGCTGGATGACAAGTTAGTCCTTCTGGAATCAGACTTTCACATATATGCGTTGTAATTAATTTTTGTTGGCAGGTTTGATCCCCATTCCAACCCTAAAGTCATAATTTTCATATATCAGACCATATAACCTCTCAATTTGAGATTTAAGATTTTGCCAGCAATTTTGACTAATTAATTGCTTACATAAGAGTCAACTTCATATTAAAAATGTTGACTAGGTTTATATAACGAGTTTAACTTTATACTTCTAGTCAGGGGCAGATCCATGAATTTTGTTTAGGGAAACTAAAGTAGATACACAAAAAAATATCCAATCAAACACTCAAACTTAAAAATTATTTTTCATTCACGAAAAATCTATGACGAGATACAAAAATGAGGATGTGAAGTTTGACAAAAATGATTCCATAAATTACTTTAATTACATATGATACTCATCACGAATTTGTTATATGTGACGAAAAAAAGGGGGTAATGTGAAAACATATTCGTCACATTTGACTGTCTTTTGTGAGAAAATTCAGTTTATATGAGGAAAATATTTTTTGTCAGAACTTTTATTTGTTTTGCAAGGGACATTTTTTTGTGCTACAAAATTTTTCGTCATATTGGCATTTTCATGACAAAACAGTTACTTTTTGCCACAATTTTTTTTGTGGCAAAAAGTTTTTTTTGTAATGCATCACATATCCTCGTGAATCAACATATCTCAAAACAATCGTTGTTTGCTTCCTACAAGATATATCACGAGATTCATCGACAAGAATAGCAAATAACCCATCACCGAGCTCTCTAATAATAGCATTAATAGTATAACTTGAGGAATCATTGATCATGTCTTTTTCAATTGATGAAGCCGTCAACTTAAGATTATCCAGGGCATTCCGTAATATAACGGCTCTAGCAACCTCATTTTAATCCGCTAAAAAACTTAAAAGCTCAAGAAAGTTTTCATGGTTGATTGAAAATTTCAATTCATCATATATATACACGAATGCAAGTACTTGTTTAAGAAGAAATCAAATGCAATCGATTGATGCAATCAATCAAATTGGATAGCCATTCAACAAGGGTTTTGGGATAATTTAGACTTATGATGGGTCAAGTTTTTTAGTTTAACTTAAAATTGAGCCAATTATTTTTTTGGCCTAGAAGAGTAAGCGATTTGAATTAAATTATCATATTTAAGCTTGTATTTTAGAATCAAGATAAATATTAAATATTACAACCCTAAAAAAAATAAAAAATTGAGGGGGTCTGTAGCCCCCTAGTCCCAATGTGCATCCGCCATTGACTTCTACTATGTTATTGTTATGTATAAGGATGCATGAGTTTCTGGTATTTAAAGGGACAAAGTAATTAGTTTTCATATTATCCCATATATACTTGAAATTGTCACACAAATAGACAGCATGTGACATATTATATATAAATTGAATAAAAATTAAAAATCACTTTTCCCACGTACATATACTACAGAAAATAAAAAGAAATATATATATATAAAGACAAGTTCATCTTGGCCATCATGCTTCTCACATGCATACCCTAATAAGCAACTTGCTGGAGTCCCCCATATTCTCATTCCTCACACACACACACACACACAGTTGTTGTCCCCTTTTCTAAATGACTTAAAAACATAAATTAGCATATATATGACTCCCTACTACAAGTACATACATGTATATATTTTTGAATTTGTTTTGCCATTTCTCCAGTTCCACGACCCTGATCCAACAAGACCATCATCACATCCAACCCCCTCTCCATCATGCCTGTCTATATATATTTATTTATACTTTTAAATATATATATATATATATATATATATATATATATACACACACACACATGTACACATGAGTTCATGACAAACAAAAGAAAGCCTAGCTAGTATAATTAATTAGCTAGCAGCTAGTGTATAGGTAGCTTAGCTAGGTGCTAGTGTAATGTGTGATAGCTCTAAATATAGACTTTGTCCACCATATAGGCAACAAGCTGCATGTAGTACTCCTCGTTTAATTTTACTTTGTGAATTGATAAAGAAAAGGGCCGGGCCGGGGGTCTAAATCTTATTGCAGTTCCATTTGATCCATGCATGACACTACTGATGCTCAACTTACTTTTTTTTCTCCAATCCTCATGACATGTTCCCCCAAGAGGATCAAGTTCATATATACCCATAGGTTGAGAATGATCACCAACGCTAAAACCTCGACCGGCATATCTATTTGGATGGGTTTTAGACCCGGTTTCACGGATCTCGGTTTTAAAAGAATGGTTTGAGTGGTTTCGATGAAACCTTTGAAACTCCATTTTGTTAGGTTTTAAATGTTGGGTTTTGTGTTTCTGAAAAAGTTGAAACTTTACTTGGATTGGTTTTGGATGTTGGGGTGTGAGGAAAAAAGATAGGTAGTAGGTGCCAAATTAATGTCTTATTTAGATATTTTCGGGAAAAAAATAGATAGTAGGTGTGTCAAATCAATGTTTAATAGGTTTCAAACGTTTGGGTGTAGATTTGTGAATAAGTTTGTGCTAGGTTTCATTGGTCTAGCGAAAACTCATTTAGAAGGATTACGGTCCAGTCTCGCGAAGATTGGGCCAAAACTCATTCACATCGATCCTTAATTGATACTGGTTAGTTTGACCTATTGGTGGAAGTCTTCAAAATCATTTATAGAATTATTTTTTCTATTATTTAATTCAGAAGTGTTTAATTGATCCCTTACATGAAAATTATATTTCGTTAATTATGATTTTTTATGGTGGACTAGTCTCAATATCATAATCACTTTTAATTTAAAAAATATCAGTTATTTTTTACAAAAGCAACGGAATGTAACTTTGGTAACAGCAATAATATTCTACAAAACTAATTATTATAAAATCAACTTTTATATTCATTAAACAATTATTTTAAGAACTGATTTTACAATTATTGTATACTTATTTTTTTCAACCGCTTGACCAAACATCTATAAAATATTTTATTAATTATATGATAACTTTCAAGTCTCAAGTTAATTATATGGACTAGATTCACACTCTTCTTCGACTTCGTGCATAATTTTCAATTTAATGCGTATATTAATGTGTGTTATATATTATGAATGGATGTGAAAATTTTTGTGCCATATATAAATTATTAGGGGTGGCGATATGGGTCATGACCCGTTATACGCAACCCATTTTTTTATATTGGTGATGGAATTAGTTGAGTTGGGCTGAGTGAAATTAACATTTACATAAGTTTGAAATGAGTTGTAAATAAGTTAAAAATGGGTCAAGTAAAAACACACTAATTTAGCAAACATAAAATGACCCGACCCGACCCACCCGGCTCAACCCGTTTCAAACCTGACTCATTTTTAACCCATATTAAATGGGCCATTTTATGATCTAACCCATTTTTGACCCTCCGGAATCCGGCCGCCCATTTTGCACCCTTAAGTATATATAATTATTATAGGTTGTTCTAGCTTATTTATGTATTGACTCTTACCTTCAGTCTTTACTTCCTCTGGGCAGACAAAGTTTAGGCCCACCCTAGAATGTGCATTATGGCTCAAGATAAGCTATAAAACAAAAATTATACTACTGTTGCTTTTTTCATCAATTCTTTTACATTTGCATTGTCCAAGATGATCATTGAGAATCTGTGGAAGAGGTATGCAATGATTTACCCTTATCACTTTGATAGGAACCAGTAGCAATAAGGAATTAAATGAAGTAAACTTTGCTCCTCAATTCAATATTCATATATGCATGTGGTCATTATTTACGGGCCATATCATGTACATAAAATATGCATAAACTTATACTAATAAATAAACTAATCATATGTAAAACTATATGTCAAAAAAATTAGCTAGTCTTATCATATACAGGTCTTGTCTAGACATCAAATTGCAATGGGTTGTGGATGGTGGTGTGAACTGGTAAATTTTTATTCATATCAAGTTTGATCGAACTCAAAGTAATTACATGACAAGTTTAATTCACTTGCTATGAGATTGGATGTAACTCTCAGGAAAGTGATCAATCACAAAACAAGTGCAATACAGACTTGTTTGGTGATTGGATATGTTTGACATTCCGTAAACAAATTACTATTTTAAAGCATTGGACCAGATTAAGTTAACACCCCTCAAAAGAGACCAATTAAGGCCATCTCAAATGCTTCAGGGGGAGGGGGAGTGGGTGAGAGAGGGGAAAAATAGAGTGATCTCCAGGGGGGGGGGGGGGGGGGGGAAGGGGAGGGGGGGGGGGGGGGGGGTCTTCCCCCACCCCCTGGAGGGGGGGGGGGGTGGGTGGTTGGACCTCGCCACCCACCTCGGGGGGTGAGCAGGTAGATGACACATGCCTTCTTTATTTTTTTTTTTTTTGACTTTCTTTAATTATTTAATTAATTTATATTATAATAAAAATTATTATTATTTTAATTTTTTTTAAAAACTCTTAACATGAATTTAATTTTATTACTTTTATAATTGTAACTTTTAATTAATAAACTTAACATTAATGTTTGAAATTTAATAACATTGTAAGAAAATTTAATTTGTCTATTATTTTAAATTTTACAAATTTAACTTTAATTTGTGTTAATTTAGAATAACGTAATTAAAAATAATTTATGAAAATTAAATACGATTTATTATTATTATTATTATTATTAAGAAATATGAAAATTGGAATTAATTGAAATGAGAAGACTGGATCACTGGAGATGACCATGAAAAGAGGACTGGAGAGGAAAATAAAAATCTGAGGGAAATCTGAGAGAAAGGGGAATCTGAGAAGAAATGGTGGAGGGGATGCAGGAAATGTCCTAATGGGGGCCGATATTAAGATGTGTATTGTCCATCTTGGATCTTTCAAAAAAATATCTGGATATAATAAAATCTAGAAAATTATTTCTATCAAAAACAAATTGGAAGAATATTGGGCTTTTACGTGTGGGCTTGTGGATGGCGGTCGCAACAAATGAACTATTTTTAAGCCCGTGCTAAATTCTGCGTTAATATTTGGGCTTATGACAATAGTAACAAGATCAAATTAACACTCATAAAAAGTAAGCAATTAAAGGCCCATTTTTCAGGGAAAGAGGTGGGTGGGGAGGTCTTCTCCCACCTCCTGGAGGGGTGGGGAGGTGGGTGGTTGGACCTCGCCATCCACCTCGGGGGTTGAGCAGGTAGATGACACATGCCTTCTTTATTTTTATTTTTTTTTACTTTCTTTAATTATTTAATTAATTTATATTATAATAAAAATTATTATTATTTTAATTTTTTTTAAAAACTCTTAACATGAATTTAATTTTATTACTTTTATAATTGTAACTTTTAATTAATAAACTTAACATTAATGTTTGAAATTTAATAACATTGTAAGAAAATTTAATTTGTCTATTATTTTAAATTTTACAAATTTAACTTTAATTTGTGTTAATTTAGAATAATGTAATTAAAAATAATTTATGAAAATTAAATACGATTTATTATTATTATTATTATTATTAAGAAATATGAAAATTAGAATTAATTGAAATGAGAAGACTGGATCACCGGAGATGACCATGAAAAGAGGACTAGAGAGGAAAATAAAAATTTGAGGGAAATCTGAGAGAAAGGGGAATCTGAGAAGAAATGGTGGAGGGGATGCAGGAAATGTCCTAATGGGGGCCGATATTAAGATGTGTATTGTCCATCTTGGATCTTTGAAAAAAATATCTGGATATAATAAAATCTAGAAAATTATTTCTATCAACTCAAATTGGAAGAATATTGGGCTTTTACGTGTGGGCTTGTGGATGGCGGTCGCAACAAATGAACTATTTTTAAGCCCGTGCTAAATTCTGCGTTAATATTTGGGCTTATGACAAGAGTAACAAGATCAAATTAGCACTCATAAAAAGTGAGCAATTAAAGGCCCTACAGGCCCATATTATGGTCTCCCTAGTATTTGAGAAAAAACAGAAATTTATTTAAATAAATTGCATCATCCAAGGTCGTCCCCAATTCCTTCCTCATAATTAGGGTTCGCATTAAATCTCTATGTCCAATTCAATGAAATTCAAGCCTCCACCAAAGAGGCCGAAAGTAGACGCTGCTCCTTCTGGGAGGTAATTAATCTCATCCTTAACCATTCACTGTATGTACAGTAGGGATTGATGTAAAAATAACTATAGGAGATTTGTTATGATTATTCTCTTGGTCACAGTTTGAGCTGCAAATTTGAAGGGGCACTCTGATATTTATATTTTACGTTTGATCAATCTGATTCTTAATTTATTTGGTGCGTGATCTTTTACTATGCAATTTTGTCTTTTCAATGTGGTGAAATTGTCGATTGCATGCTCAAGCTGCAGTTCGTTCCCTATGCGCTTAGATTGACTTGCTCTAAATTCTGGTCCAGTGAGTTATGACTGCATCCTGGAAAAATATTCTGATTTGGACCAAAGATTCTTATATGTATTATCTATTCTAATGAGTTACTAAACCTTGGTGAATATATGTTTTCAGCTCATCTTCTTGTTTGGCTGCTCTTTCACCATCGGAAAAGAGAGATGTGGTTATGACAATCATCAATAAATCCACAGTATGTAGGATCTTCTTCTGGCCGTACTTCTTCTATCACGCGAGTTTTTCTTTTATTGTCATTTTGTACTTTTGGTCTTATTAATACATGGTGAATGTTCAGGCTCTCGACACTCAAACTAGCAGTGTAAATATGAGGATTCAACAGGCAAGAAATTCTGCAGTGGCCCAGGCAAAGCAAGATGGTTGCACTGCAAATTTTAGAGTATTTGACTCACCATTTGGAAATTATCTTGTCCCTGTTATTCCTACTCGAGAAGAAGTTGGTCAATGACTTCCCGCTACGAAGATCAAGGTTTGTCAACTCTGGTATTAATTATCTAAACATTTGTACAGTTGAAAATTTAGTGGTTGCCATTATTGAGGCTTGACACCATAGTTATCAAATCGTGAATCGTATCGTGTATCGGAGACCCATTGTATCGATACGAATCGTGTATCGTGTATCGAATCGTAAGATACATTCGAATGTAAAAAAAATGCATAAATCATTTTTTCCACATAATTAAAAAAATTCATAAGCATATCAAAGTCTCAAAACTAACCAATTAAAGCCAAAAACATCATTAAATCAAGTTCCAAGTTTGAACTTTCAAATTTAAAGTCACAAAATAAAAACAAATATAAGTTTTCACTAAATTAACATCAAAATATCAATCCAAAACGATAATCCAAAACAAAAACTAAACATTAACACCTAATCATCAAAATAAAGTACTAAATATTAATAATTTAATACCCATTCAACAAACTAAAGTACTAACCAAGTAAACATTAACACCCAATCTAAAATAATAACTTACAAATCAAAATAATAACAATAACTAGGTATTTAGGGACTTTTTGTGTATCTCAAGAATGCCCAAGTTGGGGAATGGCCGGAAATAGGCCAGAATCACGCCGGGATCCAAGAGGCCCGCAAGAAATCCGAGTGAACCGCTTCGGTTTGGTTAGAAAGGTCTTGAATTGCAATTTTTTTTGGTTGGAATCGCGATTTTTAAGTCAATTTTGCTTGGAACTAAAGTTTTTAGTTGAATTTTGATGAAATTTTGGGGAAAAAGAATCTAGGGTTTGAATAATTGAAGGAGGCGGCTTGAGAGAGGCTGAAAAAATGACTAGGTTTGGAAAAAAATATCGGATTACATGTTTAAAATGAACCGCGTAGCGAAAATCCGAACCGGTCCGATCCGGTTTGGACCCGCGACCAGGACAGTCAAAGAATCGTATGTATCGCGAATGTATCGCGATACGTACGATCCGTATCGAATCGCAAAAGAATCGTACGATTATTTGGTCCAGCGATAAATTCATACGAGTTGACTCGTGTTGGGGTCGACTCGTATCGAATCGTACGATTCGAATCGTGAATCGTACGATTCTTACTACTATGCTTGACACAAGTGGAAAATGAATGTTGACTTCTCTTTCCCAAGGTGGGAAGATGTCATGGTGAATTTATTCCAGACATGTATTGCCATAAAGCATCATTGACTCTTAATGTTCGCCGACTAGAATAAAGCAATGTATGCAGAAACTTGTGGTACTTGAAAAGGTGTTTTGTTTTTCCGGAAAGGAGTGTTGAAATACAAAAGTTGTGGATGATTATAAATATTGACGGTAAAGATGAATAAGCACCAAAAATGATGTTTGGAATGTGTTAGGTAAAATTGCTAAATAGGCTGTTTACTGCTCTGACATCTTCGGTCTAGTAGAATGATTTTATGGATAGATATCTATGTCAAACTACGTCTTTAATACCTTTAGTATACATACACTGAACTACTTTCTTGATACCTCGCCAACATGGCCCTTCCTCTCCCCTCCATGCCCAAGTTGGTAACTAGTACACCGATATTTAACTTGATATTATGGCGTCAAATGAATTACCTCATTCTTATTTCTTTATGTGGTTTGTACAATTCCTCAGGAGATTTTGGAACAGTGTTCAGATGATGCACCACAGCATGTTGTGTCTGTTTTGTCCCATCCCTGGGTTTTGAAACCCCTGAAGTTCTTGGTAGAAATTGCTGGGATTGCTGAAATATGTTGCATAAGGTATTATCCTTGGTGATTATGAGTAAGAATAGTTTGTTAGTGGAATGAAGAGAATTGTACGCCATCATACGATGATTTGATGATATTGTTTACTCCACATGATATCTGATGAACTATTCATGTCAACTGTATTTGGGCGTTTATATGTTGGCATTTGTCCTCCCTCCCTCCCTCCATCAACCTTTCCTTGTCCATATTAACATCTAAAAGCTAGGCTACACGTCAATATGTAATTCAAATTTATTAAATTATTATTATGTTTAGACTATTAAATTTGTCCCCAGGGTAAGTTGATTTTATACTACAGTACTAGTACTATATTTGATAAAGTGACAGGTCTTTCATTCCAATTCTGAAACATAGATTCCTTTGTGCAATTGTGCCTAATACTATGTCACTATTATCTGGTCTCACACTTCACGTGTTGGAGGTATACGCAGAAGAGAAGCAAACGTCTGGGATCCTCATTTACTGTGTACCGAACGCTTCTTTTCTTATGCCAATTTTGGTGCAACATTCCCACCTGCTGTCTTTTCTTAAGTATTATTAATGGCTAAGATCTTTGCTGTACTATCCTAAAGTTGATTGTGACTATTTATTATCATTAAATTAAAAAGGAGATCCAACCAGCAGCTTCAACTTTATGGGTCTTGATTGAAAAATGAACTTTTATTAATTATTAATTCAATTTATGCTCTCATATGAGTAGATCCAATAATAAGATAAATTTAGGTCCGAATGTCAAATTCCATGTTTAAGGCCGAATTTGATATGTTTAACTCTTTCCATATATATATAACTCAATAATACAATATCTAAATACAAATACATTAAAGTGATTTGCTTTGATTGTGATGGGATTTCTAAACTTTTCGACTATATGTAAGTCTATTGGATAATTGAATTTTGATATGCTTTATCCCATTCTTAAAATTTCTAATGAGATTTAGGTAGTGACAAAGTCATAGGCAATTTGGTTTTTGAAAGTTGCAGGAGACGTCGTCCTAATCCTAATTTAAAAATACTCGTAGCAATTTGTGCAATTGTTCAATTGGATCAGTCCATAAATCAGAAGATTAAGGGTTTGCTGCAGAAGAAGACTGCATGGCTTGGCATGGCAACAGTTGATATCCCGCACCCAGCAGCTCACAGCATTCCCGAGTATTTTAGACTTTCGCCAACTCTAACCTATAAATAAATTAAATAGTGTCATATACCACTATAAAGTAATTCAGTTGATTTATGAAAAAAGGTAAAAATTTAAGTAACATAGGAAATGCTATGGTCTTACTCAAAGTGAGTGATCCAAACAAGAAAATGAGAAATCCTTATTTGAGATTCTCTTTGCTTTCCCGTGAGGCGTAGAGGAGGATATTCTCGAGGTTACTTGAATAATGAACAATACAAATTATCCTCATTAAAATAAATATGGCAAGTCAAAATCAAATAGATAATGAAGAAAAGGACAATTTATTTGCCAGTATTAGCAACATCATGTAAATAGCAAAAAACAAAATTAAAATAAGCAACATCATGTAAGTATCAACTCCGGCTGTAAATCTATCCATTTTACTTTTACTTTTTCATATACCCATTTTACTATATATATATTATCATCTATAGGCTTGACAAAAAGTTTTAATAAAGGAGATTTTAGGCGATTCACACAATCTTGTCATAAATACTTCGCGCATCATAGCATGTGAAACTTTATTTTAGATTTATTTTAATATTTTTAAGGAAAAACAAAAGATGTTCTTTACATGATATTTTATTTGAATGGGAAAGGAAAAACAAAAGATGTTCTTTATACATTCCTCAAAATACGGGCCAAATAATCTTATACAACGTATATTTCAAGAGATTCCGAACCTCATAGAAGATTAGTGAAAGATAACGAACGAGTTAAAGTAGGATTTAGATTTGGGTAATTATTATTATTATTAGGTAAAAGAAAAGTAAACCGAGTTACTATTACACAATTCTAATACAAGTACTGTCCTAAACAATATATACAGCAATGAAATACACACATATAGTATCTGAATCTTAATTCCTGGCCTTCTCTTGTTCACTTCCTCAATTATTTTTCTCAAAAACTTCCTCCATAAATATATTAAATTGTTTTGTGTACGCTTTTTGTTATAGCTTACAAGACAGACACTTCTATTACAATTCAAGAAAACCAATACTTTAATAGTATATTAAATTAGAGATTAATAAATTAACAGGTTACAGAAATCCCATCAAGAAAAACCAATCAGAGATTCAATCTTGGACTTGGTGTATTAATAAAATAAATCTAGAGGATATTCATTCAAGCATTCATAAAGTGTGTGGATTTTTGTTTGTGGGGTGGTGGTAGGTAAAAGGAGTAGGTGTTGGGTTGCTATAAGATGGGGAAGGTAGCGGTGGCTGCGACGGTGGTGTGCACGGCGGCGGTTTGTGCGGCGGCGGCGTTGGTTGTACGGCGGCAGATGCAGAGTTCAGGGAAATGGGCAAAGGCAGAGGCCATTCTGAGGGAGCTGGAGGACAAGTGTGGGGCCCCCACCGCCAAGCTCCGACAGGTTGCCGACGCCATGACGGTGGAGATGCACGCCGGACTTGCCTCCGAAGGCGGCAGTAAGCTCAAGATGCTCATCAGCTACGTTGACAACCTTCCCACTGGGTAAATTTTTTTTCCCCCCATAAAAATAAAGATTTGATTTTTCAAATATTTGTGGTTTCCTGATTCAATTTCAGCTCTCAAGATTCAGACTTTAGATTTAAAGGTCTGGACTTTTGATTGTTCTCCAATATTGTCATTTTGTTTGGTTCAGAATTTGAGGAAATGACATTTTCTAACTTGGAGTCTCAGCTCATTAAATTTTTTTGTGTATCCATTTGTATTTTGATCCAAACTTATACAGTTTTGCACAAGTAGAAAGAGAAAAGTCAAAGATTCTGAATTTAGGTCTGGTGGTTTTAGTAATTCTCCTCCTTAGTTATTCAGTATAGTATCATTTTCTTTACTTCTGATTTTGGAGAATAGCCTAATAAGTAACTACATACTGTATAGCTGAAAACTTTGGCAAATTTTCAAACTGATTTACATCCATGTATAGAAACAATATGTCAATTCTCGTTATAGTTTCTACATAGAAAACCTCTTGTTCAACATTATATTGAGAAACATAGTTTTTTTTTCAGTTTCTTCTTTTATGCAATAGAATTCATGTTCTCGAGTCCATGACTCCTAAATTTATGTTCAGGGATGAAACAGGACTATTTTATGCATTGGATCTTGGTGGAACCAACTTCCGTGTTATGAGGGTGCAGTTAGGTGGTAAAGAAGGTGTGATCAAACAAGAATCTGAAGAAGTTTCAATTCCCCCACATTTGATGGTTGGATCATCTCACGTAAGTCCACGCCAAATATTCTTGTTACATGATGAAATTTTTTGTGTTAATTGTAATATTTCAGAAGGTCGTGATTTCAGGAACTATTTGATTTTATAGCCACGGCACTTGCAAAATTTGTTGCCACAGAAGGTGAAGACTTTCATCTTCCAGCTGGTAAACAAAGGGAGCTTGGTTTCACCTTTTCCTTCCCTGTTAGGCAATTATCATTAGCATCTGGAACTCTCATAAAGTGGACCAAAGGCTTCCTTATAGAAGACGCGGTTACTTATTTTTCCTTTTTTTTTTGGCATGGTTTCTTTATAGTTTTCATTATATGACCAAGATCATATTTCTATATGTTGTCGTTAAACTATTCATTTAAATAGGTTGGAGAAGATGTTGTAGAAGAGTTGACGAAAGCCATGGAAAGAGTGAACCTTGACATGCGTGTAGCTGCTTTAGTGAGTCTTCTTTACCCCCTATAAGCTGCAATTTTCTTCTTTGCTCTGAGCAACAATATTTCAGCACAAGTTGTGCCTTTCATATTCTATCTTCAGAGTTTCAGTTCCAACTCCCTTATGGGTACAGGTGGATTCTACTCTTTTGGGGACCCTAGGCAAAATTTAAAATCGAGGCCCTATCTTATAAAAACAATAGTATTTCTTGCTTTGTAGATACAAATGTATTTGTTAAAGATTCACTCTCTAGTTTGCTTCAATAGATTAAATTAACCAATTCATGAAATCTTTTCTATGACAAAGTTGATCTACTTAGATATGTTTTTATTCATTATAACTTTGAAACCTTTGCACGCATGAAAGAAAGGCGAAATTTGCTTTTTAGTCCCACAAGATTGGACCCTCAACACTTTTGCTCTTGCGCTTTCTGAAGTTACATTTTTGGTCCCAATCTTTTAAACGTTGAGCAGTTTTGGTCCTATCTCACTTTTATTCCACCCATTTTTTTTCACTTTTGGCCCATAGTATAGCCTCTGTTTTGCACTTTGATCCTAAATTGGATGAGAAGGGGACGATGAGACCAAAAGTGCAATTTTTTTTTTGGAAAGTTTGGACAAAAGGTGCAAATTTTTTGTTTTGGATGTTCAACCAAGCTGGAGGTTGTATTAGATGTATGATATAGTATTATAAATATATTGTCAGGTCAATGATACTGTTGGAACACTAGCTGGAGGGAAGTACAGCAATCCAGATGTCATTGCTGCTGTGATCTTAGGAACTGGATCTAATGCAGCCTACATTGAACGTGCACATGCGATTCCAAAGTGGCAGGGTCTGCTACCTAAAACTGGAGAAATGGTTAGTGCTTTCTAATTCTATCTATCTCTAGTTGATTCATTCAGGCTTACTCAAACATTCGTACATGATTAATCCTACTAAAGATTGCATTATATATTTGAAGGTAATAAACATGGAGTGGGGTAATTTCCGATCATCACATCTTCCACTTACGGAATATGATATCAGTCTTGATGCCGAAAGTTTAAACCCTGGGGAACAGGTAACTTCCATAACCCTTTTTTAATTGCTTTTGCTTGGTTTTAAGCTTTTATGCAGACGGACTTGTCTACACTTGTTATCATTTTTTTGGCTTATGGAGCAGATTTTTGAGAAGTTAGTTTCTGGTATGTATTTGGGAGAAATTGTTCGTAGAGTTTTGTGCAGGATGGTTGAAGAAGCATCCTTTTTTGGTGATACTATTCCTCCAAAACTCAAAATTCCATTCATATTGAGGTAAGAGATGCACCTCACTAACTTCGTCTCCTAGTTTTATTTTATCTTCATTTTAATGTGTCCAAGATTTTTATTGGTGTCTTATTGAATCTAATCACTTCATCTTAACTTGATAACCCAAATTAAGTGTCACTATTGAATGTTGAATACAATAGCTTTTTAATAAGTGGTTTTTGGGCAAGCAGTAATACTTTTCTTGGATATGTAAAATCTCGAGAATTAACTTTGAGCCATAGTACTCATGTTCAACTAATGGGTGTTTGGTCTAGTGAAATGGACTAGTCCTCACATAGTGGCGAACTCAGGTTTGAACCCTCGTGGGAGAGGTGCCCTCGTAATGTGTCCGACGGTGCCTAGCAATGAATTAAGTCAGATGTAAGACTTGGATACATGTGAGAAACAAACAAAAAAAAGTACTAATGTTCATTACTCTTCAAAAATAAAAATAAAATGTGAGGAATCTCAAGATCCCTTTAAATGACCATTTAATTAAATGGAGTGCAAAATGAGGCCTAGTGCCACTAGAGTATCATCATAAAGTGGGGAACCTCTTGTTATCTTCTACGACAATGCAAACAAGAAATGAGAAATCAATAAACTTCTTTTTTTTTTTTACTTAAGACCTTTTGGCCAATCATTTCTCCGCCAAATTAATTTAACTAAGCATATGGAGCTAATTTTGACTTGATGATGAAATTTATTTGTTAAGTACATAGGCTATATTTGATTATTTGGATATCAATGAGAAAGATGGTAACAAAATGAAATTAACAAAAAATGAAGCTAGGTGTTCAAAAAATATATTTCTTAGCGATTCACACTCTAAAATCCAAGAACCGGTTAGCTATAGAAATTTGTGGAAATGGGTGGTAATGGAACTTTTAACTTTGAGATAAATATATATGGATTATGTTGGGCCTATTATTTGGTAGAGTTCAACTTAGGGCCATTATTGTTTCCTTCTTTTAGGAATTCGTCAACTTTTATACAGAGATATCGCTAAAGAGGAGATAAAAAGCTTAATAAGTTAACGAGCATATATCAATTTGAAAATTGATCTTTCTATTTTTTGCAACTTTTGGTAATTGATTCATGTTGAATTATTTTACTTGGTTGATAGCGTACTGAGTACCTACTATTAATCATATACTATGCACTATATTACTTTCTGATGTAACCAGTATATCTACAATCTTTCAACCATTAATTGTTTTTATTTGGTATTTACAAAAGAGTACTAAGCACTTCACTGCAGGACTCCCGATATGTCCGCCATGCATCACGACAGCTCTTCTGATCTCAAAGTGGTTGGTAGCAAACTAAAGGATATTTTAGAGGTAAACACATTTCCATTGATACTTCAAAGCAAGTTTATATTGTTACCAATTTGAATTCTTTCTTATTTTGGTGACAGGTACCAAATTCTTCCTTGAAAATGAGAAAAATGATTGTCGAATTATGCGACATTGTAACCTCACGTGGGGCCCGTCTTGCTGCTGCCGGGATCTTGGGTATTCTTAAGAAAATTGGTAGAGACACTTTAAAAGAGGGAGATAACCAAAAGTCGGTCATAGCTTTGGATGGTGGATTGTTTGAGCACTATACTGAATTCAGGAATTGTATGAGTAGCACTCTTAAAGAGCTCCTGGGTGAGGTTGCTGAGTACATTGTCATTGAGCTAGCGAATGATGGCTCGGGAATTGGAGCCGCACTTCTGGCCGCCTCTCATTCCCAGTACATTGAAGTTCAAGAGTCCTAATTGAAGATTTTAATTTTACCAAGTTTTTTTGACTCTATAGTTGAGGAAATAATGCAAGAATATCAGATTTATGGTCTCAAAAAGAAGATCATAAAATCATTTATCTCTATACTACAGCCCCATGGCCGTCTTTTCCAGCGGCGTGTTAGTTCCGACATCCAAATAAAATTGGGGATTAAGATTGTTTTACCTTTTTTTTTTTTTTGATAATTTAAGATTGTTTTACTTTAGTTTAGTTACTTGCCTCAGGCACATTTTCTTGAGGTCTTGGATTCCCAGTTCTAATAATGAGAATTGAAATCATGCAATATGGCATGTTAATATGCTGTATTTTAGAAATAATTTTTGGGATAATTACTTCTACACTCCCTGAGGTTAAGTGAAACACAAGAATAGTACTCCTGAATAATTACCAAAATCTCTCCTATTCTAAGTTTCAATGTACAGATACTAGTTTAGTCCTTAGTAATGGCACTGATGATTTCTTTACATTTTTCTAATGAAAGTCGATTTCTGGTCGGTAATATCTTGTTCCTGTAATTTTACAAAACTTGGAGAATTTTCGTGCAATCTTACCTAACCTCAAGGGTGTTAAGGTAATTATACCATAAACTTTTCTACTCCTACATTTTTTTTTGTTTCAACAAGGAAACTAACTTTCAACCTTATTATAGAGAGCTATCTATGCATGCAGAGTGAACTTCAATCATCAAATGATTGAACTAAAGAACTCTCTTCGTGTTCCAATTCCCTCTGGGGTTTAGAATTTCGAAGGAGAGGAGCAATATTGTTTTCGTTTCTGTGGTTCTTTACTCCTATTGAGTTACACCGAAGCAAAATCTGCAGAACATCTTTCATGGCAGGCCTGCTTGAAGGAGACTTACTGGTGCATATGATTCCGAGCTTGAGTACGCTTGTCATTTCTTCTATGAAATCGGTATTATACTTTATATCTTCATCCAATGCTTCAATGATTGGTTTTCCTTCTTGAATGTAACGCCAAGCCCAATCTACAAGGGACGAGCTTTCGTCTCCATAATGGGCTTCTCTCCCAGTTACCAGTTCAAGAAGGACAACTCCAAAGCTATAAACGTCGATCTTTTCATTCACTCTTCTTGTATGAGCATACTCTGAAAATTTCAAGGTTGTAAACATGACATTAGCTTACTGATATAAGGAACTTGGTGGTGGCGGGGTGGGGTAGATAGAAGCAAAAATACCCCCTAAGCTTTGCTAATTAGTAAAATAACCCTGTGTTATTTTTATTAGCAAAAACCCTATGTGTTATTATTTTATTGGCAAAAAACCCCTTCCCATGCCAGAATACATATTTTGCAGGTAAAATAACAATTATAACCACATCAAAAAATGCAAAAACACCCCTCTTAATATGAAAAATTATCAATAATTCCCTTGTTAACTTTGAAAATTGACAATAACCCCCTTATTGACTTGTGAAGGAATTTCAATGGGGGGGGGGGGGGGGGGGGTGTGCACCAATTAGGCAAAGCGCATGAGCTATTTTTGCATTTAGCTTAAACAGAACATTACCTGGAGCCATATATCCAAAAGAGCCAGCCACAACTGACATGGTGTTAGGCTCACCATTCTTGAGCAACATCCTAGCTAGGCCAAAATCAGCAATCTTTGCACTGAACTCGGAATCTAATAGAATATTGCTTGATTTCACATCACGATGAATAATGGGCGGTGAGCAGTCGTGGTGCATATAGCAGAGCCCATGAGCAGCGCCTATTGCAATCTGCAGCCTTTTAGGCCAGTCCAAGACAATATGATGGACTGAACCTGAAATATTAGATGTTCTCTTCTTCTTATGCAGCCATCTATCCAAACTACGATTTTCCATATACTCATAAACAAGCAGCTTTGATTTCCCACTTGAAATGCAACAAAGAAGTTTCACCGTATTGGAGTGCCTAATTGAGCCAAGAATCTCAACTTCTGCATGAAACTCTTTCTCAAGTTTCCTATCTAAGTTCACGTTGTCCCATATTTTCTTAACAGCTACTGTTTCACCTGAACGATTTATGGGAACACGATAAACTCTCCCTGATCCTCCTTTTCCAATTAGATTGTTCTCTGTCAAACTTGATAAAATGTTTGATTCTGTGAAATTTAGCCTCTGAAATGAAGTGAGCTTCCAAGTTGAATCCATTACGTGCTTTCGCTTCTTGTAGCTTCTACAGACATAGATTGTGTATAGAAACGCCACCAAGAATGCCACTGCTGCAATACTCGAGACAGCAGCAATGAAATGTGATGAGAGTTTGTTCGATCTTCTTACTTCAACAAGACAACTTCTTATTCCTAGTGAAGGGATGTTAGAACAAAGGCTCGGATTGTTCAAGAAGCTTCTATCAAAAGCTGCATTCTCATACTCACCTGGGATTCTCCCAGTGAGCCTGTTGGATGAGAGATTAAGTTCAGGCAACCTTAAAAGGCCGATCTCCGGTGGGATTTGGCCGGAAAATTCATTTTCCGACAAGTCCAAATACCCAAGATGAGGCAAAAGGCCGAATGATGGGGGAATTCCACCATAGAGTTGATTTCTACTGAGATTTAAAGTTGTGAGAGATCTCCATGAAACTATATTTGATGGAAGGTTTCCAGAAAGTTGATTCCCATCTAACAAGACAGTGGTTAGTAAAGGAAGAGCAGTTAATTCTCGAGGTATTACACCGGTAAAAAGATTGTTGCTTGCTCCGAACACAGTCAGTTTCTCCCAAGATGATATTTCAGCTGGAATTGGACCTAAGAACTGGTTGTTCATCAACTCCAACAATGATAACTGAGAGCTTACTTCTTTTGGAAGCTGACCGGTAAACAAATTGTTACTTAGCATTAAATATGATAAATTGGTTGCTCTCCATAACCCATCTGGGATTTCGCCTGAAAGTCGGTTGTCATGGACTCGAACAATTTCCAAATTATTGCAATCAGCAAGAGACTCTGGAAGCACACCTGTCAGCTGGTTTTCAAAGGCAATCACTCCTATTAATGCTTTATTTTCACATAGATACCTCGGCAATTCACCGATAAATCGGTTTGAAGAAACTTGGAATGTTTTCAGCATTGAAAATCGGCCAAAATCAGGTGGCAATTCACCGGAAAAATCATTGTAAAATACCCCAAAATTGATAAGTCTTGGTAACATACCTATGCTTATTGGTATTTCCCCGGATAATTGATTGGAAAACAAAGCCAAACCTGTTAAGTTTGTCAAATTTCCAATCTCATTTGGTATTGTCCCAGTTAAAGTATTATTAGAAAGATCAAGAACTTGCAATTGTAAGGCTTCAACTGTCCGTGGAATTGAACCTGACAACCTATTTTTGAAAAGATACAAAGTAGTTAAGTTCCTGAGAAGAAAGACACCATTTGGGATACTGCCACTCAATCCATTTACAGATAGGTCAAGAAACTCCAAAGCCGACATATTTCCAATATTTTCAGGGATTTCTCCAATCAAGTTGGTCTCAGTCATCCACAAGTGTCTCAGTTTATTCAGCTGAGTGAAACTAGAAGGAATTGATTGTGGAGCAAACCCATTTAAGCTCAGAACCAGCTCCTCAAGATTAGTTAAGTTGCCGATATCTGAAGGGAAAGAACCATTGAATAAGTTTTGAGCAAGCTGAAGACTTTTGAGGTTTTGGAAGCTCCCAATAGCTGAAGGAATGTCCCCAGAGAAATTGTTGGCCCCCAAGTTTAAGTATTGAAGGTGGGGCGAGAGCCGGGTAATGTCATCTGGTATTGAGCCAATTAAATAGTTTCCAGAGAGGTCTAAATGCTCAAGCTTGGAACAGTTGTACAAACCAGAAGGGAAATTTCCAAGGAAGTAGTTGTATTGGAGATCAATATAGGTGAGGTTGTGGAGGTCACAAATGAATGGTGGGATTGTTCCTGTGATGTTTTTTTGGATGATTTCGAGTCCTGTGATCGAACCATCTGTGCACGTGATCTCAGTCCATGTGCAATGGTCTGATGAAGACGGTGTCCAGTGGCTGAGGGAGGGAGGATTGGACCAGTGTTGTTTGAGTTGAAGAAGAATGGTTTGTTCTTGATCATTTGGATTGTTGTTTTGTGTGTTTCCATGAAAGGGTAGGGTGGTGAAGAAGAAAAGGAAGATGAGGATATGGAGGTGGATTGGAGAGGATGACAGGGTCCTTTTGGCCATATTGAGAGATACTGCAGTGTTGTTTGTGAGTTCAGATTGTATTGTATTGTATTGAAATGGAGGAAGGGGGAGATTGATTATTGGTTGAGGCCGAGGGGGATGAAACGTAATGTAATGTGAAAACTGAAGCAGAGAGGAAAGTGTTACAAAGAAATAAAGAAAATCAGTTGTTGACTTTGAAACTCAGAATTAGAAAGTTCATGCTCACTAATTTACATTATCTGCCTTCTCTGTCCGATCCTATGATTTCGATTTTATAGTATAAGATAAACACACATCAATTAAATTCTTGGTTTTTCTTCAATTTTTTAATTATACTAAGGCAACTCAGACTGAATTGAGAGATTTTCCAATTAAATTAGGCTTCACTTGAGCATAATTAAATAAGTTATATAGTTACTTTCCAAATTTTACATGATTTATTTACCCATGGATTTTATAAGAATCTAATCATAAAATGACCTCCACCGAAATTCCAAGTAAAATGCAAATGAATAAAGGGAAGAAGGTTCCACAACGTGATGTCAATATAGTTTTTTTTATAGGTGGAGGTAGATATATAAACTCCTATTATTCAAAGTCAAAAAAAGAAGAGTCGCCTTTGTAGAAGAAAGATGGTTGTTTGCGTAGATCCAATTAATTGGACGACTTGGAATACTTCTCCCATTCTCTACTACAAGTCAAAATTTGATACTTCACTCCACTTTACTCTAGAACCCATTTCAAATAATCATTAATGTTTTCATATTTATGACATAATAATCGTGCGTGTGAGATTAAGTCATCAATTATAATTTTTTTTTATCTTTATTTTTGACAAATATTATCAATTAGAACGGCGCACTGCGTTTTTTTACAGATAGTTCACTACATGAAAGTTAATTAATTAATGTTAGGAAAATAATTATATACTACTAATAAACATAGTGCTTTCGATTGTGACTATAATCAAGTTTCCGTCACGCATCAACATAATCTTTATTCCTTTTTTGCATATGCAAAATACTTAGTATTTTATTTAGAATACTACTAGTACTAATTTGCAAGAGAAGACGAAACTTAAGTATGAGAAAATTTTATAATTATCGAAATATTGGAAAAAGTTTACGTAATTACACCAAACAGGTAGGGAAGGTAAGTGTAATTATCCCTAAATTATAGAGGTATTAGAGCACTAGGTCCATGATGTGAATCACAACTTAATTCGTACCAAAATCTGTATCTGCTGCATCTTTTAATTGAAGAAAAGAAAAATGAAAAAATGGCGATATGCATATGATATCAATCCCAGCTCATGTTGAATTGTAGTCTTATGTCAGTTAAGTATAGTATGTTCATCAAATGATAGAAATATGGAAAGAATTAGAGAGAAGAAGAGGACGACGCATTCATTAAAAATTAGTATAAAAATTGAGTATTAAAAAAGAAAAGAGAGAGAGAGAGAGAGAGAAAGACAGAGATCGAACAGCTTTCACTTGAATCAAAGCTCTCGCTCAGTCCAGTCTTCACACCACCACCTAAAAATAACGTCTTCCATATCCTCTTCTTCCTTCAATTAATCCAAGATGCTGACGTGGACGAAAGGGACGCCGGCCCTTCTTGCGGCATCCCCCCCCATTTGACAGATAGATTCAACTAACTAAGAAAGCATAATATATACTCCGCGTTTTGGAATAAATTAATTGGGAGGGGAGTGGATGGAGTGGAGGGGAGGGGAGGGGATGGGTCCGTTCGACTGCTGATATGACCAAAAAGGGCCTGGGAGTGCTTCTGTACTAACATACGACGCCGTTGTGTGCTACACAGTATAAATAAATATACTATACACGCTCAAAACGCAGAGAAACCCTAAACCCCCATCGGAGAAGCCAAACCTAATCTAATCACGAAGAGAGAAGAATGGTACGTATTTACTCGCAATAACTAAAACACTATAATTTACTTAATAGAAGTGAAGTAGTATAACTATTAGTGAAGAATTTGTCTTTTCCACGGTTCACTTTCTGAAGCAAGCAAGCAAGCTTATCACCCCTCTATCTGCCAGCTATAATAAAATAATAATGCTTAAACTCCAGGCATTTCCTTTAGTATGTAGAATTTCTTCTGCCCCTCCTAAAATGCTGACACTCTTTTATCCAGTAAAGCCTCTCTCTCTTTCCGCTTGCTCTAGTTTTGCAAATGACTCCTCTATTAACACAAAACCTCGTCAACGCTTTCTCCCTTTTGTGAAGAGTTCTTTCTTGAATTATTCCGTATTGGGAGTCAGAGGTTTCTCCAGTTCATATCCACATAAGGCAGGTCAAAGAAGCAGAAATCCCCGTCCATGGTTATTGGCCACATCCGCAAAAAGAGGACACAGAAAAGTACAAGGGACTGATAATATTAGTAAAGGGGGGGTCAAGTCCTCGTGGGAGGAATCAGCTGAAAAGTTTCTTAAGGATAAAGGCAGTTCATCGACCATGGAAACTAGAGATAGGAGAAGTGAGTTTAGAAACAAAAATGATAGTATTGAAGAGGAAGAAGAAGAAGAAGAGGGGGATGTCGAGGTTGTTAATGATCCGAGATGGAATAACATTAGGAATAGGTTCAATGATTTTGTTGAGGTCAAACCAGTGTCTGATAGGAGATGGAATAAGCAGGATACTTGGGGTAGGAAAGAAACCAAGGAATCTAATTTGCCAAAAATAGTTGGAGAAGGAATCTATGGAGTTGGTCCTGTTTTGGCTTCACTTTCAGTCGGACGAAGACAATTCTATACACTGTATGTTCAGGAAGGGCTGGATTTGAGCACGAATAATAGGAAGAAGAAGGACAAAAAAGGTTTTGAGAAAGTACTCAAGATGGCGGAAAAGATTGGATTAAGTATAAAAGAGGTATCTAAGCATGATCTCAACATGGTTGTTGATAACAGGCCTCACCAGGGCTTGGTCTTGGATGCTTCGCCCCTGGAAATGGTGGGCATAAAGGAGTTGGAGCCTGTTTCTAGTGAAGGAGAAAAGGGTCCGCTTTGGTTGGCATTGGACGAGGTTACCGATCCTCAGAATTTGGGGGCAATTATTAGGTCTGCTTACTTTTTTGGAGCTTCTGGAGTGGTGTTGTGTGCTAAGAACTCAGCCCCATTGAGTGGGGTTGTAAGTAAAGCTAGTGCTGGCTCACTTGAACTAATTGAGCTTAGATCTTGCAAAAATATGATGCAGTTCTTGGCGTCTTCGGCTGAAAATGGTTGGCGGGTTCTGGGTGGTTCAGTTTCTCCAAGATCTATTCCTTTGAGTGAAATTGTGCCTGGTGCTCCCACGATCCTGGTTCTGGGCAGTGAAGGCACTGGTTTGAGGCCATTGGTTGAGAGATCTTGCACTCAGTTAACTAGAATACCTGGAAATCTTCCATTCAATATGATTATGGCCAAAGATGATGAAGATGTGGACAGTAGTGTTGAGAATCCAGGTCATGAATTCAGGTCCTTCTTGGCAGTGGAGAGCTTGAACGTAAGTGTTGCAGCAGGTGTTCTGCTCAATCACTTGATTGGAAGCAACGATGATGACTCTAGTGATTTATGAGAAAGCAAATCAGCCAGCATATTTGGATGAAAGTTCATATTTTGCTAAATAACCCAAACTTTTGTTATGGTATTCTGATTGAAGAGCGCTATTCTTCTCTGCTCTTATTTAAAGTTACTGAGATTTCTCATATTCAATACAAAATGACTGCCTCATACTTGAAACAACAAAGAAAAAAGTGAATTTAGTCTGGTTTTTCTTATGATCTAATGTTGTTGTCATCATTCCTTAGATAACACGTGTTAGTGTTATATGAGAACTGGTGATTGCTACTTACAAGTGAATGCACATTTTAAAAGCTTATGTAGCATCTTACTGGGAGCTACTACTTTCGACCCTTCTAGTAGAATGTTCCACATCCCTTATTTGAGCTAAGTCTTTCTCAATACTATTACCTTTCACCCTGGGGGAAGTGCTTTTAAATAAATATAGTCAAGCTTGACTGGAGTCACTCTTACCTCACATCTTCATTTTTCTGTTAATTTCTCACATTTTGTGGTGAAGAGTGCCGCAACCCTGTGACATATTGGAATCCAGATACTCGAAGCATGCTCATATTGTAATGATCCCTGATCCTATTTTCCCTTATATAGACAATTCTGCTTGAACTTTTGGGTTTTGTATTTCGTTGGAATATAACTTTTTCTGTTTACTAAAAGCATGGAATTTACAGTAGCTTTGTTGTCTACTGTCTAGTGTTTTGTTATACCCCGATGACTTAATTTTTAATGATGTTGCAAATTTGCCCGATTAATTGTGTTTGTGTATGTTGTCACTTTCTCTTGCTTTAAGTCCTGAGAAGTTTATGAGCATCCATAACTCTTTATTGTATGTTTTGGCGCTTCAGTCATTTTTTTTCTTCCAGAAAACGAAAGATGTGATATGGCTTTTGTCATGTCAATACAAAACAACTCTTCTCATCTCCATTGTTGATTTCATTTCATATTTGTAGACACCTTGACATGGAAGCCTATAGTCAATAACTTGTCACTTCTTATTTCTTGTAAATTGTTGTCACTGTCATGTTTATGTAGAGTTTCTGCTGCAAATTTAATACTTTTTTTTCCCACTTATCATTTGCAATTACCATCATGTGCAGTGTAAGAGGAAAGTGTTCCAAGGTGAGTGGTACTTTATTGCTATTGAAATCATAGCTAGGTATTGAGTTCCAAAAGAAGACAGTTATGTACCTTCTATCTTATCTACTAGAGGTGGGTTATCTGTTGCATTTACATGGTTTTATCATAGGGTTTAGTTGTCAATTTGCATGATATCTTTATACACACTAATTGGACAGATTAGATCCTCTATTTCATTTTCGTGTGCCACACCTATTGGTACATTGACAAATGTTGTAGTTTATAAAATAAAAATAGAAGTGAATATTAAAATGTGACACTAAAATAAAAATAGAAGTGAATATTGTACTAGGTTAACGTTGGTTGACTTTTTCTACCAGAATAGACCAGTAGGTTAAAACCTTTGGCTGGTCATGGAGCCTTTCCAGTTGTTAGAAAGCAAGTGCTCACTAGTAGCACATGCCACATTGTTGGCAAAATTTGTACTCTACTTTATGATTTATTCTGTTCTAATGAATAATATAAAGCTGGCACATACACGTGAGCCAGCTGAATGTACATTTAGCCTGCTAGGCCTTTTTGAATGAGTTGGGTTGAGTTAATAAAATAACTTCACATAAATTTGATTGTCTGAATGTTAAGTTGGCATAAGTATATTGCTCAGTTAAGTTGGCATAAAATTTTATAGTGTTGAGTTAAAAGACTTTGAAGTGAGAAAAAAAAATCATACCAATTAATTGAGTCTTAAAGGGCAAAATAGATAGTTAATTAATTTAACTCTGATAACAATAATTATTGCTCAGGCAATATCGTTAGTCTTTATTAAAGCATTCGTAGTCTTTTACTATCATCTGTAAAAATGAAAAGTGAAAAAGAAAAAGAAAAAAAGACAGTCGCAGCTTTTATTCCTAACTTTTGGTCCACTTGAATTTAAGCAATTGGTAATTATATATATATAAAAAAAAATATCCAAGCAGTCGGACCAGTTTTGACAACTAATCTTTTTGTTTCTGAAAACTGTATTGGCTCTAGCATTAGACAGAGAGATTATTGGTCCTTTACCAAGTTGTATATGATATAATGCAATAATTATGTTGAGAATATATGAATAATATAATTTTCAAAAATATATTATTTCTTAAATTTAGAAAATGATAAGTGTGTGTTCTATTACCTGCGAATATACAAAATAGTTTATTCAACCTAATATGTGAAAAATATGGCCTCAAATTAACTTTCTAGTCTTATTTTAAGATTTTTTAAATTGGACTTTAGCAAGTAATAATTCTGTTAAATGATGTTAAAAATACTCAGAACCAGTATGGGCATGTTTGTTTGGCGTTTGGGAAAGTAGTTTGGGAGAGTAGTGGATGTTTGTGAAATAATCTCGATTTGTGTAATGTTGTTTGTTTGGATTTTGAGAAAGTGGTTTGAGAAATAAAGTATGTGTAGTTTTTTTTGGAAGAGTCGGGTTGTAGGTGTAAGACTTTATGTCAAATCACGTTTGTAATGTGACATAAATTGTGTAAGAGATATGTTACTTTATGTTAAATCAAAGTAGAGTTTGTATAGATTTTGTTTAGAGATAAGAAAATTGTTGTTTGTTTGGTTTTTGAGAGAGCAGTTTGAGAAAATTAATGGATGAAAAATTTATTTCGAAAAATAAAAAACATGTTTGTTTGGCATTTCCCAAACACGAAAAAATTCTAAAAAACGCCAAACAAACAGACCTGCTATCAAATTATTGAAATCCGTTTGAATAAAATGAAAAAGAAGACGGCATTTTACAGAAGAAAAAAGAAATGCAAGAGACGGCGAAAAGAAGATTCGAATCATTAATCAGCATCTTCCACATTTACTGCCAATACCCCCACCATTTCGCACGTGCCACCTCACACATATAAAACAGCCAAACAGTAGTTGCACCATCAAATATCCAATCAAGTTAAATTGAAAGAACAGTAAAAAAAAAAGAGAAAAAAAAGTGTCTTAAACCACACTTCGAATATAAAATTACGCGGTCTCTAACATTACGCTCTTTTCTTCTTCCCCTTAGCTTGTTGTATATCTCTTTCCATCCATGGCGATCTAACATACACTGACACATACGTGCAGAACATTTATGTATACGAGTTTAAGTTAAACCTGAATTCTAGGGCATAGTTTTTGCCCTAGCACATTTAAATCGTTCTTATTTTGAAGACACAGACATTCTACGGGAAATGCCGTCGTTTGATACATTGGATTCGTTTTTGTTTTCGGCCAGCAGAGCTTGCTGCAGCCCTTTCGCCCTTTTTATTCAGATCCAGGTGCGCCTAACTTCTAAATGGAAAAAGTGAAAACACAGCTGAGATTGTTTGGTTTCATTTTTGAAATGTAGGATATTATTTGAATTCTTTTACACCCCTGTTGTTTGGATCTGAATAAAAGTGTTCGTTGCTTGATTTCAGCTTATAATTTGTCTTAGGTCCAACCTATTTACACTGCTTTAATTGAAGGCACAAACTAACTGTTATTTCAAATACACGCAAATAAAATACTCTATTATTTTCTCAATTCCCAAGGATAAAGTTTTGAAATTAGTCAGCATTACATTATCCGCTGAGTAGCTAATCAAATTGGATATAATAGTATGATAAATGGTGGATGCTTGAATCTTTGGGCTTTCAGACGGTGTTTTAAATTTAAACTAGATGACAGTGTTTTTAATGAAATAGTTGTTGATTCTAATATATATTATAGTTTGTATATATTTGCATAGCTTATTTGAATTTATGTAGAACATTTCTTATTGCTGCAGGGATTTTGCATTTGTTTACTCCTGGCCCTTGGTTGGGCTTTGGCTTCTTATGTCAGGTAAATTTGAAGTATAGTTTTGGTTGCTGTTACCGCACATGTTATTCTCTGCTTTTAGCTGTTGCTGTTATGCCCATAGTTATATTTTTTCTAACCAAAATCCCTTTTCACAGGAGTAAAGAGATAAGACGGCTTAAGAAAAGTGTAAAAACTGGCAACAACTTAGCTTTTCTTACTTATGATATTAATGATCTTGAGCATTCTAATCAGGTCAATTTGCCAAGGGTTTCAATTGTAATGCCTTTGAAGGGGTTTGGGGAACATAATCTACATAACTGGAGAAGTCAGGTGAACTTTTATTGATGTTCTTAATGCTAATGAAAATAGTTGATCAAGCATTATCTCATACTTTGCATGTAACATTATGCATTAGAAACTTGAAAAAATTGTCACTAATGGACTGAACTAGTATGCTGCTGCTCCAAAAGATCTCAAACTAAGAATGTGTAGGAGTATCATTGAAAACAAACTCAAGTTGTTACTATGGTCAATCTATGCTGTCTGTCTATTTTTTTCCCTCCTAACTATTTTCCTTTGTCTTTTCCCCTTGTCTGTTAAATATGATATAGTAAAGTTTAGAGTTCTTCAGAAAAAGAAATTTAATTTTCTTGAACCAGATACTTAGATGTGTGGACCTTCTTTACAGTTTTCATCCTGCAATTACTTTTAGCATGTTACTTTTCCTTATTAACTTTTTTTGGATCTTAAACTCTACTGATTCTCACCAGATGTAAATGATTTTTCAAACACTATTAGTTCCTCTTTATATATATATATATATATATATATGATGTTCTTTGGGAATGCTGCAGATTACATCTTTATATGGTGGTCCCTTGGAATTTCTTTTTATCGTTGATAGTATAGAAGATCCTGCTTACCATGCTGTTACCAGATTGTTAATGGATTATAAGGTACATTGTTTCCTTCAGTTACCTATCTCTAAGATTGAATGCTCTACTCTAGTATTTTATTCTAACCTTTTCAATGCATTTCTGTCTCAGTGAGATATGATTTAGATGACACAATATGGTTTTTGTTTATGATATTTTGCAATGTCTAGTCATTGCATTTTCTTGTTTAAGATTTGAGGTTCAAATTCACTAGCTCAGTTAGGTCATTTCTTAATACCTTTCATGCTGCTATATTACCATCCATATTAAAGTTTTTGTAGAAATGAATTTGCCTATTTCTTGCAAAGATTTATACCTATAACAAGTCTTTAAAATTTTGCAGGATGAGGTTGATGCCAAAATTGTAGTAGCTGGTCTGTCAACAACCTGTAGTCAGAAGATTCATAATCAGTTGGTATGACCATGATTTCAAGAGTCAGACAATTTGGTTGGAAGTATTGTACTTGTATGCTTATCTCCCTATCATGGTTTTTGTTAAGCTCCAAAAGTATTCAAATTAGTGAAAAGTGTTGCATAACTCTCTTTGGTAATAAAATCTAGATCTTACCATATATACAAATACTGCCCTGCCCCATTTCCTAAATGCCATTTCGTTCCAAAAGCATCACTTTCACTTAAAAGTTTTAATCTGAATCCACTAACTATACTTCAAAACTCGGTTAATTCAAAAATGAAAAATTCAAATTGGAAACGTGGCTATATTAGTGTCTGGTATTTGATAAATATATGATTGCTTTTCATTTATTAAAATGTTCTCTAAACAGACTCCTTCCTGAAATTTCACATTCGAACTTGAAGCAAGTGTGCTGCCTTTATGAATTGAAGATTCTTATGAAAGTTCGTCAATTTTTTTTAACAGGTAAATATGATCGCCATAAAATAGACCAAGGAAAATAGTGGAGGTCAATTGTTAAAAGTGTATAAGACTATTTTCATCAACTTCTAAGAAAGCGAAGCAGATGGATTTGCTTTTCATGTATACTTTGTACTGGATATTGCTTGCTCTAGCATTTTTTTGGAGATTGCATGTAATTTTAATGTTGTACATTTTGCAGGTCGGGGTAGATAAAATGCATAAAGATAGCAAGTACGTGTTATTTCTAGATGACGATGTTAGGCTACATCCTGGGTCAATAGGAGCCCTCACTACTGAAATGTTAAAGAACCCAGATGTATGCTGATATACAACATTTTCACATATCACAACATTCATTTTTAAGTTATTGTCCTGATTGATACTCTTAAATCTTTACTGTTTGCTTGTCTTACATAATTTTTACTTCTTTTTCGGAAAAAAAACGTGCAGATATTTATACAAACTGGATACCCTCTTGATTTACCTTCTGGAAGTTTAGGAAGTTACTGCATATACGAATATCACATGGTAAGTTAGCGATTCTCAATCCCCGCCCTTAAGACTAACAATTTAAGTTTTTGTTTATATGTGAGCAACGTTACTGTGGTAATACAGAAATGAGCCAATACATTATTTTTTTGGCTTTTTTTTTTTTGGGTTTGGTTTGGGGGGGTGTGGGGTGTGCAGAAGGAATAGTTGGATTAAACAATTATTGGCATTTACAAGGTCCAGTGTCATCAGAATGGCTGCAAATATGCAGTCCACCTATCACACATAAGTACTGAAATATTTATTTATGATGCATATGTATAATATGTACTTATAGAAAGATTCTGAAAAAAAATGTAACGTCACGATGTTATTCATTTTGTTGCAACTAAACTGAGCTAGTCATTCTTCTTCTATTTTGGACCACTTAAGAATACAGAATAATTGTAGTGGATGGGTTTGTGTATCCACGTATACTATGAAGGTCAAAGGGGTTGTTTCATCTTAAGGTGTAGTTCATTTATTTTTTCAGTTGTAAGATTTGATCAAGCAAAGAATGAACGTTATTGACAGTATTCCTGAACTACACATGCATAGTACAAATTTGGTCATGCAGAACCTTATAGTGGAGTGGATGGATGTAATATAAAATGCACAGTATTTAGCTCAACGTTTTCCCGGATTCATTAATTCTCTACTTAGAATATATCATCAATGTGATTTTCTCTGTGCAACTGTAGCCCAAATTAGCAACTTGGTTGCAGTTGTGACACCTCAAGTCAACTAATTATATTACTTAGAGAGAAGAGAGATCAATGATGTACCAGGATCTTAATTTTATATAATCCATGAATGTGTTTTCTTTCTAAATTAGTATTTTCAAGATTCTTAGTTAGGATCTTGCAATTTCTTTTCTTCATCCTTTGTTTGACTTCATACATTAGTGAGTCTTTTGTCATAGATATGTTGTTTCCTTTCTTAACTGCATCAAATTTTCTCCTATCTGCTCTTGTTTACTGTGGACTAGAACTGCCAGTTTTCAACATCTAAATATGTATATGCTGAAATTTTAGATTTTAAGTTGTTACTATATATAGGACTCTTCACTTCAAATAATCTGGACATTTCAAATCAATATTTTCTTGCCTTCACTGACAATCTGACATGAGAAATTGTAATGTGTCTATGCTAGTATATTAAGGTATTCAGTGATGAGTCGACATGTATAACCCCATGTCAACCCATTTAATCTTATTGTGCATTTATATATCTGGTTTGTCATATTAATTTTTTTTCGAGCGAAAGACAAAAACACCCCCTATGCTTTGTCTAACTCCCAAAAAACCCCCTGTGTTATTTTAACTCCCAAAAACCCCTCTGTGATCTCAAATAAATGCCAAAATACACCCCCATAAAAGAGAGTGTGTTTCAAACGCCAAAATTGCAAGTATTTGTTCACATTTTGCTTTTGATATGACAATTTTACCCCTGACATTGAAAGACAAAAACACCCCCTATGCTTTATCTAACTCCCAAAAAAACCCTCATGTGTCATTTTAAATCCCCAAAACCCCCCTGTGTTTGGTTTTAAATACCACACTCAACCCAAGTAGTATATACTTAATTTTTCAAAAAGAATAAATAAATTTAAAAAAAAAAACATAGGGGTAATCTTGTCATTCCACCAAAAGTCAAAAGTAAAACTATACCTGGGTTGAGTGTAGTATTTAAAACCAAACACAGGGGGATTTTTGGGAGTTAAAATAACACAGGAGTTTTTTTGGGAGTTAGACAAAGCATAGGGGGTGTTTGTGTCTATGCTAGTTTATTAAGGTACTCAGTGATGAGTCGACATGTATAACCCCATGTCAACCCATTTAATCTTATTGTGCATTTATATATCTGGTTTATTATATTAATTTTTTTTCTTTAAATTGGACCTAAATTATTAACCTTTATTTACAGCCTTGTTCTATGGGGTTTGCTACTGGTGGAAAAACATTCTTTTTATGGGGAGGATGCATGATGGTAAGAATTTCATACATAATAAATATCAAATGCTTGTTATATGTTCAAGAATCTAACTGGGAAATTTCTAATTGCAGATGCATGCAGATGATTTTAGAACGAACCGTCATGGTGTCGTTTCAGAACTTCGAGATGGGGGCTATTCGGATGATATGACTCTTGCAGCTATTGCGGGTATTATATCTGCGGTCTCTCCCTCTTAATTTAATATGTTTAGGTCATTGGTAGACTATGTGTACAAATTATACTGAATAGCTTAGAAATTTAGCTATGTAGTGTACAATCGAGTCTTTTCCTTCATTCTACTATTCTAGCATGCATGGGAGTGTCCGCGTGTAGTTAATAGGTTATTTGAAGCCTTTTTTTCTTCCTCCGCTGGTTGCTGGATGGTTTATATTATCTACTAAATTACTAATGCTGATTTTCTTTGTAGGGGCTCATAAGAGGCTCATCACATCGCCACCAGTTGCTGTTTTCCCCCATCCACTTTCTAGTGATCTTAGCTTTGCTAGGTTTGTGCAATGTTGCTGAAACTTAATCTTCACTGGAAATTGGTCATTTAGCTTCATATGATAAATAGTTCTGGCATCAGCCAGTTTTCCTGCTTCTGGTAGCTTTTCAAACTTTAAAGTCTTCTACATGTAGGTATTGGAATTATTTGAGGAAGCAAACGTTTGTTTTAGAGGCTTACACGACGAAAGTCAACTGGATTATGAACCGGGCATTATTCTCTGTTCACTGCTACTTATCATGGGGATTCGTAGCACCATATCTTATGTCTGGGATACATGTGGCAGCAGCACTTAGATTTTACTTGAAAGGATACACATTGGGTGAAATAGCTTTTCCATGTAATGGTGAGTGTTTCACTCATCTGTAAATAACATAGTGTATGTTCAAAATTAAAAAAGCAGGATTTGTTGCAGGAACAGAGTAAAATTAGGGGCATGACTATTTTTTGTTCCTATTACATTGTAAATTATGACTATTATCAGAATAATTGCTTGAAGTTTGAGTCCTGCTTGCATGATAATCAATATAGACTGTTTGCATGATTGTTTACCGTTGTAGTTTAAGTACTCCTATAAGGTAATACTCCCTCTGTCGTTGTCTTAGATAAGCTTTATCTATCAGGACACATCAAATTTGTTTGTTAGGTCATCACTTTTATCGTATTTCCTGAAGTCAAGATAAAAGTCAAATTAAAAAGTAAAAAATCAAAGAGTTGGTTCCCATGCAGAGATTCAGAAAGATAAGCTGCACAATTTAATCGAAGTAATAACACTGTAATTTAAAAACATCTGAAACCAAGCTTTTAATTGATATGAAGAATCCTTTGTGCTGCCTTAGAGAAGCTGCAGCTTGAGATGGCTGCCTGTTGTAATCTTTTCAGTTGGACTTCATATTTTCTCCAAAAAGTGTTTCTACGCTTTTCCTTGTAGTTGTTTTGCTATTCATTTATCTATTCTCTTGTTTGTTCAGGGTTGTTGTTGGCTGCCTGCCTTGCTATATGTACAGTTATTGAACTATTTTCCATGTGGAACTTGACAAGAATAGAGGTTCAGCTGTGCAATTTGTTGTCCCCGGAGGCTCCTCCAATGTCACTTGCATCTTATAACTGGTTCCTTGTAATTCTTTCTCTTTTAAACCAATCCATTTACTTATTTTCTAATAGTGTAATCAAAATACACATCTAATAGTTAATAGATAAGAAAGATTGCCCTGTGACTGCTCTTGGCTGGAATGATTGACTTCCGTAAATTACTTCAGTTGTAATCATTTCTTGATTTTCCAATGAGCAGGTGTTTATTGCAATGCTGGTTGACAATTTTTTGTATCCTGTATCCGCATTTCGATCACATTTTTCTCAGTCTATCAATTGGTCTGGCATCCGATATCATTTAAAAGACGGGAGAATAAGCAAGGTACGGCTTTTTAATGCATTACATGATACCTCATTGAATCAAAACTTACAAAGTGTGTTTTTTTGTTCTGGAAGAGTGAGATAGAACAAAGCTAATTAAAGTTAAACCTGCATGTTCAATGTGTATGTAACTACTATGCAGATTGAAAGAAGCAAAGATAAGGGGCCTAGGTTTACTGATTTAGGAGGAAAACATTTGTACGGGAAGAAAGGAGCTCCAAACAATTATTCTTTTCTTGTATCGTTGTCCAGAAGTTTTGCTCAGTGGCGGCAACCTAAAAAGTACGATGTATAGGAGTGAATTTGAGATTAATTCTTTTTGTTTTTCTGGTTTCGACGATGACTAGGATTGCAGGAGCAAATATTTTTGGGAGTTATCGTTTCCATTCAATTAGTTGAAAAAGAAGGTACCTAATTTTGTTATTTCTTAGATTATTTTAGTCAATTGATTCTTCAAATTGGAGGCCCCTTTGTTTCAGCTGATTCTTTGTAATTGTAATGGTGTTTTGTAATTTATGAGATTATTATTTTCTCAAAAAGTCAAATGTAAGACAATGAAATATGGTGCTACTGTTCTTTGTGGGATTTTGTAGAGTTGCAAAGTTTTACTTCATCAGAACTTTGATATAGAATATCGAGAACTTTGCCAAGGATTTTTGAACATCTCAATTTTCATCCATCGAATTGAAAGCAAGCAATTGGCATCAACTTATTCAAGAAACGGAATAGCTCTCCGTATAAAAAAAAACAGCACAGTTGTCTTCATCTGTTTCCTCTTTTATTTCATTTTGTTCTTGGGACTAATTTCAGTTCACGTGGGTATTACTTAATTTATTTTATGTTATTTAAAATTATTTAAGTCAATATAGTTAAATTATATATATATACTGCTTCTAATTGCCTTATATCAGTAAGAAATAATTCACCAAAAAAGAAAATATTTTAGTAAGAAATATTATTTTGGTGATATAATGTGATTTGTTATATAATCAACTATTATTATGAGTGTTATATTATTATAATGCTATTTATTTCTTATCTTGTGTTAGTAAGAAATATTATGTTGTAATATTAATTTTAAGAGATAATTTATTAAACTAAATAATATTTTTTTATCAGATTATCCAAATTTGGTTAGAGTAAAATTAAATTACTTTATTTAATAATTATGCTACATTATAACAATATATTGCGAAAATATTTCATATTACACAGAATGTAAACAGTCAACAACAATAATTATATAATTAGAATTCTTTCTTTCGTAATTAACAAAATTAATTCTTCTTTTTTGAAAAGCAAAGTTAAAAGACAAGAATTCACAAATATGAACTGGTGCAGACCCAAAAGATCACAAGCTGATCTCCCCTCTGCCCAAACTCCATCAGAAATCCCAGAAAACAAACATGATCAAGTTCTACTCCGAATTCCAGGATGCAAAGTTCATGCACTGGATGAGGAGGGAGAAGTTGTTGAACTTGGTGATGGGGAATTCGAACTTGTTCGAATATCAGATGCAGATGATGACAATGTTTCTAGTCTTGCTACCACCATTAAATTAGTTGGTGATCATGATCATCTTCAATGGCCAATGACAAAAGACGAGCCTGTTCTAAAGCTTGGTTCCTTTCACTACCTGTTTACAATATTGCCAATGAAAGATGATAACTGATAAGCCTCTGAGTTACGGGGTCACGTTTTCGGAGAAGAATATATGGTGACAATGATTTGGATTTGCTGGATTCATTTCTTAAAGAAAATTCAATGTTAACTTCTCCTAGTTCATCATCAACATCAAGAGAAAAGCAGCAGGATGATATTAACTGGAAAGAATTTGCACCCGCGACTGATGATTACAACAGTGTTTTGGCTAAGGCAATTGCAGGAGGAACTGGTAAGGTTGTTAAGGGAATATTCAGATGCAGCGATGCGTACACTAATCAGGTATGCATCAAGAAAAATAACATCATCTTCTTCTCTTCCTTTAAATAACTTAAGTCTATCCGAAATCCCTATTACACACCAAGTGGTGTGGGCGGAATAAGTCTTAAGGAAAGTGGCATTTGCAGCACACTTTGGAAATCATGCATTAATAGTTTTAGTTTTGTGATTAATATGAGGTGCACGCAGAAGGGAGGGGAAACAGTTTTGACTCGTGCAGTAGAGGAGAAAAATTTGGTAGTACAAGATGATCAAAGTGGTAAAACCGACAAAGATGATGCTGCTAGTGCTAACAAAAAGAAGAAGAGTAGTGCACTCAACAAAAACTTGAAACGGTATATATATAGGAGTGTATTATATTTAGGAATGAGGATATATAGTTATTATTTGTTAATAATAATACATGGTCGATGCAGTGTGAGAAATTTGTCGAGAATGACAGAGAAGTTGAAGTTGGTAATGGTTCAGTAATAGGACCGGCGCTTCAATCTAAAGCTGGAAAGGCGTTTCTATCAACGGTTCCTGGAGAAGCTCTCTTGGCTTCACTTGAAGCACTTGGTAATATATTACTAATAAGGATGATGATTTAATTTGTATAAACTTAATAATAATAATAATTGTGAATTAATGACAGACAAAACAATGGATGCAGCAGAAGCAGCTCAAAAACAAACTTTGAGAGCCACCTCTGGTGCACTCACAAGGATGGTCACTCAGAGGTAATCAAATAACTAATTAATTAGATGGAAGACGTGTTAATTACCATTTCCCGATCGGCTGACGTAATGCTGAAATGCAGGTTTGGAGAGGAAGCTGGTGAAGCAACCGAAGACGTGCTTGCTACAGCAGGGCAATGTGCCGGAACTGCTTTGAATGTATTCAAAATACAGAAAGCCATCAACCCTGCTTCCTCTGTGTCTTCAGGATTAGTAATCAAAAATATTGCAACAAAGAAATAGACTTATACTAGCTAGTACATTTACTAATGTAAGTTGATATAGAAAATTAATGTCATACTCTTTCTACTAATTAATTGCTTCAAATAATTAATGATGAAGGAAATTATATATTCTGTGACAGAAATTGGATATTCTACAATATTGGTTGTCTTTGTAGAACAATTTAATTCCCAGCTAATGTCTAAGTTCACATGATGTCCATTTTTTCATATGAAATTCCCTACTTTATATTTAATTAAAATACTATACTATATAGAAATTGGATTGGAAGCTCCCCAAAGTTACAATTTTGTACTCTCCGTTTTGTTGGGACTAGCAGCTAGCTAGCTAGGTGCCTGCCTGCCTGCATTTAGAAATGTACAACTGAGCCGAATCAGATTTTGGTATTGCCTACTGTACAATAAGGCGGGTTGTGCATTCTGGCTATATATGGTTAAGATTTGAAGTCGCACCTTAAGTAACTTATTTACTAACAAATGAAAATGTGTGGGAAGGAGGACTTGTGTTTATTACAAAAGAAAAGATAAAAAAATTATTGGATTTGGTTCGCATAAACGGACCAAAATTTACTAGCTAGTCTGGTGGAAAAATATGTCCTAATTACAAAACCAGAATGTTTGTTCGGTACGTAATCGTTATGTCATGAATCTTCGATACTAGTTTGGTTTTAGTTGGTCTAAAAAAAAAAGTTTGGTCTAGTTCAATTCGACCAATTTACTCAAGTGTCCACGATTTTAGTATAAACCAAATATTGTTACTATTGCTTAAGATAATAATAATAAGATTTACTTTTTTATTAGCTAGCTAGGTTGTGTAGGGGCATTAACATTATCAATCAGCCCTTGTCATACCAAACATGCATGTACGTTATTTATACTTATTAATTAATAGTATTTCAGTACTCATTTTGTAAAAGTAAGCTTAGGTCTCACTCTCGGGGGCTAGAGTTTACTGAAATTGAATGCTTTTGACCACTTTTCAAGAAAAGAGATTGGAAAATTATTGTTTACTCTAAAGCATGCAACATTATATTGTATAGTAGGCATAATGTAAGTTTAACGGCTCCACTACTAAGGATGTTTCCACGCGCGCGCGTTTTTTATTCGATTTCTTAACATAGTTATTAGTTTTTAATTCAAATCATCCACCACGTTTTATCACAAGTTAACTATTGGAATTATTTAATCTAATCACATAATTTTTTAATATACATTTTTCAATAATTAAGATTAATATCACATAATTTATTGCACAATCGATCAGTCCTTAATTTAGTACTCTCCGTGCGAAAAAAAAATCAAAAGGTCGGAGGGGACAGAATGCATGTAGCTACTAATTGGTTTTTATTAACATTTATTGCTTCTTTTTGTGGACGGTAATTCGTTTAACTAATATGTATTTACGCACATGGATTAATTACATGTTTATTTTATGTTAAATAAGATTTCGTCAATGAGGCAGTAGCCTAGTGGTAATCACTGGCAAAATTGAGGCACCCAGGAACAAGAGGCCATGAGTTTAACTTCCACGAATGTGAATATTTCTCTAGTTTAATACTAGTATTTGGTAGTTGTTATTTGTAAGTTTTAGTACTTGACCTATTATTTCTTTATTTATAATATTTAGTGTTTGATCAATTATTGAAATAATTTATGATATAATCTTTGATGATGGATGTATTCTTGAGATTCTAACACTTGAAAATATTTTTTTAAATTTAGAAGATTTGACGTGTTTATTACTCCCTTTGTCCCAAATTATCTGTCGTTTTAGAGAAAAAAATTTGTCCCAAATTATTTGTCACTTTAGGATTTCAATACACTATTAATTACATATTTTAGGTATGTAAGAGAAAAAGTAAGTGAAAGAGTGTAAAACTTGAATAACGTGTAAATAGCTAGTGGTGAGATAAATAAAGAATAAAGGTATTTCGGGTATATCATTTATTTTTTCCCTAAAATTGAAGCTATTTAGTAGGTACTTTAATATGTGTGAAAACATGTAAAATGACAAATAATTTGGAAAATAGGGAGTAACATATAGTACTCTTAATTAATTACTCATAGAAAATGTACACTGAGCATTCTCCATTCGTTTCATTTGTCATTTCCCATACTCTATATATATTTGTACAAGCCACTCAAGTTGTCGAGAATTCAACGCTGAAAATCAGATCTTAATATAATGTTTTTAAGTTTTCATAAATAGTTGTAGTAGTGGTGATTTTTACATTCTCACTTCTTACTACTATATTTTCTGCGATTTGATAACCAATCTTTTGTAGATATATATATATATATATATCAAAAATATATATATATATATATATATATATATCACACAAATTAATAGGAGGACTGAATATATCAAATTAATACCCGCAACCTGGGAAACTTGAATGGAATTGGCTTGATTCGCTACTCCAACACATGTAAGTTTTACTTTAATTTCTTCGTTTTTTTTATACCAGCACCTAATTTGTCCTAATTGAGGCATATATATGCATGCATGTATTCCGAGTAATTGTTATTCAAAGTGGGTTTAGTCGAAATCAAAATATTCATATGATAAGTATATATTTTGGGAATGGATACAAGAGAGTAATTAATCAGCACGTGCAATAATACAGATTGACTTGTGGTAGGAAACCAGGTGTAATTGGACAAGAATGTTCTGTATCTTCTACCTTAAACCTGTGTTTAATTTATAGGAGAATACAACTATCTTTTTAATTTGGCTTTTAAGGCGTTCTTTATTTGGGCTGGCTTTGTATTCAAATTGGGTCTGCCCGAAATTGAATCTTTATAATTGGGGGAAAAGGCAAAATGCACTACTCCTCCGTGTTAATTATGCGATCTATGCATACTTCTCAGTAAAAAAATATTGCACAAAATCACTTGTATTTTCAGACTTTATAATATAGAACATGCATTTCGGAAACACGAACATCTTAATAATCCTAATCACTAGAAAAAAAATAATGATATATTTCAAGAATCAGTGAAACGATCGATGAAAAATGGTTGATGCCAATTTACCTTCCCTATATGATATGCATAATGTTCAATCTACCCCGTTCTAGTGATATGCATAATGTTTAACTTATCCCTCTTTATTCGAAAAAGAGCACTTTTACCCCTGTAAAAATATTAAAGGAACAATATACCTCCTTCCAACGGATACTGTAATACACTCGTCAAAATTAAGAGAGGCATTATTGTGTAATAAGACAAAAGTTCCATTAGAGGGGTAAAGTGTCATATTTTTCATAACACAGGAGGGTAAAATGTCACATTTTTCATAACACATGAAGGTAAATTGTCACATTTTTCCATAACGCATGAAGGTAAAGTGTCACATTTTTTATAATACAAGGTGTAAAGATTCATAATTATCATAACACATGAGGTAAAATGGCATATTATAAGTTGGTTGGGTCAAAATATATAAGAGAAGTACTTTTGTCAAGTCGTTTTTTTTTTAAGTTTATAAATGTCAGGGGGAGTGTGAAACTTGTATAATTAATATCATAGGAGGTCAGATGCTCATTTTAAATCACCATGAAAATAAATTAAACATTATACATATGACAAGGGAGTAAATTGTCATTAACTAGATGATAAAATCTAACTTTTATGCGAAAGAACCTCCAGCTCTACTTTAAATGATTAAAGCAAATATTGAAAGGAAATACTTTTGTAAATCTGTTTTTTTTTCATGATTAATGTGTATATATTATATTATCTTGCTTTTTAATTGCTTGGTCCAATAATTCATCAAGAGAAATTTACATGCAAGAGGAGAGTACAGTTATTATCGAAAACCTTTTTCACATATCCTTTATTAGCTCAAAAGCTTTTCTATTTCATGTTATATCTTGCCAAAATATACATAAATCATGTTTTTTTTAGTAATTTACAAACATGTTTAATGGGCAATATATATCCCTGAAAAACATGTATGAAAATTATCCCCTCGTTAAATAAAAATGATGGATCCACTGAAATTTTTTCCAAAATTGTGATTAGGAAGAGCATGAAAAAAAATTAACTTTGTACCAAAATAGTATTAATTTGGAAGACCAAGGAAAAAATATAATTTTTGTCCCAAAAATGCGAGTAGGAGCCCTCCAAAAAGCCATGTGATGGGCACATGACCCATACTTGTTTTTTCGCTTTTTTATTTAAATCATGGTCAAAATCATTCAATTAAAATTAATCATCTCGCAAGTGAAATTCACTCTTCCAATTGGGTTGAATAATCCAAAATTTACTCCAATTTAGTGCTTTGTTGAATAAAATTGTCAGTCTAAAAACTTATGGAGCAAACTTATTAATGACCATAAGTTAATGAGATTAAATTTACATTTTTCCCTATATTATTACGGGGAGGCGTGTTGCCAATTTTGAATATCACATAATGTATATTGCTATTAACCATGTAAATTAGTAAAAAAAAAAAAAAAAAATCTGTAGAGAAAACCCCTTTTTTTTTTTTTTTTTTTTGATAAGCAGAGAAAACCCCTTTTGTAGCTTCAATTTGCTGCAGTACGTATAAAAGTTTATGCAGCAGCTTATCTTTCCAAAATTCAATTCACCCCTATTTTGTTAAAGCCACATACATGGAATTAATTTGGGTTGTATTCGTATATATAGAAAGAAAAAAAAAAAAAAAAGATTCAAATCCGCAAGGGGGGGCCAACTTGCTTCTACAAAATGCAGAAACCTGATGGCAACGTCGATTTGGAAACCCTAGAAAGCTAATTATAAAATTAGGATAATAATTGAATAAAGAGAGAATTGCATTTTTCATACCAAACTTTTGGTACCTTTATACATTTCATATCATACCTTTCAAAATGACACATTTGATACCAAAATTGACCAACATTTTTCACATTTGGTTTGGCCGTTAATTTGTGGATGGAAAATGTCACGTACGTTGGCACATGCGAGTTAAGTGAAAAAAGAGGTGAGAAATGCAATTATTAAAAATTGGGCAGGTGTTTTTTGCAATTTCGCCTTCTTCTTCCTCCTCCAATACAATCGCCGGCTTCCGGTGGCTGTTGGTCGAAATTGGTTGAGGGATTTTGTTCATCTTGTCGTGGAGAACTCGTACATATAAAGATCTTTTCAATCCGTTGAGTAATCTATTCGAATTTCGGTTTCTAATTTTCGAATTTCGTAGGTCAAAATTTTAGAAATTTCAAATCGTGATTTCTCCTTCGATTCTCAACCAAAATTCGTGATTATTGTTGCAATAGTTTTCCATGACCATGGGCATCATTTTCCATGGGTTTATTGTAGCTGCCGTCGACGGTTGAGCTCCGCCCAAGGTTTTCGGCCTAAACCCTAATTTTCGCGAAAAATGCGCCTCCCCGGAGCTCCACCGTCGATGGCCGCTGCAATTACCCCATGGGAAACGTTTCCCACGACAAGAGTAACAAAAACCCTCAACCAATTTCGACCAATAGCCACCGGAAGCCGGCGATTGTATTGGAGGATGAAGAAGGCGAAATTGCAAAAAACCCCTGCCCAATTTTTAATAACTGCATTTCTCACCTCTTTTTTCACTTAACGGGCATGTGCCACGCACGTGATATATTCCATCCACAAATTAACGGCCAAACCAAATGTGAAAAAAGGTTGGTCAATTTTGGCATCAAATGTGTCATTTTGAAAGGTATAGTATCAAATGTATAAAAGTACCAAAAGTTTAGTATAAAAAATGCAATTCCCTCATTGAATAAAAGAAAAGGCATGCATAATAAAAGGATAAAATGCGCAATAAAAGTGCTACATAAAAAGCAAAAAAGAATGCAATATGGGAAGTAAAACATATAGAAAAAGGGGTCAATTAAAATTAATAAAGACATGCAGAGGCCGTCAGAGTCATCTTTGTTGAAAATAGTACAAATTTTAATTAATTTTCATTGTTTGGTTTGGTGGTGCTGAAAGTGACCTCCACCACTAACGCGCAAATTAAAGAGTTAGTATATGTCTATGTGGATATATGGAAAAGAAAACCCCACATAAAAAGATTAATTGTGTTCAGTCATGTTGGGTACTTACCAAATTCCTGTAGCTAGAAGTTATATATATATACACTATAAATTCCATTAATAAAGCAAATTAATTAAAGTTTTTTTTTTTTTGCCCTTTCTTACAAAAGATCTCCTTAATTAATTAATATCAGACTCTAACTCTCTTCTATATATATAATATGTTTCTGTTTCATCAAATCAAATGAAATTACTGAATTATATTGTTGATGATCAGAAAAGCAAAAGCAATTGAAAGAGTACTAGATGCATGAAGAGCAAATGAAGAGGAGTAGTAGTTCTTCTTCTTCTTCTTCTTCTTCTTTATGTATGATTTTGAGATATGCTGAGTGGGTAGACATTGTGCTGATGGTTTTGGGCACATTAGGGGCCATTGGAGATGGCATGTCAACAAATTGCTTACTCGTATACGTCACCCGCCTTTTTAATACCTTAGGTTATGGTAACTCTGATTTAATCAATAATCATGAGATAAACTTCATGAATGAGATTGAAAAGGTTGGTGATAATTAAATTTCCTATAGATTATTCATGATATATATATATGATCTTAATTATTTCCTATAGCTCTTCTTCAACTTTAATACATATTTGTAATATTTGATATGCTGCAGTGCTCTTTATACTTTGTATACTTGGGACTAGCAGTCATGGCAGCAGCATTCATGGGTAAAATTAATTATTAACTTTTTTAATTGTTAATCATCATCATCATCAATATAGTTTAATTTGATTAATAATGCAGAAGGATATTGCTGGAGCAAAACCAGTGAAAGGCAAGTTTTAAAGATTCGGTACAAGTACTTGGAAGCTGTACTTAGACAAGAAGTTGGATTCTTTGATTCACAAGAAGCATCAACCTCAGAAATCATTAATAGCATCTCCAAAGACACTTCTCTCATACAACAAGTTCTTAGTGAGAAGGTACATACATGCATATATACAATACATAGAGAGTTTAGCAATTATATACGAGGGTTAACGTTGCAGGGAAGGGGAAAATCCGTGCATATGCCTACCCTAATGAAGTCTGGCATAATAGCGATTATTCTGCAGGCAAGTTTCATCAAATAAATTTGCTACAAGAACACGAGAAATAGGCATCCATGAACCATAATAAATCTTTTTCCTTTTATTATAAAAGTCATAATAATCAATATACGTACTATAATAATGAAGAATACAACTCCTTTCTAAACTCTAAACCTAAGTACTGAAAGGAAATATGACTCGAAAGGAAACTAAATAACTCCTAGAATTTTATGGAAACGAAATAACTAAAAATATGGAAACTAAATAACTAAAAAATAAGAAACCTAATCACAAAAGAAAATAAACCTAATCACCAGTGAATCTAAGGGTATTGGACGACTGACAAGTGTGGACAGTTTATCATCTCATGCACATGTGTTTATAATTTTATTTATCAAAATGAGAAAAAATATACTGGATTTTCTTTTTTAATTTGAAGAGTGTGAATTCTTAAACAATACTCAATAAAGAATATTCAAGACTCAATCCAGTGGGACAGAGAACAAATAAATATTTTTTAGGCAAAACATGAAAATGTCGAATGTGTTATTATAATACAAAGGTAAAGTTATATTTTATACTTTTTCTAAGTATATTAGAATTCATAATTAAACACAAAATTATATATTCCATAGGTTAAAAGGAAAAATTGTACGATTATTGGTTTATCATACATTTGAAATAGTATTATAAAGTTGTGTATAACACAAATATTATTCTACCAATGCATACCAGATTCATTATTAGATAATTAATATCATGTTAATAATAATTTGAATTTGTTAATATGTATAGTCCGCCCACTTAAAATATGAGCTTGACCACATAATAACAAAAAATAATTGAATTCTATATTAAAAAAAATACTAGCAAATTTTAGGAATTGAACTCAAATCTTCATACACCTCTAGGAAGCACTATACCACTAGAATACAACTCTTATATATCGATAAATAGAAATTTGAAAAGACATTGAAAGAAAAAAAACTTTTAAATGTTGATAAAAAGTTCAAATGATATTAGATGAAAAACAATAAAAGTAATATTACAAGCGCACATAAATGAACTCCAAACCTCATATATATTGCTTAAACAACAATATATCACTATGGAGTATTTTGGCCCAAATAAATGGAGTATATTGTCAAGGGGGTTAAATTGATCATTTTTCCGTATCAAAATGAAGTCACACTTACAATTTTGAGCGCGTGTACAACATCCAATCGAGGAAGAAAGTAAAATGTTCTTTATTAAATTTTTAACAGGGGGTTATGTCTAATTCCGCATCACAAAGGAGTAAAAGTTGTCTATTAGGCATATATACCTTTTCAGTTCTTTCCAACAAGAAGTGAAATTTGTATGCTGATATTGATAATCTTTGCTAGGTGCCCATATTTATAATGAACATGTCAGTGTTCATCTCAGGACTTGGCTTCTCAACTTATTTCTCCTGGAGGTTGTCTTTAGTGGCATTTCCCACTATATTTGTCTTAATAATTCCTGGATTAATATATGGTAAATACCTTCTCTGCTTATCCAAGAAAAGCTTCAAAGAGTACAGCAAAGCGAATTCGATAATAGGCCAAGCTCTGGGATCCATCAAAACTGTCTATTCTTTTACAGCTGAAAAGAGTATTATAGAGAAATATTCTTCAATTCTTGATCAAACTAAAAAACTTGGAATCAAACAAGGAATTGCAAAAGGTCTTGCTATTGGGAGTACAGGACTTTCTTTTGCAATATGGGCTTTACTTGCTTGGTATGGAAGTCATCTTATCATGCACAAAGGAGAAACTGGAGGAAGAATTTATGCAGCCGGCGTTTCCTTTGTCTTGGGTGGATTGTAGGTTTAATAATATTTCTTCTTCTCTATATATGTCATGATCAAAAACTGAACTATAATTAAATTTATGCATGCAGAGCCCTGGGAGTAGCACTACCTGAAGTGAAATACTTGACAGAAGCTTCTGTTGCAGCCTCGAGAATATTTGAAAGAATAGATCGAGTTCCAGAAATTGATGGAGAAGAAATTAGAAAAGGGCTTGTATTAGAAAAGATAAGAGGAGAACTTGAATTTGAGCATGTTAGATTCACATATCCTTCGCGTCCAGACACTCTTGTACTTAAGGATTTCAATCTTAAAATTGAAGCTGGGAAAACTGTAGCTCTTGTTGGTGCGAGTGGAAGTGGGAAATCGACCGCGATATCATTGGTACAACGTTTTTATGATGCAAATGGGGGATCAGTGAAAATTGATGGTGTAGATATAAAAACATTGCAGTTGAAATGGTTGAGAGAGCAAATGGGATTAGTGAGCCAAGAACATGCATTGTTTGGGACATCAGTGAAAGAAAATATTTTGTTTGGGAAACTTGATGCCAGCATGGATGAGGTAGTGGCTGCAGCCATGGCTGCTAATGCCCATAATTTCATTAGACAGCTCCCTCAAGGGTATGAAACTAAGGTGAGCGTTTTGGTGTATTAACCTACTAATATGTGGTAATTCAAGAATCAAACATCTACTAAAAATATTGGCTCATGTAACATTTTAAATTTGATTTCCTATTATCAATAATATATATATGGTAATTCTTATTGCTATATAAAGGTTGGGGAAAGAGGAGCACTTTTATCAGGTGGACAAAAGCAGCGGATTGCAATTGCTAGAGCCTTAGTAAGAAATCCGGTGTTTCTTCTTCTTGATGAAGCAACAAGTGCACTTGACTCAGAATCAGAAGCACTTGTTCAGAATGCACTAGATGAAGCCTCAATGGGAAGAACCACACTGGTATATATACATATGTCTAATTATTTCTCATAATTAATTTGCACCTTACGTTCCTTTTTTACCGAATCAAAATACTTCTCAATATATGTTTTCAGGTTGTTGCGCATAAGCTCTCAACAATCAGAAATGCAGATTTGATAGCAGTTGTAAATGGAGGCTGCATAGTTGAGATCGGCACACACAATGATTTAGTTAACATGAATGGCCACTATGCGAGATTGGCAAAACTTCAAAGGCAATTCAGTGCAATGGATGCAGCAGAACCAAGCCTTGAATCTCACATATCTTCAACAGGGAGGAAGAGTACCGCAAGATCAAGCCCTGCCCCTTTTGCTTCACCCTGTCCCTTGCCTATGAATTATACCTCACAACAACCACTGTCATATCCTCGTCCATCCTTTTTCAGATTGCTTTCCTTAAATTCCCCTGAATGGAAACAAGGGCTTATGGGCAGCCTTTCCGCTTTGGTTTTTGGAACTGTACAACCTCTCTATGCACTGACCATAGGTGGCATGATTTCGGCTTTTTTTGTACCCAGCCATGAAGAAATGCAAGCCAGAATCGGAAGATACGCTCTGGTTTTCAGCTCACTTTGCCTTGTCTCCATTACAGTAAACCTCTGCCAACATTACAATTTTGCTTACATGGGTGAGTGCCTGACAAGAAGAATTAGACTGAAAATGCTTGAGAAAATCTTCACCTTTGAGGCAGCTTGGTTCGATGAAGAACAAAACTCAAGTGCAGCTTTATGTTCTAGATTAAGCAATGAAGCATCCATGGTAAAGTCCCTTGTTGCTGACAGAGTTTCTCTTTTGATTCAAACTGCAACAGCTGTGACAACTGCAATGGTAATTGGGCTCATCATGGCTTGGAAGTTAGCACTTGTCATGATTGCCGTACAACCACTCAGTATCTTCTGTATTTACACGCGCAAAGTTTTATTATCTACCATCACAAGTAAATTTGTCAAGGCACAGAATCACAGTACTCAAATTGCTGCTGAGGCTGTTTACAACCACAGAATTGTAACTTCTTTTGGAAGTGTTGGAAAGGTTCTTCAGATTTTCGATGAAGCTCAAGACAAGCCAAGAAGGGAGGCAATGAAGAAGTCATGGCTGGCAGGGATCGGTATAGGATCAGCTCAAGGTCTAACTTTCATGTGTTGGGCTTTGGATTTTTGGTATGGAGGAAAACTGGTTAATAAAGGAGAAATATCATCCGGAGATGTGTTCAAGACTTTCTTCATTTTGGTAAGCACTGGAAAAGTCATAGCTGAAGCTGGGAGTATGACTTCTGATTTGGTTAAGGGCTCAGCAGCTGTTGCATCCATATTTGCAATCCTAGATCGACAATCACTCATTCTAAGTTCTTACTCTGTAAGTAGATTAAATCTTCCATTTTTTTCATATGTCAACACTCACTAACTCTGCAAGTAAATTCTTAATTTTTTATCAGGTCGAGGATGGTACTAATGGGGGAATGAAGTTACAAAAAGTTGTTGGTGGCATAGAAATGAAAAGGGTTGATTTTGCATATCCAGGCAGGCCCGAAACACTAGTTTTACGTGATTTTTGTTTACAAGTGAAACCGGGAACAAGCATTGGACTTGTTGGAAAGAGTGGATGTGGTAAATCAACAGTAATCTCTTTGGTTCAGAGATTTTACGATGCTGACCACGGTTCAGTGAAGTTGGATGGAGTGGACATAAGGTTACTGAATATCAGGTGGTACAGAAGACACATGGCACTTGTTAGCCAGGAGCCCGTGATTTATTCAGGTAGCATTCGTGATAACATAATGTTTGGAAAGATAGACGCCTCAGAAAATGAGGTGGTGGAGGCTGCAAGAGCAGCCAATGCCCATGAATTTATCTCGTAAGCAATAAATGAGAATCCCATTTCAAAGGGTAAATTCTTGCCTTCGATTTTTCATCTAGGATTTTGATATATTGTGCAGGTCTTTGAAGAATGGATATGAGACAGAATGTGGAGAGAGGGGAGTGCAGTTGTCGGGAGGTCAGAAGCAGAGAATTGCGATTGCAAGAGCAATAATACGGAACCTGACTATACTTTTACTAGATGAAGCAACTAGTGCACTTGATGCTCAATCGGAACAAGTTGTGCAGGAAGCGTTGGACAGGATAATGGTAGGCAGAACTACAGTGGTGGTGGCACACAGGCTTAATACCATCAAGAATTTGGACTCAATTGCTTTTCTTATGGATGGGAAGGTAATCGAGCGCGGGACGTATAGACAGCTCAAAAACAAGAGGGGTCCCTTCTTCAATCTTGCCAGCATTCAAAGTGTGCCACGCCCCCTCTGAATTTCTCAAACTCTTTGCTACAACATATTACAATTATTATGCTCTCATAAACCTTAAATAAGAGACTTATTATGCTGAAAAAATACTACTTACCAGAGGCTTAATTATATTGTTGTACTAGAATATAGTAATAAACTTAAATAAGAGGCTAATTTCAGAAAAGGGTCATTACTGTCATCCTATTTAAGGAATTTATGTAGATTTTGGTATAGTAGTTTAACAAGATTCAGGTCATGAACTGAGTGGAAGTTATATGTAAAGGAGACATTTACATTACCTCCCTGTTGAGATTATATAATCTTCCATTTTCTATGATAATTTACTCAATCATCTAATTACATTGTATTCGATCTCTCTATTCCAAATTATGCATTATTACTTTTACTTAGCAAAGACCAACTTATTCAAAAAAAGATGATAATGCACTCGATATTGATTGAAATTATTATAAATAAGACTCCCTTTCTCCATTTATTTTTGCTACTATTTTTCTTTTTGAATGTCTAAAAACAACACTCATTTTTTTTCTACAATGAATTTATTTTTCCTTAAAAATATTCTCTCACATGAAGTAATAATTTAACATATGTAATTAATTTTATATCACTACTTTTAAGGGCATAAACGTAAGAATACCTGTAAATTTCATTTTTTAACCCTTACATGAAATTTGGCGTCAAAATCAAAGTGAGAAGAAAATGAGACGGATTGGGACATGAGGTTGAGGCAAATCACATTCAAATTAAGATTTGCCCCAGTCTAGGTGGAATCACATTGGGCCTGACCTTTTCCAAAATAGGCCTAGTAGTCTTTAACTTGGGGCTTTTTTTTCTTTTTTGATAAATTTCTGTAACTTGGGGTTGGTTGAATTTCAGACAGGAGGCATAGGCAGTGTTTGGAACATGTTTGACCCATCATTTTCTATTTTTCGCTGGGCCTAGCAAGGTTCGGACCAATTTTCATCAACCCAAACAGCTAGGGCTGTCAATGGGTTGGATTTCAATCCGAGTCCGATTAGAGATTCGATAGACCAGATCCGATTAATATGATCCGTAATCCGAAACACATAGAGTGAATATGAATTTTGGTCGATCCGATCCGTTAAAGATCCATATCCGATTAAAAATAAAAAGAATTACATATATATAATGTTTTATAAAAGTATCATTAATAATATTTTCATTGTCAATTTAATAAGATAATAATTTATAACTCGTTTATAAATTTATTTAAACCAATATTTTCATCTAAAAATATGAATATTAGTAAAGGATGTTTGAAATGTTAGCTAAAATTTAATAAAATTGTAAAGTTAATAAATATGTTTTAAGAAAAAATATTAATGTAATTTTTTAAATGAAAATTTTATTGAATCCAAAAAAAATCCGATATCCGACCAAATCCGATTAAGATTCATTGGATTCAAAAAATCTTAATTCGAACACAATCCAAATAAAATCTGAATCCGACAAAATACAATCGAATATAAATGGAGTCGAATCTGGACAAATTTGATCCGACCAGAATCCGATCCATTGACGGCCCTACAAACAGCCAAACTTATGAAAATACCGAAACACCTCCTACTTTTCATTTTTTTGGGCCTTGCCCAGACTCTAATGTAGAGTTCTGAATATGGACAGCTTGCACAAAAGCTGCAGACCACTTGCACAACTACCTCGTAAAAGTCATATTCAATTATCTTTCTAATTATTTCAAACTAATATTAACTTTTCAATTATTATACAATACAATATTAATTAATTTAGTTTCAAAATTGACATCTACCAATTAGCATTCATCCACAAACTTTAAAGTAACAATTTTTAACACACTACTCATTTAATTAATACTCCGTATTATTTTACATATAAAATATTACAACCATAATACATCCAAATTTATTTTCAATTGTTTCGCACAAATTTCAAAAAGAATTTTCAAAACTTGTACAAGGACTTTTTCACCATAGTTTTGCTTCACAGCACACATGAATTCATGTAGGAAGTCGTAATATTCCTGGAAAAGAATAATATCAAAACCAGCTTGTCATTTTGATAAATGTATGGACAATTAGTTATGTAGGTTAGATTAAAAGTGAGCAAAAGAAAGGACTAAAACCTTTCCAGTAGCCCTCTTTTGTCTGAGCCCAATGTAGAACTCATCATTTAGTAGCTTCTCATTTAATTAATACTCCGTATTATTATACATATAAAATATTACAACCAGAATACATCCAAATTTATTTTCAATTGTTTCGCACGAATTTAAAAAAAAAAAAATTCAAAACTTTCAACCAAAATAATTTTTATTTAAAGGGAATGAAACTGAAACAAAGTACATCCAAAAGGGCCATATAACCATGCAAATATTTGCCATGTTGTATTCTAGTCTAGACTAAAATTATTGTACATACTTTTGAAGAAAACAATGCGAGAAAATATGATACTAACTTGTTGCGGCACTTTCATATACTATTATCACGAATGTAATTTAAAAATCTATAAAAGCTTTTATTCCATTATTAAATATCAAAAAGAAAATTAAAAGGAAATACATGTGCGTATAAAAATAAAATATAGAAACCCTTGCCTACTTTTTCTTTATCTGAGTTTAAAAAAAAAAAAATCCCACTTCGCTACTTCTAGCATCTTGGTTATTTCCTTTTGCAGTCATAAAGTTTTCTTCTTTTTTTTTGGATCAATTGTAGTCATAAAGTTGGAACTATTGAAAGTCAATAAGCTCATCAACTTGTACCGATGTCCTTTTCCTACCCAAAAAGTTCTATATATAGATTAATTAAACAGGAATTTAAGTCGGTAAACAAAAACTGCATCACTGATCATTTCATATATACACATAAATTACAATTGATTTCTCTCTCTCCTCCAATATTTGCTTGTAAATCAATTACAGTATATATATATTATAAATGCTAAGCTCGATCCATATGTTGATTGATATGGATGAAGTCTTCGATCTGGACCACGCCATGACGTTGCCGGAATATTCAAACACGGATCAGATGAATAGACAGCAGCTGGATTCCGAATCCACCGCCGCCCAAGAGCTGATTGAGGGAATGCCTGCGGTGGTTTGTGGTGGTGGTGGTTGTGCAATTTGTTTGGAAGGATTTCGCTTGGGAGTTGGGGGAAAGCGAATCCCCTGTGGACACGTCTTCCATTCTAATTGTATTGTCCGCTGGGTATCCCTCCACAATTCGTGTCCCTTGTGCCGCTTCTCCGTCTCCTCCGGCGGAGTTACTTTTTAATTATGGGAATTAAATTAAAAAAAAAATTTAATCAAAATTATGGTTCACTGATGATGATAGATATTTTAGGTGTTCTTTTAAGCGAATTTTGCATTTTTTCTTATTAGATAGAAGAATAACATATTGACTTTCTTCCTGGCTCTTGAATTATACTATGACTTCTAATTAATATGCACATTATGATAAGTTAATTTAGGAAAATCAACACGTCAATATTAAATTAATGATAAACTAGATATTATAATATTAATTAAAATTAAAGTTTACAAACAAATACAAACGGATTATGAAAAATTCGTTGCCATTCAGTGTGTAGTATATAACATAACCATGAATTGACATAACTTTAAAGTTTTTTTTTTTTTCCCGAGAATCAAAGCATCAGTATATTGATAATCAAGAACAATCAGACGTTATAATTAAGGTTCTGAATTACAATAGGAAGTTCAGTAGAAAAAGGAAAAGGCGTACAAGCTAACTTAACTAGATGATGAGCCGCCCTATTACAATAGGAAGATCATAATATATAAGAAAAAGAAAGAGACGCACAAACTAACTTAAAGTAGATTTATAGATACCAAATGTGTGATTCAATAAAAATATCTATCAAAAAATCCTACTTGCTGAATATTGTTTTAATATATTTAATACATAAGCTACTAGTATTTCTCCAAATTGGTTAACCTTCCTATCACTTTCGTTCAACAATTTTAATTTATCTCACTTCTTTTCTCTCTCCTCTTCTTTTATGGGGTCAAATTGATTAAAACGGCATACAAGTTGTAACTTGTACTTAAATATGAAAAATGGAATAAATTAAATCTGATTTAGTCGATCGGACATACATAAAACAAAAAAAAACCAACACGGTGGACTTCTAATCATTATTATTATTAGAGAAAGAAAAGTGTGAAAGTTAAACTAAAGTTAATTATACAAAGTGAAAATGTTGACTAATAGTTGGAATTATGTCTGACAGTACAATTTGCCATTGAGATAATTGCACGTATAATACTAATACTCAAATTAATTAATGTCATTTACATAGAAAGGGGGTTTACTACACTTTTCAACTACTATATATATTATTATCACCAAATTAATTTAACCTTTATACAATTAATTAAATAATGGAGTGAAAAGAAAATATAAAATTGATAATTGTATAGTTAGTAAAAAAATAAAAAATGGAGTGAAAAGAAAACTAACAGGAAATACATGTGCGCATAAAAATTTGCTTATCATCATTATCATCATCATATCATGTGCAATTTGCATGGTATCAAATATTGTGGGACTGGCATCCTGTTGTTGGCTCTTTTGTTAGATTTCAACAGATATGCTATGAAAACATGAAATACATAAACCATGAAATCATACATATCTCATGACCTATTCGCAGATGATTAAGTAAGATACATTTATACTAAAGAGATGCGTACCTGAATCCATTGACAGAGTAGCGGAAGAATCACAAAGATGGATTCTGGGGGTTGTGGTCTTCTAAGCCTTATTCACTATTGCCTTAGCTTTCTCTAGATGGGGAAGATGAAAGTGTAAAGTATGAATTGGCTTAGGGACCATAACCCTATATATAAGAGAGTATTAACTTTAACTCTAGTAGGACTCTAACCGTCAGCCCATCAAGAACAGTTACAGTCCAATTAGGTCTCTACACATAAAAAGAGTCCATACTTAATTAATTAATATTTCTTAGTACCTCATTATTATTATTATTAGATCACAATTAATTAGGCACATATATGAAATAGCCTATCATATACAATTAATTAACATGTAAGTCCACATTATTAGACTGACTAGAATAATAATTCTAACAATCTCCCACTTGGACTACAATGTTTTCTTTAGATTGTATAAGCCTAAGTGTGCACAAAATTTGCTATTTCAACCACGAAATATCCCAAACAATCTTGTTCATCAATTATGCTAATATAGGATCAAAGCGGCATTCGTCGCATGAATTCATGACTAAACCTTCAATGGTCACGATACCAACATAATCAACAACATAGATCAAGCATGGATGTGTAGCATGGAAATTACATCTTATGTGATCTATATCATGTCAATTTCCAACTGGTCCAACTTAATGACTCCGAGAGTCAACTTTCTTTACCAAATGTTTAACCTTAGTAGAAAGTCACAAAACTTGACCTTATTTCAGGGTATTCAAAATGAAATGAATAATTTCATTTAAATCACAAAACTAAAATCTGTACAGAATAAAATCAAAACTATATTTATAAAGCACAAAACTTAAGGACAAACTCCCACTAATCGAATATTTCATTAATTCCAAGAACATCCAATGAGCAATACGCTCATGAAGCACCGTAGGCGGCCAACCTTTGATGAATGGGTCTACAGTTATAGAGTTTGTACTAAGATGCTTTATTGACACTCGAATACCCCAGATATTCATTTGATAGGTCATATAGGATGCCTAGAACAACACTGATATTTAGTCTTTGGACATTAATATCAACTGTAAGTGACACTCCCCTTTAGTGATCAAATACTGTATTGATGTATTTATCACCATATGTATATCTATTAATCGGCAAATCAATGATCTTCCTTTGGGCCGATCATTGATGGCATGATTAGTAGCTATACCAACAAAGTTTGAATCAGAGAATATGTGATTTTAAGAAATATTCGATCTCTGATATTATAAGCTTGTAATCATTTGTCATTTACAAGTATTGTAAAACTCGTTTGACCATTTTCAAATGATCCATAATCGAGTCGTATAATTATCTACCTTGCATCCCAACTACGTACGCAAGCAATATCAGAATGCGTACATTCTTCACATGCATGAGGACTCCCAACGGCAAATGCATATGGGTTCATCTCTTGGTGCGCATTTTTGCATGCCAAAATGGCTAAGCACCTTATCAATGTAGGCCTTCTGGGATAAACCAAATATACATTTAGATCCATCACGATCTATATGTATTCCCAGAACGAAAGATGCTTCACCAAGATCTTTCACCTCAAACTTACTCGAGAGAAATTTATTGGTATCATGCAAAAGCCTTACATCGTTGCTTGCTAGTAGAATATCATCTACGTACAACACCAGGATGATAAACTTGCTCCCACTGATCTTGAGATATTTGCGCTGATCAATGGTGTTTTCCTCGAAAATGTAAGAGGTAATCACATGATCAAATTTACGGTACCATTAGCGGGACGCCTACTTTAAGCCATAAATGGACATCTTAAGTTTACATACAAGGTGCTTTGAGTCTTTTGACCTAATTAATGCCATGACAATCCTAAACGAATCATTCGTTAGACCATGATTTGACCTCACTTAATCAAGTTGGATCATTTTCCATCCTCAAGTCAAATTCATGTTACGGAAATAGACAACATAAATATCCGATATTGCCCATGATTTGACCTCACTTAATCAAGTTGGATCATTTTCCATCCTCAAGTCAAATTCATGTTACGGAAATAGACAACATAAATATCCGATATTGCCTCATTTCTCTTGTGGATCTCCTTATTGGCTCCTTAGGTTGAGGTTGCTAAACTATAGTAGTGGGATTGAGTGAAGGAATGATAGTGTTTGATACCTTATCATTGTCAACTGTAACTTTAGCGAGAATATTTACACACTCTCCCCCTCAAACACTACATCGTTTCTTTTCATGCTCCCACTATAGTAAGCATGCTCAATAATTTTGGCGTCTCCTATTTCGAAGAAGGATCTATTTGAGGAGTAATAAAACTTGTAACTCCTCAATCTTTCTAAGTAAGTTGTAAAGTAGCAGTCAATAAACTTATAGTCCAATTTTCTTTTGTTAGGCCTATAAAACCTAGCCTCATTTGGACAACTCGAGACATGCAATTGCCTAATACTAGGCCTCTTATATGTCCACATCTCGTATGAAGTTTTAGCTACTACCTTGCTTGGTACACGATTAAGTATGAAAACTGCAGTCTTAAGAGTCTTGTCCCAAAGTGAATCTGGCAGAGAAGAGTGATTAATCATACTTCTCGCCATGTCATTATGTCATTGGCAAAAGGCCATGTCATTCACACCAATTATGGAGACTTCTCATGGATTAAGTAAAGGTGACCATATCGAGAGTAATCATCCATATAGCTGATAAAATACGAATGTCCATTCAAAGAAGCCTTAGAGAACGGACCACAAATGTAGGTATGTATCAACTCTTGAAGGTTCACTACTTCTATATGCACCCTTATTTCGTTTGTTTACTTGTTTTCCCTTAATGCATTCTATACAGATTTTAAGGTCCATTAAGTCAAGGGAATCGAGAATTCCATCAGACACAAGCCTTCGAATTCTCTGTTGAGAGATGTATCCTAAACGCTTGTGCCACAATAATGATGAATTCTCATTAGTTAATTTTCTTTTAGCACCTAAGTTACTTGAATGCAGGTTTTCGTTATTGGTAGACAAGGTGTCCAGTTTGTATATTTTATCTATTAAAGTTCTAGTACCAATAATTTTTGAATTTAAAGAAATAGTAAATAATCCATTTCCAAATGAACAGGAATAACCAAATTTGTCCAAACATGAAACAAAAATTAAATTCCGTCGAAAAGACGGTACAACAAAAAATTTCCTTTAAATCCAAAATCAAACTAGAACTTTGATAGATTCTAACGACACCTATAGCTTCCACAACAACCTTGTTCCCGTTGCCTACATAGATGTATCTTTCATCATCATTTGGCGCTCGGTAGTGGAGACAATCCTGCAATGTGACACATATGTGAATAGTAGCTACCGTATCTATCCACCAAGTGTCACTAGGTACCAAAGCCAAATTTTAACTTCAGAACAAACGAAGTTGAGAAGTTTACCTTTCTTTACACGCCAAGCGGCGTATCTTGGGCATAATTTCTTAAAGTGGCTAGCCTTCTTGCAAAAGTGACAGGTAGTACCTGAATCCTGTCCCTTTTGGCTCTTACGCTGCGAAGTTCCAGGAGGAGTTGCAGTTTCATTACCTTTATCCCTCTTTCGTTTCATGGTGGCGTTTTTACCATTAGATTTGAATGCCAAATGAATATTGTCAGTCTTTTCTTGTTTCTGTCTCTCATCTTCTTGCACACACTGAGCTATAAGCTCATTGAATGTCCATTTCTCTCTCTGAGCATAGAAAGAGGCCATGAAGGGACCAAAACGTGCAGGAAGCGAGATCAAGACCAGGTGCAAAAATATGTCATCAGAAAAATTCAGCTTAAGGGTCCTTAGTCTTGATGCAAGTTTAGACATAACCATAATATATTCCTCAATATTTCCTTCGCCCTTATAGCGCATGGAAACGAGCTGTTTCAGAATAGTTCTCGTTTCGACCCTTTCACTAAAAGTGAATTGGTCCGTTAATTGCGTCAGAAACTTTAATGCATCCTTATCCTCAGATATATCACGCCTTATGGTTTCCGGAATGGAGTTTTGCATCATCATCAGACTCATGCGGTTCGATCGCTCCCACTTTTCATGAGCCACCCTTTCAGCATCAGTGCTTTTAGGTGTCAGATCGGCAGGGCGTTCGATTCTTAATGCATGGTCTTTGTCCATGCAACTGAGCACTATCGTGATATGCTCTTTCCATTTATCAAAATTTGTGTTATTAAGCACAGGGATGTTGTTGGGAGTTATTTCAGAAGACATTGAAGACACTAAATCCGAAAAGACAATGAAAAACAGTCAAATTAATTTATTAAAATCATGTATGAACTAAAATAATTATTAATGCATACACAAATTGGTGGGCCCATCTTAAGATACCTAGCACGTCGTTATTATTTAGTCTTTGGACAAAAATAATAATCCGCTAGTGGTACTCTTTTAACATAGACTTAAATATTGATACTAGTATCGGCATAATGGTGTGCCTTCCTTTGGGCCGACACAACAAAAGCATGATAATCCGAATGTAACACATATTCAAGACTACACATTGTCCTGTCAAAACAACTTTCCTTTGGGCCGATTGTTTCACATGGACAACTATGCTAAATTAATTAAAATAATCAATCTTACCCAACAGAGGTTACTTTGGCAACGTGTTGGTTCGATCGAAATATTTTCGATTAATTAGCATACCTCAGGGGTAAAAGCCAAACATTATCCAGTCAAAACAACCTTCCTTTGGGCCGATTGTTTCACATGGATAACTATGTCCCCTTATTCAAAATTGATCAATTTTACCCAACAGAGATTACTTTGGCAACATGTCAGTTCAATCGAATCAACTGTAAATAATGGACATATCAAGTATTGCAAAAAAAAAAAGACAATTTTTTTTTTATATATTTACCAAAATGCCCCACCCCGGAATTAGATAGTGGGCGATTCAGCCCAATAAAAAATTTTCATTTCAACGTACACATGAAACGGCCGATGGAATAAACATTGGCCCAATAAGCATTTATATCATGAGAAAACATTAAAACACAATGCATCATATACATATGTCTAATAACATAATGCTTTTATGTTTTTGATTAATTAATGATTGTATTCAAACAACCATTGAACAGAATATCACAATTGATTGAATGAATGAAAACTTTATTTGCTGAATCAAAAAGGTGTGCGGCCAAGAGGAAATAAACAATTTGATTCAAATCATTCAAGTACAGAGACAGAAACCTAAATCAATAAATAGACATGATTCCCGAATTTTGCAACCCAAATTAAATTAAAATCATATTTTTCCAAAAGAATTCAAAGCCTAAACATATAATCATGCTATGAATTCAACATAAAAACATAAACATGCTTACAATTTCTATACTACGCATAAATATACAAAAATTAAGCATGGTTTAAAACTATATCTAGATCTTGAAAAATCATGAGTTTAGAAGACCAAAATTTCATAAAAATCATATAAACGAATCTGGACTCTAATCCTCTAACGAAAAGTGGCTCTGATACCACTTGTTAGATTTCAACAGATATGCTATGAAAACATGAAATACATAAACCATGAAATCATACATATCTCAGGACCTATTCGCAGATGATTAAGTAAGATACATTTATACTAAAGAGATGCGTACCTGAATCCATTGACAGAGTAGCGGAAGAATCACAAAGATGGATTCTGGGGGTTGTGGTCTTCTAAGCCTTATTCACTATTGCCTTAGCTTTCTCTAGATGGGGAAGATGAAAGTGTAAAGTATGAATTGGCTTAGGGACCATAACCCTATATATAAGAGAGTATTAACTCTAACTCTAGTAGGACTCTAACCGTCAGCCCATCAAGAACAGTTACAGTCCAATTAGGTCTCTACACATAAAAAGAGTCCATACTTAATTAATTAATATTTCTTAGTACCTCATTATTATTATTATTAGATCACAATTAATTAGGCACATATATGAAATAGCCTATCATATACAATTAATTAACATGTAAGTCCACATTATTAGACTGACTAGAATAATAATTCTAACATCTTTTCCTTATAACCATGTATACATGATTTCGGGGTTTCTCTTTCGGGATTAATCTTTTGAGAAAATAATAAAAAAGTTAAGAGTACTTGATAAGGAACCACCTGCTAATTATTTTAAGATTCGTAGCACATGCATTCACCATGGAAGTCACGCATTAATTAATTAAATGGGTTAGCACTTCCATTCACCACTTTTGCTTTATTTCTCTCTTCTCCTTAATTTGTATGGGGTCTAGTCTAGTTGTATAAAATATGAATTAAAACTACATACAAGTTGTAATAATATAATGTTGAATGAAGTATAAAGATAAGCCAAACCTGACTTGATTGGGACTAAGTATATTTATATAGACTCCCACTTGGTGTTGCAAATTGCAATTAGTGTGGACGAAGAAAAAAAGGTCGGAATAATTTAGGAAAGCCGTAAGAATCATTATGTAATTTAGGAAACAAAATTAATTTTACAATTTCAATCATATTTTAACTTGAAATTCTTAACTTTGAAACAGGGGGTGAAAGAATGAAACTAGTCAAACTTCAGGTGGCAAATTGCTATAGCTAAATGTTTTATTTTATTATCGTAAACTCAGGTTATGGAAATCTGAATAAGTCTAGTTCTCCAAATAATACTAATACCTTACGATAATAATTAATTAATTATTTATTTTATGAATGAAAAAGTAATTAAGACCGAAAAGGATGGCGAATTCATCAAGCCTTGAAGAAATTGCGAAAATATCAGCACTGTCTTGCATCGATCTTTCCAGTCCAGATGTTCGTTCATCCGTCTCCCTCCTTAAACAGGCAATCCTTCTATATATCATTTCACTATATCCTTAATTTGATCGATTTAGAAACGTATTGTTTGTGTATGCGACGTGTTTGTGATTATGTTGATTAATGAAAGCATAACCAGTGGGATAACAAATGTTATCAATTCAAATCGTAGAGTTTGGTTAATTTATTTGCAGACATGGTAAAACAGAATACTACTACTATGTGGAGCTCTCCATGTGTGTTATTGATTGTTCATTTGAATTCCAAATAAAGAAAGATGCTTAACAGGATTCTTCAAATTAATTATGTAACACTCCCTAGCTACTTGTTAGTTTTCCTGCGAATTATTTCCATTTTTGTTTTTATTTATTTTTTATGTCAATGCTAAGGTGGAAGAAGTGTAACTCTAGTTGATTAAACTTTTAGATTCTTTCATGTTTTTCTATATTATTTTAATCTATTTATTGCTTTTTCTGATATATTTTGTATGTTTTGAGTAAGAACTTTGTGGTTGTTTTCATGGTAATTGAATTTCAGATACGAGTTTATTTATATTGTTTTCCTTCCTTTTTCTCATCTTGAGAGTAATAACTGATTCCAAATCCTAATATATTAAATTATTTGAATCTTAGGCTTGCTTAGATTCTGGGTTCTTCTACGTAATCAATCATGGAATTGACAATGAATTCATGGATGAGGTCTTCTCCCAAAGCAAAAGATTCTTCAGTTTGCCCTTGGAGGAAAAGATGAAGCTTTTGAGAAACGAGAAACATCGAGGCTATACACCTGTTTTTGATGAACGTTTGGATGCTCCCAATCAGATACACGGTTTGCTTCCTTTCTCATGTGATAGCTGTTCTTTCTATTATGACCTTCTTAAAGTGTGATGCGCATAAAGTTTCATTATTTGTACTCTGTTTATGGATGATTACTCAATCATGTGGTTCAGGAGATTATAAGGAGGGATATTATATTGGTGTTGAAGTACCTGAAGATGATCCTGATGCACAAAAACCACTCTATGGGCCAAACCTATGGCCGCCTACAGGTAACATTCTAAATGAATCGTTGATTTCAACTCCAGTCGTTAATCTTTCAAGAAGCATCAACATTCCATGAGTTCCTAGGTCTATGAGTTAAGCATAAGTGCAAGAGGAGCAAGGCAAGGCACACACTTTCTTCAAGTGAAGCAAAAAATAAACTATTCTTAATAGAATACTACTATATATTTCAACAATACCAATGGGACATTCATTTTGGAGAAGATAGTGAGAAAACTGGACAATCTAAATTCATCATTGCTTGAGCTTTACCTCTAGAAGTAGAGCCTGTCTGCTGTTTAGTTGTAGTCAATATATTTTTGTGTGTATGTATAGTGTTCAAAGTCTTCATAAGAACACATAATGACAATTGTAAGTTGTCGATCAATCTATGGCTATAATGAAAAGCATACGCAAGACACAGAAGACATGTACGCCTCATTGAAGATTGGCTCCTTTACTAATTAAGAAAAGCCTCATACCTGCCCCTCGCTGCACCTTGCTCCTAGTCTTAAGAGTCCATATTATGCACCTTTTAAAACCACCTTTTTTTTCACCAATTTATTTTGGTCAAGTTCATTTAATGGAAAACATATTTTGACCTTATTATGCTTTTCTTTTTTTCCTGTGGATATGTAAAAGATATCATGCCCATGTGGAGGGAAGTAATGGAGAAATATCATCGAGAGGCACTGTAAGTTCTGTTTGGTTTAAAATTTATATGATAAGCATTAATTAGTTAAACAGAAACATCTTCAATTTGAATGCTGTGCAAAACATCCTTTGGGGCTCTAATCATCATCTATGTTACACATTACATCTCCTTTTCAACTTCTTTCTTTCTAATATCTATAGTATTATGTTATCTCTTATTTCTATAGCACAATATGTCAGCTAGTTAAATAGATGCGTTCCCGTACTGGATAAATCAAACACACACAACAGATATGGTCTTTGATATTTCTTAGTCATAGGGGAGGATTTGATGATTTTTTTATTGGTTAGTTCATTATGATGTTGCATTGCATGGAGATGGCACCTACATATCAGCTTTGTGTAAAAACATTTTGTAACAATATCTTACCTTGATGTTCATTTTGGTTATAGTCCTGTTTCCCAATTTAATTCATTTACTTTAGGAGTCATCCTCAGATTTTGATTCTTTCAAATGAGTTCATAACACATACGCCTTTTTCTCTCTGGCTATTCCCATAAACTAATTACTCTGAAAACGGAAAATAATAGGTAGTCTCTAATGAGTACATTCTATGAAGGGGCTGGTTGCAATCATTTATTTTTGTCAAATATATTAACCCCAATTTCAAAGTAGAAATTTTATTCTCTACTTCATTATGCTGCTAGTAAAAGTAACTTAAGATTTCTTGACTCAGCTCAACGTAGGTAATCCTAAAGCACCTGTTTTGAAGTACACATGGTTCGCAATCTTTTTCCCATCTTTTAAAGTCATATTAATTTTCGTAGGAGCTAGGTTGCTGAGATCAGTATTATTGAACTTCTTGTACATTTTTTGGCTAATTGTTGAAGTTTCCACTTTCTATATCATACCAGCATCTACCATTCTATTAGGTGATAATTAATCCATGAAATTAATCCATGAAATTAATAATGTTTCAATTCTATACTTCCTTCAATATTTGGATATCAACAGAGAAGTAGCAAGAGCAGTTTCACGGCTTGTAGCCCTTGCACTTGACCTCAATTTTGACTTTTTTTATCAACCCAAAATGCTTGGAAAGCCAATTGCAACCTTGAGGCTGCTACACTATGAAGGTAAGAGCAGTTGGAGTCAACCAAGGGAGCTACGTTTCTAGAATGACTTATTTAAGTCTAATAGGGCTTAATTTTATGCAGATCAAACTTCTGACCCTGCAAAGGGAATATTTGGAGCTGGCGCACATTCCGATTTTGGTTTAATTACCCTTTTGGCAACAGATGACGTCGTTGGACTTCAGGTATGCTAAAAGAAAATCTTCATTTCTGTTTTGGTCACCATTTTAATGTATCTTGACATTTTTCAATATGTACAGATATGTAAAGACAAGGATGCTAAGCCTCAGATCTGGGAATATGTACCCCCAATTAAAGGGTGAGGCTCTATGATCAGTATTTATAAACTTCCCAGGAAGAATGTAAATTAACCCGTTAGCACGAACTCGCGGATGCCTAATATTCAAATGCACCTTCTTTTGTTTTTTCAAGCATTGACTAATGCGTCAAACAATCACTTTTTCTTTAACCTTAAACTATATTTTCAGGGCATTTATAGTGAATCTTGGTGATATGCTTGAACGCTGGAGCAACTGCATTTTCAGGTAATGTACAATTATATAGAAGTGTGATATTTTTATAAGCCAGTTCATACTCATTAAAATAATTAATATGAGGGCGTAACAGGATTTATAGGCCTTGTAAAAAGAATCTATGCAATGCATGAAATTGTGCATTACTCTGAGAGCTATGTGCTAAGATAAACCCTTCTACAGCTTGGGCACAACACAACGGAAATCTTTTCTGAGGATTTTCAAAGAATAAACTTTCAAAAAACGTGTAATCATATTCTCACAAAAAAAAAAAGGTGTAATCATGTAACTTCTGGATTTGATCTTGTCATTAAGAATTTCCATGAATATACTGATCTTTGTTATTTCTTTAGCAAATTGCAGCGTTGCCTTTAGCATCAACTAAACTAGAACCTAATTGTTTACTTGAATACAATGTGTAACTTTACATTGCACTGCTACACCATCATTTTTTAATTTTATCCATAAATACACTATCTTCTGGGCAGTGGTTGTATGAAATATATGAACAATTACCATTTTATTGCACAACCCTGATAAATGAGACTGTAACTTGCTTTTATGTTTCTTCCCAGGTCTACATTACACCGTGTCTTGGGTAATGGCAGAGAAAGATACTCCGTAAGACTTCTAAAGCTAATGAAATCTGAGCACTTGTATTTACCCTTAGGGAGATTACTTCCTTTGATGAGGCATTTTTTTCCTTTAATTTGGGAAAGGTCCACACAGTATCATTCTTTCAATAGTCACTAATCTTTGATTCTCCAAGCAGAGGATTCGCCATATATATATGTTTGACTGAGTTAAACTAAATTTATATGTCTTCATAAGTTATAAATACAGTATTCTATATGTTTTTAATGAGACTACAACTCATGACCTGGGCAGATTGCTTACTTTGTAGAGCCAAATCATGACTGCATTGTTGAATGTTTGCCAACATGTCAATCAGAGAAGAATCCTCCAAAGTGAGTACATTGACAACCAATGTCTTTAATTCTTCTACTCATTATTTTGCGAAATATTTGACTTTGTATGTGAAATAAATACGAAACTTATAAGAGTATTTGTAAAAACACATTAGTTGTTTGCACTGTTTTATGAAATATATGATTTTTTTTAGGTTCCCTCCAATCAAATGCGAAGATTACTTGCTTCAGAGGTATGAAGATACACATGCTGACCTGAAGTCGTACAAATGAGAAATGTGCTGTACTGTGATTGTGTATTTGTTAAACATTAACCAATCACTAGTGCAATTACGTTTTTGTCTTGTAATAGAGAGTACAGAGCTAATGATGTCAAATCATACTACAATTTTCATTTTATGTATCTAAAGAAATAAAGGATTATTCGATTATGTCATGTGGGGAGCCAAAAAAAAAAGTGCAAGGAAGGTGCAATATACTATATAATTTGTACTAGTAATACTGACCAATTGCAATAAGGTATGTGTTAATTAACTTGTGTTCTAAATGCAAATTTGAGGCAACAATCTGTTTTCTTATAAGAATTCTACTGCCAAATTGAGTCTTAATTAAAAAAATTAAGTCCCAATTCTGGTGTTTATTGAAGATAAAATTTTCAGGCAGATCCCATAATAAGTTAGATACTTCTTCCCAGTGACTTGGTTTGTATTTTAGGACGAGAGAAGGAAATTTTATGATTCCATAAATAAACAATCATTTTTATCATTTATTTAAGGTAACCATAATCACCAAGCTTTTATATTATGATTGAAATGTACCAAAATATATTTCCTTCATTTATTAATTGTCTGCAACTGGCAAAAGTAAAAGAAAAAAACTGGACAAAGACACACTCTTGATTTCTCTCAACACATGGTACAACACTGGAACTTAAGATATTGACACAAGCTTAAAGCAGAGACAGATGAAGCAGGAAGCCGGAAGCCGGCAGCATACTTCCAAGCAAAATAAAAAACAATACATGCAGGGTAAATAGAGCAAATGCTTCTTCAACGGTAATTTCTGTAATTTGGAGAGTACATACAGCTTTCAGCATACTTAACCAAGTCTGTAGGTCGAGGGATTCGCGTTGCCAAACCTAAAATAAATAGGCACAAATTGTAAAAGAGTAAATATATAATAATTCTATAACTAAATAAATAATAAATTTGAAGTAGAAATGGGAAAATGAAAGGAGGCACGAACCAAGTTCATATGCTTTAGCTGCTACATTTGCAGCAATATTAGCTGATATCTTTCTTATATTGGCAAGTGGTGGATATATCATCCCTTTATCATAGTGTTCTTGAGTTACTTGACCAGCCAAAGCTTCCGCTGTTTGCCACAAATTCATAAAGCTGGATTAGCACCAAAACCTAAAAAGAACACTAACCAAGAAACCAAAAAGGCAAAATATATATAGAATTAATAAATGCAAAATGTCCAAATATGCTTACAAGCTGCTAGAAGCATATCATCATGCACACGAATGGAACCAGAAATGACCAAACCGAAACCAAGCCCAGGAAATATGTAAGCGTTGTTTGCCTGATTTTCACATGCATGCGGACAAAAGCTTAAATATCAAGTTAAGCAACAAATATAGGAAAAATATATAGTAACAAACAAACAAGAAATAAGAAACCTGGCCAGGTATATAAGTTTTGCCATTGAATTCCACAGGGTCAAATGGACTCCCACTGGAAAAGATAGCACGACCCTAGAGCAAAACAAGGAAAAGGATTGAGCCAAGTCATCTAAGAAATCTAATCAATCTACAGACAAGTCATTTCACTAATCTGACTGACCTCAGTCCAAGTATAAGCTTCTTCAGCAGTGCACTCAGCTTGTGAGGTTGGATTTGAAAGAGCCATGATAAGAGGTCTCTGTTGTATTAATTAATTCACAATCAGACTAATCTTATGTAACATGTTATATATATATATATATTAGAGAGAGAGAGAGAGTGAGAGTATACCTCATTGAAGGAGGCCAGAGCCTCAACAATCTCCTTGGTGAATTGTTTTCCAACACCAGATGTTCCAATTAAAGCTGTTGGCTTGATAATCTGTTGAGTTTATAAAAAAAACCCAAATATAAGTATGCGTGAAAGTACTAAACTTCTGCAATATAAAAGAACATCAAAGAATTAACCCTTACCTTAACAGCATCTAAGAGATTGTTAACAGGTTCGTGCTCATGAGCCCAAGGTTTCTTAAAGTGCTGAAGAGATTCCTTGCGCGAACTAACAATTAAACCCTGTAACTCATGCACAAAAGTCAAACAATCAGAAAGACCAACTAAATTACTATCTCTATTATAAAATCAGGCTATTTCCTATAAGTTGTTACCTTTGAGTCTACCAGCCAGATCTTTTTACGTGTTTCTTCCAAAGGAATTTTAGTCTATCGATAATAAACACACATAATATCGTGGTCAGACAATTAACAGTGATTAGAACGACAGTAAATGTATGCGACACCAGTAGAAAGCAATCTCACTTGTTTTGACATTTCAAGGGCTATAAGCTCTGCTATACCAGTTCCAGCCTGCAATTTCAAGTGTAACTCATTGAGAAATTTCTATTGCTAAATATGAAACACCAATGTATTCTCAGTAAATAAGGTAAGAGATTGTACTTCTCCAGCACCAAGAAACAAGAATGTGTGATAAGCCAATGTACCACCAAGTAGCTTAAGTGAAGCAACAAGCCCAGCAAGCACTACAGCTGCTGTGCCCTGCAACAGGAAAAAAATAAAAAGGATCAAGAATTGTAAATGACCTAGAGTATGCAGAAGGATTCAGGGCAATTTATCAGTTAAGATCTAACTCATAAAGTACCTACCTGTATATCATCATTAAAGACCAAATGGGTTGTGCCATATTTCGCCAACAGCTCAAAAGCATTGTGGTTAGCAAAATCTTCAAACTGCACTCAGTTACAAATGCACCAATGTTAAAAGAAGACATTCCTTTGGAAGTGTGGGAATATATTAGTAAAAATCACTGACCTGTACAAGGACTTTTTCACCATAGTTTTGCTTCACAGCACACATGAATTCATGTAGGAAGTCATAATATTCCTGGAAAAGAATAATATCAAAACCAGCTTGTCATTTTGATAAATGTATGGACAATTAGTTATGTAGGTTAGATTAAAAGTGAGCAAAAGAAAGGACTAAAACCTTTCCAGTAGCCCTCTTTTGTCTGAGCCCAATGTAGAACTCATCATTTAGTAGCTTCTCATTGTTTGTGCCCACATCGATTGTAACAGGCAAACACTACACGGGAAAGTCAAAATACTTGAAAAAAATGGAAGAAAATTTCTAATAAAAGCGTCATATTCTTTGAATTGATGCTTACCGAGGAAGGTCTAACGCCCCCTAGAGCAGTGTACAAAGCTAATTTCCCCACAGGTATTCCCATCCCCTGTAATATCCAATATAAAAATCCAATCTCTTTATCACAAGGTTTGTCTAAACAAAACAGTTTAGTGTTTATATAAAAAAAAAAAAAAAAAATAAAAAAAAAAAAAAAAAAAAAAAAAAAAAAAGAGGAAAATATGAACCCAAGAAGATGACCGACCTGGCAGCCAAGATCCCCGAGTCCCAAAATCCTCTCACCATCGGTCACAACAATGACTTGAATCGACCTCTCGGGCCAGTTCCTTAATACCTCAAGAATCCTACCCCTGCACATGTAAGGAATGTTAAGTTGTTGCCATTGAAACAAACTAGACTGCTTAATAGGACTATTTAATTTTAATACAACCAAAATACAAAAACATACTTTTCTTTTAAACTTATGTATAAACCCTGAGTACGCCTAAAGATGCTTCCATATTTCTGGCAAGCCTCACCGACAACAGGCGTGTAGACAATTGGGAGAAGTTCGTCCACATTATCAATGAGAAGCTTGTAAAATAACCTCTCGTTTCTCTCCTTCAGAATAGCAAAGGACAAACAAGAAAATCAGCAATTTGAAATAGAAAGTGAAATAGTATAAAAGAGTCGAATTTTTTTCAGAACCTCGAGTTCCATCATAGACATGTACTTGTGGAGAGGAAGTTCATACTGGCGAAGAGTATGCATAAATTTTTTCCCCTAAAAGGTAATTAGATGTTGGCAGTTAAAATACAATCCTATAGAAAGAAAAACATGAATTCATTGATGATCTAAGCTTGCATTGCAACAAACCTGAAGCTCTTGGGATACAACAACTGGAGGTAGAAGGCCACGCAAATAATGAGCATCTCTCTCTTTCTCAGTAAATGCAAGTCCCTTGTTGTGATGAGGGTCTCTCAGCAAAGTATAACCACTATCAAGTTTGAAAAAACTCTTATGATGTATATATATATATAATAAAAAATAAAGTGGGTAATTCTTGATCTGACATGAATTAATATATGGATCAATTATACACAGGCAGGAGTCTGAACATGGCAATTAATCAGCATCGGTTAATTAATCGACACAGACACTCACTCCATCAGTTATTAGTAGTATATACTCCATTTCTTGCTCAAAAAACTCCTATGATTTTGACTAGGAAAGAAAACCAACAACAGAACAGAAAAGAAAAGAAAAAGGGGAAACTGAAATTAGTACCTTGCAACGGAGACAGTCCATGGAGTGACAAGGTGATCTTCGGTGGCACGATCCTCACCGTAGACATCCTCAACTCCACCACCAACCGTAGATCTTGGGCTCAGGTCCAGCACCGACTCCCCTCCCCTGTGCTCCTTCAACACACTCTCCATTAATTAAAAAGATAATTTAAAGATAATTGGATTGGATTCCCTATCTATTCTTCTTATCACAAAAGCTAAAGCTAGACTTGATTGATTGCAGTATATATAATCTTATAATCTAGTACACTACAAGAGAGTTCTATTTTTTTTTTTAAATATCTACTACAGTGCAGTACAGGAGGAGTTAGTAGCACCGATAATTCTAGCCATAATATTAATATAATCAACTCTTTTGAGGAGTCACAGGTCAACCGTCACTCATGGCGGCCTCAAACTCACCACTAATGCATAATTTGCGTCTATAGTGGAAATTATATATTTGATTACATTTTTACATATAAAACAAAAGATCAATAATGGATATAGGCCAAGCAAGAGATAATACCAACAACCAACGTGGGGTAACTATACATCAAATAAAGTTTCAAAAATTATCAATACTAAATTACTTTTTTGTTAAATTTAATCAAACTTTATTAGTGGAGAAACCACCTTAGACATCACCATCCAATCCATGACCCACAATTAAAAATCATTTGTTCTCAAATTTTTTTTAAAGACTAATATACCCCTACTTAAAAGAATATTAAATTAATTAAAATAAATAGAAAACTTCAATATATATAAAATAAAAATAAGAAAACTAAATGTTTTAGTATATTTATGAACTCCTAAAATCTAAAAATTATCTCTTACATCAACTTTTATAATTTATTTATAATCTAAATATGTAATTTTTGTTTGGCTAGAGAAGCAAATTATTTCAAAGAATATCAAGACATGCATAATCTCAAATATAAATATTGGTAAAGTTAGTAGAAAAACGTGTGAAACCAGTAAAAAAAATGTTCGTGAAATCGGTAAATACATGTGAAATCTATGAAAATTCGTGTGAAATTCGTGAAAAACGGAAGAATCGGTGATACTCGAATTTTCATGGAGTTCTTTTCATGGAAAACGGGTGAAATCGATAAAAGGCGGTTAAAACATGTGAAAACGATAAAAGAAAATTGGGTGAAATTGGTGAAAACTGGTAAAGTTGGTGAAAACGAGTGAAACTGGTAAAAACGCCATGTGAAGTCAATAAATACCTATTCGAATAAAGTTGGTGAAAACGAATGAAACTGGTAAAAAGGCCATGTGAAGTCAATAAATACCTATGCATTCGAATAAGTTTGGATAAAATTCGTGAAAATAGTATAAGATCGATGAAATTAGTGAAAAACGGATGAAATCGTTTAAAATGGGTGAAATCATTAAATCTAGGAACAAAAGTAAGGTCGATGAAAACATGTGAAATCAATTAAATATGAGGTGAAATTGGTGAAAAAAACGTGTAGATCAGTGGGACAACGTGTGAAATAGGTGAAAACAAGTAAAATCTAGAAAAAGAAAAAATAGTTTAACTTGAAAAAATTGGGTGAAACTAGTAAAAAATAGTTTAAACCCGAAAAACAAAATAAATCGACGAAAAATGGGAAAAGTAATCAAAGTAGGTTAAACCGATGAATTATTTTAAAAGCACTATTTATATGTTTTAATTTGAAGTAGTGCTTTTAAAACAATTATTTAACTATTATAAATAGATGAAAAACAACTTTGGTATGTAAATAAATGCATTTCAAATTACGTGATATTATTTCAAATTAAAATAAATAAATAGTGTTTTTCAAATTATTATTCGTTTAAAAATGATAACTTTAAATTATTGTAATCAAATATATAAATTGATGATTAATTTGTTCGTAAGATCTTGTAATTTTTTTTTTCTAAAATAAAATCTTAACAAAAATTCATTCAATTATAGTAGTTAATAATTATTTCAAATTATTTAATTTTGTTATGATTTTATTTTAGAAAAAAAAATTACAAGATCTTACGAACAAATCAATCATCTATTTATATTTTATTACAATAATTTAAAACCATCATTTTTAAACGAAATAATAATTAAATTGAATATTAGAAATTAATTAGTGTTATTTTATGTCATAATAAATAAAGTTAATTTACTATAATTTATAAAATTTACTCATAGAATTAACTAGATACTTACAACGTACTTGCATTTTTCTAGTAATAATAAACAAAAAGCTTGAAGAATTATGTAAGGTAAAATTCCAAAACCCACAAAAGGTAAGGTTATAGTATGGTAAGTTTTGAAGATGCAAGATGATGCCTCTGTTTTTAATTTGTCGTGGTCTCGACGTGTAACCTGCTATTTTGTATGTTACGTGTATGTGTTGAAAACTGGTGTGTATAGAGATGACTCAACATAATCAAAATCATTCACAAGTCATAATTATTATAGTATATAATATATTTAAGAAAGGGAAATCCAATTTAAGACTAGGTTGATAATTACATAACATGCATACACAATATAATATATGTTCCTTGTACCAAGATCCAAGTCCTTATATAAGGAGACACTAAATTAATAGCCAAAATTACCTGATCTGGCATACATACATACATATACATACTGTACGTACCACAAAAGAAGAGGTTATTCAATTTCAATGGACCTCTAATAATTTAACAACTCTCGAAGAACTGATGGTGAAACAACCAGTGGTTTGTCCTTTGGGCCAGCTAATTTCCATGCACACAGATTACAGAGTGCAGAGCCTGCTACTCTCCATGCAAAACTACACTTCCCAATACCTTTTCTTGTTGCATAGTCGTACGTCACATGGTATATAGCCATTGCCTCCTCGTATATCATTTCCGTATCTTTACTACTTTCTTCCATCTCAACACAACCATCGTATAACAACTCCTTGTACTTTACCATAACTTCATTTGCTGCATCATTCCTAGACTCATCTCCACATTTCAATGCTTTGCACATATCTTTACGGTAATTTTCATACCTAGACTTCCACATATTTACGTGTATCTCGGGGATTTCAACTTCAAAACATGACAATTTCCACACTTCTGCACATACATATAATGATAGAAATCATGAAGTTAGATATACTACTAGTTAATTATTCATAAATTGAAGAGAAGTAGTTTACTGATACTCTATTACCTTTAGTTGTCACAGGCACAGCAGCATCATCTTTAAATGCCTCAACTCTATCATAAATCAGACCCAATATAGAAGAGGACTTATAGCTCAGGTCACCCCCCTTTCCCATGTGATGTGGATACTTCTCTGCTCTCAATTCTTTCAAAACATCAACCTTTTTGCCACTTTTAGGTGCATCTAGAGCATCGTAGTAAATGTCAATCAAATGAATCATTTTTTTCCTCAAACAATCCTTTTCAGAGGTACAATGATCCCCTAATGTCAGCAATCGATCCATAAATGTGAGCCAGCTGTGACACGCTGTCGCCATGTCGAAGCTGGGAGGAAATCCATTAAATTATTCTAAAAAGTAAAAATATTTTCAAGAAAAAGCAGACAAAACTGAATATTCACCTTGGTCTCCTAGATTCCAAGAATAGTTGAAAAAGTTTGCGTTCTAACTCCACGGTAGAAAACTCTCGTGGCCCTCTCTTGTTTGAACTTGGCGACGAGTAGACACGATTCCATGGTTCACTTGCTTTAAAATATTTCAATAGCTGAAAATATATAAGTATCCAAAACTTAAAAATGAAAAAAAAAACTCACTTGAACATTTATTTCTCTATGTAAGTTGTAATGTGTGATTTAATTATTTATACAAGTAAAGAAGCTAACCTCCGGGTTTCTTGAGACCCAGTACATGTCTCCATCAAAATCACCACTTGCCATTTCATAAGCCGCAGACCTAGAGCCTTTGGTGGAAAAGAAAATACCATACTTGGCATTGCCTACAACCTCTTCCAACTCCTTTACATATACAGCCTCCAAAATGTGTATATCACCAAAATGGATTCCAGGATTTCGGTACACTAATACTTTTCCTGAAATTTGGCCATTGTCACTGCAAATTCAACTAAATACCTGTCAGTTTTATAATAGAGAATTAGTAGTAGTTTATATATAATAATTCAGGTACGAACGTACAGGATAACACAGACTTGATGAGTGTTTAATATGCCTGTGGGATCAGCAGTCCCCATCACATAAAAGCTATCATCGATTGGGATCTTTCCATTTTTCAGTTTAGATTTCTCCGTATCTTCTAAGTTTGACAGACAGTGTTGGAGATATGGTTCATTAAGAGGTACACCAGATAAAATCATTCTTTGTGCTACAATACCTTGCTCTAGTCCATCATGATTGGAAGTAACTGCATGAAAGTAACATACATATTTTACGTACAGTAAAAATTATTTGTAATCAGAACAGAAGAAGCAAGTGTGAAATGTTAGTTACCTCTCAGAGCTGCACGTCTGTTGGAGTATACATTTCGAGTCTCTTCCAAAGCATTTGTTAGCAAATTCAGAAAGAATTCTTGAGGAACACCCCCATAGCTTAAAAGAGCAATCAAATTTTTTGAGAGAAAAGTTCTGCCTGGTTTATGACTGGATGAGAAAGTCGAGATTTAGCAAATAATATCCAAAACAGAAATATACCTAAATACAAGAAAAAGGTAAATATATGAATTAATAATCAAAGAGAGAGATACCACCTAATGGTGACAATCTCCAGGGAGTTGAATGTTCCTTTCTCTGGCAATGTTGGGTCTCTTTCAACTTTAATCATTGAATCTCTTATCTGAATGGTGCCTTGTTCAAGCTACAATTACCGAGTAATTAGTACTGGTATCACCAACAAGGAAAAAAACGTAAAATGCCATAGATCTCCAAAACTCAGGTGTTTGATTGAAACACCTTGGGATTTGTCCTTAAGTCATATATTATTATTTAGTTGCTACTATCTTTTATGGAGAGGAATTATGTTCGCACCAGAGGCAAATTTATATTAGTATTTCTTTAGTGATACAATTACCAAAAAGTGATTAAATATGACTACCTTTTTATTTACAAGAAGGGTTCCTTTGACAGCTTGACCTTGATAGAACAAACGGCATTGGATCAGTAAAGGCTGAAAGAATGGGAAAAGAATATATACCAGAACTAAGATTCCAAGAATAATGGATAGTGAGATAAAAATAAAATATATCAACATTGAATGACATTATTGAAACAATTACCGGTTCCTTATTCCTGGCTTCTGCCCCTGGTTTCTGGCAGGCCATGTCCTCAAACTTGACAAACTCGTCATATTTCTAAGATAAAGACAAAGATTGTGTTAAAACAATATCCAGATTCCACATGGAGAAACCCTTTTGCTAAATACTTAAATGTAACAAAAAAAAAAGGACCTCAAAACTGTTATGATTGTTACTCTTTGCAGAAACAAAATCTCTTTGACATTTCACTGCCAAGTCTTGTGAAATAAATCCTGTGCCATCAGTATGGTAAAGGGGCTTCCCTTCAGCACACACAAAAAAGCCATTCTCATCCTATAAATAATTGAACACATAAATAAACAAAACATGGTTAGCCTGCTGAGCGTAAATTGAATCTGGGCTGCATCATTAAAGAATTCCACTGAAAAGAAATATAGCATACTCGGAAAGGTATATCTTCAATCGTTTTTATTACAACAGCTTCAAAGTCAACTTGAAGCTTTACTGTCTTGGACAGGATCAGAGCAAACCTGAGTAGCATCAAATGACAAAAAAAAAAAAAAAAAGACTTCAATTTAATAAGAAAGAATAGATATTGACAACAATGTAAAAAAAAAAAACTTTACTGAGATCAACCTTGCCATGTACTTTTCAGTGGTGGAGACTGTGTCAATATGCATGAAAAGGCGCCTCGCTTCACTGATTGATTTTCCGAATAAAATATAATTTTCATCATCACTATCAGAGCCAACAGAGTCAATACGGACAAAGTAGCACTTAACAGAAGTAGACTTTTTCTCCTCCTCCAGTTGGTTCTTTTTCGTCCTGTTCCTTTCATCTTTAAAAACTGTACAATAGACTCAGTGGAGATTATAGCTATCAAAGCTATAAATAAAGAAACCACTTCTTTATATTAAAGGTAGTCCAATGAATTTGTTCAAAGTATGTTAAAACCAGTAGGAAAATTACCGAAAAATTGAAAGTGCCTCAAGCCAACAAGAACTCCTTCCTCGAAAATTTTCCTATTGCCACATTGGTCATCCTCTAAGAACTTGACTATCAATACGTTGTCGTCTCCTAGAGATCTTTGTAGGTGAGTTCTTGAACTATTCAGATATGGACCCTGTACCATACAAAAGAGATATCACCGTAATAAGGGAACTACAACAGTTCCTATACCAAATAATAAAAATATAAAATGCAAGTAATTTAGAAAGAATTCCAATTTCAAAAATTTGCACACTTACAATATTCTTAACAAAAACTAACACAAGAAAATAATGAAACTTATAACTTATACCACTTGAAATTGATGAAAAATGCGATAGACTAAAGCTCCAATCAATCATTGTGTCAAGCATTAATAAGAAAAAAAGGAATAATAGTGCCACCGTGCAAACAATAAGAAGTCTTCTTCTAACCTTGAAATAATAACTTCCATCTCGATCAACATGACAGTAGTAGAGATGAGTTTTCCCTGAATTCGAATCAAGATACTGCAAGATGCAAAGCTTAAAAAGGTCATGAAAATTTGAACTTGGATAGTAAAGAAGAAGTACAGTGAACTTGGTCCATTATAAGATACAAAGTAGTCCATGAAATCCCTGTAAAACTGTGGTTTAGAAATTCATTCTTAAGAAGTCAATAATGACTACAAAGGTTTCGAAAGGTGGAATACCGATACAGATGCAAATACTATAAAAATATGTACTTGTAATTAATACACTATAAATATAAAGGGCATCTGCTTAATTAAACTGACCGTGATACGATCGTATTGGTCGCAGAATTTCAGTCCATACTTATTCCAAATTTGATCCTCAAAAACTCTCATAGGCAGATCTTTGATACTTATAATTTCATTAGCACCATCCAAGTCTATTGCAGACTCCAGCTTTTCCCTGTGCAGTTAAGACAAGTTTTTTTATTTTATTTTGATTTGAGACAAATCCCATTCAAATAAAAAGTCAATCAACAACTAAAATCTTGTTACCTCTTAATGTAGCTTAGAACCAAAAATAGCCTCCTATATTCGAGTTTGGTCAGGATCAACAATTGCGGACTCATTGCAAGTGATGACTGACCTCTCCCACTTGGGCTTCTCCTTTGTTTATTTCCATCTTCAAATGATAATCTGCGAGTGATATTTAAAGGGCACGAAGAGTTGGAGCTGTTTTGAGAACTTGACATTGAAATTGGGGATTTCAGCCTTTCACATCTAATCATCATTACAGAAACAGTAAGGCAAGGAAGGAGAACAAGAAAAGAAATAGTCTGTAGTAATAAAGAAAAATCCCAAGTTTGGGTACCTGGCGACCACATTTTTTGAGTGTGAGGGGAGGGCACTGTAGAATTATAAGCGCTGAGGACTGTATTTGCCTGAACGGGATAGTCTTGCTTCACCAGAAACGAAATGTACCCACTAAAGCTCGTGACTTCTTTGGCCCTCCAAATTTTTGTGAGCACGTCGAGTGAAGCTTCCTCCCCGATCTCTGCAAGCATCTCTTTTGCGTAGTCCTTGAGTGGCGGTAGTCTTTTTTCTTGGCAAATTCTCTCTATGGTTTTCTTCACGGATTCTGGCAGATTTACCAATTCTTGACTACCCATTTTACTACTGTTTGCTGAGTTGAATCCTCTCTCTATTGTTCTTCTGGGGGAGAGAGAAGGGGAACAATCATAGGATACTTTATTGAAGAAAAAAAAAAAAAAAGTGAAAAAGTTAAGAGGAGAGTTTCCCGCTCTGTAGTGGTATGTGACTAGAATTTGTTTCTTTTTTTTTGTTCTTCATTAATCGAATTTTGTTTGTTTTATTTTCTACTACTGGAGCATGATATATACGGAGAGGAGAGTACACTCACTACAAAGTGACAAAATGGAAAAGAAAAATCAATGAACATCTTTGCAGTCTGCTCTGCAGAGCCATCACTTCAAATGTTCAATCAAAATCTTTCTTTTCCCCCTACTTTTTGAAGAAAAGATTATCAATTTTATTATCCAACGGCAGGCATTTCATTTGTGTGGAAAGACCCAAGGGTTTTTTATTAGTGGTGTAGATAATATTGTTAAAATTGAATAAAAGGGCATGTTTGTTTGGCATTTCTCAGACTTTTTTCGTGTTTGAAGAATGCCAAATAAATATGTTTTCTATTTTTCGAAATAAATTTTTCATTCATTAATTTTCTCAAACTACTCTCTCAAAAGCAAAACAAACAACAATTTTCTTATCTCTAAACAAAATTTATACAAACTCTACTTTGATTTGATATAAAGTAATTTATCTCTTACACAATTTATCTCACATAACAAACATGATTTGACGTAAAGTCTCACACATCTTACACCTACAACTCAACTCTTCCAAAAAAACCTACATTTACTTTATTTCTCAAACTACTCTCTCAAAACTCAAACAAACAATATTACACAAATCGAGATTATTTCACAAACATCCACTACTCTCCCAAACTACTTTTTCAAACGCCAAACAAACAGGCCAAAGATTCTTGGCCGCTTTATTATGTTCTTGAAATTGAGATTATGATTGAATTTACCATATAATATTTCAAGGCTTGTTTGTCTTTCTTTTTTTTCTTTCCAAAAATCATTTTAAAAAACTAAACTGATATTTTTGAAAAAATCTTGATTTTTATAATATAATTTATTGACGAAATAAATAGTAGAGTTTCTAAAAAAAAAACTATCATTTTACTATGTGGAATTCTATTCATGTGGGGACGGTCTATTATCCATTTCAACATTACAATCATGGTTCCTTCTAGTCCTTTTTTTTTTTTGTAAGACAATCTAACTAAACTAACTAAGTTACATTATCTTCAATAATATCCAAAATATTTCTAAGAACCTCATCCCAGATTTCTTGAACTTCATGACCCATTAGTGCCAGTGCATCGGGACATTTATTCACATCTCTAAGTGTGTGAGCAATATGACTTTCCCACGGCCTTTCCAACATACTCCTACAATCCTCAATAATAAGAATCTCTATATCATGATTCGGGTCATATTTATTTGGTCCGCTTCAATAACTCATTAACATAATCTAAAAAAAAAAAAAAAGAAAGACATAATATGAAATCGGCGGAGTAATTAAGTAAGAACTTTTTTTTTCATCTTTGTAACTCCTATATTTGACATATGCTAGTAGATAATAATTAAATAAAACATGTAATTAAAAGTTAAAATAAATTAAGCATACATCATTTTTTTTTTCAAATAAAATGTTTAAGATTGACTACTCGCAAAAATTACTAAATAAATTGATTATTTTATATAGAGGGAAAATGTTATATAAATTAGAATATCAAAATTTAATCAAATACTCTTATTTTATGGAAACAAGAAAAATAAAATTTGTATCTATTGTATATTTTGTATGAATATCACAATTGATGAAAATGAGTGTCTATTTTAGAATAAATGTACATATAAATTGCAAAAATAAATAAATTAAAAAATATGCTATGATTATATTTGTGATTGAACTCGAAATAAAAATATTATATTTTCATGTTTGATTGGTGTGTATTGAAATGACCATTTCTCTCCACCGATGACATTCAGGAGCTTTTTCATAGGAAACCACATTAGGGTGGGAAATGCCAATAATTATATTTTAAAGTGCAAAGTGTCAAAATCTATATTTTCAGGGTGCAAAGTGCAAAAATGACTATTATACCCTTCCGTAAACAAATTTTCTCACTAAAACATACACTAGAGTGCAAAGTGTCAAATGAATTGTATTTTCAGGGTGCGAAGTTCCAAAACTTTTAAGTCGAGGTACAAAATGCCAAAAACCTAGGTTGTATGCGTCAAATCATTGTCTTTTATATATTTGAATTTCAAGAAGACCGAATCTCATTAATTTTGTACAAGCTCCACGTGTAATAATTTTGGCCCTGGTTAATCAATTCTTAGTAATATTAAGTTGTTAAGTCTAAATGTTAACTTTATACGTGACTAAGTCTACCTATGTTATTGTAGGGTAAATTACGGATACCTCTGAGGTAAGGTCTAATTAGGAAAATTTCCCTCACGTCTTGGGTATTACAAAAATATCCCTTAAGTTTGTCACTTTCTTACAATTGACCCACTGCCCTTAAAATATTTCAATTTTGCATTGAGTTTTATTTGTAATGTTTATATCTTATAAATGTTAAAAATTGGGTGTTAATTGTTATATTTTATAAACTATAGAAGTTATAATTATATGTGTACTACCAAAATAATTTATAAAATTTGTAATTGCCCATAAGCTTTAATAAATATTGCAAAAAAAAAAAAGGTATTTACATATTTATTAACAATTTAAATTTTATAAAAATAATTAGAATTTTAATAATTATATTTATAAATATAAACAAATTGTTTACACATTTAGTTAAATGAATTTATTTTCTAAATTAGTAATTTAATAAAATTTTATATTGTATAAATCAATATTTAATTTAATAAAGTTTATATTGTATTGTAAAATCAATATTATTAACGCAATAAAATATTATTTATTTAATTAGTGAAATACATTTTTATATTTATAAATTTTATTTAATTTGTTATTATAGAAATTAAATTAATAATAAATATGCAAAAAAAAGTTGCAATTTTTATTGAAATCTATACGAAATTATAAATTATATAAATTATTTTGGTAGTAAATATATGATTATCATTTTTATAATTAATTGAATATAACAATTAGCACCCAAATTTTGAAATTTATAAGATATTATAAACATTACAAATAACCCCTAAAAGCAAAATTGAAATATTTTAGGGACAAGGGGTTAATTATAAGAAAATAACAAATTTGAGAGAATTTTTGTAATACTCAATACGTGAAAAAAAATGTATAATTAGGTCTTACCTCATTAATATTTGTAATTTACCTTTTATTCTAAACCACCTTTATTTCATTTAAATAATTTCAAATTCTTAAAATTGTAATACCCTTACCTAGTTCAGATCATAAATAGGGATGTGATGTGTCATGTTACATTGTTATCTTGCCAATAAAATCCTCTTTCCCCAAATTGGTAGTAGGCCTTGTTTGTTTAGATTTTTTCAAATCTTGCCCTCATTCTCTTGCATATTATGTACGGATAAACATCCTGCAGTTGTTTACTTCCTCTCTAACTGCAACTCTTGATAAGCGTTTCCAGATAGTAGCACTTTTAGGATCAAGTTTAGCTAATTTATATATGTCCTCCTTCCCCAATTTGCTTTTGCGTACATGTAATAAATTGGATAAGAAAGAACACACGGTAACACATACATACACCCCACCACCACCGCCGCCGCCGCGGTCACAAATGAAATTACTAAAATGACCTCAACATCCTTCCCATTCTCATCTCCCACTCTGCACCTTAAATTCACCCTCACTTCGCCCCAACTTCAGGAATTTACCCAACACCCATGTTCAGCTTGGGCAACCCGACCCACTATCCGCATGTGCGGCGGTGCTTCGACCCAACATAAGAGATACCCGGGTCCAAGAAAGACCCACAAGAAAAGAAACTCTTCATCCACAGAAGATGAAGAATTGGTTCGTTTGCTATTGAGAAATTTCACAGATAAGCAACCACTGTTGAATACCCTTAATAAGTATGTGAAGTTTGTGAGAACAGATCACTGTTTTATGCTGTTTGAGGAACTTGGAAAGAGTGAGAAGTGGCTTCAGTGTCTTGAGGTCTCTCACTTCTCCCCTAAGCTTTTCATTTTTTTTTTTTTTTCCTTTTTTGGTTATGAGAATATCCATATGTTATTGAAATCTTGAATTATTTAAGGAATTTTCCAGTCTTTAGGTGTATGCTTGTTCTTGGTATGTGGGTTTGTTAAAAATTGCATCTTTGTTTACTTTCTGTCAAATGGTCTTTTGATTTTTCAGATTTTCTTTTCATTTCATTGATTGAATTGATATTAAATTATTGATGGGTATGAAATGCTGCGGGTCTTTTTGATTATATATGTATTGTATGTATAACAAGGGGGCCTTATTCTTTTACGTGGTATAGGTATTCAGATGGATGCAGAAGCAAAAGTGGTACATAGCAGATAATGGTGTTTATTCAAAATTAATCTCAGTCATGGGAAAGAAAGGGCAAACTCGTATGGCAATGTGGCTTTTCTCCGAGATGCGTAATAGCGGTTGTAAGCCTGATACTTCAGTATACAACGCACTAATCACAGCCCATCTCCACTCTAGGGATAAATCCAAGGCCTTAGCAAAAGCTCTCACGTATTTTGAGAAAATGAAAGTTATGGAACGTTGCAAGCCGAGTATAGTCACATACAACATTCTTTTACGAGCTTTTGCTCAAGCCAAAAATGTCGATCAAGTTAACACTTTGTTCAAAGATCTTGAGGAAAGCATAGTTACACCTGATATCTTCACATTTAACGGTGTCATGGATGCCTATGGAAAAAACGGGATGATCAAGGAAATGGAGTTGGTCCTTTCAAGAATGAAGAGCAATCAGATAAAACCCGACACTATTACATTCAATTTGTTGATTGATTCGTATGGTAGAAAGCAAGAATTTGAAAAAATGGAACAGGTTTTCAAGAGTTTGATGCGTTCTAAAGAGAAACCGACACCTCCCACGTTTAACTCTATGATCACAAACTACGGAAAAGCACGGCTAAGGGACAAAGCCGATATGGTCTTTGAGAAAATGACTGATTTGGGTTATAAACCGAGCTTTATTACTTATGAAAGTCTTATTATGATGAATGGGTACTGTGACCGTGTCTCAAGAGCAAGAGATATATTTAATGAGATGGCAGAATCGGAAAAGGAGAAAAAAGTATCGACTTTAAATGCAATGCTCGATGTTTATTGCATGAATGGTTTACCTATGGAAGCGGATATGCTTTTTGAAAGTGTACATAGTACTAGAATGTTTCCGGTTAATTCCTCTACGTATAAGCTTCTCTACAAGGCCTATACGAAAGCTGATATGAAGGAGCTAATAAAGAAACTACTTGTGTATATGGATAAAGATGGTATCATTCCGAATAAAAGATTCTTTCTGGATGCTCTTGGGGCTATTGGGTCTTCTTCGCCTTCCGGGAAAAGGTCAACTGGAAGGATAGATAAACGAGCTGCCGCTGCAAAGGCATAGTTTTAGCAAAGAGAGATTTTTAGATGGTGATTCAGCTTCACTCTTATGATCCTTTTGCAAAGATATTAAGATTGTGAGGACTAATGCAATAAAGTTCACTTATGTATTCATCTTTTGCTGGACAATGAAAGATATGTGCATTCACTTTCGTTCTTGTTCTTAGATAATTTTAATTGTAGTTTTGGGCGATATGGATTAGGAATCATTTTCCATGAGGTCAATTTTATGGTTGTTCTTTCATTTGGATTTGATAAATGATTTGAAGAAAGGATTTCACATGACTTCAATATTGAGTGAATTCAGATTCATCATTTTCATTAAAAAGACAGCACAAATAAACCATCTTAGGTTTTGAGATTTATCCAAAACAAAAGTGATCCTAAAGTTCAGAATTTGTGATTTTCAGATGATAAAAAGAGACATTACCTGTTTTTATGTTCAATTTTCAGAAGAGATTATTATTGCCACAAATGCATTTTTAATCTCACGTGACTTGACCTCACCTTTTGGTTACAAAATTGACAAAATCATACTTTTAGTCCCAAACTTTAAAATATTTTGTATTTTTAGTCCCATAGAATATGATTAGTTTAGCACATTTGGTCCTATAGGATTATCTTAGTTTTGTGCTTTGTCGCAGAGGAGGTGATGCAACAAAAGAGAAAAATATTTTCAAATATTGAGACTAAAGTGTTATTAAGCTGTGGGATGAAAAGTATTGAGAGCCAGTCACATGGTACTAAAAATGCAAATTTTTTATGATGTTTTTTTTTTTTTTTAAATGACAAGTTAGAAGTAGGTTATTAATGTTGCTATTCTATGAACATCTTTTTATGCCACAGTTAGCTCAGTCAATTGAAATTTATGGGCTAATTTAGGGCGGTCAATGGGGCGGATTTCAATCCGATCCGATTTATTAGGATAATTATCCGATTAGTGATTCGATGGACCTGATCCGATTAAGAAGATCTGTAATCCGAATTATATGGAGCGAATATGGATCTAGACTGATACGATCCGTTACAGATTCGTATCCGATATATATTACTATATGTTGTTTATATATTATGTATTTAAACCAAAATAAAAATAAAATTATTTATGTTCTACTAAAATCTTTTATTATATTAAAAAAATCTTAAAAAGAAATGCATTATAGGTGATTTTGGACTGACCTGGTAACTAATTGGGCCTAAATCATATTAATTTATGCTATTTAATAAGAAAAATCAAAACCATAACCATTCATCTATGTAGTAGCCGCCATCTTCCCCCTACTTTTTCGTCCAATTTTTTTCTTCTCTTCCATTATTGGGTTTTCTTCTTCTTTTTCCCAATTTCTGTCGTTTTTATTCATATTTTTGTTTATTCCATTGTTCTAATTTTTATCGTTGATAAATCCATCATATTCCATATTTTATAATTTTCTAACAAAATTTTTGATGAAATAAGCAAAATATTATATTTTTAATTCATTGTGGTGGAATTTACAAGTGATTTGAAGGAAAATAAAAGAAAAAAAATTATTGCTAAATATGCTAAACGGATCCGGGTAATTTATCCGGATTTGGGATATCCACCGGATTCAGATACGGATCCAAATCCGGATAGAAGAAATGGAAATCGAACTCGAACCAGAATCTGTCCTGATCCGATCCAAGTCCGGCCCATTTACAGCCCTTGGCTAATTACAGTAATGCGAATTTGCATTAAAAAAACTGGGTTAATACAATAATGCAAATCCCTTTCAGCAAACTAAAATGATTTTTGTTGTGACAAAATACACTTTTATAAAGAAGTAATGATATACTGCCAAGTGCCAACCAAAGAAAAGGTCAATACTGAAATGAAAAGTTTGTAATAAATTTTTCTAGACAGTAAACATAAAAACAGTTTTCCATTACTGAAAATCTGGATTTCAAGATTATAAATAAATATTGTTTTCTGTTCAGAAAATGTCAAGTACCGAAAAGGGTAGAGAAAGCTTTTGTGTCTTTTGGTCCGGGAGTCACTTCACCAAAATTTGTTTTTCGGGTACATCAACAACACTTACTGTTTAATTTTATTGTTTCATATATTCTTACCTATAGTAAAATCTTCAGCATCAAATTGTTTCTAATTCACATTCAATTCCAGTAAATTAACATTTCATTGTGAAGATCTGGTTGCATTTTCTTGTTTCAGCAAATACGTTGAGAGTTTTTTGTGGCCAGAGACAACTTAGTCCCTGTGTTTTATTTTCACTTTTTTCTGATACGTAAAAAGACTGAACTACCCTTTCTTCCTCTTAAATATAACCATACGTGAAAATCTTGAATGATTCAATTCAATTTTGCTAGTAAAAGTGAAACTTAGTATAGTGTTGTACTTTTCTTGTTTGCATTTCTTAAAGTTAAAACTAATTGTGGAAAGAAGAAAGGGACACATGAAAAAATATCCAAAAAGTAGACATTTTAAGCACAAAACTGCAGATGATGTTATCTTTTCACATAACTTGAAAAAACTCGTGTCCCAATCCAAACAACAATTAAAGAAAATGAATTCATCTCCACATATTAGTGAACAAAATTATGTCATGATAGTGAGTTTTTGACATATATATGCACCTAGTTATTTTTTGATTGGTTTCTTCTCTTATGCAGGAAGGAATTGAAGCACTTTTTCATAAAATCAGCACAAAATATGTATGTTCTTTCTTGACTAAGTACATGGTTACTGATATCTGAATTTCATTTTACAGTTTGATAGTTTGTTTTGGTCTGTAGCTATGTTGTTGCCATGGTGGCTATTACTTTTGCTCTCGTTTTCTGGTTCGAGCCTTATTACAGTAGTAGTCAGTCAAAAACAAGGGAGAATAGTTGCACGGAATGGAGTAGTGGCGACAGATCATGGACAATGCTCGACAATTGGGAGGGACATTCTCCAGAAAGGCGGTCATGCAGTTGATGCAGCTGTGGCCTCTGCCCTTTGCCTAGGCGTAGTCAGCCCCGCTTCTAGCGGCATTGGTGGTGGTGCTTTTATGCTCGTTCGCTCAGCTGATGGAAAAACAGAAGCCTTTGATATGAGAGAGACTGCTCCAAAACTAGCTTCAAAGGTAATCCAATCCAATCCCTTTATTTTATGTTCTCATTGCAGATTATTTACATAATGTTGGAATATAGAGTGAATCCATGAATTTTGTTTACAGAACATGTACTCAGGAAACACTACTTTGAAAGCTAGTGGTGGCCGATCAGTAGCCGTTCCAGGAGAACTTGCAGGACTCGTGGACGCCTGGAAAAAACATGGAAAAATTCCGTGGGCCAATCTTGTAAATCCGGCAGCTCAAATTGCTCAAAATGGATTCAAAATTTCACCATTTCTCTATATGCAAATGACGAAAACAAAAGAAGCCATTATGGCTGACAAGGGACTCCGCGATATATTCACATCAAATGGTAGTGTCCTTTTGAAAATAGGAGATACATGCTACAACAAACAACTTGCCACAACCTTGAGATCAATATCAAAGTATGGAACTAAAGCCTTCTATAATGGAACGGTAGGACAACGTTTAGTTGAAGATGTTAAAAAGGCTGGAGGGATATTAACAATGGAGGATTTGCGAAATTACAAAGTAAAACGAAGACAACCGATAAAATTTGATTTTATGGGTATGAAATTACTGGGCATGCCTCCCCCTTCTTCTGGAGGTGCTGCCATTTCACTCGTATGTCATTGCAGAACTTTTTTTTTTTATTTCATCATGATTTCTGATTTATCACAAGTAAATCATATATATATATATACTGATATTGTTTCAGATACTAAACATCTTGACTCAGTATAGAGACCTGTCAAAAATTTCTTATTCCCTTATGATGCATAGAGAAATTGAGGCTTTGAAGCATGCATTTGCTGTGAGAATGAATCTTGGTGATCCAGATTTTGTTAATAATTCTAAGGATGTCCTCAAAGATATGCTGTCAAAAAGTTTTGCTGCAGAAATAAGGAAAACTATTCTTGATAATACCACGTTTAACTCCAGTCATTATGGGGGGAGGTAATTAAGAAGCTTAATAGTTATCATCCTAAGTACTTATTCAAATTATTTCTGCATTTTACAACCTCTTTAATAGGTGGAACCAAATACATGATCATGGCACGAGCCACATATCTATCGTAGACAGACAGCGCAATGCTGTCTCCATGACCACAACTATTAATGCATATTTTGGTTCAAAATTCCTGTCACAAAGCACAGGGATAATTCTCAACAACGAAATGGATGATTTTTCGATGCCTGCAAATAAATCGAAAGATGTTCCACCACCAGCTCCTGCCAACTTCATCTATCCAGGCAAAAGACCAATGTCATCAATGACCCCCACTATTGTCGTTAAGGTATAGAATAAACATGTGTTTGTTTGAAGTCAGTCATTTCCGCAAATAAATTTCCAACTTTGTAATTATTTGTATCTATGTATTGCAGAACGATCAATTGAAAGCTGTAATAGGTGCAAGTGGAGGGTCCCTGATAATTCCAGGGGTAACACAAGTTTTATTGAATCATTTCGTAAGACGACTGGAACCGCTCTCTTCTGTTTTGGCTCCAAGATTATATCATCAGGTAGGTAACAACTTCTCATGAGTAGCTAATAGTATCTTGTTCTTGCAAACTGTCGTAATTAGATATTGTGTGTATGTACGTATGCAGCTTATACCAAATGTATTACAGTATGAGAACTGGACAGTGCCGACAGGCCAACACTTTGAGGTTCCAGCAATAACAAGATCTGATTTTCAAAAGAAAGGTCATGTTCTAAAAAGTTTTGCTGGTGGAACAATATGTCAATTTGTAGTTGTTCAAGAGTTGTTCAATAAGCCTAAATCAGGTTGGCAACTTATCGCGGTTAGCGATCCAAGAAAGGGTGGACTACCAGCTGGTTTCTGATATAGGAAACTGTTTGTAGACCAACATGTATAATGCTCATTACCATTTGTATAAATAATATGTTTAATTCCATAATTGTTCAACCAATAAAAATGAATTTTTTACATAAATGTTGATTGAGTTTGATGGGATGAAATACTGATGATTTTATTAGATGTACTGCTTGATCATTTAGATATAGTTACTTCATTTACCTTCAACCGAATATGTAAATCTAGCCAAAGTTTCACTACTGATCATAAACTTTAAAGGAAATGAAAATTGCCATATAAACTTTCCAATATACACATTATTGTCACTAAAAAATAATCCAAAGAGACAATCAAGTTTAGAATTTACAGAGTCAAATAGATAAACTACTACAAAGATGCCTAACAAAGTGAAAGAGGTACAAGAAGAAAACAGCATAGTATCAGCACATTTCCTCTTGATAAACTATTACCTAATAATATACAAATTCTCAATCACAAGAAGCAGCTGAAAAATGGGTAGATGTATGGCTTTGATGCGGAATCAATGATCACTAGGCAGTTCCAGTAGAACGTTATGACCAAATGGTACTTAAAGTTCGAATACGTTGTAAATGGTCCCCCAAGGCAAGGATGCCTCTAGCTGCCTGGCGGGTGGTAAGGATCCGAGAAATATGCTGCAGTGTAACTTGCCTAAGATGATCTGCCTGTTTTCCGAATCCCAGAAGAAGAAGAAAATGAATAATAGAACAATATATAATTAAGAACATTTATCCAGAAATAAAAGCAAATTTGCACTACGATATATTACCTGACCGACAAATCTGACTAGAGCTTCTAACTTGTCCATGGCAGCACTGATCTGGGGGAGGTAGTTCCCTTCACCAAGTTGACCAGCGGCTCTGGTTTCATCGAGTCTATGGTGAAGTTTAATCATTCCTTGTGATAAAGCATCTTCTGCTTGCTGACACGATTGTCTAAGATTATATATATCTGGACGTTGTTGTTCTGATAATGGCTCTAGATGTGGCAACAGAATCTGTTCAAATCATCAAAAAATTGAAAAAAAAAAATTAAGATCAAGAATATTTCCGTCATTTTATATAGAATTTTTGCATGCATTAAATTACCGTTAGGAGTTCAGATGGCCGAAATCCTCCAATCCACAAGAAGAAACGTTCAGCTGGTGTTTTCCACAGGCCAGACATAACATATAATACGTCAGCCTTTGCAGCTGTTGCTTTCATGGAGAAGAGATTAAAATAATGTTTTATTCCAGCATCAACTAATATGCGTAGTGCCACATCTCCGATCTCAGAGTTCAAAGCGTTTTTCAATTCTAGGATTTGCCTATTTTGTTCTTCAACCCAGTGTTCATACGCAATTGTAAATGTAGCAATACCTTCATTTCAGAAAAAAACGAAGTTTAGTGAATTGATAATTTTGATGAGATGAATAGGACTTGATTGTATAATGAACAGTTGCATCAAGAATATGTACAAATTTTGATCAATAAAATATTGTAAACCATACACATTATTGGCATATAAGCAAACAAACCTGCATTTATAGGTGCAGAGTAAATCAGCTGACTACTATCTAAACCACCGTTGTACAAACCCTGCAGCAGAAAATTTCGCAATGATGAAAGTTGAAAGCATACCTCAAATACCAACATATAATTAAAATTCATCAAGTACTTAAATAACACTTCTAATTTTTCTTTTACCTCTTTTCTTGTCCGGTCAAGCTCTTGTTCTAACTGAATCAGTCTCAATTTACTATTTTCTAATTGCTGAACATATGCCTGCAATTCATGGTATTAAACTCGTATATTTTAGATGTTTCTTATATGAAAGGAAGAATGATATTGATTCTTGTTTGATGATCTAGCAATACCTTCTTCCTTAGACGACTTTTACGAGCAGCTTCACGGTTCTGTGCAAGGCGTCTTTTTACCTATAATCCAAACACGTTCTTATCATCACTATTCTAAACAAACAACATTCCAAACCAAAAATTTTGTTATTGTATTCAAGTTGCACACTAGATCAATGTCCTATTATAAGCAGATTGTGTCCTAGATTCATTTTCTATTTAGAATCATTTCAATATGTTTGAAATTTCCTCCTTGTGTAGCAAAAGGGCTAAAAGCTCAGAGTTAATTAGTGTCTACAATCATGGTAATATTATTTCCTTATAAGAAACACAAAATCAATGTGATATTCTTTCTTTGAATATGTTTGTCAGTCTCCTTAAAAATACCAACAGAATATATTTCCCCATTCTACTTTTCTACACGGAGGACTACAAATATTTCTGCGACACATCTATGATTTAAAGGTAATATGCATGAATCTCATTTTCCTTGTTTCTAATTCCCTCAATAATTTAATCGTGAGTATTTTTAATTTTAATTGATTTGATTTACTTGACCTGATTCTTCATGTTACCACCACAACAATAATTAGACGACCTTTCTAAGCACTAATATTTTAAAATAAGTAAAAGGTCTAGAAATAAGAATATGGATTGTTTGATTACTTACATTAATATACTATTGTTATTGAATGCAAGAAGAAAATTAATAAAAATAAATATCAAAATTGCACAAGATGTTTTCATATCATAAACTCATTTATGATATATCAACATCTATCAAATTCATCTACAACTTCCTTAACGAAATTTAAGTTCGAACTCTCAACATCTCAATCATGAATTCATCCCGGCTTTCTGACTAGTCTAAATAGGTGTTTTTATTTGTAGTGTAAATCATAGAGTGAAGAATTATCACTGGTTCCTAATCGATTTAAAACCTAAGGGGTCAAAAAGAAAATTCACTATTACTTATATATGAAATTTGATTGTGGGAGAAGAACTTACGGATCTGCAGATGGTGATGATGGAGAGAAGGATGAGGAGATAGAAGAAGAGGTAGTTGATTGCCATGGCTTCTTTAATTTGTATGCAACACTCTTTTTTCTATAGTAAATGCAATATGAGCTGGACTTATTGAAATGGTACTATATGGGCCTGTTTGTTTGGCGTTTCCCAGAATTTTTTCGTGTTTGGGAAATGCCAAACAAACATGTTTTCTATTTTCCGAAATAAATTTTTCATCTATTAATTTTCTCAAACTACTCTCTCAAAAGCCAAACAAACAACAATTTTCTTATCTCTAAACAAAACCTATAAAAACTCTACTTTGATTTGACATAAAGTAACCTATCTCTTACACAATTTATCTCACATAACAAACATGATTTGACATAAAGTCTTACACATCTTACACCTACAACCCAACTCTTCCAAAAAAACCTACACCTACTTTATTTCTCAAACCACTCTCTCAAAACCCAAACAAACAACATTACGCAAATCGAGATTATTTCACAAACCTCCACCACTCTCCCAAACTACTTTCCCAAACGCCAAACAAACAGGCCCTATATGTTCGGAGAAATCAACACAAAAAAGATTAGTAGAATATACTATATAAAATATGGATATTTGTGATAGAATTATACCATACCAAGTACACATGGATCTTTGTTAGACTTTTATTAATCACGCGCGCGACCTAAGTTAATTTGAGACGTGTTGCACATTTTTCTTTCTTTCTAAAATGTAGAGACTGTGAACTGATATTGTTACTACTACGTCATTTATTTATGTAAGAGACTAATTTATTAAAAATTGGTACCATACAATAGGGTATTTTGCAATCTTGATATCACTGGATATGTAAATGTACATTACGTGCCACAGTTTAAAGTTTGGTTGCAATATTCATATCAACGTCAAATAATTTGATAAAAATGGACTGAATTGGCCGCGTAGACCGTACATGACCTTTATCTCGACTTTCAGAGGAAAAATAATCATGTTTTCCTCACTTTTTGAGGAAAACTTATTACATTATTTCATCTTTTGGAGAGAAAATCACAACGTTTCCCTCACGTTATCACTTGATGATTTTCACACCAAAAGACGAGATAACACTCACATGCGGTGCACGTGGCAGATTTCATCCAATTTGGTTCAATTATTTGACGAAGGTATAAACATTGCAACCAATATTTAAATTGTAGTACAAAATATACATTTATGTATCCAGTAATATCAATATTGCAAAGTGCTATATTGTACGGTATCAGATTTAAAATTTCCCCTTTCTCTTTATATACACCCTAAAGAAAAAAGTGAGAAACTATACCCAAATACCCTTAAGAGAGAGCAAAACAAAGAGTTGATAAAATAGAGTTTTTAGATGTAATAAATAAAGGTAAAATTAAAAAAATAAAATTAATATTGCATTGAAATCCTAAAGTTACATATATTTTGAAACAAAAAAATCTATAAAACGACACTTATTATGAAACGGAGAGAGTATCTGTTATCTTTTTTTGTTCTCTCTTGAACAAATTTATTTGCAAGTGCTCAAATTTCAGCATATATGGTGTAGATATTGAATCCACAAGTTAAACTTAGGATTATGCTAGCATCACAGCCAATTATCACAGCCCAACATCACAGCCCATAATATAAAATTGCAAAAAAAACCCATAATTAATGATCAAACAAAAATAAACCCTATTTATAAAATAATTCATCAATTTCAAACCATATCTACGACTTTTGCCAAGAAAAACTTGAAAATATTATTTTAAAATAAAACCCTAAACCCCAAACCCTAACCCTAAACCCTAAACCCTAAACCTAAACCCTAAAACCCTAAACCTAAACCCTAAAACCCTAAACCTAAACCCTAAAACCCTAAACCTAAACCCTAAACTCTAAATCAATCCCTAAATTAAACATTATGTAATAAACTCTAAATTATAGGCATTGCAAGTGCTTTTAAATTATGAGTTTATATTTTTATTGTAATTTTTAAGATATTTTATATACAAATATTGATAAATGATAAATTATAATTTGGAAAGTAATGAATTATTTTTTATATGAGTAATATTGTATAATTTATGTGCTCTTTTGTAATTTTTGAAAGTTGAGTGGGTTGTTAATAGATTAAAAGATTATTTGAAGAAACCTGTTAAACAAGTAATAGGTAACACATTTACCTTCAAAAAAATAAAAAATGGGCTGTACAATGGGCTGTGAAGTTTGAGGCTGTGATATAATCATTTTCCTTAAACTTATTTCAGATAATTTGCAAGTGCTCAAATCATTAGGAAAGGAAGTCTAGTTTTAGAATATTCAAAAAAATAAAAGATAAAAAATTTAATATACTCTTAAAAAGTTTATCGAATTAAAACGCGCCTTTTATACTTAGAATGAACTAAAATAAACTTTATCCATACGATATCCCATTTCAATCGCAATCAAATTAATTGACTTTGTTTCCTTCCAATATAATTTAAAGTCTAACGACCTTGCTTAGAAAATTTGAATCGTTAAAGTTGATTTATATTTTCACAAAAGATACAAGATTTTCATAAATACTTATTAATGTCTCTCGGTTGATTTTGTTCAAATTTTTTTTGATATGTTATGATTAAATGTTTCCGCTTTAAACCTCTACTATGGAAGTTGATTTTATTTTCGTCAAAACAAAAAAAAAACTTAGTAATTTAAATTGTTCTTATTTTATTTTAAACCGCTTCCGCTTTAAAACTTTTGATTTATCGTTTCTGTTTTAAAAAAAAAAAGTTTCGATATTTTAACTGTTTTTCAAAATAATAATAATTTTTGACTGTTATTCGACAGACCCGCGGAGTCGGGCCGTCACAATAATTATCCGATTAGTGATTCGATGGACCTGATCCGATTAAGGAGATCCGTAATCCGAATTATATGAAGAGAATATGGATCTAGACTGATCTGATCCATTACAGATCCGTATCCGATATATATTACTGTATGTTGTTTATATATTATGTATTTAAACAAAAATAAAAATAAAATTATTTATGTTCTACTAAAATCTTTTACTATATTAAAAAAAAATCTTAAAAAGAAATGCATTAGAGGTGATGTTGGACTGACCTGGTAACTAATTAGGCCTAAATCATATTAATTTATGCTATTTAATAAAAAAAATCAAAACCATAAACATTCATCTATGTAGTAGCCGCCATCTTTCCCCTACTTTTTTGTCCAATTTTTTTTTTATCTTCCATTATTGGGTTTTCTTCTTCTTTTTCCCAATTTCTATCTTTTTTATTCATATTTTTGTTTATTCCTTTGTTTTATTTTTCATCGTTTATAGATCCATCATATTCCATATTTTATAATTTTCTAACAATAGTTTTGATGAAATAAGCAAAATATTATATTTTTAATTCATTGTGGTGGAATCTACAAGTGATTATTGCTAAATATGCTAAACGGATCCGGATAATTTATCCGGATTCGGGATATCCACCGAATTCAGATCCGGTTGCTACTTTTTAAGTTCCATTCGGATCCAGATTCAAATCAGGATAGAAGAAATGGAAATCGGACTCTCCGAATATGTCCTGAGCCGATCCAAGTCCGGCCCATTGACAGCCCTAGGCTAATTAAAATAATGCGAATTTGCATTAAAAAAATTGGGTTAATACAATAATGCAAGTCCCTTTCAGCAAACTATAATGATTTTTGTTGTGACAAATACACTTTGATAAAAGAAGTAATGATATACTGCCAAGTGCCAACCAAAGAAAAGGTCAATACTGAAATGTAAAGTTTGTAATAAATTTTTCTAGACAGTAAACATAAAAACAGTTTTCCATTACTGAAAATCTGGATTTCAAGATTATAAATAAATATTGTTTTCTGTTCAGAAAATGTCAAGTACCGAAAAGGGTATAGAAAGCTTTTGTGTCTTTTGGTCCGGGAGTCACTTCACCAAAATTTGTTTTTCGGGTACATCAACAACACTTAACTGTTTAATTTTATTGTTTCATAAATTCTTAGCTATAGTAAAATCTTCAGCATCAAATTGTTTTTAATTCACATTCAATTCCAGTAAATTAACATTTCATTGTGAAGATCTGGTTGCATTTTCTTGTTTCAGCAAATACGTTGAGAGTTTTTTGTGGCCAGAGACAACTTAGTCCCTGTGTTTTATTTTCACTTTTCTGATACGTAAAATGACTGAACTACCCTTTCTTCCTCTTAAATATAACCATACGTGAAAATCTTGAATGATTCAATTCAATTTTGCTAGTAAAAGTGAAACTTAGTATAGTGTTGTACTTTTCTTGTTTGCATTTCTTAAAGTTAAAACTAATTGTGGAAAGAAGAAAGGGACACATGAAAAAATATCCAAAAAGTAAACATTTTAATCACAAAACTGCAGATGATGTTATCTTTTCACATAACTTGAAAAAACTCGTGTCCCAATCCGAACAACAATTAAAGAAAATGAATTCATCTCCACATATTAGTGAACAAAATTATGTCATGATAGTGAGTTTTTGACATATATATGCACCTAGTTATTTTTTGATTGGTTTCTTCTCTTATGCAGGAAGGAATTGAAACACTTTTTCATAAAATCAGCACAAAATATGTATGTTCTTTCTTGACTAAGTATATGGTTACTGATATCTGAATTTCATTTTACAGTTTGATAGTTTGTTTTGGTCTGTGGCTATTACTTTTGCTCTCGTTTTCTGGTTCGAGCCTTATTACAGTAGTAGGCAGTCAAAAACAAGGGAGAATAGTTGCACGGAATGGAGTAGTGGCGACAGATCATGGACAATGCTCGACAATTGGGAGGGACATTCTTCAGAAAGGCGGTCATGCAGTTGATGCAGCTGTGGCCGCTGCCCTTTGTCTAGGCGTAGTCAGCCCCGCTTCTAGCGGCATTGGTGGTGGTGCTTTTATGCTCGTTCGCTTAGCTGATGGAAAAGCAGAAGCCTTTGATATGAGAGAGACTGCTCCAAAACTAGCTTCAAAGGTAATCCAATCCAATCCCTTTATTTTATGTTCTCATTGCAGATTATTACATAATGTTGGAATATAGAGTGAATCCATGAATTTTGTTTACAGAACATGTACTCAGGAAACACTACTTTGAAAGCTAGTGGTGGCCGATCAGTAGCCGTTCCAGGAGAACTTGCAGGACTCGTGGATGCCTGGAAAAAACATGGAAAAATTCCGTGGGCCAATCTTGTAAATCCGGCAGCTCAAATTGCTCAAAATGGATTCAAAATTTCACCATTTCTCTATATGCAAATGACGAAAACAAAAGAAGCCATTATGGCTGACAAGGGACTCCGCGATATATTCACATCAAATGGTAGTGTCCTTTTGAAAAAAGGAGATACATGCTACAACAAACAACTTGCCACAACCTTGAGATCAATATCAAAGTATGGAACTAAAGCCTTCTATAATGGAACGGTAGGACAACGTTTAGTTGAAGATGTTAAAAAGGCTGGAGGGATATTAACAATGGAGGATTTGCGAAATTACAAAGTAAAACGAAGACAACCGATAAAATTTGATTTTATGGGTATGAAATTACTGGGCATGCCTCCCCCTTCTTCTGGAGGTGCTGCCATTTCACTCGTAAGTCATCGCAGAACTTTTTTTTTTATTTCATCATGATTTCACGATTTCTGATTTATCACAAGTAAATCATATATATATATATATATATATTGATATTGTTTCAGATACTAAACATCTTGACTCAGTATAGAGACCTGTCGAAAATTTCTTATTCCCTTATGATGCATAGAGAGATTGAGGCTTTGAAGCATGCATTTGCTGTGAGAATGAATCTTGGTGATCCAGATTTTGTTAATAATTCTAAGGATGTCCTCAAAGATATGCTGTCAAAAAGTTTTGCTGAAGAAATAAGGAAAACTATTCTTGATAATACCACGTTTAACTCCAGTCATTATGGGGGGAGGTAATTAAGAAGCTTAATAGTTATCATCTAAGTACTTATTCAAATTATGTCTGCATTTTACAACCTCTTTAATAGGTGGAACCAAATACATGATCATGGCACGAGCCACATATCTATCGTAGACAGACAGCGCAATGCTGTCTCCATGACCACAACCATTAATGCATATTTTGGTTCAAAATTCCTGTCACAAAGCACAGGGATAATTCTCAACAACGAAATGGATGATTTTTTGATGCCTGCAAATAAATCGAAAGATGTTCCACCACCAGCTCCTGCCAACTTCATCTATCCAGGCAAAAGACCAATGTCATCAATGACCCCCACTATTGTCGTTAAGGTATAGAATAAACATGTGTTTGTTTGAAATCAGTCATTTCCGCAAATAAATTTCCACCTTTGTGATCATTTGTATGTATGTATTGCAGAACGAACAATTGAAAGCTGTAATAGGTGCAAGTGGAGGGTCCCTGATAATTCCAGGGGTAACACAAGTTTTATTGAATCATTTCGTAAGACGACTGGAACCGCTCTCTTCTGTTTTGGCTCCAAGATTATATCATCAGGTAGGTAACAAGTTCTCATGACTAGCTAATAGTATCTTGTTCTTGCAAACTGTCGTAATTAGATATTTTGTGTATGTACGTATGCAGCTTATACCAAATGTATTACAGTATGAGAACTGGACAGTGCCGACAGGCCAACACTTTGAGGTTCCAGCAATAACAAGATCTGATTTTCAAAAGAAAGGTCATGTTCTAAAAAGTTTTGCTGGTTGAACAATATGTCAATTTGTAGTTGTTCAAGGGTTGTTCAACAAGCCTAAATCAGGTTGGCAACTTATCGCGGTTAGTGATCCAAGAAAGGGTGGACTACCAGCTGGTTTCTGATATAGGAAACTGTTTGTAGACCAACATGTATAATGCTCATTACCATTTGTATAAATAATATGTTTAATTCCATAATTGTTCAACCAATAAAAATGAATTTTTTACATAAATGTTGATTGAGTTTGATGGGATGAAATACTGATGATTAGATTAGATGTACTGCTTGATCATTTAGATATAGTTACTTCATTTACCTTCAACAGAATATGTAAATCTAGCCAAAGTTTCACTACTGATCATAAACTTTAAAGGAAATGAAAATTGCCATATAAACTTTCCAATTTACACATTATTGTCACTAAAAAATAATCCAAAGAGACAATCAAGTTTAGAATTTACACAGTCAAATAGATAAACTACTACAAAGATGCCTAACAAAGTGAAAGAGGTATAAGAAGAAAACAGCATAGTATCCGCACATTTCCTCTTGATAAACTATTACCTAATAATATACAAATTCTCAATCACAAGAAGCAGCTGAAAAATGGGTAGATGTATGGCTTTGATGCGGAATCAATGATCACTAGGCAGTTTCAGTAGAACGTGATGACCAAATGGTACTTAAAGTTCGAATACGTTGTAAATGGTCCCCCAAGGCAAGGATGCCTCTAGCTGCCTGGCGGGTGGTAAGGATCCGAGAAATCTGCTGCAGTGTAACTTGCCTAAGATGATCTGCCTGTTTTCCGAATCCCAGAAGAAGAAGAAAATGAATAATAGAACAATATATAATTAAGAACATTTATCCAGAAATAAAAGCAAATTTGCACTACGATATATTACCTGACCGACAAATCTGACTAGAGCTTCTAACTGGTCCATGGCAGCACTGATCTGGGGGAGGTAGTTCCCTTCACCAAGTTGACCAGCGGCTATGGTTTCATCGAGTATATGGTGAAGTTTAATCATTCCTTGTGATAAAGCATCTTCTGCTTGCTGACACGATTGTCTAAGATTATATACATCTGGACGTTGTTGTTCTGATAATGGCTCTAGATGTGGCAACAGAATCTGTTCAAATCATCAAAAAATTGAAAAAAAAAAATTAAGATCAAGAATATTTCCGTCATTTTATATAGAATTTTTGCATGCATTAAATTACCTTTAGGAGTTCAGATGGCCGAAATCCTCCAATCCACAAGAAGAAACGTTCAGCTGGTGTTTTCCACAGGCCAGACATAACATATAATACGTCAGCCTTTGCAGCTGTTGCTTTCATGGAGAAGAGATTAAAATAATGTTTTATTCCAGCATCAACTAATATGCGTAGTGCCACATCTCCGATCTCAGAGTTCAAAGCGTTTTTCAATTCTAGGATTTGCCTATTTTGTTCTTCAACCCAGTATTCATAAGCAATTGTAAATGTAGCAATACCTTCATTTTCAGAAAAAAACGAAGTATACTGAATTGATAATTTTGATGAGATGAATAGGACTTGATTGTATAATGAACAGTTGCATCAAAAATATGTACAAAATTTGATCAAGAAAATATTGTAAGCCATACACATTATTGGCATATAAGCAAACAAACCTGCATTTATAGGTGCAGAGTAACTCAGCTGACTACTATCTAAACCACTGTACATACCCTGCAGCAGAAAATTTCGCAATGATGAAAGTTGAAAGCATACCTCAAATACCAACATATAATTAAAATTCATCAAGTACTTAAATAACACTTCTAATTTTTCTTTTACCTCTTTTCTTGTCCGGTCAAGCTCTTGTTCTAACTGAATCAGTCTCAATTTACTATTTTCTAATTGCTGAACATATGCCTGCAATTCATGGTATTAAACTCATACATTTTAGATGTTTCTTATATGAAAGGAAGAATGATATTGATTCTTGTTTGATGACCTAGCAATACCTTCTTCCTTAGACGACTTTTACGAGCAGCTTCACGGTTCTGTGCAAGGCGTCTTTTTACCTATAATCCAAACACGTTCTTATCATCACTATTCTAAACAAACAACATTCCAAACCAACAATTTTGTTATTGTATTCAAGTTGCACACTAGATCAATGTCCTATTATAAGCAGATTGTGTCCTAGATTCATTTTATATTTAGAATCATTTCAATATGTTTGAAATTTCCTCCTTGTGTAGCAAAAGGGCTTAAAGCTCAGAGTTAATTAGTGTCTACAATCATGGTAATATTATTTCCTTATAAGAAACACAAAATCAATGTGATATTCTTTCTTTGAATATGTTTGTCAGTCTCCTTAAAAATACCAACAGAATATATTTCCCCATTCTACTTTTCTACACGGAGGACTACAAATATTTCTGCATTATTAGAAACTGGACACATCTATGATTTAAAGGTAATATGCATGAATCTCATTTTCCTTGTTTCTCAGTAGATAAGATGAGTATGTACATTTCAAGAATCACTACTCAGCAATAAGAAGACAATGCCGATAAAAAGACATGGGATGAGAATGAATGCTCACTAATTGAATGAAGCCAACAAACACAACAACTTCTTTTTGGACATATTTACCTTATCAGGCTTACTTGATTCTTGATCAAATTTATGAGAAGTTCCAACAGTTCCATGTGAAGTATCCTCCGACTAAACATAACAGAAAGAACTTTAAAACATGGGCATAAGTTGAGAGCATATAAAAAGTTGTATATGAATAATAACTAGAATGAACTGGAACTGATTATCCAGGTTTGTTTCAACCTCTAGAACCATTGGTGGAGAAGATTCTAGAAAGTTGTTTCCTTTGAAATCTCCCCACATGGCCATTTCATGGATAGGGTCGTATATGCCCATCCGTCTTGAGGGAATAAACTGGGTCGATGTAGAATTCATTTTCTACCTTCTGCTTAATGGAAACTCAAAGATCAACCTACTACCTTACTGCCAAGCAAACAAAACAAGAATTTAAACAAGTACAATCTAACTTCACTATGAAATTAATTTATTTTTTAAAATGAATTAATTTGTTATCCTAATGAAAGTTACTAAGGGAGCAGAACTGAATTAAGCTGTGACATTTTGTCAAACATAAGAAACGCAAGCTAAGAAACATACTTCTTATATAAAAATACAAATACAGACACATATTTTAAACATACATGTTGGAGTATTTGCATGTCTATGTAAGAAGAAAATTTTGATCTTGATGAACTCACAAGTCGCAGCTTACAATTTTCATTTGAAACCAATAAGTTTCAAAGTAAAACCATGTTGATCTTTTCAAAGCGGGAAAAGGGTATAAAAATTGGAAAAATTAAAGGAAAAAAAATTGAAATCAGGAATCTGTTAAACAAAAAAGCGTCCAAGTAATACCAAAAACTGATACAAGTGATATTCATTTCAAGAACATTCTTGGAAGGAAAAAAAAAAAAGCCAGAAAGAAATGGAAACCTTTCCAATAGAAAGATTATGTCACCTTTTCAAATAAGCTCTTCACAAATAAAAGTAATACAAAGCGAACTACAGTACTGTTCCAAATCCCATCTCCCATGCGGAGTTTGTTGAAGTGAAGGAGAAGAATCGAATTTGATTGTAAAAGCAACATACTTTTTCCAAATATTTTTATTTAGATGTCAAATAAAAAAAAAAGGTTATTGTTACTGTTGTGTTGTGTGTGTGTGTGTGTGGAAGGATATTATTATTATTATTATTATTATTATTTTTGTAGTTAGTGTGTGTTGTGTGTGTATGTTATCTTTAGCTACAGTAAAATGTGGGTTAGAGAAAATAATGGTCACATTTCCTTCCACTAAGAAACAAGAAACTAAGCATCACTAATTTTGTAGTGTTATGTGCTGCTCCCTTTGAATATGAATATGAATATGCGCACCAGGTCAATATCAACACCATTTTGCTATCTTGCCCCTTCACCTCATCAATCGACCTCCCATCCCAAACTCCCACCCCTTTCCCCCAATTATAATTTTAGAGCTAATGTCAATTCATCCCCTGCAAAATACATAATGTTTAATTCATTCCATGTGATTTGAAAAATAGCACTTTACCTCATTCAGTCGGAGAGTGTAACTCACTCGCCAAAATTGAGAGTGAGCATGCAAAATTATTTTTATAACATGGGGGGTAAAGTGCAACATTTAAGAGGGGTAGATTGATATCAATTCATATTATTTTATTAAGTTTAAAAATATCAAGGAGACAGTGTGAAACTTTTATAAGATTAGTAGGGGTAAAGTGTTATTTTTCAAATCACCAAGAGGTAAATTCAATTTTATACAAATTATAAGGGGTAAATTGCAAATAACTCTAAAAATTTATCTTTGTCATAAGATTCAGTTTTACCCCTAGAGCTAAAACTCTAGTAAACTTTTCGTACCCACTTAAACTTACTAGTGCATCATAATTCATATGCATTATCTCCATAAACAAAAAAAAAGGGCCCGGCTAGGTACCAACCCTAAGATACACGGATACTCCGAAAAAAAACAAAGTATCGTATCGGATACACGGGGATATCAATACGCGTAGGATACGCGTGAGATACTTATTCGATATGTCACGTGGCGTATCGGTAATAAAAATAAATAAAAATTGAAATAGATATGTATCGGATACACTAGTTGGGCATCATGATACACATATAGGTTTTTTATGTAATATTTCGGGTCATATTTAAATTATTAAAAATGATAAAGTTTCTAGGGTTAAACATAAACAACTAGTATCACTATTATATCTCTTTATTCAAGTCTATTTCCTAGGTCATGAAATCTCAAAAATGAATTACGTCCATTGATGCCCTATGTTAAGAATGAATATGTTTGTCTTTGGAGTTATACAACTTTTGTTTATATCATAGCGGATTATTTTTTCTTTTAGGACTTAAATTGAATGATCTAGTTGCTTATAAATAAATTTAAATTATATTTTTTCATCCGTATCCATGCCATATCGTATTCAATAAATTTCAAAAATTCGTATCACCGTATCCGTATCGTACTGTATCCGTATCCCCGTATCTGTATTCGTGCAACATAACTGACCAAGCCAGACCATCAGAAAAAGAGGGTCTTTTGAACAAAATCAATCAACGCAAAGAAGTCACCCTTATTTTTCTTTAGTTCGGTTGTTGGCGCGTTTGAGCCCCTCCTTTAGATAGGAAGAAATTATTGATTTGTGGATCTCTATATATAATAGAAGAGAGAAAAAGAAAGACTACTTTTTTTTTTAATCAAACAAACATATTATTACTAATAATAAAAGGAAAGGTTTGGTACAACATCAACAATTGGGAAACCCCGTAATCTAAAGAAAGTTTATCCCAAACATTAGACAAAAAGGCCCAAGCGGCAAGGTTATGGTCCGCACAATTTGAGGCACGGGGGATGAATTTGAAATTCCATTTTGGCCAACTCGTCCAAAATCTTCCAATCTCATCAATCGGCTCTCTAATTGCCCAATCCATATCCCTTTCTTTGTTCAAAATAGCCTCAATAGCAGCAAGACAATCACTTTCAAAAGTGACAAACTTAGCCTTAACAAAGTGCAGCCGGAAACAAGCTTCCTTGATGGCAAAAGCTTCGGCAGCGAGTGCATTGAGGCACGGGCGAGAAAGAGTTTCAGCAAAGAAAATCGACCCATTGTGGTTACGGATGATGATCGCCATTGAAGCTTCGTTTTCCTCAACTTTGAAGGAAGCGTCTGTATTAACCTTAATCCAACCCTCTTTTGGAGGTCTCCAACCTTTAGAAGAGTAGTTCAAGCATTTGGAGATGTGGTTGGACATTTGGGCTTGAAAGTGCTCTTTTGCATTCTTTTCCACTCTTTGGGTCATTTCCTGTACGTCAAAAGAGGGAGCATTATGAGTAACTTTATTACGGTTAAGCCAAATAATTTCAAAAGTCAGCACAACATAAATAAGAAAGAACTCCCTGTTTTCATTTGAATTAAATGAATAGTCATTTTTATCAAGCAAGATAGTAATCCAATCCCGAACAGAAGAAACCGCAAGGCAGTCCAATTTAAAACACCATTTCGAGTTGAACCTACTTATATTATAAGGTAGTAATTATCTTTTTCAATTGGGAGAGATGACTGAGTGGACTGAAGTGTCGGATTGCTAATCCGTTGTACGAGTTATTCGTACCGAGGATTCGAATCCCTCTCTTTCCGTTTTCGTTGATGACTTGATTTCGTTTGTCTTTTCAAATTTTCAAGTTTATAATCTACAAGAACTTTTGTTCGCGCGCGACTGTTCGCAGGGAACAAATGCACTGGTGAAATTGCATTGAATATCCATGCCACCACAACTGTGTTGTTCCGTTCCCATGTGTTTATCATAATAGGGTCAGTAGTTGGTTTTGGAAGAGAACCATCTATAAACCCCAATTTGTTTTTAACTTTAAGACCCATACTCATTGCACGACTCCAAGATTGGTAATTGTGTTCATTGAGAAGAGTGGATACTAGCTTTAAGCCAGGTCCATCCACAGGATGAAGGAAATAGGGACTAGTTGGATCCTCTAACATATTTCTGGTTGTGTTTGATGCAGGTGTGATGGGTTGTTCCGAAGAAGACATGATGTGTAGTATGATGAATCAAGAAACAGAGAGAGGATTTGAATTGGGTAAGGTTTGGAGTTTCTTGAACTGTTATGGAAGACCAATATGAAACTGTATTATGTTATTTTTACATGAAATTCCTTTATTATTATCAAAAGTTCAGCACAAATTTCCCCTTTTCACCCAATTCCGTTTGGCTTTTTTATACTGTCGTCTCATGTAAGTCTGATACTCATATTTCATCTATATAATTAATTAAATGACCAAAGTAACCTTATTTATGTTCATTTAAGAAAAGAAGGAAAAATGACTAAATTTCAATGTGTACGCTCGCCTCATGTAAGACCGCCAGAAGGCTATAGAGAGTGGATCATGGTCTTTTGATAAACGTTCATTTGGATCGATTGGGTTGATTTTGAAAATGAATTGGATTATGACTTTAGCATATTGGGCTTCAATTGGGTGATGGACTTCACAGTACCTTTTTTAGAGAATGTTAATAAATTTCAAAATCCATTTCGCCGTCCAGTGGCAACAACCGTGGTTTTGTGTTGCTGGGAGAAGCCCATGAGGATAAGGGCCTCGGTAAATGTCACAAAACCATCTGGGAGGCTCATGAAGCTTATAATGTCTCATTTTTTTTTATTAATATAAGGTAAAATTGCAGAAAACGTCATCAACTAATCAGTGATTTTGGGTTTTCATCCTAAATTATACCACCTCACTGAATTTTGTCCCGTAATTTATTTATTTTTTGGAATATCGTCCAACAGTTAATTATGAGATAAAAATTGCGCATGTGTCCATTAAATTGCCACATGGCTGCTTACGTGTCATGATGTGGAAAATTTTAGCATGAACAATTATACAATATTACAGAATTCGTCCCAAGCTAATTACAAGATTGAACCGTCATTTCTATAAAAATTAAAAATTTAATATTGGCCCTAAATTCAGTGTTTTTAAAACCGGACCGGTCATTGAATCGGAAGCCCTACTGGTTACTGGTTCGATCGGTTAGATCGGGTCGACCACTGGTTCGATCGGTATAACCGGTGTGACTTTATTATTATGTAATATTTATATATATATTTTTAGATTATCTAAAATACAATTATAATTCAAAAAATTATCATTCTTTGTCAATATAAATTTTTATTGTTTCATGCAAATAATCAAAATGTCTTAGAAATTTAGATCAATGTCAAAAATATAAATCTCAAGTATCCCTCAAAGATACATACATTCAAAATAAGACAACAAAATTAAAAGTTCATCACATTTTCAAAGTTTTGGCTTGTTCATTTGGGTTCTATTGTTGTAACTTGATGTGTATATGGTAATTGATTTGCATAATTTCATACACAAAATAATATTATTCACAATAATGAGAAAATGGTTATGTACTTTTTTATGTAAAAAATATTGTAATATTGCTTTGATTGTTCCTCATTGATTGTTAAAACACTAAAATAATTAATGTTATTCCAATTAAAGTATATAAATGTAATTCTATTAAATGTTAAACAAGAGTTCAAATAAATAATAATAACAAAAAATCTCTAAATTTAAAAAAAAAAAAAAATTTAAGTGAACCACTGGTTCACTGGTTTTACCGGTTCACTGGTTTTACCGGTTTTGGAGCTGGTTTTACCGGTTCGAACTGGTTAATTAGGAGACTGGTTTTTAGGGGTAAATCGGACCGGATTGGGGACCGATTAGCGGTTAAACCGGGCCAACCGACCGGTCCGGTCCGGTTTTAAGAACACTGCCTAAATTCATGCAAAATGATAAATGGGATGAAATTCGGCGAGTTGATATAGCTTGGGATGAAAAACTAAAATTAGTAATTAGTTTGGGACGATATTCTAAAAAAATATTAAATTACGGGACGAAATTCGGTGAGGTAATATAGTTTGGGACGAAAACCCAAAATCACTGATTAATTTTGGACGTTTTCTGCAATTTTGCCTTAGTATAAACGTTTATCGAATTTCTGCTCTGTGGCATGTTTGGGTCATACAAACTTCTTTTTGTCCCAAAGAAGACCATTTATTAATTTCATGTCTATTGATGATGGTGAACCAATATTTATTTGTGCTTTTAATTGTCAAGGATAGTATAAATACAATCATTTTATTTCTAATTTTATTGGGCCGGATCACTAAGGTTGTTAGGTCAGTTGTAATGATTAAAAACTTTATCATGAGTCATTCATTATGCCATATTCAATTAATGTTCAAAGCTTAAGTTATTTTTTGTTGAGACTCGTTTTGCTTTTATGATTGTTGTGTTGAAAAGATTTAAGTTCGTAAAGAAAGAATTGCAGTTTATGGTTATTAGTGAGAAATAGTTTTGTTACCATAATTATGATGTTGTTAAAGTAAGACTCGTGAAAGATAAGTTGCTAAATGATACGTGGTGAGATTTTTTTGATTATATTATTACTTTCACAAATCCCATCTATATAATGCTTAATATCATTTGGTGTATGTGATGTGGGGTTCTACGACGTTATAATGGAATTTGAGGAATCAAGCTTTTGAAATGTTGGTTTTATTATTTTATACTTGATTTTTTTTTAAGGATGTTTATATTTTTACAAAAGCACCACAAAAATGGAAAAATGAAGTGAATTTGGAGCGTGAAATAATATGTTTGAAACATTTTTTCCCTAGCGAGGAAATATGAAAAAGAAGTGAATTTGAAGCTTGCAAATTTTTTTTTTTTTTGATGCTTTGATGGTTTTGCTAATGAAAGATCCTACAAGAGAAAAAAGAACAAGATGTAACCACTATCATGCTTGGTTAGTTTATGGTTTTTCAACCCCTCGCCTTCAATCAATTTGCACAGGGCAAGTTTCTTCTTCTTGTTATGAGAGAAACTAAGTACTTATGCATTTATATACTTAACAAAGAGGAACCAAATTACCCCACAACTTGATGAAGATTTGATGTTCGTGCATGGTAATTTTTGACTTTTGTCAAGAAGAACTCAACTATACATATAAGTGGACGATATGATGTGGGATCATTACTAGAAAAATTTAAAATTGCAATCGAATTATTGCAACCGAATTAAATCGGTTGGAAATTTGGGTAAAATTGCAACCGAAATAATATCGATTGGAATTGGGGTTGAAATGGCAAAATATGGATATTATTTACAACCGATTTAAAATCGATTGCAATATTTGGGTGAAATTGCAACCGAATAATAGCTTTTAGTAGTCGATGTGGCTGGAGATGCTTTAGAGGCCTTGGATTATCTTTATATTTTGGAATTGAAAATTTATAGCTTCATGAATTGGAGTTTCAGTCTATCTTATTTTTTGATGAAATTATTGAAGAACCCAGCAACACTCACGATGCTTAGTTGAAATTTCAAGTCAATAAGGGTTTTGTCAACCTTTTGAAAGTTTTAATGTACAACTTTTGTTTTCTCAAAAAAGAAAATAAAATTAATGTTCAACTTTTGTGTATTTGAATTGTTTTGTACAACTTCTAATGTATAATTTTCGTATAATGTTGTCCAACTTAGAATTAAGGGTGATTTACACTCGGATCTACTCAGATCTCCTCATATTTGGACATATTACAAGAAATCCCCTGTTGTTTCAAAAATTACAGGGACACCCCTTCTAGTATGGCCTATTTTCATAAAATCCTTTACGGCGTTAAAAACTAACGGAATTTGATGATGTCATCAATTTTTCTACTGATTTTCCAAATTTACCCCGGGTTGAATATACCCACAGGGGGTGTCTATGTAATAATATTATACCACAGGGGGTGTATGTGACCTAGAATTTCGATTGACACCTCAATCACCAGCTGCTTCTTTGGGTAACCAAGTCGATGATTAAAGAATCGTTTGAATATTTTTATTTTAAGACTATATTATAATTCTATCATGTATAGTTTTTTGTTTATGTTTAGACCTAGAATGTTTTATTTACGTGATTTTTAAAAAATATGACAGTTGACTACAAGTAACCTCTTGAAGTTATTATAATCTTTCATATATACCCCTTGTGGTATAATATTATTACACATACACCCTCTGTGGTATAACACTATTACATAGACATCCCGTGCGTATATTTCACCAGGGGTAAATTTGGAATAGTTGATGACGTCATCAAATTCCATTAGTTTTTAACGTCGTAAGGGGTTTTTGTATTGTAAATAGGTCATACTAGATGGGATGTCCCTAATTTTTGAAACAGCGGGAGGTTTCTTGTAATATGCCCAAACCTAAGGGGGTCTTAGTGTAAATCACCCTAGAATTAAACTATTAGACAAATTCCACTTTTGTCTACTTTGAATGAAATCTTAAACTTTTATCCTTTAATTGAAGGTTCCAATTTTTTTTTTAATTGTGCTTTTATATGGTAAGCTGTATCTTATCCTATAAAATTTGAAGAATGGGTATCACTGTTTACGTATCATATTAATATCGGTGAAACATACAACAAATTGTATAGGGCCTGTTTGTTTGGCATTTTTCAATTTTTTTTTCGTGTTTGGGAAATGCGTTTGGGAAACGCCAAACAAACATGTTTTCTACTTTCTGAAATAAATTTTTTATATCTCAATTTTCTCAAACTACTCTCTCAAAAGCCAAACAAACAACAATTTTCTTATCTATAAACAAAACATATATAAACTCTACTCTGATTTGACATAAAGTAACATATCTCTTACACAATTTATCTCACATAACAAACATGATTTGACATAAAGTCTTACACATCTTACACCTACAACCTAACTCTTCCAAAAAAAACATACACCTACTTTATTTCTCAAACCACTCTCTCAAAATCCAAACAAACAACATTACGTAAATCGAGATTATTTCACAAACCTCCACTACTCTCCCAAACTACTTTTCCAAACACCAAACAAACAGGCCCAAACGCACTAATAAGTATCTTTTAAATAGACATTAAGGTGGGTCAGGGGCAAATATGCAATTTCGTGATTTAGTGGGATGACTTTTTATTTTCAACACCTTTTTTTCTTTTCTTTTTGAAATATATTTTCAACACATTAAAATTTATAAATTCATTCATTAAATTCTCTAAGCTAAACATCAGACTTTCTAAATACTGTGAATGAAAGTCTGAATTCTGAAACCCCTTTGCCTAACTAGGAAAGAGACATAAATTCATAGACGAATTCAAAGGGGTTTCATTTCCTTCACTCTATGAAATTGATCTTCAATTTCTGTATTTCAACGTAAAATTGAATAAAAATATAAAATTCGTGGTAAAAAATATGGGTGGGGAGCACTCTGATTCTTCACCGCTGATGGCGCCTACGCCGATCGCCGTCCCATCTGAGATTGACTTGGAGGTGGGCCCGGACGAGCAAATTCAATGCCGAATTTGTCTCGAAACTGACGGTAAATCCCTAATCATTTTTCTCAATTTTCAGTTCTTAAAGCTTTGTTTTTTTGCTGCTGTTTATAGTTTTAGATGAAAATATTATCTTGCTGGTAATTATGAGTGTAAACCCTTGCGGGATTTGTTAATTGGGCCTCAAATTGTCTGTATTTCTTCACAATTTTTAAGTTGCTCTGGTGGGGAAGAACACAGACCAAAATTTTAGTCATTTATCGACCTCTGGGTGTCGCATTTCCCGGTTTTTGCACTAATGTTGCCAGCCTTTTTTGACACTGTTAATTTTGCCGTAAAATAGCACAACTGCATATTTCGTGCTTGAAAAGGTAGATACTTAAAGATTGGATCTTTTTCACTTTAGGGATTTGTCGTAGTCTATGTTTTTAGAGGAGAATATGGTTTTCCTAAGCTTTCTTTATCCCTCATCAGTTGAAGAGCAAATGAATTGTCTGTACAGTGACTTTCATGCGAAAATATCCTGGATTATGTTCGTCGCTTACAAAAGCCACTAGCAGTTAAATTGTGCCATTTTGGTGTGTTATTGTTCTTTTCCTAAACTTCTCAGCAGTATATGATTTAGGTAAAACAAAATTCCTGTTTCTTCAGCAATGCGTGGTAAAAGTGTGTTTCACAAATTTTTTTTTTTTGGATAATTGAAGTGTGTTTCACATTATGGACATGGGATTGAGGCTAGTTATATTTCTTATTATACTGCAATGATTTATTTTTCTGTTTTTCAGGATCATGGTTTTGATATTTATTTATTATGTTGTTTGGGGATTTTAGTGATGTATTAGACGGGGATCTTAAATGATAAATGTAACAGTTGCTCAGTGTAAATCACATTGCATTTCAAAATTTGAATTTCAGGTAGAGATTTTATTGCTCCATGCAAGTGCAAAGGTACATCAAAGTTTGTTCATAGAGAATGTCTGGACCACTGGCGTGCTGTGAAGGTAAATATGGAGTATCATCTTTCTCTTTAAGATATTTCCTTATAATTTGCAGTGTCTTGGAATGTGGCCTGCTTGAAATTGTTTCTGATGCACCAAAGAAATTTCCTTCTTTTGTTCCTCTGGTTCACTTATATTATCATTTATTTATGTTTTGGTGGAAGTGGTTTATTAAGAATTGATTACTTAGCATTTCTCATTGATCCCACTGAAAATATCTAGGTGTGTTAACTAACTCCATAGATGAGGAGGAGGAGGACTAAATTCATTCATAATCCCCTTCTGATCAGTACCCTCATTTAGATAGAATTATTGCTAGGAAATTACAAAAACTTTGTGACAGAATTTAAACAGAAAATGGAATAAACTCGTGCAACATGAATTCAGGGGTGCCAAAAACATCTCACTAATAGATTATCAGGTGCCAGCCATTGATTTGCTTTCCCTCTGCCACACGTTATTTGTAAGAGTAGCCAACAAATAATCAGAACAACATCATACTTGATAAATCTCTTTATAGTATGCCCTTTATCATACGGTTTAATTTGTCCACCCTTTTCTTAATCTTACGGTTGTTGTTCTTCATCTCAATGGTCATGAGTGTAATACTATGGTCTCCATCCTTTGTTATCCGTTGGTTCATGATTTGTGTTTAGTGAAAGTTACAGCTAAGATTTCTTAAATTTGTAGCTCCTATTGTGTCTGTGTGTGTGTGTTTTTTTCCTTTGTTAACTGTAAATGACTTTTCTAAAAAGGTCATTAATTTTTTTCCTTTCTGCAGGAAGGGTTAGCCTTTGCTCATTGCACGACATGCAAGGCTCCTTATTATTTAAGAGTCCATGTCATTGCTGATAGGAAATGGAGAACATTAAAGTTCCGCTTTTTTGTCACTAGGGATATTTTATTTATCTTTTTTGCTGTACAGATGGTAAGTTATCGTGCTCTTTTTTCAATATAGTTTCCATTTTTCATATTGTTTCTTCGTTCTTTCATGTTATACTACTTAATACTTTATTTAGAATAAAGACTTACACAAGAGTAGGCGTTTCTGAGACCTAGTATTCTCTGATTTACGATACACATACTATTGTTTCAGGTAATTACTCTTCTGGCATATTTGGTGTATCTTATTGATGGATACCAGAAATTTTGGATTCGCCTGGCTTGGGGTTTTGACAACGAGATTAGTTTCTACTACATATGTGGTAAAAGAAAATTGGACTTCTCATTTGTTTATGAAATATTGTACATCTTACATGTTACTAATGGTGCTGCATTTTCTTATTCTTTAGCATGTTTTATCATTTTTCTAGCTTCAATAGGCTTATTTTTTAATGGATATTTCTCAATTTGTCTATTGTATAGCATCTTCATGTTAAGTTATTAAATTCTAATCTACCTGACTTTCATTGTCAGATAGTAGATTTTAGCTATTACTACCCTTACATATTTCTTCTGAGCTAAACAATATGTTCTTTTTTCTTTTGTATTTGGGTCTTAAGAAGTTCAAAGGCATTGAAAGAAGAACTTACATGTTCACAACAAGAGCTACCAATTTATAGCCAATGCAAACTAAAAAAAAAAATACTACATTTTGGTCACTTGTCCTGTTTTACTGTTGCATTGTTTCTTACTTTTTAAACAGAGGTATATTAAGTGCTTTGTTGTGATATAGCTAGAGAGGAGGTTAGTTCAGTCACTTTAGGAACATGCAGATTAATCACTTTAGGAACATGCAGATTAATATGTCAATATTAATTTTTCCAAACACGTGCATATATTTTAGACATGTTCTGAGCAAACATAAGTTAGTTTGTCAAACTATGATGTTAATAAAAAAAGGTCCGTTCAGTCACTTCAGGGTTTTGAAGACTAATATGTCAACTTTATATGTTTTGTATCTAATTCTTCCTAAAAAGTGCATACATTTTTGACATTTTCTGAACAAACTTAAGTTCATATACGACATTCAGATCTTCACTGGATACTGTTAAGATAAAAATTTCAATTCTAGTGGAGTTTGCATCACTTTTAGGTTTGAGACTTTGTCTGGAAACAAATAATATTGTGACTTCATTCAACTCCATTTTCATAGGATAACCCATGTCATGGATAGGTTAATATATTGGATCAGCAAATTTTGATTTTCTTTAAACTACATGAGATTCTTGAGTTAAAGAAAAATCTATATCCATTTAAGGTTGAAATTTGACCATGAAGAATTAAACCTTACTGAAGTATATATCCTTGGTTGAAGTTTACATCAGGGCTGGTCTTATGTCTTCAGAGTGATGTCAGTTGTCAGCAGTGCAGAAGTGAGGGTATTGGGTTATATATAAATGTTAGCTAATGAAAATTTGAGAATCCTGATTAAAATATTATAACTTCAATTTTTTTAGAATAACTAAAGCAAAACTGTTTTAGATACTGCATTTATGTTTCTTTTGGCATATTTATGTTCAAATATTGATTAAATAATGTAATACTGTGGGTATGACATGCTTATTTAAGCTCATTCATGTTGGGTTACAAATTATTTTAATATGTTAAAGCCAATTCAATTTATTTTTGTGCAGGGGCACTATTATTTTTTGCTTTGCTGGGCTTATCTGGTTGCTTTATAACTTGTTATGACAGAAGAGTGCGCAACGACTTGGCTCAGCCATGCAGAGAATTGTGTCTTTGTTGTTGCCATCCTGGGTATGTAATATCTTTTGTGGCATAAGTCATTTTTAATCCTTGTCTCAATTTATTATGATATTGTGGTTTATATAATCTCCAATATTTTCAAACTACCAAATCCCCCTACTGATTTCTCATTTTTACTTTCTGTATGTCAAAATATTAACTTTTTTTCTTTTGTTACTTTCTTGCAGAATGTGTGCCGACTGCCATTTGCCGGGCACTCTTTGTATGTGGACTGATTGTACCACATGCTTTGAAGGTTGTGCTAGTGCAGCTGGTGAATGTGGTTGCCTAGGAGGTGCTGGTGAAGCTGGACTCCCGCTATTATTTATAATGGCTATAATTGTGCTCGGTTTATTTACCGTCATCGGTATTTTCTATAGTGTATTGGTGGCCACAATGGTTGGCCAAAGGATTTGGCAACGGCATTACCACATACTGGCAAAAAGAATGCTAACGAAAGTGAGTAACCCGATGCATTTTGTTAGTATTTATTCATCTCCTTACAAAAATCTGCATTATCTTATTTATACAACTATTTATGCAACTAAGTAAATTTAACCCTACATCTTTCAATATTATTTTTGAGTTTACTAAAGATAAATAACTTTGAAGTTTATGTGGCATGTTGTTGCCTGTTTTAGCAGCATCTAAGTTCAATATATTGTTTCTTATGAAGATACATTCATGAAATTTGTTTGTTCACACTTTTGTAACTTTTTGTTTTTTCAAATTTTAGGAATATGTTGTTGAGGATGTTGATGATGAGATGACTGGAACTGATTGGTCACCGCCACCTCTTCCACCCGAGCATGTCCATCAGCTGAAAGCTCTTGGACTTCTATGAACACGGATATGGACCCCGACTCTGCACCTTTCTTTTTAGGTTGGTGATTAGCTATTAATTGTGAAGAATCAATCAACAAAGAGAAATACACTTCAATGTTGTTCAGTTGTGTTTGTAATCTGTAATGAGAAAGGTTGACTGTATCTATATATCACTGATATAATTTCTTTACAATTTGAGGAAATAATTGATACGTTTAATAATGGAAAAAAAACAAGTAAGAAGAAGCATCTGATTAAATTTCTTTCACCATGCATTGCCTTCTGAATTCTGATATGAACGAAATATATTATCATGATGCATTTATGGATTGACTGATATGATCTGAATACGGGAGCATGTTTTGTGGTGTTATTTTTTGTTATTTTGTTTCGTGGTGTTATTTTAATATATGGTATTGTTATAGTATATATATATTTTTTTTTTACCTTACATGCGAAGGTGGAGCTTGAAGATTTCATTGGAGGACATTTTTTGGTGTTTTCATAAAATAATAAAAATATTCACAGTACCAAAAAAAAAAAAGGCATGTTTGTCTCGCTTTTGGAGAGAAAGTCAAACAAACAACATCAATAATTTCTTAAACAAAATTTATCATTCCTCAACTTTTTCAAAATATTTTTCCAAAAGATAAAAAAATAATAATTTTTTTATTTCTAAAGAATATATACGCAAAATGTACTTTAATTTGGAATAAAATAGCTTATTTCTTATCCAACTCTTTTTTTGAGGGAATCCATTTACCCAACTTATCTCATATAAAAAAATTATTTGACATAAACTAACACGTCTCTTACATTACTTCTCCTCTATCTATTATCTCTATAAAAAACTAACACACAACTTATTTCTCAAAATCATAACATAATATTATAGCAGGGGTAAATGAACGATATTATCCAATGTTATGCAAAATCTGCACAAAACTATCCTGTGAATTCTTTTTTGCACCAAACTTTCTTATTTTTTCAAAAACTCTGCCTAACACACCAGTTCCCGTTAGTTACTAACACCGTTAATTTTTAATTGAATTGTCTAAATTACCCCTAGATATAATTAAATTTACAATGGGTTTGGTGCAAACGTTCAAAAGTACAAGAGAATTTTGCGCTAACATTCAAAATACAAGAAAGTTTTGCGCAAATGTTCAAAAGTACCAGGGAATGTTGTGCGAAAAAATATATGCAAAAAACAATAAATATTGCATATTGTTCGAATGGAACACGTGCGTTAAAATATAGACGAAATGAGATAAATTTAATGTTTTATGTAGAATTTTTGAAAGTTAACGAGAGTTTAATAAAAAAAAAAAAATCACATATAAGTTTGATTCATGTTCCGTATAGCATAGCACTGAGCACGTTAGTTTAAATATTGAGGGTAGCTGTCAGTTGTCATTCATCAATAGTTATTAAATTATAGTTGGCCGACCTAAGAAAATTAGTCAGGATTTCTGCAATTATTTCTCCTAAGAAAATTGTTCAATCTTATGCAACCACTGCAAAATTAAATCATTTTGTATATTGTCAATCCATGGCGTACGAGAAGCAGGTGGTGGTGATAACAGGTTGTTCGAAAGGGGGCATAGGCCACTCTCTAGCCCTCGAGTTCGCCTCGCGTGACTGCCTTGTAGTGGCGACGGCGCGTTCACTCACCTCCATCTCTGATCTGCAAACCGACCCTAGGTTCTTCCTCCAAGAACTCGATGTGTGTTCCGATGAGAGTGTGCGCCACGCGCTCTCCACGGTTCTTGAAAAGCTTGGCCGCATCGATATCGTGGTCAACAACGCTGGAATGCAGTGCGTTGGACCCATCGTCGAGGTGCCTTTAACCGCCATTGAAAAAACCTTCAATACTAATGTTTATGGTAAATATATTCATTCTTTTTGGGGTTTTATATCAAGTACTATTTCATTTGGTGGTGGATTTTAATGATTTCGATACACTCTTGGGAAATTATTGCTTAAATAAATTGCAGAGTTGGTTGGTGTATGCTGAAATTTACTGGAAATGATTTGGATATCAGAATTAAACTGTTGTGTGCTTGTGTAGGTTCTCTATTTTCGTATCACACTTGCATCAAAAGAAACACATGCTCTCTTTGCATTTGGTGTTTGGCATGTTATATTAGGATTTAGTAGTGATTTAGCCGGATTGATTAATTAAATCTGGCCAATCACCTGTTTGGTAGTAGGTATTTTAATACCAGGTTGGCCAATGTACCATAATCTAATAAGTTACCAAACATAAATAGTGTCACAGATTGTACTGTAATTATTCCAGCACAATTTATCCCACTAAAACTTGCTAATCAGTAGTACTCGCGAGTCTCGACCATACTCACTCCAGGTCAAATCCAATTGGGCTACCGGACACCCCCTAAATGTAGAATTATATGTCGAGAAAACAATCTCATTTTTTCAAGTTTTTTGCTGTGTTTATTAGTATTGAATCTCTCCCCTTATATTTACTTCGAGTTTTTCAGATTCATCCGCCGCTGAATACAGTCTGACCACATTAGCATACTGGGATCATTTCTCATATTATTATCATCAAATCCTCAAAGTTCAAACTATTTTTGCATGGTCTTGGATTGCAATATTTAATTGGTTTGTTTGGCCTGAAATGAAATTTATTTATATTGGTTAACTTCCGTTTTCCTATTTGTAGGTTCGTTGAGGTTGATTCAAGGTGTAGTTCCTCACATGGCATCTAGGAAGAAGGGAAAAATTGTAAATGTTGGAAGTGTCACGGCTTTGGCCCCTCTACCATGGGCCGGGGCTTACACCGCATCAAAAGCTGCTCTACATGCACTCACAGATACTCTTAGGTGTGTGCCATTGTTCTAGTTGCTCTTCGTTTTTCCCTCATAAGACTTGTATATGGTTAAAATTTTAGTCGTTCAACAATTTTCAGATCAGTATTCATTCCCAAAAAGGATTGGATCATCCACACTTACGGTCTTGTGCTTTACAAAATTGCACCTTGGTTCCAATTTCCAAAATATTTTTTATGTTTACCATATAGGCTTTGCTCTTTTAGTCCCCTAAAATAGTCTTTGTTTTGCACTTTTGGTTCCATAGGACGTCTCAGTTTTGCATTTGGGTCTTATCTGAAGTTGTATGAAACAAGGGCGATAAGACCAGTCGTGCGGAACACTTTAATTATGACCAAAATTGCAATTTGTAAACCGCAATTCTTCTGGGACAAAAAAAGAAGCAATTCTGACCTGTAACTATTGATTTTTTTAATGCAGATTGGAACTCCGACCACTTGGGATCGATGTGATGAATGTTGTACCTGGAGCTGTAAAATCAAATATAGGGAATTCTGCTTTGGCTACCTACAACAGTATGCCCGAATGGAAGTTGTACAAGCATTTTGCAGAAGCAATTCAAGCAAGAGCTACCTATTCTCAAAGCGCAAAATCAACCCCTTCAGAAGAGTTTGCTAAGAAGACAGTCGATGCAGTTCTCAAGAAGAATCCACCTGCTTGGTTATCCTTAGGCCATCAGTCTACAGTAATGGCAATATTGTACCATATGCCTATTTTTATTAGAGATTTCCTTCTTAGAAAGAGATTCAACTGTTGAATGTATGTATATATTTATACATATATATCTATCCTCGACAGCTTCATGTGCTCGCCATAGACACCACATGAGCCATATCTTCTTCTTCTTTGTGTCATCTTATTGTTGATGGATTTCTAAGGGAGAAGCTAATGATTATTATATAGAATTTGTGTTTGTTCCTGCAGGCACTGTGCTTATGAGTCATGACTGGCTATCCCTCCATTGTATAACGGCAACTAGCGAATCCTCCCTGATGGCTGAGGCAAACGCCAGTAACCCAACTTCCTATTCAGATCTTCGACTTGTTTAATGTTTAGTTAGTCCAAAATGTACATTTTATCATTGTGTTTATTATAAACGAAACACCATATCAATCTGACTTGCCAATATTTTGTTGGTACAAATCATAAATGCTAAATGCTCTTAAATGAACTTTTATAGTTATAAACACAAACACAATTACTAATCAGAGTTCCCAACTTTCTCAATGTGTGACGAAGAAAGTCCCGACTCCTGAATGCTGAGTGCTCCTCAACTGACATTTATCATGTTAAAAGCCCATAAACAAGATTAGATGTTACACTCACTTTTTAAGGATGAGACGAGTTCAAGGGGATGAATCCATGATTCATAAGTTGAGAGGGTCGAGATATATTATCAATAAAAGTTTTTGATCAATATATTTTATTTGCATAAATAGACTAAGATTAAAAAGCATATGGTAACTAAATCCAATCTCTTTTGTGAGTTCAATCCAAGGGTGGAAACTCTCACTAGTACTTTTAAATCTCTATAACGACTTTGAATATGTTTGACCCCTAAAATCAAAAACTTAAAATCAATAGTCATTTTATGTTATTCGACTCCCCAGTGTGAATCAGATCTAGGATCCCAAAAAATAAAAATCCACCAAATTGATTTTTAAGCAAAAAAAATTATACATATAATTAAACTTTTTATAATCAATTATTGTTAAATTCAATTATAACAAAAACAATTCTCCTAGAGTTGTGTTTCCAATCACGGTACCAAACTCACTCTTCATGTAGATTGTAAAAGTTATGAGTTGAGCAAATATTTCATGATAGTCTCAACAGCAGACTTAATTTTGCTCTTCCAGAAATATGATATTACAAACTACATAATATGGTATTGCATGCAATTTGGACTGCAAAATGAAATGACCCCCAACTTAATATAACATTACTAAATGAGTGAAGAGGCAAACAACACAAAACAGATTAACTTCAAGAACAAAACTTTCAGGTCTACAATGATGTTCTTAAATACTTTAGAAAAAAAACATTTAAAAATCCGAAATGTCATGCAGGGATAAATACTATCTGTTCTCAATGATCGGCAGACAATGATTTGATGATGTCCGAATCACCTACAATTTAATGAAAAATTAGAAAATCAAACCACCATTAACAATTCAAGAAGGCAGCAAGCAACACACGTTTATCTTGTACCTGGATCGATAATGCTGAGGCACGAAACACGGTGAAACTTGCCACAAGCAGTTCCCAAGTCAACATTATCTGAAAATTCACAAGTGAGTTAAAGAAAGGTAGCAAGCTTTTTCCAGGTGATGGCACACAACGGGAGAAAGTGCAGATAAAACTAAATAAACCCCATTGTAATTGGGGGGAAGAGACAAGAATGTCCAATAGATTGTAAGTTTTATTATGTTCAAAACAAAAGCATACCTAAACAAAAGAGTAAATGTGTTTAAGATCCAATCTAGCTCAATAGCACCCAATACACAGAACAAAGCAAAAACTATTAGAATAGAGCAGATCTGCATATTTAGTTCTCCAAATGTTAACCCTACTTTGAGAAAATGCTCCATCCCCGTGATTTATTTCAGCAATTGAAGCCAATTAGTAAAGTGACACACTGCATATCCCATCAGTTGGGAAAATAAGCAACCCATACTAAAAAAGTTTAACTTAAACACTATACTTATGAGAGAAACATATGAAATGATTTTGCAGTTGCCATGCAACGAATATTAGCCCTCGTGATTCTTCTCACTTTTCAGGGTTATGAATCAACACTAGAAAGAGGAGGAGTAAGAATCTATATTCGTGAATTAGAAATGATGACATGGACAAGGTCAGTATTACAAATCAACACCAGCTACTGGATTCACACAGAGACAAGCCATGAATAAATCTATGGTAATGCTAATTTTTATGGTCTTAATGAGCAATAGAAAACTAAAACAATACAACATCAGCCCCATTATATTCGTTTTTTGTTGTTGTTGATGAGAACTTGACTAATTTTCAAAGTGTGATAATAATTAGTGTAGTTCATTTCTCCCCCAACCTAATTGATACAATATTTAAAACACTACAAAATAATACGATTAAATAGTTTCAAAACATCAGACCCAAAAAAGAAATATTATAAGCTAGTATATAGAATAAACACATACTTCCACTGTAATGGTGAACCACAATTTTAGAGAGCATCGCGTAGTACTCAATCTCTGATTTCCTCAACGGCGGGCAGTTGTTTGAGATGAGAATCAATTTCCCTACGATTATAAAACCACCACCAATAAGATACAAAATTTAATCATCATTTCGAAACAAAATCAAATAACAGAAAAAAGGAAAATGAAAACCTTTGGAACTGCGAAGAGTTTTGAGGACAGTTTTGTAACCAAGGGTGTACTTGCCGCTCTTCATGACAAGAGCCAGCCTGTTGTTGATGCTCTCGTGAGTCCTCTTCTGTTAAAATAAATAAATAAATTAAACTCTATGGATTAGTGTTCGCTGATTCGAAATATGAACTGAGAGAGAAACATAGAAAAGTAATTTACAGTTTTCTTCGCAGCCACCATTGTAATGGAGTGTGTTAGGGTTTCGCCGCAGGAAGAAAATAAATGTATTAAACTCTAAACCTAAATATGCGAAGGGTTATTTAGCTAGCACGCTGCGGCCCAATGTACCGACGAGCGCAGGTAGACCTTTTTCAATACATCAGGGGCATTTTCGGGTGAATGCCAAATTCGAGATTTGTTTTACTGAAAGTATTTTTATAATCAGAGAGGATTTATTACAAACTGAAATGTTGACTACCAAACCTTGTCAAAAAAAAAAAAAAATGACTACCAGGATGTAGAAAAGTTTTTCTTTAAACAAACAAATATATTTGATTTTTCTTTTAAAAAATAAAACCACGAAGTAAATTTATATGAGCTCAATGTCATCAATTACAAATTATTGAATAAACCTAAGTAAATTAGTAGTAATTGAAAAAAATACTAAGAGCAACTCTAGCTAGACCATGCATGAGGAACCAAACTGATTTTCCGAAACACTTTAAACATGTAAAAAGCTCTATATTCGTAGCTTTTCGCTTGATGTCTTCGAAGATGGGTCTGAAACGACTAAAAGATGGTTGTGGCTCCGCAATACCATCATGACTTGCTTGCAATCCCCTTCGAGAACAATTTTCCTCCAACCCCTTATGATGCCAAACTCCACTCATTGTGCCAGCCCCATGTTTTCCGCTACTTCCAGGTTAATTGGCAATTCTAATCTCTTAACCATCCAAAAACCACAACTCCTCCCATGGATATCCAAGGTTGCGTCTACATTGATTTTAACAAAGGTCGAACAATTGTGGAGACTGTATAAGTGATTGGTTAAACAATATATGTGCGGAGGAATTCGGATTCACAAATGTTGGCCTCTTTCTTTAGCAATTGTTGGGCCCTATGGAACAATAGGAACCACATGCACCTAGGTGAATATACTAAACAACCATTAGACTTGGTCACCTTTAATTTGCTAGCTGCAGATTACACAAACCGCTTCAGGGATGTCAATTTGATTGTCGTCTAACCTCAGATTTTGGATGTCATCCATAGTTGCTGGTGTGCACCTCCCCCTGATATCATAAAGATAGATGTTGATGCTGCTTTTAATACCGTGGGGGGTCAACTGGTATTGGCATTTTTGCTTGGAACTTTGAAAATAGCCTGGGAGGTTTCTCATTTTTGGCCTAAATTGACAACGGAAGATGGAGAAGCTTTGGCCGCGGCTAACAGTTTGGCTTTGGGTATACAACAACGGTGGAGAAGAATCATACTTGAAGGGGATTGTAATGTTATCATTGATTGCCTAAATAACTTGCATTCATCCTTAATGTGGAAGCTTTGGAAATCGTATTAAAGACATTATGGCTCTATGAGTTTAGGTTTTGGCTTGGTCTTGCTATTCGCAAAACTGAGTCAAAATTATTCCAAATAAAGTATGAATACATGTTTCACGAAATTCAGGTTTCAACTTATATATTCAAATATTATAAACTCTAATAAAAGACAATGATTTGACACCTTTAACCTATTTTTTTCTATAAAAGACATTGATTTGACAACTTCTATCTATCGTTTTCCTATCTTTTTCGAAACATAAAACCTCACATCCAAGCTTAGTCCAAATGAAGTTCCAAAGATTTCACCATAATGAAGCCATCCAAATCAATTTTTCGAAACCAAAATCAAGTCAAAATGATGCAAAACCTAACCAACTAGGCCCTAGACTTTAGCCTATAATTTGGACTTATTTGGAGCTCGTCATTCTCGGTGAGATGGAAATAAAGTGGCTCACTTCTTAGTCTGTTTAGCTAGATTTATTCCTATTGTTTTATCTGTTTTACCTAGCTCGGTTATGGATTTTGTAATTGGTGACATGATCAATTAATAAAATTCTATTTATTTCTCCAAAAAAAATGAATGCATTTGATTGGAGTTTTTTGCAAATTACCCTTATGAAAGGAAAATAACGGACAAAACGACTCTCTTATGCTTACATTGTAGTTCATATGCGCAAAGTCCATCTAATTCTTTATGTTTAAGCATGAAAAGAATATAGGAGTAATATAGTTTTCTTCCTTAGATAATAATCTAATATCTAAATATATTTTTCAAACTAATGCATTGAATATCTTTTTAAATACAATTTCAGAACCAAGAAATAATAAATAAAATTTAAAAACCTAACCACAACCCACTTTGTGGGGTGGAAGGTTTGAAAGCAGGGACAAATACAGAATCTCGAAATCGAGGTCCCGAAATATATTATCACTAGAAGTATGTGGTTAAATCAATTAATTTTATTTACATAAGTAGATCGATCAATATAAAAGCACATCAATATTTTGAATTTAGAATGCAAAAATATTATAACTGTGCACGGGATTTTTTCATTTCATAAAATTATCAGCAATTCTTGAACTATAACAAGTCAAATAGAATTATTACATATTTTGAGATTGTGCTTCTTTGCAAAAAATAATCTGCAATAATAATTTAAAGAAGATTCACTATTAAACTATTTTACTGAAGCAATATTTAATAACATTAACTATTTTAGTTAACACAATTATAATGTGATAAAGAGATGAGATATAACAACATCATAAAACATAATCAATAGATTCACAACTGGTTATAACTGAGTGGTTACAATTGAGACACAAGAAGATGCACTTCATAGTTGACCCAAATAATTGAAAGACAAAATATCGTTTAAATGGAAAATAAATCGATGGTGTATGAGGTCTTTTCTATTTTATTTGCAAAATTGAGATTTATAATTATTTAGTTGATAATAAAAGTATTGTTTAATTAAATCATAATATTAGTAAACAAATTATATTTGTATTACTAAATATTATTATGGGCTTTTGAATTAGAGCAATCAAAATAAATGCAAAAATAATGCACTAAAATATATATGTACAAGTAACACTAAAAAGATTCATAACTTTATTGTTATTCACAAAAGCTAGTGTTTTCCGCATATCACATCACTTGAGGTATTAATAATTTAGGGGTGGCAAACGGGCGGGTCGGGTCGGAACGGGTCGGGTCATTAATGGGTCTGTGTTACTGGGTTGTAAACGGGTCGGGTCATAAATGGGTCGGGTCTGGACTGGGTCGGGTCGGCCCTTTATCTTCATTTTTTTTTCCTTAAAAAAATCCACAAAAAAAACGTTGTAACATAGGTTCAAAAATGCGAGTAATTGATGCCGAGATTTGAAAGAATAAAATTAACATGCAAATTAGGAGACATTAATTACAGGATTTGAAAATATAATTTTTGTTATTCTCTTATATCTAAGAAATATAAGGGAATAGAAATATAAGAAACCCTTTCGAGAGTCGATATCAATATTTTTATTAGTTAAAAGTGGCCATAAAATTGATATAGAAAAGACGAATGATTTTAAGATATTTTAATAATTTAATTTTTTTTCTCCAAAATAATGGATTAGTAATTACAAAATAAGAAAAGTTGGTTCTAGGCCTTCAATTTTATGATAGCAAACAAGATATGATATGATTTTATTTTTGGAATTAAAGATGGGTAGTCAACTTGCTTTTAAATTGGGCCCATTAATTAATTTTCTTTTGTTTTTATAAGACCCATTAACTGACCCAATAGGAGACTCATTAAGGACCCATTAATTATAAGGCTGACTCAAGACCAACCCAAACCCAACAAATATAAAAATTAAAAGGTTGGGTCTGGACGGGCCTGGACGGGTCACGGGCCGGCCCGCGGGTCTAGACCCATCTTGCCATGCCTAGGTATTATCATACTAAATACCTAATTTTTCACTTTTGTTATCTTTACAGGTAATCAGTATACTAGTATATTCATATGTAGTTCAATAATGTGTAATTTGTGGAGTAAAATCTGCAAACTCGATATAAGCCCGATATGAACCCGAAGCCCGAAAAATTACATGAGCGGAGTTTGAGCCAAGAAAATTAGAAAATTTATGAGCCGTGTTTGAGCTTATAGCTATGAAGTCCGATGATATTTGAGTTTGAGTCATTTAAAGCTCGGCTCACAAAGTCCGATTGACAGTCCTATCTAATATCATATGTAATTACATGTGATTGGTCTAGTGGAAGGGACTAGTCACTATAAAGTAGCGGACTCATGTTCGAATCCCTGTTGGAAAAGGTACTCACATATGTGTCCAACCCGCTTCAAAAGGGATCAAACCCTTGGGAAACAAAAAAAAAATCATATGTAATTTTTTTTTTGCTATTCATATATTTGGTAAAAAAACTTCTTTAACAAAATTCATAATCTAACATGGATATTATAGTCATATTCAAACGAGAAGAACGAACAGTAACAGTAAGTCTAGTAGTAGGAAAATGTAAAAAATGAATATGAGGGATTTGAAATGAAATCCAAATTCAAATCGTCATCTAAGAATTAATCGTTTTGTTCCATTCATAATTAGTACTTAGTAGTATTAAAGCCTAGTGTTTGCAATTTTGGTGTGGTTAATTAGTTGCATGTTATGTATTGATTTGACCTCTTAACTACATGTGGGTATTTTAGTTAAGACTTATGATTCAACATTACTAATAATAATTGAGCAAAAGAAAGAACAGGGCTTGTTATCTTAATATTGTAATAATTTATTATAATTAGTATCTTAATATTGTATATACACTGTGAATGTGTAGAATGCACAAGATTACAATTCTTTTTGCCAACTAAGAGATCATTGATACAGTATAGTCGGCTTGGTATGTTCAGCCGGCCAGGTTAATAGAATACACTTTGTGCCAATTTGAATATGACGCAAGCCCTATTTAGAAGAGTTTTGAATCGGTTTCGCGTGTCTCGGTCTCAAAAAAATTATTGGATGTCTCGGTCTCGCCAATTTGAATATAACGCATGCCCTATTTAGGTTTTGATGTTGGGTTTTGAAAAAATTGAAACTCCACTTATATTGAGTTTGGATGTTGGGGTTTGAGGAAAAAAATAGATGATAGGTGTCAAATCAATGTTTTTTTCAATTGAGTGAGTTGGTAATGAGTTTATGGTTTTGTCAAATTCCATTGGGAAGAGTTTTAACTCGATTTCGCGAGACCGGGCCAAAACCTCCGCTACACCCTTTGAAGTTAAGCGTTAACAATAGGGGGGGTTAATTGCTATATTTTAAGAGAACAAATGGTTATTTGATATTTTAAAGTTTATAGAGGGTTATTGTCAATTTTTTTAAGTGAATGTATTTTAGCATCTTGATTAAAAAAAAAAAAAAAAAACATTCGAGAGCATATTTGTAATTTGTCACTTTTCTTACAAAATTAAGGAGAGTTGTGTGTCAATCAAGAATAAGACATGGGTATTTTTGCATTATACCCAAAAAAGAAAGGAAAATTGAAGTGAAAAGCCAGTCGGAGCCGAGGCCAAGAAGCCGCCGTCTCTAAATTTGTCGGTGGTCCCACCCCAGCAAACTCTCTCTCTATCCTCACACACATTTTGTTAGGCATAATTTACACACTCTAAGTCTCTCTCTCTCTCCCCTTTTCTCTCTTTTTAAAAGCTGTTTCATCTTCCTCCCTTGTCAACTACGAAACCTCTCAATTTGCATTGCACAGATAGAGAGATCGAGAGAGAGAGAGAAGAAGGCCCTCGCTACATTAATTACTCAGCACCAACATTCATGCTTGAAGAAAGAAAAGATTCTGATGTGTATTCTCTCATTATCTAAGTAATGTTTCCCCTTTTTGCTAGATCTTACTATTTCTTCATCCATTTATTTATGGAATGCAATGTGCCTGCATTCATTTAACGCGTAAAGTTGTCAGCTCATCTAGGAACACTTGATCTACTGAATTCTCGGAACAAATTTTGGTGAATCCTGTGAAATGTTTGCTTTTTCTAGTTTATTCGATTTCAATTGAAGATATCAGCATTGACCTCCTATTTTTAGTCAACCAATAGTAATTGGTTTTCAGATTGCTGATATTACTGTGATTTGATCTCTTCCTGTGCAATGAGATTTTTGTTCCTTCGGTTTGTAAATTTCTTTGTTAGTATATTAATTTAGTTAATTGGACTTGATCTGTACTGCAGTTGACTTGTCAGTTCAACAAGGCGCTACTGTTTTGCTTGTGTCTTAGCACAATTAGATCTGAACTGAAAATCTTGCAATCACAGCAAAGCTGGCTGCCGCACTGGCTTGGAGGAATGGAAGCACCCTTCCTCCCAATGACTTGGTAAAATATATATCTATATTACAGAGGCACTAGTGAGTATTTTTACTGTGGCTACTGAATCTCACAATCTGAAATGGATCATGGAGTAAATAACATCTGATTTTGTGTATCATGGTCGAATCATATGCATTAAGTGAAATATCTACTCATAGTGGTTTGATTATTGCTTTTTTTTGTTTTTTGTTTTTTGGTTATTGTTTTAAATAAATGCGACTGCACAAAATTTGGAGTTGAGACACCTCCTTGTTTCCCTGAAAATAATCAAATTAATTTACATTGGCGAATTTGTTGATTTCTTCTGTAAATGTAAAATAGGATGAGAGATTTTACAAGATAATAATCGATCATGCTAAAGTAGTTACGCCTTGAATGTATTTTCTGATTTTTTTTCCATGAAATCTCAGTAAGTGGAGATGATTTAGTTTCTCATTTTTCTTGGTCGAAGACCTAGATCTCCGTATGTCTTAGTTGCATAATTCCCTCAATTGATTAGCATTTGAGTTAGCTCAACTATTATATCCTCTGAAGACAAATAAGATCCTGACCATCTTGTGAACTATCTCAAACATTGATAGTTTGTATGATTTCACCATTTCAAATTGCTTTCTTCTGTTACAATTTTTGCATTCTTTTGGATTGTATAACAGTCTTTTTATATTGTACCCTGCTTTTACCTTCACAAGTGTCACATTAAGTTTTTGCTATTCTTTTCTGCTGTAGGAGAGGAACGGGGAAGCTAAACCTCATGACTCAGAGCCTCCAACTCCCAACACACTCATCAAATTGAATTCAAGGTTGGTTGAATGTCAATATTGCCTGTTTACAGAATTCTGTTTTCTAAAACTGATGTTCAGAAGTTGTATGATGCTAAACTTTGGCTAGAATTTAATAAAAGCTGAAAATTCTGTGTTTTTGGATTGAAATGCTTTTGGGGAGACCTCCTAGTTGCTCTTTCGGATTTTTCCTCCACTCACCCGCAAAAAAGGGGGTCAAATATCAAAGATAGATCTCTTTGGAGATAATTATCTACCTTCATACAGTGAATGGTGATACTGCGTCTTTAAGCTGGAACTGAACTCTTTATAAATGTTAACTAGTAATGAACTAATGGTGGAACAAATTAATATAAGATCAATTAGTTAAAGAATATCTTGTGTGATGGTAGTATTACTATTGTTTAGGTATTTAAGATTAAAAAAAAAAGTGAAGAATTATCATGGTATTCTTTTCTTGTAGAACAAGTTTAGTCAGTATAAATAACCTTAGGGTTATGATGTAATACAAACTATCAATTACTATTGAATACCAATGACAACAATTTTCTCTCACATTCTTACTATTAACATGGTATCAGAGCTAGTAAGGTCTAGGCTTAATTGAGAGAAATCCGTATGCTGCCACGGTGGTGCCACCTGTTGTACACTTCTGCTGCTTCCCAAATTTGTTTAAGCTTCCTTTGTTTTAATTTTTCAGTTAAATAGTCCTCCTTTTCAAATCTTGGAACTCTGTTTCGTTTGGGGCTTTATGTGAATCTAGCAATTAGTTTGTTGAGTTGTCATTGTTGATATTGTTTTGAGTTGTTGATTAACATTGTGGTAGTTGGTTGTCATCATTTGATATTTTGCAGTAGCTACAATTGCGGTGTACTGTTTTGTAAACTTACCGGGTTCTTCATCTGTTGTCTTTTGGTGAAGTGTGATTCATGGTTTTGTGGATACACTTTTATTGTTTGACATGTTGTTTGGTTAAGTGTGATCCACGGTTTTGCGGATACACTTTTTTGTTAAGTGTGATCCACGTTTTAGTGGATACACTTTTATGGTTGAGTGTGACTCATGGTTTTCTGAGTACACTTTTTTGGTTAAGATCCACGGTTTTCCAAATACACTTTTTTTTTGGTTATGTGTGATCCACTGTTTTCTATATCCACTTTATGGTAAAGTGTGATCCACAGTTTTCTGGATACACTTTTATTGTTTGGATTAGTAAGGTTACCAATCGATTATGATCAAGTTGTTTGATGTTTGTTTCGACTTCAAGATTGAACACCGGTATTATTTGTATGGATTTGGAGGATTCACGTTTAGCTCGCCATTAATGATCAACAATTGTTGCTAGTGTTATCAATTTATTTTGGTTATTCGTATAATTTCATTATTTGTAACAAGCTTAGAGCAAAGTAAGCTCTAGCTTGATGGGGGTTACTAAGATTAAAATAAGGGTGAAAAATTATTGTGATATTATTTCCTTATAGGGACAAGTTTATTCACTATAAATAACCCTTGGTGTTAAGATGTAATTCAAATTATCAAATACTATTGAATACCAATGACAACACTTTTCTCTCATATGCTTATTGTTAACACTGCTAATAATAGGCATCATAGACAGTGTTTAGCTACTATATTGAATGAACTTTACAAATACTTTTTTTTTCCCTTTGATGACAATATAATGTCTCTTACTTGCAGAGATAGGAGTAGCATGGAGGACCCCGATGGGACTTTATCAAGTGTTGCTCAGTGCATTGAACAATTGCGCCAGAGTTCATCATCATCACAAGAAAAAGAGAATTCCTTGAGACAATTACTTGAGCTAATTAATACACGGGGAAATGCTTTTGGTGCAGTTGGATCACATTCACAAGCAGTTCCAGTACTTGTATCCCTCCTTCGGTCTGGATCACTTGGAATAAAAATACAAGCTGCTACTGTTTTAGGTTCTCTGTGCAAAGAGAATGAATTGCGAGTCAAGGTATTACTTGGAGGTTGCATCCCACCCTTACTTGGTCTTCTCAAGTCAAACTCAGCAGAAGGCCAAATTGCGGCAGCAAAGACTATATATGCTGTTTCTCAAGGTGGTTCTAGGGATCATGTTGGCTCAAAAATATTTTCAACAGAAGGAGTTGTCCCTGTATTATGGGAACAATTAGAGAAGGGACTTAAGGCTGGAAATGTGGTGGATGACTTACTCACTGGAGCTTTGCGGAATCTTTCTACCAGCACCGAGGGATTTTGGCCCACGACAATTCAAGCTGGAGGAGTCGATGTACTGGTTAAATTGCTTAAAACAGGCCAACCAAGTACTCAAGCAAATGTATGCTATCTCTTGGGGTGCATGATGATTGAGGACGCATCTGTTTGTTCTAAAATCTTGGCAGCAGATGCCACTAAACTGCTCCTCAAGCTACTTGGATCTGGTAATGAAGCTTCTGTAAGAGCAGAAGCTGCAGGTGCTATAAAATCTCTCTCTGCCCAGTGCAAAGAATCCAGGCGGGAGGTCGCTAGTGCCAATGGTATACCTGTTCTGATTAATGCGACAATAGCTCCTTCCAAAGAATTTATGGAGGGTGAGTTTGCCCAAGCGTTGCAAGAGAATGCAATGTGTGCTCTTGCAAACATATCTGGTGGCTTGTCATATGTCATCTCAAGTCTTGGTCAAAGCCTTGAATCATGTAGCTCTCCTGCACAAGTAGCTGACACATTAGGAGCATTAGCTTCTGCTCTGATGATATATGACAGCAAAGCAGAATATGCTAGAGCGTCCAATCCCATGGAGGTGGAGAAGACATTGGTGCAGCAGTTCAAACCTCGGTTACCTTTTTTGGTGCAGGAACGTACAATAGAAGCCCTTGCAAGTTTGTATGGAAACGCAGTATTAGCAACCAAAATTGCAAATTCTGATGCAAAAAGGTTGCTTGTTGGTCTGATTACTATGGCAACCAATGAAGTACAAGAAGAGCTGACAAGATCCCTTCTAATTCTCTGCAATAATGAAGGTACTTTATGGCATGCCCTTCAAGGCCGAGAGGGAATTCAGCTTTTGATATCTCTTCTGGGTCTTTCAGAGCAGCAACAAGAGTGTGCCGTTGCATTACTTTGCCTTCTATCCCATGAAAATGATGAAAGTAAATGGGCTATTACTGCTGCTGGTGGCATTCCTCCACTTGTTCAGATTCTCGAAACAGGTTCTGCTAAAGCTAAAGAAGACTCTGCAACAATCATTGGGAACCTCTGTAATCACAGTGAGGATATACGTGCTTGTGTTGAAAGTGCTGATGCCGTTCCCGCTTTACTTTGGCTACTAAAGAATGGAAGCTCCAATGGGAAGGAGATTGCTGCTAAGACCTTGAATCATATGATTCACAAGTCAGATACAGGGACGATCAGTCAACTCACAGCACTATTAACCAGCGATCTGCCTGAATCTAAAGTTTATGTCTTAGACGCATTAAAGAGTTTACTCTCTGTGGCCCCTTTGAGTGATATCATACGTGAAGGTAGTGCAGCAAATGATGCAATTGAGACGATGATAAAAATCTTAAGCTCTACCAAGGAAGAGACTCAGGCAAAGTCTGCTCTAGCTCTTGCTGTAATCTTTGATCTAAGAAAGGACTTGCGTGAAACTAGCATTGCTGTTAAGACCCTTGGGTCCCTCATGAAACTTTTAAATGGTGAATCTGACAGTATCTTGGTAGAAGCTTCCCGTTGCCTTGCTGCAATCTTTCTATCAATCGAAGAAAACCGTGATGTGGCTGCTGTTGCTAAAGATTTTCTGCCTTTGTTGGTGGTGCTTGCTAAGTCCTCAATATTGCAAGTTGCGGAGCAAGCAGTTTGTGCTTTGGCAAATCTCCTTTTAGACAGTGATGCTTCAGAAAAAGATATCTCTGAAGAAATTATTGTGCCTGCCACTAGAGTTTTGCATGATGGCACAAATGTCGGAAAGACCCATGCAGCAGCAGCAATTGCTCGACTTCTCCATTCTCGTCGAATTGATTATACTTTAACCGACTGTGTAAATCGTACTGGAACTGTGCTTGCTTTAGTTTCTTTTCTGGAAGCTGCTAAGGGTGGATCAGAGGCACTTGATGCCCTTGCTCTGCTTTCAAGGTCTGCTGGAGACATCGGGCACATCAAACCTGCTTGGGCAGTTCTTGCTGAAAACCCAAGTAGCATTACCCCCATAGTTTCATGTATTGCTGATGCCACGCCACTGTTGCAGGATAAGGCTGTGGAAATATTATCTCGCCTTTGCAGAGATCAGCCCCTTGTACTTGGGAACACGATTGCTTGTGCCACTGGATGCATTTCATCCATTGCAAGAAGGATAATCAGTTCTTCAAATGCTAGGGTTCAAATTGGAGGAGCTGCACTTCTTGTCTGCACTGCGAAAGTGAATCATCAAAAAGTAGTTGAAGATCTAAATGGGTCTAATTCATGTGTTTCACTCATCCATTCTCTTGTTGGAAGGCTAACTTCTGCTGAGTCTTCTCAAGTTGGAGAATTGGGCAACACAGACATTATAAGCATGTCCAGGATAACTGAAAAAACAAGTCAAGATGACCCAGATAAAAATACATCAGTCATTAATGGTGCCAATATTGCCATATGGCTTCTTTCTACGCTTGCTAGCCATGAGGAGAAAAGTAAATTTGAGATCATGGAGGCTGGTGCAATTGAAGTTCTTACTGAGAAAATTTCTCATTCCTTTTCACAGTATACACAGGTATTCAATGGCTCCTTGAATTGTTTTCTTATAAGAAAAAATTCTGGCATGACCTTTATTGTTATTGGTTAAAATATTTGCAGGGTGATTATAAAGAGGATGACAGCATATGGATTTGTGCTTTGCTGTTAGCAGTCTTATTTCAAAATAGAGATATCATACGTTCACATGCAACTATGAAAGCAATCCCCGTACTAGCAAGTTTGTTGAGGTCAGAGGAGGCAGCAAACAGATATTTTGCTGCCCAAGCTGTTGCTAGTCTCGTCTGTAATGGTAGCAGGGGAACTCTCCTTTCTGTTGCAAATTCAGGGGCAGCAGCTGGACTCATTTCCTTGCTCGGCTGTGCTGATGATGACATATATGAGCTTCTAGAATTGTCTGAGGAGTTTACTTTGGTTCGTTATCCTGACCAAATTGCTCTTGAGAGATTGTTTAGGGTTGATGACATCAGGGTTGGTGCTACTTCTAGGAAATCTATTCCGGCCCTTGTTGATTTGCTTAAACCTATTCCAGATCGCCCTGGAGCACCTTATCTTGCTCTGGGACTTCTAATCCAGCTTGCTAAAGATTCTCCGTCTAATCAAATTGCCATGGTAGAATCAGGGGCTTTAGAGGGGTTGACAAAATATCTTTCTCTTGGCCCACAAAATGCATATGAGGAAGCTGCTACAGATTTACTTGGGATTCTGTTTAGCACGGCTGAGATAAGGAAACATGAATCTGCATTTGGTGCTGTCAGTCAGCTTGTAGCAGTTTTGCGGTTAGGTGGAAGAGCTGCAAGATACAGTGCTGCTAAAGCCTTGGAAAACTTATTTTCTGCTGATCATGTAAGGAATGCCGAATCTTCCAGGCAAGCTGTTCAACCTTTGGTGGAAATTCTAAATACGGGTTTGGAGAAGGAACAACACGCTGCTATTGCTGCGTTGGTTAGGCTCCTAAGTGAGAACCCATCGAGAGCCCTTGCTGTTGCTGAAGTTGAGATGAATGCAGTTGACGTGTTATGTAGGATTCTTTCTTCAAATTGCTCAATGGAGCTAAAGGGGGATTCAGCTGAATTGTGCTATGTACTTTTTGGCAATACGAGAATAAGATCTACTTTAGCAGCAGCCCGCTGCGTTGAGCCATTAGTTTCTCTTCTTGTTACTGAGTACAGCCCAGCTCACCATGCAGTCGTACGGGCATTAGATAGACTCTTAGATGATGAACAGCTGGCGGAACTTGTGGCGGCTCATGGTGCTGTTATCCCTCTTGTAGGCCTTATCTATGGTCGTAATTATTTGCTCCATGAAGCTATATCTAGAGCTCTCGTCAAGTTAGGTAAAGATAGGCCTGCATGTAAGATGGAAATGGTGAAAGCGGGAGTGATTGAGAGTGTGCTTGATATACTTCATGAAGCACCAGATTTCCTCTGTGCTGCATTTGCTGAATTGCTCAGAATACTTACAAATAATGTGACTATTGCAAAAGGTCCATCAGCAGCAAAGGTGGTCGATCCTTTCTTCCTCTTGCTGACGAGATCAGAGTTCGGACCCGATGGGCAACATAGTTCATTGCAGCTTCTCGTGAATATTTTGGAGCAACCACAATGTCGTGCTGATTATACCCTTACATCTCAGCAAGCTATAGAACCTCTCTTACCTTTACTTGACTCATCTGCTTCAGCAGTACAACAGTTGGCAGCCGAGCTTCTTTCGCATTTGCTTTTGGAAGAGCATCTACAAAGAGATCCACTAACACAGCTAGTGATTGGTCCACTGATACGCATTCTTGCCACTGGCATTCCTATTTTGCAGCAGAGAGCTGTGAAAGCACTTGTAAGTGTTTCGGTGACATGGCCAAATGAAATTGCAAAAGAGGGTGGTGTAAGTGAGCTTTCCAAAGTCATTCTTCAAGCAGATCCTATGCTCCCTCATGCTTTATGGGAGTCTGCTGCATCTGTATTGACCAGTATTCTGCAGTTCAGTTCTGAATTCTATTTGGAGGTACCTGTAGCAGTGTTGGTTAGGTTGCTTCGTTCGGGCTCAGAGAGCACAGTTGTTGGTGCACTGAATGCTCTTCTAGTGCTGGAGAGTGACGACTCTACCAGTGCTGAAGCAATGGCTGAAAGTGGGGCAATCGAGGTGCTTCTTGACCTTCTTAGAAGTCATCAAAGTGAGGAAACAGCTGCCCGGTTACTTGAGGTTTTACTGAACAATGTGAAGATCAGAGATTCTAAAGCTACCAAAACAGCAATTTTACCGTTGTCCCAATACCTTTTGGATCCTCAAACGCAAGGTCAGCAAGCAAGATTATTGGCAACCCTTGCTCTTGGTGACTTATTCCAGAACGAAGTTCTTGCAAGAACAGCTGATGCTGTTTCAGCCTGCCGGGCATTGGTGAATCTGCTCGAGGATCAACCGACAGAAGAGATGAAAGTAGTAGCTATATGTGCCTTACAGAATCTTGTTATGTACAGCCGAGCAAATAAAAGGGCTGTTGCAGAAGCTGGTGGTGTTCAGGTTGTGCTTGACCTTATAGGTTCTAGTGATCCTCAAACATCAGTGCAGGCAGCAATGTTTATTAAACTTCTTTTCTCAAATAATACCATTCAAGAATATGCTTCAAGTGAAACTGTCAGGGCTATAACAGGTAAACTCTCGTCATCTCTTACTAGTGCGAGCTTAATTAAGTCATGTGTTAATGATAGTACTTAAATAAGCTTTGTATGTCTCTTGCTTCTTCTAAACTTGTATGTCTCGTAGCCTAAGCTGGCGGTTATTTCAGTCTGATCATGAGATTAATTTCATTAAAGACATTGATTCTCAATATTTGATAATTTTGCTGTTTCCACAGCTGCAATTGAGAAAGACCTGTGGGCGAGTGGCACAGTAAACGAGGAGTATCTGAAAGCTCTGAATGCTTTATTTGGCAACTTTCCCCGTTTAAGGGCAACAGAACCTGCAACACTTAGCATTCCTCATTTGGTCACATCTCTTAAGACTGGATCAGAGGCCACACAAGAAGCTGCATTGGATGCACTATTTCTTCTAAGGCAAGCTTGGTCAGCATGTCCAGCTGAAGTTTCTCGAGCGCAGTCTATTGCAGCAGCAGATGCAATACCCCTTTTACAATACTTGATCCAATCAGGGCCGCCTCGGTTTCAGGAGAAAGCTGAACTTTTACTGCAGTGTTTGCCTGGGACACTAGTGGTGATAATCAAGAGAGGAAATAATATGAAGCAATCTGTTGGAAACCCGAGTGTGTATTGCAAGATAACCCTTGGAAATACTCCCCCTCAGCTAACCAAGGTATGAAGTCTTGCTTTTTCCCAAATTTTGTGAACTTTATTCGCCTCTATTGCATATCTCATAGGTCTCGTTTGAGTCGAAGGATTTTGAGATTAAAAAATTAAATTCATAATAACAAATTCTTAAAACTTGAATTTGTACGGATTTCAAATCCTTAATTATCAATTTTGTATTATTCTATTAACCAAAATTATGAATTTGAGCCTATTCCAAATATTTTTCAAAGCCAAATTCCTTAATAAAATATAGTGCATGCTTCTTGAATATTGACTGCTTGAGTTTGCATGTTTCACTAATGTACATTATAAAGCTTGGGTTTCTCATTTGATATTAGTTACTCCGAGTAGAAAAAAAATCAACAAAGTATTTTGGTTATCAAAAATGGGACTATGTGGTAGAATTACAAATTCAACGAGTTTTGATTACTAGATCTGAGTTACCTACCATGTCTATATGACGCTGTTTTCAATTATTGCAATAAGAAAAATCTTGTACAACTATAACTAGTTGGAAAAGTTTCACAGAATCCACAATCTGTGACACAATAGATCATTTTTTCAGAATACGCCTTGTAATTGCATTGTTTGGTGCTATGTTGAGTTCCACGTCACATGATTTGGCCGGGAATCATCTCTAGGGGTCGCAAGTGGATCAGATTCGATCTGTGTGAACTGGATCCAAAATTGACCGGACTGGGATTGATCCAACTTGAAAATGCATTCTTTATGCAATTTAACATTTAACAATCTGAATTAAAGAACTCTTCTTTGCTGTCAGGTTGTAACAACTGGTCCTAATCCAGAATGGAATGAGAGCTTTGTTTGGTCCTTTGAAAGTCCTCCCAAAGGCCAGAAGCTTCACATCTCATGCAAGAACAAAAGCAAAATGGGAAAGGTAAAGAAGTTAAAAATAATATAAAACAACCCCTCCTCCCCCAACCCCAGCTCTACACTAATAACTTCCTTGCTTTAACAACAGAGCTCGTTTGGGAAGGTAACCATCCAAATTGACCGTGTAGTGATGTTAGGCGCAGTTGCCGGTGAATACACTCTACTGCCTGCAAGCAAAAGCGGCCCTCCTAGGAATTTGGAAATAGAATTTCAGTGGTCTAATGGTAGCCAATCCTCTGAGGCTTAACATTTCGACTATAAAGTAAAGTTCATGCGCGATTTACAGATTTTTTTTCACCCTATTTTCAACCCTCATAATATTTGTTTTTGTGTTAAGTGTACATAGTTTTGGTAATGTTTTGTAGCAACTTCCTCCTGTCCTGGAAATGTTACTTGTTGATGTATTCTTTTGTAATTTAAGTCATTTTATTTTCTTGGAAAGGGTACGAACTTGTAAAGATTAGGTCATTTGTAATTTTTTGTAACCACATATATATGATTCTAAAAGTTGGAGCAAAATAATGGATTGTGAATTTTGGAGTTTGTTTCTAATTGACTACGTTTACAGTATATCACATAGATTTGCATTTCGAATTGTATTTTCAAATTTGTAAGTTTTTTTTTTAAGCTAAATTAAGTTTATGTTTTAAAAGTTTAAAACTGGAGTTAGGGGAATATAATATGGGTGATAATATAGCCATAGCGTTTCTCCTAATGCCAGAGCAAATATGAATATATTGACGTATCTAATCCTTTCTAAAGAAAAGAAAAATTCTCCCGCATTCGTCATTGTTCAAATTGACGTCCCCTTTTTTAATTGCTCCTTTTTTCTTTAGCTGAGAAGACATAACTCCATCAAAACACCTTCATAGACTGAAAAATTATTGTTTTTTTTTCCTTTTCATTTTTCTCCTCAACTCACAATTTGAATTTTGTCATGTTGAATTAAAATTTGCTCTGACTAGAAGGTAGAGATTGTGGCAATTGCATAACAAAGTGACATAGATCGGAGGCTTAAATGGAGAGAATTCCAATACAAGATATAACAAAGCTATGGCTCAAGAAGAAATTGGTAGTTCATATTCAATAGAGCAACTACCTGCAAAGCATCGAGGAGTGGATGAATTACCGGCCAGACCAGAGGAATGAAAAGGCTAGTGTAACTGGAGAAGGTGAAAGAGATACATTCTATTCTAGATTAAAATATGATATAAGGGCATTTTTGTCTAATTTATTTATTTGCTCTGGTTATATTAGCAGTCATAAAATATACATTAATTTGAAAATTGCAAAATTTTAAAATTGGTCCTGTAATTTTTAAACTTTTTTCAAAGATAATCATGTAACTATACTAAATACACATTTAGTCCTTTATCGAAGAAAAAACTTGTAATAGAAGAACGAAAATTGAAACTTATTAGAAGTTAAAGGACACAAATTTGTAACTTCAGGACGAATAATGAAACTTACTGAAAGTTAAAGAGCAAAATTAAAATTGAGTAAAAATTAGAGAACTAAATGTGTATTTGGTATAGTTATAGGACTACTTTTAAAATAATGTCAAGATTACAAGACTATTTTTGAAATTTTGCCATTTGAAAAACCTACTAGGCTACTATGATCACCTAATATTTATGAAGGGGAAAATTGCTTTTTTGGTACTATTGGATACGAAAATGTAAATTTGATACCATATGATAGGTTTTCATTGCAATTTTGGTACTAAACTCAATTTTTCTCCAAAGTTAATGGCAGCTTACCCCCTATGAAATGCATAATGTTCAATTTACCCTTTTATAATTTGGAAAAATAATCAATTTACCCCCTGTAAAAAATTTAATGAAGCAATTTATCCCCTTCAGCCGGAGAGTGTAACTCACTTGCCAAACTTGAGAGTAGGCATGCAAACTATTTTATAACATAGGGGGATAAATTGCCACATTTATCATAACACATGGGGTAAAATTCCATAATATCATAATAAAAGTGGATAAAGTGCCGCCTATAAAAATATTAGGGAGGCGATGTGAAACTTTTACAAAATTTCAGGGGGTAAAATACTCTTTTTTAAACCACTAGGGAGTAAATTGAATATTATGCATTTCTTAGGAGGTAAATTGTCATTAACTTTGGGGAAAAATTGGGTTTGGTACCAAAGTTGCAATGAAAACCTATCCTATGATACCGAATTTTCATTTTCGTATCCAATAGAACCAAAATTACAAGTAGGTTTATCATATGGTACCAAAAAACAATTTTCCCATTTATGAAGCTACCTGGTGGGCATTTCCTACCGTTTAGACTTTAAACAACACGGATCCTAAGTGGGGCTTTTTTTTTTTTAGTGAAGCTAAAAAGGAATTAGACTCATTTTGGTGCACTATGAAAGGTCAATAAACAACCTTTTGAAACTTCTCTTTATCTCCAAAAAAAAGTCTAAACAAACTTTACATATAAATTGACATAAGGTAACATACTTACACTATTTCTATTATTTACATAATCTCTAAAGAATGTATCCATTTTCTGAAACTTTTACCTACTATTTGTTTAATCTCAAAACACTCAAACAAATAACAATGCGAAAACCAATTTTTTTTCTACAACCTCAATATATTTTCAAAATCACTTTTTGAAAAAAAAAAAAAAAAACAAGACAAACAGGCTCTAAGATTTGAAACACTCTCTAAAAAAACAAACAAATAGCCATACAAAATTGGGGGTTGTTTGCCTCGCTTCCTATAAGTTTATTTCAGTTTTCACAAATAATCTAATCTTAAACAAATCTATTATATCTAAACAGTCACTACTTTGATTTGAGAGAAAAAAAATAATAATAGTCTTTTAACTTTAGCAGGGATGCGAAAAGGGGCACTTGTAGTTTCAGTAAGTAATTTACATCATTTATGTTTTAAGTTGTTGTAATATTAGTCATCTTACCTGTAATTTAAACCTTAAGTTCCCGCAATTAAATTAGTGCCCATAAATTTTTACATTAGCGAGGATTATAACTTCTTTGCCTTAATGAAAATATTTCTAAAATCCTATTTTGAAACTAGGAGTTGAAAAGCGAAACAAACATACCCTTGAATGTTGTTTACTTGTTTTTTATAGGTAAATCATCAAGCTTCATTAATAGAAAAACGAACTACAAATACAAAGAGCAGGACATGACTTCAACAAAAACAAAAGAACAAATCCTACGAAGACCGTTTCAGTGGTATTGATCCAATAAGATTCAGAGACGAGGACACAAAGAACCGGGACAATATGGATAGAAAAAAGAACAAGTGAGTTTATTTTCCGAACAAACATCATGAACCCCAACCAGGGGATCAAAAGTCTTCTAAAATATTCCAAAATCAAAAGGAAATGAATTTCAAACTGATTCACTTTCTTTTTCACTTGAAAAAAGAACCCAGGAATTAAAATTCCTCACTTGAGTCTCTTTTTGAAAGAAGAGAGATTCAATACCCCTCAACAAACAATACCACCAAAGAGAAATGGTATCAAGAAAAGAACCAACAAAAATGACCAGATTCCAACTAAAACAAAGATCAATGTAGAGTTAGGCTCTACTAAAAGAAAACAAAACTCCAACTAATATTTAGTACACTATTTGCGGCTCAAATCTGTTGTTACAGATTTGTGTTTCATCTCCTGTTACACTGTCCGATTTCCGCCATGTGTCCACTTTTAATCAATGATATTAACGAAGCCTTAACAGCTGTTTGTTTCTTCTGTCTCTTTATTTCGCTGCCCCACTTTTTTCATTTTGTTGACTAAAGCTGAAAAATAAATTTTGAGGCCATTGGAAAAGGTAGGGGTTTTAATTTAATTTAATTTTCTTTTACTTTTTGGAGTACACATAGTCGCACGTGATTTTGGGAATAAGTTGTGGGGGTGGCAGAGGAATAAAGAGACGGAAGAAACGAACACCTGGTAAGACTCCACTAATATCATTAATTACTTGTTAAGACGTTGCGGAAATTGAACGGTGTAACAGGAGATGAAACACCAATTTGTATTAGCAAATTTGAGCCGCACTATTTGAGAAAGAATACACTCCTAAAATTTATTTATAAAAAAATCCTAAAATTCGAGGAATAAAAGGAAAATAAATTATTCGGAGCCGCTAACCATGAATAGAAACAAACACGCCATAAGAATTAGCCTTTTTTTGGTGCGCCTTACAATGCGCCACGGTGCGCACTACACTCACCCCTGATCTCTTCTCTGCATCTTCTTCCCCACTCCATTCCTTCATCACTCCGGCGCAATTTAGCCCCAGTTCTTTCTCGTCAACTGTCATAAACACACATAAACAAGCACTCTTCCACTCAAAGTTTACTTGTATCGATCTCCTTTATACAATGGAGATTCGGTTAATTTTATTCTTTATTTTGTGCATTGAGTGTGGATTATCGGAACAAATAAAATATTCAGCAAGGCTTGTGCATAGGTTTTCCGATGAAGCAAAGACGCATCACGGGGTTAGGGTTTTAAGAAATGGAGTTTGGCCTTCGCGGCGGAGCTTGGAGTATTACCGGAGGCTATTGAGCAGCGATTTGCAGAGACAGACGCTTAAGCTCAATCCTAAATTCCAATTTCTCTATCCATCTGAAGGCAGCGCTACATTACCCCTCGGAAATGACTTCGGATGGTGAATATTTATAGATTATTACAATAAAAAACCCCCTTAGTTTTCTTTCTGTATATAGTATATTAATTAATTCATTAGTTTAATCAATTATATCTAATTAAAAAATTCTCTTATGTTTATTAGCCCAAATTTACCAGAAAACTAGGAAAAAAAAAAAGGGAAATCCTTGTATACGTTTAAAATTGCAGATTAATATTCGATGACAAGCTACAAAACGATATTCAAATGATCAAATTTGATATTATTTTTACAGTCAAATAATGAGGTGTGCTGGTGGCTATTGGATTTGGTCTTATGCTGATGAAATAACATAAGAAGATTTTTTTTAACAAAAAATACCGAGAGAATAACTTTAGAGACGAAATAAGGCTGCATAGTTGTTTGTACAGAGTCGGTGAACTGGTAACATCACATTTTATTTAATTGAAGTATATGGAACTAACTTGTTGGAAATACTTCTACTAAATATTGGTACTTATTTTATTTCACGTCAATTAATACAGGTTACATTATATGTGGATCGACATAGGCACACCGCATGTTTCTTTTCTTGTGGCATTGGATGCTGGAAGTGATCTATTTTGGGTTCCCTGTGATTGTATGCAATGTGCACCTTTATCTGCCAGTTATTATAGCAGTCTGGTATGCATCATTCTTTTATATGATCTATTCGGTTGTGATTAGCTGATGTTTCTTCTCATTGAGTCAAATAAGTATTCCATTTTCATGTTGCTTGTTCGCTCAAGGAAAATGCAATGAAGTTGCACCTCTCACACACTCAATCCACTTTTTTCATGACATTCCTTTAAATTGTAAGGATTCTGATTTTTAGTAATAAATTAGGAATTTGGGATATTCACATGGTCAAAGATTATAGGTGTCCTCTGCAATATTTAAACATATCATGTCAATGAATATGAACTTATATAAATTATAAACAACATAATGTTATTGTATAATCTATTTTCGTCCTGTTTTCTTATTTTATTATATTTTTTTAATATTGCTGAGAATTTAAAATCTTTTTTATTTTATTAGACAGATAGCCTTAGTTTCTAAATTTGTTGGATTCGGCTAATTTATTAGTTTCACATTTTCACTCGTGGTAGAAAATTTAGTGAAGCCTTCATAGTAAGGTACATATATTAGTCTGTTAAGACAATTTCTCCTCTGATTCAGTTATAAGTGGTTAAATGTTCAGCCAATACTTGATCTTCTTAACTGAGTGAGACTGCATTAGTAGATGCTTCTAATTATTTTGTTTCTTGAATTAATTCACTATTGTGTATTCTAATTATTTATGAAAGCCTAGAACAATTGAGAAACCTAACTTTGTTCGATTTTGTGGTTTAAGTTCTTATTTTGTGATGAAACCCTAATGGCATTATCAAACAGTAATTTTATCATTGGTTTTTCTTCATGACATTGTAAGATCTGTTATTGAGGTGGGACTTAGATGAAATAAATATTGAACTCCCCTGAATTTTTCCTTGTTATTTTGGCTCTTTTCTTTTGATATGCCCATCACAATCTGCTGTTGCAGTTTCCCTCTCACTCACAGAGCTTGCCAAATATCTGGAGCCTTGGGTTTTTAAAACATTGAGATCCAATAAATGAACTTTCCAACTCCCATTCTGCCCAGCCATTGCATGTCTAGTATTTAAGCTGGGGGGGGGGGTCGCTGGAATTATACTGTCTATTTAGATTTACTTAAATGAATGTAGCACTAGAGGTACTTAAATATTTTTTTTATTCTTTATCTCGTTACTTCCACAAGTTGAATCATGTTTTTCAGCAGAGTAGTAATAGAAATGCCTTCATCCCTGGATCTGTATTTACCTTTGTATCTAGCAGGGGCTATAGTCTGAATATCATATAAATTTATGTTCGTCTGATCCTCCTCCCCTTTCTTTCTCTTGGTGCTAAAATTCTTACCAAACCACGTCATTTTTTCTCTTGGTGCTAAAATTCTTGCCAAACCACATCATTTTTTGTGGAAAATTGACAGTTATTGGGTCTTGGCATGACAACAATTGTTTGGATGCCAGACCTAACTGGTCGGCTATTTTAAGGTGTCCTGTGAAAATTAAGGTTAGACTTGATTTTTTACTTTAATATTTCCATTTTTAGCGATATGGTTTTCTCAATCTTATTTTTGTATTTACTTAACTTTTGACCCTGGAATTTTGTTGAAATACAAGAGGTCTATCTCCCCATCTATTTTACACCATCTGTGATAAAATCCTGGAATATACATTCATCACATGTATAATGCATTAAAAAGATAATTTTTATATTCTATTTCTTAGACCTGTCTTCTTAGGTTGGGTAAGCTAACCTTAGTGATTTGCAAAACCATGGCATCAGGTATATGATGACCGGGGGGGGGGGGGGGACCTAGACCATGTTTTTTTGTTGGGGGGGGGGGGGGAAGGGGCACCATCCCCGTGCGGGGGGCGTTTATTTTTTCTATAGCAAACTCGATATTTTTCGACTTTTTGATAAAATGACAAAATCTAAGTACTTAAGATAAAACAGTTCTATAATTTCATCCAACAAAAGTGAAAGAAAAAAAAGGTGTAATGGCAATTTTCTTTGTAAGAGTATTATATAGTGAAATGAGTTGAGTCAGTTCATTCAACAAATGGTTCTATATTAGAATTATCATATATTTAAAATATTATTGTAAAGTCGTGCAAATATAATGATTATGTAGGTCTATGTTTATAATGTCTATCAGATAATAAGATGCCCACTTGAGTCATGCGTTACTTAGTACAAAATAAATTGAATGTTCATGAAAAAAGAGAGAAACAAGTATATTTTAGATATTGAACACTGCACCATGTCCAAGAACCTTACCAATAATGCCCACCCACCTTTTAATAAATATCAATATTAATGCAAAAAAGAAAGTCAGTTTTAATGAAAAGAAGGAAGCAAAGCTTCTAGGCCGCTCCAAGAATTGAAGCCAAAACCTCCCATAAGGTGACCAAGAACCTTACCACTCAGGCAAATGATTTCTCAGTTATTATTACAGCAAGTATACGTATATATACAAACAAATACTTTTTTTTTCTCCCTGGGGGACCATTTCCTCCACCCCCCCCCCCACCCCCCCACACAAGTTCCTCTTATGGTCCGCCCATGATGATGACTATTTGTTGTTCGATATTTTGCTTATGTATCAAAAAAATACTTCCATTTCTTAATTGGCCTTAAAGTTCTAGTTACTTAAGCAACATTTTTATCACTTATTCCAAATGATTGATTGGCAGGTGCTCCCTGGTTTTTGGGGCATCTATTATGCAGGATAAGGATCTTAACGAGTACAATCCTTCTGGCTCTAGCACAAGCAAACCCTTCCCGTGCAGTCATCAGTTATGTGAGCTGGGCCCCAATTGTCCAAATCCTAAGCAGCAGTGTCCATACACTATCAACTACTATTCAGATGATACCTCAACCTCGGGATTTCTGGTTGAAGATGTATTGCATCTCTTGCCAGGCCATGATGATATATCTAACAAATCTGTGCAGGCTCCAGTTGTTATAGGGTGAGTTATTTTGATCTTACCACCAGATGTGCTAGAACTACTATGAAGACATATTCTCCACCCAAAGTTAATCTCCTTTTCTTGATTGTTTTTGTGTTATTTCTATTTTAGATGTGGTAGTAAACAAACTGGTGGTTATCTGAACGGAGTTGCACCTGATGGTCTTTTGGGTCTCGGACTTGGGGAAATTTCTGTTCCAAGTTTCCTTGCAAAAGCTGGTTATATACGGAACTCCTTTTCTCTTTGTTTTAATGAAGATGATTCTGGGAGGCTATTCTTTGGGGACCAGGGAATATCTGGCCAGCAAACTACTCCATTTCTGCCTTTGAACGGAAAAAAGTAAGCATTAATCATTAATACCAAGTTTTCTGTAATTTATCTGAAACTGAGTTGCATTGTTTATTCACGATGCAGTTTAACTTATATTGTTGGAGTGGACACATGTTGCATTGGAAGTTCATGTCTAGAGAATACAGAATTTCAAGTGCTGGTTGATAGTGGGACATCCTTCACATTTCTTCCGGATCAAGTTTATGAAAGAGTTGTCAATGAGGTATAAGCTTTTCCCAGTCTTGGTTCTTCCTTTTAAGATCAATTCCTCCTCTATATGCGTAAAAAGTATCCAAATTCTACTGTTTTGATCATAGTTTGACAGACAAGTAAATGCTTCAAAATCTAGCTTCAAAGGGTACCCATGGCAGTATTGCTACAAGTCCAGGTACTTTCTTGTATTGACTGTGTTGGCCCATATTTTTGCCCTTTTTGATCATATTATTTATTAGAGCTGAACATTTTATTTTTAGCAGCTCTCATGGGGTGCCTAAGCTTCCTTCTTTAACTCTGAAGTTTGCTGCAAACAACAGTTTTGTGGTCAGCAAACCTGTTTTTGTAATATACGGCACTCAGGTTGTTGCTTGTAATCCTACTTGTTTTGTGTATCTCGTTTGTTAATTAATCTTGATACTATTAAATTATTTTGCCACAATAACCTTTTTTATTGGGCTTAAAAGTTGTGAAAGCCATATAATATACTATCTGGGTCTGTAAGCTCTTATGTGTTAGACATGCTCATATGAGTTATGTCTGCGCAGAGTATAATCTCGGAATGGTTCAAAAGACTCGGAACTTCTATAGAAATGATGAGTATCTGTTTTACATCCAAGGCCGATGAACTAATTTGATTAAAAGTTAGATAACAAAAGATGATTTATGGTCTTGGTAGAAATGTATGGTCACCAGTTCATACGCTCATTCTGGTTTTACATATGAAGTTAAGATATAGGTCAGCCGCATACATGGTTATTTAAAGTTAAAACTCATTTGCTGCGGACCAATGTTTTGTGACGTATGTTTTTATATTCATGGATGCAAACTTTGCTAATTTCTGAATGTTATCTTTGTGGTACAGGGTGCAGTTGGATTTTGTTTAGCAATACAGCCAACAGATGGAAAAATTGGGACAATTGGACGTAAGAATAAACTTGCATTCATTGAACTTCTAACTTTTATAATGGCTGAGAATGAGCTTATTGCCCTTATCCTGGAAAATAGATAATATTTAGCTAATTGTCTTCTGTTTTCTTATCTTTCTAAAATGAATCTACTGTTGCAGAGAACTTCATGACTGGATACCAGATTGTATTTGATAGGGATAATTTCAAGCTGGGTTGGTTGCGTTCAAATTGTGAGTATATGATCCATTATAACATTAGTACTTGGAAACTTATCCATTATAAGTGTTATATATGCAATTAGATGGGTTATTTTGTACATTTTGCTGTTGAATGCTTATTTCATACCGTACCTCTTCATACATATGTATGTATGCGATTACTTTTTGTAGTCTATACCTATGAATTAATTGGAGAAAGTGAAAAATACCAAAAGAAACATAGGAACCTAGAGAGTAATTAATTTGGGCGAGACCCCTTGAGGTTATGTAAAATTTAAGAAAATACATTGAGGTTTATAAATTATCGAAACTTGACTACCCCACAAGTATGGAAAGCAAATACCCTGCTATTAGCTGCCATATTGGCAGATGCCGATCTCAGCAAAAAAGAGACGAATTCTGATTTTATTCCTTGTTAATACTGACTTCGATTTTGACCAATTTTTGGACGAAGTTTGACCGTTTTGATCGTAGGTTTTGTAGCTATTTTTCTTCTGTTTTTTACTTTTGCAACAGCAATTGTGATAGACTCAAATCACATGAATTTTACCTATTACTGAGTGTGTATGTACCTTAAAATAATAATGACCCAAATCAAAATTGCTGTAGAGTTGGTGCTCTTGCTGTCGTCTTTGCTTCATGTAAGCGAGACCTCCATTCCAAGACAATTTTAATACCAATTTTGATCTTTAAGAATTATTAACTGTTATATATCTCGTTAAATTGAAACCCTTGTTTTAATTTATTTTGACATGTAATATTTATCTATTTTCGACTGGCTGGGTTATACTATTGTTCCTCAGTACCACATGTTGATCTGAAAAAGGAGGAATTGTTTCAGGTCAGGATCTCATCTATGGGGATGGAATGCCACTTAATCCATCAGGAAATAGCAACTCTCCTAATTCACTGCCGACAACAGAGCAGCAGAGTCCACCTAATGGTGAAGCAGTTGCACCGGCAGTTGCTGGAAGGACATCATCTAAATCCTCAGCAACATGTGAGTCATGTTTACCAAAGTTTTTCATTTTGTTGCTGCTCACACTGCGTGTCTCGCAAATTTGTATTGTGTAATTTGAAGCTTGTAGACCCTTATCTATATGTATGTAAGCTTGTTTCTTGTAAATTCTGTTCCCTAACCTGTACTACATAGTATTCTAGGTCATTCTTTTTATTGCTTCCTTATTCTTCTTCTTTTCCTATTTTGTGGCTTTCTAATAGGATGGTTTTTTGTCTACATAGAGTTCTGCACATTTATTCATTGCCTATCTTGTATTAACGTATGTAGTCGGTCGTTGGAAAATTCTAGCATGGGCCCTGGTTGGCCACATCCAACCAGTCAGACAAGTGTATTTAACCTATGTTGTGATTAACATTCTGTAGAGTGATATCTAGTCACAAAACAAGTGTATTGCAATTGACATATTAATAATTTCGGTGTCACTGAACCAAGTCTGGACTAGTACCTCAAAAAAATAAAAATAAAAATTAAAGAACCTAGTCTGGACTAGAATTATCATCATTTGTTCTATCTTTGGTTTTATAGTAGTTTATGCTTGACGGTCTAGAAGATTTTATTTTTTATTTCCATCTCCATTTATATCACCTTAAATATTAACAATACATCTGATCCTGATATTTCAAGACTCATGGTTATCAGTTGTTGATGGTATAGTACTTGTGAGGCTTATAATATAGGAGTATTATTTATTTCTGCTGCATATATATAATATGATGATAAAAGAGTTGCACCTTTATATCTTGTATTCGGGAAGACTTTCAAAGCAATAAGAACGGAGTAATTTCTGTGGATACATAGTCTATGATTTGCGACTTTTACGTTTTGTTACTTGGTGGTGCTGGACTACTTCTTCATATAATCGTATACGTATCCAACCCAATCTACGGTAGATATTTTCACTATTATTTTACTAAATAGAAGTCTTGATCCTCCTATACTTTTACGTTTTGTTACATGATTTCCAATATTTAATAACTTCTCATGTTCCCTGGACCAAATAATGCATGAATATTTGATGCCGGGAATGGAGGATAGGGGAAGGTAACACAAGTGAGAAATGGGTTATAGGCTCACCACTCGTAGGAATCCACCTAGAGATACAGGGCCTTAAGGAAATAGAGGCTCACCACTCGAAGGAATTCACCTAAGAGATACATGCCTTAAAATAATTCACCACTCAAAGGAATCAACCTTAGAGATACATGGCTAAATACATGAGACAAAGTCTTAAGACTTCAATATTATTTCACTCAATATCTTGTTACAAAGGACATTATAAGCCAATATTTATAGAGTTGGAACAACCCTCCAACTTAGGCAATAAATAAGACTTAGATAAATTGAAAGACTTCTTAGAAACTTGTTAAATATTATTAGACTCCTAATACTTATAAATTACTTTAGGAAAACTAAGGATTAGTGGATATATTCAGAAAATCCACCTAAAGTTCATTGAGCCCGTAGGTGAACTTCTTTAGGTATTATACTGCCACCTCTGATCAGAATTGTCATAACTTCTTCAATATAGCTCCAAATTACGAACCGTTCGTTGCATTGGAAACTAGACTTCTAGAGGTTTCCATACATATAATATTCGTTTTATATGTCCTTCTAGATTGAGAGATAAATGCATTTGAAATTGACTGAAGTTTCTGTTTTGATTTTCTCAACTCTTAAACTTCATGCATTAATTATTGAAATATTTGGATGATTGAATGCATGGGAATGCTCATCAATATTCTTGTTCCAGAGCTGCATTGTTTTGATTTTTGTTTTTCAAATTTTGATTGGACGAACTATATTAGCAGAAACCATTTTTTGATTGAAGAGAAGGGTCAAGGGATGTAAACATGAGTGGCGGAGTTTGCATTTTACCTTTGTCCTTGAATATTTTTTTTATTACCGGCTCTGCTATGCACGAACTGATAAAAAAATTATTATTGATAAGGTTTTTAAATCATTTAATATAGCAAATTAATGGAAAATATATAAAAAAAAAAATAAAATTCTGAATCAATGATGTTTGAATGGAGCAGTTTGTGCCTAGAGTATTATTAACAAATAAATTGCTTTTAGTTTATAAACTTTTTAATCAATTAGGAAAATTAATATTCCATTTTTGAAAAATAAAAAATTCCACTTCATTTTCTTGACAAAGCTATTGATTTACAGATTACCTAGTATACAATTCAAGTACATTGTATCATAGAATGTAATTCAGGTAAAGTTAATTTTACAAAATACATATGAAAAATGACTAATTGAAAAAGAAAAACTCGAATTCTGGGGATAAAAAGCCGATACACAAATTTATTTACACTTATTAAATTATATATTTAGCTTTTGGCCAAAAACTAAAAAGTAATTAAATTTCATCTTTTCAAGAACAAGATCTACCAACCAAGTCCTTGCCATTCACAACAGCCGCCACCAATTCAACTACCCAAACTCTTCCATCTCACCAAACCCCAACTCCTCTGTTTCTATATATAAAATGAATAAACTCACTTTTCCCCTTTCAAAAGTTTCAAATGATGCCAATTTCATTAATCAACTAAAAATCCCAGCAGAAATTTTCTTCACTAAAAATGGCAGCTGCTTCGTCTTATTCTCTACAAGCCTCATCAAGAGTTGCCTCCTCGCCCACTCACCTAATACCCTTATCAGAATCCCATAAATCACTCTCTTTCTCTTCTCAGTTACAGATCCTTTCTCTAAAGTAAGCTACTTTTTTGTTTGTTTTTATGTATTTGTATTTTTTTTCTTTTCTGGGTATCTCTTTTAGAACACACATAATTGCACTGATTTTAGGTAATACTCTGCGTTTTGTATCTTTACCGTGTGTTTGATTTTTAGTTTTAAATATAGAAGATTGTCCAGAGTTTTGTTTGAATTATGTAGTCACCATCTTGAAACATTTGCAATCTTATTATATGTTGAAATGTTTGTAAAGTTAAAGCAGTGACAGGAAGTAGATTCAAGTAATATTAAACTTTTGATGTCTTAAGTCTACATTAGAGAAATTGAGTTTTAAGAAGTTAGTTTATGTACCATTGTGACAGTTTCCATAGCTATATATTAGAAAGTGTGCACCGCTATCCAGCCCAAATGCCTGGGCCGTAGGCTTGGGTTGTAAAGAGCTAGTGACGTTTTCTGTTGGAGCACTTATGTGGACATATGATTATATTCAATCACAGATGATTTTTAATCTTGTTAATCACATAATATAGATGAGAATGGATGACCAATTAATTATGTAAAATGACTTTAGGGGTGGTTACATTTAAAGTAGTGTTAGTTATAACAGTCAAATTGTTTAGTTTGTTGGATCTTAGAGTGAAATGATTTAACATCTGAATTTCAAAATAAATTTTTGTATCTTTTTTTAATAGGTTTTTGAAAAACAACCTATTTGTTGGTGCCGGAAAATTATGATAACCTATACTTTAACGTCCCTTAAAGTACCACAATTACAACTCATGATACTTTTTTCTCTGAGAAAACTACTAGATTTCTTGTCCGTACTTTCTGCTAAAAGTTCTTGTTCTGAATCTTGCTTCATGTCTGCGTATAGGTCATTACACACAACAAGTAAACCACATTTGCAGAGAGTTAGTGCAGTAGTGAGAACCGAATTGGGCTCTGAAGCAATGGAGGTTGATATCTCTCTAAGTCCTAGAGTAAATTCCGTGAAGCCTTCAAAGACAGTGGCTATTACAGACCAGGCAACTGCACTTGCACAAGCAGGCGTGCCTGTTATTAGACTAGCAGCAGGAGAACCCGATTTTGACACCCCAGCAGTTATAGCTGAGGTCATTTCTCAAATGCTAAAAAAATTATCTTTCTGTGTAAAAATATATAAAAATATAGTGTTTCATTTTTACCGATTCAGGCTGGAATTAATGCGATTCGTGAAGGATATACTAGGTATACTCCGAATGCAGGCACCTTGGAACTCCGAAAAGCTATTTGTCACAAACTAAAAGGTACCATTTTGTCACGATTTTGTGCTGGTTTATTTCATAGTAAGTATATTCTAATATTTATTTTGTAACAGAGGAAAATGGGATATCTTACACACCTGATCAGGTTTTGGTGAGTAATGGGGCGAAACAGAGTATTCTTCAGGCAGTTCTTGCAGTTTGTTCCCCAGGAGATGAGGTATATATTGTTAATTTTTTAGGCCATAGACTGCATTCGATAAAGTAAATGGTAAATGTAGTAATTTTGTCCTGGTTATTTTTGCAATTGAGAATCTCTTGGCTCAGGCTCAAACCATTAGGCCATGGTGCGATGAAGCAGGATTTTGAAGTTATGGTTAGACAATAAAATATCTAGGGCCTGCTTGTCTCGCTTTTCCCAAAATAATTTATGTTTGGGAAAAAGGAGACAAACATGTTTTTTACTTTCTGAAATAAATTTATCCTCTATCAATTTTCTTGAACTACTCTTCCAAAGCCAAACAAACAACAATTTTCCTAACTCTAGAAAAAACTTACACAAACTTTACTTTGATTACATAAAGTAATATATCTCTTACACAACATATCTCACATAACAAACATGATTTGATATAAGGTCTTACACGTCTTACACCTCCGAAAAAACATACACCTATCTTATTTCCCAAACAGCTCTCCCAAAACTCAAACAAACATCATTACAAAAATTGAGTAATATTCCCGAAACACCCCATTTTCCCAAACCACTCTCGGAAAAGCAAAACAAACAGGCCCCTAATGTTTCTCTTCTCTAACACTTAAGCTTTCAGATATGTTCTTTTAATATGGTATCAGAGTGCGGCTAATATGAGATCTTGTGTTCCATTTATTAGGATTGACTAAAAATTGTACAGTGTCAGGGGCGTGTTAGAAAATAAAATATAAATGTTTCTCCCTTCTAACAGCTTAAGCTTCTTTATTACATGAGTTATGAATAGTTCATAGCTTCACTGATACATTAAAGATTTTGAGTTTTTTTTCAATGAATGAGATGAACATAAGTAGCTTATATCTGTCATTTGTACAGGTTGTGATCCCAGCTCCATTTTGGGTGAGCTACCCAGAAATGGCAAGGTTAGCTGATGCAACCCCTGTGATTGTTCCTACAAGCATTTCTGAGAATTTTCTATTAGATCCAAAGGTTCTTGAATCTAAACTGAGTGAGAAATCAAGGCTATTGATTCTGTGTTCTCCTTCCAATCCAACGGGATCTGTTTACCCTCGTAAATTGCTTGAACAGATTGCCGAGATAGTAGCAAGGCATCCCAGGCTTCTGGTAGGTTTTCCATCTCTACTTATCCACTCAATTCCATTTTGAATGAGTTACAACAATTTTTCTGCAATCAAATTCGAAAAACAGTTCAGCCTGGATAGTTGAACCTACAAGTTGCTACAATTATCATTTCCTTCAGGCTGAGACAAAAATTGTGAAGTTTTTAAGTTTTTGTGGGTCCCATGATGCAGCATATTTCATCGGAAAGTTGTTATTCCACTTGTAATGTCTACAAATAAAATTGTCCAGTCTACGAAATTTTATGATTTGAAGGAGCTATAAAATTAACCATAAGACCTGGATAAGATACAAGTTTAAGATCTTGAATTTATAGCTTTTTTTTCTCTTTTCTTTTTGGTTTCAGGTGATGTCTGATGAAATTTACGAGCATATCATTTATGCCCCAGCAACTCACACAAGCTTTGCATCTTTGCCTGGCATGTGGGGTCGAACTTTGACTGTCAATGGATTTTCAAAGGTAAAATTTTGCCCCTGGATAAATTAAGGCTATTGTTTTCTATTCTTTTGGCAGTTATATACTTTATAGTCTTAAAAGCGTTGAAATAATGGTTGATACACGAGGCACGGCTTAATTATTATTATTATTTCATGTGCATAGGCCTTTGCGATGACTGGTTGGAGACTTGGTTATGTAGCTGGTCCAAAACACTTTGTTGCTGCATGTGGGAAGATCCAAAGTCAGGTATTTGTACATATTATTTGTTAAATATGCTTTACAACTCTGAAGACAAATCCAATGTTCTTTCTCTGATTTTTTCGATTAGACAACACTTATTCTGATGCAGAATCTAATTTTAAGGTTGCCCTTCTACTCATAATACATGTATATATGTGTGCCCACTGTATCTGTTAAGGTTGCTAAGTGATGCCACCTTGTTATTTATTATGTATATACTATGGTTCTTAAAAGAGTAATTTCTCACTCGTTGTTTTGCACAGTCGACTTCAGGTGCGAGCAGTATATCTCAAAAAGCAGGTGTTGCTGCTTTAGGATTGGGCTATGCAGGTGGAGAAGCAGTCTCAACTATGGTTAAAGCTTTCCGTGAGAGGAGAGATGTTCTTGTCAAGAGCTTTGGTGAATTGGAAGGTGTGAAAATCTCCGAACCTCAGGTAACACTAACACCTCAATCAAGACTGGTCCTACTCTGTTTTGGGCCCGTAGAGAAATTTACAAAGTGAAACCTATATATAAAGAATTGTATATCTATAAATCTTCATATTCTAGTTTTCGAATATATGACAAATTCGCTTAATTTTTCAATTTTGATTTTGGAAATCTTCTTTAAGCGGAAACAATATTACAGTTACAGAACAAAAAATAACTTGAATGACATTTATTATGATAAATGGATCAAAATACCCTCACATTTATAAATTTGGTATCGGTCTTGCAGGGAGCTTTCTATCTTTTTCTTGATTTCAGTTCTTACTACGGTTCTAAGGTTGATGGCTTTGGTGTAATCAATGGTTCTGAGTCCCTTTGCCGGTATTTGCTTGACAAGGCCCAAGTAAGAACCTAGACGCACTCTTGTATTTAAATTTGCTCGATTTTGAGTCATATTTAATAATGTGTTATAGTATTTTAAAAGATCAACAATCTTTCGCCTTTTCCATGGTTGCTTAATGCCAGATTGAATAAAAAATAAGGTCGATCTTTTTTTTGATGTGCATGTGTGTGTATTTTTTAGGTGGCTCTTGTCCCTGGAGACGCATTTGGCGACGATAGCTGCATTCGTATCTCTTATGCAGCGTCACTTACAACTCTGCAGGAAGCTGTAGAAAGAATTAAGGAAGCACTCATCCCCATCAAGTCTGCAATCATTGTTTAACTTGGTTCACAGATTCATTCACTTTTGTAGAATTTGTTGACATATATGAAATTTCTGGTCCTGTAGTATTTAATCTTTGGGAAAATGTCCATGCATCAAATTGTAACTTATTATTTCAAAGTGAATTGTTCTTCTTTTTTGAATTTAAGGTCAAAACTGATCAGTTTGGTCCTTTCTATAAACTATTTCTCCGTCAATCGTCTTTTTCTGCGACTTTCAGGGAATCTAGTGTCATATTCATTGCACATGACACTTTATAAGGGTAGTTTCTCCAATTTGAGTTCTATTACAAATTTCTTTGTTTTGCAAAACATTTTAATATACATTAAGTTAATTCACTTTTGTCGATCGCCGATGCTATTCATAGAATGACAATTTGGGAAATTTTATTTATAATATAAACATATTCCATTTTTACTCATCTTGCTAACTTAATTTGTTTTAATTTTTCTAAGAAATGAAATGTGTAACTTGTTAAAGGAGAAGTATATTTTGAATTTTTTATAAAGAAAAGTGAGCTTCATGGAGTATAGTGTTTCTTGTTTCGTGGTTAGTATATAATTTAAGAGCATACTTCACGATAAATTAGATTTTATATAAGAAAAGGGAGAAATATGCTCTTAAATTATAACACTCATCACAAAATAAACCTACAATACATTATATACTCTGTCATACTCACATTCCTAACAAAACTAGCCAACCCTCGCACGCATTTTCGCGTGCAACTTCTGATAGATTGTAACACGTGCTTTGAATATTTTAATTATACTAAAATCAAATCAAGTCAAATAAATTAGAAAAATTGAAGGCGCAAATTGTGAAAAGTAATCACAAAATGTAAACAAAACACAATAAAAATCTTCAAACATAAACAACCCATATTAAAAAACCTAAATACACAAATATAAAAGACTCACTATGTAATAGAACTTAAATACTTGGAACACACAAATGAAAATGCAGCTGGGCCAAAATGGATCCAAATACGGCCAATATTGTCACAACATAAATTGTTGGTGTTGGAACAAATTTTATTAATTTCCTATATTGCCGTCAAAAGTCAAAAGTCAAAAGATTACTCCTTCCGTTTCAAATTAATTGGCGCATTTGCAAAAAAAATATGTTTCAGATTACTTGTCATATTTGGTTTCCCAATACATCTTTTTTCAATTTTACCCTTTCTTACTTGGGTTTACACAATAAAGTAAAGTGCACAAAGATCAATGACACTAATTAAAATAATTATTAAAAGGGTATTTTTGATATTTTATCTTTAAGAAAAATATCAAATATGACAATTAAAATGAAACGAAATGAGTATTATACAAGTGCACTTAATTAGGACTTTAATTTGGAATTTCGTTTCAGCAAGTCATAATTGTTTTTAAATGTTGTATAGTAATTGTTACTTTTACTTTTAAAGACTGAAGCATGAGATTACTACATCGTGAACTGTCACGAAAATTTGGAACTGAAAAGATTTAAGGGTGAATTAAAGGGGAGAGAGAATATAAAATTTTGTTTTGAGGGGTACATTGTGAAATTTATTAATTTTGCTTTGGAAGCTTTATCATTGCCCTAATCCTCCATGATCTTAATTAATCTTGACTACATTACTAAATTTCTCAAAAAAAAAGAAAGAACAAAAAAACTACTCCACATTACTAAATGTCAACCTCTACATGCATGTGCCTCGCACGTGCTTGTTTCATAACTTGAAATTAACGTTTATGTATTTTATTCGTTATGATATATAGTCTTGTCTATGCATCACTCAGTTTGATTCTAATTATGATTTATGTATAATCAATTAAACATAAACCGGTCAACTCATACTCTATTCATGGATATAAACTGGGTACGTAATCTAAATAATTTGCCGATCGATCAAATTGCAAAACCATTAAGTTAGCTTTTGCACATGTAGAGCAGTAGAAGTCTACCCTTACATACATACAATACAGAGCTGGCCAGAACATGAATAACATTTAGAAATATCATGGATACTTTGTTTTGCTCCTCATGTAACTTGGATTTTCATTGGCCCATATTTAAAAAATTGTTTTTTTTTGGATTTTTTTTTATTGGACAGATTAAGGTACATAGTATATATCAAGTTTAAACTATTTTTTTTTTCATTTATATATATTCAATTACAAATAACTAATTCAGTATTAATTTATTTCTTTTTGATGAATTTTTTGTCATCATTAGCTCCTTCATTAATAATTACCAAGTATAATTTTCTAATGCAGAAAATTAATAAAATTCCAGTGGTTTAGAGACTTCCTGATCATGATTATTTCAGATATACAATTTATTGCGGAACGTGAATAGAATAAAAATTTATTTGTTAGCACTTAGCAAGGTGTATAAACTATAGTCAAATATAACGAATATATAAGAACGAATATATATTTATTTAATAAAGAAATTAAGTGAAAACAATTGGATAATGAACTACTATAGTGTGTTATATAAAATGGAAATTTACATTTAGAGGGAAAAGGAAGAAAATGCCTTTAAAGTCATGCTTGTCAAGGTATGTGAGGTCGTCTCCACAGTGTAATTGCCGGAAAAGTCACTGATGAAACAATTCATTGGTAAGAGGGAGTCGACTGCTAAAAAAAAGGTATGAAGGACGAATGTGAAAAAGTCGGTCCATAAGGAGGACGGAATTTGCGATTCACTTTATTCCAAATTTGTAATAAATCAATTACTAAGTTTAAACATACTTATAAATGTATAGTTTGTCAATTTTTCTAAAAATATGAATAAGTCATACATTAAATTTGGAGTATTTGACATTTTGCAGCAACTCAAAATGAAAAGTCTCAAACTTTTAACTAAGACCATCCACCACCCACCTTCAAAAAAAAAATTTGGAGCAAAAGTCACTCTCACCCACCTCCATATTCGGATACTTTGGAGGAGGGATTAAATTGAATATGGAGTTTGGAATAGTGATTAGGAGTTCACTTGTTTTTACTATGTTCTTGTCTCAAAATATTTTTATTTTTTATTTTTATAATTTTATTAATTTCCTTTTACATCATTTATGTTATTAATCAATTATGCATTTTTTAAACTAATAATAAATGATAGATTTTTTTTTATAAAACCATGAGTGTTTGATATAACTATTTCTAACATGTTATATTTTACATTTAATTGTTAAATTGAAAATTTATGTTTTTAGTTGTTAAAATCATAAATAAGAAAACTTAAAAGATGAACAATAATTAATATACAAGAAAATTAAATTAAATAATATTTAAAAAATTACATGAAAATTACAAAATAGTAAACAACCACTTTAAGAATTCAACCAACAATATTTAAATGTTTTGATTAATGTATTTTGCATTTAATTTTAGTATAACTATATTTTTATATAAGGCAAATTATCATTTTTAATTAATCATATTAAATAAATTATTTGAATTTTATTTGATCATATTAAATAAATTATGAAATTAATCTAATATTATTTAATAAACAACTCAAATTTTAATTTCGATGAAATAGATCAAATTGTTTATTTTAAATTGTGTTTTGGAGATTTTGAGTGGGAGATGTAATGTGAAAAAGTAGGACCCAAAACCTCCAAATTTACTTGTCAAAAGAATATTTTAGTTTTTTTAGAAAAAACTCCAAATTTGAAGAAGTTTTTTATTTAATGTCTAATTTGGAGGTATTGGTTGGTGAATGCTCCAAAATGTGCAAAAAGTAAAATATGTGTAATTCTGAATTGCAACCAACAAGTAATTAGTTTAATTAAATGAATTAATATCTTCAAAGTGACAATCCAAATTCGAATACATATGCGTTCTCATATAAACGCGTTTCGAAATAGATTAAAAAACCCTTATAAACAAAACAAATTGGGCATGTTTGTTTGGCATTTTCCAAAATTATTTCATGTTTGGGAAATACCAAACAAACATGTCTTCTATTTTCTGAAATAAAATTTTCACCTCTCAATTTTCTCAAATTGCTATCTCAAAAGCCAAACAAACAACAATTTTCTTATATCTAAACAAAATTTATACAAACTCTATATTGATTTGACATAAAGTAACATATCTCTTACACAAATTATCTCACATAAAAAACATGATTTGACATAAAGTCTTACACATCTTACACCTACAATCTAACTCTTCCAAAAAAATCTACATCTATTTTATTTCTCAAACTACTTTCTCAAAATTCAAACAAACAACATTACGCAAATCGAAATTATTTCACAAATCTTCATTACTCTCTCAAACTACTTTCCCAAAAACCAAACAAATAACCCCAATATATTTCTCGAAAATTTAAGCAATAATATTCTCCGCGTAAATGAAGAGAAACAGGTGGAACCCACCCACCGAAATCAATTCAAAAGATTGATTGCCGTGAGACGCGCTTTCTTTTTTCCGAATCAATAATGATATGAACCCCATGTGAATCCTTGCTGTGCGCCAGCCCACACCAAATAAATACTCACCGTCACAACCCCAACTCTACTTATCACTTTCCCATTTCATAAAATTCATCCATTCGTTCTCAAAAAAAGAAAAAGAGGAAGAGAGAATTCTTTCATTCAGTCCGCAGAGAGAGAAAATGGCTAAGCTTTTGTTAGTGTTGTTTGCAGTGTGTGTTCTTTCCTCCATTGCCTCCGCTAGTTTTGCAAGCAAACCGTTTCTGGTGAAGGGTCGTGTGTACTGTGACACTTGCCGCTGCGGCTATGAAACTGAAGCCACCAAATATCTCGCCCGTAATCCTCTTTCTCTCTCTCTCTCTCTCTCTCACATACACACAATCACGTACTAACAGATCTGTATTTCTTTATCCTAAATTTGTGTAGTTCTGCTGCTAGATCTAGTCAATGTGTTTTTGGTCTGTTTAGAATATGATGATAGTTCTGCTGCTAGATCTAGTCATTATGTTGTTGGTCTGTTTAGAATATGATGATTTTGTCTCACTGATCAATTTTCCGGGAGAAATGCGGCGGGTGAGGGGAGGGGTTGGGTATTTTTTTATTTTTTATTCTGTATTATTTTTTTATTTTTTTATAATTGGACCAACATACTCGTAAATCTGTCACGTGCCTTTGCAAATGACGCCGGCACCGCCGCATTTTGCCTAAAAACTGTCAGTGAAATAATTAAGTAATGTCCTGAAATAATTAATTGGTAAGAAATGGCACAAAATTTTTAGAGAGCACAAAATTATCAAATTATATAAGAGAGATGAAAAGTGCGATTCACTCTATAATGAATAAGATAGTAATACTTCACTCTATAATGAATAAGCATAGGATAGTGGCAAATTAGTAAAATGAGGCAAAATTTTCTCGAAATTTGTTGTTAGTTACATAAATTATGGAGTAGTATTATCACACGGGTTAGGTAATTTCATTTGTGGATTCTAACAACCAAGAGATAGAGATTGATAAAAGACTTGATAATTTTTTATGTTTGTTCCTTGCAGGTGCTATTGTGAGAATCGAGTGCAGGAGTAGGAAGACCTCTAGACTTACCTACATCAAACACGGCATAACTGACTCTAACGGAACTTACAAAATCCTTGTTCGGGGTGATCGTGGTGACGACTATTGTGATGTATTGCTTGTGAAGAGTTCAGACCCTGAGTGCAGTGCACCCAACTCAGGCCGTGACAGAGCCCGTGTTATCCTCACCGATAACAACGGCATGAGTTCCAACTATCGTTTTGCCAATTCATTGGGATTCCTCAAGAATACGCCTTTGGCTAGCTGCCCCAAGATTCTTCAGAAGTACCAGGAAGTTGATGAATGAAACTATTGATTTAATTGCAGCAGTTTGTTTGCTTCTAGTATAGAATCTGATATGATATATAATTATATGTATTGAGACTTTATGATAAATATGTTATTACTCTTTGATTCTGGATGATGGTGCTATAAATGTTTTTAGCACATCAAGATTAATTTATTTGTGGCTTTATGAGGTAACTTATTGTTACTATAGCTTGTGTTTTCTCTGTTCTGTTGTTTGCTTAAATTGCTTATACATAGTAAATGCTGGATTAGGATCAAGCTAAATTGCCGATTAATTGAACTGAAGTAAGTTAAGTTGTAGACTTAAATTAGGTCTTCCTACCTATTAATACTATTATGTAATTTGACTTTCGTGTGCACTTCCTTCACGCCGTTAACGAAATCATTGGAATTAGATGTTTTCAAACATGGACGGTGTTTTTTAACCCTTCATCCGCGTGCATAATTTCTATATGTGGTTTAAAGATGTATAATTCTATTAAAAAGTTGTGTAACATAAAATAAAGGACCTAACCGGTAATAATTTAATTGCAGTACACCAAAAATTACATGATCTTACAACTAAAAAAAAATACATTTAAAGTAATTTAAATAAGAAAGGTTACATCTAAAGCCAGTCATACTTCTTTGAAAAAAAAAAAAAAAAAAACCTATATCAAATTATTACTCTCGAGGAGAGGAAGACATAGGAAAGGAGGCCACACAAAATATGGGTTGTGGGATGACATCCTCTGTCTCAAAGTCACCTTGCAAATTTGCCAAGAGAAAAAAACACATAAGAAATTCATAATAGAGACTAATGCTATAAAATGAAGATCGGATCACTACAACTGTAGGATTATCAGTTCTAAGATTATGGAAGTGGCTGACAGTTTTTTTTATACTGCAATAGAAATGAAAATGGTTAATTGTAGAGTTGAAATTGAAAGTGGGCGGTTTTCAAACTTTTCTTAGAGCGGTTTCATTATGATTTTGGATAAATAATGCGAAAGTGGGTGGGTTAGTTAAGGAGAGCACAAATTTACAAAACAACACTCACGGTTAAAGCATTTTCAAGTCTTAAGTGGGGATAATTTTGGAAAGTTATATTTTTTTTGTGTAGCACGGTGTCATAACTTCCCTTCTGTGAGTAAAAACAGGCTTTCTTTTTTAATAGTATAGATGATAATAATATTTTATGTGATTGTAGTTACTGGATATTTGGATCACCTCTACGGAAGCCTTTTTTAACCCAAACGTTCCGAGCATAATTTGACTTGAGAGAAAAATCTTTCCATAAACCTAGAATTAAAAGATTTGACGGGCTAAAATCAAATTAGTATATGTGAAAACTAGTATGAGGTAGGTTTGTTTTTTATTCGAGTAAAAAATAACGATCAAATAACATTAAAGCACAATATCAAAGACCAAACCAAACTTAATTAAGAAATATTGACAATTACCGAACTCCTTTAGACCCCTAGATATGAGAGACTATTTGGTGTATTCATTGCATATATAATTTGGTGCAATAAACGGATTATTTCATTAGTTTTTGCATATCAATACGCAGTGTGAAAGAGATGTTAGAGTCCATTTCTTCTTAAATTTAGAAAATAAACTAAACATTTTTCAAATATTGTATCACATTATTTGTCATCTGTGTAGCAGATGCATCAAATAATTATGTGAGAATAGGGTTGTCAATTAGTGGAATTTCGATCAAATTATCATGAATATGAAATAAGGCATGATGTGAATCGATTTTGACTCTGTTTTGTCATATTTTGACAATTCAATATAAGTTTTGGTACTTTCGATAGACCATTTGAAATAAGATTAAGATTTCATTTTTCTGGTACAAACATGTATCTACTCCTGAAGGCTGTGATAAATCGATAAGAAGAACCAAATCATGTTCTTCTGCAGTAAGGTTTAGGTGAGAACTTAAATATAACTTTAATAGAATAAACTCTTGGCTAATAATGATAAATAAAAGGTTTTTTTTGCCAAGCACAATGGGCATGTTTGTTTGGTGTTTCCCAAAATTATTTTATGTTTGGGAAATACCAAATAAACATGTTTTTTATTTTCTGAAATAAATTTTTTACCTCTCAATTTTCTCAAATTACTCTCTCAAAAGTCAAATAAACAACAATTTTCTTATCTCAAAACAAAATATATACAAATTCTACTTTGATTTGACATAAAGTAACATATCTCTTACACAAATTATCTCACATAAAAAACATAATTTGACATAAAGTTTTACACATCTTACACCTACAATCTAACTCTTCCAAAAAAATCTACACCTACTTTATTTCTCAAACCACTCTCTCAAAACTCAAACAAACAACATTACATAAATTTTTCGTGAAAGCATACTTTGGGCCAGTTTGATCTCAAGATTGAACGGGCCAAATCCACACATGCAGCCAAACGTATAGCATGACAAAAAATAGCGGCCCAAAATAAGCGGCAAAACAGCTGCTTGCAGCGATAAATTACTGCAAAAAGTCCACTATGCGAAAACCTTATACTTATATCTTTGCATTATTGCGTGTGGGATTTGCTGATCTTTAACAACTCTTCATAGTTAGATTAATAATTCTTCTTCAATATTATTGGGCATGTGGAAATTAATTCGAAAGAGTAGTGAGGGTTTATGAAATAATATCGATTAACGTAATAATTTTTATTTGAGGTTTGAGAAATAAAGTAGGTATAAATTTTTTTTAGAAGAGTTAGGCTGTAAATGTAAGATGTGTAAGACTTTATGTAAAATCATGTTTGTTATGTAAAATAAATTTTGTAAGAGATACGTTACTTTATGTCAAAAAAATCAGAGTAGAGTTTGAATAAATTTTGTTTTGAGATAATAAAATTGTTATTTGTTTGCTTTTTGAGAGAGTAGTTTGAGAAAATTGATAAATAAAAAATTTATTTTAGAAAATAGAAAACATGTTTGTTTGACATTTTCCAAACACGAAATAATTTTAGGAAACGACAAACAAAGACACCCATTGCACTTTCATAGTCTTATAATATATAATTCGGGGCCAAATGATGGTAAGATGGAATTTTTTTCAATTATAGAAATCCGATCAAATTCTTAAAAAATTAGATCACAGTCCATTAAATGTTGAACAAGTTTCTAACCACTTACATCCTCGATTTCTCCGAAAGACTTGGCGGCATTTTCTGATCACATTCAACCCAAAAATGATCAAAAAAGAAAAGAAAAAAAACTAAATAAAAAAAAAAAACTAAAGTAAATAATTTAACAACATTCAAAAGGAAACAAAAGGTCAAAACACAAAAACCAAAAAAATCTACATAAATTCACGTTCATTCAAGAACATCATGATTTTTTTCATGCAAGTTCTCTTCTCTGTGGAGTAATTATTGTATTGCTACCAAAGTAAACATTGGGAATTGAAGAAGACTATAATGAATTTATAGATCAATTTTTCCAATAATAATTAATTGTTAACGAATGAATGTCATCGCCTTGAAAATCAGATTATATTATGACCAAAGCCACCGGCAGCAGTTCCAGCAGCCCAACACACACTCCTGAAGATTCTGTCAAAGGTGAAAAGAAAAAGAAGGTATCTTATTCAAAATTATAATATAATTGCATTTTTTTAGCTTAGCATTTGTTATTCTATTGAATTTCTTGTAAATGGGATATATATACAGTCAATCATTCCGAAGATTTTTAGTTCCAAGAAAAATGGCGGAGAGAGTTCAGAAGAGGACATTCTTCAACCACATGGAACTGAAAATGGTTGGTTTGATCTTTCATTCTTATTCTTTTCCCTAAATTAAAATCCAATAAAAAAAAAAAAATAGTAACTTTTAATATTCTTTCCTTGTCCCATGAGATGTTTTAGCTAGAGGATAATTGAAAAATATTTGTACATCTTTACATTTTCTCTCCAAAAAGTAATGTTTCGTATATTCGTTGGGCAAAAGACAAACACTAACGTCTCAAAACTTTCCTTTGAAATTTTGATTTCATAATATTTTTTCCAGATATTAGAAAGACCTTAATTATCGATCGGTCCATTTTCCTAAGAACTAGACAATAGTGTGTTTTACACTAGCATTTTGCCTTTATGATAGTTTTTTACAAGAGAAAATAAATAAAAACTCTTCTATATAACCAATACTTGTATTGGTTCAATATATCCGAATTGAACCAAAAACCTGGAGAGGGTCAGTGTACATTAATCTAGAAATTATGAGAATGTTTTTGTTCTACTCCTGAATAAGTTTTTTTTTTTTTAATTTAAATTCTTGTTAGATTATTTGGGGACAAAATTGGATAGAAAGATTACATCAAGAAGGAAAGCTTTTCTGGAAGGGTCAACCTCCTTAAGGAAAGGTTTCTCAGGTAATTAAGAATCATCATATATATATTAACTCCTTAAGGGCCTAGTTAATTAACAATGTAATTATTTTTTTACATTAAACAACAATATTCATGTCATGATTTTTTTTTTAATTCATGGATTTGCTGAATCTGCAGCTATGTATACATTAAACTTCAAACATTATAGTATATTCTAATGGATTCTCGATCCTACGTCTGCAAATTTTATTGTTACCATATATATTATCCAAGCTAGCTAGAACCTAGAAATTTAGAATGCAATTAATGTTTTACAGCAAAGATTAATCAGGCCTTTAGAACAAGAATTAAATGGGCACCGGCCACGTGTTAATCAAAACTCAAAAGACATGTAAATCTTATTACTCTTATACATATATATATTGGTAGCTTACCTAACACAAGACTATGTAGCATATATTATATACTGATTATTACTAATGTATACATTGTATTTTGATAAGAAAATAGTAATATATACTGTGGACTTAAGTAGATTTTTCTTGTGTAGATATTGACCCCCTTGGGGCTTTCACATTGAAAATTATATATATATATATATATATATATATATATATATATATATAATTTAAAACTTAGACATGGAAAATCATCAAAATGATGGTACGTATTAATTTCTTCTTAAATAATCTCAGACAGGCATAGTAGCTTGGGGATCGATAGTCTCAACTTGTCGAGTTTTGATCAACCAATGGCGCCTGCTACCATAGTTCAAGACATACGGTAGCTAGCTAGTATTTTATGAACTTTAATTAATTCATCATTTGAAAGTACCATAGATTCATGATATGTTAATTTTTCAAACTCATGTAATAATATTAATTAATTAAGAGTTTCTTGAAATTTTCTTAATTCAGGGTTTTCGTGGCTACGTGGAACGTAGGAGGGAAGACTCCTAACCATGGACTTAACCTTGAGGATTTCTTGCAGGTGGAAGGCTCTGCAGACATCTATGTACTCGGGTACAATTTGAATTTGATCATATATATTCTTATATATGTTTGAGTACTGCTCTTGACAGATATATATATATTTAGTTTTGACATCTTGACATATATATTCTCTTTGTTGTCCAATTAAAATGTTTCTTTTATCAGAATTTATATCACTTCTCATTTGTTAATAATAGGTTTCAGGAAATTGTTCCATTAAGTGCTGGAAATGTATTAGTAATAGAAGACAATGAGCCAGCATCGAAATGGCTAGCACTCATAAGCCATGCACTCAACAAACCATACCATGATTCTTTATACTCTTCTGATTCAAGCACAAATTCTTCAAAACACAACAACAACAGCAACAATTCAAAGGACTCGAAATCCAATAATATCTTTCACAAGCCATCTTTGAAAGCACTAAGCAAGAATCTTCGAGAGGATACCCATGTTTTGAAGCTGTGCAATTGTTCGGAGGAGGAATCCCCAACATCAAATAGGATGAAGAAGGGAAGAAATAAACTTAGTGATCCTAGTGCTACACCTTTCACTCTTCGAGATCCAAGCATCGATGAGTTTCTTTCTATAGCCGAAATTTCTTTGCCTAAAAGACTCAATTATCAACTTGTGGCAAGCAAGCAAATGGTTGGTATTTTTCTTTCAATATGGGCTAGGAGAGAATTGGTGAACGATATTGGTCATCTAAGAATTTCTTGCATAGGCAGAGGAATCATGGGTTACCTTGGCAATAAGGTACGTATATATTATATATGCGTTTCTTTACTTATTTCTTTGTAAATAAATGAATGTTGTGATTTTCATGTTCATTTTATATATTGTACGTTTGTAGGGTTGTATATCAATAAGCATGACATTGCACCAAACAAGCTTTTGCTTCGTTTGTAGTCACTTGGCCTCTGGGGAGAAGGAAGGCGATGAGTTGAGAAGAAATTCCGATGTAGCTGAAATCCTCAAAGGCACACAATTTTCCAATATTTGTAAGAATCCAAGTCGTCAAATGCCCGAAAGAATCATCGATCATGAGTAAGTTTTACTATATATACTAATTAATTTTGTTTCTATTTTCTTGCATTTGCATGAAAGATGAAATAAAAGTAAAATTTGGTAATGGCAGCCGTATGATTTGGCTAGGAGACTTGAATTATAGAGTTGGTTTGAGCTATGAAGAGACAAGAGTTTTGTTGGAGGATAATGATTGGGACTCCCTCTTGGAAAAAGATCAGGTTGGTGTGACTTAAATATTAACTTAATTTCTTTTGACAATAATGGACCAAAAATGTTAAGTCTCATTTTGACATAATTATTATAAATAAATGAGTTTAAATTAAAGGATGCTTGACTTGATCATAATACAACAGCTGAATATGGAGAGAGAAGGTGGAAGAGTGTTTGGTGGGTGGAGTGAAGGCAGAATTTTGTTTGCACCAACTTACAAATATTCACACAATTCTGACTCCTATGCTGGAGAGACTTCCAAGTCGAAGAAGAAACGGAGAACTCCTGCTTGGTACGTTCCGTATACATATACATATATATATGATGAATCAACATCGAAAAATTAACATCCAAAGATTTTCTTCAGGTGTGACAGAATTTTGTGGCGTGGTAGCGGCATCGAACAATTATCCTATATCCGAGGAGAATCAAGATTTTCCGATCACAGACCCGTATGTGCAGTCTTTGCCGTGCAAGTGGAGGCCAAAAACAGAAATGTTCCTAAACTTAAAAAGGGATATTCGTGCACAGCCACAAAATTGGATTTTCAAGACTGCATACCTCAAAGGCACAGTTTCTGTGACTTTTAATTAGTTAACTAACTACCCGCTCGGGTGCAGGTGTTGGTCGGGCTTTTACTACTGTACGTAATAAAATACTTATGTCGTATATATAGCAAAATAATCGATCGATCACATTCACATTCACATTTACATTCACATCAAAAAGGTGTGTACTGTACTGTACTGTACATATTTCTAAAATATCCATCAAGCAATTCAACTATATAGATGATTAATATTTCTGACTGATTGATTAATTATTAGTATTACTGATCCTCAATGTTGTGATATGCCAAATCCCAAATAGAAGTTGCATCAATTTCTTCATCTCCATCTAAAAACTCTCCAAAATTCGGATTCTGCCTTAACTGTTCAATCAAATTTTCTTCCCAATAACTTTCCATTGAAGTACTAACACTACTCCCCTCCTCACTCAAAACAATTTCTTTATTGCTAAAAGAGGCTTCCCATTCATGAATATTTTCATCATTACTCCTCGAATTCTCGTCCAACTCAAAATCTCCCTTTGGGCACTTTATTGCCTCCTCAATACCAAAACTACACTTCCTCTTACCTCCTCCTCCTGACCCTCCTCCTTTTTCTTCCGAAATCTTAAGCGATTTCTCAATCAACTTCGAAAGTGCTTCTTCTTGGTTAACAACTTTAGACCAAGTGACCGTCTCTTTCGCAGTCATCTTATCCTGCAAAGACTTGGACTGATTCACAACCTTTCTCATTCTATCAAGATTAGGCGACATATGTTTAATAATCGCAGCTAAGACGGTTATTTTCCAAGCCTTTTTCAAACCGTGAGGTTTCCTATAAGGCGGGGGGCCTTGTTCCAACGCCAATGCCCCTTGATCTCCCCACCAAACCTCGTCCCCTTTCGGCCACCACGGGGGCGCTAACCCCCTCTCCAGAGGAAACTTCCGTTGAGGCGGAACACAATGTTGCATCAGAGCAGAAAGCAGAGAACCCAGAGTAGTATCTTGTAGTTCTTGTAGCAAATGCATACACGATAAAGGATCGTCCATAATTTTGGGCAAAATGTCGGCTAATGCTGATGGCGCCTTCTGGTCGAACTTCACCTTATCCTTCCACCATTCGCGGAGGCTCTCGGAGCAGCCGGTGACGGCCTTACCTGTTAGAAAACTAATGAATGAGAAATTGAATTGAAGGGACTTTCATTTTTTCAAGCTTAATGGTCATTAACACGAGTGTTAGTTAGTAGGTATTAACATTCTTGAGTGTTAATTTGAAGGACACATTCTGGTGGTTTTTATTATGCTTGTGTATCTCAAATGAAACTAAAATAGGACAAAATTCCTCAAGTCTAAATATATATACTATTACATTAATCATCAATCAATTAGTTTATTGTTGGAATTTAATTTGGGCTTAAGTTCATAGGCCCAATCCTAACCTCACTTGAAAAAGAACTGAGTCATTTATAAAAGATAACTACTTTGTTTCATATACAGGGAGTAAATAATAATTATATATACATATAGATATAAATAATTATCTATATAAATCTATATACATATTGGTCCTTGTCTGTCATTGATTCCGAAAGTATTAGAGGTTAAATACAACTTTAAGAAAATCGTATCTAATACAAGTTTTTTAGTCATCCGTACGTAATTTTTGTTTGTTGTAGTGTTCTTTAATTTTCTTACCATCTTAATCATTATTGTTGATTTTATCTAACATTACCTTTCTCGGGGACGATACCGTAGACGAAGCCTTGTGCGTTGCAGGCTTCCATGATCTTGAGCATGCATTTGAGGATTATGTCTTGGGAACGAGACATCTTTTTGCGGCGGGATTGTTGGAGCTTCATGAGGTTGGATGTTTGGGCCTCCTCGTCCACCTCGGACAACTCATCCTCGGAGTTATCGAATTGATGGCGCTGGGCTTTGAGCTTTTGTAAGCGCATGCGATCATGGGACATGCGTCGTTTGAGGTCGTCGTAGCTTATGGTTTCGTCTTCTTCAGTTAATTCGTCTACTTCCATTACCGTGCTGCTTGGGCTCGTCGGAGGCTCGATTTCTTCGTGAAACTTCACCATATATGTATGTGTATATGTAATTTAATTTGGTTAGATATATTTTGTTCATCAAAATTGCTTTGGAGTGTGATGTATATATGCATATGTTACGGGTCATGAGATTGTCTTTTAATAATATATTTGTAGGAAGGTTAGATAAAGTATATATGCCGGTTGGGGGAAAATCTATTAATATTTTATTGGGATTAATGCATTTTTGGTGCCACAACTATAGTCTACTGGCGTTTCTACCCCTTAACTTTTCGGGCTGGCACATTTGATGCCACAACTTCAACATCAGTGGCAATTTTGGTGCCAATTGAGGCACAATTTCAAAATTGGCCCGAAATTCCCCCATATGCGGGCTATGTGATTTAGTAATATATCAAAATTGACCATTCAACGTCTTTTTCAATAAAAAAAATACCAAAATTTAAAATCCTAACTTTTCCTATAAAATTCACCAAACATTCCCTTAATTAAATTGTTACCTGCTTTCTTATTCTTTCGCAAATAAAAACATCCAAGTAGCCTAGTTCTTGGTGGCTGGAATTTTTTTTTTCATGAAAAAGGTGTTGAATGGTCAAAATCTTCAATTTTCATGTCACATGGCCCGTACATGGAGGAATTTCGGGCCAATTTCAAAATTGGGCCTCAATTGGCACCAAAATTGCCACTGATGTTGAAGTTGTGGCACCAAATATGCCAGCCCGAAAAATTACGGGGTAAAAATGTCAGTGAGCTATAGTTGTGGCACAAAAAATGCAATAATCCCATATTTTATTTTATATATACTACGTATGTAGGTAGACGAGCTTACATGGTCACACTTTAGAGACTACTTAAAGGTTGTTTTTGGAAAATATTTATTACTAGAAATTATTTTTAACCCAATAGTGAAACTAATTCAACTCAATTATCAATCCACAAAAAAAATTAACACACGGCCCTCCTCTATGCTAAGAGAAATTTGAACTAAACTTTGCTATGCATTTGATTTGATGTTTATTGCATAAAATTCTCTACTTTTTTTTTTTGAGAAAAAAATAAAATCTCTTTTGTTTCTTTTTCTTTTGCACACCCTTTTATCCATTTCTAGGATTACCAACGTACCATTAGTTTTTAGTAAAATTACTTTTTCATTATTGTTGAAATTAAATATCTCACAAGAGTTGAAAATTATAGTTAAGTCCACTTTATAATGTGCTAGACAATCCTCACCTCTTAAACTAGTTTTTGAGATTGAGTTAAACTCAATCAATTTGAATGGACTTAATCCCTTCAAAATAAGGATAAAATTAACAACACAAACTCATGAACTTGCCTAGGTAAACACGTAAACCCTGTCAACGTGTCAGAAAATTTCTTGTGCTTGGAAAGTGACATGGGCAATACATGAAATTGAGGAATAGGAATTGGAGTTTTTGGAAGAATATGTGAGATATCGGTAGAATTCAGTGCATACGAACACATGATGGGAATTTGTAGTGCTTTGGCTTCACCCACACTCACTGATCTAGGGTTACCTTCGTCTGCCACGCAAGGGTGTATAAACGTGAAGGTGTGGATGAGCTGTTCAGTTATTCTATTCAGCAACAAAACAATTGTAGATGGTCAAATTATGTGAAAAACTGAAAACTATTAATTTAAACTTAGATATTAGTGTTTAATACTAATAAAAAGAAAGATAATATTTGTTAAAATAGACTAGTATCCAATGCTAATGTAAGATCCAATATTAGTTTTTTATCTGATTAGATATTCGATATTGGTTCTTATTCAATTATGAAGATCCGTGATTGCAAATATGTGGAAAGAATATAGATCTAGATCGATTTGATACTTTGAAGATCCGTATCTGATAATAAATAAATAATATATATGTGTGTGTAAGGATAAATAATATTAAGAGAGAATTGCATTTTTTGTACCGCGCTTTAGGTCAATTTCCATTTTTGGTACATTGCTTTTTGTGTCCAACATATTTGATACAACGTTTTAACAAATTGTGACACATTTGGTACTGCCGTTAAAAATCACCGTGAAGTGGTGATGTGACAGTTAAGTTTTATTGCAAAGATGATGCCATTACTTATAATGACTAACCATTTTATCCCATAACATTTCAGGCTACAAAAATAGTCACACATCACCAAATTTAGTGACGGATTTAGTCCACATAGTTGTCAAATTTCAAATTAGTTATTTGAATATAATAAGTAAAATCTCTAAATTGATCCGGACGTGGTCTTATTCAAGTCAATTTTGAAATTTGACAACTATGACACATAACATGAATCTGCCACTATTTCTGCCCATATCGTGGCACAACAACCTCCACCAAACCCATCTATATGGTGTAACCCCCGTTAGGTGCAGAGCCGTGGGCGAAACCCCTGGGACAGTGGTACTCACCAATCAACAATGAGACAATGTTAGAATTTTTTTGAGAGTGGCTCCTCCAACGGCTCGAGCCTCGTCGACAACGAGTGGAAATCCCGAATCACACTTACATTCATGGACAATTATATGTAACTTTACCGCGAGGCTTTCCAAAAACCTCGACAAAAGTAATGGTCAGAAAATATTCAATAAATGATCAAACATGAGTTTATACAAGAATTGGTTTTCGCAAAGATGCAATCCACGATCACTTGGCAATGGGCTTGTTAATGTCTTTTAAGTTCACATACATATTACATAAAGAATATCTAGATCTGATGTAGGTCAATCCAACCAATTTGACAACATGAATGACAATCGAGAGAGAACATATATGCATGCATCAATAAATTTGTAATGAGTGAATAGCAATTAACTCTCTGTGTTATTCTAAATAGGTAGTTTAACTACTCCCTCCGTTTCAAAATATCTGTCTTTTCACATGTATGCACACAAATTAAGAAAATCATTGAATATAACTGAATTCTAAGAGGAAAAAAGTGAAAAAGACTAAGATACCCTTTTAATTAATTATCCTCCACTAATGTTTGAGAAAATTTATGAGCATAAAGGGCAAAAATGGAAAACGAGTAATTAATGCTTTATTGGAAATCTAAAGTGACAGATAATATGGCACAAGAAAAACTCTTCAAAGCGACATATATTATGAAACGGAGGGAGTACATGTGATAAATAAAAGGACAAAATAACTCCCCGTGTTTTTATAAAAGAAGCACACTGCCTCCCTCTTGATTTTTACATTTTTATAAGGAGGTAAAATGCCCATTATGCAATATCACAGAGAGTTAAAGTGTCCATTTACGCATATCACATGGAGGTAAATTACCTATATACGCATATCACATGGGGGTAAAGTGAGGTGAATATGTTGTCAAAGGTAAGGTTAAATTGGTCATTTTATATGAAAATAAAATCGTAGTCGCATTATAGAGTGTGTGTGCAACACCTCCTTTAACAATGAGTTAAATTGCTCATTATTTCATATTACAGGAAGATAAATTGCTCATTATTTCGTTTCACAAAGAGGTAAACTGCCTATTTTCATATTACAGGAAGGTAAATTGCCCATGAGACATGTCACGGAGAGTTAACTTGCCAAAAACCCAATTTGTAACAAATTGAGATCGATCTTTTTGATATATTCTTAAACTGCATTTTTTTTTATTGCAATGTACATATAATGACGGTAATTCTGCTTTTCTTGCAAGGTTAGGGTCATTTAAATCAAAATATTAATTGAAAAAAATCATTTAATCCCTCGGTGGCATTTTAATTGTGTGTTGTAAACTTGTAATATAATTCTTCTTGAAAATTTCTTAGTCTACATATATTGATTCATTTTATAGGTACACTTCGGGCAACTATCCCAAAAGTCTATATATAGAAAAGAGCTGTTATTTGAGTTGGACTTGCATAACCTGTACATATATCGATTTCTAATAAAAAATATCTATCTTGAATATGTAAAAATAAATTTCGTTACACCTAAAGCAATTATGCGCACAATTTTGAAAAATAGACAAATTATTTAACTTTAGTGCAAATCTTTTTTTGTCAAATTATTGTATATTGACAACTTCAGAACAGAAATGCATACCTATTACCTACATATTTATCAGAACGCTGAGCAGCAAAGAAATTTGGTTCCATGTATAAATGAAGAATCTATACCAGTTGCAGTATGGTAAAATTAATTTACTCCTAGAGTTACATCAGTTTAGCTACCATTGGGAAGTGTAATCATATATTAGCTTACTTCCCAACATACAATCTGATATTAAACTTCACATTTTCTTTCTTTAAAAACTGTAAGGCTATATTGGTTCTCAAATGAGTAAAATGACGAGAAAAATAAATTAACATGAATAAAAAATTAAGCTCAATGTTTCAAGACGTTTTACTCACTAAAATCTAAGAACCAAACATAGCTTAAATGAAAATCACGTATGATTTGGTGACTTGACCTTATTTTAGAATCCAGCATACTGAGTATAGAGTGAATAAGCTTCTTCCGTAGCCTGCATCCCTATCGGTGCCCGTGTCACATAATCGGGAAGATCAAATGCATCTACAAGTTCCTTTGCCACATTCTTCACTTGGAAGCACAAGTGTTCAGTCAACTTGTGTATTGCCTGCAAATTTTGAAATCACAAAATCAGAACAAATACAACAAAATAATTGGCCAGTTTATACATTTTACTCATACTTCTTTTGAGTTTTCACATTTCTCAAGAGATTGAAAAGAAAAACAAAATAAAGCTTTACGATGCATCAGTGGAAGGAGTTAAGTACCTTTGCTTTGTTCGGAGCTACATAGTCCACATTGCGATAAGTTCCAATATCTTTCCAAATCCGATCCAATGCATATAAATCACATACAAGTTTCAGAGTAGCCCGAGAACTTTCATCAGGACAACTGCAGCAAAAGTAAGTCAAGATATCAAACTGATAATTCTAGAGCAGAGAAAAAGGAAAAACTCAGAACAAGTGTAAAAGTAGGAAAGCACCTTTTTACAGCATCAATGAATTTTGCAAGAATGACAGATTCTATATGAGATTCCGCAAGTGTCAAGAGGTGATTTAAACATCTATTCCATGCCCCAAAGCCCCCAAGAGTTTTTGAGTGTTTATTGAGCCGAACAGCAACACTTTGAAGCAACCGCGAAGTACGGTACTGCAAAAAAAATATATGATTTTATGACCAAGAACAAATTCTTGAATACTATCTCTTCAATCGAGTTATTATAATAATACTTACCCTAAATGCGTCCAATTGGAATTTGGGATCTCGTAAATGGTCTTCACCTTCCCATCTAGCAGTAACTGGATTGGGTTGTGCGAGATAGGAGTTCATGGATTCTCTTAGGTAGTTCCACGTAACAGTGAGCGTCCCACCTTGGAATTTCTCTTTGTATTGCTTCAATAGGTCACCTGCTACCTGCATCACAAGATAACTTAACTTTTTGTATTTGAATTCAAACAACTAGATCCAAATATTAATGAGGCAACTTTCACAATCTCTAACCTGCTGCAAAAGGACAGTGTTGTCCCCTTCAAATGTCTGAAAGATGTCATGATCATTCCTCAAGCTTCCAAATCTGTTAACAGCAGCATATCCATGACCTCCACAAGCTTCTCTACAAATGCTTAATGACTTTGCAGTATAAGAAGTAACATAAGCCTTGAGTCCAGCCGAAAGTGCATGGACATCGCCTTCCAACTGTACATCGTGAGTCTTCTTCATCTCCGAATATATATCCAACAAATGCAATGTAGCAAAATGGAAACCGTAAGTTGAAGCCAACATCGGCATCAATTTATGTTGATGAGATTGGTAATCAAGTATACTAATTTCTGGTTGCTTTGGAGGACCAAATTGCTGTCTTAGAAGAGAATACCTAACAGCTATTATTACAGCAATCTTTAGGACACCAACCGAAGAATAAGCAAGGCCCACTCTTCCACCTACAAGCTCACCTAATGTGGCGGCAAATCGTTTGTTTATAGTTGGCAAACTACTTGTATACTTCCCATCTCTCGAAACATCTCCAAATCGGTTTAAGAGATTATCTCTAGGAATCCTTACCGATCGAAACCTTAATGCTCCGTTGTCTACTCCGTTTAGTCCGACTTTATGGCCACAATCCTGTATTTCAACTCCAGGTAGTGCTTTGTGTGTATTCATATCTCGAATAGGAACAATGAATGCATGAACACCCATGTCGGAAGTACCTTTTGTATCATGAGTAGGCAATATTAGCTTTGCAAAAACAGTTGCAAATTTTCCGTGAACTGCAGCATTGCCAATCCACCATTTGATGGCCCCATCGTTGGGTGTGTCAATGACGAATTCATCTGTAATAGGATCGAAAGTTGCAAGTGTTTGGATGCCTTGAACATTTGAACCTTTTGGAGAAACATTCAAGAAGAGATATCAGTGAAAGAAAAAATATGGGAATAATTGGCAAAATGTGAAAATGTAGAAAAATATACCAATAAGCAAGAAAACTTTGACTCAATATGTTTACAGAACCATTAAAATTTCCTAATCTTTTACCAGTATTGTAGGTACTAGACTAGGCATGAAATTAACTGTAATAGTGTGTTTGGTTGTAAGGAAAGTGTGGGAAGTTGAGTGAGAGTTGGTTTTGTTTTTCCAACATCAATGTGTGGATTGCAGGACAATGCATGACCAACAACTTTCCCTCTCTTTTTCTTTGGGAAATATTATCTTGTGAAACTTATCCACAGAGTTCTGATAGTAAAATTACTGGAAAATATCAAAATATTGACACCTACCTTCATTAAATTCCAGTATTATAAAAACTGATAGATTTTTCACCATATTACAGATTATTATTCTAATTTTGGATTCACCTTCAGTTTTAAGGATTTTCAAAAAAATCGTAAGTAATCAGATATTATAGGAAGATAATTTTTCTAAATTTTCTCAACAAGACATGTACAGAAATAAGTTTCTTTTCTTTTTCCATCACTTTCCACTCCTTACTTTTTCCTATCATTTCTTTTCCTTCTCGTATTATCCAAACAAGCTATCAAAGTTTTACACGTCTTATAATATCTTCTTGATCGGTTTTCAAATCAGCATTCTCAGAATGATCATACATAACCGTGCAGGTGAAAATTTCTTTCATTTGTTACATCAAAACTCAAGGGCAGAGGTAAAAGATTTTAGCAATTGAAAGATATTAAAGAATTTAACTAATAGGAAGAGTGCCCCCTATTGTTTAATCGAATGATACAAGAGAAAATTACCATGATGTAGTTCCGTCATCGCAAAACACCCTAGATACTCCAAATTGTCTATACCTTCAAAATATTTGTCTCTGTGCTTTTTAGTTCCCAGGTTCAGCACAGAGCCTCCCCATAGGCTACAGGAAAATCATAAAGAACTTTCACAAATTAAAGATTGTGATCATGATTGTGCACATTGAGATCAAAATACGAAATACTAAAACAATTGATCACAGAAGAATCGATAGATGAAAGAAGTGCAGAACATTTTTGGTTGAAGAGAAAAAAGATATGTGCATGTATGGAACGCGGACTTTAGTTAGTGAAACACTACTTCAAAATAATACTCAGTTCAGATATAAATTTGTGTTATACCTTTTAATTCCATTCTCATTTCCTCAATAAAATCCAAGCTCCAGAAAATAGCAAAAGAAAAGCGCATGAGCTACTCTATTTTGAAGATTCACAACTCAAGCGATAAAAAAGCAGAAACACTAACAAAAAAAAGTGGAGATCTAAACACAAACGTACTTTGAATACCACCACAATACAAAATCAAGGTACGTGAGATACGCTGTGGTTTCAACTTCTGAAATATGATTATTCAGAAGCAACCGCATAAATTATACTACAAAAATGTTTTCAGTTAACATGGATTTATTGACTCTATTTACGCTTTAAACCAAGATTAAACTCCATTGATTCCCTAATCACTGCTGCATTGCCTAAGCACTCCAGTATCTAACAACAAAGGAAACTAACAAACAGAGGAACCGTAATGTAATCAAAACACATATGCATTCTCTTCAATGTAAACCATTTTCCCCCGAATATAGTTTCTTCTTCTAACCCCATAAATCTACTAGAATTGTACCTTAAACAAAAATTCCTATCTAGGGATGTACACGAGCCGAGTAGTTTCCAACAGTATATGTTCAAGCTTGGTTTGAATATTTTATCGAGCTTCGATTGTTAAATGAACTGAGCTCGAACAAGGTTATTGAACAAGCTCGAGTATGAGTACCAAGTAGTTTGACATTTTCACATATAATTTACCAATTTTTAGTTTATCGAGTCGGGCAATCTAAAACAAAAAGCGTCGAGCTCAAACCAGTTTTTATCGAGCGGCTTGATTAGAGTTTCAACTCTACTCCTATCTAAAACTAAAACTAAAACACAACACAGCACAAATCAACACCAACCCAAACTCAGAAAAAAAATTAAGGGCACCAATTGTACACATAAATAATTACCTGTACTGCACACCCATCTTAATCCCAAGAGACATATCAACACTGCCCACCGCCTCAAGAATAGCAAAATACTTAGATGGGTCTTCAACCACATATCTAAGAGGCCTAATCCCACACTCTCTAACCAAACCCGTGAGCTGTCTCATACACAACTCCCTATGCTCGTCTTTTGAAATCTCAATCGGCGTTTGTAGTTCCGGCTTCGAATTGAAATAGTCGTACACACTTTGCTGCACGTCGTCTCTGTATTTACCCCTCATGTAAATTGACAATTGCTTCATATTCACCTTCATCTTAGCACGAGCCGCGCATTGCACAAGATCAAGGCCGCCATGATGTGGTTTCCCAATTGGGTTCAGGTGCAGGGACAGCCGTTCAATGCGGCGATTGACGGTGGCGTTATCGTCGTAGGAGGGTTCATCTTCAGCCATTTGATTCGAGGTTGTTGATTGTTGGGAACACTCCATTTTCGTGGTTTAGGAGTATAACTATAATAATATGATACGACGAGTGAGCAGGATTTTAGATTGTTTATACGCAACGTTGGGGAGACGTGGAGAACTCCTGGACAGCAACGTGGGGGGAGGTGATTGGGGGGGCTGTAATTATTTTGGCGCGGCTACCAAAGAGATCGAGATAGATAAGGAAGGGTATGGGTTTTAATTATTGAGATTATGTACCTAATTTTTTAGGTACTGTATTCATATTTTGGATATTTTATGTTGATATGTTTCAAAATAGAGATCTGAACTTGAATCTTATTTAATTATTTTTATTAAACTAATCAGTTATTGTTATATGTGATAAATTATTGAGATATAGGATAATAATAAATTTATTCAATTCTTGTCTATTTATAAATTGAGATTGGACAAAATTTTAGGCTTTATACTGTAAAATATGGCGGATGATCACTAATATTAAAATATTGAGATGGAGTATAATAATTAATGTATTCAATTTTCCCATTTTGTCCATTTATAAATTGAAAATGGATAAAATTTTAGACTTTTTAGTTTTTACTATAAAATGGTGGATTGTGTATGAAAATATTGAGATACAATATAACTATAAATGTATTCAATTACCAACACATGATTGGTCTAATAGAATGGATTAGTCAGTAGTCGTTACAAAGTAGCGAACTCAAATTTGAACTCCTGCTGGGAAATATTCCCACTTAATATGTCTGATGCGTTTTGAAAGAGATTAAATCATTCATAAATAAATGTATTCAATTACTTTTCCATGTTGTCCATTTAAAAATTGAAAATGGAAAAAATTATAGACTTACTATATAAAAAAAAGTCATGTCATGCTTCACCAATTTTTTTATTTTCCTATTTTATCCCTAACATTTGATGTTATTAATAATGCAATTTTTTTAACTTCTCCACTACTCGCATTACATTCATTAATACAATTTATTTTTCACTTTCTCTTTTGATCAATCCCCAAAAGTATAAAATAGTTTATGCACTCCGTGACACGTGATGAGGATGACTAGCAAAACAACGTAGGGACAATAATAGTAACTATTCATTATTACTCTGTCTTTTACAAAATAGAGGAAACATGTGAGGTTGTTTAAGATTTATAGATGTATTTTAATGTGTTTAGCAGTATTAAGTTTTTGATTTTTTTTTTATTGATAAATTAAAAATAGTAAAAAAGACAGAAAAAATGTTGACAAAGTAAATAAGACAACTATAAACGTTGATATTCAGACCACTTATTTTGTACAATTTCTTATTTAAAATTTCAGATTTATTTTGCAATTTGAATAGTTGTAATTATTTGGATCAATTTTTAGATAAAATATGTACCGGCTTTGCAATCAAATTAATTAAGGACTAATTAATTTTACATACTTTTCTTGTACTCTTGTTAAACATTCGCCTAACACACCTTGATATATATGTATGTACTTAATGATATGGTTTATTTACATAACAATATTTTATTCGTTTTAAACTTTATTTATGATTTTTATTTTCTAAATTATCGCCTAACAAGGAGGTTGTTGAACGTGTCTTATATATAATTTTTTACGTGTAGTGGACAATGAAGAAAGGAACTCATTACTTTTTTAGATAATTAATGTGACTTGTTATACATATTGTCAAGATAGGTTAGGTATTTTGATAGGTAAAATTTAAATACAATAATTATAAATAAATGCAAATATAAAAAGTAGACTGATTTGTCAACGATCAGTAGTTACTAGTGCGGTTGTAGTCTTGCGGAAGAATGCACAAAGTTTAAGAGTGAGGCTTTGCGGCCTTGATACCGTTAAGGAGAGGCAAAATGGAGGAAGCGGCTTAACTATTTAAAGCCTCTCTCGTGGTTAACACCATTTTCACCAAATTTTATATTTGTTTAAAATTTGGCGTTGAGAAAATGGGTTGATGAAAAAATAGTGTTTTGGTATCCAAAGTTTTTCATCAAAATTTGTACCAAGTTATAAAATAACAATATTTCACCAATTTTTTCATTTTTTTAGAGAAGGGAATTTGGTTTAGTCTCCCATGGTATTTCACCAAATGTGTCACAAAATTATAAATTTTATGTCTACTATAATTTTATTTCATTTAATTTTCAACACAATAATGTTAAAATGTTTTGTACAATTACGAATCATTTTTTTACGAGCATTTCAATTTCATACGTAATTCTAGTATCGTTTATTATCTTTTTTTATGTTGTTTAATGTTATTTTATTAACACTGTATTTCATTAAAGGGTTTGTTGTCGTTCATTTTATTTTATTTACTAATGATAATTAGTCTATTTATTTAATAAAACCCCATAAAGTAATTGATAATTACACCTCAAAATTTATAAATTAATTAAAAAAATAATGTAAGCATATTTATATTTATTAATAATATTTTTTATTAATAATAATTAGTGTAATTATTTAATCAAAATTATAAATTAATTAAAATTTTATAGCTAAATGTATACAAATTAATTAACAATAATGTATTTACAATAATCATGTTAATATGTTGGTAATCACATGAAATTGGTTGAAATAATTATTTTAAATGCTAATTAATTAAACAACATCAATTACACCAAATCCTATTTTTGCCTCTATATTTGATTGTAAATATATGATTTACTGTAAAAAAAAAACTGTGAAATGGTGAAAGAGTGTAATATGCAAATTCCTAAAAAAAAATTGGGTGTAAAAATATAATTTGGTGAAATTGCGCCTGACAACCATGAGAGGCTAAAACTAATTTTCCATATTTTTTGTGTAATGGTTATTTGATGATTTAGAATGGGAAGCTAAAAACATGTAAATTTGGTGATAAAAATGGAGAATGAGAATGAGTGGGAGATGCTCTTTGGTCAAATTATTAACTAAGAAGAATGCAAAATATAAACCGAGGGTATAAAAGAGAAGAAGATAAAATTGCTCTGAAATTAGGCATTTTGCTTGGCTATATCAACATTTCCTTAAATGTAGATTTTGAAAACTGCCACCAAACATTAGCTAGTGGAATTATATCTACTGTGTTGTACCACGTGTCATTGATAACATGGTACAACGGTTGCATTAAATAATCTCTTGCTATGAAATGAATTTATTTTTCACAAAAATACATTCACACATAAAATAATGATTTGACACAACTAATTCTCTACCATAGCTTTTCAAGACATAATGGTAAAGATAGCCTAAAAAACTCACATTTTAACTCTTACCTAAAACTCCGTATAAAAACCTAAAGGAGCAAAAGAAAGCGTACGAATGGAGTACTACTTTATAGCTTAACGAAAAATTATTTGGTAAATCCGTTGTATGTATTATATGGTACAATTTAATAATTAAATTCAAGGGAAAATTGGCTCCATAATCCTATCCCCACCATGTATAGGTATGCAAACGCTAATTTGACCAAATCTCAACCTTTTGCTGCACCACGTGATCGTGTGCAAATGTTGCACAAAATAATCTTTCCTAGCTCAACCCTCAAAATACATTTGATTCAATTTCATGGCGCAATTAGTAGGCGCCCAAATTTTATTTTACAATTCAAAAGAGAAAGGCGGGCTGCGGGCATATGACCAGACCTTCGCTCTTCTTCTCTCCATTAACAGTCTTTTCGCTCTCCACACCACAAGGTTAGTCAAACATTACAAAAACACTGTTTTTTTAAATGTTCTTTTTCTTTTAATTTATACCGCTTTAAACCTTAGGATGAGTGAACATTCTTCAAATAATTAATTTTCCGCTTTGAAAACTTTTTTGTTATGATAATTGAGGATCTATTTTTGCATATGTTTCTGGATTAGGCTGATGCGAATTGATTTACACCGGTTTTTTTCCCCTTGAATTTTGATATGGCTAAAGGAAACAATACTTCTGAAGGGGTTAGTAAATCTAGGTTGGTTTTAGGCGATCTTAGCAATCGGATGGGTAAAAGAGGGTGCTCTGAAAGAGGAACTATTGAGCAGAAGGGTTTCAATATAATTGATAAAGATACCGTTAAGCGTCCCCGGCCTTGTACTGGGATTAATTCTTTGAATGGGAATGCTATATCTAGTATCTCTAAAATACCCAACCAAAGTAGCGGTTTCCACACGGTCTCCAAGAACTCAATTGATGTGGCAACTGGTAAGGATGATGGTATTTGTACTGTAGGGGGAGATTTGAAAGGTAATGGTGTTAATAAGGATATCAATATTTCTCAGAGCGTTTATGAGTTGGACATTTTTGATAATGACATGGTAGAAAGCTCTGATGAGAGTGATAATTCTTCTAAGGATGATGTTCCTTGTGTTGTTACGAATGACTTGAAAGCTTATGATGCAAATAGAGATATCAAGATTTCACAAAGTGTTAATGAGCTGAACATTTTTGATAATGATATGGTAGATAGTTCTGATGAGAGTGATAATTATTGTGAGGATGATGGTGCAACCAAGATGACTAGTCAAAATCACAGGAGTCCTACTTTGGTAGATCTTGAAGGGGGGAGAGCTGTGAATTCTTTTGCAACTGAAGCTGATGGTGGTAGTGGGTTGAATTTATTAAAGGAGAATGTGATTCCCGAAATTGTTGAAGTAGGCACTGAAAATAAGAGTCCCAGTCTTCAACATGATGTAAATGTGGTTGACCTCACGGCAAATGATGGTGGTGAAGTTGCACTTGGTAGTTCTAAATTATCCAATCAAAATTATCCCAATTTTTTAGGTCTTGACAGCGGCAATGCTCATCAGTTTGTTAATGAAGAGTCGGGTGACACTTCACGGACAATTAGTGAAAGTTGTGATATTGATCAAGCCAAAGTCAATCCAAAATGCACTCAAAGTGAAACAAGTGACTATCAAAATGACACAGATAACTTAGTCTTCAGTCAGTCTAGCTCTTTTGACTGGACTATTCTGCCTGAGTCACAAGAATCTAGAGTATTTGGACTAGAGAGAACCACCAAACCGAAGAAGGAAGTTGAATGTGCTAACATGAGTGGGGGGATTGACTCCATTAGATCTTGCTCATGTTCTTTTTGCACAAAAGGTATAGTGCCATTCATTCTGCTTTTGATTGTAACTTGTAACTTTTAGCTTTTTTAGGCATGAGCCATGAAACTTATCAATTGCACAAAAGATATTTATGATTAGTTTATTGACCTTATAGCTGAACCTGCATTTTGTTTTGACATAAAAAAAATCAGCTGCGTATATTTGGCTGGACCTCAACTACCAGGACATCAAAGCTCGAGTATCAGGTCAGTTTGTTACACTTTCTAGTAGCTACTAGCTAATAATGGTTGCCAATCATTTCTTTTTATCCACAAACCATATCACCCAAGAAATATTACAAACTTTTTAGCTATGAAATGGACCAGAAGGAAGCAAATACAGTTTGTTTTATCATTTTTATCTACTTATTTTTAAGTTTTAACCTCCTATTATTTAAAACTACTTTTCAGCAATGAAAAAAAGCCAGAAAGAAGCAACCATATTGGCTGAAAGAAGTTGCAGAAATATAACTACTGATAAACATGGTTCTGAAAGATTAACCAGAGTTTCTAATATAGAATCTAATCTGAGGCATCAGTGGAGGTCCCTCTTCCAAAACATGGCAAACGTATGGGGAGAAGAGGGTAATCAACTTGTAAGTTCACTTCTTTTACTTTTATGATTTGTAATTAAGAGTTTTTTCTTTAAGTTAAATATCGATTTCAACACTATAAGGCATGTGCAGTTTGATAAATGTTAGGATGCTTCATAAGATGGTCCACAAATCATTTTGATGTAATGCTATATGTATAGTGAGAATTTGTTTAGAAAATCTTATATCTATTTACCAATAGTTATGATATATGAGAGATGATATTTCAATCAGATATTAATACTTTATTTAATGCTGTGCTTATTTAAATCCACCTAAAGGTGTCATCTCTTGGCAATCGAATACCGTGGTCAAGTAGTTTGTAGGTTATCTTTTGGTTCATTACTTCATTATGAACAAAACTTTAAAAAAAGATGCTTATTCTGAAGTGTAACTAGAAGAAGGGTAGTGTGCCTTTATGAGCCATTACGAGTAGTTTAAGTTGAAATTGGGGATGGGAAGGGGGCAACGAGGCAGGTTTGTGGTCATATTTAGGCCAAATTTATATTCCTGTTCTTATATGGTTGCTTGTAAAGATGCCCAAGTTGGTTTTTCATTGGACCAAACTAACGTGCCTCAGTTCGAGAAGTAGATATCATAGTACCTACTTGGCCAATGAAAGCAATTTCAGGAGTGACATGCATAATAAATAATCATAGTACCTATGTGCCTCAGCCTGGATTATAATCGATACACGATTCCAGTTGGGCCTGATAGATTAGCTAATCTGTCAAGGATCAGGCAATATTCTAATGCATCATTTATGGTTGTTCAGTCAGCCTGATTATTGACGGACTTAGGCACTATTTAATAAATCCTATAAAAGAGGTCAGATTACAATTTTGGCCAATTATGATAATTCAATCTACCAAACATGTCGTCTGAATGATCATTGTATGGATGATGGTTCACCCGGTTCAAAGTTCTATACTAAAGTAAAAAGTTTATGACACTGGTACTCTATCTTTGAGTTGGTGAGTCATAAAACTATGTTGTGCCATATCTAATTAGGGAACTGCTGGTTTATATAACTATGTGCTATTTGATTTATCTGATGATGACATTATGAATAATTTGTCGTCTCTTGCAGGAAGCTAGTCTACTGCCATTGTTCGATTTGAAAGAAAAATGCAAAACTAACTTGGAGCTGATGAATGCTATGCCATCAGAAAAGCATTGAGGTTGTTCAGAGACTTGTAATATCTGTAATATGAATGGTTTTACTTTAGTGTTAGTCATTAAATTGACTTCTTGGTTGGAGTTTTGTTTAGGTAATGTATTGTGGTATGAGAATATCCACAATGTATTGTTTGTTGTTCTTGTTGTCATTGTTTTCCTGAAAACTCTATGCCCTTGATGTTAGATTTATGGATCCTTATCTTGTTTATTGTTTTCATTATGAAAGTTAGCTCATATGTTCACTTTAGATTTGGATATTGATATTATTCAGTGTTGTGATTGATTGTATCTTTTCCTGACGATTAAGATAATGTGGAATAATTAACGGAAAAAAGTAAAATACTAGATCACTTTATGATCCAAACCATCTAAAGTTAACAAATATATTTCCAGTCCTTACTAAATAAATCAGGTGTTGATGCTTTTGTTTATTTATATTTAGAAGACTATTAGCAAATTATATTCTCCTATATTACTGATTGCAATTCTGGTAATAAGATATTCTTTTTGTGTAGTGCACAATTCCAATTTGTGAAAACAATAGAGCAAAAAATGTTGTAAAATATATATGACTCGTTAACCTGGTAAAACTAGACAATTAAGGGCATAATTAATTACATATTCATGTTGTATCGTAAATATGCATACATACTATTTTTCTTAAATATGTTTGTGTGCAGAGCAGGACGAACAAAATCAAAGAAAAAGGTAAAGGGAAAGGGAAAAAAAAGGGGATGTATATATTGACTAAACAAACAGCAGAAACTTGAATCTACAAATTAATCTAAGCTAGCACGATTTAGTATTTCCTTTATCCATGAATTTGAGAGAAACGTACAAATGATTAATAGTTTAATTAATTAATTACCTTTGCTAATTGAACAACAATATTCTCCTAGCTAGCTAGATTTTTGCCTGACAATCTTGGAACAAGATCTTAACGTTTTTCGTCAACAAATTCTGTACCCTGAAATCACAATTAATATTAAGATCCATTTTCTGATTCCTCACCCAACTGTTCACCTCAATTGGAACCTCAATCTTCAAATTCATAGCCTTTTCATTGGTATCATTCAAACTTTTCTTGATTGCAGGCGAAAGCGGCAGCCCTTTCCCGAAAAGAGTCACCGGAATATCGACATTGCTATCGGGTTCCGTCTTAACCATAGACGGGATTCCTCCTTGTCCAATTTTCTGGTTTTTGAAATCCAGGGTGGCTTTTCCCGCCCCGTGGTACGCCACATACAAACCGTGGTTGTGGTTCATTGCCTGCAACATGATGTCGTATTCTGGCGGATTATCTTGGTAATGGGAAATCTTGTCTAGATGCTTTGTTTGGAGGCGGGTGATGGTGAATTGAGGAGAATGGAAGTTGTAAAGGGTGGCTCGTACGATGAAAATGGATACTACTGCGATGACAGCGAGGAGGATGATGGCCACAATCATCCAACAGAGGGGGCGGGATCCGGCGCAATTCTTTTTTTGTTGTTGAGGTGCATTGCGGATGTGGTATTCGATGATTTTGGCGTGCTCGGGAGGGGGAACGCGGTAGACTTGATCTCGAGGAACTTGAACGACGTATGTCCCCGGAGGATTAGAGGAGGTGGTGGTGGTGGTGGTGAGGGAGCGCGGTGGAGGGTCCCCAACCGGTGGAACCCCCTCCTCCATTTGGAAGATGAGGAGAGGAGCGGTGCTCTTTTGGGGTGGAAGGGAGGGAGGAGGCGCAAGAGGAAGGTTTGTATGTGCGGTGTGTGTTTGTTTTTGTTAATAGAATGTATTGGATCGGAGGTGGATTATTCTTGCATTGCATGGGAATAGGAAATTAGGGAATGAAAACATTGAGACCGGAAATAATTAATGACTTGAATTTGGTTTGGTCACACTTAAATTTCCCTATTATTATATTATAAATAAATGTAATGCATATTGACATGATAAGAAGAACATTCTAACTAACTTGGATCCAGTTCAATTCATGTAATTGCATGTTGTCTAACAGAATTTATTTATGTACACATAATATATATATGTTATTTTAATTTGTAGGGCATCATAATAAGAACTATAGTCTAGGAAATTTATGATATGATTCTAATAGATTTAATTATATCTATCTATTAATTTAATTAGAATTAAAACTAATAAAGTAAGCTAACTAGCATATCATCTAAGTCGTACTGGACTCCAACAAACATGGGGATGGTTCGGTTTAAGATTGTCATTGGGTCGGATTCGGTTCATATCAGGCTCAATCCAGATCTAACTCCATCTATGTTGAATTGGATTCGGATCGAATCCGAATCCTGCTCGGATTTAAATTACCTGACTCCTATGGATTTTGGTTGGATATCGGATTTTTTTCGAATCCACTAAAATTTTCATTTTAAAAAAATTACACCAATATATTTTCCTAAAACAAGTTTGTTAATTTTACGATTTAATTTAATTTAACTTACATATTCAAACTTTCTTTACTAATATTCATATTTTTAAATAAAGATATGCATAAAAATGAATTTTGTGAACAAGTTATTAACTATTATCTTCTTAACTTGATGGTAAAATATTGTTAATATTACTTATTTTTATAAAACAATATATATATATATATATATATATATATATATATATATATATATATTATTTTTATTTATTAATTATCAGATACGAATCTTTAACGGATCAGATCAATCTAATTTCAAATTATTTTACGTGCTTCAAATTACTGATCTTTATAATCGAATTATATCCATTGAATTTCTAATCAAATTAACAGCCCTAGTTAGGTTCCACAGTGATTAATAACTAATAATGGCCCAATATTATACTATATGTTTAATTTAATTCAAACAATATTTAATCACAGAAGCCCGGAATTATTTAATTTATGGGGCCCAATGGACCCAATCACTATTGCAGACCCCTTTATTGAAGCCCAATGGTGAACACCACCTTAGCCTACAAAATCGTTGTTTATTTCGCTTCTATTTGCTAAATAAACCGGGTATTTTCCATTAAATAATTAGTTCTGTATTATATTTGGTGTTTCCATGTAATTAAAAATGCAAAAAATGTTCTCATCTCCCTGACCTCTGCAGATAAAAACTAGACGTAGTTACAATTTATTTACTTATTTATTTATTTTATTCTTTTGAGATTTTAGTCGTAGACTCGTAGTTAACAATTAACAGACAGACAAGTGGTAGTTTCAACATAAAATTAATTAAGGCCCCTATCAAGGACTGAATTGGTAGATATCGTGTAAGGCTTACCAAAAAATTTTTATTATTAGGTCGTTAGACTTTAAATTATATTGGAAGGAAACAAAGTCAATTAATTTGATTGCGATTGAAATGGGATATCATATGGATAAAGTTTATTTTAGTTCAGTTTAAGTATAAAAGGTGCGTTTTAATTCGATAAACTTTTTAAGAGTATATTAAATTTTTTTATCTTTTATTTTTTTTGAATGTTTTAAAACTAGACTTCCTTTCCTAATGATTTGAACACTTGCAAATTATCTGAAATAAGTTTAATTTGTGGATTCAATATCTACACCATATATGCTGAAAAATGTGTTCAAGAGAGAACAAAAAAAGATAACAGATACTCTCTCCGTTTCATAATAAGTGTCGTTTTATAGATTTTTTATTTCAAAATATATGTAACTTTAGGATTTCAATGCAATATTAATTTTTTTTTTCAATTTTACTTTTATTTATTACATCTAAAAACTCTATTTTATCACCTCTTTGTTTTGATCTCTCTTAAGGGTATTTGGGTATATACTAGGGGTGGGATCGGGACGGGTTTTCGGGAATTCGGGTATTTCGGGTTTCGGGATTTCAAATTTAAGTCCCGTAACCCGGTAGATCAACCAAGGTCCCATGGGTTTCGGGTACCCGATTTAATTTCGGGATTTCGGGACGGGTTCGGGAGTCCCGGTAATCTAAGTTGCAAATTTAAATTGTGCAAATTAAACTTTTTTTTTGGAGCTAACTATTAAAATGAAATGACAAAAAATATAATGACTACTAGTCAACTGTACAACAAACCAATTCAAACATATCACCACAACCATTTCAAAAAAATAAAAACATATTATCACAAGTTCACAACACAATGAAATTAGTAAAACCAAAGTGACAACTCCAAATAACATGGTTCAACAATCCAAATTACCAAAGTAAAGTGTGCAAATCAAACATATCCCGTAAGTCATAATAAAGTCTATTAGGTATTAGATTTTTGGATAATTAGATTTTTTTTATATATATATCTATTTTAATTAAATTATTAATCGGGACCGGGTTTCCCGATCGGGATGGGATCAAAACCCGAAACCCGTCCCGATTTTTCTTGACCGGGTTTCGGGATGTCCCGAACCCGAAAAAAGCCCGTTTTTTTCCGTCCCAAATGGGAAAACCCGATCGGGACGGGACGGGTACCCGAAACCCGGTCCCATTTACCCAGCCCTAGTATATACCCCCCCCCCCCCCCCCCCCAAGTAGTTTCTCACTTTTTTCTTTAGGGTGTATATAAAGAGAAAGGGGAAATTTTAAATTTGATACCGTACAATATAGCACTTTGCAATATTGATATTACTGGATACATAAATGTGTATTTTGTACTACAATTTAAATATTGGTTGCAATGTTTATACCTTCGTCAAATAATTGAACCAAATTGGATGAAATCTGCCACGTGCACCGCATGTGAGTGTTATCTCGTCTTTTGGTGTGAAAATCATCACGTGATAACGTGAGGGAAACGTTGTGATTTTCTCTCCAAAAGATGAAATAATGTGAAAAGTTTTCCCCCAAAAGTGAGGAAAACATGATTATTTTTTCTCTGAAAGTCGAGATAAGGGTCATGTACAGTCTACGCGGCCAATTCAGTCCATTTTTATCAAATTATTTGACGTTGATATGAATATTGCAACCAAACTTTAAATTATAGTACGTATTGTGTATTTACATATCCAGTAATATAAAAATTACAAAATGCTATATTGTATGGTACCAATTTTTATTAAATAGTCTCTTACATAAATAAATGACGTAGTAACAATATTAGTTCACAGTCCCTACTTTTTAGAAAGAAAGAAAAATGTGCAACACGTCTCAAATTAACTTAGGTCGCGCGCGTGATTAATAAAAGTCTAACAAAGATACATATGTACTTGGTATGGTATAATTCTATCACAAATATCCATATTTTATATAGTATATTCTACTAATCTTTTTTGTGTTGATTTCTCCGAACATATATAGTACCATTTCAATAAGTCCAGCTCATATTGCATTTACTATAGGAAAAAGAGTGTTGCATACAAATTAAAGAAGCCATGGCAATCAACCACCTCTTCTTCTATCTCCTCATCCTTCTCTCCATCATCACCATCTGCAGATCCGTAAGTTCTTCTCCCACAATCAAATTTCATATATAAGTAATAATGAATTTTCTTTTTGACCCCTGCGATTTTAAATCGATAATCATCTTTTCTCTAACTTAGTCTGTTCCTAGGAACCAATGATAATTCTTCACTCTATGATTTACACTACAAATAAAAACACCTATTTAGACTAGTCAGAAAGCCGGGACGAATTCATGATTGAGATGTTGGGAGTTCGAATTTAAATTTCGTTAAGGAAGTTGTAGATGAATTTGATCGATGTTGATATATCATAAATGAGTTTATGATATGAAAACATCTTGTGCAATTTTGATATATTTTTTTTATTAATTTTCTTCTTGCATTCAATAACAGTAGTATATTAATGTAAGTAATCAAACAATCCATATTCTTATTTCTAGACCTTTTACTTATATCAAAATATTAGTGCTTAGAAAGGTCGTCTAATTGTTGTGGTGGTAACATTAAGAATCAGGTCAAGTAAATCAAATCAATTAAAAATACTCACGATTAAATTATTGAGAGAATTGCATTTTTCATATCAAACTTTTACCTACTTTAAATATTTGATATCAAACCTTCAAAAAAGAAACATATAATCTCAAAATTGAAGGACTCATATAGTCTTACCATGATGATAAGTGCATTTTCACTCGCTTCTATATATTTTCTATGGTAAATATGAGTTATGTCTCTTTATATTGCCAACATTTATTGATGACGATAATCATAGAATTAAGTGTCCCATTTTGCTTTGTTAGATTTATAGTCCATTGTAAAAAAGCTGATGCATATATTCTCAAGATTTCTTATCCTCTTTGCTCAAACAATTTCTCTTGTTTAAAACATATGCAGGATGATCCAGATTGCGTGTACACGGTGTACGTGCGAACAGGGTCAACAATAAAAGGTGGGACCGACTCAATCATTACTTTAACCCTGTATGATGCAAATGGATATGGAATTAGGATCAAGAATGTTGAGGCCTGGGGCGGACTTATGGGTTCCGGGCATGATTATTTCGAGAGGGGAAATTTAGATATTTTTAGTGGGCGTGGCCCATGTCTTACTGGGCCTCATTGTGCCATGAACCTCACGTCTGATGGAACGGGCTCGGGCCACGGATGGTATTGCAATTACATTGAGGTGACTTCCACAGGGGTCCACAAGCAGTGTGCTCACAGGCAATTCACGGTGGAGCAGTGGTTGGCCACCGACACGTGGCCGTATGAGCTCTCTGCCATTAGGAACTATTGTTCGTCTGGTGGAAATATTCAAAATTCTAATTTATTTGTAATATAAGATAAGACGAGTTCTTGGGCTTAAATGGCCTTCCTTCATTGGGTCGGAGGATTCAGTATTTTATTTTCCTTTCCCTTCCACTCAAAGTGTGATTGAGTTCCTATATGCATTATACTTTAACTATTAAAGGGCATGATGTTTTGATTTATACATAATTACATATGTATGAAGAATAATTTTGTTTAATTTCCATATCTTTTTTTTTAGAATCTTACTTCTGAATGCGAAATGATGATTCTGCATATGATATTTATAGTTGATATGTTATCATGAAATTACAACGTTGATGGAAACAAATTCTACGTCTTAAAAAATTATTACGGTAACGTAAAAAAAACGTGATCCTCTAATGAGTGATAAAATATAATTGAACAATGCATTTATTAATTAACTTTTAAAACATGAAAACATTCAAAAATATAAAAATAATCATTGGTGACATAAAATGATTTGGTGCAATAAAAATTTAATAGAAAAATTTTCTGTAAATTTTCCATAGCATTAGCGAGTATCGTGCATTTTCCCCTAAACTAAACTACGTAACTTGTGAAATAACACAAAGCGATAAATGAATAAATGAGGCAACTAAATTCACTATCATGCTGATGCTACTTTGACATCCAATTTAAAAATAATTGCATTGGAAATTCTTGAAAGGACATTCATGATTAGTGCTTTAATCAATTAATTTGCTTCTTTAAATTGAATCATATGCACCATTTATCCTAAAACAACATATATTCTTGTGCATTAATTAACATTGTCATCAAATGCTCTCCAATAAAAGTTGTCATCACTTTCACCCCGCCCTATGGTGATCCGTACAGTCACGGACAAGACTGTCGGTTGAGTTGGGCCGACCAAAAGCCTGACGGTTGAGCTCGATTAAATTAAACTTGATTGACAGTGAATGCAAAATCATTCATTTCTTCCAAAAATAATTCCGTTAAGAACTGACATAATATTTGATTGAAGTTTCTAACAAATCATAATTATCTCCCGGAATTTCTTTTGCTCTTGTTCCGTTCGTGTATATTATCAGAGCTGGCAATGAGTTTATCCCTTCAGATTTCATTAGTGAAGGGTGTTCTTCCACCTCCACCTGCAGTTAGTCGCATAGCAAAACAAAAAATAAACCAATTATAAGATTTTTAAAATTATAATTAATAGATAAAGCTTATGCAAGGAAATTTGATTAAGGGGGGTCGTTCACGAGGAGTACTAATTCGACCCAAGTGTTTCATTGTAGTTTATGGGAGAGTCGTTTCTCTGTTTTTTGAATCGCAAAAAAAAAAAAAAAAAAAAAAACACGAGAAAAATGAAAATTTTGTATGCATTTCGCACATAATTGATTATTTAAAATGGTTGCCGGACATGGATTTTTTCGTTTGTGATCGAGTTGAGAGCATTTGAAGAAACCAAAATTAGATGTACCTTTAGGAAGTTGACTGTGGGGTATCTCTTGTGGAGTTGCTCTAGCAACTGTATGACTGTTCTATTACCCGGTTTGTTACAAAATAAAATCACAGATGTACCTACATGAACCCCAAAAAACAGAAAAAAATTGGTAAAATATGGTTTAGCTGGAAAAAGTAAACTTAGCTTGTCTTTTTTAAATCACTAGAGCTGCTGCATATTCTTGTTATATTTATTCACAAGATATACAATAAGAGATTGTATATAGGTAGTTCACATGTGGACATGTATAATAGAGGAAATAGACTAGAGAATTACCAGGCGATGTCACATAGTCTCTAAAACGCTCATTACTCGACACCACGACCAAGCCAGCACCATCGCTCATGTCTTGGCTCTCTTGATGTAACTTGAGTCGTGTCTTTGCCTCCATCATTATCTTCCCTACCTCTTCATCATCTGGATTTTCTCTTATCAACACTTCACAATCTTGTATACATGCTTCCCATTTTTCTATCTACAATCCCAACACATATAATACACAAATCATACAAAAACATAAATATACCCTTGTGAAATGAAAGAATAAGATAAGGATCATAAGGGTAAATTGCATTAATTTTAGACCTACATGACTCAACACTTAACATTTTTAGTATAGCATTGCATTAAGGAATTGAGTGTCCAAATTTGTGGTACTAAAATGCATTTTTTTTTCAGGATCGAACATAATCACCTTAGCATAGCAATCAGCTCTTCTTAATCTAGCCTTACTATAAGCCGGGCGGACTTTAAGTGCAGCATTGCAGTCCTCAATTGCTTTTTGGTGTTGGCCAAGTTTCGACCTACAGGCCGCTCGATTGCACAATAAGACTGCATTATACGGATCATGATTTAGTCCTTCACCATAAGCAACACATGCCTCGGAATATCTTGCCGCCTTAAAGAGCTCATTGCCATTTGATCTAGCGAAAGCCACAGCCTTTGTCCTTCTCAATATTATGTTTGCTTCCTTGTTGTTAGAGTCGAGGCTCGTTGCTCGTTGAACTGCAACCACTGCATCATCAATTCTGTTCTTCCATAGGGACAAACTATATTAATTTACACTATATTGTATGTGCTTCTTAAACAACTTAAATAAACTAGACAATCTATGTAAATATAAGATAAAAGACTCAAACGACCTTCCGGCAACCAAATCGACTTGAGCACGAACAACTAAAAGGGTAGCGCTTCCAATAGGACCGAAGAATTTTATACAATCATCGATGTCAAGATTTGGACCTTCCACCATAGTTTCTATAGCTTCTTGGTGTTTATTTAGCTTCAACAATGCTTCAGCTTTCAAAGCAAATATCTTTAACAATAAGAACACAAGAAAAAGAAAATATTGTTACCAAGTTAATTTAAATGTGTATATATATATATAGACTATGAAAAATTAAAAAATTGGACATGAATATATAAATACCAATGGTGCAGAATCAGCACCAGCTGATATAGAAAGGCATGTTTCTTTAAAGATAGTGTTCCAATCTCTTTGTCTCTTTGCTTCGGTGCATTTGTTTAAATGAATTTGAACTTTTTTGCCTTTGTTCATAGCATCTGGATCAGCTTCTGGTCCTGATTGTTTGAAATGATATGCAGCCTTCTCTGCTTCTCCTAATCTGTCATTTATAATTTAAGATGAAGGGCAGGGAAAATTGCGCAAAGTTTAAGGTATTCAATGTTAAGTATTTCAAATTCATAATCTAGATCTATAATAGATTGATAAATATATAGTGCACATGTTTAGATGATTTTGATTTTTTATATGAATTTCAATTCTTCAAATAAATCAATTTGAAATTCACTCAATATTGCAGTCGACATTTGACATCATTCTTAAAGTGCCAAAAAGGTATATTTCTGGGATGCATGCATTACCTGACATAAAGGGTGGCCAATCGATTATGTGCTCGTTGATAAAACGGGTCGATTCGTATAGCTTCCCTGCATTCAAATGCTGCTTCGAGAAGCTTTCCCATTGCCGTTAAGGCAGCACTTTTGTTACTTCTATAAGAAGCCTTATTCGGATCAATAGAAATAGCTGCATCATACAAAGCCACAGCTTCTGCAAATCTCCCATTTTTATAATCTTCATTACCCAAAATCTTTAGTTGCTCCGGGTCCATTCTAGTTGACAAAGCCCGACATAGAGAAACGGGCTTTTCGGGCTCCTCTTCTTTTTTCGTAACCTTAACTACATTCCCCATTACACCATTACTTGTGGGATGTAATTTCCCATTACTCGAATTCAAATTCGAATTCACATTAACATTACTCCCCTGCTGTCTCAAATTCCCTAAGTTTCCGTACAACATCACGTTGCCAGACGATGCCCTGACATAATTGTTTGCGCCTCTCGACCGTTGGTGATCGTTGATCATAGAGTCGAGCTCGCCCGAGATTCCAATGGGAGCATGAGGGACTTTTCGGGCCTGGCCGTGTCCCTGTTGACTTCTGACCGGGCTCGTTTGATAAATGGGCGGGGCTTTTGAATGGTTCGGGCCGGGCCGGGCTATGATTCTGTCCCTGGGTGAATCCGTGAATGCATCATTTTTCTGCCTGGGTGTATCTGTGAATACATCATCTTTTCGTCTTTTTGATATGGGCGTGCTTGGAACGCGGGCGACTTTATTGTTTAGATTCTGTGATTGAAGAGAACCCGTGGAGGTGGATCTTCTTGGCCGTGTAGTCGTGCGTCCGAAAACTGCATTTAGAAGGCCACATCCTGATGATTTTTTCTCGGGAGACATTTTTTCTTTTGGTGATTAATTAATGCTCAATGTATATTCTTTTGTAACAAGAATGTATAAGAATGTTGACGTTTGTGATTGAAGGAAAGAGGGAAATGAAACAATGAAGGAATGAATGTTAAATACAAATCATATAAATGTCGAAAGAGTTTCTTGATGATTAGAAAAATCAAGTTGGTACCTATCTACAAGTTTTGAAATTATATATAATTCAAGTTGGAAAATTATATTTAATAAATCCCATTTTACAGAACATGTACAGGATTTGTAATTTGGAAAAAAAGGTTAAATGAATAGAGAGAGAGAGAGAGAGAGAGATTGGTGGTAATTAAGGAGAATGGTATTGATTAAATGACTTCACAATGCCCATTGGCCAAACAATATGTTTTATTGTTTTCTTTTTGTTTATCCTCTCTCTCTCTTTCTGTAAAAAGAAAGTAAATTGTTATAATTGAGATGTTATTATAAAAGTTCTCTCATGTTTTTTGGTAGAATGTCCCGATTTCATAGCTTCTTACAACATCCGCCTAATTCGGAAGTAGTATGCATGAGCACTATACTATATTATTTTTCTTTGTGTGGTTGAAAAGAAGATTCCATAAGACTCGGTCATGGAACATATATGACATTCTCTTGATTATTAGACAATATTGCAATCTAAATCATTGCACTTAACAAATTGAAAAATATTTGTGTGTTTATAATTTGTTGCTTATTTAATCAGTCAAATGACAAAATGTATATTATTATATTATTTATGTGAATAGAACTGAAAATTCAATCAAATTGCTTGAGATTAATAGGTAATATGAATGTATATTAAGTCAAAATATAGTATATCGTTTTATACCTTTGAAAGTTCGACTGATAAATAATTATCAAAAAAGGAAGTTTGACTCGAGAAATTAAAAATAACTAGCAAACTACATGAATTCAACCAATTCACTTCAAATTCTTATAAGTTGGATAAGAAAATGAAATCATTTTTTAATTTGCAATTTTATTCAAATCTTACACCCTGCAATAGAATGTATATCAATATCAAATTAGCTAGAATTTTAAGATACCCACTTCTTAGGTGGTTTTAAAGATTCTCTGACTCTCAACCTTTTCTCTTATTTTTTATATTATTTTTTAAATGTTACAGCCAAGAAATAGTACCCTCCCTCTTGTAGTTGTAGAGGAGCTCACGTCTTTTTTTAGATTTTTAGGTGCACTGCTTTTCATCCACGTATGAAAATTGGAACCCTCTCACAGCTGTGTTATGTCAGTTTTACAAGTTTGACGTGTACAATTAATTGTACATTCATTCATGCATATATCCTATTGTTTTCAACAAGGTCAATATTTTTACTACTTTCATTAATACAACCAGACATGATGTTTCCTACTCATTGCAATCAGTTGAATAAGATTTTAATCAAATTGATTGGGCTTAATCCCACTTTTGCACCATAAAAAATAGTGTTGATTGGCACCCCACAAAACAATCAATGACGCTTTGCACCTTAGGAATATGTGTTTGCATTCTCAATGGATTTTCGACCAAAACCAATCGAATCGCCGTTGGAGGGTATTTCATCACTTCCCACAAACTCTATTATTTCTCTCCATCATTCAACAGTCTCCAAGAGTAATTTCCCACCAATGAATAAAGGAATCCATCTATAATGACAATTTGATGTTCATTTATTGATGAATTTAAAGCACCACCACAACTCCATATTTTAAATCCCGACTTCTTGAGTTATCTTCTCTCAATTGCCCAACAGATTCAGACATACGCACACGCACGCATACACAGAGAGAGAGAGTATAGAAACTTGCTGAATTAAATTGTTGGTATTCACTTGTACATGTTACTAATATAAACAATTTGATCATCTGAAGTTCAAAAAATGTTAGAAATTTTCTAAAGCACGCATCAATCATGTGGCTTAATTGCTTTAGTTTTCTTCATCTCTTTGGTTATAGCTCCAGCCAGTTCATCAGCATTATATTCAACACCAAAAGACCTTTCCACTTGCATATTTGGGTTTATCAAGTACCTGTAAACGATTATGGTAAAATATTATGTTGTTTATATGGGTCGATCAAATGAAGATATTTAATATGAGTAGTAAAAGCTTGTAGGTTACATGTTGTGAGAAGACTCAACGAGATAATCGTCTCCCTCTTCATCAACTTTTCTAAAGAACACTCTGTATTCTTGTGCCATCTGCCTTACAGCAGTAGCTGGTCCAGTTAATCCCACTATTCTCGAGTCAAACTCTGCACATCGAGTGACCTGAGTTAGAATTATAGACGACAAGAAAATTTTTACATCACTAAGAACATGTTTGGCAGCAAAGGTTAGATAAGATTAGGTATTTCCATCCATTTTTATCCCTTGTTTTGCAGCGTGGTAGCGCTGAAAAATAAAGCAGGTGGACCAATACATAATTGATAATCCGCACCTAACACTAATAAAATTATCACATGCTCAACCATATGATAATATAATCTCCACAGTCCAACAACAAATACAGGTGGTGAATTTGTCCTAATTAGACTAAGTTGCAACTAATCTATGTTTTAGATTTTGCACCCAAACATTTCCAAAATTTATATCTTATGCATAATAACATAGATAATATATATAAACCATTATCCTCTACTTCCTACCAAACAGGTTCTAAGTAGATTGTATCAAGTTCCAAACAGGTGAAAATTGCACATAGATACATAATTGATTAAGATAGTTTGTCCAAGAACAGAACTAATGAATTCTAAGAGAGATAACACTTTTTTCTTGAAGAAAATAGCTTTAAGTCACAGAACAGCAGTTCTAATCGACATTCGGTTAAAACCCTGCCCCTTAATATCAGCTTTTTTTATCTTTTTGGGGAAATAAAGGTACTTTAATCTTGTTTCCTATTGTTACCTGGCAATCTCAGAAAAGAATTTTGTACATTTATCTAGCTTGTCACTTGTACTACTTTCAACACCCCATCTGGTCCATTTTATCTTAATAAATAAAATTTTGGTAAAGGTGACAGAACCTCATGCACAAGATGTATTCAATTTCAATCAACAATTATAAAAATAGCTATTAATCTGCCATGCATACAAATGGCAAGTATTATATGACGAGCAAAGTTTTAGATTCACAATTATAAACTGATGGAATCTATGCTTACTTACTTGAAACTCCTTCTGGAAGCAAGTTTTGTAAATTGTATAGTGTTGAATGTTGACAAATAAAATTTCATTTGTACATAAAATGCATTCTTAACATTAATGATATCTGGCTTTGTTACAGCATACTCCATCTAAACTTTGTGATAGTCAAGAAAATCTAGCCAAGAAGGACTTACCTCTGAGGTAAGTACGAAGTTGTGAAGGAGTGTCTCGCTGAGGATCGATAGTGACAAATATAGGTAAGACCTTGAGATTCTCTTTCGACTCTTTCAATCAAAATGACAAATATTTCAATAATCAAACTAAGAAAAATAAAAATTTAAGTAATGTCATTAAAGTAAAAGAGTAGAACCTAATATATCTATAGACTTGGCCATCTTTTCAACTTCTGCTGGCCCAACATCAGGAGATGAAGTATAACCAAAGTACAAAAGAATCCAGTTCCCCAGAAGATTTTTTTCAGTTACCAGCTGACCTTCTGTATCAATTAGACTGAAAGGGCCACCAATTATCGGCCCTTGAATGGCACTTCTTTCATAATTTTCACCCTTGCCTGTTTAGAGTTAAAATGAATCAATAATAAGTTTAAAGAAGACATAAGAATGATTGCACATGTGTAATTTCAGGGGAAATAGCCTATTATGTGTTCATAATCTAACAAAATTTTCTCTAGATATTTGCATTTTTTGGATCATGAGGACGAGACAGATTAGGAAAGAATTTAATTTCAGCACAAAACATTTCATTTCTCATAACAGAAAATAAGTAAAAGGGTGTAATAATGATTCAAATATTACAAAATCAAAATCGGCAGATGCAACCACCAAACCAGTGCTCAGTATTAGCAAATCTGTAAATAAACAATTTGGGACTACTATTTCGCCATCAAACCTCAAGAGAGAGGAATGAGTGAAAAATGCCTCTATATAGTTTAATTCAAGCAAATCTATAATGTTGAATTAAAAAAGGTAAAAGAACATGGGGAACTCTACTCTTGAATTACTACCAGAAGCTACTAATTACTAACTAATTGGACAGACAGCTTACATCATACTCAGAAGTAACTAGTTCTATCTTTAATTTTCTGATTAGAAAATTCCTAAATTAGAAAGAGATCATCACAATATTGCATGCATAAGAGTGTATGAATGCTATCAAACAACCAACGTCCCCACTCTAGCTGATTGATTTTTTATTCTAATTACTGACAAGTGATTCCCATGGATTACACGTCAATAATGATACCCTTGAAGGAAAATCTGCCAAGGCATGAAATGTGGAAATCACCTTTTGGTACTGCTCTCTTCTCATCATTTTTGTGGATGAAGTAAACTAACCCACCAAGTCCAGCTACAAGAGAAGCAGGCTGCAAAAATAAATCTGAGATGAAGAGAATTAAAAAGAAACATAAAGACAATAAGAGGAAAAAATTAACTAAAAGAACGCATAAAACATGAAATTTCAAAGTATCTTCAAAGAAAATGAAGTAATGATAGCATACAATTACAAAAGATCTCCAAGAGATGGGAGTCACGGTTGGTTCCTGTACATGAAGTTGAGTCTTACTTCTACTCGTGGACCTTGTCTCGGAAGAATAGAATCGCTTAGATGAACCAAACCTACACAGAATAGTTAGAGAAAAGTATCAAGATGTTAGTCATGATATACTGAGATAGAGAGATATATAGATATTGATAATAACTAGGCAATTTTTAAATATGATGAGAATAATATACGTGGACTCGTCTTTGAGCAAATGTAACATTATTGCCTGCTTCTATGAAATGAACACATTTCCATTTTTAACAGATTTTTGTGAGAGATTTAAAACTAAATACAATGCCACTACAAAATAAAACAAAATTTGTTGGCCAATATCTCTTTTCTATTCACCAGATACGGGACCTTTCAAGATCATAAAAATATGCACGAGAATTTTTCAAACAGCAAAGTGTGCTGCACAATATAAACTACAGTAGAGCTATGTACTTTTTAATTCCAAGGTTGTACTAACCAATGCAATCCAACATAATTTTCCATCTCCAGAATTGCAGTTGGACAATCACAGAAAACCACACTTTTCTGAAGAGTAGGAAGAAAAGTACATACTTGTTGAAGCAATTCAGACCCTCGGGATCTCTAATAGTTGCCTGTTCATTTAATGGATGAGGTGGTATATTGTTTGGGGCAGACCTCGTGTAGATAGAAGAGGAAAATCTCTTAGATGCACCAAACCTGCATAAGAGAACATTGAAGATGCACCTAGTTGTTAGTCATAAGAACAGCAGAAGAGAGAATAGCAAAATTACTCTCCCAGTCACTCTGGAATGGCTTCTATAATGAATTACTTATGATTAATAGAGACACACAGACACTCAGAAATATCACTTAGTTAACTCATCCCCTTAATAAAAGTGGTTCATTCGATCTCAATCACTTTGCAGCAGGTCAAGACACCTCATAAAATCAGAATCTATGAGGTCTTCTAGTATGCAATCTATCTAAACCATTGAGTCGAGAAAGCAGTCATAGTACTCACAAAACTCTAAACTAAGCAAACTACTGCTGTAATCCATTAAACATTGTAAAATATAATCCCAAACTTTCCGCAAACCCGTAATTCTTCAAAACAATTGATATTAATTCTTTCATTTAAATCTAACTAAACTAATGCAAAATACAGTCTGACTTTCGGCAATGTCATAGTTCTACAATTTTCTCAAAATAAGTAATCCACACTCTTCCATTTAAATGTAACTAAACTTGGAACAAAGTGAAAATTCAAACATTTACCTTCTAAAACTAGGAAGAGATGATTTCGCGGATGCGAAGACAAGTCTTGAAAATGGCATTTTTCAGCTTCTCACTTTCTCTTTTTTATTTGAGAAGACCTAATTGAAATATTCAAAAGATATGTAGAGAGGGGCACAGGGTTTAGAAACTAGTCTGGGGTTTTCTTTTTCTTCAAGACAAGAAATCATGCTGCAATGCAATACACATTACACAGTTGGAATAATTGAAATTATTGGATTCAGTGAAAGGATTAATGGGCTTCTGCGCACATTAAGAGGCCCAATTGTATTTTTGTTTTTTTTTTTTGTTTTCATAATTCAGGTGTCCAAGCTTACACCAAATTAATTCTGGACCTTCAGAATCTTTGTCCTAAAACCCTGAAGGATATAAATCGCGGGATATGCCTCCACCAAGCCTTGGGATCCCACCATTCTGATGTACACTCTGCGCACAAAGGGGTTTTGACCACAAATGTCCCTTAGACAGATTCATGAAAATGCTTCCATCAAAGTTCCAAATGGGATTCGAACCCCCACCCTTGCCGCTGGAGCAAGCCTTATGAATTGTTGGTCAGCCAGTTGGAAATTAGACTCGACCCATATCCAACATTTGAAACTTGGATGGAAGCATTTATATTTAATATATTGTGATTAGACTCGACCCATATCCAACATAAATGGAGTTGGATATGGGTCGAGTCTAATCCGACCCATTGACAGCCCTAGTTTTAATCAGATCCAGTGTAAACTTGGATGCTAACAACAAATTTGATGCATCTAAATCGAATAAAAAGATTCATATTTAGAAGGATATGAAGTGAAAAAGGGTTTAGCTCGGTTCGATTCGTTAATATTAGAGTTGTGTTAATATTTAATATAAAATTAATATATTTTTATACATTTTGATTTTATGTAATAGAAGAAATATTGATTTTTATGTAACTTATATGAAAAATCGTCTAAGAAAATTTTATATGAAAAATATTAAAATCTAATTTATGTATCAATTTAAGTCATTTAATCAAGCCAAAATACGATATAACTTTAGCTAGTTAAATTGAACTGAATTGGAGAATAGTTTCATTATTGTTGTGAGTTGAATTACAGATCTATGTCTTACAAAAAGTAACAATCTTTTAAGAGTTCATCTTTTCAATGATCAATTGGACTTAAATATGGTGGTCTCAAACTAATGGGGAGTGGAAGGAATACACGAGGAACTAAAGGTGTATGTGGATGGGTTTTGGCCCGGTCTCGTGAATTTTGCGAGACCGAGCCAAAACCCTTTTAAATGAGTTTTCGTCAAACCTATAAAATCATCAAAAACTTATTCAGAAATTCACACTCAAACTCTTCAAACCTATAAAACATTTTACACCTACCACCTACTTTTTTCCCCAAATTTCACTAAAAAAACATTGATTTGATACCTACCACCTATTTTTCCCCTAAACCCCAACATCCAACCCTAATCCAAGTGGGGTTTCAAACCACAAAACCCAACAGTCAAAACTTATCCAAATAAGATCTCAAAGGTTTCATCGAAATCACTCAAACCTTTTTTTTTAAACCAAAACCTACTAAACCGAGCCAAAACCGATCCGAATAGACCATAAGTTAATTGTCATATGAGGATGGTGAGGCAGTGCACAAATTTTGTCTCTAGTATAAAAAAGATTAACATCTAGCAAAATGAATGCTCAATTGTTGGTGGTGGTGGGGTCATTATTTATGGGTTGGCTTGTTGTCGGCCTGGCTCAACAAAACTCAACTCATATTATTTTATAGTTGATGGTCTTGGCTAACATTTGGTATGAGTTGAAACAAAATTTTAAGCGGGTCAAATATGGGTCAATCGAAGAAAACACATATTAATATCCCTATGGAATTTCAATCACAATATATTAAATAAAAATGGAATTTAATTGAATGTAAAAAAAAACTAGATATTATTTAATAAGCTCTGAATATATATTTTTAAAATTTATTTTACAAAAAACACATATTGTATTAGTTGTACAAAATGAATTAAGAGTAATGATTAACTTTTCATTATTTATAATAGAAATGAAAAGATAAAACTTTAGGCAAACCCACACAACCCTATTGCGCACGGAACAAGGTTTTCATTACAAAGTTCTTTTGATACGGTGTTTTGTCCTTAATTTCTATTTAACACAATACATGACATTAGTAAACATAAAATTTTGGCCAGACCTAACTCATGTTTGACCGGGATTATTTTCATCAGGATTCATTTTTTACCCATAAGAAGTGGCCGATCTTTTACCACACCCATTAATGGTGATACCCGATAAGTCAAGAGACGGGTTGATCAGTTACCATGTTTAAAGGTGCTATTGAAAGAAAGAAAAAAAATTAATGTGCTAATGAGGGATAAAATTGTGTTGCCATAATTAAAGGGCTAATTTAGAAAAGGGTATTATAGGAAAATGTCAGATTTTATTCCTTCTTTAGGAACAAATTAGAGATTATAAAATTAAAATATTCAAGGCAGCAACAAAATATATGCTATGACAATATAGGTAGACTTGAGCATCCGACCATCATTCATATTTAATTTATAGACTAAAAATTGTGTTCTAGTACTACTCCCTCCATTTCAATTTTTTTTTGCTTTTATATTTCTTTTTAAGAATGTCTTCGTATACAATTAACTAATATGAAATTATCATTTTTAAGAAACGGCAAAATTTTATTTTTGGTCATCTAAAGTGAATGTGTTTTAAAATTGGCCCTTTTATTGTGGTACCTCGACAATAATCATTCTTTATTATGTAATCATCATCAATTTCAGTCCTTATTGCCGAAATTTTTTAATTATCACCGGAAATCATGAATTTCTATCTTAATTTACCGGAAAATTAATTTTTTTGTCAAAAATCACCAATTTATGTCTAATCTGACCGAAAAATTTAATTTTAGCAAAAAATATCGTTTGTCGAGTGACACTTAAAAATTAAGAATTTCATATTCTGACTCCACAATTTGCAAGACCAAGTCATGTGATAGGTCAAATATGACATAAATTGATTTTTTTTGCGATAATTAAAAAAATCGGTGATAAGGACTGAAATTGAGGATGTTAACACAATAAATGATGTATATTGTCGAGGTACCACAATAAATGGCCAATTTTGAAATGCAACCACTTTAAAGGGCCAGAAATAAAATTTTACCTTAAGAAACACATTGTCACATAAAGCAATGATTTTGCACTACTAATTTTCAACCAATACCTAGAGAGATGTACTTGTAAAGATATCTAATTTTTTAGTTGGTGTCAAAATAAAATAGAGTTAAGAAACCTTATTATGTTCGGCCTTTCTCTAATACATTGTTAACTATTGATTCAATTACTTCCACTAAATAAAAGGACACATATATATTCGGAACCTTTTTTTTACCTAGAGAAAAAAATTCTAGGCACTGCGACTAAGAATGCATCGCATATTCAGCATTAGCCATTATACCACTATTCGTTGTGGGAGCATTGAATAATATGATGTATCCCCCCACAAGATTTGTGAATCTTTTCTAAACTAGATGTAGATAATAATTTTCCTTACTAAATTTAGGTCCTACATTTTTGGAACAACAACAAAATATCTACATTTAATTTTATTTTTTTATCTCTTAAAATGCAATATCTATATTTAATTCAGTTCCCTGAGATTTGGTATGAATCTTGGCTTAATTGGCTTATAGTACAGTTACAACATTCAAAGAAAGGAAATTCGTAAATGCCCCGAATAAAGCGTAGTCGTTCTTCAGACAAAGACCCACCGGCCCACACTTAATCTCTCTCCTACTGATCAGTCAACGCCGGTGACTTGAGATCCGATACACATAATACAATGAAGAAACTGAAACCGGAGACGTTGACGTTGACTCTCGTTCTTGTGAATCTAGCCGGCATAATGGAACGCGCCGACGAATCTTTGCTTCCGGGTGTTTACAAGGAAGTTGGTGCGGCACTGCACGCAGATCCCACGCGCCTTGGCTCTCTCACACTCTTCAGATCGATCGTGCAGTCGTCGTGCTATCCACTCGCCGTCTTCCTCTCTGTTCGCCACAACCGTGCCCACGTCATCGCCCTCGGCGCCTTTCTCTGGGCCGCCGCCACTTTTCTTGTTGCCATTTCCGAAACTTTTCTTCAGGTGCGTACTTACACCTCCATTGTTTAATTTCTTGATTAATTAAATGGATTTTCTTTCTTTCATTAACTCGTACTAGTCTGCATATACTGAGTATTCGAAAGAGTATATACTATATGTTGATATGAGATGAGTCTTTAAGTTTAATAAATTTGGATGTAATCACTTACCCCAAAAAAAAAAAAAAGGTTGGATGTACTTAAAGATTTTATGGAAGTATTTCCGAAAGATTTTTATAGATATTTTTGCGAAACAATAGAAACCGGATATTGTTGTATTATGTATGATGTACTAATAAAAGAGTACATTAGTGCGGTGAAAAAATGTGACATGTTGTTTGGGTATTGGAATTTTGTGGTGAAAAAAAGATGAGTGGATGCAAAATCAATTTCGTTTGGATGAAAAGTAGATGAATATGTGTCAAATCATGTGTTAGTTTCATATGTTTAGATGGTACGAACATTAATGCCAAATTCATCCAAACGGGGACTTGTTGTGGGATCTTTGGGTGAAAAGTAGACGAGCATGTGCAAAATCGTGTTTTGGATGTTTAGATAGGTCAAAGGCAGAATTTATGATGGGACCTTAGAGGTTTTATGTTTTTCGTTAGGTGGCAATATCGAGAGGCCTAAACGGGATTGGGCTTGCAATAGTTACTCCGGCAATTCAGTCCCTTGTCGCCGACTCAACCGATGAGAGCAACCGAGGCACTGCTTTCGGGTGGCTACAATTGACCGGAAACTTGGGCTCCATAATCGGTGGACTACTATCCGTTTTAATAGCCTCCTCATCCTTCATGGGTATTCCCGGTTGGAGAATTGCTTTCCACTTAGTCGCACTATTAAGTGTTTTAATCGGTATTTTAGTTCGTCTCTTTGCTAACGATCCTCGATTTTGTGAAAAAGATGGTACAATGAAAGACCAAATCCCACTTAAACCGTTCAATGAAGAAGTAAATGACCTAATCAAGGAAGCAAAAGCGGTCATAAAAGTGCCCTCGTTTCAAATTCTCGTTGCTCAAGGTGTGTCGGGATCGTTCCCTTGGTCGGCTCTAGCGTTTGCCGCAATGTGGTTGGAGTTAATGGGCTTCTCTCATAAAACCACGGCCATCATTTTGACTTTATTTAATGTTGCCGGATCACTTGGGGGATTGTTTGGGGGGAAAATGGGTGATGTTCTTGCTAAACGCTTACCAAATGCGGGGAGAATTATTTTGTCACAGATAAGCTCCGGTTCCGCCATCCCTCTAGCTGCAATATTGTTGCTTGGACTGCCCGATGATCCTTCTGCAGCTGTAATGCACGGTTTTATTTTCTTTATAATGGGATTTTTCATCTCTTGGAATGCTCCCGCAACTAACAAGTAGGTAGCTTCACACCATTCTTTCTTTATTCCTCGTTTATTTCATTAAATTGTTCACTTATCGTTCTCTCTACGAGGCTTTGACATTGTACTTTAGGTACTTGTTTTGTATTTTTCACTTTGAGCCTCCTTTTTTTAATTCTTAATTTCTATTATAACATAAAACTTGAAACGAGTATTGAAAATCAAGCTTGAACTTGGCTTTTGTATATTCATCTCGAGCACATACCAGCTAACTTGATCTCGACACGTATCTCAAACTCCATAGTTATGTCATGCTCAAGCTCGGTTTGATAGGAAACAACTAGAGTCTAGATTTCAGCTCATTAATGCTCTAGTTAATTACTGTTGCGTTGCTAATAAAATCTAAAATTATATAAATACATTTGAGTTAATTTAAATTTTGTCGGTTTCGTCAGTCCTTGTACAAGCTAGACTCGTTAAATCGGAATTTGAATCTCGTTTCTCAGACGGGTTTGAAACGCTAGTAAACCAGCTCTATTCTTCTAATCTCTTACGTGAAACGATCATATTTTTGCCATAATAGATGTTTTGATGAGAGACATTTCCCTTTGATTTACGAAAATGAGCAATATTTTGATCTGTGTCACTCTTAATATATGCAGTCCAATATTTGCGGAAATAGTTCCGGAGAGAGCTAGAACAAGCATATACGCTTTGGATCGATCTTTTGAGTCAATACTAGCTTCATTTGCACCCCCGATTGTCGGGTTATTAGCTCAAAATGTGTACGGCTACAATCCTCCTCCAAAAGGATCATCAAACTCGAAAATAATCGAAACGGATAGAGAGAATGCTGCATCACTTGGCAAAGCATTATACACTTCAATAGGTATCCCGATGGTAATCTGCTGTGCCTTCTACTCGTTTTTATATTGTACGTATCCAAGGGACAGAGATCGAGCAAGAATGGATGCTCTAATAGAATCTGAACTTGAGCAGATTGAAACAGACAATTATGGTCCCGCCGAAGAATACTTACAGCTACATGGAAAGGGTGTAAGTGTAATTGATATAGAAGGAGACGAAGATTTCGATGAAAATGACGAGCAAAGGCTACTTTCTAATGAGTTGAGTTCCTCGAATGAGGTAAAATCGTGATATTTGAGAGGCTCTTAAATATTTTTCTTTTTTGGAATATTACACGACTTTAAATCACTTGTAAAGTGGAGCTCACATCATTCATTTAAAAGTAAACTGGATGTATTCAATATCTTTCAATGTATATAGGACAACATAGGTACATGTTTGTTTTTGGGATTTATCTAAGTTTTGATAGAAACCATTGCTTCCTCGTTTTCCCTCGTTGCGTGTCATAACAAGTGCAATATACTATTAACAACCAGTCCCTTTAAGAATGAAATGAAAAGAGAGTTGAGTTTAATCAAACAATACATTGATTTGCTTAGCCGATTAACACATTGTTTGAATTATAAAATTTATTTTAATCAAATTTTAAATTGTTCTTGCGTTTGATATGAATTTCTACTCTAATCGAGTTGACACGAGCTGCAGTCGACGGACCATGATCTTAGTTCTGGTTCTTTGAATTGAATGTTGTGTATAAAAGAGAGAAAAAAAAGGATGCAATTTTCAGAACTTCATTTCTCAGTATATTTGGGGGGCAAAACATCAAACCCCACTATATTTAGGGAAACCTGCATAAAAATCCCATGTGCTAATTTTATTGCATAAAATCCAGTTGTGATATAATTTTTTTGAATCCCTTTGGCCATTATATTATTAACTCCTTTAGTTTTTTTTTTTTAAGTTAGATATTATTTTAACTTCCATAATTAATTTATTTACATATATTTATTAAATTTTGATTTTATATATAATATAGATAAATTAAAACCTCGTGGGAGGTTTCTACAGTTTCACCAAACTTTGAGGGATGTGTAGGTAGTGATCCCTTTTTATTATTTTTATAAAAAGGGATAATTATATCCACCATCCCTAAGCTTATGTGAAATTACACGAACCTTTGTCGACATTTTAATAATTACAAACACCTCCGTGATGTTACTCTCTGTATAATAAATAAATAAAAAGAACGTGTATAATGTCTATCTTGTCCAAAATAATTAAAATGGGTAGATCCTATTTATAATATGTCCAATAATTCAAACTATTGATTTTGTAAAATAAATTTAAACATAAAATTTTATGATATACTTGGTTAAATAATAATTAAATATTGATTTTATCTACTATTTAATACAATTATATTTTTTAATATCAAATATATCCAAATATTGGTATAATTTTTTTTATCTATATGTCATAAGAAATGGTTAAACTCAAGGTCACTTTTAATCAAGGACAAAATTGGCATTTCATTATTATTTTGGTTATGTCTGATTTTCTATTATAAAATTTAATGACACGTGTCTATTTATTAGAGATAGAAGTATGATAAATGTTAATAATTATTGAAGTCTCAATGGAGGTTTCAGTAACTTCACCTAACTTTATGGGAGGTAAACCAATTTCCAAAGATTTGTAAAAAAGAAAATACAAATTTACTACTTCGTATTATATACAATTTAGCAATTTTTTTTTTAAATATCAATTAATGCTTTAATATATGTCCAATATGCCCTCGCCATTAACTATAGAACCCCTATACTTGAATATTTCTATAATTAAATCCTCATATAATTAAACATTCTGAATACATCTGCCATGTCTCTTCCTCTTTCTTGATGGTTGAAATAACTGCCATAGCTTCTTCGTATTTCTTGCTCAACCAACGGCTCCAGTGTCCCCACGGGCCACGTGAGCAAACCGCCACTTTCACTCTCTCATAAAAAAACAACACAATAAGACATTTTGTCCTTTTTATTTGAGTTTGACTTTCTGCTCATTATTACCGCACCGGAATAATAAAAAAATGAATTACGTTTCTCGCTCTTCCTCGAAGGCATGGCGTGAAAGAAAATAAGTCAAATGAAAAACATGTACCAATTTGATGTTTAAAAAATGATATTGAATTTAATTGGAAGAAATTAAGAACAACCCCTAGAAGGTAAAACTAAAAGGTGTATACGGATGGGATAAATGAGTTTTCGCCAAACCTATAAAATCATAAAAAATCTATTCAGAAACTCACACTCAAACTCTTCAAACCTATAAAATATTGATTTGACACCTACCAATTACATTTCTCCCAAAATCTCACTAAAAAAGACATTGATTTGACACCTACCACCTATTTTTTTTTTCCCTAAACTCCGACATCCAAATTCAATCCAAGTGAAGTTTCAACTTATTCAAATCACAAAACTCAACAACCAAAATCCATCCAAATGAGGTCTCAAATGTTTCATCGAAACCACCCAAACAATTGTTTTTAAACCGAGACCCGCGAAACCGAGTAAAAACCCATTCAAATAGACCCAAAGTACTTAAGGGGATGAGAAATTTGAAGCATGAGATAATTGAAAATTTATATATTGTATACTTTAAATAAATAACCCATGCTTTAAAATTATATTTCACACAATTCTCGCCTAAATTTCCTCTCTCTACATTATTGATATATGTTTTCCTTTTAAATTTTAAATCTAAATTAATTATGTGATTTTTTTTTATTTTCCAAGGGTTTAATACCTTTTGAGGCGGGTTAGGCACATTAAGTGGATACCTCTCACAACAGGGATTTGAACCTCTGCTACTGTGTAATTACTAATCCCTTTCACTAGATCAATCACTGTTGGTAATTAATTAATTATGTGATATAACATTTAACTACATCTTTTTTTTTTTTTTGGAAAAATGTATTAAACTAACACGTGGATAAAGTTACTCCGTTAGAGTGAGAATTGATAAGTCGGTGACATTGGCTTTAATTAAAACCTGATATGTAGAGCATGAATTGTTAATACAATATAGCAAACTTTTTACCATGCCAAAACTTTTATAATTAATTGATTCTCTCTTAGTTAGACAACATGTTTTTAATATTAATACATTTGCTCTCTTTCTATTCCAGTGCATCTCTACCGTCTTTTAACATTGCAAAATTCAGTTTTCAAACACATTAAAATCACCTTTCATTCGTAATTTTATTTTCTTTTTATTGTTACCAAGTCATATCTAATTCAAATATTAGAAGTTAATATACAGCAATTAAAAGTTGTTAAAGCTTAATTTGTCATGTAAGAAAAACCAAAATTGAATATATTTCCATTTCTGGAGTTTGTATAGAATATCGAGTCATCTAATCTAATTTTTAAGCCATAAATAATATCCAAATCCCAAATTAAATTATTCAAAAAAAATTAAACAATGAAATGAACTTTTTGTTAATTTTATTATTATTTGTGATATGTATGTATAAAAATGAATTTATCAATAAAATTTTACTATTTAGAATCAAATGACACGACCATTAAAATAAGGTTGTCGATATTGTTAGAGCAAACAGTATTGCTTTCAAAGCAATATATTTTTCAATAATACAAATTTGCGCCCTTATGTGTTTATTTGGAATGTTAAAAAATTAGAAATAAAATCTCTCCTCATTTAAACCACAAGCAAATATATGGATAACGATATTGCCAGATCACCGACTATTTGTCGCATATCACAATTTATTTCATATTCAAACTTTATTGTTGAGATACAAGAAGACCAATTCTAAGAAAAATAGTAGAGAGAGAAGAACATTAATTAATTTTTTTTTTTACTTATACAATAAAGAAGACAATTTTATAGAAAGAAAAATAATAGTAGTAATAAATAAGGCAATATATATAATAGTCAAAATGAGTAAACTCCAACAATTATTGCTTTGACAATATAACAAATTTAAGGGCACCAAATTGAAAAAACTCTGATGAATAATGAGTCGAAATAAGGAAATTGAGTTCCCCAATGACACAAACACTGAACCCTTTTTCTTCGATAAATCATAGTAAATCCGTTCACAATTATCTTCACATTTACATCAGTCCCAACCATCTTTCTTAGGAATTAGGAATTCCGCTTGTTAGGTCACGATATTTAATTACATTATATAATACACCCAGTTAGTTATCCCTATACTCTAGTATATACTCCTTATAACTTTTCAGATTGAAAAGCTACAGATATTCTGCCGGATTCGTATTTTTTTTTTCAGTTAATTGTGTATCGTTTGTCTGATTGACCATACGAGAGCTCGACTGCAGTGATGGTTTGAGTTTTATCGAACAAAACCATTCGACGGCTGTTTTGCTTCTCAAGCTCAAAACAATCAGGTGGATTTTCTTCCTTCCTTTTATTTCCTTTTTTTGTTTTTTTTTTTTGTTTTTTGTTTTGCCAGAAGAATTGAATTCGATGTTGATTAATAAGAAGGAAATTTACCAATTCGACTGCTGTTTTGCTGCTTTTTATTGATGTTGATTTTTGCCTCTAATTTGGCATGTGGAGTCCTTACTTTGTCGGGTGTGCTGCTTTTTGCCCCTACTGAAGTTCGATTTTCAGTATTTGTAATGAATCCGAAATTGATAATGATTGATACAATTTTTTTTATTAAGTAATCATAGCCAGGGGAAGCATTTATATAAAGTCTTTGTAATTGAAAAGATGAAACCTTTCTTGGTACTGATTATGACCTGTAGGGCTGCATCATAAATGCACAGATAATATTTTTCCGACAAGGTTTACGACAAGTTTCGTAATTAAAAGTAGGTGGGATTCTGAAATCGTCAAATTTATTGGCGTATCAGACTTCGTAGAGTATTCGGCTGTAATTTAATGGTCAGTTATTTTGATATCAATGTTTAATATTGACCTGTTGACATTTCATCGGCACATGACTGGCGAAGCACCAATAGATTGGCAGGAACTCCCTACCACTTTTAGATAGTTTCTTATCGGTTGCTTCTTGGCTGTGGGTTGTCAGACATATCAAGTGTTGCATTCTTATATCAAGAAGCATCATGAGACAGGGAAGTAGTGAATATGACGTCAAGGCTTAATTACAAATGTAAACCACTCAGGATTGTTGCATGATTTTTACTCTTTTCCATGGACACTAACAATACCGTCTTAAACACATCGAGATTTTTCCGTATATGAGAAGCAAAGGTTGCTCTAGATTGAACATGGGAGTCTGAATGTAATAGAGGTAAAAAAATAAGTATTACCTATACATTTATAAAGTCAACGTGGCTTAGAAAATATAGACCTACGAGAGTCAGTATGGCTGATTATAGGATGGAAAGAGGAAAATATAGAAAGAAGCTAAATTTGGACACTATCTAATTGCAGAGAACTTCACCACACCTAGCAAATTAAAATATTGACCTTTTCTTATACGCTTAATAAAGATATTATGTATTTTATTTTGATAAACATTTAGAAGATGCTCGGAGATTTTCCTACTTCGGGCTAGTTTTCAGTCGTATGGCATTTGCTCCTCTCCTCCTCCTGCTTTAGATTGAGGTTAGGGATGCCTAGAGCTATAATCTTGAGCTAATTCAATATGGTGTTGTGCTTTTATTGCTCTTCAGGGCTGTGTAATGTGTAACCCAAGAAAGTATGGATACGATAATGCCATACCTACCCCTGTAGAGTTACATTATGACTTTGTCATAGATTTGTTGCTTTGACTGTTTGTACTCAAGAATGTCGTTTTCTCTTTGCAGATTCTTTTCCTTAACTGCACAGTGTATTGTTCTTCTAGCAACTCACATACATGCAGATATGCGCTTAGGCTCATCAAAATCTAAGACATCTATTTCCCCGAAGGCAGATCATGGTTAGCACAATTGGTTTGTTTACAGTATTAATTATTTTTGGAATAGCTTGCTTACAAACTTAGCATCGACCCAATATACTTCTTCACTGGCTTTCAGAAGTTAGTTAAAGCAGCTTACTTGCTGTATAAAGAATAAAGCGTGACCTTTTTATTACAAGAAGAATTAACACAGGTTTCATGTATGAAAACTTGGAACCCATTTACTGGGTTTTTTGCTTACCTTAACCATGAATTACGAGGATTCACTGTTTACTTGGTATATTTTCTTCAATCTTTTGCTGTTTACTCCCATCAAACGATATCTCAACATGTATAAATGCAAATGTATTTTAGGCACTCCTATCAAGAGATCCTTTCTGCAACTTTTGTCGACAAAGTTTGAATACAGGGCTAGAAATGTTGGCTCAAGTCTGTCTGATCCGCGGTTATGCATTTATTTATATTAAGTATTTGTAGAAGGAGATGAACTCTAGACCACACGGATGATTTCGTGCATAAAGACAACTACCGCTCTCTTACTTTAGGCAGCAAAAGTTCAGCTCCGCTTGATTCTTGAACATATTTGTGTAATAAATAATGAGCCATATCATGTGCCAACCAAAGTTTATCTAATCCTTTAATCTTTTCTGAAATCAATTTGAAATAATTTAGCGTAAACTGTTGGAAAAACTTCAAAGTAGACTAATATGTTTGAATTATGTTTTAAATTTTGACTGGTCGTTAAGTGTTACGGAATAAACTTATGCAGATACAAACCACATAGAGCTTCTGAAAGGTTGAACTAGGCATTCATGCAGTTTTTCATCAATAGACTAAGCCACCTCTATTTTGGAGGATGCAAATGATTCCTCCAACATGAAATACTAGTTAACATTCCTTTCTAGAGCATAGAATGTCCCTGGCATATCTCTTAAGTTGATTCGCTGGTAATGACTACGCACTCATACTCTCTTTACGGCATGGTTAACAGACGATTTAGTGAAGTTCATTGCACACCCTAAAAAACCAGTCTGTTACCCCTACCACACCGATGTGAGATGCTATAAGTATACACAGGACTTTGTGATATGTGCCTGACCTAAACTCTTTGGGGACATATGTTAGGAAAATCTTATTTCCAGCGCACTATTTAACAACTTTAGCAAGTTCTGTTAGCTATCATTTTGTGGAATCAGTTTATTCGAAAATACAGAATTTTTTTGAACCACCAGATGCGAAATCAATTTACCAATGGTAACTGACGGCCTGTATATGAAATTAGGGTTTGAGTGTACTGTCTGTCCAAACATGGATACATAACATGATTGAGAAATTATACGACTTGGTTTTTTATTTGCTTGGGTTAATTCAAATTGTACTTCATTTGGTGATCAATTTAAGTATTTTCAAGAACTTGATTTTATTTATCAAAAAAAAAAAAAAAAAATAAGAATAAGATTTTTATAGATTAGATGCTAGAATGACATATTGCTTCCTTTTTATTCTGACTTCTATTACATACTGCATGATGGCCCTGTATCTTGAAATATACATGCTTTTGACATACTTTATTTGTTTTGCAAAAACATAGAACTTGAATTTACTTCAACCTATATAAAATAAAATCAGTTTATTTTGCATTATGATTAGCGGCTTTCTATGTTATTAATTTCTCAAATTTTACTTTCCCATTGAATTCTCAAGGGACTAGTAGATGAAAATGAAACTGACTGTATCACTATCTCCAGGAGACAAATAATTTATAGCACGGATTTATTGTCGACTTGAAGTTACCTTCAGATACTGTCAGACATGCCTTCTCTTCAGCTTCTGCAGTTGACTGAGCATGGCCGGGGACTTTTGGCATCAAGAAGGTAAATAATCGTTATTGTTTGTGCTTTTCTTTCGACAATTTTCTTCTGCTATATCAGGATGCAAGATTTGTTTCACTGCTTGCCCCAACCTTATACACCACACAGTACACACACATACAAGCAGGGGCGGATCCAGGAATTTTAGGCGGGGGGGGGGGGGGGGCGGCTAAAGTATATTAAAAAAAAAAATCAATCAAACAGTCAAACTTAAATTTATTCATGAGAAAAATATATGAAGAGATACAAAAAAGAGGAGGTGAAGTTTGACCAAAAATCACCTCTATAAGTTATTTTTGTTACATATGATACCCCGTTATGACGGGAAAACCGTATTATAAAGAAAATAAAAGATTGTATTCTTTTTAAAATTATTGAAAATATTTTATTCAACTAAGTACATTGAATGAAGAAAAAATAAAATCGAACTAGAAAAACAATGTCATTGATAGTTCATATTGTTTTTATAATTATTATTAAGGAAAAAATTTTAAAAACACATAATATCGAAATATTATTAAGAAAATTATTTTTACTAAAAACACATATAACATTGAAATATTATTGAGAAGGAACTTTTTTTGCATATAATATTGAAAATATTATCAAGGAATTATTTTTGAAAGAAAACATAAAATATTGAAAATAATATTGAGAAGGACAAAAAAATAAAAGAACACAAAAAAAGGTCCATCATGGGTTTGAACTCCAAACCTCATGCTATTTCTTTCACACTATCACCAACTGACCACTACAATTTTTCTGCAAGAACTTAATCAGTACTAATATATAATCCAGATAATCTGAGGGGGATCTATAGCCCCCCCCCTTTCTCTAGATCCGCCAATGCAATGCATACAAGATGAAACATAGCTTATTAGATAATTAAAATTTTGGTAAATCTGCCTGAAGATTTAATGATCTTTTCCTATTATGGCAAATACTCAATAGTTTTTCGTTTCTCTAACTATCCTATCAGTAACTCTTGCTTTCTTTCAGTCTGCTCCTGTTTTGTTCGTTGTCTTACTTCTTTAACTTGATGATTGGGGGTTCAAACTCTTAGTATTTCTTATTCTGTTATCGTCTCTTTCTTATCGTAAGCTGTAATTTCTCATGCATGCATACCTTCCACGATATGACTTATGATCTTAGTTTTATCTTATATTTCTGATAAATTGTTGCAGGAGAGCTATACTGCTTGCAACTGGTATAGCTGTTGCCGGTGGAGCTGCTGCATACATGCAGTCACGAAATAGCTCTAAAAGGCACAAACAATTTCGTCATCCTAATGGAGTCAAGGACAATAAAGAAGATCCAGATCAGTTAACTGGAAAAAATAATAATGTAAAAAAGAGTAGGCAAAAGAGAGGAAATTTGAGGTCTCTCCAGGTTTTGGCAGCTATTCTGTTGTCTCGTATGGGGAGAATGGGCGGACTACATATTTTGTCTATGGTGGCTATCGCGGTAATGATTTTCACTCAAGAAAGTGGCAAGTTTGATAAGTTGCCATTCACAAAATTGCGTCTCTATAGCTAACACTCCTATGACTGATGGTCATCTTTTTCCTTTTCTTGTTTTGATAGTTTCGATATACTACATATGTCTGTATTTTTGAGTTGTTGTCAGTTAAATTTATAGTGGATTTCATTTTTTGAAATCCAAAACTCTATAACCAGAAACTTTCTTTCCATTTTCTGGGATTGCTCCTTGAACTTTGGGTCCTTTTCCTTGGTTTATCCATGGTATATCTATTGACATTGATAGTCTCTGTCATGCTATAACAGTCATGATATTTACATGTTCCTCTGGCCCTGTGCAGGTTTCTCGAACTGCTGTGAGCAACAGATTGGCTAAAGTCCAAGGTTTCCTTTTCCGTTCTGCTTTCCTCCGACGTGTACCAGCATTTGTTCGACTTATAATTGAAAATTTATTGCTGTGTTTTCTTCTATCAACATTGAACTCCACCTCTAAGTACATAACAGGGACCTTAAGTTTACGGTTCAGAAAAATTTTGACGAAGCTTACCCATACACAATATTTTCAGGTGATTTTCAATGCCTTTTATGCTTTCAGGTGTGCCAAAAATGTCGTTGCTTTCACTTGGTTGCTTACGTTACATCAAAATTACTTCTCTATTGTTCTTATGTGTTTACAAAATATCAATTGCAACGAACCTTGTGAAGTGGTTTTCTTGATGTGTTATGTTAATCTCCACCAGGAATTTGATTATTCTTCTATTATTTGTTGGTAAATATTTGACCACATGTTGTAACCTGTGTAACTTGAAATTGGTGTTAGGCTTGGGTGTTGGCCTAGAACTAAGTCTATGCGTAGAGTGCAAATTTCTACACTTGAATGTTGATATTGAAGTTGTCTTTGACCTCAGATAGGGCATGGAGACATAATATATTAAATTGCTGCGGTAATACCAGGAATGCTCAAAATGGGTAAAAAGATAATGAAAATTTGAGAAATGCATTCTAGAGGGAAAAAATAATGAAAATTGTATATGACATGGTATAAGACTTTTTAAAAGATTTGTACTAGAAATTCTCTTGCTGTAACTTGATGCTTCAGAATTTTGACAGATGTGAGAGAGTTGTACCCCTTTCCACAACCTCCAATACATATAATTAATTATACGAAGTATTATGTCGTAGATGACATGGTTGCGATGTGATCTTTACTGTGTCCAAGTAGCATATTCTGGAACTTCTTTGTGCTTACGTTATTATCTGCATACTTCCTTCGTTGTTTTCGGTGAGTGTTGAGTTTTTGCCTTTCCTTGGTGCTTGAGAAACTTCTGTACAAGTAATCTTAATATTCAAAGTTTTCCAATAGGATGAGTTAAACCTTTCAGCAAGATTTGTTGGAAATTGATAAAGTATCGGCAGTATAATTTGATTAATGCGATTCTAAGATCATAATGCTACCTAATGTTATTAATGGTTGTACAGTATTTATCTACTATTTTAATACTAGGAACATTTTGTATAAAAGTAGCTAGGAATGGTGGTTTTCAATCACATTACACAAGAGCCACATCTTTGCAATGTGATCTATGCAGACTTTCTTTTGAACTATAGAAGTAATATAATTATTTTGTAATTCCGATTCAGTAATTACATTGATAGTTGTAATAACTTATGCACCTCAAGCCTTTTCATCCATTTCTGTTCTCATTTGCTCAAATCATGATTTGACATTATTAGTCTGTGCTGATCTAGTGGAAACGAAACTCATAAACTGAGGCAAGTTTTTCTCTGGTCCGATTGAGTAAAATTCTTTTGATCGCTTGTGGTCTTGGAATGCATAGTGGTAAATTTTTCTTCAACTGATTTTATGACATTTGTTCCTTTATTTGTGTTTCAGAATATGGTTTACTACAAAATGTCCCATGTCGATGGTCGGATAAGCAATCCCGAACAACGAATTGCAAGTGATATACCAAAATTCTGTTCAGAGTTAAGTGATCTTGTGCAAGAGGATCTAGTTGCTGTTACTGATGCATTGCTTTATACTTGGCGTCTATGTTCTTATGCAAGCCCAAAATATATTCTTTGGATATTGGTAATTTCTATGTCCTGTCCAGAAGCAATTTGGGAACTTAGCATTTTAATCATTTTGTTTCTTTTCGAACTCCCTAATGATGTCTTATTATTGTACTAATCAGTTTGCATCTTACTGTATGTTGTTAATCTATAGGCATATGTATTGGGAGCAGGGACTACAATCAGAAATTTTACCCCTGCATTTGGAAAACTTATGTCCAAAGAACAACAGCTGGAAGGAGAATATAGGCAATTGCATTCACGGTTAAGGACCCATGCCGAAAGCATAGCATTCTATGGTGGAGAAACTAGAGAAGATTTTCACATACAGCATAAGTTTAAGAATCTTGTGCGGCATATGAGGGTTGTTCTTCATGAGCATTGGTGGTTTGGGATGATTCAGGATTTCTTACTCAAGTATCTTGGTGCTACTGTTGCTGTTATCCTGATTATTGAGCCTTTTTTCTCTGGCAATTTAAGACCCGACTCCTCAACTTTAGGACGTGCAGAAATGTTAAGTAATTTAAGATATCATACAAGTGTTATAATTTCATTATTCCAGTCCTTGGGAACTCTTTCTATAAGTTCAAGACGGCTGAATCGCCTGAGGTATTGCTTGTTTAATCGTTTTTCAATTATGCATGACTTAGTATTAACAATTTGTCATTATGAGAATTTCTGTAGTTATAAAATTCAAAGCTTTAGATATTGAAGCATAGTTATTAATTTATTATCATTCCCCATTTATTAGAGTAACTAATTCCAACTATCACCACGCAAACTGAGGCACTCAGTTTCATGTCTGGGAGAAAAGTTTCTTAGAATAAGTAGAAAGTATCATATTCTAAGAGAGATGCCTGGGAAGAGGGAATGATTGAATTTTATGTTTCTGATAGTCAGAATAATTGAATAGAAACTTGAACTTCTTTGCTTATGGTTCTTCTTGATCATTCATCAACATGATTAATAATCATCAGAGTTCATGTGGTGTCTTTAATTTTGCCAAACAAGCATTATTGTTTACATGCTTTTGGGAGGATAATAAGTATTTCTCATCGCAATAGATTTTCTATATGTGTGTTTTGTTACATTTCTTCCAATTTGCAGCGGTTATGCAGATCGTATACATGAACTCATGGGTATATCTAGAGAGCTTTCTGTACGAGATTCATCTTCTCAGCAGGCTGATGGCAGCAGGAACTATGTCAGTGAGGCAAATTACATTGAATTTGATGGGGTGAAGGTATCAGGAGATACAGACCTTTCAATTGTGTACTAGTAATTCTTCTCTTCCTGTATTCTTAAATTTTGTTGGATCTTCAGGTTGTTACCCCAACTGGTAATGTATTAGTAGAGGATTTGACTCTGAGGGTTGAATCAGGTTCAAATCTATTGATTACAGGTATATTCTCTAGTTAAATTTTGTTTATTAGTAGTTTGCAGTTTGTTTATATTTTTCTCTACTAACTTATTTGTTACATACCGACCCAAACTGTAGTATCTCTAGTTATCCCATTCTTATTAAGTTTGCAAATGAATGAAATATGCCTGTGAGATAATATAAACAATCGTGAGAAAACTTTGTTTCTGTCTGCTGTATTGGTAGTCTGACCCTTGTAGCTAGATTATAGAAATAGGGTTCTCTATAAAATAAATAAGCACATGATGATGAAAAAAGCAAAGATACATGCCGCGAGAAAGCAGTCTCTTCAATCCCAACGTTGGTTGATTCTTCAATGCTTTCCAGAGGTCGTCCAAATTCAACCTGGACGTAGTTTCTCCAGTTTATGAATATTTATCCTTATTATGCCTGACATTTCGATTATCAGTTCAGAATTGTTTTTTGGATGTGAGATATTTTTCTTTGATTTGCAGTCATGTAGTAAGACCTTATGAAGTTTGATATACAACATTACAACCATTATATATATGCGTTTGATTGTGATCCACGGGATTTAGGAGAGAGACACACTAGTTTTATATAATTTAGTGTGGTGAAATTTCAATCATAAAATTCATCTCCTATTTTTATTTGAATTTGTTGTACCCTGCTAGTAGGATTACTGTTCTTATATGTTCGATTAACTATTTGTATCATTTTTAGTATATTATTAGAATGAAAATACTTATCTTCTGCATGTGAAATGTTGTCGTTAACATCACCAGGCAGATTCCATATATTTTGGTAAGTTGAAATTCTGACAATACTCCTTGATCCACTTTAAGGTCCAAATGGAAGTGGCAAAAGCTCTCTCTTTCGAGTTTTGGGTGGTCTTTGGCCATTGGTATCTGGGCATATCGTGAAACCTGGGTTTGGTTCTGATCTAAACAAGGAGATCTTTTATGTGCCACAACGACCGTATACGGCAGTGGGAACTCTGCGTGACCAGTTAATCTATCCTCTTACAGCAGATCAGGAGGTTGAGCCCCTTACAAAAAGTGAAATGGCCGAGCTGTTGAAAAATGTAAGAGATTCTTTCTGTCAAATCTCTGTTCAGAGCTTTAATAATTTGTGCTATTACGATGGCAGAACTCAATAATAAATTGGGTTAGTTTTGCCAAATTATTTATTTCTCTATGTTAGGTGGATCTTGAGTATCTGTTGGATCGCTACCCTTCTGAAAAGGAGGTGAACTGGGGTGATGAATTGTCACTAGGTGAGCAGCAAAGATTGGGAATGGCTCGTCTCTTTTACCACAAACCAAAATTTGCAATTCTGGATGAATGCACAAGTGCTGTGACAACTGATATGGAAGAACGTTTCTGTGCTAAAGTTCGAGCTATGGGAACATCATGTATTACGATTTCCCATCGCCCTGCGTTGGTTGCATTTCATGATGTGGTCCTATCATTGGATGGAGAAGGAGGATGGAGTGTTCATTATAAAAGGTAGAAAAGTTAAATTAGGGACTGTTTACCCATTAAGAGTATTGCATATTGTTTCTTATTAACAATTCCATCAAATCCGTAGGGCTGATTCTCCAGCACTCACAGACTCTGAGTTCAGTAAGAAAAGAAGTTCTGAGACAGAGCGCCAAAGTGATGCGATGACTGTCCAGCGTGCATTTTCCAGTACAAAGAAGGTCTAATCCTCATTTCCCTGCTTGTAGTTTTTATTAATTTATTTTGATTTAGATACATATCCTTGTTATTTGACCTTTTTTTATTTTTATTTTTTATAAATGATATATCACAGGATTCAGCATTTTCAGCTTCTAGGTCGCAATTCTATTCTTCAGGGTTGATAGCAGCATCTCCGACCGAGGGAGATGACTCTTCATTGCCTCTCTTTCCACAACTTGATAGTGTTCCAAGGATATTACCTCTGAGAGTAGCTTCCATGCTTAAGATACTAGTAAGTGTTCACTGTTGCTGAAAGTATTGTTAATGCCCAGGATTCAAACTTTAAACCATTGCTTGTGGAATATCAGTTGTCGGTAGTTGAAATTGTGTGGATAAAATCTAAACGTTGGCTAGTCAGAAATATTCCGTGAGAAACTAACCTTTAGGCCGTCACTGTTGTGTTGACTCGTTATTACTTTCTGAAAGAGGTCCGGAATCTTTTCATGCATATTCTAGATTTTATTTCCTGCATATGTGTTCTAGATGTTACCACCAAAAATATGCGTTACTTGGCAAATTGTGAAATATTAGAACAAGGAGAGTTTGGGTATGAAAAAGTTAGTGTGTATGAATTTGCTTGCATGAAAAAACTTCCTAGGTCTGTTTCCTTTAGTTCCAAATAGAAGATAAATAAATATCAAAAGTAAAGCATGGAGCCAGGGACTTTATTTGGCTCTCCTAACATAAATTTTGTTAAAACAGTGTAGTTAGTTTAAATTGTTACCTATTGTGCTCTCTCTGATCCTGTGCTTTTTGCTGGTCAATCTGGTTGCTTTCTGTAACTTGGCTTATCTGAAAGCTTTTCTTTTTGGATCACCAGTGGATGTGTATTTTCTAGGTCTTCTGCATGTATTCCTTCAGTTTTATCACACCTGTGATTTCATAATTTACTTCATTGTCCTAACTGCACCACAAATGTCCTTGGAAGACGGATAGGTTTTTTCCTAGGTCAGTCTTTCTGATTTCAGATGTCTGCTCTTGCTGACCCGGTGTTTGCTTTAGGTACCCACAGTTCTTGATAAACAGGGGGCACAACTTCTTGCAGTTGCTATACTAGTGTTGTCCAGAACATGGATATCAGACCGGATTGCTTCTTTAAATGGTATTTCTAATATCTGTTAAAATTACATTCTCTTCTTTGATATGGAATCAAGCTCTTTTAGCAAAATGGTATTCTCAGGGACAACTGTTAAGTATGTCCTGGAACAAGATAAGGCAGCATTTATTAAGTTGATTGGTATCAGTGTTCTCCAGAGTGCTGCATCCTCCTTCGTTGCACCGTCTTTGAGGTAATTTTCAAAGAGGTTATATCTAGTGTTTGAGGAAATGTTGTCTCAAATTTATTTTGACTGACATTTACACCCATGCAATATATTTGCACTTTTTATTGAAAAATCGCATGACGAGTGATGTCAGGAACCTGAAAATTTCTCTTATTAGATTTTCTTCCCGGCCCGTCTTCATCTTTTCTTCCTTATAAGCACATGGGATGAATTAGTTACGTCGATTAATAGTGGCCAAGGAACTTATGCTTGAAGACAATTAGATAAGAGCTTTACATTCTGGATTGTGGATACCCCCTGAGGTAAGGTCTAATTACAAAAATCTCCCTCATGTATTGGGTATTACAAAAATCCTCCTCAGGTTTGTCACCTTCTTACAATTAACCCATTGCCCCTAAAATGTTCCAATTTTGCCCCTGAGAGTTATTTGTAATGTTTAATATCTTATAAATGTTAAAATTTGGATGTTAATTGTTATATCATATAAATTATAAAAGTGATAATTATATATTTATTACCAAAATAATTGATAAAATTTATAATTGCCCATAAGTTTCAATAAATAATGAAAAAAAAATTGAATTACATATTTATTAACAATTTAAATTGTATAACAATAAATTAAATAGAATTTTAATAATAATATTTTATAAATTTGAACAAATTGCTTACATATTTAAATGAATTAATTTTCTATATTATTAAATTTAATAAAATTCATATTGTTTTATAAATCAAATATTTCAATTTAATAAAGTTTATATTGTATTATAAATTCAATATTTATTAATGCAATAAAAATATTATTTATTTATTTAATTAGTGTAAATGTAAGTTTATATTTATAAATTTTATTTAATTTCTTATTATAGAAATTAAATTCTTAATAAATATGTGAAAAAATTGCAATATTTATTGAACCTGATGGGCAATTATAAATTATATCAATTATTTTTGTAGTAAGTTATATGATTATCATTTTTATAATTTAAAAGATATAACAATTAGCAGCCCCAAATTTTAAAGTTTATAAGATATTATACACATTACAAATAACCCCCCAAGGGCAAAATTTGAACATTTTAGGGGCAAGGGGTTAATTGTAAGAAGGTGACAAACCTGAGGGGGATTTTTGTAATACCAAATACGTGAGGGGGCTTTTTGTAAGTAGGCCTTACCTCTGGGGGTTAACCGTATTTTGCCTATAATTATACAAGTTTACTGGGTTATAAGCAACTTGCAGTGACATCAATTTAATCAAATTCATGATCTAGCATTTTGCCTAAGTATTTATCCTCACGAGTTCATGTTACTTAAGCATGATATATTAGGAGTCTGTGGACATCTGTCAACACAAGCCTCTTAAAAATGAATGATCTCTTGTGTCTCGGACGTAGGAAGCCCAATATTTATTATGTCAAGTAGAAGGTTAGTTTCAGATTTTCTGTCCAACTTCGGGTGCAGCATTCATGTTTGAATGTTCTGCAACAAAAGAAGCCTGGAACAAATTTTCCTTTTATCAACGTGGGATCAAAAGTTCTGGTCTCTAGCTGTGAAACTGTAAATTACTTTTATATCTTTTTGTGTTGCTAGTTATATGATAAATATTCTAGTATTGAAAGAGCTGTGTCATTTTGGCTTTTGACTATCAAGAGCGTGGGTTATGGGTTACATAACATTTTAATAGTGGATTGTGCTCTTTTTGTTGATACTACATGGTTATTATCCGTAATACACTACATCCCTGCTGAAACTTGTTACATCCATTTCAAATAGTGGTTAAACAATTATGTTGTGATTTCTTATGTGTTAAGCAAGATTTTATTATAGAAATGGTTGATTAGTATGCTATATCATCTGTAAATTTTAGACCAAATTCTCGTTTTTAGCCTGCAGACTCTTGAATAAAACTTTCTTGGCAGCTTCAGTCACTTGATACTTGATATTGAAGGAATTTTCTTCTATATCATCCTTTTGAATATTTGCTATCATTTTGTTAGGCACCTGACATCTTTGCTTGCACTTGGATGGAGGATTCGGCTGACCAAGCACTTACTCAAGAACTACCTAAGAAACAATGCATATTATAAGGTACTAAATCGCATCATATGACTTGTATGAGTTAGGATATATGCATATTTCATTCATTTCCCAATATGAATTGTATTACTCCCTACGTTCATATTGTCCCATATAGTCTTGGCATGTAATTTTTAGATAGAGTTAAAAATGAACTATGTTGGGCATTAATTTACACTTTTGCTCTCATACTATTGGTTGGAAGTGAGGTTAGTTGGGAAGAAATATTTTAGTAAATACTACATTAGTTTGTGACATTTTATAATGGAAATAGGAGCTATAAATTCGTAAATAAGGGGCAAAAAGATTACGTGAAATGGAATGTCCCTCTTTTCCACGAAAACAAGGTTTCCTATGTTCTATAAGAATTCCACAAAATGTATGAGGCATGTTTTGAATTTACTTTGCATGAAGGCTGCTCCATATTTATGTAGCAACTAATTACATTCGGGCAGACCAACATTCTTTATTGCTGAAAATCGTATTTTTACTTTTGATTTCTGTAAAGTTCAGAACTCTCAAATATTCCAGTTTGTCATCGAATTTGGGAAAATTGCAGAATATTTTGTGTGCTAATGAATGCTTGATCTCACATATGACTTAAATTTGAGGAGTATTTAGGTTCGGCGAACATCGAAGCAGCTAGGTTTTATTGCAGTCTGTTCTCGGCCCAGTGTAATTGATTAATAGGGTTAAAGACTTGAGATATGAAGCTTGAAAAGTTTCAAACTGTAATAGCTCATGGTGTTCTACAGGTTTTTCAAATGTCACGCACAAATGTTGACGCGGATCAGAGATTAACGCAAGACTTGGAGAAGTTAAGTTCTGACTTGTCTGGATTGGTCACAGGAATGGTAAAGCCAACTGTTGATATTTTATGGTGAGTACGCAATATTTGCTTCAGTTCGTATTTAAACAATTCAGTGTATTTTAAAGTCTTCAAAATGCATCCTGTTTTCAGGTTCACCTGGAGAATGAAGCTGTTAACTGGTCGGAGAGGAGTTGCTATATTATATGCTTACATGTTACTTGGTTTGGGTTTTCTAAGGAGTGTTACGCCTGATTTCGGTGATCTTGCAAGTCATGAGCAACAACTGGAAGGAACATTTAGGTCATTTTATATTTGGATGCTTTTTTCCTTCACAGAGATGCACTGTTTTAAAACATCAACCTCATTCAGTTCTTTGTTTATCAGGTACATGCATGAAAGATTGCGCACACATGCAGAATCTGTTGCGTTCTTTGGTGGTGGTACTAGAGAGAAAGAGGTATTCAATTTTTTTAGGGTAATTTAGAGAAAGAGGAATTTAATATATATATATATATATATTTATAAATGTTGATTTAGTCAAATCACATCAGATTTTTATCAATCAGCTTCGTCTTGATATGCTCCGGTAAATTATTTTCTTAGCTTTGAAGTATTGAATTTAGGTCGATAGTTTGACACTGAAAGTTGCTGTGAACTTAATAGCTACTGACTTTTCCTTATTGCATAACTTGCTTATAGGCAATTGTTTGCTTTCTTGAGCTGGCTTGTCTTTCTTTGTCTGTCCTTTTTTTGATGAATACTTCTTCGACTTACAGATGATTGAATCTAGATATAGAGAACTCTTCAATCACTCTATGTTGCTTCTTAAAAAGAAATGGCTATTTGGGATTATAGATGACTTCATCACAAAGCAACTTCCCCATAATGTTACCTGGGGATTGAGCTTAATGTATGCTATGGAGCACAATGGTGATCGAGCCTCAACTTCAACTCAAGGTGATGGCTATTCAATGGCATTTTATTAGTCATTTCTACTATATTTTTTTGGGTGATATTTTATATATATATATTGAGTTCTATCTCAGGTGAACTGGCACATGCATTGCGTTTCTTAGCATCTGTTGTATCACAAAGCTTTTTGGCTTTTGGCGATATTCTTGAGCTAAACAGAAAATTCGTCGAGCTTTCTGGTGGCATCAATCGCATTTTTGAGCTTGAAGAGCTTTTGGATGCTGCTCAACATGGTCAGTATTTATGAGAAATCTTTCTTTTTAAAATGATATTATTCTCTCAATGAAGAAATTGATATATACATTCATTTTGGGATCTTTTATAAAATTATTCTGCAAATAAAAATTCCCATTTACATTGTGTTATATTCTTGAGGATGACTTGCAATTTCTATGATTGGCACTAGGATAAGTAGTTTCATTTTGATAATTAATTTCCTGTCTTGTACAAGATTTCTTTGTATTTCAAGATGAACTCTCCAGTTGGTCCATATTTTACATTGATCATAATTCTTAAATCTGTGATATTTTTACTAATTGGCTTATCATAAGAAGTGTCACGGAATGGGATCACAGCAAAAAGTGGCCCAATATACAAGTGAAACACAACTTGGCTCAAACCATTAAACCGATGAGTCTTGGGTCTACCCATGTGTAGAAGACACTTCTATTATCTTCCTGATGTGGACTTCGATCATCACATGTGACTCTACAAAGAAGTATGATAAAAATTTCGGTTTGGACTGTCAAGAGTTCTATCAAGTGACAGTTACAAGTATTGAAGTGATTGGGCCTTAAATGAGCTTAACAGTTAGCATTCAGGGTGTTGTTAATTCTAATGCATTTACCTTTTGAGATTTGGAAGTTAACTTAAGGTCAGGAAGAATTAAAGTCGATTGATATTTTTCTGCTGCCTATGTAATTGTGAGAAATTACTGGATGAGCAGAGAGGGATCTGAGGCTTAATATGGAAGTAGTTTGGCTGGGTTTCGTCTCGGTTTGGTTTCAAAAAGTGGTTTGGGAGTTTTCATTGGTAATTTGAAACTCGATTTGAATAATGGTTTCAATGGAAAATTGAGATAGTAAAATAATATTATATTTGGATAAACTCAAAAATGTCAACTTAGATGATTCGCTCTAATGGTCGTTCTGCAGGAAGATAACTTACCTTTGATAATTGACAAGATGTATAACAGGTTGAATTGGTTTCATTAATACATGGGTTCCACAAACTTGCACTTATACAATCTTACACAACTGAGAATCATGTAGACTGTCTGAACAATGTGACTCCTTATTTAGCAATCTTAGGTTTCTCTATGACACAAAATTTGTAGTGGTGGTGAAAACAAAATAAACTTTTAATTATGTGAAACCCTCGACAGGGGGGATTTATGTTCAAATATTCATCATGTTGTATACTATTGCTTGGGGAAAGATCATGCAGTTTCCCTGAAAACCTTTGAACATCATTGTAGCTGGCATTAATAGGTAGAGGATAACATCATAGGTAGGGGATAACACTTGGTTTGATTGAATCTTTGATATTCTGATTTGGATTCTTTGGGGTGCATGGCTTCATTGGTGATCACCAATATTTTCTTTTCTTTCTTCATCTCTATCTTCTTTAAATTTGGAAATTGTCATTTTGAACTGAAAGGGATGTTTTGTACAGGACAACATCATGATGACTCTTCTATACGATCTATTACTGAAGCTCATGTAGATGAAATTATTTCTTTCTCCAATGTGGATATTATTACACCAACTCAGAAACTGTTGGCTAGGCAGTTAAATTGTGATATTGTTCCAGGGAAAAGTCTGCTTGTTACTGGTTAGTGGGTTGTCATCCTTATGTCTGCATGTTAGGTTATTGAATCCTTCCATTCAGAGCACTAATTTTGACGATGGGTTATTTTGACAATTCTGGCTTTTGTAGGTCCAAATGGGAGTGGAAAGAGTTCCATTTTCAGGGTCCTTCGAGGTCTTTGGCCCGTGGTCAATGGAAGACTCATTAAACCACAGCACATTGATTCTGAATCCAGATGTCGGATCTTCTATGTGCCTCAGAGATCATATACATGCTTAGGAACCCTAAGGGATCAAATTATATATCCTCTCTCCTGTGAAGAAGCAGAGAAAAGGGCATTAAGTTTAACCACAGAAGGTAAATGCACGCGCTCTTTATACTTGATTGTGTTCTGGTGGTACATGAATGAGAACATACAAATTCAAGAGTTGTTCCTTGTTACAATGATTCATTCTCTTCTTCTGAATTAATGAAAGCAGCTTGCCGTCTTCTGAAATCGAGGCAAAATTGCATTTTTTGTCTCACGTGATTGAACCCTTGGAACTTTTGGTACCGTGTTTTACAAAATTGCACTTTTGGTTCCAAATTTTTAATTTTGTTTTTTGCATTTTTGTGTCCTGAGGGGGATAAAAATACAGTTTTCCTTGGAAAAAACACTTCTTGATCTTGTGACTTCTAGAATTTGGCTTTCCCTGATATTTCTCATGCATTTTCAATTGATGTGTCTGAATGATGAAAGTCTCCTTCCTCTTCACAGCATTCAATTTCTAATTGAATCTTTTTGCTAAGGGTTGGTTCTTAGTGAGTAACACACACTGATTATGCAACAATTATAGAGAACATTGTGCTATTTTTTTTTTCTTTTTCATTTCTATTTTCCTTATCATTTTACTTAGTAATCCAAGAACGAAAAATAGCTTTTATTCAAACTGTTACCCCCTAAATTAGTTTTATTTATTTCTTAACCTAGGCCATGAATCTGTTGGTGGCACAAACATCTTGGATGCACATCTGAAAACTATCCTGGAAAATGTTAAATTGCTCTATCTCTTGGAAAGAGAAGGTGGATGGGATACTAGCCAAAACTGGGAAGACATTCTATCTCTTGGCGAACAACAGCGACTAGGAATGGTGAGTTTTGTAAAATGGTTCTTTTCAAATAATACTTGTTCACAATATATCTTTAGAATTGTGCATTATTATCGACATTACTTTTCTTTTCTGAAAGGCTCGATTGTTCTTTCACAAACCCCAATTCGCAATCCTTGATGAATGCACCAAGTAAGCAAAACAATGTCTTAATCTTTTTCTTCTTTTGTTTTAGGTATAAAAACTCATTCATATAATACTATACTATTTCTCCTTTGCTATACAGTGCTACCAGTGTTGATGTTGAGGAGCACCTTTATAAACTTGCAAACGATTCAGGGATCACGGTTATAACCTCCTCTCAGGTACATAAAGCAGCAATTGTAGGCTAGTTTGTGTTATGGGTGTTCACTATTCGTTTAAGGAGTCGAACCGGACCAAAACCAAAAAAAATTGCTGCAAACCCAAAGCATAGAAATTCGGTTCAATTTTCGGATTTCATGTTTGCAAAACTTTGATTTTTGTTTTGGCCTTTTTGGATGGTTAAACAAAATCGTTTATGTGGTCAAATTCAATTAAACCGTATTTGAAGGGTACCATAATGATATTTTTTGTTACTATGTGAAACATTCAGTTGGAAAAAAAATTGGTGAACCGAAAGTTCCAGTACGGTTTTGATCAGGTCGAAAGAAGACCCCTAGTCTGCATATACCCTCAATCACCCTTTCCTTGCATCTATAGACATTTTCAGTTCATGCTCTATTTTGCGTTATTCTCCTAAAATACCAATACTAATACATTTCATTCCTTAGTATTAATATCTGAAATTTGAAAGTTATATATCCCTTTTTACAGCGTCCTGCTTTGATACCGTTCCATTCAGTTGAGTTGCGATTGATCGATGGTGAGGGTAAATGGGAACTCCGTACGATCGAGCAGTGAGTTAAGGATGCTACTAAAAGTTTGCTTTTTCTCTGCAATTACTGATGTTAATCTGAACTGAAGATACAAAGTTAAAATATTAAGAAATTATAGTATTGTTTCCCTTTTACCGTTTTGGTGGTTCATTTGTTGGGGATAGGTGGTGCAGGAATTACTCGAATACATATAAACTACATATGTTTAGGCACAATTTTTAGCCAATAATGTATCTTCTTTTGTTGTAATATTCATAAGAAATCATCTTGATTAGGCTTTGTCGATAATAAAAGGGCATTTCGGGTAATTGCCCTTTGGAATTATTTAAGTTTATTCTTTCCAGTGTATGTACATTGTACAGAGCCTTTTGTGCTATTTGAAAATGAATTACTACTCTTTTCTGAAGTCTTAGAGAATTCTTTTAAGGCGTTCTGTAGTTTTTTCTTAGAAAGCGGACTATGTACTATTGTCATTTGGTCCTTCACAAATTGAAGTAATAATTTGAATTCTTCAGATAATTTAGCTTCTTACAGAACACTGTAAAACTATTATTATTACACTTAAAAGCACTTCAGAAAGATTATACACTGTAAAAGCACTTTAAAACTATTACACATTGTAATTATATATACCTTTTCTTTTTCTCTTTGTTTATATGTAACTTAATTACTAAGAAATTTAAAACACAGATGTTTTCACATTTAACTCTAGATTGAACTCCATTCCGAAGAAAACATCAATCTGTTTATGGGTGTGAGTTATTCGACAACTTGTGGCTTAGGACTTTCTATATTTCTTTCTTTTGAGTGGTGATTGTGTTTTTCTTTATTCTTTTTTTGGTTTTTCAAGAGGATTTAATCACACTTTCGAGGCGCGTCGAACAATATTATATTATATTAGAATCTCTTCCAGCGAAAATTCAAACATAAATATGTCAATGTATTAGGGCTAGTCATTTTTCATTAGACCAATCACCTAGACTAGTATGATTTATATATCCATGTTCCATATCCAAGTATTTTGATTCCCTTGTATCACTCTTTTTAGCCGTGTGTCTAGGTTCAAAATCAATGGCCAGAGGGCTACGTTCACAACAGGGGGTGCATGGACCCCTTGAACTTTTGTTGCTAGCCCAAGTATATATATAATTTACAATTTGCATTTAACGTATCCCTTTAATTAAGATCAAAATTCTAAATGAAATCTAACAAGTCAAGGGTCACAAAGTGAACATCAAAAACTCCAATATATATTTTTTTAATTTGCAATTTGAATCATTTTAAAAGACAAATAATATTTTTTAGGGATTTGACACTTTTTAAATACCAAGAATCACTTCATATTCATTTCAATCTCTGCTTCATATTCATCTCTGTTCTCACAAAAGAAAATAAGAAACCCAATAAATAATAGTAGCTGCAAAACAAAAATATTAAGTACACTCAGAAAAAAGATTTGGGTTCAACCCCGGTTAATAGTAGTCATAAGTTTTATAATGACCCGGTTTTTCTGGCTACAGGCCACTGTTCAAAATTGCACGACAAGATAAGTGAAATTCCAGAAGATCATGTCGCTGTATTCTTCGGAAGAAATTTCAGAATACTCGATCAAAATATTTTTCACCTATACCAAACCAAACCAAACCGAATTAAAATACATCCAAACAAAGCCACAAGTCCCCACAATATAAAACTCAAGAGACTTATCCAAATCAATTTCTCATAACTCATAAATTACCTCTTTTAATCACCCAAATAAGTTCTTAAATTTAATATGTTATCAAGCACACAAATGTTGGTCATAATTTATAGATAGAACATACAACTCATTGCAGATTCAACACCTGCTTTTTATTCTTAAGACAATACGATTATAACACGAGAACCCACAACATTAATCAGACATCGTCGTGTCCAATCAAGGCAAGGAGCATTTTTTCATAGTCTCCAGAAGTGTCCTTAGCAATTGCAATTCCCAGAGGGACACTGTTTCGTTTGTGGTATTCTTCTTTGATCCGCTGCATGTTGACTTCAGCTTGAGTAACAACAACACGAGTCAGAGCCTTTTCGTCTGTGCCAATCTTTTTGATAGCCAAACGGAGAGTTTTCTCATAGTATTTCTCGGGACAGGTCAAGCATTTTATTGTTGCTCTCAGGAATGTCAGATACTCATCATTGAGATCGGCTTTCAAATCCTACACATGCAAAGGGCAATTTAGCTAGAAGTTAAAAATCAGAGTTTTCCTTAAAACAGCATATTTAACACCTTCTTATGTATGTATTTTACAAACGAGATAAGCATATTTTCTTTAGAAAGGTATTATTGTTTTACCTTCAAATTTATGGACTTTACAAATGAAATATGAAAATACTTGCAAGGGACCCTTTAATTGGAACATACATAATCTCCGACATAAATTCTAACATTATTGGAAACAAATGATTTTTGGTATCAAACTAAAGCATGAGACTAACGTACCTTATTGATTGCATTTCCAAACTGATCATTATAATGGTTGACTGTTGCGTTGAGCTGTGCTTTGCTCCTTGTGGTTAGAATTCTAATAAGCTCATCGTCGCTATAAGCCTTGTCACATATCTTCTCGTGAAGTATCTTAGCCTCTGATTTTGCCAATATCATGTTCACTTCATCTCCTTCATAACGGAAGGCACTCACAAGAGGAACCAAAAGCTGTTTTATTTTTCCCAAAATTAAAAAAAAAATAAAGTAGTTGCTCGCATGTGTCAGAGGAAAGAAAAGGCAGCACAAAAAGACTGAACTACCCTAGTAAACAGAACATGTACAACTTATGCCATAGGCACACTTATTCATAATTTACCTTGCGGATGTCTCCAGTTGTGTGATATGCGACATCTTCCTCGAGGGATTTCTTATATTGCGCATGATATGCCTGTCTCACCTTAAAAAGATCGTAAGACGACCTAGTACAAGCAATTTCCATGATAGCCAAATTGTTAGAAGTCAACCGTTTTGTAGCCTCGTTGGCCAAGTGTGCGTCTCTCTCGGCTGGATCCAGTGTCCAGAGAAGTACAGCGCGCTATTATTACATGCACATATACATACATGATCAGTAAAGACAACATAGGAAACAAACACAAAAATGAATTGCTTGCAGAACTAAAGCTTTATTTGGATAAAGATTTAAAATCCATACAAAATCAAAATGATCCAAGCAAGTGCTAAGAATTTGTTACTATTACAAATTAGAAAACCATACCTCTACCCAAACAAGTCCTAAAAGAAGAAAATTTTGTAGAAGTATTATAATTCACCTGAAAATCACTTGAGAGTTCATTATCTAAGTCCTTTAGAAGATCTTCTCCATAAGCCGCGGCATATGATTCCCGAATCAACTTGCGTTGTGGTGCATTTCTATGTGCCAGGATCTCGATAATCAATGCCTCGTTTGTTCCCCACCCTGCCAAAATCAAATAAATCATGCAGTTGGCAGTTGTTAGGTCCACCTTGCAAATTACTACCTTAAATTAATTGAATCCAATTGTTAGGCTCAACTATAGTTTAATATCCAAAATTATCCATTTGGTTTTCCCTGTATTTTCTGATAACAATGCAATTCAATAAAGCATAAAGATTCAAAGGCCAACAACATATTCTCACAGAAATCTCACTACTTACTAAACACAAACCCAACACATCTTTACGGTCAAACTTTTTTTTTTTTTTTTTTGAGAAAGGTGAATACATTTCTGCATCAATCCACATTAGTTATAAAAACCCTTTCACTTAGTATTTCATTTTTTAATTAACACCCAGAGAAGCAATCCAAACGATAAAATAACGGGGAAAAAATCATTCATTAGCATCAATGAAGCCGGCGATCAAGAAGTTAAATAATTTTTTTTTTTAAATAACAAAAATGTAATAATCATAGATCGCTAAGCCAAAGGCCAGGGGAATTGTTCAAAACCCCTAATATATGACCATCTTAATCCCTAACTGTACAATAGATCATTAATACAATGGATAACAATTGAATCATAATTTAATAGTAAATAAAATCAACAAATAAAATAAGTAAAACCTGAAAAGGCTTTTCTGAGCTGCTCGGAATCTTGTTCAGGGGCAGGAACACAAGCGGGGACTTTTAGAGTTGCCATTGTTGTCTGTCAATTTCAATAATGTGGGTCGGTGTGTGTGTGATGTATTGTGTTGCGAGTGTCTGAATTTATAATTGTAAAATGAAGATGTGATGTGAAGTGGGTATCATGTAATAAAGAAGATGAGTGTGACGTGTTATTTGGCGTTATTACAGGAAAAGGGCAACAAAAAGTCATCGAAATCCACGTTCTATTAGGGTGTGATACATCAAACTTGAAACGTGATTTTCATGTTTAGAAACTGCGGATTTTATGATCCGGATCGTCATTTACTTGTGACATGCTTGCCACGTGTCATGCATGCACTTGCAATTATAGGCATGGGTCAATATTTTTTTCAGTAGAATATTAAAAAAATTTGAGAATTTTCAAAAATATTATGAAAAAAAGGTTCATCGATCTTAAAAGAAAATCAAGTTTCTTGAACAACACGTTTTAACTTTTTCACGGAATTGTAACCGCTGAATTGAGCTCTTGAATGAAAGTTCATTTTTCCTAAAAAAAAAAAAAAAACTATTTATCCTATTTTAAAATGAAGAACACTGAATTTCTAAACTAAAAAAAATGAGTGTTATGACCCCAAGAGAACGACACCCTAAAAATTAGCTATTGAAGTTGGAGAACTCAAGGCCATATAAACTCCCATATTAATATCCCATTCTACCAATGTGGGATAAAGTCTCATACCCTTTAATTAGGATATTTTGACCGTTTAAAAATTAGTTGGATATTTTGGACAATCTAAAAATTATTTGTTGAAAATATATTTGAACAATATCTAGGTTTTTTGTATTTTACCTGAAAAAAGGCAACAACAAAAGCTAAAATCAAAAAAAGCAATCAACGACTCTGCTGGGGATCGAACCCAGAATCTCTGGTTTCGTAGACCAGCGCCTTATCCATTGGGCCACAGAGTCTTTATGTTATACTATTTGATTAAAATATTATATAGATATATAAAATGGGTATCATGGTTGTTCCTGGCTCCAAAAGCCAGAAAACAAAGATAATCAAATACAACTCTTGGTACGTAAGCTCTTCAATTTCTTTTTTTCTTTTTTTCTTTTTTTCTTTTTGTCTTTTTGATAATGGAAAAGCTCTTCACTTAGGAACTACTTATTCTTGCTTAATTTGAAACATCATCTCGCGATGACAAAGAAATTGTATCGGTTCTGGAGGTAATGTATGAAACTTGCCTAAAATGAAATTAAAATAAAATAAAGGGTTGCAGATAATGGGGCAGCAAGAAGAAGAATTACAGCAAAATCGAAAGAAGCAGTCCAAAACATCTTTGAGGAGTAAAGCAGTCCATTTTGTGTCTGATCTCACAACTATTTTACTAAACCCCATCTCCGATAAAACTCCTCCAAACGGACAACCCTCTTCTCATGTAAAAACAAAAATTAATTATCTATTACTCCTATTATAATTATTATTTTTAATTAAGCTTGGTTTGAGAATTTACTGCAATGTGTTGTTCTGCCTATTCGTTTCGGTGATTTGGTTTGTCAAAGTTACCCAATTGGAATTATGAGCTGTTTGATCTTAATTTTTTTTGGAAATAAGGGAGTATTGATATCATTTGGAATTGATATTTGGGTTTTGCTATGCTTTAATGTATTTAATTTGATCAATGCTATGTTAGGTACTAAATTTGAAAAATTTTGAATCATTGTTGAAGTCTTGCAATTATTTGCATGATATGGTTCTGATTTGGCAGTGCTGATGTTAAATTGCTTTATCATCTCTTTTCTTTTAGTTATTTGTTGTTTGTGATAGTATCATGATCCAGTTCGACTACATCGAAAAATCAGTATGTGTATGACCTGAGAGATTGGGGGTACGGGTGAAAAAAGAATAGCATTTAATATTACTTGGATTTAGTTAGTTCTGTCTCCTCACAAATGGTTGACTTTATATGTCATAATAGGCTAATGAATGTATAGCTACTTTAAAGTTGAAAATCTCGATTTAGTAAGCTTATGTTTAGTTTTTGGATTTTACACTAAGAAAAATGTTTTTCTTGCTTCAAAAGGTAGAACATTAAACTTTAGCTTTTGTTCGTTTCATTTATTTCATACCATTTTCCTCGCCAAAAGTCCAAGTTCCGAACATAGCCTAAAAGAAAAACCAACCCCTTTACTTTTCTCCTCTCCGATTTGCTGCACAATAACTGATTTTGGATGTGACATTTGCTTACGACTTTGGTAGGATGATCTGGATATCTCTGAACATTGCCAGTCGGATTCAGAGGAGCATTCTCGGGACTCTGTTGATGGTCCTGATACATCTTCCTTTACTGCATTTCTGTACTCCCTTTTAGCATCTGAACCAGAAACTAGAGAAAATTCCAAAAAGAATAGTTTGTTGTCAAAGGGCAAACAATCCCTTAACTATGAAGCTGCTACGTTAGGTGGTTTTCGAAATCAAGATGCTACTTTTGGGAATGGAAGTTGTAATTCTGATGAGGGAATTCCTATCCAAACTTTTAACGAGTCTTTGCCTTCAGAAAATCTTCCGGAAACTTCTGAACCTTCATTGCTTCTCTCTGAGGAGACTCGAAATGTTCTTTATACTGCACTCCCTGTGATTGTTCACGGTCGGAAATGGATTTTATTATACAGGTCCATGAAACTATTTGCTTTCATATGTTCAATTTTTATTTTTATTTTCATTTTAATTTTATTTTCATTTACATTTTCATGTTACATATTAGTTATTCTATGTTGTTTCTTTCAGTACTTTCCGGCATGGCATATCACTTTTAACGATGTACAGAAGAAGTATGCTTTGTCCTGGCTTCAGTCTGCTGGTAAGTTTCCTACGTTGCTTTGATGTTTAAAAAGAATGTTTTGCCTTTTGATTGATGAGAGCTTGACAAGAGCTGCTTGAGTTTTATCCAAGTGACAGATTTACTCATATAAAAGAATATTAATAAACTCAAATTATATGAAGAAATATCCCGATGTAAAAAGGTTGAAATACGTATGCATATGAGGATAATTGCATTACCATTAAGGTTCATGAGAATAACAAATGAAGGTAGATAATAATATACTTAAAGATGAAATCAAGGTTCATGAAATAGCTGCAAATAAACCAAGAGATATAGTTCTCACACAATGCATCTTTTTGAAAATATCTATAAGATGAACGATTAATAATCAAGGTAAACTTAAGTATATATGTAGAAACCCTATTATAGATGTCATAAGCCAATATTGTTTATATTTAAGGTTGTTGGGGATCGTAAAGGTACAGTATTTGGTGGGTTGGTTGAGGCACCCTTGAGACCAACAAATAAGAGAAGGTATCAGGTAATGCTAATACATAAATATATAATGTTCTACCATTTTTAGCATTGCTCAAAGCTGATCAACTTTTTTACAGGGCACAAACAATTCGTTTGTTTTCACGAATGTTTCTGGCCATCCTATGATATTTAGCTCTACAGGTAGTATCTTTATTCCCATGAAATAGAGTTTGTTTCACTTTTTCCTTCTGTTAAGTGTCCAATTTGTTTTCCCTCAATTCATAGGAAGTCTGTAATAATTGGAGATTCTTCCACACTAGGATGTAGCAATACTTTTATTGACATTGCAGTTCTTCCCCTCATTTATGATGTGGAAATTATGTGAATTTTTATAATAGATGGTTACTATCTCAAACCTTTTGCTTAATAAGCAATTTATGGTTGATCCTTAAAAGGCTCGTCATGGAACCTCACATTAGTCATATCGAAATGAATTTTCAATACTTCACTCTGGATACTTAACTTTCTGCTAAATCCATTGAGAAAATATACAAATCATTCAAAAATTTCTTTCACTGCTGAAAAGGACTTTATGGTGTTATATTAGTTTCATTATTTGTCTAAATTTTCGATGAGATTGAGTTCAATAACTTCATATTTTATTCTGATACCTACCCTTTAAATAGGAATAAATCGCTATTTTACTTTGTGCTCTACGGAGTATTTAGCCTTGGGTGGCGGTGATCATTTTGCACTCTATTTGGATGGAGATCTGTAAGTTTTTCTTTGTCTTAGCTATGTTTGGTTCTTTTGGATTATTATTAGCAAAATGATGAGAAAAATGAAATGAACAAAAAAACAAAGTCTAATGTTTTATCGTTCGCTGAAACCCAAAAACCAACAGGACTAATGGATCAAGTTCATCTTCCGAAACCTATGGAAATCCTTGTTTGGCACGTTCCGATGATTTTCAAGTCAAGGAAATCGAGGTATTTAAATTATAAGACTACATTATAATGCATATCGAAAGACTTGTACAAAAATTGGTGCTGATTGTTTAATATTTTATTTTTTTTATAGTTATGGGGCTTTGTATGTGATTCCAAGTATGAAGAGATACCGAGCCGCCAGGAATTTGCCACTAGTAGTAGATAGCGTTAGTTACATATGTAAAACAGTAGTAGTAATATTTTGTATATAAAAAGATATCTTTAGCTATTTAGCAATATATTTTCCACTCACTCTTTGTTGAAGTTGCAAAGTAGTGATGAAAATCAAACAGGAGCTGTTTTGTTCTGTGAATGCAAAAGTTTTAGACTGAATTAATTTGTATTGCTCTTCATCTAAAGTTTGTTTGAGCTTAAACATTTAAATACTATTAAGTACAAAGAAATTCTCAAACGCAAATTTAAATGATTCGATTGTATGGACTCTTTGTATGATGTTTTGCTTTATAAAGGCAAGCTCAAGAGAAAAATAATCACCATCACGTCATTTTACTTCATTATCTACATTTGACCTTCTCTTTTGAGCTCGGAAAGAAAATGGATGGGAATGTAATTTTGCATAGCTTATTCATTATATAAATTCCATTTAAACTCCCATAATTTATATATTTTAAAAAAAAATAAAACATATATTTTGTTGTGTATTTACTAATTTGTAATATTACATTTTTATCCGATCGTACTAATAAGCTTGCAAATGCACTATAGTTGGAGGACATATAAGTCAATGACATCATATATTCATTGGATGACTTCAAAAAGTACAAAGTTACATCTCGTATGTGTGACAAAGAGTTACATTTCATTCATCTAAATATTAAAAATAAGAAAGAGGAAAGAGTCGCATTTCATGTGTTAAGATTGACAGAGGTTCAGTGCAGCAAGAACCAATTCCTTTAATTAATTATAAGAATATATGTTTTATATTGAGTTATATATATATAAGAAATAATTATCATTATTCGACTAAATATATATATACATAGTGGAAGACTTTAATTATTTCTCTCTTAAAGTTATATTAGACTGATTATCTTATTTATATTAGCTAGTGAACAAATCTGAAGAAAATCAATCGGACAAAATCATTCCAATCATGATTTAAAAAAAAAAGAAAACTATAGTATAATCAAAGAAATGCTTTTAAGATATCTCAATCAAATTAAATAATTTAACTCTAAACAATTAATAACCAAGAACCACTAAACAATTGAAAATAAAAACCAAGAAACATCATGCAAGACCCCATCACACGTACACTAATTTAAAATTAAACAGATAAATTTGGCCAAAAGATGAAATATAATTAATACAGTACCAATCAAAAGAATACAAAATTATTGGACTAGCTACAACAAATTAAAAAGTTTTCCAGAAAAGAAAAATGAATTGATATGTAATTAAAACTAGCTAGAAGTACTGTAACTTTTTATTAATCAAGAAAGGAGAAAATCCTCATGTACAACATGTACATGGATATGAGTCATCAAACAGTACTACTTGAATCGAATTACAAAAAAAAAAAAGGAACTAGAGTAGAGGAATATCGATGATCATATGAATGAAGAATCATTAAAATCGATCCGTGCAAGAATTAAAGAAATGGAATGGAAGAACAAAATGAATTGAAGAACTCAGCCCTGGCCCACTGGCCTTTAATTTGATTCAAAAGAACTTGTTCTTGTTCTTCAAGTATTCATGGTACAATTCTCGATTGGCGACGTACAATCTCCACTCCTCGTGAATATTACGATTATATTCTTTTTTACCAGTCGTGGTAGTTGAAATTGTGTTCCTCCCGAAGAATGTATCAACGTGAGATTGTGGAAATTCTCTTACGGTTTTGTCCAATACTGCCCCCAAGTAGTCTGCTATGCACATGGATTTTGTAAAATTCATTCCCTGGTTCAAATTTCCTGACGCCATTAGTAAAATTAATCAATGTGTAGAAGAAGATCGAATCGAAGATATTAGTACTGTTTGTTTCTTTAAACAACTTGGAGATTTTTCCTTATATTTATACAGTACTTATACATCGGTCATCGGGATGTAGCTAGTGTTCTGTTTCTTCATTACTTGTATGTATTTTTTTATGTATATATATATATACCATCCCTAAATTAATAACGGAATTATATCCCGCCCATTAACGGAGATCATTTAGTGTTCCAATTCTCCAACTCAATTAGGCGGCGAACTAATTTATTAGTAATTGCTAATTATATTTATATTTAATTATTTATCACATTTTAGTGTCACAGCTCACTTGTATTTGTAATATATTGGGGTCTAAATAAATTTAAAATTATAACATATATGTGACGGGATAAAATATTATGTTATATTGATTATCTGTTTACAGACAACGAACCTACAAAACACATGCATGATTTCCTACATAACACACGGTTAGGATGTTGCATGGAGTTTTGACTTTGTATCAGGATCTCGAGGTGGACTGACAATTTCCCCCCTTGGGAGATGGAATACAACGTTATTATCTCCGTTTCATATTATTTGTCGCTTTGGGTACTAACACATAAGAAACATACTAAATAGCCACCATTTGAAGATAATAAATCTAAAATACCTCACGGGAGTATTGATTGTTTTTCTCTCTCCTCTCTTAATTAAGAGTTAGAACAATTAATATGAAATGGTAAACCACCAACAAATTATTGGTCTAGTGAAATGGACTAGTTACTACAAAGCAGTGAATTCCTATTCGAATATCTGTTAGGAGGTTCCCATACAATGTGTTCGACGCGCCTCAAAAAAGATTAAACAATTGGGAAACAGAAAAAAGGGTAAATATGGAAAAAAAAAAAGATAAATTAATTTTGCATTAAAGTTCTAAAACGACAAATAATATGAAACAATTTTTTTTTTTCCAGAGCAACAAATAATATGAAACGGATGGAGTATTTCTCAAGGGAACACGCAACTGGTGTAATCTACCCGTTACCCGTTAAAGTCTAATTTGAGAGTGCAATGTGTCAAAACTTGAATCCTGATATACAAAATATTGAAATACTACAATTCAGTGGGTGCAAAAGACCATATGTTCTAGCTATTATTAAAAAGCTTTCGTGACAATTTTTTATCTCGGCCTCGTGGGTTTTGATTTTAGTCTATCGACATATAACGTTTTTTGTTTTTATTTTTGGTTCAATCGAAATGAATACATAGTAGAGTTTTTACTTAACTCTTTCTTGTGACATATATGGTTGATCGTAAATAAGATTTCACTAATACTTCCTCCATTTTTTATTTGTCGTTTTGGAGGATTGCACATGAATTAAGAAATGTCATTAATAGCCACTTTTTCGAAGCAAAAATTCCAAAATATCCTTTTAATCAAATAATCTTAGCATTAGGACTGTCAATTGAGCTGGGCCTACCCGAAGCCTGATGGCTCGACCCGATTAAATTTGACCCGAACTTGAATAATTGTGAGCCGGGCTGAGTTTGAGCCATTATACTAAAACCGATTAATTTATGAGCCGAGCTTGAGCCTTACAAGGCTCAACCCGAATAAGGCCCGAAAATATTATTCTCTTAAATATTACTACTATAAATTATTGGTACTATTGTTATAAGTATACTAATTACTACAAATAATCCACCACATATATGAATTATAACTAAAGTTTCCGCAGGTCAAATGGAACGTAATAAACAAAAAGAAAAAACGGAAAAATAAAAATAAATGGTGAAAAAATGGGAGTCTTGGCACTTTACAGTTATATTTAATGTTCTATGTTATTGATTACGAGTATAAAATTTGTATATTCTTGTGAATTAAATAAAATTGTCTATATATTGCATTTAAAGAATGCGTAATTTTTTATTTGTTAAGTAAAATTTGCTAGAGTGAGCAAACCCGATATGAGCCCGATATAAACCCGAAGCCCGAAAAATTACATGAGCCGAGTTTGAGCTCATAGATGTGAAGCCCGATGGCATTTGAGTTTGAGCCTATAGACATGAAGCCCGACGGTATTTGAGTTTGAGCAATTAAAGGCTCGGCTCACAGGGCCCGATTGACAGGCCTACTTAGCATTAATTAATATTAATGATAGGTATTAGTAAGAATGGTAAAATTGGTAAAAAAAAATATTAATTTTACATAGAAATCATACAACGACAAATAAAAGTAAACAAATTTTTTTGCCAAAGTGACATATAAAAAAAAACGGAGGGAGAATTAATTTAATGGAAGGAAACGTAGTTGTGAGTTGTGACAATAATTTCCGTCTGCTATACCTGTAGTACATTTTAGAATTACTTTCCATAGAAGCATTGGAGGGCAATGGGACTGTTTGTTTGGCGTTTGGGAAAGTAGTTTGGGAGAGTAGTGGAAGTTTGTGAAATAATCTCGATTTGCGTAATGTTGTTTGTTTGGGTTTTGAGATAGTGGTTTGAGAAATAAAGTAGGTGTAGGTTTTTTTGGAAGAGTTGGGTTGTAGGTGTAAGATGTGTAAGACTTTATGTCAAATCATGTTTGTTATGTGAGATATATTGCGTAAGAGATAGGTTACTTTATGTCAAATCAGAGTAGAGTTTGTATAGGTTTTGTTTAGAGATAAGAAAATTGTTGTTTGTTTGGCTTTTAAGAGAGTAGTTTGAGAAAATTAATGAATGAAAAATTTATTTATGAAAGTAGAAAACATGTTTGTTTGGCATTTTCCAAACACGAAAAAAATTTGGGAAATGCCAAACAAACAGGCCAATTGTGTTCAAGAATTTTTTTTTGGTAAAGATATTATCAACTCAAAGTTTTGAGCTCGATGAACACATTGACCAAGAGAAATTGACAATTAATAAGAGCTCAAATTTTCAATTGTGATTTTTCATGATGTTTGACTCTAGTATCATAACCAGTTTTTGAATATTCAAATGCAAACATTTAACTTCTTATTTTGTAAGACCATCACCAGTGGTATACCCAATTGGGAGCCCAAATTAGTTTAGGTCCAAAGTTTACTAAAAACACATCACAGTGGGGGGCTTAAAGGGAAGTGCAAAATATACCCAAAACCCATTTACTTTCAATTGAGCCCAAATTTGAGCCCTCAAGATTGCTGAACCCATTTCAGCATCCAATCATAAATTGACACATATAAGATGTGGGAAAGAAAATAAAAATCTTATTGGAAATATCAACATCTAATCATATATTGACACGCATATAAAAATCTTATCACAAAACTTGAAAAAAATATTTAAAATAATTAAAATAATAATGAAGACACCATCAATGAATTCATTGTCTATAATTAATAATTATTATAAAATTTATAAATATTTTGAATTTTATTTATTTTTGTTTAGTCTAAAATTACTTGTGATTGCATTTTTAAATAGACTTTAATTTTAAGTAATTTGAATTGATTTTTAAAAATGGGTTCCCATTTTTTATGTCTATTGTTGTAGAAAAAAACATTTTCAGAGGGTGCAAAACACTCTAGCAGGTTGCAAATGAAAAATTTGGGTCCAATATTTGGGTACACCACTGGTGATGCTCTAAGAGCTATAAAATATTGCGGTTGACAAAACAATTATACATTCTTTTTTCTTCTGAAATTAACTTTTAATATTATTAGTTATAATAAATATTAGCTTTGATAAAATCAGTTTGAATAGAAATTGATTTTACAATTAAATAAAACTCGCCCTAGACTATTGCAAACACCCCTAAATATTCTTCCTAATCAGAGTTTAACTTAAATTTTGAAATCTTTATAGGCTAATGACATTACACTATTAAAAGTTTGAACAAAGAAGATGGAAAATAAAATAAGAAAAAGAAGAGAACGCTATACGACATCGTAAGGATAAATTAAGCTATAGTGGTATTTCCTTCTCTTTCCCAACTGAGAAAGACATTTCAAGCAGGAAAACCGCTCACGGATCACCCCAATTAATGGCTTCCGTGAAGCCCAAAGGTTCGAAGCCAAATTCGAATGCGAGCACAAAAGTTTGGTTCTTTTCTTTGCTTTTGACGCTTCAGTATGGCGCTCAGCCTCTCATCTCCAAACGTTTTACCAGGTCTTTTTTTATTTTAATTTCACCATAAAGTTAATTTTAGTGAATTTTAGGTTGTGGCGCGATTGCGTGACTAAATAATTAATCGACGCATGATAAATTAGAATTCAATATTTGATGACCTAGAAAACAAATTAGATACTATTAATTTTCGAATTCTGTTCATATCCTTGCAAAAAACTATTGGTCGGTCACATTGGACAATTTATGAATGTAATGTTAACTGTTATTGATTGATCCCACCCACCAGATGCATCAGATACTTTCACGATGTGCTAAGGGAACCAGAGCCGGTAGTTAAGTTTTTAGGTCAAGATTAATTAATACTACTCCATATCAATGCTCTGTCAGTAACACGTGCCCCTAGAACACATACCTTTTCTTTTTGTACATTCTCGTTTTATGTTGGTTAAAAGTTTAACCAGAATGTAAAGAGTAAATTACTCCTCCTTGCTTTTAGAAAAAAATCCCTTGCTGAATTTTATTTTCTTCTAAATGCAGCCGGGAAGTTATTGTGACATCATCTGTTCTGGCATGTGAGGTGGTAAAGGTAACTATGGTTATTTACCTTTTCTCTTCACATATTTTTGTTTAATTTGGGCATTTTAAGTCACACTGACGAGTGTGGCAGGTGATATGTGCTCTCTTTCTCTTGGTGAAAGATGGTAGTTTGAGAACGCTTTTTAAGGAGTGGAATTTGATTGCTTCCCTGACAGCATCTGGATTGCCGGCAGCAATCTATGCACTGCAAAATAGCTTGTTGCAGATCTCATACCGGAATCTTGATTCGCTCACATTTTCGATGCTGAACCAGACAAAACTATTTTTCACCGCATTTTTCACTTATATCATATTAAGGTACTTCCTCGTTCGAGACAAGTTGGTTTGTTATTACAACATTTGCTGCATGATAATTGTGTCACCTTGGTTTCCTATATTTCAAGCTTATTGTAGCTTTAAATAAGGTTATAGAGGAACATTATCAGCAATCTAAACTTTAGTTAGAGTTATAGTTTCTGGAGAGTCATCAACAACATGATCTCCATGCCTTGAGCTTTTTGTAAATTTCGGGCAATCATAAGACCTTACTCTCTGGAAATACTGCATAAATTGCCTAAGTCAACTTAAGGAGCCCCATTCAGGACAGTCATGTTAGATTTTGCTAATTGGTTTCTTTTTTCTTCAATTGGTACCAATTACAGGCAGAAGCAGTCAATTCAACAGATTGGGGCTCTGTTCTTGTTGATAATTGCTGCTGTCCTTCTAAGTATTGGTGAAGGCTCCAGTAAATCATCTACGTCTAATAATCCTGATGAAATCTTATACCGTGGAATTGTTCCAGTATTGGTAGCTTCAGTACTTTCTGGTCTGGCCTCTGCATTGTGTCAATGGGCATCTCAAGTGAGCATAATATCATCATGCTTCTGATCTGATTTGAGGGTTTAACCATCTCATCATTTTCTCTTGTTTATGTGTGCTTTATTTATTGAAGGTTAAGAAACATTCCTCCTACTTGATGACTGTGGAGATGTCCATAATTGGAAGCCTTTGCTTACTCGCCAGTGCTTCTAAGTCTCCAGACGGTGTAGCTATCAAACAACATGGGTTCTTTTATGGTTGGACTCCCTTGACATGGGTAAATATATATATATATATATATATTTGATCACACCTGTTTAAGATACAATCATACAACCAATACTAAATCATGATGGCGTGGCGTGAAGAAGATGGATTGCGTTGTCTATATTCTTCACCTGATTTTTGTTATGGTTCTTTTATGTTAAATTTTAAACTGAGATATTATTGTATCAGTCGTGATAGTTTTGAAGTTGAGGTCATAATATTTCTTTAACTGTCCGCAAGTCATTCTGACTTCTGCGAGTGTAAGCATGTCTATCTATGCATACTGAGGAAATGGCACGTTTATTTGCTTATATATGTGTTTGTGTGTATATATATATATATATATATATATATATATATATATATATTGTTGTAAAAAGGTTTTACATTTTACTGCAAGATGCATTATAAGGAAACCATAAAGCATGCCTTGCATGGGCTAACAAAGTAACATTTTCTTAGGTTAAATGGTTCAAATTTCATAGGTTATACAATTTATTCTATAAATTTGAATATCAAGTTCCATAACTTTGTTGTTTCAGATACCTGTTATACTCAATGCTGTTGGTGGAATTCTTGTTGGTCTTGTGACAACTTATGCTGGTGGTGTTAGAAAGGTGAGTCTAACAGAACTTGTATAGATAGTATATAGTATATAAGCATACTATTAACAGGAGCCTAGTTGGCTTTACTTTGCAGTACATGCCTATATAGACCAGCCAAAAGTCGATCCCCCATTTTGTTTGCAAGCAACCTAACCATCCACCCACCCACCCACCCCTTCTTGGTTAAACTTTTTAACTAAATCACTTCCAGCATTCAAGTCCTTGGGTTTCTGGTTTCATATTAACTGATTGCCTTCACTAAGAATGAGGTTGCACGAGGTTCCAATTTCGGACATCCTAGTTGCCTGAGTGTGTAAATACCAATTATGAATACAAAACAATGCACAAAGTTCAAATTCATTTCAGTAGCCATGTTAACCTCCTACTTAAGATCATCCCACATATGGATATTTAGAACTATATACAAAAGAAAGAAAAGACCGAACGTATAAACAGTCATTTACTAAGTGGCTGTTGTTATTGTGTAATCACTATTTACAGTGGCTTTGAATCTTTATATTGTATTGCTGATATATTTATCATTGTCTTTCATGTATACAGGGATTTGTCATTGTTTCTGCACTTTTGGTCACTGCTCTGCTTCAGTTTTTCTTTGACGGGAAACCACCTTCCCCATACTGTCTTGTGGCTCTTCCGCTGGTACTCACTAGCATATCAATATACCAAAAATACCCCTATCGTGTCAAGAAAAAAGAAGCATGAGGTACTAGAAATTCATGCTATTTCATTAGCAATTGCTTTAAATTGGTTTATTTGGTGCGCTATTAAATCGAGTTTGTGTTACCAAAAGATTGGTACAGTGGAAGTAAGCTCTAGTTTTTTAGGAGCTAACTTCTACCTCGCAGGACAATGATACTGAGACTAGACCAATTGCTTTCTTTTTCTTCATTAATATTCATCTTACTTAGTTGTTGTGTCTTGATGTAGTCTGGTGCATTTTTATAATGTGCATCTGGCTGATGCCTTGTAAAACTGTAGACCCTGCTACATTTGATGGGTAGCTAATATATAGCAGAAATTATGGAGCGTTTTTTGGGTTTTAGTGTCACGTTAATTTATAATTACCTATGAAATTTGAGTTTAGACAATTGTTGTGATTTTAAAGATGTTTGATAATACAATGCAAACTTCTTTTTGACTAAGGTGATTTCTTTGACTAGCAAAATTGTAATTTCAATTGCAGAAGGGGTCAATGTGTTTGAAAAGATGCAAAACAGGGTGAAATACAGATTTTCCTTTGAATTGTAAAAAGTGATTTCCCTTGACAATCAAAAAGTAATTTCTTTGGAATAATTCTTTTTTATTACTATAAAAAATGTAATAAGATACAAATGCCTTATTCCCCTAAACTAATATATTGTCCATTTTGTCTTGTTCCACTAACCATTCGTTAGAATCTTCTTTAGTGACTGGTTAAGGTGATGACGATTTCACCCCAGCAACCCACCTTCAGCACCTTCTTTTCCCATTATCTATTTATATGGGATAATGGGAGTAAACCATGGATGAACTCGCGATCCAAATCAAATGGATCAAATTACGGTCGTTTAAAGCAGTTCGAACAGTTGAGGGAAGACGCAAATTTAATCAAAGTTTAACGAGCTTTGCGTATTAGCTTGATCTACACAACAATCTTAAGCAAAAAGACCTCTTGACAATCGTGCCAACTATGAAAATTATCCCGCTCAATGAGGAATAGATCCCCCATTCCATAACCACTCACCACTAACAGGAAGACTAATAGATATTTAAGGTAACCACCAAACATTGCAGCAATCATGGCCGATATGCAGAGAGAAATCTTCGCCCAAATAACAACTAGCTCTGTGTACAAACATGCTCATCGAGATACACCTACACCCTAATTTCATCCTCAATGTGATAACCCTTGATAGCTCTCTTAATTCAACTTCAAATCGGTGTCCTAAGCATTCGATGAGGCTTACGTCGAAAACACCCTGACTTGGTTGTTCCTTGTTTTGGAAGAAACATATATATGTTAGCTTAGAAAGGAGTTTAACTTTTCGATTGTGGGCGAAAGATCATACGGACCCGATCAAAGGATTCAGATTTTGCACCTTGTATCACCTAGCTTGCCACATTCCTACCGAACTTCCGCCCCACCTTTCTAAACACCCTGCTCGGCGTGAGGCCAATCTCCGTGATCAATCTTGTCGTGAAGACTAGTGCCACAACCAATTTGATCGCAACGCCACCCAAGATTGAAAATCAAATCAAGTACTCATCTCGAGTTGATTTAATGATTAAGCATGATTTGTTATATTATAAATCAATATTGCATGACATTTAATCAGCTCGATTCAAACTTCATTTAATAAGCTAAAAATGGTAAAATTATAATAAGAATATCAAACAAGTAATTAGAGCTCCACCAAAATTTAAATTAGATTCAAACATCATTAATGTATGCATTCACAAATATATGGTTATTTAAGATTGGGTCATTTATCAATTTCACAAGAGGTTTTAAACTAAAACATGACACAAAAATGTAATTGAGGATTTACTTGTCTTTTTCTTTATAGTTTAAGAAAACAAAAAACTTTTATAAATTTATTAACACTAAACTTTGGTCTTTCCCGGCAGCATGTGCATGTGCATTGAAACCACATGCAAATTTATATATGTAACAATTACTTTAAATCTACTAGAAACTTAGAGCTCAATTTAATTATGCTTGTATTACAATACACTATATGCCTTCTTTAATTTGACTAGTGCTTAAGTAAAGGAAGTATACATTTTTCTATTATTATATTATATAAATATTATCATGTGTTTTAAAGTACGAATAATTGTTTATGTTTACATTTTTTGTGCGGACAAAAGTAGGCTCACTTCAATGGTATTATGAGGTTTTGTGAAAAGTCATAAATTGTAAAACAAATCATGAAACATGTTACATAGTTATCTTATCATCTAAAAAATACCAATAACTATGAAATAGTTCATAAATCATCTCATGGTTTAAATTTAACTAAAATTCAAACTCCGAAGAAAAGTAGCTCTAATTAACGCAAGATTTAGACTCTTTAATAACATTAGACACATATATTAGTTTAATTTGAGAAAAAGGACTAAAACACTTTTAGAATCTTTAGAGAATATGAACTCTAATTAACATAGGTTTAAAATTACTAAAATGATATTTTTTTAAGAAAAAATTGTTTCTTCACAAGCAAACCAATATTATAATTTATTTAAATGTAGGTATTTTATTAGTATATTATTAAATAATTTATTTTATATTGTTAAATGATATATATGGTTCTTAAAGTTTTATTTTAATTCGTATTAAATATTCTATACTTTGTATTTCTCTTTTCATGCTAATTAAATGAGTTCCCTTCAATATTATCGATATGTAATTAGAAGGTTACATAAACAAGTTTAAGAAAATAACCCAATTTATAAAAAAAATTAGAGTTTTTGCCAATAGAAAAATAACAGTGGTGTTTTTTTTACTAATAAATACGTATAATAAAAGGAGTTTTTACAATGATTCGGAGGTTTAGTCAGCTTAAATGAATTATCAATAATTCCAAAAAAGGAGTGCATTGCATGACTGAAATGACACGCTTTATTCCAGCCAAAACCATTTCCTATAAATTCACAAATTCAAACCCCCATCCATTTAATCTACTAATTTTTTTTTTCTCCCCACAGATTCAGATCTCAATTAGAAAAAAATGGCGGTGGTATCACCATTAGCGAAGTACAAGCTTGTGTTTCTTGGAGATCAGTCCGTAGGTAAAACCAGCATCATCACCCGTTTCATGTACGATAAATTCGACACCACCTATCAGGCATGTACATTTCATTTCTATTTGCTTAAATCATGATCCAATTTTTATTTAGAGATGATGTTTGACTCGATCATGAAACCCTTCTCAATTAATCTTTTTGTTTTAGTTATTTTGTTTCTAATTAAATATACAGTTAAATATTCTGTCGTTTTCCATTATATATGTAATGACATGCTCTGTTCTTTTTTTTTTTTGATATGCTCAACAATTGCTAGAACTTTTGAACCTTTTAATTATATCTTGTTAATTTCCAAATTAAATGCAGGCAACTATTGGCATAGACTTCTTGTCAAAGACTATGTACCTCGAAGATCGAACAGTTCGATTGCAGCTCTGGTACTCCTTTTCCTTCATTCCATCTTTAGAGCAAGCTAATTATATATAAATCACCCTTTATGTAGTGTTTAATTTTCTATTTGTAATCATATAGCCTTAACGATATCCCTTTGAAAATGATTTAAGTGATCAAACATGGTTTGTTCTCAAGGACAAATCTTCAGGATGTGTTTCCTCAAGATACATTTATCTTTCATGATTTTTTTTGTTTTGTTTTGCCCTAACGGTAGTGTGTAAACAAGTCGAGTTGAGTCTATCAACACAATGTTCAAGTTTGACTTAATTTTCTTGTCAAGCATGAGATTGTGTTTGGATTTTAAATGAGACGATCTCAAACGTGTTTTAACCTAAGCCGTAAGTCAAGGTCAATTTTTTTTTTATTGTGCACTTTTAAACAAGAAATACATCTTGCAATAACAGGGATACTGCTGGTCAAGAGAGATTTAGGAGTCTTATTCCGAGCTACATTAGAGATTCTTCTGTAGCAGTCATCGTCTACGATGTCGCCAGTAAGTAATTGGCATTGGACAATTTTACTTTGTAAGCTTTAGTTATTTTGCTAAATTTGCTTGTTATACAGATCGGCAGTCATTTTTGAACACTTCAAAATGGATTGAGGAAGTAAGAACAGAACGTGGAAATGATGTCATTATTGTTCTTGTAGGGAATAAAACTGATCTTGTTGATAAAAGGTGAGGGAACTTATGAAAATTTCCATGTTTTATGAAATACATCTATTTCCTTCTCTCAAACAAAAGGTCATTCAATCTCCGAAGGGTAGACATTTTTGTGCAGTCGTATACCAAAAAGAAAATAATCTCCTTTTGTTCCCTAGAGTTGTATAAATAAGAGAGAGAAAAAAATTACATACTGATTAAACTTCTAGGTTGAGAATTAAATTTCATTATGCTTATTTTCGTGGTATTCTTGAAATTGATTTACTAAATATAAATGTTTGGACAGACAAGTTTCAATTGAAGATGGTGATGGTAAGGCTCGTGAATCTGGCATCATGTTTATTGAAACAAGTGCAAAAGCAGGTTTCAATATAAAGGTAGGAAAACTTCCATGCTCTCCCCTCTGGTTTCCTTTGGGCTTGGATTGAGGGATTTGGAGCTAAGTATTTCAAATCCATAACATTTCTGGATCATTCTGATTTGTATGGATTTTAAATCTTTTAATAACCATTTTGTTTCATTCTCTTAACTAGAGCGATGGGATTTAAATCTGGAGTCGTATGAAATTTCTTCTGCAAATCCTTTTTCCAATCCAAATTGAAGCCGAGTTATTTCTTCTTTTTAGTTATGGATCTCCTTTCAAGTCTTGCTCATGTTATTTCTATAACTTTATGCAACATGGAACTATTCGATGATTTTTTTTCTACAATTCTGCATTCTTGATTAAGTTATAATTGCAGCCTCTATTCCGGAAAATAGCTGCAGCATTGCCGGGAATGGAGTCACTTTCGTCCACAAAACAAGAAGACATGGTTGATGTGAACTTGAAGCCGACTACAAATGCTTCTTATTCAGAGCAGCAAGGAGGAGGCTGCGCGTGCTAGAGCTTGTAATGAAGAGGGGGGGAAATAGGAGAATATAATCATTGGAACTCTTGTAAAGGTATTCTTTGCTAACATGGTGTCAAAGTTAAAGCTAATTGGGGATGAAGTTCTGGAATTATGGGAAAAAGATGTATTTAAAGTTTTAAATGAGATGAAATTGTTGGTATTTCGGTGTAGTTGGAATTGTTTTTCTGCACACTGTATTTAGTCGTTTTGGTTGAATTTAGGAGTGGAACTTCTACTAGGTACTTAACTTTGAATCAAGTTACATACTTACATTTTAATTATGAAATTAGCCAGGATATTTTTTAACTTTGACTTTTATATTTTTATGTGCTCATACGAGAAAATGTTTTGTCCTTCATAATTTATTGTTTATATATTTGTCCATTAACTTTTTAAATTGTTGCATTTCAGTTTGTCGTTTGATGGTGAACACATTCTCCATGATAAAGAGAAAACATATTTTCCTCCCTAATTATTTCAAAGCTACATGGAATCCATTTCAACTACATGTCTTCCAGTCATGTTTCCAAGTCCATGTTTATAGCTTCTTCAGAGTTTCTCAGATCATAATCCAATTTTCGGTCTCATGAATGAGTATGTACATTTCGAGTTCGTTATGGACCCTTCTTGATCTATAAAGGACTGGTATACTTGAATGTTCACTATCACGCTGATTTGCCCCCACTATTTGTGTGGACGGTTATGGTTCATGCATTTTGTCAAGTTCTACGCCTATCCCATATCTTTGCTAAAGAAACTTATCTTCCGACAACTGACCGTTTCTTGAAACAAACATCATTTGTTCTAAGAGTTTGAAAAATAGTTACTCAACATATTCATGTGGATACCCAACAATCTTGAACAAACTAGACTTACTTTTCACTTTATCTCGTACTAGTTTCTTGGGTCTTTCTAAAATAAGATTTTATGGAACATAGGTGTACATGAGATACCCCATATCAACCACTAAAAAAAGTCAACAACAAATCTGAACCACAAGTTTTGGTCAAAATGTCCAATGATGAAGTGGCATCGGACATTTAGAAAAAATAAATATATGTTAAATTACATATTAACCCTTTAATTAATATGTTTAAAAATTGCTCCCTTATCTCTAATTAATTTCATCTCTTTCCCAAAAAAAAAAAAAATCTCAAGTAACCAAAATTTTATACGAAAAAAATCTCTCAAGTAATCAAATTTTTATACGAATTGACAATTAAGACCATCAGTATAAGATCATTTAAAATATTTTTAGGGAAAATGCACTTTACACCCCCTCTCAAAGTTACATATTTTGAAATTTACCACCCAAAAGTATAAATTAAATAAGCACGTATAAAATCAGTTGCACTTTTTCCCTCAAATGATTTTAAGCGAATTCCGTTCACCAAAAACATAGATATGCGTCTCACTTTTGTATTTTAAGGGTAAATTAGTTCCAACATCGATTTTTTGCCCAAATATTTAATTGACGCGCATTTTTCCCTCTCTCTTTACAAATAAATTTTTTTCTACTTAACTTTAGATTTTTGGTTCACAAGACATGAGTCAAGTATTTGGACAAGTAAGAAGTGATGTGACTAATTTACCCTTTGAAAATTCATGTGAGGGGCACATGTACATTTTTCGTCAAACAAAAATTGCATAAAATCATTTGAGTGGGTAAAGTGCAACTAATTTTATTTTCCAGGGGTAAATTGTTTATTTTGTACATATGGGTGGTAAAGTGCCAAAACATGTAAATGTGGGGGATAAGATTTTTGTCAATTTTTTTATATGGGATTCATAAATCATATGGAGAATTTGTCAATTTTTTCAAAAAAAAATAGGGAGGAGAGGGTGTATTCCCAATTTTTAAAGTTACCAGGGGTTATTGGTAACCTTTTAGTTAATAGGGATGTTTTTGCATTGTTTGGTGGGGTAAAATTGTCTCTTCGACTTGAGAGGGGTTTTCTTTGTTAATAAAAAAAAGTACAAGGTTTTGTTGCTAATAAAAATAATATAGGTTTTTTTTTTATAGTTAGACAAAACACAAGGGTGATTTTGAATTCACTCATTAAAAAAGATAAATTTGTCTTTAAGAAAATAAATTCTAAGGGGACATGTGTCACCAAGATAAATGATATCTCATGTGCTTCCCATCCCTCAAAATCTCATTTTAGACCGACCCTAGTTTCTTGACATAATTGATAACTTACAAAAGTAGAGTTATTTAGCCTATTTCCCAGAGTTAATCAATTGCTTTTTCTTAGAGTTGCGCCGAGTCTTAGGTAGTTTTGCGCCTAGTTGGTAGAATAAGTAGTTTGTATTGTTTTGAGAAACAATCAAATTGTTTTTCTAATGAATCAAATACATGGTTTGAAACAAAGAAAAAATGAAGAAAAGATCCAAGAAAGTAAAGTAAAAACAAACAAGAAGAAATCTGGAAGAAATAATTATGCCATTCCAAGGACCATAACTTTCTGAAGAAGCTCCAATGAAGCTGCATTTTGGATATGTTATAAATAAGAGAGTTGGCTACACTATAGACTTTATGGATCCGAACAGGGTCACAGATGGCTCATATCCATATCCTATAGTATTTTAGACGTTTATCATGATTTTAATATTGTTTGACCACCTAAAATAAAAGTAATTTGTTTGGTCTACTTCACTTTTTATGTAGTTTGAAGTATTTTTTTTCTTTAAATGCTAGTAATAGTAGAATTACGAAGAGTATTCTAAAATTAATTTTTATTATTGTTAAAATTGATTTTGATATAACTACTTTTTATAGAATTATTTTTGATCGCTAAGTCGAATTAACCATTATTTGAATCGCTAAGTCGTATTATTTTCAATGGGATTGGTACGACTTTATTCTCAAAAAAAAAAAAAAGCACGACTTTCGTAGCTATAATAAAGTGATATAAGCACAATTATCTCACATTTATATTTAATAACGATCACATGCAGTTAGATTAAAATATCCATCAAATGTAAAATAGTATCTTTCAATTAAAATAGATTTTTTTTTCCAGAAATAGGAGATATTTTAATGAATATTTTTAAAAATTGAGAAAAATATTAAGCTTGTTTTATAAAACAAAAACATTTTATTATACCCAAGTGCTCTAAATACTCCCTGGAAAAATGTGACAAAGAAGTCTTCGTAATTTTAGAATTAAGATATTCCCTCCGTTTTATATTAATTGGCACATTCTTACTTTTCATACAAATTAAGAAACATCATAATTACATTTTTTTTATGGTAAAATATCTCAAATACCCTTTATTATGATGACTAATTTATCTCATTAGAGTTCAAAACTCCAATGAAAGAGGGACAAAATTGAAAAAAATGTTTTGAAAACTTAAACATACCAATTAATTTTTTATTTTATTTTTGACAAATGTGACAATTAATATGAAATGGAGGGAGTAACTGTTCTAGGTTCACTCATAACGGCACATCCGGTTTTGAGAACCTTGTTTGGCAAGAATTAAGAAAACCCTATCTCATATCGAATTGCGATTTTTGTACATAAGACGCTAATATAAAACCGTCCCTCTCACGAAACTCGTCCTCGCTTTTCTTTTTATCATCTCTTAGGCATGGTAAATTAGCACAAATTCCTCGCTCGCGAAACCCTAATCATTTCATTTGGTCGTGTTGTCAGTGGTTTAATCACAAGATTTTTGATTCTCTTAATTGCCGATCGACTATTCTTCAATCCAGACCTGATTTGATTCGGTGGATCCCCATTTACTTTCTGAGAAAGAATCTACGGCGAACCCTAGATCTATCGCTCTATTGTTAAAATAGCGGAGGATATTGCTACCATTCGGCGGTTGATTCGAGGTGTTTCTGCGAAGTTTTGGTGTCTGAAGCTAGGGTTTTCACCCTGAATTTGATCGAGATTTTAGCGTGAAGCGTTCATCGGTTTGAAGAGGTGGTGATTCGACGTCAGAAGGGCAGGGCTTCTTAGGCTTTTCATTCAATTCTGCCAGATCCGTCTGATTAAATCTGATCGATTGCTGCAGTACCAGATACTTCATGCTGTTCGTTGGAGTTGGAAGATTTTTCTGGATTTGAAAGTTTTAGAGTATTTGAATATAATTTATTGATTAATTGCAAGGAGAAAAAAAGAAGAAAAAGAAACTTCAATTTCCATTGTACTTATGCTGTTGTCTTTTGAGTTTTTTGAGTTGAATGCCAGGCGATTTGTTTTTTATTAATTGACAGCCTCTATTTCTGTTTGTGGTTGCTATTCTCTTTGATAGAGAAAGAAAAAAAGAAATACAAAAGATTATGGCTGTGTATTATAAATTTAAAAGTGCAAAAGATTATGATTCAGTTACGATTGAGGGCCACTTTATATCAGTCGGACACCTGAAAGAAAAAATATTTGAATTAAAGCATTTGGGCAGGGGTACTGATTTTGACCTTGTTGTCACCAACGCCCAGTCTAATGAAGGTTGGTCTTGATTCTATGCCAATTTGTTCAAACTGCAGTCCTTTTAACAAAATTTGTGTATGTGGTCATTTATTTACATTTGTCATTGTTTATTTAAATCCCTAAATTTTGCCCATGGCCTGTGTACTCTTAAAATTAACTAATTGATGAAGGTAAGCTAAGATAGTGGATTGACCCTGGGTTGTTAGCTTATGCTTGAATGTACTTAATACTTATGATTGGTGTGCTTTTTGCTGTTTATGTTGGATATAATTTGAAGTGTTGATTGTAGCTATTCTGCTATCCAATGAATCCTAGAAGGTATGTGTACCTCAGGTTATATCTGCAGAACCATAGGATTTTATGTATGAGAAATCGGAGGGATGGATATGTAGCATCTATGTAAATGGATTAATTGTTGAAGTAATTACTGAAGCATCCCTTTTTCCATTTAAAACATGTACTCATATATGCCATTGCACGGGTTGGGTACACAAGCACTTCTGTAGAGTATCCCTACATTTTAAACAAACCTTATTTTCTAATAACATATTTTAGATATCCTAAAATTTTTTGTAGTATCACGTAGGTGTTTATCAGTTAAGATTGGTAGTTTGATTGACGCTTTACAGAAGTACTTGGTTGATGTCTTAGGGGAAAGTGTTCCAGGTAAATTGAGTTGGGAGTATTTTGAAGCTGACTATTCCAAATGTTTGAGCTTGTAATTGTGTTGACCTAGGCTGACAATTTAGTTGTTTTAAGTTTTATGTTTGTAAAGGAAGTACTATTTGTTTCTTCCGGGTTTATGGAGATTAGGACAGTGAGTGAAGAATACCTTGTGTCCGTGGGGCAATAGGGTCTTGTCTTTTGGTGTTTTAACTATAGTGGTGTACTTTAGTTGCATTTAATGTGGTTTTGCTGGGTTTTATATTCTTTTTGTTTTGTAATTTCAGAGTACCTTGATGAAGAAATGTTAATTCCCAAAAATACTTCAGTTTTAATACGACGAGTTCCTGGACGTCCTCGCAAGCCCATAGTTACCGCACCTGTTACTGAACAAGAAGAGTACTGCCTCAATCCTTTGAAACTTAGTTAATTTAGTTTACTTGTTAAATTTTTTAGATCTCCTTTTCAAGCATAGAGCATTCGTCAAGCAGTTGCCACAAATGTGGCTTTGGTTAGCCTTGCACATTATCAAAAGCCCAGTAACACTGGTAGCTTGTGGAGCCCTTTAGTGGGTACTGTGCGACTTAGACATTGATGAATACCATCAAACTACCCACTCAAACTTGCTGATGTGGGGAAAAAACTCTAGTTACACTTCCAGCCTTTGTAAAAAATTTCCTATTACTTAGTAGAATTTTTCAATATGAACTGTAGGCCAATTGTGGAAAACAATTCTGATGATGTTCAAGCTGTAAAAGGCGGCTTTGCTGGAGCAGAATCATCTACCACGAAATATGTAAGCTTTCATTAGTTAGTTGGTTGGAAGAGTTTTATTATCTCATATCTCAGTGGCTCTACAATTAGGATGTGGCGCAGCACTGAAGTCAATTTTTGTATCTAAATATTAACCCTTGGTCCTTGTAGGCTGAAGAATTAGATTGGGATGAATTTGGAAATGATCTTTATGCGATTCCTGAAACTGTACATGTCCAGTCAAGCAACCCATTACAGGATGCCCTCCCTGTCAGCAAAGAGGATGAAGATAGCAAGATCAGAGCTTTAATTGAAACTCCAGCCTTAGATTGGCAGCGGTAAGAAGTTTCCTTGGCCTACTATTGTTCTTCATGATATCAACACTAAGTCAATATTATTTTTACTTAACAATTGTTAGAGCTTACCTATCGTATTTTATCTGCAGCCAACCTTCTGATGGTTTTGGTCCTGGAAGAGGTTTTGGACGCGGAATGGGTGGAAGAATGATGGGTGGACGTGGTTTTGGTGAATCTCTTATTTCTTATCATTCGTTCCTGTAAATTGTTGACTTGATTGTGTTTCCATTACTCAATGGTTTTATTCTTCAGGTCGAGGTGGTCTTGAGAAGAAAACACCCCCGCCAGGCTACATATGTCACAGGTGTAAGGTTCCTGGTATGTTCATTCACTGACAATGCTGATTAACATTATTTCTGGGTCAATGTAAGGAAAACAGTTACAAATAGACAGATTGTTCAAGGGATCAATCAATTGGGAAAAAAAAAAGGGTGATACTTTGTTTTAGTTATTCCCCTGAACAAGAGATATGTTACTAATTTGAAATTTGTGGAATTCTTTTGTGTAGGACATTTCATTCAGCACTGTCCAACAAATGGTGATCCCACTTTCGACGTCAAAAGGGTCAAACCTCCTACTGGAATTCCAAAGTCTATGTTGATGGCTACTCCAGATGGCTCTTATGCATTACCAAGTGGGGCTGTTGCAGTTTTAAAGCCAAATGAGTAAGTTTATTCTGAATGATCCTATTTACATTGTTTTGCTTGTAATGGAAGACATTATCTTACTAGTGGAGTTATTACAGGGCTGCCTTTGAGAAAGAGATTGAGGGAATGCCATCCACACGTTTTGTCGGTGATCTTCCACCAGAATTGCACTGCCCACTTTGTGAAGAAGTAATGAAAGATGCTGTCCTTACGAGCAAATGTTGTTTTACTAGCTTCTGTGACAAATGTGAGATTGCACTTTTGTTGATAATCTATTTTCTTGTACCATTTTAGTATTAGCAAAATTTCTTCTCTCCTACTCTTGCTGCCAGTGGGAGGGGTTCTGGTTCTTGGTATAGTTTCTAGGACACAAGGGTGTCAAATTCCTCAGCACATTTGTGGAACTCCCAACTGCTTGATTTTCTCTTAAAATGGTTGATTCAGACTGATTTATGGTTTCTTTTTAGGTATAAGAAATCACATAATGTCTAAATCAATGTGTGTCTGTGGGGCCACAAATATCCTCGCTGATGATCTTTTACCCAACAAGACTTTGAGGGATACTATTAATCGAATTTTGGAGTCCAATAACAACAGTGCTGAAAATGGTGGAAGTGCATTTCAAGCCCAAGGTTTGTCCACCCCCCGGTGGATCAGTGTTCTCATTTCAAATTACCATTCTCTTTATCATCATTTTGGTTTCTATGGCTATTCAACTGTTTCATTTAAAATGTTTCAGATATGGAATCACGTAATCCACAAGCTAAGGTTCCATCTCCAACACAGTCTGCTGCCTCGAAAGGACAGCAAGTACCAGCACCCCCTCCCCAAAGGGAAGAAATTTCTAAGATTTCACAGGCTGTTGAAGAAAATAAAGTTACCAATGCTCTACAGAAACAGGAGATAGGGGCAACTCCAAAAGTACCGGATGTTTCAGAAGCTACAAGTGTTAAGGAAGCGGCATCGCAGGGAAGTGCTCAATTGGTTGATGAAGAGGTGCAGCAGAAACCAATTCCTGGGGAAGCAGGTATTTGGAGATGATTGGATGAAAATGACTTGTTACATAGGTTCATTCGGTCATTACCATGGGGCTAGAGTGGCAATGCTTAGAGAACTAAATGCATAAGTTTCCCATTTCTTCCTCACTTTGATTCTTAGGGGCAACTGTACATCATGCCCTCATAGGATGTTAATGATTTTTATTTATTTATCAAATTACAACGTTTACTACATCACGCCCTCATAGGATGTTAATGATGCTGATATGACTTTTTTATTTATTTATCAAATTACAACGTTTACTAAATTTAGTCTACGAGTTGAAAATTGGTTCACAAATTAGTGAATGCGAAGCACCATCTTGGTGATATAGATTTTCTACTTCACACAAAAAGAAACTTTACCTATTTAACATTTAAAATAAAGGTGTAAAATGATATTACCCTGATGTGCAATTTGCTTCTTGTACAGGAAAGAAGAAGAAAAAGAAGAAAATTCGGATGGCCCCTGGTGGTATGATCTTGTTCTCAATTTTTATCACCTTTCTTTATGTGTGCTACTGGTAGGTCTCTAAGCAGGCTTGAGCTCAAACTCATCAATATCATTTGAAAATATTAAATGCTCTTGCAGCTGCAGAAATGCAATGGAGACAGGACCTTGCACCAGAGAATTACATGATGCCTATGGGCCCTTCTGGATTTAATCCTTATTGGAATGGCATTCAACCTGGCGGATTTGATGGGTTTATGCCTCCTTATCATCCTGGTCCTATGCCTTACATGGGCTACGGCCTTGGTCCTATGGATATAGGTTTTGGGGGAATGTTACCACATGATCCATTTGGAGGTCCGGGATGTATGATGCCTTTTGGTGGTCCTCCACCACAGAGGTACGAATCAGTTCGCGCTCTTTATAAAGTGATTTTCATGCTAATTTCTTCTTGTTATTTTTGTGTTTTTATGATTCCTTAATAGTGGCATAGAATATGGTTAATAGTTAAATGTCTAATTGTTCTATATACTTCCACGGATTTCAGGGACCTTGCAGAGCTAGCAATGGGAGGATTCAATGCTGGGCCACCTATCATGAGTAGAGAGGAATTTGAAGCTCGCAAGGCAGATTTGAAGAGGAAACGTGAAATGGAGAGACGCGAGATGGAGAGACGCGAAATGGAGAGACGCGAAATGGAGAGACACGGGCAAAGGTAAGCAGAACAATTGTTTGTTGTGTGTGTGGTGTGTCTTTATCTGTACACTTAAACTGCTCAAGTAGAGGAAGATTAGCTTTGCCTTCTTTCACTTGATTGCTTTTAATTTTCCGAATGCTTAGAGAATTGTCTAGAGATCGAGATTATGGAAGAGGCAGGGAATTGTCTAGAGAACGAGGGGATTATGGAAGAGAAATGAGCAGCACAGTGGATGTTCCTCCAATGAAATCCAAATCTGTATGTATTATCCTTGTTATCCAGCTATTGTCACTATATATTTGTGCTCAGATGCAGGTAGAAAAGAGTCTAAGGTCATCGAAACAATTTCGCCAAAATAGTAGCAAATTGACAATTTCGCAAAGAGAATTTTTCAGTTTCTCTTTTCCAAATTCAATTTTTTTCTCCTACCATATAGGATATTATAGTGTTAATTTTATTAATTTTCGTGCATTTCTCACTTAATGCTTAGTTAGATTGCCAAAAGAATGGACTGAGTTGAAGTGTTGAACCTTGGATTTTTCCCAGCAACTACTTCGTTATAATCTGTTCACTTGCATCTTATGAGCAATTGAGTCAAAAGTTTTAAGTGGGAAATGTAAGGTGACGAACACCCCACAAGCCACCACCCTACCCACATCGGGAGGGGCTTATCCGTAATTTCTGATGGCTGGCACAATCAGCCCGTACGCTTGCTTAAAATTTCTAATATATTGAAACACTTAAAGTGCATGAAAAAACCTGTTATGGATTAAATTTGCTACGTGTTTTTAATTTGTTATTTTTTTAAATTTTATTTTATTACATAATAAATGTATAATAATTTAGCGTAAATTAGCTATTATTTGTTGGTTTAAAATTGACATTCAAGCGTAAGTCTCATACATTAAAAGTCATAATACTAAGTGAATTTAGAAAAAGTGAAAAAAATTAACTTTTTGTTAAGAGTTTTATATGATGTAATATGTGGTCTATAGATGTTTAATCCGATTGAAAGTAAATCTGCAAATGAATAAAATAAATATCAACGAAGTGGGTCTTTCGACAATTTCAGCCTATCGACATACGGATATAATAAATAAATCAACAGCATGACGGCCCCAGTCTTCCTCCGGGCCCATCTATTTTCTACTACGTATTTATTTGAAAAACAGAAGTGCTATTTGTTCATCTATAACATGAAATTGGCTTTTACTTTTGCAGAAATCTATTCCCCATCCGCCAAGTGACGAGCAGCATCATCACCAACCCTCTCGCCACCGGTCGGATAGACATTCATCCCCTGATCGCCGATCCCGTTTGCCGGACCTTCCCCGCCCGTCTTCCAAGAAGAAATCCGATTACGACCAACACTATCATCAAGAGGACCACCAACGCCGCCGTGACCATCATGAAGACGACCACCAACGGCACCAACGTAGCCAGCATGGCCGATTGGAGGAGTCTCCGCCAGAACTGACAGCGGCTGAGAAGAAGCAAAAGGCTAGTGTCTTTTCGCGCATAAGCTTCCCGGAAAAGGACTCTGCTCCAAAGAAAAGAAAGATCTCCTCTTCCACGTCTGAAGTGGCGGTGTCTGCCGGTCCCTCAGGTCATCATCGAAGGGAAGCGGTGTCAAATGGGCACGAAGAACACAAGGTAGTTTCTGGATCCAAAAGAAGTAGTAGCACCGCTGTTGTTATAGATCAAGACAGCAGTGATGATGAAAGGCATTTTAAGAGACGGCCTTCAAGGTACACTTCATCGCCTCCTCCGCCCACGGAGGATGAGGAGGAGCACCGCCAGTCAAGAGGGATAAGAGAAAGAGATCGTGATAGGGATCGAGGAAGTTATAGCAAGCATAGATGATGTATTGAAATTGAGTGGGGCGGTGGGACTGGAGGAGATGCCATGCCGGAGTGGTGGTGGGTGCTGTGTGAGGGAGCTTTTCTGTGTTTGCTTTTATTCTATATCATCGTGTAATAGTTATGATATGACGATAAAAATGATGAAAGACAGATTTATATATCTACTTTTTGTTCCAATAAAATTATATTACCCTGTTTTATTTTCGTTTTCATTTATTAGTGACATTTTGAATTTTCGTTTCACTAAGACTTACTTTATATTTATTATCCTCTAAAATAAAATAAAAACTTGTGTAGTGAAAATTATCTTTTTTTGATTTCTGAAAATGCAGATGTATTAGTTAAATGTTTTCTTTGTAGTTTTTAGATTTTATCAATCTATCTTTTTTAGATAGATAAAATGACAAATACACTTAATTTTTGACATCTCCAACCTTGGGCATATAGCAGTATACAACCTTGGGCATATAGCATTATACAATCGCAATCATAAGGGTGTGGGAAAAAAATTACCACACCCATTTGTGGGAAAAAAAAAATATCGAAAAATTAAACTAAATTGAAAATCGAAAATCGAGATTGTTAACTACAACCAGCAAATCCAATAATCAACTATCAAAATCAAAATTTTATTATTATATTTTCAAAAAAATTATTTTTTTATTATAAATACATTTCTTATTATTTTATGTGTACGAGTATACTATCATTATAATTAAAAGATAAAGAAGTAATAAAACATAATAGTGTGGTAAAAGATAGAAGACATGGGTTGGAGTGGGCAGTAAAAAATGATGTGCTAAAACACTGTAAATGCTGTAAAATTGGGGATTATCACACCACTTTTATAATAGCGCATTGGAGATGGTCTTAGCTGTATATGAGTTTTTATTTACTTTTAATTTTGAAAACCTTGTTTCAACAAACAAATATTACAAGTATGATAAATGTAATGTAACATATGCACATAGTAGAAAATTCATGTTCACTTTGTAACTTTCCTACAAAATGAGGCTAGCATAATTACCGGTGTCAAAGTGGAAAATAAACTTTGCTTCCATTGAAATTCTAACCAAATCACTTTATATTTCATTCAAGTATGGTAAATAACCACATTTGTTATAAAAATCAAACTTAAACTTTGATAGCTTTAGAAACTTGACTCGGATCAACTCAATAAATTAACAAATCACACACACTTGAACTTTGATAACTTTATTTTTCATACATGATTACGTGATATATAAAGACTTAGGAATGTAACAAATAAAGTAGAGTTGAATGATGGATTTGGTTGATTTTCACGGTAGATAAGAAAATCAACCAAATGCATCATTCAACTCTACTTTATTCGTTACATTCCTAGGGGTATATTTGGTTAAGTTTTGGCTTGGATTCGCTAGATTCTGGATCTGAAAAATTGACTTGAGTGGTTTAGTGGAACTTTTGAAACTCCATTTGGATTGACATTTGATATTGGGGTTTGGAGGAAAAAAGTAAGTGGCATGTGTCAAATCAATAATTTTTATGCAGAAAAAAATAGATGATATGTGTCAAATCATTGTCTTTTACATGTTTGAAATTGAAACATGAGTTTCGCGAAACCTATACTCAGACTTCATTTGGTTAGGTTTTGCTCAATTTTGCTCAGTTTTGCGAAATCACATGACAGAACTAACCAAATAGAGCCTAAGTCTTTATATATCACATGATCATGTATGAAAAATAAATCGCATTTCAATTAGTAAATTAAAAAATCAAAATATATATCATATACAAAAAATTGGGAGATCTTATACAGTCTCGAGACATGAGGGCATCTCCACTGCTCCAAGGGGAGGGAGAGTGGGTGGGGCCGTGGGTGAAGTCCATTGGTCTCCAATGAGAAGGGGGAAGGGGTGGGGCAGTGGGTGGGTAATTGAAGAGGGCTCTTTTGCAGTTAAGTCCAATGTTCATTTAGCAAATAAGTCAAACATAAATATTTTAAAAAATTACACATTGGTCCAAAGTTTTGTTAGATTTATTTTAAATATAAATTGGGCTCAATTCAATAAATAGTTGGGAACTTGAGTTCAATTTATAATTTTATAAACTCATATTTCAAGTGTTTATGAGATAATGAATATATTATTTTTTATAAAAGATAATTACATCATGACATCAATATTATAAAATTAAAATTTTCATTCAACTAAAAGCAAAAATTACCAAAAAATACTAGTATCAAACTAGAAAAACCCACGATTATAAATATATTGTTATTAAACACAATATGTGTATAAAAGTACAAAAAACATGATTTTTAGTATTTTCAAATCATAACCGAGTAAATTTCTATAGTGTTTCCATTAATTATTAACTTGAAATTGACAATTGAAGCCAATGTTAAATTGCATAGAGCAATGTAAAATTTCTTATTATTAATGTCAATGTTAAATTTATTATAAATTATTATTATTATTATTATTAAGAAACATGAGAATTGGAATTGTTGGGATTTTAGAAGTTTTTAAACTTCAAAATAAAAAATAAATTTTGTAACCTAAATTGCATTAACATTCCCCATGAATGCCGTAATGTGGCCTTTAAATTTCTTTGACCTTAGAGGTCCCATGTACACTATAAATAGGTGTCCTAGAGTCTTAGACACACACTCACTAGTTAGGTTGCATTCACAAAATATTTTCTATATTGTTATTGGGCACTAGAGATAAAGTCTGGTTCTTTGTCTTCCTGTGAACGTGCTCACGGATGAGGACGCCGGCGAGGCCATTTGGGTTTTATCTTGGGATTGTGATCAGCCACCAACACCTGCACGAGAGGAGGCAATCACTTTCTTAGGACATCGTCTAGTGGCGTGACTCCTCTACAGGCCAGTCGTTTTATATTTTTGAATTATTTTACGTCATATATCATATTATAAAATTATATGAGTTGTTAATTTTAAAACTATGATTTATTTAAATTTAGTGTAAAACCAAAATTTCACAACAGGAATTAATTAAAATGGGAAGATTGAATCGCTGAAGATGACTATGAAAAAAGACTTGAGGGAAGAACGAGAGTGGAAGGTCCTCGTTGGAGATGACATGAGGTTTGAAAGGAGATCTACTCAAATTTCATTCTTAATAAGTTTGGTTGAGTGAAACCCGGTCGAGGCAACCCTTCTCCATAATAAACCTTTGGTTTTATATCCAAAATTTAAAATTTTCTAAATGGGCAAAACTTTTTTATATTAAATAAGCCTTTGATTTAATTTATAAATGTTTAAAATTATATAAACACACATTAGACTTTTTAAAATATGTAGAGTGTTAGTGTGTAAAATAAACTGTTACTAAAAAAATTTTAGATAAAGTTACCCAACTGAATTTATGGAAGAATCAATTTATTGGGTAAGTGCTCGGCTGCGCTTACCTGTTTTAGTCAACAGAATAATTATACTGTCACAATTACCAGTACTATAAAATTGGCCAAATCATTTTCCTCACCAACTTTCCAAACTACGCATAATTTTACCCGTTCTCAAAACATGGCCGCCGCCTCCGCCGCCGCTACAGCATTCTCAAAGCACTCTTCCTTCACTCTGTCTTCCCCAATCCAAAACCCTAACCCTCTCTCCTCCACCTTCAAACTTCCCTCTCCTACAAATTCCCCAAATTACTTTTTCAAACCCCTCAAAACCTCACTCAACCGCCCCCAATTCTCCACTCCCTCCGCCGCCTCTGCCGATGCCGCCACCGTCGAATCCTCCGCCACCACATTCCATGGTCTCTGCTACGTCGTCGGAGATAACATCGACACCGACCAAATCATCCCCGCCGAATATCTAACCCTAGTTCCCTCAAAACCCGACGAGTACGAAAAGCTCGGATCCTATGCCCTAATCGGGCTACCCGCTTCTTACCAAACCCGGTTTGTAGAACCTGGTTCGACGAAAACCAAGTACTCCATTGTGATTGGGGGAGATAACTTCGGTTGCGGCTCGTCTCGCGAGCACGCCCCTGTGGCGCTCGGTGCCTCGGGTGTGGTGGCCGTGGTGGCAGAGTCGTATGCTCGTATTTTCTTTAGGAATTCGGTTGCGACAGGGGAGGTCTATCCGGTGGAGTCGGAAGGGAGGTTGTGTGATGAATGTAAGACAGGGGACGTTGTTACTATTGAGCTTGGACAGAAAGGGAATGATGGTGACAAGTTGATTAATCATACCAGTGGTAAAGAGTATAAGTTGAAGCCTATCGGAGATGCTGGACCGGTTATTGAAGCTGGTGGGATTTTTGCTTATGCAAGAAAGACTGGAATGATCCCTACACGGGCCTAGATATTATATGGTGGAATATTCTCACCTATAACTGGTAACTAGACTACAATCTTTTTCCTATTAGTTTGTTTGTTTAACCACGTTGGTTAAAGCTTAAGACTTGATAATCTAATTGTATGCTATGTTTTCTTTTCCCAGATGCATGGATTTCTAGTTTAACATTATTGTGCTATTTGATAATTTTACTTCAGAATTTGTGCTTCCTAATTAACTATTAATGCTGGCTTGGTGTATAATTGTGTAGCATGGTAGAAAACATTGGAAAGATTAGAATTAAAAGTGAAAAAGAAGCAAAAAAGGCTAAATAACAAAGACATGTTCTTTGTTGTGGATTTGATCGTGTGCTTGTCTCAACTAGAAGTTCGATGTGTGCTATTATAATTATCCATCAACTCAGTATTTGCTACTTATACTCCACTTATTTGTATTTTTGCCGTATGTAATATACGGGCAGATGTTGGCACCAATTAAATTATTTGTAAGAAGAATTGCCTTCTTTCTGCCGTTTTGGCCAATTATGTTGCTCGTTTCTGGGACAGATGTCCATTTAGACCTTCCAAATTAGGGTTCAGTAGTTTAGCAATAATGCATTTTCATTTCCTATGACAATTTTGGACCAACCTATGATAAACATTACGAATTTCATTAATTTTTAAGTTGTATCTTGTTGGAAAAAGGCACAATTGCTAAACCAAGTGCCAGAGTAACAACCGATGACTAGACTGAATTGATAAAAGGAAATTATTTTGATATCATAATTCTCTCTTCTTGCCACTCATTTTTTGCATCCTTTTCTTATATTCGTATGGATACAGTGGTTTTCTCTTTCTTTGTTCATTATCCCCTCCACAGTTCCTCCAGATCCCAAGTGATCGCCAATGTTGGACCTCCAACTTTCAACCACAATTGCATAATTCCCTGCTGCCGCCTTTGTCAAGACTACAAACAGCACCAACCCTGTTTTTTGTTTTTTTTTTCATGGATTTGTGTAGAATTTTGTTTAATCATATATCAGATCAACTTAATTGTTAGTACTATAGCATCCCAGTGTGAACCTTATGAATTGACATGTGACAAGTAATGCATGTCGTTATTTCTCCTTAGTGCAGTGCTTTATTTTTGGTGGTGGGGTGGGTGATATAGTAGAGTACATCACTGCATTGAAATAACAATGAAGAATCTTTAACTAATTCAGTACCTCGTTATGATCCTATATAGAAGACTACATGACAACCTATTATCAAACTAGACTAACATTTGCACTTATGGTTGTCAAACCTAAGCCCTCTACAGTCTTGGGGCCTAAAGATTTATGCATTTGGACAAGACATCATTGGCAGTGTCTTTGATAGCTGGTTCCTTTGTTATGCTCACATGAAAACCATTCATAAACAGCAATAAAGGAAAGTCAGAAGATAAGGAATCAGATAACGAGAGCGGAACATGGAAGTTCAGCATATTACCCCTTCAATATCTTGTTTTAAACAATTCTTGCATAAAAAATGGCTGCATCAATGATAAGTGCCCACTGTCGATGGTCTTGTTTTACTATACTATGCATTTCTTATTTTGCCACATCTTAGGATATTACATTATTTATAGTTTAGAATATTAATGGTATTGTATTTCTTGTGCCAAACTGGAAATTGGTTGGGACTTGGGAGTTTCATCGGATTATGATATCAAGCTATTTATGCTCCTGAATATACTGATATGTTCACTGTTTTCCTGCAGCTAGTGTTCTCCTTTGTTGTATGCTGTTAAAGATGCTGAAGGAGTTGGAGTTTTTGTATGATGTTAAAACAGAGTAATGCATTGTTAGTGTATGGGATTCGAGTTTGTTGATATTCTCATTCAAGTACTAGTCCTCAATTCCTGTACTGTTATCTGGATCTGAATTTAAATTATAAAACTGATGTCTATGATTTGCGCTACTACTTGGATAGTTTGAATAAAGTTGAGGTTGCTGTGCACTTGAGTAATTATCTGTTTATGTCTTGCGATGTAACCCATCTTTGTTTTTTATCTGCTTTCCATCGTGCTTTCAAAGCTTGAGTACTCCGTTTATCTTTTTGGGCCCAGATCCGAACTTGGTAGTAAATTTATGTTATATATATATACGGATGAGTGTTGGCTTGGTTTCGTTTGGGTTTTATATTTTAAAAAAATGGTTTGAGCAGTTTCGGCGAAACCTTTGAAACTTGATTTTCGTTATACCAAAAATCGATCATTGTCGGGATTTTTATTTGACTAGTTTCACATTCGTGAAACTAATCCAACATCAATCACTGTGGAGCTTATGGTCTGAACAGAATTAGATCCTACCAATACTAGTTAACGGGTCAGGCTCAAGTCTAACCATACCGGATTTGGCTCTTGATCTAGCCCCATTTAAATCAGGTTGGATTTAACAGATCCAAATCGTTCTCGGGTCTAAAATTTTTGAGTTCATCAAATGTGCAAATTTCAGATATATATTTTTTCGATAAAATTAAAATCTCCACTTTCTAAATTTTCACTAATAACTTTAGTGCAACAAATTTATTATTATTATCTTATTTTCATTCTCACGTGTTCAAACTTTATTCTTAATTTACTAAGTTCTAACATAAAAGAATATCAATTATCAATGCATTAACTACTTACTTCAAATAATTTAACATATTAAGTTAGAAAATAATGGTGTTAAATACATCAAAATTGGTTCATATTATTAGGTAAAAATATGTATAAAAATGATGCAATTAATGAAACATTTAACTAATATCTTATGAAACCAATGATAGAATATTATTAACGACATTTATGTGTATTATATAATTTTTAATTTTTTTTATTTCAGATTGTGATTTAATGAATCAGGTCGATTGAAATCGATATTCACTTAATTACAGATCTTTTTAGTTGGATTATATCTAAGAATTTTTCAATCAGATTTTTTTTTAATTAATTGGGCCAAATGTGGATCAGATTCAAATTAGAATCCGCTACATTGACAGCACCCTTCCCATTGCCACCTCTACGTAAGATGATATTTTAATTGTATGAAATATTACATTTTTACCGAGTCTGATTAAGTTTATGAATTCTGTGGTTACAAATTATATAATTGCAAACCAAGTATAATTTGTATTTTCATCAATTCTTATTTGTCTTGTGTGCTGGGTCTTTTCGTAGATTTGTATATATGATGTGTGTGTGCATAAGTACGTTTTTTTTTTATTTGCAGGAACAATCTCACACTTCAAATCAACATATCCTAAATATGGTCTCAACTACAAAAAGAAGAGCCTCTATGCTCTACAGATCTCCATTAATGTAACATTCTTTAAGATTGTGCAGTGCTTGCCTGATAGAATCTTCATCCTGGTTGGAATATTTCAAGCATATCAATCGTTGGGCAACACGGTAAGCCATTTGAATATCATGATACTGCCCGAGATTCATCTCCATTCTCTTCACTTCCTATACACGAATATAAAAGCAAAGTAATGAATGTTAATGAAAATTTCCTCAGTTTATACAATTGCATAGTTCTTAATGATAGCGAAGATTAATGACTCCAAGCAATTAACTTACATAACTTCTGGTAAACATACCTTTTGGGTAATACTCGATGTGATGCTTTTGGCGGATTCTATCACTGAACTCGGTAATCCAGCCACTCCTGCTAGCATAAGGCCATAGTGTGCTACATGCCGCAGCCCATCTTTCAATTGAAACTGGCAAAGACTGCTGAGGTAAGAATATATATATATATAAAATCTCTTAATTGATACCAATTCTAATAGTTGAATATCTTACCTTGAAATCCATGCGATTTTTCTTAATGTCAACATCAAAGTGTACAGTTTTCACATTTGGATACATGGTTGCCAATTCTGACAGGTTTTGCATGTGAGTGGCAAATATGGTGTACCTAAAAGAAACAATATTAATCCATTTAAGAGTACGTATTACAGTAAAAAAAAAAATTGGTACATACGTATTACAGTATTAATTCCCTCTGTTTACTAAATTCATAGAGTATATATGAAACATTTCAACACTATTATAAAGGCTAAGAATATAACTAGTTCGAAATAAGTTATACTTTAACTATGTTCTGGGAACTAGAATTTTGTTTATTCAGTCTATGATGTCTTCATGAAAAAACAAATGAGGGAAGTCATCTAGTTCTACTCCATAAAATAGATGATTTTATCCTTATATGTCAAAAACAATTTATCTACAATGATGGAATAACAAATTAAAAGTCAGCCATACAATTTGTTTTTTTTGGATCAAATGTAAATGGCATAAATATATCAAAAGTTATATACAAAGGGCTGGCCAATGCCAGAGAACAAAAAAATGGTCAAACATGCAGGCCATACAATTTGTTTCACTGGAACACTTCATCCATCCTAAATGCATTTCACTAGGAAAAGCCAAGTGAGACTTTCAGAATAATGTGAGAAAGCTTTTTCTCACTATAGCATACACGAACATATAAAGAATTAACGTGGTACATTTTTCAAAAATTTGGATTTGATGAAGGATTTGGAGAAAGGAATTCAAACGACACTCTAATATTGGGTGGATTTCTGAATCCATCATTTCGACAAAAGGATAACACGTGAAATGAATACCTAAGAATTTGAAATCCATCCAATTTTGAAGTGATCCAAACAGATTTGTCATATGGATTTGAAATCCATAGCTCCAAATCCCTAAATCCAAATAAGGCCTAAATGATGATAGCTTAATCAGCAGTCATTAGAAGTTCAGATATACACAGTTTAAAATCCAAAAATAATATGTACTTCAATTTATCATTAAAGTTGTTACCACCTGCTAAATGCATTAGGAAATATGTCATAAACCCTAAGGTCTATATCCTCAACTATTTGTTAACCGGCAGAAATCAAACTAACTTTGTTAATCACAAACTCTTTCAAACATCCAAGACAAAATATTTTTATTATGCTTTTCCCAGTTCAGGTACTAAAATTATTTTATCAGCAGAAGTTGAAGACAAAGATAAAGAGGTGAAAATAAATTACGCTCTTAAAGCCAATAAATGCTCGCAGCAACTCCATGCAATTGCAAAGCCATCAGAGGAAGATGTTGCTCTTCCCAATTCATCCACAACTATCAGACTTCTGTTTACAGAACTGAAGCTATGTGACACATATCTGATAAGAACAAATTTTATAAACTATTGCGTAGATAAGATTTGACAAATATACCTAGGAGAAACATTTTGCAGGATAAAAGCCGTCTCTTTCATCTCCGTCATAAACTGCACAGTGAATGACATAGAAAAAATGTCTGTCAACTCATGATCTTTATGCAGAAAAAATCCCGATTCAACTGAAACTTATTTGCATGATGAGATGACATGATTAGCCTAGCAGCCCTTCACTTCTGCAACTCAAAGGTAGGATTAACTCTGTTATTCTCTTCCTTAAGGCAAGTTTGTCCAAGCGATTGCATAATTGCTTTTAAAATAATTGATTATAGTATAACTACTTTTAAGATAATTACTTTTACTAGAATTGATTTAGCGTTTGGTTTCACCTTTTCAAAATTGATTCTATAAATGTGGATTTTCAAGTAATTTACAAAACTAACCTTATATGTAAGCAAATATTTATGATACAATAATATTTTTTAACTTTGAAAACACAAAACTATAATGAAATAAAATAGACTTAGTAGAAAAATTAACTATTAGGAATTTTCATTTTCTCGTAACATAAGATTATGATGAAAAAATAATAAAATAATTAAGAAGATCATAATTAATTTAATATTATATCAATTTCATATAACATGGGGGGCTATAATAAGCATGATGAATAAAACTACTAAAATATACTATAAATTAAATTTAAGAAAAAGTTACACAACTCAATTGAAGAAAAATAACTAGGAGCTTTGCATTATATGTATATAAAATATTATAATATATATAAATATAAATATAAACATTGAGTGTGGGGTCATTATTGGCATTTACCATGTTTTGCATTCTCACGTTGGAGAAAAGTACCAAAGGAGCTACTTTTCAGATCGTGGGTGTTTTGCGGTGACAAAAGCAAAAGCTTTCTGGGCCAAACAGTCAATTTCTTGCGATTGAGCTTGAAACGGGAAAATGAGATGTTTAATCGTAGGCCAAATGGCCTCTTAGTAGATCTTCTGAGGTCTATATTTAGCTCTATGGCAAGTGAGAGTTCTGCAATAAAGATGACGAGCTACACCAAATGTCCAGGGACAATCTTCATACTTCTAGCTTAGACTAGTCGAAAGATGATCTTAGAAAGGTTGTTACTGAAGATCAAGAGGTTGGAACATGGAATACAGAAATCTTTGGTAAAATATTGAAACCAGCTTGGATAATGACCGTACACAGGAATATTTCTTCCATGTCCAGAATCGTCCAGGAATTAATTTATTTAACTTGTGACTAGACCATGCTTACTCCTAGAAAGTAAATTAATTGGTAAGATCAAGAATATAAATTCTATTTTAATTTATTGAAGACTGTAATAGGCTGAAGTGGAACTATAGTTCTAGTTCATCTCTCTTCTGAAACCTATGGTTTACTGCCAATTAAATCACAAGCCAAAATAAAACACGGTAGTTCTAGTTCATCTTTCTCAGTTCACGTTATTCTAGGTGCATAATAGGCTTCAAAGTTGGATTGATGGATAATAATGTATACTTGAAAGTGAGTGGAACTCTAGTGTGTATCAGGGTATTCCTGGATTTAACAAAACAAAGACTTTAGAATTATGTGGACATATTTGTTATTATGATGTTTATTTTCCTTTTAATAGTACCACATCCATTGGACATGAAAACTAGTTTAAACGGATCTGCCTTAGTTGCTTCAAGAGAGCAGGAACTATAATTTCAGCGATTTCATTTTTGGCTTTACTAAAACACCTATCTGTAATGGACCAGTTATCCTAATTTCTCTATTTCTTTAAGCGATAAAACGTTCTTGATGTTTTAACCCTTATACAAAAACTAGATTGAACATATTAATTTACATATGGGATCTGGTGAAGCAATAAATACGTTCAGTCCTGGTTCTAGGTAATTTCCTTAAGAAGCTAATACTGTAAAGACTAGTGTTGCTACTACAGGATTAATTCAGTTGAATGTAATCTTTATATACCCAGGCACACAGTGAGAGAAGTTGGGTTTACATCTACGCAACAAAAAACAAATGATAGCATAAAGTAGTGGTTAAGTCAGAGAAATATACAATTGTACCTGCTAGGCTGCTAGTTATTAACCTAACATCTCGTAAACATTATAATTGGTCTCAAAGAAAAACCTATCAGCGTAGCTTTTGTTCATTACAGTTGCACCAAATGATTCCACCACTTTTATTTACTTTTAAACTGTAACGGAAGATCTCTTAACAGTTTCTAGACTTATCATGTGAACAAAATACATTATAGACTAAGATACCTCCACAAACGATAGTTTCAAGTGGCTTTTGATCTTCACTACAAGAGTAATGCTAGAAATTTACTAAGTCCAAGCAGAACAATAAAAAATGATTTTCTATAGATATCACGTCAACTGCATATTATTGACAGCCAAACTCTTAAATCTCCTACAGCCTACTCCTGTCATATTGAGTTTCACATACAAAGTGACCAGCACAACTTTCTCTTAGAATGGATATCTAATTTCAAAAAATCCTCGGCTTGCCAAAGGTCTTAGTACTCCTCACTAGAAGAAATCATCACCTATATCTAATCTAAATACTTGCATCTTATTATTTCTGATGTTCAATCACCACCTCGTTTTTACTTTCTCATTTTTGTCATAATATTAATTACTCTTCATGTTTGTATGATCTGTAGGGTTTTGTGTTGGTTGGTGTCGGGGATGAGGATGGGAAGGTTATATTTTCCAAGGCAATATAGAACAGTGAAGGCAATTAAAAAACATTTAATATGTGTGTCAAATAATTTACCGTGCTAGAATTTGATTCAAGACTGTCCACAGTTCCCATTCTAGTAAATATGCGGTCCACTACTCTAAGAGTTGCAAAGCGAGCAGGAACGTAACAACCAATTTGAGCGAGGATGACTACCAGGCAAACTTGCTGAAGAAAAGTACTCTTTCCACTCCTACAGGTAAACAATATATGAATACAGTTCAGAAAAGTGACAGATTCAAATTATACTTGGTCAAACAGTCAAACCACATATCCTAGATCACATCAACAGCAGAGCTGCTCAGAGGTAGGATCATTAGTAGAAATGACAAAAAAATCACCTTCAAATGAAAGAACTAGCTAAATGTGCCTAGTTGAAGTATAATGAACAAAAAGTAGAGCAGGAAGTCACTCTGTGCAGTATCCAATTTGCCTAAAAAATGGATAAGTCTACAGTTTGGTGCATCAACCATGAATTATTTCATTGTATTTATTAACTTCACTTACACCAATTTTTTCCAATTTTTTCATCAAAGATGCACTGCACTCGTGATGATGACATATTAAGTGTCTGAGAGGAGGATATTAACAATTGTCTCTATCTTTGAAATACAAAAGTATACTAGAATTTATCATGGCTCTGTTCATTACTTCTTAGCAGGATGAAGGCTTTGGTTAAGAAAAGAGTTTTAGGACTAAATTTTCTTACATGTTTGGCCCTGTGACAATTACCATATTTGAAGCTTCAGAAAGAAATATATTGTTGGGCTGCAGAAGAATTAGGCCATAAATTTCAAATGAATTCATAAGATTGTCATGCCAGAAACAGATGACATGTGGTTTTTGTTGGAATACAAACTTTGACATACAATAAACTCATTATGTACGCCTTCGAGGATTGGGTGCCTTCCTGAATCCATTGCTAATGGACCATCACCTGCAAGAATCATGGGGACATGCAGTAATGCATTGTTATAATCCTGAGATAAGAACTACTACCAAGCTAACTGATGACTAAACTTACTTGTAAAATGAGGTCTAGTATATTTGTCAACTGGCTTGGTAGATATTGTATGAGCGAATGAATTAACCATCATATCCAGAAGACACAAGACCTCTGCTAGAAGAGTGAGAACAGATACATCTTCTCTTATGGCATCCATCAGTGCTGCATGTTAACAAATGGATCATAGGTGTTAGATCGAATAATTGTTTCATCCAACAGAAAAATGGAATGAAATCTAACAACCTGAGTTTGATTTCACAGTTGAAAAATGATTAAACACACATGCTGAAAGAACAGAAGCCCTTGTAAGATTCAAATGGAACAAGATAAGGGGCATACACATATACGTCTCCAAAGAAGAGATTTTAACAAAATGATACACAATTTCAGGGAATAAAAGGTGATTTAGTGTGGAGAAAGCAAATGAAAAAGGTGAATATGGCTAAAGTAGGTCTCCAGCTTAACCAGATCAGAAAAACATATCTCCGAAAGAGAAAGTTATGCCTTTTATCAAAAATTCGGAAAGCTCATCTTAATACTAGATCATCTGAAACATTCAGTCCCATAAAAGATTTCAGATTTCTTTGTCTAGATATTCCAACAATTGTGGAGAAAACTACACGTGCTCCTACTTGGGTTTATTTTCCTTGTCTTCCACCAGAACACAGCGTGTATAACAATATTAGTTCAAAACTAAAGCACCAAACGCATGCAATGCAATACAAGCTGCATGGGTACAGAACTTTTGCAAACTTAATATTAATGTTGGTAGTCAAAGATAAAATGCAGAAAAATATCTGATCAATGTGTCATTGTACTAGAAAATTTTGGGATACTAACTGTAAACCGTCGGTTATACTAGGTTTTACAATTCAATTCTAGTAGGCATGTAAACATATATACTAGTATAGATGTTTTTACATCTGTTGAGTTTTGGACCAACCTCCCAGGCAAAATTCTGTCCGAATATAGCACTCTTTAGCTGCAGACTTGTTCCTTACATTTAACTGTGAATCCAAACGAAGAGCAAATAAACTAAACATGGATGTGGATCTTGGGCACACATATGAGAGAGAACAATTTTCTGGGTATAATGTAACCCAAAGTAAATAATTTTAGCAAACAACATGACGCACAAGAGCATGATTAGGATCTAAGATTCTCCAGGGTCCTGGTTAATTAATAAAATATTTTCTGGGTATAATGTAACCCAAAGTAAATAATTTTAGCAAACAACATGACGCACAAGAGCATGATTAGGATCTAAGATTCTCCAGGGTCCTGGTTAATTAATAAAATATTCTAGATTATAATGAACATTTACCAGACTTATTTACTTTACTGTGGAACGATTACAATATGCACCATTTATCTATGCAATCTGGAGACTCTCAGTGTGAATCACTTGTAGCAGCATCCAGCATGACTGAGGTTACAATGAAATTCATGACTAAATGTAGATGATTCATGCTAGAGCATCATAAAGTGATAATGATAATACACAGGTGTTGCCAAAACCATTTATTCTTGAAGCAGTGATATTGTGATCCCCAAAGCTACCTCTCGTATTTTTAAAGCAATAAATAAGAAATTTAAGTACCAGATATCCAAGTACGTTGCTTTCAAAAAAATTACTAAGAGTCTCCAGACATTTTCACACCAAGGCATCATGCTTCTACCCCATCATTTGGGGATGTTCCAGATGCTGTCAAAAACAGTCTCTAAAGTACAAACTCAATAGAGTTAAACTGAACTTCATCAAACTGAAACTGTTTCACTAAAATAAGAATAAAAATTGAATTTGTGCATAATTGTCTCTCTTAAAATTGTATACCTTTAAGATTCCAATTTTTGTTAACAATGTGTCCCATTTCTATAATTGCTATGGAGATGTTCACATCCAATTCCTTAAAAGATACGGCAACCCTCATTCTAACAAATCTGAAGTTTCCCCAATAAGAGATCACCTCTGACATGTGCACACACAAACTCACATTCTTCCACCCCCTCCCCCCACCCAACAAAATAAAGTTCGGACTATGACGACTTGGACCAAGCATAATATGGCATAATATGGCATATATCACAATTCAGATCAATATAATAAAAAGAAGCCTGCTCTACCAACAGTGTATAGGGAAGCAAACCATAAAAGTCGATAAATGACTCAACTGCTTCCACCCAATTTGCACTGAGACATGAATTTAGCTAGTAGATTATATTTTAAAATTTTACATTCAATCAAATGATTCAAAAGTGTGTCATGGACTATAATCTACAAGCAAAGTGAGAATTCTACTCACAGAGGCAAGTTCCAGAGAAGAGCAATGCATGTTGTTTCCCTGTTTTATGACCTAATTATAAAACCATATTAAGGGGAAATGTCAGAAGAAACCAACTAAAGAGTTCTTTGAAAGCAAAGAAGTATATTCTTCATTAACCTGGATGAACTTGCTGGGAAGTTTTCCTTGTATGTCCCTTTGAGGAATACTGAAGTAAAAACCTTGCCTGTTGTTGAATGGGATTTTCAAATTTGGCAGCTTAAAATCCTGCCGATACTTATTTGCCAAGTTGTGTATTGCTGCAAAAGCTGTTGATCAGAATGCTACAAATGGAATGCTTGGGGAAAAAATATCCAACCCTTCATTATGCAGAAAACCTTCACTAGTATCACAGAAAGATCTCCGGGCAATATCTAGAAGTCCATCGATTCCTGCCTTGACAGCAAAACACTGCTGGGTCCGTGCAACAAAGGGAACGCGTGCATGGAGAACATCTTCATCAATCACCTCTCCAATCCTAAATCAGCCACATCTAATCATTTTTTATACACAATACTATGACCCAGCTTGCAAATTACTAGCCAATAAGGTTGTTGATCACATTTAGGACCCCTTTGACTAGACAAGGTTGTGCCAGAAACAAACATACACAAACCGGAAGAACAAACCACCATTTGGAAATTTTGAAACTTTTTTGGGATCAGATATATAGCTATCAAGTTAACATATATTATGAAAACAGCTTTTCATGAGAAATGACATGTCAATTTCATACCCCATATGCAGAAGAACTACTTCAAGCTAAAAATTCCAAATTTGATGTTTGCTTTTATATTGTACAAATCTAAAAATAGCACGCAAATTAACATAGGTACCAAACTTAAAATTAGATCCCAGTCATATAAAATGGTCAAACACTTCAGTGCCTTAAAGTTATGTCCAAGCACCGAATCCTCAATGCTTCCAGGTAAAAATCTCTGTACCGAACTCAGTCCCCCCCTCCTACATTTTTTCCTAATCTTGGATGCCAAAAAACCAAAAAAAAAAAAATAACATGTTCAACTCAAAAGCAGAAGACATAGCAATTATACCTTTCCCTTATGGAAGCAAATTTCTCATTCTCACAAATGGACTTGTAAACATTCTTGAGTAGGAAACAGTTAGCATCCTTGAGAACCTAAGATGATTGAAGTCAGAATAGAAATTCATTGACATACATAATTATAAAATCACACTCTGAAAGGTTAATGTACCTTGGAGAGTAATGGTACGGCATCTAAAGCTGTTTTGAGAACAATAATGTTGGATATTAAAATTTGGCTCTTTTTTGAGTTGTCTATGGCCAAGACTCCGGTAGTAACTTTCTTTGGTTTAAAGCAGAAGTGACAAAGGACCTTATCTGGATACATGTTGTAACAAGTAATAGTGTCATACAAGAACTGCTAAGTAAATTTCTCCATGGTTATGATACTTACCAGTTTCTTTCGGAAACTTGCGGAGAGCCTGGAACAAGCCAAAGAACAGCTGTTCATTGCTCATCAACTCATCCTGAAATTAAAATTCTATCAAGACATCAATGCTGCGAAAAAAGTGCACTGGAAGCTACTCACAGTTTTTTTTCTATTTTTTAGACAGATTAATATTTTGAAAGCTTTAAACTACAATAGTCATTCGACGGATTTGAGCCTCACCTCGCTGCCACCTTTTAAAAAAAATCCATTTGCAAGGCCTAAAAATATGAATCTGGCATAGTGGCATCCATGCAAGGAATTAATGTCTTTTTCAGTTTTCACTCTACAAGCTTATGTTTTAAATGATGCTGTCATTTACCATATTTCAAACTTGAGTTTCTTGGTAATTAATAGAGGCTTATTCCTTTTTTCTATCTTACATGAATAAGGATTAAATAACTACACCCTCTTTTGCGGAGAGATTGATTCGAATAAGAAGTATAGTTATATTAGGAACAAATCTCGGATCCACCTATTGCAGGTAAAAACATAAACCAATATTTCTCAAATTCTAAAAGGTATAATGTAAAAGGAACTAATATTTGAGATGTTGACAATGATACAGAACTTTAGCATGTCCATGGTAGCTAGAACTGCGAAATTTTACTTGTTAATGAAATTATTCTACTTCGTGCTTAGTTGGTCTCGGAGAACCTTATATGCTTGTCTTTCTTCCAGCTCTCAAAGACTCAAAGCATATGAAATGATTTATTCATAATAGTTCATGTGGTCGAGTAACATTTACTATTGATACGTTTATGTAAACAGATCTTATGACGGGAACTACATGACAAATCTGGAATTCTCAGCCATTGAATTTTGGTTCTAATGTAACATAACATATAGAGTATATTTTGCCCGGACGAAGAATGAAACCAATCATTCAATTTCAAATTATAGAGAGATCTAGAGAATTATACGAAAACTAACCAGGCAATCAAGTCGAGCATTGATAGTCTCAATGTCTTTAAGAGGCTGTAGAAGATTGGCACGCAGAAGTCTTGTCCTGCAGAGAACTAAATCTATAAGACTGCTAGAATTAGGCAAACCATGGCATAGTTTTCTGCAGATGCATCATATGCTAACTTTAGCGGAGATGAATATCTAACTCACCAAGGTGTGACTTGCACTACTGTCTTACAATATCTTTATATGATCAGAATTTTTGGCGCTCGCAGAACCAACTGATTGCGAAAAAGCAACATGTGGAAATGAACTTTCTTTATAGGGGTAAATACATGGCAGTCCCGTATGATAGGTTTATAAACAACGATGATTCTCATTATACTGCCTTTAGGTTTTATTACAACAATTGGAAAGAATAAATAGTAAATGAGCTACCACCTGAAACCATGCAAATGCAATCTAAACTATTTGTTGCAAAGCAACAAACAAAATTTTCACAAAATAGAAAATGAAAAGGTATTGTTCTTTTAACAGGCTTTAATCTGTTGAAATAGTGGCTACTAATGAATAGTTATGGTAAAACATATTGATATCTACCTATGAAACACCAAGTGTGATTAATGCCATCAATAAAGAATAGAAATCGGCATACCCTCCAGCGGTTTGTGTTGTCTTGAGCATGTGAAACAGACTTTTCTTCTTGTTATTCGTGCCCCAAAGACTAGAATGCATCGGCTCAATGATCTCCAAGTTCTGGACACTGCCATCAGAGTACATGTAAACTATACTGACTTAGTGAGGTGAACGCCAATAGATGATGTAAACCTGCTGACCTTTTCAAGATACTGCATGCGAATAAAAAAAATTAAAACGAAAAAGAAGGAAGTCCTATTCTTTTAACGAATTCCCCAATATTCTTCTGCCCCATAACATAAGGTAACTTGAAGTGACAAATAAAAAGGTTCATGCGCGAGTGTGGCATAGTTTTCAAGTAGAAGGATACCTAGTAGCGTCTATATTCATGTGATCAAATGATCCATTAAAAGTAACCTGAAAAACATAAAATTGCATAACAAAGAGAATTTGGTCAGTAACAATTGGAACTTCATCCAGTCGGCAATGTAGTAAAGATCCACATGAAGTCAGGCGGATTATATGTGTTTGGAGGATCACAATCCGCAGAGAAGCAAGATAATTAAGATTGAAACGAGGAGGAAATCTACCCTTTTGGAGAACTGACCCTGTTGGAGAAAAAGATACACACCTGTAAACAAATGAATCCTCCTATACCCTGCATGCATTAATATTTCATTTCCTAAAACGTAATCTACTTTTCACATGTACCATTGCTTAAAATACTTTATCTACACAAATAGGATTTTTTATCATTACTATTGCGTTAAATAGGTAAAGATGCAGAAAATTCCGACTTTTTTTAACTCTCAGCTGATGCATACCAATTCATGGGGACATTCCCTTAGAAAGAGCCCATACATATTTAGACAACGAAATAAAAAGGGTAAAATTTGCATCACATACCATTCAACTTATATCATAATAACGTACCAGAAGCAGCTCATTTTTAATCATATTAGAGAAAAAACTATATCTTCACAATGTAGATTATAGAAGAAGCACTTTATTGTAGTAAAACCTGGGCCAGACTAGTGAAACAACACATGAGCCCCAAAAGAAAGTTTTGACACAAGTCCCAGTCATGTAACTTCATTTATTGACTCTTATTTCAATTGTACTTCTCAAATAGACCAACCAGTAGATATACAGTAATTTGAGACACAATATTTTGAGAAATAGAGAAATCAAATGAAAATGGATGCAACCGATTCTATGATAGAATACCAATAAAAGATCATCTCGGAGACAAGTTTAACAAAGCTCCACAACCAACAAAAACATTTTTACAATATTATTATCTTATCCTACTACGAAAGCTAGTAATCACAATAAGCCAACTAAGCAGTAGATGTGTTCAAACATTGATAATGTCAACTTAAATATGTCCTTTTGACTTTCAACTAATTCATGACATGCTTCTAGCTTTTTTCTAACTTTGTCACATTAGAACCAGATAATGGAGATTGATACTAACTACAAGCACTTACTGATAATGAATGGTTAGTAATGATCAACCCTTTCTCTGCTTCTATCCTGTGCACAATGCAGCAGAAAAAATATCTAAATCACCTACCTATATAGTTTTGAGCAGAACAGAAGTTTTCCAAAAGTTAAAATAGTACAAGAAAACTATCATGAGTCAAGTGATGGATGCTTAATATTAGTATGGTTTTCATAATTCTAAGCGCTTACATTTGAAAGCCAATGAAATATTAACAATAGGAATCATGCTTCTTTTGCTGATACACTAGATTTGTTAGGCCCATGTCCAATTAAAAATTATGTTAAGCTTGACATTGAGGGGCAAGTATGAAGAGGCAAGCTAAGGCAATACAGAAGTCAAGAATGCCTACACTTACAGGTACTCTGAGAAGACTAAAAAATAGAATAAAGAAAAATATACAAAGCAATGATTTAGCATTTGATGTGATTGTTGTAAAAGAGTCCAAAACTTAGCTGCAATAATGTTTGGAGGCATTCTATCCAAACAAAATTGACATTGACAAAGGCTTATGAAGGAATATATTAGGAAACATAACGTATAAAATGAATTCCATGAATTTTAAGGTTTCCTCCACTCCACTAGTTCCAAGTGGGTCTTAATCAGTCGAGGGAAATCTTATCAGATGTACAGGAAGGAAATGGCTGAATTCTAAGATAAACATGAATTGTCCATTCATGTCAAAGAGACTGGATACAAAGAAAATGATAGCATAGGATGCTGCACCAACCTAGCAGATGTCGTAGTTGAAACTTGAAAGCATATTTTTCATTTCCATTCTTTTTACTTATCTGTTGTTTGTTGTATGGATGAACATTTAACCTCTTTACATTCAAATAAAGGAAGAGGTAAGATATACCACTTGATGGTTGCAGCAGCTGCAGCCAAGCAAAGATAATATTGCTTGTAATAAGTATCTAAACCAAGCGCAGATGGTTCCTTGGCTGCCAAATTCTTTACTAGCACAGCTCCCTTGAAAGAAGAATCCAACATTTGAAGTTATAAATCATCCCCATACATAATAAGGAATGGAACAAAATTATAGGTACATGGCTGGCTACCTTGGTGTCATCAAAGCAACCACGAGCAATTATGACCTGCAGATGCAAAAAAGAAAATAGCTTATACATCACGAATCTAAGCTCACAAACACAAAAATGTACCTTTGTGGTTGAAGAGAAAAATCTATCCACCAGTTCAGAAACTCCAACCATACCATCCGGAGCCGACTTAGTAGGTGTAACAATAACAACCATGGGATCATAAAAGTTCAATAGCGTCTTTGTGTTCTGGTATGAGCTGCTAGTCTCAATATACTGAGAAAGGTGCAATGAGGCTGATCTCAAATCGAACGCAGCAACTCCGACCTAAAATTTAGGCAGTATAATAATCATTAGCCAACAACAATTACTAGAATAAACGCGATATCAAAATTCAACATCTTTAAAACACATTCATGCATTTGACAATTTATTTCAAATATGAATGGCGTGAAAATTCTCTAAAAGTCAACGGACTTTGCAATAGGATGTGCAATTAATGACGACCAAACAATAAGTTGTTTTTTAGATTCAATGCCTCACATCACCAAAAGAATGGAAAGTTTCAAATAAGCGAAAGCATGTAGTAATTTACCCACTCCACAATCATCAACTTTAACTCTCCATCAATGAAAACCTCTTACCTAATTGAGCTGCATCATCCACTCATCACTTGTAGATACACTGTCATTGCTACGGAATACTCACATGATAAACTCTGATTTAGCAATAATCACATACATACAACCATACAATAAAATGTAGATCTAAGTAATCAGTTGCAGATTATGCATAGAATTTTCAAATGAATAACAACCTTCAATAGGAAATTAAAGCGCCTCCACATATAATACTCAAAACACAAACACATATCCACAAACTCGAATTGGAAACGCAATTCATAAGTTTCATACTAAGCTTCAATCATAGAACTGCAACTTTACTTCTAAAATTCGTCGTAATCGGTAAAATTTTTACACAAAGGATGGGTGTGAATATATTAATTATAAGGATATACTTGTGAGAGAGAGCGGAAATTGACACCTCTTTGGCGCGGTTCTCGATGAGGCCAACGACGAAGTTGGAATTTTCTCCATTATCGTCTTCCATTTGAATTTCCCAAAGTTTCTCAAACCCCACTCTGTTCTCAGTTTCAAAAGCGCGCCAGCCGATTTAATTATATAAGTGAACGTCTGTGCTTAAATTCATTTTAAATGAAATAATACTACATTTAATTAATTCTGGAAAAAAAAATACTATATTTAATTAGTTATAACTCATGATTCTCCTCTCAAAAGTTAACGGAATATCCTTTACACTTATAAAACTATTAATGTGACGCCCCGAAAATTTCGGACCCTTTCATTGTATTTTTATTGGATTTTTTTTTAAAACCAAATTTTATGTGCTATTACGCTTTAGTTAAATTAAAGTACTTTCTTATGCTAAATTGCATAAATTAAGTAATTCATGCATTATTATGGACCTAGAAATAACTTAGAAAATGGAGAAATAAATGTTAAAAGTCTTGGGGTTATTTTATAATTATTTTGGACTAATGTGTACAAAACTTTTGTATGTTGGGTCAAATTGTATCTTTTAAATTTAGGGGGTAAACTGCAATTAATCCGAAAATTTCAAAAACAAATCTGCAATCACAGAAATGATTTCTATCTATGGAAGAAAATTGCTTGCCTAATGCCTAGGCCTGCCTTTGGTGGAGAAAAAAAAAACTCTCTACCCAAGGTCTTCTCCAATTGGAGAAGCTTTTGGAGGGAGAAATGATTACTTTCTTCCTCCCAAACTAGCCCATATACTCTGAATTTCAGATTTGTTGAGGGCTAGGTCACAAGTTTATGGTTATTGAAGCAAATATGAGATAAAGAGAGAGTGTTTAAAAGAAAAGAAAATGAGAGATAAATAAGAATGAAACTTGAATAAAGAGGGAGGAGCCACCATGGACACCACCACAGCCACCGCCATACTGCCGCCTCCACCGTCGGAACACTGTCACTGGAAACCACCATGGTCATCACCGCCGCCACCCAACTGCCGCTGCAACCTCCGGAGATTCTTCTTTGAAAGACAACACTCAAGAAAGATAAATTTTCGGATACACACTCCATAGCCTCGGTATTTCGACCATTTCTTCTTCTTCCACCGTTAGATCATGCCCAAATTTTGTATGAAGGTTCTACATACATGGAGCTACATATTGACCGTTCGGATCATCGTTTTAATGTTCCTAAGTAAATCTACGTTCGCTGGAAATTGATGAAAAGTAAGGATTTGAGGGCTTTTATTTTGAACCATCACCGGAGCCGCCACCACTGCCACTGGAGCCGCCACCACCACCTTCGGATGTCTGAAAATGAGGAGAGATTCATCCCCTTCGTTGCTTTGGGTAAAGATCCGCTTATGCTTGTGTTCATTAATTGATTTTTGTTCTCTTTTAAGGTGTCCTTCAAAGAAAAATGGAGAAAAACATACATGCATTATAAAGAGTAATAGATTTAAGTTTATATTGTAAAATATATTTCATTTTCATATTTGGGTTGAGTTTATGGATTTTATTTCAAGACTTAGAAATTTGTGTTCTTTTGCACAAAACATGAATATTGAAGAATTTTTGTTTATCCATTGTAGTTTTGTGATTGTTACCTTTAGATTCAATATTAGATTTTTATTGTGTATTTGATTGGGTTTAAATAAATGTTGATTAGATATTTAGATCTTGATTTCTTTTTGTAAGAAAGTTGATGTTTTTAATTTTAAAAAAAAAAAAAACTTTGGGGGTATTTTTGAAAGGTTTTAAAAGATAAAGGGTTAAAGGCTGCGATTTGTTTGGGAGTAAATTAAAAATGGACTGAAAATCTCAGTTTTGTTTGATATTCGGTATAGGATTGACTTGAAAAGCATTTGTTTTAAAGTTTGCTTCGAGTTTTCGCAAAAATGGGAGTTTTTGAAACTTTTGGGGTTATTTTTACAAATCTAAAAATAAGGGGGCAGAGGTGCTGTTTTGTCTCTGTTTTTACATGGGTCTTTTATAGATTCTTGATTAATTGATTTGAAGTGGTGGTTTATTCATTTTTGTTTTAAGATTGAAAACTTATAAAATTTTCCAAAGAAAATTATGGTTAAAGAACTTTTGTTCTCCTTGTTAGTTTGGTGAAATGTTATTAAAACTTGTGTTTAATCTCAGTTTTATAGTGAAGTCTTACTTAAATATTTTTAAACATTCTTGTGATATTGGGTCTTGAATTAGTTTTGCGAGAAAGTTAATGTTTTAATGTTTTCGAAACTTTTGGGGTACACTTTGAAGGTTTTCAAAAGAAAATGGTGTTTAATTATTAACTTGTTATATATTGTGATTGAGTTCTTACTCAAAATAATCTAGTGAAGATTTTTGGTTTGAAGAACTTTTTGCGAAAAATATTTTTGGGGTACATTTTGAAAATATTAAATTTTATAGGGGAGTTGTGTGCAATTTTAGGGAGTGCTCGGGGCAGCCACCGCTGATCCATTCAGCGGGCTTTCAGGCCCAGTCCGTGATGATTCCGGCCCACTTCATTGCATCCTCTTCGTGTTTGCTCGTTTCAATCCAATTTCGCTTGGATTGTTGCTACTGTTAAATGTTTTGGATTTTCTCAAATCTTAAAGTTTGAAAATGAATACACTTAAATGAATTTAATGTCGAAAGTTTTAAGTTCTTGTGTGCGATGTTAATTTAGAAAATCCTTGTGATAGGATTTTCTTTAATTATATTTATGTAAGATTATAAGATAATTTATTAGTCGTATACGTACTTGCTCAGGTTTCGGATACACTTCATTTGTGGAATTTTGGTCGCCGTAATAAGCTCCTCAGGTGAGTGTTGTGTGTTACTTGTGTGTAAGTCTTAATGTGCTAGTAGGTCGAGTCAGAACTGTAACTTAGTCCCTAAACGAACAAGCATGTGATGTGTGATACAATGAAGAACTCGACTGCTAGGACAAGCTACACGTTGAATTATTATGCTAATGCCTATGTGCTTATGAGTTCTTGAACTGCTATTGAGTTATTTACCGATTTCCTGTTACTGAATTGTTACTGTACTGTACTGTTTGTTATTACTGTGTGGGCCCCTATACTTGGTGTGCGGAATCGTGGGTAACCTGGAAGGTTAGGGCCGGAGGGTTACCTCGATCCACCGTAGACCTGCTTCACGAGCCAAGTGTGGAGGTTACACTTGGGGAGTGAATGTCAAACTCCTGGCATTTGACGTCAATGCGCACTGTTATGTAAGGTCGCACCTTACTTGGAGTGTTTGGTGGTGGTTTTCCTGACTGTGGATTGGAGGGTAAGAGGAGGACGGCATCAACAATTGTTGGTTACTTGTTTAACGTGCTTAAATTGGTATATCATGTGTTCATTTACTGTAATGTTGTATATGCTCATGTATACTATGCTGCATCCACGCATCACACGCACATGTGCACTACAGCCTCACTAAGTTGGACGATCAACTTATGCATTCCATGTTTCAATCTTTTCAGCTACAGGTGTTTGGGGAACCAATAGTTCAGGCTGCGGTTAGGTCATCACGGTTGCGGTCCCACTCTAGTTTCGGAGAGTAGTTGCACTTTTGTTTAAACTCTTATTTGGCTTTAAGATCCTCCTTTGAACTGATGTTTCAAAACTCCTATATGTCTAAGTCGATTTTTATAATATCTTGCTTAATATCTTGGTATTTTAGCTAATTTTGTAAAGTGGTCATTTTTATCGAAGATGATTTCAAATATTCTCAAATATTGATTTTAATCTTGTTTTGTCCCTGTTGGGTCTCACAAGTTGTTTCACCACGTTATGTCATCCGTAAAAAAATTTGTTTTAAATACTTCCGCTTTAAACTATAAATATTAAATTGAATTTATTTTTCTTTCAAAAATTTAGTAATTTAAATTATTCTTATATTGTTTTAAACCGCTTCCGCTTTAAACTTTCCCAATTGAAAATGAATTTTTATTTTGTCAATAAAAATTTTATACATTAATTGTTGGCTGATTATGGACTAATCGCTTTCGAATTAAACTTTTAAATTTTCGTTTTGGTTTTATACTAGTTTCAAAAAAAAAAATCGTTATTTTAACATTTTCCTTAAATAAAAATTTAATCGAGTATTATACGACGGACCCGCGGAGTCGGGCCGTTACAATTAAAGTTTTAATAGGTATAAAATAATTGAACTTTTATACATTGTTCATAAACTTTCAACTAAAAAATCAATAAATTCTCTTACAAATTTTAAAATACCTTTTAATAAAATAATAATGTATTTCGACTTAAATAATTATACCCTACTAAAATGTTCAATTAATTAAATTCATGATTTTTTTATAAAATTTAGAAATACCCATTTAAATCTTAAGAAAAAACAGTGAAGTTTTAGATTTAAATAGTTATGCAAGAATTTCTATATTTAGTCAACATTGACTTTAAATGTCAAGAATTTTCAAATTATCGAGCACATGGTATACATGTGAGGTTTATGTACGCAGTTGAGTTGAAAAATTATCAAAATTGCTTAAAATTTGTAAATTATGGTGTAATATTGTCAATCCAAAAACATGTGGGGTAACATTGCGTGTTTTATTTATGAGATCATTTTTTGTTCTTTTCCCGTAAGATGTGTGTTTGGTTTGGAGATAAAATTTAATTTGTCAAAGAAGTCTTTTACATTTTTATTTTATGTTTTTCTTCTTCAAAAATTTAGAATATTATTTTATAATACATTTTTTTCATATCAATTCTTCAAATTCGGTGCCACGCATTCGTTGAACAGACCACGTGACATAACAAACGGATAATGTGTTGAAATTAACTTCTAATACCAATACATAATAAGGGTAAAAGCATGGCGTCGAATTCTACTTAAATTTTAGAAATTAATATTTTTATGTTGTACTATGTCTATCCGTTGCGGACGCACCAAATGTCAAATCTTTCATCTTTTTATGTAGCCATTTTTTTTGCTTATTTGGTCTATGTTTGTTAGGATTGTCAATTTGGCAATGTGAGTCGAGTTTTAATGATTCAAGCTTAATAGAATTGTTAATATTAATAAATTTAAGTTCACAAATAAAAGCTACAACTTAACAAATTGTATATGAATAAACTACTATTACTCATTGCATGTAAACAACAAAAGCAAAAAACTAGGTATTTTGTCTAATAATATCTTAAGTCATGTCATATCCGGAAAACACTAATTTTTGTTAACGACAGTGAAGTTATGAGATTACTTAAAATTTTAAGTGAACAGAAAAGGTCTTTTGATAAGTGATAAAGCTATATTAGATAAAAATCTTTCATCTGCCCAGAATTTTGAATATATATTTGCTCCATAGAGTAGACAGTAGAGTTTAAAAGTCCCAAAACTCCGATTTAATTATTCGATCGTTTGTGTTAACGTTTTCCTTTTTTTTTTTCCTTTTCATTGGAGTAATAATTAGTAACAATAACTTTAATATAAATAATTATATATTTAGGTTGAGCCATATTAGGTTCAAAATCGACTCATAAATTGATCGGGTTTAATATAATGGCTCAAACTCGGCACGACTCACAATTATTCGAGTTCGGTTCAACTATAATCGAACTCAACCATCAGGCTTCGGGAAGGCCGGCTCAATTGACGGTCCTATTCGTTAGCATCCCGACCAAACTCCACATATCTTCTTCGAGAGAATATCAATTCACCTTAAAATAGCTGATAAAAAAAAATCACCTTACAATATTTTTATTGATACTTTATCCCGATTGAAAAAAGTACTTCTAAAGAGACTTATTATTATGTTCAGACGAAAATATTCTCAAGTGTTATAAAATGAATTGACTAAACATATTTACTGACCTAAGAAAATGCTTTTCCAAAAGAGAAAATTAAATATCTAAGGGAAAAAAAAAACCTACCCCCACCCAGAATATAGGTAATTTATAAAAAGTGATTTATGCTATTAGGCAGAAATTGAGCAATAAAAATGAGATTATTAGTCAATATCTTGATAGACTGATGATGGGAAAATGCATCGTACTACCATATGTTATGTGAAATTTGCATTAAACTATCATGTGAATATTTTTTTCCATCAAACTTTCTTGTACTTTAAAAAATCATGTATAAAACACCAAATTCGTCTACTTCAGTCCATTTTTAACGAGCTCGTGTTTCATGCAAATAATATGCGATTTTTGTTGATTTTGTATAACTTTTTAAGTCAAAGACTCCCTTATTATACGATTCATCTATTTATAGACATAATATTCTTACGGGCTTATCCATTTATCCAGGAGATATAAGGATTGGATATGGGTCGGATTATCCGAATGACAATGACATCTACATCAATGACATCATGACGTGCCTTCAATCTTCTCAATCAAGAGCCTTGGTCAGAAGTACGAGCTGAAATATTAGGTCATTTGATCGGAGGTCGAGGTATTCAATTGGGATTAAAGGAGGACGATCCATTACAAATTAGGATTATGTTCGGCCAAGGTTGACTCGATCTTCATGGATCATGGGTCAGTCTAATCGGTCGTTCTTTGATTTTCTGCAGACTATATCTTTGACCTGGTCAATGGAATTTGACTTTTCATGTACTCGTCTTTGCCACGTGTAGGATACGAAATATGGTACCTTCCCATCATTACAATAAACCATATGTCCAGTACACTCACTTAATCTCATCCAGTATACATTCACTTCACAATATCACTGTCTTCCTTATATTTACATGTTTTCAAGTGAATTTCAAACACCAGATTAGTCAAAAGATGGCTATAACAGGAATAATAACACAAATCAGTTCTATTTTAATATACTAATTAATTTTAATCTGAAAACACCCTATTAACCTTCAAGTAGAGATGTTAAACAAATCAAGTCTCGTGTCAAATGCCTTATTCCATCACTTCCTCAATAGTTACAAATCGACCCTTCTCAATCGAGAGTTGTGCAGCAACTCCTATAGCTACAGAAACCAATCCATCATGAAGATCCACAGCAAGAGCTTGTGACCCTTTCGCCCTTATTGCTGATAAAAATTGAAGATGTTCAAGATAGCTAGAACCATGATGCAGTCCATCATATCTAATAATAATAAGTAACAAAAAAAAAAAAAATATGAGTAGAGTTGTATATATATGGTTTTAAGTCTGGAATATCTAGGAGTGAATGAGACTCACTTTATACGATCATCCTCGGCTTTTAATGCCTTTACTCCATCTCGTCCTTCTACTCGCATGCCCCAACGGACAATGTTCTCCGGGACAAATGCCTCACCCTGTCAGCACTTAATTTTATTTTATTCTAGTCCAAATTTTATTTTATGTAACTACTTGTCCTTAAACGTGTGCATCGTGTTTGAGTTACAAACATTAACATACATATGCTGCTGGGGTTAGAAATAGAGAAGGATTTATTTACCTTCCCAGAGTCACCAACAACAGATATCTCCTGTTCATTTTTACTGCCTTCAGCAAACATACAAAGATCGAGCATCCCACGTGAACCATTTTCAAATTCAACAATTACATATGCATTGTCGATTATATCAGGAACCTACGGACACAAGAAAAGTAAGGCATTGCTTGGAACTTAAATGGAAAATGATAAGGAAAATCAAAATGGACAAACCTTCCCATCATAGCTTTCATCTTTATGATTTACATCAATAGCTCCGGAAGCCATAACACGGACAGGATTAGCATCTGCAAATAGCCTCATTAGATCGAAGAAGTGGCAGCATTTCTCTACAAGGGTACCCCCCGAGTTACAATTGAACCGGTTCCAGTTGTTGACCTATAACCCAAAAAAGGGGTCAAGAATCTTACTCTACTCAACGCAAATTCAATCAAGTATATATAGTGACCTAAATAAATAAATAAATTACCTTGACTAGGAACGGGAATCGATGTTCCCGTATAGCCACCATCTTCACTTGTCCCAAAGTTCCACACTTCACTATATCAATAAGTTTAGCAACAGGTGGCATGAATCTATATTCTAGGCCAACTTGTACTAACATATCTGGTCTAATTTTAGCAGCATCTATCACCTGAAACACAATTCTGGACTTTCAAACGAGATCATAATAAAACGGAAAAAAATATTATACATAAATCAGATCAAGTTCAAACAAAAATTTCAAGTTTTATACGAAAATCAAACTAAGATAATTCGTTGTTCGACTCAGCACAACTCACTTACACACCTAAGTAAAAGAAATGTGAATTCTTTTCAATTCATCAAATCCCATGATCTGTTTATAGGCTCTAAAAGAAAACCAAGAAGACATAATCCAAGCAATTTAAATCCTGATTAATAAAAATCACATTTCTAACTTTGTGCTTGTATTTCTAAGTTTCTAACCTTTCTGCAATCAGCAACAGTTGTGCAAAGAGGCTTCTCCACCAAAACATGATGGGTTTTTGTGTGGTTGAGAATATCCATCAAGATTTCACAGTGAGTCATGTTTGGAGTCGAAACTATTAATACATCACACAATCCACTATCCAACAACTCCTTGTGACCCGAGAAAACCTTCAAATTCACATAAAAAATTACAACTTTTAAAATCAATCCAAATAAGAAGTAATTAAAAAACTAAATTTCAACAAGTCAAGCTTTTCTATCTAATTAAAATGGGTGTCTATAAATTATCGCATACCTGAAGAGGCCAGTTGAATGAGTGTGCAAGATTCAGTGCTTGTTGTTGGGAAGGGGGGTGGGGATCAGCTACTGCAACCACAGCTACATCTTCAGTTTTGAGATGGTAGAGATTGATGAGATGCTCTCTTCCCATCATCCCAACACCGATTATTCCATACTTGACAACTTTATCACCCATTGGCTTCAATATTCGTCTACTCGACTGCTATAGATATAAAAAGGGTTAATTTAACATACCTCCCTTGTACTCTTTTTAATCATTCACCTTCTACCCCTGTATTATTAAAATATTCAATTACTCCCTTATCATTAACTATTCCGTTAGAAGACCATTATCAATTGTTGACATGGCGAAAAGTAAGGCTGTGCATTCGGTAAAACCATATCGAACCGAACCGGTTTTCGATAAAACCGGGTCTTCAGTAATTTTGAAACTTGTACCAAATACCGAACCGGTTCGCTCGGTTCGGTTCGGTAAAAAAACCGAACAAACCGGTTCGGTAAGATCGGTTACCGAAATGTCGAATTTTTCGGATTAGTATAAGTAAGTCTAGAGACCGGTAGAAAAATGATAAAATGAATAACACAAATAAGAAAAACGAATGGCGAACTCATTCCCGTCAAAGTCCTAATCCCTATTCCACAAGTTCCATTCACACCACAAAAGAAGGGTAACATCTCGTCGAACTCCAACTTGCGACGGAGAGAGGAGTTGATTTCTCCGGCATTCACTCACCAAGTATCAACTCCTGTTGATGGGACGGTGAATCCATAGTTACGGAGCTTCAGCGGCGGCGCAAGAAATATTTGGTGGTTGTTGAGCTTCAGTTGCTGCGCAAGGCATATTTGGTGGTTGTGTAGCTTCAGCGGCGATTAGGTTTTGATTTGAGGATAAATAATTCTATGTTTCTATCTTGGAGCAGTAATTGGGCTATGGACAAGACATGTCTTGATGGGCTTGAACAATCAGAAGCCATAGGCCCATAACTCTTTCAATGAAAAAAAAAATAAGAAAATGACCGGTATTTGGTTCGGTTCGGTAAATGAACCTAAATACCGAACCGAACCAAATTACTATTCGGTAATGATAAGTGTACCGAATACCGAACCGAAAATTTCGGTTCGATATTTCGGTTTTGGTACGATCCGATCGGTTTACCGAATCATGCACAGCCCTAGCGAAAAGTAAGCTCTACTTCCCAATTTCACCCTTAATGAGTAATTTCATATGCATCACATATACTTTTATATATATTCATATGTTCCATGCACTATAGAAATCTTCAATTATCTCGTCCAAATTAAACTTTTTTGATATAATTCATTAAGTTAAAACCTTAAATTATCTTATTTAACTTTACTTTCCCTAAAAAAATGATAGCCACACAATTCTACTTTCCATTAAACATTTTGCTCTTTTTTTTTAAAACTAAATTTAATTGCGTTTTATTTAGCATTTACATATATTATAAGTTAGTAAATATTTTAAATTGGTCTATTTTCAACATGCAACACTATAACAATGCATGCACTCCTCCAAATAGTATACAACAAATTTTTGGGGAGCACGGTGTCATTATGGTAATCAAGCTCTCATTCATACTGCATGGACAATGACAACTGTAAGTGCTTGTAAAATTTTATTTTCTTTACTAATTTATGATTTGTTTCATAAATTCATTCAATGTTTTATGGTAGAAAATATATAGCTACAAATTATACAATGGGTCTAGCCAAGCGTGTATACAAAATGATCAATTTTTTTTTTTAATTTACATAAATAAATAAAAAAGAGCAACATGAAAAAAAAAATAGCAGAATTGTATGATTACAATTTTTAAGGGGAAGCGAAGTTAGTCATGATAATTGGGGGTTTCAATTACGCATAATTGTGCCAAAGAAAAGTTAAGAATAGTACATGGGTGGTTGGTCAAGTTAACGGCAGGGAGTAATTGAAGGTTTTAATAGTAAAAGGATGGTTGGTGAAGGTTAACTAAGAATACAGGGGGCAAGTGAAATTAACCTGATATATAAGTGAAATTAATTTTGAATAAGTTTTTCATCTGTTAGGCCAAATCACCCAAAATCTGACATTGGAAATTCGCATGTTTACTATAGGAAAAATTATTGTCCAAGCCTGACTTGGCCAAATCCATCCAATCACCAAGTAAATGTATTGCACTTACTTTGTGATTGGTCACTCTCATGGGAGTTACATCAAATCCCAAAGTAAGTATATTGCACTTGCCTTGTAGTTACTTTGGATTCGGCCAAACCCGGTGTGGACAAGAATTTTCGGTCGTGAACAAACTATAACTTCCTAATATACATTTTAAAGCATCTTTTATAGGAAGATTAGGTGAATTTATTTATTTTTCTTCCCAAAATCACGATGAGTTAGACCACGTAAATTCTATTTGTCAAACTTAAGTCATATATACATGTTTTCGCATGAGGTTTATCTGTAACATAAAACTTAAAGTAGGAAACGCCCAAAATTAGAAATGCGACGGTCTAACTTAAATACTGATGAATAAAATTGAATACAAACTATTTTATTTGATGTTATATTACTATATAAAAGAAAATTTACAAAGATTTTTAATAAACTAGTATAAATTTATTTTTATATTATTTTACACAAACATAATAGAAAATGTTATGTTAAATTATTGTACTAAAACAATATTCAATAGACTTAAATAAATTAATTGGCATACCTTGAATTTGAAGGCATAAAATATGCAATTCACAATGAACATAAACATAGTAAAGATGATTGAGAAGATGCACGTTTCAATTGGGTATATCCGTATAAATAATTTGATTAGAAAATAATTGTTCGTTAAGAAAACGTAGATGGTTTTAGATTGCTCATTCTTGTTAATTATTATGTAAAAAAAATGTCAATATTTTTAATTGAGCACTACTTGTAACAAAAATATTTCTTATTTGATTTAAATGTTATTTTTCATGTATATGGAATAAAAGTAATAAGTGACTATGTAAAAATATTGTATTCATATCTTTAATAAAGTAAAAATAGGAAAATTTTCTTAAGCATAAATGTTTAAATTGTCGAAAATTAAAAAGAAAAGAAAATTTGAAGTAGAAAATAAAAGGAACTAGTCTGTTACTTGAATTCGGGCTTTCAGCCCAGTTCAATTCTTACACAAAGAAAAGAAGAACTGGGCTCAGATATATACTTATATATTTTATATATCGTTAATAATTTGTTTTACAAAAATATTATGGCAGTTTCTTTTGTCAAAAATTTTGTGGGGCCTGGGCCCCGCGCAACACAATACATAGATCCGTCCTTGGGAGGAGAGGTATATTCCCTCTCTTCCCCCTTCTTACAATTTAATTTAAATCATTTCATTCCCATGTCTTTTTTTCTTTTAACACTTTCACTTTCAAACAACTCACACATTTTCTTTCTCCATCAACTACACATTCACCAACTCTACTCTCACAATATACATGATTATATTCTCTTCTTTTCTAGGATTAGCTTGGGCGCCTAGCAGCCCGGGCACCCAAAGCCCAAAAAATCTGCTAGGATACCCGTCATATTTTGAATTTTGAGGTTTTGAATTTTGTGGATATGATTAGTAATTTAGTTATAGTTTGATTAGGATTAAGTAACTATGTTTTAATCAAATTAACTAACATATTAACTAATTAATTAAAAAAAGTCATTTTTAAAATTAAAATTTTCATGATTTCATTTTAAAAATTTCAACATTCTAATGTCATCTCTAAAGTTACCTCTCGTTTTTCTTGTTTTGTTTGACTGGTGGCGGCTACTTCGTGCATTTTTCTTCTCTAGTCTTTCTTATAGTAATAAGTTGCGTAAAAAAAAAATTACAGTAATTAAATGTATCTTGGGAAACCGGAAAAAAAAAACAATATTGTTCATATTATCACGGCTAATGATATTGGCAAAGCAACAATTGTTGCTGTCAGAGCAAAATTAACAAATATCCTAATTCCTAAACTTAATAAAGTTTATATTGTATTATAAATTCAATATTTAATTTAATAAAGTTTATATTGTATTATAAATTCAATATTCATTAATGCAATAAAAATATAATTTATTTAAGTAGTGAAATATAATTTTGTATTTATAAATTTCATGTAATCTTTGCCTTTTGATGCTGCGGCCAAGGCGAGATTATCACCACGGAGAAGAAATAAGTTGTAATTAAAATATATATCTTTTTATGTTAAAAATCATGTAATTAATTATAGCAATTTTATTTTAGAAACTTCCAACAGTATTTATTAAAGCTTATGGGCAATTATAAATTTTATAAATTATTTTGGTAGTAAATATATAATTATCACTTCTATAATTTATAAACTATACCAATTAGCATCCAATTTTTAATATTTATAAGATATTACAAATAACACTTAAGGGCAAAATTGAAAGGGCAAACGGTTAATTGTAAGAAGGTGACAAACCTAAGGAAATTTTTGTAATACCTAATACATGAGGGAAATTTTCATAATTAGACCTTAACTTAGGGGTATCCGTAATTTACCCTATTTTTTAACCAAAGCAACCATTATATTAGAAAATACTTTCAAAGTTTAAGTGAAAAAAACCATAATGAAGCCTAATCTTCTTGACTTCTTGAAGCTCCAACTGTTACCATTCATGGGATATTCTCCTTTTTTCCTTCTAACTCTCTTTTAGCTTAATCATGGAGAAAGTTTTTGCTTTTCCTTGTGATCCTTTTCATCCATGATTTTTTTTATTTTTTATTTTTTATTTTGATTGACCTACCCGTGAAGGGATGAAGCTTAATTGAGGTTCCTAATTGAATAAAAGAAGACATGACGATTCTTGACAAGACAGGATAAATTTTTAACTAGTGAAGAAAAGGTATTTTCTTAATATACAATTAATATAAGAGGGTAAATTAGGAATCTAAATTTACAATAGAGTGTTTGTTGCATCATATTTTTTATTATAGAATTACAAAATTCATGTGAATATGAAGTGATTGTGTTTCATCTATACCGATTAATAGATGATTTAGTATTTTATTTTATATTTTGTTCGTAGTATGTTAGAATATCAAGTGCAAATTTAAAGTTTTGATCCACGTGTTTAATATATAAATTCATGTTTTTATGCAGTTAATATATGTTAATCGTGAATCTGTTTTATAGAACTAGCTACATGGATATCTTACAATTTTACAAGCAAAAATAAACCAAATTTAAAAAGACAAAACACATAATTTAAATCATTATTCAATATGATAAACACGACAAAGAGATCAGATTATAATCAAATCATTCTCAAAAGATTGGTTGATAATAAACAAAAAACAGAGATTCTAGTTGGAGCTAATTAGTTGTAGTAAAACATTATAGGTTCAAAACATGAGGTTTTCCACGGTGGTTACAACCGGAAGTAGGCGGTGAATCGCTATTACAATTGGACGGGCCGGATGGAGGAACGTGCACTCCTTTTGGTAGCTTTCCAAATATAATTTCCATCTCAGAAGCAACCGTGCCTCTTTTCAAAAGAGACGGGGCGGATGGAGGAACAGGGACTCCTTTTGGCAGCTTTCCAAATATAATTTCCATCTCAGAAGCAGTGCCTGTTTTCAAAAGAGACGGGGCGGATGGAGGAACAGGGGCTCCTTTTGGAAGCTTTCCAAACATAAAATTCATCTCATCAGTGGTGCCTCTTTTGACTAACACTGGCCTGGCAACTGCATACTTGCTATTGGCATACATACATAAAACCAACACTATTAGTATGACAAAAGACTGTAGAGATTGAGTAAACTTTGCCATTTTTTAATTTTTCTCTTGGGCTCAAATTATGAATTTGTGAAGAGTTTAAAGTACGTGGTCATTTATAGATACAAGAGTGTGGGAGATTTAGAAAAAAATCCTTGGAAAATTTTCTCAATTAAGTTATTTCCTAGAGTAGTCTGAAGTTGTGCAGAATCTGCTCAAGATATTGAAAGTTTGAATGGAAGTTCTATTATTCTCAGATTCCCAATCTTTGAAAATCAATTTATTTCCTAAGGAGCTGTTCCAATTCCCGGCAATAGAAATCATTGACAAGAAAGTTTCATATTATGAGCTAATATAATTGAGTTTCCTAAAGCTTGAAAATATTGCCATACCTGATAAGGGAAGTAATCTCTGCAATCCTAAGTTGGAGATCTACATTTTTTCCACAAAGACCACAAATATAATGGGCCAAATTGAAGGCACTTAAAGTGGTGGGTATTTATTTTATCCTTTGATAAAATGAAATAATGTTTTAACTTGTTACCTCAAGGTGGGGCTTGGGTTCAATTTCGCTAGTGGACTCCACCTTTAATCATGGGTTAATCACTAATTCGTAGAAGTACACAACTGGACTTATATTGAAAGTTCATTAAATTAATTTTACGGTCCATCCAAATTTCAGATCGTGACGTGCAATAATTTCCAGACACGTGTTAAACCTTAAGGGTTGATCCTATAATTTCCTTTAACTTCAGAAGAAATTCATAAAATGGGCAACAAACTTCTTTTGATATAGAAATTAACGACGATAATTGTTTGCAAAATGAAGCTCATAGGGGTCTTAGTAGTTAAAAACCTTAAGGGCTGATTCTATAATTCCATTTAACTTCGAAGGTTCTACATGATTATTCATAGATCTAAATTTTGATATATTTAGCTTTGATCGTTAATTTGAAATTCGACATACCTTTGGTGTATCTTCCTTGAGCGATGGATCAATCCCCACCTCTATCCGAAATTCTTTACTAGTTTATGATTTGTTTCATAAATTCATTCAATGTTTTATGCTATAAAATATATAGCTACAATATACAATGGATCTAGCCAAGAGTGTATACAAAATGATAAAAAAAAAAATTGAATTTACATAAATAAATAAAAAATAGCAACATGAAAAGAAAAGAAAAAAAACAGAATTGTGTGATTACAATTTTTAAGGCGAAGCGAAGTTATACACGATAATTGGGGGTTTCAATTACGCATAATTGTGCCAAAGAAAATATTTTTTTTAACTTTTGTCATCTTAGGAGGAAAATAAGGTTTAATATATAATGCAAGAAGTGTGTGAATAAGGGTACATGTGTGAGATATACGTGGAAATAATCCATAAGGGTAAAATTGGAAAGTAGAGATAATTTTCTTCCACTTCCACAAATGTTAACGGTCTTCTTATGAAAAAGTTAAAAGCATGGGATAATTGAAGGTTTTAATAGTATATGGGTGATTGGTGAATGTTAGCTAAGAGTATAAGGGAGGTAAATAAAATTAACCTGATATAGAAGTTTTAGTATCTATTTAAATGGCCTGAACCGAACTCCACGGTTTTGATTCTTAAAAAACTTGTAGCGGTTTAAAATTTGTCCACTCGAAGGTAGTGGATCGGGTAGTGGTTTTAGTGGTCAAAATCCACCTCTAAACCGAACCCGCATCCAAATATTATTTTTTTCTCTTTGATTTGGACATTCACCTAAATGGGCTGTCGAGTGTCGAGTACCTACTTATCCATTACCCAACATTAACAAAAAATGATCTAGGGTTTTATTCAATATTCGCTTAATTATCATCACTAATCCATAATCACTCAACAAATTTTTCACCTCAGATTGCGTCTATTTCCAAAGGTAAAATCTCTTTTATAATTTTTGACTTTTTACTTCATTTTTTGTGGCTCAAATATAAAGATTTTAGATTTCTAATAAGATTATTGAAATTGTGATAATATTAAAAGAAAGAGTAGTAAATATTTGAGAGAATTTCACTTTTGGTACCACTAGTAATCCAACTTTAAGGTTACAGTACCATAACTTTCAAAACATATACATTTGGTACCACATGTTAGCTGCCCTCGACACATTTGGTACTTAGGTCAATTTTTGTACGAAAAATTCAATTTTAGACAGAAAATTGATGGATAATTTATAGAATTGGTTCTATAGTTATAGATTGTTGTCAAACTTTGCCCCACATATTTGATGGCGGACAAATTTATCCCACAATTTATAAGTTTGAAGCATTTCAGCCCCAATTGCAAATATAATAAATTATAAATCTTATTTATATATTTTATATACTATAATTATTAAATCTCTTGCACTAATTAGATTTTATATATAATATATATAAACTAAATAATATTTTATATAAAATTCAAAAAAAAAATCAATTAAATTTATTGGATTTTTTGAATTTCAAAAAAAATATTTTAAACTAATTAGATTTTATATATAACACATATAAATTAAATAATAACTTATATAAAATTTGAAAATAAATATCAATTAAACTTATTAAAAATAAGCAAAAGACAAAGATTCAAGGGTTGAAACCGATCAGTCGTCGTTAAATATTATAGGTTCAAAACGGGTGGTTTCCCACGGCGGTTACAAGTTGGGGTAGGCGGTGAATCGCTGCTACAGTTGGACGGGGCGGCCGGAGGAATAGGGACTCCTTTTGGCAGCTTTCCAAACATAATTTTCATCTCATTAGTGGTGCCTCTTTTGACTAATACTGGCCTGGCAACTGCATACTTGCTATTGGCATAAATACATAAAACCAACACTATTAGTATGACAAAAGACCGTAGAGATTGAGTAAACTTTGCCATCTTTTAATTTTTCTCTTGGTCTCAAATTATGAATGAAGAGTTTATAAGTACGTAGTCATTTATTATAGATAAAAGAGTGTGGGAGATTTAGAAGAAAATCCTTGGAATTTTTTTTCAATTAATTTATTTCCTATAATAGTCTGAAGTTGTTCAGAATCTGCTCAAGATATTGAAAATTCTATTATTCTCGAAATCCCAATCTTTGAAAATCAATTTATTTCCTAAACTACCGGCAATAGAAATTATAAACAAGAAAGTTTCATATTATTGAGTTTCCTATATTGCCAGAAGGCCCAGAACTATAAAAGATACCCCATACCTGATAAGGAAAGAAATCTCTGCAATCCTAAGTTGGAGATCTACACTTTTTCTACAAAGACCACAAATATAATGGGCCAAACTGAAGGCACTTAGAGTGGTGGGTATTTATTTTATCCTTTGATAAAATGAAATAATGTTTTAACTTGTTACCTCAAGGTGGGGCTTGGGTTCAATTTCGCTAGTGGACTCCACCTTTAATCACGGGTTAATCACTAATTCGTAGGAGCACACAACTGGACTTATATTGAAAGTTCATTAAATTAATTTTACGGTCCATCCAAATTTCAGATCGTGACGTGCAATGATTTCCAGACACGTGTTAAACCTAAGGGTTGATCCTATAATTTCCTTTAACTTCAGAAAAAATTCATAAAATAGGCAACAAACTTCTTTTGATATAGAGATTAACGAAGATAATTGTTTGCAAAATGAAAGCTCATAGAGTTAAAAACCTTAAGGGCTGATTCTATAATTTCATTTAACTTCAGAGGTTCTACATGATGATTCATATATATATATATATATATATATGGATCAAAATTTCGATACATTTTCACTGAAAACATTAAAAAAATTATGTTCTTGAATCAATCAAAATGAAAAAGTATAGTTTGTACTTCAACATGATTTATAATTTTTCTAAATATTTCCCAGAAAATTCTATTATTTAGTTTACTAGAAACGTAACATGAAAAGTTGAAAACGGCACTTTAATCCGATAGTGTTTAATAAATACCCATTTTGGAGCATGAATGATTATTTTGAATTCAATCAAAGAGGATAAGAATATGTACACTGGTTTAGTGGTTACGTCTTTTTCACAACACTTCATGGAAGGTGGAAAAATAGTTATATTGTTACACACTCAGATCAAATGGAAACTTGGATGATGATGAATTGATATAGATGTCCTTGATTTTAAGTGTTTCTTATCTTCATTTGTTCTTTTTATTTTCCTATCTTTTACTTTTCTAAATGCAGTTAAAGTGGTAATCTTAAATGCACTAAAATTTTCAGATGTTACAAAATTTTGAACGTCGCAATTAATGCATCCTACATTTGGTAGGACCAGAATTATGGGCCATCAAAAGATGCATTTACAAGCTTTAATAATGTGTTTGCTCTTCACCAACCTAACACAAATAGAGCAAAATAAAGGACCCAATCCTTTTCATGTAACATCCATTGCAATATAAGAATTTCGAGTCCTTGTCAATAATACGAGTACTTAAATGGACTTATACAATTAAACTCTATCAATAATTAATTTTAAAAGTTATGATATGTCAAAAATCAAATCAGTTGATATTAGAAAAGTTGAGAATTACGTTTCCCGACTGCAATGATATATGGGGTGTAAATGAGTCCAATAATGTCGAACTATACATCGCTCGGACTTTATTTAAGTTTTGTATCGAGCTTGCAACTCATACAATCTAGCTAAATAGTTATAGTATTGCAAATATTATCTCAATTGTAATATATAATTAGATTCAATTTGAATACATAAGATATTTGTATATATAATATTTATGTAGATTGTTCTTAAAACTTCTCTTTCTTCAATAAATAAAATTTAGTTACCCTTTGATTATAATATTCTCAACCAAATAAATGTAAAGGATGAAAGTTTCTATATGTATCTATAGTTTCGTCACCATATTAGAAGAGAAAAAGCTCATATATAGTAAGTGCGTACTATTTTTCACTTTACCCAAATCCAATTCATCTCTCATCTCGGGTCTCTTCTTATTTTGAAACCCACCCTTTCTCCTTTCTCCAGTAGAAATTGGAAACCCACTCCCATCACTCACTAAATACCAATAAAACTCTGATTAGGGTTTCCAGGATCTTAGTTTTCTACATCAATTCTCTGAATATACTAGTACATTTGTTTCCGGGATCTTGCTTTTCTACATCAATTCTCCAAATATACAAGCACATTTGTCGCAATTCTCCTACTCTCTGTGTGTGTGTGTGTGTGTGTGGCGTTGGTGCGAATTTTTTGATGCGTGTACTACTATGAAAAAGTGGGGAGAAGAAGAAGAATGGGCGTGGCTAACAAAGACTGGAGGCGGCGCCCTGCGGCTGCGGTGTGCGGGTTGCTGCTGTTTGCTTTGGGACTGATTTCTCTGTTCACGGGACACGTGGCGTCTGATCTTGAGTGGTACTCTCAGCGTCTTGTCAAGCGTACTTGGTACTATAAGGTATACTTAGCTTACATAGCTTAGCTGAGCTTAGCTTGCTGTATTATCATTATTACTTTTCCTTTTTTAAGCATTTTAAATGTGTTAGATGTTACATGGAGTATCTTTATTTCGTTAGCTAAGCATAAAGACAGGATTTTCACGAGGGAAGTTTGATTCTCTATGATTACTGTTTTATGCCAAATGCAATTTGGTGTGATTTTGTACTGTCATTATTGGAATATGGATGTGGGGTCTATAACATATTGTCAATGTGCGAATGACAGTATATAAGCAGCCTGCTTTCTTGTGTCCCATGGATTAGAAAGATGGAAAAATGAAGTGAAAAAGTATTATTCTTGGGAGCAAATGCCTCAGCTTGATAATTGGTCAATAATATCACAATTTGGGTTCAAGTTCACAAAAGTAGACAAGTAAATGTAATGGTTTGAATTTCAGTAATTTTCACAACAATTAAGCTTCTGATAAGAACAAATTTTGCGTGTTTCGAACGCAACAGTGATGCCTCAGCAGTTCCTTTAAAGCATGGAGCAGTTTTCCTATCCGTAAACTTTTGCTTCTTTGAGATACACTGCTTTAGAAACAACACTTCCACACGTTCACTGCATGAAGTATTGAACAGTTTGCAAAAGGTTTGAGACTTTGCTTGCAATTTTTTTCATTTATAGATCTATTTGTGTGGTTGATCAATTAAGTTATGCAAAGGGATACGGGATCTAGGTAACTAAATTCGCGCATGTTCCTCTTCTGCACGCTCTGAATTCACGCTCTGAGCGCAAAACTGAAATTCGTGTATAAATTTGCGAATTTGTTGAGCAGAGTTCGCGAAGTTATCAACCAAAATTCGCGCCTGCATGATTTGTGCCACAAAAAATGGACACCGCGTAGCTTAATTTCGGGAATTTGAAAGAGTCAGGCGCTGAACCAAAAAGCAAGCCTTGGCATGTGCGGCAACCTAGTTTGAATTGGTGGGTCCCATGTGTTGGGAGATGTGTCAGATGACCATTATTTTTTTATTTCTTTTGTTACGTGAGATCATGAATACTCATATTGATTTCACTAAATTAGCTTGAACATATAAACCAATTTTGATTTAATAAAAGAATAAATCATTGTTAAATTTTGATGTAGTATTTTTCTTCTGCTTAGTTTATTTAACATAAAGTGATACAAAATGAGAATTTTAATTAACTCATGGAGTAGTATTTTTGTTGAACATTAGTGATTGAAAATTAATAATTTCATAGCATTAGTTTTTTTTAATAATTGTCATTAGTTAGTTTATATGAGTGAATATGAAGGAAATACTTTTTCAGCGTTTAAAAGAAAATTAAATACACAAAATTTAAAATGCTTAAAGAGATATATTAATTATTTAATCACATTTGAAATACTCTGAATGACTTTGTGAAATGTCCTATTATTTAATATATGAACGAAAACATTGTAATATTTTGACGCTCTCAGAATCAATTTTCTTAAAATATAACGTTCTGCGCTCTCGCTCTCGCTCGCGCTCCGTGAATTAGTTACCTAGTACTGGATCACTGACCTTCTGCATCTCTGTTAGTGGTGGATTTTTTGGGGATTGTAGGGAAGTGGACTTTGAGAAAGGGGACATTGTTTTAAGAATCCCTGAAATGGATCAAGATCACCCATTTGTTCCAGTATAAATAGTCAATACTATGTTCTACAACCTTGAGAGAAGCTGACTAATGCTTTCCGTTCGCTTGTGACGATGAAGCTTCTCGGTAAACAATTGCGGTTTGGAAGTACGACCTATCCAGAAGGTTACGCAACTCAATTATACATGATGCAATCATCAAAGATTCTTTTTTCTGGCCAAAAAATCTTCTAGAAGCCTGTGTTGTTCAAATAGGCTAAACCACTTTTATGTGTTTATGTTAGATTTAAACTGGCGAAGTCTTGCACAACACATAATGTTGAGAGCAAAAAGATTGATTGTTGGTTGCTATCACTTATACATATTTAAAATAGTTGATTTATTGCTGCTTTGCATGTATGAACATATCAAAGTGTGGAAAGAGCTGTTGTGTGTTCACGTGCATCATTGTTTTTATCTTCCCTTAAGGTATCTAAGTCTGCATTCGTTAATTCACTTCTTCCTTATGTTGTGACATGATACTATGTTTATTCTTTGGAAGATGTGGTAAGGATTGATATTGTCTATTTGCATGTCTCACTCTTATGCTAGTTTCTTGCATGAGACATTTTAAGTTCAGTTATTTTTATCAATAAAAATTATGGTCGAACTCACAGTTATCTTGATGTTTCATTTAATGTAGGATTTAAGTTATCGTGCTCAAATTGATATATGGAAATCGAAGTTTGCAAATTTTTATTATGGTTGCAGCGACAGAGACCCTCATTTTGCACGTAAGTTCACAATCTCTTTCCTCATACGTCTCAAATTTGATGAATACTAATTATCTTTGCCTTTATTACCATGTTTTCTTCTCATGTTAACACAAGTCGTTTGTTTGTTAAACCAATAAACCTGCAACTAACATAACTTCTTCATTAAAATGATGTTATCATCCTGTTACTAGCATGGCCTTTTTAATGCTTAAATATGAGGATCCTGTATCACCTAGTATTATACATAAAACAGATCGGCTAGTTACTGTTTGGTTTATGCATTTTCCTGTTATATTTTCTCTATGCATTTCAGAAAGGCAGAAGCTTGCAAAAAATTAGAAAACTCTTAACTTTTAAAGGGGATTAAAACGCAGCACCATGAAACCACAATGTATATATTTAATGCAAATGTTACTTCAACTTGCTTCTACTATATGTAGTCTTATTGGTGAAGTAGTAAAAGTTCAGGATCTAACATCACTATTATTTATCTATAGCTGCTGTGCGTGAAAGATTTTCAAATGGCTACTTACTTATTGCAACTAGTGGGGGACTCAACCAACAAAGAACAGGAGTAAGTGTCTTCTTGCTAACTCTGTGTTTATCTTGTAAGCCTCCAGATTTAACAATATGAATATAGTTCGTCTTCTTGTTCTTTTTATGCACCTTTCTGTTCCCTGAGTTTTTATTGCCTTCAGTTTTGCGTCAAAATCTGAAATTCGTTAGTTTCATTTCTGACTCTTCAGATCACTGATGCTGTAGTTGTTGCAAGGATACTTAACGCTACTTTGGTTGTGCCAGAGTTGGATCATAATTCATACTGGAAAGATGAAAGGTTGGTCAAGATTTTGCATATTCATCGAGGAGAATAACTTCCAATTATCTAATTATGGTAGCCGGTAAAAACTGGTTTAGAAATTGCAATGTAAAACAAGGCATATTACCTTCACAACTCTTGAGGTTTGTTTAAATGACAGAAAATTTCCTGAGATTTTTGAAGTTAATTCGACACTCTTGACATTTCAAGTTTGATTATAGATACAACCTGTTGTTAGCTGCTGTAACATGCAGTTGCTAATGTCATCTGGAAAATTAATAAAGATCTAATGTTACCCCTGCACTAGCCCTGCGTTTTGACGATTTTTCCGGATAAAAACGTCCTTTGATTGAAAAGGGTCTACATAATATTATAAAATATATAAAGGGGTGTAGATTTCATGTAATGTTAAAATTAAATTATGATCATTGGACGGTTGAACTAATTTATTTAGTTTAGCCATTTTTCTCTCAATTTATAAATGAACTAACTTATCAAGTAATAATGAATCATTTTTTTAATATTGCTGTACTAAAAATGCAAGTGAAGCATATTTAAGAGCTTTCATGACATAAATTAACAATTACCTCAGTTAGTGTAGTGAAGAATTTCCTTTAGCTTCATATTTTTCTTCTGTTTATGTTTTTAGATCAAGTTTTATAATTCTTAGTAATTATCAATTTTTGATAAAAACTTGTTTTCCTTCTTTCTTCTATTCTTTTTTTTTTCTTTTTTTTTCCTATTATCTTTTCCCTTTTCTTTGATCCTTTTTTCCTTCATTTTTATTTTTCTTAATTTACTTTTAGATGAAAAATGAAATAAAACATTTTGGCCAGAAATAATCACCAAGAAAAGAGGCCCTCACTACCTTCATAACCAAGGGCTAATAGGCCATTTGGCAGAAATTTGTAACGTTGATTGACAGAAGCTAACGGCAAAAATTAGCAGAGTAATTATGCAAGCTTCATCTGGTTTACCTATAAATTCACCAAACCACAAGGGATGTGGATGTACTTATCACTTTAAAATAATGTTATTTGTATTTTATCAAGTTAATTATATTTTTCTCATCCAGATGTTATTTATTTATTGTTATGCAGTGATTTCCTCAACATTTTTGATGTTGATTGGTTCATCTCTTATCTTGCAAAGGACGTTCCTATTGTTAAAAGGGTGCCAGTAAAGGTCATGAAGTCAATGGAAAAACCACCATATACCATGCGTGTTCCACGAAAATCTGAACCTGACTATTATCTGGAGCAAGTCTTGCCTATTCTTTTGAGGAGACGTGTAAGAGTAAACACTATTTTTGCAATTAGTCCTCTAATGTTTAGATATGCATTACAATCGGTACTTCTAATGTCCTTCTGTTAAACTTAATGTTTCGTATGCATGACAAGAAGTCAAGAATATCATCCATATCTTTGGTTGAATTAAAGCCACTATAATCTAAATGTCAATGAGTCGAACCAAGAAGAGTGATTTGGCGGTTTGCCACTACCAATCTTATTGTTATACATGTGGATCAGCTCATGTGAATTTTGGTCAATTCTCTTTTGTTCCTTGTATATTTCTCTTTTGTCTCTTGGTACTTACAACATTCTTCCTTCTCACAAATTCATAAGCTTCTTTAGTTTTTTCTTGTTCGACTAATTGATTGCTCTGGTACATCAGGATAAAATTTGGGAATTCTCTGCTCAAGTTATTAACTATTTTTAAAAAAAAATCTTCAAGAAGGGGTATGGGCCTAATCGATGTTATAAACTCTAAAATATCTCCATAGCCCGGTAAGTATTGTGGGTATTCACTCTAGAGTGGCGAAATGGTGATTGCAGTAAGCAAGGAATGGTGGAAAGCTTACACAGTCTTCTTGAGTTTCATTTCTTAGATGTCTTAGCTCTTTTTTCCACACATTTTATTTGAACTTTGGGATGTTATTATGTTTTTATATAGGACATCCTATTTCAGTCCGTCTATCTTTGTGTGGTGTAATTTGTCTACACTTTTTTCCAATACCATATGTGCTTTCGTGATCCTTTATTGACAAAGTTAATTATCCTCTTAAGATAATATATACTTAACCTGAAAATTTTGTCTTGATCATATGTATGTCCATGATGATAGTAAATCCTCCTTGTTTGTTGGGATAATGTTGAATCATGGGATATATAAGTAGTCTTTTTAAAATGACAAATTTTGATAAGTAGTCTATTTATGCAATTTTTTCTTGGGATTTTGAACAAAGCAAACTAAAGAAAATTCATATATTCTGCGTTCATCTTCTCCAACTGTGTTTATCTATGTATTCTACCAATAATTTCTTTTTTCTTGAAAGGCAAAGGGTGTTTAAATTTTGTCATACACATGCTCTGTGGGAATATTTGTTGTTTTCCCCTTAATAACTTTTTAAATGATATTTGAAAATTCTTTTATAGTTCTACGATTGTGAATGTAGGTTTAAAATATTCTGTTGAAGTTATCTCTGTTGCTTTGCAATGACCCACATGTGAATAGCTTTTACTACTGCAAGCTTTCACCAGCAGCTTTGAGTAATGCATGAATGACCTTTTACATTTATGCAGGTTGTTCAGTTGACAAAGTTCGATTACAGGCTTGCTAATGACCTTGATGAAGACCTACAAAAGTTGCGTTGCCGGGTTAACTACCATGCTTTAAGATTTACTAAATCTATTAGGAATCTAGGTCAGAAGCTTGTGATGCGCATGAAAAAGATGGCAAAACGCTTTATTGCTGTTCACTTGAGGTCTGCAGTCTTTGCTTTGTTGTTAACATTCTCTTTACATACGTATATTTATGTTTTAATTAAAGGTTCAGCCTGCAATCAACCGAAGAAAATATGTGAAATGTTTCAGTTGATTTTTATTCTTGTATTATTTGTTTAGTAGTTAAGATAAATATTCGAGAGACCACAAAGATCATTTAGTAACTAGTGATGCTAAGACTGCCTGATAGCAATCTTAAAGGCAGAAGTAGATTAGCATTGATGTGTTTTATGTATTTTTTGGAGAAGACATCTGAGCATTTGTTTTAGGAGTCCCTGAACATTGAATCCACTAGTCAAAACCCAAATTTTCTTGCGGATGGAAAGAACTAATTCAGAAATCTAAATATATGAAACTATGAACATCAACTCAGCATCAAAGTTGTATTACTAACTAGACTCTGATTGCAGTTTGCAATACATGTGTCAGTTACATACTTTAATATGAAAGTATACGAAGGAATCTTCCAGTACAATGCAGGAAGTATGAAGTTGCATCAATTTGGACCAAGTTATCACATTATATGTGACATTCCAATTATCTTCTTACTTAGAGAAAAATATGTTTATTAATGTCTAAACAGGAACCTTGATCACCTTATGCTTTATCAGTTGAGTTATCATATTCCAATTAATGAGCTGACAAACACTTTAAAACCAGAATTTATCAGGTAGTCCGTGCCAGCCTATATGAGATCCCTGCATGTTGGGCTTTTTTTTTTTAAAAAAGATAAAATTATTGTAGTCTTTAGCAACACCCATAACCTGCAATACTCTCTAGCATACATCAAATTCTTGTTTGAATATGGATGACGCAGAATATCATAACAATGGAAATGCATTTCAGTAAGAAGTTTCCTTTTCCCAGAGGATCACATGTATATCGCTGCAAGAGTTTTTAATTATATCTGTTGGAGATCGTTGGACCTTCTGGGTGCTAAACCTTTCTAATATGGAAAACCTGAGATTACATTTCAATTTTATTATTATATTACATTTCAATTTTATTATTATCAAATAGAGACATGGAATGAAGAATACTGAAATTTAGAAAAAGGGCCTTTTCCCTTTTTACCTTCTCATTTCTGGGATCATAATGCAGTCGCACTTATAACATGCAGTGAGAAGAATCTTATTCTCATGCAGTATGTTTGCTTGCACAGAGTATATATATCCTGAATATTGTGACGTTGACAAAATTAGTATAGATTATGCATTTTGAATTTTCTGGTTTGATTTTTGTTATACGTAATTTGTAGGTTTGAACCTGATATGCTCGCATTTTCTGGGTGTTACTATGGTGGGGGTGATAAAGAAAGGCAGGAGCTAAGTGAGATAAGAAAGCGGTGGGAAACGTTGCCTGTAAGTTTTGGGTTCATGTAAATATTCTTGATTCTTGTCTTTCCTGTCAAAGCTATATTCAAAAGTTCAGTTCTCAGTATCAGCCGTGAGATGTTGTGGGTCTCTAAATTGGACTTTAAAGCTATACTCGGAAACTATACCCTTTTGATGGGCTAATATTTTAAACAAAGTTTGCTCTTTGCTTCAGGAATTAAGCCCGGATGAAGAGCGAACACGAGGGAAGTGCCCTTTGACACCACATGAGGTTGGTTTGTTGCTGCGTGCCCTTGGCTTTGACAATAACACGTATCTTTATGTTGCATCTGGAGAGGTATATGGTGGTGATGAAACTCTGAGACCCCTCAGAGAGCTCTTTCCAAACTTCTATACAAAGGAGATGCTAGCCGGTGACGAGTTGAAATCTCTTCTTCCCTTTTCTTCTCGTTTGGCGGCCATTGACTATATTGTTTGTGATGAAAGTGATGTCTTTGTCACCAATAACAATGGGAACATGGCCAAAATTCTTGCCGGTCGGAGGTTAGTATTACGGAAAACCTTCTTGAAGTTGGGTGTGTAATGATTGTGTATACCCTAATATGCCGCCAAAGTTTTCGTTTCCATAAATTGTTTGTGTTTTTATGAAGTCTATGCCTGTGTACACCAAGGACATGAATTCATTGTCTTCTTTTTTTTTTTTTTTTTTATTGAAGGAGGTATATGGGTCACAAGAGGACCATCAAACCAAATGCCAAAAAGCTTAGTGCATTGTTCACCGCACGAGACAAAATGGAGTGGAGTACATTTGCAAGAAAGGTGAAATCATGCCAAAGAGGATTCATGGGAGAACCTGAAGAGATGAGACCTGGGAGAGGGGAGTTTCATGAATATCCATCTGCATGCATCTGCCATAGACCATCTAAATATTCTATCTCAAACAAAAACAATGGGCACCAGAACCTCGATAGATTTCTGAATGTTTCAGTGGAAGCATCTAGAGATGAAAACACCGGTAGTGACCAAAGTGAAAATAGATTATTGAGACGAGAAAAAGGAAGCATCAGAAATGGACCCATTTCTATTTTAGAGGAGATTGACCACGGCGATTTTATGTCTGATTAACTCAAACCTTATACTGGTCCTGCTATGTTTTAGCTGCAATATGAAGATGATCTTCGGAGTCAATATCAGTTGATATGATAAGTGCAACGGAGCAGTAGCAACTTTTCTGCTGCCATACTTTGATCAAAACACTTGGTGGGGATTCAGTATAGCTCACCTGCAACGTCTGTGACTTTCAAGTGTTCAAAATGTTAAGTTATGTTGTCTGCTTTTGGTGTACAATGAGATGTTTAAAATTTGGCTCTTTAACATGGGTGGTTAAGTTCTCAGATCTTTGCTTCAGTTTTACTAGTGCCTTTTGCAGTTGTTTCTTGTTTGTGCTGCTTCTCAAGTAGCATTGCACATTAGTGTTTTGATTGATATTTTATTTGTACCTTCTAGAGTTGTATTAGGCTGTGAAAGATACAGAATACGTTGTTTAATATAAAGAGTATCTTTTCATATATTGTTTTATTCCAACAATTATAGTATATTGGAGATTTGAAAAATTCTTTTCTTAAAATTGCATCATTTGTGGACAGTAGATTACTCTTCACGCCTTAAACTAAGCAACTGTCTCCGTTTCCGATGTATATGGTTAGGTTGTATATGTATGTTTTTATGGTTTCACAAATTTTGCAGGCATTCCAACCTATCTAAAATTTTGGACTTAAAACATGTTCGATTAGGATGTTAATGACATAATTGATTGGGATTTGAAATAAATTAAGTTCTACTTTAAAGGGAAGGTTGCCTGCAAATAACATTGTGGGATTCAAGCGTTTGATTGATTTTAAGCAAAAGGGTAAGTTCTCAAGTTTAAGAAATCTTACGCTGCATTCCAACTAAAGGCCTACTAAAATTAGATCAATTGTGAATTTGTAATGCACATAAGGTGATAGATTGCAAAGACAAAAGTATCCTTCTCAAATTCATCTAAACAAGATCCTAAAATGCAATTTTTTTTCTATAATTATCCTAAAATGCAATAGAACAAAGTGAATATGATAACCCAAAAAGAAAAGGTTGAAACAACATATATTTGTCTCCTTGCTATAATATAGCAGCCAATATATCACAGCAAAGGTTTGACAGAAGCATCAAGAGTCATATATTATAGGAAGAAAAACCAAGAACTAAACTAAGCCTGCCTCACTTTTTGCCTATGGTTAGCAACAAAAAATTAGTTCAAGACATCAATTCTCATGACACAAGGCTACGAAATAGAGCATCAATGCCCGCGAGCAGCATACGCAAGAGAAACTGCAGCCAACAATGTAGTTGCTGATGAAAATACAGTCCAAAAACTCTTCTTCTTGTTTGCTACTTTGACAGAATTCTGCAAGAACTCAAGTTGCCTCTTCATGTCCTCCATTTTGGTCTCTTTACTCTTGAAAGCATTCTTTATCACTTCAAATCCGAGCCCACATGGATTAGTTTCTTCAATTTCAACCTGCTTACTACCAAGGGAATCCTTCTCGTCCTTTGCACAAAAGACTGCTGTGTCTTTCAACATATTGAGCACCATCTCTTTCTTAGCATCTGCACAATCAAATTTGCCCTTCATGGAATTGAATTCATCACGTGCCTCATTCAGTGTATTTTCCAAAGAAGAAATATCCCTTTTCAGCCTTTCACATTGGCCTTCCAACTCTATCTTTTGTACCAATAGTTCACCATTCTCAGCTTTCGTTTCCCCGACGACTTTGAGACTTTCCTCGATTTTCTTCTCCAAACCCTCAATCTGTCTCTTCAATCTTAAACCATTTTGTGTCTCTTCATCCAAATAATTCCTGATTTCATCCCTCTCAACTTTAATTTGATCAAGCTTGCATTTGTAGTCCCCAACTTCAGATTCTAAACTCTTGATTTTCTCTAATCTAACCATACAAGATTCCTCCTTTATCAAGACCACAGCCTTTAGTTCTGCTACTTGGTTTTTCAATGTATCAACTTCAGCATCCAATCGATCTTTAGCCTCCAGCACGACAACCTTCTCATTGCCCAATTCTTCTATTTTCTGCCTTTCGTTTTCTAATTGCTTCAGTGCCTTGCACAAATTCTTCTCAACCATATCTTTCTCATCAATCAACCCTTCAAACCTCTTCTCACTCAACTTCCTTTCTTCTACCAGTTGACTAATCTCCCTCACCATCTCCTTCTGCTTCTCCTCACCTTCATAACACTTCTTCTCCAGTTCAGCTACGATTACACGCAACTTGCCTTCCTCCTTTTGCAAACTGACCACCATTTCATTGAGACCACTCACTGCATTCTCCAACTCGCGCCTTTTATCCATTTCCGCATTTTTCTCCTCTTTGATCCCTTCCTTCTCTCTAACAACCCCACGGAGTTCTTCTTTAGTTTCATCTACCAACTTATTCAACTCAGCTAAACCCTTCTCGATAAACTCCTTCTCCCTCATTATCGATTTGATCCTCCTCTCCCTCTCCTCCTTCTCCCCCACCACTTCATCGTACACAACCCGCAAATCTCCAATCTCTCGTTTCACCTCTCTATTCCTTACCTCCATTTCAATCAAATTCGCTCTCAATCTCTCACCCTCCACAATTTGTCCATCTAACTTATCTTTCAAATCATCTCTCTCCACACAAACTCTCCTCGAAACCTCCCTCTCATTTCCCAACACAACTTCACTCTCAATCAATTTTTCATTCAACCTCCCAATCTCAAATTCCTTTTCATCAACAACCCTCTTCAAATCCCTCACTTCCCTATCCAAATCCTTGATTTCCTCCTCAATAACCTCCCCCTTTTGACTCAACTGCACAGAAACAAACAAATCCACCACATTCCTCTCAATTTCCAACTGAGTCAACTCGGAAAAAAACACCTCATTCTCCGATTTCGACTTAATTAGCTCGGATTCCAGATCCCCTTTGGACTGAATGAGTGAGTCGACCTGGTGGCGGCGTTCGAAAGCCTCCTTGAGCAGCATTTGATTTAGGGATTTGAGGCTTTCGAGTTTCTCCTCAGAATCCATTGCTGCAGTGATTTGTTGTTGGGGTTTTACGAAATCTTCTTGCTTCTGCAGTGGTTTGTCTTTGTGGGAATGGGATACTTTCTTCTTTGCCATTGCTTTCTAATCTTCTAACAAGGGAAGATGAATGGACGAGGGTTTCCTGAGGAGCTTTTCCGATTTTGTTGTGGAATGGGAAAAATGTGAAGCCTCAAAACTCGAAGAAGGAGATAAGGGATAATGAATGAATGAAAGAGACATTGTTTAGGGTTTATTTTGAATTCAAATTTTGGGGAGGGCGACACCAAGGATTATTTAATTAAATATTTAAATTACTTAAATCCGATTGTTGGAAATGGACCACTACCTTTTCCCAATTGTTACTAATTTACTACTGATTTGTGGCTCACAGCCTCACACTCTTTCCGCCAAAGTCTCAAAATTGTGAAATACACATTTTACGGAGTGAATAATAAGTTGAATTGAATGCTTCCTAAACTGCAACATTTCTGTTATTTCAGTTTTTTATACTCACATTGATCCCCAAATTTTAAGTATTGTACCAATTTAGTTGTAAAATCTAAACTAATATCTGTATAAAATCGAGTCACATGTTCAATCCAATTATAATAATTTATAAATTAATAATTGCATCATACTTATTCTGAAACTATAAAATTTATGTCATAGAGGTAAAAAAACCCCGCATATTAATTGACCTAAAGAATGATTTCTATTTCGCTATAAACAAAAATGTTATCTCATTCCTTAAATCACGATTTGGGGAAAAAATTAAAATAAATTGCTATTATTATTCTAAAAGTATGCGTAGGATTATTAATGAACTTTGAATATAAGCCCAGTTGTGTTGTGTGTTCCTTCGAATTAATTAGCCCGTGATTAAATGTGGAGTCCACTAACAAAATTGAACCCAAGCTGAGCTGAGGTAACAAGTTAAAACATTGGATTTGAGAGGAGTGAATATATCGGCCCGCCAACATTCATATGCACAACAATGAAATGGGTTTGTGTCATCTTTTTCCTATCAAAGAATACCCACATCTTTAAGAGGCCTTCAATTTGGCCCATTTTATTTGTAATAGATCTCCAACTTAGGATTGCAGAGATTTATTTCCTCATCAGGTACATTATAGTTCAATCTTTAGGAAACTCAATTAATAGCTCATAATATGAAACTTTCTTGTCAATGATTTCTATTGCTCCTTAGGAAATAAATTGATTTTCAAAGATTGAGAATTTGAGAATAATAGAACTTGCATTCAAAGTTTCAATATCTTGAGCAGATTCTGAACAACTTCAGACTACTCTTGGAAATAAATTAATTGAGAAAAATTTTCATGCATTTTCTTCTAAATTTCTCATCCAATTTTTTTTTTCAATTTCATTCATTAAGTTAGAACCAAAATTTTGTTAAGTTTATGGGAATTACCTATTGTGTTTCATGAATTGAAACTTGTACCGTTAGAAAGCCCTATTCAAGAGCTTTTCAGTCATAAAAAGAACACGAAATTTGGCCTTGTAACGAATGAGTTATGGTAAAATTAATATTATATTCAAATACTCCCTACCCGAGCACATCACGTTCAAAAAACGTGCAATTTTGGTGACTTAATGGTCATGTGGTCGTTCCCGTCCAACAAATTGATGGTCAAAGCAAATGTGTCAAACGACCTTTAATTTTGCTATTAAATGTGTCTTTTTCGAAGGTTTGATACCAAATGTATAAAGTAGGTAAAAGTCTGGTGTCAAAACTGAAATTTTACCCCCTGCTCGAGCCCGCAAGTGCAAAATCGTGCCACTCAACAGATATGTGCCACGCACGTGATGAATTATGTTAAAAGATTGATGGACAAATGAAATGTGTCAAGAGGGCCTAAATCATGAAATCAAATGTGTTTTTTCACAAAAGTTGGTATCAAATATGTATTCTGGAAAAAAGTTTGGTATCAAAATATTTTTTTCCTCTATACATGTTATTTATCTAGGGACCGTTTGGTTGGGTGTATGGGAATAAGGTGAATTAGATCGGAGCCGAATTGAATGCCATGTTAAAAATATGTTTGGTAGATTTGATTGAGTCATATTACATTAAAATAATCTACCGTAATATGTTTTGTGGAGTTATGAGTTTAGGCATATATTTTCACTACTTAATTGAACATATTATGTTAGTTAAGATATATCAATTCATGGAAGCCATTTGTGTAAGATGTATGAGAGTATGAGTTGATCAAGGTTTGTTCAATGTTTCAGTTCGAATACCTCCATGTTAATTGTAATTTAATAGATTTTAGTTTGTGATTTATTTATGTAGAATGTGTTTCCATTTTTAAAGATTTAAGAAGAATTAATGATATTTAATGATATGTTAAAATAGGAAATATGTAAATTTGAGGTTATAAGTGACATTTCACCAAATCCATATTCACCCGGATTAACTAATCCACCCATGCATGGGTGGATTATAATTTAGTCTTAATACCGGGTCGTAAGGATTTAATCCATTTGACCCGGTATTAGAGCAATGCCACCAAACATTGTATTAGCCCATATTAACACATATAATATGACCTAATACCCCCTATTAGGTCCTACCAAACCCCCCCCCCCCCCCCCCCCTAGAGTATTATTTTCTGGGGGAGGGGGTCCCTTATATCCGCCTCTAGTTCCGAGCTCTATAAATTTCAGAACAAAAGTCGATCACTTCTCTTTCTCTAAGAAAAAAAAAAGGTCAATCATTTCTCCAAATTAAATAGATTATGGGGAAAAAAATATTTTATGATCTTGATTTGTCATCATGCATGTGCCAGGCAAACTAACCCAAGGGCATTCCTTGGGTTTCTACCCTAGGGAGTGCCGATTCCTCCGACAGCTCCCCCGAGAGGTCACAACCGCCTTATTGGATTAATGGCGAAGGCTAGAGATCATGGTCATGGGAAGCCTTGATATAGTTTATGGGTCATGGATAATTTATCAATGTTGTTGTTATTATTTCTTCTTCTTGTTGTTATTTTCTTTAAATTCACAAGAAATTTTGATATTGAAAAAATTATGTTCATGTAATATAATGTAAAATATATTCTAACAAACAAGAAATCAAATTTTTAGTTTGCGACCTAATATGAAATGGATTTGGGGAAAATTGCACGAAGTAGTAATTAGTAAAGTCAACTCTCAAACAAAACAAGACTAGAGAAGAAAAATGCACGAAAAATGCACGATGTATTAACTAATAAAGAGAACTCTCAAATAACTAATTACTACAATTTTTTTTTTGTATGCAACTAACTGGTATAAGAAAGACTATAGAAGAAAAATGCACGAAATAGTAATTAGTAAAGACAACTCTCAAGCAAAATAAGAAAAACGAGACAACATGAATGGTGTGATTAGTGATATCTTTTATCACTATTATATTGTTTTATACATCATCGAAGAAAAAATATTGTGTTATATAGAACCTTCTTCACCTCCCGATACTCAAATGTGGATGCATCCATCCGAGAGTCCAATAGTTCATCCAAACTTTCTTGTTCTGGACATGATAATGATAATGTAACATAATTCATTACCTATTTAACAACAGTCTTGTTATCTCAAAAGGAATTGCATTAAGACCACCTCAAAGTTGTATATGTCAGTCTTCTCATCGATGTTCATGGTGTATGTATATACTACATCTAATAGACAAAGGAATTAATAAGCATCATCTCACCTGGTGCAGTATAGTTGTAAAAACCAGCCGCACGAGACATAGTTTGATCTTCTGCATTCTTTTAGTGAATCCAAAATCAGCCACTTTGGGTGTGAAATCTTCATCCAACTATATGTTGAACTTAACATGCCTATGAATTATTGCAGACACACAATCACGGTGCAAATATGCCAATCCTTGGGTTGCCCCGACTACAACAATGAACCTTGTAGGCCAGTCCAAAATAACTTCGCCTCCTCCAAACAACACATCTCCCAAACTCCCATTCACCATGTATTCATACACCAACACCCTAGAATTGTCACGACTACACCTACACAACAACTTTACTATGTTTCGGTGTCTTATGCTTCCCAATGTCACCATTTCTGAATGGAATACCACATCGAATTTCGACAAGTATTTCTGCCTCCAAAAGTTTCTTAGCTGCAACGAATTGCATGTTCATCTTCAACCTAACACGATAGATTAATTATAGAACTTGAATTCAAACTTTCAATATCTTGAGCATATTTTGAACAACTTCAGACTACTACAGGAAATAAATTAATTGAGAAAATTTTCCAAAGATTTTCTTCTAAATTTCCCATCCAAATCTTTTTCCAATTTCATTCATTAAGTTAGAACCAAAATTTTATTAATTTTCTGGGAGTTATCTATTGAGTTTCATTAATTGAAACTTGCCTTTAGAAAGCTCTTGACAAGAGCTTTCCAGCCATATAAAGAAGACGAAATTTGTCCTTGTAACGAAGGAGTTATGACAAAATTAAGATTAGGTTCAAATACTCCCTACTCGAGCACATCACGTGCAAAAAGCGTGCAATTTTGGTGACTTAATGGTCACGTGGCCGTTCTCGTCCAACAAATTGATGGTCAAAGCAATGTGTCAAACGACCTTTAATTTTGGTATTAAATGTGTATTTTTCGAAGGTTTGGAACCAAATATATAAAGTAGGTAAAATTATGGTATCAAAAATGAAAGTTTACCCCCTGCCTAAGCCTGCACGTGCAAAACTCGTGCCACTCAACGGATACATGCCGCGCACGTGATGAATTTTGTTAAAAATTTGACAGACAAATGAAATGTGTCAAGAGGGCCTAAATCATGGTATCAAATATAATTTGTCACAAACTTTGGTATCAAATGTGTAATCTGAACAAAATTTTGGTATCAAAAGTCTTTTTCCCTTTATACATATTATTTATCTAGAATATTATTTTATGGGGGAGGGGGTCCCTTATATCCGCCCCTGTTCGAAGCTCTATAAATTCAGAACAAAATTCGATCACTTCTCTTTCTCTAAGAAAAAAAAAAGGCAGATCACTTTTTCAAATTAAATCGATTATGGGAAAAAAAAACTTTTATTATCAGAGTTACTATCATATTCATGATGATCTTGATTTGTCATCATGCATGTGCCAGACAAACTAGCCCAAGGACATTCCTTGGGTTTCTACCCTAGGAAGTACCGATTCCTCCGACAGCTTCTTCGAGAGGTCACAACCGCCTTATGGATTAATGGCTAATGCTGGAAATCATGGTCATGAGAAGCCTTGATATAGTTTACGGGTTGTGGGTAATTTCTGAATCAATGTTGTTTTTTTTTTTCTTCTTGTTGTTATTTCCCTAAATTCACCAGAAATTCTGATGTTGGACAAATTATGTTCATGTAATATAATTTAAAATATATTCTAACTACAAGAAATCAAATTTTTAGTTTGCAACCTAATATTAAATTTTTTTGCCGCCTAACATCATCTGAAACGAAACAATTCGTCGCCCAGAGCATCGCTAAATGTGTTTGGACGCGAAGCTGCATATTTCATCCCCAACATTCAAATTACAGGGAGTTCGTCGCCTATTCAATATAGTAAAGTGGCATAGCTACACAAATTTTGCTTGGGGCGAAAATTTGTGAAGCGGTACATTATTGCAGAAAAAATAGAAGATTGTATTATTTTTACAACTAATAATGAGAAAATCTTATTTAGAAGAATGAACGCATTCTTTTTACAATTATTAAGAAAGAGAATTTTCAAATCAAAATAAAACGATATTATACAGACATTAGATAATCGTCTATTTTTCACAATTGTGTTTTTTTCTTCTCTTTTACTGAATGTGTTTTATAAAATTGTAAAGACACATTTTTTTTGGGACAAAACGCATTAGATTTTAACTTAGAAGACAAGTTCTCACTATGGGTTTCAAACACTAGGGCGCTATTATTACTGATAGGATTGTCTTACCAGGCAGAGCAGGAGTTCTTCCTGTCAATAACTCTAAAACAAAAATAATTTAAAATTTTATTGGACCAAGACCCCTATTAGTAGACAATTTCTATTATCCTAAATACCTATCTATTTAGGTAGCTACATCTCCTTATTCATAGCAAAACACACAAATATAATAAATTGAATACATAAATGCTTTTTTTAGGAGACTAAGTATTCCATACCTAAATAAACTATTGAGCAGAGTATTGTCCAGCCCATTTACATTTGTAACATTTTATTTTAAGGCTTATATGTTTCTTTCACATCTAAGGAACACTTCATAAATAGAATTACTGCTATACCCTATAATAAGATTAACTTATATTGTAAATGTGTATAAAGTATATAAGTTGATCTATGTAAACTATTAACTAATTACTATATATATATATATATATATATATATATATATATACACACTAGAGTAGAAAAATGCACGAAGTAGTAATTAGTAAAGTCAACTCTCAAACAAAACAAGACTAGAGAAGAAAAATGCACGAAAAATACACGAAAAATGCACGAAGTATTAATTAATAAAGATAACTCTCAAATAACTAATTACTATATTTTTTGTGTGTATGCAACTAATTGGTATAAGAAAGACTATAGAAGAAAAATAAACGAAATACTAATTAGTAAAGACAACTCTCAAACAAAATAAGAAAAACGAGACAACATGAATGATGTGATTAGTGAGTATCTTTTATCACTATTATATTGTTTTATACATCATCGAAGAAAAAATATTGTGTTATATAGAAACTTCTTCACCTCCCGATACTCAATTGTGGATGCATCCATCCGAGAGTCCAATAGTTCATCCAAACTTTCTTGTTATGGACATGATAATGATAATGTAACATTATTCATTACCTAATTAACAACAGTCTTGTCATCTCCAAATAATGGATCCATCGACCTTTTACCAATTAGTAATTGCAATAAGACCACCTCAAAGTTGTATATGTCAGTCTTCTCATCGATGTTCATGGTGTATGTATATACTACATTTAATAGACAAAGGAATTAATAAGCATCATCTCACCTGGTGTAGTATAGCCGTAAAAACCAGCCGCACGGGACATAGTTTGATCTTATGCGTTCTCTTAGCGAATCCAAAATCAGCCCCTTTGGGTGTGAAATCTTCATCCAACTTTAAGTTGTTGTACTTAACATGCCTATGAACTATTGCAGGCACACAATCACAGTGCAAATATGTCAATCCTTGGATTGCCCATACTACAACAATGAACCTTGTAGGCCAGTCCAAAATAACTTCGCCTCCTCCAAACAACACATCTCCCAAACTCCTATTCACCATGTATTCATACACCAACAACTTAGAATTGTCACGACTACACCTACACAACAACTTTACTATGTCTCGGTGTCTTATACTTCCCAATGTCACCACTTATGAGTGGAATATCCGATCAAATTTCGACAAGTATTGTTCTGCCTCAAAAAGTTTCTTAGCTGCAACGAATTGCCCGTTTCTCTTCAACCTAACACGATAAACCAGAATTGAACTACCAAACCCGATAAGGTTCTCTTCTGTCAACGAGGTCAACAATTCCTTCCCAAACCGGAATCTCTGGAAAGCTGTGATTTTCCAAGACTTATCTTTTATATTTTGAGTCAAATAAAAAGAAACAACAATCCAAGTATTAACGAAATAGCCAATAAACTCCAACTTTTACCAAGCCTTTTTTTATGTGTTTTTGAATTTGACGATCTCCAACAAGGAGGAAGTGGTATAAGACCTGGACCACACAAATCCGGGTTACCTATTAGACTCAAGGGGAAGGCACTAGTATCGTAACCTAGTGGAACTTTTCCGTGGAGCCTAATACTGGAGACATTGAATTCGTTGAGCTTCAGATGAGTCAACTCTACCGGAATTTTCCTAGAAAACAAATTATTTGAAAGTTAACACACGAAAGCTGCCTAGCTCAGTAGGAATATTACCCGAAAAATGATTTCTCGATAAATCCATTATTGTCAATTCTGTCAAATTGTTAAAACCATTTGGAATTTCTCTAGTGAGCATATTTTCTTGAACGAGAAGCTCCTCTAAACTAACCAACTGATTAAAACATACAGACAATTCACATGAGAATTGATTCCAACTCAAATTCACTTTCCTAAGCTCTTGCAAACTACAGAGTTATGTTGGTAACTTACCGGAAAATTTGTTGTCAGAGATTAATAATTGCTCCAGTCCTTCTGCAACTGAAATCGGCGGTGGAATCTGACCTTCCAATTTGTTGCTCGTAAGTTCGATGTGCTTGAGTCCGTTCAAACTCAATAACCCTATAGGTGGTGCTTCAGACAACTCATTTTCATGTTCATGTAAGCGAACATACGTTACATTGTTGCATTCACCATACGATTTTGGGATCGTACCAAAAAGTTTATTTTGAAAGATGATCAACTTTTGGAACTTATTTCTGTAACACAAATCTTAAGAAAATGGGCATTCCAATTTGTTTCCAGAGACATCAATTTCTATCAAGCATGAGTTTCTTCCCAAAAGCTGGGGCATACACTAGAGTAGAAAAATGCACGAAGTAGTAATTAGTAAAGTCAACTCTCAAACAAAACAAGACTAGAGAAGAAAAATGCACGAAAAATGCACGAAAAATGCACGAAAAATACACGAAAAATGCACGAAGTATTAATTAGTAAAGATAACTCTCAAATAACTAATTACTATATTTTTTTTTGTATGCAACTAATTGGTATAAGAAAGACTATAGAAGAAAAATGCACGAAATACTAATTAGTAAAGACAACTCTCAAACAAAATAAGAAAAACGAGACAACATGAATGGTGTGATTAGTGAGTATCTTTTATCACTATTATATTGTTTTATACATCATCGAAGAACTACCTAGAATATGAGTAATTGATTATCCCTGAGATTCAAGGTTTTCAGTGATAGACCAGCCAGAGTATCGAGTATTTTCCCGTGAGATTATTCCGTGAAGCAACGAAATGGATCAATGAAATGAGATAAAAAATCTACCTGTAATTCACCCGACAGATTATTGAAGTACAATTCAATAACTTCAATGGACTTGAGACTGCCAATGCTATCCGGGAATTTTCCGGACAAACTATTAACGGGAAAGTCTAATGTTTTCATAGAAACTTGATAGCCAAGAGATTCAAGAATTTATCCGATGAGATGAGAGCACATGGAAATCGAAACGGAGTTGATGTATCGACCATGCCTATCGACGGATAAGTCGAGATCTTGGAGAGAGAAAATCCCACAAAAGTCTATTGGAAAATCAGCGGAGATGTTAAAACCGGAAAGGTTGATGGAAACGATGTTATTGTCGTTGTAAAGTCCACCACCGCATGATATGCCTGTCCAATTGCATGGAGATGAGTGGAGATTCCAGTCGTCAAGCTTTTGGACCGGGTAATGGAGCTAAGCATTCTTAACCCGATAAAGGATTTTGGCATCCTTGTTTGAAGAACAATTGGCATTGTTGATGAAATAACTCACAAAGGAAAACAATTTTATCACATTTAGTAGTAGCCGGTTTTTTTTCCAGAAATTGTCATTTTTATCTCGAGGGAATTTATTGGGAAATATGCAATAAGTGATCTGATTGTAATATGGTCTTTTTGTTGTTTTTATCATATTGAATAATCTTTTAAATTATGTGTTTTGTCCTTTTAGTTTGATTTATTTATGCTTGTAAGATTGTAAAATATCCACGTGACTAGTTCTATGGACGGATTCATGATTTATCTATATTAACTGCGTAAAAACATGAATTTATACATTAAACGTGGATCAAAACTTTAAATTTGCATTTGATACTCTTACATAAGATTTCTACGAACACATAAATAAATACTAAATCGTCTAATAATCGGTCTAGATGACACACAACCATTTCATATTCAATTATCTAATAATCACATGAATTTTGTAATCCTATAATAAAAAAATGTGATGTAACAAATGCACCATAATTAGAATTACTTCTATAATAAGATTAACTTATATTGTAAATGTGTATACTGTATAAAAGTTGATATATGTATACTATTAACTAATTACTATTTTTTTTTCGTATGCAACTAATTGCTATAAGAAAGACTAGAGTAGAAAAATGCACGAAGTTGTAATTAGTAAAGACAAACTCTTAAACAAAACAAGACTAGAGAAGAAAAATGCATGAAGTAGTAATTAGTAAAGATAACTATCAAATAACTAATCACTATATTTTTTTTGTATGCAAGTAATTGGTTTAAAAAATACTACAGAAGAAAAATGCACGGAGTAGTAATTAGTAAAGATAACTATCAAATAACTAATTACTATATTTTTTTTGTATGCAAGAAGTAACTGGTATAAAAAATACTATAGAAGAAAAATGCACGAAGTAAAAATTAGTAAAAACAGCTCTTATACAAAACAAGAAAAACGCGACAACATGAATGAGGTGATTAGTGAGTTTTTTTTATTACTATAATATTGTTTTATATATTTGGCAAGTATAATTTATATTTTTTCTTCATATTATGACACTAAAACAAAATAATAGATTGTCTCAATATTAATTAGAATAAAAATTATTATAGGAACATATATTGTCAAATAATAAATGCCTATCAAAATCCGCCTAAACTAAGTAACAGATAAAATTTTGGGGCCGACATGGAAAGATTTTGGCTCGATTTTGATTTTACAAAGCTGAGTCAAACTCATTCCAAATGAAGTATAAACAGAGGTTTCACAAAGCTTAGGTTTTAATTTATATATTTAAATCTAACAAATTTCGAACCTATAAAATATATTGATTTGAAACATATTACCGATTTTTTCTCCATAAAAATATTTATTTGACACCTTTCTCCTCAAACCCCAACATTCAAATCACAACAACCTTTTTAACCTATTTGTTTACACTAATTTCACAGTTTAAACTCATATTAAACCCATCTTTCACTATTTTCAACGAAGAATTCATACACTGATACACATATACATAAAAACTTCATTTCGTTGCAATGTTGCATGACAAATTTATGAGTCTTTGTCCTAACTTTTTGAATACCTATTATGCTATTACTGGGCCTCCTCAATTGTTGGACATGGATTGACAAATATTGGTTGGCCCACTTCAGACAGAGTAAATTTAAGCTTCTGTCAAACATACTGGACCTGTCAAAGCCCCATAGGCTCCGTACACATTGGGTTATATGGACTATTTTTCTGCTCTATATTATTGATGATTCTCGAACTTTTATGCTTAATATTGGCTTAATTCCACTTTGCACCCTCAAAATATATCAATTTAACATTTTACACCCTAAAAAAAAATCGATCACACTATGTTCCCTCAAAACATTTATTGTCCTTCACTTTGCATCCTGGGTGAATTTTATGCCAAAAAGCAGGGGTATTTTTTACACTCTGTTCAAAATTCAACATATATTCCCTCCAAAATGTACTAATGTGAGATTCATGTACAATTAAAAGCAAAATTGACAACTACCCATTAAAATAACTCCGAAAAAATTATAAAAAAATGAGATGTCACATGTTATAAACATAAATTTGAAAAGATCGATCGATATCAAATGATATTTTTGCCCATTTTGGAGTTTACGGATCCTTATATTATTTGAATGCACAAAACTCTAATATATATATATATATATATACACACATTGACCTTCATATATTATATTTCATATGAAACACAATTTTAACCAACTAGGTTAAATTTTTTAGCTCACTACAAGAAAAACGTCAATTTTCGATGTATTTTTCGACAAATTCGTCGCGGTGAAAATTGGGAAAGAAAAAATTTCGTCGAATAACACCGTGTCGAAAAAAGTTTTGATGAATTTTTTGAGCGACAAGTATTTTCAACGGTCGTTTCAAAGGATTTCTTGGCGTCATATTTACTTATACTTCACCACTGTACTGTAAAAACAAGACTATGCTTTATTTTTTTATTGATGTTATATTTTCTTATTTCAAGTAATATAAATATTTTTTTAGAATAATATTTTAATAGGTCGAGTATTAATAAGTAAAGTATTCATTTAATTGCCCTCCAAAATGATTTTTTTCAAGAGTTATTTCAGTTTACTCTTAATCATACATGAATCTCACATTATTATATTGGAGGGAATATATGTCGATTTTGAAGGGAGTGACAAAAATACCTCTGTTTTTTGGCTTGAAATTCACCGAGGGTGCAAAATGAAATACAATATATGTTTTGAGGGTGCAAACTATAATTGATATTTTTCGAGGGTGCAAAATGTCAAATTGATATATTTTGAGGGTGTAAAGTTTGATTAGTCCCTTCATATTCGATTTCAAAAATATTAAAATCCTACATAGTTTGAATCTAGATATGTTTTTATGAAGTATAATTTAAAAGTAGATTTGAAGAGGCATTTTGGGTGTTCAGTTCAGCATACTTGTTAAACTTCGGTATAAATGAAACAAACCACATGATTAGCATTATAGATATATAGAAAAAGGGTTGAAAAGGATGAAGCAAATTAGATGCATACCATATATATCCACATCAGCTTTAATCCCACCCTTCCAAGAACATAAATTAATTCCTTTTATGGACAGTAGCTGATAAATATTACTGAATAATTAATTACCTCTAAACTTGAAAAAACAAAATATAATTTTAAGAACATGCACCTAATATATCTTTTACAAAGATAATTCAGGAAAAGATCTAATTTCAAATATACATGTCATGTTTTGCATTTAATAGATCTTTTCACTTTCCTAAACAGTGTTGTACGTTGTCATTCCTTCAAAATATACACAATATATATGAAATGGAAATTAATACTCCAAACTTAAAACAATTAATTAACGATGTCAAAGAAATGAAGTCTGTAATTAATTTGTTTTTCTAGCTAGTAAATGACTGATCGAGTATATACAATTCTGACTCTTAAAATTAAAAACAAATTAAATAGAAAACCTTAACCCGAGTGATTAAAGAACCAAAAAATACAAAAAAAGAAAGAAGAAGAAGAAGAAGAAAACTTCAGAATATTCCCAAAGAAAACATATAGACCACCAAAGCAATAGTGGCACACCACTTCAAAAATCTTTTTCTTCTTTCCAAATTCAACCCACAACCCGACGACATATCCGATCCCAACCCTGACTCGTTGTATTTGTAATTCGGGTTTGACCCGTACAACGCCTGGATCCCCTCCACGTCATCAATCTTGAGGTCCACTTTTTTCGTTCTCGGGCTCAGACTTGGATACATGATCGCATTCTTCACAGACGAGTGTGCCATCCCCAACACGTGTCCTATCTCGTGCGTCGCCACCGACTCCAAGTCCACCGCCGCACTCGACTTCTCCGCCTCGAAGTCCACCGCCCACCGCTCCGCCGAGTCCAGGTGAAACCACCCGTTCTCCGGCGAGAAAGCGTGCGCCAAAACCCCCAGCACCCCATCGAACGCCTCCCCGTCACCGTGATCTCCGCCGTACCACCCAATTCTTATGTCCGCCGTCAGATAATCCGTCGTCTCCGTGAAATTCACCGGAATCACCGCCGACCACCGCGCGAACGCTCGTCCAAAAGCCACCCTCACGTCGGATGGGCTCACGTAATCGATAGTGTTAGTCGGCGAGAAAGCATATGTTAGCGTCATCGGAGGAGGCCGGATCCACCGCGGCTCGCCGGTGAAATACGCAAAGTGGCGCGTCATTTTTATCTGATGATCGCCGCCGCCGGTGGTGGTGTCTCCGACGCCACATCTCGGGGAGACGATGACTTCCATCGTGTCGTAATCGAGCTTTCCGGTCTCCAATAGGCCGAGATTCTTCTGGTAGGAAACGACGGCGTTTTCGAATTCTTCGTCGAATAAATCGGTGAAAGTGGTGTTTTCCGGCGGGAGGGGGAGGTAGCCGAAGCGGCGGAAGTAGTTTTTGAGCTCTGCCATGCCGTCGAGTTGGCTGCCTTTACCGGCGTCGAGGAAACGAATGAAGCCATGCCACGTGGCGTTAGGGACGGTTAATTCGGTTAGGGAGTCGAGTAAATTCGTGGCGAGAGAAAATTGGAAGAAGAGAAAGAAGAAGATAATAAAGGAGGTACGATGAATATAACTGAAAAACGGAAACATAGACATGATGGTGTGGCCGTTAAGCTTGTTTCCTTTTTTTTTCTTTTTCTTTTCTTTTCTTAGGATTTGGGGAGCTAGCTAATATTATTATGTTTTATTAAAATGAGTTTAAGGGGAAAATTATTACCAAAAAAAAAATAGGGGAAAAATTCGTGGTTAGTAAAAAACAAGTGTTAATTTAATTGTTTTGATTACGAAATAAATAATGGTGTTATTATCGGAGTTGGCGGGTTACATAGATAGGATCGATCAACAAGAAATTAATTTGATAAAAAATTCATGGGTGATGTTAACTTTATTGTCTTCATCTAATAAACTACTAAGTTTATTCACTTTAATTAGAAAACTACTATGTTTATTTAGTTCGACTAAGACACTAATTTATTGACTCCAAGCTCTTTCAAAGTATTTTTGTGTGCAACTTCTCTAGCTAGTATAAAATATAAAAATGTTTTTACAGTTCATATATATGTCATCAAAATATATATCAACCTCTTCTTATTCTACATCACATACTTTTGATAAACCATATATTATTATTATTATTATTATTATACGTACTATAGAATTCAATTTTATTTGGTAACTGTAGAATATAATGTAGTTGGGAATGTGTTTTTTGTTGACCAGATTATATAAGACATGGCCATAGTTATTGCGTATTCTTGTGGTGTACTAGTTAATTACATAACTTTTAACAGAAACCCCTTCATTATGTAAAAAGAATATATAACAGAAACCCCAATAACATTTAGATCATCTCACGAAATAAAGCCACATGATTTTATTTCAATAAAAACCTGGAGTGTAATTTACATTTTACTTTAAAGCTGGGGTGTTTTGTCATTATATTTTTACAAAGGTGGCATCAGCAAATTATGATACACATCCAAGGTCAGTAACAAAATTCTAAAGCCCGACTAAACTTGGACTCGAATCAGGCTCGTATTTTGAGGGGAAATTCTTCTCAATTAAGTACGTACATATTCGCCAACAAGGCCATAACCCGTTGATAAAACTGATGGGTTCAAATTTTCTCTAATGTTAATTTTTCTTCTAATTTAATATTAGTATTTGGTTATTAATTTTTTTCTTTTGTAATTTAATTGTAATTCATTAGATTTCTCATTCAGTGATATTAATGTAAATAATAATAATATAATGATCATTTTTCTTTTAAAAAAAAAAAAAAAAAAAAGCCTAGGTAGGCCGGAGTTCACCCGTTCTTCTTTACTTTCGCTTTCATAGTTCTTTGAAGCTATTATATTACAAGTATAGTATGTATATTTATATGCAGAGATGATGTGAGCATCACACGTATTCTTCAAACTGCAACTTTTATTTATAGGGGATTTCCATTTAATAAACAATCTACTCAAGACTTAATTATGAGATAAGATAGTATTGTCCATTAACTCATTCTAAGTACAAAATTTTGAGTATTGTTCATTGTTTTATAAAGTCTAGGGCCAAAGTTAACTAACTACTAATAATCATGCTAGTCGATGTTTAAGCATTTTTTCATTTGAATGAAAAACTCTTTGATAAAAAAAACTAGGTCCCATGCTATTAAATAATTTTACTTCGGGATTATTGCATTTTTGGTGCCACAACTATAGCTCACTGGCATTTTTACCCCGTAACTTTTCGGGCTGGCACATTTGGTGCCACAACTTCAACATCAGTGGCAATTTTGGTGCCAATTGAGGCCCAATTTTGAAATTGGCCCGAAATTCCTCCATGTACGGGCCATGTGACATGAAAATTGGGGATTTTGACCATTCAACACATTTTTCATGAAAAAAAAAATTCCACCCACCAAGAACTAGGCTACTTGGATGTTTTTATTTGGGGAAGAATAAGAAAGCGGGTAACAATTTAATTAAGGGAATGTTTGGTGAATTTTATAGGAAAAGTTAGGATTTTAAATTTTCGTATTTTTTTTAATTGAAAAAGACGTTGAATGGTCAATTTTGATATATTACTAAATCACATGGCCCGCATCTGGGGGAATTTCGGGCCAATTTTGAAATTTGGCCTCAATTGGCACCAAAATTGCCACTGATGTTGAAGTTGTGGCACCAAATGTGTCAGCCCGAAAAGTTACGGGGTAGAAACGTCAGTGGGCTATAATTGTGGCACCAAAAATGCATTAATCCCATTTTACTTCTTTGCTTTTTTTACACTTTTCTTACAAGCCCAAATTGAATGATACAAATGGAAATAAAATAAATCTATTAATTGATTCTAATAGGGAAAAAAAATTCGTGCATAGCAAACACATTTCGGGATGTTTAAAAATCCTAACATGAATGAGTTTTACGGAATAATGTAATATACTCTCGTATGTAATGCGAAACTTGCACGAAACTATCCTGTGAAATATTTATTACATTACATATTAAAATTCAGCATGAAACCTTCCATATTTCAAAAACATGAAGTATTTAAAAAATAATTTTTTAAAATATGCCGATTCAAAACAACATATTTGTTCAGATATGGAATTTCATGCTAAATTTTGTGTAGTACATGAAGATTTTGTACAATTAACAATTTATAGGATAATTTAATGCAAGTTTCATAACACACGGAATTATATTCCATTTATCCTTTTTTTTTTAAACAATCTTTCATTTATCCTCAATTTTACTAAATCAAATTCTATACTAACAATTGCAAGAAATACCTTGTGATTTACTATGCAGATTTAGTTTTGTATGGACTTTTTTTTTTCAAAGGGTAAGTTTTGTATGGTTAAACTTGTAATAATACCGTGCACACATAACTCTACAAGATAAATTGCTAAACCCTAAACCCGTTATCGTAAGAAAAAAAGGCCCTTTTCTGCATTTTCTATTTCAACAATGGCGTCAAAATGCAGCCGAATGTTTAACAGATGTTCGATGTCCACCCTCAAATCCGCCATTTCTAGGCCAAATCCTTCTTCAATTGCTAGACCACCCACGACGTCGTTTACAAAACCGTCTCTCCCTTCAAATTCCCTTCCCTCAACCCTACGCCCTGCCTCTCTCTCCAGGTAACCTAAATTCAGTGTATTCTTTTCTTACTTGTTGTATTGTTATTGGTTTTTCTAAGATGGAGAATTTTAGGCCACCGGCGGTGTTGGGGGCCTTGGCGTCCATGCTACCGCTCCACAGCGCAGTGGCGACGGCGAGGATGACATCATGTCTGAGCACATCGTCTCGGAGTTGTAGAGCTCTTTCTCAGGGTACACTTTGCTGCACTTCTCCAGATCTCTAGTATGTTTTGATATTTTAATTTAATTTCTTTTATTGGTAGATTTATTTCATTAAAATGATTGCGATCTGGGTCATCCAACACCACTCATGAAGCCGACTAAATTATGCAGTACTAATAGAGATTCCATCCCTCCCACTACTTTTGGTTTTCTTATAAAACTTGAAATAGCGAGACTATTAGGCTTATTACATTTTGCAGTGGAAGTAATTGAAAATCAATGGTGTTACATTATTACCTTACGTGAGAGAGAGAGAGAGAGAGAGAGAGAGAGAGAGAGAGAGAGAGAGATGAAAACAATTCAATTTAGGAAATACAAACTTGATATGGGATTTCACTAAAAGGAAATGGGAAAATCACTTGGGATCAAGAGAAACGATATATGTTGGAAAATAAATTTGCTGAAAAATTAAAAATTAAAAAAACATTACCTAAGGGTCACTACAGCCTAGTTGCTCTTTGTTTTAGACATCTTGCGTCTTTGCTCAGTGTCCAAGTTGTGCTATCAGTTAATTAGCCCCATCGTCCCAGTATAAAACAATTCTTAATAAATCTGGAAATTCCAATACATGTTGTAAATTTAGTAATACTCACTTCTCGGAAATCAAAAACCAAACTAAAAAGCTTAGCTTTTTATTTTCAAAACCTAAGTTTAGCTTTTTATTTTCAAAACCAAGATTTATCCGTGAAAGTAGTAGGATACTAATTTTTTTTTTCACAGTATTCCCCTACCAATTTAACAACTCAGCAGTTTTATGCCTCATTTTGATAAACCTACCTTGTGAATTTCGTGAAAGTAGTAGGATACTAATTTTTTTTCTGTTTGCTAAGACAATATCCCTGAATTTCTGAAATGCTTGTTAGCATTCTTCTAAAAATAAAAAGCTTCATCCTTGGTTTTGAAAAATAAACACACAATTGAGCTAAGAAAATTTCAAGGATATTTTTTCCAGAAACATAAAACTTGGGCTTGAGAATACAAAGCTATGGCGCTTTTCATAAGCATTTTTTCCAAAACATATAAATTTGTTTTCCTAAACATTTTTCGATCACTATAAAACACATAAAAAACGATTGGTCATACAAAAATTAGTTTAGTTCTTAAATTGAAAAATGGAGAGTGAGAGTATTCCAGCATTTCCACCATGCATTGGAATTTGGAGACACAGAGTGATTTTGGGTTGTTTTATTATGGGATAACGGGACTGATAACTTCTTGCACAACTTGGGCAGAGCCGCGAGACATCTTAAAGATTGTTTAATTTTTTAATAGGAGCAAATTTATTTCCTACAATGTAATTCTCTCCTATTTGACATGTATGCTAATGCCTGTGTAGTAATTGTATGCATCCATGTGTTAAGGATAAGCTTTGCCTTCAGTGTCCCTTTTGAACATTTTTTTATTTGTTTTGTTGATCTGTGGAAGGGCTTGCAATGAGCATCGGGTCTACTTGATAACCTTCATTTAACCTGCATCTTTACCAAAAACTCATCTCCCTACAAATAAAGCTTCACAACCTTTTTAATTCGTTTCCTTAGCATAGTTCATCTTAGTCACCTAGACTAACTGTTAGAGCTTCGCTGATAGCACCTCTCATTTTCCAGGATGGTTCAGCAGTACCTCACCATTAAAATTCTGAAGTTGTCTAGTCCTAGTTTGTTGATTGATGCATGGCATGGATTGACCGGAAAACGAATTTTACCATTTGCCAGTAGCCTTCCAAGTTGAACATTTGGAATATTTGACCTAAATTTTTTTTTTTACAATTTTGTGACCTTGTTATTAGGCTTCTCAATCAAGTGACCTCACCTAATTATCAAATCAAAAGAACATGCTTTCATTCATGAAATGCACCTTGACTTTTAAATTGCACCATGGTTTCATCTTTCTTTGGTATGGTTATTGCCTGAACTCTTTAACAACCTTTCTAGTGAATTAATTGGGGTATTTCTTTTGAGGTGGAAGGCAATGATCAGCTATCTGACTGGAATATTTGATTCCTGCAGGCACATGAGTCTCCAAATGCTTGAAAGAAATACAAGAATTATACAAGGTCTTCCATTATGATACAATGTGTTAAAATTCATGAATGGACACTTGAGAGATTGTTTTAAAAACTAGTTTATTTGGATGAGAAATACAATGGACGATGAACTGATGTTCTTCACACTATTTCATATATTATCATCTTACAGTTTCTTTATTATGCATGAAATTTATCCTGAAATCTAGATTAACTCTGACTTCTGATCATTTAGTTTCTTTTCATTGTTCATCAAGTCATAGGTTATCAGCAGAATGGTTCTAAAGAAAAATTTACCTTCATAATCTGATTCTTAAATGTAGCTGCGGCTTTCTAATGTCTTCCTAGGAAGTATTCTTTTCTGTGGTGACTTTCATGTTGTTTTAGTGCCTAAACAATGTGAAAATTCAGAAACCATATTTTTTTCCAGTGCACTTACTGAGACCATTTAGCTACACCAAAACTGCTGTTGGCTTTAGGTTGTGCTTGTCGTGGGTGGGACATAACTAATAGTGGCAGGCCTTCCTTTTGGAGTGATTTAGAAAAGAGCCTAGTGCGATAATTCTGTTATAGAGTAATTGTGTGTTGGTTTAACAAACATGGTGACGTAAGTTCTCCTTTCTCCCAGATGATATTGATGGAACGTGAGATGTTATTCCGGAAGTGTGGCTCATTCTTCTGCTCTAAAGTTGGTGTTGAAGATACTTCCAGTGCCATTATTTCATATCTTGGGAATTATATACATACTATTGAGCACTTTGCTGTTGTACAATGACCATATCAAATGCATAATTAATTTACTGAAATTGTTATTTTTTATGCATCAATATATGATTGACAATAACGAACTCTTTTTATTTTCTGATACGGGTTCTTTTGTTGTTTGTTGAATTAGAGCTGGGTCTATCAGTTCCAAGGTGACATTGTTTCCAGATTGGTTTTCAGAGGTATCTTCATGTCGATGGACAAAGGGCATGGTATCCTATCTGATTCTTATTGTACTCAGAACATACAAAGTTTGTTATTTTCTGTTCTATTGGTAGGCTTGTTGCCTAACATCTGATTCAACATCTTTAATAGGCCCTGTTTGAATGTACTTTTGGTTGACAAGTTATAAGTTTTGGAGTATTAGTAAAGATCTTAGAAACGCACCAAGCAATGCCTCCCAAATCATTCCACAAGAATTATATCCTAGATCTATAATAACTACATTTCAAATCAAAACAATGTATCATCAAATTTATTGCTTATATATTGCAACGATAGAAGTAGAAGTTTGATCTAGTAGAAGAGATAAATTCTCACAATGTGAAAAAGGTGTTCATGTAATGTGTTTGAGAGAGCTTTAAGGGGATTATAAGCTAGCTCTAATGGGAAGCCAAATAAATATAAGCGAATGACAAAAACACCCCCTATGCTTTGCTAACTCTAAAAGAAATCCTATGTTATTTTAACTCCCAAAATCCCCATGTGCTCTCATGTCAGCGTCAAATACACCTCCATAAAAGAGAGTGTGATTCAAACGTGAAAATTGCAAGTATTTGTTCACATTTTTCTTTTTGTATAACAATTTTATCCTTGACACTTAGAAAGACAAAAAAACTATCTATACTTTGTCTAAGTTACAAAAAAACCCTTTGTGTTATTTTAAATTCCAGAAACCCCCATGTGTTTAGTTTTAACTACCACACTCAATCCAAATAGTATATAATTGGATTTTCAAAAGGAATTAAAAAAAAAAAGACTAATGTATAGGGGTAATCTTGCCATTCTGTCAAAGTCAAAAATCAAATTTTACTTGGGTCAAGTGTGGTAATTAAAATCAAACACAGGGCAATTTTTTGGAGTTAAAATAACACAGGGATTTTTTTAGAGTTAGATAAATCATAGGGGATGTTTTTGTCTTTTGCTCAAATAAATATTGTAACGAGTAATGTCATGTAATATACTGAATTCAACTCAAGGAAACAAGTTAGGCCCTTTTGGGTGTATTTTAAGCTTAATATCAGGTTATTGAAGTTGTGGAAATGTTAAAGAAATATACAAATAGTATTAAAAAAAATTGGAATTTTAGAACGTGGAGTCAATTAAAATTTTACTACCCTTGAAAATATAAGAATTTATTTAAGTATATTTTTATTTTTTTAATTTAGAGCTAGTCATCCTAAGCACGCTTTTCGCGTGCATAAATTTGATAGCACAAAAAGTATTATTTTTTTTGGGAGATAGATCCAAAGAAAAAGTGAAAAGTAAATTTTAGTAGGGAATGTAATGAAAGAAGTGAATGAATTAAAAAGCTACATGATTAGATTACTTTATATATTAAGGTAAAATAAAAAAAAATAAAAAAATGTTATAGCATAAGATCGATGACTTCTCTTTTTATGTAGGACAAATAGATGACTTTTTAATTATGATGATAAAAGAAATGCAATTCCAATTTTTTTTGCATAACAAACTTTCTTAATTCAATTATTTTGTTCTCTTAGCTATTTTAAATATTTATTACGTGTCCTGATAATGTTAGATTTTCATTGAAAGGACTAATCAAAATTCATAACCAATGTATCCCTTATTATATCACCTATTGTGATGATGAGAGATCACTTTATAAAAGAATAACAATTGAAGGAAAGCAAATATTCACAAATTATACACAAAAATGCTTGATTGGTTCGAATTTGATGAATCAAGATTCTAATGTAACAAAAATGCAATGTAATGAGAAAAAAATATTTTTTATGACCTAGTCTGGTTTTGATTTTTTAGATGGAATTTTGAAATGAATCTTTTTTCTCAAAATTATATTTTCACTTGAAATATTATTCTATGTGATTATTTTTACAATTTGTAATGGATTTTCAACCATTACATGAAATATACAAGTATTCACAATTTAAAAAGTAAGAATATAATTACTATTCATGTGTTTTTTCATTTAAAAAAGGCGCCCAACCGTTCATTTGGTGGGGAGCAAAACGTTCCCTTTTGTTTCTCAAAGTCATCACGGCAGTTTTTTGGTATGCAAGAAAGATCAACTGCACCAAAAAAGAAAAATAAAAAGGAAAAGGAATTATGGAAACAGTTAAAATTTTCATATTTCATTTCATAATCCCATATGGTTCTTTCAAAAAGAAAATGAGGGAGTTTTAATTTGTGCATTGGTTGATGGGAAAATTGTATTATTAGCAAAAAAAGGACAAACATTTATAGAATTAAGAGGAAATCAAGAAGAGATTTCATGTTTGAAAGAAGAGGGAAAATATGAAAGAAGAAGGCAATTCAAATAAGAAGGAAGTTATAGAAGATGTTGCTGTGATTGTGGGTTTGATTATTGTTCAGTTTTTATATGCAGGAAACTCAATTTTGTTAAGTTATCTCTTGAAATTAGGGTTCCATCCTTCTTCACTTATCATCTTCTCTAATTTTGCAACATTTGTTGTTTTGTCTCCTCTCTCCATTTTCTTTGAAAGGTAACTTTTTTTAATCTCTTTTTGTCTTTTATATGCAATAGAAAATGAGAAATTTATTTCAACTTTTATGATCAATATATAGAGCTTTGTCCTTGTTGCAGGAGTCAATGGCCAACAACATTTACTATCAAGTTGGTCATTCAACTTCTTTTACTTTCTTTTGGAGGGTGAGTTTGCTTTAATATTCTTCCTTTTTTTGGTTTTCATATTTGTTTTTTGGTTTTCCAAGAGTATTCAGGTCTAGGATCCCTTTTAAGATATGTCAGACACATTAAGTGGGAACCTCTCCCAACGAGGTTTCGCTTGGATTCACCACATTGTGGAGCTGGTCCCTTCCACTAGACCAAACACTTGTTGGTTTTTGTTTAAATATTTTTGTAGTTTATGTATGTTATTTCATATATGAGGAAAAAAGGATTCTTTAATCCTTTTACTGCATTGAGAAAATCGTTCACATGATTTAAGTCGGATTAGTTAAAGGAAGTTAGTAATATCTACGTAAAACTGCTCTCTGCCCTTTGGATAAACTTTGTTCTTCGAGCAGCAGTAGCGTTTTGTTATCATTTTGATAGTACTGATATGCTCTACAATTGACTAGTTGCATTTGTTAATTTCAAGATGGCAAGATATTTATTTCTATATGTTACTTTTGTTGGTAGATATGTTGTATTAATAAGGAAGCACAACAATGTTCTAGTACTCCTTGAGGTCAATTAAAGGCTGTCTCCTCACAAAAATGGATCATATAAGTATTAATCATGGGGTTATGTCTCTTTGATCTGTTCCAATGGCGATTCTATCTGTGTAAATTAACTGGATAAATAAACAAGCCTTGAGTTTGAAATTTGGTTGTTTTCTTTAAACAAGTGTCAAGTTTGAAGCTCGGTTTTTGTTTTTGTTTATTGCAGGGTGACAGTGTTTCAGTCTTTGTTCATGAAGGGTGTTAATCTCACTTCACCAGCAATGGCAACAGCTATGCCAAATCTTGCACCCGGACTAATATTTTTCATTGCCTGGGCCTTCAGGTAGATAAGATGACCAGCTATATTTGAATAAATCTCGACTTACATTCTTTCATAGCAATCATGATTCTTGTCTTGTGTAGATTCGAGAAAATAGAGTTGGGATGCAAATACAGCAGAGCCAAGATTGCAGGGACCTTACTTTGCGTAGTTGGTGCTATTACAATGAGTCTAATGCAAAGTACCGTACATCACCACACGGCAAGGGAGGCGACTCACAAAACATTTTCATCCCCATCATCAGACGATAAAATCTTTGACACACAATCAATTATTGGTTGTATGTATCTCATTGCAGCTGTTTTTGTTATGTCAAGCCAAGTCGTTTTACAGGTACTACATATATATCGTATTATAAGCCGATCGAATATTAATTGTAGTTTTATTGCTTAAATCTAATTCCACCCTTTTGTAGCAGGCTACAACATTGCGTGATTTTCCAGCCCCGATAACCTTGTGTGCAATAACTTCACTCCTTGGTGTGCTTCTTACTGCAATGGTTCAGATGTTTGAAGATCATAAATGGGACAGCGGATGGCCTTTATTCACTATTCAAGAGCTCATTGCCTACTCCTTATTGGTAATTCTTTCTACAAACGAAGAAAGCAATTTAAGTTTATTGAAATGGGAAATGCATTCTGTTTTCTTGACTGTCTAAGATCATGGGAGATCGGATGCATTTGCATATGCTTTTTCCGTCTAGTGAAAGAAGAAAATATTGCATTTTACCTCTTACCTTTAAGCCGTTTTGCAATTCACCCCATAACCGCTTTGTATTTACACGTTCCCTCAACATTATAAACTGTTGCAGTTTGTTCACAACATATTGTCCATGATAATTGAATAATAATAATCATGTTGAACATATATAATCACACTATGCCGCCTAAACTCGACCATATTGCACTTAACTCCATAACAGTCGCTGCCGGACGGTCAAAGGTTGTGAATTGCAACAGTTTATACTGCTGAAGTGAGTAAGTGTAAAACGACACAAAAGTTAAGGGGGCACCATGTCGATTTTCCCATGAAAGAAGTATTAATTGTATCACAAATAGTAGATGTAGTTATGTATATATTCTTGTTTCTTACAATTCAATGATGGTAAAAAACAGGCTGGATGTATGAGTGGAATGTGTACAAGCTTCAACGCGTGGGCAATGAAGAAACGAGGGCCGGTCATGGTGTCCATATTTAATCCTCTTGGAACTGTCATTTCTGTTATTCTCTCAGTCATTAGCTTAGGAGAAACCATTGGTCTAGGAAGGTACCTTCAATATTTTTTTAGGGTGATTTACGACAGGTATAGTCGTCTTACAAGGAATCCCTTGGCGTTTAAAAAATTACAAGGAGACCCCCTCTGGTTTAGACTATGTACCTAAACACCCCTTGCAACTTCAACAATCAATACAAGGACACCCCCTACAACTTAAGAAAATATTTACAAAAAACCCCTTGTAGGGGTGTCCTTGTAATTTCTAGAACCACAGGGGGGATTCTGTAACTACGATAAACCTCAGGGGTCCGATTGTAAATCACCCCTTTTTTAGAGTTAAAAATGAAATTAATTAGTGACTTTTTTCTTGTGAAATTACCAGCCTTGCAGGTATGTGCCTGATGTTTACAGGTTTGTATTTTGTGCTATGGGCTAAAGGAAAGGAAGGTTTTTTGATCAGCGATGATGGCTTACTGGAATCCGAGTATGATGTGGAGAAGCCTTTGTTATCTTGAATATTTTAGTTTTATTTTCCAGCAGATGATGATATTAATATATATAGGACCCGTTTGATTGACGGGAATGAAATCTGATTCTGGGTATTTGATTTCTAGTAATCTGATTTCCAGAAATATGATTCCATTATAGTGTTTGGGTAGGCATGGCAAGATGGGTCTGGACCCGCGGGCCGGCCCGTGACCCGTCCAGGCCCATCCAGACCCAACTTTTAATTTTTATGTTTGTTGGGTTTGGGTTGGTCTTGGGTCAACCTTATAACTAATGGGTCCTTAATGGGTCTCCTAGTGGGTCAGTTAATGGGTCTTATAAAAACAAAAGAAAATTAATTAATGGGCCCAATTTAAAAGCAAGTTGACTACCCATCTTTAATTCCAAAAATAAAATCATATCATATCTTGTTTGCTATCATAAAATTGAAGGCCTAGAACCAACTTTTCTTATTTTGTAATTACTAATCCATTATTTTGGAGAAAAAAAATTAAATTATTAAAATATCTTAAAATCATTCGTCTTATCTATATCAATTTTATGGCCACTTTTAATTAATAAAAATATTGATATCGACTCTCGAAAGGGTTTCTTATATTTCTATTCCCTTATATTTCTTAGATATAAGAGAATAACAAAAATTATATTTTCAAATCATGTAATTAATGTCTCCTAATTTGCATGTTAATTTTATTCTTTCAAATCTTGGCATCAATTTTTCAACCTATGTTACAACGTTTTTTTTGTGGATTTTTTTAAGGAAAAAAAAAAGGAAAAAAAAGATGAAGATAAAGGGCCGACCCGACCCGACCCGGTAAAGACCCGACCCATTTATGACCCGACCCGTTTACAACCCATTAACACAGACCCATTAATGACCCGACCCGTTCTGACCCGACCCAGACCAGACCCGACCCGCCCGTTTTCCACCCCTAGTTTGGGTATCACTTGAGATTGTACAAAAGAAATTAATCGAATTCCTTTTTGGTAATGGCAAGGAATGAATTACATATTTAAAAAGTTCACTAAAATACCCCCACCCATATATTATATATAAATCATATAGAAGCAACATTTATTATATGGTATTATTTATAATATATTGATTTAAAAAAAAATGTATAATATATTAATTTATAATTTATATATTATAATATATAGTAAAAATTAAAGAACATATATAAAAGAAATCAATGTCAGAGGAGAGTCGTATATATATATTAATAATCCAAGAATGTAACTTTCACAAAAAATAATGTGTGCTAATACGTATAAATAAGATAACACTTTCAAAAACAAAAACAAAATTAAGCGTACAATTTGAAAATGAATGTGCTATTTGGATTTGGCCTGTGAATATGGCGTATAAACTATATGCATATTCTCAAATCAAATTCACATTTAAAATTTTATATTATTTCAATAGATTCAACTAGTAGGTAAATTAACGTGAAAATTTAATATGTGATTTAAGCACTTGGAGAAGAAAAAGAACACAAGAAACAAGAAAACAATGGCCAGGGAGAGAAAATAAATATTACGTAGGGAGAAAATAAAACTATCATAAGAAATAATACATGGGTAATAATGTCTCTTTTATTTTTAGTACTAAATCCCCCAGGAATGGAATCATAATACCATAGAAAAGTTGGGTTTAACATTCCCATATTTTGATGGCAAGATTCCTGATTTTTAGGAATATATTTCCTTTCCCAAAATCCAAAAAATATACCCAAACAATATTATTTGATTCCAAGGAATCACATTACCAAATAATATGCCATTCCCGAGTAAACAAACGGGTCCATAGTGATTTCTTCATTTCCAACTGTACAGGAAAATGAAGCAGAAAAAATTGGGCTAAAATAGGATTCATAAGATATAACAAAAAGTACATGTACGTATGGCTTATTGGAACTGAGAAATATCCTATGGAACATGAAAAGAGAAATTCTTGTCTAAATTGGGTTTGATTGAACCTAAAAATTTACATGACAAATACAATATATTTATTTTTGAGTTAGATGACATTTATTTAATCACAAAGCACGATTATGGGATTTTGATTGGGGATTCGGCCAAACCAATTGGATTTGACTTGAGATAGAATTTCCACCGACATGGTAAAGTGCTAATTAACTTTTAACTCAATAAGATGAACTATTAGCTTTGTCCTCTTTGATTTTCAATAAGTTGAATTTTCAGTCAAAAACTATTAACTTTGTTCAATTTTATTTTCAAGAAGTTGAATTTTCAGTCATGAGAGATGGAAAGAAACCCAATCCATCTATTTATATTTTTAATCAAATTTGATTTATTGTACATTTACTAGATCTATCTCATACTAGATGCTCAATAAATTATAAATGCATACTCCTTACTTTGAGTTGAAATTTCTTTTTGGAAAAATCTCATTTTGCCCCCTAATTTTTGAATGTTTTTCCATTTTGCTCTTTAATCTTTACGAGTTCCCACTTAACCTTCTCAACTATTAAAAAATTTTCTAGCAACCACCTCAAGATGCAAAATCCTAGAATCAAACAGAATATTTCGTTCAACTTTAATGACGTGGCTTTGAATGTTTTTTTACTTTGCCATCAAATCTTTGAACATTTTTATTACTTTGTCACCCAATCTTTGAACATTTTTGTCCTTTGCCACCCAATCTTTGAACGTTTACACACTTTGCCACGCAACCTTTGAGCGAAAAAAACTTTGTCACCCCAACCTTTGAATGGAGTCTAAAAAACTGAATATTCTTGCAGATTATGTCAACGAACATCCATAAGTAGTGTGATTTGAGATATTTTTAATAGCTGAGGGGGTTAAATGGGAACAAGCAAAAGATTAGAAGGGCAATGTGGGATTTTTTTTTATTTTTTATTTTAAATCAACACTAAAAGTAGGATTGAAGGTGCTACAACCACAAAATTAGAGGCAGGTGCCATTGTAATTGATTAGTTTTCTAGAGTGTTGCTCAATTACAAAATAAATGTACTTACACCTGGCCCGTAAATAATTTGAGTGTCACTGAATCGAGTCTAATCTTAAAAGAAAAAATTATTTATTTTTTCAATAAAAAACACCCTATAAAATTATATTCCTTACTGTCACGTCTACACTGACTATATAGAAAAACACATAGTGAAATAGTGTGATGCACAAACTTAGTAATACACGAGGGTTGTAAATTAATTACGGATAATAGTGTAATGTAATTGGAGATATATATTGGGAATAATGCTGACCAAAGATTCAAAATCAAACGAACAACAACAAGCATTCATATTTTCTTCGATCGAGCAAAAACATGAACCATATATCAAGTTACTGATAATCCTAAAGATGGAAATTAATATACAAAACATCTTCCTTAGATAAAGATCGGATCGGAGAATATCATCATTAATTATATATTCTCATTCTCACCGTCGGATAAAAATCCAAAAGTTTTGATGATCAGAGCGAAGAAGCTAATGTATGCCTCTTTTGAGTTTGTTAACTTCATTCATGATTTTGGGAGATATTACTTGCTTTAAAAGAAAAATTATTCATGATTTGATAATGTTGCAAAACAAATAAATTTCATTGGACAATTACATTAATTCCCTCTTAAGAACACATATTTTATGTGTACTTTTGTGAAAACATTCAACAATTCTGTAATATTTTTCTTTTGTGATGTTTTTCTGATTGAAAACAATATGGTTGCAGGAATTCTGGATTACATTTCTAACAGTATTCACGATATTTATGGGATTAGCCAATGTAAATGTTGTACATCAGTATCTCAATCAACAAACCACGCATGACGTGATAACCTTGTTATGTATGACACGACACTCTTTCATGTAAACTTCGTCTACGATAAAACTATATCAAATTTGTCAATGATTTTCTTCTCAATGTAAGTAACAAACAATCAGCATCTGTTTTTTAGATTAGCTCAATGTTTGTTATTAAGCCCTTAATGATCAAAATATCACCTAATTAGCATAATATTACTTTCTTCTTGTCTGCAAAAAATATAGAAATGAACAAATTTGAATGGTCATGGTGATTTATATTGTGCTTTTATTGTGCATAAATAATTCAAATGAAATTTAAGTAGAAAGCAACTCCTTTTTTTAGCCTATAAACTCGATATACTATTAATTGTCAAAAGCAAAAAAAAAAAAAATGTAAAAGGGATTTAAGGGACTACATGGTGCATTTAGGGCTGTCAATGGGTCGGATTCTGATCGGATCAGACTCGTTCAGATCCGGCTCCATTTATATCGGGTCGAATCATGTCGGATTCAGATCTTACTCGAATTGTGCTCGGATCTAGATTTTTTAAATCCAACGGATCTTGGTCGGATTTGGCCGGATATCGAATCTTTTTCGGATCCAATAAATTTTCATTTAAAAAATTAAATTAATATTTTTTCCTAAAACAAGTTTATTAACTTTTCAATTTTATTTAATTTTAGCTCACATGTTCAAACTTTCTTTACTATATTCATATTTGTAGAATGAAAATATTGGTTTAAATAATTTTATAAACGAGTTATAAATTACTATTTTCTTAAATTGACGGTGAAATATTATTTATGATACTTACTTTTATAAAATATTATATATATATATATATATATATCATTCTTTTTATTTATTGTCGGATACGGATCTTTAACGGATCGGATCTACCTAAATTCATATTCGCTCCATGAGTTTCGGATTATGGATCTTTATAATCGGATCAGGTCCATCGAATCTCTAATCGAACAAATATCCTAATAAATTGGACCGAATTCGGACGGATCCGGATTGAAATCCGCCCCATTGACAGCCCTAGGTGCATTAATGATTAATAAACTAATTCCTGCTGAAAATTAAATTGGGCTTGAGTTCATGGCCCGGTCCCAATTATTACAATAAAACTTAAAAAGGCCATTGGTCTGTTTGTTTGGCATTTTCCAGAATTTTTTCGTGTTTGGGAAATACCAAACAAACATGTTTTTTATTTTTCAAAATAAATTTTTCATCCATTAATTTTCTCAAACTACTCTCTCAAAAGCCAAACAAATAACAATTTTCTTATCTCTAAACAAAAAACCTATATAAATTCTACTTTAATTTGACATAAAGTAACCTATCTCTTACACAATTTATCTCACTTAACAAACATGATTTGACATAAAGTCTTACACATCTTACACCTACAACCAACTATTCCAAAAAAACTTACACCTACTTTATTTCTCAAACTACTCTCTCAAAACCCAAACAAACAATATTACGCAAATCGAGATTATTTCACAAACCTCCACTACTCTCCCAAACTATTTTTCCAAACGCCAAATAAACAGGCCCCATTACATTCTTGGGGCCGTTGTGGATGGGTTTTTGCCCGCTCTCGCGGGTTTCTCGAAATTAGGTCAAAACCCTTACAAATGAGTTTTTGCCAAATTATTTAGAAACTTAAATATTAACTTTTGAAACCTATAAAATATTGATTTGACATCTACCACCTACATTTTTTTTTCCCAAACTCTATAAAAAAAGACATTAATTTGAAAAATCTCCACTACTTTTTTTTCCCTAAACATAAACATCTAAACTCAATCCAAATGAGGTTTCAGTTTTTTCAAAACCACAAAACCTAACCAAATATGGTTTCAAATGTTTCACCGAAACCATCCAAATCATTTTTTTAATTCAAGACCCGCGAAACCGAGTCAAAACCCTTCAAAACCGAGCCTTAGAATCCTACTATAATTATGATTATATTAACAGTGTTAGAGTTTATACTATTGGCCTATTGGGTTAGTTACATTTATATTTTATTATTGTTTAATATCATAAAAGTTAATTCATTAGATTTCCACTCCAACATTATAAGCTGAGTAATTTAATATAATAAAACTTGTTAGAGTAATAAATTTCAGACTATTGAAACTCATTTTTATATATTCTGGTATGGTTTTATATCTTTTATGACATACTATAAAAAATACACATATTATTTTAGACAAACACTATTTGTAATGAACAAAAATCTATATCAAACGTAACATGATTGTGTGCGTCTAACTCAGTTATACTCAATCATAATGGTAACATATTTAAAGATATGTGTAATTGATTATTTAAGAAAATATTTTTTCACATAAATTTTGAATATTTTAGCGCAATCAAATCAAGTTTTAGCCTAATATACATCCCAAATAATGAATACGGTATATATGTAGAATAAAAGTCAAAATCATAAACAACAATCATGAATTGATTCCACATCCCACCACGTGCCACACGTTGACAACTTGACTCATCCCTGTAATTGTAGAACCCCATTAGATATTGTCCAAATTTAGGGTTAATGGCAATTTTTCACGTGTTTTACATAATATTTAATTCAAATTGTCTCTATGATAATTTTAAACTTAAAATTATATGAATTAATAAAATTATATATTTTATATATAGGACTTACTGAGTTATGATAAATATGTCATTTTACTCTTATGTTACAAAAATATTTTTTATGTTCATTCTTAATTTCGGTGAGTAAATAACAACTCTTCGATTGAAAAAAATAAATTACTTATTTAAATTCTTCACATGAAATAAAGTGCTATTTTTCAAAGCATATGAAACTAATTTGATAATTCTCTATTTTATCATCTATGAAACCTAAAATAAAAATACATTTAATTATTAGTCTTTCACCATTTAATTTTTTATCCCATCGTCTATGAATCAAAAGTAAAATAATAATCTAGAATAATTTTTTACTCATAAAAATGGACCGCTCAAATATAAAAATTATGAAAACTTATGAAAAATGCAATTTGTAGTTTTACATTATGTCGAACTTAGATAAAGTTTTGGTCTTACGAAAGGCATAATTAAATACTAATTCAATGAAACATTTTAGGATGATTAAGAGTTAAAAGTCAAACAAAAAACAGAGTAAAAAATAAATTCTTATAAATCTTAAATTAAATAAAAAGTAAGTATAAATCTAGATTCTGAAAAATAAATATGTTTGGGGCAGAAAGCACAATTTTTGTGGGTTGTTGATACCTCTGGAACGAAATTGAGGGCTTGTCTTTGTCTTCTTCTCTTAATTTCACACACACAAAAATACACTCCCTCTTACATATACATACAACATGATGTATCTATAGCGCTTGATTCGATTTCCAAATTTCAGTAAGTACTTAACACATGAATTTGGATTTTTTTGATGTCTTATGCGTTGAATTAAACCGTAATTTTGCCTCTCTTTTTTCCTTGGCTCTTTTGGCGGTTTCGAAATTGGGGTGAACGCGCAAAACCCTAGATCTTTCTCGATTTGGATTGGTTAAAGGTCTGTTTGTTGAATTAACTCGATTTTGTTATTGGATCTGAGTATTGCTAGCTCGATTCAATTGGGGTTTTGAAATTTTTACAACTGGGAATTTTGTTATTAGGGTTCGAGTAGATGGCTTCGAATCCTCTTCCATTCCAGGTGGAGGATAACACGGACGAAGATTTTTTCGATAAGTTAGTGAATGATGATGATGACATGGACTTTAACGTCAATGCCACATCATCAGCATCCGTTGCCCCTGCTTTTACTGACGGGAATGAATCTGATGAGGCTAAGGCCTTTGCCAATTTGAGTATCAGCGAGCTTGATAATGGAGTGCTTGAGTCTGATGCTGCTAGCAGTAGAATTCATAACAATGTTGATGATTTAAGCACGGAAATTGAGAAAGTTGAGCAGATTAATAAGGTGGGAAATATGGAGAAAAGTCTAAATCCATTAGTGCCATCAAATTCATTTGAGTTTGATAATTTGATGCACGATCATGAAAATGAAAATGGGGTTGCTGAAGGTTTGTTAGATACGACTGTGGTGAGTAAGAGTAGCGGTGAAGGTTTATCAGATACGACTGTGTTGAGTAAGAGTAGCGGTGAAGATTTGTCTGATATGGCTGTGCTGAATAATGTTACGGATGGATCTGGGGCTTCAGGAGTCAAGCAAGTTGGATGGAATGCGTTTCACGCTGATCCTGTGCAGAATACTGGTACTGGGTTCGGATCATACTCTGACTTTTTCAGCGAATTAGGAGGGGACAATGCTGATGATGTATTTGAGAATGTGGTGGGTGATAGTTTAAATAATGGGCCACAGGTTCCTAGCGGGAATGATATACATGCATCCACTTATGTGGAAAATTCTAATAACTATGGGCAGTACAGTGATGGATATAACTCTGGTATAGCAGCAGATCAGAGTGCAGAGGCACAGGATTTGAATAGCAGTGAGTATTGGGACAATCAGTATCCGGGTTGGAAGTATGATCCTAGTACTGGACAGTGGTATCAGGTAGATGGCTATGATGCTGGCACAAGTGCACTAACAAATGTCAACTCCGGTGTATCTTCTACTTGGGGGGTGGCTGAAGGGCATGCCGAGGTCTCTTACTTGCAGCAAAGTGCCCAATATGTTGCCGGGGCTGTAGCTGAGAGCGGTACAACTGAGAGTGTTACTAATTGGAATCAAGCCTCTCAGGTGAATGGTGCTACAGAAACTACAACAAATTGGAATCAGGTTTCACAGGCGAGTGGTGACACCTTTGGGGTTCAATCAGACTGGAATCAGGCTTCTCAAAATAACAACGGTTACCCACCACATATGGCGTTTGATCCTCAGTACCCTGGCTGGTATTATGATACAATTGCACAGGAATGGCGTGCTTTGGAATCATACACTGGATCAGTCCAGTCTACCACTGAAGTTCAGGACCAGATGAATCAAAATAGATATGCCTCAACTGATACATATTCTCAGAACAACGATCAGACGACATATAGTAGGTACGGTCAAGGCAATAGTTACGTATCTCAAGGCTTTGGTAGCCAAGGCCAAGATAAAAAATGGGCTGGGTCGGGCAGCAACTACAATCAACAGACTTCAAAAATGTGGCTACCTGATACAGTTGCCAGTAGTGAACCTACACAGGACAGCCGAAGCCAACTAATGGAAAGTCATTATGGGCCAAACCTTTCTGCGAGCGCTCATGGAAGTCAACAGAATTCTGTTCACTATGGGGCAACAAGTTCATATTACGAGAATGTAAATCAAGTTCCGAACAACTTTTCCATGCCTTATCAGTCTCAAGGTTTTGGTGTGAACGAAAGTCAACAATTCAATGATTCAAGAATTGGTCAAAATGATCAAAAACATGCCTCAAATGAGTACTACGGCAATCAGAATTCGATCAACTTCTCTCAGCAACAAGTTCAGAATGCTCACACTTCCTTTGTTTCTGCTCCGGGAAAGTCGTCTGCAGGTCGTCCTGCACATGCGTTGGTGTCTTTTGGTTTTGGTGGAAAACTCATTGTCATGAAATATAATAGCTCTTCTGATAATTTGAGCATCGGAAACCAGGTTTGTGTGTGAGCCTTCGTTCTTTAGTTTCTTTATTAACTAGTAATATTAAATGCTAAGAGTTTTGTATCTTTTATGAAGAATCCCATAGGAGGCTCAGTAACTGTCCTAAACTTAGCAGAAGTAGTGAATGACAATGTTGATGCTTCAAACCATGGAACAGTTGTTTGCAATTATGTCCACGCTCTCTGTCGGCAATCCGTTCCAGGCCCTCTTTCTGGTGGAAGTGTTGGCACAAAAGAGTTGAATAAATGGATTGATGAGAGAATTGCAAACCCCGAGTCTGCAGATATAGACTATAGAAAAGCTGAAGTTTTAAGGTTGCTCCTCTTGCTGCTTAAAATAGGCTGTCAGTATTATGGAAAACTTCGATCTCCTTATGGTACAGATGCTGCACTGAAGGTACATTTATTGTGTTTTAGGTGATTAAAATGGATGTACTTAAGATTATGTAGTATTACCATCATGTTGGATTGGATTCTCCTTTGGTTATAATAAATTTCTGCTTCAGAGGGATGCTTGTCTCTTTGTATACGCTTATGGTCATAGAAACGGTTTTGTCTCTTGCTTATCATGTGATATCATATATGTATCATATGATGTTTACATTCTCTATGAGATTTCAACTGATTTCTCACTTTAAAATGTCATCTTCGTACCGAACTCTCTATGGAGAAAAATAATCAGGAGATGATCTTTACAGTGTTTATCATACTAAAGGAGCTATAATTTTTCGTTTGCATCCTGTATTAACTCTCAGTCTTTAATAATGCCTATTGTCCATCAATGTCCAAACCTGAGATCATGATAAACCTGGCAGTGGGCTATATTTTGGTGGATCTGAATATGTTAACACGCTGGTGTACTTTTTAGATATATAGCTATTTATGAACAAGTCACCTTGTGGCCTGCATTATTTGAAGGCTGGACTTCCCTCCGTTTCTACAACTCTTTTATGCGTTATTGAAATTATTTTATATGATTGATGCCTTGGCTTAGGGTTCATTATCTAATCTGGCTTCCCGTTGTTCTCTGTTTTGTTACCCATAGGAAAGCGACGCTCCAGAATCAGCAGTCGCAAGACTGTTTGCATCTGCAAAAAGAAATGGTTCACAGTTTAGTCAGTATGGTGCTGTTGCCCAGTGCTTGCAGCAAATGCCATCTGAAGTACAACTGCGGGTATTGATGGTTTGCCATTCAAAATTATTGCATTTTGTTAGTGTAAATTCTGTTAAAAAGTACGATTTCATGTGTTAGGCCACCGCTGCTGAGGTTCAAAGTCTTCTGGTTTCTGGAAGAAAGAAAGAGGCATTGGAATCTGCACAAGAGGGTCAGTTGTGGGGTCCTGCCCTTGTTCTTGCTGCACAACTTGGTGATCAGGTTAGTGAATATAAGATGCCTTATATCTCTTTGGTCTATTATACAGATAAATATCCTTTTCTTTAACCCAATAAACACACTCATATAGACCTTTGTTTTAACTTTTACCATAAAAATCTTCTGCAGTACTATGTTGAAACAGTGAAGCAAATGGCACTTCGGCAGTTGGTAGCAGGGTCACCGTTGCGAACATTATGCCTGTTAATTGCTGGTCAACCAGCTGATGTGTTTTCTGCAGATAGCACTGCTATTAATAGCATGGCTGGTGTTATTAGTATGCCACAGCAACCAGCGCAGGTATGAAGTGCAATAGCTTATAAGAATTTTCTCCATCATGTGAGTTTCTTGTGTGAACATAGTATTATATACACAATCACGGAATGCAGTGATTGTGTGGTGTTTTATATATTGCAAGATTTTCTTGAAGTTCTATTTGGTCCAGTGAGGATTTTGCGGTAACTTACATCATGCTTCAAGTGATTGGACTTTGCATGTTTACATTGCTATACACAGTTTGGTGCCACTGGCATGCTGGATGACTGGGAAGAGAATTTGGCGGTGATAACTGCAAATAGAACAAAGGATGACGAACTTGTACTTCTCCATCTTGGAGATTGTTTATGGAAAGAGAGAAGTGATGTACGTTCTTGTTAATTGTCCTTAAAAAGAATATATATTTTACATATTGTTCGTGAGAGTTCAATGCTTGCTATTTTGTAGTTTGATTTGTGAATGATGTTTACACAGATTATTGCTGCTCACATTTGCTATTTGGTTGCGGAAGCAAGCTTTGAACCATATTCAGACAGTGCAAGATTGTGTCTTGTGGGTGCTGATCACTTGAAATTCCCACGGACTTATGCCAGTCCAGAAGCGATTCAGGTTGGGGCGAGTTACCATTGAGTAGTTGTACATTCTATCTTAAGATTCTATAATGCCGAATCCACTACCCTAGGTTACTGGCACTTACCTTGGCAAAAAATCCTCATTAATGAAGAAAATCAAAATAAAGGACCAAAAACCAGATACGAGCACACCAATAATTGTCTTCTCTATATCCTCTCCGCTCGGCATACATCATGTCTTTCTTTTGTTAAGAATATCTAGCATTACCCTCTTTGTGATCTTTGGGAATGTATTGGTGTATGTTTGAGGCTCTACAAGGTGTACAAGATAATACTTAATTGAGTGTATGAGGTGCATGAATAGCACTTGCAGTCTTGTACAGTAGTTTTATATCTATTGAGAAATGTGGAAATTCTTGAAGAGTATACTGTATGTGTAGTATAATGCTGTCCGCGTGGACTCGTTCCAGGCATTACCCTTGTCAGTTGCCTCAGCAACAGTTTTACTTACGCAGACAATTTTCTGAAGCATATTAACATATTAATTAAGTAAATTGGTGATTATCCTAAGCTCATACTTGACTTTTGCATATTTGGACAGAGGACGGAGATATATGAGTATTCAAAAACGCTTGGAAACTCTCAGTTCGTCCTACTTCCATTTCAACCATATAAGCTTGTATATGCACACATGTTGGCAGAAGTTGGGAGGATATCAGATGCATTAAAGTACTTTCACTACTACTTCTACCTCTGCTATCGTATACGATTATTGCTTTTGTATTCTTAATGTAATTTTTATAATGTAGGTACTCTCAGGCAGTGTTAAAATCACTTAAAACTGGTCGAACTCCAGAGGTGGAGACTCTGAGACATTTAGCTTCATCTTTGGAGGAAAGAATCAAAGCTCATCAACAGGTATCTCTCTGTCCTCGCATGTGCGTCTCTTCCATAGTTTATACTTTATATATATACCTGTAATTGGATTTTCTTTTTATGCAGGGGGGATTCTCCACTAACTTAGCTCCCAAGAAATTGGTTGGTAAACTGCTCAACCTTTTTGATAGCACTGCACATCGTGTTGTTGGAGGTCTACCACCACCTGTGCCAACAGCAGGTGGAACTGCACAAGGTATTGAGAATCATCACCAATCAATTGGTCCTAGGGTATCAACAAGTCAATCCACTCTGGCCATGTCGTCATTAATGCCTTCACAATCTACGGAGCCTATAAATGAGTGGGCAACTGATAGCAACAGAGTGTCAATGCATACAAGAAGTGTTTCAGAACCCGACTTTGGAAGAAGTCCAAGACAGGTTTGTTCCAACATGTTTGCTTCATCCCTGTGAAAAAACCTATTCTTGTTTACTGTTGATATTTCATGTGATTATAAAAGATTAATGATGTCTTTTCATTAAATGTATGGTCAGACTGATTCGTTAAAGGAAGCAAGTTCCAGTGGACTGCAGGACAAAGCATCAGCAACAGGCGTTGCATCTCGCCTTGGTCGTTTTGGTTTTGGATCTCAGCTATTGCAGAAAACTGTGGGTTTAGTTCTCAAACCACGTCAGGGCCGCCAGGTAATTAGTTTAAGTTACTTCATTTGGTACTACGACATAGATATGCCTCAATGACTCGTACATAAATTAAATTTCGAAGTTTTTTTGCTTTGTTTCTTATGGTAATACTTGGTGTTTTCTAGGCTAAGTTGGGTGATACAAACAAGTTCTATTATGATGAGAAACTCAAGAGATGGGTGGAGGAAGGTGTTGAACCTCCAGCAGCGGAAGCAGCCCTTCCACCCCCACCAAAAACTGCAGTTTTTCAGAATGGAACATCAGATTACAACTTAAAAGGTGCATTGCAAAGTGAAGCTTCATTCAGCAACGGAAGTCCAGAATATAAAAGCCCAAGTCCTCTGGATAATAATTCAGGAATACCACCACTTCCACCCACCTCCAATCAATACTCGGCACGTGGAAGAATGGGTGTCCGGTCTAGGTAATTTCAGAAAAAAACTTGCCTTCATAATCTGTCTTGCTAGAATTATTATAATTTTTGACAGGTATTGAGTAGAGTGAAAAAAGAGCATCATTGGTACGCGTTTTTTATCTGCATAATTAGGAGTTTTGGACTAACTTGTTATTGAACTTTTGAGATTGATGTGTTTCTTCTATGTTTACACCTTTTGCATTTTACTATTGTTAGCATTATGTGTTTACTTGACACTCATTATTATTGCTGATGATTCCTGCAAACCAATGAACAAAACCAATACAGTTGTGGGACTCTTTTCTAGTATTATTGTAATGATAGTAATGAAGGAAACTGATACTCTGGTTGTTTGAAAGAGATCAATTACAATTACTGCTGCATGTACTTGCTTCAGTTTGGCCCTTCAATTTTCTTCTTGTTTTGTTTTGCCAGGTATGTTGACACCTTCAACCAAGGTGGTGGGAACGCTACAAACTTGTTCCAGTCACCTTCTGTTCCATCCATGAAACCATCAACCGGAACCAATCCAAAATTCTTTGTGCCCACTCCAGTATCTAATATTGAGCAGCAGCAGCAGCAGCCAGTTGATACTCCTATAAGTGCACCCATACAAGATACTTCACCAAGTTACGAAAATTTCTCCTCTCCTCCAAATGATTCGTTTCAATCACCAGAGAATCCATCTTCCATTACCATGCAAAGATTTGCAAGCATGAACAATCTCTCTAACAGGGGGAAGAGTAATAATGGTTCCTTTTCTGTACATTCACGGCGTACTGCATCATGGAGTGGAAGCTTTAACGGTTCATTCAGCCCTCCGCAAGGTGGTGAAGTAAAACCACTGGGCGAAGTATTGGGCATTCACCCTTCATCGTTCATGCCGAGTGACTCAGGTTTAGGGCACTCGTCGACTAGTGGTGGCAGTTATGGTGATGATCTTCATGAAGTGGAACTCTGATACTTTTGTGGAATGTAAATAGCAAATCTTTGCCATACAGCCACAATCATGCTCAAATCTCAATGGCAGGGAAAATTGAATGGAAAGTCAAAAAATTTCTCTCCCTCCTTTGCTTTCATTTTGCCCCCTCATATATCTTCTTACCCTTTCTTACAGTTGTATTTTATTAAATGGCGCAGTTATTACCTAGCTGATTTCTGTACTTGGTAGAGATAGGTACACATGAGCAGTGTTCTAATTAAATGGGCACGTTGAAAAGAAAAGATGCAAATTGTATAGTTCATTTGTTTATTTATTGTGGACATGAATGATGATACTCTCAACGGACCCTAATAAGAAAATTGTGTATCAAATGAGAAAAAACACATTTTGCCTCTTTTGGAGGATGCTGATTCAGCTGGATTATTTTCAATATACTATATTTAAATAATCATTTACTCTCATTGGGCTTCTTCCATGGTTAAGTGGAAGATTATATGTTTTTTAACATATCCAAAACGTGAATTATATGTTCGTAATTTTATTAGGATGTTCTACTTTATGCACTTTTAAGTCTGTATACTTGGTCAAGTAAAAGAGAAGATGCAAAGAATCTTCTTTTCAAAGAAGTTTCATTATGATTATATGACTTAAATAGGGCCGTTGGGGGTTTGGTATAGTATACCTGTTGAGTTTAGCATTTTATATTTGGTAATGCCAAGAGCTATAAGAAGCATTGGAATGTAAATTTTGGCATGCACACAAAGTTGCATTGAAATATTGAATAATTCCTTATATATGGATCAAGGGGTTACCAATAGGGCGGATTATCTGGCTTTTTTTATTGTCAAAGATTCAGGCCCGATAATAAATAAATAAACATATTTTACTACTAATATTTTGTTGTCAATTTAACAAGACTTGGGTAAATATTTGATTTATGATCTCATTATTATATGCATTTGCACCTACAACATTTTTCAATACGATTTGTTAAGTCATTTGGATTAAGTAATTAAATGTGTAAAGAATTAATGTTTTCAAATGTTGGAGCTTAGGGAATTATGAAAAAGTTGAACACGTAAGCTAAATTGAATGAAATATAATATCAATGTACATGTTGTGTAAATAATATTAACAAGAATTTTGAAAATTAAGATTTTACTGGACTAGAAAAATATCTAAAACTAATTGAATTAAAATGAGAAAACTCTACCCGAATTAAATAGAGCCAGATTCAACCCAAATCGTTTAAGCCGAACCCGGGCTCAACCCGCCCAACTATCACCCCTAATATAATACCAAGTGCATGTTCAGATTTTCAAAAATTTAAAGAGAGCTCCTCTATTATATACATAACCATCTATGATCTACCCGGCTCGTGACTACACATAATCATCGAGGGTAGGTATATCTAGGAGGAAACTGTACCTCCAAAAGAAAACCTACTTCCATAGGTGCACAATAAGAATACTCCTATCTTGATTATTTTTACTTGAAAAGATGCACACTTGTTAAAGTGATGATGGCTAGTCCTGCAATTGTTAGCAATTCATGTTCTAGGTATAATGTACAACTGAGATTATTTCACCAGAAAAACATATGGTTCCAACTTGAACTTCAGCAATAACCGTGTCTCGCCAAATTGTTAAAAAAAACACAACATTTCATGGATTCAACTTTCGAACTTGTGTTTAGATAGAGTTTGATGCATAGAAAGAGCAATGCAGCATAAGAACATCTATTAAAAAGAACGCCCACGATAAATGTGAAGCTTTCAACTTTTTTAAAGAATGGTTTCCAAATCCTATAAGATGTGTATGACTTATGTTCGTGCTGACAAATTGAACATAAAACATGCTACTTCAATTTACACTAAATGTATACGAACTTTTAAGACCAGCTAAAATTTATTTTTCTAAATCATTCACAACCACCTTCATCAGAGATTCTGGCCTTCAGTCGTCGAACTAGGAGAAGAAAATGGAATTAAGATTTGTATCATTGTACTTGCACTTTGTAAAAGTCAGACATCAAAATTCGGCTGAGCCAGGTGCTCGAGGAAAAGGAATTGCATCTCTAATATTGTCTATTCCAGTGGCAAATTGCACAAGCCTTTCAAAGCCTAATCCAAATCCGGCATGGGGAACTGGAAAAGTAAAACAAAGAAAAAAACAATATTTAGAGACGGGCAGAGAGAGAGAGATTCAGGAAAAGAAACCTTTCAACATGTCTTTTGTGTTCTAGTAAAATAAAATTATACCATTTCATTACACCATACTATTGCATTGTATGCACCTACACTAGAAACTAATAGTTGAAATGGCAATAAGGTGGCGTTTGCTGGAGCTTATGTTTCTTGCTTATGTTTAACTTAAAGTAAAAGTAACAACAAGCTTTTTTTTGGTATAAACAGGTTGTGTTTGTAAATCATTAAAATACAGCTTATAATGTTGCTTTTTGACATAAGCACGTCTTTGACCTGATTATTATTTACTTATTTGTGCTTATTTTAAACAGGGTATACTTGTAAGTTGAGAAAATATATGCCTCACCTGAACCATAACGCCGGAGGTCAAGATACCACCAATAACTCTCTTTGTTGAGCTTCAATTCATCCAAGCGTTGTTCCAAATATTCAAGGCGCTCTTCTCTTTGGCTTCCACCAATAAGTTCACCAACCTAATAAATAATATCACCAAAAATCAAATGCTTTAATGACCTAGATGCTATAGGGTTATCCATAAAAACTTCCACTCTGATGAGATAATTAAATCAGATGCATTATCTGGTGTACAAGAAAAAAACCATCTCTAGAAATGTACCCGAGGAACCAACATATCCATGGCTGCAACAGTCTTTTCATCGTCATTTTGCCGCATGTAGAATGCCTTGATCTCCTGAGAGTTATCAAAGAAATAAATATTCAATCAGCTGTGAATAAATTTAATGTCAAATAAAATTGTGAAAAATGTTCATGCCTTGGGATAATCTCTTAAAATTACAGGGCATCCACCAAATGCCTCTTCAGTGATATACCGTTCATGTTCACTTTGCAGATCACATCCCCATGTTACCTATCATAAAATCACAAATTGATAAATAACTGCATTAGGTACAGTTCTTCGTGCAGAGTAATATTAGTAAATAGTCGCCTTCAAACTTATACCAAGAGTAGTGAACACATTAAAAAATGGGAAACCGGCCCACAGACCAGGAAAGTTTTGGTCAGTATTTTAGATGTCCACCCAGATTGTAAATCCAAATTTGGCATTAAAAACTATAAGTGTAAATGTTTAGTGATGACAAGGATAAACCAAATAAAACATGATTTGTTAAGTAAATCTCGTGGTAATTAAGATTTCACTAATCCTACTTATTAGAACTAAAACTCTACTTGGACATGAAAAATAAATGTGTAAAGAGATAAAAAAATAATAAATAAATTGAAGAATAATATAAAAAATCATATATTTCAAATAACGAGTTATTATATCACCACTCTGGCTTGCGAGGCCGGCCTCTATGCTGGCCTCTTCACGAGCCCAACCTCTCCATACGGGCCTCTGTGATAGCCCGGCCTCTCCATGGAGAGGCTAGATTTCACGACGGGGGAGGGCGGCGGGAGGGTGTTGCGGGGTGCAAGAGCCGACCATGGTAAAAAGAAGTTTCTAAATTTCAATTTCATTTAATTTTCATTAACATGTTAAGAGGATGGAGGGAGATATATCCCTTTACTCAAAATCAAATGCCAAATTGAGCAATGGGACGGGACGGGACGGGGCGGGGGTTTGCATAAAACTAAACCTGAAAATAGTCCGAAGAAGATCGTGTGCAGCCAGTAAAAAGGAGGAAACCACAAGTAAATAATAGTAGCAGATAAGTAAATTGGTAGCAGTCAGCATGTATCTGTCAAATATTAGTATTTTAATGGGGTGATTTTCATGGCATCAGCTTTGTATGTCTTGGATTGGTCATTTCAGTATCCTAAAGTAAGACAGTCCCATTCTGTCTACATGAATTTTGCCTTTCAGTTGATTGCTGCATTGGTGAGGGCCAAAAACTTTAGCTTGCATTGTGATGCATGCTTCACTAGCGAGGTGGTCAGCAAGCATATTCCCTTCATTAGCAAGGGAAACTAAAGGTTGAAGAAACGATTAATAGTATAGTGTCACACTGTCAGACTCAAGTTTGGGTTACATGGTTGCTTTCTTTCATATGCTGATTTCATTAACATGTTGGTTTTCTGAATCAAGCATAACGCAAAGAAGATATGATTCAATCCTTTCATCAGATAGATCTAGATAAATGACCCCACAATATTAAATTTAATATGATATTATATTTCCTCTTTTCAGTAGTTATTTCACAACTTTAGCCAAGTGGAACTGATTCATGATATAATTCAATCTGAGTAACCAAGAACTTCTCAGACAAAGATGATATTATCTCTACACATATAGTAGGGTTTAATACTGAAAAATCCCAAAACAAAAGCCCAAGAGTTATTAAATTTGTCGATGTACAAGCCAGCAATCAAGGGTATATAATTAACACAGGATAAGTACCGGAAATTCAAATTTCTTCTTTGCTTTCAGGAGAAGTTCAACTGCTTCAGTGTATGTCAACTGCACAAAGTTTTTCTGAGCAACATCCTGGAAGGTATATGATTGAAGAAGAACCAATATTTAGTTACATGAGGGATTGGCAAAATTAAGTCCAAAAAGTAACATGATAATCTACAGATTTTCTTTTTTAAAAGAGGACAAATAAATTAAAAAAATATTATGGAACGGATTTAAACATGTGTCACAATAGCTTAAAATCCATACACTTAGTCGGTTGATGATTCCTTTCTCAATCCAGGTATTGAAGAAATCCATGTCTTCCTTGCAGTTTTCAAGAACGTATTGCACCTTTGATGGCAATTGAAAACAAATTCAGTAACCCAACAATATTTGGAAATCACAGTGGCTAAGTAAACATAGTTCAATAACAAAATAAACCAACAATAAGTGTTCCAGGTTACATACTACATACTGGAGATACGCAGTTGCACAGGCCATGTCATCTTCTAAATCAGCAAATGCAAGTTCTGGCTCAATCATCTGAGAAAAGAGAAGTAGAAGTTAAGATCTGTCTTATGGTCCATAAGAATAATCAAGCCCTATATTAAGAAAAATGTAATACATTCATGAAAGTCAGTAGCTATACCCAAAATTCAGCCAAGTGGCGAGAAGTGTTTGAATTTTCTGCTCTAAATGTAGGACCAAAAGTATACACCTGGCAGAGAGAAGATAACTTAATCAACCTATAAATACAAGCAATAGGCATATCAACCGTAACATCTGTAACTGTTTCCAGCAATGGTATTAAATTTTGGAGCTGATGAGAAAGAGAAGAATATACTAGAAAGAATAAGAGGATATGACACATTTACATACACTCCCCCTCAGCAACAAATTTTTGGCTTCTGTTTTCTTTTTTCTTATCAAAACTACACCCTCACTTAAAGCAATGACGTAATACCAACAACTTCCAATCAAATACTTCCCAGGGAAATAGTAAACTATCTCAATGTCTAACTTCAATTTAAAACTTTGTGTCAAGTCAAAGTGAGCGAAAGGAGAGAGTTTGGGAGAAGAAATATACATCAGTAAGAGCAGTAGCATATGTTTCAGCATTGAGTTGCCCAGAAACTGTCAGGAATGCTGGTTTTCCAAAAAAGTCCTGCCAATCAAAAAAATAAAGAAAGAAATCATTAAAGAATAGTTATATTGGTTCAAATGCAGAAATGTAGTAGACAAGCTGTTGCAATTTTCTTTAACAGTTATTTGCAGAAATATGATTACTAGAGCATTCTATAGAACATGATTTGTTGTGCGTGAATCAGCTATATCTACTTTCAGAAGTAAGAACAATGAAAATAAAATCGGACGTAATTTATCGAATTTGACAGGCTAAAGATGCATGTTCTGCTTAGTATTACCTAACAAAAATGCTTAAATTACTCGAGACCCAGAACCACTCTCAACTAATCCAATTAGCCCACTCAGAAGAATAGTAGAAACTTAGAAAGAATGATAGGTCATCAGAACAAACACGGAAGTGTTTATATCGTTATTGATTAAAACGAAACTTTATATGCCTACAGTCACTGCAGATCATATAAAATGTCTGTAAGACAAAATAGGACATCTCTCTTTTTCAACTGCTTCCCATAGTAGACCACATTGCATTTGCAGGAGCATAGGTAAGTGATGAGCGTAAAGTCATCTTTCTTTTCCACATCCTCCATTAAGTCTCTCTGTTGGTTCTTTTTTTCTTTTTCTGGGGAGGTGGGGGTGTGTATTGCACCTAATGCACTTTCACATTTACCCTGTTATTTCCCCCAATTCCAATTTCATCCTATTTAAGTCACTATTCAGTATTTGAATGCTGATTTTTTTTTTTTTTGATGAAATGTTATTTGACAATGCTGGAGATGAGGTTTAAGCATAAGGAAGGCGAAGATTCCCAAGTAATTAATCACAATACACAAGCTTAATCTATAAATTATAAAAGGATCAAATAAACAATGATTATTCAATATACTTGGTAATCTAATAAAACTCACGTATTTAATTTAACAAATTGTTTGTAGTTATGATGCAGCAATAAAACAATGATATAAGAAAATTAGATTTATGGTGATTCATAAATATTTTTACTTGAAATAATACAGCACTTACAGTAGACTGGTGTAAGGTGTTTAAACTACAAATATATTAACCTTTTACAATGTAAGACAACTTTTGCAGTCTAGACCATAACCAGAACTCCGGAAAATTCACTAGCAAATGATAGTCCATAGACCCATAATTTATTTATGTCTCTCAGTGTACATATTGTAGCTTCGAATTCTTAATTAGAGTCATTAGAATAATAAATATTGAGAAACAGGAGAGGAAATCCATAACACGGGCAGTAGTATTGGTTTATTCAATATCCAATAATAGCAAGCCCCTACGGTGAAACTTCAATGATATGCAAATGGAAAAGAACAACAAACAAAGTATAATTCTAATACGTACATTTGATGTCCAAGTACAGCTCATAAAAACTGCTTTAATGTGCTCTACAATAGCCAAAAAAATCTAAATTTTAGATTATTATTTATGCAGAACGACATTAGTGGCTACTCCCAATTAATGATGCATTTTACGAGTGAATCTATCATAGTTCAATGTGGTCGAAAATGAAAGAAAATTTAGGTATCTTGCTACTTCAAGGAAAGTTATTGGAAATCATGATCAACAAAATTAGGATAAAAAAGTTCTAAAGTGCAGAAATAACTTTAGTTGACCCCTGGTTTCAAATGAGGAAAAAAATTCGAAGCTAAAACTTACCTGGGACCAATCAATTAAACCCTCCTTGGTTGTGGGGATATCTTTCACTAAAGCTTCTGTAGAGTTTGGAACCTGTTCTAGGAACAGATATTGTCAGATGTGCCAGCATAAATAGAGAAAAACATACCATTTACACAATCAAATTATAAATCAGCAGAAGTGGCTTATTCATAGTTATTTACTTATTTCGCTTTGGTGCACTTCGCTCTTAATAACTATGTTCTTACATTTATTAAAAAAAGAAAAGAAACTATGGTCTTACTAAAAAAAATAGATGTCCATATCTACAGCGCTTATGATCAAACAAATTAAGAAACTGTAACAGTCATAAACTTAGAAGACAGTTTTTTGCCAAAATAAATTATATCATCCACTTTAGAGGGGAAAGAAGGGATACGGTGAAGAACATGTGCTTTAATGAGTGAAATTTAAAATAAAATTGGAAGACTGAAAAGGATCCGTCATGCAGAATTTGGCAGTTAACATATTTTGAAAGAAGGCCATGTGTGCGTGCAACACAGAAGGTGAACCCCTTCTCCATCCATCCAAACTTCATCTAAATTTAACTGAAGGCTGAAAGAATGAGATGGAAAAGCAAACATAATTCCATGGTGCTTAAGCAGAGTTATGGTGAGAGGTATAATCGAGTGTACAGCATATTAAGATATGCACAGATAAGTATCAATCCTGAATTTGATGAAGATATTTTGAAAAGTTTGAAATTCAAGAAACGGCATTTACCAAGGTTGTTACACAAAACTGTTCACCGGCTCCTTCACAATCTGAAGCAGTAATGATTGGACTAGATAGCCAAACAAAACCATTTTCTTGGAAAAATTTGTGTGTTGCATAGGCCAAAGCATTCCTCACCCTTGAAACCTGAACCAAACTTGGACATAAGTATTTCTGTATTACAAATAAACTCAGTGACCAGAGCACTAATGAAGAAGAAAAATGCAAGTGTGATAAATAATTTCAGAATAGATAGTAGACATATGAATCCAGCTCGTAAAAAGCAGAAAGACGATCTACTACATGTTTTTGTGTTTTTGTTGGAATTAACAAAGTTCTCGAAAAGCAAGAAACAAAATGTTATGTCCAGAACCTAGATTAATTGTTGAATCTGATAGAGTTATGGCATATACAACTTGTGCATAAATTCAGGTAAAGAACTAGGATTTATCTACGCTCTTCCTATGAATTTGATATGTTACATTGAGGCGTAATCCACATTGTTAAAATCCTGTTTTTTATGAGGACACCACGCATATTAAGGTGGACTACTAATCTCTGCATGAAAAGATTCTAGATACTGTCTGCACGTCACATGTAAATCCAATGATTAACTAGCGAATTTGTTACATGATATATATTTTCCAACTTGAGGGGAGCATTGAACAAAATGTTCAGATTCAAGTTTCCATATTTATGTAAAAAAAAGGTATATCGGGGTTAAATCTAATTATGTAGTAGTTTAAATACAAATACAAGCAGAGTTAGCCAATTTTGAGCAGACTGATATGTATCTAAATCCTCATTACTTCACTTGGCAGAAATGACTAAAAAAATCTAAGCATGTTTTACATTTTCCAACCCTCAAAACCTCTAACTGCCTCACATTAATCCCGAAATTCAATAATAGTAACAAAGCCAAACATATTTTCATATTTTCAAAACTTAAGAAACTCAAGCTCCACGTGTTCAGAATCCAAAGATTATTCTGTTTTCATCCAAATTAGTCCAATCAAGTTTTCAAGTTTATTTTATTCCACAAAATTCCAAAAATAACTATTGAAACACGCTTTAGTGCTCTTGTTCCTATACACATGACTAAAAGATCATTTGTAACACCAGAGAGCATCTTTAGACTGACTGTATATATATATGAAGTATGACAAAGACAATATACCCTTTAAAAGAGAACAGGAGGCGTACCGCACCAAAAGTATTTGTTCTTGGACGAAGATGAGCCTTAGTTCTTAAAAACTCTCTGCTGACCCGTTTCTTCTGGATAGGGAAAGAAGGATCACTCTTACCAACCTATAAGAAAATCAATCAAGTGGAACAAAAAGTTATATGATCATTATAGATATTACAGAAAACAATAATACTGACCACAATAACATTCAAGTAGAGAATTGTATTCTAAGTCTACCACGTAGGCTTGATCCTAAATCAAATCATGGGTTACGGCACTTAATGGAAGATTGGAAGTATTTGCATTATTTGTTAGATCATCTTAAATTTATAATAACATTTTGAGATTATATTAAATATTAAGGTGGGGACAATTCATAACAGATTGTGAAAAGAGGCCACATTTTGTTCTTTCTCTCAATATTTATGGATTTATGTAGATAATGTTTTTAATATCAAATGTAACATTGGCATCATGGTGCTGTTACCTTTTAAACTAGTAATCAAACAGACGGAAGCAATAATCAGTAAATGTAAAAAGTTTTTGGTTTCAGAAAAGAAATCACAAATATTTTAAATTGGCTGATTTGGCCAGCATAAAGGGAGGTAATGAGTCCATCACTTAGAAAAACCAGCACTCAAAAAAGGTAAAAATCATCTGTAGCTCATAACAAGCAAAATATGTTAGGATTAGCTCATACATCCAATTTTCTTAGTTTTCTACTAGACGTCATCACCAGAATAAGGTATTCGAAAGCCAAAAAATTATCTAAAACTGTCATATATTATAATATGCTATAACAAAAAAATGAGGATTTTAAATACATATAAAGGCTATCGGTAAAAGTCTAGCCAATCTTCTTGGACAAGCAAAACTTAATAGACACAAGTATAACAAAGCCTTGTTTGGTCCATCTACTTGCTGCATGAAGATATACAAACTTCTTGATGAAACAATGTTCATCATTTCCAAACATTACAAAGAGTTTTGAGCACACTAGTATCAAGACTTGAATTCTGAAACTACAAGATTGAGAGTAAAGATGGTTGCAGAATTAGAGCTTTACCGTTACAAGTTTGTCAACCTTCAATTCTACCTTTTGCTTTGACCCTTGACTCCCTACTAAAGTACCTTGTATCCATACTGAAGCACCAGTTGAAATTACATTATTCTCAACCTATCAAGAGGCTTTGACAATTAGAATGTGAAATGATCAGAACTCAAATCAATCCCACATTATTTCAGACTAGAAGTGGAAATGACAGAGTTGTAGTAGAAAACATAAGTTTAGCAAAGCAGACCATAGATAACAATTGATGCCAAAATGCAAAATTTATATGCACCCAAATTATAAAGAATGCACAAGCAAAATTGTTTGTGAGATGCTTCATAATGTTGCAAGGGTCTACCTTTATATAACAACTATTCAGGAAATATTATTTTGCAATCTATTATCAATATGAGAATTCATGAATAGGGCAGGAGGTCAGTAGTAGTGGTAGTGATAGTGGTAGGTGAACCAGCCAAACTCGAGCTGCCCAAACTTGAGGTATTACCTTGACCACTGTGGCCCGGTGCAATCTCGCCAAAATCCAGAATCTTTACTATTATTGATTGTCTTCATGATGAAAACCACTCCCTCCTCCCTACTTGATTCAAACTCATACTAAGAAAATACAAAAATGGGAAAAGAGGGAAGGAAAATGTAATAAAGGAATGGTAAGAGAAGATTTCTAGTATACAGAGAAAGAGAGAGATTTGAAATCAGTTGAGGGAACAGGAGCAAATGACTCCCACCTACTACTACTCCTCATAAAGAGAGCATCTTTGACCACTTGACGACCAAAATATAAAAGGCGTGTTTGGTTATTTTAACTCAAATAACAACTTTCAAAATTCAAAATAAAAGAGCCGTAGGCCTCTCATCCCATAAAAGTGCACATATCTGACATTGGTGTTATGATGTATATTAATAATTATTTAAGGCTAAATTTGATGTCCACTTATTTTAGATCTAAAAACATGTGTAGCACAAGGTTTAAAGTAAAATCTCACTGAGAAGAGTGCAGTACAAAATTACTGAGTATGAAACTGTCCACATCTCTGGACTAGCATATTTAACCCCCTTCTTGCAAGGGGTCAGTGAATTATTTTTTTACTTTTCAAGCATTACATTGGATACCCTCTATTTATACCTCTAGTTGACCCCATGATGAGTTGAGCATCGGAGGGTTTGAGTATGACATTGCCAACTCTAAGACGCTTGTATATCTCGGGTCCAACCCTTAGCTACTTGGAGACTAACTATATAACAAGATCGCTTGGAGCTTTCACGAAATTCCCTCCTGCAAATTACTTGGAGCATCAAGATCCCGTCAGGAATCGTTTTGACTACTTAAACCTTTTGTACATTTTGGCCGCATCAAATATTATGTTCACTAGGTTTTACCACTTCAACTAGTTTTATCTACAAAAATAGCAACCAGAAAAATAATCGCTCTTAGAAATGGGAAACATTCTAATCATTCATACTGTTTTAGATTCTATTAGAAACCATGTTCGCATGTCAGATGTTGATGGCCCTGAGGCACCAACAAGTCCAGACTACAAGTTACAGTGACCACAAATGATGCGATTGATTCTAACCACTTCTAAGATTAATGATCAAATTTGGGTCCTTTGCTAAGAACAATATATTTCTTAAATTTATACGCTCATGTATGATGTGATTAGTCGTTGTGGTGTTTAGAATTATATCTTACCTATCTAGGTAAAATATAGGCTCCCAGGCCCCAGTTCACCACCCTCCAGATAATGGCCAAATTATCCATCCGTACACATCATATAATGCGATCCAGACAAGAACCATGCTAACATACTGAATCCTTTAATTATTCACACAGCATCCACTAAAATCAAAGCCTATCAAGATGAACTTCCTTAAGACTTAGAATGGTACTCGAGGATATATGCAGTGAGTAAAAAAGTGATGCCTTCAGTGTAAGTTATTCCACTTTAGCTAGCTCAGTCACCCTAAATACTCCAAAGGAAACCACAAACTATTTGAATGTGTAATTATAATACTAAATTATTTGTGCTCAAATAGCACTTCTGATTGGATTAAGAGAATGTCAACCATTCATGTACACAAATATATGGTACAAACATAATTTAATGGTGTATCTGCCTACATATGTCTAATAAATACATTGGACGAAAATAACCACCTACATACGCATTCAACAGTTTAACCACTAGCCGTTTCACGGAACTCCTTTGAATTTTGCAACAATGGCACCTTATACAAATGCAAGGTTGCATTTCCAGGAACAACTCATACAGAATAATCAAAATCTCTGTAGGAAATGCATAAACAATACCTGATCATAACCTTGAGCATCAACACCCATCACGCATTGCATATTCGATATGCATGAACCATCATTTACCTACTCAATCACATGAAAGAACTCCGTTCACTACCAAAATGTATTCCATTTTTTCTTTTTAAAAACATTGAAATTAACACGACGCCTTGCCATTTACCTCAATAAATGTAACGCTGCTCTGAGCCCTAAGTGTTCTAACCCATCCCCTAACCACAATAGTCTCCCCTAATCGATTCAATCCTTCATCAGGTCCCCCTTTGATGTCTACAATCTTTAATTTCTTGCGAAATTCTCGGATTTTTGCGACATTTTCCACCTCAAGGGGCTCGGATATGGTAGACTCACCGGAGGATACGGCGGAGGATACTACGGAGCAGAAGCTGCGGTGCTGGCGGGAGATGGCGGGAGAGGAGAAGAGATTCAGTGGAGCGGTAAGTTTGGGGCGGTGCAGGAGAGAAAAGAGAGAGGGGGAAGCGGCGGCGGAGGAGAAGGGTCTGAGGAGGCGGAGAGTGGTGGCGGCGGCGGCTGGGGAAATTGCAGCCGCCATTTTTGTTCAGTGTGATGAGAGTGTGTGTATTGGAATTGAGCTAAGGTTGGGGATATACCCTCAAAAAATGGCTGATTCTAATATTATGTACTATCAAATAGTACTAAAAAAAAAATTGTTTTTTGGTTTGCGAAAGTTTAATCTATTTCGAGGCCGTCGTACACATTAAATGGGAACTTCTCCCAACGGAAATTCGAATATGAGTTTGTTACTTTGCAGTGACTAGTCACTTCAACTGAAATACTACATATGTCCTCAATTTTCAATATTGTTTTATGGCCGAGCAAGATTGTTATTGTCGGATCAATTTTTTTTATTTTCTAATTTACCCCTTATAGTCAAAAGTCATAGAACTTATATTTTAAGCTTTCAAAATACTAGTATTTAATTTATATATATTTTAATGTAAAATTTAATTAGTTTAAAAGATTTTTTTAATTAAAAAAATCTAATAAGTTTCATTGATATTTTTTTTAAAATTTTATACAAAATATTATCTAAAATACATAAATCATATATAAAATCTAATTAGTTTAATATATTTAATAATAATATATAAAATTTATTAAATAGGATTAATAATTTAAATATTTTTGCAAATGGAAGTGAAATGCTTCAGATTTGTGAATGTGGGGTAAATCTGTCTGCCAGAAAACATGTCATCAATTTTTAATTATATGACCAATTCTGGAAATTTTCTATCGATTTTTGTCCAAGAATTGTGGTCAAAAATTTGACGAAAGTACCAAATGTGTTGAGTCCCATTAACTCTTGGTACCAAATGTGTTAGCTTTGTAATTTATGATATCATTAGTGAAATTCTCTCCAAAACACACTTACATGTCTTTTTTCTCCGTTCTATTTTTTTTATAGTACTACCGTTTTTGTCTATGGAGGTTACTTAATATTTTTTTCATTTGTACATGATTTTAAAGTTTATACATAAAACGACTTTCTTAGGGCTACTCCAATCAAGGGGCTTAAAAGCCGTGCCTAGGGGTGGCAAATGGGCGGGCCGGGCCGGGTTCGGGCGGGTCATAAACGGGTCGGGTTCTTGACTGGTCTATATTAACGGGTCGTAATCGGGTCGGGTTCTTAATGGGCGGGCCATAAGCGGGTCGGTCCGGGTCGGGTCATGGACCGGCCCGCATTATGATTTTTTTTTTATTACAAAACTTCATTTTCTGAAATTTTCATTTTTGCCCAAAAATAACATTTAATTCAATATAACAAACCCACAAAAACTTGAACAAAAAATCACATGGAATCAAGCTAATAACAAAAAGAACAATTCTCCCAAAAATTCTAAACAAAGAGTTACAACTTCAAATTATCATACCCAAAAAAAAAAAAAAAAAGTAAAAACAATGCAATATTTTGAATATAAATACAAAAACATAGAGCAATGCAATATTTTGAATATAAATACAAAAACTTAGAGCAAGTGAAAAAAGCAATTTTCTGAAAAAATGAGATGTACAGAGAAAGGTTGGGGAAGGGAGTCCATCTTTTTTTTCTTCTTCTTGGTGGGTGAATGGCGTAGAAGAGAAGAAAAAAAAATTCCACAAAAGCTTTAAATTTTCTTTTTCTGGTTTGCCGGAGAACCAAGATTTAGCAGGAAATTGTGTGGGTTGCCGGAAATCGTGTGATCGCCGGAGCTGAAGCAATATTGGAGATGGAGAGGAGAGAGGGATGTAAGGCGGCTAACATTTATCCCGCATATAATGTGTGTGTTTTTGTGTTAAATTGATTTTTTCTTGTTTTATTTAAGGCCCATTAAAGACCCGTTATTAAACCCACTAGTGACCCGTTAAAAATATAGCAGACCCAAGACCAACCCAACCCAATAAAAATTTAAATTAAAGGGTTGGGTCTGGACGGGCCAGAGAGGGTCATGGGCCGGCCCTTGGGTCTGGACCCTTTTTGCCAAGCCTAGCCCTGCCCCTGCCCCTTGATTGCCCCTGCCCCTGCCCCTACCCCTATCTACTCGTCTCCAACCGAAGGGTTTTCCCCCTCTAATTAATTCCAATTTCAATTCTTCTCCACTCTCACCATAATAATAATAATTGTTATAAGAATAATAATAATACTACAAATAATAAAATTAATGATGATAATAATATTATTATTATTAAATTATTAATAATAATAACATATTAATATTAAAATTTTAAAATTAAGAATATGAAATTGTTACTAATAAAAATAACATTGATTAAATTGACGGAAAATAACATGAAATACAATATAATTATTCACATTTTTGGCGTATTAAACTTTTTAAATATTAATATACACAGTGTCATATGATATTATCAAATTATTTACTAAATATTTTAATTAGATTATTTATTATAATTTTTTGAAATTTAGTAAAGTTGACTGGTCAACGGTACCAATGGATAAAGATTAATGGGACGGATGGAGTATATAAATATCGTATTTGAATTCAATGGATAAAATTTAAAAATAGCATTTAAATATATATCCACCTATATTCTAATTAAATTTAAAAATTATACATTGGGATAATGTTGATGATTTCATTTAAAATAAAATTTATTATACATAATCTAAAATTAGTGGACAAAAGAAAAACAAACAAAACAAACAAACCAAAGCTGCTTGATACAATAAATAACAGCAAAAAAAAAATTTAAAACAAAATGAATTCCAGCCACACGGGCGCGTGCACAGCACGCACCCGTGCGGCGCGTCCAAGCCCGCAGGGTGAAGGAAGGGCTGGAAAAGCCCTTCCTTCACCCTGCCACCCCCAGCCCCGCCCCAACCCCCTTGATTTGAGTAGACCTTTTGGCCCACCCTCACCCCTAGCCCCAGCCCAACCCCCTTGATTGGAGTAGCCCTTAGCATTGAAGAATATGTTTCAGTGTGTGCGTGTGAATAATTAAATTCATATTTCAACAACATAAATCTTTAATTGATATAGCTACTATTCATTTTAAATCATCCATTAATATTTATAACTCACATGTTTTGTTTAATTCGGAATTGAGAATAGCAAAAGAAGACAAAATAATTTTTCCACGTTAAATTAATAGTGAGTTCTTATTTCTCCTTCATTTGTTTCAAAATTTTCAAATTATTTTTTCATTACATAAGATATTAAGATGATTATATATGTGTGGATATAAGAAAAGCAAACATGGAACTTCTGGTTCAGCCATTGTACTGTATTGTCTGTACAAAATAATCAAATTAAATATGCAAAATGGAAATTCAACTTTAATGTTCCCATGTTTAAAGATCAACAGGAAAAAGGGAAAAAGTAGTCAATGGTGTTTTAATAGCAAAGAGAAGAGTGAGTTGTTGATTAAATAATAAGGGATACTTCGGTACTGTAAAATACAGGCTGTTATGACTTTGACTAAAAGGGACAAATTATAAAATCAAGAAAAATTGTTCTGACAACAATAATCATTGCTCTGACAATATCGCTAGCCCTATTTTATTTTGGACAGGGCCGGCCCTAGACATTTTGGGGCCCTAGGCGAAAGTTAAATTTTAGGCCCTATATTATAAGTAAAATGTGTAGTAAATATTTTTTTCTTATATTTTTTTTAAAATGCAAAAGTATTGATTAATATACATTTTATTTTTTACCAACTATCCTTTCTATATAGATAAAATAACAAATACTCTTAATTTTTTGATATAGTTAGTCATAAATATGTTTTCATTAATTCTTAATTTTTAAAATCTTCTTTCAGCAAACAAATATCATAAATGTGATAAATATAATTATAGGAGTATAACACATGCACATTAATAAAAAATGAATTTTTCTTGTAAAAAATCAATAAAATATAGTTAAAATGTATCAGAATAATTTTTTTATACTCGTGTAACATTACTACAAAATGTGATTGACATAAGCAACGTCAAAATGGATAAACAATTCAAAATCTAATAAAATTAAACCAAATCACTTTATATTTGATTTAAGTTTGGTCAATAAAAGCTGGTTTGGACTACATTTATTATACATATCAAACTTGAACTTTAATAGTCTTAGAAACTTTAATCGAGATTAATTCGATAAACTAAATATAAATATATGTAAAGTTGCTCGGGCTTGAGTTATGTTAGACTCGATTAAAGCTCTTTTGAGTTCGACTTATTTAATTAAATACAATCTCAAACTCGAAAATAAAATTAACCATTTTGAATAATACATTGTGCGAATCTATTTTGTTCACCAAATTCCTAAGTCCTTATATATCATATAACCATGTATGAAAAATAAATCATATTTCAATTATTAAATTTCAAAAAAATAAAAAATATACATCATGTACCAAAAAAATTGGGGGCCCTTCTACCCTCGGGGCCCTAGGCAACCGCCTGAGTTGCCTAGTGGAAGGGCCGGCCCTGATTTTGGATGTCCCAAAATAATACTCTATTTTCATAAATGAAATTATTTTTCTCAAAAATACTCTCTCATAATGATTTAACACCACTAACTATCAACCATTACTTTTAAGGGCATCTATGATAAAATTCTCAAAAGTTCCACATTTTTAACTTTTACCTAAAACTACTTGTCAAAAGTAAAATGACAGGGAAAAAAATGACGGAGGGAGTAGGGTTGTTCATTCGGTCATAACCGAACCAAAACAAATTGAAATTTCGATTATTGATTTTCAAAAATGAACACCGGCCGAACATCTTAATTTGGTTTTAACCGAAAAAAATTCGGTTTAACCGAAATTTATTTACTTATAATTTACAAAAATTATGTAATCAAATATAAACCAAACCCTAAAAGAATTTTTCTTTTGTTTTTCGAGATTATTCAGGTCTTAAACTTGACTTTATGAGATTATATATATATATATATTCGTGAATACGATATATGTTTAAATTTATGAGATTACAACTACGAATGCATATAATTCGACATAATAATCATAAATGATAAGACTACATATATTGTTCAACATTTGTATTTGTAATATTTATGATTTAATGATAAGATTAAACAATTTGTATTTGTATTCCGACGTCATAGAAAATTCAAACCAAGCTTGAACATATATCATTCAACACTATTCGGCTCAATTACACCCCTATTTAGGCCTTTGCTATCTAAACTAAAAATATCATTGCCCAGTAGTAATAATAATAAAAATTAGAGGACAGCCAAATTTTAATTTCGGATAGTCAATTCAATAGCTATCTGAAATATGAAAATTTTATATCAATTTTATTTATTTACATGTACTAAATTATTATTCCTTTTAACAAATTTATAAATATGTTTTTATAAAGTATCTAATATAATGCACACGGTATTGTATAATATTATTCATAAACATTTGAAAATTTCAATTAGCTAAAATTTATTTAATAAAGAATATAAAATATAAATTAAATTCTAAGAATTTATACTTGTTATTTATATATTTTATGTATACGATGTGCTAGAAATTATAGTGTTGAAATGAATAGCAAAAAGTTTGTAGGCAACCCATACACACACACTAAAAAAAATGGCTATCCACATTTGGCTACATTTATTGGAGATGCTCACACAAAAAAAAAAAAAAAAAAAAAAAAAAAAAAAGCCTGAAAAACACATGATACTCTACAGAGCATGTACGAAAACATCCTTGGTTGAGTTTATTCAAACCAATAGGTACTAGAAAAATTATGAGTTCAAAAATAACTTTCAAGAAAACAATCCAGTTGTAAATTGTTACATTTTACTACTACACAAGAAGTGAATAAAATGAAATTACTGCAAAATAATACATCATTTGAATTCTTAAACATAATCTGTATCATCATAACTCGTAGCAAAACTGATGAACCAAAGCCCATCCAGACAGTAAGCGTATGGTGAGTTGGTTACATTACAAAATTTTGTAATAAACAGAAGGCAGCAGCTAATATCTAACAAACTGCTTTGTGTTATCTTCACCTCTTCTCCCATATGGATTGTTCTGGTTGAAACCATGTCTACTACTTCCTCCTCCTTGTGTTTTCTTCCTGAACTTTGACGCGTTACTGTCTATATTTATGTTCACTTTTGGAGGCGATGAAAAACAAAACGAAGCAGCCACAGCCTGTTAAAAACCAACACAAACAGTTAAATCATATAAAATGATATGCACATACAAATATACATACCCACAACATATTTATCCCTATATAAGTACCTGAAGATCAAGCCTGTGAACGTTAAAGATATCTTTCATGGAATGTGAATTGTAAGCTAAGATGTAAGATCTGTAAGCATCCTTAGCAGACTTATTCAAATAATAGTTGTTGGTCACCAATTTTTCCTGCACCCGAGAAGATGGTACAATTATATTGATTTCCTTAAAACTTAAGGAACATTCGAATAATGGAGATGTACGAGTTATTTAGAAATATATTACCAGGTGGGATTGAACATTTGCTAGCTTTTTCTGATCGAATTCGTACTCTTTCACAGGCACTTTTGCAGCCTGAAATTTATAATAATAAAAGGCAAATATGGTTACCTTTTGTTAAATGAAATTAGAGAGTAAATATTTGAAATTACCAAATTATTTTCTAGAAATTCCAACCTTAAGGTATTTAAGAAACTGCAACTCTTCAGGAATCAAGAAAAGAAGGGCACTCCCTTTTGCACCTTCCCCACGTGCTGTTCGACCAACTCTGTGTATATATTCCTGAAAGTAATGACATTGAATCACATGTGAGAGACTAAAAGCATTATAAGACATAATAATGCAAAGCACTTCGATATTGAAAGGTATTGATCACCTTAGGCTCATCGGGTGGATCATATTGCACAATCCAATCCTAGAAAACGAGGAGAAAAATAAATCATCGGGCTTATATATTTATTTATTTATTTATTATTATTAATTGACATACCACAGAAGGAATATCAAGACCACGAGCAGCTACATCGGTACATAATAAGATACCCTTCTCTGCTTTGCAAAAATCGAAAAAGGTAGAGGTTCGTTTCTGCTGTTTTTGCTTGCCATGGATATCAAGACAATCAATCTGAATGTATCTAAGAAGTTCAGAATGGAATTTCACAGAATGGCATGAGGAGAAGAAAACCATAACTTTCTTTGACAAATTTCTCTTCAAGAATGAATAGAGAAGAATAAATCTATTGGAACTTGGGACAACACAGTAGCCTTGTTGCAGTCCTTCGTTCGTGACCCTCTTTCTTCCGTCATCCACATCAATATACACCGGAGATGTCTGAAATGATAACCGTGCAAGATCCTCAACCTGAAAGTGATTAAAAAGAATCCTTTTCAGTTTTTAATCCTTCAAGAAATGTGTAAAATCCTAATTTTCTGCAAGTTAGATAGCACTTTTTACACCAAAAATAATTCATAATTGAAGATTCGGCATACCAAAAACACTCATGATTCACTCGTATAGTATCTTGTGCATGTTTTTAAAATCTCTTCTTAACTTTATTCAAAATAACAACAGCTAGAATGTCTTAATCTGCCAAAAAAGAGAGAAGATTCCACACCTTCTTTGTTTGTGTAGCGGAGAAAAGTGCTGTTTGTCTCTCCTGCACAATAATTAGCATATTAGTATTATCAGATAATAACCGACCAAAGGAAAAACAGTTTAAAGTGCATATCAGGGCATCAATCTTAGTGCAAGCTATAAGTACCTTTGGCAAAATTTTAATGATTTGCTTCATTTCTTCTTCAAAATTAGCTTCCAGAATCCTATCAGCTTCATCAATAATGAGGCACTGAAAAATCCCAGAAAAACGAACTTAAAAGTTGCATAGGTGTCTTTCTCAAAGAAAATGTACTCTCAGTGTAACTCAATGTAAAAACCTTAGTTGCAACAAGAGTTTTAAAGTTATTCTAGTAATTTCAGCTCAATGAGATGGCATTCTCAATCTATTCCTAAATAACACTAAAATACTGACAGATTCCTAATATATTCCATGCTACAAAAAAATGTAGGAAATCTTTATCAAGGTTTTCCAAATATAAAAACTCAGGATTTGAAAAAATTAGATGTGTTGAAAACATACTAAATTGTATGTGAAGTGATACCTTCCTGTGCTCCAACACCTTTCCTTTTTTCTAATCATTTACATAGACATTAATTAATTATGGGGCTACAAAACTCAAGGTTGATTGATGTTCTGTACTTGAATTGACCAACTACCGAAAATGAAGCTTGATTAGTATTATTTGAGAAGACAAAGTTATAGTCCATGCTAATTTCATAGTTTAAAGCAAAAAAAAAAAAAATCATAATAACTTGGATAACAACATGGTAGCCTAGCCTCTGAAGTAACACCATGAACAAGGTGCAAAGCTGTTTATAGCTGAAAATATGGTGATTTTAAACAAAACCCTGGACTTGAAACATAACTTGGTTGATGTAACCCTAAAGTGGGTAAGTTGATTTATTTCAATATTTCTATTAGAGAAAATGGGTATTCTTCCTTCTAATAATATATTTTCCTAATAGATTATCATAAAAGGATTCATTAAACTTAGAGGTTCTCCATATGAAAGCTTTCATAATCAACATGTTTCTGTTACACAATTGGATTGCAAACCAAGAAAAAGATCGAGTCCAATGGTAATACTTCTTCAAAACATGTGATGCCATTAAGAATTTTTGTACGGGACATGTCTAACCATATCATTGTAACAAAACTATAAATAGATATAAGTCAATGACTATGTTTATAGCTAACGATAATCAAATTACAATATTTAAGAGAGGATATAAGAAAGAGACAGAGTCTCACAGGTCATACCTTCAGGTTTTTGTATATAAATCCTTTAGTATTTTGAAGATGGTCAAGAAGACGACCAGGGGTTGCCACTAAGAGATTTGCTCCTTTAGCAATGCGCTCTGCTTCTCCTCTTCGGGCAGAACCACCAATTACCAACCCAAGTGTCTGTGAGTGATACTTCAGAAGATCCTTTGCCACAGCATGTGTCTGTATCATTAGAAGTCGAACTTTTTTTAGTTTAAAAAATGCAAAGATCAAACCCATATATTTCAAACTGAAAAGGGCCAACGCTTCTTTTCCAAGTTATGAAGATCGGGAGTTCTTAAAGCAATTTTGCAAACAATTTTTTCATTTGATGGTAAAATGTAACAACTCAATAAAACTTTGATACTTAAAATGCAAATATATTCATGAAAATGGAAATAAGTCATTGGCCGGATTTAAAGCTTGGTATACACCTTCTTGATGTAACTATATATTACAAATAATTTTCCTAGGTATCAGAATAAAGTCCAAAACAGATATACCTGTATGGCCAACTCCCTTGTTGGACAAATGATAATTACACCAGTTCCATTCCGAGGCGCAAAATGGATGTGATACAACAACTCCAGAGCTGGTACTAAAAAGGCAAGGGTTTTCCCTGAACCTGTCCTGGCAGCTCCAAGAACATCTTTGCCCTCCAAAAGTGGTGGAATGGCTCTAGCTTGGATCTTCATTCACCCAAAAGAAACACAAAAACATGATTCTTAATTAATGAACAAACTTCTTACCACTACTAGCGTTTTAAGTTGATTTCACCAAATGGCATACTTAGCCTATGTTTGGTTCTTGAATTAGTGAGGATAAGGAAAATGAAAATGTTCTATCATTTGATGCAACACCCAAATCTAAGATACAAATATATACTTAGCAATTTAACACTCAAAATCTCAACGAAACAACCCACAAATATTTACAAAATAATAATACAGATTCAAAATCAAAACTTGGCTTACAAAGTCAATATGTTTTCAATTGACGACCTACAACAAATATTCAGTGTTTCAATTCTTTCAAGTTTCAAACCAACTATATCTTACATATTATTATCTATTTGAAACTCAGACACTGCAAACAACATTATTCATTGAAGCCAAAAAAAAAAAGGCCTACCAAACTAAGAATGAACTAAATAATTCCACTACACCAAACAAAACTAAACAAAAAATCATAGAAAAGCATCCCTAAAATTGGAGAAAATTGGCCAAGAAAAGATTTTTACCTGAGTCATATACTGAAAACCAATATCTTTAACGGCATTCATAGTTTGTTCAGATAACGGTAGCGAAGAAAAGGCTTCATCACTCATAATACCAGACCCACCACCACTACCTCTCTTCGGACCAACTTCTTCTTGTTGTTCTTCATTATTTACCTCATTTTCTTTCTTATTCCTTTTCTTCTCCTTTTTGTTCTTCTTGTTTTGGAGTTGTTCTTCAGTTTCATCTCCTGGTTTCAATTCTTGGTCCTCTTCTTCGTGGGTTGCTGTTTTTGTGTTGTTTTTGTCTCTATTTCTCTTCCGCTTCTTCTTTGCGGAGTCAATGGCTCCATTTTCATGGGAGTTTTGGGTATCGACTGCCATGATTGAAGCTTGGCGGCTTCAGGGTTTTCAGTTGGGCGGCGAAGGAGGTGAACTCAGCCCTGCGGTTTGGTTTATAGTGATATAGGTTATCAACCCTAAGTTGTAATATTTCAACTGTTTTCCTTCTGAACAAAAATAAATAATATGAACCCTAATTTATTAAAATTTCAAAAAAATAAAAGGAGAAATTTGCAGTTCCCCCCCCCCCTCAACTGACAGAAACATTACACTTTCCCCCCTAAACTTCAATCTTTTACATTTTATACCTTGAACTTACATTAGTTCAGGATGAACAATGTAAATAATTAAAGTTTAGGAGGGAAAATGCAACTTAATTGAGTGTTCATGGGGGAAAAGTGAGATTTTCTCAAAAACCCGACGTCACTAAAATGTTAATGGGTCTATTTTTTTGGTTTTTCCCATAATTATTTCATTTTTGAGAAAAACGAAACAAACATGTTTTCTATTTTTTAAAATTATAATCTCTCAGTTTCTCAAACTACTCTCTTGAAAGTCAAATAAATAATAATTTTTTATCACTAAAAAAGACATATATTAACTCTATATTGATTTGACATAAAGTTAAATATCTATTATATAACTTATCTCACAAACAAATATAATACCAACATGTGATTGCTTTAGTGGAAGAGACTAGTCACTACAAAGTAGTGGATTCAAATCCATGTTGGGATATGTACCTAATTAACGTGTTCAACCCGCTTCGAAAGGGAATAAACCCTTGGAAACTAAAAAGAATATATATATAATTTGACATAAAGTTTTAAGTGATTTGTCATTTGCACCCTAAAAACTCAAAAAATGCATAATTTATTCTGGAGTTTCGTTTATGTTTGCAAAATGCTCAATCAATCCATTTACAATGAGATTTAGTCCGAAAATTGAAAATAATTATTTACGACATTCTGGCTCCTTTGTTTTGATTTTCTGAGAATGTTTCAGAAAGTAGAGAACTTATACGATGTTCTCGATTCTACAATCAAAACGCAAAATGCCTGATTCTATAATTTTCTGAGAATGTTTCATAAACACATGAATAATGACAACTCGTACATTTGTTATATGGGCAAATAATGTGGGTGAAGAATAATCTCATTATGCGAATAAGGAGAAGCCTATCACGAAATGAGGTGACTCACATTAACATGAGACTCTAATACCATCTTAAACTTCACCAAATGGATTGGACTAAGTCCATATTAAGGGTGAGTTTGGCCCAGCGGTTGAAGCTCTTAAAATCACTTTTAGATCTCTATTGTGATTTTTGAAGTGTTTGGCCCTGATTATAAAAATTACTTCTGCTCAATCGTGATTTTAATGGTGTTTGACCCCCAAGATCATAATCACTTTTGGAATCTCGAGAAGCAAAAAATCAACTTATTTTAGAAGCTGCTAAAGTGTTACTTTTACAAAAGCTATTATACAAAAGCAATTATTCTATAATTAATTTTTATTATAATCAATTATTAACAAAATCAATTTTAGTAAAATTAATTCTCCTATAATTGCTTTTCGAATCGCTAGGCCAAACTCACCCTAAATGACTTGTGACTAACTCAATCCTAAAACAATTATGATGTACTTGTAATGTGAATGATTTTGGTTCGGTCAGATCCGGGGTAAGAGATAAATTATTTTATGCCAAATGAAAGTTATTATGTGCGTGAAATAAGGTAAGAGAGAATCAAAACAAAGTTTGTTTATGAAATTTTTTCTCCTCCGTAAATGAGAGAATTTTTTTAAGAGGATATTGTTTTTTAACGTAAGAGGAATTTTTTTATAATAAATAAATTTTAAAAGCTCAAAAAATTGTGTGTTTTTAACTTTTTACCTTTGAGAGAGCAGTAAAATGATATTTGAAAATCGAAATAACCAGGCCCTTTAAACTTTTTGATTGAAGAGAATGCACAAAATTGTTTTGACCACCCAGAATACACGCAAACATTTGTTATGGCCATGATAAACGAATCGAAAGGATGAATACATGTTGGATTCTGTCTTTTTTCTCTTTCGATAATTGATTGTATGGATTCTATGCTATCAGATATGTAATTATGTGTTGTCTTTCAATGTGCCGGGCCATGACAACATTGCATTTCCTATGACCGTATAGAGTTGTGTATGGAAATGAGTTATAATTAATGTACATGCTAGCTAGATTGTAATTTTCAATTACTTCTTTATGTTACTCCTTATGATTTTATTTTTTATTTTTTCGTACACACACGATAACATTAAACTCCATGCTCTTAATTAAATTTTATGTAGCAAAGTTCTTCACGTCACAGGCAGGAGATCGAGCTAGAATACGAAACATAGGGATCAAGTGAAAGTTGAATTTTATTATATTTTATAATTTAATTGTTGACATATCTAAATATTCTTACCATGATACATTAATTTAAATCCCAATGTAAATTAGTATTGATAAATAATAAAATTTAAGATGAATAATATAAATAGTTAGGAGAATGAAGTCATCTCAATACATACATGGAAAAGATAGTTATGCCTCGATTAATGGAAATCAGATCCATCTTATTAGCAATCCATCCATAGCTACCCCTATAATCGTAGCCCAACTTTGCAATTGTATAACCTATATTTCTTTAGTAGTCCTAAACTTTTTTAATATGATTACTAGACATTTTAACTACATTTAAATCACGATAATATTTTAATTATATACATACATACCATATTGATATTTTCATTATTACATGCCGTGATTCACGTGCCCAAGTATAAATACGAAGAAGAATTATAATGATGAATCTTCTAGAAAATTATATCATGCATTCCAATATGTCAATAGTATATACAATATATCAAAGTTTCACAACTCACACATTCTATGGATCGACAATTTAATTGAAACTTCAATAACCAATATATTTTCCTGAGAACAAACTTCAATAATCAATATTATCTAAACTATTTATCAAAAATGTCAAAAACACTTATGTATCTTTATAATGATTTTAATCAGACCGGGTCATGATCGATTCGGATTCGAGTCCGATCTCCATTTATGTCATCCGGATCCAAATTTTGTTCCGCTCGAATATTGAATATTAGCGATCGGATTCGAATTCAGTGGATATCCAGGATCCGGATAAATTATCCAGATCCGTTTAGCACAATTAATAATATTTGTTTTGCTTTCATTTTCCTCCAACCCACTTGAAGATTTTACCATCATGAATTAAAATTGTAACATTTTAGTTGTTTCATTGAAATTATTGTCTGAAAATTGTAGAAGATGGAATATGGTGGACAAATATGAACAATAAAAATTAAAACAAAGGAATTAAACCAAAATATAATTAGAAAAATGATAGAAAATGGACAGAGAATAAGAAAACTCAATATTGAAAAAAATGGAGGAGAAAACAAAAATTAGAGTAAGCAGTAGAGGGAAGACGACGGCTATTAAATAAATGAATGGTTAGGGTTATGGTTTTGATTTTTCTTATCAAATAGCATAAATTAATATGGCGTAGATATGACCCATTTAGCTACCAGGTCAGTCCAACAGCATATCTCGTGCATTTATTTTTAAGATGATTTTTAATGTAGTTAAAGATTTTTGTATAACATAGATAATTCTATTTTTATTTTGATTTAAATACATAATATATTAACAACGTATAGTAATATATATCGGATACGGATATGTAACAGATCGGATAAGACTAGATCCATGTTCACTCCATAAATTTCGGATTTTGGATCATCTTAATCGGATCAAGCCCATCGAATCTTTAATCGGATAAACATCCTAGTAATTCGAAACGGATCGGAATCGGATTCAAATCCGTCCCATTGAGAGCCCTACCTCAAGGATAATCACTTTTGCTCAATCGTGTTTTGCGTGTTTTTGACCCTCGTTATTATAATCACTTTTAAGATTTTCAATTGCAAAAAATCATGTTTTTTCAAAAGCAACAAAAATGTAGTTGCAAAAGCAAATATATAAAGCATTTGTTCTATACTTTTAAATTCATAATCAATTATTATCATAATTGAATATGATAAAAACAATTATTGCATAATTATTTTTTCAATCGATAGACCAAACTCCTCGCCATAAGGAAATATGATAAAATAAAACCAACTGGTTATGGAAGAAGAAGAAAAAAAGGGAATAAGGGAAACAAGAAACAAAAATAGCAAAGGCCTTATTTGGATATATTTTGGCTCGGTTTGGACAATACTTTTGTAGTGTTTTTAATGTTCTCCTTGACTGTGCGAAAAATGATACATGACTTTAATATATTCTGGATAAAATAATATTGTACTGTATTAAGTAAATGATGAATCAATTGATTATGGGAAAAAAAAAAGGAAATAAGGAAAACAAGAAACATAATAGGAAATCTTAGGCCTAAATTGGATATATTTTGGCCCGGTTTGAATAAGAAAGACTTGGGTGTTTTTAAGATTGTATGGAAAATTGAAACATAACTTTAATATATTTTGATTGTAATACTTTCAATATAAAATAATATTACCTAAATGATCAAATCAACTTATTATGAAAAAAAGGAAATAATGAAAGCAAGAAACAAAATAGGAAATCTTAGCTCTTATTTGGATATATTTTGACTCGGTTTGGATAAATTGATTCTCCATGATTGTGCGAAAAATTAAAACAGGATTTGAATATTTTGGTTGAAGTTTCAATAGAAAATACTATTTTAATTAAATAATGAAATCAATTGATTATGGGGCCGTTTGGTAGGACCTAATAAGGGGTATTAGGTCATATTATATATGTCAATATGGGATAATATAATGTTTGGTGGCATTGCTCTAATATCGGGTCAAATTGATTAAATCCTTATGACCCGGTATTAAGACTATATTATAATCCACCCAGGTATGGGTGGATTAGTTAATCCGGGTGAATATGAATTCGTTGAAATGTCATTTATAACCTCAAATTTACATATTACTTATTTTAACATATCATTAAATATCATAAATTCTTCTTAAATCTCTGAAAATAGAAACACATCTACATAAATAAATCACAAAATAAAATCTATATCAATTTACAATTAACATGGAGGCATTCGAACTAAAAATCAACTCTTACTCTTATACGAATTATACAAATGGCTTCGATGAATTGATATATCTTAACTAACATAATATGTTTAATTAAGTAGTGAAAATATATTAATTTATGCTTAAACTCATGATTCCCCGAAACATATTACAATTTATTGTTTTAATGTAATATAACCCAATCAAATCTACCAAACGTATTTTTTAATATGGCCTTCAATCCGGCTCTGATCTAATCCATCTTAATCCTATACACCCTACCAAACGGCCCCTATGAAAACGAAAAAGGAACTAAGGAATAAGGAAAACAATAAAAAATAGGAAATCTAGGCCTTATTGGATATGTTTTGGCTCGGTTTGAATATACCATGGGAATTATAGTTTATTCCACTAAATCAAATACTCGTTGGTAGAATATAAAATATATTTTTTAAGGTGGCGGTTTTTAATATTTGAGTTTTTACTTGAACTAGAGATTCTTTAAAAATCACTAAAAATAGTTCAAAATATAAAATTGACGGTATTTATATTTTAAGAGAAAAATTATCGTAGTATTTGCAAATTAAGGGAAATCCATCATTTTAACCTTTTCTTAGAGAAAGCTAATCAGAAGTTGATTTGCGAGCACACCATAAGCAATTTGAAAACACGACATTATTTCGGTTGGTGAAAATCGATCCAAACCATATTTGGCCCAATAAGTTTTTCAAATAGTTGGGTCAAATTTGTTCCAAACGCAATAGTTGGGTCAAATTGGTTCCAAACGCTGCCTTAGGCTTGAAAATAGATTCTTGTGCAGATCTCTCATTTAGTCGGTCAATAAACCCAACAGTAATCCCTAAATATAACTCTACACTAAATATTCAAATATATTATATATATTCTTTTTTATGGGAAATATTATATATATTCATCAAAAAGAAAAACAGTGTATAGAAACTCCATATAAATATATCCCTCTTAGCAGAGCAGTAGAGTATATACAAAGAGAAGAAAACAGAGATAAGAATTGGGGAAATACTTTCATGGCTGACCACTCCCAGGATTTAGACGAACTCCTTGACAGTGAGACCCCCCCCCCCCCCCTCCTTTTATTTTTCTTTGCAATTCTTAAATTAAACACACATGATTATTGAATCTGTTTTCATATTTCTTGGAACAATTTTCAGGCGCTTTGGATGATTTCCAGAACCTTAATTTCACCTCTTCTGCTCAAAGGTATATCATCCCTATCCTAATATTTAATTATAATCAGTCTTTGTGCGTGAGGTAGTAGAAAAATCAATTGTATAATCCCATGAAATTATTCACAAGTCAATTATGATATACTTTACATATCTTGCATACATTAGTTGGATGTAATTAAATTGGGCATGGGTTAGAATATATTTGTTTTACCTCTACATTTTGATTTCCAACTCAAGGGTTTGCTATGTGTTTATTTACTTGGATTTTTATATTTTTTTTTTGGGTGTTTAGAGGTGTGGATAATAGTAGGGATAACCATGGGGAAAACAGGGGAGAGAGTTCATCTATGTCGGCAGCTGGGAATGTACAAGGACTGGGGATGGGCTTGCCTGATTTGAAGAGTAAGAAAAAGGGTAAACAAAAGGTACAACAATTGAAGCAAGATTCCCATATTTCCGAGGCGCTAGATAAGTTGAGAGAGCAGACTAGAGAGGCAGTCAAAGGGTTGGAATCGGTGACTGCACCAAAACCACCAATGGGTGGAGATAATTTTGGTGGTGATGCAATGATGGAAGATTGGGTCAAGCAGTTTGAGGAGCTTGCTGGCTCTCAGGTTCATGTTCATTACTATATTTATTGACTTAATGAACATTTTAGATTTTCTCAACATTTGATGCCTTTTTTTGGTTTAGTTGTTTGAATGATTTAAAAGTCGTGAAATTTCGTTGAAGTTTTTGATAATTTGTTTGTGGAGTGATTGAAAATGGTCTGTGATATCTTTCTTGGAAGCTCCTTGTGTCATTATGTGGAAAGTCTTGATAAATCTCGAGATTTTATCGGCTATATGCTATATGTGAATGTGGAGATGGTGTAGTTGCAACTCTATGTCATTATGTTTTACACATACGATCTATGTAATATCAGAAGAAGTCATAATTTTCAGTCTTTTGTTCAAGCAGCATCTTTTTTCCTTAAAGATTGGCCACCAGAAGCTATATTGTAAACAATTAACTTAGGGAAGAGTAAAACCCTTTGAACCATTAAATCCCATTAAGTTTAGGTGTTAAATTTAATATTCTTAATTTAGAATGCTCTAAGATTGCCCAAGCATTAGTTTATTAACATATTGCTTGCGTTTTCACTGTTCCTCCACGAATCAATCCTCTTGAGTTGACTACAAAGAAGGGAATGTCTACTAAAATCATCGAGAAAAACTGATATATATAGCTAGCTAACATCCTCCTTAATTGAAAATGCATTTTTCCTTCCTCATAGTCCTCCTCGTGCTAAATGTGATGCACTAAGTTTTGTTCTGTTGCGTAATGTTTAAGAAGGTACGGTCCATCTCTGTAGTGCTACATGTCATATTTACCCAGTTGACCTGTATAAGGTTCAGATAATGAAAAATTTATAATGGTGGGGATGAAATCTGCTAGGGGAAGTTGTTAAAAATGAGAATAATTACTATTCTTTCCTATGCTCGTGTCTTTTTCGAACAGTTTGGAAACATATTCATTCTTTTGTCTCCAAAAATGAAATATTCTTGTCCAAACCTTTAGATTTGTATCTCTTCTACCATCTATTGTAAGAATTCTCCATGCCATTCTGCAGAAGTCACGAGTCACATATCTAAGGTAGACATGTTCTAAATGTTTCATTTCTTCATTTAATGTGGATTACAGTTGTTTCAGCTGTTCATTTTTTTTATCTCTGAAAATGTCTCCTTACATATGGAACTGGCCAGATTATGCAATATTTCGGTCAATTTTATTTTCTCTAAATTTTTGTGTTTTATGTGACTTCCACTAGTATGCTTCAAAGCACATGCACAACACAAACATGGATCATTTTGAGTACTTTGATTGAGTCCTAGCCCAAACTGCAATATGTTATTGTGTTTTTGGTGCAGTGGAACAATGGCTGTAGTCGTAGATTGTAACTTATTTTACTTCTCAATATGCATTATTATCGTTTATTTTTATTTCGCATCCATTCAGTTGAACCATCATTCATTGGGTTCGTTCTCCTCCTGTATATTGCTCCAACTCAGAGTAATAATCATATATTTTGCAGGATATGGAGTCAATTGTGGAGACCATGATGCAGCAGCTTCTTTCTAAGGATATTCTTTATGAACCCATGAAAGAAATCGGAGAACGTTATCCGAAATGGTTGGAAGAGAATAAATCAAAACTATCAGATGAAGAATATGCACGATATTCCAAACAGTATGATTCTATAAAAGATCTAAACCAAGTTTATGAAACCGAGCCTGATAACTTCAACAAAATCGTTGAGCTCATGCAGAAAATGCAAGAGTGTGGTCAACCACCTAACGACATTGTGCAAGAGCTTGGTCCAGACTTTGATCTATCAAATCTTGGACAATTGTGAGTGCATCGATCTATGTTTCTTTATTGCAGTTTAAACATTTTCAATAAAATGTTAAAGGTTCACTAATTTTTAGAGGTTCAATTTTTATTTTTTTTGGTCGTTTAGAATTACCCTTTGTTGGTAATGGTAATGTCTGATGCTGTGCACTTTTTATCTGGCTTTTAAGTTGGATTGTGGTCGAAGAAATACTGGAAAAATGGTAATTTGGTAAAGATCAAAGCAACTTGCTTTAGTTCCAATAGGCTCTTATTGGCAAATAGTAATTTATGAGAATTACAAGATTAAAGTAGATTGCTTCAACTTACTGGACCTTTGTATTTTGTTTGCCATATATTTGATGCCTGTAAGTCACATTTGGTTGACCATCGTATTGTCTTGATTCTTACTATCAATTTTTTTTCTCATGATCTTGCAGGTCTCCAGAGATGTTCGAATCCCAACAAAATTGTTGCATTATGTGAGAAGATTTCTGTACTGTCCAGTAAATCCTCTTTGTTATGCCAAGAATTATAAAAAACTAACTCATGTGCTTCAAATAGAATTATTTTGTTCTTATATACTTGTTCTGAATTCTACTTTCTTGGACCTCTTTCATCCTTTTCGATTAGTATTCTGATATTGTGGAAAGCCTGGTGTATTTATATATGATTTGTGATTTGCTACAAATCTGAAATCATTATTCAAATAAAAAAGTGAAAATTGATGAGATTGCATTCCTTCTTATTTTTGTTCCATTTGAGATGTATGCTGCTGTTCGGTAATTTGGATTAGTGGGTTTGCCATTATAAGTGTTATATGAATACTTCATTAAAAAGAGTTAACAAGAATCAATCTAGTATTGAGAATGTGACTTTTGGTGTCATATATAGCTCACAAACACCTTGAATATTCTGAAAATTAAAATAATTTTTTTTTTGCCAAAGAAAATTAAAATAATTTTTGAAGCATCATAAATATATTCTCTTGAATCTTTCTTATAGGTTGCTGCATTTTATATTCAAAGAGTTCTCTCACCTTTTCTTTATTACTGTGTTTTAAAAGACATTTTGTGAATTTAGGATGTAAATCAAGTTTTGAGTGGAGCTGATAAATATTTTATCTCAGTTATCACTTATGCCCAAATGAATATGCTGTCAATTATCTTATCCATACGTATTGCATTGTATTTCAACAGAAGGAAAGAATCTCGAATATTGGTTAAAAGAATTTCAAGATATTGGTGATTAGAGTCTTGAATTTGAAGATTACGTTCATCAACAACAATGATTATCAAAATAATGAGATATAAATAACTCATAATCGTCTACCCGCTAAAACAGAGATCGAAAACGTAGATGAAAAGTATATAAACCTACAAAAAAAAAAGTGAAATTATTATTCCTTTTTGGTTTCGACATTCCTGATAGGTTTATCAAATCGAAACGGTAATACCAAATTAAACTATTGAAAAAAATGTCATCCCCTTCAAATCAAATTTCAATTCTCCTCCTCACAAAAAGTCTAGCCCCCGTTCTTTGATTTCTCAATTCACTAAAATTCTTAGTCCGTCGACTGTTAATTTCTTTGCAAAGATTCTTCGTGCCAATTTAATTAGGGAAATCACATTTTTTAATACTATTAATTTACATGAAAATTTACAAAATAAAAGGCCAAAAACTACATTTCTTTTTGGTATTCAACCAACTAAATTGTTCTATAAAATGTTGCACAAAACTTTAATTTGTCATTTTATGTGTCTGCAATAAATGTGAAGAAAAAAACCGTAGATATTTGATAAACAAATAAGTAATAAAATTAATTTTAATAATAATAATATATAATTTTATTTGTTAAAATAAATGGGGCAACTTTTTAAATTTCACCTTGGGCCCCTTCATATATTGGACCAGCCCTGAATCACACAAATGATATTAGTCGCATTAAGTTCCAAAGAATCCCATTTGCTCTGTGTGTACAAACATAAAGTTGGGTTCAATAAAATCAATAATCTTCTCTATTCTCCTAGAAATAAATAAAAGTATGTTCTTTCTTAATACAACTTGTTGAACCCGGCAGGCGAAGCGTTTTCCCCAGCTAATCTAGGCAAGAAAGCTTCCCTTTCAAGAGAAACTTGTAGCGAAGAAATAATCTTAACAAACGCAACCCAAAGAAAGGGGGAGCAACAAAAAGCATAAGCAAAAACCGAAAGAGCCCTCATGACACCATCCTGGTACCAAGGATAAGCCATTGTAAGAAGGGTGCCCAATATAGCGAGCCATGGCACGAGCACGGGTAGCATTGGGAGCAGGAAAGCATTAATTGCTATGCACGAAAGAGAAAAGGCCCCAAGCAAGTAGAGACCCCACCCAATGATTGGATGCACCGTGTGTGGAACAAGGAAAAAAGGGATTATGTAGGCAGCAAGAATGACCCATATGGCTATCAATTTAAAGCCAACTTGTATTAAAAAGACGCTCTTTTCCTCCTTCCGGTAACATAATTTGGACAAGTTGGGTCGAGCCAGACGAGCCACGGCCATTATTCCCAAGTAGAATATGGCTTGGATTAATACAACTGGCATTTCTGCAGCATACCTGTTTACAAATAAGATGTAAATAGATTAGGCCATGTCAATATACATCAAATAGAAAACGAAAAGACTGATTATTTGCTGGTGGCAATATGGGTTTTGACCCACGAGTTAACCTAAAACCAACCCGTTTTAACCCCAAGAAAGTGATCGATTTTTAATCCGATTAGTCCGACCAAACAAGTCCAACTACCACTCTTAAAATGATTAACCAAATCAAAAGCATGTTAATAGAATGATTGAGACATCTATATTTACCCTAGAGTTTGAAGCCGTTGCTGATGCCATTGGATGCCTAGAGGAAGGACGGGCCACGACCACCAATACCATGGTTTCAACCATGGGGCGCCAGGGAAAGTGATGACACTATTAGGTCCACACGGCACACTCCACCGGAGCTTGAGATCTAGATACAAATATAACATATTAGTTGGTAAGATAAAGACACATACTACACCAATGGTTTTATGTGACTTACAATAATAAGAAGCATCCATTTGATAGCCTAGAGGAAGTCTATAAGTTCCCTCAAGTTTTGTATCGTTTCTTGGAGGAGGATGAAACATTGGCCTATCAAGTAAATCAGGGAAGTAACCTCCGATAAATCCTTGATCAGCACCATCCGGATTACTTCTTCCGACCTCCAGTTGATGAATCATATCATTGAACACCGTCATTGATGGCTGCCATTAAAAGCATGTTAGGTAATCCATTGAACTAAAACTCCATATTATAGAAGGGATTTGTCAACCATGGTTAAGAAAAAAAGAAAAGAAATCTATACCTTCAATACAAAGAGACCGGTATGAAAGATGCAGGGATTGATGAAGACTGCACAAAATGTCCCACATTGAAAGAGTTCATCGGTTTTTTGGAGGAAGAGGTTATCGGCATCGAGCATGACTACTCGATCATAGTTGACTAGCTTCCATGCATAGAGTTTGTTAAGTGTTAGCTTAAATCTCCATTGTTGACTTGTCGCGGTTGTGTACGGATTTTGTAAATTCTCGACTCTCATCACGTTCACCCCATCTTCTTCTTCTCTGGTACATACACAAAATAAATAAAAACTCATCAAATTCATTTTCTTAGAGGATTTTTATTTAAGATAAATAATTTTGTAGCACATTTCCCTACCATCCTTTTCAAAATAGTCATGCAATATTACAAGGTTGTCCTATAATTTTTAAAGGCTCATTTTTTGCATGAACTTTTTAATTAAAGTAAAATCCAAGAAAATATATTTTGTTTATGTACTTTATACTACTATAGTTATAGGTGACAAAAACAAGGGCCGGTGGATGTTTCCTTGTTGGTGATCCAGAAAAGTGCACATGGCCAGTGGATAACATATTAGTTAGTACACAAAAGTACAAATTTAACGACATTTACCTTAAGTTTTTCCTCAATAACACAAATAAAGAATGATTATTTTAGATCACTTAATCAGATGGGGACGGCAATAGATAATAATAAGACAACGTAATATTTCTTGATCTTATCGTAACGTATATAAAAATATCAAATTTGCAACACGACATCGTATGTCCCATACAATACATAATATATGTAAAAATTTTGTTTCGTGTTATATTTCGATCCGTTATATAATAAAAAAAATCGATTTTTTTCGACTATAAGTCACAAAAAATAAAATGAAAGTCTACACGTTTTGAATGGCACACCAATTAAGATTGGTGGCTTTGGGAGTTTCGATGAAGAAAAGATTCAAAGTACTGTGCATCCAAGTCGTCCACCCACCACTCTTTACACTTTGACTTTACACACGACCCAACCCAAAATCCAACATGCTCACAAAAATCCAAACATTTTAAATTTTAAATTTCAAATTCATTTTGTTTAAAATCCACTAAAATTCCAACATTATAAAATTAAAACAAGATTTTATATTATTTAATTCCAAAAGCTTCCTACATATATATAGAAAATAAATACACAAACAGTTTCAAACCAGAAACTCCATATAAGGGAAATTTATTCAACTTGTGGTGTCTAAGTGTCTTTCTGCAAATAATATTAGCAACCCATCATTGACTTATACATGTTATTGATAATACATAGTAAAAATGGACAGCTGTCCATTGGACAAAGACAGACCAACATTATGCAGTTATTGTCTATTTGGAACCCCACCACAATAAAATAAGTAGATATTAATATCATTATCATTTATTATTATTATATTTAGAAATCCACTTGCGATATTTGACCTATTCTTTAAAACCCATTTAATTTGAATTCCATCAAATTGCACGACAAGACAAATAGATATAGTATACTGTATTATATAGTCGTCCATATTTGTCACTTACCTTTTTCCTATCTAAGTAGAATAATGCCTAAAGCATATTCTTGGAATTCAAAGTTGAAGTTTCAAACTCTTATCTCAAAATAATTATAAACGATTCTTTCTCACATCAATTCACTTATTATAATCTACAAACACCAAAACATTCTGTCTAATTTGGATTATCAAGATGTCTTAGATATTTATATTTATATATTCTTGCAATTCAATTGAATTAGTTTTTTTTTTTAAAAAAAAAAATTAACCAATCCGAGATGGCGTAATACTAATTCTTTGTACTAAAAAAAGAAAAGTATCAATAATTTTAGTAACAAAAAATTTCGAAAACTATTAGAGAATATTTATTTTGCCTTTTTAATACATATGAGATAATTCCGTAAATAGAATTCATACGTGACTTTTGGCCTCAGTTCTAACACAATTTTTTTGAATTTATGCAGTAAAAAGACAAAAGTAGACATCACTACTCAATTAGACTCTGATGATACTAAAATGAATGGCCACACACAGTATACTTTATTATGAATGATTGCCCATATTTTGCCCCTAGCCACATCTGTCATAAGATGTAATTATTAACCAAATATTACATGAAATGTGATTCTTTCTATTCAAATTGACATTTGATTTGACACAGCGCATTAGGTTGTTCCAGCACATTTCCTAAATCGTTGACCAAGTCCCAAAATCATCTATCTATCTAAACACAAAATATACGTCTCTCCTCAAGTTTAAAATATTCTAAACCCAAATTCGATTTCAACAATACCAAACTAAATAAAAAATCAAATTATTATGTTTAAACACCTCTAGCAATAAATCACTCTCATAAAATATCAGATAAAAATCTAATGTAATAATCCCTCTGTAGCTATTCGTATTATTTTCCAAATCAATTCGAGATTTCCTGAAATAGAATTTTATTAATAATTAGAGCATAAATGTAAAGATATTAAAAGATACCAAAGAATTAATTTTTCAACGGCTACCTAAAACTCTGTTACAAAGCTAAAAGGTAGTAAGAAAATTGAAACGAAAGGAGTATGCTCTGTTTTTAAAATCATTTATGTAAGAATAATGTCATAAAACCCCCCAACCCACTTGTTTTACTTTTACTATTGTTGTTTTAAATTTTTCTTACCTTTAACAAAAAATCTATAAAAAATAAAAACATCTAAAACTAGAAATCATTTTATAATATCAATATTAAAAGAAAAGAAAAAGAAGGGAAATTTACTTACAGAGTGTGAACCCAATGGAGGGGTACATCCATGGAGGCAATAACAACAAGATCAGCATCAACCTTAAGCTCCCTAAGAGATCTGAGCATGACACGTGTCGCCATGTAGAATTCATAATCTCTTGGAGTACCCATATACATCATGGTAGCATAGGCGTTTCTGTGCACCAACCCCTTTGTTGAAGAAATTACTGACCTTTTATCTTCACACACTACACACACTAAAATTACATTCAAAATCACAAAACTCAAAAGCCTTTTCCCCATCATTCTTTTACTTTTTTGCCCTTTTTCCTCAGCCACCCTAATAGAGCACTAAATCACAACCCCCCCTTTTTTTGGCGTAATAATTCCTCAAGAATATCCCATTTCTGTATGATACATATGTATGTATGTATGTATGTATCTCCCCCTTCAAAAGAATCCCACTTTGAAGGAAAAGAAATGGGATTTCTTGGAAAATGGTTTAAATGAACAAAAGCACCTACGAGAAATGGTCCCTTTGTGTTATCTGTGCGTTTTGTGTGTGAAAAGAGAACAAGAAACACAAGATATCTATCTATATATTTATAATTTAATATAATGATGGGGGTGGAGAAGAAATGTGAGAATCAATCCGAGTTTTTAGCAGAAAAAGTAGAGGGAGGAAGGCTCTTTAAATAATTGGGGGGTGAACCCTTTGGGCTGCCTGTTTTGGGCGAGAAATGGTTTAATTAAAATATTAATTGTTGCTGTTGCTGTTGCTGTTGCTGTATAGGGTTGAGCTGTAGCATGTGCCGTGCAGCCGTGGACCTCATTGTTGATTCCGCTAATAAACCCAACAAAGGTTTGACCAAGTCCATATTTTTCATATTTGGACTGGATCCGATCAACTTGCATTTCTCCCTTTGTTGAATTACCTTTAGATATTTTCTTTCTTTGTGCCGTGTCTGCAATTAAAACGTTAATTAATCAATTATTTAAGTGATATTTCTTTACATTAACTAAATAATATTTTGGCTCAATTCAAAATCTAGACTTAATCTTATAAAACAAAAAAACAAAAGGAAAAGAAAGACTCCAACATATCATTTTCTTTCTCCATGAAATATCTAACTTTCTAGCTTCCAACTATTTGTTGCCAAATTTTAGGTGCAATATATATAGTCTATTGTAATTAAGCTTATTTCTACGAACAACACAATCATGTATTGTTTAAAAAATTAAATTCATATCAATATCATTTAGTGTGACGGATGAATATTACATTAGCACTAGTTTATTTGTCATTCCTAACATTTTATTTTATTTATTATATAATAAGCGAGGATGAGAAAATCGACTAAGATGATTGGAATATGACATTAATTCAATCATAAATGAGTATGTGCGTGTAATTTCAAATCTTTTTATATAAAAATTATTTTGCATTTTGAATTTAAGTTACTTTTCTATTGACAATATACTTTATTATATTTTTAGTTCCATGAGAATTATAAACAAAACATCTTGGGTGTAATTGTTATTAAGTAAATTCGGCTCCCTCGACGATTTTTCATTCCCTAGATCCGCCCCTAAGCGAGTGTGTGTCATATCCACATCAGTGCATATTTGGTTTAGCACCTAATTAAACACGGAGACAGATTTGTTTAATTAACTACAAGTCTACAACCGCGTACAAGTTGTGTTACTGTTAGGTACTTAATTGGGTTGGACTCAAAAGTTTTGGGCCTTGTGCATTTTAGGTTACTCATATCATATGGACCATTGTAGTGCGATTTGAATAAAAAAAGTACATGCTTCTTATTCTCTACTATTTTTGACTCTTTTTAGACTGTTTTCATCCTTCGGGAAGCCTGAAAGAAAGGGTCCTCCATACGCTTAAGAACAGTTTGTTTGTTGATCACAAAATTATTATTATAAATAAAACACATCAAGCAGCTTATATTATTATATATATATATATATGTTCACAATATGAATGAAAATATTGTACTATTAAATCTAATATTTAATATTTTACTAAATTTCACTACTTACATGAATATTTGATGAAAACTGGGGCTACAAGAAAAAACACAATTGCATGAGTGCCCACATATAAAAATGGTCATCACTACAAAAAAATTAAAAATTAGTGACAAAATATTAAATGATAAAGTGATAAGAATTTAAATATTATTACTAAAATAATGTATATAAACACATTGTACAATGGGTAGAGAAAAAACATTATAGCTCGGGGGTGGTACGCTGCATCATGTTGACTATACGAACGGATACACTAGTCTATCTACATGTAAACAAATTTGATAGTAGTGAATATTTTAGGCTAAAACAAATAGTTAGTCACGATTGAAAAACAAAATGCTCAGATTTATAAAACTTTTGGGGACCCTAGGCGCGCACCTTAACTTTTGGCAGATCGAATCGTCGGTAACCAACACAACCATAATGCATTCTTACTTTCGCACAAGAAACACCTACCAATGCACTCAAACTTTTCTTTTGTACTGTTGGGCCTTAATCATGAAAGACATTAATGAGTTTGTTCGACAGTATACCCAAGTTCAACAACTTCAACCGAGTAGATTTGAACAAGATGTGGTATAATACTAAACATTTGCTTTGAATTTAATTTCATGGTATAATGTTTATATTTTATACTTTTGTGTGATTTTTTGTGCTTAATTATATATATGCAATATAATACAATTTATAAAAAAAATCTTTAATAATTAATCTAGTCAATGAGTAATTTGATTTACTACTAGCTTGCAGGGGTGGCAAAATGTGTCTTGTCACATTGGGTGGCCCTTGGCCCGATCCAACCCATGTCTTTTCTATTATTGATGGGTTGATTTGAGTTTAATAAACATCTAAACGGGCTTATAATAAATTTATAAACGGATCATAAACGGGTCAAGTGAAAAATTACACATCATTTAACATTTAATGACTTAATTTTGAAATAAGTGTGGGGAGTTTTTCTTAATCCATATAATTTGAATAATTTTCATATTACTCTAATCTCATTATATTATATCTGAATAATATTTAATTGTAAGTATGGTTTTTATCTTAATTTTTAATTCGCTAAATACACAACATCAGGAGGCATAAAACGAATTGTTCTAACCCGACCCGACCCATTTATGACCTGCCCCATTTCCAAAACCATCAATTAATTACTTATATAAAGTGATCAATTTATGACTTGACACATTTTCCACCCACTTGACACGATCCACTCTGCCAGTTTGCTTCTCATGCTAGGCATCGGAATTCGGATACACCAAAGGAACAAACAATCAATTTCATTACATATACTTAAACATCACGGGCCTATTTGTTTGGCGTTTCCCAAAAAAAATTTGTGTTTGGGAAATGCCAAACAAACATGTTTTCTATTTTCTGAAATAAAATTTTTATATCTCAATTTTCTCAAACTACTCTCTCAAAAGTCAAACAAACAACAATATTATTATCTCTAAACAAAACCTATACAAACTCTACTCTGATTTGACATAAAGTAATATCTCACATAACAAACATGATTTGACATAAAGTCTTACACATCTTACACCTACAACCCAACTCTTCCAAAAAAACCTACACCTACTTTATTTCTCAAACTACTCTCTCAAAACTCAAACAAACAACATTATGCAAATCGAGATTATTTCACAAATCTCTACTACTCTCTCAAACTACTTTCCCAAACACCAAACAAACAAGCCCCAAATCTTTTAACCTTTTTCTGACTTATTATTACGTCAAAATAATACAATAATTCTTACCTATGATTAAAAATGATTTAATAACAAGATATGTACATAAAATAAAATATAAATATATAAATGATTTTTGACGCATTAAACTACTTTTCAGGCTACAATTTCATCATCTAAACTACGTCCATGAATCATTTCAAATTTTTATAACCCCACTAACATATTCATTGATTATATTTACAAAAATTATTTCTAAACTCTATACAAACACGACACCAAACATCCAAACGGGCTTGAATTAGAATTACTTCAATTATCTTCCACAATTCCTTATGGAAGACAATTGGCAGCAAATTATATAACCCCACCCCCAAGAAAGAAAGGTTTGGAAGCTGGCGTTTTCCCTGATTTTCACCACACCTTTATAAACCACTGGAAACATACTCACATAATATTTGATTTTTCTACTAATTTTCCTGCTAAAACCCTAAACCCTTTCTTCTATTCACATTTTAATCAGCAAATGGAGGCCTCAATTGAGCATGGATCCAATAACAGAGAGCTTTATGCTCTCCTACACATATCGCCCGAAGCTTCTGATGAAGAAATCAGAAGGGCTTATCGCCAATGGGCTCAAGTTTATCATCCCGACAAATACCAGGCTCTTCAAGTATAAAGCTCTTAATCCTTTTCTCATTCAATTTCGTTTGTTATGATTGATGGTTCTGTTGTGTCTCGTTTTATGGGTTTTTCTATTATGTTTATAAGTTTTTAACTGGACCTTTTTTTTGTGGTATGAACTGTGGAGTTTGGTTGATTTTCGCTGTCAGAAAATTAATTCAAGTTTTTCTACTTTTTGTGTATTTTTAAATATTTGACATTTAACGAAAGACTGCAACTTGTGTGGATCATTTTATTTAGTCTGTAAAACTCTTTTCAAATGAGGAAGAATTTTTTATTATTAGTGATTTTTTATACTTGTAAATTTCAAGAATAATTGAATGTTTCATGTCCTGAGATTGATTATTTGTTGTTTAAATTAAGGAATAAAAAAAATAGTGCCTGAATTGTTGTTTTTTGACAGAAATAAGCAGCTTTTATTTGGTCTTGATAAAACTAGCTTGATTTTGGAAAAAAACTGCTTGTACATTTTGGAATGAAAACAAAGAAGTGTGGGTTTTGGAACTTGGTTCTTAGATTCCAATGTTGCTTTATAAAATTTCATATTGCAGATGCTCTCTACTCGTTTCTTTCATCATTTTTATCTATTTATTGCTTTTATTTTGGAGGGGGTTGTTAACTTATGGTTAACCTTTTCTTTAGTTGTATAATAAATGATATCCTGTTTAACTTTGTTCAGATGAAGGAAGTTGCAACCGAGAACTTCCAAAGAATATGTGAAGCCTATGAGATATTGACGGATGAGAACAAGAGGGTCATATATGACATATACGGGATGGAGGGATTGACTTCTGGGCTTGAGCTTGGTCCGAGACTGAACAAAGTTGAAGAGCTCAAAGAAGAACTTGAAAGGTTACGGCGCCAGAGAGAACAAGAAAAGGTGTCAGCACACCTCCGGCCATCTGGTTCGATAGTCGCAACTTTGTCATTGCCCAACTTGTTACAGGGTGATGGCATTATGAGAGGGTACTACTTTCCTCCACTGAGTCCCCTTCCATTTTATTTATTTGAAAAATGTATTTTCACAACTTATTATCAGTATTTTCATCCTTTCTCTAAAGCTCGTTTTGACTTTGTAGGATGGCTATGTCCAGTGAAGTCCAATCCCCGCTATCCAAAAACGATTATCTTTCTATTGGTGGGAATTTGGCTGTCAATGCAAATTCTGGTGGAGGTGGTGCGTCTGCTGTTTTTAGGCATCAAATATCTCCAGCTTCTTCAGTTGAAGTAATGGGTACCATGGGTTTGCAGTCGTTGATAGGAGTACAGACTTCTCGGTAAGATGATTTTCTTTGCCAATTAATTAATTTACCAAATTCAATTTAGGTATCTTGAGTTACTGAAGTCCTTGTATTCTGTCCAGACAATTGTCTGTACACTCCACTGCGGTTATGGGGGTTACTGCGTCTTTGAGAGATGGCTCTGTTAATCTTTCGAACACATGGACTCGTCAACTCTCGGATTCTACTCATGGAAGTGTAAGTGTTTTTCGGTCTTATCTTTATGTATTCTTGCATATGTAATGACTGTTATGCAGCAGCTTTTGTTTTCTAGGCTTATGTGAATCTGTTTATTATGCAGATATTAAGATGCATAGTTACAGAGTTTGAATCAATATTGTTCATGATTGAACTTTGGTAGTCAAGTCAGTGTCTGATGACTATCAAATCTTCTAGGAACTGCTAAATGCTTTAACTGTATTTTCTCTTTCTATTTTCTGGTAATGATTCATGTTTTTGCTGCTTTTCATAATACAGATACAGCTGTCTTTAGGCCCAGATTCATCTATAGCTGTTGGATGGAGAAAGAAAGAGGAAAGAAGGTCAGCTTCTGGAGAGCTTAAGGTATCACTTCCTTTTATACTTCAATTGTTTTGCTTTCAACTACAGTTTATATATAAAATTATAATTATAACTAATGCAAATCAAACCTTCTGAAGAAAAGTTGGGATTTAGAGGTATTTGAGTTCAGAATTACATGTTACTTAACTGCTATCAGCATGTACATTTGTTGTATACGAGTGATTGAAGAAATTTGTAGGCCTTTTCATACTAACATATATATTTCCATTCCCATATCATTGTTTTATGTATCATAGATTGGCACAAGCTCATTTAGTGCAACAGCTCACTACACCCACCGATTTTCCTCAAAATCGCATGGGCGCATTTCTGGAACTGTTGGGAGGTATGCCTATCAGATTTTTTTTCTCAATTATTCATCTCCTAATTATGGTTTAACATTTTGAATATTACAACTTTTATAATGATCAAAAGTTGCCCTCCTTACACTGTAATGTAAACCAGACTTGTAACGTGCTCTCTATGTATTTGCAGTACTGAACTTGCAGTTGAAATTGGGGGTGGAAGGAAGATCTCTAAATTCAGCACTGCCCGGATGTTATATTCCATCAGCACTAAGGTATTCAGATGCAAATGTATTATAGAGATCTTATAAACTATTTGCTTCTTTCACTTTACAGATTAGCCACATAGATTGTACTAGTTTTTAATAGAACTATACCAACTCTATGTAGTTTTGATTGAAAGATGTTAGAAAGTGTGTGCAGGGGTGTTATAAAAAATGTCCCCTCTCTCTAGCATTTTGCTAATAAAAAATCTTACTTTTGCATCAAATTAATATTGACAATGCTTCAAGCTCGCATGAATTTTTATGCGATTCTTTGTTTTACCACTCACTCTTAACTTTGCTGTTGATAGGGGCTCGTTTGGAAGTTTGAGTTGCACCGTGGAGGGCAAAAACTGATTATTCCTGTAAGTGCATTTCAATACATTTTATGGATCCTATATAACTTGAATGCAAAATTTATTTATTGTATTGTCTATTGTGAATGTGACCAGTGAAGATATTTATGCCTCCTGCAAAATCGTGTTTCATAGTTTAATTCCTTTCTGCCTATGCCAATTTGAAATATATTTCTGCCGTTGGTTGCAGATCTTGATATCCAGCCATTTTAGTCCTGCCTTCGCAACTGGAGCATTCATCATTCCAGTATCGATTTATTTCACGCTCAAGGTTGTGTTCCAATCTATGAATAACATTAATTATAGTATAAATCTGTCTTTTGAGCTTCCTTAGTTGAAATTAGATTTCTGCTAGATTTTCCTTATGTTACTTGAAACATGGTCAATCTTCAAGAATTGATGTAATTTTAAATTTTCATAGTTTGAATTTACCTATGCGATATTAATAAGACGCTTCTATGTTTTGGCTTTTGTATATGTTTCTACTTGTCTGGATGGATATTTTTGTAAAACTTTTTGTTCCATTTTTTGTATTTTCAGAAATTTGTTTTTAAGCCTTACTATCTTAGACGGGAAAAGCAGAAGGCTTTGGAGAATAGTGAAAATACAGAAAACCAGGTAATCTTTTGTTGATTATTAATTATGATATTGTCACTCATATGGTGCTATTACTTAACTACCCTCTCAGTTCTCTTTTTTCTCATTATAGGTTTGCTCGTCTCCTTCAACTTAGCATGGAAATTATATCCAACCATGTTATGTAACCTTTATTTTACCTTCACAGGTGAAAGAGGCAAGGGCTGCAGCTGAGAGAGCCCAACATCTATTACTAAACGTGTCTAACAGGAAAAAGAACAAGCAACTTGAAACCGGTGGACTGGTTATTACAAAGGCAGTGTATGGAAATAGCAAAGCGCTGTTGAATAGACACTCGTCGGAAGAAATACAAGATGAGGTGGCATCACAAGTCATTGATGTCACAGTACCTCTAAATTTTCTCGTCAATGATGCCGGACAACTCAAGGTTCGCTTCTTCCTTAAAATGTTTTGAATACGAGCATGATTTATTTGGCATCTCTTTCTGGAAAAATACACTTTGAACACGTTTAGTAGGTGATAGTATCAACCTTTAGTGTATATAGTCACCGCCACCGCCAGACGAGTCTTTAACTTTAAATGTATCTGTGCAGCTACATGAAGGTGTGAAAAAATCGGGAATCATGGGGTTTTGTGATCCTTGTCCAGGAGAAGCTAAGCAGTTGTATGTGGAATATTCATATGGCGGCGCCCAATATGAGGTAGACCATATTATTCATTCATTGTTTATAGTATTTATGTGATAAGTAATAGTTTTCTGATATTGCTATTTATTTCTGCAGGTTACCGCAGGCGACTATGAGGAGTTGTTAATACCTCAAGAAAGACATAGAGTTAAGGATTAGATAGCTAGCTTAATTGAGATTTAAAGGGATTTGGATTACATATATTGACTGTTGGTTAGATGTCACACAGTTCAAAATTTTGGTTGGTAAGATGCGTGTAACGCATCATTGTTGTATTTCTATCTATTCTTTTCCGAATTAAACAATAAATTGATTTTGGAGTATTAATTCAATGCCATCCTTTTATCCAGGCTTCACATACATATCCTTAACAAACTTTTTAAGTCTTTTTTTTTTTTTTTTAGAACCCTTAAGAAACTTAAGTCTACAAAGTCTCTTTTTTCTTCATTCTAAACTAAATTTAAACCGGGGAATTAAATTTAGCATGGATCATACTTATGTGATAAGTCAATACGAAAAGAACACTTTGCAGTAAGTTGGGGCAAGGTCTAGGTGAGTGAAATAATAGTATAATTTACAATATATATTTTTAGAAGAGTAATTTAACAGAATCGTGTCGTCAAATGCTGAATTTTGAAGTTCATTTATAAGAATGTTGAAATGTCTTTTGAACCTTACAAAAGTGAGTAGTTTTAGAGGTTGAACACAACTGAAAATACCGGTAGACCAAGAATGAATCGTATTTAAGTGGTCAAAAACTTTTAAATTTTACAAAAAATTTACATTATTCCTCTGCTAAACTAAATGCTTATTTGATAAGATAAAAAAAAAAAAATCATTTCAATAGTAAGGACTAAGGAATGGTTGGTGCTATCTTTAAAAGTGCACCAATTCCTCCCAATAGTCATCTACAGAGCTAGCCCTTTGGCTAGGCATCTTAAGTGTTCGCCTGGGACCCATTGTGTCGAGGGGTCTCAATTTTTTTTTTTACAAATATGACTATTGTGTTTCGGTTAATAAAATACATAATTTATTTTTTAATAAATAAATGTATGACAAAGTCAAGAATATAAAATAGTATAATCGAACACATTGTTCAAGCTTGATTTTTTTTTTTTCTTATCAACTCGAGATTGATTATGAACTCGATACTTAAAAGAACCATAGTCAAACGAGCATAACTAGTACCGGACACGAGTTGGTCCCGAGTATGATGATATTTTTACAAATATTTTGTTAATTCATAATTTATCTAGTCAAACTCGAATAAAAAACTATCAAACAATAGATGTTTAAATTAAGTTTGATATTTATAACAAACCAACCTTATATTTTTTCATACTCTAGTTAAATATTGAGTAATAAATTTAGTTTGATTGTGAGTCCTAAACAAAGTTATTTCAAGTGTCTCATTTGGTATTATTACTATAAGAGTATTACAAGTATATATATATTGTAGTTATTGGTTGGCCTTGACAAGTTAAAAGTCATACGCTACACCAGTAACGTGTATTTGTTATAAAAAAACTATAATATTAGTTAGTATTTCATCAATATTCATTGTACATGTAGATGTTTTTAGCGTACGTAGAAGGAAAATTTGAAAATTTGAAATTAGTGAAAACATAATTATGATCGACTAATTTCTATTTTATTTATTATCTAAAATGTTAGAAAAACTATAATATTAGTTATTATTTCATCAATATTTTTATCTGTAAACCAAAAACAATTTTGAAAAAATATATCTTTTCGTTTTGACTAGGTCACAAAATTAAATTTCGCCTTGTGACATAATTACAAGTTTTTACAATCCAGCCTGATTTGATTCGATCAATTTTCATTCAACCATCTATTTTCTAACGACAACTTAAGCTACTAGTTCAATTGCCTCCTTTACTACAAATAAAATTGCAAAGCAAAACTTGGAAATACGTGTAATGTAATTCGTCTTTGCAAATATCATGGAGATTTCTCTCCTTCAAATCGTATCAAATTTTTTTCACCCAAGAGGCCAAGAACCATTCTCTCAAGTGGAATTGGGTCCATTAAACATTTTGACACTGTTTGGTTAAGTTTTGGCTCGGCTTCATTTGATTTTGATTTCGAAAAAATGATTTTTATGTTTTCGTTGAACCTTTGGAATCTCATTTGGTGAGGTTTTGAAGGTTGAGTTTTATGGTTTTGAAATTGAAACCCCACTTAAATTGAATTTAGAGGAAAAAGTAGATGATATGTGTCAAATCAATATTTTTTAAATATTTTGAAATATGATAAGTGTCCAATCTCACAAGTCTGGACTGGTTTCATGAAATATGGGGTTAGTCTCAAGGGTATGTACAAAGTTTCATTTGGAAGAGTTTTGACCCGGTTTCACGAGACCCATGAAACCGGGCTAAAACCCTTCCAAATTGGGCCTTTATGATTCTCTCTATAACCTGACATATATAGCCATCAAGAAGAATTCATTCATGAAATTATTCCTCAGTTAACGTAAAAAGACGAACTGAGCAAAGATGTAGGATTGATGATTGAACGGTTCAATAAATATATTCCTCTACATATTATCTCTTCATTTCACTTGTTCATGTCAATTCTAAGACTCTCTCTTTTTATCTTGTTCAGTGAGCTATAGATAAAATGCCTATCAAGTTTACCTTTTTCTTTCTTTGTTCATCCTACTTTTTCATATGAATATTACTAGCACTATGTAATGTCCCAATCCCAAACGTGACCTTTGAAAACATAGGTTTTGAATTTTAATTATATTCTCAAAATAAATTATCTTTAGTCTCATCAATCAAAAGTTAAGTTATATCCTCAGATAAAAAATGTGACTTACAATTTTAGAAAACTAGACATCACTTTTTCATGTGTGTCAGCTTAGTTATCCTCATCAAGCCACTTCAAAATCTTGGGACCTGTTTCGATGTATTTTGATTCAGTTTTGCCCTATTTCGATGAAAAATATTTTGATTGAATGATTTGAAGATTCTTTTTAAAATTTGTGCAAAAAAATTGAAATATGAATTGAATGTATTTTTATTGGAATCTATTGTGCATAAAATATTAATTAAATGAATAGTTGTGTTGAAAAGTAAAAGTTATTCTTTAAATATATTTTGAATATTGGAGTTTATGATGAAAGTCAGTTGATGGATGTCAAATCATGTCTTTTTCAAAATAAATTCATGGATATTATATTGTCTGTTAATTGGGGTAATGATTGAAAAATTATTATTCTAAATTAAAATGTTGGAAAGATAATTAAATATATATTTTTAAAATTATACAACATTAATAAATAAAGTAAACAAATATATAGATGTGTATGTACAAGCCAAAGATGAGGGATTAGAGTTGCAGGCAAGTGGTTGGTAGGTCTCTCTGCAAAGCAGGCCCTATCTCTGTTTCATGAACCGAGAATAGTTGAAATTGGCATATTTGAATTTTTCAGTAAATGAGCCTGACGAAAATCGTTCCAAACAAAGTTTGGCCCAGCGATAAATTGAAAGTCATGGACCAAATAGGTTCCAAACAGGGCCTTGGTTTTTTTAACTAATTTCTCAAACGACATATACTAATAATCAAGCCAGCTTGCAATTTAGGCGGTTTCTACCACTCCATTAAAAGAATAGGCTTAAGCAAGCCAAAACTAAATTATGGAAGGGTGGAGAAAGAACAGTTAAGACTCTTAAAACATGATGATACCTTCGATTCATGAGAAGTCATGTCGTAAAATGAGGTCTCCAATAGTCGGATCAAAGCATGCTTCGATTTCTGTCGATGAAAAATCACCACCTCTAATCTCCACAGGCTTGCCTAAAAGCTTCACCCCTTGCTTCCACTGTCTTTTATCTGAAAAATTGACAGAGCATTACATTTCCGTGTGTGCACGGTGAGTGTTTTTTTTTTTTTTTTTTTTGGGGGGGGGGGGGGGGGGGGGGGGGGGGGGGGGGGGGGGTTGCACTGTTTCATCCAAACAAACAAACCTGGCCCTGTTTGTAAAACGGCATTATCCTCTACATCCAACACCCAATCGATCCAAAGCACAAATCCATGGCACATCCCAGATTCTCTAAATTTAAACTGTAAACAAGTCGGTAAGAATACCATACTTCTTTGAGGCCACCCTTAAGATCAATACCCTTAGGACTTTGTAGCACGAGACATATCGCTCCATTTTTCACTCTTTTTGCATTTCAATGAAAATGATATATATATAAACAGTTTATTTTCTTTTTATTGCATTTGTATGAAAATGATATAATATTCCTTCTTATTAGAGTAGAATATGTCGAGAAGCCCTGAGACTGTGACCTTAAGGGTGAAATCAAATAAACCGTGATAATATGCCCTAAAGAAAGTTGATAGGGCCGGGAAAGACACATGATACCTCGGCTTTTCCAGAACACGGGCTCATTGGTTTTGAGAAATCAAATTCGAGGATAGTAGTTATCTCACTCAGTATCTGAAACGAGATTACAATCACATTAATACCAACATACCGATCCAACTTCATAGTATAAAGATATATAAGAGAGACTACCTTGGTTTCACCACACTGCCAAATGAAAAAGGGTAGAAAAGGACTGTCTTCTGTAACAGGTAAATCTCCACATGCACCCAATGTGGTATTTACCATAGAATGATCAAATCCTTCGACTTCTTTCAGGCTACAACGACTTCGCCAGAGGTCCTACAGAAAATTGTACAGTGCTGTCTCTTAATTTTGCTCTGTTATAAAAATCGTTCAAGCAGTGCATACGGAATATTAACTCACAGGGAGGTACATTGCACAAGCTTTCAACAATCCTTTACCAGGCATTATTTGCACATCTTCTGATAGAATGGACTGAAGTAAAGTTCTATCCTTCCTACAAAAGGTAAGACAAGAAATGTGCGAAATAAGGTGCTAAATAATTGTGCCATGATTATTATACAATTCAGAGGTAAAGCTTACCAAAACCGCAGATTTTGCCAGGGAAGAACACTCTCATTTCCGGAATAGAATGGTTCTGCAACAAATAAGTTAATCTGCAGAAGAAAATGGGCAAGAACACGACAGAAATAACATAATTATGCTCAAGCCAATAATAATTTCTTAACCTCAGAAAAATGTATGTGGACGATATCTATATAAAGGGAAATTTACTTAGACACCCCCTGTCAGAACTCAGAAGGTCTAATTACAGGAACTTACCAGCCTCCGAAAAATGTATGTGGAAGATCTATATATAAATTTGTGTACCTTTCTCTGATTACAATCAGGTAGAGTCAGTTGCAAGTCCCTCTTTTTTATAAACTCTATTTGATCCATACTGTAATTATTTGCTGCAGCAACTGTTTGGAGATATTGTATACCCTTTTTTCCAAGCCCAGGAAACAATGGAATCACATGTGAACTCTTAGAGAGAGAGGCAACGGCAACAGTCAAGAAAATACTATCATCTGCAACTAAACACAAAGGAGATACGTTCTGACGCAACTGAAAAACAAAGAAGAGAACTTAAAGTTAAATTACAGTTGAAATTCGAGGTGAGAAAAGGAATAGTAAAAAAGCTTTATATACTTTAAGATGTGAGCAACAAAGATTCAAACAATCAGGTAACTGCTTTTGCACAATGAATAATGAGGAAAATCTAGAGGCTATAAAAAGCGGGGCGGGAAATTCTGAAGCATTTTCGCATTAAAATTCGACAATTGTAGGCTATAAGGAGAAATAGTCAAAAAGCTAATCTGATAGGTATAGTTAATTAGCATGTTTGCATAGAGATACACATACGTAAGTTTAATCAATACCGTGGAAGCATGTAAAATATCATTGACAAAATCTTATAAAAAAGGACAGCTGCAGATTTCACTTTATTACTGCCAAGAGAAAATATAAAAGTGAACCAAATTCAACTTAACATACCAGAATATCTTAAGCTTAAAAGGAAAGTCTTTTTCATTTTCATATCGCAAGAATAGAACAAACGACTGGGCTCTCCCTTGATAAAGAGAAAGTAATATAGTTATTTATTACACACCGGAATGGTTTTCATCTACATGATGTGTCCCAAGTCTAGGCTCAAATAGTGAATATTGGATAAAAAGGAATAAACTTCATATTGAAACATGTCCAGATTCACCCATTAGTTCTCCACATTGCCTTTATTTTCCCTATGTTATGGTTAAATAGTTCTAGGATTTGATTTATTTCCCTTTTCTCATCATCTATCAGTGTATAATTATACATTGTAAATATGTATGCAAGGTTGAAAATATTTATTTCATTTATCCATCACGGTATCAAAGCCATGTCATAAGTTCAACGACAAATAATAAGGAGCAATCTAGGGAGATAATGGTTGGTCTTGGTATAGTAACAATTACACTGTGGTAAACCACCAAGGTGTGGACTAAACTCGGCATTTGAGCTGCTACAGAGATTTAAAATATTTGAGTAGTACAATTATTATCAGCTATAGCTTTTAGCACGACGACATGTATTCCGTATACAACACTTAAGATGAGTCAAAATAAAAGGCAGAGACTAAATTGAATTTTAAAGTAAGATCATTTTATTGAAACTAGTTTTCAATTATTATATCCATTTGCCCAAAATTAAGTCTAACTATCTAATTTTGACAATTTCGATATCCTAAAACTCTCAAAATCACATTATTTAGCATATTTTTAAAATTATTAAGATTCCGTAATTAAATAAACTAGATTGTTCGGACATTCATTTTTGCATGATAACGTGGTAGTAGATTGGCCTCTTGAATATTGATAAAAGAGTGCTGCCTTAAACGATAATATTCTGTCATGATAAAAGAATCTTACAGTATTCTTAATGGCATTAAGCATTAAACATCTCCAACCGCTATCTCCATATAATGCATTTCGTTCGGGTGATAGAAGAATCTGAAAATCCCGAGTACATAAGTCAAAATGGTCAACCTCTTTCTTCGGTTGTGAAGTTTTGAGCTCATATGAAATGCTCGTTTCAGTATGAACAGCATGCAATCGAACGTCTTCATCTTTGGATACAGAAAAACCTGAACTTGGGCTCAACCAAACACTTTGTTTCCAGTGGTCACACCAATTCCCAGAGACTAGAGAAGCACAATATATACATATAAGAAAAGGTTTGTGGCACTTAGTCACGAATTTCAAGTTATCAAAAATAAAACTCATAAATTGAAGTTGATTAACACCTTCTTTCAACTATTATAAAGAGGTACCTATCTAACTTATGAATTTATTCACCAAATGTTTATCTTTGCCACAATTTGATAAAAACATCAAAGTATTTCCAGATTGAATGCATAATAACCAACACACACACCAAAAAAAAAAAAAAAAAAACAGAGCTAACTTACTACTGGAGGGTGATTTTAACTCGTTCACATCAGGACAGCTAATCCATTTTGGGCTTGTAGAATAAAAAATCGTCCCTTCACTGTCAAGCTGAAGCACCCACCTGAAAAAGGATAAATTATTTCATAATTGAACCTGAAGAGCATGAAAGACAATGACCCATGTGCCAAATCTTGTACCATGAGATGATAGCATGAACAGTACCATCATTAGTAGCTTTTATGTGCAGTTCAGTTTCCCTAGAACTGTCTGGTCTTCTCCAAAAGTCAAAATCAAATACTTTGAAGGGTTCTGAAAGCTGGATGAAAGCAACAGGTTGAGTAGAGTAAATGCTAATATTACATCTATAGAATAACTCACATTTTATCATGTAAAGAATCATTACCAGTTTAATTTCTTCCTTAAATGCATCACAGTGCATTGCGTATTGTTTTTGTTGGACGCATAAAAGGTCAGCCATCCCACTCGGAACAAGATGAATGTTATCTGATGCTTTAGCCTCTTTGTTAACTAAATCATGCATCTCCCAAAAGTATGTGCACTCGACCAGCTAAATGGAATAAAGAAATTACTAAATATAAATCTATAGGCATGGGATCAGAATAATTGAACATTATGTATATACTTCATGGAGGCAAAAAGTATGAATATAATTAAATACAAGATTTCAATTTGTAGACTAACCTAACATGATCAGTGAGGAAAAACGTATACTGGTGGAGAACATGGCTTTTCAGTGACGGATCAGATAATTTTGTCCATGGAGGCAAAAGTATGAATATACTTAAATATTTTGCTATGGACATGCATTATATAAAAGCTGAAACAAATAGTAATTTTGAAAATATGTTTCGTAAAAGATTTGTCAATCTCCATCTATATTGTAGATGTAGTATAAAAATAAATAAACATAGATGACACACCCCCACAAACAAATCTCATATATTATTTTCCCTCTTTATTAAGCAAAAATACAGCGTCAAACACCACAGTTAACAATCTTTAATCCAAAGAAGCACACATCATCCCTATATTAAACAATTCTACACATTGTTATAAACTCAACAAGAAATGAAAAATATATAGCAATTAGTTGACCTTAAATTAGAGTTTGTCTAATTTGGCTATTAGACTATAAGAATTTCTAACTGAGAAATATATATATAAACACATTCTTGAGGGGACATAGTGGTATAATAATTTACAACTTGTAACCTTAATCAATCACCTGGGCGTAAGTTGTTGCCCTATATGGTACTGTTTGTGGGTTTTCCACCAATAGCTTGTCGTGTGCATGTTGTAGAGTTGGAATTAGCCCTTCGCCCAACAACTCTGAGTCAAGGATCTCGCTCACCTGTATTATAATAATACACCCACAAATAAGAGTTAAAAAGAATTCAACTACGTAAGTTTTTTTATCTAGAAATAATGAGCTTACACCCAAACTGATGCATAGTACTTGACTTGAAACAGCATAGTGAAAGCATATTTAAAAGAGTTAATTTAACTATGCAATTAAACAACATTGAGGAAATGCACGCAGATCATTTCCGAATTGCAGAAAACTAACAGTAATCATGATGCTAAATACAAAATTCTAACAAAATTAACTGATTCAAAGTCTGCCTAAACCTTAACTATTAAGCAAACCCAAGGAAGGGAAAAAGGTCAAAATTCTATTGTTTTACTGCTTTCAGATTATAAGTCCCGAAAATGAATTGATTTTTGTTAACTTCTGGATTACTAAAAATGCAGATGCTCATTGATATAATGTTAGAAAAATTATTTTCCTAAGCACCATAAACCACATACAAGAAAATTCTTTAATAAGTAATTTTCTCATCCTTCCACGATCCAATGACCGACTTATTCATTTGTTACCTTATAAAAACAGACATTCTCATATTTACTCAACAGAATGCAAAATTCTATGGGAAAGGATTATCAGCCTCAAAGTTTGACAAAGGTATCAGAGAATCAGTACTCACAAGAACATCAGCACGTGAAAGAATATCCGTGCCAACTTCCAGCTCATCTGACCTCTTGTTTATGACACGTATTTTCCCATCCATGCCATTGGCCCGGAGGACCTTCCGCATTAATTTAACCATGGGAAGGTATGACTCGCAAGCTGTCACCATCCCATTTGAACCCGATGTCGCCTTTGAATCAGCAAGGCCCATGGCCCGAGCTGCCATCATCGACAGCAATCCCGTTCCAGCACTGTTCAGAATATACCCACATCACAATCTTATCCAACTAATAGCTTGCACATTCACTAATCTTATCCTGCCAATATTAAAGAATATGCTAGAACAGATTCTTCAAGTTTTTCATTGCTAAGATATTTATGCTGGTTTATTTGTTACAATTATCAAAATGCAAACTTTAGGCTAAAACCCAAAAAAAAATATTAAAAAAATTCAACTATATATCACTGTAATTATCATGCCCATTGCTACTCTAACAATCCAAGATATCCCAGTTGGCAAATTATACACATAAAACTGCAACAACAAGATAGCATTTTAAGAACTCAACAATATAATTTATCTTTCTTCTTAAATTCTTAAAGAATACCCAATATCAAGAACGTGGCAAGGTTTAGTGACAGTTTTCTCAATTGCTGCTCGGAATGCTTTGTTACGGTGAGTATCGTTGAGCATGTCGAGATACGAAGTGTTGGCGAGAAGGGCTTTTTGGGTATTTGGCTTTCCATCATCTTCTTCCTCTTCTTCTTCGATGACCACCCATTCGGATTTTCCAGTGAGTGGGTCGAATTTAAGCTGGAACATTCTCTGAGTGTTATGGAGGGCTGAAGAGCTCATGCTTCTGACGGCGGCGGTTGCGGCGGCGGAGCGGGGGGGAAATGCGGAGAACAGGGGTTTAAGGAGGGAAAGCATCACACAGTGTGTGATTTTAGTTGGGTTTAAGGGGCTAGGGGTGAAAATGCAGTTTAAGGATTTTGAAAGTATGGGTTGAAAATGTAATTTAGTGGATTTTGAATTTTTTTTTTTTTTAAATTTTAAGATCTCTCAAAACTCTCATCAATAAAAAAATAAAAAAAAGTAAAAATTTCTCTCAACATCCGACTCATCTCCACGTTTGGGTCTCGTTTGCCTTGCAGTACCGATTGTGTAGCTTATTTTTTTTTTATAAGGCAAAAGATCATGTATCTTATTTTTTTTGTCATATTTTGGTATTACATGATGAATACATCCTATATTTTAAAAATTGTTTCTTGAAAGATACCGATTATGAATGATATAATTTGTACGGATGGGATGTTTCATGTCGAATACTTAATGGTACAAGGGGAATACGTAATAATTTCGTGCAAGTTCCACATAGCACAAGGGAAGGTCTGGCATTTATCCCTCTATAATTCAAACTCAAATAAATTCTAACTACAATTACTAACATGAGATTCAAGTATCATATCTTACAATAATAATCATGACATCTCACCACACTTGGTACTCTCGTTGATTGGTGATGTCGATGTTTTTTGATGGTCTGTTAAGGAAATTTGTTTAAATTAGTCCATAATCATTGGTTTGAATCTAAATGCGCTTCCGAGCGTAAAAGCCTGTAAACAAGGGTGTGCTAGGTCGCGGTAACTCTAGTGAAGCCATTCTGATACTTAGACACGTAAAAGAACTAAACAATTCGGTATCTATTAGGTGACAACAACGCAACTTAACCTAAATTCTTAGTACAAGGGAATTTAGTGGGAAAAAAAATTCACATGATAGTTTTGTACATGTTTCACATAACACAAGGTAGTATTGTGCATTTCCCCTTTTTTTTAAAACTCTTTGAAAATTTAGGTTAACTACATTGTCAATCTTCATGGCCAGTTAAATACACGTTCATATATGAGGGCTTGCATGAGGTTGTCCCTTGGAGGCTAGGACTCCATCGTGTCTTCTTGTGAATCTCCCAAAACTCGTTGAGGGATAAGCCTTGCGATTTTGTTATTTCATTTCATTTAACCTGAACCATGATTTTTACCACATATTATTGAGAATAAATATCCACATGGATTAAAAATCATAGTTAAATCCATCTTATAAGGTCTTGGACAATCCTCATCTCTCAAGCTAGTTTTTCAGGTTGAGTTAGGCCCAAGTCATGTGAGTGGACTTAAACCAATCCATGTGGTGAATTCTAACATGGTATCAAAGCCCTAGGTTGAAGTGGGACACCTTTTTCAGTGATGGGCTCTTCTTTGCGCGTATGATATTTATTCTTAACCCACACGGTCTGGGAAATCCGTGTGTTGGGGATCCACACGGTCTGGACAAATCTGCGTGTTGGACTTTACCCATATGTCAATAATTTACCAATGTTGAGCATTAATATGTCACGTGTTGGGCTTGTTTCACCCACACATTCAACCCGTCCACACATGAAGGGGGAGTATTGAGACTAAATGTCCGCATTGGTTGAAAACAATAGTTAAGTCCACCTTATAAGGTCAAGACAATCCTCACCCTATAAGCTAACTTTTGATATTGAGTTAGGCCCAAGTCATATAAGTGGACTTAGTCTAATCCATGTGGTGAATTCTAATACATATACAACTTAAGATAGTGTGTAAGTGTCGTGCGTGTGGAAATGTTGGTATTGCCCCTCGAACGACTTAAGCCAACAGGTTTTTCACCAAATGCATTAGATTGCATGTTCGACACAAAATGCATAAATTTAGTATGGGGATTTTCATACTCATTTAAATTGATGCATTCCAGTGGAGAGCGTGTAAATTGAGTTTCTATGTCACTTTATCAATATTTTTATTATTTACTAAATATTTTTATCCAATCATATTCATTCCCTCTCTACAACAGTACAACTACCATATACATACCATATCTCTCTCCCTTCAGTAAATTTGGATTCTGAATGTACAATTTGTAAAATAGGAACTCTTGTTCATGCTCCCTTTGGAATGAGAAAAATTATAAATTGGGGATGAATAATGGTAGTTAGGACTTTGCATCTCTCCATTGGACTTGCCCTAATGTGCTGGAATTCGAATTTTAGGGTGAAAAGTGTCAAACATCCTAATTTAAGAGTACTTGATGTCAACCACTCATTAAATACTTAATAATTGGCAGACGGACATCATTCCTTGAAGCAGAAGCTTTGTTCGAATTAAGAAAATTCTATATAATTATATTTTTGACACTTAATAATATATTAAATAGCAAACTTTTAAATTTCGATTAACTTCGTACATCTAGTAATGGATCGTCACTCTGCATTATGCCGCAAATTAATTAGGAAATATTTTTCTTTGACATATAATGAAACTTTTTGTTATTATAAGTTAATGACCAACCAATATTATGAGATGATTGAAATATTTTACAATATTCTTGCTAGATTGAGTAAAATAATAAAATTATTATGAATGCCTAGTAATCTATGACAAATTTTCTTTATTAACATTACAAAAAATATCGGAAAATAGATGTTAAAATTTCCAATTACGGTCCATGAATCGTCCTACTACTATAATATTCATATGAACTCAATAAATTCTCAATAAATATGACTAGTCACCTACTTTATATCCCAAAAATCCAAAATATTTCACATCATCATACTCTTATATAAAGTTCATGCAAGAATTTTAAAATAACCAATAAAAAATTTGAAAATAAAAAATAAAAAATAAAAAATACGTCCAAACAAGGCCTTAATGAGTGAAGTCGTTCGGAAAAGCGGGGGAATGGCATTCTCGTGTATCTTTTGCCAAATCGCCAGCACTGGAACTCCCACCACGCTCCTTCACCAGGTATAGTATTTCTTTTTCCCCCTTTTTTCTTTTTGATGTAATTTATAATCTCTTAATATTTTCTTTTGGTCAATTTAACCCATAAAATACTACAATTTATTCTGTTTATGCAGGATGATAGAGTCGCTGCTTTTCAAGATATCAACCCTTCTGCGTTAAAGTATGCCCCAATTTTTACCCCGGATTTTGTGCGCTTAATTTTTTCCCCTTCTTTTCGTCTTGCATAAGTTATTTAGGTATAGAATTACAATCAATGAGCTATTTGTGGTAATATTTCTGGTATTGTACCCAATTAGCTGTAGTTCCTAATTGATTGAAAATGGTTGCAAATGAGAAAGAAAGAACTGCTGTTGATGTTTGATTATGTGGCAAATTGGAAAACAATGATAAATCTTTCTTTATCGATGATGATGGTCATTTCTGAATAAATCTGAACTTCCTTTTTTTTTTTTTCAAAGGAACAGAGGGAGGGTGATGGTCATTTTTGAATAAATTGAACTGAACCCAGTGAACCTAATTGGATTCTGAACTTCCTCTAGAGCTTCATTACCACCTGAATAATTTATAAATACAGTTGAAGATCATGTAAAATGAATGGGATAATGCTTATTTTGAAGTCTTTCCCCTCTGTTAAATAACCTAATTCGCCGGATTATTTAGAGAATAATTAAATACAGCTAGTGATACTTGAAAGAGGGGAGATTGTGAACATTCATTAAAGTCCCTAAATTTCTCAAGCATTGCATTTAGTCTCAACTTGCCCATATATGTGAGGAATTAATATAAACTAGAAAAAATGCTAAAAATAAATGAAACTAAACAATAGTTCAACAAGGTAAGGGTAAGCTAATGAAAATTTCTTCTTTGAGATCAAACCTTGTCTAAACTCCCATACATATCTTATTGAAGATAAATTTGTTCAATTAGAGTCTTAATTTCCTCCACGAGTTACCTACTTTCACTATACCTTTCATTTTACCACTCATCACACATTTCCCTAAAACCCCAGATATCGCTCGCTTGACTGAACTCAACCCGGAACACCTGTTTTAGCCTTGTGTGTACATAACTAAAAATAGGTGACCTAACGACCGTCGCCTAACCGGGTACTGGTCGTGGTCTCATACTTATTTTTAACATCTCACTACCACCCCTCTCTATATAAACATCTTGATGGTCTAAAACCGAGTATAATAAAGTTGCAAGGCTCCAGTAGGGCATATAAGGTGGGTTATAGAGGAAGTAAAAAAGAGATTAAGGTAGGCCTTCTCTACATAATTTATAAAGACGAAATCTTGTAACAACATTTTTGTTTGTTTTCTTATTAAAAAATGTGTCTCCCCGCTAATATTTGATACATATTGAGTACGGAGGAAGCTTGTTTAAGCCTTATTTTGATGATGGTGTGATCCACCTTTGATGCATCTGCCCAGTAGTATCACATTTCGGAAACTTCAGGGCTCTTTTGATCATGTTAATAGTTTTGGCTTATTTTGCTCAATTTTCCCCTTTGTATCATTATATAAAGTTTCCATTACTTATACTTGATCATACACGGAAAATGAATGAATATGGATTGATTAATATGTATGACTTGCTGTTACACACCTTTGAAGAACCTTTAACTTGTGTATGGTTTAATCATTTTTGCACAAACCATGGTTTGATAAATGGTAAAAGTGCTTGTGTTTCGCAAGTGGAGAAAAATTAGATAGAACACCCGTAATAGATTAAAAGAGTTAACTAGAGAACTTTGTCGTGCATTAGATCAATTCTCTCGATTTGGCATGCATGAACATTAATCTACAGCTTATATTATAAATAAATATATGTATACAACTGCTATTATAGAGTTGTGTTTATAAAGATGCAATACTTATAGCCTAACATAGATATGGAATTTAATTGCATTTAAACCCTATTTGCAAAAATACATAAATATGTGTACACATGCTAAACTGATGATAAGGATTGTAGTGACTGTATATCAGTTAAGATACTATTCATTATAACCTTTATTAGAACATAGAATCTAGAAAAGAATCGATACTCAAACTCATTTAGTGGACAACTTGGACTTAAGTTATGAGTTTGGATTATGTAACTCTTTGAGTAAGTTGATGTTCTTTATTCTTCATTAGCCTATCTTGATATCTTTATTTCAAAATCCATATCATTTGATTTGCATTATGTATCATTCTCATACATTGACTTTGTTACACTAACCCATTGTCAATTAGGCATTATTTGGTGATTTCAAATGAGCATATACCAACAGTCAAAGACCTTCGGAGGAGTTCCAAAGACTTCTCACTAGGTAACAACAATATGTTGGTGCTTTCTTGTTTAGATATTAATCTTGCTATTTCTCTGGAAGTCCTTATTTCTTAAAGTTGGTCTATTTTGTAGTGAGTCACATGTTAAACGTGGGTCAAAATCTTTTACAAAGAGATGCTCCTCATGCAAGGCAATATAGGTATGCTTTTCTAATACACATAATTGGATCTTCATCACTTTTAGCAACATACCGTTTAATTTACATAAATTCTGCCATACTTGCTTCTCTATAAGAAGATTCAATCATCTATAGCACCCATATCTTATTTGATTGATTATTCTTTAAGGTTACATACCAAATTCATGCTTTGTTTCCTGTTCTTTAGCAAAACTAGTTGAACTAAGGACTTACTTTTGGGATTGATAGAACCTTAAATTTTGTTATTCAAACTGATTTTGAGAACTTTCATTTAAGACTGCAAAATTGACGTGCAATTCAATTTTTTTTTTCCATTTTCAGATTTGGGTTTCACCAGCCTCCATTTAACAGTGTTGATCATCTGCATCTTCATTGTTTTGCTCTTCCATTTACTCCCAGGTACGATCTTTACTACATGATAATTTACAATTATATGTTTTCTTATTCAAGTTTCTCGTTTTTCTCTGAAGAGGTTGTTCGTGTTTGTTCTAATATTTTAAAATCTTAAAACAGATGGAGACGTATGAAATACTTGTCCTTAGGACCATATGTTGGATTCATCGAAGCTGAAAAGTTGTTGGAGAGGATAAAGCCATAATCGTCCCTCAAAATCACTGGTTTTACAAATATTAATTCTTCGATTATGAGGAGAAGTAGATTGCTTCATGATTCATTGCAATTACTGTTGGTTGTTGTTTTTAAGTATAATGGTTTCCCTTTAAACATTGATAGTTATTACTAAGATGGCAAGTTGGCCTCTTACTTCTATTAAGGATCTGTTTTGTAATTTAAAACTATGTTTTACTATAATTATATTCCCTTAACAAATGAATAAGAACAGAATTACATGCTGTGTTGAATGGATGTATTTTGCCTCACGAGTTTGTAGGTTTTGGGGTTTCGGAGTGGAATAATCATAATGTGGTTTATATGTTTGAATGTATTTCAATATTTAGTAGGTCTGGACATTGGGTTCGGGTTAGTTAAACCTATCCCATATAGTTTTTCCAAAAATTCGAATAGGTTGGATTTTTTTGGGTTTGGATACCCAAATTTATAAACCCGTAAAATTTGGCAATAACGCGGGAAGTTTGGTATTGATCTGCCCAATCTCGATCCCCATACATGTACCCTCGCCCATAGTAAATCAATCCAACATCCAGCCCAGCTTTGTTTATGTTACCCACGATCGAGCCCATTTGCCAACCCACTAAACCAGCCCCTCTTCTTTGGCTTTCCTTTATTTTGTCTCCGCAAATAAATCCGAAAATCCGTCTCGTCTCCCCGCACAATAAGTTAGGTACCGCATCCCTTCGGGACGGGTTTGGGACTGAAGGTCACAACCCAAAATTTACCCACCCGTCTATTTTGTCCCAAGTCTGTCCCACACCCGTCCCGTGTTTTCCCACGTGGATTCCTGAGAATTTTATAGAATTTAAAAATGTGACATTTGTTATTAATGTTTAGAATTCAGAAAAAATGTGAGGTTGTATGCTTTTTAATAAAATATAGAGTTTTAATTTTGAAAACTTGAAAAACAAAAAAATGTCAGCAAAATGAATCCAAACAGGTCCAGGTTTGTTTAAATTGTAGTAGTTTGATTCATCATTCATGTCTGCAAATGTAGAGACATATATGATGTAATACTAAGGCGAAGGTAAAAAGAGGATTTTCGATGTTTCAACTATCCTTTTTAAAAAAAAAAAAAAAAGATTTGAAGACGTAGATGGCTTAACGTGTTTACAAATACCCAACATTATGAAACCTTTCAATACATTTTTATAAATTCAATTTTATAAAACTCTAGTAATTTTATATATATTCCAGAAATCTAATATATACATTTAAAAACATTTTCACATATTTATCATCCATAAAATCTCTACTGAGCCTGACGAAAATCTTTTTAAAAGCCAATTAAATATAAATAAACTATGTTTCAAATTTGTTTAAACTGTAAAATTTTCTAACTTTGAAATATAGGAAGGTAATATACTCTTTTTCTTTTTATATAAATATAATTTGAACATTACAAATATTATACGGGTATAAATTGTCATTGACTCTTAAAATATATATATAAAAATTGTGCACACAAAGCTCATTCCGTTGATGTGTTGCACCCATGGATCAAAATTTCCATCTTTTTCGTCGAAAACATCGAAAAGTTTCCGTTTTTGAATCAAGCGAAACGAAAACAATATGTAATTTCGAAATTATTTGTTTGCCTTAAACTCTATTATTTTTCTAAATTTAGCAACTTTTTTTACAATTTTTCCTTGGTGTTTCCGAAACATTTTCGATAAGTCTCGAAAAGTCACCAATACTTGGCTGACCGAAACATACACTCGAAACGAAATTTTGATCCATGGTTGGACCACAAGATGAATGTGTGGACAAAATAACTTTTGATCCATTATTTTGAATGAGATTTTCGTGAAGCTATTACATCAAAAATTAGAACAGCCATCGATCAAGATTTGGTCTTTTATATGGAATATGGATTTATCAAATATCCATTGATTGATAAGTACTTTTAACTGAATTTAGCTATATATCCTATCTATATTCCTACAAAATTATGTGTCATTGGCGTTATGTATTTATTTATATGATTGCTGTAAAATTAATTATTCAAGGCAGCTACCTGGCTAATCAAGGTGATAATTCAGATATTCATAAAAAAAGATCCTAATTGTTCAAAGTTACTTGAAATTTGGAAAGTGCTGGGAGTCTTTTCTTTTTTCTTTCTTTTATTGTCATTGTCACTATATTTGATGCACTTTTTCCAATTGTTCAATTTCTTTGCACCCTTCATTTATACTATTTTTAAAGAGTAAAACGTAAAAACACCCGTGTTATTTTAAATTTGGAAAAAAGTCCTTGTATTGATTTTATAAGAAAAATATTTTTATGTTAATATTTTAGTAGCAAAACAATCATGTTGTATCATTTTATTATTTCGCTGCACCAATTTGAAAATTAAGAATTAAGAGAACAAATGTATTTTTTCTAATTTTTTTTAAGTTTTCAGGAGGATTGTTGTTAATTCTTTAAGTAGGCAATTGTATTTTGCATTTTATCCTACAACAAAAATAATATCATTTGCATATATAATTGTCATTTTCCCGCAAATCAAGAAAAAAAATACTTAAAGCAAGTAAAACGCAATACAACACCATAAGGAGGTAAATGTCTTTGACTTGTTACCACATATAATTTTTGCTAATAAAAATAATATTAGGGGTTATTTGCCAATTAAAATAACACAGAGGTTGTTTTTTTTAACTGGAGAATTATGAGTACTTATAGGATTCCTTTTTTCTTTTTTATATAACTTTTTACTAATTTAATGCTTGATGTAGCTAGAAAATAATTGGGAAGGTATGAAAAGAAGGATTAGTTGAGCATCATTTTATGACTTACCCACTCTATCAGTTCAAAGGACAATGCAAGCTAGAAACGATTGATTGGATAGTTAGTTAATTAGTGGTGCATGATTGAGAAGGTGTCGTTGCCATAACTAATACTCTTTTATATAGTTAGTGCTAATTATAATATTAAATGAAGAATTGTTTAAGTTTAATTTGAATTTTATATTGAAAAAAAATTATGTTTGAATTTTATTTAATTTTTAAATAAATTGAGCTCGACATAGAACGAGTTCGAATTGAGTATCAAATACTTTGATTTTTTTACATATATATTGTCAAAAGTTATTAAATGAAGAATATTATTCAAAAGTATTCTATATATATAATGAACCGAGCTCGAATTATATATCGATCGAGTAGTTCTAGCACTCATAATTAGTGCACTCTATTCTAGTATCCGTCGTTTTAGTGATGTTTCAAAAAAGGACATAAAAAGTAACATTTCAAGACAAAATATTTCCTTGAATGATTCTTTTCTTCTTCTGAAAATATATCTTCTTATCTAAAATGATGTCACATAGGGCAAGATATCAAATATATAACGCCAAATCTTACCTAATTCTGCCTCAATTTAAAAATAAAAGTTATGCAAGATTCTTTTTCTTTATAATTAATGGGAGAGGATTGGTTCTTTAAGACATGATTTATTTACTACTCCGTTTGGCCTACAAGCAATTATGCCATTCTTAATTTTTTCAAAATAATATGAACAAATATTTCACCAAAGAAAGTACCCATACTAAGAATATTAAATTAGCAATATTTAATTTATATATTGGGGTTTGGTGAGGCACCAAATTTAAGTAGCTATAGCCTATTATTATATTAAAAATTAAAATAGGTAGACAGCCTGGGTCTTTTGTTTATGTATGGTACGGCACAATCTGCAATCATGAAGGTATCGATCGGGACCATCCTATCTATATAGTATACACACTATAATTATCACTTTAAAATAGTTCCAGTTTTTGTTAGTAATAATTTGTCATGTTTAATGATACTTATATATATAAAATTGTCGTATATTGCATGAAAGAATTTTCACTTGACACGGCACCACTAAAATAGTATTGTCCAAAATTGGAAAGTTGTGTAGATGGGAGTGAGAGCGTGGGGCATGCCTAGTTTGTTTACACGTATAAAATATTAATTTGGACCGTCTCATAGCTAGATATATATAATTGGATTTCTGATCAAGATATTTGTGCAAAATAGTTGAATACTCTTTAATATTATTAATTGAAATAATTATTATTAGAAAACAGTACTTAGATGAGTTTGGCTGAAAAACGAGTTAGTGTCTAATCATATTTGCTGAAAGGAATTTTAGAGTGAAATATAAATCTATGCAATTTTTGGTTTGCTCCCCATACGTGGTCGGCCTTCCTACAAGTGCACCTTTTTTATGTCGATGGAATATATTAATACATTGATTTCTGACTTGTGTTCTATTTCATTAATCATTATTCGTGGAGATATCATACACAAGCTCTATATATAGATTTTATTTTGTATGTGAAAAAATGACAAGTTTAATCCTACCTTCATAATATAGCCTATTTGAAAGAGTTTTGACTCGGTTTCGTAAGTCTCGGTTTCAAAAAAATGATTTGGGTGGTTTCGTTGAAACATTTGAAATCTCATTTGGTTAGGTTTTGAATGTTGGGTTTTGTGGTTTTGAAAAAGCTGAAACCCCACTTAGATTGAGTTTGAATGTTGTATGTTGGGGTTTGGGAAAAATAGTAGGTGGCAAGTGTCAAATCAATATTTTTTTTATAGAATTTGTGGATGAAAAGTAGGTGGTAGGTGTCAAATCAAAATTTTTATAGGTTTCAAGAGTTTGAATGTTGGTTTCTGAATAGGTTTGTGATGAGTTTGATGGGTCTGATGAAAACTCATTTTGAGGGATTTTGGCCTGATCTCGAGCCAAAACCCAACCACATAGGCCCTATGTGATATACATAATGAGCACTTTACTCCTTGTGATATTTTAGAAAACTAAAAGGGAGATAATGTGCTTCTTTTACAAAAATACAAGGAGAATATTACATTTTTATTTATCACCTAATAATTTTTGTTTAAGGGGTAATAATTTGCTATTAACTCTATTAATACATGAACACTATATTATTTTTGTTGTTCATCTGCGAAATTGCATTATATTTTTCTAAACTGAAGAGTTAGGTTGCTTTGGTTTTGAGTGGGACCAAAATTTTATTTAAATAATGTTTTGACTGTTTAAGTTGGCCAAACATTGAGTTAAAAGGTTTATGAAAATTCAGATTCGACATTTCTTTAATAAAAAAAAGGAAAAAAGAAGCAGATTCGACAAATATATCGGTAGACAAATATAAAGAAATAGTAGCTAAAGAGGGCGGCCCATGGTCGGGCATTCCTGGACTCTAGCAATTTTTGTGGACCCAAAGAAGAGCTAACCTGTCACGCTTTCTTTCTCTTACATTTTTCTTTTTTAAAAAAAAAACAAAAATCTCTCTTACTTTTCCCTTTACAAGATTTAATGTTATGGAAATTAGTTATTTCATTTCATTTTAAGGTATATAATATTCACTATTGGTCATATTCAAGTAATTTATTTTTTTATGAAGCGAACTAGGTGGCCCATTCTTTGGCAAAATGATGTTCGAGGACTAGAGTACTGCTAGTCATATTAAAGAAGTTAAATGTTTTATGAAGTGAACGAGATGGTCCATTTTCTGGCAAAATGAAGTGTATAGTAAATCTTAATATATTTTCTTCTAATATTTATCAAATTGCTGATACTGTTTCTTCTACTTAATGAAAAGTCCCAAATTTGATTAAATTATCAACAATGAGTTAACTTCATCACAGAAAATACAAAGTAGGAGGAAAGAACAATTCAAAAACCCCTAATGACAAGACAAAAGGCTCACCCAACAAGATAACTCAAGTTTCAAAATAATTTTTCATGATTTTATTTTTATTTATTATGTGTTTTAATGGTTTACTTTTATCAATCATGCATGCCATTTATACAACCAATGTACAAATTAAAATTTCAAATGGATCATTTGTCGATCTCCAAATTTATATCAAGTGGCACCCCGACTTCATCTTCACTTTACCGAAAATAACCCTAAGATATGTTTTTAGAATTTAACAATTAATAGGTCCTGACTCCAATTTGGATTTTCTTCCCCATTTTCCTAGGCATTAGCTGGCCATCATAAGTCTCTAGGCAATCTCCTTTTTGTACTTGTAGGGCTCTCTAAAAGACTAGGTAAAATATTTCTTATTTATATCATACACCTTTTTTCCCCCCCTATAATCTCTGAAAAACCTTTTCAATTATCAAAATATTGAACCTATTTCATTCTCTCTGTAGAAATTTAAACAAATAATATTGAGAACATTTAGAATTTCTCAAAATTTCTAAAATCAATCTCATGAAACCTAGACAAACATGCCAGCAAGAAGTTTTTGATATTTTAATTGATTTAATTATATAAAAGTTACTCATGTTTGCTTCCATTTTGTTATCGCATTTTCTAAGATTTTAAAATCCATTAAAGGAAAAAAAAAAAAAAAAGTATAGACTATATAGTCTCCAACATCGGTCCAACGTTAGAAATAAATAAAGGAAAAAACATTCCACAATCTCAAATTTTACTTTTTGTCATCTAAAATAATAGTATATACTTTATGATAAAATCTTCAACAATTCCACAACCCAAAACTTGAAATTCACTAGTATTATAGATAAATTAGTATAAATTTTCTTAAAATTAATGGTCGAGAATTATAATATAATTACGATTGTAACATATGGTAAATTAAATGTCAAGAGAGGCCTATGGATATCTGAAGAGTAATCAATTAAGGTACATATTTTATTAGGACAAAATAGTTCCCTTTAGGATATTTGCTGAAAATAATAATATAGCGATAGGTTGATGGTCCATATATATCCCATGCATCGTCCTGTTTAAGCTAAGATACAATTAAATAATTCAACCATATATACTTCTAACTGGATCGGATGGATATACATGCATCAAAGTCACCACCGTGTCTTTATTGACAGCTCACTTTCTTTATTTGACCTTCACAAAGTTGACATTTCACAAACTTTTATATAATAATATCTGCATTTAATTAATTAGACATTGGTCCCTCCCCATATTTGAAATGCAGATATTATAGTGACTGAGACAATTTACCTCCTTCAGCCAGAGAGTGTCGAATTCAGTTGGACCTGGAATGTTGCCAAGTGCTTGGCTCCAATCACAAAAATAACAAATATGTCGACTACTATGTTGTCTATTCTCTAATTAATTTGATGTCCAATTTTTAACATTATATATTTTGTCAAATTTGATACTCCATTAGTTATTCAGTCACTTTATTAAAGACTTTTTCTTTTATTTCTAGTGGCTCCTATTATTGCACGTAAATCTTGGATGCAGTCCCACACCGAAAGATACGTATTCAGTTCCATCAAATTCATAAGTATATATGATTTAAAATTGAATAATATCATATGTATTTTTGTTTTTCCAAAAAATTAAAATCTTTTTTTGAAAGTACACTGCCTGCCTGAGTTGTAAGCAGTCCGAATAATAGATAGCTTTAAATTCTTTTCTTGTTTCAGTTAGCAAGTCCATTGCACTTCACTTATGCCTCCACTTTATGGAACGCGTACGTACTTGTTTGCTTCTTGTATCACCAAATTACGCATACTCAAATAAATGCTCTTTAATTTTCCATTCTATTAATGTGCATGACCATGACAGATAAAAGTGGATGACCAAATTAAATAATGGTTTTTAAAGTTTTAGTAAAGTGACAATGTTGAGGGAATGGAGACATTTTTTTTCCTTTTAGTGTTTTATAGTTGATTAATTGGCTTTTCTTAGAAATTTCAAAATAGAAGGACAGAGCAGTAATCAAATTAAATAGATTTTCTAATTAATATTAATGTAATAATATAATTATTGCTTCGGTTAAAAGATGCAAAAACATAAACTTTCCTCCTTCGAAATATATATATATATATATATAGTACTTATATATTACGTTCTCAATGTTACTACTATATGATAAAATATAACATTTGAATTGAAGTAGGTATAGATGTCTTTTAATTTTTAATTAAGTTCAGATTCACAATTAATTAATGTTATACATCGATCGAACTAAATGACTAAATTAACACGTATTATTAGAAGATAAGGATGAAGAATTGGATATTTTACTATTACCTACGTTGTGTTCGATCGAGGTTAGCTAGCAGTGAGTAATCAATATATATAACCAAATGTGTAATACGTGTTACAACTAACGAGCATCTCTTTTTTGCTGGTCACATTAATTTGTTTTTCTTCTTCTGCATTTGATGTTTGTGATTTCTAATGTCTTTAAATCGACTCATTTAATTATTATCAACTGTTATAGTTATACCACCTATTGAGATTGCATGGGACATATTTATACCGACATATCATATAATTTAGGGACATAAAAGAGTATTAATAACTTTCTAAATATATATATATATATATATATATATACCAATGTCGTCGATCATCACATCTTTCATTGAATGATGGATCGCCATATGTCAATATAAACTGGCTAGCCTATATATGCTAAAGAAGTGGACAAATTGCTCTCGTCGACCATTCAACAATGATTTTTTTTTCAATCGAGAGGGACAATAACTGTCTATCACGCATGCAACAATGAATAAAAACAGGTGAAACTTGCAAAAGAAATTGTAAAACATCAAGTTTTTGCATGTTTAGTTGAACTCACCCACTCATCATGTGTTTGAACTGGGAAGGAAAAAGAGCTGTTTAATATAAATGTTGAAATTAATTTAGTTAATTATTTATGCTTTCGTAATGGCAAGAAATTAAGACCACAAAAAAATTAGTACTATCAGAATGTACCCGTAACAAAAAATAAAGTGTTTGTCCGTCCAATCCCAAGCACACAATATTTAATGGAACCAGTGGAAGTGGATGATGCTCCTCTTCCGAGCATATATAGTTTCACACGTCAATTCACCAATTATTATATAGTATTAGTACTTCTAAAGAATGATCAAGGGAAATACAACTCAACTGAATTTATTTTTAGATGCTTTAGAAATTTAAAATTTATGTTGAAATTATGGGAAAATATACTATACTATTGTGTCGTATGCAAAACCTGTATATTTTATTGCACTAAATTATCTTATAGTTATATATTCTTTGTTCGTTCACTTCTGTAGGTTTTTTGACAAGCGTGTGTTTCATTCAATTTTTGGTGTAGCTTTTCTTGTATTTTCATCTAATTTCTTCAGCTTAAATGACAATAATAACCTTATTCATTACTCACCCTTATTAATTTTACCTGGCATGAAATTTTCTTTGTACTTGACACATAATTGCCTAGTAATTTTAAACTTTTCGCATAATTTTCTTATACATTAACTTGACAAGTAATAATCTTGTACTTTTTAAACTTAACACATAATCTCCTTGTATCCAGAGATAATTTAGTCATACCAACTAAAACTAACGATGTAAAGGAGAGTGTGCAGAATATACAAGAGGATTTGATGGGAAAATTCTTGTCTAGACATGATCTAGGAGATTTATCTAGACCTTGATATTGTCAATGTACCACATCATACGTTGTCAGAGAAATCATGAGGTGTAATTACAACCACAAGGTCTAGGCAAGAATTTTCTAAATTTGATGCAATGAAAATGTTTTAGGGGAGTTTTGTGCATGATTCACCTAACTCAGAGGAGTACTATGCATTTTTTCCATATTACTTCAATCGTTTTATTAATATGGTGATTAATCACGATGCTTCCTTTTTTTTCTTCTCCAAACATATTTTGTGTAGTGTTTTTGTATTTGAATTTTTTTTGGTAGTTGGCACTACTAGAAAAAATAAAAATTCCCACCGAAAAATTCCAACCGAACAAAAATCGGTGGGAATTTTAATGAATTCCGACCGAAAATGATGTCGATGGGAATTTTTTATAAGAATTCCGACTGATTTTAAATCGGTGGGAATTAACCGGATAAATTCCGACCGATTTACAAATCGGTCGGAATTTTTTTTAAAAAAAATTAATAAATGCAAAATTCCCACCAATCATAGATCGGTGGGAATTTTTTCATATTAAAAAAATAATAAGTGCTATATTCCCACCGATTAGAAATCGGTGGGAATTTTTTCAAATATTCCCACCGATTTTGTTTCTAAAAAAACTGAAAAAATTCCCACCGATTTTCAAATCGGTGGGAATTTTTATAAATAAAAAAAACTGAAAAAAATTCCCACCGATTTTTTTTTAAAATATTCCCACCGATAATCGGTGGGAATTTTTAAAAATTTCCCACCGATTTTGAAATCGGTGGGAATAACCCTCTGTAAGAAGAAAAAAAATTAGTTGGGGCTGCTCAAGAAAAAAAAATCCCTCCTCTTCCCCCGCTCCACCACCACCCTCCAACTCCCTCCCGTCTTCTTCCGGCCACTATCACCGTTCAATCTTCCGACCGACCACCACCACCGTCGTTGCAGTACTTCCGGTTGACCACCTCCTTTCTCCCATCTTATTCTTCTTCTTCAAGGTATATATATACTATTTTGATTTATTAGTAGTATAAATTGTTGAGTGTTATAGATTTAAATTTTGTTAGTATAAATTATTAGATTTTGTTGTTATAGTGTGTTTAAAATTAGTATAAATTATTAGATTTTGTTATTATAGTGTGTTTAAAATTAGTATAAATTATTAGATTTTGTTATTATAGAGTGTTTGAAATTAGTATAAATTGTTAGTAGAAATTTTTAGATTTTGTTATTAATTATATTGTGTTTGAAATTAATTGTTGAGTGTGCTTGAAAATTGAATTAGATTTTGGGATTAATGTGGGGTTGAATTATAATTTAGGGCTTTTAGTGGGGAAATTTCGTATTGAATTATATTTCTTTTTTTTTTTATTTTTTTTTCAAAAATTCCGACCGATTTTAAATCGGTCGGAATTTGATTCGGTCGGAATCTGATTCCGACCCGTTTTTTTTTTCAACCGATTTTTGCGTTGAAATTTCGGTGGGAATATTGAATTTCCGACCGATTTTTCCCAAAATCGGTGGGAATTTTCTATTTTTCTAGTAGTGGGTTACTTTGTGTAAAATTAGAAAAAACGAGACATATATGATAGTTTCTTATCTAATACTATCATTCTTTTAAGATAATTGATCTGTTATTTTAATCGTCTTGAAAAAAGAAAAAAGAAAAAACAAGGCCACAATATCAATATAATGGTGTGACCATTTAACTTTTTTCTGGTCTCCATATATCACTGGTATGACCCCATCAATTTTCAGTTACTATTTTAAGATAAAAAGAAGTAGATTGTATACAATAAAAAAAATAAAAAAAGGTAGATTTATGTAAAGAAAATACATTTTTTGTCTAAAATTCGGCATCAAACTAAAATTGTGGAAAAAAATAAAAAAGATGAAGTAGTTGGTAACATATAGTATACTCCTTAAAGATTATCAAATGCTGGTGTAAATGCTGGTGTAAGTTAATAAAAAAATTATTCCACAACAATAAAATAAAGAACTGCATAAAATTCTCATTCAATCACCTTAGAATAAGAAATATTGTATCCAAATGCCCCTCAACAAATTTCTACTTCTCCGCTCCATTATATTTGTTCCTTTCACTTTTAGCACAATGAGTAAGAGTAACAATGTGAAACTTTTTAATATCATTAAATTTTTACCTTAAAAAATAGTGGTTAAGAATTAGTATTGTCAAATCATTAACAATATTTTTTGAAGTTAGGTTGATAGACTTAAAAATATCGAAACAAGGTTTTCTTTTTTTGAGTGATACAAATTATATCATTACATTAATATCATCAAATCAACGAGTACAACCAAATCACAAAGAAAATAACTATTAAGTACCAACCACTAATATTAAATTAAAATAAATTCCACACTAGTGAAAATTGAACTATCAACCTTGCAAATAGACAACAACCTCATCTGCATATCAAAACAAGTTTGAAAAGTAAAAGTATATGGGCTGAACTCATATTTAGTTTGATTAAAATCCAATTGAACTAAATCACATTTAAAAATAAAACCAATTCAATTACAATCCCCCCATATAATAAAAAGAAATAAAATAAAAAGTACAATCCCCAACTCCATAAAATAATCAATTAAGTTAATTAAAATAAAAATTGAGCTAAAGACAAAAATATCCCTTATGCTTTGTCTAACTTCCAAAAAATTCCCTGTGTTTGGTTTTAATTACCACACTCAACCCAAGTAGAATTTTTATTTTTTACTTTTGGCTGAATGACAAAATTAACCCTATGTATTTGTTTTTTTAAAATTATTTATTCTTTTTGAAAATCTAAGTATATACTACTTGGATCGAGTGTTGTATTTAAAACCAAACACATGGGCATTTTGGGGATTTAAAATGACACAGGGGGGTTTTTTTGGGAGTTAGACAAAGCATAGAGGGTGTTTTTGTCTTTCGATATCCGGGGTAAAATTATCATATAAAAAACAAAATGTGAACAAATACTTGCAATTTTGACGTTTGAATCACACTCTTTTTTTTTTTGGTGTATTTGACACTTAATTGAGATCACATGGGAGTTTTTGGGAGTTAAAATAACATAGAGGGAGTTTTTGAGAGTTAGACAAAGTATGGGGTGTTTTTGTCTTTCACTAAAAAAAATCATATTTTCCGTATCTAATATTTATTTATTTTTTTCCTTGATGAATTTGTTTGTATCTAATTTACACGCACATCAAAGCATCCTACCAGAAATTTTTTCTTCTTCTTCCCCTTCTCCCCCATTTAAAACCTCCCTCACTCAAATTCTTGTCTTGTCCAGCCTTCTTCTGTACATAAACCTCAATCACTCACACACACACTGTACAGTACATAAAATTAATAAGTAGCTTCCCCTGTTTTCTTCCATTCTCCTTCAATGGCTTCCCCTGTTTTCTTCTTCATCATCTTCATTATAATAACTCTCTTCTCCATCTCAAAGTCACATCTAATCCTCCCATTAACCCACACCCTCTCCACCACCCAATCCAACACCCCCACCCACCACCTCCTCAAATCCCCCACCACCCGTTCCTCCACCCGCTTCCGCCGCCACCGCCACCAACCATTCTCCAACCCCACCGCCCCCACCGGCGACTACACCCTCTCTTTCTCCCTCGGCTCCCAAACAATCTCCCTCTACATGGACACCGGCAGCGACGTCGTTTGGCTCCCCTGCCACCCCTTCGAGTGCATACTCTGCGAAGGCAAATACAATCCTTCCTCCAACCCCCATCCCACCCCCCTCAACCTCACCTCCGCCGCCGCCACCAATTGTAAATCCGCCGCCTGCTCCTCCGTCCACTCCTCCCTCCCTTCCCCCGACCTCTGCGCCGTCGCCAATTGCCCATTAGAATCAATCGAAATCGACGAATGCCAATCCTACTCCTGCCCCCCTTTCTACTACGCCTATGGCGACGGAAGCTTCGTGGCCAAGCTCTACGAGGACACTTTATCCATACCCATGTCCAATCCGTCGCTAAAACTTCCAAAATTCACATTCGGTTGCGCGAATAGCGCTCTCGGCGAGCCTATTGGTGTCGCTGGGTTTGGCCGTGGCGTTCTCTCTTTACCCACTCAGCTCGCAAAAAAGTCGCCCGAAATTGGGAATTATTTTTCCTACTGTTTGGTTTCGCACGCTTTCGAGACGAAGGGAATTCGTAGTCCGAGTCCACTCATACTGGGTCGGTACGAAAAAAAACAGAGCAAAACTGAGGAAGAACGTAATAGTAATGACGAAGTTGTTGATTACAGCTACACGCCGATGTTGGATAATCCGAAATATTTGTACTTTTACTGTGTCGGGTTGGAGGCGATTTCGATTGGGAAGAGGAGAATTCGAGCGCCGGAAAGTTTGAGGAAAGTTGACGGAAAAGGCGACGGCGGAATGGTTGTGGATTCGGGGACTACTTTCACTATGTTGCCTAGGAAATTTTATAATTCTGTAGTGAGTGAGTTTGGAAAACAGGTCGGGTGGGTTTATAAACGGGCGGGTCGGGTGGGGGAGAGTACCGGACTCAGCCCGTGTTACTATGGGACAGTGGGGGAGAAGTACTTGGCAAATGTGCCGGGCTTGGTGTTGCATTTTGGTGGGAATTCGACGATGAGGATGCCGAGGAGGAATTATTTTCACGAGTTTTTTGACGGTGAATCGAGGAGGAAGGTGGGTTGTGTGATGGTGATGGACGGTGGAGATGAGGCTGGTGGGCCGGCGGGGTTGTTGGGGAATTATCAGCAGCAGGGGTTTGAGGTGGTTTATGACTTGGAGGAAAAGCGGGTCGGGTTTGCGAGGCGGGAGTGCGCATCTTTGTGGGATGCTTTGAAATAGTGCTAATGTGCGCTGTTTGTAGTTTGACTTTTGGTGAAGGTCAAACGGGTCAGGTGGTTTTGGTTTGACCGACCTTTTGGGTCATTTTAACTTTTGCTTCGATGAATCAGCTTTTGTATTTGAGAGGAGAAGCAAAAATTGGAGGGTAAATATGGGGAAAGAAATAAAGGTGTTGTATATTTGTAAAATTCTTTTGATTTGTTGAATGTGTAGATCTTCATTTTACCTAAACTATTTTAGAATATATTAATGTTTGAAAAAGTGAATTAACTATTCTCGGGCATAAAATATTTGTATTTGTTCCAACGGAATTTGGATTTTGGCTACATCAATCAAACATCATTCTATATTTTGTTGTGCTTTCATTTGAGTTTTGACATCTTCTTAAATAAAAATAAAAATAAAAGCGAATATATTTCTATAATCTCACTAAAAGTTGTTCATAATCAAATGTAGTTAGTGACTTGGACTCCAAACTTTGCCACTCTTTTTGAAGTTCCTCCTGGCATTCAATGTTTTTGATATTATTTTGTTTTTTGATTTATGTTAATTGGAAACTGATTGTTTGCTCTTGTATTTTTCAATAAAAATAGCTTTTAATCAGCATCATACATACAGTATTTCCTTTCTTTTAGGCAGAGCAATGTAGCTTTTCGATGACGGAATAATATTTTGCTTTAGGACTTTAAATTGGAAACCTCTTACTTGGGCCCGGTCCAGATTTTGTTTGCATTTTTTTCTTCTTCTTTATAATATCTTTTATTATAAATCCAATTATGTTTACATATTTTGTGTTGCAAATTCACAATATATTGTTCCTATTAAAATTGTTATTTGCACTTTTAATTAATTATTATATGATTTGTGTGATAGTATTAATTACAAAAATTATCTTAATTGTGTCATTTACTAATTACAATAACAAAATACAAAATTATATTGAGAATATAAAATTTAAAGAATGAAATAGTAGAACACGATAACACAAAGAGTCAATGAATTTGCAATTACATCTCAAAAAATAATTAGATAAATAGAGTAGCTCGGTAATATTGTATAAATTTATATTAAATATCACAAAATATGTAAATGTACGCAAATGTATTGGGGAACTATTATAAAAATATGAAGACCACAACACTATAGATAATTACAAAGAACAAATAATACATGAGAAGTGCATGTAATGATCTTTTGGGAAATTCACGATATTCCTTCCCTTGTGTTATGAGGAAACCTGCACAATACTGTATAATGCCGTTAAATTTTAGTTGATACACCTAAATTAACTTTAGATTTGAAAAAATATATGATATGTTACAAGTGGTTTTTGTGCTGAAAAAAAAAATACTAGGGGATTATTATTGAGACTAATGTCCCACATTGGTTGAAAAATCATAGTTAAATTCACCTTATAAGGTTTTGAGCAATCATCACCTTACAAGCTAGCTTTTGAGGTTGAGTTAGACATCGTCCATGTAAGTGGACTTAGCCCAATTCAAGTGGTGAATTCTAATAATTATGTGCAAAAATAAAAACAAGGAGATTTTGTACACACCTTCATCGAGAAACTGATTGAAGTAGACGGATTCTATGCAAAGTTTTTGAAAGTAGAAAGAAAATTTGATGCAATAAAAATTTTACAGATGAATTTTGTGATAAGGGGAGCATCGTGTATTTTCCCAACGATTTTTATTGGGATGACATATTACAACACAAACTATGTAAATATGTTTGTATGTACAAGAGAGTAGTAATGATAAAAATGAAAAAACAAAAAGTAGGAAGAAAAATAATGAAGAGAAATAAAAAACGCGTGAAAAAATTGTGGTCCAGGTCAGATTATTTCCCTTTAAATTGGGAGAACGTCAAAGCAGAAAGTTCTTGGATCAATTCAATTTTACAACTGTACACATTGGAATTGAGGAGATTTTGTTCACTGTAATATCTCAACAAATTTTGTCTAAAGTTATTGAAATAGAATTTCTCAATGAACTTTTCTAGATATTCACAAACTCATGAATCATGATACTATAAGAATTTTGCAACAAATTACAAAATAAGAGTAGAACTTAGGTTGATTGACCTGATCGACGAACACATGAGATGGGAAAATTATTGCCTAGAAGACCTGGTCTAGGCAAGTATCACCCATGAGATGGACAGGGTTCTTCAATCACGAGTCCTTGTGGATCAAATCGGTAAAACATAAATAAAATCAATGAAAGTGGATGAAATCGCTAATATTGATGAAAAGCATAGCGAAATCAGTTAAATTGGTGAAATAACGATAAAATTGATGGGAAAAACGGGTGAAAAAAAAAGTGAAATTGGGTGAAGTTTGTGAAAAAAAATAGATGAAATCAATAAAAAAAAATGGTGAAGTCAATGAAAAAATGGACGAAATCGAAAAATAAATGATTAAACAACTCGGTGAAAAGTCATTCGAAATTGGTAAAATTAATGAAAACGGATGAAAATGATGAAATCGTCGACATTAGTGAAAAATTTGTAAAATTGATGAAGAAGCTGGTGAAATTAATGTAATCAGTGAAAAATTTAATGATATTGATGAAAAAATGATTTTTTAAAAAATAAATAATAATAATTTAAAATTGCTTTAATTTCGTAGTGGATCCACTATGGAACCAATATGAATCATCTAATCCCATCATTGTATCCATAATTATTTAAATTTTAATAGATTTCATCGGATCCAACTTGGTTGAATTTTGGTTGGATATCATATGGATTGGGTCTAGTAGATTTGGATCAAATTGTCCATATTGCCACTCTTATTAATGACCATATGTTGTATTTTATTTAACTTTTAGTCGAATGGTAAAACCAAATATTTATGTAGTTTTATGAGAACAAAATTGAAATTAAAAGAAAAATTAACATTCGACCCAACAAAATAGAGTCGGATTAAAGAAATTGGGGGGACGAGAAAAGAAACGGCTTTGAAGAAAGAAATTGAGGTTCCATGCTTAAAAATAAATCATGGCTCATATGCATGAGTGTTTGACCGATTCTACTTGGTTTTAGTTTTAAAAAGTTATTTGCGTGGTTTTAGCCAACATTTGAATCATAATATGAGTTAAGTTTGAATGAATTTCAAAATCTGAGATTGAGTTTAAATATTTGGGGTTGAGAAAAAAGTAAGATGAAATGTATTAAATCAAATTTTTTTGTAATATTTGAACTAGGTACATATTGATTTAACAATCTTAACAAAACGAAACTTGACTATTACCAATTCATAAGAGCCCTCAAATATCCAAAATCAACCCTTAACTAATGGAGTAAAAGACAAAAACACCATACGTGCTTTGTCTAACTCCCAAAAATCCCCCTGTGTTTGGTTTTAAATACCACACTCGACCCAAGTAGTATATATTTATAATTTAGTTTTTGGCTTTTGGTGAATGACAAGATTACCCCTATGTGTTGGTTTTTTTTTTAAATTTATTTATTCTTTTTGAAAAATTAAGTATATACTACTTGGGTCGAGTGTGGTATTTAAAATCAAACACAGGAGGGTTTTCGGGATATACAATGACACATGGGGTTTTTTTGGGAGTTAGACAAAATATAGGGGGTGTTTTTGTCTTTCGATGTCGGGGTAAAATTGCCATATCAAAAGTAAAATGTGAACAAATACTTGCAATTTTGGCATTTGAAACACACTCTCTTTTTTGGGAGTGTATTTGGTATTTATTTGAGATCACAGAGAATTTTTTTAGAGTTAAAATAACACAGGAAGATTTTTGAGAGTTAGACAAAGCATAGAGTGTGTTTTTGTCAATTTGCTCTTAACTAATGTGAACAAGCAAATATCCGGACTCAAAGCCCAAGTCGAAACGGTTGTTCATATTTGTGGTTGAGCTCAACCGTAATATTAATATTATAACTCCTACTAGATTAGAGCTAACTTAAAGTCTTAAATTATCCAATGATATAAGACACTTTAATAAGTATAGAAAACATTTCTTGCAGAAAGTAACGCTTTTCCATAATTTAAAATTTTGGTAGCCACATTGTACCACAAATTTGCTAAAAAGGCATAAGCGTTTTCACTCTAAACAACGTATTAAACTTTTGTTTCTTAAAGTTTCAAATATTCATGCTATAATCAATCAAATTAAAATAAATTCAAGAAAGAACTGTTCTCCAAGAATCCTGCAATCTCACAGGACAAAAAAAAGAGACTGAATTCAAGAAAGAATCAAAGAATGAAACTTTTAGAAAATTAGTTCAAAGAATGGAACTAAAACTCTCAATTGGATCAGATTCTGCAAGCATGGATGCCGCCTGGAAACAGTCGACGGCATCAGCCATACGTCCATCGTCCTTGTGAACCAGGCCTAAATGGTACCAAGCCATAGAATTTGTTGGTTCAATCCTTAAGGCATCTGAAAGTAAAGTTCTAGCCACGGGCAACATCTTCGAACCCATCTTAGACAAAAGGGCACCAATTAGAATCTTGCAAGGCACATATTTGGGCTCCAAGAGGAGGGCATTTATATAAGCAGCCAAAGCTTCATCAAGATGTCCTTGTCTTTCATGCATGACACCTGATGCAATAAACAGACAACTGAAGTAAGAAGCTTCATTCGTATGATAACTCGTTCACATTCATGTTGATTCTTTCACTGTTCATAGCAAAGATGATCATATGCTCTATCAAGGGTCAAAATTGTCAGTTCAACCAAAACCCAGAGATGTCCTCCCACGAAAAAAAATGGTTTCCAGTCATGGAATACCTTCCGTGGTGAACATGATCAGAGATGCTAATGTTTTGCAAAATGTGAACTGATAATGAACAAGTTGTATCATTTTCTTATAACCATCAATGTGTATGAAGCATTCAGATATTCTATCATGTACGTTATATTGGTAAAATGCCGTTATAGTATATTATTGACAAACCTCAGAATTAGCTTTCCTTTTCTTTTGAGGAAAAAAAGTTAAAAATGTTGAGAAACTAACAATTGTCTGGAAAAGTAAACGGAAACTAACATAGATGTAAATCTTAATACCCCAATAATTTTGTAAGCAAGCTGGTTCCTATTCTTGGAAGTAAAGAAGTTTGAGCTGTTACCTTCTGTATGTAGTGTTTCTGCTGAATATTCCTTCATACCTCTAGCTTTTTCCAAACATATCTCTGCATCCTTCCAATGGGAAAGGCTAGAGTATAACTTTGCTAGTCCATGCCAAACTTCGTATTCATTTATTTTATCATCCTCCACCTATAACAGACAAGAGACAAGAACTATTAACTGGGAATCTCATGCATGTTCCTTGAAGTTCAAGAATTATGACTCCCAATAAATGGACATGCATAGCATAGACCTCTTATACATACATATATATAAATATACATATAAATACATATTTATTAACATCAAATAAACACACACACACACACACACATATATATATTATACATAGTTATACTAGTGACCAAATTATACAGAGAATTTGAATCACATTTGACTGGTTGTTTATTGATGCAGGATCCAACCTGAGGTGCAGCTGAAGGGGGTCCACAAGATTTTTTTTGGGCTTGTACCAGCGCAAGAAGATAACGATATGTCTCAATGGCATCTTTGTGCAGTGACTGAGAAATTTTGAGCTTTGCTTTCATCCTGAGCAGTGGTCCTTGATCCCACTTTGAAGTTTCATCTAAAGCAGCATCAGTAACCACTTCAGCCTCCAAAAATCGTTGTTGGGAAGATAAAACTAAAGCGAGCAGTCTCCAACCTTTAATCATGGACCCTCCTGTTGCATCTATATACTTCTCAGCATATCTCTGAGCTGCATCCAAATTTCGGTGCTCAGCATATTGGATTCCTAACTCAAATATCAGATCTGAATTTTCACGCTCTAGGGCAACCGCACCGTCTAATGATTTTAGAGCTTCTGACTGAAGACGAGATCTCTCAAAGTCCGAAGAAGCAATCTTCGCTTGCTTTCCTAAGCAAAGGCCCAACATACGGAGGCCAACACTCTTTAAATGTGCATTTGATCCATGAGAATTAGCAATTGCCTTTTGTGCATATTTTACTCCCTCGGAAGCAAGAAACACATCCTCACTGCATATTTTGGCAGCTAGAAGTAATGACATGAGATCATCCGGATCTTCACACTGGTGTAGAGACTTCCTAAGGATATCCAAGGCAGATTTGTTCTGTCCAGCTCCACTAAAGGACAGAGCCAAAGTTTTCCACCGGTCAACCCGAGGCATCACACCAGGCATGATCTCTTCAAGTTGCTTGACCAAAACAGAGGTTTGGCTGCACAGAGATAGAGCAAATGTAAGGTGCTCCAGCACCGATGGATCCCATTTGGTCTTACCAAGATAATTCTTTCTCATAAGAATCATCAAAAGTAAAATAGCCTCTTCCAGATTGTTTTTAGGTACATATGAACCATCAATTTGTACAGCTAAACTGGGTGGAGCAACCTCTACTCCACTATACAGCAAGAATACTGCAAATGCTTTTTGAATCCTTGCACAGCAGTCATTGTCAAGGTTCCATTGACTTAATAGGGCTCTGCGATATGCAGACATAGCTTCAGAATAGGAACCAGCTTGCTTACATAACTCTGGTAGGAGCTCAACAGCATGACTAACGGTTTCCTGCAGCTTATTTTCTACCATCACATCAGGTATACCATCGGAGAATATCTTTTCAACTGCATCAAGCACACTTCTACACTCCTGAGCAGCCTCTAGAAAAACAAGCAAATGTGTTCTTATTAATCAGATAAATACATGCGACTAAATAAGGTTTAATAGCTAAATGTGTTCTCTAAAGAAAGAGGGGTGGGGGAAATGAGATGAACTATGGTTAATTAATTATTTCCATATGTTTGAATAAGAATTCTACCAGTTAATTTCCCCAGCTTCTGAAGAGACTTGGCTTTCAAATATATGGCCTCAAGCACAAGATTAGTAGCATGCTGTGAGACAGCATGAGTAGATTCACTGCGAGCCCGGCCCTTTTTTGAAGTCTGTTTATCACCTAACGAGTGTTGCATCCGTTGTATGGCTGCTTGAAGATCAATACCATCGAAGACTCGTAAAGCACCTTCAACATTTCCTCGTTGATACTCTAACTTCCCAAGAAGAGCTCTTGCTTCCTGAAAATAATTTGATAAAGTGTCATTTTTGACACGTACCTTCAATCCAGTCATGAAACAAAAAGTAAAGTTGCAGTCAAAAGGTTTTACAGAATGTGAGAGTCGCCAAAGAATGATAATGAGAAAATGAAATGTCATTCATCTTATGATTTTAAACTTACAGGCAACAAATCATCAATTTTAAAAACCATGCAAAGTTTATCAGTCAATCACCCAAGAGACATCTAGCTAATGTTATGACATATAGAGCACCGCCAAAATATGTTATGACATATAGAGCACCGCCAAAATAAAATGTTATTTATCTGAAGGATTGGAGCTCCAAAAGTAAAATTAACGCGAAATTAATAAGCAAAAAATAGTGACAGAAACACGCAGCCCCCTTCTTCCAGTCTTCTGGTGGAATTTTCAAAAGTAGTGCTCCCTTTCCTCAAAAAACAACTGACAGGACCTTTACTCATTATTTGAGGATTAAAAAGGTTTATATAAAAATCACCCCCTAATATAAACTTCATAAGGGTTCAACGAAAACTTACAAGCGAGAACAGAGCTTGTGTTACTTATAATCTGTTTCATTTCAATATAATAATAGACTATTCAAGAACTACTTTACGTGCACATCCAAACCCACCCACCCACCACACTGATAAAAATATATTGACAGATACACATAACATATGTATGTATATGTGTGTTTGTGGAGTCAGTAATCCCCCTATCGGAGACAACATACATTGGTATCTTTATCCTGACTTTCCGATGAATGGAAGTACTCCACCTAAACTAAGCGAAAAAAAGTGCATCACCTCCCCTTGAATTTGGACAAATGGCATCCACCTCCCTTGAAGTTCGGAAACCTTCTTTCAGTTTTTCCATCAATTTTCAGTTTTCAAAAAAATTAATAATGTTTTATATATATGTGTGTGTGTGTGTGTGAAAATAAATAAAAAGCACCATTTCCTACCAACTTCCCCACACCCGCATACCCTGGCATCGCATTACCCACCATCCTAGCTCATGAACTCTGGCCGCAGCAATCGTCCTCTGACCACCAGCTGCCGCCATTATCATCCTCCACCACTATCCCTCCCTCCCTCCTACCCATCTATCTTTCTCCCTCCCTCCCTCCTCTCCGCACTACCACGACTGCAATCTTACAACATCTCTACCACTCTCGATATTCCCATATCTCCACCAAATAGTTAAGGGTGCAAGTCGTGATAAGACGCAAAGATGTATTGGGGCTAAAAGTGGAAGGCACGCGCTTAATCGAAGTAAAGCATGAATACATAGTGTTTCACATAAAACAAAAATGCAAGATTTCCAACAAATATTTAGCACTTTAACACACTTTAACAGAAAATTTCACCACTAGTGGCTAAAATTAAAAATTTAAGTCTGAACAAGTATTCTCAGAAATATAAACATATAAATTTACTCATAACACTCAATCAAAAGAACAATAAATTCCACCAGATTTCACAAAACTTTAGTATATCACTACAAAATTTCGATCAAACAGGATAAGGAAAGAAAGAGAATATAGAATAGAGAAAAATATTTGGATAAGAAATTATCAGGAAAGAACCATGTAGAAGAGTGGACATCTAGAGAGAAAAAGAGAATTTCTGGAAGTTTGGGTATTCAAAATCCAATTAGACGGTTTTCACCCTTGGATTACCAAAGAAATCCTAAAACGTTGAATAAATAGAGACTATGTGCACATCTCGCCTCATATCAAAATCGCATAAAGAGCAACAGCAACTTGGAGATATTCCCCATCAGACATCATCATCAATAATTCCTTAGATCCAATTCTTAAAAAAATGTAGGGAAAAAGAAAGGCTGACTTAGTGTTCCAAAATGAATGCATTTAGAATTTCAGCAGCTTAAGTAGGACTCTTGCTACATAGATTGAGACCATATAATTGCTCTTCCATTAAAAACAATAGTTCACTTATATACAAGGAAAAAAGTCAACTGAATGATCCTGAAATATTATAAATTTCATAAGCAACTCCAGTTAATAAAGAGGGTAAGTGTTTTCTGAATTCAACCTCAAAATTGAGCGATAAACCTTCTCGCAAAGCAGATTCAGCCTCTTCAATATTTCCCTCGTCGAGCTTTGCTTCGACTACGGCTGTTCTCATGCAAACCCCATTCGCAATTACTTGACGAACTGATGGATCGCTATCAAATTCGACCAAGTCTTGGGATTCACCTTCTGACATTTCTAATCCCACCCTATCCTCACTCGAAGACACGAAAACAGCAATTTCCCATCATTTTTATCCCCTGCAGTTCTTCCATATCAATAAATAACAATAACTTATTACATTATATAGAATTTTCATGTTCATGATATGCAGACCTAAAAGATAAGTGTCTATGTGACATTAAAAAAAGGGAATGGAAACTATGCATTTTAATTCATGTATTCTCAAAGTAATACATGAATTTAACACAATCACAAGGGATTTGATTCATGTTTAATGCTAATCTAGGTCAAATTCAAGGAAACATATCACAGCAATTAAACAATCCATCTTAATCAATAAATTAATAGAACATTATAAACACCTAAAAAGTAATGGATCCGTGAAATCAATTTGCAAAAACTGAAAAACATATTACCTTATACAACGCGAGAGTCTGGTTCTGACGAAAAAGTCCCGATCGAATTGAATGAACTCAGAGGAATTGCTTTGTTTAGTGCATATAAAATATTTTATAATATATGGAACGGATCAGAAGAAACAAAATATATTTAGTAAAAACGTTGATACATGTCCATTTCAAAGAAAATGGGGAAACGGTGCCACTTGTTTGAATGAATACTAAATATCGAATTTATAATGATAACTTTTTCGTTATGATAAATCAAATGGCAATATATTTTCGTGGGCTCCATTCTAAATTTACATATATTTTCCTTCTCTTCATGGCTCCATTCTAATTTTACCTATTGATGATCAAATTAATCTCATTTATATAATATATATTTTATATGTCCCTAAATTTTTACTACTATTTCAATATTGAGATATCCCAAAATATCACTACATTTTTATAATAAGAATTATTTTTTTCTAAAAGTTTCACATTTTCAATTTTTACCTAAAACTCTATATCAAAAGTAAAAGGACAAGAAAAAAAAAGGGGGTGAGGGGTGGTGGGACAGAGGGACTATTAAGAATACTACAGGGGTAAAGTATCAATTAGACAACATCACATAAGCTAAAGTTTAATAAAGAGTCAAAATTACGCTCATTTATATGATATATACCTAAGCAACATTGCAGAGGGTAAAATTGTCTAATTAGACAACATCACAGGAGCTAAATACTAAATAAAGTGAATTTAGTATATTATTAGTGGAATGTTAAATTGGTCATTTTTCTCATCAAGACGAAGTCCCACTTGATGTTGATGTACAAAATTACCCTCATTTAAATAATACCCCATACATTAAGAATATTACAGGGAATAAAGTATCAGTTAGACGGAAAATTCTTACTCATATCCGGTTTAGTCGATCTCAAAGTAACCACATAGCAAGTATAGTACACTTGTTTTATAACTGGATAAAACTTCTAGGAGTGTAACCAATCACAAAGCAAGTGCAATACACTTATTAATGATTGGATGAATTTGACCAAATCAGACTTCAACAATAATTTTACCAGGTAGACAACATTAGAGACATTTCCGTGAAGGTAATAAAGTGAATTGAGTGTATTATTCTTTCAGTAAAGTTTCCAACTATTATATGTTTCATAATGAGATGCTTTTAGTTTCTATAACAATGTAATGATAAATCCTGATTCTCTTCTTGTTGTGACTTGATGTGGTACGAGGGTTTTTTTTTTTTTTTTTTGCATGTAAAAATATCTGTTTTTCCTTATTTAATTATGAAAAAAAGAAACTTTATGTGTATAGCGTTTTTCTTTTTCAGTATTCATTTGGTTAGCTAGCTGACCAACCATCTAGCTACCTCAATGCCTAAAGCAATGATGTACAGGTGGAGCCTTAATAAAATCATCGGTGGACTCGAGTAAACAAAAGAAGAAGAAAAAAAAAGGGAAAATCGTATATTTAGTAGTTCATTAATGTTTTATTTAATTCACTTTTCGCCCAGATATATAAGGATATGTTTAAGACTATTGTACTTGAGATTTCAGTAGATTTTTCAACTCAAAACAAAAAGACAAAAGAGGCAATATAGGGGTATGCAGATTTCTAATGTACTTCTCTTAAAAAAAAAAGTATTTTCAAATGTACAAAGTGCGGCTTCAGTATTTCGATCATTATGACTTTATTTAGGAGCGAAAGACAAAAACATTTCAAATGCTTTGTCTAATTATTTCTCTATGTTATTTTAACTCCCAAAACTCCTCTGTAATCTCAATTAAGTACCAAATACTCCCCCATAAAAGAATAAACAAACTTAAAGAAAAAACAAACACATAGGGGTAATTTTGTCATTCCACCAAAAGTCAAAATTAAAATTCTACTTGAATTAAGTGTGGTAATTAAAACCAAACACAGGGGTATTTTAGGAGTTAAAATAATACAAGAAGCTTTTTGGGAGTTAGACAAAGCATATGTAGTGTTTTTGTCTTTAGCTCCTTTATTTACAGTTAGATCATCTTCATTTTGTAACTGAAAATTGTCATTTTATGTGGGATCCTTTATGTGTAAGTTTTTTGACTAAAAGTTGTAAGTTTGATCTACATTTTGCTTTCTACTCTTTGTATACCTTGTATTTATGTTGGTGGAGGTTGTTTACCTATGGCGGAGTCAATTTGAACATTAATGTTATTTTATTTTATTTTATTATAGTGGAATATTTAGGGATCCCGTGGTTTCTTTTTCCTTTTCAATTTGGAGAGGTTTTTTATGTGAAAAATCTTGTGTAGTTCCCACTGCGTATTAGTTTGGTGCTTGTTCATTAATTTGTTGCATTTTCATTTTTGTTCAATCAACTGATGAGGAATTATCGTTGTTGTTGGTTTGATTGAACAACTGAGATAAGTATGAGCGAAATGGTTTGTTAGAATGTCACAAAAGATCACATATGGAGAAATGAAATGAAATACCTTTTTGTTTGTGAAATCTTGCATCCTCTAGTTTTTTGCAAAAGACAAGTGGGAACCAGAAAACGATGAAGCTTGGGTTTTTGAGCATGAACAAGTTTGTGATTTTATATGTCAATTTGTCGATGATTATGTGCATAATCACATATGCAATGTGAATAATACAAAAAGTTTGAGGATAAAACTTGAACAATTGTATGTCTTCATGACATGATACAAAATGTAGTTTCATTTGAAGAAAATGATGCATTTGAAATACAAATATTGTAGATTTAGGGCCAATTACTTTGATGAATATCAAGGTACTGTTGATCAGCTATCTTGTTATAGTTATAGAGTTTGATGACGAGGTTCTTGCATAGTAATTGTGTAAAGACCATTCAAACAATTCATCCACAATCAATGTGGGATTGGGGTGTTACAATCTCCCCAACTCATATAATCGACGTCCTCGTCGAGTCCAGAACAATAGCCCAAGACCACCTCCATGGATAACACCACGGAGTCGGCTCTGATACCATTTGTAAAGATCATTCAAACAATTCATTCACAATCAATGTGGGATTGGGGTGTTACAAATTGTTTGGTGCTATTTCAGATTCTTGAGAAACTTTTCGGATTTGTTATACTAATATTGCCTCTGACGATTTTGTTTGTATATATGTAGGAGTTTTAAATTAAGAGTGAGCGAAAAATCACAGTTTTCTCCATAACATATAGAAAAGCATCTAAAGATCGGGGAGTACAAGCAAAGAGATTAAAAAACAATGACTAAGGTCTAATTAAAGATTCGGGGCAGATTTTTTTATTAAAAACCTAGGGTTCACTAATCATTGTCCCGGCAGAGTTTTCTGTTTTTTCTTTTATATATCCGAGTTCAATTAATTATGAATAACATTTAATAATTGGATTTTCAAAGGTTTATATACGAGGATATATTCGTCTCCAAATATCCTTTGAAGGTCCGATATTGATAAGTCAGAGGAGACGGTGATATTTAATTTAAACATGGGGAATATGCCTATTAATTCTTGAAAATGAGGTGAGTTGAACATTGCGAATATCATATAAGATAAAAACCCATTAAACTCGTACTTCCAAATGTACAACCATATTCCTCTCTCATCTCATCTCATAGTTGAATTTTTTGGTGCAAGGTTATATTTAATTTTCTTTGAGCTTAACTCGTAATATTTTTAGGGATGATTACACGTATATTTCTTGAAGTAAGGTAAAATTGGAAATACAGTTATTACGTTTGAATATATATCATCTCATGGGAGAGTTGTTTGACTCACATAATTATAAGGAGCGCGCCGTAAGATAAAAACCCATTAAACTCGTACTTCCAAATGTACAAACAGTTTGAGTTGGTTTGGAAAAAACTTTTAAGTTGCTTTCATGTGTTCCTATTGTAAGTTTGTAACTTCAACACACCAAAGTTATTCATCCGATCCAAACGCCAAAATAATATGTATATATGGCCAGCTAACATCAAAGTATTCGAAAAAAGAGAAGAAAGACTAAACACGATCACATTATACTAGGTTGTAGTTTCAATCTAAATCATCATTGAATACAACAATATTGTGACATTCATATAAGAATAGATACATTTTGTGCTGCTTCTGCTTCTGTTTTAAAAATCCCCAGCCAGATACATTTTGTGCTTCATAAGAAGTGCTAATTAGTAGTTAACTTGAACTAAATGGTCTAGCAATCATGAACTGTTGAAACACAACTTATAATGATTTAAATTAAGTGGCAATTACCTACACAACCCTAGTTAAGTGAAATCACAAAAATACTCATGATAATATTTCAATAATTACTGAAATTTCGCTTGTCATCAAACTCAGCTTAAAAAAAATTAATAGAATGGAGAAAAATACTTATTACCCATGTAAACAAAGGGTAAATAAATACATTATTACTCCAGAGAAACAGTCAAACAGGCTACAAATTGGCAAACATCAAAGAGAGATACATATTTTCACTGCAGATAGATATGAGAGAAATGCATCTATATATCTACCGAACAACTCTCTTCTTACCAGCTTTTTTCAGAGGTTGGAGTGAGCTTTGGCACCTTATTCTTATACTACAAAGGCAATTTCTACACATTAGGGGGTGGCCATATCTTCCCAAATAATTCTTCAACCCGTTGTGATTGGCCAGAATAGCTATTCATTCCTGCAGTTAGAAGTTCAATGGCAGCAGGCCCTACTGCCGAGGCAAAGCTATATTGATCCCACTTCACAAGCTGAAAGTTAAATAAGCAGAATCATGTGAACCTTCAACTTAATTGAATTGTTAACATATAGAGTAAGAATGGTTCAAGAATTATATCCTTTAACCCAATTTCTAAGACAGATAACAAAGGAAAAGCTCTTAGGGAGCATTTCTTTAATCCCACAGGACTTGAACTTTGAACTTTCGGTCCCGCACATTATAAAATTGAATTTTTAGTCCCAAATTCTTCAAATATTTTGCACTTTTAGCTTCATAGAATAGTCTCCTTTTGGCACATTTTGTCCCACAAAACCGTTTCGGGTTCGCACCTTTGGTCCCAAAGTGGATGGAAAAGAGACGATACGACCCAAAATGCACAACATTTTAAAACTGGGACCAAATGTGCAGTTTTGTAAAGTGCAGAACACAAGTGATGAGGATCCAGTCTTGTGGGAGTAAAAATGTAATTTTCCCTTTTCCCTAAATATTAGAAAGAAAATCAAAGAAAGCAAACCTCTTCATTGCTAAAATTGTAGGAGGCAGCAAACTGTGGGGATAGCATCCTCATAATAGAATATTTCTCATCAGGAGGTGTCACAGATTCCTTTAACGACTCCAACATCTTCAATGGGGTAATAATGTAATCAACTCTGTGCAGAAGAATTCATTATATCCAGGTTACCGAGAATTATTGATAACACAACATATATGCATATAAGAGTGAATTACCCTAAAAGATTAAAGATGTCCTGCTTGTTACGAACAGCTGCCACCATCAGTTTTGATTTATGCCCATATTTATGAATGTAATTGTAGGCTTTTGTCACCTGAAATGTCACAGGAGATAAGCTCAAGCATTAGCAACTGCAAAGTATTAGATACTGCAAAGCAGCATTCATTGAACTGACCAAAGCCAAACCAGGATCTTCTCCTCTTCTAAGAGCAGAATTAACTTCAGAATCACCACTATGGTTTCGAGCCCAGTCCTAAAAAAAAGATTACCCACTCTTTATTATCAACAAAGTGAAAAAGCAACAATCAAGCACATATTTTATATATTACAGTTACATATTACCCTAAGGCGACCAACAAAAATCTGAATAACAGAAGCACCAGCTTGAGCAGCAGCTGCAGCTTGGCAAAAGCTGTACATACATCATAAGATTTACAGCAGTTCAAATTAGGGAACAATTTAAAGAAACAAAAACATGTATTACATGATGGTAGAGACATGTTTTTAAGCAACAAACTTTTTGATGCTTTTTTTTACTGATATATCTCACACACATGCATGTAAACAGTAGTTTAGTTATGAATATTAAGATAAACTGTTTATGATGGAAATAAGAGATTCTAAATTCTGATTTTTGAATTGATTTATGACTAGAAAATTAGGTACTGCATATCATTGCATATATAAAGTCATGCGTCCGTGCAGTAATAACTAGTTTTTAAGTAGGCCAGCTAAGTGAACTGCGCATTGATTATTAGAGCTGTATACAATTCAAACTACTTCATTAACACCTCTTTCACTAATACTTCCAAATATTGGAAAAGATTACACTAGGTAATACCTGTAGACAAAAGTCATATGTGTCTGTATGCCTTCTGACTCCAGCATCCTTGATGCTTCAATTCCCTTAAAGATAGAGCATCAATAAACCAAAGGGTGAAGCATCAGAAGAGAAAGAAATGTTGGTTGGAAAAGTCACATGTTTCTCCTAAAAATCAAAATAGTTTTTATTGTGCCAGTAAAACTAACTTGCCAAGTTGAAGGAATTTTGAACAGCAAACGCCCCGGAGGTACGTTGATTTCATGATACAATTTCAAAAGGTCATGCACCTGAAAATTATCATTTGATCAAAAGCAGTATTATCTAAACTAGAAAAAGCATGTATGTACATTAAACATTATGTAAGTACAAGGTAAGCTTTATTCACACCGTTTGACTGCCAAATTAAATTCAAAATAATTAAAGAAATCAAATACTTTCAAGTGAACAGTCACCTTTCTAACAATGCCATTAATGTCATATGCAAGACGAGCATCAACTTCAGTAGAAACACGAAGGTAAGCTTATGTACAAGGTAAGCTTTATTCACACCGTTTGACCGCCAAATTAAATTCAAAATAATTAAAGAAATCAAATACTTCCAAGTGAACATTCACCTTTCTAACAATGCCATTAGTGTCATATGCAAGACGAGCATCAACTTCAGTAGAAACACGACCAGGTACAAGCTTTGCAAGATATCCTCCAACATTTACCAAGGCCTATTCTTTTAAATATCAATATATAGTCAAGAAAGTGGAGTCATTTTTTCATAAATAACGAGCTAGGCAACATCACTTATTTTCATTTGCAACTTAAAAAAACCTACCTTGTTGAAGAAACAAGACATACGATCATCAGAGTTTTCTAAGCCATAACACCCTGAATCGGCCAATGCATTGTCAACCGCACTCTACAACCCATCAAAATATAGAAGAGAAAAATTAAATAGATTTTCATCTACATTTTCACTAAATACTAATCATAAAAAGCTATAAATACACAACAATATATTAAACATTTCTCAACCCCAAATTCTCATAGAGAGTGAAATGCAAAAATACCCCCTATGCTTTGCCTAATCGGTGAAAACCCCCCCATGTTATTTTTATTAGCAAAAACCCTTCCCAAGCCGGAGTATATTTTGCATGAAAAATGTCAATTATACCCTCACCATAAAATGCAAAAACACCCTATTCACTTAAACATTAATTGAAAATAATCCCCCTGTTAACTTTGAAAACTTGAAATAACTCCCTTGTTCACTTAATTTTTTTTTCTATAAACCCCCTACTTATGAGGATATTTCAAATGGGTGCAGTGAGCTAATAAAATTTCGATTCAGGTGGTTTTTTGCTAATAAAAAAGAACACATGGGTGCAATGACCTAATAAAATTTCGATACAGGTGGTTATTTGCTAATAAAAAAGAACACAAGGGTGCAGTGAGCCGAGAAAATTTCGATACAGGTAGTTTTTTGCTAATATAAAAAAATGCAGGGGGTTTTGCTAATAAAAATAACACGAGGGTTTTTGCCAATTAGGCAAAGCAGGGGGGGGGGGGGGGGGGCATTTAGCTCTAGTTAAATAACTTTTTTTCTTAATTAAACAAAAATATTAAACAAATCCCAACACACCCGATATTATACAATCTCAGGACCCATAATTATCCTCTTCCAAGAATATGATGTGTAAAATGAATCCACCTACACTCACTCACACATACAGAACAATCTAACTGGAGATCAGTCCTGAAGTTGCCACATTATCCAACCACATAATTAATTACCCATACTTGGATGACTTGGTAAAAAAATTAACCGCACAACGTGCTACACTCTTCAATGTTTGCTAATATAAAAAAACGCAGGGGGTTTTACTAATAAAAATAACACAATAACACAAGAGGGTTTTTGCCAATTAGGCAAAGCACGCGCCGGGGGGGGGGGGGGGGGGGGGTAAGGGTTTGCATTCAGCTCTAGTTAAATAACTTTTTTCTTAATTAAACAAAAATATTAAACAAATCCCAACACACCCGATATTATACAATCTCAGGACCCATAATTATCCTCTTCCAAGAATATGATGTGTAACATGAATCCACCTACACTCACTCACACATACAGAACAATCTAACTGGAGGTCAGTCCTGAAGTTGCCACATTATCCAACCACATAATTAATTACCCATACTTGGATGACTTGGTAAAAAAATTAACCGCACAACGTGCTACACTCTTCAATGTTTTCCAATCTCTCTAGACATGCATGCAGAAGGGAAAAAGGTAGTAATAATCATTACAACAATAACAATTACAATAATTAGACCAATAGTAACACAAATAGCAATGATAATTACCCGGAATTTAGTATCAGGGAGGCTACAAATACCCAAGAGCAACGATGAGCTAACAGTGGCCGCAGTTAGAGGAAACCTAACACATTTACACACCAATTCCAGATTATTAATCAACTCCACGAAAAAAAAATGAATAATTCAAAAAATGCATTTACATATATGTCTACCCCTTGAAATCATCAAAAATGACAGTGTCAGGAACGATCTCACTGTAACTTGTCACCGCATCCAATTCCGTGATCGAACCTATCGCCATTACAATTAAATAAACAAATAAATCTGCATAAAAATCAATCTAAATTAACAAAAAATACCGGTATCGAGAGACAATGAGAAGTTAGTAGCGGCTCGAATCAAAGGAAAACATCGCTGAGGCTTGAAAATCAGATTCGGTTTCGCCGATCCAACTGCTACACTCAATTTGTTTTCCTGTTATCAATCACCATTAATTATAAAACCTAAAGAAAAAAATTGAATGAATGTGTAACAAACACACACAATAGTGCGTGGAATTTACATGTAGAGAGGAGGAGAGAGCAGAGGACACCACCGTAGAATGCAAAGGAACTGACATTTTTTTTACACTTGGAAGAGCGCTGAGTGCGAGTGGAGGGAGTTTTATTTATACTTTTATGTAGACGGAGGGACTGGACTGAGAAATTTACTGATGCCAGGTGATAGGTACAACTATTAAAGTAAAGAGTACAGTTCTTTTTCAAAGTGCCTAGCCTGGTAGTAGTGTTTATGACGGGTGTGGATAAAGTGAGTAAAGATCCTATTAACCGGGTAGAGCCATAATGATGGATGTTTGATGCCATCTGGTGAATGGTGATCCAACAAAATCAGTTAATTGAAATATGACAAAATTGCAAAAACAATCCTGCAGTTTTGGGATTCTTTCAAAGATTAATCATGTAACTAAATATGTATATATTTAAACCTTTAACTTTCATTGTAGCTCATAACAAAGTTTGTTATACATAAGAATGAAATTGAAATAGAATAAAATTTAAAGTGCTATACTTAAATTGGAACATTCCCATGATATATTTGAGGGGAAAATTCTATGCACTTTCAAGAACTATAACGAAAAGCAAAAAAATATACTATTCATTTTCTTTCAATTTTTAGCCAAATAAAAGAGGTGAAATCTTATTTGAATTGAACTCCGTCCACTAAAATGATTTGAACATTTATTTGTGACCGGCCTACTCACTAGGGGTGCACATGGTACGGTATTATGGTTTTATTAGCTAAATTCGTACCGTACCAATTGGTGTGATTTTTTAATATTCAAAACCAAACTTCACTTTTGAATACCATACCAATGCACCCGGTACGGTTCGATTTTGGTACAGTACATTACGGTTTTGCGGCATACTATTTTCCTCTTATAATCGACTGATAATTGAAAGAAAAAAAAATTCCAATGGAATAAATTGGTGATATTTTTTCCTTTTTGCATAATACTTTATAAATGAACGAGTTACATAATAATATCCTATAAATTCTTTAATTTTTCAATGGTTTAAATCATTTTCGAGGCACGCCGTACACATTAAGTGGGAACCTGTCACAACAGGTACTTGAACATGGGTTCGCTACTTATAATATCATTTAAATGACTTAGTCTTAAATACAGTAGTTCATGAAGAAAAATGACGATAATTTATTTGTCATTTGTTAAGTCTTTTAATGTTATAATTATTTACTAATTAGTTTTTTATGTTTTAAATTTTTATTTTTGGACTTTTAATTTTGTAAATTAATAATTTAATTTGAACACAATTATATGTTATACTTGAGTATATTTTTTGAGTTATAATTGTTAATATTGGACTATGTGTCATAATGACATGTTGTATGATAATAAATCTTAAATTTTATTGGTTAAACTATTAAATAATTAATTTATTTCTATTTTACGGTACGGTATGATTTTTTGCGGTATCCAATTTTCAAGACCTATACCATACCAAAAAATTCGATACGATTTTCATATGTACCAAAACCTAAACTTCGTTACGATACGGTATGATCTCGAAAACCATGTGCACCCCTACTAAATTAAGCCTAAACAAATGGGTCAATGACCCATGGGTTGGTCCAAATCCAACCCAATTCTTAAAATTTTAATACTTGTTAGGTTGGGTTAAGTCGGCTTGAGCTAAATTGTGTACTACCAAAATGAACTTGTGTCGAAAATGGGTCAAGGAAATATACAAAAAAGAATTCAATAAAAAAAAATAAGCTTAATTTATTTTTCTTTCTAAATTTGTGTATCTCAATTTATTTTGGGATAAGTGATTACCTTGAGGTTCTACAAGTGGTATAAGATCCAAGGCTGGTCACATGTCTGATTCTCATCAAGAGGATTGATGAACGGGAGATTGTTGGTCAAGATTTCAGCAAGGATTGTACTGAGCAGACATTCATAGTCGAATCTCTAAACACTTGTATGTGAGAATACTGTAAGGCTAGAGTATGCGTACATTCTAAAATTAATTGATTTTGAGATATGTGGTTGTGTATGAAGTCCTACAAGTGGTATCAGAGTAAAAAACACGAATTTGATTCCTTACTTGGCAAATAAGATAAGGGTTTTGCCAACAACTATCTCGTGATGAAAATCAAGATATAGGATCTACTTTCAATGAAATGTTGTGGGTGCTTGCGTGAGTGGATGCACAATAAAAATGGAGCATATATCTCCCCTAACACCCACTACAAGAAAATTGAACTTAAGTGACAAAAAATTAAGTGATAATGTGGAAGTTGTCAGTCTTTGTATGCATTTAGTGATAAAAATATTAATTTTGTCATAATAATAATGGTGACAAGTGCAATAGTGACAAAATATGTTTTTAAGTTGTCACTAATAGCTATTAACGACAAATATATGGTGATTTAAGTTGTCACCATTGACCCTTTTAGTGATAACATAGTGACAATAAATATTGTCACTATGGTTTAGTGACAACTTTTTGGTTGTCACTTTTGGGGTATCGCTAAAGGTCAACAGTGACAATTTTTTTACAATTCTTGTCACTAGTATGTTTATGAAAACTATTTTAGTGACAATATTTGAGTTCTTGTCACTTAATATATATAAGAAGTGATAATTTTAACATTGTCACAAACTTTTATCACTAAAATTTAATTTTTTTGTAGTGACCAGTTCATTTGGAGAAGTTCTACAATGTCTTTAATGGAACTTGACAACATGGCGGCGCGAGTGTCTTGATCCTACTCGTGACTATTTAAATTCTTACTTTCTTATAACGGTTTGACGCTGCCTAACTTGATTTTGACCCAACAATTTTTGATCGGATCCATTTTTTACCCGGGAAATATGGCCAATATTTTACCTTTTATTTTAACAACCCCTCTTATATTCCCAATCAATCAAGAAGAAATTCATAGATAGATCACCAATCGCAGCAACTCTTTTTGTTTCTTTTGAATTGTATACAAGAACATCGGGGAAACAAAATCAGCATTGATGAATTTTAAAGATGGATCAAATGTTTGTTTTCTGTCAAAAAATAAAATTACTCACGTCCTCATTTTGTATGAATCTAGTATTTCTCCTCATATAATGACAATTTTTTCACAAATGTAAATTGATATTCATTTAGACTAGTACATAAAAGGATTGCTTACAAGATTTGTACAATGCAACAATGCAGTTTCATCCGAAAATGTCCAACATAATTAGACCTCATATCATAAATCAAACAGTGAAAAGAGAGAAATTAAATTATAAAACAGAACACCCAAAACATAAATGGAAACCCAAAAGAGGATGGCTAAACTGTATCATCATATAGCTGAACTTTTTGCTCTCCTCTTAAGAGTCTTTGCATCTCTAGCCATTCTCACTAGGGACTCGAGGAAAAATTGAACCTACACAACAATCGAATTGGTTTCGATCAATAAAAACACCAAACAAGAAAAACCAAGAAAATAAGTAACGCTTTTTTACATATCGATGTAAATTCTCACCTCTGAAGTATCCCTCAGTGAGAAGAAAGCATTGCTTTCTTTTGGGACAGTGGAAACGAGAATTCCATAACCTTGATTTCCTTTCCTCAGAACCTAAAATTACGAGATAAAATTCAAGATCGTTTAACAAGATCATCAAATTTCAAGAAATTAGATATGTGTACCTTGAATGCATCTTCATCGGTTCTGTCATCACCTATATATATTGGGAGCACATCTTGATGGTTCCTAAATCCTACAAGAGCGAGTTTTATAGTTCAGTCGATCAATCAATAATCATTAATCATTTTTCTTTTGTCAAATCTGATGATTAAACTTACCTAGAGATTCAAGAAGAAATTCAACTGCTTTTCCTTTGTGCCAGTCGATCACAGGACGAACCTCTAAAACCTATTCAGAGGAAAAGATGAACCAAAACTCTACATAAGATCATTCCGAAAGACGGGATGGAAGAAAAGACCATCATGCCCAAAAAGTTGTCATAAATTACCTTTCGCCCATGAGTTAGTCGCAATCGAGGATAATCTTTTAAAATATCATGCACATGTTGAGCAATTACAGGCCAAGTCTGGAGGTTCAAATGCAAAAGGACTTTATTATATGCAAAATTAACAACAAATGTAGTTTGAGGAAATTGAGTAATACTAAGGAAGTAAGAGACGAAGCAATTCTCACATTCTCAGCTACATTGCGATAATGTACAGAAACACAAAACTTATGGTTTTCCACTTTTGCGCCTTTAATGTCTTTGGTGATCTCAACAAGGGTTCTAAAAACCTGGAAAAGAAAGATAAATTAGGATTGGATCATTCATTAAGTTAATCATAGTCGTACAATTAACACACCTCATTGATCATGGGTAAAAATTCACTAGCGGGCTGGAATAGATTAACCTCCTTACCCTGTACAGTTAAACCGGAAAATTAGACACGAATGACATTAAAGGATAAAAGTGCGCTATTTGGAGAATGATGAAATATATATTAAACCGATCATCCGAATGGAAAGATATTAATACCTCTAAGTCAGTAGACTTGACAATGTTTAAATGGTTTCGTGACACCATATCCTTGGCTGGGAACATGATGTCCATCCCATGACTCCCGGCATAGTAGAGTTCTTTTAGTCCTACCAACTCATAGACCTGGAAAAGGAAATAACTAGATCAAATTAGAACAGGGAGTACTTAATCAAGGGAAAATTTGGATAAGTCTTGAAATGATTTTTCGAGCCTTTAGTTAAGGCCGACGAGTGTAACAAACCATGGATTTCGACAATGTTTAACGGATTTTACTGTGTTTGATATTATTAGGATGTTAATAACTTTTCATAGGGAAGTTCAATTTAATTTTTGTAAATTTAAAGGTTGTTTAGGATTCTAAATACTACCAGGATTAGGATTTGATGTTAAAACGTCATTGCTATTGCTTTTTAGAGTTCGGAGTTGTGTAAAGACACATACAACTTTTGTTTCTTCTTTTCCATGTACGAGCTCTTATTTGATTATATGAAAATTAATCCATAACTCTAATGTAATGTGTCAAAACTGCAACTAGCATTAGTAAAAGATCATAGTAATAGTAAAAATTAGTGAATTGCTATGCGCATTCATAGAGTATCTACCTTATCTCGACTTCTTCCGCTGATGATGGCTGTAGGAAAATGTTTTGCAACAGTCCTTACTGCAGAATGCATCTGGAAAGCACACGTTACGTTTATTAGACATGGAAATATCTGATAACAGTATTTAAATGTCTAGAGTAATTTCTTACATCAGTAGACATAAAAGCTCGATCAGGGTCATCTACAATTGGGGAGAGTGTTCCATCATAATCTAAGAACATCACTACCTTCCTATTCCTTGCACGATCCATTATCATTTGAAACGAATTCAGAGCTGATGGATATCTAATCTGCTACAAGAAGACATACATAAAAATTTTGATTTGCATATTTGAAGTTTAGAACACAACAAAGAAGAAACCAATATACCATCCATGATTGATAAGCAATTTCTGTATCATCTGAAACAACATCAACACCGTTGAATTCCTTGAGAACTTTTCTACGAGGAGGGGAAGAAGATATCATGGCATCAAGCCAGCCATTGGATCGAACATCATCAAATTTTCCTGTCTTTATTCTAGGATGTGAATAAGGAAAGAGACTAGAGTAGATCCCCAATCTAGACTTGTTCATTGGTGCTGGATCAGCAAGAATCGGAGAAGTTTTTGTTGACTTCAAGTCCATTAGATTCAAATATGTGCAGAAGCAGAATTATCTTCTTACCCGACTCTTTTATCTATGAAAAACCACCTTTTTAACGTCTTTTTGTCACTGCTGCTTGCTGAGTAGTCCATCAAGCAAAGGCTTTGATAAATCTGATGATAAAGGAAAGCCTTATTACATGCTTGATTAAGTAGATGAAAATTTTGATAAACAAGAACCTTCAAAATAATTGAAATTTAACCAAATGATACCTCATATCTAAAGCCACAATGCATTTATTCAAGGAAATCAATCATTTTTAACGAGCAACTTTCGAGGGATATATATAATCTAGCCTGAGAAATTTTTTCCACCCTGAAATGTGCAAAATCGATAATCAGGAATTGACTAATGAGAGATTCAAAACAAAAGGCTAATAGCAGTTACTAGAGCACCATCTGGACTATTGCATACGCGTGAATAATAACATCTAAACTCACACATGAAAAGTAATAAATCAGAGACCTTCGACTATTTTATGCCGGTAAAAACAAAAGCTTTAAAAAAAATCAAATGTGTAGCACTCATTATATGTTTTTGATCAACTAAATTTATCATTTATAGATAAAATAGCGTATGCTAAGAGATGATGTCAAGTTTATACATCAAAATTAACATTACATATATAGACAAATACCCCCTAACTTTAAAGTGGCCGAGCAAAGAAACCTAACGCTAAAGTTCATAAGTTAAAGTAACCTAACAAATGTAGACAAATTCAACCGACCTTTAAAGTGTTCGAGCATAGAAACCTAATGCTGAAGTAACTTCATGCTCGAAAACAAGCTTGGCATGAATGTTCCAGAAGGTGACATAAGTGCATTTGACACTTTTTCAGTAAAGGAGACCTTTTTTTACTCTCGTATCTATATTACTTTTGTCTCAATGTATAGAAAAGTTTGAAAGGGAGAAAAAAATTGCATGCATCTTTATTTTTCGATTTGCTTAAATGCAGTGCCTTGCAGTTCTGCAACGAAATTAAATGTTTTTTTCAGCAGATGCATTCTGTTATAGATAACAACTAGATGATGACATAGACAAATTACATGAAATGGAAAAACCAAAGGCAGAGATCTACAATTTTTGTTGAAATTGAATTTCAAATGAAGAACATCCTACGATATTTATAGCTAGCTAGAGAGATCTCAACAACTGAACAACACGACTTTCTATATCCATTTTCAAAAGTATAATGAACTCATGATAGTGATTTCAGTTGTTCAATTTTATTGGAAAATCCGTCTATGACAATAAATTCAGTTTCATAATAGTAAATTGTTACTATATATATTTTCAAATTAAATGACACAGACAGAAAATCCCTATGCGAATCACATGAATCACATTGATCATCTGAAATAAATATTAAATAAAACTTGGAAGTTGAAATCTCAAATCTAGATAAACAAAAATATAAAGAAAACCACGATATATATTCAATTACTTCCATCTCTTTAACTAAAGACATGGCTCCTCAACCACCTAATGCTATATATATAAATTTGTAACTACCCCACACCCATGATAGAGATATTCAATTTTGAGAAAATTAATTGGCAAACATTTCCAAAACCACATGGGATGCCATCTTCTTTTCAAAGAATTACTCAATTACATGAATAGTCATAGTGATGGTCCTGACTCCTAACTATAATTATATACAAAGAGCAAATAAAATAATATGCATTAACTATCAACTATACTCATGTTTAAGGTAGATATACCGGTTTATGGAATATTTTCAAACCAATCCAAACAAAACAAGGTTGAAGAGCATTTAAAAGCTTGCAAACTTCATATCTATAGATGGAAAACAAAACATATAAATCAAAACATTTAGTACATTAAAATCATATGAAATGCCTCATACCACCTAATATTTAGTACACGCACAAGTGATAGCACCTCCAGTGTAATTAAGATGGACTAGATCTAATAATTACACCCTCAACCTATTAATTTAAATTGAAGTAGTAAATAAATCAAATACCGTATTGAAACTTGAATAAATAAATGGATAAAAAAAGAGATTAATGAAGAAACAATTACTCAATGTTACTATTTTCTTTTTGGGATGTCCGGAAACAACATTTTATTTTCTAAAATAGAATAACTTTTTCTCAAAAATATCTTCTTTATAAATGTAAAAGTACCTAATAGCTTCAATTTCATAACTCTTGCCTAAAACACCAAAACTGAAGGGAACAAAAAAAGGGAGGAGAGAGTAATTAGTAGCAAAAGGGGAAGATGTGGGGGGATCCACAAAAAGGCTCTTTTCAATAAAAAAATAGGTACGGAGTAAATAATTTATGTGAATGACATATATAATACAAGAATCCCCATATTTAATGGTAAAAACTGATTAAGACACATAACAAACAATCTAACCGCAACCCACAAAACAATACGAAGTATTAAACAATGTAATGTCAAATCAACAAATGTTTGCATACATAAACACGCATGCACATTCACAGACATCTTCAGACTAATCAAAATAGACTCGACCCCCCAAGAAAAGAACCAGCTAATCAGAGTCAAAACATAAATCTGGTGAAAACCCAGAAACATAACATCAAAAAGACCAAATCTTTATCTTTCTGGAAAGGGCTCCGAGAAAATGAAGGATTTCAAGACACTACAACAAAATGAGAGAAACAAAGAAACAAAATCCGTAAATTGTACCTGATATCTTCCCAAAATTATCAACAAATAAACAGCAAAACAAAGAATTCAGAAAGAAAGGGGAAAATGAAAGGTGTAATGTAAAGAAAAGGAGAGGAGGGGAAATTGTACCTAAAATGAAACAGCGACAGGTTTAGGAGAAACCCTATAAAGGGAAAATATTATTGCAATAGATAACTGAACAAAGGAAAGAGAAAAAGAAAAAGGAAAGAAGGGAAAATGGGAGGGGAGAAGGGGATGTATTTATAGAGTAATAATTTGGTGATGGGATGAAAAAGACGTGCCAAACAAGGCAACCTCTTCTTCTCCGGTCGTTGAATGGGGAAACAATATCAAGTACTAGTATATGAAATGTAGGAAAATCTGATTGTAAATGCACTACATCATACATTGTAAGAGTATGATATCATCAAAATATATTATGTGGTGCATTTGCAATTAGAAGGTCTACCACTAATCTCTTATACCTGATCTATGTAAGAATTTTCCAAAATCTCAACAGAGAGAAAATTCACCTCTAAAGTGTACTATTATTATTTTACTTTTATACTACTTATTTATTGATTATAATTGTACTACATCAATATGTAGCACTATTAATATTTTAAATTTTAGACTACTATTTATTAATTGTATTTGTACTACATCAAATCATCAATATTGAATATTTCTTAAAATTTAAATGGTGACTCCGTATTGTCTTATTTAATAATGAATCAATTATCGGGTTGCTTTATGAGTTACTTGATCCCAATTCTCGGTTGTTTCCGAAAGATTTAGATCGTTTGAAATTTCTTATTTTTTCGATCATTCTCATGGAATCTATTTGGGCGTATCGTTATGCGGTGGTTCATAACAAATATGTACTTGAGCTTATTTCATTATTTAATTATTTGGAGAAGAAAGCTTCATAGCATTTCTTTGCTCAAAAGAATCTCATTACTATGTCCAAGGCCGACTATGTGCGTTTTGGTCTCCCTTGATGCTTGGTCTTTTGAAGGTGAATACTGATGCGTCTTTCAAAGACGGATTTGTGCGATTAATTAAAAGTGACGTATTTATGAGATGTGTACCGAGAATGATTGCCTTCAAGCTATTTTTGAGATCACTAACTCTTGAAAAGTGCCGAATTGGTTAGCTCAGGGCCTCATATTCGAAATTCGGAAATTTTGGGCTTGTTGACCTAAATGGAGGTTCAAATTATCTCCTAAAAACTCAAAGTTTGTCGCTCACAATCTTACCGCATAGACCTTTGACTCTGGTTGGTCGGATTGATCATCTTGTATTTCTTTTAATTTAGTTGCTATTAATATTTGTTGTGACGGGGTTCCTTTTTTACTTATGTAGAACTTTTTTTTTTTTAATTGATGGTAATGAAATTCATTTTTTTTTTAAATTATACCAATCGTACTACATACAAACTGTACTACAAATTCAATTTGAGTAGAATAGGCAAAAAAATAAGTTAAAAAATAACGAAGGGGTTGGTCAATTTAATGCAAGAGTATGCTTTTAGTCAATTCAGAAATAAACTCACCCTTGCACGAAAAGGAAAGAGAGATTGGCATCAGAAACAGGAAAAGGGGCCATGCCAAGCCAAAAAACGAACTGACCCGGTTGGTTGCATACGTCAAAAGCAAAACGAAAGATGTGACACCTTTGACACACTGCAGTCATGACATGTCACGTGTTAGTTAACGGAATTACTTATTATTTTCATTATAAATAAACTAGCATTAACGGTTTTTTTTTAATCAAATAGCATTAACTGTTTGTTTCTCTCGTTTTCCCAAATATAATTTCAGGAATAAATTGAGTTTTTTTATTTTTTTAATAATATTATTTCTCTGATTTTTTTAGAAAGGAATAAACATTAGATATAAGTTTAAAAAAAAATTGAAAGATTATGGAAAGAAGAGAAACAACATAAGAGTAAATTAGCTTATGTCAATGTTTATTCTCCCTGTCCTTTCCCTGGCCAACGTGTGTGTGCATCCAAACAAATGGAGCCATCTGCTTTTTTCTAAAAATTTAACTTAAATGGAAAACTTTATTTTCCAAATTTGTGTATGATTTAATAAAATTTTATTTAAATTAAATCTTTAACCTTATTAGTTTTAATTTTAAAATTTGAAATTTATCTATGAGCGTAAAATTTAGATAAAACGTACAAATATGGAAAAAATTATTTTGTAATTTTAATATATTTTTAGCACATTGTAGTTTAAACATATTAGTTTGATTTGATTTTTTTTAGACTAATCGAGCTTTAATACGATTCGAACTCGAGTATAACTTGATATATATTTAATACAAATTTTTTTGTTTAAATTTAGAATATGATATAATACAAATACGATATAATTTAACAAAATTATATAAAAAAACTTAAATTCAAAATTTTTATTATTATTATTATGGTGAGAGTGGTGGTAAAAAAAAACAATTTTGAGTCCCAACTGTTGGGGAAGGGGAGTGGGCAGGGGTAGCCCGCTCCCCATTGAAGATGGCTAACTACGGCAATTGATTGACAACTGTTGCTTTGATGACGTGGTGAAATAAATTGTTGGGATTTATTTAAAATTAGTTTGTTTACCAATGCACGGTGATGATGAAATCTTAAAAATAACTTCATATAATTCTAAACATTTGTTGCACCACATCATCTGTGCAGCGATCGCACTAAATAAGTTCTCAAATACTGCATATTGGGCATGTAGAGAACAACTGATGTAGAGCTCGTGGAACTATAATCATTTTTTTTTGTTTTCCTTTACGGATTATTATTCAAGTTAATTTTTATTTTAGATTATTCACGTTAAATATATATCGCTTTTTGAATTCTACAAAAGCTTCTCCCATGTGTGATAAGTCACGTGACCCATACCACGCCTCAAAGTAACTTGTTCTTTTCAAACTAAAAATTGTATTTTACTCCTACAAATTATAGTATATTGTTTTTAGCACTTTATTTTTTAAAATTTGAAACAAGCACTTCAACCCCTAAGAGATAAAATATACATGCAAATACCTTGAGCTTATTCCAAAAGTACCTTTTTCACCGGAAAACATAGACTTTTTATTTTTTTATGTGCATCATATTTTATAAGAAAATTTAAATATTAATTAATTAGTCAAACACAACGCGTATGCATAATAAAATTGCCATGACCTAACCAAAAGTCTAACGTGAATATGTTCATTATATTAATATTCGAACCAACAAATTAAATATCGAACTGGATTCATCCTAACAAAAAGAAGAAGAAAAGAAAGACATGATGAAACTCTTCCTCATTAAGTAATTGTATTGGTCAACCACTTTTGAAGTGTTGAAATGAGGTCCAGACTCCAGACCGAGCCACCTCGGATACACACGAGTCCTGTGTGTGGACAGACAACAAGCGACGCAATAATTGACGATCCACACGATCGAGTGACCACTCGACATTGACGTATAATGATGTGGTGCCAATTCAGCTGTTACTGGCTATTGACTCGGAGCTGATGCGGATTTGTGTGGCAAAAAGCGTCCACCAGCACGCTTGACGAAAAGCCTCTATCATTGGCCAATATTTTAATAATTAATTAATAAAGTCGCTAACCATATGTTTAATTCATTTGAATTAAAATTCAATTATTTGAAATTTGTTACCGACAAGTTCTCTTTTAAGGACAAGTCACAAGAAATAGGGTTAATTAACACTAGGAGTGAACAACAAATTACTCCTATATACGTGTTATTCTTAAAAGACTCTATAAAATGATTATCTATATTTTTGTAAAAGAAGTACATTGCACTATTTTCATTCTTACATTTTTATAGGGGGTAAAATGTCCATTAAGTAATACGATATTGAAGTAAAGTGAAGTGAGTATTATTTCAAAGTAGAATTAAATTGATCATTTTAATAAAGTCTCAATGGCATATAGAGCGCGTTTACAACACCTTCCATAATGAGTATATGAATAGTTTATTAATATATATTATAGATGAGTCATATGCCTGTTTTCATAACACATAGAAATAATTATTTTCCATTACATATTTCACGGGTAACTACCAAAAACCCTTGAACATTAGTGTAAGTGAAATGGACCATTTGATCTTCATGTGAAAGGTGAAAAGAAAAGGTAAAGGAATTCGTCATTTCATCACCGATTATCTTGTAAGACTATTCTTGCTCTAGCAAGCCAAGCAAACGGTGCATACAACCACGAAATGCAATAATAATAATATACACTATTTTTGTTACCTAACTTTTCATAGAACGAAACCAATGCCCCTTAAGGAAAGTTATTTGATTTTTATAATTCAAAAAAGTCCAAGTATCTAGAACCAGGACTAATTATTAATTAAATTATAAATGGCGGTGCCCAATTTTTTTGGGGACTTTGGCTTTGATAGACCACGTTTTTTTTTATCACACAGTCCAGTTCGATAATTGGTTTATTTTCCACTTTGGTTGATGAACTAAAGCCGTAAGTTATGGATGATGTCGTAGTTTATTGACTAAGATTGAGACTACGTGACCAAGAGGTTATATATGGGCCTGTTTGTTTGGTATTTATGAAAGTAATTTGGGAGAATAGTGGAGGTTTGTAAAATAATCTCGATTTGCGTAATGTTGTTTGTTTGTGTTTTGAGAGAGTGGTTTGAGAAATAAAATAGGTGTAGGTTCTTTTGGAAGAGTTAGGTTGTAGGTGTAAGATGTGTAAGACTTTATGTCAAATCATATTTGTTATGTGAGATAAATTGTGTAAGAGATAGGTTACTTTATGTCAAATTAAAGTAGAGTTTGTCTAGGTTTTGTTTAGAGATAAGAAAATTGTTGTTTGTTTGGCTTTAGAGAGAATAGTTTGAAAAAATTAATGAATGAAAAATTTATTTCAGAAAGTAGGAAACATGTTTGTTTGGCATTTCCCAAACACGAAAAAAATTTGGGAAATGCCAAACAAACATGCCTATATGTTCAACTCCACATTTGGATATTTATCTAGTTTAATATTAATTTCGTTTTTATCTTTCTATTTTGATACTAATAAAATAAAATAATTGATGTGATGATGTATTCACTTGGGAAAAAAATAAAATGAAAAAGTTGCTTTCAAAATTGTCCACTTCAAGCCCTTTAATTGTATTAGTTATAAAAAGTTCCGGATCACAAGTCACTGACTAACACCACAGAATATTGTGTATCACTTACAAGTTACAACTTATAATCAATGTTTTCGAAATCAACCCGGATTCACAATAAACTAATGTACTACCGATTCAAATTGTTTGATGTCATAATGTTATAATAAAATATAAATTAGAATTTTGAAACATATATCATGTCCATAACATATATATCAGCTAAACAATATCCTAAAATTAATGAAAAGTTTAAATTTTATTTAGGGTATATTACGGATACCCACGAGGTAAGTCCTAATTACAAAAATTCCCCTCATGTATTGGTATAACAAAACCCTCCTCAGGTTTGTCACTTTCCTACAATTAATCCCTTGTTCCTAAAATATTTCAATTTTGCCCCTAGGTGTAATTATATATTTACTACCAAAATATCTTATAAATTTTAAAACTTGAGTGTTAATTGTTATACCTTATAAATTATAAAAGTGATAATTATATATTTACTACCAAAATAATTAATAAATTTTATAATTGTCCACAAGTTTCAATAAATATTACCAAAAAAAAAACCTTATTACAATTATTTTGAGAACAAGGAATTCAGTTATTCTCAACCATAGCTTTAAAGATATTAATGTGAAAATATCAAAATATTTTTTCACTTGACGCATATTTAGCCTATTTACAAACTCATAATGTATTTGTTGTATTTGTATATATATATATATAGATGTTAATTAACTAAACTCAAGTTAATCTAAACCATCATCGATAAAAATAAATACAGATTAAATCGGGCTAGTTCCGGACCGATCGATCCCAGACCAATCATTGAATCATGACTCATATATAATATTGCATGCCTCCGACAAGTATAAATAACCAACAAAGTACATACCATAACATAGAACAGTGCCAAAAAGAGATAAAACGAATAGTATATATGAGGGCCTAATTTTGGTAAGCTTCTTACTACATGAAGCCACTTGCACAATTGTTTTTGCATTTTAATATTGTCAGATAAATATATATATATACACTGCAAGGTTGCAACTTGCAAAATGCTCATGTGAGTAAATTAAATACGTTCTAATTCTGTACTAAAATAAGGCTACCCCATGTTACATATACATGCAATAATTAATTTTCTAACTAAAGTCGTCAGTTAATGGAGGATTAAGCGATGATTCGTTTGTTAATTGCGCAGAGACATCATCATAAACATATACTTCTATATATATATGCATGACATGTCGATCTTCTTTACTAATTTAGTCTTTGTTTTCTAGCTTAGTATTGCTGTAATCGAACATTGCAAACTTATGTTTCATACCTAATTATCGTCGAATCTTCTTTTCGATTTGTACTTATGCCATTTTTAATATACTAAGAGATTTAATGATAAGAGTAATTAATTAACGATCAGCATGTGCGCGAGTCCAGGTTGTGTGTCTCCATTCGCAGAACAAGTTGAATTAATAGAGTTAAATTCCGTTTTATTTTATACATCTTACCCTTGCTTGTAGAGAAAAATGCAAGATATTGATCTCTTGGGTTATGCAGAGGCGAATCCAGAATTAAAAGTCGAGGGGTTGAGTTGTATTATAAATTAATAAATAAAAGGTCTTGATAATAATAATATTATCTACATGGCCTAGAAATATATATATTTTCAATATATTAAATTTAAAATGCCAAAGTATTAAATCTAATTTTATACTATATTACAATGGCACATAAAACATTTTCATGTCTTATCTAAGTAATATTTATTTGGCTTTTTTCCAATTGAAATGCTGCTTGTACATGTTTTATTGAGTTTTTTATGAATTCATACTCATAAAAAAGTTGTTAGTATATTTTTTCTCTTTTTATTGGATAAAATTTAAAGTATAATTTATTTTAATTCGATTTTTTTAATTATATTATTAAAATATCGAAATATATCGAGTTTGACACTAAAAAAAATCTTAGCCACTCAAAAGAAATAGTCTAGATCCTCCCTAATGATAGTCAAAGGATAAGAAGGAAGTGTAAAACGAGCTAGGATTCCATTACAACTGTACATTTTTTGTAGTGATGCATGAAATCTAACTGTCCAAGACATAGTACAGTCCAATTTAGGCAAGTTGCACGATCTGCATAACTATTAAATACAAATCCTTAATTTGAACTTTTTCCATAATCCCTTATTAGGCCACCCCCGATGGAGGGGGCTCGCCCCGGGGCTCCGAGCCCCGAGCCAGCCCTGCCCCCCCCCCCCCCCGAGCCCTGCCAGGTCGTCTCCAATGGTAGGACTCCGGAATGGAATTTCCATTTTCTTTCCTTGCTCACTCTCACCTATAATTCTGGTTTTAATTTTGTTTTTAATATTAATATTAATAATAGTAATAATTATTAGTACTTGTAATTAAATTATTAAAATTAAAGAGAGTAAATAATTAAGTAAATTAAAATTAATAGCCCATGTTTACTCAAAATACGGTAAAGCATGAATGTAATTGTTTGAATTTACTTTTCTTGTCTATTTTAGTATGTATTTAAATATTTAATTTAGATTAAGTATTAATATAAATTATTTTTGTAAGTGTTTAATTTTATTTTTAACTAATTCCGTATTTTTAAAAAAATATAGCCACCACCAATATTGTAGTTAAATGATTAAATTTTTAATTACAATAAAAGATATTAAAATAAAATGCGCTATTTATTTATTAATGATTTGTCCATAAATAAATTTAATTACAATTCTAATAAATTATTAATGATTTTAATTTTAAAAAAATTAATTTTATTATATTAAATAATTAAATTAAAAATTGATGACTACATATATTTATTAAATATGTACAATAAATATACAATAAATATACTAACACATTTTATTAAATAATTCAATTCTACAAATTTAATTTAATTAGGGGGAAATTTTAATTTTATTAAAAGTTACTTTACATAATTAATTTTACATATATTAAACTATAAATAACAAAAAAAAAAAAAAGAGGAACTAATCAGGTGCCGCCACTTGGCGGCACCTGACTTAAATCTTCCCCAGCCCAGCCACGCGACCCCAGGGCTGCGCGCAGGGCTCCGCCGAGCCCTGCGCCCAACCCGTTCCCGCCCGGTACCCGCCCCGCCCCGCGCCCCTGCGCCATTGGAGACGACTCCGCCGCTGCAGCCCTGCCCCGCCCCCAGCTGGAGATGGCCTTAGGGGTGGGATCGGGTCGGGATGTCGTTAATTAGGGACGGGATTTTTGGGATTCGGGTTTTGATTTTTACTACCCGAATTCCATTTGAATTGACTTGGTCCCGGTATCTCGGTTTCCCGATAAATTTCGAGTTTTCGGGATTGGGATTTGGGTTTCCCGAACATAATAATTTTAAACTCCTATATGTTAGAAATATCACACTTTTCTTTATTTTGCTCCTTCATAGCATTATATTTTTCTTTATGGTCATGAATTGTTAATTTCAAGACCATGGGGTAGGTGATGGGGCTTGGGTTTGGGAGTCAGAGATTGATTGAAAGGGGTAATTTATTTTGTATGATAAGAAATTCGGGATTCGGTTTTCCCAATCGGGTGTGAAATATTTCCCGAATACCGTCCCAATTTAGTTTGTCGGGTTTCCCGAAACCCGATAATCAATCATACTTCCCGTCCCAAACTACAAAATCCCGATCGGGACGGGACGGGTTCCCCAAACCCGATACCGAATGCCCACCCCTATCCATTATTATAAATCTGAAGTAGTTAATTATAAACAAAGCTGATAAAAAATAAGCAAGTGGGACTGTATGCTATCAATAACTAACATTGGTTGCCCCCGGGGCATTTCTCCAACTGGCTGACCAACAATTCATAAGGCTTGCTCCAGCGGCAAGGGTGGGGGTTCGAATCCCATTTGGAACTTGGATGGAAGCATTTTCATGAGTCTGTCTAAGGGTCATTTGTGGTCAAGACCCCTTTGTGCGCAGAGTGTACAGCAGTATGGTGGGATCCCGAGGCTTGGTGGAGGCACATCCCGCGATTTACATCCTTCAGGGTTCTAGGGCAAGGGTTCTGAGGGTCCAGGATTAGTCTAGTGTAAGCTTGTACACCTGGGTTATCAAAAAAAAAAAAAAAAAAAAAAATAACTAACATTGGTTAACATGAAGTACTCAATTAATTTTAGAGTAGTGCTAGCCGCACAGCTCACAACCGGCTGTACACATATACAACCGGTTGTAGCTTTTTTTTTATTTTTTGTCATTTATATATTTTAATATATATGAAAAAAAGATTAATTATATGACACATAAATAATTATTAAGAAAATATAAATAATGTTTGTAAATATTAAACCCTAAACCCGTTAAACAAGTAGTAGGTAATACAATTAACTTCAAAAACCTAAAATATGGGTTGTACAAAGGACTGTTAAATTTGAGTTGTGATAAATAAAGTTCACGTTTTTAACCGATTTAATCCATTTTTTCAACAATGGATCAGATTTCACTGGTTTAACCTATTTTAATCCATTAATTTTATCGATCTAACTCAGTTTAACTGAATTAACCAATTTTTTCCTCGAATTCATTGATGTTTGTACTAATTTGATTGATTTAATTTATTTTAAACATATTTAATCCGATTTTCACCTATTTTATTAGTTTTTTTTCATTAATTTCACTAGTCTAACATGTTTTTAACCAATTTAACCTTGTTTCCAACTAGTTTCAATGATATAACTCATTTTTTTACCGATTTAAAAAAAAATGCGCTAATTGCACCAGTTTAACCCGTTTGAACCAATAAAACTCGATTTTTTTCATAAACATAACCCGTTTTTGTTCTATTTTACCCGCTTTTCACAGATTTTAATGATTTAACATATTTTTTCATCGGTTATAGTGAGCTTTCGGTCCGACCATTGAAATAAAAAGAATTTAAATGTGCAGTCCTTTGGATTTTCTAAAATATGTTTGCACTATATGGGCAAAATTGTTAATGCTGCTCAATTAAGCAATTGTTCTTGCTAGGCATCATGACTTCAATTATTGGTTCCAGTAAGGGCAAGAATGAGTTGTCATTGGCTGATGAATTGAGATTTTGAACCATTGGTTTTATGGGATAATTCTTGCATAGACCTGGTGAGCTTTTCATAGACCTTGTGGTTGATAATGCACCACATCATACATTGTGAGAGCATGACATCATCAAAATGTATTATGTGGTGCATTTACAATCACAAGGTCTATCACTATGCCTATAGACCTGGTCTATGTAAGAATTTTCCGGTTTTATGCATGCTTCAAATGTATATATCCTTCTTGTTGTGTAACATACATAGCACAGCAAGCAACCAAACCTTTTGCAAAGGCTCCGGAAGAAGATGAGCAGGTATGTATCATGTATGTGACATATTGCTGTAATTTCAATTTTTTTTGTTCTTTTGTTTTCAAAGGTTTTTATGTATAAGACTTGACTCAATTTCTTTCGATTCGCGTCAATCATATTATACAATAATTTTTTTTAGCGATTAACTAATCATTTCCCTTAGATCAATCCCCCAACTTTTTGATTTTGAGTTTTGAAACATTCAAATCACATATATTCATATATGATCTTTCAGTACACAGACCCGGATCGTCTTTATTCAATCATAATATGAATGTTCATATATAAATTGTTATCTACCGTTTCTGCACAGTTACCTATCAATCTCTACTTAAAGATTAACTTTTCACATTATACTATATTTTCGATTTCTGATGGGAGAGTCTCACTTAATGTGTTTGATCATATATCGAAAATAAATATATATATATATATATGAAAATGGAGAGATTTTAAAGAATATTAATTTATTTATGAAATTACTTTTGAAAATGTGAGTATTAATTGAAATTAAGTCGAATTTAAACCTACGAAAATTCAGAAAGAAACAAGTGTCGAGGGCTGATTGGGTTTTAAGACCTCGATTCAGGCATCTATCTCTTCTTCTCACACTTCACTTGTCTCCCATGGAAGCCGTAGCAGCAACGAATCCTCTGCAAAGGGTAAACAACTTGACTACCTTAACCTCAAAACGGCAATGGCCTCAATTCCTCAATTCTACCACCCTCCCCAAATATCCCAAAATAAAAAACAATGTCTACTGCTCCACAAAATCAAACACTAACAAACAAAGTGCAACCGACGAGAATCAATTGAGTCCCGAAGTCACCCAAAATTCAAGAATCCAAATACAAGCAACACCCACTTCAAATCAAGAAATTTCTTCACTCACAAGGGGTTTGATTTTTGATTTAGGCCTAAAAAATTCATGGGACAGTCTTGAAATTGGCTCACCTGTGGTGAAAAGGTTTTTAAGCGATGAGGAAGAAAGATGGTACATGTGGTACCATGGGAGTTCCAGTGAAAACCCTAATTCTGATTCAATTGGATTGGCAGTTTCAAGCAATGGAATTCATTGGGAAAGAGGTAAAGAGACCGTAAAATCAAATTCTGATGTGGGTTTGGTTATGGGTCCAAGTAAAGATTGGTGGGCATTTGATACTTTTAGCATTAGGCCTTGTGAGATGGTTATAATGTCTAGCAATAAAGTGAGGCTTAGTAGTGCTGTTTATTGGCTTTTTTACACTGGATTTTGTTCCGAAAAAATTGAATCTTTTGACAATTCTATGATTCCCAAGTCATTGCCCGGTTTAGCAATGAGCCAAGATGGAAGGCATTGGGCTAGAATAGAAGGGGAGCATCATAGTGGAGCGTTACTCGATGTGGGATCAAATGATGAGTGGGATTCATTGTTCATTGCCTCACCACAAGTGGTTTTTCACGAGGTTGGTGATCTTAGGATGTACTATCATTCGTTTGACGTCCAAAAAGGTCATTTTGCAGTGGGTATTGCACGATCAAGGGATGGTATGAAATGGATAAAGCTAGGGAAGATAATAGGAGAGGGGGCTAAAGGGTCATTTGACGAGTGTGGGATAGTTAATCCTCGCGTTTTGAGAAATAAAAAAGATGGGAATTACTTGATGGTTTATGAAGGTGTTGGTGTAAATGGGAAACGGAGCATTGGGATGGCTACGTCTTGTGATGGATTGAAGGATTGGAGGAGAGTGAGAGATAGTCCCCTTTTTGAGCAATCGGGGGATGGGGGATGGGATTGTGAAGGAGTGGGAATGCCATGTTTGGTCCATATGGATGGGGAGATAGAGGAATGGAGACTATATTATAGAGGGATTGGGAAAGGGGGAAGAAGTGGGATTGGATTGGCAGTATCTAAAGGAAGTGAAGTGAATACTTTTGAAAGATGGACTGGATTTCATTTGTGAGGTATTTTGTGCAATGCTGTGGAGTATGAGTTAGTTTTTCCTTGTTACTGGTTTTGTAGTTTACGATTGTATGAACGTTTTTCTTCGTTTGTTGCATATTTGTATAACATGGTTATATTGTTATGAAACAGTATAATTGAGAAAACCACACTTTTTCTAGTTCGTAAGAAGTCGTTTTGCTACATAAAAACTTACAAGTATTCTTCCTTGGGAAATCATTTTCTACTTCAATTTATAACTTTACCCTTTAAAAATCATACAACAAACATTGGCATATTTGTATATGTTTTTACTGTTTCGAAATTGGAATGAACTTTAGTGACATAAAGAGTTGTTTAATTTCGAATTTGTCTGTCAAAGAAAATGGGATATGCATTTTTCGAAAGGAAACATGTGAATTAATAGGGATCTTTTTCTTCAGTAATAGTAATTAGAAAGTCAATAAGATTACATAAACAAAAGTAAATTACACGTTGATTTGGGTCATTGGCCAATTAACATGTCATCATATGTTGATGTCTGGACTTGCAGGCCTAATCTAAAGAAATAAATGTTCTGATTTCAAATAAAGCCTCTAAGAAAATACACAAACAAAAAAATAAATGTTCAAATTGAATTCAAATAGAGCCTTTAGAAAAGTATATACAAAATCATAGGGGGCAATTATGGGTGTGCACAGTTCCGTAAACCCTTACCGAATCAAATCTGAAAATTTCATACTGAAACTACACCGAGTTTTTAGTCAATCCCATGAATACATCAATTTAAAACCTTTTAACTATTTGATTCATGTAGTACTATCGCAAGACTCATGCGGATATGTTAATCATCAAAAAAATAAAATAAAGAGTCGCTCACGTTCTCCAATTTAACAAGCGGTGTGTTTTTGCATCGAAAACTATTTGCAGGGATATAAAAACCAACTAGATCCCCTTAATTTTTACGTACTAAGTTTATAAAGAATATATAAGAAAATACTTGGAATTTTCGATGCTTGTCAGAGATATAGTTCTTTATCTAGAGGATCTTTATGTTCGTGAAAATGTACCCAGTCCCATTGAAACCCGACCTGTATGCATGGACTGCAAAAAACACTTATAACCATCTTGTGATTGTAGTTGAGAAAAATTACCTGAGCACTACTGCAAACTGAAGAAGGAAACACATTTGGTTGACCTAACAGACTGAAGAGCTTTAAACTCAATCAGATCAAAAGATTAACAACAGAAAGAAGCATAGCTAGTGCACATACTCATCAACTAATACCTTTCCATATAGTTTCCACCTCAACCACCATCTTGATTTTAGCCTGTAATGAAAGTTAGGGGCATAAAGTATCATGTAGCTTATATCTCTCAAATTATTGCTCAATAGTAACACGTAAAATGACTTAAATAAACAAACTATTTCACCCTCGTATCTGGTAGAGTTTTATTACTCTATCTAAGGGCAGTTTAAGCTTTCCTCCTTTATTTGTGTGTCCTAGCAATTTAAATTACTTCTTATTTATCATTTTTTGAATATTATTATGCTCAGAAGAAACGCTAGGCTGCATTTTCACTCATTCATATCATGGCTATCTCTGATTTATCAGTATCAACAGTATGCACAGTTCAATCAGAATAAAAAATCACTTAATAGAGCAAAGAATAAATATATATGAAATGAACTATGACCGATAAAAGTTGGGGGGGGGGGGGGGTGGGGGGGGGGGGGGGTGGGGGGGGGGGGGGGTGGGGGGGGGGGGGGGTGGGGGGGGGGGGGGGTGGGGGGGGGGGGGGGTGGGGGGGGGGGGGGGTGGGGGGGGGGGGGGGTGGGGGGGGGGGGGGGTGGGGGGGGGGGGGGGTGGGGGGGGGGGGGGGTGGGGGGGGGGGGGGGTGGGGGGGGGGGGGGGTGGGGGGGGGGGGGGGTGGGGGGGGGGGGGGGTGGGGGGGGGGGGGGGTGGGGGGGGGGGGGGGTGGGGGGGGGGGGGGGTGGGGGGGGGGGGGGGTGGGGGGGGGGGGGGGTGGGGGGGGGGGGGGGTGGGGGGGGGGGGGGGTGGGGGGGGGGGGGGGTGGGGGGGGGGGGGGGTGGGGGGGGGGGGGGGTGGGGGGGGGGGGGGGTGGGGGGGGGGGGGGGTGGGGGGGGGGGGGGGTGGGGGGGGGGGGGGGTGGGGGGGGGGGGGGGTGGGGGGGGGGGGGGGTGGAGACTCGACCCCCCAAGAAAAGAACCAGCTAATCAGAGTCAAAACATAAATCTGGTGAAAACCAGAAAACATAACATCAAAAAGACCAAATCTTTATCTTTCTGGAAAGGGCTCCGAGAAAATGAAGGATTTCAAGACACTACAACAAAATGAGAGAAACAAAGAAACAAAATCCGTAAATTGTACCTGATATCTTCCCAAAATTATCAACAAATAAACAGCAAAACAAAGAATTCAGAAAGAAAGGGGAAAATGAAAGGTGTAATGTAAAGAAAAGGAGAGGAGGGGAAATTGTACCTAAAATGAAACAGCGACAGGTTTAGGAGAAACCCTATAAAGGGAAAATATTATTGCAATAGATAACTGAACAAAGGAAAGAGAAAAAGAAAAAGGAAAGAAGGGAAAATGGGACGGGAGAAGGGGATGTATTTATAGAGTAATAATTTGGTGATGGGATGAAAAAGACGTGCCAAACAAGGCAACCTCTTCTTCTCCGGTCGTTGAATGGGGAAACAATATCAAGTACTAGTATATGAAATGTAGGAAAATCTGATTGTAAATGCACTACATCATACATTGTAAGAGTATGATATCATCAAAATATATTATGTGGTGCATTTGCAATTAGAAGGTCTACCACTAATCTCTTATACCTGATCTATGTAAGAATTTTCCAAAATCTCAACAGAGAGAAAATTCACCTCTAAAGTGTACTATTATTATTTTACTTTATATATACTTACTTATTTATTGATTATAATTGTACTACATCAATATGTAGCACTATTAATATTTTAAATTTTAGACTACTATTTATTAATTGTATTTGTACTACATCAAATCATCAATATTGAATATTTCTTAAAATTTAAATGGTGACTCCGTATTGTCTTATTTAATAATGAATCAATTATCGGGTTGCTTTATGAGTTACTTGATCCCAATTCTCGGTTGTTTCCGAAAGATTTAGATCGTTTGAAATTTCTTATTTTTTCGATCATTCTCATGGAATCTATTTGGGCGTATCGTTATGCGGTGGTTCATAACAAATATGTACTTGAGCTTATTTCATTATTTAATTATTTGGAGAAGAAAGCTTCATAGCATTTCTTTTGCTCAAAAGAATCTCATTACTATGTCCAAGGCCGACTATGTGCGTTTTGGTCTCCCTTGATGCTTGGTCTTTTGAAGGTGAATACTGATGCGTCTTTCAAAGACGGATTTGTGCGATTAATTAAAAGTGACGTATTTATGAGATGTGTACCGAGAATGATTGCCTTCAAGCTATTTTTTGAGATCACTAACTCTTGAAAAGTGCCGAATTGGTTAGCTCAGGGCCTCATATTCGAATTCGGAAATTTTGGGCTTGTTGACCTAAATGGAGGTTCAAATTATCTCCTAAAAACTCAAAGTTTGTCGCTCACAATCTTACCGCATAGACCTTTGACTCTGGTTGGTCGGATTGATCATCTTGTATTTCTTTTAATTTAGTTGCTATTAATATTTGTTGTGACGGGGTTCCTTTTTTACTTATGTAGAACTTTTTTTTTTTTAATTGATGGTAATGAAATTCATTTTTTTTTTTAAATTATACCAATCGTACTACATACAAACTGTACTACAAATTCAATTTGAGTAGAATAGGCAAAAAAATAAGTTAAAAAATAACGAAGGGGTTGGTCAATTTAATGCAAGAGTATGCTTTTAGTCAATTCAGAAATAAACTCACCCTTGCACGAAAAGGAAAGAGAGATTGGCATCAGAAACAGGAAAAGGGGCCATGCCAAGCCAAAAAACGAACTGACCCGGTTGGTTGCATACGTCAAAAGCAAAACGAAAGATGTGACACCTTTGACACACTGCAGTCATGACATGTCACGTGTTAGTTAACGGAATTACTTATTATTTTCATTATAAATAAACTAGCATTAACGGTTTTTTTTTAATCAAATAGCATTAACTGTTTGTTTCTCTCGTTTTCCCAAATATAATTTCAGGAATAAATTGAGTTTTTTTATTTTTTTAATAATATTATTTCTCTGATTTTTTTAGAAAGGAATAAACATTAGATATAAGTTTAAAAACAAAATTGAAAGATTATGGAAAGAAGAGAAACAACATAAGAGTAAATTAGCTTATGTCAATGTTTATTCTCCCTGTCCTTTCCCTGGCCAACGTGTGTGTGCATCCAAACAAATGGAGCCATCTGCTTTTTTCTAAAAATTTAACTTAAATGGAAAACTTTATTTTCCAAATTTGTGTATGATTTAATAAAATTTTATTTAAATTAAATCTTTAACCTTATTAGTTTTAATTTTAAAATTTGAAATTTATCTATGAGCGTAAAATTTAGATAAAACGTACAAATATGGAAAAAATTATTTTGTAATTTTAATATATTTTTAGCACATTGTAGTTTAAACATATTAGTTTGATTTGATTTTTTTTAGACTAATCGAGCTTTAATACGATTCGAACTCGAGTATAACTTGATATATATTTAATACAAATTTTTTTGTTTAAATTTTAGAATATGATATAATACAAATACGATATAATTTAACAAAATTATATTAAAAAACTTAAATTCAAAATTTTTATTATTATTATTATGGTGAGAGTGGTGGTAAAAAAAAACAATTTTGAGTCCCAACTGTTGGGGAAGGGGAGTGGGCAGGGGTAGCCCGCTCCCCATTGAAGATGGCTAACTACGGCAATTGATTGACAACTGTTGCTTTGATGACGTGGTGAAATAAATTGTTGGGATTTATTTAAAATTAGTTTGTTTACCAATGCACGGTGATGATGAAATCTTAAAAATAACTTCATATAATTCTAAACATTTGTTGCACCACATCATCTGTGCAGCGATCGCACTAAATAAGTTCTCAAATACTGCATATTGGGCATGTAGAGAACAACTGATGTAGAGCTCGTGGAACTATAATCATTTTTTTTTGTTTTCCTTTACGGATTATTATTCAAGTTAATTTTTATTTTAGATTATTCACGTTAAATATATATCGCTTTTTGAATTCTACAAAAGCTTCTCCCATGTGTGATAAGTCACGTGACCCATACCACGCCTCAAAGTAACTTGTTCTTTTCAAACTAAAAATTGTATTTTACTCCTACAAATTATAGTATATTGTTTTTAGCACTTTATTTTTTAAAATTTGAAACAAGCACTTCAACCCCTAAGAGATAAAATATACATGCAAATACCTTGAGCTTATTCCAAAAGTACCTTTTCACCGGAAAACATAGACTTTTTATTTTTTTATGTGCATCATATTTTATAAGAAAATTTAAATATTAATTAATTAGTCAAACACAACGCGTATGCATAATAAAATGCCATGACCTAACCAAAAGTCTAACGTGAATATGTTCATTATATTAATATTCGAACCAACAAATTAAATATCGACTGGATTCATCCTAACAAAAAGAAAGAAGAAAAGAAAGACATGATGAAACTCTTCCTCATTAAGTAATTGTATTGGTCAACCACTTTTGAAGTGTTGAAATGAGGTCCAGACTCAGACCGAGCCACCTCGGATACACACGAGTCCTGTGTGTGGACAGACAACAAGCGACGCAATAATTGATCGATCCACACGATCGAGTGACCACTCGACATTGACGTATAATGATGTGGTGCCAATTCAGCTGTTACTGGCTATTGACTCGGAGCTGATGCGGATTTGTGTGGCAAAAAGCGTCCACCAGCACGCTTGACGAAAAGCCTCTATCATTGGCCAATATTTTAATAATTAATTAATAAAGTCGCTAACCATATGTTTAATTCATTTGAATTAAAATTCAATTATTTGAAATTTGTTACCGACAAGTTCTCTTTTAAGGACAAGTCACAAGAAATAGGGTTAATTAACACTAGGAGTGAACAACAAATTACTCCTATATACGTGTTATTCTTAAAAGACTCTATAAAATGATTATCTATATTTTTGTAAAAGAAGTACATTGCACTATTTTCATTCTTACATTTTTATAGGGGGGTAAAATGTCCATTAAGTAATACGATATTGAAGTAAAGTGAAGTGAGTATTATTTCAAAGTAGAATTAAATTGATCATTTTAATAAAGTCTCAATGGCATATAGAGCGCGTTTACAACACCTTCCATAATGAGTATATGAATAGTTTATTAATATATATTATAGATGAGTCATATGCCTGTTTTCATAACACATAGAAATAATTATTTTCCATTACATATTTCACGGGTAACTACCAAAAACCCTTGAACATTAGTGTAAGTGAAATGGACCATTTGATCTTCATGTGAAAGGTGAAAAGAAAAGGTAAAGGAATTCGTCATTTCATCACCGATTATCTTGTAAGACTATTCTTGCTCTAGCAAGCCAAGCAAACGGTGCATACAACCACGAAATGCAATAATAATAATATACACTATTTTTGTTACCTAACTTTTCATAGAACGAAACCAATGCCCCTTAAGGAAAGTTATTTGATTTTTATAATTCAAAAAAAGTCCAAGTATCTAGAACCAGGACTAATTATTAATTAAATTATAAATGGCGGTGCCCAATTTTTTTGGGGACTTTGGCTTTGATAGACCACGTTTTTTTTTATCACACAGTCCAGTTCGATAATTGGTTTATTTTCCACTTTGGTTGATGAACTAAAGCCGTAAGTTATGGATGATGTCGTAGTTTATTGACTAAGATTGAGACTACGTGACCAAGAGGTTATATATGGGCCTGTTTGTTTGGTATTTATGAAAGTAATTTGGGAGAATAGTGGAGGTTTGTAAAATAATCTCGATTTGCGTAATGTTGTTTGTTTGTGTTTTGAGAGAGTGGTTTGAGAAATAAAATAGGTGTAGGTTCTTTTGGAAGAGTTAGGTTGTAGGTGTAAGATGTGTAAGACTTTATGTCAAATCATATTTGTTATGTGAGATAAATTGTGTAAGAGATAGGTTACTTTATGTCAAATTAAAGTAGAGTTTGTCTAGGTTTTGTTTAGAGATAAGAAAATTGTTGTTTGTTTGGCTTTAGAGAGAATAGTTTGAAAAAATTAATGAATGAAAAATTTATTTCAGAAAGTAGGAAACATGTTTGTTTGGCATTTCCCAAACACGAAAAAAATTTGGGAAATGCCAAACAAACATGCCTATATGTTCAACTCCACATTTGGATATTTATCTAGTTTAATATTAATTTCGTTTTTATCTTTCTATTTTGATACTAATAAAATAAAATAATTGATGTGATGATGTATTCACTTGGGAAAAAAATAAAATGAAAAAGTTGCTTTCAAAATTGTCCACTTCAAGCCCTTTAATTGTATTAGTTATAAAAAGTTCCGGATCACAAGTCACTGACTAACACCACAGAATATTGTGTATCACTTACAAGTTACAACTTATAATCAATGTTTTCGAAATCAACCCGGATTCACAATAAACTAATGTACTACCGATTCAAATTGTTTGATGTCATAATGTTATAATAAAATATAAATTAGAATTTTGAAACATATATCATGTCCATAACATATATATCAGCTAAACAATATCCTAAAATTAATGAAAAGTTTAAATTTTATTTAGGGTATATTACGGATACCCACGAGGTAAGTCCTAATTACAAAAATTCCCCTCATGTATTGGTATAACAAAACCCTCCTCAGGTTTGTCACTTTCCTACAATTAATCCCTTGTTCCTAAAATATTTCAATTTTGCCCCTAGGTGTAATTATATATTTACTACCAAAATATCTTATAAATTTTAAAACTTGAGTGTTAATTGTTATACCTTATAAATTATAAAAGTGATAATTATATATTTACTACCAAAATAATTAATAAATTTTATAATTGTCCACAAGTTTCAATAAATATTACCAAAAAAAAAAACCTTATTACAATTATTTTGAGAACAAGGAATTCAGTTATTCTCAACCATAGCTTTAAAGATATTAATGTGAAAATATCAAAATATTTTTTCACTTGACGCATATTTAGCCTATTTACAAACTCATAATGTATTTGTTGTATTTGTATATATATATATATAGATGTTAATTAACTAAACTCAAGTTAATCTAAACCATCATCGATAAAAATAAATACAGATTAAATCGGGCTAGTTCCGGACCGATCGATCCCAGACCAATCATTGAATCATGACTCATATATAATATTGCATGCCTCCGACAAGTATAAATAACCAACAAAGTACATACCATAACATAGAACAGTGCCAAAAAGAGATAAAACGAATAGTATATATGAGGGCCTAAATTTGGTAAGCTTCTTACTACATGAAGCCACTTGCACAATTGTTTTTGCATTTTAATATTGTCAGATAAATATATATATATACACTGCAAGGTTGCAACTTGCAAAATGCTCATGTGAGTAAATTAAATACGTTCTAATTCTGTACTAAAATAAGGCTACCCCATGTTACATATACATGCAATAATTAATTTTCTAACTAAAGTCGTCAGTTAATGGAGGATTAAGCGATGATTCGTTTGTTAATTGCGCAGAGACATCATCATAAACATATACTTCTATATATATATGCATGACATGTCGATCTTCTTTACTAATTTAGTCTTTGTTTTCTAGCTTAGTATTGCTGTAATCGAACATTGCAAACTTATGTTTCATACCTAATTATCGTCGAATCTTCTTTTCGATTTGTACTTATGCCATTTTTAATATACTAAGAGATTTAATGATAAGAGTAATTAATTAACGATCAGCATGTGCGCGAGTCCAGGTTGTGTGTCTCCATTCGCAGAACAAGTTGAATTAATAGAGTTAAATTCCGTTTTATTTTATACATCTTACCCTTGCTTGTAGAGAAAAATGCAAGATATTGATCTCTTGGGTTATGCAGAGGCGAATCCAGAATTAAAAGTCGAGGGGTTGAGTTGTATTATAAATTAATAAATAAAAGGTCTTGATAATAATAATATTATCTACATGGCCTAGAAATATATATATTTTCAATATATTAAATTTAAAATGCCAAAGTATTAAATCTAATTTTATACTATATTACAATGGCACATAAAACATTTTCATGTCTTATCTAAGTAATATTTATTTGGCTTTTTTCCAATTGAAATGCTGCTTGTACATGTTTTATTGAGTTTTTTATGAATTCATACTCATAAAAAAGTTGTTAGTATATTTTTTCTCTTTTTATTGGATAAAATTTAAAGTATAATTTATTTTAATTCGATTTTTTTAATTATATTATTAAAATATCGAAATATATCGAGTTTGACACTAAAAAAAATCTTAGCCACTCAAAAGAAATAGTCTAGATCCTCCCTAATGATAGTCAAAGGATAAGAAGGAAGTGTAAAACGAGCTAGGATTCCATTACAACTGTACATTTTTTGTAGTGATGCATGAAATCTAACTGTCCAAGACATAGTACAGTCCAATTTAGGCAAGTTGCACGATCTGCATAACTATTAAATACAAATCCTTAATTTGAACTTTTTCCATAATCCATTATTAGGCCATCTCCAATGGAGAGGGCTAGCCCCGGGGCTCCGAGCCCCGAGCCAGCCCGCCCCCCCCCCCCCCCCGAGCCCTGCCAGGTCGTCTCCAATGGTAGGACTCCGGAATGGAATTTCCATTTTCTTTCCTTGCTCACTCTCACCTATAATTCTGGTTTTAATTTTGTTTTTAATATTAATATTAATAATAGTAATAATTATTAGTACTTGTAATTAAATTATTAAAATTAAAGAGAGTAAATAATTAAGTAAATTAAAATTAATAGCCCATGTTTACTCAAAATACGGTAAAGCATGAATGTAATTGTTTGAATTTACTTTTCTTGTCTATTTTAGTATGTATTTAAATATTTAATTTAGATTAAGTATTAATCTAAATTATTTTTGTAAGTGTTTAATTTTATTTTTAACTAATTCCGTATTTTTAAAAAAATATAGCCACCACCAATATTGTAGTTAAATGATTAAATTTTTAATTACAATAAAAGATATTAAAATAAAATGCGCTATTTATTTATTAATGATTTGTCCATAAATAAATTTAATTACAATTCTAATAAATTATTAATGATTTTAATTTTAAAAAAATTAATTTTATTATATTAAATAATTAAATTAAAAATTGATGACTACATATATTTATTAAATATGTACAATAAATATACAATAAATATACTAACACATTTTATTAAATAATTCAATTCTACAAATTTAATTTAATTAGGGGGAAATTTTAATTTTATTAAAAGTTACTTTACATAATTAATTTTACATATATTAAACTATAAATAACAAAAAAAAAAAAGAGGAACTAATCAGGTGCCGCCACTTGGCGGCACCTGACTTAAATCTTCCCCAGCCCAGCCACGCGACCCCAGGGCTGCGCGCAGGGCTCCGCCGAGCCCTGCGCCCAACCCGTTCCCGCCCGGTACCCGCCCCGCCCCGCGCCCCTGCGCCATTGGAGACGACTCCGCCGCTGCAGCCCTGCCCCGCCCCCAGCTGGAGATGGCCTTAGGGGTGGGATCGGGTCGGGATGTCGGTAATTAGGGACGGAATTTTTGGGATTCGGGTTTTGATTTTTACTACCCGAATTCCATTTGAATTGACTTGGTCCCGGTATCTCGGTTTCCCGATAAATTTCGAGTTTTCGGGATTGGGATTTGGGTTTCCCGAACATAATAATTTTAAACTCCTATATGTTAGAAATATCACACTTTTCTTTATTTTGCTCCTTCATAGCATTATATTTTTCTTTATGGTCATGAATTGTTAATTTCAAGACCATGGGGTAGGTGATGGGGCTTGGGTTTGGGAGTCAGAGATTGATTGAAAGGGGTAATTTATTTTGTATGATAAGAAATTCGGGATTCGGTTTTCCCAATCGGGTGTGAAATATTTCCCGAATACCGTCCCAATTTAGTTTGTCGGGTTTCCCGAAACCCGATAATCAATCATACTTCCCGTCCCAAACTACAAAATCCCGATCGGGACGGGACGGGTTCCCCAAACCCGATACCGAATGCCCACCCCTATCCATTATTATAAATCTGAAGTAGTTAATTATAAACAAAGCTGATAAAAAATAAGCAAGTGGGACTGTATGCTATCAATAACTAACATTGGTTGCCCCCGGGGCATTTCTCCAACTGGCTGACCAACAATTCATAAGGCTTGCTCCAGCGGCAAGGGTGGGGGTTCGAATCCCATTTGGAACTTGGATGGAAGCATTTTCATGAGTCTGTCTAAGGGTCATTTGTGGTCAAGACCCCTTTGTGCGCAGAGTGTACAGCAGTATGGTGGGATCCCGAGGCTTGGTGGAGGCACATCCCGCGATTTACATCCTTCAGGGTTCTAGGGCAAGGGTTCTGAGGGTCCAGGATTAGTCTAGTGTAAGCTTGTACACCTGGGTTATCAAAAAAAAAAAAAAAAAAAAAATAACTAACATTGGTTAACATGAAGTACTCAATTAATTTTAGAGTAGTGCTAGCCGCACAGCTCACAACCGGCTGTACACATATACAACCGGTTGTAGCTTTTTTTTTATTTTTTGTCATTTATATATTTTAATATATATGAAAAAAAGATTAATTATATGACACATAAATAATTATTAAGAAAATATAAATAATGTTTGTAAATATTAAACCCTAAACCCGTTAAACAAGTAGTAGGTAATACAATTAACTTCAAAAACCTAAAATATGGGTTGTACAAAGGACTGTTAAATTTGAGTTGTGATAAATAAAGTTCACGTTTTTAACCGATTTAATCCATTTTTTCAACAATGGATCAGATTTCACTGGTTTAACCTATTTTAATCCATTAATTTTATCGATCTAACTCAGTTTAACTGAATTAACCAATTTTTTCCTCGAATTCATTGATGTTTGTACTAATTTGATTGATTTAATTTATTTTAAACATATTTAATCCGATTTTCACCTATTTTATTAGTTTTTTTTCATTAATTTCACTAGTCTAACATGTTTTTAACCAATTTAACCTTGTTTCCAACTAGTTTCAATGATATAACTCATTTTTTTACCGATTTAAAAAAAAATGCGCTAATTGCACCAGTTTAACCCGTTTGAACCAATAAAACTCGATTTTTTTCATAAACATAACCCGTTTTTGTTCTATTTTACCCGCTTTTCACAGATTTTAATGATTTAACATATTTTTTCATCGGTTATAGTGAGCTTTCGGTCCGACCATTGAAATAAAAAGAATTTAAATGTGCAGTCCTTTGGATTTTCTAAAATATGTTTGCACTATATGGGCAAAATTGTTAATGCTGCTCAATTAAGCAATTGTTCTTGCTAGGCATCATGACTTCAATTATTGGTTCCAGTAAGGGCAAGAATGAGTTGTCATTGGCTGATGAATTGAGATTTTGAACCATTGGTTTTATGGGATAATTCTTGCATAGACCTGGTGAGCTTTTCATAGACCTTGTGGTTGATAATGCACCACATCATACATTGTGAGAGCATGACATCATCAAAATGTATTATGTGGTGCATTTACAATCACAAGGTCTATCACTATGCCTATAGACCTGGTCTATGTAAGAATTTTCCGGTTTTATGCATGCTTCAAATGTATATATCCTTCTTGTTGTGTAACATACATAGCACAGCAAGCAACCAAACCTTTTGCAAAGGCTCCGGAAGAAGATGAGCAGGTATGTATCATGTATGTGACATATTGCTGTAATTTCAATTTTTTTTGTTCTTTTGTTTTCAAAGGTTTTTATGTATAAGACTTGACTCAATTTCTTTCGATTCGCGTCAATCATATTATACAATAATTTTTTTTAGCGATTAACTAATCATTTCCCTTAGATCAATCCCCCAACTTTTTGATTTTGAGTTTTGAAACATTCAAATCACATATATTCATATATGATCTTTCAGTACACAGACCCGGATCGTCTTTATTCAATCATAATATGAATGTTCATATATAAATTGTTATCTACCGTTTCTGCACAGTTACCTATCAATCTCTACTTAAAGATTAACTTTTCACATTATACTATATTTTCGATTTCTGATGGGAGAGTCTCACTTAATGTGTTTGATCATATATCGAAAATAAATATATATATATATATATGAAAATGGAGAGATTTTAAAGAATATTAATTTATTTATGAAATTACTTTTGAAAATGTGAGTATTAATTGAAATTAAGTCGAATTTAAACCTACGAAAATTCAGAAAGAAACAAGTGTCGAGGGCTGATTGGGTTTTAAGACCTCGATTCAGGCATCTATCTCTTCTTCTCACACTTCACTTGTCTCCCATGGAAGCCGTAGCAGCAACGAATCCTCTGCAAAGGGTAAACAACTTGACTACCTTAACCTCAAAACGGCAATGGCCTCAATTCCTCAATTCTACCACCCTCCCCAAATATCCCAAAATAAAAAACAATGTCTACTGCTCCACAAAATCAAACACTAACAAACAAAGTGCAACCGACGAGAATCAATTGAGTCCCGAAGTCACCCAAAATTCAAGAATCCAAATACAAGCAACACCCACTTCAAATCAAGAAATTTCTTCACTCACAAGGGGTTTGATTTTTGATTTAGGCCTAAAAAATTCATGGGACAGTCTTGAAATTGGCTCACCTGTGGTGAAAAGGTTTTTAAGCGATGAGGAAGAAAGATGGTACATGTGGTACCATGGGAGTTCCAGTGAAAACCCTAATTCTGATTCAATTGGATTGGCAGTTTCAAGCAATGGAATTCATTGGGAAAGAGGTAAAGAGACCGTAAAATCAAATTCTGATGTGGGTTTGGTTATGGGTCCAAGTAAAGATTGGTGGGCATTTGATACTTTTAGCATTAGGCCTTGTGAGATGGTTATAATGTCTAGCAATAAAGTGAGGCTTAGTAGTGCTGTTTATTGGCTTTTTTACACTGGATTTTGTTCCGAAAAAATTGAATCTTTTGACAATTCTATGATTCCCAAGTCATTGCCCGGTTTAGCAATGAGCCAAGATGGAAGGCATTGGGCTAGAATAGAAGGGGAGCATCATAGTGGAGCGTTACTCGATGTGGGATCAAATGATGAGTGGGATTCATTGTTCATTGCCTCACCACAAGTGGTTTTTCACGAGGTTGGTGATCTTAGGATGTACTATCATTCGTTTGACGTCCAAAAAGGTCATTTTGCAGTGGGTATTGCACGATCAAGGGATGGTATGAAATGGATAAAGCTAGGGAAGATAATAGGAGAGGGGGCTAAAGGGTCATTTGACGAGTGTGGGATAGTTAATCCTCGCGTTTTGAGAAATAAAAAAGATGGGAATTACTTGATGGTTTATGAAGGTGTTGGTGTAAATGGGAAACGGAGCATTGGGATGGCTACGTCTTGTGATGGATTGAAGGATTGGAGGAGAGTGAGAGATAGTCCCCTTTTTGAGCAATCGGGGGATGGGGGATGGGATTGTGAAGGAGTGGGAATGCCATGTTTGGTCCATATGGATGGGGAGATAGAGGAATGGAGACTATATTATAGAGGGATTGGGAAAGGGGGAAGAAGTGGGATTGGATTGGCAGTATCTAAAGGAAGTGAAGTGAATACTTTTGAAAGATGGACTGGATTTCATTTGTGAGGTATTTTGTGCAATGCTGTGGAGTATGAGTTAGTTTTTCCTTGTTACTGGTTTTGTAGTTTACGATTGTATGAACGTTTTTCTTCGTTTGTTGCATATTTGTATAACATGGTTATATTGTTATGAAACAGTATAATTGAGAAAACCACACTTTTTCTAGTTCGTAAGAAGTCGTTTTGCTACATAAAAACTTACAAGTATTCTTCCTTGGGAAATCATTTTCTACTTCAATTTATAACTTTACCCTTTAAAAATCATACAACAAACATTGGCATATTTGTATATGTTTTTACTGTTTCGAAATTGGAATGAACTTTAGTGACATAAAGAGTTGTTTAATTTCGAATTTGTCTGTCAAAGAAAATGGGATATGCATTTTTCGAAAGGAAACATGTGAATTAATAGGGATCTTTTTCTTCAGTAATAGTAATTAGAAAGTCAATAAGATTACATAAACAAAAGTAAATTACACGTTGATTTGGGTCATTGGCCAATTAACATGTCATCATATGTTGATGTCTGGACTTGCAGGCCTAATCTAAAGAAATAAATGTTCTGATTTCAAATAAAGCCTCTAAGAAAATACACAAACAAAAAAATAAATGTTCAAATTGAATTCAAATAGAGCCTTTAGAAAAGTATATACAAAATCATAGGGGGCAATTATGGGTGTGCACAGTTCCGTAAACCCTTACCGAATCAAATCTGAAAATTTCATACTGAAACTACACCGAGTTTTTAGTCAATCCCATGAATACATCAATTTAAAACCTTTTAACTATTTGATTCATGTAGTACTATCGCAAGACTCATGCGGATATGTTAATCATCAAAAAAATAAAATAAAGAGTCGCTCACGTTCTCCAATTTAACAAGCGGTGTGTTTTTGCATCGAAAACTATTTGCAGGGATATAAAAACCAACTAGATCCCCTTAATTTTTACGTACTAAGTTTATAAAGAATATATAAGAAAATACTTGGAATTTTCGATGCTTGTCAGAGATATAGTTCTTTATCTAGAGGATCTTTATGTTCGTGAAAATGTACCCAGTCCCATTGAAACCCGACCTGTATGCATGGACTGCAAAAAACACTTATAACCATCTTGTGATTGTAGTTGAGAAAAATTACCTGAGCACTACTGCAAACTGAAGAAGGAAACACATTTGGTTGACCTAACAGACTGAAGAGCTTTAAACTCAATCAGATCAAAAGATTAACAACAGAAAGAAGCATAGCTAGTGCACATACTCATCAACTAATACCTTTCCATATAGTTTCCACCTCAACCACCATCTTGATTTTAGCCTGTAATGAAAGTTAGGCATAAAGTATCATGTAGCTTATATCTCTCAAATTATTGCTCAATAGTAACACGTAAAATGACTTAAATAAACAAACTATTTCACCCTCGTATCTGGTAGAGTTTTATTACTCTATCTAAGGGCAGTTTAAGCTTTCCTCCTTTATTTGTGTGTCCTAGCAATTTAAATTACTTCTTATTTATCATTTTTTGAATATTATTATGCTCAGAAGAAACGCTAGGCTGCATTTTCACTCATTCATATCATGGCTATCTCTGATTTATCAGTATCAACAGTATGCACAGTTCAATCAGAATAAAAAATCACTTAATAGAGCAAAGAATAAATATATATGAAATGAACTATGACCGATAAAAGATATATTTATTATCCGCTTCATGAATCCAGAATATAAAATACCTGGATTACTAGGCTAGGACGAGAAAATCCAGTCATTTTGCTTTCTGAATATAATCTAAGAAAGCTTATGCAAAATATTGGGACTTATTAACACATAAAGTAGAAAACCAAATTACAAACTATTGATATGACGTATAATAATTCACTTAGTGCATGAGAACAAATATGAGTGTATTAAATAAATCCCACACGGAATTTTTTAGAAAGATGTTAGGCCGGCAATATGTCGGAACTTCTCGTAGGAAACCCAAAAAACAAACTGCCAAGGACCAAGCCTAGCCCATGTAGGAATAAAGCCCTTCCAAAGTGCTCTAAATCCCTCAATTTTAACAGTTTTCACAAGACAATCATACGAGTTTCTATACCTAATCTTGCTTTCCCCACTAGAAGCTTGATTCATCATTCTAGTCTTAACTACATCTGCTGGACAACTCAAAGCCGTAGCCGAAAGACCGGACATAATCGATGATAGAGTGTGAGCATAAATATTATCATTACAAATTTGATTATTGACAATAAATCTTTTGGCATGATCATAACAAGCTAATTCTCCCATGTTTACCAGAAATGCTCTTTGTACGTTTGGGGCAACGCCTTTCCAGAGTCCTACTAACCCTTCTGCACGAATTATCTTGGTAAAGGCATCAAAGAGACCTGAGTACCTGGGTTGGAGACCTTGGCTTACTGCACGACTATCTGCTTGCATCCTCACTTTGATAAGGTCGGCTGGACTAGCAATTACCTATGCTTCACCATACCAGATACGGCATTTACTATTGTACAATAATGTGATTCAATTACTTTAAATCATTGATAAGGAAGATTATTTTGTTTGCAATATTCATGAATTGGCAGAGTAAATGGTATAAAGTTCAGCAAGTATTATTGAAGGCTACACAGGATATATCAATTAACTTTGGCAATTCAAATAATAGTTTAAAAGCTTTAAGAATTAAAGGTATATTTGACTCAATATCCGACATATAAATCAAATAAACTACTCTACCGGTCCCTTTAATTTCCCATTCTACTCACTAATCATCTTCTAAAATCTTTGAATTAATCTAGGTTTAATCTAATATAAAATCAGATGTCAAGTTTACAGAATTTTCGGAATAGAATCAATTAGAAAGCGAATTGAATGAATACCTGCGCAATAGCGCCAGAAATGCCGCCGATCAGTGCTTTGCTGTAAAAAGAAGCCGAATTATCGGAAACAAAATTGCGGCGCAAATGCTCATAGCCGACGATTCGAATTGGTGTGTAGAACATGTGACGGAAGATAGCGGGCGATAATCCTTTATACATTCCCAAAACGCCGTCGTCTCGCAAAATCTGAAAGGCGATACTGTAAGCAGACGCTGCTCGGCTGACCGGCTTAATTGACACTCCATGGAGTTGGAGACGAGTTTTAAGCAAGTCGATAGGAAACGTCGTCGTTTCCGCCGCCATTGCGGAAAGTGACGTCAGCATGATTCTCTTGACATCCGCGTTGTCCCCGTTCTTCATCGCGATAAAATTGGATCCAAATAAAAGCAGAAAAAATGAATTAATTGTTCTTCAGAGCCGATAGTTGAGTTTTGGAAAATGATTTAAATTTTATTCTTTTATTTATAATTAAAAAATAAATTTTATTCTGTTTATTAGTGTGATGAAACTAGCATATATTTTCAGTGAATCAGATTAATTATTTCATAATTAAAATTTATTTATTCTTTAGCAGTTATTTTAAGTTTGACCACTTTGTCTAAAATGAAAATTACTATATATTTTATGTCTTTGGTATTTAATTTGAAATGATTAGTCTTAAATATATAAAGACTGTTATCAAGATAAATTAAGTTAATCAATTAAAATACACAATGTGATTCATTTTAATATTTTTTCTTCAAAATTAAAAATACAATTATATAATGGTTTTTAGATTGATAAATTTTAAGTTTTATTTGAAATTTATTAGAATAACAAACCAACTAATTAATTAAAGTTTTTGCATGCTTTTATCAAATTTGAGATAAAAAAAAAAATTTATTGCTAAACTTAGTAGGGACGTTATATTATAACTCTTTCACATTCAAGAGTCAGCAATATTTTTGCCTAAAAATGGTGTATGGTGTGTACGTGTGTATGTACCCAGCCAAAATAATGTACACACCATGATGACCAAAATGCCCCTTACACTTTCTTAATTTTTCGATTTGCCCCTGTCATTTTTTTCTCTCTCCCTTTCCCAGCTCGCCGGAGATCACCGATTCCATTCCGGCGACGACTGATTTCTTTCGTTTCTCAAAGGATTTTTGCAAGATTAGTCTCATTCTCTTCGTCTCTTCATCAGGATTACGTTGGTGGTTTCAATTTTTCGTTTCTCTTTGTTTTTCGTTGTTAATTTTCAGATCTATAAAAAACCAAAAATTTCGGGTTGTTGAGTTCTTCGGGTTTAAGCTTGTTTTTCAGCTCGGTTCTTCATCTTTTCCTCCGAAAGCAAGTGTGCTTCATTCAATTTACTGATTTTGCTGCTGGTTTAGGCGGCGGCGGTGGTGGTTTTGGGTTAGGGTTTGGTTGCGGTGGTGAGGCTAGGCGGCGGCGGTGGTGGTTTTGGGTTAGGGTTTGGTTGGAGTGGTGAGGCTAGGCGGCGGCTGTGGTGGTTTTGGATTAGGGTTTGGTTGCGGTGGTGAGGATAGGCGGCGGCGGTGGTGGTTTGGTTGGTGGATTGATTTTTGGGTTAAGGGATACTTTGGTAATTTTGAATTATGAGGGGGTTCGTACGGGTCATACATTTAACAAACAATTATGGTGACTCTCAATGGCTGAGAGTCACCTTAGAGTATCCCAACTTAGTAAACTTTTTCAAAATCAAATCTATGTGTCCTGCTGACATCGTACACCATAATTTCTATAGCATGTATATGTGCTAATAATGAATTTGGTAATATAACTATTTAGGTTATAGAAATTTCTAATAAAAACATATCTATTTTTATCTCTTGCTGCCCCTGAACCGAGTAGTGTGTGTAAAATGGCTTGGGTAATAATTTTTGTTGTCCTTATTCCTTTCGCTAGAAGTGAACCTCATTGCACCACATATCATATTATTTTATTACATTAATTTTGTTGTGTTTGTTGTTACAAAAACTATTAAGTGGTCTGATAATAGGGATAATGGACTCCGGCGGGGAGGAAAACACTCTTGTTATTTTATTTTTGATTTTTGAAGGGTTTAATCCTTTCGAGACATGTCGGACATATTAAGTAAAAATTTCTCCCATGTATTCGCTACTTTATATATATTAGTTTCTTCCACTAAATCAATCACCTTCTTTCTATTTCAACCCTTAATATGATCAAGTGATGTAATTAAAGCTCAAGAACACATAACTATTTCAAATTTATTGATTTTCACAAGCCAAACAACTTTCTTTATTATTTTGGCTAATCTATATTACATCATAAAGACAAAAAAAGAGTCGCTTCTTTTTCATGTATTTGTATATGAAAATTGCAAATTAACCCTAGAGATTTGAAGCTAAAAATTAATACACAACATGAAAGAAACATTAAATTACTAGCTAGTGGCAGGTTGGTTCCGTTTCTTCCAACTCAATACCCTCCTCAGCAAGCCTCTTCTCCTTATAAACATAAGATCGTGCACTAACCAAAAAAATCCCCAAGTTCAAAACACTCAAAATCGTCAAAAGCCAATAGAAATTAAAAAGCTTTCCTTCATTAAGATTATCCGCCAACCACGGCTTCTTTCCCGTCACCATGTGCACTATGGTAACCAAAATAGAGCTCAAGAAAAACCCAAGCGAAAGCGTACTTAAAAACAAGCCCGTACTCATCGTTTTCATTCCTTTAGGACACTCTCTTAGAAAGAAATCGAGTTGTCCAATGTAGGTGAACGCCTCACCGGACCCCACCAAGAGGAACTGTGGGGTCAACCAAAAGACACTTAAAGGCACGGTAGCCACTGAGTCGTGTGTCATGCCGTGGGACTCCGCCACCCGTAGTCGCTTGATCTCGGTCAATGCTGCAGCCACCATAGCGAGTATTGAAAGGACTAAGCCAACGCCTATGCGTTGTAGAGGGGTTAGGCCATGCGGGTTGTTGAGGATCTTACGGCAAATGGGGACTATGAGACGGTTAATAGAATGCTAGCGACGAAGAAAACCGTGAGGGATGCGGCAGGGATTTCAAAGGATGGGCTTATGTGACGGTCCATTGTGGTGGCTTGTGAGACGGAGAATGTAGTCATTTGGGCGTAGACAGTCCAAAACATTATTGTTGTGGCCCATGTGGGAAGCATTCGGATGACTAGTTTTACTTCTTCTACGTCGGTTAAAGTTGAGAGGTACCATTTGTTCACTCTATTGTTGCTAGAGTTTGTTTTTATTGCTGCCTTGTCCAAAAAACTGCAACAAAAGAAAGAAACAAATTTTTATAAACAATTTAGACGATGATGTATTAATATTAATATTTGGGCAAAATATGTAATTATAGGAGTAAATTGATATATATTTTTATTATTTTGAGTGCAAGTTTCAACTTCAAAGACTAGCTATTTTTACTAATTATATATATATCCTGAGAAAGGGTTAAAAAATAAATGGATGAAGCACGACCCATGAAATAATTACTTAATAGTATTTAATTAATAATAATAGAGATGATGCAGACAATGTGAAGATATTTTTCAAATGAAAGAATCTCTTGTGCCAATGAAAATCAACAGGCAAGAAATAAAGAGCCCACATGGACCGACCATCGGTGTCATTTACCACAAGCACTTGCCCATAGCCCATAGTGTATACTTAAGATTCTACATACCGACAAATATTTTTGAATATAAAAAAAGCATACAATATTACCTTAAATTTTTGTTTGTATATTTTTTTCCAAGATATGTTCAAATAAGATCCTCTTTTCCAAAATAAAATCATTCTTCTTAAAATTGTTATTGAGCAAGAAAATAAGGCGCATATGGAGTAATTAAGTACTACGTATATGGAAAAATTGCATGTTTAGTAACAATTTCAGTCTCGTAATTTGCAAAATTATATTATTGGTCCAAAATCTCGATTTTTGTCCCATTGCCCCATTTTCTTCTTGTTCGCGATCGAAAGTACAAAATTGAGACAGTTTTATGAACAAAATTTGTAAAATATTTCAAAAATTGAGACTAAAAGTACAATCATATAAAGTATGAGATCTGAGTCACCATTTCTAAAGTGCAAAATTAACTGAAATTGTCAAAGGATTCAATGTTATGGTAATTGCAATTTTACTATATAAATTTATTTTAGCACTACGTATTATAGTTATCATGGATCAGTTTATAATTTTATTGAAGGATATATAATTGATTATTATATGAAGTTCTTGCACTTGCTAATACCGACGTCATTGACCACTTGTCAAAGTCGAGACAAATAAAGTCGCTTAAAGCAAAGTAGTTATTTTCAAGAGTTTTCTTGTGACATTTGCTTTCGGAAACTTTAATTTATGTTAAATTCTTGAACACGAAATCAAACAACATCTCTAGCTAGCTAGTATATATGCTTAAACCCCACCTAATTAATTAATCTTGATCAATAACTATAGGAGCCAATAGAATGATGTCGCTTTATGTATTTGGCTATCAAATGGACCACACAATTATGTCTAGTTTCCAGCCTAGATCCTATATATGGTCCAACTTCATTTGTTGGCATCTCATGAATGATTCATAATGAATTATGACTTTTCTAAATGAAAATAATGCAACACACAATAGTCAATATCAAAATAGATGATAGAATCTATGTCATTTATCATAACTACACTCCACAATATATATTAATTGAGATAGTGAAAGTTTGAACAAGTTGAGTCAGCTAATTCTCATTTAGTTTGAGATTATTAGATTAGCTTGATATTTTTTATTGTTTCTTTCATATTGAGATGTACTCGAATCGAGTTTTAAAATTTATTAAATGATAATATTGTTTGAACTTCTAAATTCTACAAAACAGGTTGATACAAATTTAATGTGTAGATTGCATGTGCTTACTAACAAGATAACTGTATTTGTTCATATTGATCAAATTTCACCAATAGATAATTTATTTAATGGAAGTGACTAGTGAATAAAAAATAGTGAATCCAAGTTCGAATTCATCTTGGGAAAGTCTCGAAAGAGACTAAACCCTTGAGGGAAAAAAAAAAAAATAAAAAAAAGGTATTGATCAAATTTCGCCCCTATTATAAAATGATTAGGCGCAATCCTATCCAATTTATGTCAAAATTATCTAAAAGAGCATAATGAATTGACAACTTTTTTTTTAACAGGATCGTGTTGTGATTTATAAAATTATAATTTTGTTCTTTGACTGTGAAAAAATCCGCATATTTTATTAGTGCTTTACAAAACTGCAATTCTAGTAAAAAAAGTATTTTGTAATTTTCATCTCATAAAATGATATATTTTTAATACTTTTAATCCCATAGAACTATCAAGTCATGTTTTGCACTTTTCGTCCTATATTATCTAGAAAAGACTCCATAGACTAAAACCTAAAATATTAGGACAAAAGAAAATGTAAATAACTAACAAATACAACACCATAAAATTAGTCAGGCAGTTATTGCATGCAGTTAATGAAGCATATACTAAGCAATAAAAAATAAAAAAAGCAATTAATATATATAAAACTCACCGGAACTCTTTGCTATGGGGTAACATTTGCTTCTTCTTACTCATCGTCCCTTCATCATCAACAATAAACAAAACCGAAGGATCCGACGGCACCTCGAGTCGCCTCTTCCTCCAGGCGGCCACGAAAACAGAGGCGATCTGCGTGAGTGGGCTCCCGGCAAGCTTCTTAAAACGGTACCGTCTAGTGCCAGACAAGAACACAACCAAACCTACAACAATAGCACAAGCACAAATCCCATATCCCCATTCTCTCCCAAGATGATCCTGAATGTACACAAGCACTGTCACTGCTGCAAGTGATCCAATGCTAATGAAGAAAAAGAACCAGTTAAAGAATTTGATCATTTGCTCTCTTTCCTTTTTGTCTGAATCGTCGAATTGGTCGGAACCGAAACCGGAGACGCTGGATTTTAGGCCCCCGGTGCCGAGGGCGGTGAGGTAGAGCGCAATGTAAAGGGCCATAAGTTGATTGCTGGTTGCAGGAATGCAGGATTTGCTGCCCGGGGTGCATTTTGGTGGCCGGAGGGTTGGGATTATTGTTGAGATTGTTAAGATTGTAACACCCTGCAGATTATTAAGGAAATAATTATATGAAAAATTAATTATTTAGTTGAATAAAAGTGCAAGGCTAATATATAATTAATTTGGAGATTGTACGTATGTGGATATATATATGTTCAATAGATCTAGACATCATATCATTCATATATACCAATTAATATTCAATCTTTCCATTTTCCTCTTCAGAAAGTGATTAAAATAAACCAAGTTTTCAAAAGGCAATTCATTGTATATTAACTAAGCATATATAATGATAGACCTCATCCATATATACCAATTCACCTACTCTTTCGATTTTCCTCTTCACAAGTTTGAATAAAATACACCAAAATAATATTTTCAAGAAGCTAGCAATTCATTGTATTAACATGTAATTAGGGCAGCATTCATTTTAGTAATTATATCATTCTTTTTCATTTTGAGATGGGTGACAAAAAAAAAAAAAAAAAAAGAAAGAAAGCATGTGTTAATTAATTAATTAAGCACTCTATTCTATCCAATAGGATGGATGGGAACTACCCTCAAGGATAGATAGCACCAAACCTCCCCCGGGCTATCCAAACATTAATTAATTATAATACTGTAATATATAAATATTATAAATTCGTTGTTAATTAATTAATTACCATTGCTTGGACGGTGGCGAAGATGGCAATGGTTAAATACCTAGAATTAAAGAAAGAATTATGAATGAGAAAGAAATGAAGTTAAAAAATAAATAAAATGTTTAAAAAATGAAGCTAGCTACCTTCCCAAGTAGGTATCAGCAATGAAGCCGCCAAGCAAAGAAAGCATGAAAGAAGTGCCAAGAAAGTTTGTAACAGTGTTTGCAGAGTTGGCATTGCCCAAATGCATCGTACCCGTTAAATATGTCACAAGATTCACAGCTATGCCCAATGTTGTTAACCTTTCACACCCCTCAACACCTATATTTAATTTAAATTTAATTACAATTAGCTAGAACAAGAACAAGAAGAAAAATAAAGAATTGAACGTACCTAGAATCATGGCGGCGCTGGTCCAGCCGCCGGAGGAGGATTTGAGGGCGGGGCGGCCTTTGTAGTCCCAGGCATCAGGGACTAGTACTGCAGTTTCAGCTTCTTGTTTTGTTTCAGGGAGTACTACTGTGCCGGCCATCTGATCGATCACTTAATTAATTACTTTCTTGGTAAATAATTATTTTACTCGATCGTGGAATGTACTAAAGTTAATTAATTGGGATATATATATATTATTGCTAAAATAGATGAAAAGTTTCTTGTATATTTTTGAATTTTCAAGAGATTTTAGTGTCCTATTTATAGCCTTGGATTCGGAACTCCCGTCATATTTATATTATGGATAAATTTGTGGATCCTCTTTTTTCTTTTTCTTTTTTTTTTTCCATGAGGAGACGTTTGGAGAACTGACACCTCAATAATATATATTTTCCTTTCTCTATATTAATTAATTAGCATCTAGATACCCCATACATGCATGGTCCCAATCCCAATCCCAATCCCAATCATATATACTTCGTTTTGGGTTTCACTGCAAGATATGTGTATTGGCGACAAGGTTATTGTAAGGGTAAACACCACCACTCGTAATCCTCTTTATTAGTATTAACTTTTTACATGCATAGTCGTTCCTATATATTATGTTTTATTAGGGATTATTTTTTACATATATAGTGCATATATGGGTGCTACTGGATGGGGTGGTTTGAGATATGCACTCTTTTAATTGACTCGATTTGTATGAGATATGCACTATTTTAATTGGTCGTGACACATGAACATTTTAGTTCTTACACGATTTAATTGACTTTCTCAATAAAGAGTCAAAATAGGATTTGATTGGCTTTGACATCTCAATTTGACATTTGGCGTTATTTCATTGGTCAATAAAATATATGTAGAAATTAATTAATTGTTTATTCTCTTTTTTAATTTAATAATTTAGTAAAATTCAAAATAATAACGAATTTAATTTCTAATTTATGATTTTATATTTGTTACTATTCAATTGGACACAAAATTTATGTGTCTACATATATTTTAGCAATAAGAAATTACATTTTTGGTTGAATTATTATTTGAACATTAAATCAGGGTTGATCTATTTTATCAACAATATTTTAGTTGAGCACTTTAAAATATATTCTGATCAGTTAAAATTTACTTGATTATTTTTAATTTAATTCTAAAAATAAGAGATAAAATAAATTATTTTCGTATATTCTATTAACGTTCTAAATAGCCTGAGGGTAGGGGATGTCGTGTTTAGAACTGAAACGTCAAGGGATGATCCAACTTTAATTAGGTTGGTTACATTATCTAACCTAAAAAACTTTTTATATTTAACTGACATAAATGTCTCACGAAGACAAAATATGATCATATATATTTTTTCATTTCCATGAAATTATTTTGATTCACATGTTACCAATAACAGAACTAATTGTGAATTTACACATGCTAGCTAGTTAGAATGTTGACTAGTACGTGTGATTGGTCCTAATGTGGCTACACTAGATATAACCTATATGATGTGCGTAGCTTTAGCATATATATTTTAATTTACTATTTTTTTTATTTACTCACTTCTTCGGTATCACCACGTTCACCGGTGTGGATTACATTTTTATTGGAAATTTCTTATCTAGGATTAGAACTGCATGACATCATTCATTTTGATGAAATTTTCTCATCAAATTTAGATAAACATCTTTCATTTTTATTCATCATTCTACAAATTATTGATTTAAAGTGACAGACTCTATAACCTAGAATAGTTTTTGCTGCAGTGCTGAAGGCTAATTTCACCAAGAAATTTACCATGAATGATTGAATTAACAAGAGCAAGAAATCCTCCATTGAATAATTAATTATTACATCATAATTAAATTATTTCAATATATGTCTAAGTACAAATAATTGCAAATAATAAATCACTACCAAACACTAGTATTATAATAGAGGAAAACCCACATTAAAAAGAGTTGAACATGATATGACCTCTTGATCCTGAGACCTCACATTTACCAATAATCACTAGCTACAACCTCATTGTCAATTAGATACAAATAATTAAAAGTAAAAAAAGAAATAAAGTAAATACAAAATAGAAAAATCGGTCTTCTCTGAACCCCTAAATTGATTCAATTTGAAGAACAGAAATGGGGAAACACCAACTTCTTCAATCAGAAGACGGATTGAGCTTAGAATCCAATATGCAGTGAATTATTTGAACTGATCCGATGAAAGAAAAACTTATTCATAAAGACATCAACAAATTGGAACAACAAAAAAAAAAAGGAAGAAGAAGAAGAAGAAAGTATTCATAGGTGCCTGTCCCATCATTACATGCTAAACATATAGCCGTTAACTTATTTCAAAATCATTATTTCTAGTGACATAATTTTTCTTATGATAAACATATGTCGCTAAAATAGACATTAGAAGGCAAAAAAAAATATTTTCATCCTAAAAAGTCTTATCAGTTATTTGTTTTGTTATGTCTAAAGATAGTTTTTCCATAAGCTCTAAACTACCACTATTTTAGTATGTTCATCTATATTGTCCATCATCACGCGCGGTTTGTTCGCCATTTTTCAAAAATATTTGGTCCGCTAGCTTTACAGTTTATTTTTTGAATCATAATTATTTATTTATATTCTATGTATCAACAATAGTATGTTGATATACTCCAAGTTATAATATTCAATAAGTATATTTAATATCGTTTCATATGATCTCTATAGGGCAATGCTAATAACAGTTCACCTTGTGGAAAACTACCGGCAGTTCACCCTTCCCAGCCACTCATTAATATTATTTTATTTATTGCAACCTGAATAATAGGTCATATTAGCATGTCACATTTTTTGTTGATTTAGGAGATATTACCGTAATACCCTTGGCTTAATAAATAAACAAAAACACCAAATACAATATCCAATATCTGGACCCGAACATCGGAAATACACCGGAAATATCCAATATCCAATATCCAATATCTGTATTGATGACAAAATCAAAATCAAATACACCATCTCAGACAGCCCGAAATACCCGAAGAACTCAACAGCCCGAAAATGTTCTTCGTGGCCCGAATCTTCAAATACACTAATTCCGAGCTGGAAACACAAAATTGAAGCCGACCAATGCGTTTAAACAGCTCCAGAAACAGAAACCCGGAAGGAAACGCAACGAAACGTGAAGAAAGCAACAACCCGAAAATGTTCTTCGTGGCCCGAATCTTCAAATCCACTAATTCCGAGCTGGAAACACAAAATTGAAGCCGGCCAATGCGTTTAAACAGCTCTAGAAACAGAAACCCGGAAGGAAACGCAGCGAAACGTGAAGAAATCAGAAACTAAGTTTTTTTTTGGTTTTTTATAGATCTGAAAATTAACAACGAAAAACAAAGAGAAACGAAAAATTGAAACCACCAACGTAATCCTGATGAAGAGACGAAGAGAATGAGACTAATCTTGCAAAAATCCGTTGAGAAATGAAAGAAATTAGTCTCCGGCATCAAACCCGACTACAAAATTTAGTTGTGTAGAAGAAGAAGAAGAAGGGCATTCAAGTCATTTCTCAAGTCCTACTAGTATATTAATTTGGCCGGTTTCAAGTCACTTGGTTGCCACATGGCAACAAGTGAGAGGTGAACTACCGGTAGTTTAGCCAATGCTGAACTACCGTTAGCAAACCCGATCTCTATAATGTTCACAAAAAGAATCTAGTACAAGAGAAATATCTACATTATCCCACCTTCCTATGTCATGTTATTTTAGTAAAACAATGATTCCATCATTATATTTGCAAATATATTCGATTAGTACAAATAATATTCAACTAACAAATATAAAAAAAATATTATTAACAAGACTAGTATTCTTTTTTATTTACTAAACCACATATCACAGCTCGGACCGGAAATCTTGCGCATTGGCTACAAATTCTCCCCAATGTGATAACTTCAATATGATTTGAACTTGAGGTTCACCACTAGGGATTATATCAAGTGAAATTTCAACTCAGGACCTCTAGGTCATGGGACCTCGGGTTTTGAATTGTATTTGATGATGAAATTAAGTCACATTAAATTGAGCGAAAGGCAAAAACACCCCCTATGCTTTGTCTAACTTTCAAAAACTCCCCCTGTGTTATTTTAACTCCCGAAAACTCCCTGTGATCCCAAGAAAGTGCCAAATACACCCCCAAAAATTAGAGTGTGTTTCAAACGCCAAAATTGCAAGTATTTGTTCACATTTTGCTTTTGATATTATAATTTTACCCCTGACATCGAAAGACAAAAACACCTCATATGTTTTGTCTAACTCCCAAAAAACCCCCAATGTGTCATTTTAAATCCCCAAAACCCCCTTGTACATGGTTTTAAATAACACACTAGGCCCAAGTAGTATATAGTACTTAATTTTTCAAAAAGAATAAATAATTTTTATAAAAAACAAACACAAAGGGGTAATCTTGTCATTCCACTAAAAATCAAAAGTAAAATTATATTTGGGTTGAGTGTGATATTTTAAACCAAATACAGGAGGGTTTTTGGGTGTTAAAATAACACAGGGGATTTTTTGGGAGTTAGACAAAGCATAGAGGGTGTTTTTGTCTTTTGCTCAATTAAATTTTACATAATTTACATTGTTCATTCAATTAATAAAAATGTAACACAATGCTTTGCATTATATTATAAATTGATTAAACTTAAAAAAATTTATTTTAATAAATTTTAAATCTAACAAGTCGCTTCAATAAATAAAACATATATCGTCAAATAAACCTTAAGTTTGTTCGAGCACAGTCATTTCAACGGTTAAACTATATATAACAATAGTTTAATTAACTTCGATATGATAATAAATAATTTAATTAACTTCTCTAATTAATAATAAAATATACTAGTACTAATGTATTATTCAACTCGACTCATGTAATTATGAGGCAAAAGGAGGAGTGTCCTTTGCAAGAACTCAAACGTTAGAAACTAACATGCATGCCACTAATTTGTGCTGAATTAGGTATAATTCCATTGTCTTATTTCCCAATAATTCATGCTAAAACCAAATTTTGCACCAAGCATGACATAATGAAAATGAACCCACACGACACGAGAATCTCTTGTATATTCTTTGTTTTTAGTTAGCATCTCGTGATTTCGCAACTTGTAAATTGTGGATTTATGGTTCTCCATTCTCATTGGAGAAAAGTTATTAATTAAATTAAAAGAAAACCAAAAGGTAGTATATGCAAATGCAAACATGTACTGGACAAACTTGTGGCACTGGCATATATATATATATACAATTAATTACATTTTCGAACAAAAGAAAAAATTGAATCACGGTTGATTTGATGGATTATTAGACAAGTGGCAAAAGCTGAGTCATATATTTTGGTGTCATATTTAGAAAACATTAATTTCCAGCAACTAGGAGGAAAAGGGTACCTTTAAAAAATCATTGTGTCAAAATCAAAACTAAATATGAAGAAAAAATTAAAGGTGAACAATTTATATATCGTAATGGATAAACAGTTTGAAGAACCAGAGGGACTTGGTGTTGACTTGTGTGAATGAATTAGAATAAAATAAAACATATTTTATAAGGAGTAAAATGCAAAAACACCTTTCGTTTTTTTGAATTGGTAAAAACCCCTATATGATTAACTTTATTAGCAAAAAACTCTCATTAATAATTCAAAGACAATTATCCCCCTGGCACCAGCGTGAGGGTTCTCTAAATTTTGAATGAAAGTGACAATATACCTTTTTTCCTTTGAAATCAGGGGCGGACCTAGACGGTTTTGGTTGGGGGGCGAGATTTTTTTTAATAGCAAACTAGATATTTTTCAGTTATTGTGATAAAATGACAACTAAATGAAAATAAGTATTGTATATTTATCTAATAAAAGATGAAGAAATATATTAGTAATTTTTTTTAAAGAATCTCATTCAACAAATGGTTCAAAATATTGAGTAATCTTAACACACATAAATATTTTTACAACATAAATTCAATTCTGTAAAAAAAAATGCTATAAAAAGTACCAAGATTAATATTAAAACTTTTTTTTTTTATTGTAGTGCATTTTATAAAATCAAATATTTACATTAATTTTAGTACATATGACCATATTACTGTTATATATTGATCCATATATTTATAATCTAGAAGAAAGAAAGAAAAATAGCTTATAACTAATCCATATATTGATAATATAGAATAAAGAAAGATATATAGCTCATAACTAAAAAGAAAGAAAACTGAAGCCCAAGGCATTCTAAAAAGAAAGAAAACTGAAGCCCAAGGCATTCGAACCTGGGCCTCCTTGTTGTAATTGCAGTATTCCACCAACTGCTCTACTGACATATTTTGAAAATATTTGACAAATTTCTATATAAATATTTGGTCCAGAATTTTCTTGGGGGGGCGACCGCCCTCCCCAGCCCCTGAAGCGGTCCGCCCCTGTTTGAAATTAATCTTGATAGGCAATAACTCATCTATTTACTAATAAAAATTGGCAATGACCCCCTGTATATTTTAATAAATTGGCTCTAAGCCCCCTTATTTACTTGAGAAATTGGTAATAAACCTCCTATTTTTTTTATTAAAAAAAAAATTAGCAATAATATTCCTCTGTTATTTAGAAAATTGTCAATACTCTTTATTTACTTAAACAAAATTGACAATAATCCCTTGTTTACTTTTAAAATTAGTAAACCCCCTTGTTTACTAAAGAATTCTGCAGTAACTCTATTATTATTTAGAAAATTATCAATATCTCTCATTGAAAAATATAAACAAGTCTATTTTAATAAATTTCCACGCAATCAGTTCTTAATATTTACCTGAATTCGGTGAGCTAATTAAATCATAAAACCGGAATAAATTTTGTTAATACAAATAATACATCAGGTATTTTTGCCAATTCAAAATAACAAAGGTGACGCTTTTGATTTTTACTCTATTTTATAAGCAAAATGGATGTATGGATTCAGATTGTGTCTAAAATTAACATTGGTCGGTCAGTAACGTGGCCCATACAAAGGTCTGAATCATAAATCTTAGGGCATGTTTGTTCGTTTTTTAAGAAGAAATTTGGAAATCTTTGAAATCTTCTTAATTTTTGTTTATCTGAAAAAAATAGTTTGCTTGGATTTTGCCAAATGAAACGAATAGCAAAATTTTTAAAAATTGTTAAGATTGTATTAGAGATTGTGAAAAGCAGAAAAGTAAGGTATAACATAAGTTAATTTATATCAAATCAAAGTTGTAATACGAGTGTGAAGTAGGGAAGATACATGTTATTTTAATTATAAGTCGTATAAATTGTTTGATAAGATAGATATATTCCAAAAGAAATTTATATTTTAGAATTAAGAGAAAACTTTTATAATAAGCTAAATTTTTAAAACAAATTGAAAAGTTTATTAGTTTTGTTTTTCAAAGAATACTGAAATATATTTGAAAAGCTAAATAAACATGATATATAAGATTTTCCGTAAAGCAGTTCGAAACTAATTGAAAATGTTACAATAAATCATGTATAATAATTATAAAAAGGAATCGTTGTCCTTATTAGTGATAGTATTTGATGTTTGTTTGAAAAATATTCATTTATCCTTAACAAGATTACGTTTGATTGATCGAGAACTGATTTTTTTTTTTATCCAAAAGCATGAGTTTTTATTCAAAGAAGAAAAGGAGGATTCGTAATGTGATGACACCTAAAAGTTGACCCAGTTTAATTTAACTTTTCCTTTCCAATATTGAATGAAACCTCATTTAAAAACTTGAATTGTTAGGAATGAGAGATAATATTTTTAATTTTTGTATAGTGGCTGTCTCATTAAAAAGCTTACTTGGCTTAGGCTTTCAACTGAACAATATGGTCTTAGTTTCACTAAAATAAAACTTTTGGGATGAATGTTTTCTTGCTGTATTTTTTGATATCTTATAAAACTACACTTTTTCATCCTATTAGAACGAAATCAAAAGTTCATCTCAACATATCCTTAGTGACACAATTTTTGTAGTTATAAAAGCGTGGCTAAAAGAGATACATAAACCTGAGTTAATGGTCATGTGGCTTTTTCGTCTTGATGATAAATTATGGTATCAAATGTCAGAACACGATACCAAATATATTGACCTTCTTTTCTCTTGTAAAAAAAAAAAAAAAAAAAATTAGCCATGAAAAATTCAACCTTTAGTTATCTTTTCTACATTATTATGATATTGATGCGAGTGTGATATTGGAGTTTGGAATTTGGTATGCTTCACTTCAAGTATTTGGATATTTGTATGTTTGAGTCCTGCTAAATAAAGACCACACGTCGGTAAGGTAGCGAAGATGTTGCTGGAAAACTTAAAAATATGCTGAAAAGAGTGTAGGTATTGTAATTGTACATTAGATTATTTTAGGTCATACATGTGAAAGGAAATCATGTTGGTTAGGTAATCTCGCAATTGGGGGGTATTGTGATGGTGCATGCATACGAAGTTACTATGGATAACTCTCACGTTCCCTAAAGAGAGGGATTTGGGATCTTGATGGATCATTTTCATAGCAGGAGCTCGCGGGTGGTGACACTGTCTTGCTAGGTTTGAGTCTGGCTAGGAGATAACAACTCGCTATGTGATAGTCGGTTCGTTGTAGGAGGTAAGCGACCTCCTACTTCTGTTTGTTTTATTCGGAGTGGATCTTTTAGGCAAAGAGATCATATCTTCGAATCGGGTTGTTAAACAACCCGAATCTTAGTTCTATATCATATATCATATTAATAATAATAATAAACAACATCTCATATAAAAATACAATTAATAAAGATTTGATTCACTTCTAATTATCAATGTGGACTTAAGCATTTTGAGTTAATTGATCAAAATCGAACAATCTTTAAAGGACCAAGAATGATGATGTTTACAAATGATATCAGAGCTCCAAGTTAATGTGGACCACATTTTTTTTTTGTGATGAACTAAATTTGTGATTTTTCATATGTTAGGTTTCATATTTCACGTACATGCGCTTTGCCCAAGTACATGACTCTTAATTACATAAATGTTGCAATTTGCAAGGTTGACCTTTTGAGGTGACACATGTTGGACTTGCTTCACTTATACATTCAACTTCGCCCTCGTGAAAGGGATGAAGTATTGAGAATAAAATGTCTCACATAGATTGAAATCAATACTAAGTGATTTTTATATAGTGAGTTGGGTCAAGTTCATTAGGTGGACTCAACACAATATATAGCTAGGTGCATATAAATAGATAATGAATCGATTTTGCTTGGTTTTGATTTTACATAATTGATTTCAGTTTGAACACAAACACAATTTTGCCTGAGTTTGCATGTTTTGTTATGTGGGTTTAAAAAAATTGAAATATGATTTGAATTGAGTTTGATGTTGGATTTGAGGTGCAAATGTAAGTTGTATGTGTCAAATCAGTCATTTTTATTGTAAAGAGAAAGTACGTAATAGATATAAAATCAATATTTTACAGATTTAAAGTTGATGAGGTTTGGGCAAAATAAATAAAAAAATTCAGAGTGGTGTTTGCCCAGCTTTGTGAAACCACAATACTAGGTCAACACCAATCCATATGGATTATATGTGTTTAATATGCTTAGATACCATTCGTCTAATTAACTCAAAATGTTTAAGCACATATTAATTAATAAAATTTAATCAAGTCTTTGGTGGAGATACAATTATCATTGTTCTTGCAAAATATGTAATTCGGCTTGGATGAGTATTTGTTAATAAAAGTAATGGATGTTTAACGCATAGGAAGTATTTATGCATTTCACTCTATATCTTTTTGAAGAGTGTGGATTACGTGCATATTCTGCCCTTTCATGCAAAAAGTGGCTTCCGGTAATATCACAGCCAATATCAATATTAAATAGCAATAATGGATTGCTGTTTTTTTTACCCTCCAAATATTTAATTAACAATTATTGGTATAAGAATCAAATTGAACTAAACAATTATTTCAACTTTCAAGGGCATTGCTTCAGGATCTCCAAAAGCCATTTTCCGGACAGAAGTGACAAATGGACGACGTGCTCATGTTTAAACAAATCCATTTCGTTTTGGATGACATCCCACATATAATTCAGACAATTAATTTCCTTTACATGTTTTACCTATATAATTATTTTATAATTGAAGAGAGAGAGAGAGAGAGAGCGCGCTATATATAAATAACCGGATCTTATATTCTTATCCACCTGGAGATAAATAATGCATAGTATTATATAATATAAAAAATATATATATCACTTAATTTTTATTTTCCACTGCTTTTATACTACTGGCATAAACTCTTGCTATGCATAGGAGGGAGCGTCTAGGGTGCGGGCAAGGTAACTCGCCCTCACATGCGGGACGGCCCTGAAATCATGCCATGTGGCGGGCGTAACTAATATGTAACTCGGCGAGTTGACTCGGTCTGTAAATAGACCATTTTACCCTATTTTTTTTTTTAATTTTAAATAAAAGTTGAGATAATCTTCAATTAATAAAAGACATTTATAACCTTTAAATCTTCAATTAATAAAATATCGCTTTACCCCCAATTTTGATAATAATTGACTTTGATAATTTTCAAATTGACCCCTATATTTTGCAATTTTACGAATTGAATTATTTTGCTTCTAAAAAAATATAAAAAAACCGTCTGTCATATAAAAAGACCGTTTTACCCCCAATTTTGATAATAATTGACTTTGATAATTTTCAAATTGACCCCTATATTTTGCAATTTTACGAATTGAATTATTTTGCTTCTAAAAAAATATAAAAAAACCGCATGTCATATAAAACGACCGCTTTACCCCCAATTTTGATAATAATTGACTTTGACAATTTTGCAAATTGACCCCTATATTTTGCGATTTTACGAATTGAATTATTTTGCTTCTAAAAAAATATAAAAAAACCGTCTGTCATATAAAAAGAACGCTTTACCCCCAATTTGGATAAGAATTGACTGTGACAATTATGCAAATTGACCCCTATGTTTTCCGATTTTACGAAGTGAATTATTTTGCTTCGAAAAAAATATAAAAAAACTACTTGTCATATAAAAAGACCGCTTTACCCCCAATTTTGATAATAATTGACTTTGACAATTTTGCAAATTGACCCCTATATTTTACGATTTTACGAATTGAATTATTTTGCTTCTAAAAAAATATAAAAAAACCGCCTGTCATATAAAAAGACCGCTTTACCCCCAATTTTGATAATAATTGACTTTGACAATTTTGCAAATTGACCCCTATATTTTGCGATTTTACGAATTGAATTATTTTGCTTCTAAAAAAATATAAAAAAAACCGCATGTCATATAAAAAGACCTCTTTACCCCCAATTTTGATAATAATTGACTTTGACAATTTTGCAAATTGACCCGTATATTTTGCGATTTAACGAATTGGGGGTTTTTGCAATTTTTTTATATGACAGGCGGTTTTTTTATATTTTTTTAGAAACAAAATAATTCAATACGTAAAATCGGAAAATATAGGGGTCAATTTGCAAAATTGTCAAAGTCAATTATTATCAAAATTGGGGGTAAAGCGGTCTTTTTATATGACAGGCGATTTTTTTATATTTTTTTAGAAGCAAAATAATTCAATTCGTAAAATCGCAAAATATAAGGGTCAATTTGCAAAATTGTCAAAGTCAATTATTATCAAAATTGGGGGTAAAGCGGTCTTTTTATATGACAGGCGATTTTTTTATATTTTTTTAGAAGCAAAATAATTCAATTCGTAAAATCGCAAAATATAGGGGTCAATTTGCAAAATTGTCAAAGTCAATTATTATCAAAATTGGGGGTAAAGCGGTCTTTTTATATGACAGGCGGTTTTTTTATATTTTTTTAGAAGCAAAATAATTCAATACGTAAAATCGGAAAATATAGGGGTCAATTTGCAAGATTGTCAAAGTCAATTATTATCAAAATCGGGGGTAAAGCGGTCTTTTTATATGACAGACGATTTTTTTATATTTTTTAGAAGCAGAATAATTCAATTCGTAAAATCGCAAAAATAAGGGTCAATTTGCGAAATTTTCAAAGTCAATTATTATCAAAATTGGGGGTAAAGCGGTCTTTTTATATGACATGCGGTTTTTTTAGATTTTTTTAGAAGCAAAATAATTCAATTCGTAAAATCGAAAAATATTGGGGTCAATTTGCAAAATTATCAAAGTAAATTATTATCAAAAATTGGGGTAAAGCGGTCTTTTTATATGACAGGCAGTTTTTTTATATTTTTTTAGAAGCAAAATAATTCAATTCGTAAAATCGCAAAATATAGGGGTCAATTTGCAAAATTGTCAAAGTCAATTATTATCAAAATTGGGGGTAAAGCGGTCTTTTTATATGACAGCCCGTTCTTTTATATTTTTTTAGAAGCAAAATAATTCAATTCATAAATCGCAAAACATAGGGGGTCAATTTGCAAAATTGTAAAAGTCAATTATTATCTAAATTGGGGGTAAAGCGGTCTTTTTATATCATAGCCGGTTTTTTATTTTATTTTTATAAGCAAAATAATTCAATTCGTAAAATCGCGGAACATAGGGGTCAATTAGCAAAATTGTCAAAGTCAATTATCAAAATCGGGGGTAAAATGGTCTTTTTATATCATAGCCTATTTTTTTATTTTTTTAGAAGAAAAATAAGTGAAAGGGTAATTTAGGTATATTGTAATTTAATTAAAGTCAATAGTTACAAATTCATTTTGACCAAGTTACCTAATCAACGACCCAGATCAATCTGAGCCAAATGAACGGCATGATGAGGCTTCCCGCATGTGAGGGCGTAACTCACATGCCCGCACCCTAGAAAAATCCTGCATAGGATTACCTAAATAATTACCATTTTGAAGAATATTTTCTATCACCTCCATAATGCACCAATAAATATTAAGGCTACAATATATGGGGTATGTTTGTCTCGTTTTTTAGAGGATTTCGGTGCTTTATGAAAAGTTAAACAAATAACTTTATTTTTTTTGCTTTTAGAAATAAATTTATCCTCTTACTTCGATTTTATATAAAATAATCTATCTCCTACACACTTATCTCACATAACAAACATGAGTTGGCATAAGTAATTTATCTCTTATACCATTAATCTTATTTCCATAATCTCTGGAAAAAACCTACAAAATTTATTTTCTAAAATTATTTTCACAAAACTCAAATAGACAACATTACGAAAATCGAGACATTTTAAAAATCTCAATCTATTTATGAAACTACTCTAAAAAATGCGATACAAAGAAGGTCATGAAATAAAAGAAACTTGCATAAAATCTCCTATATATATTATTCAAGACATCCTTGACTAGACCAGGTCTTAGAAATATATCATATACAATGTGATTGACAACGTACTACATCATCATTATAAGAGTACCACATTATCACAATCAATTATATGGCTCATTTTCAACTAAAAAGTCTAAGATCATCTCCAAGATCTAGTCAATAATTTTGGTTATATCATAAAATCCCATTTTATTATCACCTTTTTTGCACAACGTACATCTTTTACCGTCCAAATCTGCAAATGACAGAGCAGAGGTCTTGGAAATTTCAAAGCCGCACAAAATTGGGAAGAAACCACCAATTCAAAAACCAATTTATATTTTCAACCAAACAACTGAAAGTCTGAAATAATTTAGATTGTGATGGATGAATTTGAATTTGACAAGAAATTTGATATCGTTCAAATCGATCTCTTGTTGAATTTTCTTTTTTTTATATAGGATTTCAAGTCTATATGAAATCCTCAACTTTATTTCCGACTGAAGTAAACGATTTGGACCGAGAAATTGGGGGCTAAATTTTGTAGACTTAATGCTCTGATCTTTTGGGCTCGAAAATTCAATTATAATTGGTCAAGAGTTATCTTACTTAGGCCCAATTCTTTCAACTTAATGCCATCCATCTTAAATCTTAATTTAATTTCTTCCTAAATTTGGCGTTCGTTCCCTGGACAAGGATTTACCGTAGAAAATATATATATATAGTCAGTCCTAATGCACCGGGCTACCACCACCACCCAAAAAAGGAAAAGAAAAAAAAAAAAGGAAAGAAAAATCAATAAATAAATATTAACCACTTTTACACTATGCTGTTTTTTTCTCTTTTGCTTTAGTTGTGGTAATGCAATTTTAGTTAATAAAGAAAGAAAGAAAAAATGGCAGATCAAGTTGTTATGGGCAGTGGTAATGAAACAGATGAGACAATAGTGTGTTATGCTCCAACAATGATTACAACAAATGGAATTTGGCAAGGCGATAACCCTTTGGATTATTCTCTTCCACTCTTCATATTGCAATTATCATTAGTTGTTATTATGACTCGTATTCTTGTTTTCATCCTCAAGCCATTTCGCCAGCCTCGTGTCATTTCTGAGATCCTTGTACGTAAGCTGTCCTATTTCATCAATCAATTTCTCTTTTTATTATCATAATATATATATTCTATTCATTTATAATTTACTCCGATCCATCATTCATGGTTTCTAGGGTGGTATAATTTTGGGTCCATCCGTCCTAGGACGAAGCTCGAAATTCGCAAACACCGTTTTTCCTCTTAGGAGTGTGATGATCCTTGAGACAATGGCAAATGTAGGTCTTCTCTACTTTATTTTTCTAGTTGGAGTTGAAATGGACATTGATGTGATTAAGCGCACCGGGAAAAAAGCTATAGTCATTGCAATTGCAGGTATGATCTTACCCTTCCTCATGGGTGTAGGATTCGCCTTTATACTTCACCAAAGCACACATTTTGTGAGGCTAAGCACTTTCATACTCTTCCTTGGAGTCGCACTTTCTGTCACCTCATTTCCCGTGCTAGCCCGTATCCTCGCCGAGCTCAAGCTTCTGAACACGGACATTGGCAAGATCGCCATGTCTTCGGCTCTAATTAACGACATGTGTGCGTGGATTCTCTTAGCCTTCGCCATTGCTTTAGCCGAGAACGAGGCAATGTCTTTATCTTCAATTTGGGTAATACTTTCAAATGTAGCCTTTGTTTTGTTGTGTGTCTTCATAATAAGGCCACTCATTTCATGGATGCTACGAAAAACACCCGAAGGCGAACCCGTGAGTGAATTCAGTATATGTCTTGTACTTACCGGAGTTATGGTTTCCGGTTTTATAACGGATTCTATTGGGACACATTCTGTTTTTGGGGCTTTCGTCTTCGGTTTAGTTATTCCTAACGGACCTCTAGGCGTCACCCTTATTGAAAGGCTTGAAGACTTTGTGACGGGGTTATTGCTTCCGCTCTTCTTTGCTATTAGTGGGCTTAAAACGGATGTAAGGACGATAGTTGGGTTCACCACGTGGGCCATTCTTGTCGTTGTGATTGTTTTGGCTTGTGCTGGAAAAGTGGCGGGAACGCTTCTTGTCTCTATCTATTACCAAATGCCTCTTTATGAAGGCATTACTCTTGGTTTGCTTATGAACACAAAGGGACTTATAGAGATAATTGTCCTTAATGTTGGCAAAGACCAGAAGGTACAATTCTCTTTTATCCATACATTAACAATTGTACGTATATGGAAAGGTGTTCATATTAGCTTATTATACAGTTACTTGAAATATATCTCATATATAATGAGTATGATCGATGCTTGTGAATCCATTACTCTAATTTGCAAAATGACAATGTAATTCACCTGCAGGTACTGGATGATAAAGCTTTTGCAATTATGGTGATTGTGGCAGTTATTATGACTGCAATTATTTCACCAGTTGTCACAAACATATACAAGCCCACAAGAAAACTCTCACACAACAAAAGAAGAACGATCCAAAAAACAAAATCAGATGGAGAATTCCGTGTACTTGTATGCGTTCACACGCCTAGAAATGTCCCTACAATCATCAATCTCTTGGAAGCCTCTCATCCTACCAAGAAATCCCCAATATGCACATTCGTCCTCCACCTAGTAGAGCTCACTGGTCGAGCCTCGGCCATGCTCATCGTCCACAACACACGTAAATCTGGCCGCCCTGCCCTCAACCAAACTCAAGCTCAATCTGATCACATCATTAATGCTTTTGAAAATTTCGAGCAGCACACCGGATTTGTATCGGTCCACCCCCTCACAGCCATCTCCCCTTACTCCACGATGCACGAGGACATATGCAACGTGGCCGAGGATAAACGTGTGGCCTTTATTATCATTCCTTTTCATAAACAACAAACAGTAGACGGAGGAATGGAAGCTTTGAATCCGGCATTCCGTGCAATCAATGAAAACATGTTAGCCAATGCACCTTGCTCGGTTGGAATTCTTGTTGACCGGGGGCTAACCGGTTCGACTAGATTAGCTGCAAATCAAATAGCTCATCATGTAGCCGTGCTATTCTTTGGTGGGCCCGATGATCGAGAGGCGTTGGCTTACGCATGGAGGATGAGCGAACATCCCGGGATAAATCTCACGGTAATGCGCTTCGTGCCTGGAGAAAACGTGTTGGAGACAATCGGAGAGACTAGACGTAATGAAAGTGGACACGAGGTTTTGACGGTATCAACAGATATCGATAGGGAGAAACAAATGGACGAGGATTATATACACGAGTTTAGGACAAGAACCTCGAACGATTCTTCGGTTGTGTATACCGAGAAAGTGGTGAATCACGGAGAAGAAACGGTGGCTGCAATACGATCGATAGATGGAATTCATGATTTGTTTATAGTAGGTAGAGGGCAGGGGACGATATCCTGTGTCACGGCAGGGCTTACGGATTGGAGTGAGTGCCCGGAGCTTGGTGCGATTGGGGACTTATTGGCTTCAACTGATTTTGCAGCCACGTACTCGGTGTTGATAGTGCAACAATATGTAGGGATTGAGGCGCACGGTGATGCTATGATTGGGACACCTGATAGCCCGACTCGACACTATGAGTTGCACGATTTCGGGCATATGCGGCAAACACCACATGCACCGGCTATCTTTCATCCACGACCTTGAAGTTAATTTTGGACTTTGAAAGGTACATACATATATATATATATATGTTATATTCTTTCTTCGTTTCTTATAGGGAGCTAGCTAGTGAGTCGTAGTTTGATTCCACAGCTTCTTACTTTGTTTTGTCCTTGGTTTTAATTTGACGCGTAATGATGTACAAATTGTATATAGCTTCTTACTTGTTTTGTCCTTTGGCCAAAAATTAAATCAGTGTCTTTACTATTGATGGTGATCAATTGATAAAATAAAGTTCGCAGCTCACTTTTTCAATTGTTTATGTTTTCTTTTATATTCTTTTCTTTTCTTAATAATAATGGTTACCTCATCTTTTTTTTTTTTCTCCCCTGAATTTTGATACATAATTTTAGGTAAGAGTTAAAAAAAGTAAAACTTTTAGTCATTTTTACATTTATGTCAAAAATAAAAGAACGAATTGAAAGGAGTATAACTTATTACCTCCATACAATGTTTCATAAATTTCTCTTTGATAATTGTAAAAGAAATGCAATCTTTTATTTTCTTTATGATGAGGTTGTTTCTTTATTAATTAATTTCTTTATTATTAAGATCTTTTTTAAAGTATTTTGGGCTTTCTTTTAATTTTTGTCCTTCGTAATTATAGAATATAATAGAGTCCTTTATTGACTTTAGAATACTGTTTTTTCCATATTATGATTATTTATTTAGTAAATTCTTTCAAAAATTCTTTTTTCTCAAAAATTGTTAAATGAATACCATTTTTTTTATTTTCTTTATAATGCGGCAGTCTCATTTTTATTTTCTTTATTTAGTGTATAGTTACCAAAATTCTGGCCCCCAAATAATAAAATCCGTCTAGCTCCGTCCTTATTGTGATTAATACAACGTACATATGCTAGTAGTGAATGACAAGGTATTCTGAAAGGTTGTTGTAATGATCGAGCATGCATGCATAGAAGTAGTGGAAATATAATTAAGACATTTTTTATTCAGAAAAGAAATACATAAAAAGCAATGCTATGAAAGATACAGTTTTCTTCAATAAAAGTACATAAACAAGAAATAAAAGGGCCGGGCCGGCCTTGAAGTACGTATATAGTAGAGGTAGAGCATTAATTAGAAAACTCGATCGAGTAGCTTATTCGCATTGGAAGCCGGAGGGAAACTTCTTGCCGCAATAGTTCAAAAGGAGGCTGAGGGAGACTGGGACATTAAGGTTAATGCCCAAAACATTGGCTCTAATGGCGGTGCAGAGGCAAACGGCGGCTTCCAGATCGGCAAGGCCACCAATGAGTGAGCAGCATGCATTTGGTTTCTGTGGTGGGCTTCCCACCACTACGTTCACCAAGTCATTTAGCAAGATGGCACACACACCCAACTTTAGAGTGTCCTTGGGGCACTTGTTACCCCCCTCGGGCCCGGGGCTGGGGACGGGGCGAGGGCCTTTGCTCGGGGGGGTACCAGTGCCGGGAGGGCTGTGACCGTGGCCTTTGCTTGGGGTGCGGGGGCGGGGGGCGGGGGGGGGGGCTTTGCTGGGGGGGGTGCCAGTGCCGGGGGGGCTGTGACCATGCCCGCCTTTGGTCGGGGGTGGAGGGCAGGGAACATATGTTGAACTCACTAGTGTGAAGAAGAGGATGTTGAATAGAATAAAAAGGGTTGCTCTTGAATAAGCCATATGTATATTGAGAGGTTTCAAATGGTTTAAGATATATATTTTGATTTGCTTCAAGGATGTTTGATGAAATGTGAAGTGAGTTGTTGGGGTGTTTAGAGATGAGAATGTGGTAAAATTGCATTTTAGTTCCCCGTTATTAGATCTTTATAATTTGTTATCCTATGTTTTACAAAATTGCATTTTTTGGTCTAAAATTTCTATAGTCATCTTATCATATCGAATGTGCAAAACCGACACAGTATTTATGAACGAAAAGTGAAAAGTAGAGACTGCTTTATGAGAGAAAAATTGCAAAGTTTGGACGGGGAATACAAGACTGGCACCAGAACCAAAAGTATAAAATATTTGAAAAAAGAAAAATGAGTTCTAAGAGTAAAATCAAAAGTTCTAAGAGTTGAGGCCCTATTTGGAAGGGTTTTGGCCCGGTTCCGTGGGTCTCGATTTTAAAAAAATGGTTTCGGTGGTTTCGGTGAAACTTATGAAAACTCATTTGGTTAGGTTTTGGAAGTTGGATTTTGTGGTCTGAAAAAGTTGAAATCCTGTTTGGATTGGTTTTGGATGTTAGGGTTTGGAGAAAAAAAATAGGTGGTAGGAGTCAAATCAATGTTTTTTTTAGATAATTGGAGTAAAAAATTAAATGGTGAGTGTCTAAATCAATGTTTTATAGTTTCAAGAGTTTGGATGTATATTTGTGAATATATTTGTGTTGAGTTTCATGAATATGATGAAAATTCAGTTGAAAGTGGTTTAGTCCGATCTCGCGAGACCCGCGAGACTGAGCCAAAACTGATCTAGCCGAAATGATGACTTTTGAAAATCAGTTTTGCCGTAAAAACAAAAAAGAAGATCTTTTGATTTTTTGATGAAGAAAATTAGCTAGGGGTCCATGTGGCAGATCCATGGGACACATGAAATTTGTATTATGCAAGAAAGAAACGAATGGAATTGCAACTTTGGGCGAATTAATTAGACAAGCATTATTATATGTAAATTGGATTTCCTGAAAGAAATTAGATTATAGCAAGTATTGAAATAAATAAATACATACCTTATCCAAAAAAAATGTATGTTTGGTATATGTAAGTTGGATTTTTCTTTTTTCTTTTTGGGTTTCTCAATGGTATATAAGTCTTCTATCCAACTTAATCTCTTTCGAGGCGCGTCAAACACATTAACTAGAAACCAAAGTAGTATTTTGCAAGGCTTGAAAACAAAATTAATACCGAGACTTTAATCATGATAAAATTCAATTTTGCAAATATAATACACCGTATTCTTTAATTTTATTTGTTCTTTTGAAAAAATGTTGTTGAAGAAATCAAAGTAGGGAAATTATTTGAAGTTCCATGTGAATTGTGCGCAGATCTATTGGACTTTAAATCTAATATGCCAGAAAAGATGAATTTGATGTAATGCAACTAGGATGAATAAGATAAGGATTAGACATTTTTGGTTTTGGTTTGGAGTTATGCGCATGTTCAAAACAGATGTCAATTTTAATTCTCTAGGTCGACATAAAATTAGCGTTGACTAGGTCTGGACAATTATTCCATGGTTGTATATTATTAAGTTGGTCTCAAGATTATACTGTGTGGCTTCTGATATCCAATGAATCGTAATTGCCTGTCCATGAGGATAACGGGATAATTGCAAATTAACCCTGAAATTTAGTGTAATTACATAAATTATAAAACATATATATATATATATATATATAGAGAGAGAGAGGGAAAAATACTTTTGATACCAAACTTTGGTCCAAAAAACACATTTGGTACCAAACTTTTTGAAAAAACACATTTCATACCTTGATTCATCAACAATCTTGACATATTTAGATTTGCCGTCAATTTTCGAACGAAATTCAGCACGTGTCGTCAATTGTGGGTCTTGAAAACGCGTGCATGTTTTCCCTCCCATTGTCAATTTAAAGGGTAAATGAGTGGCACGTGCTGAATTTCGTTCGAAAATTGACGACAAAAGTAAATGTGTCAAGATGGTGTGAATCATGGTATGAAATGTGTTTTTCCGAAAAGCTTGATATCAAATGTGTTTTTTGGACTAAAGTTTGGTATCAAAAGTGTTTTTCCCTCTATATATATATATATATATATATATATATATATATACCAATACCCATAAAATAAAAATAATTGAAAAGTAAAAACGATACATCTCTATATATTAGTAACGTATTTAGAATAGCAAACCAACAAAAAAATTACAAATAAAAATTAATAACATCGCGCGATCGATCTAGGTTCCCCTATTATGAATGGGTGGTTTGCGATGAGGTTGTGCATAATCCATAACTACTATATCCTCTACGCGCGCGTCCGTTTGTGTAGAATTGACATGGTCAGTTTCTTCGGCGGCGCCATTGCATGGTGTCGGCGCTGATTCAAGTGTCGATCGCATTGCTCTTTTCATAAGTATTTCCTATGTATATAGGAGTTTTATTTTTAATTATTGTCAGAAAACTATGTATATATATATATGTGGTCCTCGATTTAATTAAGAACCTTTTTAAATTTTTTAGATTAATAATGCAATGTGCTAGCTACGAATACTTTGTTAATTAATTATAGCAAGAATATATTTATGATGAGAAATATGCCACATCACGATAAAGATTACCATGCAAATGACGCACTTCATTACGTACGATATATATTCTTTTGTCAAATCATTTTCAAGGAGTCGATTAAAATATATATACTCCTATATATATTTATATACCTCATGAGTACTATCGGCAGCACTCTGCAAAATCTTCATATATTCATGCAATTTAATCTTGTTGCCTGTATATAAGTCACAAGTTAATTAATTATAGCAACACTCGGCATGCAAGTATGGTAAATCAAAAAAAATATGAACATGGATCTAATTAAATTATGTTGTTTTTTCCAAAACATCAAAATATATATATATATTTAAATTTTTGAATCAATGAAAATAAAAATAATTAGGTTCAGTTCCAAAACTCTTCATTCTGAGAACTCTCTTATTTTTTTTAATTTAATATTTTCTTCATGATTTAATTTCCTGATTTTTCGAAATATTTCCAAAATATCTTCGAAAAGTTTTCAATATATAGCTAACTGAAAAATTCTTTAGAAACCAAAATTTTGATCCATGCATGGACACAAAAATTAAGAGAGAAAAACACTTTTGATACCAATCCTAGTTCAGAAAACACATTTGATATCAAGCTTTTTGAAAAAACACATTTCATACCATGATTCACACCCACTTGACACATTTAGTTTTCCTGATCAATTTTCGGACGAAATTCAGCACGTGCCCGTTAAGTTAATAATGGTGGATCTTTCAAACCCGTGCATGTTTTTCCTCCCATTGTCAACTTAACGGGCACGTGAGCGGCACGTGCTGAATTCCGTCCGAAAATTGACGGCAAAACTAAATGTTTCAAGAGGGTGTGAATCATGGTATGAAATATGTTTTTTCGAAAAGCTTGGTACAAAATGTGTTTTCTGGACTAAAGTTTGGTATCAAAAGCGTTTTTCCCTCCAAAAATTAATCTATTGCTGATCCATGAAACTGTATTTGAGAATAATTATAAGTTATATAGTTTTAATTAGTCTATGTATTAAGCTGGGGAAGAACTTACAGTAATCTGTATATATAGTAATTAATTAATACATATTTATTAAGTAGGTGCATATATATATTAAAGAAAGCAAATTAATTAATTAGTAAAGCTAAAAGCTTTTGGAGAAACTACCTTTAGTGCCTGCAGCAGCTTCGAATTCTTTAACTGCCGATACCTTCTGATCATTGTGAAACTGCATAGCTACTAAACTCCTTGAAATTGAGTCCTTCATGCATTGAACTAGTGGTCTGGCACAGCATGCATGTAAATAAATATACAAAATAAGATAAACAAGCGAAGCCATTATAATTAATTAGCTAGTAATATATATCTGAAGAAATAATTAATTAATATAGAGTATATGGTATGATGTGATATATATAACAAGAGAACATATATGCATAATGAAGCATATATATATGCATTAAATGCAGGAGTACTATTAATGGAGGATGTTTTTAGAGAACATGCAGGTGCTAGTTAATTGGGTGTGGAGGGACATTATATTGAAAAACAAAATTGAAGATATTGTGTGGGCTTACATGTCCCCTCTCTCTTTCTACTAGTATTTTTTTAGGTGTGGAGACTAATTAATTAGACAAAATTTAGATTTTTTTACCATATCAAAATTGGTAATACTTGTGGAAAATCAGGTCCCGATACTAAATTATTTTGGACTTTTGATAAATTAAAAAAAAAAAAAAAGTTATTTTGGGCTAACTATTCTAATTATGTGTCTTGAGCCGTTGAACATTTAGATAAAATCTTACTTATGAAGGCCCAACAAATTTGGATCAAGTCCAAAAACATAGGCATAATTCATTAGGGATTTGGGTTCGCTTAAATTTGGTTTCAAAAACTTGATTTGATTGGTTTCAATTAAACTTCTGAAATATGATTTGGATTGTATTTAAATGCTGAGTTTTGTGGATTTTAAAATTTGAGATATGGTTAGGTTCATATGGATCGATGTTGATCCGGTTTTTGTTTTGAAAAATGATTTTGGTGGTCTCAGCGAAACATTTGAAACACTATTTGGGTTGAGTTTTGTGAATTATAAAAGTGGATTTAATTTTTTTTGGTTTCCCAAGGGTTTAATCCCTTTCGAGGCGGGTTGGACACATTAAGTGGGTACCTCTCCCAACAGGGATTCGAACCTGAGTCCGCTACTTTGTAGTGACTAGTCCCTTCCACTAGACCAATCACCTGTTGGTAAAGTGGATTTAATTTGAATTAAGTCTAGATGTTAGATCTTGTGGGAACTAAAATATTGTCATCCTCCTGACGGTGTCATCGTGGCGTGCCAGTTCTAGTCGCCGAGATTGCCCATCTTCGAATGTAGATTCTCGTTGCAAGTTATGGTCTCCAGAACCACAAGTTTCCGTACACCATTGTCGTGGCACCGCTGTTTGAAATACTAGTGATTTCGCCCCTGAATGCTCAATGGTCATTTTCACAACCCCAAATCGTGAGATATTCAGATATCAAAGGAATTCAATGTGAACATGTGTGAAAATATGCTTCTTGTATTTTTATATATAAAAGGCAATCATTGCCTATCTATTTCGACCAAAAATTCTCGAATAGTGTTCCAGAGTTCTTCAAGCCAGTGCGGCGGGACATTTTCCCAAACTATGGATTAACTGGGCCAAAGCATCCGCCAAAAAATTTACAGATCTTCTAATATGTCAAAGGACTATATCCAACGTTTGACAAGCATAATCCTGCTCTAAAATAAACTCCAAGGGGTGAGACTAGATACAAATTAGGACTGATCTCGTCTCAATTGGACGAAAAAGATTGAAACCACCCAAATCTACATGATCCTTAACCCTCAAATGGCAAAATGAAAGACTGTTTGGAATTGGTTTAGGGTCATAGATAGGCATAATTAAGTATCAGTTCATCAAAGATAGTTAATTCTTGTTATGGACCTCTATATTTGCATAATTGACGTCATACTTTACTTAAATGGTATTTTTTAGAGACCGAGAAATATTTTCTAATTATATCACTGTATATACTAGTGAGGCACATAATATTAAATGTAAAAATCTATCATATACAATCAAATTAAACGTGTGAGTCCACATATGTATATATATGAAATTGCAAAAGAGAAGGGAAATTAAATGACTTGCTCGGAATTATTAAAATAGGAAAAAATGGGACAGAGGAGCATTGCTTAATATAACAAGTCATGTGGAGCTTGCAATGCGCATTTAAGAAGGTGAGCATATGATTATGGTGCAGCTAGCAGACACTGCTCCATGACCCAACCGCCATTGGCACAATCAGCCCACGACACGTGGGGGCCCTATCGCAACCCCACCGTTTCGTGCCACGTGGCACGTAATGTGCTCGCAGTCTACCATGTGATGAAAAACATATTGCTAAATGGAGTATGTATTAAGTACAGGCACATTTAAGTAGTTGTCCCCATTGTATTTGTGAAATTAATTCATGAGGTCCTTTATGTTTTCCTATTCCTTAATTTGGTCTGTTGTCTTTTGGGTAGTCAAATCAGGTTGTGGCACAAAAGAGACAATTTAAATATGTTTCTATAGATCTATTGCTATATATATATATGTACTTTTCATGATGAATACTGAATCATTTTAATTAGTTTGGAGGTCAATTTTTTGTTTGATGCATTAACTTAAAGGCAAAATTGCAGAAAATGTTCTAATCTAATCTGTGATTTTGGATTTTCGTCAAAAGCTATATCACTTAGCTAAATTTGTCCCGTAATTTTATATTCTTTTGGAATATCGTCTCACTTGCCACATGGCTGATTACGTGTCAAGACGTGACAAATTTTAGCATGAAAAATTATACAAGAATGCAGAATTCGTCCCAAACTAATTACAAATTTTGGTTTTTCGTCCCAAACTATATTAATTCACTGAATTTCGTCTCACAATTTGTCATTTTGCATGAATTTAGTCCATTGTTAAATTTTTAATTTAATGGAAATGACGATTCATCTTTTACTTTTTTAAGGGACTAATGGCAATTTATCTTCTATGATATTCATAATGTTCAATTTACCCCATGTAATTTGAAAAGGAGCAATTTACCCCCCTGTGAAAATTTTAAAAAAGTATTTTATCCCCTTGAACCGGATAGTGTAACTCAAAAGAATATTCCAAAAGAATATAAAATTACGGGATGAATTTGACTAAATGATATAGTTTGGGACGAAAATCTAAAATCACTAATTAATTAGAGACTTTTTTGCAATTTTGGCTTAAGTTAATTTGTAATTTTAGGTAAGGTAGAGAATAGATGGTGCATGGGCTGAACCGGCCCATGATCCAAACGAACATTCAATCAATAATAGGATAATAAACCGATCTACCCAAGTCCAAAGATGAATGGGATCTGACTGACTTGCAGACAAAGAAAATCGTCAAACTTGTCAAGGTCGACGGACCGAATTAATCGATCAAGACCCCCTCCAGTGCTAATGCTATAGTTAATTCGACAATAATTGATAGTTAATTAGTAATAAACTAATTATTTCATAAGTAATTGAGCAGAATATTTAGGGCCTGTTTGTTTGGTGTTTCCCAGAATTTTTTCGTGCTTGGGAAATGCCAAACAAATATGTTTTCTATTTTCCGAAATAAATTTTTCATCCATTAATTTTCTCAAACTACTCTCTCAAAAGCCAAACAAACAACAATTTTTTTATCTCTAAACAAAACCTATAAAAACTCTACTTTGATTTGACATAAAGTAACATATCTCTTACACAATTTATCTCACATAAAAAACATGATTTGACATAAAGTCTTACACATCTTACACCTACAACCCAACTCTTCCAAAAAAACCTACACCTACTATATTTTTCAAACAACTCTCTCAAAACCCAAACAAACAACATTACGCAAATCGAGATTATTTCACAAACCTCTATTACTCTCCCAAACTATTTTCCCAAAGGCCAAACAAACATGCCCTTAATTATCTGAATATATTTGGTATGTTAAGTAGGTAAAAACTTGTCCACCTTAGAATGTTATGAATTCCAGGGTTTGACGAGGGTAAAATTGTCCATGCCGTTGTGGTCTTTTATGGTTCTTGATGCCTCGTCGGATAATTCAAAGTTATCTAATGGTCACATCATGATCTTTGGTTTCAAAACGCAGCAAACGTTGCTGGAGTTGCTCGACTTGTCTTCTCAAATCGTCCATCTCAACATCTCGAAGGTCTCTCTCACGAACTGGGGTAGTATTGACTTTTGGTTTGCGTCGGTTACCACGACCAGCCATGAATAACCTGGGCTCTAGATACCAAATCTGATGCCGGGAATGGAGGATAGGGGAAGGTAACACAAGTGAGAAACGGCTATAGGCTCACCACTCGTAGGAATCCACCTAGAGATACAGGGCCTTAAGGGAACAGAGGCTCACCACTCGAAGGAATCCACCTAAGAGATACAGGCCTTAAAATAGCTCACCACTCAAAGGAATCCACCTTAGAGATACAGGGCTAAATACGTAAGACAAAGTCTTAAGACTTCAATATTATTTCACTCAATATCTTATTACAAAGGACATTACAAGCCACTATTTATAAAGTTGGAACAACCCTCCAACTTAGGCAATAAATAAGACTTAGATAAATTAAAAGACTTCTGAGAAACTTGTTAAATATTATTAGACTCTTAATACTTATAAATTACTTTAGGAATACTAAGGATTAGTGGATATATTCAGAAAATCCACCTAAAGTTCATTGAACCCGTAGGTGAACTTCTTTAGGTACTATAATGCCACCTCTGACCAGAACTTTCATAACTTCTTCAATATAGCTCCAAATTACGAACCGTTTGTTGCATTGGAAACTAGACTTCCAGAGGGTTCCATACATATACTACTCGTTTTATATGTCCTTCTATATTGAGAGATACATGCATTTGAATTTGACTGAAGTTTCTGTTATGACTTTCTCAACTCTTCAACTTCATGCATTAATTATTGGAATATTTGGATGGGTGATTGCATGGGAATGCTCCTGCATCATACGCTTCTGCTGCGTGCAAACTCGACCCTGAGTTTTTCATTGTTTTTCCTAGTAGCAAAACAAAGAGAATCACCGAGGACATTGATAGAATTAGTGCAGCACCAACATCCAAGAGCTTTGTTAGGATACACACTTTTAATAAATTCCACATCATTCTTCCTTGATAAGTAAAGATCCTACCTCGAAGCTTGATCAATTTTTTAAACATCGGAAAAATTAAGTTCCCCAATTGAATGTGAAAGTCTTGAATTGAGCATGAAACTAATTTTGAGGACTTGAAATATTCCATCCAATGAGCATAGTGACATCCCGAAAAGAAACGAATGTCATGAATGTACGATTCACCAATAATGAAATCAATCTCGATGTGAGAATCGTAGTTGGATCCGAATGGTTTGTTGCTCATCTCTTCCATGTAATTTGAATCTAAGCTAGGACGAACCAATAATTCACCTCGATCATCAACAGTAAACTCATCGTCTTCGGATTCGTCATATGTAGGGGGTCCCTCAAAAACCACATCATACACCTTGCTAAGAGAGGTAGTATGAAATATATTTTCTTCAAGAAAAGTGTCCTCACCTACTTTGGCTGAACTAAGACATCTATGAATAATAAGTGACTCTCCTTGGTCTCCAAATGTGATCTCGTTCTCATCTTCTTCTTTGTTTGTTTCCTCTTCCAGTTCTTCATCAAAATTTTCTTCAACAAGAGAGACTATTTTTCTATTTGGACATTCGGAAGCAATATGACCAAATCCTTGGCACTTGAAACACTTACGAGAATTTGGAGAATTAGATTTAGTGCGAGTGGAGTTGTTAATAATTTCTGATTTTGGATCATGCTTATTCAAGTTCGTTTTTGTTGGCAAAGGGTTGGAAATTTCATTGTCGTCTTTGCTAGTAGAACTTTCTTTCGCCCACGATCTAAAACCACTTCCATGCGCTTCCTTCAACTGTTTTTCTACTTTGATCGCTAGCTTGAAAACATCATTGTAAGTCCAATATGGCTGCAATTGAATTACATTACGAATTTCAGTTCGAAGGCCACCGAGGTAGCGAGCAATAGTTTGTTCCTCTGGCTCCACTATGTCACAACACATTAAGAGGTGATCAAACTCCGCTGAATATTCCTCCACCGAAAGATCCTTTTGCTGAAAGTTGTGTAACTTCAAGAAGAGATCTTGACGGTAGTTTTCGGGTAAGAATTTCTTCTTAAGTTCCTTCTTCATTTTATCCCAAGTGACAATAAGGCTCTTTCCTTCACGTGCTCGTCGATTTTTTAAATGTTCCCACCATATGGATGCATGCTTTGTGAGTTTGATGGCTACAAGTTTTACTTTGCGATCATCGGGCACATCCTTGTAATAAAAAATTCTTTCTACTGTGTGCAACCAATCTGAAAATTCTTCTGCATTTATTTTTCCGGCAAACTCTGGAATATCGACCTTCACATCATATTCCCGAGGGAAATTCTGCCTTGGAGTTCTTTGTCGAGGTTTACTCGAGTCACTAGATATGCGGCTGCGAGTATCCGCGAAAGGATTTGTCTCTTCATCTTCATAAGAAGCATCACCCTCAGAATCGTGACTAACATCATGATCTTTGGTTTCAAAACGCAGCAAACGTTGCTGGAGTTGCTCGACTTGTCTTCTCAAATCGTCCATCTCAACATCTCGAAGGTCTCTCTCACGAACTGGGGTAGTATTGACTTTTGGTTTGCGTCGGTTACCACGACCAGCCATGAATAACCTGGGCTCTAGATACCAAATCTGATGCCGGGAATGGAGGATAGGGGAAGGTAACACAAGTGAGAAACGGCTATAGGCTCACCACTCGTAGGAATCCACCTAGAGATACAGGGCCTTAAGGGAACAGAGGCTCACCACTCGAAGGAATCCACCTAAGAGATACAGGCCTTAAAATAGCTCACCACTCAAAGGAATCCACCTTAGAGATACAGGGCTAAATACGTAAGACAAAGTCTTAAGACTTCAATATTATTTCACTCAATATCTTATTACAAAGGACATTACAAGCCACTATTTATAAAGTTGGAACAACCCTCCAACTTAGGCAATAAATAAGACTTAGATAAATTAAAAGACTTCTTAGAAACTTGTTAAATATTATTAGACTCTTAATACTTATAAATTACTTTAGGAATACTAAGGATTAGTGGATATATTCAGAAAATCCACCTAAAGTTCATTGAACCCGTAGGTGAACTTCTTTAGGTACTATAATGCCACCTCTGACCAGAACTTTCATAACTTCTTCAATATAGCTCCAAATTACGAACCGTTTGTTGCATTGGAAACTAGACTTCCAGAGGGTTCCATACATATACTACTCGTTTTATATGTCCATCTAGATTGAGAGATACATGCATTTGAATTTGACTGAAGTTTCTGTTATGACTTTCTCAACTCTTCAACTTCATGCATTAATTATTGGAATATTTGGATGGGTGATTGCATGGGAATGCTCCTGCATCATAGTTGAGGGAAAATTCTTGCATAAACCTGGTCTATGAGCTTTTTATAGACCTTGTGATTGTAAATGCACCACATCATACATTGTGAAAGCATGACATCATCAAAATGTATTATGTAATGTAGAATTGAAATGTCAAGTGCATTTGAACTATATATATTTGTTGATAAATATTATTCTTTAAGACTTATTCAACTTAATTTGTGATTTTTCTCTTCGATAATGATATTCTGTCAGCAACCCTCTTCCCTCAATATTTCGAACATTTTTTAATTTACTTCACATTAACCATGTTTATCTCATCAATCATCATGTTTGTCATGGATCTAACACAGAACAATTTTGAGTTTTTTTTTATGATCCCCACTCTTAAGTTTATTACTTATTATGATTATTTGATCTTGATCATAATTAATTTATCATCGATTTAAAGACCCACATGAATAATAAGGGTGGGAAAGCAAAACAAGAAACACCCAAATTATTTATTTATTTTTATCCAATAAAGGTGTATTAGACCCAAATTGGCAGAGAATTTGAAGCCGCCTAATTTATTTATCTAATAAAGTAATAAAATTGTATTAAGAAAAAAAAGATTCTGTTTTAGGCAATGTTTTTAGAACCGGACCGGACAGTGAACCGGTGAACCAACTGGCCACTGGTTTTACTGGTCGAACCGGTCGGACCGCTGGTCGGACCGAATGACGTCATAATGATATAATATATATTTATAATTTTAAAGTATATATAATATGCATAAAATTTAAATATTATCCTACAATTGATTAAAAATATATAAAATCTTAGAATATATTTAAAGTAAATCACATAATATTTATATAACTTATATCATAATTGTAATATGATACTAATTTGTAAGCTCATATAAATATAATATGACTATATTTCTTTATAAAAATTTAAAAGTGTAAGTTAAAAATACAACTAACTAAGAGATTAATAATTTTAAAATATGATTATGCATAAAAGTCTAATATTCAAAATCAAACTTGCATAATATATCGATTTGATTTTCAAAATTTGACACTCTTTATCCTAAAAATAATATTGGAAAGAAATATCTTATAATATAAATTTTAATAAAAAATTATTATTTGAGTATTAATTTTCATTGATAATGTGTAAAATGTTAATATGAGTTATCATAATCTAATTTATAAACAAATTTGGCTACAAGTTTTCTGTAATTTATAAATTTTTTTGTACTAGAAATTCAATAAAAATGATGTAGCTCAAATGGTAAGGAAGTTATGTTCAAGCAAGAGGTTAGGTGTTCAAATCCCACCTTCTACAAGAATTTTTAGTTTATTTTTAACATTAATAAAATTTAAAAAATCGAAAAAAAAAAAAAAAGAAAATTCAAAGTCGGGTTGAACCGGCCCAAACCGGTTCGCCGGTTCACACTGGTTTTTTAGACAAGTTGTTTTAGGGGGTATGGGGGGGTGGGGGGGGGGGGAGGGGGGGGGGGGGGGGGGTGGGGGGGGGGGGGGGTGGGGGGGGGGGGGGGTGGGGGGGGGGGGGGGTGGGGGGGGGGGGGGGTGGGGGGGGGGGGGGGTGGGGGGGGGGGGGGGTGGGGGGGGGGGGGGGTGGGGGGGGGGGGGGGTGGGGGGGGGGGGGGGTGGGGGGGGGGGGGGGTGGGGGGGGGGGGGGGTGGGGGGGGGGGGGGGTGGGGGGGGGGGGGGGTGGGGGGGGGGGGGGGTGGGGGGGGGGGGGGGTGGGGGGGGGGGGGGGTGGGGGGGGGGGGGGGTGGGGGGGGGGGGGGGTGGGGGGGGGGGGGGGTGGGGGGGGGGGGGGGTGTGGGTGGGGGGGGTCGTGGCTGGTTGTGGGGGGGGGGGCGTTGGGTGGGCGGGGGGGGGTGGGGGGGGTGGGGGGGGGGGGCGGGGGTGGGGGGGGGTGGGGGGGAGGGGGGGAGTGGGGGGGGGGGGGGGGGGTGGGGGGGGGGGGCGTCAGTTAATGGAGGATTAAGCGATGATTCGTTTGTTAATTGCGCAGAGACATCATCATAAACATATACTTCTATATATATATGCATGACATGTCGATCTTCTTTACTAATTTAGTCTTTGTTTTCTAGCTTAGTATTGCTGTAATCGAACATTGCAAACTTATGTTTCATACCTAATTATCGTCGAATCTTCTTTTCGATTTGTACTTATGCCATTTTTAATATACTAAGAGATTTAATGATAAGAGTAATTAATTAACGATCAGCATGTGCGCGAGTCCAGGTTGTGTGTCTCCATTCGCAGAACAAGTTGAATTAATAGAGTTAAATTCCGTTTTATTTTATACATCTTACCCTTGCTTGTAGAGAAAAATGCAAGATATTGATCTCTTGGGTTATGCAGAGGCGAATCCAGAATTAAAAGTCGAGGGGTTGAGTTGTATTATAAATTAATAAATAAAAGGTCTTGATAATAATAATATTATCTACATGGCCTAGAAATATATATATTTTCAATATATTAAATTTAAAATGCCAAAGTATTAAATCTAATTTTATACTATATTACAATGGCACATAAAACATTTTCATGTCTTATCTAAGTAATATTTATTTGGCTTTTTTCCAATTGAAATGCTGCTTGTACATGTTTTATTGAGTTTTTTATGAATTCATACTCATAAAAAAGTTGTTAGTATATTTTTTCTCTTTTTATTGGATAAAATTTAAAGTATAATTTATTTTAATTCGATTTTTTTAATTATATTATTAAAATATCGAAATATATCGAGTTTGACACTAAAAAAAATCTTAGCCACTCAAAAGAAATAGTCTAGATCCTCCCTAATGATAGTCAAAGGATAAGAAGGAAGTGTAAAACGAGCTAGGATTCCATTACAACTGTACATTTTTTGTAGTGATGCATGAAATCTAACTGTCCAAGACATAGTACAGTCCAATTTAGGCAAGTTGCACGATCTGCATAACTATTAAATACAAATCCTTAATTTGAAACTTTTTCCATAATCCATTATTAGGCCATCTCCAATGGAGAGGGCTAGCCCCGGGGCTCCGAGCCCCGAGATAGCCCTGCCCCCCCCCCCCCCCCCCCCCCCCCCCACCCCCCCCCCCGAGCCCTGCCAGGTCGTCTCCAATGGTAGGACTCCGGAATGGAATTTCCATTTTCTTTCCTTGCTCACTCTCACCTATAATTCTGGTTTTAATTTTGTTTTTAATATTAATATTAATAATAGTAATAATTATTAGTACTTGTAATTAAATTATTAAAATTAAAGAGAGTAAATAATTAAGTAAATTAAAATTAATAGCCCATGTTTACTCAAAATACGGTAAAGCATGAATGTAATTGTTTGAATTTACTTTTCTTGTCTATTTTAGTATGTATTTAAATATTTAATTTAGATTAAGTATTAATCTAAATTATTTTTGTAAATGTTTAATTTTATTTTTAACTAATTCCGTATTTTTAAAAAAATATAGCCACCACCAATATTGTAGTTAAATGATTAAATCTTTAATTACAATAAAAGATATTAAAATAAAATGCGCTATTTATTTATTAATGATTTGTCCATAAATAAATTTAATTACAATTCTAATAAATTATTAATGATTTTAATTTTAAAAAAATTAATTTTATTATATTAAATAATAAAATTAAAAATTGATGACTACATATATTTATCAAATATATACAATAAATATACAATAAATATACTAACACATTTTATTAAATAATTCAATTCTACAAATTTAATTTAATTAGGGGGAAATTTTAATTTTATTAAAAATTACTTTACATAATTAATTTTACATATATTAAATTATAAATAACAAAAAAAAAAAAAAAAAGAGGAACTAATCAGGTGCCGCCACTTGGCGGCACCTGACTTAAATCTTCCCCAGCCCCGCCACGCGACCCCAGGGCTGCGCGCAGGGCTCCGCCGAGCCCTGCGCCCAACCCGTTCCCGCCCGGTACCCGCCCCGCCCCGCGCCCCTGCGCCATTGGAGACGACTCCGCCGCTGCAGCCCTGCCCCGCCCCCAGCCCGGCCATCTCCATTGGAGATGGCCTTAGGGGTGGGATCGGGACGGGATGTCGGTAATTAGGGACGGGATTTTTGGGATTCGGGTTTTGATTTTTACTACCCGAATTCCATTTGAATTGACTTGGTCCCGGTATCTCGGTTTCCCGATAAATTTCGAGTTTTCGGGATTGGGATTTGGGTTTCCCGAACATAATAATTTTAAACTCCTATATGTTAGAAAAATCACACTTTTCTTTATTTTGCTCCTTCATAGCATTATATTTTTCTTTATGGTCATGAATTGTTAATTTCAAGACCATGGGGTAGGTGATGGGGCTTGGGTTTGGGAGTCAGAGATTGATTGAAAGGGGTAATTTATTTTGTATGATAAGAAATTCGGGATTCGGTTTTCCCAATCGGGTGTGAAATATTTCCCGAATACCGTCCCAATTTAGTTTGTCGGGTTTCCAGAAACCCGATAATCAATCATACTTCCCGTCCCAAACTACAAAATCCCGATCGGGACGGGACGGGACGGGTTCCCCAAACCCGATACCGAATGCCCACCCCTATCCATTATTATAAATCTGAAGTAGTTAATTATAAACAAAGCTGATAAAAAATAAGCAAGTGGGACTGTATGCTATCAATAACTAACATTGGTTGCCCCCGGGGCATTTCTCCAACTGGCTGACCAACAATTCATAAGGCTTGCTCCAGCGGCAAGGGTGGGGGTTCGAATCCCATTTGGAACTTGGATGGAAGCATTTTCATGAGTCTGTCTAAGGGTCATTTGTGGTCAAGACCCCTTTGTGCGCAGAGTGTACATCAGTATGGTGGGATCCCGAGGCTTGGTGGAGGCACATCCCGCGATTTACATCCTTCAGGGTTCTAGAACAAGGGTTCTGAGGGTCCAGGATTAGTCTAGTGTAAGCTTGTACACCTGGGTTATCAAAAAAAAAAATAACTAACATTGGTTAACATGAAGTACTCAATTAATTTTAGAGTAGTGCTAGCAGCACAGCTCACAACCGGCTGTACACATATACAACCGGTTGTAGCTTTTATTTTTTATTTTTTGTCATTTATATATTTTAATATATATGAAAAAAAGATTAATTATATGACACATAAATAATTATTAAGAAAATATAAATAATGTTTGTAAATATTAAACCCTAAACCCGTTAAACAAGTAGTAGGTAATACAATTAACTTAAAAAACCTAAAATATGGGTTGTACAAAGGACTGTTAAATTTGAGTTGTGATAAATAAAGTTCACGTTTTTAACCGATTTAATCCATTTTTTCAACAATGGATCAGATTTCACTGGTTTAACCTATTTTAATCCATTAATTTTATCGATCTAACTCAGTTTAACTGAATTAACCAATTTTTTCCTCGAATTCATTGATGTTTGTACTAATTTGATTGATTTAATTTATTTTAAACATATTTAATCCGATTTTCACCTATTTTATTAGTTTTTTTTCATTAATTTCACTAGTCTAACATGTTTTTAACCAATTTAACCTTGTTTCCAACTAGTTTCAATGATATAACTCATTTTTTTACCGATTTAAAAAAAAATGCGCTAATTGCACCAGTTTAACCCGTTTGAACCAATAAAACTCGATTTTTTTCATAAACATAACCCGTTTTTGTTCTATTTTACCCGCTTTTCACAGATTTTAATGATTTAACATATTTTTTCATCGGTTATAGTGAGCTTTCGGTCCGACCATTGAAATAAAAAGAATTTAAATGTGCAGTCCTTTGGATTTTCTAAAATATGTTTGCACTATATGGGCAAAATTGTTAATGCTGCTCAATTAAGCAATTGTTCTTGCTAGGCATCATGACTTCAATTATTGGTTCCAGTAAGGGCAAGAATGAGTTGTCATTGGCTGATGAATTGAGATTTTGAACCATTGGTTTTATGGGATAATTCTTGCATAGACCTGGTGAGCTTTTCATAGACCTTGTGGTTGATAATGCACCACATCATACATTGTGAGAGCATGACATCATCAAAATGTATTATGTGGTGCATTTACAATCACAAGGTCTATCACTATGCCTATAGACCTGGTCTATGTAAGAATTTTCCGGTTTTATGCATGCTTCAAATGTATATATCCTTCTTGTTGTGTAACATACATAGCACAGCAAGCAACCAAACCTTTTGCAAAGGCTCCGGAAGAAGATGAGCAGGTATGTATCATGTATGTGACATATTGCTGTAATTTCAATTTTTTTTGTTCTTTTGTTTTCAAAGGTTTTTATGTATAAGACTTGACTCAATTTCTTTCGATTCGCGTCAATCATATTATACAATAATTTTTTTTAGCGATTAACTAATCATTTCCCTTAGATCAATCCCCCAACTTTTTGATTTTGAGTTTTGAAACATTCAAATCACATATATTCATATATGATCTTTCAGTACACAGACCCGGATCGTCTTTATTCAATCATAATATGAATGTTCATATATAAATTGTTATCTACCGTTTCTGCACAGTTACCTATCAATCTCTACTTAAAGATTAACTTTTCACATTATACTATATTTTCGATTTCTGATGGGAGAGTCTCACTTAATGTGTTTGATCATATATCGAAAATAAATATATATATATATATATATATGAAAATGGAGAGATTTTAAAGAATATTAATTTATTTATGAAATTACTTTTGAAAATGTGAGTATTAATTGAAATTAAGTCGAATTTAAACCTACGAAAATTCAGAAAGAAACAAGTGTCGAGGGCTGATTGGGTTTTAAGACCTCGATTCAGGCATCTATCTCTTCTTCTCACACTTCACTTGTCTCCCATGGAAGCCGTAGCAGCAACGAATCCTCTGCAAAGGGTAAACAACTTGACTACCTTAACCTCAAAACGGCAATGGCCTCAATTCCTCAATTCTACCACCCTCCCCAAATATCCCAAAATAAAAAACAATGTCTACTGCTCCACAAAATCAAACACTAACAAACAAAGTGCAACCGACGAGAATCAATTGAGTCCCGAAGTCACCCAAAATTCAAGAATCCAAATACAAGCAACACCCACTTCAAATCAAGAAATTTCTTCACTCACAAGGGGTTTGATTTTTGATTTAGGCCTAAAAAATTCATGGGACAGTCTTGAAATTGGCTCACCTGTGGTGAAAAGGTTTTTAAGCGATGAGGAAGAAAGATGGTACATGTGGTACCATGGGAGTTCCAGTGAAAACCCTAATTCTGATTCAATTGGATTGGCAGTTTCAAGCAATGGAATTCATTGGGAAAGAGGTAAAGAGACCGTAAAATCAAATTCTGATGTGGGTTTGGTTATGGGTCCAAGTAAAGATTGGTGGGCATTTGATACTTTTAGCATTAGGCCTTGTGAGATGGTTATAATGTCTAGCAATAAAGTGAGGCTTAGTAGTGCTGTTTATTGGCTTTTTTACACTGGATTTTGTTCCGAAAAAATTGAATCTTTTGACAATTCTATGATTCCCAAGTCATTGCCCGGTTTAGCAATGAGCCAAGATGGAAGGCATTGGGCTAGAATAGAAGGGGAGCATCATAGTGGAGCGTTACTCGATGTGGGATCAAATGATGAGTGGGATTCATTGTTCATTGCCTCACCACAAGTGGTTTTTCACGAGGTTGGTGATCTTAGGATGTACTATCATTCGTTTGACGTCCAAAAAGGTCATTTTGCAGTGGGTATTGCACGATCAAGGGATGGTATGAAATGGATAAAGCTAGGGAAGATAATAGGAGAGGGGGCTAAAGGGTCATTTGACGAGTGTGGGATAGTTAATCCTCGCGTTTTGAGAAATAAAAAAGATGGGAATTACTTGATGGTTTATGAAGGTGTTGGTGTAAATGGGAAACGGAGCATTGGGATGGCTACGTCTTGTGATGGATTGAAGGATTGGAGGAGAGTGAGAGATAGTCCCCTTTTTGAGCAATCGGGGGATGGGGGATGGGATTGTGAAGGAGTGGGAACCATGTTTGGTCCATATGGATGGGGAGATAGAGGAATGGAGACTATATTATAGAGGGATTGGGAAAGGGGGAAGAAGTGGGATTGGATTGGCAGTATCTAAAGGAAGTGAAGTGAATACTTTTGAAAGATGGACTGGATTTCATTTGTGAGGTATTTTGTGCAATGCTGTGGAGTATGAGTTAGTTTTTCCTTGTTACTGGTTTTGTAGTTTACGATTGTATGAACGTTTTTCTTCGTTTGTTGCATATTTGTATAACATGGTTATATTGTTATGAAACAGTATAATTGAGAAAACCACACTTTTTCTAGTTCGTAAGAAGTCGTTTTGCTACATAAAAACTTACAAGTATTCTTCCTTGGGAAATCATTTTCTACTTCAATTTATAACTTTACCCTTTAAAAATCATACAACAAACATTGGCATATTTGTATATGTTTTTACTGTTTCGAAATTGGAATGAACTTTAGTGACATAAAGAGTTGTTTAATTTCGAATTTGTCTGTCAAAGAAAATGGGATATGCATTTTTCGAAAGGAAACATGTGAATTAATAGGGATCTTTTTCTTCAGTAATAGTAATTAGAAAGTCAATAAGATTACATAAACAAAAGTAAATTACACGTTGATTTGGGTCATTGGCCAATTAACATGTCATCATATGTTGATGTCTGGACTTGCAGGCCTAATCTAAAGAAATAAATGTTCTGATTTCAAATAAAGCCTCTAAGAAAATACACAAACAAAAAAATAAATGTTCAAATTGAATTCAAATAGAGCCTTTAGAAAAGTATATACAAAATCATAGGGGGCAATTATGGGTGTGCACAGTTCCGTAAACCCTTACCGAATCAAATCTGAAAATTTCATACTGAAACTACACCGAGTTTTTAGTCAATCCCATGAATACATCAATTTAAAACCTTTTAACTATTTGATTCATGTAGTACTATCGCAAGACTCATGCGGATCTGTTAATCATCAAAAAAATAAAATAAAGAGTCGCTCACGTTCTCCAATTTAACAAGCGGTGTGTTTTTGCATCGAAAACTATTTGCAGGGATATAAAAACCAACTAGATCCCCTTAATTTTTACGTACTAAGTTTATAAAGAATATATAAGAAAATACTTGGAATTTTCGATGCTTGTCAGAGATATAGTTCTTTATCTAGAGGATCTTTATGTTCGTGAAAATGTACCCAGTCCCATTGAAACCCGACCTGTATGCATGGACTGCAAAAAACACTTATAACCATCTTGTGATTGTAGTTGAGAAAAATTACCTGAGCACTACTGCAAACTGAAGAAGGAAACACATTTGGTTGACCTAACAGACTGAAGAGCTTTAAACTCAATCAGATCAAAAGACTAACAACAGAAAGAAGCATAGCTAGTGCACATACTCATCAACTAATACCTTTCCATATAGTTTCCACCTCAACCACCATCTTGATTTTAGCCTGTAATGAAAGTTAGGCATAAAGTATCATGTAGCTTATATCTCTCAAATTATTGCTCAATAGTAACACGTAAAATGACTTAAATAAACAAACTATTTCACCCTCGTATCTGGTAGAGTTTTATTACTCTATCTAAGGGCAGTTTAAGCTTTCCTCCTTTATTTGTGTGTCCTAGCAATTTAAATTACTTCTTATTTATCATTTTTTGAATATTATTATGCTCAGAAGAAACGCTAGGCTGCATTTTCACTCATTCATATCATGGCTATCTCTGATTTATCAGTATCAACAGTATGCACAGTTCAATCAGAATAAAAAATCACTTAATAGAGCAAAGAATAAATATATATGAAATGAACTATGACCGATAAAAGATATATTTATTATCCGCTTCATGAATCCAGAATATAAAATACCTGGATTACTAGGCTAGGACGAGAAAATCCAGTCATTTTGCTTTCTGAATATAATCTAAGAAAGCTTATGCAAAATATTGGGACTTATTAACACATAAAGTAGAAAACCAAATTACAAACTATTGATATGACGTATAATAATTCACTTAGTGCATGAGAACAAATATGAGTGTATTAAATAAATCCCACACGGAATTTTTTAGAAAGATGTTAGGCCGGCAATATGTCGGAACTTCTCGTAGGAAACCCAAAAAACAAACTGCCAAGGACCAAGCCTAGCCCATGTAGGAATAAAGCCCTTCCAAAGTGCTCTAAATCCCTCAATTTTAACAGTTTTCACAAGACAATCATACGAGTTTCTATACCTAATCTTGCTTTCCCCACTAGAAGCTTGATTCATCATTCTAGTCTTAACTACATCTGCTGGACAACTCAAAGCCGTAGCCGAAAGACCGGACATAATCGATGATAGAGTGTGAGCATAAATATTATCATTACAAATTTGATTATTGACAATAAATCTTTTGGCATGATCATAACAAGCTAATTCTCCCATGTTTACCAGAAATGCTCTTTGTACGTTTGGGGCAACGCCTTTCCAGAGTCCTACTAACCCTTCTGCACGAATTATCTTGGTAAAGGCATCAAAGAGACCTGAGTACCGGGTTGGAGACCTTGGCTTACTGCACGACTATCTGCTTGCATCCTCACTTTGATAAGGTCGGCTGGACTAGCAATTACCTATGCTTCACCATACCAGATACGGCATTTACTATTGTACAATAATGTGATTCAATTACTTTAAATCATTGATAAGGAAGATTATTTTGTTTGCAATATTCATGAATTGGCAGAGTAAATGGTATAAAGTTCAGCAAGTATTATTGAAGGCTACACAGGATATATCAATTAACTTTGGCAATTCAAATAATAGTTTAAAAGCTTTAAGCATTAAAGGTATATTTGACTCAATATCCGACATATAAATCAAATAAACTACTCTACCGGTCCCTTTAATTTCCCATTCTACTCACTAATCATCTTCTAAAATCTTTGAATTAATCTAGGTTTAATCTAATATAAAATCAGATGTCAAGTTTACAGAATTTTCGGAATAGAATCAATTAGAAAGCGAATTGAATGAATACCTGCGCAATAGCGCCAGAAATGCCGCCGATCAGTGCTTTGCTGTAAAAAGAAGCCGAATTATCGGAAACAAAATTGCGGCGCAAATGCTCATAGCCGACGATTCGAATTGGTGTGTAGAACATGTGACGGAAGATAGCGGGCGATAATCCTTTATACATTCCCAAAACGCCGTCGTCTCGCAAAATCTGAAAGGCGATACTGTAAGCAGACGCTGCTCGGCTGACCGGCTTAATTGACACTCCATGGAGTTGGAGACGAGTTTTAAGCAAGTCGATAGGAAACGTCGTCGTTTCCGCAGCCATTGCGGAAAGTGACGTCAGCATGATTCTCTTGACATCCGCGTTGTCCCCGTTCTTCATCGCGATAAAATTGGATCCAAATAAAAGCAGAAAAAATGAATTAATTGTTCTTCAGAGCCGGATAGTTGAGTTTTGGAAAATGATTTAAATTTTATTCTTTTATTTATAATTAAATATAAATTTTATTCTGTTTATTAGTGTGATGAAACTAGCATACATTTTTAGTGAATCAGATTAATTATCTCATAATTATTTCATAATTAAAATTTATCTATTCTTTAGCAGTTATTTTAATTTTAATCACTTTGTCTAAAATGAAAATCACTATATATTTTATGTCTTTGGTATTTAATTTGAAATGATTAGTCTTAAATATATAAAGGCTGTTATCAAGATAAATTAAGTTAATCAACTAAAATACACAATGTGATTCATTTTAATATTTTTTCTTCAAAATTAAAAATACAATTATATAATGGTTTTTAGATTGATAAATTTTAAGTTTTATTTGAAATTTATTAGAATAACAAACCAACTAATTAATTAAAGTTTTTGCATGCTTTTATCTAATTTGAGATTAAAAAAAAAAAAAAATTTATTGCTAAACTTAGTAAACTTTTTCAAAATCAAATCTGTGTCCTGCTGACATCGTACACCATAATTTCTATAGCATGTATATGTGCTAAAAATGAATTTGGTAATATAACTATTTAGGTTATAGAAATTTCTAATAAAAACATATCTATTTTTATCTCTTGCTGCCCCTGAACCGAGTAGTGTGTGTAAAATGGCTTGGGTAATGATTTTTGTTGTCCTTATTCCTTTGGCTAGAACTGAACCTCATTGCACCACATATCATATTATTACATTAATTTTGTTGTGTTTGTTGTTACAAAAACGTTTTAAGTGGTCTGATAATAGGGATAATGGACTCCGGCGGGGAGGAAAACACTCTTGTTATTTTATTTTATTTTTTATTTTTGAAGGATTTAATTCCTTTCGAGGCATGTCGGACACATTAAGTGATAATATATCTCTCCCAACATGGATTCGAATATGAGTTCGCTACTTTGTAGTGATTAGTTTCTTCCACGAGACCAATCACCTTCTTTCTGTTTCAACCCTTAATATGATCAAGTGATGTAATTAAAGCTCAAGAACACATAACTATTTCAAATTTATTCATTTTCACAAGCCAAACAACTTTCTTTATTATTTTGGCTAATCTATATTACAACATAAAGACAAAAAGAGTCGCTTCTTTTTCATGCCCTAGAGATTTGAAGCTAAAAATTAATACACAACATGAAAGAAACATTAAATTACTAGCTAGTGGCAGGTTGGTTCCGTTTCTTCCAACTCAATACCCTCCTCAGCAAGCCTCTTCTCCTTGTAAACATAAGATCGTGCACTAACCAAAAAAATCCCCAAGTTCAAAACACTCAAAATCGTCAAAAGCCAATAGAAATTAAAAAGCTTCCCTTCATTGAGATTATCCGCCAACCACGGCTTCTTTCCCGTCGCCATGTGCACTATGGTGACCAAAATAGAGCTCAAGAAAAACCCAAGCGAAAGCGTACTTAAAAACAAGCCCGTACTCATCGTTTTCATTCCTTTAGGACACTCTCTTAGAAAGAAATCGAGTTGTCCAATGTACGTGAACGCCTCACCGGACCCCACCAAGAGGAACTGTGGGGTCAACCAAAAGACACTTAAAGGCACGGTAGCCACCGAGTCGTGTGTCATATTGTGGGACTCTGCCACCCGTAGTCGCTTGATCTCGGTCAATGCTGCAGCCACCATAGCGAGTATTGAAAGGACTAAGCCAACGCCTATGCGTTGTAGAGGGGTTAGGCCATGCGGGTTGTTGAGGATCTTACGGCAAATGGGGACTATGAGACGGTCGTAGATAGGGACGGTTAATAGAATGCTAGCGACGAAGAAAACCGTGAGGGATGCGGCAGGGATTTCAAAGGATGGGCTTATGTGACGGTCCATTGTGGTGGCTTGTGAGACGGAGAATGTAGTCATTTGGGCGTAGACAGTCCAAAACATTATTGTTGTGGCCCATGTGGGAAGCATTCGGATGACTAGTTTTACTTCTTCTACGTCGGTTAAAGTTGAGAGGTACCATTTGTTCACTCTAGAGTTTGTTTTTATTGCTGCCTTGTCCAAAAAACTGCAACAAAAGAAAGAAACAATTTTTTATAAACAATTCAGACGATGATGTATTAATATTAATATTTGGGCAAAATATGTAATTATAGGAGTAAATTGATATATATTTTTATTATTTTGAGTGCAAGTTTCAACTTCAAAGACTAGCTATTTTTACTAATTATATATATATCCTGAGAAAGGGTTAAAAAATAAATGGATGAAGCACGACCCATGAAATAATTACTTAATAGTATTTAATTAATAATAATAGAGATGATGCAGACAATGTGAAGATGTTTTTCAAATGAAAGAATCTCTTGTGCCAATGAAAATCAACAAGCAAGAAATAAAGAGCCCACATGGACCGACCATCGGTGTCATTTACCACAAGCACTTGCCCATAGCCCCATAGTGTATACTTAAGATTCTACATACCGACAAATATTTTTGAATATAAAAAAAGCATACAATATTACCTTAAATTTTTGTTTGTATATTTTTTTTTGGATTTTTTGCAAGTTAACTCCATGTCATATGTCTAATGAGCAATTTACCTCCCTGTGAAATAAAAATAGGCAATTTAACTCCATGTGAAATGAAATAATGAGCAATTTACCTCCTTGTGATATAAAAATAGGTAATTTACCTCCCTATGAAATGAAATAATGAGCAATTTAACTCCCTGTGATATGAATTAATGAGCAATTTAGAGGGAGGCAATGTGCTTCTTTTATAAAAACACATGGAGGTATCTTGCCATTTTTCTTATCACAGTGAGTTAAATTGTCTATTTAGAATATCACATGGAGGTATTTTGCCATTTTATTTATCACAGGGAGTTAAATTGCCTATTTAGAATAACACAGGGAGTTAATTTGCTATTCACTCTTTTTTTTTTCCAAGATATCTTCAAATAAGATCCTCTTTTCCAAAATAAAATCATTCTTCTTAAAATTGTTATTGAGCAAGAAAATAAGGCGCATATGGAGTAAGTACTACGTAAATGGAAAAATTGCATGTTTAGTAACAATTTCAGTCTCGTAATTTGTAAAATTATATTATTGGTCCAAAATCTCGATTTTTGTCCCCTTGCCCCATTTTCTTCCTGCCCGCGATCGAAAGTACAAATGGGCAAAAATTGTAAAATATTTCAAAAATTGAGACTGAAAGTACAATCATATAAAATATGAGATCCGAATCACCATTTGTAAAGTGCAAAATTAACTGAAATTGTCAAAGGATTCATTGTTATGGAACTATAATTGCAATTTAACTATATAAAATTATTTTAGTACTACGTATTATAGTTATCATCTTTCAGAGATGTTGCATATTGTATTTACTTTAGTAAGATATATATATATATATATATATATATATATATATATATATATATATATATATATATAGGTTAAGGGGAAATTCTGATCCACATCGGGTTTTGCCGAACCAAAGTAATTACAAGGCAAGTGCAATATACTTGCTTTGAGATTAAATGTAACTTCCAGGAGAGTGCCCAATCACAAAGCAATTAGTTCAATATACTTGCTTGGTGGTTGAATGATTTTGGACAAGCCAAGCTTGAACAAGAATTTTCCTTGGTTGAGACTTTGACCACAACAAATCTAGTTTGTATTCGAATTCACCATCTCATATAAGATAGCTTTCGGGCCTTTTGAAGTACATATATAATGGATTTATTTGGCTAAAAGGATGGATGACATAAAGTAATACTAACATAGATCAGTTTATAATTTTATTGAAGGAAGGATATATAATTGATTATTAATTTATTATATGAAGTTCTTGCACTTGCTAATACCGTCATTGACCACTTGTCAAAGTCGAGACAAATGAAGTCGCTTAAAGAAAAGTAGTTATTTTCAGAGTTTTCTTGTGACATTTGCTTTCGGAAAGTTTAATTTATGTTAAATTCTTGAACACGAAATCAAACAACATCTCTAGCTAGCTAGTATATATGCTTAAACCCCACCTAATTAATTAATCTTGATCAATAACTCTAGGAGCCAATGGAATGATGTCGCTTTATGTATTTTGCTATCAAATGGACCACACAATTATGTCAAGTTTCCAGCCTAGATCCTACATAGGGTCCAACTTCATTTGTTGGCATCTCATGAATGATTCATAATGAAGTATGACTTTTCTAAATGAAAATAATGCAACACACAATAGTCAATATCAAAATAGATGATAGAATCTATATATGTCATTTATCATAACTACACTCCACAATATATATTAATTAATTGACATAGTGAAAGTTTAAACAAGTTGAGTCAGCTAATTCTCATTTAGTTTGAGATTATTAGATTAGCTTGATATTTTTTATTGTTTCTTTCACATTGAGATGTACTCGAATCGAGTTTTAAAATTTATTAAATGATAATATTGTTTGAACTTCTATATTCTACAAAACAGGTTGATACAAATTTAATTTGTAGATTGCATGTGCTTACTAACAAGATAACTGTATTTGTTCATATTGATCAAATTTCACCAATAGATCATTTATTTAGTGAAAGTGACTAGTCAATAAAAAATAGTGAATCCAAGTTCGAATTCATCTTGGGAGAGTTTCTCACTTAATGTGTCAAACGCGTCTCGAAAGAGGCTAAACCTTTGAGGGGAAAAAAAAAAGAAATAAAAAAAGGTATTGATCAAATTTCGCCCCTATTATAAAATGATTAGGCGCAATCCTATCCAATTTATGTCACAATTATCTAAAAGAGCATAATGAATTGAATTTTTTTTATTTTTTTATTTATTTTTTTATTTTATTTTTATCATAACTAGAATTAATGGCGAGTTGTACTTCAGCCACATATAACAGGATCGTGTTGTGATTTATAAAATTATACTTTTGTTCTTTGACTGTAAAAAAATCTGCATGTTTTATTAGTGCTTTACAAAACTGCAATTCTAGTAAAAAAAGTATTTTGTAGTTTTCATCTCATAAAATGATATATTTTTAATACTTTTAATCCCATAGAACTATCAAGTCATGTTTTACAGTTTTCGTCCTATATTATCTAGAAAAGACTCCATAGACCAAAACCTAAAATATTAGGACAAAAGAAAATGTAATTTTTTTCTAATTAGAAACCTACACCAATAACTAACAAATACAACACCATAAAATTAGTCAGGCAGTTATTGCATGCAGTTAATGAAGCATATACTAAGCAATAAAAAATAAAAAAAGCAATTAATATATATAAAACTCACCGGAACTCTTTGCTATGGGGTAACATTTGCTTCTTCTTCTTCTTACTCATCGTCCCTTCATCATCAACATTAAACAAAACCGAAGGATCCGACGGCACCTCGAGTCGCCTCTTCCTCCACGCGGCCACGAAAACAGAGGCGATCTGCGTGAGTGGGCTTCCGGCAAGCTTCTTAAAACGGTACCGTCTAGTGCCAGACAAGAACACAACCAAACCTACAACAATAGCACAAGCACAAATCCCATATCCCCATTCTCTCCCAAGATGATCCTGAATGTACACAAGCACTGTCACTGCTGCAAGTGATCCAATGCTAATGAAGAAAAAGAACCAGTTAAAGAATTTGATCATTTGCTCTCTTTCCTTTTTGTCTGAATCGTCGAATTGGTCGGAACCGAAACCGGAGACGCTGGATTTTAGGCCCCCGGTGCCGAGGGCGGTGAGGTAGAGCGCAATGTAAAGGGCCATAAGTTGATTGCTGGTTGCAGGAATGCAGGATTTGCTGCCCGGGGTGCATTTTGGTGGCCGGAGGGTTGGGATTGTTGTTGAGATTGTTAAGATTGTAACACCCTGCAGATTAAGGAAATAATTATATGAAAAATTAATTAATTAGTTGAATAAAAGTGCATGGCTAATATATACCAATTAATATTCAATCTTTCCATTTTCCTCTTCAGAAAGTGATTAAAATAAACCAAGTTTTCAAAAGGCAATTCATTGTATATTAACTAATTAACATGTGATGTAAGCATATATAATGATAGACCTCATCCATATATACCAATTCACGTACTCTTTCGATTTTCCTCTTCACAAGTTTGAATAAAATACACCAAAATAATATTTTCAAGAAGCTAGCAATTCATTGTATTAACATGTAATTAGGGCAGCATTCATTTTAGTAATTATATCATTCTTTTTCATTTTGAGATGGGTGACAAAAAAAAAAAAAAAAAAGAAAGAAAGCATGTGTTAATTAATTAATTAAGCACTCTATTCTATCCAATAGGATGGATGGGAACTACCCTCAAGGATAGATAGCACCAAACCTCCCCCGGGCTATCCAAACATTAATTAATTATAATACTGTAATATATAAATATTATAAATTCGTTGTTAATTAATTAATTACCATTGCTTGGACGGTGGCGAAGATGGCAATGGTTAAATACCTAGAATTAAAGAAAGAATTATGAATGAGAAAGAAATGAAGTTAAAAAATAAATAAAATGTTTAAAAAATGAAGCTAGCTACCTTCCCAAGTAGGTATCAGCAATGAAGCCGCCAAGCAAAGAAAGCATGAAAGAAGTGCCAAGAAAGTTTGTAACAGTGTTTGCAGAGTTGGCATTGCCCAAATGCATCGTACCCGTTAAATATGTCACAAGATTCACAGCTATGCCCAACGTTGTTAACCTTTCACACCCCTCAACACCTAAATTAAATTAATTATTTATCATCACTTAGAATTAACAAGAAGAAGAAAGAATTGAAGGTACGTACCTAGAATCATGGCGGCGCTGGTCCAGCCGCCGGAGGAGGATTTGAGGGCGGGGCGGCCTTTGTAGTCCCAGGCATCAGGGACTAGTACTGCAGTTTCAGCTTCTTGTTTTGTTTCAGGGAGTACTACTGTGCCGGCCATCTGATCGATCACTTAATTAATTACTTTCTTGGTAAATAATTATTTTACTCGATCGTGGAATGTACTAAAGTTAATTAATTGGGATATATATTTATTATTGCTAAAATAGATGAAAAGTTTCTTGTATATTTTTGAATTTTCAAGAGATTTTAGTGTCCTATTTATAGCCTTGGATTCGGAACTCCCGTCATATTTATATTATGGATAAATTTGTGGATCCTCTTTTTTCTTTTTCTTTTTTTTTTCCATGAGGAGACGTTTGGAGAACTGACACCTCAATAATATATATTTTCCTTTCTCTATATTAATTAATTAGCATCTAGATACCCCATACATGCATGGTCCCAGTCCCAATCCCAATCCCAATCCCAATCATATATACTTCGTTTTGGGTTTCACTGCAAGATATGTGTATTGGCGACAAGGTTATTGTAAGGGTAAACACCACCACTCGTAATCCTCTTTATTAGTATTAACTTTTTACATGCATAGTCGTTCCTATATATTATGTTTTATTAGGGATTATTTTTTACATATATAGTGCATATATGGGTGCTACTGGATGGGGTGGTTTGAGATATGCACTCTTTTAATTGACTCGATCTGTATGAGATATGCACTATTTTAATTGGTCGTGACACATGAACATTTTAGTTCTTACACGATTTAATTGACTTTCTCAATAAAGAGTCAAAATAGGATTTGATTGGCTTTGACATCTCAATTTGACATTTGGCGTTATTTCATTGGTCAATAAAATATATGTAGAAATTAATTAATTGTTTATTCTCTTTTTTAATTTAATAATTTAGTTAAATTCAAAATAATAACGAATTTAATTTCTAATTTATGATTTTATATTTGTTACTATTCAATTGGACACAAAATTTATGTGTCTACATATATTTTAGCAATAAGAAATTACATTTTTGGTTGAATTATTATTTGAACATTAAATCAGGGTTGATCTATTTTATCAACAATATTTTAGTTGAGCACTTTAAAATATATTCTGATCAGTTAAAATTTACTTGATTATTTTTAATTTAATTCTAAAAATAAGAGATAAAATAAATTATTTTCGTATATTCTATTAACGTTCTAAATAGCCTGAGGGTAGGGGATGTCGTGTTTAGAACTGAAACGTCAAGGGATGATCTTATATACAGTTTCATCCAACTTTAATTAGGTTGGTTACATTATCTAACCTAAAAAACTTTTTATATTTAACTGACATAAATGTCTCACGAAGACAAAATATGATCATATATATTTTTTCATTTCCATGAAATTATTTTGATTCACATGTTACCAATAACAGAACTAATTGTGAATTTACACATGCTAGCTAGTTAGAATGTTGACTAGTACGTGTGATTGGTCCTAATGTGGCTACACTAGATATAACCTATATGATGTGCGTAGCTTTAGCATATATATTTTAATTTACTATTTTTTTTATTTACTCACTTCTTCGGTATCACCACGTTCACCGGTGTGGATTACATTTTTATTGGAAATTTCTTATCTAGGATTAGAACTGCATGACATCATTCATTTTGGTGAAATTTTCTCATCAAATTTAGATAAACATCTTTCATTTTTATTCATCATTCTACAAATTATTGATTTAAAGTGACAGACTCTATAACCTAGAATAGTTTTTGCTGCAGTGTTGAAGGCTAATTTCACCAAGAAATTTACCATGAATGATTGAATTAACAAGAGCAAGAAATCCTCCATTGAATAATTAATTATTACATCATAATTAAATTATTTCAATATATGTCTAAGTACAAATAATTGCAAATAATAAATCACTACCAAACACTAGTATTATAATAGAGGAAAACCCACATTAAAAAGAGTTGAACATGATATGACCTCTTGATCCTGAGACCTCACATTTACCAATAATCACTAGCTACAACCTCATTGTCAATTAGATACAAATAATTAAAAGTAAAAAAAGAAATAAAGTAAATACAAAATAGAAAAATCGGTCTTCTCTGAACCCCTAAATTGATTCAATTTGAAGAACAGAAATGGGGAAACACCAACTTCTTCAATCAGAAGACGGATTGAGCTTAGAATCCAATATGCAGTGAATTATTTGAACTGATCCGATGAAAGAAAAACTTATTCATAAAGACATCAACAAATTGGAACAACAAAAAAAAAAAGGAAGAAGAAGAAGAAGAAAGTATTCATAGGTGCCTGTCCCATCATTACATGCTAAACATATAGCCGTTAACTTATTTCAAAATCATTATTTCTAGTGACATAATTTTTCTTATGATAAACATATGTCGCTAAAATAGACATTAGAAGGCAAAAAAAAATATTTTCATCCTAAAAAGTCTTATCAGTTATTTGTTTTGTTATGTCTAAAGATAGTTTTTCCATAAGCTCTAAACTACCACTATTTTAGTATGTTCATCTATATTGTCCATCATCACGCGCGGTTTGTTCGCCATTTTTCAAAAATATTTGGTCCGCTAGCTTTACAGTTTATTTTTTGAATCATAATTATTTATTTATATTCTATGTATCAACAATAGTATGTTGATATACTCCAAGTTATAATATTCAATAAGTATATTTAATATCGTTTCATATGATCTCTATAGGGCAATGCTAATAACAGTTCACCTTGTGGAAAACTACCGGCAGTTCACCCTTCCCAGCCACTCATTAATATTATTTTATTTATTGCAACCTGAATAATAGGTCATATTAGCATGTCACATTTTTTGTTGATTTAGGAGATATTACCGTAATACCCTTGGCTTAATAAATAAACAAAAACACCAAATACAATATCCAATATCTGGACCCGAACATCGGAAATACACCGGAAATATCCAATATCCAATATCCAATATCTGTATTGATGACAAAATCAAAATCAAATACACCATCTCAGACAGCCCGAAATACCCGAAGAACTCAACAGCCCGAAAATGTTCTTCGTGGCCCGAATCTTCAAATCCACTAATTCCGAGCTGGAAACACAAAATTGAAGCCGACCAATGCGTTTAAACAACTCCAGAAACAGAAACCCGGAAGGAAACGCAACGAAACGTGAAGAAAGCAACAACCCGAAAATGTTCTTCGTGGCCCGAATCTTCAAATCCACTAATTCCGAGCTGGAAACACAAAATTGAAGCCGGCCAATGCGTTTAAACAGCTCTAGAAACAGAAACCCGGAAGGAAACGCAGCGAAACGTGAAGAAATCAGAAACTAAGTTTTTTTTTGGTTTTTTATAGATCTGAAAATTAACAACGAAAAACAAAGAGAAACGAAAAATTGAAACCACCAACGTAATCCTGATGAAGAGACGAAGAGAATGAGACTAATCTTGCAAATATCCGTTGAGAAATGAAAGAAATTAGTCTCCGGCATCAAACCCGACTACAAAATTTAGTTGTGTAGAAGAAGAAGAAGAAGGGCATTCAAGTCATTTCTCAAGTCCTACTAGTATATTAATTTGGCCGGTTTCAAGTCACTTGGTTGCCACATGGCAACAAGTGAGAGGTGAACTACCGGTAGTTTAGCCAATGCTGAACTACCGTTAGCAAACCCGATCTCTATAATGTTCACAAAAAGAATCTAGTACAAGAGAAATATCTACATTATCCCACCTTCCTATGTCATGTTATTTTAGTAAAACAATGATTCCATCATTATATTTGCAAATATATTCGATTAGTACAAATAATATTCAACTAACAAATATAAAAAAAATATTATTAACAAGACTAGTATTCTTTTTTATTTACTAAACCACATATCACAGCTCGGACCGGAAATCTTGCGCATTGGCTACAAATTCTCCCCAATGTGATAACTTCAATATGATTTGAACTTGAGGTTCACCACTAGGGATTATATCAAGTGAAATTTCAACTCAGGACCTCTAGGTCATGGGACCTCGGGTTTTGAATTGTATTTGATGATGAAATTAAGTCACATTAAATTGAGCGAAAGGCAAAAACACCCCCTATGCTTTGTCTAACTTTCAAAAACTCCCCCTGTGTTATTTTAACTCCCGAAAACTCCTTGTGATCCCAAGAAAGTGCCAAATACACCCCCAGAAATTGGAGTGTGTTTCAAACGCCAAAATTGCAAGTATTTGTTCACATTTTGCTTTTGATATTATAATTTTACCCCTGACATCGAAAGACAAAAACACCTCATATGTTTTGTCTAACTCCCAAAAAACCCCCAATGTGTCATTTTAAATCCCCAAAACCCCCTTGTACATGGTTTTAAATAACACACTAGGCCCAAGTAGTATATAGTACTTAATTTTTCAAAAAGAATAAATAATTTTTTAAAAAAACAAACACAAAGGGGTAATCTTGTCATTCCACTAAAAATCAAAAGTAAAATTATATTTGGGTTGAGTGTGATATTTTAAACCAAATACAGGAGGGTTTTTGGGTGTTAAAATAACACAGGGGATTTTTTGGGAGTTAGACAAAGCATAGAGGGTGTTTTTGTCTTTTGCTCAATTAAATTTTACATAATTTACACTGTTCATTCAATTAATAAAAATGTAACACAATGCTTTGCATTATATTATAAATTGATTAAACTTAAAAAAATTTATTTTAATAAATTTTAAATCTAACAAGTCGCTTCAATAAATAAAACATATATCGTCAAATAAACCTTAAGTTTGTTCGAGCACAGCCATTTCAACGGTTAAACTATATATAACAATAGTTTAATTAACTTCGATATGATAATAAATAATTTAATTAACTTCTCTAATTAATAATAAAATATACTAGTACTAATGTATTATTCAACTCGACTCATGTAATTATGAGGCAAAAGGAGGAGTGTCCTTTGCAAGAACTCAAACGTTAGAAACTAACATGCATGCCACTAATTTGTGCTGAATTAGGTATAATTCCATTGTCTTATTTCCCAATAATTCATGCTAAAACCAAATTTTGCACCAAGCATGACATAATGAAAATGAACCCACACGACACGAGAATCTCTTGTATATTCTTTGTTTTTAGTTAGCATCTCGTGATTTCGCAACTTGTAAATTGTGGATTTATGGTTCTCCATTCTCATTGGAGAAAAGTTATTAATTAAATTAAAAGAAAACCAAAAGGTAGTATATGCAAATGCAAACATGTACTGGACAAACTTGTGGCACTGGCATATATATACAATTAATTACATTTTCGAACAAAAGAAAAAATTGAATCACGGTTGATTTGATGGATTATTAGACAAGTGGCAAAAGCTGAGTCATATATTTTGGTGTCATATTTAGAAAACATTAATTTCCAGCAACTAGGAGGAAAAGGGTACCTTTAAAAAATCATTGTGTCAAAATCAAAACTAAATATGAAGAAAAAATTAAAGGTGAACAATTTATATATCGTAATGGATAAACAGCTTGAAGAACTAGAGGGACTTGGTGTTGACTTGTGTGAATGAATTAGAATAAAATAAAACATATTTTATAAGGAGTAAAATGCAAAAACACCTTTCGTTTTTTTGAATTGGTAAAAACCCCTATATGATTAACTTTATTAGCAAAAAACTCTCATTAATAATTCAAAGACAATTATCCCCCTGGCACGAGTGTGAGGGTTCTCTAAATTTTGAATGAAAGTGACAATATACCTTTTTTCCTTTGAAATCAGGGGCGGACCTAGACGGTTTTGGTTGGGGGGCGAGATTTTTTTTAATAGCAAACTAGATATTTTTCAGTTATTGTGATAAAATGACAACTAAATGAAAATAAGTATTGTATATTTATCTAATAAAAGATGAAGAAATATATTAGTAATTTTTTTTAAAGAATCTCATTCAACAAATGGTTCAAAATATTGAGTAATCTTAACACACATAAATATTTTTACAACATAAATTCAATTCTGTAAAAAAAAATGCTATAAAAAGTACCAAGATTAATATTAAAACTTTTTTTTTTTATTGTAGTGCATTTTATAAAATCAAATATTTACATTAATTTTAGTACATATGACCATATTACTGTTATATATTGATCCATATATTTATAATCTAGAAGAAAGAAAGAAAAATAGCTTATAACTAATCCATATATTGATAATATAGAATAAAGAAAGATATATAGCTCATAACTAAAAAGAAAGAAAACTGAAGCCCAAGGCATTCTAAAAAGAAAGAAAATTGAAGCCCAAGGTATTTGAACCTGGCATCCTTGTTGTTAGCAAAGTATTCCACCAACTGCTCTACTAACATATTTTGAAAATGTTTGACAAATTTCCATATAAATATTTGGTCCAGAATTTTCTTTGGGGGTCGACCGCTCTCCCCAGCCCCTGAAGCGGTCCGCCCCTGTTTGAAATTAATCTTGATAGGCAATAACTCATCTATTTACTAATAAAAATTGGCAATGACCCCCTGTATATTTTAATAAATTGGCTCTAAGCCCCCTTATTTACTTGAGAAATTGGTAATAAACCTCCTATTTTTTTTATTAAAAAAAAAATTAGCAATAATATTCCTCTGTTATTTAGAAAATTGTCAATACTCTTTATTTACTTAAACAAAATTGACAATAATCCCTTGTTTACTTTTAAAATTAGTAAACCCCCTTGTTTACTAAAGAATTCTGCAGTAACTCTATTATTATTTAGAAAATTATCAATACCTCTCATTGAAAAATATAAACAAGTCTATTTTAATAAATTTCCACGCAATCAGTTCTTAATATTTACCTGAATTCGGTGAGCTAATTAAATCATAAAACCGGAATAAATTTTGTTAATACAAATAATACATCAGGTATTTTTGCCAATTCAAAATAACAAAGGTGACGCTTTTGATTTTTACTCTATTTTATAAGCAAAATGGATGTATGGATTCAGATTGTGTCTAAAATTAACATTGGTCGGTCAGTAACGTGGCCCATACAAAGGTCTGAATCATAAATCTTAGGGCATGTTTGTTCGTTTTTTAAGAAGAAATTTGGAAATCTTTGAAATCTTCTTAATTTTTGTTTATCTGAAAAAAATAGTTTGCTTGGATTTTGCCAAATGAAACGAATAGCAAAATTTTTAAAAATTGTTAAGATTGTATTAGAGATTGTGAAAAGCAAAAAAGTAAGGTATAACATAAGTTAATTTATATCAAATCAAAGTTGTAATACGAGTGTGAAGTAGGGAAGATACATGTTATTTTAATTATAAGTCGTATAAATTGTTTGATAAGATAGATATATTCCAAAAGAAATTTATATTTTAGAATTAAGAGAAAACTTTTATAATAAGCTAAATTTTTAAAACAAATTGAAAAGTTTATTAGTTTTGTTTTTCAAAGAATACTGAAATATATTTGAAAAGCTAAATAAACATGATATATAAGATTTTCCGTAAAGCAGTTCGAAACTAATTGAAAATGTTACAATAAATCATGTATAATAATTATAAAAAGGAATCGTTGTCCTTATTAGTGATAGTATTTGATGTTTGTTTGAAAAATATTCATTTATCCTTAACAAGATTACGTTTGATTGATCGAGAACTGATTTTTTTTTTATCCAAAAGCATGAGTTTTTATTCAAAGAAGAAAAGGAGGATTCGTAATGTGATGACACCTAAAAGTTGACCCAGTTTAATTTAACTTTTCCTTTCCAATATTGAATGAAACCTCATTTAAAATCTTGAATTGTTAGGAATGAGAGATAATATTTTTAATTTTTGTATAGTGGCTGTCTCATTAAAAAGCTTACTTGGCTTAGGCTTTCAACTGAACAATATGGTCTTAGTTTCACTAAAATAAAACTTTTGGGATGAATGTTTTCTTGCTGTATTTTTTGATATCTTATAAAACTACACTTTTTCATCCTATTAGAACGAAATCAAAAGTTCATCTCAACATATCCTTAGTGACACAATTTTTGTAGTTATAAAAGCGTGGCTAAAAGAGATACATAAACCTGAGTTAATGGTCATGTGGCTTTTTCGTCTTGATGATAAATTATGGTATCAAATGTCAGAACACGATACCAAATATATTGACCTTCTTTTCTCTTGTAAAAAAAAAAAAAAAAATTAGCCATGAAAAATTCAACCTTTAGTTATCTTTTCTACATTATTATGATATTGATGCGAGTGTGATATTGGAGTTTGGAATTTGGTATGCTTCACTTCAAATATTTGGATATTTGTATGTTTGAGTCCTGCTAAATAAAGACCACACGTCGGTAAGGTAGCGAAGATGTTGCTGGAAAACTCAAAAATATGCTGAAAAGAGTGTAGGTATTGTAATTGCACATTAGATTATTTTAGGTCATACATGTGAAAGGAAATCATGTTGGTTAGGTAATCTCGCAATTGGGGGGTATTGTGATGGTGCATGCATACGAAGTAACTATGGATAACTCTCACGTTCCCTAAAGAGAGGGATTTGGGATCTTGATGGATCATTTTCATAGCAGGAGCTCGCGGGTGGTGACACTGTCTTGCTAGGTTTGAGTCTGGCTAGGAGATAACAACTCGCTATGTGATAGTCGGTTCGTTGTAGGAGGTAAGCGACCTCCTACTTCTGTTTGTTTTATTCGGAGTGGATCTTTTAGGCAAAGAGATCATATCTTCGAATCGGGTTGTTAAACAACCCGAATCTTAGTTCTATATCATATATCATATTAATAATAATAATAAACAACATCTCATATAAAAATACAATTAATAAAGATTTGATTCACTTCTAATTATCAATGTGGACTTAAGCATTTTGAGTTAATTGATCAAAATCGAACAATCTTTAAAGGACCAAGAATGATGATGTTTACAAATGATATCAGAGCTCCAAGTTAATGTGGACCACATTTTTTTTTTTGTGATGAACTAAATTTGTGATTTTTCATATGTTAGGTTTCATATTTCATGTACATGCGCTTTGCCCAAGTACATGACTCTTAATTACATAAATGTTGCAATTTGCAAGGTTGACCTTTTGAGGTGACACATGTTGGACTTGCTTCACCTATACATTCAACTTCGCCCTCGTGAAAGGGATGAAGTATTGAGAATAAAATGTCTCACATAGATTGAAATCAATACTAAGTGATTTTTATATAGTGAGTTGGGTCAAGTTCATTAGGTGGACTCAACACAATATATAGCTAGGTGCATATAAATAGATAATGAATCGATTTTGCTTTGTTTTGATTTTACATAATTGATTTTAGTTTGAACACAAACACAATTTTGCCTGAGTTTGCATGTTTTGTTATGTGGGTTTAAAAAAATTGAAATATGATTTGAATTGAGTTTGATGTTGGATTTGAGGTGCAAATGTAAGTTGTATGTGTCAAATCAGTCATTTTTATTGTAAAGAGAAAGTACGTAATAGATATAAAATCAATATTTTACAGATTTAAAGTTGATGAGGTTTGGGCAAAATAAATAAAAAAATTCAGAGTGGTGTTTGCCCAGCTTTGTGAAACCACAATACTAGGTCAACACCAATCCATATGGATTATATGTGTTTAATATGCTTAGATACCATTCGTCTAATTAACTAAAAATGTTTAAGCACATATTAATTAATAAAATTTAATCAAGTCTTTGGTGGAGATACAATTATCATTGTTCTTGCAAAATATGTAATTCGGCTTGGATGAGTATTTGTTAATAAAAGTAATGGATGTTTAACGCATAGGAAGTATTTATGCATTTCACTCTATATCTTTTTGAAGAGTGTGGATTACGTGCATATTCTGCCCTTTCATGCAAAAAGTGGCTTCCGGTAATATCACAGCCAATATCAATATTAAATAGCAATAATGGATTGCTGTTTTTTTTACCCTCCAAATATTTAATTAACAATTATTGGTATAAGAATCAAATTGAACTAAACAATTATTTCAACTTTCAAGGGCATTGCTTCAGGATCTCCAAAAGCCATTTTCCGGACAGAAGTGACAAATGGACGACGTGCTCATGTTTAAACAAATCCATTTCGTTTTGGATGACATCCCACATATAATTCAGACAATTAATTTCCTTTACATGTTTTACCTATATAATTATTTTATAATTGAAGAGAGAGAGAGAGAGAGAGAGCGCGCTATATATAAATAACCGGATCTTATATTCTTATCCACCTGGAGATAAATAATGCATAGTATTATATAATATAAAAAATATATATATCACTTAATTTTTATTTTCCACTGCTTTTATACTACTGGCATAAACTCTTGCTATGCATAGGATTACCTAAATAATTACCATTTTGAAGAATATTTTCTATCACCTCCATAATGCACCAATAAATATTAAGGCTACAATATATGGGGTATGTTTGTCTCGTTTTTTAGAGGATTTCGGTGCTTTATGAAAAGTTAAACAAATAACTTTATTTTTTTTGCTTTTAGAAATAAATTTATCCTCTTACTTCGATTTTATATAAAATAATCTATCTCCTACACACTTGTCTCACATAACAAACATGAGTTGGCATAAGTAATTTATCTCTTATACCATTAATCTTATTTCCATAATCTCTGGAAAAAACCTACAAAATTTATTTTCTAAAATTATTTTCACAAAACTCAAATAGACAACATTACGAAAATCGAGACATTTTAAAAATCTCAATCTATTTATGAAACTACTCTAAAAAATGCGATACAAAGAAGGTCATGAAATAAAAGAAACTTGCATAAAATCTCCTATATATGTTATTCAAGACATCCTTGACTAGACCAGGTCTTAGAAATATATCATATACAATGTGATTGACAACGTACTACATCATCATTATAAGAGTACCACATTATCACAATCAATTATATGGCTCATTTTCAACTAAAAAGTCTAAGATCATCTCCAAGATCTAGTCAATAATTTTGGTTATATCATAAAATCCCATTTTATTATCACCTTTTTTGCACAACGTACATCTTTTACCGTCCAAATCTGCAAATGACAGAGCAGAGGTCTTGGAAATTTCAAAGCCGCACAAAATTGGGAAGAAACCACCAATTCAAAAACCAATTTATATTTTCAACCAAACAACTGAAAGTCTGAAATAATTTAGATTGTGATGGATGAATTTGAATTTGACAAGAAATTTGATATCGTTCAAATCGATCTCTTGTTGAATTTTCTTTTTTTTATATAGGATTTCAAGTCTATATGAAATCCTCAACTTTATTTCCGACTGAAGTAAACGATTTGGACCGAGAAATTGGGGGCTAAATTTTGTAGACTTAATGCTCTGATCTTTTGGGCTCGAAAATTCAATTATAATTGGTCAAGAGTTATCTTACTTAGGCCCAATTCTTTCAACTTAATGCCATCCATCTTAAATCTTAATTTAATTTCTTCCTAAATTTGGCGTTCGTTCCCTGGACAAGGATTTACCGTAGAAAATATATATATATAGTCAGTCCTAATGCACCGGGCTACCACCACCACCCAAAAAAGGAAAAGAAAAAAAAAGGAAAGAAAAATCAATAAATAAATATTAACCACTTTTACACTATGCTGTTTTTTTCTCTTTTGCTTTAGTTGTGGTAATGCAATTTTAGTTAATAAAGAAAGAAAGAAAAAATGGCAGATCAAGTTGTTATGGGCAGTGGTAATGAAACAGATGAGACAATAGTGTGTTATGCTCCAACAATGATTACAACAAATGGAATTTGGCAAGGCGATAACCCTTTGGATTATTCTCTTCCACTCTTCATATTGCAATTATCATTAGTTGTTATTATGACTCGTATTCTTGTTTTCATCCTCAAGCCATTTCGCCAGCCTCGTGTCATTTCTGAGATCCTTGTACGTAAGCTGTCCTATTTCATCAATCAATTTCTCTTTTTATTAGCATAATATATATATTCTATTCATTTTATAATTTACTCCGATCCATCATTCATGGTTTCTAGGGTGGTATAATTTTGGGTCCATCCGTCCTAGGACGAAGCTCGAAATTCGCAAACACCGTTTTTCCTCTTAGGAGTGTGATGATCCTTGAGACAATGGCAAATGTAGGTCTTCTCTACTTTATTTTTCTAGTTGGAGTTGAAATGGACATTGATGTGATTAAGCGCACCGGGAAAAAAGCTATAGTCATTGCAATTGCAGGTATGATCTTACCCTTCCTCATGGGTGTAGGATTCGCCTTTATACTTCACCAAAGCACACATTTTGTGAGGCTAAGCACTTTCATACTCTTCCTTGGAGTCGCACTTTCTGTCACCTCATTTCCCGTGCTAGCCCGTATCCTCGCCGAGCTCAAGCTTCTGAACACGGACATTGGCAAGATCGCCATGTCTTCGGCTCTAATTAACGACATGTGTGCGTGGATTCTCTTAGCCTTCGCCATTGCTTTAGCCGAGAACGAGGCAATGTCTTTATCTTCAATTTGGGTAATACTTTCAAATGTAGCCTTTGTTTTGTTGTGTGTCTTCATAATAAGGCCACTCATTTCATGGATGCTACGAAAAACACCCGAAGGCGAACCCGTGAGTGAATTCAGTATATGTCTTGTACTTACCGGAGTTATGGTTTCCGGTTTTATAACGGATTCTATTGGGACACATTCTGTTTTTGGGGCTTTCGTCTTCGGTTTAGTTATTCCTAACGGACCTCTAGGCGTCACCCTTATTGAAAGGCTTGAAGACTTTGTGACGGGGTTATTGCTTCCGCTCTTCTTTGCTATTAGTGGGCTTAAAACGGATGTAAGGACGATAGTTGGGTTCACCACGTGGGCCATTCTTGTCGTTGTGATTGTTTTGGCTTGTGCTGGAAAAGTGGCGGGAACGCTTCTTGTCTCTATCTATTACCAAATGCCTCTTTATGAAGGCATTACTCTTGGTTTGCTTATGAACACAAAGGGACTTATAGAGATAATTGTCCTTAATGTTGGCAAAGACCAGAAGGTACAATTCTCTTTTATCCATACATTAACAATTGTACGTATATGGAAAGGTGTTCATATTAGCTTATTATACAGTTACTTGAAATATATCTCATATATAATGAGTATGATCGATGCTTGTGAATCCATTACTCTAATTTGCAAAATGACAATGTAATTCACCTGCAGGTACTGGATGATAAAGCTTTTGCAATTATGGTGATTGTGGCAGTTATTATGACTGCAATTATTGCACCAGTTGTCACAAACATATACAAGCCCACAAGAAAACTCTCACACAACAAAAGAAGAACGATCCAAAAAACAAAATCAGATGGAGAATTCCGTGTACTTGTATGCGTTCACACGCCTAGAAATGTCCCTACAATCATCAATCTCTTGGAAGCCTCTCATCCTACCAAGAAATCCCCAATATGCACATTCGTCCTCCACCTAGTAGAGCTCACTGGTCGAGCCTCGGCCATGCTCATCGTCCACAACACACGTAAATCTGGCCGCCCTGCCCTCAACCAAACTCAAGCTCAATCTGATCACATCATTAATGCTTTTGAAAATTTCGAGCAGCACACCGGATTTGTATCGGTCCACCCCCTCACAGCCATCTCCCCTTACTCCACGATGCACGAGGACATATGCAACGTGGCCGAGGATAAACGTGTGGCCTTTATTATCATTCCTTTTCATAAACAACAAACAGTAGACGGAGGAATGGAAGCTTTGAATCCGGCATTCCGTGCAATCAATGAAAACATGTTAGCCAATGCACCTTGCTCGGTTGGAATTCTTGTTGACCGGGGGCTAACCGGTTCGACTAGATTAGCTGCAAATCAAATAGCTCATCATGTAGCCGTGCTATTCTTTGGTGGGCCCGATGATCGAGAGGCGTTGGCTTACGCATGGAGGATGAGCGAACATCCCGGGATAAATCTCACGGTAATGCGCTTCGTGCCTGGAGAAAATGTGTTGGAGACAATAGGAGAGACTAGACGTAATGAAAGTGGACACGAGGTTTTGACGGTATCAACAGATATCGATAGGGAGAAACAAATGGATGAGGATTATATACACGAGTTTAGGACAAGAACCTCGAACGATTCTTCGGTTGTGTATACCGAGAAAGTGGTGAATCACGGAGAAGAAACGGTGGCTGCAATACGATCGATAGATGGAATTCATGATTTGTTTATAGTAGGTAGAGGGCAGGGGACGATATCCTGTGTCACGGCAGGGCTTACGGATTGGAGTGAGTGCCCGGAGCTTGGTGCGATTGGGGACTTATTGGCTTCAACTGATTTTGCAGCCACGTACTCGGTGTTGATAGTGCAACAATATGTAGGGATTGAGGCGCACGGTGATGCTATGATCGGTACACCTGATAGCCCGACTCGACACTATGAGTTGCACGAGTTCGGGCATATGCGGCAAACACCACATGCGCCGGCTATCTTTCATCCACGACCTTGAAGTTAATTTTGGACTTTGGAGGTACATACATATACATATGATATACTCCTACATTCTTTCTTCGTTTCTTATAGGGAGCTAGCTAGTGAGTCGTAGTTTGATTCCACAGCTTCTTACTTTGTTTTGTCCTTGGTTTTAATTTGACGCGTAATGATGTACAAATTGTAGACAAATTGTATATAGCTTCTTACTTGTTTTGTCCTTTGGCCAAAAATTAAATCAGTGTCTTTACTATTGATAGTGATCAATTGATAAAATAAAGTTCGCAGCTCACTTTTTCAATTGTTTATGTTTTCTTTTATATTCTTTTCTTTTCTTAATAATGGTTACCTCATCCTTTTTTTTTTTTTTTCTCCCCTGAGTTTTTTGATACATAATTTTAGGTAAGAGTTAAAAAGAGTAAAATTTTTAATCATTTTTACGTCAAAAATAAAAGAACGAAAGGAGTATAACTTATTACCTCCATACAATGTTTCATAAATTCTTTCTCTTGATAATTGTAGAAGAAATGCAATCTTTTATTTTCTTTATGATGAGGTCGTCTCTTTATTAATTAATTTCTTTATTATTAAGATCTTTTTTAAAGTATTTTGGGCTTTCTTTTAATTTTTGTCCTTCGTAATTATAGAAAGTAATAGAGTCCTTTATTGACTTAATTTAGAATACTTTTTCTCCATATTATGATTATTTATTTGGTAAATTCTTTCAAAAAATCCTTTTTAAATGAATACGTTTTTTTTTTAATTTTCTTTATAATGCGGCGTTCTCCTTATTATTTTCTTTATTTATTGTATTGTTCCAAAAATTCTCACCTCCAAATAAAATCCGTCTAGCTTCGCCCTTATTGTGATTAATACAACGTACATATGCTAGTAGTGAATGACAAGATATTCTGAAAGGTGGTTGTAATGATCGAGCATGCATGCATAGAAGTAGTGGAAATATAATTAAGACATTTTTTATTCAGAAAAGAAATACATAAAAAGCAATGCTATGAAAGATACAGTTTCTTCAATAAAAGTACATAAACAAGAAATAAAAGGGCCGGGCCGGCCTTGAAGTACGTATATAGTAGAGGTAGAGCATTAATTAGAAAACTCGATCGAGTATCTTATTCGCATTGGAAGCCGGAGGGAAACTTCTTGCCGCAATAGTTCAAAAGGAGGCTGAGGGAGACTGGGACATTAAGGTTAATGCCCAAAACATTGGCTCTAATGGCGGTGCAGAGGCAAACGGCGGCGTCCAGATCGGCAAGGCCACCAATGAGTGAGCAGCATGCATTTGGTTTCTGTGGTGGGCTTCCCACCACTACGTTCACCAAGTCATTTAGCAAGATGGCACACACACCCAACTTTAGAGTGTCCTTGGGGCACTTGTTACCCCCCTCGGGCCCGGGGCTTGGGACGGGGCGAGGGCCTTTGCTCGGGGGGGTACCAGTGCCGGGGGGGCTGTGACCGTGGCCTTTGCTTGGGGTGCCGGGGCTGGGGACGGGGCGAGGGGCTTTGCTCGGGGGGGTGCCAGTGCCGGGGGGGCTGTGACCATGCCCGCCTTTGCTCGGGGGTGGAGGGCAGGGAACATATGTTGAACTCACTAGTGTGAAGAAGAGGATGTTGAATAGAATAAAAAGAGTTGCTCTTGAATAAGCCATTTGTATATTGAGAGGTTTCAAATGGTTTAAGATATATATTTTGATTTGCTTAAAAGATGTTTGATGAAATGTGAAGTGAGTTGTTGGGGTTTTTATAGATGAGAATGTGGTAAAATTGCATTTTAGTTCCCCGTTATTAGATTTTTATAATTTTTTATCCTATGTTTTACAAAATTGCATTTTTTTGTCTCTTTTTTCTACAGTCATCTTATCAGATCGAATGTGCAAAACCGACACAGTATTTATGAACGAAAAGTGAAAAGTAGAGACTGGTTTATGAGAGAAAAATTGCAAAGTTTGGACTGGGAATACAAGACTGGCAACAGAACCAAAAGTATAAAATATTTAAAAAAAGAAAAATGAGTAAAAGGGATATGTTTTCTAAGCGTAAAATCAAAAGTTCTAAGAGTTGAGGCCCTATTTGGAAGGGTTTTGGCCCGGTTTTGTGGGTCTCGATTTTAAAAAAATGGTTTCAGTGGTTTCGGTGAAACTTTTGAAAACTCATTTGGTTAGGTTTTGGAAGTTGGATTTTGTGGTCTGAAAAAGGTGAAACCCTGTTTGGATTGATTTGGGATGTTGGGGTTTGGAGAAAAAAATAGGTGGTAGGAGTCAAATCAATGTCTTTTTTAGATGATCGGAGTAAAAATTAAATGGTGAATGTCTAAATCAATGTTTTATAGTTTCAAGAGTTTGGATGTATATTTGTGAATATGTTTGTGTTGAGTTTCATGAATATGATGAAAATTCAGTTGAAAGTGGTTTAGTCTGTTCTCGCGAGACCCGCGAGACTGAGTCAAAACTAATCCTAGCCGAAATGATGACTTATGAGAATCAGTTTTGCCGTAAAAACAAAAAAGAAGATCTTTTGATTTTTCGTTGAAGAAAATTAGCTAGGGGTCCATGTGGCAGATCCATGGGACACATGAAATTTGTATTATGCAAGAAAGAAACGAATGGAATTGCAACTTTGGGCGAATTAATTAGACAAGCAATATTATATGTATATTGGATTTCCTGAAAGAAATTAGATTATAGCAAGTATTGAAATAAATAAATACACACCTTATCCAAAAAAAATGTATGTTTGGTATATGTAAGTTGGATTTTTCTTTTTTCTTTTTGGGTTTCTCAATGGTATATAAGTCTTCTGCCCAACTTAATCTCTTTCGAGACGAGTCAAACACATTAAGTAGAAACCAAAAGTAGTATTTTGCAAGGCTTGAAAACAAAATTAATACCGAGACTTTAATCATGATAAAATTCAATTTTGCAAATATAATACTCCGTATTCTTTAATTTTTTTGTTCTTTTGAAGAAATTAAAGTAGGGAAATTCCATGTGAATTGTGCGCAGATCTATTGGACTTTAAATCTAATATGCCAGAAAAGATGAATTTGATGTAATGCAACTAGGATGAATAAGATAAGGATTAGACATTTTTGGTTTTGGTTTGGAGTTATGTGCATGTTCAAAACATATGTCAAATTTAATTCTCTAGGTCGACATAAAAATAAAATTAGCGTTGACTAGGTGAGTCTGGACAATTATTCCATGGTTGTATATTATTAAGTTGGTCTCAAGATTATATTGTGTGGCTTCTGATATCCAATGAATCGTAATTGCCTGTCCATGAGGATAACGGGATAATTGCAAATTAACCCTGAAATTTAGTGTAATTACATAAATTATTGAAAAGATACCAATACGATACATCTCTATATATTAGTAACGTATTTAGAATAGTAAACCAACAAAAAAAAAATTACAAATAAAAATTAATAACAATATCGCGCGATAGATCTAGGTTCCCCTATTATGAATGGGTGGTTTGCGATGAGGTTGTGCATAATCCATAACTACTATATCTTCTACGCGCGCGTCCGTTTGTGTAGAATTGACATGGTCAGTTTCTTCGGCGGCTCCATTGCATGGTGTCGGCGCTGATTCAAGTGTCGATCGCATTGCTCTTTTCATAAGTATTTCCTATGTATATAGGAGTTTTATTTTTAATTATTGTCAGAAAACTATGTATATATTGAGGAAAGTTATTAGTAAATAGTTTTTGTCTAGTGTGTAATTTATTCATTATACAAGGGTAGATATGACTTTTACCTCTTTACTCACTTTGTATATATTTGTTTTTTCCTTCTCTGTACAATGAACGAACAGAGACTTCTTTAGCTTATGAAATACTATTGGCTGCAATGGCATTGTTCAATTTCTTGGTTTCTTTTGGTTCTATGTGTTAGCATTTACATGGTACCAGAGCTGGGTTTTTCAATCTAGAAAAGCTCAGGTTAGATTCTTCCCTCTTTTTCTTGGCATTTGTTTGAAAGGCTTGTGAACCCTATTTTTTTTCTGAAATGGGTACTGATTCAAATCATGTTGTTCAAGTAAAATTGAATGGGTCTAATTATACCTATTGGTCTTATCTTATGAAAGTTCATATCACTGGGAAAGAACTCAGAGGCTATATAGATGGGTCTATTGAAGCTCCTTCTACAAAAGATGAAAATTTTCAAAAATTGCAAAATGAATGGGAGACAAATAATGCGAAAGTTCTGTCTTGGATTAACAACTCGGTCGATCCTTCTATCGGAATGCATTTCTCGAAATTTAAGACTGCCAAACAAGTTTGGGATTATTTGGAAAGTGTCTATACACAGTCAAATTTTGCTAGACGTTATGAGCTAGAGAATATAATAAGAAATTTGCGTCAAGATGACAAATCTGTCCGCGAGTTTTATAACATGATGAATGGGATTTGGGATGAGTTAGATTTAATGGATCCGTTAGAACTCACTATATCGGATGTTTATCAAAAGGTGAGAGCAGAGCAAAAGCTTGTTCAATTTCTAATGGCTTTGCGTGTTGAATTTGAGCCATTGAGGGGTTCTGTCTTGCATCGATCACCGTTGCCAAGTGTCGAGAAAATTTTGAGTGAATTAGTTGCTGAAGAAACAAGACTTAAATCTTTATTGCCTGCAACAATGTCTACAAGTTCAGTTCTTGTAGCATCTCAAAGAACTCCATTTCGACCGTATTATCCTTCGCCTTCTCGTGGTTTTAATGGAAAGCATAAAGTTACCCAAGATGAATGTAGCTATTGTCACCAAAAAGGGCACTGGAAAAAGGATTGTCCGGAACTTATCAACAAAGACAAAGGAATTATGCCGACCCCCAACTCTAGTCAAATTCAACATCAAACAATGCGCAATCCTTCGAGGTTGACATACTCTAGACCAGTTTCTGCTTTCAGCAGTGATTCATCTCTTGTGGGTAGTTCATCAAAGGGAGTAACTCACGAAGATATCCAAGAAATGGTTGCTCAACAAGTTCAGCAATTGCTTAGCACTTCACTTGGATCACAACCTCAAATTTCAACTGCAATGACAGTAACTAAGACTAGTTCACCTGATTTAAACTCATCAGGTAAATTTTTTAATTGGATTTTGGATTCCGGTGCATCCCATCACATGACAAATGACGCATCTATTCTTGTTGATTGCTCAACTCTCTATGAACCAATGCTTATTCAAACTGCAAATGGATCTTCTATGGAAGTTCATCAAATTGGTTCTATATCCGTGGAATCTTCTCTTACTAAAAATCTTTCTGTAACTGATGTCTTGCATGTACCTAAACTTTCAGTTAATTTACTTTCGATTGGAAAGCTCACTGAATCTGGTTGTACTGTAACATTTTCTTCATCTGGGTGTGTTATTCAGGATGTTCATACAGGGAGGCAGATTGGGATCGGCCGTAAAGAAGGGGGACTCTATGTTTTGCAACATCTTTTTGCTCCGTCTGCAAAACAATATAGTTCTGGTTTGTCAACTTTTGCCTTGAGTAAAAACTCATCAATGTTTGAATTATGGCATTCTAGATTGGGACACATTTCTAGTTCTCGCTTGAAGTATATGATCTCTAATGGTCTTTTGGATAATACTCCATTTTTTGATATATCAGATTGTAAAGCTTGCAAACTTGCAAAATTTAATGCACTTCCTTTTAAAAGAAGTCAATCTATTTCCCATGCTCCATTTGATCTTATTCACTCCGATGTTTGGGGTCCATCTCCTGTGAAAACAAAAGGTGGATCATCATATTATGTATCTTTTATTGATGATTATACTCGATATTGTTGGATATTTTTAATGCGCCATAGGTCTGAGTTTTTTAAGATTTATTCTAATTTTGTTGCTATGATCAAAACTCAATTCAATGCCAAGATTAAAATATTTCGAGCAGATATGGGTGGAGAATACAAGTATACACCATTTCTTGAATTGCTTGCATCCGAGGGAACAATCTTGCACTTTTCATGCCCGGATACTCCTCAACAAAATGGAAAAGCTGAAAGAAAGCATAGGCATATTCTTGAAACAACCAGATCTCTCTTGCTCTCAGCATCAGTTCCAAGTATTTTTTGGGGAGAGGCAGCCCTTACATCTATCTATATAATTAATCGCATTCCCACCTCAACAAATGGTGGATTTTCTCCTTATGAAAAATTATTTGGACTTAAGCCTGATTATTCAGAACTTAAAGTTTTTGGTTGTGCTTGTTTTGTGCTAATTCCAAAGAGAGAAAGGAATAAGCTATCTGCCCGATCCTCTTTGTGCGTGTTTTTGGGGTACGGTATTGAACAAAAAGGGTATAGGTGCTATGATCCGGTCGCGAAAAGGCTTCGAATCTCTCGGCATGTTTCCTTTTTGGAGCATATACCTTTTTATAAGCTTCCATCATTTTCATCTACTTCATCTAAGGAAAATGAATTCATCCATGATTTCTTCATTGATTCTAGTTCTCTGCCAAATTCAGAGTCTGATTCTTCTCATGAATCCCCATCTCTTTCTGATGCACATAATTCAGAACATATAAATGATGCTTCTGAAAATATTGTGACTTGTGATGAAACTCAAGGCTCTCAGGATATATTGGCAAATGAGCTCTTCTCTACACCGGAGCCTCCCGCCCAGCTTGATGATGTTGCTCCTTCACCAGAATTTCAACCCAGGTATCCTACTAGGTCTCGAAATCCTCCTCATTGGCTTAAGGACTATAAAACTTATTTTTCTTCAAGTTACCAATCTTTCCTTGCATCTGTACATTCCCTTCATGAACCTCAAAGTTATAAAGAAGCAGCTTTAGATCCTCGTTGGCAAGTAGCTATGAATGAAGAGCTTGATTCACTTAAAAGAACGCATACTTGGGATTTGGTTTCGCTTCCCTGTGGAAAGGAACCCATTGGATGCAAGTGGGTGTATAAAATAAAAACAAAATCTGACGGATCTATTGAGAGATATAAAGCTCGATTGGTGGCTAAAGGATATGCCCAGGAGTATGGAACTGATTATGAAGAAACTTTTGCTCCGGTAGCTAAGATGACATCTGTTCGTGCTCTTATTTCAGTTGCAGCAAAGCAGAAGTGGCCTTTATTTCAAATGGATGTGAAAAATGCTTTTTTGAATGGTGATCTACACGAAGAAGTATACATGAAACCACCACCTGGATTTCCTTGTCCTCCAAACAAAGTATGTAGATTGCGACGTGCTTTATATGGTCTAAAACAAGCACCACGTGCTTGGTTTGAAAAATTCAGTAAGACATTGAAAGAATTTGGGTTTAATAATAGTGCTCATGATTCTGGATTATTCTTTTTTACTACAAATCGAGGTCGAATATTGTTGCTTCTTTATGTAGATGACATGATCATAACAGGTGATGATCATCTTGGCATATCAGAGTTGAAGAAATTTCTTTACGAAAAGTTTCAAATGAAAGATTTAGGTCCGCTGCGTTATTTCTTGGGCATCGAAGTAGCTTATTCACAAGAAGGTTATTTTCTATCTCAATCTAAATATGCTAGTGAGGTAATTACGCGTGCCAAGTTAACAGATGAAAAAGTGGCAGACACACCTCTTGAACTTAATGTAAAGCTTCGACCAACTGATGGTGTACCTTTGCCTGAACCTACTTTGTATCGCCAAATTGTTGGTTCTTTAGTTTATCTCACTATTACTCGACCGGATATCACTTATGCTGTTCATATTGTTAGTCAATTTGTGTCTGCACCTCGTTCAGTACATTGGGCTGCGGTAGTTCGCATTCTTAGATATATTAGAACCACTTTGTTCCAAGGATTGCTATTATCTTCATCCTCTGATATCAATCTTAGAGCTTATTGTGATGCTGATTGGGCAGGCGATGTTAATGATAGAAAATCAACATCTGGGTTTTGCATTTTCTTGGGAGATTCACTTATATCTTGGAAGAGCAAGAAACAAAGTGTTGTAGCTCGCTCAAGTTGTGAAGCTGAATATCGAGCAATGGCTCAAACAGTTGCTGAAATTATTTGGATAAGATGGCTTCTTGAAGATATGGGAATTAATTCACCTTCTTCGACTCCTTTGTTTTGTGATAACAAAAGTGCAATTCAAATTGCACATAACGATGTTTTTCATGAAAGGACAAAACATATTGAGATTGATTGTCATTTTGTGCGTCACCACTTACAAAATGGAATCATTTCTCTCCCTTACATATCTACAACTCTCCAAATTGCTGACTTCTTCACCAAATCTCAAACCGTTACTCGTTTCCGTGCACTTTTGGGCAAACTCTCGATGTTATCTATGTCCCATCGCGAGTTTGAGAGGGGGTGAGGAAAGTTATTAGTAAATAGTTTTTGTCTAGTGTGTAATTTATTCATTATACAAGGGTAGATATGACTTTTACCTCTTTACTCACTTTGTATATATTTGTTTTTTCCTTCTCTGTACAATGAACGAACAGAGACTTCTTTAGCTTATGAAATACTATTGGCTGCAATGGCATTGTTCAATTTCTTGGTTTCTTTTGGTTCTATGTGTTAGCATTTACATATATATATATGTGGTCCTCGATTTAATTAAGAACCTTTTAATATTTCTTAGATTAATAATGTAATGTGCTAGCTACGAATAGTTTGTTAATTAATTATAGCAAGAATTAAGGTGATATATATATATATATATATTTTATGATGAGAAATATGCCACATCACGATAAAGATTGCCATGCAAATGACGCACTGAATTACGTACGATATATATTCTTTTGTCAAATCATTTTCAAGGAGTCGATAAAAATATATATACTCCTATAATATTTATATACCTCATGAGTACTATCGGCAGCACTCTGCAAAATCTTCAGATATTCATGCAATTTAATCTTGTTCCCTGTATATAAGTCACAAGTTAATTAATTATAAGCAACACTCATCATGCAAGCATGGTAAGTCAAAAAAAATATTGAACATGGATCTAATTAAATTATGTTGTTTTTTCCAAAACATCAAAATATATATATTTAAGATTTTAAATCAATGAAAACAAAAATAATTAGGTTCAGTTTCAAAACTCTTCATTTTGAGAACTCTCTTATTTTTTTTTAATTTAATATTTTCTTCATGATTTAATTTCCTAATTTTTCAAAATATCTTCGAAATATATAGCTAACTGAAACATTCCTTATAAACCAAATTTTTGATCCATGCATGGACACAAAAATTAAGAGGGAAAAATACTTTTAATACCAAACTTTAATCCAAAAAACACATTTAGTACCAAGCTTTTTGAAGAAATACATTTCATACCATGATTCACACCCTCTTGACACATTGAGTTTTGCCGTCAATTTTCGGATGGAATATGGCACGTGCTACTCACGTGCCCGTTAAGTTGACAATGGGAGGAAAAACTGGCACGGGTTTTAAAGACCCACCATTGTTAACTTAACGGCCACGTGCTGAATTTCGTCCAAAAATATTTGATCAGGAAAACTAAATGTGTCAAGTGAATGTGAATCATGGTATGAAATATATTTTTTTCGAAAAGCTTGGAATCAAATGTGTTTTCTGGACTAAAGTTTTGTATCAAAAGCATTTTTTCCTCCAAAAATTAATCTATTGCTGATCCATGAAACTGTATTTGAGAATAATTATAAGTTATATAGTTTTAATTAGTCTATGTATTACAGTAATCTGTATATATAGTAATTAATGAATACATATTTATTAATTAAGTAGGTACATACATATATATATTAACGAAAGCAAATTAATTATGTAGGTGAAAGCTAAAAGCTTTTGGAGAAACTACCTTTAGTGCCTGCAGCAGCTTCGAATTCTTTAACTGCCGATACCTTCTGATCATTGTGAAACTGCATAGCTACTAAACTCCTTGAAATTGAGTCCGTCATACATTGAACTAGTGGTCTGGCAGAGCATGCATGTAAATAAATATACAAAATAAGATAAACAAGCGAAGCCATTATAATTAATTAGCTAGTACGTAATATATATCTGAAGAAATAATTAATTAATATAGAGTAGATGGTATGATGTGATATATATAACAAGAGAACATATATATATGCATTAAATGCAGGAGTACTATTAATGGAGGATGTTTTTAGATAACATGCAGGTGCTTAAATTAATATTGGGTGTGGAGGGACATTATATTGAAAAACAAAATTGAAGATATTGTGTGGGCTTACATGTCCCCTCTCTCTTTCTACTAGTATTTTTTTAGGTGTGGAGACTAATTAATTAGACAAAATTTAGATTTTTTTACCATTTCAAATTTGGTGCTACTTGTGGAAAATCAGGTCCAGATACTAAATTATTTTGGACATTTGATAAAAAATAAAAAAATAAAAAAAGTTATTTTCGGCTAACTATTTATAATTATGTGTCTTGAGCCGTTGAACATTTAGATAAAATCTTACTTATATATGAAGGCCCAACAAATTTGGATCAAGTCCAAATACATAGGCATAATTCATTAGGGATTTGGGTTCGCTTAAATTTGGTTTCAGAAACTTGATTTGATTGGTTTCAATTAAATTTTTGAAATACGATTTGGATTGTGTTTAAATGCTGAGTTTTGTGGATTTTAAAATTTGAGATATGGTTAGGTTCATATAGATCGATGTTGATCTGGTTTTTGTTTTGAAAAATGATTTTGGTGGTCTCAGCGAAATATTTGAAATACTATTTGGGTTGAGTTTTGTGAACTATAAAAGTTGGGATTTAATTTGAATTGAGTCTAGATGTTAGATCTTGTGGGAACTAAAATATTGTCATCCTCCTGACGGTGCCATCGTGGCGTGCCAGTTCTAGTCGCCGAGATTGTAAAACCCCGAAAATTCATTTATGAATTTTCTTTCCTATAATTTTATTTACTTGAAATTGATAATTTTAATTATGTGGATTTAATAAATGAAACTAAAATTCATATCTATGTTGTTAAAAATTCAACGAGTGAGCATATTTTTAAATTTGAAGTGACTTAAATTGATATTCACTTGAATTATTATTGTTGTGCAAATTATGAATTATAAATGCTTCACTCTTATGTTATTTTGAGGATTGAAATGCAAAAGAAAAATAAAAGGGGGACTTCTTGAAGTGCCCCAAGACTTTGAGGACTAAAAAGGAAAAAACTCGAATTTTGAGAGTGTAAATTGCAAAACACACATTAAAGACATGAAATTTCAGCTCCACTCTCTCATTCTTCATCTTCCCCACCCAACACACACACTAAAGTGTTTTCGCACACACAAAAATTCCCTTTCTTATTAAGCTCATAACTTCTTCATTTCTTAACCAAATCAAGTAAATGAGTAGTCAAAATTGATCTACTCGACGAGAGGAACACAATGGTGGTGGTTATTGAAAGAATAGAAGGTGTTTTATTGCGAAAATTCGAGGTGGGAGGTGCGGTTTTAAGTGGGTTTCTTTGCATGCCCCTTTTCCGGTCATGTCTTCGACAATTGGGCTTCACCACGGTGTTGTAGGCTTAGAGGAGAGCGGAATGGTGGGTTCGGTTCATTTACCGGTGCCGGTCAACGCCGGTCAACGGTGGTCAACGGCCGGTCAACAGGGGCTACTCCGATCAGCGATTTCATCTCGGAATGAGTATTCCATATCCAGTCTTCATTTAGAGTTTCGAGTTTGTTTGGGTATTGAATCTTGAACCTAAAGATTTTTTTTAGTGTTTGTTTTGCTTCAAGAGTTGATATAATAAACTTTTATAAGTTAAGTTACACGTAAAAATTGAGGCTTGTTAACGCATTGAACTCTGAATTAATTTATCGAAATTGCACAAGTTTGATTTAAAATTTTCGGAAATAAGTTTGTTCGTTTGGACCTCGTTTGGCTTAAACTCTAAGTGTTGTATTTATTATTCAGGAATTGAAGGCGAATCGGTATTCGAGTAACCAAGTCAGGTGAGTGCTGTGTGTTACTTGTGTGTAAGTCCGAATGTGCTAGTAGGTCGAGTCATAACTTTAACTTAGTCCCTAAACGAACAAGCATATGATGTATGATATTGGATACAACTCGACTACTAGGAATAACAATCCATGTTATATTTAATATATATACCACATATGCTGCAAGAAGAGATACGTGAATCTACTTAGCCTTATTTTAACTATCTAAACATGTTAGAATTGTTATGCTAAAGCTTACGTGTTCATAAATTCATGATATTGTATATTGAATAGTTTTGATTATTGTTATTGAGTTATTCATCGATTCATGTTACTGAACTGCTACTGTTATTGTTACTGTCTTGTACTGTTACTGTTACTGTGTGGGCCCTTATTATTGGTGTGCGGAATCGTGGGTAACCTGGAAGGTTAGGGCCGGAGGGTTACCTCGATCCACCGTAGACCCGCTTCACGAGCCAAGTGTGGAGGTTACACTTGGGGAGTGAATGTCAAACTCCTGGCATTTGACGTCAATGCGCATTGTTATGTAAGGTCGCACCTTACTTGGAGTGTTTGGTGGTGGTTTTCCTGACTGTGGATTGGAGGGTAAGAGGAGGACGGCATCAACAACTGTTGGTTACTCGTTTAACGTGCTTAAATTGGTATAGCATGTGTTCATTTACTGTAATGTTGTATATGCTTATGTATACTATGTTGCATCCACGCATAACACGCACATGTGCACTACAGCCTCACTAAGTTGGACGATCAACTTATGCATTCCATGTTTCAATCTTTTCAGCTACAGGTGTTTGGGGAACCGATAGTTCAGGTTGCTGTTAGGTCATCACGATTGCGGTTCCACTCTAGTTTCGGAGAGTAGTTACACTTTTGTTTAAACTCTTATTTGGCTTTAAGATACTCCTTGGAACTGATGTTTCAAAACTCCTATATGTCTAAGTCGATTTTTATAACATCTTGGTATTTTAGCTAATTTTGTAAAGTGATCATTTTTATCGAAGATGATTTTAAATTTTTTCAAATATCGATCTTAATCTTGTTTTGTCCCTGTTGGGTCTCACAAGTTGTTTCACCACGTCATTTCATCCGTAAAATACTTGTTTTAAATACTTCCGCTTTAAACTTTCCCAATTGAAAATGAATTTTTATTTTGTCAATAAAATATTTTATACATTAATTGTTGGCTGATTATGGACTAATCGCTTTCGAATTAAACTTTTAAATTTTCGTTTTGGTTTTATACTCGTTTCAAATTAAAAAAAAAAAATCGGTATTTAACATTTTCCTTAAATAAAAATTTAATTGAGTATTATCCGACGGACCCGCGGAGTCGGGCTGTTACAGAGATTGCAAATCTTCGAATGTAGATTCTCGTTGCAAGTTATGGTCTCCAGAACCACAAGTTTCCGTACACCATTGTTGTGGCACCGCTGTTTGAAATACTAGTGATTTCGCCCCTGAATGCTCAATGGTCATTTCAGATATCAAAGGAATTCAATGTGAACATGTGTGAAAATATGCTTCTTGTATTTTTATCTATAAAAGGCAATCATTGCCTATCTATTTCGACAAAAAACTCTCGAATAGTGTTCCAGAGTTCGTCTAGCCAGTGCGGCGGTACATTTTCCCAAACTATGGATTAACTGGGCCAAAGCATCCGTCAAAAAATTTACAGATCTTCTAATATGTCGAAGGACTATATCCAACGTTTGGCAAGCATAATCCTGCTCTAAAATAAACTCCAAGGGGTGAGACTAGATAAAATTAGGACTGATCACATTTCAATTGGACAAAAAAATTTGAAACCACCCAAATCCACATGATCCTTAACCCTCAAATGGCAAAATGAAAGACTGTTTGGAAACCCTCAAATGGCAAAATGAAAGACTGTTTGGAATTGGTCTAGGGTCATAACCCGTTTATATATAGGCAAAATTAAGTATCAGTTCATCAAAGATAGTTAATTCTTGTCATGGACCTCTATATTTGCATTATTGACCTCAAACTTTACTTAAATGGGATTTTTAGAGACCGAGAAATATTTTCTAATTATATCACTATATATACTAGTGAGGCACATAATATTAAATGTAAAAATCTATCATATACAATCAAATTAAACGTGTGAGTCCACATATGTATATATATGAAATTGCAAAAGAGAAGGGAAATTAAATGACTTGCTCGGAATTATTAAAATAGGAAAAAATGGGACAGAGGAGCATTGCTTAATATAACAAGTCATGTGGAGCTTGCAATGCGCATTTAATTTAAGAAGGTGAGCATATGATTATGGTGCAGCCAGCAGACACTGCTCCATGGCCCAACCGCCATTGGCACAATCAGCCCACGACACGTGGGGTCCCTATCGCAACCCCACCGTTTCGTGCCACGTGGCACGTAATGTGCTCGCAGTCTGCCATGTGATGAAAAACATATTGCTAAATGGAGTATGTATTAAGCACAGGCACATTTAAGTTGTTGTCCCCATTTTAATTGTGAAATTAATTCATGAGGTCCTTTATGTTTTCCTATTCCTTAATTTGTTCTGTTGTCTTTTGGGTAGTCATATCAGGTTGTGGCACAAAAGAGACAATTTAAATATGTTTATATAGATCTATTGCTATATATATATATATATATATATATATATATATATATGTACTTTTCATGATGAATACCGAATCATTTTAATTAGTTTGGAGGTCAATTTTTTGTTTGATGCATTAACTTAAGGCAAAATTGCAGAAAACGTCATAATCTAATCGGTGATTTTGGATTTTCGTCAAAAGCTATATCACTTAGCTAAATTTGTCTCGTAATTTTATATTCTTTTGGAATATTGTCTCACTTGCCACATGGCTGATTACGTGTCAAGACGTGACAAATTTTAGCATGAACAATTATACAAGAATGCAGAATTCGTCCCAAACTAATTACAAATTTTGATTTTTCGACCCAAACTATATCATATCTCAGGTCATTAGGAAAAATTTGTGAATTTTTAATATTTTAATAAATAATAAATATTTATAATTAGTTTGAAACGAATTCTTTTTTCCCATGTCATTTCAATTACGGGACGGAAGTCAGCGTTTTGATATAGTTTAGGACAAAAAATCAAAATTTATAATTAGTTTGGGACGAATTATGCAATTTTTATGCTAAAATTTATCACATCATGACACGTAAGCATCCATGTGGCAAGTGGGACGATATCCAAAAGAATATAAAATAACGGGATAAATTTAACTAAGTGATATAGCTTGAGACGAAAATCTAAAATTACAAATTAATTTGAGACTTTTTTGCAATTTTGCCTCAACTTAATTTGTAATTTTAGGTAAGGTAGAGATGGTGCATGGGCTGAACCGGCCCATGATCCAAACGAAGTTCAGCCCATGATCCAAACGAACATTCAATCAATAATAGGATAATCAACCGATCTACCCTACCCAAGTCCAAAGATGAATGGGATCTGACTGACTTGCTCAAACTTGTCAAGGTCGACCGACCGAATTAATCAAGACCCCCTCCAGTGCTATAGTTAATTCGATTCGACTTGAGCTTAGTAGCCGAGCAATAATTGATAGTTAATTAGTAATAAATTAATGAGCAGAATATTTAATTATCTGAATACAGGGTCGGTCCTAGACATTCGGGGGCCCTAGGCGAATTTCAAATTTGGGGCCCTTTGTTATAATCAATTATTTTTTTTGAAGGCAAAAATATTAATTATATATTGACATATTATTTTCTCTAACATATTGTTTTTTAATTTTTTAAAGATTCAACCATGAATTTTTTTGTATAACTTTTAATACTAAAAATATTATTTTAGCCGAAGCAAATTTTACAAGTATATGTACATCATTAACTCTATTTCATTCTTTTACAAATATCATAATTGATTGCTTGACTTTATTTAATTTCGTGACATTCTTAACTCTATTAATTATATATTATCATATATAGGAAAAGTTATAAATCATATATAAGACTAAGAAAAATATACACATACATATAAAAATATGGATGGGGCTAGACCAATTTTATTGGGGGCGAAATTATTTTTTGCAATGTACTAAGTGAGAAAGTAATAAGCAGAAAAATCCTATTATAAAAAAAAAAAAAGCAGTATTCTTTTTATAATAATTAAGAAAGAATTTTTTAAAGTACCTATTAAGTAAAAAAATTGACAAGAAATCATTAAGTAAGGAAAGGGATTAAAAAAATAATTACTACGAAAGGAAAATAAAAAAGATGAACAATTACTACAAAAGAATAAAAGTTAAATAATATAAAACAATCAAAATATAAGAAAAACACTCAATATTGGGATTTGAACCATAGACCTCCCATTCATCAAGAGAAAGTCTTACCAATTGAGCCAAGATACATGTTATGTACATAGAATTAATAAAATAAAAAATATTTAATTTTTTAATTTTTCTAAAGGCCTATATATAAATTTTGGGGCCCTCCGAACCGGGGGCCCTAGGCGCCGGGCCAAGTTGCCTAGCACTTGGGCCGGCCTTGTCTGAATATATTTGGTATGTTGGTTCTACGTAGATTGAAGTAGGTAAAGACTTGTCCACCTTAGATTAGAATGTTGTTATGAATTCCAGGGTTTGACGAGGGTAAAATTGTCCATGCCGTTGTGGTCTTTTATGGTTCTTGATGCCTCGTCGGATAATTCAAAGTTATTTAATGGTCTAGTATGCTCAGTAGTTGAGTGCCTCTAATTATGCCACGTTGACAGTAGATTCAATGTAATGTAGAATTGAAATGTCAAGAAGAGCATTTGAGCTATATATATTTGTTGATAAATATTACCTTTAAGACTTGTTCAACTTAATTTGTGATTTTTCTCTTCGATAATGATATTCTGTCTGTAACCCTCTTCCCCCAATATTTCCAACATTTTTTTATACTTCACATTAACCATGTTTATCTCATCAATCATCATGTTTGTCATAGATCTAACACAGAACAATTTTGAGTTTTTTTTTTTAATGATCCCCACTCTTAAGTTTATTACTTAACATAATTAATTTATCATCGATTTAAAGACCCACATAAATAATAAGGGTGAACCAGCAGGTGATTGGTCTAGTGGAAGAGACTAGTCACTTCAAAGTAGCGGACTCAGGTTCGAATCCCTGTTAGGAGAGGTACCCACTTAATGTGTCCAACCCGCCTCGAAAGGGATTAAACCCTTGGGAAACCAAAAAAAAAAAAAATAATAATAATAATAAGGGTGGGAAAGCAAAACAAGAAAAACCCAAATTATTTATTTATTTATTATCTAATAAAGGTGTATTAGACCCAAATTGGCAGAGAATTTGAAGCCGTACGTCTAATTATTTATCTAATAATAAAGTAATAAAATAATACTCCCTCCGTTTCAAAATATCCGTCTTTTCACATGTATGCACACAAATTAAGAAAATCATTGAATATAGCTGAATTTTAAGAGGAAAAAAATGAAAAAGACTAAAATACCCTTTTAATTAATTATCCTCCACTAATGTTTGAGAAAATTTATGAGAATAAAGGGCAAAAATGGAAAAAGAGTAATTAATGTTTTATTGGAAATCTAAAGTGACAGATAATATGACACAATAAAAACTTTTCAAAGCGACAGATATTATGAAACGGAGGGAGTATTAAGAAACCAAAGATTCTGTTTTAGGTGGTAACATAACAGATTACACCCAAACCAAACCAACAGCTTGTTTACTTTAAGGGGACGTTCTTCAAAGATCAACGACGACTTCTTACACTAAAAATCCACTTTTAAATTTACAGCTCAATTTCGCGCTTCATCATTCATTCTTATTCGACTTCAACGCTATATCCTCATTCATTATTTTACAAGTTATTAGAACTGGTCAGCTGGGTGGTTGGTCATGTATTTTATTAGAAATATTGTTCGGTCGTTTTCTTCTCCTTTTATCACGTCTTCTCCAAATTCTTCTCAATTCTCCGATTGGTTCTTCTTGCACGAAATCAAAAACCCTGAAAAGTTTAGGGGTTTTCTTATTTAGACATAATGATTCCTGTTCAGGATAAACTTCTCAATATTGAACCTCAAGAGCTCGATTTTCCTTGTAAGTTTCAATTTAGTATCTCCAATTCATATTTTTTACAATTGTTGTTTTATTGGAATTAAATACATCTTTGGTTTGAATAGTTGAGCTGAACAAGAACGCAACTTCTACGATTGAATTGTCAAATAACACTCAGAAGCGTGTTGCTTTTAAGGTAAATTTCTTTGAGTTCTGTGAGTATTCAGAAACATTTATGTGGGTCTCTCTGTGTATATATATACATTTATCAACATACACTATGATTTTTGTTCAGGTTATGACGACGAATCCGGAGAAGTACCTTGTTCGACCTAAAACTGGAATTATTTTGCCCATATCAACTTGTATTATAAGAGGTGCTCAGAAATGAATTTTCTGGTTTCTTTCTATATTGAGTTTCATGTACTTTTTATGATACTTGGTTTCATCTTTATTTGAGTCTTATAGAGTTAGATATGAAAATCAGGAAAAGAACAAAGGGTCGAGATAAATTCATACTTGATAAACCATTAAGGGCTAGATTGGATCGTTTTTTAAAAAAATCACCTGAAATGGAAAGGGATTTTTTATAAAGATGGTTGAATTATACTTTTGGAGAATGTCAGAACTCCGGTATGTGTTTGGGAAAAATTGGAGAAAGCATTTCTAATTCCATTGTGATTATATTGCAATTGGATGTTTCGTTCATCTCATTAGAACGACATATATCGAATCAACTGGTAGTATAAGGATATCAGAAACAATATGCTGGCATCTTACAAATATAATGTCACAAGGCCCAAAAATAATGGTGGCTTTTTGATAAAGGCTTGACGGAAGATCTTTTTTCTTGGGGGAGGGGGGTTGAGTAGTGATGGTGGAAGGTATTTGAGAGGTTTGAGGATAACACTATCTGTGGGGGATTGGATAGTGTCTGGGTGTGGGGCCAGTGATGATGGGATCACATTCTGAGAGAGTATTGGTTCATGGACTGGGGGCTGTGATAAGGGGAACTCCAATCGTGAAAATTGGAGTACAATATGTGGGTGGTAGCGATTACGGTGGCTATACATATATTTTTAAAATCAACCAGATCTAGCACATGAAAATGACGAAAATTACATCGATTTTTATGGATAAATGCTGTTTATTGTTAGGAATCTGAAGTGTAGAGTTTATTATGCTATTGTTCATTGTTATCGTTTTTGGTTTTCTTGTTGCGTTCATGTTCCATTGATGGCATAGTTTGTCACATCATTCATAGCAGGTGTAGTTCACTTTTTGAAATGGGGTTGGTTCCGCTATCGTTGTTGATTGACAATTTGACATAATTATAGTTGCATCTGTGTTGATTAGTGTAAGCAATGGTTGTCGCAGAATTTATTTAGATGTTTAAGACCTGTAACAGACACTTCAGTACTGCAATGCCGTCCAGTTGTTTGCACCGGCATCATCTTTGTGAATTTAGTGGATACACGTCTTGTTTGTCATCAACTGTAAATTGCTCCCGCAATTTATGTAATCATCATATGGATTGTTGTTTTCATTCCATTATAATGTAGCAAAATATGTTTTCTTGCAGTTTAATTTTCTGCATAGTTCAGTTATTGCTTTAAAAGTGGTTTCTCTAGTTCCTATGTATATACGAAGCTTAAGGAATAGTCGATAGAATTTACTATAGACTTACATTCTATTTATTTAGGTACCCTGCTTAGGTTATTTAATGAAGTAGAAAATTATTCCCCAAAAATTAGATTATCCTACTTTCAGCATCATGTATAGTTTTTTATTCTGCAGTTACTATGTTGGGTCCAAAGGAGGCCCCGATTAACATGCAATGTAAGGACAAGTTTTTGATCAAGAGTGTACTTGCAACTCCTGGTGCAACCTCGGAAGATGCTCACAAACTGGTAAGTTTATTACCAAAGTACCTATTACTCTACAAAATTCACTCTAGTTTTTTAACCAAGTGTTAGAGTGCCGTTGGAGAATATTTAAGTGAAAAGTTTTTCCTATATTAATAACTGTGGGAATACGGAGTTTAGCTTGAGTTTCTAGCGCTTAAGTTTATCAATGGCTATTCTGATCCTTCCCTTTTGGATATTTTCACTAAAATCCCCCAGAAATTGCTTCAAGAGACTTCTTCCTCAAATTCTTGAAGCACCATGAAAGCAATATATCTCTCAGTTTGGTAAACTGGACCAAGTTTTGGTGCCAAAACAATTTCACCATCTTGTTTTGCTCTATACATATTTAACATTATGTACCTATTGATATTTTTTTTTTCAATTATTAGAATTTAAGGTGCCAATCAATATCAATAGATTGTGCACCATTGATGGGATCTAGTCCATGATTTGGTATCTGTTATGATTCTATTGGAGTGATTTTCTCCCTAATTATTTGCACATGATATAATTCTTTGATTATAAATTGAGGTGATGTTGTAATTCAGAATCAGAGAGAAATTAAAAAAAATAAAAAAGTTGTAGGCCAAAGTATTAATCCACATGTATCTTGTGTTATCACTCTTTTATTCTTATTATTTAAAATTTGACATTATCTGAAAAAAAAATTAATATTTAAAATTTGACATGGTACCCGAGACAGTTAATAGATCCTGATTTATTTTCGCATTTGATTATTGTATGAACATTCCGTGCATTAATTTATTTTCTTGATATTCTGGCAATGTTATGCACAATAATATATAATGTTTTGTGAATGTGCGTAACCCACTTTCCCATGGTATTTTCCCATTTGCATCATCTACATTTGGTAATCCTGGAGCGTTAATTACCATGATTCCATGGTCAACTTGTGGGGGAGTGTTAGAATTTAAACTGCCAATCAATATGCAATTTAAAGATTGTGCATCATTTAAGGAATCTAGCCAATAATTTGGTATCTAGTACGATTTCATTGGAGTTATTTCTCCCCTAATTATGTCCATATGAGGGAAGTGGTTCACCTATAAATTTTTGGGTGACGTTTATCAATAGAGAAACAACAGAGTTTAAGTCTTTTGAACAATTTATCTGTGGATGTAGGCCAAATGGCCAAACCACATATACTTTGTGTTATATTCTTCTTAGATTTGAATTTGACAGTAATATTATGGAATAGTATTGCTAGCTATTGGTAACTGGAAATTTTGTTATCCCCATCTAGAATCCTAGCTGAACTTCGTATAGGTTATAAAACCATGTTCTTGTGAGAGATGCCAGAGATGGACTAATTATTAGGACCACCTTCTTTGATGATAATGTATTAATACCGATATATCCATGATATACCATAAACTCAATCTCCGAATTAAAGTATTTCTTGATTGCAGTTCAATGAACCGGGGTGTGCTGTTGAAGATTTTAAATTGAGAGTGGTATACAGTTTTCCATCCCACCCACAATCATCAGAGAGATCAGGAGAAGGTTCTTCAATTGACATTTCAACTGCACAAGAAGTAAATTTGAATGCTTCTGATGAGGTTAATATCTCTGATACTTTTCTTCTTTATTTTGCTTACTTTTGTTGTTGTGAAACTATATACTCTATAACCATCGTTAAGAGAACAGGGCGCACCAGAGAAAAAGTCTCATTGGCTAAACAATATAGTGCGGCAAAGCGAGCACTTTAAAGACTTTAAAGCACATAAAGTATATAGTTTCTAGTATAGACCAACAATGCCAACTTTCAACATTTACAAAGAAGATAACATTGTATGTAATACTCCAATTTCTTTTATTAACATAAACTTTAATATTTTATGGTTAGGCTTTAAATTAATAAATTATTAGACATTGAGTTTTAATAATGATCATTATGAGCACTTGAATTCTAGTCTTGTAAGGATTTTGCCGGATCAAAATGCAAATAGTCTAGAGGGTAGTATTGTAGCTATAAACATAGGAAAACCTTTGTATATATACAATAGCATAAAGGTTTGGCAGAGAGATTTCAGACTCTTGCATACTTCCTTTATTGCGTCTGCGGATGGATTTTACTGAACGGATTTAGAATAGTTTGAGGTATTTCCAATATATCGTAGGATTTGGACAATTTAGATAAGTACTTCTTGATACGTCTCTACTTATATTTTATTTATATTATTGTATATTTTATAGTACTTAATGGTTTTACAAGAACTCGCTCATTATTGTGATTTTGGAAAACGATTTGGGTTTTAAAAAAACAATGAGAACTTTTTAAACAACTTGGATCAAGCACAAAATATCTCTTTTCGATTGCATGGAAAGATCATTTGTTTTAGACCATGGAAAAAAATAAAGTTTTTTTAAGCTCTCAAATTGACTATGAATTGTTTGTGCCATTTCTGGGGTTGTTGGCTTAGGAACTAAATCCGACCATTTTATTGTATCGATCATGTATTTTCATATAAGCTGATCTCCCTGTCACAGGATACTACGTCACGGTTAGTGTTTTCTGTAAGCGTGTTAACTAAAGAAAATAGTTATTTTAATCTTTGAAACTTCGTCTATTCTCTCCATGAGATCTTTTGTAAATAATGTTTAACGTATTGTTTACATGTATTACTATTGTATGATTTTAAATCCGTCTTTGATTCGTAGGAATGTATCTTGAACATCTTATTGAGTTTGTGGCTCACCTTTCGCAATGTTTATATCTGACAAGTTAACCAAGCTTGTTATTATTAATGATTAGAACATTAGATGTTGATACTTTGTTATCTTTTTGAGTTAATGGTAGTATTTTGGAATAGGTTAACTTGTCGATATCTTAGATGCTCTGCACCTTGAAACTATATTGGATTATGTCAATGCTTCCACAAGTAAGCTTTTTTTTTTTTTTTGTTTATAGTATTGTCAATAGTATTGATTTTGAAGGCTTCATGTCGTCGTGGTTCGTCATGGCGATGCGGCCTGTCACGGTTCCACACAGTTCCATCTTGGGGATTGGCAAAGTAGTATACAACTTAGGTTTAGTTATCTCTCTGATTTAGATTAGTCGACGCTTTGTCATGCCGCCCCAAGTTGAAACCTGACCTGCTGCATAGTCGCGGCGAACCACAACAACACAAAACCCTCAAAATCAATACTATTGACAATATTATAATAAAAAATACATCGCGGAAGCATCTACATAATCTAATATAATTTTTCAGGTAGAGAACATCTTAGGTCTCGAGAAGTTAACCAATTCCAAAATACTATGATTATAACTCAAAATATAACAAATCTCAAAGTCTAATATTATAGTCCTTAGTACTAACTAGCTTGGTTTAACAGTAAGGTAGCTCCATCTCGGACCTCAATACGTTCTCCTATTCGAAACTTTAGCTCCACGAAATAAACTAGATCTCTCAATTTTAAAAAATTAAACACTGTAAAGGGTGAGCGCAAACTCAATAAGAAGTTCAAGATACATTCATACTGGATCATACATGGATTTAAAATCATGTAATCGTAATACATGTAAACAATACGGTTAATAACATTTAACAAAATGACTTAATGTGAATGTGCCCTATGTTTTGTGTGTAAGAGCTCTAATAGTAATGTAGATTTATGAAATGCCAGTGAAATTAGCAGGTACAATATTTAGCAAATTATAGCATAACGAAAAAATAAATTACATGAAACTAAAATGAGAACCTGAATAAGAAGGGGTTGTTTATCAAACAAAATGAATCAGAAGGGGTTGTTTTGGGGATAGCTCTGTGTGAAGGATTTTCGATAAGTATAACTATGTAAAAAGGAGGAAATTGTAGCTTTAGTCCGATAAGATTGGACCCTCAACACCTTTAGTCCCGCACTTTATAAAATTGCACTTTTGGTCCCAGATTTTTACAATATTTTGCATTGTTGGTCCAATCACCTACTTTGTGACCAAAAGTGCAAAACTGAGAAAGTCCTATGAGACCAAAACTCCAAAAGTGCTAAACATATGTTATTCTACAGTATCATAAGTGCAAAATATTTTAAAATTTTGGGATCTAAAGTGCAATTTTATAAAAGACGGAACTAAAAGTGTAAAAATAGTTTAGAAAATTGGGAACAAAAGTGTAATTTTGTGAAGTTCTTGACCAGAAGTGCTGAGGGTCCGATCTTGTGGAAATAAAAATGCAATTTTGCTATTCAAAGAGCTACATTTATTTGACAATTGGGAAATGTAGTCTTGTGAGAAAATTACACCAACCTGAATCATAGAACTTGAGAACTAGAGAAAAAACATCCAAGTCAAAAGATAAAAGCACTCCTAGACTTGGAGAGTTCAGAATATATTTACTACTGTGCAACAAGGACATTGATTTTCTTCAACCTCCAACATTGATTTCACTTATATATGTTGGATCTTGTTCCTGAGTAAATGATTTGTTTTCGCATTCACTTAATTAATTTAGACATTGTGAATAAACGAGTGAATAAACATTTTGTTTTAGATCTATATTTTATGGTATGATCAGGAAAATTGCTGCCTTCATCTACAGAACTGCAGAATGTGTTCTCTTTTTTACCTTTTTATTTAACACCATTACAGGCAAGAACTGCAGAATGTGTTCATTTGAAGGATCTACTAACCTATTTATAATTAATTTCACTTGTTTTTAGACTTGTAGCCTTTTTTCTATTAATAATAAAAATATTTTGGTGAATATTAGTACTGTTTTGTATAATTGAGAAAATATATATGCATTGCTCGTCTTATACTTTGCTGTTTGAGTTGAATTACATACTTTAATGATTTTACAAACCTATTAGTTGATAGTAACTGATCGAATTATATCATGAATAGTGCATAAAATATATTTTTTTTTTAATAAATAAAATAGGGGTTGTTTATCTAGATTTTAGCAGTCTATATCCAACCAAATGAAATTTAAAATGTGATTAGACATATGGATCAAATGTATGTCTTCAGTGTTGTGTGATCCTATTACTATAGCAGTATTAGAGTTTGAATTCTGAAATACTGGCTCACTGTTAATTATATTAACTTTATATTCTTGTACTGTAAAAAGGTAAAATTTGCTTACTTCCATAAGTACCATCTTATTAGAGTAAAATGCAAAAATACCCCTCGTATTATTCCTAATTAGTAGAAATCCCCTCGTATTATTCCTAATTAGCAGAAAACCCCTAGTGTTATTTTTATTAGTTAAAAAACTCTTGTGTTAATATTTTATTAGCTAAAAAAAACCTGTGTTATCATTTTATTATTTCATTGCACCCATTTGAAAATTAAGAGGTGGCTGCAGGGGGGTTACTATTTTTAATGTTTATAAAGGGGTTATTGCTAATTTTCTAAGTTTACAGGGGATTATTGTCAAATCTCTTAAGTGACCAATTGTGTTTTTGCATTTAATTCCAAATAAAAAATAACATCTTTGAGTTATTAGTTTATTTGTCACTTTCCCTGCAAATCATGAAGATCTTTGCACTTGGATGAGTAAAACACAACGCGACCTCCTGTCGTTGCCTTGTTAAAGCATGGAGTTTTTTGCTAATAAAATAATACATGGGGTTTTCTGCCAATTAGAAATAACACAAGGGTGTTTTTTCTTTTTATTTTTTTAATATTTGTTTACTTGCATTAACTTACATGTATAGACGTATGACATGTAGGTAGTACAGGAGGAGGACAATAATGGAGTTCATTATGGTGATAATTGGCTCATGAAAATCATCATCATTGGGTTTATTGGATTAATCTTTTGTTTCCTCATCATGAAAATGCTGCCTCTCATATGGTATTCATCTGAGAATAAGTTACTATATATTGCAAACATGGTTTTGGTACGGTCTTACTCAGAAGTTTTTTCTTCTTCATGCAGGAGTTTTACCTTTTTGATGACGATGCTAGTAATGAAGATGATAAATAAACTGGTTTCAGATTCAGTTGAAGATTGGGTATTGAAGGCTCTAATTTACATCTTCTCTTATTTTATTTCAAGTGTTTTCCGTCGTAAAGAGAACGTATCTGAAGCATGAATGTTAGTCTCAGATATTTGATTGCATCATTGGATGATTATATATATATATATATATCTTCTTATTTCTTTTGCACGGAAATGAAAATGAAGGTCACGGGTTTTGTACATATATATATATATATACATATGATTCGTTATTGTTCTCATGATAATTTCTTGTACTCTATATTATGAGAAGAAAGTAAATGGCAGTTTGTTCAAGGTTACAAACATATATAAGACGAATGCATGTAGTTGATGCTTCTTCTAAGAGTGTTGATCAGTTGTCTTGTAGAAGTGTTGGATCCATAGATGAAGCTTGGCTTCATTGAAAAGCAAAATTGGAACAGACTTATGTTTATGAGCACACGCTTGGATTAACAAACAATGTTTTGTGTGATCCCTCTTTTTGCTCTTCTGTAATTTATGGCTTCAGCTTCTACTCCTCGGTTTTCAGTTTTAATGCAATCTTTACTTATCAAAAATAAATAAATAAATAAAAAAAGCACATGCTTGAACAATTGGGAGCTCACAAATAAAGTGTTGTGACAAAAAGAATATGTTATGTCAGCTAGAGACACATTACTCGAATGTTATCAATTTTTATAGAGCAAAAGACAAAAACACCCCCTGTGCTTTGTCTAACTCCCCAAAACCCCCTTGTGTTATTTTAACTCCCAAAAACCCCCCTGTGTTTGGTTTTAAATACCACACTCGATCTAAGTAGTATATACTTATAATTTTATTTCTGACTTTTGGTGGAATGACAAGATTACCCTTATGTGTTTGTTTTTTTTTAACTTTATTTATTCTTTTTGAAAAATTAAGTATATACTACTTGGGTCGAGTGTGGTATTTAAAATCAAACACAGGGAGATTTTGGGGATATAAAATGACACATGGGGGGTTTTTTGGGAGTTAGACAAAGCATAGGGGGTGTTTTTGTCTTTCGATGTCAGGGGTAAAATTGTCATATCAAAAGCAAAATGTGAACAAATATTTGCAATTTTGGCGTTTGAAACACACTCTCTTTTTTGGGGGCGTATTTGGCACTTATTTGGGATCACAGGGTTTTTTTTTGGAGTTAAAATAACACAGGGGGGTTTTTGGGAGTTAGACATAGCATAGGGGGCGTTTTTATCTTTTACTCAATTTTTATATGATCATACATATTTAACCACAAGTCAACTGCAATATATTTATCTTGTAATTCGATGGTTGTGACCAAACCTGATTTAGGCAACAATTTTCCTACAAACAACTGACTAAACATTGGGAGCCACTCAAAGCTAGTTGAATTGAAAGTTTCATACTTCTAACTATACTTGAAAAATTGTTAAATACAACTTGGAAATTTAGAAATAGCATTATTATTTATTATTTCAATAATTGTGTTTTATAGTCGAAGATATTAAGGGGTGTTTTACTCCAAACAAAAAACCTATTGCAAACACCCCTGAAAGAAGGTATACGACGACATCCGTTTCCAAGATTAAAAAAAAATTCAAAAAACTAAATCCAAATGTAGTCAAATGCCCCTTGCTCGTGCACTAAATTTTTTTGTTACAAAATCAAATTACACACTTCAGTTGTTTAAAATCCAAATGTAGTCAAATTATGTAGTCAAACTTAAATTTATACATACTTCAGTTGTTTTAGATTACAAAATCAAATTACATTTGGTAAAATTGATGTGATTTATATATTTTTGTAAGTAACAAAAAGACACTAATATTTCATTCATAATTTCATTTTCTATGTATATTTACACTTAATAACAACAATGAGTTTGATACATTATTATCACTACCAATATTTTCCAACGTGATTAGTTTAAATAAATTTAAAGTAATATATGTCGAGAGTTGATTTTTTTTATGTTGAAGCTTAGTAAATTATGAAGAAAATTTAAACACATGAGTTAAGTTAAATGAATTATAATTTTATCAAATCAATCGTTGAATTTATATTAATTTTAAAAAAAACCTTTTTTTATTAAAACCAAAATAAATCCAAATTTGAGATAACTCGAACAAGACACACAATAATGAACGCCAAATTCAAATCCGAATAATTATATGAATCCCCAAATCTATTTAATAAAGAAAAATTCTTGTCATTGGCTTGGCCAAACCCATCAAACCATCAAGAAAGTATATTACACTTGTTTTTTTATTGGTCACTCTCTGGAGAGGGAAAATTCTTGTCCAAGTCTGGCTTGACCAAACCCATCCAACCACCAAGCAAGTGTATTGCACTTGCTTTGTGATTGATCACTCTCCTGGAAGTTACATTCAATCATAAAGCAAGTGTATTGCACTTGCCTTGTAGTTACTTTGAGTTCGGCCAAACCCGGTGTGGGTAATAATTTTCCGATTGAGAGTTATATCCAATCCCAAAGCAAGTATATTGCATTTATCATATAATTATTTTGAGTTTGACAAAACCCAACGTGAATAAGAATTTCCATTAAATAAAATCGAATTCGAAGCAGACAGAATCCAATTCATTGACGATACTATTTTCACCTTCCACCAAATTTAGCTACCTCAACCCCACAGACCCAACCCCACCAAGTTGATTTTATCCATACACGATTTTGCAAAAACAATATTTAATAATTTTGGGGAAATTGTACAAAATAGTACAAAATGTTTGAGAGTTTTCATTTTCATTTTTCATACCAAAGAAGAGAAACAGAGAGAAATGGATAGAGTGTTTTCAATGGACGAGATAGCTGACCATTACTGGTCTCCCCATCTCCCTACGATTCGCTTCGATGACGGCGCCGACGCGGCTGACCCGCCGTCCTCCTCCAAGATGATGGGTATGAACCGCAGCTCATCAGAATGGGCTTTCCAGCTTTTCCTCCAGGAAGCCGCCGCACCCGATCAAACCCCCACCGTCCTACCCTCATCGAGGCAAAACGACAACGTCGTGGAGATCAAAGCCAAATCGAATGGTAGTTCTATTCTGCAACATGGAGAGATGCCCGTCGGGGGCCCACCATCGAATATTCCAATTGATTCGGAGGAATATCAGGCCTTCCTCAAAAGCCGCCTCGAGCTTGCCTGCGCCGCCGTCGCTTTGTCTCGGGTGCTTATTTATTTTTTCCCTTTTTTTTGATTTTTTTACATCATTTCTTTTTCTATTTAAGAAAAAAAGGAAAAAAAAAATGAACCTTAGAGTTGATCTTGATGATAATGATGGTGCGAATAGCGTGTTGTCTTTGTTGCTTTTGTACGCCGTGTTTCATTGCTTGTACGTTTTCTAAATTTAATCTTAGATATTACTCATATTTTTCTATCCTTCTCGTTTACAATTTTGCGATGAAATTGTGTGATGATTTTATTCATTGATTACGGGGTTCAATTCCCACTAGTGTGGGTTTTCTTCTATTGGTGGTTGGTAGTTAATTTTTTTTGTAATGGTTATATTCGAATAGATTTCTGATATGTAATTCGATCACTAAAAAAAAGTCATTTATTTTTTTTTGTTGTGTTTTGAAGAAAACAAGGGAGGAAAAGAAATCAAATTAACTGAGTTGTTGACATTTTATGATATAATGGACTCGTATCATACATCATCAATTGTATTTTCTGTTTTTATTTTAGTTGTTTCCCAGTTAACTTTTGGTTTATGCATTAATCTATTTAATATTGATTTACTTGTTGATGCCAAAATAATGAAATTTTAATTGGTCAAGGCAAGTAATAGCAAGGTTCAAGAATCCGCGGTTGCCGCACCAGACAACTTGTCCCAGGCTTCTGATTCATCACAGCAAGGTTAGCATTCCTGTTGTTCTTTCACGGTATTTGGAGAATTTTATTATGTGAAAAAGAACATGAATGCATTTCATTTTTCTTGAATATGAATATGCATGATGTCCAATGTCTCTTGATGGATATTGGGATTCTGTGGATCAATTATCTCATTTCATTTAGTCAGCTAACTAATCACGATAAATTTCAAGTATATTGAAGAAGCGTAAAAGAAGAGAAAACGAAAATGGCGGAACATGTCGTTTCCCACCAACACTTGGCCTGGAAAATTGATTCATAAGACATAGCAAGAGCCCTCAATTTCCCTTAATCACTTTTCAATGCTGTTTATATTCTTGCTAATTTACCCCTCAATGTGCATTCTTCATACCGAAATGAATGCTATTGTTTGATTTAGTAGCATCGTGGGTTTTTCTCCATATCATGAACCTTAAGTTTTATTTGAATAGCATATTCATTGAGCGCAAACAAATATAACCTAAGATTACACACATTGTCAACTCTGCTACACGTACATTTGTACATGACTTCAAGACTGATTCTTATTTAATCATGACTGTAATCATAACACGAATGGGCCTATGATCCAACATTTAAAATGGCTTGGTATTAATTATTGACATAGGCCATTTGTGGTCCTATGATCCAAGTTTATGACCGTAGGTGCTATTTCACGGTTAACTGTTGGTGTATCTTGTTAAAATACACTCATAAGAGTGACAACTATCATAAATTTTTAGTGTGTAGACGGATTCTTAATACATCAATGTTCTGTTCTCGTGAGTTATTCTTGGCTAAATCATTTTTCTTGATATTTAGGTCTTGCAAATCCTACTTCCATACCTTTTATTATGAACTTATATGCCCAAGGTCAGCAATAGTGCTGCACCTCCTACATATTAATTTGTAATATTTCTTCCCCTCCACAAAATATGCAAATAGAGTGGTCCATGTTAATTTACTTTGCAGTTTGATAACTTTGGTATTTTGTTCTTTTTTTCCCCTTGTTTTATGAAATATTATGCTACACTTGATGTAATAAAGCAATAATATGAACAAATTTGATGCAGTAGTAGTAAATGTCTGGTTTAGGCCCTACAATAGCTTGGTTTCATATATTGCATGATATTTGTTATGCCTTAGAGACCTGTGTCAAGCACAACATCAAGGCAGTTTTCTAATGAGGAGACTACCAGAACATTTTGTAGTATAGTCCTTACCGTAGTCTTCATCTCTACTTATAATTGACCAGGGACGGATACACGTGGTATCTTACTCCTTCCCTCCCAGAATTTCGATTTTTGTTAATCTTATTTGTACTTTTTTCTTGAATCTATTTATTTCTTTAAATTTTTAGTATATAATTTTTTATATTGGCAGTCAATCTAAAAGCCAAATAATATATTATCATCATATATATATATATATATATTGTCTAGTTAAATAATATCATGGCTCAGTTACATAGTGTATTTGATAGCAAATAATTTTTTTTTTTGTTTCTCAAGGGTTTCATATCTTAGACCTGACTATATCCCTTCCGAGGCTCGTTGGGCACATTAAGTGGGAACCTCTCCCAACAAGGAGAAATTGTTTAGTATAACCGCTGCACCACGTCATCAAGAACGCGTGGTTCAGCCGATCAATGTAGTTTTGTTGGGTGATGTGGGATTTCTCTCCAGATGTAATAAATACATTGGTTGGCTGCTCCACGTGTACTTGATGACGTGGTGCAGCAGTTATACTATATAATTTCTCCCAAACAATGGTTCGAACCTGAGTTTGCCACATTGTGGGGACTAGTTCCTACCACTAGACCAATCGCATGTTGGTTATCAACTAAATATTTTTGTATGCCCAACTACAAAATTGACGTATAATCGTAAACCAGTTTGTTTGATCAAAGATCTTATATCAAGCCAATGCATGTAACCTGCAAAATTGTTGTGCGTGTGTTATTAAATGGTTTGAAATACATATTCTTGAAAGATCTATCTTCTTTCTTTAAAGCAAGTGGACGTGGTTCATCAAAGCTGCAAGATAAGGATTCTGGTGTACCGCCTTTACCAGCAACGTCCAAGAAATCTGTGGCCCAGGTGAAGTCAACAACCAGTGGATCATCTGGGGAACAATCATATGATGATGAAGCTGAAGGAGAACCTGAAACAACTCAGAATATGAACCCTAAAGATGCGAAACGCATGAAAAGGTAAATGACCTCAATCTTGTACTTGCCAATTGGCTAAGTCGGTAATTACTTTTGCACTCATGTCAGGAAGGTGATTACAAGAAATGATTGCAGATATTACCAGTATATTTTATGGAGATGTTGAATGAATCATGCATGAAAAGCCACTTTTGTAAGTTTCTTGAGAGATGGAAACAAAACAAATTGCATTATATATATATATATATATAGAGAGAGAGAGAGAGAGAAAACACCCAAACTTTTTGTATTATTGGAAAGTCAAATGACCTCGCTGGATGTTGAATTCGACCATGAACTAAATTCGGGATTGAATTGAGAAGAATAATTTATGCTATGGAAACAAGAAACTCCCCACAAAAGGCTACTTCTACTAGGACTTTGCATGCCCGTATAACTTACCCACATAGAGCTCAGATCTAAATAAAGGCAAATGATTTAAATTTAAAAAGAAATTAACTACAAATGAATAACATGAAAAATGTATAAATCCCTCTTGCTTATACTTATCTATATTCCATGTCAAGATAGATATTTGATTTACTAAAATCGAAGGTTAACTTGATGGCAATTTTCATCACTACTTAACTAACCAATGAATGCTATCTTAATGTATTTTTGTAAATCATGTCTTTTTTTACTTTCACTTCAAAATGTCAACGAGTTTGTTTTGATTCAAACTAGTCAAGTAACTTCTTTTACGATCAGCATAGATAATCTATATGCAATTTTTCCAATTAATGCAAGCTCTGATGACCTAAAATTATTTTCTATATCAACCTTTCACTGCACTAGAAAATGGTGCTGGTCACTGGCCTAAATTCATGGTTTATGCGCAGCTATACATCACTCTTTCGTTATTTTGATCTTATGCAACACACAGTATTAATTTATTTCATTATGTGCTGTTTCATTATTTTGGTTTTATATTACATGTTCGAAAATCAATTATTACTGGATCCTAGGCTACTGCATTAATCTTGAAATTGTTACTCTGATTTTTCTTTGGTAGTCTCCAAGCAGAAAAGATAGGTTTCTTACAACAACAAAATCTTTGCTTATAAAAATAAATCTTGGTTTTAATTTGCTATCTCAAGCTTCTATCCTAATTTACTTTGAGTATTGAATCCATTTTACATTACCCACAGCTATTGACTACCCAAGTTGTTTACAGAATGCTTTCAAATAGAGAATCAGCTCGGAGGTCAAGAAGAAGAAAGCAGGCCCATTTGACCGAGCTTGAGACACAAGTATATGCTCACCTCTGATTATCTACCTTCATGTACAATTAATCTTTTTAGTACTTGTCAAATTAACTCTATCTTGGTCATTCTTCTTTCAAGGTTTCTCAATTAAAAGTCGAAAACTCTTCTTTACTCAAGCGGCTTTCCAACATAAGCCAAAAGTACAATGAAGCTGCCGTTGACAATAGAGTTCTCAAGGCGGATGTTGAGACATTGAGAGCAAAGGTAAGTTAGATCATCATTATTATAACTAGATGGATAACTCTTGTAAATCCTTTGGATTTACGAATTCGATTATTACTAAATTTCAAAAGTGAGATACCCATAATAAAATCACCTATTGTACTTGGCTCTTTGAAATCTATTGAGATGCCATCCGAGCAAAAATCCCTTTGCTTAGTAAGCCTCAATTCCAGGATCTTTCTCAGTAGAATGGATTAGGTTGGACCTGTGATAATTGTATTTTTGTAAGCTAAAAGTGGCGAGGTATCACTTGATTACAGGTTGACCTGTTGTATTTTAACAACACAACCAAACAAGAGATAAAGTGGATAAAAAGGAAAAATCTTATTTCACTTATCTTTGCTACCAAACGAGTTTTTAACACATTTTTGGGTCGGTACAATCTTTGTTTTGTTTTTGATAGGTGAAAATGGCAGAAGAAACAGTAAAACGAATTACTGGTTTGAACCCTCTATTGCAAGCTATGCCTGAAGTATCTACAATGTCTTTTGCTGGTAGTTCTTGTGAAACAATAGCCGATGCAGCTGTACCAGTGCGAGATGAACCGAAGCAGAATTACCACAATGCCCCTTCTAGTAATACTCACTTATCTACACCTGCGGCTGAGAACGTACAACCGAGCACAGCAGCAGCAGACAAAACGGGAAGAACTGTTTCTCTCTCTCGAGTGGCTAGCTTGGAACATCTTCAGAAACTTATCCGTAGAGAGCAGTAAGGCCTTCAGCAAATTTAGTCCATTTATTTATTTTATTTTTATTTTCTCTAGATTGTTTCAGGAAAATACTCATTTTTGCCTTCAATTTTCCATCTGTGAAAATCTCATGCACAAGTAATTTATAGTTCTAAGTTACTCAAAATATTCACTTGCTGAAGTTCATTATATTTTTGTTGTCCTTTTTATCTGTCCTTTTGGTACTTTTTGGGTGCACATTTTTCTCATTGTTGAAAGTGAACACATTCTGGAAATTATCTATTGTTGCTTCTTCCTCTTTGAAAAATATCTTATAAACTCAATGGACAAACTGTGTACAAGATTTATTCTCATGTTTTGGATCTAGAAATTTAGCGTCGAAATGGAGACAGAAGGAAAAAGCCTTTGAAATTTAAATTCCATCTCACATTCTCTTCTTGAACAAATAAGTACTACTAGGACAAGCATGTAAAAATACTTTTTTCTCCGAATCTTTTGAATGGAAAATAAATAAAAATGGTCTTATAAAAATCTATGACTCAAAGGTTACTTGATAAGATAGAGGATGGTGTATTTAATTAGTAAAATTTATGTATTTTTCTAGGTATCCGTATCTAGATGTGTGAAATTCGATTGCTGGTTTTGTTTAATAAGAAATTCAACTGTATGTCATTTCTACTTAAACCTTTATATTGAATTTTAATTACATTTTCCAGTGGCGAAAACAAACGCAAAGGATTCTGAAAGCTCCGAAAGAACTAGGAAAAAGAAAAAAATTATAATCTTGTTTGAAGTCTAATTAATCTCGTAGTTATTATATCTAACTAGGATTCCTGAAGTTATAACTTATAAGAAAACTATGATAGAATACTTTTAATTCGACATATAGTCAACTGATTGTTCCTCCTCTATCAATTTAAGTAAAGTATTATCCTCAATGTTGGAAGGAATTTGATCATTTAAAAAAAAAAAATCTATGCAAGACCAAAAAGAAAATTCATGCCGGTACGTTTTCATTTCCAGAGTTTTTAAAATTTACACCCTGTTATGAATTATCTTTTAAAATCATTGCTAATTTTTAGACGATCATATAACTATGTTTCATGACTTGTTTACGCATTATGCCATTCCACCAAATCTCATAGCAACATAATTGTGAAAAAAGAGGAAAAACTATAAAACACAACTCATGATACTTTTATATTAGCATAAATGTATCACATATTCAAGCTATCTCGACCAACTCAACACCCTAAAGGAAGTCCAAATAAGATGGAAACACGGTCACGTACAGCACGAACGAAATGGTAGTGGGCAACGTGCGGCACTGTGCTTGCAAGGCCCGTGGGCTGCCCTAAGATCAAGACACGAAACTATACATATATAGCAGCCGATGGATGGTCCAGGATTGGGCCCTCGCTCCCAACGGGCTATTTTGGTAATGCGGCCTTCACAACCACTGCGATTGTTGTATCAGGTGAGCTTCAATTAAATTAAAGCCTGTTTAGCACGCTGCTATAGACAATGATTACTTGAGATATGCACTTGATTACTTGGAACTGCAGCCCGATCTTAAGGCACTTATTCATGGAGCTCATAAAGTTAGGTGCCCAAATCTTGGGATTATTAGTGGGTATATAAGTCCAAGAGAAATTCACAATTCATGTTTCCTGGATTTAAAAACAATCTATAGTTCAACCCGGAATAATAAATAGGTCAACCCAGGAAAATTCCCAATCACCTATTAAATACATCCATCTAATTCCACTAATCTAATCTTTGCACTTATCTTGAATAAAAGTTGGTGATCAAGAATATGAGGCAATATGACATCCACTCTGATAATTATCGATAATTTGATACTATAATATAAGCTTAGTCAAATGAATCTACATTGTATTGTCCAAGGAAAATACAAAAAAGGAAGAAAAAAAAATCCCAGTTTCATATCAAGTCAGGATTTAGTACTTACCATTCTTAAAGAATCAATAATGCACTATTGTTGCTTCTTTGTCTTCTTCACTGCAGGCTTTGGAGATATATCATCGTCTTCTGAAGAAACTTCTTCTGGTTCATCAGGAACATCATTCGGAATATTATGCTTTGTTATGAAGTCCTTTAATATGTTCATGCTCTGCTCCTTAACTGAAACTAATTGCTCAGAGATCAGACCCTCGTTTGCCTCAGCAACGTGTGTCTCCAATCCAAGGTGAATAGTGACTTTGACACGTGCATTAACAGATTTAGCATCTAGCACTTGAGCTTCCATGATGCAAATCTTGTGGCTCCTGCACTGTGGAAATCTTTATTCGACTCATGTCATAGTAAAGCCATTTGATGTTATACGTTTATAAGAATAAAAATTCTTCAACCACAAAATTTAGGCTACTATGTCAAAAACAATTGAACAGAGTAGCATTTCAATAACTATATTCTTATGCTCCAATAACAATGAACCGATAAAATATAAGTCTCTTTTAATGAGATTTTAGCATATGCATATCACAGGATCTTATTGGAGAGTATGAAGAATATAGGATTTTGGCTTCACTTATTCTCCTCATTGTGCGTATATACATGGGAACTAGCAACGTTCTACAACAAAATATGCTAAAAGTCTAAAACTGGGCACAACCTCAAAACAACTATTGCAGTTCATGACATAGATATATTCAGGGAGAAAACAAAAATAAAGAAGAGAAAACTTATCAAAATAAATTTTTCAATCTTTCTAACTCGACAACAGGAGTAGTATCTTCGGATGCAAGCGAACATAATCAGTAAACAACTCAGATAAAACAAATATTATCACCATAGCCTTCACCAACTTGATTATTGAATACTCTTATAGCATATAGATGTTTGATTGGAAGTACCTATTAGTTCCAAAAATATTGGAAATAACTGTATTACTTTGAAAAGTGTTTGCTTGTGGACAAGAGCTCAACATGGCAAAAATACTTCGAAAACAGCTCAGCCATGATAAGCTACAAGAATCCAACCAAAGGCGAAAACCGCAATTATATGTATACATAATGGAGATAGCGGATGCTATATTAATATTTATCATCACTTATGAAGGTAAATCTAGCTAAATAAATTACGAAAACAATAGTAGGCAGACAAATAATATAAAAAGGGCTTTAGAAACTTATGCATATTGTATTTAAGTAACATTCATTGATCAAATCTGAATCAACATATTTTCAATCCTTCCCTCCGGAAATTTGCTCATTCTCCCTCTTTATCTTTGAAATTGTCTTCTATATACAATCATTTTTAGAATGTCAAAATCACATAAATTTGGATAATTCGAAAAATATAGTTTCAGTAACATTCAAGTTTGAACAAACATGCAACTAACCAAAATCATTTTTCCGATTACATGTAAGATAGGAATATACGACTACTACCACTAAAATTTAAGAAAAAAACAAAAATTTAACAGAAAAGGAGGCCAATGAGAAGAAAAAAACTTAAAATATGCTTTATTTAAGCAGACTATAAAATTATTTACATAAATCAGCCAAAAATTTCAACAGACCTTAGTTCTCAAAGCATCTCAGACACACATTTCCAGAAAACAAATTAATAAATAAAAAATTGTTCGAAAACGAAAATTGCAGAAATTCAAAGAAACCTGGTAAGATGAAATTTGCTGTTTGGATTCCCTTGTCTCAGTATAGTCCATCCGTCCATGTGTATTTACCGAAATTTAAAACCCTAGCGCAGAGTCTCCCCCTTCTTTACTAAATTACGTTCTCAGCCCACTAAGTTTGTTGTTTTACCTAAATAGCCTTTATAATAAATGCTAGCATAACTTTGACGTAAATTGCATTTCGCTTCCCTTGAAAGGGTATAATAGTCATTTTTAGTAATTTTTGACACTTTCGCATATTCCACACCAATTCAAACTTTTTGGTACTATCCACCTTAAAAATATATTTTTTGACATTTTAGATCTAATGTGTTTTCCTTTGGAAAAAGTCATCAATGTCGTCGGTCAATCAAACATGAAACAAAAAAAAAAAAAAATTCGAGTTCAATCACAAAAATATCATACTAGTATTTTTTTTGTTTGCAAAGTATATGTACATTTTATCCTAAAATATTCATACTACAAGTTTTATTTTTCTTGCTTTCATAAAATAAAAATATTGATTAAATTTTGATATTTCTGATTTTATAGCATTTTTTCTCTAAATAAAATGATAAAATTTTGATATTCTAATTTTTATAGCATTTTTCCTCTAAAATAATCATTTTATTTAGTAATTTTTGTGACATAGTCAATCTTAACCATCTTATTTGTACAATAAGGAAAATCATGAACATTTTATGCTTACTTTATTTTAGCTTTCAATAACTTCTTATAACATTTTCTCTAAGTAAAACTTAGATGATAATAAAAAATAAAAAATAAAAAAAAGACATTGCCTTCGTGTTGTTTTCTGGTATTCTCTAGATTGTTTACACTATAATTTTATCATATGACATTGTTGTTATAAGACTCATATGTAATCGTTTCTAAATTTTTCTACATTACATACTCTACAAATCTATAATTATTATCTACTAGCATGTCAATTTTAGGAATTACAAAAAAGAAAAAAGAGTTCTTACCTAATTACTAGTAGTTTGATTAAAATGAAAAATGTTCCAAAAATTTTAAGTTGTGGTGTAAAGTGCAAAAAAATTATATTTTCAATATGCAAAGTACCAAAATCTATATTTCTAGTGTGCAAAGTGCCAAGAAAATTTGAAAATGACTATTCTACCCTTCCTACAACTAATTTTTTTTCATCAAAACACACACTATTGTGCAAAGTGTCAAATAAATTATATTTTCAAGGGGCAAAGCGCCAAAAAGATTTAAGTTAGGGTGCAAAGTGCACCGCGGTGCATGCCTTTTCACGCCGCGGTGGATGCTCACTGGTGGCCTCTGGAGGTTTTGCGCCACGGTGAAACTTTTACTGCTCTGCGACACTTTGTTGCAAATTAAATGCCATATCTTTTAATTCTGAACCCCGATTGCGGATCCGTAAAGTGCATAGCGTAGCTAACTCCATCCTCTATACTAAAATTTCAGCTAATTTGGATCATCCACGAAAGAGTTATGCATGTTGGAGTGTGCAACTATCTACGTCCTTGTAAAATTTGTCTACGGGTGATCTTCCCTTTGAAGCTCTTATCATGCCAAGGCGCGACTTGCATCTTCCTCCTCCTTGCCTCGATTTGATGAAATTGCATTGAATCATGCCCTCTCAGAGTCTCTTTAGCCTTGCGAATTTCTCAAACCTAAAAATCGAACAAAAACACAATAAAAAGAAAAAAACCAAAAGCACACAAAAGTATAAAACTAGACCAAAAGACCAAAACAAGCTAAAAAGCACCAGCACATAAAATCGAAGAAAAGCCATGGTTTTAAGCTTATGAATAAAACGGTGTTTCACAACGTTATCATTATGTTTGAACCAAACTAGCCATCGGTTCGCTTCTCGGACCTAACAGTTCGATCAAGTTCTAAAAACACTTATTGTTCATCAATACCTTATATATGTACCTTTTTCATTCCACTAGGGTTTCCTCAGAGACGGAGAATGTTGGGGGGCCGAGCTTAAATATTATTGAAACTTTCTTGGCAGTGATATTCATAACTAGTTTATTTGTTTTAGCTCACATAGTAATACTTCCTTCGTCTCATTATTTTTTACTACATTGACTATAGTATCATGTCAAGTTTGTGGAGTATTATCATATTAAATTATTCATATTGGTGGCGTATTAAACCTCTTTTATATATATATATATATATATATATGTATATAGTATCATTTGATATTATCAAATTAGTACATAGTGAAATTAATTAATTAAATTGTTTATTCTAATTTTTTAAAATTTAGTCAAATTAACTTATCAACAGTACCAAGGGATAAAAAATTATGGGACGGGGTACATGCAAGGTTATGGAAACAAATAGTCTAATTCCACGTATAACTTGCTGATAAAATAAAATAAAAAATACAATTGTTGAACTTATCAGATTGGGTGTAATTTGTAATTTAGCAAGGAAAGATCCAAATTGATTCCTTTTTAGAGTTCTATTGGACTTAAAGAAAGAAGCCTCTTAGATCTCCCAAAAAAAAAAAAAAAAAAAAGAAGCCTCTTAGAATTTAGAATCGTGTTAGTGTCTCAACAATGCGTATAATAATTTTTTATTTTCCTGAGGGGTTTAATTATGGTAAAAAAAAAAAAGGGAAAAAGAAATTTAGGCTGAATCGACTAGGTCCGTCCTATAATGTATCGTAACTTATATAGACTAGCTACTAACCTAATTAAACTATCTTGATAATTAAGGAAAAAAGATATCCATTACAATCTCATAATTAATTAACATAAGGGGTTGTTTACATGCATAATGAAGAAATATACATCTAACTTTGAGTAAGAAAATGAAAGATTAATCAAAAATACTGGGACCATACGTGGATTTGATCATGTTAAGAAGTGGTGGAAGTTGAAGGTATACAAACAAGGTTACTGGTATACAAGCTAATGCAATTATTGCTACAAGTATAAGTGCATTTTGTTGAACAACAACAAGGAATATTGTTGAGCTAAAGGCAATCATCAATGCAGTAACAGAGAGGAAAAGGGAAATTAGGCCGATTATCAATCTATTTGGCAAGGCATACAGAAAATCATTAACCGTATAACGAGTAGTGAAAATGGATAAGAACGATATAACAGTAGTAATGGATGAAAGAAGTGAAAGAGCATCAGAAACAGCAAAGAGTATAAAGGCTTTTCTGTTTGAGAAAATTGGGAGGCCATTGCTGTTGCTTCCTCCAGGTACTGTAATTGAAGCAGCAAATACCATTGTAGCAATGAGTGACGCCGCGACTGTGCATGAAGTTGCCATGCCTATCATCCATTGTGTTTCATGTGTAGCCAATTCACGGGGTTGTTCGTTAAATATCATCAATGGCGTCTTTCCCTCAACATTCTTCGACTTCCTTTCTTGAGGCAATACAAATTTTTCAACTTCCTATATATATATATATCAAATTTATTAATTAGATTTTTTTAAATAATATGTCAAATTATATTCAAGTAAAAAATAAATTTATTATCATATCACCTTGTACCACTGGAGTTCACGTTGCATCTGTAGAACTGCTCCTGAATTCAGATCGAGTCGGTCTTGACGGGCTCTATATCCCACCAGATGCAAGATATTGTTCCGTCCGCTATCCAGTAAAAGTGACAAGGACATTTTATAATGTCCGCTCTGCCGATGTACTAACTTGAATATCTTCTCATGACGGTACATCACTGCAAGATGAAATACTGAATGGTTCTCGTCATCTACAAAGGTTATTGCATGAGGAAAGGACTCCAGAATTTCTTTCACAATTTCATATATTCCATTCTGTGCGCCTAGAAGAAATGGCCCTGTGAGTATTGATGAAGCTTTTGCATTATCCAAGCATTTTATTTCTGAGCACACTCTCTTTATTAGTTCTTGTGCATGATGATGCATTGATTTTTTGTGACGAATGCGTTTTAAAAGTGGAACTGCAGGCAAAGGCAGTTACAATTAAGTTTCATCAGCAATTCTTAGATCCCAAATTATTCAATACATATATACATATTCCTATGTCCCACTTTTCTTTCTTTTTTGAGATTCAAGATTCCCTAATCAAAATGAGAATCAGTACCGCTTAATTTGCAATATATACATCTGATCTAGAAATACTTATATGTTATTAGTGACAATCTAATCAGTACTGTTGCATTTGTTAATATGGTTCTTAACGAGCTTTAAAATTTCGCAGTTAAGTAATTCTAACCTACTACTTCAAGCACCTTCCAGAGCATTAGGTAAGCTGCAGAACAAAAGAAGTTTGTGAGGACCATAAGTACATACTATTAATACATAAGATTTTTCATGTCAAATTCACAATCACATTTGCCTCAAATTTTCTCTATACTTCCAAAAAATTTATCATTTTCTACGAAATATACTATACTAGACGTCCAATTCAAATTCCACCATGTAATGGCATTTTAAACTAATATATCTATTTTGTAAATTTGACCTATTTATTTGTTTATAAATAAAAAAGGTATCATCGATTTCTAGGGGGAACTTTAACCGTTTTCATCATTTGAAGTTATAGACCATCACGTGGCTTGGACTTGCAAATTTTGGAGTCAGAATCTGAAATCTCCAATTTTTAAGTGTCACTCGACACATGACATTTTTTGCGAAAATTAAAATTATGTTGACCAAAATGTACATTTATGTGTAGCAATTGCGGAGTATTTATAGGAGTAGAAATCTGATCGGTCGGATCGAGCTGGAATCCACTTCAAGGATCCTAACCATATGCTCAAAGAAACTCGTCGGGTTGTGCCGGTGGTTGACCCGACGCTAACCCTCCGATGCCTAATTCAGATCAATTCAAGTAAAGAGCATAATGTAGCATAAATGTTGACCAAAATGTACATTTATGTGTAGCAATTGCGGAGTATTTATAGGAGTAGAAAGTTGATCGGTCGGATCTTTCAGTCGGGTCTTTCGGGTCGATTTGTCCGAATTGAGATGTATATGTCGATCGAGTCATAGTTTGATCGACATGGTTTCATGTAGCTCGATATGATTCATTTATTTAGCACATCGATATATTGTATGTCGATGATCATGTATATCGATGATTATGTACATCGATGATCATATATTTGGAGAATATTTGATGCTAGGATCAAGTTTGTTACGATCTTGTTCGACATCGATGATGATGTAGTTCGATCTACGTGGTAGATCGATGTACTTATAGTAGAATCGATGATAGGAACAAGTTTATCATGATCTAGTTAATCTGCTCGATCTAACTGATCTCGTTGATGTAGTTGATTTCATCGATCTAGTTGATCTGACTTATATGATCGATCTGGTCAAATAGCATGATCAGAAGAAAATTGGGGAGATCAAGTTTAGGAGGTCTATATCGATATAACATGTATGCCGATATAGATTGACCATATTCTTGGAACATGGTTGATCAGTATGTAATCATTCATAATGACATATTTCAATATAGTTTGACGTAGGATATAAGTCGATATATATGAGGTTGATAACATTGAGCCGATTTGATCATAATGGCCCAATTTGGTGTATGTCGATTAAGTCATGGTCTAGTCTTAGTTTGACTTTACTCTTACGTGTAATGTGTCATGTATAGAATATTTGGTATATCATTGATGTAAGGAGTTATCCGTAAAAGTAATTGCACTAGTAATAAGTTATTGATCAAGTACTTTCCTCTTGAAAACTGATTCTCCCAACGTTTCTGCACTTTAAAAGAAGAATAATGTGTCAACTTCATCATTCTGAATAAACTCTCTGGCATCTCAATCAGCTTCAAAGGGACACCTAAAATTCGAAAAATAATTTAATTTTCAATACCTATTCCCTCTCTGAATTTTTCAAACACGACAATTAGAGTACTAACAAATAAAATCTCTGGCTAGATGGAGACACAAAATAAGAGAACCATATGCAAACATTGGAAACTGAAATCAATTTTAGTTATTAATTAAAGCGAAAAACTTACACGAATATATTACGAATTGCCAAAAATTTAAGGGCACTCCACTTGGGAAAGAAGACGGGTCCTGAGCCATCAGTTCCAAAGGAGATATATCCTCATGCTGCCATGCCAATTTTGGCTCCCGTTCAAGCAAATACAGAGCCAAATCTGAGAACGACAGATCACATTAAGATTACTATTTTCCCATACAAAATAGGGGAATTCTATTGTGACTCTCAACTCAAAGTTGAGTCACAAGAAAAATTTAATCTCAACCATTGAAAAAAAATAAAACTTTATCTTGTCCATTGAATGTGTACAAATGTGTATCACCCATATATTTTGTGTATTACACTCAAAAACTAAATAAACAATACATTGTAAATATGAATTTTACATTATTACCCTTTATAAAAATACTCAAAATACCAAAATGTCCCACTCTTTTCATCTCCCCCAAATTATCTTCATAACCTAACCCATACCACCACCACCCTCCTCCTCTCTATGTACCTATTCCAACGAGGACGGCGATGGCGAAGTGCCATCTCCCATCTGGTCGCACTAGTATGGCGGCGAAAGGTCGTCGCCGTTTTGGTCGCGACCAGAACGGAGGCGGCACATCACTCGCCGTTGTTCTGGCCGCAACCAGTACGGAGGCGGCACATCGCCGCCTCTCTGGTCGCGGCCAGAACGACGCAGCCCTTCTCCCTCAGTTTTGGTCTCTGACCAGAACACTGAGGCTTCACCGGTGCAGCGGTGAGCGGTGAAGCGGTGAAGCTTCATCCTTTTAAGAAATGATTTTTTTTTTTGATTTTTTTTAAATAAGAAATGACTTAAAATATTAAATATTTAATAATGTACAATTATTGTAGAAAAACATTTCATTATGAGAATAATATATTTTTGTAAATAAAAATATTCATTTTAATGTTATATTTATCTAAAAGAATTATATATTTGAATTTATTATTTTTATTAGCTTTGTATTTGACTTGGTAGAAAATCTAATATAATTTCAACCCAATTATTAATATCTAATATACTTGATATTTGAGCTAGAATCTAATATATAAAAGGGTAAGTTAGGAATTTGGTAAAATAAAGACTAAGGATATAATGGGTATTTCAAGAATTAGTTGGAATTGTAAATGAATTTATTGGGTTGTAATGTAGACACGTGTCCACATTTAATTAGTCAAAAATGATGTTGTTGGTGACTCTCTTTGAAGTGAGAGTCACCATAGACCATCCCTACAAAATATATTCAAGAAACCATCAACTCTTCTTCCTACCTCAGTATTAGATTATAAAATGGGTGAGAACCTCTGGGCCGGCCCGTAATCCGGCCAAACCCGTCCAGGCCCAACCCTCAATTTTATAGATTATTTTGTGGGTTGGGTTGGACTGGGCTGATTTTCAAATTAATAAGATGGGGCAAATATAAGTAGGGTTGCCAATCAGTCGGATCATACTCGACCCGGATCCGGATCCATTTACATTGGATTATATTTGGATCAGATCTAGATTTCTCAGGTCCATCGATTCTTGGTTGGATTCAGTCGGATATTTTTTCCTAAAACAAGTTTGATAACTTTACGTTTTTATTTAATTTAGATCACATATTCAGACTTTCTTAATTAACTATTATTCATATTTTTGGCAAAATATTATTAATGTTAATTATTTTAATAAAATATTATGTATATATATCAATTTATTTATTTATTTTCGAATACGGATCTATAACGAATTGAATCGACCTAAATTCATATTCGCTCCACGTATTTCGAATTTCGAATCTTTATAATCAGATCAGATCCATTGAATCTCTAAGCAGATCAAAATCCTAATAAATCTCGTCGAACTTGAATAGGATTCAGATTGAAATCTGCCCCCTTGACAGCTCTAAATGTAAGTTTAGAAATGGACAAAATATGGGATCTGCCCACGTATTTTAGGTGGTTACTGGTTACTATTTAGGATATTAAATTGTTGAATGTTAATTGTTTACACATGGGATTGAAGCCGTGTTGTTTCTTTTGAAAAATATATTATGACCATTAAATGTTGAACTTCATTGAAGAATTAGTATTATTACGATCCAAATAGTCACGTTAATGTGTAGTATCTTACTCTAATGGAGTATTTCATTGCTAGACACAAAGAAAGCTTAATATTAGAGCGAAATACAAAAATATCCCATATACTTTATCTAATTCCCAAAAACCCCTTGTGTTATTTTAACTCGCGAAAATCTCTCTATGCTCTCAAGTTAGCGCCAAATACACTCTCCAGAAAAGGGAGTGTGATTGAAACGTGAAAATTGTAAGTATTTGTTCACATTTCGCTTTTGATATGACAATTTTACCACTGACATTTAATTGTTGAGAGAAAGAAAAGAAAAAACACCCCTATACTTTGTTTAACTCTAAAAAAAACTCTTGTGTTATTTTAACTCTCAAACCCCTGTATTTTGTTTTAATTACCATACTCGACCAAAGTAGTATATACTTGGGTTTTCAAAAGGAATTAAAAAAAAAATCACTAATACATAGGGTAATCTTATCATTTCTCCAAAAGTCAAAAGTCAAATTTTATTTGGATTGAGTGTGGTAATTAAAACTAAACACATTGAGCTTTTTTTGGAGTTAGACAAAGAATGTCGTTAATATTGACTTAATATTGCTTACCGTAAAATCCAGCGTTGACTGCAAATTGCATGAGTGTAGCACCAGCAGCATCTTTGAACGGGTCCAAATTGTCGTCCTCTCTAGTGACAGATAACAAATACAGGGTCATATCTCTGTGCCCACGCATGGCGGCCAAGTGGATCGGCAAATATCCATCAACGTTCCAAATATGTGGCAAATCAGGACTCTTTTCCACAAATAGCTTCGCGGCTTGAATTTCGCCGTGCACCGCCACTGCGTGTAGGGCCGTGTTTCCGAAGTAGTCGACTAGAGCCAGAGCTTCTGGTTGCATAAAGGTCAGTAGCTTCCTTATGAACGGCAACCCCTGTCCGGCCTTGACAGCCACCAGGAGCGGCGTCTCCGCAAACGGTGTTAGTCTGGCCGTGATCGCACCTGATTCTTGCTTTATAATTATCTCCACAATCTCCCAGTTTCCCTCATTTAATGATTTGTATAGGGGTAAGTACCAGCTTTGATAATTATCCTCAACTGTTAATTAATCATAAAAAAAGAAAAGTAATTGAGACTCTGAAATTGAATGGTAGTATTTATATAACTTAAATAATATATGTATATAATTACCATTGATAATAAAATCCAAGTTACTATTAACGCTGCTGTTCATCCATCGTGACGAAGGCACTGCCATATATATATATTCTTCTTGTGAAGTGATTATATATGCATGTAGTGTTTTTAATTTCTTGTTTTACCTACATATATAAATAATTGCTCTTTTCCTTAGTTAATAGTCAACGAAGTCAATTTCTACGAAGAATCATCCGGGAAATGGGATGGAGTATACGTTACAATCCAAGTCAATGCCAAATATCATATAATTGGGCCACCGACAATTCATTTTTTTTTTTTATACATTATTTTTTAGGAGTGAAATTCACAAATACTCCCATATATTATATTAATAATTAATCGGTATGTATTACTCGTGATCATTGAGTTAATTTCGTTTTTTTTTTTTTTTGTACTCTTGGCATATAGTATATTTTTTGGATTAATTCCCCAATAATGTCGAATAAGGTTTTTTGTTTGTGTTCCTGAATTATTTTCAAAACCTTTTTACTGACTTTGAAGCAAAATAATTTGTTATTACCTTTTATTAGTGCTACTGTTTATCCCTTGAATTAGTGTTGTAGCCATTAATTAATCAAAGTATATAAATAAATCAAAAGGAAGGGAATTGATAAGTTTTTGATTCAAAGTAGAAGAATGAAACTTTACGGGCCTAGGTTTAACCCTTCGGCCGATCCTTGTGGAATAAATTTGTAGACACACTTTAAAGTTGGACTATCGGTGTGATATAAATTGTATGGCCTATATTAAATCCATTTGTGTAAATTTTAAACTTGGTCAGTTTGTTGTGAATCTGAATTACTTATTTAATTCCAAAACTGAATTACTTTAATTTAATGTGAAGTAGCTATGACTTCCAAAAATAAATTAATACACTATCGCATATGATCATTACCTAAACTATGTTGTTTGGGCTCTGAACCCCTATTTTGAGGACGTCACGTGCACTTTAAATCTGGGGTGGGGCATTTTGGTAAATTAAAAAAAATTGCATTTTCATGGCAATGCTGGATATGTCCATTATTTTTAATTGACTCGATTGAATCGATATGTTGTCTCTGTTGGATAAAATTGACAAATAATGAATAAGGGGCATAGTTATCTATGCAAAACAATCGGTCCAAATGAAGGTTGTTTTGACCGGATAATGTTTGGCCTTTACCCCTAAGGTATGCTGATTGAACGAAATTATATTTGTTGAACCAAAGGGTACGATTGATTAATTTAGTATAGTTGTCCATGTGAAACAATCGCCCCAAATGAAGTTTGTTTTGATAGGACAATGTATAGTCTTATATATGTATTATATTTTGATTATCATGCTTTTGTTGTGTCGGTGCAAAGGAAGGCACAACATAATGCAGATATTAGTATCAATATTTAAGTCTATGTTAAAAGTAGGGGTGGGCACGGGGCGGGTTCGGGGCGGGGTTGGGGTTAGAGATATGGGTATAGTAAATTTCGGGATTGACACATTTCATCCCAAACCCGCCCCGTAATAATTCGGGTACCCGGAAGCGGGTACCCGAAATATTACGGGACGGGACGGGATTACGGGTCCCATATTATTTTAAATCATTAATTATTCACGCACTTAACAACACTAAATTACAATATTTCATATTAAATTTTGTATGTATTAGATTAGTAGTAGTAGTAATTTAATTTGTAGAGCAAACAAAAATCAAAAAAATAATTATTGTATGCCGTGACATAGGTGGGAAGAAGTGGTAGAGTCGTGGAGACTATGTGAGTTATTAGAACTGAGACAAACTTAATGAAAAAAGTATTAATAACTAGTGTACGATTAAAAAATGTATTAGGGTAAAGTAATTTTTTTTATTAGATGATATTAATTTAATTGATACATAAATAAAGTGTATAATTATATAATAATAATAATAATAATAATAATAATAATAAAAAAGATATAGGCGGGTTTGGGTATTCGGGGTTGGAGAAGCTAATCCCAAACCCGTCCCGTATTTCCGTAAAAAAATACGGGTTTTCAAATTCGGGTACCCAAACCCAAAAAATACTCGTCCCGTTCGGGTATTTTAAAAACGGGACGGGTCGGGTTTGGCTTACCCGAACCCAACGCCCACCCCTAGTTAAAAGAGTACCACTTACGAATTATTATTTCAATTCAAAAACTAATAATAATGTCGTGGTATCTTAAGATGGGCCCATCAACTTGTGTATGCATTAATAGTTGTTTTAGTTCAAATATTATTTTTATAAATTAATTTGAGTTGTTTTTTTATTGTCTTTTTGAATTCAATGCCTTCTGAAATAACTCCCAATCAACATCCATGTTCTTAACAACACAAAATTTGATAAATGAAAAAAACACATAATGATAGTGCTCAGTTGCATGTACAAAGACCATGCATTAAGAATCGAACGCCCTGCCGATCTGATACCTAAAAGCACTCATGTTGAAAGGGTGGCTCATGAAAAGTGAGAGCGATCGAACCACATGAGTCTGATTATTATGCAAAACTCAATTTCGAAAACCATAAGGCATGGTATATCTGAGGATACGGATGCAATAAAGTTTCTGACGCAATTAACGGACTGAGTAAAAGGGTCGAAACGATCACTATTCTGAAACAACACGTTTCCCTGCACTATAAGGGCGAAGGAAATATTGAGGAGTACTATGTCCAAACTTGTATCATGACTAAGGACCCTTAAGCTGGATTTGTCTGATGACATATTTGTGCACCTGGTCTTGATCTCACTTCCTACACGTTTTGGTCCCTTCACAATCTTTTTCTATGCTCAGAGGGAGAAATGGACATATAAGAGACAGAAACAAGAAAAGGCTGGCATACTCATTTGGCATTCAAATCTAATGGTAAAAACGCCACCATGAAGTGAAAGAGGATCAAAGTAACTGCAACTCCTCCTGGGACTTTGCAGCCTAAGAGCCAAAAGGGACATGATTCCGCTATTACCTGTTATTTTTGCAAGAAGACTGGCCACTTAAAGAAATCATGCCCAGGATACGACGTTTGGCATGTAAAGAAAGATAAACTTTTCAGCTTCGTTTGTTCTGAAGTTAATTTGGCTTTGGTACCTAGTAACACTTGGTTAATAGATATGGGAACTACTACTCACATATGTGTCACATTGTAGGATTGCCTCCACTACCGAGCGCCAAATGATGATGAAAGATACATCTATGTAGGCAAGTGGAACAAAGCTGTTGTGGAAGCTATATGTGTCGTTAGGATTTATTTAAGTTCTAGTTTGTTTTTGGATTTAGAGAAAACTTTTATTGTACCGTATTTTCGACGGAATTTGATTTATGTTTCATGTTTGTGCAAATTTGGTTATTCTTGTTCATTTGGAAATGGATTATTTACTGTTTCTTTAAATTCAAAAGTTATTGGTACTAGAATTTTAATAGATAAATTGTATAAATTAGACACCTTAAAACCAATAATGAAAATATGCATTCAAGTAAATTAGGTGCTAAACGTAGATTGACTAATGAGAATTCATCGTTATTGTGGCACAAGCGATTAGGACACATCTATCAACAGAGAATTCGGAGGCTTGTGTCTGATGGAATTCTCGATTTTCTTGACTTAACGGACCTTAAAATATGTATAGAATGCATAAAGGGAAAACAAACAAACAAATGAATTAAGGGTGCATTAGACAGTCGTATTTTATCAGGTTTATGGATAACTACTCACGATGTGGTAACCTTTACTTAATCCATGAGAAGTCTTCATAATTGGTGTGAATGACATGGCTTTTTCCCAATGCTAGAATGACATGGTGAGAAGTATGATTAATCACTCTTTCTGCCAGATTCACCTTGGAACGAGGCTCTTAAGACTGCAATTTTCATACTTAACAGTGTACCAAGCAAGGTAGCAGCTAAAACTTCATACGAAATGTGGACATGTAAGAGGCCTAGCATTAGGCACTTGCATGTCTCGAGTTATCCAAAATTGGACTATAAGTTTATCAAAGATTGAGGGGTTACAAGTTTTATTACCCTTCACACATATCCTTCTTCGAAATAGGAGACGCCAAATTTATTAGCATGCTTACTATAGTGGGAGCATTAAAAGAAGCGATGTAGTGTTTGAGGGGGGAGTGTGTAAATACTCTCCCTAAAGCTACAAATGAGAATGATAAATTAACTATTACCATCAAAGTTCAACCTGTAAATCAGGATTTGCATCAAACACTATCGTTTCTCCATTCACTCCCACTACTAACGCCCTTAGACTTAAAGAGCTTTAAATAGTCTAAAATAAGAGGTTTATTATGTATACAGTATACTCTATTCTCTCATTCTACTCTAATATGCTCCCATGCCCCTCCACATTTAGCTGCTAGGCGTTAAATCTAATGAGTTTGTGTAAGTATACTCTTATATATGCCCTGCCCTTTTCACAATATGGAATAATTGAAGGATATTCATCTACTTGTATTATTTCCTTCTCCAATTTCTCAAATTAGTTTCTGAATTTGATTACCTCCAGAATTCGATATGATATTTCGAATCTTTCTAAACCATATCTTGTTGCATAAAGAAAAAAGACAAAAAATTGACAACAATCAGACAGCAAATTGTATCTAAATATAACTGGTCGTACAAACAGTCAAAACAAATTGAAAAACAACATTTTATTTTGACATGTCTCAATTTGAAGAACTCTCTGTTGTGCTAGTGGCTTTAATAATCTCTTGCTTCTCTTCCGCACCCTCACTCACTGGTGTGGTAGAGGGCTCCTCAGAAGGCTCAACAACATCCTTCTTCAATTCCGACTCAAATTCTTTTGCCGCCTACAATCTTAAGGTGTCAGTCAAATGTGTTCATTGATTTTTGCATATACAAGAAATCAAATTCGTTCTATATATATATATATAATTCCTTTTGTATTGATCACTATCATTAAAGCACAATAACTATGGACTAACTAATATTTCATCACAATTTGACTAAAAATTAGTCTAAAGATATTACAATCAATAAAAAAATTGATTCCCACATATTATAGCTAGGGAGGCATTACGATAATGGACAAGAGTAAGACTTTCACTACGGTTGAAAAATAATGTCTTTGGTTATTATATTCAGGCAATGAAGAACTTGATAACCTTAACTCTTAAGCTCAGGAATTCCGAGATGACTTTGCCGCTCATGATTATTTTAGTCAGTCGGTCTTTCAATATGCTAGAATTTTCATCCCAAGTTTCTCAATTACCCTAATCTGCAACTTCAATGAAATCAAAATATTCAGTTCCTTTCCTTTTCCCTTGGTGTCTAGATTAAATTTTTTTTATTTTTTTTAATGAATATCCAACTAACAAGACTGGTATTAAACTAGAAATTTACCCACACTTCTGATGGGCATCGAACCCGTGACATCTGAAGTCTCGGGGCCTCAGCTTTGCCATCAGGCTAGGCCTCCTCGGCGTACTAAATTAATACGTGCGCCTGAGTTTTGTCATACATTAGTAGTGAAAAAACATGTATGAACATTTAATAAGCAAGAGTTCAAAATAGAAACAACAACAGGGACATCTACTCAATCTCGTCACCATTATATACAAGATGATCATATACATCATTTTCATATGTTTTCAGGATTTTTATGTAAATACAAATACAAGAAAAGTTCAAAGTGAGTGCACGACGTGTTACCTTCAGCAACTACATACACTTGAGCGAAAAAATTATAATTTCTTACAAATAGTAGATATGCTTACTATTTCCTATGTGCTATGCGTTTTTCTACAGTAAGTAATACCGTTAACAAGCCAGCTTAACCAAAAAGAGTTATTACACAAACCAACCTACGTAAATACAATGTTACATAGAAATAGCACTCGGAATTATGCATACCATCAAATATTAGAGATAATAAAGAGATGACTTTCTGGTTTAATCTTTTTTCTGAAAATAGAAACTCTCATCCTAAATTTCAAAGTTTACTTCATAATTATTAACCAAATTTTAATTATGTAACAATATGCGTCGCCCCCATTATAATCACCAATGGAGGAATATTAATAGATTAAATTCACTTTGCAAAATGAACATATGGAATTTTAATAAATTCGGTGACAATCAGTTTCCTTTTAACTCCCCCATCTCCAAATTTATAATGAAAAAGGAAAAAAAAAACGAAGTAGAATTAACAAAAGATGAAACAAAGAAGTAAACCGAAATAAATATTTTTTCACCTGTTGAAAGCTCTTGACAGTTTTGCCAATACTCCGGCCCACTTCAGGCAACTGCTTGGGCCCGAACAGGAGAACAGTAACGCCGGCAATGACGACGAGCTCGGGTACTCCAAGCCCGAATAGGCAGTTGCAGGAAAACCCCCTTTTTCTGGGCCGATCCACGGAAACCTTAAGCCCGGCGCGGCGACTGATACTGTAACTGAAGAAAACTGAGCTTGAGGAAGAGATGGAAGTGAGTTTGGTTGATGGATTTAGAGGGAGCGCTGCTGTAATTACGCCTGATGAGATAGCTGCCATTGCAATTGAAATGTAAGGGTTTCTTTTTGCTAATGTTGTGTGATGTATATCAAGTATTTTGATTTAGTGATTTGGGTGGGTAGGGTTCTTAATTTTTATTATTGCTATTAATTGGACAATTTACATTTTGTCCCCCAAAAAGATTTTAAATTTCATACTTCCTCCTGGAATCATAATACTCGCACCGGACCCTTAAATTTAATTGACAGTTGAATTTTGTCAGATACATAAAACCATGAGGACTATTACTATTATTTATTGGATAATTTAAGTTTTTCCCCAAAAGATTTCAAAATTTCACACTCAACCATAACAACTTCTGCACTTAACCATTATTCAATTAACAAAAATTAGCCCGTGGACGGGCATTTTGTAGGTTTTGGAAAGGGCAACAATATAATTTTGGGGGTTTGAATCATAACTCATGTAATGATATAATTGGGCACACTAAATATATAAAAATATCAAAACTGCACAGTATTATATATATAGTATTAAATTGAATCAAAACCGTAAAAATCGAAGTATTCACACTGCATTCCTTTGGTCATTTTAACAAAATTGTAGATTACACAATGAATATAATTAGATATTATTTGTACAAGACCTTTCAAAGTTACTTTAAAAAATAAGTGCAACTGCAATTCAATATTTAGGGAGATAAAGTATGACACTAAAAATTTCGGGGAGTAAATTGTCCTTTATAAATCTTGACAGCTGTTGCTACTGTACTAACTAATAAAGTGTTGAATACTTGAATAAATCCCATATTTTCCACGTTTTATGATTTTATTCTAACTTATAATACCCAAAAGATTAAGCTATAGCTATAGCTGTGACACCACAAAAGTAAACAAACTGTCTCCAAATCTAAAAATTCTCAATTTTAAAAGTCACGTGCTGGGCACCATGACACTTTCTAGCAAAATTAAAAAGTTTCAATCAAATCGGACAAAAATAGGTAAAATTTTATTTTTGGCCCCTTAAAGTGACTGCATTTCAAAATTGGCCTTTTATTGTGGTACCTCGACAATAATCATCATTTATTGTGTCATCATCATCAACTTCAGTCCTTATTGTCGGAAATTTTTATTTATCGCCGGAAATCATCATTTTATGTCTTAATTGATTGGAAAGTTAAATTTTTTTTTGGCAAAAATCACCAATTTATATCTAATCTGACCAAAAAAATTAATTTAGCCAAAAATATAATTTGTCGAGTGACATTTAAAATTAAGAATTTCATATTCTGACTCCACAATTTGCAAGACCAAGCCATATGATAGGTTAAATATGACATAAATTGATTTTTTTTTGCGGTAATTAAAAAAAATCGGTGATAAGGACTGAAATTGATGATGTTGCCACAATAAAGGATGTATATTGTCGAGGTACCACAATAAAAGGACTATTTTGAAATGCAGCCACTTTAGAGGGCCAAAAATGAATTTTTGGCGACAAAAATAACAACAATATAAACATAAAGGATGCAATAGGGTGCCACATTAGGCCATCTCCAAGAGCACATGTATAAGTTAAATTATAAGATTTTTGTTAACATTATCACTAAAATTGCTCTCCAAGAGCACATATATAATTTATGTGTTGTTAAAAGGCTTAATCCCACTTTGCACCCTACAAATAGGAGCATTTTCCACTTTACACCCTACAAAAAAATTTATCCCACTTTGCACCCTACAAACCACTATTTCATTTCAGATTGCACCCTCAACCATTTTCAGCCCATTTTAGTTGCCGGAGTAAGGGTAAATTCGTCCATTCATATTATTAACCACCCCAATTTCCACCCAAAAAACAATATATGGGCAAAATTGACATATCTCCATAATAACTTAAAAAAAACTGAAAAATAGAAAACAAGTCTTACGGGGACTTAGGGTTTACTCAATTTCTCATCTTTCTTCTTCAAGTCGATTCCAGTGCCGCCTTTTTCTTTTTCACTTTACATATAATTATTGAAACTAACCTAGAGTAATTATGAGGATGTACATGTAGTTATTCCTAATTCTACAAACAAGTATAATAGAGTTGTTAACGAAAATGAGAATCAAACGTAAATAAGATGAGAAATTGAGAATATGGTAAACACAATTCATTCTCTTTTCTTAGCACCCAACACATTTTTCTTCAAACATAAAAAAGAAAAAGACAGCACTGGACTGGATTTGAAGAAGAAAGAGGAGAAATTGAGAATATGGTACCCATAAAACTTGTTTTCTATTTTTTAGCCTTTTTTTAAAGTTATTATGGTGACATGTCAATTTTGCCCATATATTGTTTTTGAAGGAAAATTGGGGTGGTTAATAATGTGACTGGACGGATTTACCCTTACCCAGGCGACTTAAATGGGCTGAAAATGGTTGAGGGTGCAATCTGAAATGAAATAGTGGTTTGTAGGGTGCAAAGTGGGATAATTTTTTTTGTAGGGTGCAAAGTGGAAAATGCTCCTATTTGTAGGGTGCAAAGTGGTATTAAGCCGTTGTTAAAATTTATGGGTTTAGATGGCCAAATATCCATGGCCAAATGCAAATTGTTATTTGCAATTGTTTGAAGGAAAGTACATGTACTTTTCTGCAAAACTATAAATTATTCTGGATAAAATAAAAAGTGATAAGTTTGACCTTATAACTCAATATATTATCCAAAAAAATTAATTTTCTTGTATAATAAAAATTAATATTTTTTTTAAAAAAACTATTTTTATTATGAAATTAAATCAATTAGTATTATAAGTTTATCATTATTATTTATATAAAATAATAATTAAAAGTAATTTGTTAAAATATAAATTAAATGTTGGAGTGAAATGGTATGGTTGTTAAAAAGTAGTCTCTTAAAATATAAACTAGCTGTTGGAGTACAGAGTAAAAAGTGGAAGTGTATAACACTGTTCATTAGTTATATTTTAAAATAAAAGGCTGAAATTTAAGAGAGTTGTTGGAGATTGCCATAGAGGACCAGTTATGAGGCCATGTTAGAGAACTAAAAATGAAATTTTGCCTCTTAAGAAACATCTCTATTGTTTCAAGAACTAACAAAAACAAACTCCACTTTAATGTAACAATTGTCTAAACAAACTTTCCTTCAATATAACATAATGTAGCATATCTTTTATCTATTTCATTCACAAAACAATTTAGATTTGACGTAAAATAACTTATCTTTTACCCTATTTTTCTTCTTTTCTAATCTTTAGAAAATCCGACCAATTTCTAAAAATTAAACCTACCATTCACTTCATCTCGAAAATCACAAATAACATTTGCTATATACAAAAACCAGTGACATCCCATAAAATTCTGCAAATCTCTAAATACACTCTAAAAAAGCTCAATCAGACATGTTTGTAAAACTTTTGAGGCATAAAAATGAGGCAGATTTAAAGATAAAGAACACACCTCGGAGCATCCAGCCGTCAAAAACTAGTCAATTATAACATAGAATCAACAAGAAGTCTAGTATAACATAACGTAAAAATGGAGTAACAATTAATCCTCTTCGAGATTGATAGAATCCTTAAACTTGGCATACAGAATCTTCTTTAATTCCGCCATTTGAGCGAGTATTGATTCCTTCTCCTCAATTAACTTCTCCAAGTTTTTGCTAGTCACCTCTTTCATCTGCTCAATCCTAGTCTCAACTTCTTCATTTGGCAAATGTACAAACACCTCCCCTATTTGGAACCGTATAATCTCTTCATCCGTTAAAATCAACTCATTGCTTGCATCCTCCAGACTTTCATTTTTTTCCTGTCCAAAGTTTTGATTAACTTTCTGAGCCGATGCCAATAAATATGAGATAGGAGTATATGACTATATCAGATATACAGAAATAGAAATTTGATGAAAATCTCATAGCGAAGAACATCTATAGACTACAGAGTACAATAAACAACCAGGACTGAGTGAAAGAAGTACTAATATGTTACAGACATTCAAACTTTTGAGCTTTTATTTTCTTGTAGAATGAGATCACCATTAAGCCAACAAGAGAATATTTTATAGCAGTATTTTTTAATGGACTCTCTAAGACGGAGGGCAAATAGCGAACTTTATCCCATTTTAAGAAATATGAACCATATTAAAACAGATACCATGATTGGGTTGGCAAAATACTCAAACTGAGTACTAATAGTCTAATAGTATGTCAAGGGGATTCGAAAATTTGAGCTTCCATATCTTTTAGAATGATCAAAATCAAGCTACAAGAGAGTATTTGCTTGAGCTATCTATGAGACTGTTTTAGAAATAATTTATAGTAACTCCCTTTGGCAAATAGCGAACTCGATCCCAATTTAAGAACTATAAACCATATTATGATCAATACCAAGGTTGGGTTGTCTACATCACTTCTCAAACCAACACAATAGTACTACTCAAACTGTCAACTTATTGCCCCACTCAAATAAAAATCTCAATACTAGACCAACAGAGACCTGCCTCGCTCTGCAGAAAAAAATCCTCAATTGTAAACTCTTATACAACATAAAACTGATTAGATTTAACATTATAATTCTTGCACGAACTCCACATAAAAGCTGCCTATTTCACTGGTTAATTTCTTAAGGTTATTAGGTGAGTTTCACTTTAATTATTGCAAAAGAATTAATAGTTACGAGTGTTTCGACATCTTAAGGAGATCATTTCTTCGAGTAATGCTCCTACTCATAATTTTTGAAGGATGAGAACCAACTATGCAACATCTACATTGAGAAATGAAGTGTTGTGTAACTAATACCACTACAACTACAGCTCCTGCTCCAGTTAATTTAACACTTTTAACCATCTTTGTGCATTAGTTTCCACTTTCTGAATCAATGTAGTTATATCAACTTCTTTAACAAAGCCAACCCACTCCCAAAACAAACACGCGCAACCAAGGAACTTTCTTGACTTCCAAAACCCACTTTAAAGAAATAAACACAGAGACACACACACACCACAACCAAGGATATTACTAGACAACCAAGAATATTCTAGATATCACAAACCCATTTCGAAGAACTTAACACACAACATAATAACAAGGAATTCCTTTAATTTCAAACATTACAGAAAAACTCAATATAAATTCCTAAGTGAAAAACGGAGAAACCTTAGCAGTCTTGATTTCATCTTCTAAATCGTGGATTCGATTGTTCAATCTCCCAAACTTGTTGATATTCTGCTGATCTTCCCACGTAACTTCTACATCCGACCCAGACGCTGCGCCCTAAATTTAAAGAAATAAAGAAAGAAGAAATTTTGTTACACAAATAATTACAAAAAAAAAAATCTTTACGATGGGTAATATAGTTATATTACTGAAAATGTGTGTGATTTCTGCTCACCTGCTGCATTGTTCGACGGTAAAGAAAATCAGAGGGTTTAGTGTTTGGCTGCTTGGAGACAACGCGATGAGAAATGGGAATCTGGAGAGGAAAGGGGATGATTAGGTTATTTAAATTTTCTCAAATTGAAATTGTTTCCAACATTAATTAGAAGGTTCCTTTTATTTATTATTCAAGTTTTAATCATTTGATTCATTTTTAATATTTTTTTATAAGATTCATTTAATTTTTTATTTATTATAATTATTATTATTATGTGACTGTCGAATCAAATTTTTATCAAATTATTATTGTTATGTTTAACACACTTTCTTATGAAGATTTAAATTGTAATTGACTTTGCCTTTTAATATAAAGATATGGACTTTAGTTGAGCTTAATATTAGTCGACTTCAAATAACTTGATACTTCTAATTATATTTTATCATTTTTGACGTATCAAGTTAAGCTTGAGTTGCTAAATAGGAATTGTTTTTCAAAAGTATTTCATATATAAAGTAAAACAAGTTAAAAAGAGTTTTTGTCAGTTGAAATTATTGAATTCTTTTGTTTATGTCACAAATTTTAGGATGTAGGAACCACTACGAATGAAATAGAAAATTTCAATTCCATAAATAAGCGATTGCTCTAGTAGAAGAGACTAGTTCACACCGAGTGACGATCTCAAGTTCGAATCCCCATTAGGAGAAGTTCTCATATGATATGTCTAATGCACATTGAAAGGGATTAAACTCCCGAAAGAAAAAGAAAAAAAAAGTTCCAACCCCCAAGTAAAGAAATGTTACAGATTTTTAGGGAAAAAAAATTAGATTCAAATATGAAGCCACACAAAATAAACCAAATTTGGTACTGGATATTCGATTTGATAACCTAAAGCTCGTTTCATTTCGATTTGTCAAAACATATATAATAAATAAGTTTGAACAACATTTTCATATGATAATTTTTTTAACTCGATTCGAACTCGAGTCTATAAGCTAAACATTGAGAAATACATATATAAATATCAAATTACTCAAGGCCGACTCGAACTCGTTTGAGCTCGTGTGTCGTATGACAATCAAATCAAACTCAAACCCAATTTCGAACAAGTTCGGTACAAAATTCAAGCCAAATTCGAACTACTCAACATATTTACACCTTCAAATAAAAACATAGGTGGAAACTAGATTTAAAAGTATTCGTGTGTTACTTAATATAGGGTTTTATTTATAACAATGAATTTAACTTATTTTGGATTAATTTATCAGAAAATAAAACTTATTATTGGATCCACCTATCATTATCAATTAAAATGAAACCCTACCCAACGCCTTGTAACTTCAAATTATCTTTGATTTCCGATCCGTATTTGTTGGATGGGTCCGCACATTTGACCCCTTGGTACCCAAAATAGATTAACATGATTCTACAGTAATTATAGGGTTTCCAGGTCACTCTATGTGATATGTCTAATGTGCAATTTATCTCCCTATGATATAAAAATAGATAATTTACTTCTCTGTGAAATGAAATGATGAGCAATTTATCTACATGTAATATGTAATAATGAGCAATTTACCTCCTTGTTAGAGGAGGTGTTGCACACACTCTATAATGCGACTGAGACTTCATTTTCATGTAAAAAATGACCAATTTAAACTTACCATTAACAACATAATCACCTCACTTTACCCCATGTGATATGCATAAATAGACAATTTACTTTCCTTTGATATGAGTAAATGAACCATTTAACTCTCTGTGATATTGTATAATGAGCATTTTACCCCCTTATAAAAAGGTAAAAATTGAGAGGGAGGCAATGTAATTTTTAATAAAAAAAATAGGAAAATATTTTGTTCTTTTATTTATCACAGAAAGTCAAACGACTTTAAAATAACAAAGAAAATTAATTTGCTTTTCACTCAGTAATTATATATTCAAGTTAAAGAAGAGGATTTAAAAAATTATAGTCCACCTAACCTAATCCCAAGGGCAAAAGACCTTTCCGTAGTCGTCTCACATTTCAATTCTAAATAATCCCAACACTCCACTCCACCACTAATCAATTCAAATTGTCAAATTTCAATCTCCTTCCTTTTTGACTTATTTACCATTTTGATTTGACTTTTTCTAATTCTAATAATTCTCCGGTGTTACTTGACGCCGTCAAGTACACAGCATCCACTTCTTTGTTATTCATTTTTTTTTTTAGCTGTAGGGAATTGGGGATGAGTTTAGTTATTGGTATTAATTGTGAAAATCAATATCAAGTAAAAACTAAAAATAAGTACGTAATATTATATTAATTGAGGAGCTGATTTTGCTTTTGAAATAATGTAGTTTAAGCTCTCTTTTTCATACAAAAAAAAGAGGAAGATAATTTGTTGAGTACATTCTCCTCGTTCATGTTATACATATAAGACTTTTATAAGGTAACTTTCACCTATCTTGTGTAATTAATTATGGAAAATGAACTTGTAACCAACTTTTTTGTTTAATGGAAAATCAACTCAAATTTAATATGGAAAAGATACAAATCTATATGAAAGACCTAGAAGAGGATAGTTAATTATCATAAATCAACTCAAATTTAATGCCTGAACAAGATAAAAATCTACTAGGAAGGAGGATAAATCACCACACAAATATTTATATTAAATTCTAATACCACAAAAATATAACAAAATAATAATTATAGCATAATTTTAGCACAGATATATCAGAAAATAGGAAAATAAAGAATCAGCAGCAGCCCGACAAAAACGGTTCCGAGATTCGAGACTAACCAGAGGGCCAGAAGAAGAAAAACAAAAACAACAAACAATTTTTTTTACTGTAAGAAAAGCACAAAAAACATAAAATTCCGTTCGTTAGAGAGAGAAACAAGAGAGAGAGAGAAGAGAGTTGAGGTCACGTTTGAATGTTGTAGGTGTTGGTGCTTCTTTTGAAGAGATCTTTGTTACTCAGATCGGAAACAAAGAGAAGAGGACAAGAATAAGAAAACCCATTTGTAAGGTTATTTTTTTCTTTTTTTCATTTTTTCTTGTTTTCAAAATTAAGCCCTTTTAATAATTTGTTCAAACCATTTCTCGTTGTTTGTTTTGTGTTGTTTGGTTGGATCTGCATTTTCTTTTGTGAAAGCTTATCCCTGTACAAGTATGTGTTTTTGTATCTCTTGGGGATTTTTTCCTGTAATTTCTTGAAGTTCTTGTTTTTTTTTTTGGAAAAAGGGATGAACTTTTAGCTTTTTCTTGTTTGATATGCGCATTTCTTCTGTAGGTCTTATTCTGTTTTATTTTTTCACGTTAATTTAATAGTGAATGCAAAAAGGAAAAGAAAAAGAGAGGATTTTTTGGCTTATGGATGTGAGGAATTTGCTGCATTTCCCATTACTTGATGGGTTTGAAAAATGCTTTGACATTGTATTATGATAATGGTATAAGAAAATAATGGATTTTAATTTGTGATTGCCCGTGTTATCATATTTGTTACATTTACTGGAATTTTCGTCCATTTCCGTTTTCTTGAAAGGTATATTCTTTCTTTAACTTCAGTATTTACTTTACTGAAATTAATGTTAATTGGATAGGAACGTGATTATAAAGTGTAAGACTATCAACAGATTGTCCAACCTATTGTGATTTTTTGGGGCGAGCAAATTGAATGTTAACATTTTGTTTCATTCTATGTAGTGTAGTATAATTATTGCATCGTTGAATGTGTATACTAAATTGGTAGAAGTGAGAAATGAAGACCTTCATATAGTTTCTGCTTTTCTTTAGATATCAATAATGGTAAGAAATATCGGATACTAATAATTTAAATACTCCTATATAACTCAGTTTTCTGATTTCCAAGGCTCTGAAATTCTTCTCATATTTCAATGCAACCATTTTCAGATGGATAGTATAGAGTCACAAAAGAATGAGCCTTTTGGTGAAATTTGAGTAGCATTGTAATAGTTTACAACATAAACTCATAGTGGCTACTTTAAAAAACTTTTCTTATCATCATATTAAACAACGTCTTGAGAATAAAAAAAAGAGACGTCTTTGTGATTTTTTGGGTGTATTTGGATGCAGGCAAATGGGGAGGGATGTTGCAGGCTTACGCATTGACAAGATGCCCAATGCAGCCAATGATAATGAGGCAGATATTCATACTGTGAATGATGAACATAATGAGGAGAAAGATGTGCTAAATGTCAAAAGCACCAACCATGAACCCGAGGAGAAGATCATTGTGGCTGAGGCTCAAAAGTCAACTGACAAAAAGTCAAGCTCGCCCTTAAAGTGCCCATCAGGCTCTGCTGTTAATGAGACTTCTGATTCAAATTCCTTAAAGCCGCTGAAATCGGCTGAGAAACAAGCTTCATCTACAAACAATGCTAAGGTTGTTGAAACCAATGGTTCTGGCTTAAAATGTTTGATGAAGTCCAATGATTTGAATTCCCCAAAGTCCGAGAAAAGATCACAGGTAAAACATTCTATTGGTTTCCATTTTATATTTGTACCTTTTCCATTAAGGGTATGTTTAGTTCATGAATTTCAGTGAGTAAAATGACAAAGGAATTGCAAATGAACAAAACATGAAGCTCAATGTTCTATCATTTGATGCAGAAAAACCCTTTTCCTCAATGATATTTCTTATGTTAAAATAGAAAGGAATGACTTGCTTTGGTGTGAATCTTTATTTGTGCTAATAATAATGGCAATTTCTTTTCCAGCCAAACTCTCCTTTGGTCTCAAGGAAGCAGCTGCAGTCTCACGACAAAAAATATTATGATGAAGAAGATAATTGGTCCTTGGCATCTTCGTATCCTTATGTGTCTCCTAGTCATGTTATTATCGTAAATTCTTTTCTTTTGTAGCTGCAATTTAAATTTCCCTTAGCGTTGATAGTACTGCAACATCACGAACAACTCTATCAAGAGTTACAGTTCCAGTTGCTCCAAGATTCACTTGCGTGGACCGTTTAGAGAGACGTAAGGAGGTAGGTTCCCTCTCATTTTCATGCGTGATGAAGTTTGATAGCAATTTTGGAAAATGTTTTCTTATATTTGTATTCACCTCTCTTTATTAGTTTTACACTAAGTTGGAAGAGAAACAGAAAGCGCTGGAGAAAGAAAAACAAGAATATGAAGCTAGAACCAAGGTATCAATGTTGTTTTATTTGTCTCCTCTCTATCTACATTTGTATATATTACAAAATCTATCTGCAATGTCAGTTCTCTATCCCGATTTGTAGGAAGAAGAACAAGCAGCCATCAAGCAACTGAGGAAGAGCATGACGTACAAAGCGAATCCCGTTCCTAATTTTTATCGTGAAGGACCTCCCCCTAAAGTTGAGCTAAAAAAGGTAATGAAAATTTTCAGTAGAGGTTTAGAATAAAAAGTGGCACTACTTCATATATCTATATATATTATTGCCTCGAGTAGTAAAATTCAAGTTTCACGGTTGGTAATATTTTGTTGGCAAAATTAAATTTAGCCCCTCAACTTTTAGGTCGTTTTGCATGTTGCCCCTTCACCATTTTTTATTAGCATTTTCTGTCCTCAACTTTTAGAGTTGTTTGGCACATCTCCCTATGATAGTTGTGTACTAACAATTATGTAAGAAAAAATTGAACTTCACTCCCTAACCTTAACCTTCTGATTGTATTGCACTTCAATCCCTAAACTTCAACCGTTTCATATTTAAATCCCCTTAACGGTCACCGCCGAACTGCAAAACAGTAAAGGGTAAAGTGCAAAATGGCTCAAAGATAAGTGGGTAGATAAAAAAAAAAAATTCTTTGATTTTTTAGCCAAATATTTATCTAATTATAATGAAAATGCAGCTACCTGTCACCCGTGCTAAATCACCAAATCTAACCCGAAGAAAGAGCTTTGGTGATGCGGTGAGATCGTCATCCTCAGATGACAAGGGACTTGGTGGACGAGTAGCACGCCACAGTGTTGGCGTCTACAAAGAAGGTAATAAAAGCTCTCCTATTACTCCCAAAAGTAAGGATCGAATTGGTGTCCGAAAGTCAAACGGAACTAATAAAGTCAAGGATCGTTCGGAACCATTGAAAGAGACTAAGGAAAATTCTCAAGTCAAAGCGGAGGAGAGTGGTGCAGACAATGTTGTTGAGTCATGAAGTATTTGTCTTTGGTAGTTTTAGTTTTTACATTTAGCAATTGAAACTTGTTGTGTTTGATTGGTGATGAAAATGTTTAGGCAAGACAACTTTCTTGCTCACAGGGACTTGTCAAAGATACTGATGATGACTAAATTATGTGTTGTATATCTTGTGTAATTTATAATATTTGGTGTATTGTATAACAATCATACGTACATACAAAGGGCTCTCCTTTGGACACGTTTTGCTTTTGAAATTTTAATTATAGAGCTGGTTTTTCTTTCTTATTAGTGCTTATGTCATGTGTGACCGTGTGGCTTGTTTGATTGTGAAGAAAGTATGGGAAATTTATCAAAGAGTTTTGTGTCACATGCAATGTTTGGAATGCCATTATTTTTATTTTCTGTTGATTATATTTGGATTTTGTGAACTGTGGTGTAATACTTGTACTCTATTTGTCACAAAAAGCTTAATTTATACCATATGAAGATAAAAGGGTTACCTTTAAATAGTAATATTTGTAAGGTAGTATAGAAATTATTTTGTAGATATCCGATGAAACCTTGTCTCAACTGCAAGTCGAGGTCTTAATGAATGATCTGGTTTTTGAGTTTTGGTTTTAGTATATTGGTTTGGAAATGTGATTTGAATCGAGTTTGAATGTTGGGTTTTGATGTTTTTGAAAATTTGATATGTGATTTGAATTGTGTTTGGGGGAAAACGTAGGTAAAAGAGTGAAATCAATGATTTTTATAAAATTAGTAAGTGTCAAATCAATGTCTTTCATAAATTTAAAAATAGAAAGAAGTAGGCGATAAGACTTTAACATGTTTCATTTGATTTTGGGTTGAGTTTTGCTTAAGCCTTGTCCAAACACGACTTAAATTAATTTTGATCTAGATTTGCGGTTTGGTGAAACCAAGCAAGGGCGAAAATAGATGCACATGGACCGTAAGATTTTTGTTTATGTCTGGTCTCAAGTATGAGTATTTTTAAATTTTAATCATTAGTTTATCTATCATTTATTATTTACTTACTATAAATTACTAATTTATTATTGTAATTTGGTGGTGTAACCACAAATAATAAAGTATTTTGGTAAATATGGAGGGAATTTCCTTGCCCTAAAATTTCCCGCAAGAAAGCGGCATCTTATTATATCTTCAAATGGAGTAAAGTGAAGGAAAAACATTTTTCTCAAAGGATAACAGTTGAGTTTTCCATTATGATTATGACTCTCACTCTCCGCAGTATTATCCCCACAATTTCTCCAAAACCCACAATCTCAAAAATGAATCCAATCCAATGTAACAATAATAATGAAAAAAATGTTGGTCCCCCAAGGAAAGGGAAAGGGAAAGGGAAGCCTTCCTATGGCACATCGAGGAGGTCTGTAATCAAGAAAAGCTTTAGCCAAGAGCAGGTTCACTTCTCCAGCCCCATTTCCAGTACTGATCCTGTTGTTGGAATTATCGGCGGTGGAATGTCCGGTCTTCTCTGCGCTCTTTATTTGGAGAAAAGAGGCATCAAATCCACTGTCTTTGATACGGTTAGTCCACACTCATTTTCAATTTCCTGCATCTCCTATAGATTAGATCCTCTGTTTTTAAGTATATGATGTTTCTCATCCCTGTATAGGGAATTCATGGTTTAGGAGGAAGAATGGGAACTAGAATTATTGATCCCCAGCCTTTAATATTTGATCATGCCGCCCAGTTCTTCACAGTTACTGACCCCAACTTTGGAGAGATGGTTGATGAGTGGTCCAAGAAAGGCCTTGTTCGTCAATGGCATGGTGCAGTTGGAGAAATTGAAGCTGGTGGGCCTTTTGTTCCGTTTCCTTCTTCGCCTCCAAGATATATAGCTGTTAATGGGATGCGCCCTCTTGCAGACTCTATATTGTCTGAGGTGCATATCTTATCCTCAAACTTCAATATTTTTACACATTGCCATTCAGAATTTGGATGTTTGTATATTTCCCCTTTGAAAATCTATTCTTGTTTCAATTTCTTTATATGTGTTGGTTTAAAGAGTAGTTTTTTATGGCTTCTAAAGGTCTCTAGTTACCGGTTAACTAAATCTTTTCAATAGCTTGATTTTATTAGCACTTTCCCAACCTGTTTATGGTTGGGGCTTTTAAAAAGGCAAAGCAGTCTTATCTGTTTGAATGGAAACTGTAAGGGTATGTTTGGACTGCCTTTACCATATGAATAGTAATTAAAACTGTGCAGACTTCTCTGGTGAATGTGGTGCGCCAAAGTTGGGTTAGTAAACTGGCGCCATATAATGGACAGTGGTACTTGAGCGAGAAGGGGAAACCTTGTGGAAACTTTGATGCGATTGTTATTGCACATAATGGTGAGTATTTTCTTTAATCCTATTCGTGATATAGTAGTATGTGTTAGCATAAAGACTTCAATATTTGCATCTTTTTGAAGTCGAGTCCTTAGCAACTCTTTCTAGCACAACAACTATAGGTTTTTCATATATTAAAGCACCTAACAAACTCTCATTTAAATATTACTCCCTCATATTCTGTTTCACCTCGTATAACCTTTGTCCTCTTGTTTAGTAGTATGATCTAAACTAAGTGATATAAATTGAATATCAATTTTTTGCTTCAGCCTCTTTGTCTCTTTCATGTGTATTGTCTCTGCATGTCTTTGTTCTCAGGCCAAATTTTAGCTTAGTTATCAAATCTGATCATTTTTTGGGGTTGAATCATGATGCCTAGATCACACAAGACCATGTACTTCCATTGTTTCATTGAAATCTGATAATGCAATTGGTTAAATTATATTGAGTTGACTTTTAATCCAATATTATATTAAAAAGCTTCATATTGTCCTATGCAAATTAGATAGTCTCTAGGTCCGTGTGTATATGTGTATTGATGGCACTCAAACTTCATGTTTGGTTATATAACTAAATCTATGTGTGCCACTCCAGGAAAATGTGCCAATAGATTGCTTGCTTCATCAGGTTTACCACTTATCGCTCGACAAATGAAGGTATTTGATTTTTGAACCAATTTACCCCATTCTTTACTGAACTAAAATAGCCGACTTCTTCATTTCTCCCCTTCTTTTTTTAACCTTTTTTGTTTTATGTATCCAGAGACTCGATTTGAGTTCTATATGGGCTCTTCTTGCAGCATTTGAGAATCCTCTTCCTGTCTCCACCATTGAGTTTGAGGGAGCATTTGTTAAAGGAGTTGATTCGCTCTCATGGATGGCAAATAATACAAAGAAACTTTTTGGTTCTGGAAGCAGTGGCCCTCACTGTTGGACTTTTTTCAGCACCGCAGCTTTCGGAAAGCAGAACAAAGTCCCACAGGTTCGTTTAATTCTTTTCCATGGACTTTGTTCGTTTAATCCTTTTCCATTATACTTGCTGCACAAATGATAAGCTTATCAAACTGTAACTATTTTAATCTACTAAATAAAAGATGAAGGGTACTTAATATAGGCGTAATTATCCAAATTGGTTTGTTTAAATGTAAAAGTTGGAAAACATTGAACACAAATTTTTAAAAAAATAAATAAATCTTGAATAAGTTCCTGTTGTATCTTCTGTGTTCATTAGGAAAGTATCCCGTCTACAACAGCAGAGAAGGTGAAGGAAGCCATGCTTGAAGGTGTTGAGATTGCATTAGGACTAGAAAAAGGGTCACTTCAAAGGCCTTTCTACAGCCGAGTACAGTTATGGTATGTGGTAGCAATTATAGTTATACTTGGAAAAATTAGAAATATAAGTTTAAATTTTTGAAATTGTGAATTATACTCTTATGGAAAAAAAAAGGTTACAGATTTGGGTCCCCTTGTGGTTGAGGGAGTTGTATTACTCTCACATGAGTGTAGTCAATGAAATTGTGCATTCTTTAACGTGTATGATATAATAACATGGACAGGGGTGCAGCTCTTCCGACTAATTCACCGGGTATCCCTTGCATCTTTGATCCTCATGGAAGAACTGGCATATGTGGTGATTGGCTATTGGGATCAAACTTAGAATCTGCAGCCTTAAGTGGCATGGCTCTAGCTAATCATGTAAGTCTTGTCAAATATATATATATATATATATATATACCATTTATGGGTGTGCCTCCAACTCCAACTAAATTATGTATTTCACGCAGATTGCTGATTACTTCCAGAGTGGCGGAACAAGCCCAGATGAGTTTGCTGTAGGTCTGGATAATAAATTTGAACCTCTAAACGGACACGATATAGGGCAGTTTCCTGGATTGGAGTCTCAAGGACAAATAAATAAGGCCCGTGATTTGCAACTTACCACATGAATCTACATCAGTTAGCATGACCCTTTAGAATTATTCAGTAAGTCTTTGTTCCCATAATGTCAATTGCTAGTTAATGTTAAAATGTATTTTCAATCTAAAATAGGTAGAGCATAATATAATTTCTGATCTTGTCATTTGTTTTTGTTCCAACTTCCAAGCATGATTTATGTGCCAGACAGTGGAATGATAGGTTATCACGTATGCTTCAATTCAATCAGAAGAATCACCTCTTTATGCAAATGGTTTCTATTAAAGGTAGGCCCTTTCAACGCAATATCTTCCATCGTAGTGTTCTGGTCCTTTGTGAATTTTGGACATGGGGCAGAATTAGGTTGAACTTAAGCCAAATCCAGAATCCATTCTACTGGTTTATATTATATTGTTTTAAAAGTTGTTTGTTTATCAGATAGCTCAAGGAATCAGCATCCCATGCTAGAGCTAAGACATGATGAGAAGATTAGGAAGCAGTTATAATCTTAATACACCAAAGTCAATTGATAATGGTACCTGGACTTGTAGTTTAGATTGTAATGTCGCTACAAAACTAATTTATAGTTTTAAGTTTGTATTGAAATAAACAAGAATTCCTACTTCAGAGTTCAGATATGAGAAAGAAAGTGTATTATTATAAATACTTCATCTGTATAATTATTTATGCATTTTTAGATTTTTTTTTATATTTAGTTTAGATATTTATTCGATTTACAACGAGTTTCAACATAGAAAATATTCACTCCCGACACATTGTTTCAAACGTTTTAACAAATTTCATTGAAAGCATTGGTATTGACGTTAATGTATGAAAATAATTTCATATTATGCAAAAATATGCATAAAATTGGGATCATAATTGATGAATGAAATATTAACATATATCATGTTAAACTGATAATAAAACATGAGTATAATGTGACTACTTCAACAATTAAACTCTTCCTCTTACCTCCTTGATTCTTCACCCCAAGTGCATGCCTTGATGAGGAATGGGTTGGTTGTTCTGCATTAGAAAGACAGTTTTACCCGACTATGAAGGCTCTATTGAAGTTAGACATGATTGGTAGTTGGGATCTAGCCATGGCTTTTTCAATTCTTCAAAATTCTCAATAGGAGTCATTATCTGGTACAACCGTCGTATAGTGAGTGCCTATAACAAAATTTCAACTATACTTAAAGCCCAAAAATCCTTTCAAAATAGATTTATCATATAATATTAACAAAAAAACAAAATACTCCAATGATCAATTACTTGGTGATATATGAATTAATATTCAAGTCACACCATGTTCTAACTTTATCATTTCCATCACAAAAAAATTACGCATTGCTAGTGCCCCGGTCGAGTAATTACTACAAAGAAATATATCTTGTCTTGTGATTTAAGACGTAGGGAATATATGATATCAAAATGAAAAATTGAAAGAATTTTATTTATCAAAAAAAAAAAAAAAATTACGCGTTTCTAGTGTCCCCGGTCATCAGTAAAGTAAAACAGTCACTAATTAAAATTTTGGTAATTACCGTCCAACTGCTGTAATGTACTACCCCTACGGCCTACCCTGTTTCTTCCTTTCCCACATAGTAGTATAAAAAAACAAACACAGTAACACACACACACACATTTTTTTCACACAAAAAGATTCAACTCGCATTTTTCTTCCTCTGCTTCTCCATCGATCTGAAAAAAAAAAAAAGGGAAATCCCATCTCATCATCTACTCAATGAGGATTCGTGGGAGAAAATCTCATGTAGCAGCAACAGCAGCAGCAGAATCTAATCACTATCACTCTGTTTCTTCATCTTCTTCATCATCATCTTCATCTTCTTCATCAATTACTGCATCTCAATCTTCCTTAACTTCCTCACAAGATTCCTCAAATTCCAGTACAAATTCTTTGTTCCCAACTTCCTCGAATCATCGATGCCACGGCCTCGATCTGCTAGTGAAAGCCATGTATCAAGTGAACGCCGGTTCAGTAATTGGCGTTCCTTACATTCAAAGGCGAGTAATTATCAGAAGAAGGAGAAGAGATCTTAAATTAGATGCTTTCATTTTTGCTAAATTCTTTGGTCAAAAAGACCCTGAGAAGAATATGAATCAAAAGAAGAAGAAGAAGCAGCAACAGAAAAAGGGTAACAAGAAGAAGAAGAAGAATTCTATAGCGAAGAAATTAGAAGAGCCCAAGTTTCAAGATTCAATTTTGCAGCCATGGGGAAGGAGATCTGCAGTTGGTAATTTGATGGGATTTTGAGTTTTACTGGAGTTTTTTTATTGGGGATGTGAAATTAATTTTTTGGATTTTTTTTTCAATCGAATTATAGGTGCTACTAGTAGTTATAGATTCATTTAATGGGTAATTTTTTGTTATTGTAATTTGATTTTGAATTCTTGATTTACTTCAATTTATCAAGATTAATGAGAAAATAAGTAATTTCATAAATCTGCGTTTAAGGTTTGGATCTCTGCTTTCATGTCTTCAGATTCAACTTTAATGGAATTTGAATTAGGAGTGTGCTATTTTAAGTTGAAGATTCATTGTTTTTCGGAGTTTTAAGTTTTTTTCTTTTTTTTATAAGGGCAAGCTTAAATCTTTCTGATTTTTTGTCAAGTAATTATCTTTAATCTATACTATTCAGCAATTTGTATGTTTTTTTTGGAGAAATTGGTAAAAGAATAGTTATTTTCATGTCTGGAGAAGTCATACCTGGAAGCAAAGCTAAAATCCTCAAATTCATTCAGACTGCTTGATTTTGGTTTTTGAATTGCATTTGTATTTTTAGTTAACTACAAGAATTACATTTCTCTATATCATATTCTTTTCATTTTATGGTTTTGATTTATTTTTTAAAGATTTTTTCTGAGTTTGTTATGCTTTCTTGACTTGTGTAAGCTAGTTGTAGTAAAAGTGACTTACAAAAGTACTCTTGATTTTGGTTTGAAATCAGATATGCCTTGCATAGAACATCAGAAAAATTGTTGCAAGCAATTGTTTGAACTTACATATATGTATGGAGGCAGAACATCATCTTATTTTGATTAGATATGCAAAACAATACAATATTATTGCACTTTGTGCTGAATGAAAGAAGTTGCTTTGCTATTGAATCTCTTTGACTTGAAAATTACAATATTATAGGTAAAATAAGGAAACAATTTTTGACAGTTAGAAATCAAATGTGGCCTATATATAAATAAAGTATGAGAAATTACAGTTAGAAATGAAGGGTGGAGTTAGGAGAGAGAGAGAGGGCCCGGAATGAAAGGGCTTCCTCTATTATTGGGCTCTCATTTAAGCTCTTCAAATCAACAACTGCTCTACCCGGTGGTGTTGTCTCCACACCATTCAACAAAACACCAACATTCTTTTTCACGAAAGAAATACCATCCATATTCCCTTCATCAGCTTTTCTAAGTTAATAATTTAATTTCACAAGCACCACCACCCCTCCACGGCGGTCCGAGGAGGTTCTTTACCCCCTTCGGCTGCCGCTTATCACAACACAAAATCATTTCCATTTATACATATATATCTCTATTGAAATGGGAGAGCCAGAGCCACCACATAATAATAATAATCCAAGTGAAAGCATAATAATAACAACAACAACAAAAGCTCCATCTTCCTCCTCCTCCTCATCCCCGTCATGTTTGTCAGATGAAAACGAGGACCTGCAGCGTTTAGAACACGCGCCACCATTCTGGAGGAACCCAACGACAACAAAGAAGAAACTCTCCAAGCAACTTTCCATGTGCGAGGTCCCCCGTGACATGGCCTGGGAGAGGCGGCGACGCCAGTTCCTCCGCCAGGAGCGACGGAAGAACGGCATTTCACACGAGGCCGACGTCCTTACGGATGAGGATCTTAATGAGCTGAAGGGTTGCATAGAGCTAGGGTTTGGATTCAATGAAGAGGAAGGCCAACGACTTTGCACCACCATTCCTGCATTAGACCTTTATTTTGCGGTTAATAGGCATTTCTATACAAGCCCTGTTTCTAGCCCTAACAGTAGTGGTTCCGCGCCGTCTCTAATTGGTTGCTCCACTGCGGGATCCAATTCCTCTATGTCGGGTCTAGGAGCACGATCCTCTTCCTTCGGGAGCCCCATGAGCGATTCTGATTCTTGGAAGATTTGCAGCCCGGGTATTTTATATATGTTGTTGCTTTTTCTAATAGGAGAGTTGAAGTTTTAGAAATTTCTGTATTTTAAAGAGTAGAGTTTCTATAGATGAAAAATTGAAAAGAAATTCTTTTAGAAAAAAAAAATGTACGTAGGTACTATTTGAGATGGAGCCAGATTATATATAAATGTATATGATCTTGTTTGTGTTGTGCAATGTGCAGGTGATGATCCCCAACAAGTGAAGACAAAATTGAGGCATTGGGCGCAGGTGGTTGCATGTTCTGTGATGCAATCCTCGTAATTAAACCCGGGGGACGGGGGTACTGACTGAAATGGATTGTACATAGATCGACAAAGATAGAGGTAGAATGAGAGGGAAGGGGAGTTAGGTTTTAAATTTTAAGTGTCGGGAATGGCACAGCACAGGCCGTCGTCAACTTTCAAGCAGGTAATTTAAATCAACCTTTGGAGGCATGAAATTGATCAAGAAATTGCTGCTTTAATGGGTTGAAGAGAGAGAGCTTTCTCGTTAATTAGAGGATCGGAGGATAACTGATAACATGCATGCATGCTCGCTTGGACCTTGAGATATATAGTTTTTTCGTTCATACCTGTTTCTTTTTTTTTTTTTTTTTTTTCTCTGACAAAAAAGTTGTAATTTGTGATTATTTCACAGAATGAATCATGTTCATGTATCTACTCTGGTCTGGTGTCACAAACATATACTACTATATAACTGCACCGAGTCGGATCGACACGCGCGTATATATATCTAGTACGTACCGGTACAGTACAACTAAAAGATGATATAATCTTAGGTAGAATAGATCATGAACTATTACTTACTTGTTATAAAATTGATTGAAGGTCTGTCTGGTTTGCTAGTTTGAAGCATGCATGCTTGATGGAAATTTATGAGTAAATGAGATCTTCTTAATTCTTTCAACCATCCATGAATATGGTATATATGGAGCAGCCAGAATTGGATTGAGGAAGTCCAAAACTGAAGCCCAATGAGATATATACCAATACAACAAGGCTTGTACTGTGGGTCTGCCGGCACAATAGAAAAATAAGTTTAGATATATGAGAAGAAGAACATAGAAACAATATATGACAAAGTTTATGTTAAACTTGTCAATTAAAGCCAGTCGTATTAACAGTAAATTTGGTCCAGCGATTACAAAAGAAATTCTACGAAAATTGAAATCGATTTTGATAATAATTGATTATGAATGAAAATTAATTATAAAATACTTCTTTGCCCTTTTATTTTTGCTCATATTTTTTTTTTTTGGGTGTCGCAAAACAATACTTTATTTCTTAGTATGAAATTATTTTTTCTCAAAAGTAATCTTTCAAGTAAAGTAATGTTTTGACACCATTAATTATCTACCACTACTTTTAAGGACATAAATGTATAAATGCCTAAACACTCTATTTTTTTAACTCTTACCAATGTCCTTTTTTTTTTATCTACAAAACCTAGGGGTTCAAAAGAAAAGAGACGAAATAAGTAATGGCTTTTCTATAATTATACTAACCAAAAGTAAGACTTTAGTTTTCTTTTTAAGTGAAAAATAATATTTTAGTACCTTCTAAAATAACTTTATTTTTTTTGTTATGGAGATCTAAACAATTCTTAGGAGCTTGGGTCAAACACTATAAAATTCACATACATATCAACAACATTAATCGTTTTAAATTGTAAATATTGATTTTTTTTTTTGGTTTCTCAAGGGTTTAAACCCTTTCGAATCGCGTAAGATATATTATATGATAATCTCTACCAATAGAATTCAAATTTGAGTCGTCATTTTTGGGGTACTAATCCTTTCCACTTGACCAATCATCTTTCGGTGTCATTGTTAATATTTAGTGATACATTCCTAATGTATTTTTCAATCAACTAAATGTTGAAATTTTTTTTTATAAAAAACTCGAAAACACAAAATATATATATATATATATATATATACATATTTTTGAAGAAAATATCAAATTAAGAAAAATAAAAGTGTATCAAGGGAAACAAAGAGTTTCATACTACATCTTTTCATTGATTCAAAAATTGAAACGTAGCAAAGTTTTCCAAAAACAACGAAAGTTTTGATCCATAATAATAATTTAGTAATTTCCATTAATACACATTTCTTTGCTCATAATTCATCAAATATAATAAAATATTGTACTCCTTATTTAATAAAAAATATTACTCAATAAAAGTATCAAGTCACATATATTGAAATCCTCCATCATAAAATTACCAAAATGCCATCCTTTCTTCTATTCTAAGTTTAACATTGAAAAATTGTAATTAACTTAATAACTTGTAATCTTAAATTCCGTACTCCTATAGAGAATCAACATCCTTGAAGAATTATTTGAATCACATTACAACTTTAAACAGAATCTTCTGGAATTACAAAACCCTGCTCAACAAAGCCCCGCCTCTTCTACTTCATTCAGCACAATCTATCTTGAAAATATCAAATAAAGATCATGGCAACTGATGCTTCTGATGCTCTAGCAGGTTTGTTTCCTTTTCATTATTTGTCAATTGTTAAAGGGATCCTACAATTTAATTTAGTCTCCTTTTCTTGATTACAGTTAGGGAAAAGGTTCAAACTTTCTTGAATTCTGCTCGTACTGGAAACCTGGACCTCCTCAAGAGTAAATAGCATAAATTCTTCTACTATTTAAGTATTTTTCTTTGGATTTCTTGTTCTAGTCTGAAGTTTTGTTTTTATTGTGATCTGGGATTTTTTCCCTCTTAAATCAATAAATTATAAATAGAACTGGCTCAGGAACTTGATGATGGAAAAGGGTTAGCTCAAACGGTGGTAGATGTTAAGGATGCTAATAAGAGAGGGGCTCTGCATTTTGCTGCAAGAGAGGGTCAGATTGAGGTGTGCAAGTACTTGATAGAGGAATTGAAGATTGATGTTAATATCAAAGACGAAGACGGTACTTTATTGTTGCTATATGTTTTTCATTTTTTTAGTTCTTATTCATTTTTGGTTTGGTAGAGTTACCTTAATTTATAAATATTTGTGGTGGTGGTGGTACTGCCAATTTGATACAACTTGAAATTTTGTACTAAACTAAATTGTAGGCCATTATAAAGCATTCATTATTTTAAATCATAATTAGTCCTCATTTTTTAAGGGTGAGTTTGATACTTATATAGTTTTGCTTCTTGTTTGTGTTTTAAATTTTAAAGGAGAGACTCCTCTTACCCACGCTGCTCGGCAAGGACATACTGCTACTGCCAAGTACCTTTTAGATAATGGTGCAGATCCTTCTTTGACAAGTGAATTAGGGACCACTGCTCTTCATCATGCGGCTGGAATAGGTAAAATACCATTCCTTTTGCTTTTATGAAGCTAAACATCTTTTATTTGCCAAGGTATACAACAATAAAAATCCGGACTCCATTTGGTTTTGTTTAAGGTCTACTTTGAATTTTTCTTCTCCTTTTGATGTTTTTTGGCTTGCATATATGACATTCATCTTATGTTCTTCCAGCTATGTAAGATTCTCACTTTATGTTTCTCCCCCTTCCGGTTTGTAATAAATTGTTTGTGCAACTTGTTATGTGAAGCGAGAGTAGTGACATCAGATCTAACTGCCTTTTCATGTTGACATGTCCTACATGTGCAAGTCTTTTCACATCTTTTAGTTGGTTTGGATGTCTTGGAAATGTTCTTGTGAAATTGGGTACTCAATAATGTCTACTCAAACAATATAAAATTCTGGTTTATTCTGAGCAAGGGTTGATGGTTTTTTCATTGTTGCTTGCAGGAGATATTGAGTTGCTTAAATTCTTACTCACCAAGAGTGTAAATGTTGATCTACAAAGCGATGCTGGTACTCCACTTATATGGGCTGCTGGTCACGCGCAACAAGATGCTGTCAAATTGCTATTAGAACATAATGCCAATGTAAGCTAAATGTTGTATTAAATTGAAAAGGTTATGTTGGAAACTGAGCTATCATATATCTCTGCATTAATTACTTTATTATTTTTCTTAAGATCATATTACCTTTGAGTCTGTAGAAGATATTTTCCTTTTTAGTGGATAACTTAATCACAACTGAATACATTATACGAGAGACCAAGACAAGCATGGACACTAAAACACATAAATTATTTTGGAATTTTCCATTTTCCTTCTCAAAGATAATTTTGACAGATCACTTGGGTTAAGACCATTCAACTTTTTCTTTCTAACGTCAAGAGTTAATTTCGATATATTTATAGAACATGTGTTTATTATGTCTAATTGAAAGCTAGATTTGGCACTTATGGATTTTGTGTATTGTGTGATCTTGTTGCAGCCTAATGTTAAAACCGAAGACGATGTTACTCCTCTATTATCAGCTGTTGCTGCAGGTTCATTGGCATGTGTGGACTTATTAATTGAGGTTATTTTATTTCCTTTGTATTCCATTTTACATTACGATTACTGGTCGGGATAGCCTATTATTATTTTAACTTTATCCTGCCTTTCGCCATCTGGTCATTAATCTTTTATCATTTCTCTCCTTTTTTTTTTTTTTGTTTCTTCTCTTATGCAGGCAGGTTCAGATGTGAATGTTAGTGCAGGTGGAGCAACACCATTGCACATTGCTGCTGATAGTGGCAGTGCAGAAATAATAAAAAGCTTGTTACAAGCTGGAGCTGATCCTAATGCTTTCGATGAGGTAATCGTTGAACATGCATCCTAGATTTGAACTTAGGCTCTAATAGCATATAGGAAAGTAGAATGGAGGATTTTGTATATTTATTTGAAACAGAAATGTTATTCGAATTTCTTCATGGTGCAGGATGGGTTGAAGCCAATACAGGTGGCAGCTGCAAGAGGAAACAGGATGGCTGTGGAGATTCTTTTCCCTGTATCATTGCAAGTTCCCGATGTTCGAGACTGGAGCATTGATGGAATTCTTCAACATATGCAACAATGTGAAACAGGGAGACTAGAGGTACCTTCCTCTAGTTCATTACTTGTGATATGAATTTTGAATTTCATAAGATTTACCATAAACTGGCCCCAACTACCCTAGATGATACTTTTTTCTTAACCTTTTTCGGATGTTGGATTTTTATGTTTTTTTGTGTGTAAATTAATGCAGGATGAAAACAAAAGATTGGAGGAGTCTAACAAACTCAAGGATATTTCGTCTCCAAAGAAAGATATCCCTGAGGTGTTTCTCGAATAAAACTGACCTCTGTCTTTTTTTTTTTTATATATATATTCTAGAATTGATTTTCAATGAACTTATCCTTAACTTTTAAATATTTAGGTAACGGCTGAAGCCAAGAAGAAAGCTGGTGAAGCAAAGGCAAGAGGTCATGAGGCTTTTAAGAGGAAAGATTACATGACTGCCATTGATGCTTACACACAGGTAGGTTACTTCTTTGTCAATTTTTTTTTTTTTAATCTACACATGCAATTAATTATCTTTCACACAAATGAATTTCATAAGATATTGTCAATAATATGAATTTGCAGGCGATTGATTTTGACCCGACGGATGGCACTTTACTGTCTAATAGAAGTGTATGTTGGTTACGTATAGGCCAAGCTGATCATGCTTTAGACGATGCTAAGGCATGTAAGGCTCTTAAGCCAGAGTGGCCCAAGGCATGCTACCGCGAGGGTGCTGCTCTTCGTTTACTGCAGAAGTATGAAGAGGCAGCCGATGCTTTCTATGAGGGGGTCACTCTTGACCCTGAAAATATGGAGCTTGTAGCTGCTTTCAAGTAATTATTAAATGATTTTTTTACTCAAAGTAAGTTTCTAGTTTAAGTTAAAATTCTTATGTTTGATTATTGGTTAAATTACAGGGAAGCTGTTGAAGCCGGAAGAAAATTTCATGGTACACAACCACCAAAATCTTGATCAGGACAGACAGACATGTTAGTATATTAGTGTAGTATAAGTAGAATGGTTTATTTAATTCAATGGAGGTTCTTGATGAACATATGAGCCTAATTTTGATTAAAATATATTTTGAGTACTAAGATATTTATTTTACAGAGAAGGGATGGGGATCCCTGAACTTCTATTTTTTCCTTAGTTTCCCCGAAACCTGATAAATGGTTATAATTTTATCGACGAAAATATTCATTGAAAAATACTTTGTAATTTTATAGACAACTTTAAGAAATGAACAACTAAATTCTTTTTAGCCCCTCCTACCCCATCCATGCAAGGTTGGTGGAGCTGGCTTGGACAAATGTTGGCGACTCATGATGTCACACGTGAGCATAGAGGTCAACTCTCGCCTTCGACCACACTGAGGCTGATTTTGCGAGCGTGACCCATAAGGAGGATAAAAAATGTGATTCACTCGGTGGATATTATTATCCCTTAAATTATGAGAAAGTTATAAAGATTGAGATACGTTACCCCCCGGGTTTTAATTCCATCTCAACAACCATGAGCTTGTTATGTTTTTACTAATGTACGTTTTCCGGATTATGGATGAGAACCATGCAACATCTACTACCGTGAGAGAGAAATACATCTATGGATGCATAGGGACGAGATCTCAGTCATCACGCATATCACATCTAAAACTATACTAATTTAATTGAAAATGCTATTTAAAGTAACAAGTAATCCAAACTGTCACGAATTTGAATACAAATCATAAGAAGCTCCATAATAATGTATCTTCAAGATATGACATTCAATTAGTACAATCATATACTAACAAATACTTTGAACTTCATTTAAATGAGCTAAGGGAATGCCAAAAGATGAATCTCACTATTAACGAAAATGAATTGCAACAACATATTTTTTGTGTAGAAAAGAAGAAGAAGAAGAAGATTGCAAATGGTAAGTTTCATCGTAACCAAGACAACAAAGATTTGATACAAAAAATTGTTGTTTAGTCAGTAGGAGTCAGGAGAAAATATGACAGAAGCAAAGTCCATCATACATACATATGCTTATTACATATAGTCAGTCAGACAACAAATATTTGATATTTACAAATCAAAGGTTACCAATTCAAACAGAATGCTTAACAGCAACTGAAGGCAAATCATACAAAATTTGTTACACAGTAAATCACCAAATGCAAATCAATATGTACCAACTTTTCTTTCACCTGGTTAGAACAAGGTTTTTCAGAATCATTAAAACCCACAAGGACTTAACCACCTTTATGGAAGGAGGGAACATGCTGTTTGCATAAAGGATGCATCTAATTCCTGAATGCAGAAAATGGGTTGATGAGATAATGCACAAAGGGCTAACTTTCCCATGCTTTTGTTAAGCAAAGGTTGTAATGACAAATATCCTATTACCCAAATACACACATTAACTCACCAATAAGTAGAAAAGACTTGAAAGAACAAGTAGTAGACGTGATCAATCAACACGTGAAAAACAAAGGCAAGAATCCTTCTGCAATTGATGCAAAACAATACACTCATCCGAGTAATTTATAGTATTTTCGGTCCAACAAATGAATCAAATAGTTTCAAACTAAGAGGAATGTAAAACAACACAAAAAATCAAACAACATGACTAGACACCAATCAAACAAAAGAGTGAAAATATTCTTCATCTCTAAGAAAATCACAATGACAATTCAAGCATTTCCCATATTCTAAACAAATAAAAACTTATCCGCCAGCACAATGAACAAGACCGAAAACAACAATTCACCTTTCCAGTTAGACTCCACCTATTCTTTAATATAATCTCCTCTAATCTTCAGCAATACTGAATTTCAACTTTCCGATACAAAATTTCCCATATGATCATACCATTTCACTAAAAGTGACAAGTTCCTGATTGCATAAAATCAATCTCCAGAAACAACCACCAAAACACCATCTGAATTCCAAAAGAATTGTCAAATGACTCAAATCCCATTATAAAAAAAAAAACCAAAAAGATTGTTTTTTCTTATTTTCTTGTTACCGCACAACCGAAATCAACCCACCTTCCGCCGCTTCATTCTCATCCAAGAACAGATCCTCAGTACCCCTAAAAGCAGCATGAAGTCCAATCAAAACAAACCCAATACTCAAACCAACAAGCACATTCGTGCCCACATGAGTAAACACCAAACCCAGCACCGTAACCAAACTCAATCCAACCAAAACGACACGATCATCGATAATTCGACCGAAAACGAGAACTGGGTCGTCCCGCAAAAAATAGAGGGAGAACCAACCGATGCACGCCACTAAAAAGACTATCATGGAGATTGGGTGGTATACGAGGGTGCATAAGAGGATTGTGAGTGCGATTAAAGCGTAATTGTAGCGAAAATGGTTGAGGTTTAGGCGGATTCGGGACATGGCGTCCCTGTAGCTTAAGGGGAGAGAGAAGAATTGGAAGAAGAGACGCCATGGACGGTGGGCGGATGAGTAAGAGAAATGGGTTTTTGAAGTGATGTTGTTTATTGGCATTGTTGGATTTGTGGGATGTCAAGATATAGATATAGAGGTAGGTAGAGAAGAAAGAAAGGCAGTCTAGACTAGATATTTATGTATGCCATGATTCGCGTATCATAATTTGGATCGACTTCATGACCCTACCCAGTGAACTGGATCCGGATTCCGGAACAACACATTTTTTTTTCTTAGAATGAAACCGATTCATAAACTTGGCTTTTTTTTTTTTTGTTTGAGTTGGTAAATAAATAGTTAGATTAGAGTATATCTAATAATATATCATTATTACATAGTAGGCATGATCTAAGTAGGTAAACCAAACCATCGAAAAAGAGCATAATGCTAATTTAGCTAAATCTAACAATGCAGTGTTTACCTACTTAGATCATTCGATGAGTGTTGCCCACTCGATGAGTGTGCGCAATTTTAAACATCTTGAAAAAATTGGTTATGTCCTTTATTAAATTATTGTAAGAACCCAAAAAATCACTTCCTTGAATCAATATATTCAAGTCCAGCCGCTTGAAACGTTGCAATAATATGTTTTTGCCTATAATATCTGTTGCTACAAATTGGAAGTGGAACTTAGAGGACAAGCTAGCACAATCCATTGCCATTGCACCAAGGCCTTCTCCATTCGCAAATATGGTAGCGACAGCATTGATCTTCATAAAACAATCAGGAGGCGTGAACCATCGTCTAAAACCCACGAGATGATGTCGATCATCACCTATGAAAGCTTAATTTGTTCCTGTAGTGCCAGCAACATGTTTGGACTAGCTCGAAACTTGTTGTATCTGCCTCCTACGTCCTGATGTATCTTCCATGGTACTCCTGGGAGAGAACCCACACTTGGCGAGCATATAAACTTCGAAAACGAGCATGAGCAATAACTTCGTTCTCGACGCCACAAATCGACCAGCAAGTATTATGCAATATTCACTTCTGTTTAAGATTAAGGACTCACTAAATATTGGATCTCTTGAAAAGACAAAATTTTCCCTATTTAACATAAGAGGAGTTTTTTTTTTCTTGGAAGAGAATATACATTGATCAAAACATGTTATATGCTTTATATGTAATTAAAAAAAATAAATTGTTGCGGAGATGATTGACGGTTTAAAATATAGATGTATAATTTTTAAAAATTAAATTGAATATATACGTGATTTCAATTCTTATTCATTTATTTTTGGTTTATTATGGTAAAACATGTACGTAAAATTGTTTTTATTAATTTATACTACTTGATTTGTGTTTTGAGCATAAAAGTTTTATAACTTTTTAGTCATCTGTTCAGCAGAACTGTATGAATCAAATTACAAAAAATGCACATAAATGATAGCTAAAACGACTTTGGATACAAAACCGGCATCTGAACAGTTGTGTAGGTTACGTTTACGAGTCAGTTACAATACAATACAACATATATTTATAATAAATATATATCAAAATAAATTTGGAAATTTTAAGAAGAGACAGTATAGTATGGAACTTTTTTTTCATTTCAGATGACTTTGAATCAAGCTGCACTCAAACAATCCTCCCATGTCCCATACTTTGAGCTGAAGCTGCCACCGCCACTTCGCTGCACATACTCGGAAATAACAGTGCGAGCACAAGTATCCCATGTCTTTGCTATCTCCCCAAGGGACATCGGTTGCGTGAGAGCTCTAAGAGATATACTGAATCTTGATTTAGCCTTTATGGACAGATCTTCATATTCCTTACTATAGATTCAACAAATTTCCAAGTAATATAAGCACTCAGATTGGATCATTATGTTACGATATACACAGTGAAAATTCTAACCACATGCAAACTGACGGAGCACCATAACCTCACAGTATTCAAGTCTTAAGAGCCACTTAGATGATTGTGATGGTTAATATTGATATCCGGTGTGGGAACAGTAGAAGAAAAATCGAAATAAAATATAGAAATTATAATGAGGTTTTTGGTGCACTCATTTGTATTCTAACATGCTACGATGAGATTATTGCAACTAAGCATGAGAGGGTAACTGGTGTAGGAATCTCTACAGATGTTTACCATGTTATTCGGCCAATTTTATTTGACGAAACCTATAGAGGCTGTGTCAACTCTTTTTAAAATAGTTGGAACAGTAGAGCCTTTTATACCTATTGCAAGCCCTTATATGTTTATGAAATAGCCCTTTAAGTAGTAAAATAAGCATGCTTACCTGATTTCAACTGGAAACTTGTCTAGAAGAATTGGGGAGCAATTTGGATAATTTCTTGGAATTAGCAATCGTAAAGGTTGAATTGGTGACTGCATCATCAAGAACACAAGCATAACTATACGAAAAAACAGATAAAGTTCACAAGAGGCATAAGGGGGATCAAAATCTCACCATTTGTGCTGAGGCATACTGTGATTTTAAATTTGGGCTGAGTGCCACAGCACTGAAAGAGCACTTCACGATAGTTCCTTCTCCACCTTCAGCAGCAGCAGCAACAGCTGTTGGATCAACATCATCTTCACTAATATATACTACAGTATCTATAAGTCGTTGGTTAATTTCCCGTAACTCTTCTTCAAGTGCATGATTAGCCTGCAACATGACAAATCATTATACTGGAAACAAGTCAACAACTAGGCATTCTATTTATGTGCGACATAGTTTCCGAGGGCAATCAATAGATACCATAAATTGCAGATAAATAACTTAAATTGAGTAGAAATATACCAATTCAACCAATGACTCGAAATAACAAGATGATACTTTCATCGATAGAGGGCCCCATGTTCATAAATTTAAGCCTATCTTAACTAAATTTTAATGGGTCCAACAAGGGCCATCTGGTAATTGTATTTCAATGGTGAGGTGATGTAAAGGACTAACTTTCTAACCAAATAAAAAAACATATCCTACATCCCAAAGAGTTAATACTGAATTCCCAGGCTCTACCAGATAGTAGCAAAAGAGAGAAAAGAAGATACAACATCAAGCTCACAAGGGTGCCACAAACTTTTCACTCTCTGAATTCTTAACTTTTTGAGTAGTTTATTCAATTCAGTTGTAAAAGCAAGAAGATTAGGTTCATGAGCTAACTTTTTTACCTTTTACTTGATAATGCATGAATAGACAAAGATTAGCCAAATTTCTCAGAACTTCCCTGATAGATCACACAAGGTAAAGCTTGATACAAAAATTGGTTTCAACTTGGCTCCCTACTGCAATTTGCTTAAATTCCTCTTATTAAAGAATCCATCTCAAAGCCATTATACAAACACCTTTATTTGCAAATAATAACTGGACATTCTCATGCTGGACCTTGCCATCTTGATGGTCCGAATCCTAGCTCATCTTACACATTGGGTTCCCTTGCATGACAGATAGGCTTCTTGAATGACAAATCTCTTCCAGAAACTCATAACTTAAATTCAAAGTGTTTCATGACTTTCATCCTGATGATACTCTTTATCAACTACTGAGCAGTATGTTTAAACAGCCTCCTCAAGGTTACGCTTATATGAGCTTGCTTTTCGCGATTTGAACAACTATGATTCACATAAGTAATGCTTTGGCACATTCAACATAGGATGAGAGGTTACACCAGTCAAGAAAATAAAGCAAATAAAATAGATAGACCAAAACTTAAATGAATAAGGTATTTAAGAAAGATATAAATCTTAGTTCTTTCACTCACAGAGGATCCATATGGCTAATATTACTTAGGTCAGATAAAACTTCATTGAGCTACTTTGAGAATGTTTTCACAAATGGAGAAAGCCCCATCCATTACATGTCTAGCCAACCTTAGATAAGCATCCAACAAGGATTTTCCAAGCTTGAATTGCTTGCTTACATAATGCTTTCTCTTGTGCTCATGGTTGATTACATCAGCGGAGTGATAACTGGGATCTCAAAGGTGCATATAATCATGACTACAGCTTTAACATTCCCTTATTATATAACATGAATATCCTTCACTTGATATATTTCTCATTTTCCATAAAATTCATATAACTAATCTCTGCTTTGAAGCCTCGAGTAACTTAGGGATTCTATATTCCTACTCTACTTTATCAGGGTTGTTAGACGACATTAGGTTGGCTTGCTTCTTTAGCTTTGTGAGTTAGATTGTTATACTATACATTAATGATTTACTTTCCCCCAAGTGCTCACAAAAAAAAAAAAAAAAAACTCACGACTAACAAAAGTTCAAAGGCTAAAAAAAACTATGAAAATCCACTTCCAACTGCATCCTTTATGCATAAAACTGTGCAGCATTAGCTTCTATTTTGACAAAAAGAATGTAAATATAGGGAGTACCTCAGATCTAGGTCTCTTGATGCTTGATGCTCCAGTGGACTCTCCATCAGATTCACAACCATGCCTGATACTATCATTAACACTTCCAGTAGATGAGACAACATTGGATGGCATCGCACTTGTATAACGCCTCATTTTCTTTGTACCACTAGGCCCATCTTGCGTGAAGAAATTTCTAGCTTGTAGACGGCATTTGGTCATAGCAACCAAATCTTCGCCAACTGCAGCCCGTGATCCATTCCCTGGTGCAGATCCTGCAATTCTATCAACCATACTGACAACTGAGCTGATGTCACTTACTGAGGCACTCAAAGCTTTAGGGGACATAGATTTCACCTGATACAAGAAAAGAGCAACACAAATCAAAATGCAATAAGAGGCAGTTGATAAGGACAATATAATGTGTGAAGGAGGGGTATAATAAAAAAATTCACTAACCACTTTGATTAAACGTTCAAGTGGCTGCTCCACATTATTAGATTTCCCAGAAACAATAGTTGATGCAACACAATTAGTAGCATCAGGGCTGGTGAACTCTGCAAGCAAAGGTGAGGCTGATATCCCTGGGGTGCCAATTGCTAGGGACTGGGCTGGTATGGTTGCACCAGTATTTGGATGCATAACATTGTTTCCAGTATTTGCAAGTGATGAAACACCAGAATTCAATTTCTCAGAATCGCCAGGCATAGGGGACGGAGCCATGGAAGTTGAAGGAGATGGAACAATGAATGGTGAGTTTGCAAATTGCAAAGGGGTTCCAGCTTTCGTGTGAGACATCATAAGGTTCTGCTGCTCGAGCTTTGGGGAAGGATGATGGCCAATCTGAGGGGATGCCGCCTGAAGGACTTGCGGTGAGGAAATAGAGAATGGAGATCCAGTCTTCATTTGCTGGTGGTGATATGATGAACGTTGGCCAGAGGAATTATGTTGCTGGAGAACTCCAGGTTTGCCCCCAATCTGCTGTCTCATCTTCATATCATTTGTGTCATTCATCTGATTAATCTGCACAATTTGTTGTGCAGACAACTGTGCTGACTGCTGTGGAGTTGTTTGATGCTGCTGTTGCTGTTGTTGCTGTATGAAATGCTGTCTTTGCATATATTGTTGCTGCATTTGCCGCTGCTGGTACTGCTGTTTTGATTGTTGTGTCGGAAACATTTGTTGCTCCTGCTTTACATGAGTGGGTTGTAGTATATTTGCACTGGCTTGTAAAGGATTAGCATTTGATTGCAGTGTTGTTAGCCCACTTTGTGATGAAATTGAGTTCATATTTATCTGCTGAGGACCACTCACAGGATTTTGTTGTATAGAGCTGATAGCTACTTGTTGAATTGAGTTCATTGCATTTCCCTGTCCAGGATCAATATTTGAACCAGGCTGTAGTGCATCCATCGTATTCTGGCGAGGGTTTGAACCATTGGCCGCTGAAGGCAAGGAATTATGCTGCAGGTTGGTCAAATTATTCTGTTGTGTGGTTGCTACAGAACCCTGTGCATTCATTTGTTGCATCTGCGAGTTTATTTGATTTTCATGGGTCTGCATTTGAGAAATTTGATGCTGTGGGTGCTGAGACTGCTGCATCGCATGCATGTGAGACTGAGGTATCTGTCCCTGCGGCAAAACATGCTTCCGGGGCCTATTTGAGTTTGAGTTAAGAATATTGAGAATCTGCTTCTCAACTCCAGCAATCTTCTCCTTGTAGTTGGGTTGAATTTCATTCTTGTTAGTTCGCAGAAATATTATGAGACGTTCCAACATGATCTTAAAAAATCTCAGTTTATCAAGTTGCTCATTCTTAGGCTGTTGAGGAAGAGAATCATGCTGCAATGCAGTAACAAGGCGTTATTGAAGAAAGAAAGAAAATTTACTAAATAACGTTTAAAACAGGAATGTCAATAAAATCATTAGCTAGGATTGTTTCTCACAAGCCTTCAGGTCCTAAGGAGAACAAAAGGAGAAAGGGGTAATTTTCTTATTGAGTTTGTTAAGTTGGTTTTTCAGAAGCCGCGTGCCTAGCTGGCAAAATAATTGTCAGGCTCTTTTAGTCGTGTTAAAGGTAACTGAAATAACATGAAAGCAGGCAACAAAGTGTTCCAACAGTGTACAATTTACAATCAAACTTATACCTGCTGCAACTTCGCAGCCATCCTCTGGTACATTTCATTTAATTCAGGAAAATACATCTCATACATGGATTTGATCTGCAATGGAGTTTTACACAATATAAGATTCAAGGAAAAATATAAAATCTAAACAAAGCAGGACAATTACATTCCTGGCAATTTATGTTGACAATATCAATCACTGGCTGAGACAGATATTCTGAGGATATTCTAGCTGATTTAACTTATTTTATAGGAAAAAGAGAGATATCTTTATGCAGTACCTTTTGGTAAAGCTCCTCTTGCCAGTCCCCACCATTAGCATTCCCCGTATGTGAAGATGAATCTGAAGATGCTACAATGGTTATGCGTTAGGCAAATGAATTAAACCAAAAACCGCAGGAACTTCTGTATTGACAACAAAATAGCAGTATCTGCATAGAATCAATTATATGACAAAGGAAGAAACAAACTGGTTCTTCTCAACCTGAATTCACAAGTTAGCGGCTGAGCAAAAATGGGACGTGTTTATTGTGCATCAAACGGTATCTACTTAAATTTTGATTTTATCTTCCTAAACAATGATGTTATAAGCAATTAGCCATATATAAAGTTAGGTATATAATTAGCAAAGGATAAAACATGTTTCTGGCAGTGATGGACAACTAGGAAAACAATGCTCATGTGATTGTAAAATTTGTTAGACTAAATTAGATATTTCAGAAAATTAACCAGAGAAGGAGGAACTATTGGCGTGGCTTCGAGGAGAACTGGGGGGACGAAAAAATTGAAAAGAAAAATCATGTAGCTCCGAAAATTGTTTGTTTGACAGCTAAATTTAAGCAATGCACACCAAATATAATTCCAAGCGTAGACCCACAAAATTTTGACTATGTTGATGTTCTTTCTATTCTGTTTGATAAGCTTCATACATTCTATATACCCATAAGCTAGTTCGCACATTGATACTACATCAATCAAGTAAAATGAATTGAAGTAAAAATCAAATGTGTGGCCCATAAACCAGAGAATCCAAAATACTTGACAAAACGACTGATGCCAAAAGAATAAAGTCAATTGTCACAGTCCAAGTCTCAACAAACTAATGCAATAACTTAATAATTACATTTCTTTTTAAATGTAAAAGGCACCAAAAGCTTACTCAGTGGCACATCCGGGATGGTTCTTTGAGACTGGAACAACTGCTTCTGTTGATCAAGCGTGGTCTGCTGTTGAAGCAAGGAGCCTGGTGTTTGAATCCTTTGTTGCATGTCTCTTTGTAATGTATTTGCCGTCTGTTGCATCCCCAGTTGTTGTTGCAGCTGACCAGGCTGTGATTGGATCTGTGACATTAGTTGCTGCTGTGGAGGCTGTGACTGTGACTGTTGAGCTTGGTTAGGCAGCAAGTTCGCCATGTTCTGCTGCATTGGCTGCTGTGAAGCAACCTTAGATTGCTGCAACATCATAGGTTGCTGATTAGTTTGCAAGCCCGAGTTACCGTGTTGAATTCCAGCCATTTGATGCTGTTGGAAGCCAGAAAGATTATTTTGCTGGCCTACTTGCTGCTGGTGCATGCTGGGAAGGTTAAGTTGCTGACCAGTTGACTGTTGTTGGTGCGTGTTTGGGGGGTTGTTTTGTTGATTAATAGCCTGCTGCTGTTGCAGGTTGGACATATTATTCTGCTGAGCCATAAGTCGTTGTTGTTGCTGATGCTGCTGTTGTGCATCAAGAATACTGTTCTGCTGGCCAATCAGTTGATTCTGCTGCATGTTCGAAGAATTTGGCTGCTGCCCACTCAGATGCTGCTGTGTGGGCAATACTGGATGCTGAGTCATAGAATTTTGCTGCTGATGCATCATGGAAGGCTGCTGCGGTTGTTGCTGATGCCTGAGGACAGATTGTGATTGCTGCTGAAGCATAGATTGGTTTGATTGCTGAAGAGATGACTGCTGATTTTGCTGAAGAGCAGACGAAGCTGATGATTGCCTTAATGAAGGTTGCATAACAGCATGCTGAGACGATTGGAGCTGAGATGGTTGCAATAGGTTCTGTTGTTGCTGCTGCTGCTGTTGGATCTGAGATTGCACGAGTGATTGGGGGATATTTCCCTGTCCGAGCTTTTGCTTCATGAGGTGCTGCTGTAGCTGCTGATTGTAGAGATATTGCTGGGTATTCTGAGACTGTTGCTCCTGAGGCACTTGTTGTTGCCTTCCTGGAATCTGTCTCTGAGAATTGGCAAAGATATTGGAAGGCACGCCTTGCCCCATTGAATTTCCTACAGAATTTGGTGCTGCATTAGACATGTTCTGTAAGTTTTGCATGTTTGGATTCTGGCCACCAACATTAGGCATGGTACCCTGAGACATGCCACCAGGGGGCAGTGCAGATGTCATACTAGCAGAGTTTGGTGCTCCAGTTGATGCCAAGTTATTTGAAATATTCTGGGATAACAACTGCTGTCTCATTTGAGGTTGACCGGAAACCATTGGAATAGGTAATGGCTGCAACTGATTTTGTATTTGTGGCTGCAGGCTTTGAGAAGCTGTCAAATAAACAGTAATGACTCAAAGGACAGACCTAATATTGAGATAAACAAGAATATCACGTAGAAAAAAGGAAAAAGCTCATGGTGATGAATGTGAATCCAAAGTGGAGGGGTAACAGAAAAACAAAAAACCACCAAAAGAAAGAAAAGTCATTGGAAAACACTTCAGTAGTACTTTGACCCATGATTCTGCATCCTAGACAGAAAAATATCACATGCGATTACAGAAAGAGATGCAATGACGTAGCAGACAGTGTAAACATTCCTCTAGAAAGACGGTGGAAATGTGGCACTTACAAGCAAGAGTTAAAAAAAGCAAAAACTAATGACCTTAGACAAAGAAAACAAATAGGCATCACGAAGTGTTAATTATATGCTGTTCAGCAAGGGCAAAACTCAAGATTCGATAACTTTTCGACGCTAAGAAAATAAAATATTTGCATGTTTCAAAAGAAATTTGGGCAAAAAAGCTTCAAGAGCTCTTAAAAAAAAGTGGCAAGCACTGAGCTATTTGAACTGACAGTATTCTCCTAATAATGGCATGTCAAAAGTGAGATTTTCAGACAACGATTTATACAGCCAGATAACTTCTCCTCCTCCCACTAGAAAAGGAGATAAATCACTCTACAAAAGACTAGAGAGCTTATGGCAAAAGAGAAGGATTTGACAGATACTAGAATGTTATTCTGTTTATATGCTTGCATAATTATAATTTATAAAATAATAATTAAAAATACAGTAATAACAATAAATAAAAAAACATTTCTTATGTAATACCTGCACTGCATTACAAGTGATTAGACTATTTTCCAGATGGGACTATTCCAGGACCATGACTACATGGAGAATAAATCACTAGCAGAGTTATAGAATTTCCATTGTCGTACTTTAGTCTATAACATGTTCATCCAGATAAAAATAGATCCTTGATTTCATGAGATAAAACTACTTCTTTAGTTAAGCTTACTCGCTTAATGTTGATTAGAAATTGAGGCTACCACAGATCTATAAAAGGTCCAATTGATCAGAGTAGTTAATGGTATACTTCAAAACCAAATTCAATTAGAAAGGCACGTGAGACATGAAAAAAAAAAGAGTTTTATCAGTGGGGTGAGTAGCCAAGCAAGAAGTCCGAAGTGTTGGAATTGAAAGATTACAATAAAAAATATTCCTCCATTGCACTAACCGTCTAGTTTGAGTTTCAAAGATATTAGCAAACAGAATAAATCATTGGCATCTAACCTTCATGACATGAAATTTTCAAAAAGTACTCCTCATCAAAGTGATAGTTATGCGATATTCATTGCATAATTTACTGTGATTTAATTGCAACTTGAAGAAAACATTAATGGAGTTGGTGATTGGAGTCAGAATTATCAGCAAAATATTTGGGATCACTAAAAGAATGAATCAGATGGAAAGAAAATGAAAAATATCTTGCAAACTTCAAGCATGGTAAAAGCGCAACTGTGATTCAAAGTGGAAAATTCTCAATAGTACATGGATGAGCTACAGTCTCTTGGGGTTCAACAAGAAAAACAAACACATGAGAATTCGGCAGAGTCAATCAGTGCTCGTTATAGATAGCTCAGAGAGCAAAAATAGCTCCAAAATGGTAATCATAAGAAGGCGATAATAAGGTGTAAGCAAAGAAGAAAATAGCAAAGAGAATGTTTGCTACTTAATGAATATCCAGATTAAAAAAACCTCAGAAAAATGCCGAACACTTCAATCAGTTTCTCTTAACGAAAGAGCAAAGCTAGAAACACTGCATCATTAAAGCAAGATACAGCATGAAGTGCAGTTGTTGGGAGGTACAAGAAAACGAGACACGTCTGTCACTTGCACCAATAAAGCACATGGATTTTCATTACCTGGATCTTGGGGACTTCTGTTATTACTTGCAGCATTGGACTGAAGAGAATTTGCCATAGTATTTTGGGATTTTGTCTCCATTGTCAGCATCTTTGATGATATCTTTCTTAAATAATCTGACTGCATTAAGAAGTTACAGAGAATAAAGGTCAAGAATAAGTTCATCTAATCTATGAAGTATAGGTGCTGTTATAAAAGAAAAACTCTGCGTGATTTTTTGCAGACCAAGTAGGCAATCAAAACAAGTGCATAATGTTTTGCATAAATAAGGAAAAACGTCAATAGAAAATCATGAAAAATACCTGACTTGTTGCTGCAGTATAAATCTTTTCCTCGAACCTAACAGCTATCTTTTTCAGTTCTTGCAGTCCCTCTTGTCCAGAGAAAGGAAGATGCCTTTTCAAGGTCTCCATTCTATGCAATTCAAAGGGTCACAGTCTCAGTTTATTATTTTTACCAAATAAGCACAAACTGCAAGATCATATTAGAATACATCTCATTGACCATAGAGTTTTATTAAGAAACCAGATCTTAGAAATTCAGAGAAGATGGCATATGTAGAACAAATGACCTGTATCACTTGCCAAAATCATACATACTCCGAATTAAATAATGTGCGACAAAATCCAACTTATGATACTACACAACTCATCTATATAATATATTTATCTGAGAATCCAGAGTTACCTACGCTTCTAAAAGCATCAAAATTGTCAAGGATAGCACTCAATCCAGAGCCTTGTACAACCAAAAATACAGGAGTACACACTTTTTAAAAAATGGAGAGATTCCATTGTAATCATTAGCAGGAGACAAGAAAATACCCTTCTCATGGGTTCAAGATAATAAATCTCATTACCTGGTTTATAACTATGATCATATAGAACTTGGCAGCCCTAATCCTACAACAACCATTACCCCCCAGGGAACGCCCAGAGGCAGAAAGGAACACAGAGAGACTGAGGCGAAGAACCCATAGGCCAAAATTTTGGAATCGCTACCCCAATCTCACTTTCTTATTATTGCACCTCATTCGAAATCCTAAATTATTGCCACAACCAGAGAAAAGTGTTCCAAGATTTTACATCCTAGAAAAACCTAAATAATGTTTCGAAAATTATGGCTAAATACGCAAAATAATAAAAAATAAATGACTGGAGAGGAGGGTTTAACCAGAAAATCATTTATGCATAATGGTGTTCTGTTATAGGTATAGCAGAGCAAGATTTTTTTTCCTTTTTTAGCAAATTTGAAAAGAAAAAACACAACAAACCAATCTCAGCAAATGCAAGGAAAAAATCACAAAAAAGCACATTTGACAACATAATGTATAAGAGAAAGGGCATATCATCAGAAGATTAACTTCGGATTTTCTAATATTTATTACTGAATTTGTTGTCACGCTTAAACTTTTTCAGATCAACTAACAAGGCAAACTTCAGTAAATTAGGTTGCAACCTGATATCATGAACAAAGACTAGGTTGCATCATCTTAAAGTTTATTAACGAACATGCTCGCTTGTACTCAATGCAAGTAATTATTAAATTTACATAGTTGGTGATTGAAACGAGATACCTAGTATTGCATTCCTTTTTATCACCTAGAAGTCATAAAAAATTTATGGGGTGAATCTGTGCAACATCCAATTCCAAACATAACTAAATATACCCCCCCTTCCTCAGGGTGAAGGAGAAATCAATAATATAAAATAACAGGCCTCTATTATCATTACCTCAGCACCTTCATAGAACTATTTTATTCCTTCTAATTAAATGGGGAAAAAAAATACCCTACCACAATCATAGTCTTATAATTCAAACTCAAAACGAGAAGAAACATTTTAAGTAATATAAATATATCAATATGAAGAAATAACCAACAATATAAAAACTAAATTTACATTTTGTTAACAATCCTCTGTCTTGAATCGGCTTGTAGCTGAGTCCTCCAATCAACACCTTCAATTCCTTGAACCGCCGCCGCCGCCGCAGCTTCACCGCCCATAACTTGACCCGGAATCTGAACTTGGGCCTGTGCAGCCCGCCAATTATTGTTATCCATGTCTACTTACAAAAATAATTACCTAATAAATAAAGTCTGAGCTTTTAATTCTCAAAACGAGATAAATAGATGACCGATAATTGGAGATCGAGGGGACGGAAGAGATGAAGGGCAAGAGACAAATTGTTTGAATATTTTTAGATGAAATTTATCGGAAGATGATCTCGTAAGAAACACGATCAGTAATTTACCGATTGATTGTAGTTTTTTCCCTTTTTATTTCTATTAAATCTTCATAATTATTACTCCAATTAACTAGTATTTAATAAATATATAGATAAAAAGACAAGACAGTATGTCAATATCTTTGACAAAGGAAAAACGCATTTTTAGTACATCAACTTTGTATCCAGACACAAATAGCTACCCATATTATTAAGGTTGCTCAAATGTTCACCTAACTTTATCATGAAGATCACATCAACTTACTTCGGACTTGATTCGAGCTCGTTTAGTAAAAGTTCATTGCAAATAAATTTGAACAATATTTTTTGTTTGATGATTTTTTAAGCTCAGTTTCTACCTTTACAGTATAAAGTAAAAGTTGACAAAATATATATAAAACATCCGGTACTCGATTTTGTTTGTTTGAGTCTTTTGATATGAAATAATAGTAGGTGTAGGTTTAAAAAACTAGTAGATATTTTCTAGAGATTATGGAAAGAAAAAAAATAGTGTAAGAGATAACATATTTTACGTGAAATCATGTTTGTTATACTATATAAGTAGTGTAAGAGATAGAATATTTTACGTCAAATTAAAATTTTAAATCATGTGGTATTATTTAATAATACTAAATTAAATGGGATAAGTCAATTACAATATTTCCATTTAAACGTGGGGAAATTTCATTCTTATATGAATAAAAGGTATGCATTAAACACATCTAGGCATAACAAGACTATCTCTCTCATTATGAGTCTTTATATCTTTCCCTCTCTCTCTTTATGAGACCGTATTTATCTTTGTATGAGATTTTGAGTTTTATTAGGGTTTTTACTTCACTTTGAATTGGTTTTCGAGCACGATTACAACTTATTTTGTTTAAATTTTCATGTAATTTTCTAAGGTTTCATGGAGGATGTACTCAGTCGATTACGAACACAATTGAAATTGACAGATGATGAGAAAGTAGAAGGTCGACCTTATGTTGAAGCATGGAGAATATACCCGTGAATTCCGATTTAGAATTAATGGGAATCTTAAATCGCGGGAAGGATATTAATCTTGAAGCTTTGGAACGTGCTATGTCCAATGTATGGAATCCTGTACATAGCATTACTTTTGTGGTTTCATGGATCACATCTCTAGTGGCTGTGTTTTGCAGCACAATCTCTCGCCAGAGGAAAAAGAGGGTGATACTCCATATGACCCTTGTATGCGGCAACAACTCCCGGAAAAAGAAAAAGAAAGAAAAGACACCACGATAGTATTAAGTGACATTAGTTAATAAATTTCAATACGAGTAATTGCCTATTTATTATATAATCAATATCTCTAGCTATTTAATTCTAGTTATTAACTGCAAACTACCACATTTATTTCATATTTCCAACTTCATAGCTTAGATATATGATGAATACTTATTTTTCTTGTTTCCTTCGTTTAATTGTAGGGTTATTGCTCAAATGTAAAATTTGTAGGGGTCGCAAAATAAAAGTAATTTGCCATTTTAATAGCTAATACTTAGGGAGTTACTGCAACCCAATGAAAAAAAAAAAAAAAGAATTAGACCGAGATAGTATTTTTATATTATAGAGGTGAACTACATCTATTTCCCCAAACTTTAAACTATTGACATCCAACTTTCTTTCATGTTGTTGATAAAATTTACCAAGGTCCTGGAAGGTGTTAGCAATTGCTCAGAACTTTGAGGGAGGTCAGTGCTATTATTACCCATGCATTTATATTATTTATTTAAATGCAGAATGTGTGTGTGAGAGAGATTTAAAAATACTCATTAGTCTATAATCAATCAATATAAAACTTAAATAGACCATTTCAACAAATTCTATTACTACATAAGACAATACAAGAAATAAATAATATATATTTGAATATTTTTAGTCTTGGGTGTTTGGAAGCGTCTGCGTGAGTCGTGACGACATTCATTAATTCCTTACACATCTATTCTTATTATTTATTTTTAAACTTGATTCCATTAATTATTATTTAATGCAGTGAAAACTAGGGTTTTCTTTACCCCTTTCCTCTTATCTCCTCCTCTTCCACCAAACATCCAAAACTCATTGGAAAACACTTTTAAATAGTAAAACATTACACTTCTTTCGTTTAGGTTTAGGTTTAGGTTAATTACTTGATCCTCTTATCAATTTCAATATTAGTATTATAAATGGAAAAAATCCCTAAATTGCCCTTGGAACATATTTAAGTTATAAATGTGCATAAATAATTAATAGCAATTTGTTTAATTTGTTCTCTAGCTATCTCATCCCTTGATTCTTTAAGAAAACATGGACAAAATTAAAGGGGGCTGTTAATTCGGGTTTCCATTGATTTTTTGGTTACATAGCGGCTATGTCGCCAAATAATCAAGTCAACTAACACAAGAAATTAAGAAAACATCCATATTAATTATATCAGAGCAGTACTGTTGATTAAATCAAGTTTGTCAAAAAAAAAAACAAATGGCAATGGCACAGATTGCAGTAAAACAAACAAACAACGAAAATCTGAAGAAGAATAGAATTCAAGTTTCCAACACCAAGAAACCTCTCTTCTTCTATGTCAATCTTGCAAAGGTTAATTATTAATTTTATACATATATATATATATATTTTTCTCAAACTTTTTCTCTTTAACTGTATGATAAAATAAAAATTGTTGTTTGCTTGTTATTAATTATATACCATTTTTCTTTTTGTGTGACAGAGGTACTTACAGCAGCATAATGAGATTGAGCTTTCAGCTTTGGGCATGGGTAACAATCTTGAATTCTCTTTTATGGTAATTATGCTGTTGTACATATGATTTATAATCATTAACAAGATAATTAATTATACTACGTACTCTGTCTACAGCAATCACAACAGTTGTGACAATAGCTGAGATTTTGAAAAATAATGGATTTGTCAATGAGAAGAGTAAGTAGCTACTTATAAGTTTCTTCATTTAACAATTAATTAATGACTCAATTCTACAATACAAGAATCAAATTCAGGCATATATATATACTAATACTATACATGTATACATAATCAATGTTGCCATAGGTATTATAACATCCACCGTAGGAATGAAAGACGAAGCAAAGGGCCGTATAGTTCACAAAGCAAGGGTGAGTTCCTGTACGTATAATCGTATACTCCATATAAGATTATTAATTAATTTATTATTTGTTTCAAAATTTGAAGATCGAAATAGTGGTGGAGAAGTCGGACAAGTTCGACTCACTAATGGCAGCTGCAATGCAGCAGCATGCAAATGGGAAAGTTGTTGAAAACAATCAAGCAACGGTAGCATGAACAAGATCAATGGTCATTCGTATACTGTATCTCAGTTAAGATATGAGGAATTAATATATAGCTAATGATACTTTAAGTTGCTTAGAAATATATGTTGCATTTCTCTGTAATGTCTTGTATCTTTTCAAGGTACAGCAGATTTACATACAAAATATGTTACATCATGTAACTAGTATAATTCCCTTTTCATTGCATTAAATACTCACACACAGATCAATTTGTTACAGAAACTAAATTTATGAATTGAATTGTATTTCCAGAGTGTACCTTAAAGGGTATTTATATCTGCAATTCTTGTTCGAACTTGACCTCAAAATCACGAATTATTTTCTCCTTCTCCAAAAGCATATCGTTTGCTTTCTGCAGTGCTTCAGCATCATACTCGGCTTGTTCTTCCATCATTCTTAGGCACTGCAGTGCTTCCATGTGAAGGGATGCTTTCTCTTCCTGCAATCTAGTAATCATAGCCATTGTTTGATTTGCAGCAATAGAGGAAGCGTTTCTCTCTTCCTCTAATTCTTTATACAAAGCACACATTATTTTCTTATCATGCTCGACCTGTCTTTTCAATCGTTCAACCTCACTTTCACCTTCGATTTCACTTACGGTGCTTCCATCAATAGATAAGCTCGATTCATTTCTCTCGAGTGAGATTCTTCTTTGAAGTATGGAACCAAAAGCTTCCATACTTTTATAATCTTCAGTTGGACTAATATCGTTTAGTGATAATTCAATCCCTCGATTGGCAGATATTTGTGATAGTAAGAGCTTCAAATCTTCACTAGCTTTTCTAGAATTCGTCATAGACCTTTGATGTTCTAAGAGTCTTCCTGATAATTGTCTTCCACTGGTTCCAAGAGCTAACCTATAAGCATCGCCTAGATCAAAAGAATCGGCCATTTGCGAACTAGTTTCGATTATACTAGGTTTCGAGTCCATATGAATTTCATTTGCCAAAATGGAGTCCCTTCCCAGCTTAGAAGCTTCTCCATAACCGATGTTAACTTCTTTCCCAAAATTACCAGTGCTTGTAACAACTAAAGAAACAAAAATGGATAAGGCGAAACGATCAAATTCGCATATTACAGGAGGTACAACAGAAGATGAAAAATAAGAAACATAGAAATTGCCAGGTGATATATTCAAATTAGCCACATGTTATTTAAAAGATTTCAGATGAATGAAAAGTGAATAGATCACCTACAATTTCACGACTATTTCTATAAAAATATTTACGATTTATATAGTTTATGATTCAAAGATTGAATAAGTCCAACGACATCAAAAGAAGCTAAGTACTCAACAAGAAGCTTAATAAGAAATGACAATCTAAGTACTTTGACTTACTAGTCTCTTTTGATTCTTCGTAATGAGACCCATCAAAGTCGGAAGACAGAAATGCCGGGTCTTTGTGCTGCAAGTTAAACTTCTCCTCCAGCCCATGGAGGAGAACGGGTGCCTTGACTTCGACATTACAAAATTTCGGGATCTCGATTTCACGTATAAGTGCACTAGCACTTCCATTATCCGACAATTGAGCTTCTGATTCGGTATCAGTATCAGAAGTAACATTGATCTTTTTATATTCAACATGTGGCAAAGGATGAGCTTTACTGCTCTGAATATGGTCGATTGATGCATCAAACTCAGCTACCTCAGAGTCGAGCGATTTAACTAGAGAAGAAATGTTTAACTTATGCTTTTGGCAGATTAAATCCCAATAAAAACTGGATCTCTCTTTGCCGAGGACATGATCGAGTCGAGAGCAAATCAAACACGGAATTTGCAAATGGCAACGATGGGCAAACTTTGTGAGCAGGTAGGAGAAACAAGCATCAATAAAGAGCATTAAAATAAGCAACCATTCATGAACTGCTGAAACCAAAGCTGATGTTATACTGAAGAAAACTTTGTGCCTAGTTTCAACATTTGGAGGAGTCTTTGAATCCATTTCAGCCGTCTCCGAAGAAGTTCAATATTTCCAAATAGATGATTCAAACTTCAAAGCTTAATCAGTGTCAAAAATGTAGTATACTCCCAAGATCTACTGAAAAGGGCATTTACAAAATCAGAAAATAGTCGAAATAAACACATCATAGTGGCAATATAAGTATACAAGGCAAATGAGAAAAGAAAATTCAGAGTCAACCCTCAAAACGTATTCTCAAATTATCAAAAAGCCACTACCCGAACAAGATCCTAAGCCAATTAATCTCTCAAAATTCCACTAATAATAGCTGCAGTATCAACACACAAGAAAATCATAAGAAGCCAACTTTAGGAGTGAAAAGTGGCCTCTTTGCAGATGTATATATAAATCATCTCAAGGTATTAATAGCACATAGTTATGCTATTTTCTAGTTCAAAATTACATTCATTAATCTATATAGTGTATGATTTTGCACTAAATAAAACATATGTAACAGAATCACACCAGATGACACGAAAAACTCGAGAGAACAACGGCAGATTCACTAAAAACTAACAGTGACAAAGTACATACATAGAGCAACATAAAGACAGGTGAATGAATGATCGGGAATCTTAATAAAGACAAGAAAAGGACAAAAACCCAGATGTGTTTTCCTATCTTTACCAGTTAAATAATGTACATGGACATATGGTGGTGGTGGTGGTGGTGACTCAACAGTAAGTAAGTTGTGTTTTGAAAGTTGTTCACTTTAAGCAGTGCACCTAATTTTGAGTAATGGAATCGGTTGGAAATGGGAAAAAGAAATGATTATGAATTAATTGGGAAAACAAACGCAAAATTAGATGAAGAGGAAGCCGACATTGACCAACTCACCAAAAAGTCGGCTGACTATGTATGAGATTGAGGTGTGAGTGTGACAACTGACAAGACGAAGGCGACATTAGATTACTACTATTTTATTTTCACTACCGAAAGCGTGCCGTGCCAACCCTCAAAAGTAAAAGCGGCTTTCAACAAATCAGGTCAAAGATTCCCTTCCCTCAATTTCTTGGAATATTGAAATTTAATTAATTATTCATCTATAAAAATAAAATGTGCAAGAAGTCTTCTTCACACATGCAAATGTACATCTTAAGCTTGATTTTGAAATCTGAAAATAAAATACATTTTTATGATATCTAGATACACATTTATTTTTAGGAAGTTGGCAAATGTAGCTAGGCTAACTGCTCTTTTATTCTATGAAATGTTCATTAAGCTTATCAGAGTTTTTTTCTTTTTTTTTTTTTCGAAAGATGCTTATCACATGCAGTTAGATATATCAGTCACCCATGATTATATTTTGTTTGATTAGAACAAAATATAAATAACTTATTTTACTCTATTTAAATTACTGTAGTACTTTACTCGCAATTAAATCGCCTTAAATCACTTTCTTGGAAAATCAAATGGCATTTGTTGAGGGACAGTCGTTTAATCAATTTTTAGAGGGTTCCAAATTTGAATTTTGGCTAGAGCTGCTCCCTTTGACCATTTCAAATGACATAAATTCTCATCAGGACCACAATACTCAATAATCCACTATATTTAAAAATCTGAATCCTCATAGTCATATATATTTGAGTTGAAAAAAATAATGAATTAGAAGGAAATGTCTTACACCTAAATTAAATATATGCACAATACGATTATTATCTTTGGATTTGGCCGAAACTAGAAGATATTCAGCCTGCTAGCCCAATTAGCGATCCAAATTTATCATTGTCCAGCCCATAACCATTTGCTCTATACGGTTTTTACCCATTCTAATTTGTTGCCTTTAATTTTTTTTCCCCTTGTATTTATCAAAATCTAAAAGGTAGCCCCACATTGCGCATATTGTACGCTCTACAAACATAAGACTATTCAAGGAGTGTTGTTACTTACATTGCGGAGAACCCTCGTATTTGTCCAAAATCCAAATACACCATAACCAACGCTGTAGGGCCTGTTTGTTTGGCGTTTGGGAAAGTAGTTTGGGAGAGTAGTGGAGGTTTGTGAAATAATCTCGATTTGCGTAATGTTGTTTGTTTGGGTTTTGAGAGAGTGGTTTGAGAAATAAAGTAGGTGTAGGTTTTTTTGGAAGAGTTGGGTTGTAGGTGTAAGATGTGTAAGACTTTATGTCAAATCATGTTTGTTATGTGAGATAAATTGTGTAAGAGTTAGGTTACTTTATGTCAAATCAAAATAGAGTTTGTATATGTTTTGTTTAGAGATAAGAAAATTGTTGTTTGTTTGGATTTTGAGAGAGTAGTTTGAGAAAATTAATGGATGAAAAATTTATTTCGGAAAATAGAAAACATGTTTGTTTGGCATTTTCCAAACACGAAAAAATTCTGGGAAATGCCAAACAAACAGGCCAGTAATATTTTGTTTTTTAACAAGTATTGGAACATTACAGAGGATTTACTTACAAATATGTATTTTTTATTTCAATTATTTCTAAGATATTAGAAGATAGTACTTTTTTTTTATTGTATGCATTCTTGTTAAATATAAACTTTTTATAGAACAAATGAGTATCATTCACTATCCATCTATAAGATTATAATTTTCTGAATCAACCAAAGTTAATTCATAACTATATAATATCTCTCTACTTGGAACTTTAGCCATCTCGTAAGTTGCTCGATTCCTTCCCTAGGAACATGACAAGCTCGATCTAAAACTCCTCAAGCTCCTAGTCACTTTTGATATGTTCAATGATGGTTCCGAAATCAGCAAGAAGTCCCGATGCTTCATTAATAGCTCAGTTAAATATCATTTCAGTTTATGATTTATTATGAGTGGCAAAATGGGTAGGTTGGTCCGCCCAAACATGGACTAACTTAACACAATTCATATTTGTTTAATCGACTTTGGGTTTAATTGCATTGAATTGCGTAAGTTTTTGTATAGGGTAAAGAGCGAAAATAGTGTCACGACTAATAATTGCTCGTGTTTTTAAACCAAATTTATTTGGACTGACAAATTACCCTCAATTTTCGATAATCTTAGTTCATATTGGACCCAATTGCAAAAATTGGCCCGAGTTAGCATCACGTGCGGACTGCGGACTGTGGACGATAATTTGGTTGAACTATAACTAATAGTTGCATATTTCCCAAAAAATTAGGAAATGAACATTTTGATTGAATTTTAAAACTGATAATTGCATATTTACCCAATTTTAAAATTAGGTAAATGTAATTGTCCATAAAGTTTCAATAGACATGATAATACACTGCTCATGAAGTTTCAAAGAAAATTATATTTTGACTTTTCTAGTTATATCTATTAATTTTATAAATTTCATTAGATCAACTAATTTTCTTACAAAATTAAAAAATACTATTTAAAAAACTCAAAAGAAATCGTTACCTCTTGCTAAGGTTACGGTATTTGGTAGAGCTCTTCAACGAAATCGCTAAACCGTCACAACTGATCGATTCAATACAAACCGACCGTAATTTACAAGTTGAAGGTTTGATGGATTGATATTTGGCATCTTGGAAAAAAAGACCGCTAATTGCAATCGACTTTGGTTTTTTTATCTTTTTAGACCTCATAACTACATTCGACTGTACTATATATATAAATTATTATTTTTATTATTTAATTTAGTCCTAAAATTAAGAAAATGAGAAATACTATAATTTAAGTACATAGTTTAACAAATTGATTTCATCCCACATCTCAGAGCCCAAATATTCTAAAGAAACCCTAGTGCCTTACTTAACCCTTCAACTCCAAATGCCAAAAAAAAAATACCTAAAAGGGGCCAAAGTTAGAATAGAAAATGTTTAAAAACATTATGCAAAAAAACAAAAATTTAAAAAAAAAACCAAAAATAAAAAAAAATGGATTTTGTCAAGCAAAATTTCATTGGGGCATTAATTACCGACATCAAGTTTCAATTATGAATGTACTTTTCTATTGTGTTTATTGTAAGTTATTTATCTCTTAAATATAGGTTTGATATTTTCCAAAGTCAAGTTAAGATGCATATGATGTCATAGGACTAGTTTTTGAAATTCTTAAAATTAGCTATGGTTAAAGTGATTTTTTCAGCTTATTTTGTAATGAAAACTTGTTAATTAACTTAGTGTTCGGGATTGTTTTTAGTTTTCATTAAATTTTGTATTCATTAAAGAACGTATTTTGTTACTTGATTTTTTGCAGTATCTCCATTATATTTTCTATGAAAGCTGTTTTGTAATAAAAACTTGTTAATAGTGTTCGGGATTGTTTTTAGTTTTCATTAAATTATGTATTTATAGAAGATCATATTTTGCATTATCACCATTTTTCTACGAAAATTTACAAAATTTATTCATAATAATAAAAAATTGTAATTAATTATGCATTTATATTTAACTTATCAAATAACAAAAGTACATTAAAGTTACGAATGTTAAAATTGCCCAACCCGCCTTAACCCGAATGGACCGCAAAATGCAATCCCAAGACTCGTTTGGTTGGGTTTGAACTAAAGTATTAAAATCCACAAATATTGAATTGAGTTTAGTTGAGTACATCACACTACACCGCACCACGAACACCCCCTAATATTGCCTATTTTGTCAACGAGCGAAAGACAAAAACACCCCCTATACTTTGTCGAACTCCCAAAAAACCCCGTGTTATTTTAACTCCCAAAACCCCTCATGTGATCTCAAATAAGTGCCAAATACACCCCTGGGAAAGAGAGTGCGATTCAAACGCGAACAACTGTAAGTATTTGTTCACATTTTGCTTTTGATATGACAATTTTACCCCCTGATATCGAAAGACAAAACACCCCCTATGCTTTGACTAACTCCCAAAAAAAAACCCTGTGTTATTTTAAATCCCAAAACCCCCCTGTATTTGGTTTTAAATACCACACTCGACCCAAGTAGTATATACTTATGTTTTAAAAAAGAATAAATAAATTTAATAAAAAACAACACATAGGGGTAATTTTGTCATTCCGCTAAAGGTCAAAAGTAAAATTCTACTTGGGTTGAGTGTGGTAATTAAAATCAAATACATGGGAATTTTTTAGAGTTAAAATAACACTGGGGTTTTTTTGGTGTTAGACAAAGCACAGGGGGGGTGTGTTTTTGTCTTTAGCTCTTTTGTCAACCGGTCGGTTTCAAGTAAGCAATAGAATTCAATTCAATTTATGTTGTTCCCCACAACTTATTCTTCAAAAGTAACATTTCAAATTTCACCTCATAATTTTTTTTGTTAATAATTTTTTTTGTGTGAATTGAACTTGTAACTTTGTATTTCAAATTTTCAATACGAATATTACTATATTATAATATATGGTAGTTTTCGCTTGCATTAAATTTTAATTGTCCATATGATAATTATATAGTAACTAAAAATAACAAAAATAAAATTTACATGTTTCTTTATATCTATTTTTTAACATTACTTGAATTGTTATGGTCATATTATACATTAAAAAACCCCAAAAAAAAAAATGTTTCACACTGTTGAAATTTTATTAATTGAATTAGTGATTAGACTAATTCCATTAAATCAACCAATAGCCAATTGGTCATATGTTATAAATGGTTCAAATTTAATGATACATGTTTTTCATATTTTCCACACTTTTATTTTAGAAAACTTCCATAAAAGATATGGAAAAATTCTTATCTAGAGCTAAGTCTAAGATTTCTTTTTAGACTTTATGATTAGAAATGCATAATATTATTTATTTTAGATCCAACAATGAATTGAATAATATAATACACTTCTAAGTTCTAACCATAAGATATAAGAATTTCTTCCTGGACCAGGTCTAGATAAAAAAAAATCAGAAATATATTTGTAAATCAACGTGCTATTTATATCTTTGTAGAGACCAAACCGAAACCTACAAAGTTCCAAATAAATATAATAATCAAAACCTGAAAAAACACATTAAGTCCAAAAATCAAATAATCAATGGTGAAAAAAAAATATCTTCGGTAAATTTATTTTATTTAATTCTTATTAAATGTTTGCATAATTTTTATTTCTTCATAAGACAGCAGTTTCTTTTCTCAAGAGAGACCACATACAATTAAATTATTTGATCCATGCTTACGTTTTTATTAAAAAGAAAAGTAAAATAATATATCCTTGTAAACATAAATTATAATAAGAATATTAAAAACCCTTTGCCCACATATAAATATGAAGGAAAAAGGAATTAAAAGAAAAAGAAAAAGGAAAAAAAGGGTAATATGGTAAGGTTGAAAAAGCAAGAAAAAAGCCACCCCACAAGTTTTGACCTAAATACCCATCTCCCACAGCATAAGGTGCGGCTGAATTCCCATCTCAACCCTTCCAACACCCCCTTCTGCCCTTCCTTCTCCCTTCTCTCTTTTCCCCAATTTCCCATTTCTCTCCTTCCTCTCTACCTTTGTAGTTGTACCCCCGCCACTTTCAAATTTTTGTTAACATAACTAATAAATATTGTATTTTATTCGCCAGATCCTTGATTATTGTCTTTCTTTCTCGAGATTTCTTCTACTGTTAGTGTTTCTGTAGCTGGGTTTTGTGTAAAGACTCGAACTTTATCTGAAGAAAATTGGAGTTTTCGTGCACTCCTACTCAGGTAATAATCAGTTATATTATTTCTTATCTGTGCTTCAAATTTTATTTTTTTTATAATTCTTTTTGTATTTTTATATAAAACACATATGGCGTATGACTTCCCATTAAATGGTTTTTACTTCTTTTTGGATGTGTTAATTGCCTTTTGAAGAATTATATGAGTGGAAAATTATTTGCTTTTTTCCCCATTGTTATCTGGCATTTTAGAGTAGTAGAATAATTTTAGGCTCGCTTTGCTTCTTATTCCTATTGGAAATTGTTTTGTTTAAAGTGATTCTAACTGATGTACTGTCCAGCTCTTCAGTTTTGATAAAGTGATTGTGATTCTGTATTATTACAATTGATATGTTGCCATTATTTGTATTGACTTTGGTGAATTGGATTTTGGTAGATCGCAGAAGCAAAGGATAGCTAGTAGATTATTTTCTAATGGTGAATGCGTGACACTTTGAATAAAAAGGTAAATACAGGAGGATTAAAGGATAAAATGGCGAACCATGAATCGCTACTTGGACAAAATCATGATGGGACTCTCGATCATAACCAGGAAACGGTTCTTAGCCATAATCATGAAATGGCCATTGCTGAAAACCATGGATTGGAGCATGAAACCAGTTTGGGGCAGAGTCACAATGATGAGGGCTTTAATGATCAAGAATATGAATCGGAGAATGGGTTACCAATGGAGGATAAACACGGAAATGAACATGAACATGAACACGAACACGAACACAATGAATTGGCTATCTCTGAAAATCAAGAACTTGATGAGAATATGGAATTAGCTGTAATCCAACACGAGGACATGGGTATTGAATCAATGCATGATATGAGTTCTCATCAGGCTTTAGTACTCACCCCATCACATGTTCTTCAGCAACGAACTCTTACTATAAGCCCAAATTACGAGCTTCATGTGGGCCAAGAATTCCCTGATGTCAAAGCTTGTCGGAGAGCTTTGAGGGACACAGCCATAGCTCTTCATTTTGAAATGCAGACCATAAAATCCGATAAAACTCGATTTACTGCCAAATGTGCGACTGAGGGATGCCCCTGGCGTATTCATGCTGCAAAGCTTCCAGGTGTACCAACCTTCACAATCCGTACCATAAACGATAACCATTCATGTGGAGGAATCTTTCATCTTGGCCATCAGCAAGCATCGGTTCAATGGGTCGCTAGTTCGGTAGAGCAAAGGCTCAGGGAGAATCCCAATTACAAGCCAAAAGAGATCTTGGAAGAGATTCATAAAACTCACGGTATTACTTTATCTTACAAGCAAGCTTGGCGTGGTAAGGAAAGGATTATAGCTGCTATGCGTGGATCCTTTGAGGAAGGCTATCGTCTCCTCCCACAGTATTGTGAGCAAGTAAAACGAACAAATCCAGGAAGTATTGCTTCTGTTTATGGAAACCCAACAGACAATTGCTTTCAGCGTCTCTTTATTTCATTCCAAGCATCTATATATGGTTTTCTAAATGCTTGTAGACCTCTTCTTGGGCTTGACCGAACATTCTTGAAGAGTAAATACTTGGGCACTTTACTGCTTGCTACTGGCTTTGATGGGGATGGTGCCCTTTTTCCTTTAGCCTTTGGTGTTGTTGATGAGGAAACCGAGGATAACTGGATGTGGTTCCTCTCTGAACTTCATAACTTACTTGAAATCAATACGGAGAACATGCCTAGGCTTACAATATTGTCCGATAGGCAAAAGGGTATCATAGATGGTGTGGAAGCCAATTTCCCTACTGCCTTCCATGGCTTTTGCATGCGTCATTTAAGTGAAAGCTTCCGTAAAGAATTTAATAACACAATGCTCGTTAACCTTTTGTGGGACGCTGCCCATGCTCTTACGGTTATCGAATTTGAAGCCAAGATTCTTGAAATCGAAGAGATATCTCAAGATGCAGCATACTGGATTCGCCGAATCCCCCCTCGTTTATGGGCTTCAGCTTATTTTGAAGGAACCAGGTTCGGGCATTTAACCGCCAACATAGTTGAATCATTAAACACGTGGATTCTAGAAGCTTCCGGCCTTCCAATTATTCAAATGATGGAATCTATACGAAGACAGCTCATGACTTGGTTCAATGAACGTAGAGAGACAAGTATGCAATGGACTTCTATCCTCGTGCCTACAGCTGAGCGACAAGTTGCCGAGGCCCTTGAGCGGGCCCGCACGTACCAAGTTCTTCGTGCTAATGAAGCTGAATTTGAGGTAATATCACACGAGGGAACAAATATTGTTGATATTAGGAACCGTTGCTGTCTTTGTAGGGGATGGCAGCTTTATGGTTTACCTTGTGCACACGCTGTGGCTGCTCTACTCTCGTGTAGGCAAAATGTTCATCGATTCACAGAGAGCTGTTTTACCGTGGCTACCTATAGAAAGACATATTCACAAACCATACATCCTATTCCTGATAAAACACTGTGGAAAGAGTTATCTGCAGGAGATTCAAGTGTTAGTAATGCTGCTAATGTTGAGATTGTTATTAATCCACCTAAGTCACTGAGACCACCAGGTCGCCCTAAGAAGAAACGAGTAAGAGCGGAAGATCGTGGCCGTGTTAAGAGAGTCGTGCATTGTAGCCGATGCAATCAGACGGGACATTTCAGGACTACATGTGCAGCACCAATATGAGTAAGTGATTATTTTAGATACTTTGTTTAAGTGCAATAATCTTATGGATAGTTTGTTCATTGCAATAATGTTAGGCTAAGTTCCTTGTGCAGAGGTTTTTATATTTTTGGGGACTTGTTTATTGTTAAATGATTTTCTTATTTAGTTAAGGTTGCAAGTGAGTAGCTACATTATGTGATGTCTTGATATTTGAGTTTTAGTGCCACACTGCCATGTAATTGATAGATGGAATCCTCTTGGTTTTATCCTCAATAGTATTTCAAAATATATTTACGCATTCTTATTTCTTTATGAAATTATTTGTACCTTATTTCTTCATTTTTTTTTTGCAGTTTGTTTTCATGCGTTATTTCTGAATATCTCGGTATTATTTTGATTGATGAATAAATTTAGTAGTACCAAATAAAAAATGAATAAATTTAGTAAATTCACCCAACACAAATATTGGAGATTGTGCAAAATATCAAATAACAAATCATGACCACCAATTAAATAATATTGAAAACTACTTTAACAAACTTTCACTGCAAAACTAACTAGAGTTCCATTTTAATTTACACCAAATGTAAACAATTTGAAGAGCGTGATTGGGAGTGTCATTGTCTTGTCTTGGAAATCCGTAGATTCTGGGCACGTTTCTCCTCTCATGGTATCATCTTTGCAGCTCACAACCTAGATGTGTGGGCCTTTGCTTCGGCCTTATAATGTTTTTTATGACGGTGGTACTTTCTTTTACTCCGTAGGGCCTTCTCGAATAAGTGAAACTAAGTTGCAAAATTTAGACTATTTACTTTATTTGATAATATAATTTTCTTATATTCTTCCTTTGATATTTGCATAGATTTCAACCGTGTGAAAGTTCTTTTTGTCTTATGAAATTTTTGGGCTTGAATTGGGACAAAGTGTATGAGTCAAAACATACATTTAACGACTTAAATTATAGACCCAAATAACTTATAATATATGTATAATTTCAGTTTTTACGGTTTATGACAATATGAATCAATTGTGAATGCAAACTTGGGATTTTTTTACACAAATCCCAAAGATAACCCATTAACCTTGAACCCGCAAGTAACAATGATTTAAGTGAACCGATCGGCTGGGGCCGGCTAACTTATGGTTCCATTAATTTTAGCACCATCGTTCTCTATTCATTTCCTACGCTCATCTTAAACAATTTTTTAACTTTTAAAATAACACATCATTGTTAAGAGCATCTATTGGCAGTTTGATTCCAAAAATTGACAACATGGGTTCAATTTTTTAACTTTAAAAGAATTGCAACTTTAATTATGCATAATTTAATTTCAAGTTGGCATCAGATAATCTGTGCCACATTTTTGTACCACCAATATATAAATTTGCACATGTCAAAACTAAATAGCATGCATTGCATAGAATTATAATCCTCAGCCTTATTCAGTCTTCTTTCTATCTACAAATCTGATGACTGATATTTATGTTTACCCAAAATCATATCAATTCCATTAAAATTATTGAAACTTACAATTAAGAAATATAAATATATTTTTACCGATAATTTTCATCTTTTAAGCAACATAAAACTCCATTGAAATTATTGAAACTAAAAATTCAGATCTCTGAACTTATTTTGAATCCTTAAATTCCATGTTCCATTATCTTAATCCAAAAATCAATTAAGATTTACACTTCTATTTTAATACGAAGAGATCAGTTTAGATTTATGAGTTGTTAGTTTTGCTAATGTCTATTGGTTTTCCTTCCTGTATTAAAGATGAATATTGCTGGTATTTTTATTTGAGATAAAGAGATGTTAAAACTTAAAATTGAAAATAAGGAGATGATAATTGGAGAAAATAATTTTATGTGATGTTTACTAATTGAAATTGACATGTGTCAATTTTATATTGGTGGTACACTAATAGGATACACTCTTGTGGTACAGAAGATTCACTGCCTTTGAAGTTAAATTAGTTTAAATAAATTTAAAATGATGCTCCATTTTAATGTCTATTGCTGGAGTAGAATAATATCGATACATTGTAACCTTATATCAAAAAGTGATTTGATATTATTTTGTACATTGTAACCTTATATCATTTGTTATGCCAACTGCTGAAGATGCTCCGAAAAAAAAAAAGCCTACAACCTACAAATTGACAACATAGTCTTGCACATTATAATTTCTTCTCTCTATCTCTCTTTCTTACGTCTTTTTTCAACACTAACCAAACTCTTCTTTCAACTTTTTTCAACACTAAACAAACTAAAAACCCTCGGATTACCCCACATCTCTTGTATTCAACAACCCTTTTCATTTTCTTAAATCAAAAGCCACTAATTATTTGAATCTACAATACCTTTTTTTTTTTGTTAAATGCACAAAAACTTAGAAAATGCATGAAAACTTGCGCAACATTTAGCAAATTTCACCTCACTTGTAAAATCACACTCTAATTAGGATTCAAAATTGCCTAATATTTCAAAATGATTTAGTTCCAAATTAAGCCAGAGTCTGCAATATAACAAATGTTCTATTAATTGCATGCACGTGTAGAATTTTACCAACATGATATACAAACAGAAAACTAACACAGACAGTTAATTCTATTGATGCTCTTGTCAAAATTATAAATGAAAGATAGCTCTGAAACCAAGTAAATTAAAGTGCCTCCTTAAGATTAAAAGTTCTTGATAAAGCCCTTGCATGGTCATACTCATTCAGCTCCACAAGCATTTTCTTCAATCGTCTAACCATTTTACCATTTTCAATGTCCATTCCACCAGAAGCATACCTTTTTTCCAGTGTCTTCCCTATCAACACCAAATAATCCACCAAGGGTTGCAGTTTTCGACTGTAACAAAAAAAAAAAAAAAATGAGTACCCAATAATCGAAAAACATGTTAGTTAAATTGCAATAAAGAAAAAAAAATGTACAGACTTCTTTATTGTACCTTCGATCTCCTATAACGCTTGGACCAGACCAGACACCATTAAGTGAAGCAATAACTCTCTCAGTCCGTGTAATTGCATCATGAATGTTGGAGTGAATGCTGTGGAGATGAGGAAGGATCTTGCTGCATAAAAGATCATCAAGCGCAATTTTCTCTAGAACGGGCATTGAAAGAATCTCACTCCACAAGCATATGTTCCTCATCAAACGAACACATGTACCAAACCTATAAGCCGATACTTGTGCGGCATTTGGTACAGCCTTCATTTCAAGAGGGCTCCATGTAGGGACCTATAAATTCAAAATCACAACACAAATTGAAAAACCTCATATGAAATAATCTGATAGTTAAATGTATTTCATCTCTAACTTAAAAGTTTTTAGATGAGGCAGCCATTCAATATGATATTAGGCTTAGAAAAGGTTTTGTGTTCGAATCTCTCTACCACACATTAAGAGAATATAGTCCCACAAAAGGGAAAACATGTCAAAATTAATTTATATTAAATGTCTACTCTCTATACCAGCTCAAGCCTTTAGATGAATCGGTCACTCAATAAGTATATTAAGCTAAATCCATATAGGTTGATATAACTCAGAGAGAGAGTAGTATGGTTTAAAAAATTAGCAAAATTACCATCAAATCAGCCACAGCATTAGTGAGACGATCATGAAGAACAGCCACCAACTCACTCCCAAGAGTAGAACTGGAGAGATCAACATATCTGACAACCAATTTTACAGCAGAAACAGCATGCTTGGTTTCACGGGTGCTAAGCATATCCCAACAAAAAGCTAGCTGGTGCCGTAAAATAGGAACTGCAAGTTTTTCAACCAAGTCGGGAATAAGGTCTGCATCAGCATCAGCCAGAGCTTCATTTTCGTTCATTGTAGTTTCATCTTCTGGAAGACCATAATTGAATAGTAATGAATGCCTGAAAATAGACGTATATATTAATCACTAGACACATGTAATAAAGTTGATATAGTGTAGTGAACTAAGAGGAGACAAATGATATATAGCTAAATACCAATTCATGTCAATAAAATCTGAATCTTCATGAAGTGGATCCCACTTCAGAAGCTCCAGCCTCACGTATGGCGAGAAAATAGCTGGTATACTTAGCGACATATAAGCGTCACGATAACTCGATGCATAATCTTTCTTCCATTTCTCAAACCTTTCTATCACTACCGAGAACTGAGAATATTCCTCGGCTGCATCACTGAAAATCTTTTCAGAAACCTGAAGTAACTGATTACGGGTGGACTCATACGCTGTAGTCTCACTATCACTTTCATCTGTGCTCAACTCTCCTTCTATTTGCTGAAAAGAATTGTCTATTTCCATTGCCAACTTCCTTTTAGAATCAGCCTTAGTTCTTCTTTGTTTTCGAGCTCCTGCCCTTCTTGTGATATCCATTCGTTTTTGAAGATTCACATCTCTACCAAATTCATCTAACTCCACTGGTGTACTTTTAGATGAGCTTGCATTAGCAAATGCAGCTTGAGCAGCAACAGTGGCTGCTGCTACTTTTGCAGCACTGCTTCCACCTTTGCGGAATTCTGCACGCGCTGCTATTATAGCTGGCTCTATTTCAGATAATTCATCATCGTTATCAGCTGCTCTTCTTTCAGTGATGGCCCTTGCACGTTCTTCATGAAGCTTTTGAATTTGTTCTTCAAGTTCCTCAATGAAAGGAGCTTTATGCTGCAAGAATGTAAAATACGGACATTATCAAAGCCAGCCCTTTTACGTGAACTGGAACAAGTTAGAGGAAATGGAAACCCAACCATGAAACAGCAGCACAGGTTACAGAAAGATTTGAGTACAGTAAATATATGAGCAAAGATATGACTAAAGGAAACAAATAGAAAAGATGAAAAATTAGGTTTAAACCAGAGCTTCCATAAACTAGTTTACCTATAATAATTAATCTAATACCTCTCACTCAGATTGAAAAACAAAAAAAGTCAACCACTTTAATGTTTATATGTTTGGCCCCCACAGATGCTCTTCCATGCATGAAGTCTATGATTACCCAATTCAAAGTACAGCTTTGCATATGTAAGATATATATTAACTCAATTAGTCTTTGTCAAACTGTTCACGTTTTAGTGAGTAAAGTTTGATTTGATTCGCCTTATCCTATCGCTAAACTTATACATAGATTCATATAGCAAAAGAAGCTAAATTTATCGAAGTATTTCACTGATCCAAAAACTGATTTGGTAACATGTGTACTCCCATTCCCAACTTGTAATGTGTGAGTACGAGAAACTAAGATCAACAAACTAATTCATTGCAACAGATACACTCGAAAGTCATATAAGGGAAGTGGGGTGTGGATCCAGGAGCAAGAGAGAAGCAACTAAATTTCAAGAGAAGTAGCACTTGGAGCATCTATAATAAGCATGAAGTTCTTAATTCATTTGAAACTCAAATCCAAGTTCAGTCTAGTAACCCAAGATACCCTAGACCCACGTTAAAATAAAAGCAAACAGCAGACCCAGTATGATTCGTCCAGTAGTTTCATTATTTGAAAGCAGAATTGAAAAGGGTTAGGGAAAAAAATAGTGATTGCAGGTACATGCCATAAAAACCGAGGAAGTGATCTAGAACCAAAAATTCCGGATTAAAACAATCTCAACAGTTAGGCAAGTTTGACTTGACACCCAAAAAATATTGGTGTTGTGAGTTGCCAAAATCATCAAGGGAAAGAACTTATGAACTGACAAAATCATCAAGGGAAAGATAGCCAGCATTATAGTAAAAGAAACACATCAAGTAAAGGAACAAAATGCAAAAGAGGGATAATATTTTGATTCGTATTTCTTATGGATAACAGAGTCCTGTAACACATAATTTTATAATATTGATATCCATTCCAAAGCCTATTCACAGTTATCCAGATACAAGATTACTCAACTAAATTACACTTAGGAGGTTATCTTTAGCCATTACAAAAAGGGAAGCACCAATTAGTCGATTTTATACTATTATAAGTAATACAGATATTAGGTACAGAGAGTAAATTGCAATTTACCTACCAAAAAAATTGTGGTAACCCCCTCAATTATCAGAATAAGTATAACCCACCTGTTAGAAATTATGACAATTTACACACTTTTATAGCTTGGATCACAACTGTCCATAGTGAATATTATAGAATTCTTACCTTCAGAGTGAATCGATTATTGTCCTAATTGAATAATAATTTACACACTTTTATAGCTTGGATCACAACTGTCCATAGTGTATATTATAGAATTCTTACCTTCAGCGTGAATCAATTATTTGTCCTAATTGAATAATAAATACTACCTCAGAATTAGTTTAACTTGTCCTACTTAATCATTTTATTTTACAAGAGAAAAATAAGTAAGGTATACAAAATATATGAATATGCAAACATCCATGTAAGGGAGAATGTAAATAAATAGCTTGGGACTAAAACTACAATATATGTGAACATTCTTTATGTATTCCTACTGTTAATATTACTTTGTAGTTCTGCCACTATTTGTTCAAAATAATTTTTTGATAAAGACACAACATCGGCTTAAGTAAAAAAAAAAATAGGATCTATATTTCACTATAATTTTCAAAATTACCCCCTTTGTAAACATGTTGTACACTTAGCTACAACAAATGGGCAAACTCGCTTGACTAATAATAGAATGGTTTCTGACAATTTGATATTGTAGAACAACAATTGGAAATTCTTTTGTGGACAGAGGTAGTATATTTTATTTTATTTTTTGAATTACATAATACGAGATGTGGGGAAGAAAAGTTAGAAACTGATTTATCTCACTGATCTAATATTGGACCTAGTTGGGGAAGGTGCTATTCTGAAAATACAGGGATCTCCGCAGCATGGTCTCAGTACAGCGTGATTAAGAAGGTAAGAAACAATCTAGATGGATGCACATATTGTGCCTATTTTCTGTTTCATTCCCATCTACTTACTCTAGCAGTAAACATCCATGACTCAGTCATCCTCCTCAACATTAAATTCTGCTATGCTTGCAGAGGGTATCACTAAAATTTGATTTGCTGAGAATTTCAGCGGTCATTTACGGTTATATTCAGCACAATTTAAGCAATAATGCACCTCTTAGAGCGATCTCTTGCTCTGAGGTCATGAGATTGCATCTCAGGCACTGGATGACTAATGAGTAAAGACACGACAACATAACTGCGCGTATAAAGGCTCTCTCAATATTATTTCAAACTGATTTTGAGTTCGATGTTCAAATATGCCTCCAATGTTATCTAATATCTTATAATGAATGACATAAGAACATATGACCTCTCAATTCAAGAAACTAAAATCCTAAAGCAGATTTCAAGTAACTGTTAACTGGTGTTGAGTTCTATCTTAAGAAATGGCAATCACCATGCCAGCCAAAGATAAATACTTCAGACAAAATACTTCAAGATCAAACCATTCACACATCAAGAGCTTTGCAAGCATGTAAGGCAACATACTAGTATTATAACGATTAAATCAGAGAACCATACCTGCAAAAATTCACATATAACAGAAACAAATTCACGAAGCTTTTGCATAAAGAGGAACTTCTCATCGGCTGCGGACAAAGAATTCTCTAAGGTTGTGACATTCACCAAAGACGAAGACAAATTTTCGTCAGTCTTTGCCAATGACAACATGGTTCGGTCATGAGATTCCTGAAACAAGTAATGCATGAAACTGCAATGTCATAAGTTGATACAAACACAAAAGCCAAATGACATGAAAACCAATCACCACAATAATGTTTATCCTCATAGTCTGACACATGTTCGACTTTAAGACAACAAGATTAGCAATCTATAAAACTTACCCTAACCCTCCTCAAGCTTTCATTCAAGGCTTTCTTGGCAACGTCAGCCTGTTGAGCTATAGACATCACATCCCCACCAAATAATCCCCCAACTGCCCCTCCAATAGAACTACTACCCCCAAACTCCTGCACCGATGGATACACCCCACTAGGTGCTGCACCAGAATACCCAAAACTTTGCATTGGACCACTCTGACGAACACTAACACCACCACTAACACTAACGCTCACGCCATGAGTTCCAACACCATCATCCAATCTCTTACCCAACCCTTTTCTGACTTGCTCTTCTTCCCACATCTTATCCTCTTCATCCTCATCCTCATTACCACTTTCAACCCCCCGGTCTCTCTCCATTGCCCTCGCCTCAAATTCCTCAAACACACCTTTCTTATCATGACTACCAACTTTCTCCCCAAATAACCCAATCCTCCCCTGAAACTCCGGCTCCTCATCGCTCAACCCCTCAGCAGCACCATGATTACTCCCTTGATCCAATGATATAAAATCAGGAGCTGCAGCCTTAGCCTGCCTTAGCCTCTCCCTCTTTGCCCTAATCGCCTCTATAGTCGCCTGGTCTGGAATCACTCCCTCATCCTCCTCCCTCGAACCATGATTACCTAACCTCACTTTTCCCATCCGAGCAAAAGCATCATCTCTCTCCACACTCGAAGTTTTGTTCTTTCTATCCAAACCCCCCAATTCACCAACACCAAAATCTTGAATTTTTCCATTTGTTTCAGCCTCCAAATCGTTCGAAATCACAGGTTTCACCAATCCCTTCAAGATTACCACGGGCTCGGACTTGGGTTTGGAACGGGAGGGCCCAGAGATAGTTCTAGTGTTCTTCTGGAGCTCTAGAAGAGCTTCCTTTGTATAAAATCCGGCTTGTGGCTGGACATTGGAGGGGGAGGAGAAGGATGGAGTGTGAGGGGCAATTCGGTCTTTTGAGGAGGTGAGCTTGTGGGCTGATGATGACTTGGTGGACAAGCGAGAAGAGGAGGAGGAGGAGGAGGAGGGTTTCGGAGGTGGCGGGCGAGAGAAAGGGGATTCATCATCTTCAGCGTCGGCGAAGGATAGGAGGCTTTTGACGGTTGGTTTTTTGGGTTTGTTGGTTGAAGGAGTGACGTTAATTTTAGTGGTGGCGGCGGCGGTGGTTGTAGAAGGTGTGGCGGAACTGTCGTCGTCTTCATCACCGGCGCGGCGGCGGAAATTGCGAGATTTTGCGCTGCTCATTGTGGAGAATGGAGAATAGTTTCGGTGGAATTTGAATTATGTTCAAAGTTCATATACTTGAAGCAATATATGGTGTATTAGGTAAAATTATTTAATATGACCTTGGTTAAGAAAGGGTTATCCAAAAATCAACTATTTCGGGCTAGAGTGAATGAGTATGGCCCGATTTCACGAGTTTCGCGAAATTGAGTCATAACTCTTTCAAATAGAGTTTGATAATTCATCGGGTTTTTGGCACTTTGCACCCTGGAATTATAGGATTTTGGCACTTTGCATCCTGACTTAAAAATTTTGGCACTTTGCACCCTGGAAATATAATTTATTTGGCACTTTGCACCCTAGTGTGTGTTTTAGTGAGAAAATTCATTGGTAGAAGGGTAGAATAGTTATCTTCAATTTTTTTTTTTCACTTTGCACCTTGGCAATATAGATTTTGCACCCTTAAAATCTAGAATGTTGGCATTTTTCACCCTAAAAATATAAAATATTAGCATTTTCACCCCGATTTAAATTTATTGGTACTCTGCACCCTAAAAATATAATTTGTATGACATTTTGCACCCTAATGTATTTTTCCTTAAAAGAAACAAACTCGTGAATGTCGGCGATGTAGAGATAAAATAGTCATTTCTATGCACAACAATCATAAACTTGTATTCTAAATTTATTTTACTTTATAATAACTTATTTTAACATTTTCTCTCAGTAAAATTTAGATTAAAAAAAAGACATTGTCTTCTTTTTATTTCAAGTATCCTCTAAATAATTTACTTTATATCTAAAATACACGTTTACATATCTAACATATTATTATATTGCATGTTATTTACATTATTTAGATTATCATATTAAGTCGGGGTTGAAAATGTCAGAAATTATATTTTATGGGTGCAAAGTGTCAATATTCTATATTTCAGTAGTGCAAAGTGTCAAAAACTATATTTTTAGGGTGCAAAGTGCCAAAAATATTCGAAAATAACTATTATGCCTTTCAATCAATGAATTTTTTCTTCAAAACACACACTAGGGTGCAAAGTGCCAACTAAATTGTATTTTCAGGGTTCAAAGTGCCAAAACTTTTAAGTTAGGGTGCAAAGTGCCAAAACCCTATAATTCCAGGGTGCAAAGTGCCAAAAGCCCATAATTCATCACAAAACAATTTAGAAATTTACGTTCAAACTCTTGAAACCTATAAAAATTTGACATATACCGTCTACTTTTATCCTCAAATTATATTAAAAAGACAATGATTTGACACCTACCACCTATTTTTTTTCCAAACCCCAACATCCAAATTCAATCCAAGTGGGGTTTCAGTTTTTTCAAAACCACAAAATCCAACATCCAAAACATAATCAAATGGGATTTCAAAGTTTAAAATCGAAACCCGTGAGACTGAGCCAAAACCCTTCCAAATAGGGCCTTCATGTTTCGTCAAGGCTTGTTTGTCTTGCGTTTTCTGAAATTTGTTTTAGTAAATAAATTAAGTTTTTAGAAAATTTCTCCGTTAATGTAATGTTGCTTGTTTGATTTCTTAGAGATGAAATATGTTTTAAAAATTAATATGTTGGTTGTTTTTAGATATTATACGAAAAGAGGAAGAAATAATGTAAGAGATAAATTATTTTCTTAAAGATAAGATAACTTTTTAAGATTAAATTTATTTTCTGGGAGCACCAAACATTCTAATATATTAAAGAAATTTTGAAAAGTCATGAAAACTGAGAAAAACATATCATGAAAATAAAATTTCAATCAAGAGGATTATCTCAGAAAAAAAAGTGTGAAGAATGTTCTCTTTCTTTAGCATCCAAATTTACTTCAATTTGGTATTATAATAAAACTTCCAGAAGAATATTTAATCTTAAAACAAAGACCAACCATATTGAAAATTGAATATTGGATTCCCAAGTTACTGAACATTGTAAGAATCTTGACCAAAAAAAGTAAAATGTCTTATCTATCTGGATAGAACAAGTCCTCGTAGTTTACTCTTTGGTCAACTTACATGACAATTGAATATAGCCTTCAACAATATATAGTACACAGAAATACAAAGTATGAAGAGGATTCTAAATAGATTCTAACAAAGTGAAAAAGAGCTGTCTTCATAATGAGAAAACTGCAAAAAGTATATTCAATTATAATACTCCAATGTCCACAAATATGTGCATCTTCCAAATCTGTCTATGTTGGGATCTCCAGAAAGGCAATGAGGGGTATAAAGTTGCTAATTGTGTCATGAAATCATTCATTAATGAACATTCCAAACTCAATAACCGTAATTGGTTCCGTAAACTGAGCCGTAGCCTCCTCCACCTCCACTTTGATTCTGATTCGAAGGGGGTGATGTGTAGACAGAGCCATGAGCTCCATAAGAGTTATACATCTGGTCAGCTGAGGGCCCGTGCTGTGTCTGGGCCGGGCCTGCAGCTTCAGCCATGAAATTCTTCCAAAAAGAACAATTCATCAGTTTCATTTGTCAAAACCAGTGTTTAAACAGAACTAGAAGTGTAGCAAAAGAATCTAGATAATCAAAATCCAAAAAATTCAGTGTCTACGAAGTTGGTTACCTGAATCAGTTGCTGAGCAGTTTGGACTTGTGAAGAAGTTCCACTAATCTCAACAGTCATCTCCTCAGGAACTCCCCTTGTTTCCTGTATAGTAATGGTAGCACCACTTACTCGACGAATGTAGCTTATAGTTGCACCTTGTGTGCCAATTACAGCATCAGCATAAGATAGAGGAATTTGCATTTGCTGTGTGACCTGCAAGGTTGTCAAGTTCCAATTATACACACGTAAATATGAAATATAAAAATCATAACCTCATGACTGTTAACCATTTCCATTTTATTCTCTTTTCCATAATACCAAGTGGATCATTATCTAAGCGTTAAGCCAGCAAACCAAGCCAAACTGAAATCAGAAAAACTACTGAGACAAAGCGTCATTGCTATTGGCCCAACCACAAGAAAATATCAAGAGCACGAAGACTGACTTATAAGTGCCAAGCCCTTAATCAAATAATTACAGATTTCTCATTTTTCCCTTGTTCCTCTTCTGTGAGTATCCTAGCTCTCACCTATAAACACAAACTTAGCTACTACCAGAAACAAAAAAAGGGGTAGCTCACCTTAGTTTTTACTCTCACGTAAAACTTTTGATGGCTCGCTTATAAACTATTGAATAGCTAACCTAGACACTGCCGAAAGAGGAGGGACAGAATTTGATCAAGATTGGAAAATATGAGTCCACCTTAGTGATGATGAGTAAGGTCAAGTTTATTAATTATATTATGCCTAATCAATGATAGGTAAGGATCTGAAAATCACTCCACAGTCAAAATTATTTAAAAGAACTTCGCCCCTAAAGGCGTTGAAGTTGACCTTTGTTTGAGACTCTTCTAGATTGAATTCAAATGACAATAAAACTAAAATTGGGAAGAAAATGATGACCTGAGTGATTACTGACGTAGCTGCCTGGCTGGATGATGAATGCACTGGCAATGGCGCTTCTCTTCCATAGGCAGATATACCTTGATGAGGTTTTTCTGGTCGGGGCGGCATGTCGGTAGGGGGATAATAATTATCAAACTGCCTAGGAGGAGGCATGAAATGGGGGCTAGCTCCATATCCAGGACGTGCATGAACATTTGGCGCAAAAGATTGTGGAGGTGGACCCCACGGCTGGGAAGGAGGCATGTGTTCCATTGGTAAATTAGGCCTTTGCATCTAACCACAAGCACCAATGAGTAAAATCTTGAAAATATACTTCATTTATGGATAAATAGCTAAGTTCAACTATAAATTAGAATTTAAAATTCGTCACAAATGGATTTATAGAGAGGAAGCTTACTTGCATTTCAATTACAGATATTATGCTCCGATCAACTAAAAATTTTCTCAAATGAGAAGCAATTAATTCAATCGCCTTATGTACACCTGTAGGTTCCCCTACTACCTCTACAATTCTATCATCTTGAAGGGCAAAAACCGGTAGGTCTTCTGCAATAATTATGCCAACAGTTGAATGTATAAGAATGTATGAGATAACTGATATAGTTAGCACAAGGAGCTGACCATACAATGGGATATAACATACAGCACAAGGACATATTAACTAAAAACTTCAAAAGATTTACATATATGGTGCATATGCATAAAAAATAAAACAAGCATTTTCCCATGACCTATGTGAACATATCATTATTAGGTAGGTCCACGTGCAATGTATTCCCCGCACTGTATAAGTACAGAGTTTGAGTCAAGAAATGCAAGAGTAAATCTTAAAAGACATTAACTGAAACATATTAAATATTACAAATATCTGACAATCAACAAAACAATACATAACAGAAAATAATATATCACTAAAAGAGTAGCACTTCTCGGAAATTGGCAAACTTGAGATGAAAAATGGAAGTTCAACAATCATGGATAAAACATGAGAACTAATCTAGGACGCTAGTTTCATTGTTATATAATTGAAAAGTTGATAAATTAGGAAAGAAGTTAGTAGAAATGGTGCATATCAACATGTTATTCTCAGTCTTGAATATATTTAAATATTTTCTATTTAGTCTACTAAAGCTGTTATTATATACTTCATATTAGCCTGTTATTCCTTCAAACTATGCATTTTGACCTTGAATGTGTATCAAAATGTGTCCTCAACTAGCAAAATAAAACTAAAATCCTCAAATGTTCAAATTCTCATATATTTCAATAATTACGAAGTTGATGCTGATTTTTTTTAACGAGACATTAGCTTCACCTTTAAACTGTGTAACATTTTACATTATGATCTCAATTTTGTTCTACATAATACTTTTTCTGTGTCAATGTACTGAAGAACAATATTAGGATACCATATTATAATGATCAGTCGCTTCACCTAAATAAAGAAAACACTCGCTTCATCCAAGCAAAGGAGTCTTTAATCAGGTTACGGTTTTGTATTACACTAGGATTGTCTTTATCCAATTTTAGAGCATGATGTTAGGTTTCAATCAAATGAAATATGAAAATGCTTAATAATTTGGTCAAGACATAAACATTTTCTCCAAAAAAAAAATACAATATAAAAGATAATCTCTTATTAGTAGTGATAAAATTTCTAATAAACCAGTCAAATAATATTACATTTAACCCTAAAAACATAACAGCAAAAAGGTGGGTGATTACGATTTCATTACACTTTCTCATGGGCACCCCATGCACTCCTTGCAGTGCTTCATTGCGCATCTCTGGTTCCTCAAGAATTCCGCATTCATCCTTTCGGTGGATGTGTGGCAACATGGTTTGGGTTTAACTGGTGCCCTTGTGAATTTTGTTTTTTCTTTTATAAAAATACTCTTGCTCTACTATCCTATATTCTGTTTCGGAAAGTATAATTACTATTTTTTTGCAGATACGTCATTGGTTAAAGTGTGCAATTTGGAGTCTCTATCACCGTGCTATCCCTAGATAATGTGTGGGGTCACACGTTAGTCGCTGCACTATTTATTTCGGCCTTTAGGAAGATATATGGTACTTGACTCAAGGTGCTAGTCAGGTCAAGCATATGCCCAGATGTTGGGATCCGTAAACTTCTAAAATACGACCACAAGTGCAGAGCTAAATACTCTTTTTTAAACTTGTTTTCATTTCTCTTACTATAATATTGCATGTTGGATGAGAAACTAGGTATTTAATAAATTGATGCATTTAGAAGAGATGAATTATAACCCTAGGCCCTAGCGTAATGGCCAATGGAGGACTATATTGTCAATGAGGCGAGGACTATATTCTTAATATTTTGAAGCATTTTAGAAAAATGAGGTAGCTTATAAGTTGACATAATAAGAGAATATGCCATCAAGATAAGATCACTATTTGAAAGCAAAAATATTCTGCTCATACATTGAGCTGATCAGAACTGGTCAGAATAAGAAAATAATTTATGAAACACATAAACAGATTCTTTCCAAATTCTTGAAGATGCAAACAGTTCCAAACACACAAAGGCATGCGCAAACGACAATCACAAACTCAACAATATAATAACAAGAACCACGACATATCTAGGTAAAACCTTATGAAGACACTAACTTAGTACATAAAGATAAGAAAGATAAGAATACTAATGTGAAGACACATTAAGAAATTCACAGGTTTAAATCATATTCCCAAACACAATGCAAGTGATAGCATGGAAAGAGAAGAACCTGCTCCAAGAACTCTAACAATGCAATTAGACTCTTCTTGAATGGACTTGACTGTTGTGCCTTGTTTCCCAATCAAACTTCCTGCTTGAGCAGCTGGTACGAGCAGTCTTGTAGAGACCTTGCCCACCGAACCTTGAGGATTAGAAGAGTCGTTCTCCAGCCCCTCCACAACACGTTGGTGAACCCTCAGAAGACCATCTATAGCAGGAGGAAGAGGCGCATCAGGCTCTTCTTTGGCAGATACCATAACCTATCCCAGAAAAAAGGTTAAATCAACCAACTTCCAGTGAAATAAAAGCAAATCTGGACAATATTTTCTGAAAATAAGTGAGTTATAAAGTATAACCTAAACACCTAAGTTGAACACCACAAAACAAAAACTTCGGCCATGTTTCGTTATATTTCGCCTCTTTATACACTTAACTACAGTTACCCGGTGCTAGCATCTTACTGGAATATCTCAAATGAAAAACTGAACAATACCCAGATAAATGGTTTAAAATTGTCCAAGATCAGATTTTAATTTATATGTATATGGAATAGTCCAAATCTTCATCCACAAAAGAGCGAAGGATTGATTAGAAACACAATGATTCTAGAATTCAAGAAAGGGGTTGATTTGGAGAAAATCAATGCCAAAATCCACAAAATTTGAATTCAAAGACTTATATATCTCACTGTATGTGTAAGTTTTTTAACTGTTCAGACAAAAAGTAAACCCCTTCTAACGCCCCAAAACAACCCAGCACAACAATGAACCAGCGGAAGCTGCTTTTAACCCTAGGCTTTTGAAATTATTAATGATTAAACGAAAGTTGATACTATAACAGATATCCTCAGAGAAAGGAAAAAAAAAGCATCTGAAAAGTTGTTACTATTCAATTTCATATAGCTAGCCAGCACATAAAATTGTAATAACAGGATGTAAAACAACTTTTACTTACAGCTCTTTCTCTCGTTCCTGGAGGACCATCAAGAATCTTAATCCGTGCTTTTGTCTCCTCACAAGTTTTCTTTATGTACTCTCCTTTGCGTCCAATTATACTACCAACTTTTTGCGCGTGCACCAACATTCTGAAAATACTCTCTCCAGGCCAACCTGGCCATTTTTCGCCTCCTCCAGCAACTGGTTCACTGGCATGATCTTCATCAGGATGTGAGTTCTCTGGTATTCCATCTTCTATTTCATGTTCTAGCTCTTCATGTTCATGTACATCTGCAAGTTCATTTACTAGTTCTTGTTCATGTACATCTGCAAGTTCATGTACTAGTCCTTGTTCAGGTTGATATTCTTGTTCATGCTCCTGTTCAGGTTGATATTCTTGTCCATGCTCGTGTTCAGGTTGATATTCTTGTTCATGCTCCTGTTCAGGTTGATATTCTTGTCCATGCTCGTGTTCAGGTTGATATTCTTGTTCATGATCCTGTTCAGGTTGATATTCTTGTTCATGCTCCTGTTCAGGTGGATATTCATGTTCATGTGCTTGTTCAATTTCACTATAAGTCTGATCAATTTCGGCCATAGGATCTGCAACAAAAAAGTATAAATAAAAAAGGCGCTCTAATCAACTGTGTGCTTAATAATAATCTATTGCTATAAATTAAAATCCACTATTTATATGATTGTAGAATTCAAGAGGAGTAAAATGTAGATAAGCCAGGGCTAAACCTATAAGGTCATCATAGAGATCACACATCTAATACAAAGATCAGCCAAAGTACTTCATGTTGCTGCCTCAAAAGGTCCCAGATTATATATCAAGGCAGTATTACAGAACTTGGTTAAGAGCAATGTTATCCGAGACTAACAATTTTTATGCATTTGATTTTAAATTTTATAAGGTAGCCAGAACCACATACTACATGTATGTATAATATAGATGCTAATATAGAGGCACACGCATTAAACTAGAAGCAGATAATTTATTGGTAAATTACAGCTAAGAAGACAAATTGTAAAGTAACCCCACAGTTAAACACTTAGAACATAAGACAAATTAATAATACAGCGTTAACAAATTAAAGAAAGTCTCGGATAAGACTAGACATTTTATAAGGGAGTCTCACCATTCAAAGCCAAATAAATAAAGATCTTTTTAAATTAAAGCCTTGACGTCCTTCTTATGCGACCATTGTTGTCCTGGTCAGACTGCTTTTACGGCTACGCAGGGGTGTTCACAGTCAGTAAATTGACCAAACAGTGCCAGCGACCAAGTTTGGTACATCCCAAAACTAAAATGAAAAAGCAGACTCAGTTTTTAGTAAACATAGTTTACAAAATCAGTATTCTTTGGGTGATTACTAAAAACTGAATCTGATTCAGTTTTTAGTAACCATGTTTAGTCGTATTTCATGTTATTGCTTCCAGGATACTGTTTCCTTTTATATCTATCATCTCCGTGGGTGATTACAAGGATACAAGACATTTTTTTACTGGAGTCGAATTGACTAACAACCAATTAAATGGATTTGACAGGAAAGACAAAGAAGAAAGTAGAGCAATTCCAAGTAGCAGTTAGTAGTAACAGCATTCGCCTTTACATCTTACATTTTGGCTTAATGGGATCTAATAGAATGCCACAAGATGGAATAGACGAATAGTGCTGGATGCCGTTTTAAGATCACTAATCCGACTTTTGCGAGTTCACCGCACAGTTACTTTCATTTATCAACATCAAAAGTTTTGCAATGATCTTGATTTGCAACCCTTCTTTGTCAATATATTTGTCAATTTACCCTCATTTGAGTTGCATGTCATCTCTAAGAATTCTAAAACTCATATTTCCCAAAAACAGTTTGGTGGAGCATCTCATCTAATTGTATTAGTCATATTACTTTGTAAATATTGAGAAGACGACGATGTGGCAAGCTTATTGCATCATTCATTCATATAAGTTTTTTTGAACTTTTACCTTTTCCCTCTCGCTATCTCTCTCCATTTTCATACATTAGAGATTGACAATTTGATAGTCTAGCATGTTCATGTAAATCTTATTTCCTCTAATTTCAAATGACACTCTTATTAACTGGCATAACTGGATGCAAACCCCAGGAACAGTATTTACAGACTTGTAACTATGTAGTGAATGCTAATGAAGAGTCTAGGGTAAAACCACAAATAGGACAGAAGGCCAGTTGTACACAACATTATATAGCTTATAATCAGTAAGCTCATAAATATAAAAAAAAAAAAGTATCAACAATCAAATTCAAGCACGACCAGAGCAAAAATAACGACAATTATATGTATGTTTTCGATATATAATGCTCAAGAACCTTCAACAACATACTAAACTATAAAATTAGAGTATGGTCGCTTTTTATGACCTTCAAATTAATGAACCAACCAAATTACACCTCAACATTATGTATAGTTGCAATTCCCTCTAAAGCATCTAAGCTAATAGTTCCAATAAACTAATTATACTCTCACATATGCAAAGCCAACCTTTAAAGTGCAAATAAAAGCATTATTGACATGGATATGCACCGTTTCATTATTTTATTTTGACGTGGGAATTAATTTAGTTAAAAAAAGTTAGATTGTCCATTTTCATTTAAGGTATCATTGAAAAACTCCCAGCCTAAAGTTAGAACTTCTAATCTATTCAAACATTCACTTTGGAAATGGATGGCGTAATAATGTAAGTTTTGATGCAACTTGAGCCGGCACACTTTAATAATCCATTTTTCACGAAGAGGGGCGTGTTTGTGTTCCTTCACGTGGTGTACAATTTCAATCTAAGACAAATTACCTAATTCTCCAACTCCTAGCAGCAGCTAAATTAGCTTCTTTCGTAAATTCTTCACTTTTCTGGAACAATTACACAAGTACAAAAAACTATTAGAAAACCTAAAACAAATTATTGATTTCATCTGAATTTCACCAATTAAACAAGAACAAATACTATTATTTTTCAGCATACAACACACAATGAGCCCAAAAGAGACATTCAAAGGAAATTGAATGCGAAATGCTATTTTATGTTTTCAAAACAACAAAAAGTTATTATAAATAAACGAAAAACAAGAAAAATCCAATTTCATATTTTCTTCCAATGGTAAAGAAGGAAATTAAATGGGCATACTAAAAGGAGTGCAGAAAGAATACGTGAACTTACATGTAGACGACGAGAGAGAGAGGGAGAGACAAAGAGATAGCAGGTGTGGAAGAAATTTAGGGGGAAAAATATTTAGGGTTTTAACGAATTTCACTTAAAAGGTTTTGAGGAGGTCAGTTTAATACTCCGCACTATTTATCCTAATGGTTGAAAATTTTCGAGCCAGCCAAAGAGATGGCTCGTGGCTGTCTTTTTTCTATGTATATTTACTAAGAGGCCCTTCAGACAAAAATAAAGTTCATTATAGTATTTCAAATTCGATAGGCCTAGTATTTGCTATAAGGTCCTTTCAAATTGTTCCTCCACGGTTTGTTAGCTTTTTTGGTTAATTACAGGACCTCCCCTGAGTTTAGGTGTAATTATCGCCCGATTTCCTCCGACTATCATAATTACAGGGACCTCCTCTGAGGTTTCAAAAGGATTACATCCGTTAGGGTTTCGTTAGTTTTTGCTGACGTCATCGTCAATTTTTTATTGAACTTTCTATTTTACCCTTGGGGTTACTATAGCTATTTTGGTGGACAATTAAACCCTTGTTATGTTTAATTCATATGAGGGTTTTCTTTGCAATGTATATGTATAAGTATGGGTTCAAATGTTATAAATTTACATGAAACTTATAATTAGTTTATTAGTGTATATAAATTCTTAAATAAAAATATAATAACATGTCAATATTTTTTCATAATACTTTTACAAATAAAATACAAGGAAAATATTAATAAATTTATGATTAATTATAAGAAAAATATTGTATAACATAAATAAAAATGTAAATACATTCAACTTTCATATTTAACCCGAAATTTTAATAATTTCAAAAAAAATTATAATTTAAATACAAGGATAAATAAATGAATTACGTATAATCATGAGAAGAAAAAAAAAAACTTGAACATAAGTTATTAGACATTATAAAAATGCTCACATGTTCATAAGTAATCCGTACTAAAAAAATTCGTAAAATTTTAACTAAAAAATTATTTTTTATACAAAAAGTAAAAATATTCATTCTATTACCTGATTTAATAAAATATTTATTAAAAAATTATAAATATTAAAAAAAATTATTATAAATCAATAAAAAAAATTAATACATATTCTTTTAAAAAATAACCCACCCAGCCCCCACCCCACCCTACCCGGGGGTTTAGGGATTGGGATTTTTTTTTGTATTAATTTTCTAAAAGTTAGGGATTAATGCGCAATTGTGATTTTTTATTTCTATTCAAAATTAAGTTTTGTAAGGGTAGTATGATAATGTGCTTTATTTCAAGGGTAAATCGGACATTTCATTAATCAAGTTTTTTACTTTTTTCTTTAAGTAAAACTACCGAGGGCAACAGCGTCATTTCACGATTTCCGTCCAATTCCGTCAAGGTCCGTTAGGGTTTTGTAATCCTTTTGAAACCTCAGGGGAAGTCCCTGTAATTATGATAGTCGGAGGGGATTGTACGGTAATTACACCTAACCTCAAGGGAGGTCCCTGTAATTAACCCTAGCTTTTTTGGTATGTTAACATGCGGGGGGTTAAAGACATAAGGATCGGAGTTGGTCCTGTTTTGTTTGATTTTGGATTTTAAAAATCAGTTTGGTACTTTGGGTTGGTTTTAACAAAATCTTTAAAATATTATTTAGCTGAGTTTTTATAGGTATTGTAAGATTTAAATATTACTCTTAAGATATAATTTTAACCAAGTCAGATCTAATATTTAAATAGTCCTGTGAAACAAAAAAAAAAATTGAAATAAGATTTACTTTTTTAATAGTATTATTATTTGTTGCATGTCCAGAGAGATGGGTGTCTTTTTTCTTTTTTATGTAGAGTTACTTTTAGAGATCATTAGATATACCAATATAATTTAAAAATTCCTACTCCTATTCTTCTCTGTATTTCCTATGAGATTTGTTTCGCTACCGTCTTGTTGGTTTTCTGTGCATGAAAATGTCTAGAACATATCAAAATCTCCATCGTTTTCCTAGTAAACATCGAAAAATTTATGTTTTTGAATTAATAAAAATAAAAATAAAATGTAATTCCAAAATTATTTATTTATTTTGAGACTCCCTTATTTTTCTTAATTATAAAGTTCTTCACAATTTTTCCTAATGATTATGAAAGTTTCCGCAGAGTTCTCAAAAGTTTATAATATTTAACTAACTGAAACATAAATTAAAAACGAAATTTCAATCTATGTTTATAATATTATGGTATCCACAAATTAGTGTTTCAATAAACTCTAAATTTATCTTAAATTTTTATTATTTTCAATATATAGCATGGTCTTATATTGCCGTGGTTTATTATGGGTTATCATATGACCCAATGATGTTTAGTTTACTTTTGTGTCTTTTTTTTAAATGATGTGATTAATTAAAAACCGTAACTTCTCACCATCTGATTTAACCAAACCATTAATAGGAGTAATACATTTTTTTTCCAATGATTTAATCATTTTCGAAACATGTCGGGAATAATATATGAAAACCTCTCCCAACAGGGATTCGAATTTGGATCATCACGTATAAATTGTTCCACGCTAACATATCTAAGGGTATTTCCAAAACAACTCAACAAAGACAAAAACGGATCCCAAATTACATCCAAACTTGCCTCGCGGCTCGGAAATTTAAATCACCTTTTTCTTTTCGTAAAATTAGTTCCTAAATCGTAAAAAATGATGCAACACTTCAAAATTTCGTGAAAACTTAGGCTATGAAGCCACCAAAAAAAATCAAGTTACTCGAGTCATGTTTCCATAGATGGCATCCACATAAACTCGTTATGGTGCCTGTAATTGGATTTCTTTTCCAACTCTTCGTTTAACGCTGTTGTGAAAATGGTTGAACATAAAAGAGCAAAATCTGCTTGCTTGTGATCTTGAGAACTTCCTCCTTTTTACTTTTTTATTTATGGGGGAAAACATCATAAGATTAAGTAAGATAATCAATTTATTTAACTAAAATGGTAAGTCTAATTGTTCTTTTATTTAAAGCTACTGCAGTTCTCAAACTAAAAATTTACCTTGAAAATACAAACCAACAAAAAGAAACATCATGACTATAGGTAGATAGGCCTTCCCTTCAACACCGGCAGTTGATACTGACCTGCAGCATGAGTTAACAATTAGAAAACTCATATGGATCCATACATTTATACATATTGTATGTATGTATATCTATACTGGTGCCTTTCCATAAACCAAAGGTATTTAAATGAATGTAGATAAATCGAATAATATTAAGTTAAGGATGAAAGAAAGTCTAGAATTTCTTAAGAGAATGTAGAAGCTGATACAATGAAAATGAAAGGTAACAAGTAACCCAAGGGAAAAGACTAAACTATCCTTGTACATAAATTTTACCTTGCCACCATTGTCTTGGTTGTGAGCCCGTATCCGAAAGGGAAAAGTGGATCGTAATGTAAATCGCCAATGTTCATAGGGAGCTGATCTACGGTTTTGAACCATGTCCTAGGAAGTTTTCCGGTGAAACCATAGTCACCGAAGAGGACATCAGTTACACCAAGACCTTCAGTGCCGGGTAACCAAGCTGCCACAAGAGCATCGATTGATGAAATGTACGGCTCGATCACAACAGGTCGACCAGATACAATGATAACTACACATTTGACTGTCCCACAGACATTGTTTATGACATTAGGTCCAGGATCGGCCAATGTGAGAGTTTGACTGTCCCCTGCACTTTCCGTGTAGGGATGCTCTCCCACGACAACAATAGCATAATCAAAGCTGTTTGATTTTATATATTCACTGTCAGGGTTCTCAAGATATACAACGTTCGTGTCTCTATCAATAGTGGAATTAATAGCACTTAGAATTGTAGTACCTGTGAATATAACAGCTCATCAGTTAAAGTAGTTGCATAGTAAGTCCTTCAAGTGCATAAAAGAAGAGTTTACCCACAGATATGATATGGGAACTTCAGAATAAACAATTATATCTAATGTACCACTTGTATCGTTATTGCCACTAAATCCTTGCCAAGTTATTGTCCATCCACCACATTGATAACCCAAGTTGTCCGCATGGCTACCAGCAACTAAAATATTTGATGCTCTCTTGGGCAAAGGTAGCATCGAATCATTTCCATTTTTTCCATTCTTCAGTAGAACCAGTGATTTCCTTACAGCTTCCCTGGCTAGATCTCTGTGCGCCTTTTAACATTACAAGACCTCAAATAATTTGCCGTACAAGTTTAAAGTACAAGATTAATTCTATGTAGACCTACCTGGCTTCCAACCTCATTGACCAGACTTAGATCAGCAATGGGATTTTCAAAGAGACCCAAGTTGAATTTTATGAGCAAAATTCTCTCAACAGCATCATCAATACGATCCATTGAAATAAGGTTGTTCTTGACTAGATATGTGAGGTCATCAATGAACTCAGTAAAGTTGTATGGTAGCATAATCTGTCACAAAAATGATCCCATCTGAGTTGAGATTGACTTAATGAAAGTATCTAAACCAACTATGTTGTGGTGGGTTAGGAAAAATACAACACCATGTCGATTCCAGCTTGAACACCAGCTTGTACAGAGTAAGTGTAATTTGAATGTGGTGGAGATGTGATCCTGTCAATACCCTCCCAATCAGAGATAACAAATCCCTGATATCGGCAACAATTAGTGTTGTCATCATGAATCTTTTAACGTAAAACTAAAAGAAAGTGACTGTAAATCTGTAATTAAGTTACAAATATCAACAATTTCAAACCATACCTTGAATTTCAGCGTACCCTTTAGATATCCAGTGATCAAATCATGGTTTTCATGCATTTTTATACCGTTCCAGCTGGAATACGAAACCATGACTGTAAAGACTCCCTTTATAATTGAGTCATAATAGGCAGGCATATGAATGCTAAGCAAACCATGCATGTTGGTCACGGTGTTGTATTCATTGATACCCTTAGTCGTGCCACCATCACCAACAAAGTGTTTTGCACAAGCTGCTACCTTGTTCCTGAGGGGAAGGAGTAAATAAGTTTAAAGCAAATTGAGACCACTAATATCCAAAAAGCTGAGCCTGTTATTGAAAATTGTTTTCCAGTGTAACCCCTAGGCCAGTAAAAAATGACAAGGATTTTTTTTTCAAGAGAACCACTAGCCACTAGAAAACAAGAATGTGATTGAAAGGATGCATTTATTTATATTTTTGCAATTAAATTCATTTTAATTCCAAAAGAAAGAATACGAATGTACATCAAGCTTCCAAGTAAAGCTTATTCTCGAAATAGTAATGCATGCATTTTGGCAGACATCATACTTTCCATCGACGTAGGGCACACCATTCCGCGAACCATTTGGAATTTCTCCTTGTAACCCAATTATAATTTCAGTCATCTCTTGAACTACCTCGGGGTCCTCGCTATAACTTTCATAGCATCTTCCCCATCTAGGATCTCGGCAGACCTGCATAAGAATTCACCAACTATTATAACTTCAAGCTATATCAAAGTTGAAAAATGTCAGATAATAATATCTAATAATTATATTCAGAGTTGCATCAGGTGAGATAACTAATATCCTTACTAACTTACTGCAATGCAAGGAGCAAATACATAGGGAATCCCGGTAGCTCGGACTTCAGTGGCAGTTGCCTCACCAATTCTTCGCAAAAGCGCGGGTTCTCTGTGGTATTTGATTTAAAACTCATAATTAACAAAGTGAAAATGGTATTTTCTGATTTATGGCATGAAAAGAAGGTAGCCCCCTTGAATCTAAGAAACAAAGCATAAGAAGGGCTTCAATAATGAGAAAATATTCCTGTAAAGAATGTGACTGTCACTTGCCTAGTAGCACCAAGCCCAACGTTGTGTGGAAATATGGTTGCATTGTAGACAGTGTTGTGTCCATGAACAGCATCAATCCCATAGATCATTGGAATCCCTAAACGTGTAGATAAAGCTCCCTTCTGAAATTCATTCACCATATTTACCCAATCTGATGCAGTAGCTCGTGGAAGTGGTACACTTCCACCACCACTTAATAGGCTCCCTGCATTAGGAAAAAGTTAGGAGTATTATTTTAACCATAATACAATAGGAAAAGTTACTACATATAGGTTATTATAAGTTTCCTGATATATTTTTGAAGTTTGGAGAGAAAAAATGCTATATTAGATGCTCATTATGAATAGAATCAAATTTTCCTTTTAAGGACCAGAAACTGAGAGTCATTTTACATGTAGAAAAGCTCTACATATGATTGAGAACTTGTATAAAGGTAAACCAATTGCAAACTAATCCAACACTCCATCGATCATGAAAAGAAATACTACAAAATATAGCATGCACGTCTTTTCTATATCTGGGGTTCTTGATATTTATGGACAGCTTACTTAATCACACCCAGAAAGACAGCACTTCACAATTCTCATAATTATATACCCGTGTCCTTAATATGTTTTAAGAATAGTAGTGACTATTGTTCCAAAAAGAACAGAATGATACTAAGACGTGTTCCCTTCTGCCTGTACAGCATTGTGTAGTTCTATTATGCTCTGCTAGGATGAAAAGCTCATGGCAGTCCATCCAACATTCATGCTCCTTAAATTTGATATCTTCACACCTTAAACTACTAATATTAAAAATTCTAATGTATGGTTGCAATGTTGAGTTTAAGCTAGAATGTCTTCTATAATTCATTATCCATACCACATATCTAAGCAATTCACCGTCCAAGAAAACCATGAATATTAGGCCCTTTTGGTAATTTTACTTCTGTACAATTGTAACAAAAACTCAAGTGACCCAAGAAACACTAGGCATATAAAACTAATAGATCTCACATTTCTAATCCTAAAAATAGTTAATACACCAAATTTCCAGACACATACACACACCTAAACCTAAAAATAGTTAATACAAGAACCTATAGGCACACAAACACATCAGATCCTAAAAGTAGTTAATACATCAATTTCCACATGCACGGCCATTTCTAAATCTTGGAGTAGCATTCTTATCATTGCAAACATCCAATAACCTGCACAATTGGGCACAGCTCACAAGAACATTGTCCCTAGCTACTACAAACCAAGAAAATTACACACACAAAAACACAGTGCAAGGTGGTGTTGAAGCACTAATACCAATGTAGTAATTCTTCACTATATCAGGTGTGGCAGCAATTCTATCAATCTGAACCATCTGACCAATTTTTTCCTCTAAAGTCATTCTACCAACAAGATCTTGTACTCTCACCGCAACTGGCTGCTTTGGGTCCTTGTACCTTATGTACTCCTCTTCCCCCATTGCTCCCCTGCAGCCCCATCCTATTACCATAATCCCCACCCACAGAATCAAAACCCTTCCTATTACCCTGTTCATATTTCAACTTTTTTTCTGCGGTAAATAGTAGCAGTATAAAGCAACTCGAATCTTTTATTAATGAGTTACTGGAGAAATGAAATGATGTTCATCAAAGGCTAAATAATAATGGTGCTGGCATTTGTAGTGAAATAGTGCAGTTCATGTATGTATGATTGAAAGATTTATAAAGATACTGTGTGTGTGTGTACGTGTACTGGAAAATGTGGATCGGTGCTCTGCTCAGCTGGTAGAGATATTCTTTCGAGAACGTGGATGGGTGTTTCTCTCTTTCCGTCAAAAAGAAAAAGAAAAAAGTTAATAATATACACGAAAATCCAACTTTTTATAAATTTAAATTACATAATTACATTTTATATACCATAATTTATTTTACTTTTCGCATCTGAAATTAAACCTTTTAAAAATATACATTTCATATCATAAGTTGGCGGCACTTGATGAATTTAGTTTAAACTATAAATTATGTCTGACAAGTAAAATGTTCGAAAAATACACTGTAGGTCATAACTAGAGCTACTTCTATTCCTCAATTTGATATTAAGTTTAAAGAATTGATATAATTGATGATGATTTAATAAAATGTTTTGACGACAAAACTAAATCAGTTAATGACCGTCAAGTTATGGTATCAGATGTGCTCTTTTTTTTTAAAAAAATTAATACCAAATGTGTAAAATAGGATAAATATAATATGAAAAATGTAATTCTCTCAATTTAAATTGATTGGTTTCATAAGGTATTTGAGTCTTAAAATTGATATCATCCCTTTGGAGATGCGTAAACACATTGATAAAATTTCCCCACAAAAAATGGAACTTGAGTTATCCACGTTATTAATAATTCCTACTAAACCAATCACTCATTCATAAAATAATTTTATTCACAGTTTACTTGTTTGCAGTGCAAAAGTAATTAGCTTATAAGAAAATTACTGCATGTAATTGTTAAACTCTTTTAATTTTTGGAAATCGTGTTATTAAACACTATACTACACGAATTCATATTAACTACTATACGAAATAATTTATCGAACTTGTATTTCCAGATAAGATATTAAAGTTATTCTATACATAGTTATGGTGTAATATTTTAAATTTGAACATGATGTCTTGATCATGTTATTCCAAATAAAGTCACCTTCTATGAGTTTAACTTTGCAAAAAGATAGACGGTAAAAAACTTTTCCTATATAATTGACAAAAACTTTCGTACCCTTTGAGCTTCAAAAGATATGCTAAAGTACTTTTATGTATGTAGACAGCTGTAATTCTAATTATTCAGTATCATATATAACAGAAATTTATCTATTTAAGATTATTTAGTAAATATTAAAAAATTAAAAAAAATAAAAAGTTGATAATGTCCGTCTCACTAATTATAGTTTTAACTAGAAGCATTTTACACAGCTTAGCTTGTATGGAACACACAATCAATTTTTTTTTCTTTTTATTTAGGAGAAAATGGGATTAATGTGTCATGAAATAATTATCTTTCCTAAGGTGGTCAAGATTGGAAGCTTATAGGTCAAACAAAGAACAAGTCAGAAGTTTTCCTTAATAACTAAGAGATACCTAATACATTCCCTTGGAACAAATAAACCCCAAAAACTATTTGAAAGCAACCAACTTGGAATATTCTTATTCCTAAGAAAACTCTCATTCAAATATTGTCATACAAGTTATTATCCAAACATATACATACATATATATATAGCCATATAATACTTCCTGAAAAAGACCACACACTTGATCATTACTTTGCATTCATCAAGATCAATTTATATACAAATATTTAATACTCAGAAAGGGCTCACCAAACGGTAAAAATGGCAATGAGGGCAAGAGGTGGTGGTGCTGGTGCTGGTGCTGGCCGTGGACGGTTTACTGGCGGTGTCCGGCCAGTGTACGAAGACTTCAAGCCTATTTCAGAATGGCAACAAGATGATGATTCTCACATCCTCATTATTTATCTTCCTGGTATTTTTATATACTATATGTCTGAATATAATGTGTATTGTATATATCATCAAAGAGTAGTGTATAGTAGTAACATTAACAATTTATGACCAATTCTTGACAGGTTTCATGAAGGAGCAAATTAAGGTTTCAACAGAAGGGCAAAACATCGTAAGGATAAGAGGAGAACGTCTGGTTGCTGGCAACAAATGGAGCCGTTTCCTGGAGGATTTTCAAGTTTCGGAAAACTGTGAAATGAGTTCCATTCGTGCCAAGTTTCAAGGAGGAACTCTTAATATTACAATTCCAAGAAAGCCTCATAAAGAGGCTCTTCCCCCAAAAACTTCAACAATTCTTGATACCAAAAAGCAACCCACCCCTCAAAAGGGCCAGGAAAAACTTAGCCAGCCAAAAAATGAGAAAAATTTAGAACCCCGTAAAGAGGCTGCTCCTCCAAAAATTTCAGCAATAGTCGATACCAAAATTAATCCGGCCCCTCAAAAGGGTCAAGAGAAACTTCTCACAGCAGTTGACACTAGTCAACCAACAAAAGAGAAAATTTTAGAACCTGAACACGTGTCTGGTGATCGGGATGAAAAGAGCATTACCCCGTTGAAATATGTTGGCACTGGAGTTCCACAGGCAGCTGCGAGGAACGAAATAAGCGAGTTAAAACAACCGCATAGTGTACCAGAAAGAACAGACGATGTACTGAAAAGGACAGGGGAGAAGGAAGGGGAGAGTTCTGAGAAAAGTAAAGAATTACCTGCCAAGAGGGTGGAAGATGGACTTGCATTAATTACAAATGAAGCCAAGGAAAAGGATAAAGAATCGAAAGGAAAAGAAACGAGCCACTCAAGTGCTGATTATGAAGCTTTCAAAGTGGGAAAATATAAGATTTCCGAGCTGAATGAAGAGAGACAATTGTTGGTGAACATGGGAGTAGCTGTGCTGGTTATTGTAGCACTCAGTGCTTATGTTGGTTACAAATTTGCATCAGGAAAAGATAAAAACTAACTAGATTCACTAATATATATATGTAAATAGAGGTAACATTGTTAAAAATTTCCAACTTATTGTAAATGCAACACCAATATTGCTAACCAAAATCAGAATCACAGTTTAAATATTTTCCACTTTCAAGATACCATATTAAGGTTAAATGTTTTCTTCTTTCTAAATAATGCAGCTCATGCTGCTCACGTCTGTACCTTAGGGCATCATTTAATATAAAACCAAACCATGTAAAATGAAGGAAATGAAATTCTCCTTTCCTTAGAAGAATAAGACAGTAATAGGCATTCTGAAAAGTTCATACATATAAAGGACATATTAGAAACTTCCTCAGTTAATGCTAAGTTCCATATAGCTTATAAGTTATGAAAACTGGAACTGTGTATCATAATGAAAATATTCATAGCAGTATCACAATCCACTCCTGAGAACTCTTGATGCACATAGCGGAAGTAATGAGATTGCTTGCAGTTTGTCCCCTTGGGTAGAGTGGCCCCTCATGATGCATTACCCTGTTGGTGTAAGATTATCCCATCAGAAACTATATAAACAAAAAGAGAAACATAAATACAAAAGACTAAGTAGGAGGGAAACTAGAAAAAATGTAATTATATGTACCCAAAGAGTAAAAATAAAATCACTATTTTAGAGCTGATATGGGATCTTAAAACAAAAAAAAAAAAATTATATTAAAAATAGAAATATATAGTTAGCTATTCCCTAGCAAAAAGGAGCGAGATACTCCAACAGTGTTATCATGTAAACGTGTAAATTAAGACTACTTATATGCGCAAGATAGATTATCTTATAGCTTTCAGTAAATTACTTGACGGTTTTGTCTTTGATGGTGGTGGTTTCTTAGTGTTCTCTCCATTAACATCCAAAACCTTCTCTGAAGGCTTCCTCTTTCTTTTAATACGAGTTCCTCCAGTGTCCTCTGCAGCACAATTGCAATTGCTTCAATGAATAAGAATTTAAATAGATGCTTTGGTATTCAAACAACCCAAAAAAATGACAGGTCATGAATAGATTAATAATTTCTGAAACTATGTCAGAAATGCAATAGGAATCCATTGCCAGAGAACGATTTTCTGTCCTTAAGTTCCTTTTAATTTTCATAATGGCACTGATAAAAATCAAAACATACTTTTAAGTGAATTCACTTGACACAAGTGATGTTACCTTCTACTGGACTGGAAACATGGTTTGTATAATGACCATTCTGTCCTGTCTCCTCTGAAAGAGGAGATAGCGATTGGCTGCCATCCTCGAGGTTTAAAGAACTTAAAGCATTCCTATTTTCCTGCTGTTCAAGAATATCCGGACATGGTTCGGCAGGTAAGAAGCAAATTTCATCCTGGGACATGTCTGAATCACTGAAAGTCGAGTCCTTCTCAACTCCCAAAATATCAACTTCCTCATCTTCATTGAAATCCGAATCTTTCACCTGGAACATATAATATAAATACATAAAAAGGAAAAATAGGAAAAGAAAAAAAAGACGGAAAAAGATATATATTAAATCTTTGACTGACTGTTTCTTCTCGAGGATTTAAATCAAATTCATCTTCTCGTTCCACATACTCCTCGTTTTCCTCAAGCTCTACGAAATCTGGAGCAAATGCACTCCAATTCTCAGTATAATCCTTGGCCCAAATGTAAGCCAATCCCGATAACGAGACAGAAACAACAACAGGGTTAACAGGATGCCATGTTAAATCTATTAATGCTTCCTTTGGTCCTTCAAGAATCTTTACAAGATGGCCAGCTCTATCCCAAATGTATATCTTGTGCTCTCCTTTTGTAGCAGAACCTCCAACAACCCACTCACCATCACCACTAAAGCATGGTGCTTTCCAATGCACTTTGTTGATCGAATCCTGAAACTCCCGAGAAAGAACCAGACATTTAGATCCAACAGCTTTTAGTTTTTCAATCTCATCTAGCTCAGCCCCTTCATGGTTCGTTTCCTCCAAGGTTTTAAGCCCATCTTTCAATGGTAAAAGGTTTTTGTAGATTCTAATGTTCCTATCATTCGAATTTGTGAGAAGATACTCTCCGTTTCTGCTAAAAACAATATTCTTGATCACAGAATTTCCAAGTGTAGGAACAATAGCACGTATTTCAATGCTTTTATAATCGATAATTAGTATCTCCCCTTTGGAATTTCCCAGATAAATTAAATCACCATACTTGTTAAAGCATGCGGAAGTGGGTGTAAAGGGAGCAGATCCATCTGAAAATTTGTTACGTGATGGAGGAGCAACACCATTTCCGGTATAAGAATATGAAACAGGAAGCACTGTTGTGGTTGATGTATTAAAATCGACAATCATGGGGGCAGAGGAAAGGGGACAAGCTAAGCAAGTAGATGGAGTAGATGAGCCAGGATGGAGACGAGCTTGCAATGGAGTTTGTTGTAGGGTTGTTCGAGCTATTTTCTCCCCTTTAACTACATCCCAAAGAGTCAATGATTTATCTGCAGCTGAGACAAGTATACGATGACCGTATTTTGACCAACAAACACTAGTAATGGCAGCAACACACTCCTTGTCCCTGAGTTCTTTGGCTACTCCTCTGGTCTCATAATCCCATATTACACAGCTTCCATCAGAACACCCAGCTGGAGCAAAAAATTAAACACATGAAAAGAGAGCTCAGTGATCATGGTGGTAGCATACAACTAAGAATAAAGTTAATTGTATAAAAAAAAAATCACTCTAAAATTAAAGTGAATCACCACCGATGGTACGTTTAGGTTAGTAAAACCGCTGGCAAAAGAGGAAAACAGAAAGGAGATGATAAAATATGGCAAAAGCTAACTCATCCTTGGCTGCTAAGAAAGATAGCGGCGTTTCTGAAGTTAGTAATTTTTGTTCAGTAAACTTATAACTAACATCTGATTCATTGAAAAAATTTCATCCACATGACTGATTGTATCTTTTCTCCAGAGGAACTTCAAGCAATGGCAGATTGAGAATCTGGGAAGAACTTCAATGCAAGGAGAATGAGGGGCGACATCGACATCAAAGATACTAAGAACATCTTTCTTGCATTTTCTTCTCTATAAGTTTACCAAACAAAAGACCAGTTAAGCTTCTATAGATGATCCTAATCAATCAATAAATCTTTAAAAAGTTCATTCTGTTTGCTTCTTTTCACATTCTCACAATTTGATTCGCAAGTCCCATGCTTATCCTCATCAGCAAGTCAACATTAATGTATCAAACTTTTTCGTTTCTCAAACAAGAACAGCAGAACCCTACTCACATTGGAAACAAATCAAAAAAACATTTTCAGCTCCCAGGATCAAAATGTCAACACATTGACTAATCTCATCTACTATACATGTGCTTCACTAAAAGAAAATAATGTTCTCACTTGATTCATGACATAATTTTTCAAAGAAATTAAAAAAGGAGTAATATTTGGAATTAACAAACGATCAAAGTATTCATACCAGGATTCTGCGCAATAATCAGAATACAGCAATTTAGAAGCACACTACCTATATGAGGGTGATCAATTTCTAAATTTACATAAGCATGCAAAAACCCAGATCACATGGCAAACCAAAGAAAACAAAACATTGATCATACAGACGATTATAAACTAAAAGCATACAAATTGTGAATGACCTTAAAAATTCAGGCTGAACTAACAAAATGATCTAAAATTCAAAACTTGTAAAGCATACATTTATCTTCAACTACCCACAGGGTTAACACAAGCAATTACAAATTCAGTTATCATAATACCCCAGATTTTATTCTAAAAGGTAAAACTAAAGAAGTAAAAGAAAAATCAATAGGGTTATCAAACCAAGAGATGCAGTATAAATTATACCAGCAAGAAGGGTTCCTCGGCGATTGAAGGCAATGCATTTCATTACTCCATGCTCCAAATACTCCTCTATTACTTCTGGAAAATCTCCTTGCAGTGGGTCTAGAGAAAAATAAAATTGCAATCAGTCAAAGTTTACAAGGGTAATTAACAGTCAATAAAGCACATGCAATTATAATTACACATATACTGCTATATAGCATCACCAAACAATCCGAAAAAAGAAGAAGAAGAAGAAGAAGAACCCAAACAAAAACGAAACTTTACCAATAATTGGAGCGTTCATTGTGTGTTTTGCCTCAAAACGGCTCCAAATTCCAAAGGGCCAAAAGATGAAAGGTAGAAAAGATTTGGCGACAGCCCCAATAGATGAATTTCAAAAAATAAAGGTGAAATCTTTGTGAGGTTTCTTAAAATATAGAGGGTTTTCCTGAATGTGGGAAGCGGGAAATAGAGGAAGGTTGAAGGGTATTCTGGGTATATGGTGAATTGTGTTGTTAATTAACGCTTTAATGTTTCCTAAATAGTCTAGGACTCTAGGACTCTAGGTGAATTACATATAATACTTCTTTCGTCCCAATTATTTTTATCTCTTGGTACAGTTAATCAGTCAACTTGACTAAATTTATAAAAATTATAATAAATAATTTAATTAATACCAAGTATGTCTTACTAATAAGTTAATAATATCATATGACACCATATATATTTATATTTAAAAGATTTAATACTCACAAGTGTGAATAATTTAATATGGTAAATCACTTAAAAGATTGAAAAGTTTGACCAGGTACTGTAGCAAATGGAGCAAAATAAATGGGACGGAGGGAGTATATATTATATTCATCCCATTTATTTTGCTCCCTTTATATGGTCAACTGGACTAAATTTATAAAAATTATAATAATATATTTCACTAATAAGTTGATAATATCATATTACACCATATATATTAATATTTAAAAGGTTTAATACACCACACATGTGAATAATTTAATATGACAAGTCACTTAAAAGATTGAAAAGTTTGACCAATTACTGTAACAAAGAGAGCAAAATAAATGGGACGGAGGAAGTATATAGATACGAAGTATAATATATTTTGCAGCAAGAACTCACATCATCAATTTTGAAAACATAACATCATCATAAATAATGAATGATATAGTAAATTTCTGACCACAATGTCACGGGCTTAAACTTTCCCAAAGCATCCCGCGCGGCACTTAGCCACGAACGCCCCCAGCGATCGTTCCCGTTTGTGCGAAACCTCACCCTAGGTTCCTTGGTCACCCACTTCCTTCGTCAAGGTAGGTGTGTCTCCGTCCCTGGCTCCCCCAGAGCCGCGCTCCCGTCCATCGGGTCTCCGTGTCGCGCCATTTTGCGCCCAGCAAAATGTCAGGGCGTGACATTCTCCCCCACCTAATTGATCGACGCCCTCGTCGATCAGTCGCCTTTACGTGCTTGTACCCTCGGCTTAGTCCCTGTCTCTTCTCCGCAAGACTCCGATCCTCGCCCAAGCACTATGATGTCGACTTGGCCATTTAACCACTCCAGAACCTCTTCTCGTCAACTTGCCCCACCGTCAAGTTCTCCAAGGTTCCTTCCCGCGGACTTGCCCCACTGTCAAGCTGCCTTGTCGCATCCTCCACGTGACTGGTCTGTGCGCCAAGCCCCGCTTGTCTCTCTGGCCGTTCTCGACCTCCGAGTCCCGCTTGCCCTCGAGCGCCGTTCGACCTCCGAGCCCCACTCACCCTTCGAGTCCCGCTCGCCTCTCGAGCTCCTTGGCCTTCAAGCTCCGCCTGCGCCGCACTCTCCTGCAACACTCGGCCACCCCGGCCTTCCTCTCCGTCAATGAATTCACGGGAAGATTCACCCTCGCGGTCCATCTCTCCCCCACCTTGACTGGAGAACGTCGCCTCGCGACTTCCCAAGGTTCTTCGATCCAAGTGAAGCTCGTCCCGTACGCTGGCCACCTCAGTTCGCGCCCCCGCAACCTCGGCCCGTACCTCAGCCATCTCGCCCTGCATCGCCCTGATGCCTACTTGCATGGCTTGGACAACTTCATCCATCCGCGCCAACAACTGATCCAGCCTCTCATCGACTTCTCGGGTGGCTCCCTCGAACTCCTCACGTACCACCCGTACGCGTTCTTCCAACGTCTCGATGTGGTAGTCCATATCCGCAACCATCGTCTCAACTTCAAACACCTAACTCGCACTTGAGCACAATCAAGAAGCACCCAGCCCAACCGGGCTCTGATACCGCCTGCCACGGGCTTAAACTTTCCCAAAGCATCCCGCGCGGCACTTAGCCACGAACGCCCCCAGCGATCGTTCCCGTTTGTGCGAAACCTCACCCTAGGTTCCTTGTTCACGTACTTCCTTCGTCAAGGTAGGTGTGTCTCCGTCCCTGGCTCCCCCAGAGCCGTGCTCCCGTCCATCGGGTCTCCGTGTCGCGCCATTTTGCGCCCAGCAAAATGTCAGGGCGTGACAACAAGGTCTACACAATTTTCATAAACTATCTATGTAAAGAATTTATTCAAGCATAGTGTTAACATTGACGACCTTTTTGTACACTCACATCATCAATTTTGAAAACATAACTTCATCATAAATAATGAATGATATAGTAAATTTTTTACCACAAGGTCTACAAAATTTTCATAAACTATCTATGCAAAGAATTTATTTAAGCATAGTGTTAACATTGACGACCTTTTTGTATACTTTAATTTACTCGGACTTGTTTGAATAGATCTTGACTAAATCAGGTCTATGAGGTATTACTTAGACCTTGTGGTTGAGAAGATTGTAAGAGTGTGATTTTCAAAAGTATTCCACTAAGTGTTATAACTTTACTACAGTTGGTTATGATTGAATTGGTTTTGGGTGGATGATTTGAAAATTTTGTCGAATTGTCATATTAAGGAGCACTACAACCTAAGGCCAACTCCAGTGAGAATCTCCACCCCTTTCCCTATCAAGTCCTCTTTTCATAATCATTCTCAGTGACTCAATCTTCTCATTTCAATTAATTTTAATTCTCATATTTCTTAATAAAAATAATAATAACAACATTAATATTATAAAACTACCAATATTTGCTAACTTAAGAAGAAGTCATTATACTTAATTAAACAAATCCTAGAAAGTTATATGACAATCTAATAATCACAATAAACATACAATTATAACGGAATACAAGCAAAATCATGCAACTTGTTGCAACAAAGCGATTTTCAGCAATATAATCTAATTTTGATACAATATTAGCAAGCAACGTCACTTCTAGATATAAAAAACCAAACAAAAAGTAAAATAAAAAATGTTAGATCGAAGGTGGCAGATAAGTTTAATAAACTATAAATCAGGATTCCAGAGTTGAGGGCCGAACTTCATATTTCCTAAAAAAATTGGCAATAATATTCAAGTTATTTTATTTGAAAAAAGACATGCAAATAATTTAAAAAATATATATAAAATTTAAGAACTATTTTGGAATCGAAATGAAGAAGTAATTTAACAACAACATATTATCGAAAATGCACATGACATTATTTGGTATCATAAAACCCATATTTAATAGAATCATAACAAATTTCTCAATAATTTTTTTCCATCAATCTAAATCGAATAACAAATTTAAATGTGAAATTAAGGAAGATCCATGATTACAGTGAATATAAAGAACTAAAAGAAAAGAAAAAAGTACAATTCACAAGTAGCCAGAAATTGAACCACGATCAATCTATTTTTTGTGAAATTAGCTCAATTTTAGTATAGCGTCATATGTATTATGTATATATAATATAATAGAAAAAAAAAGACCAAAAATCACTTTTTTTTCTTTTTGGGGTGGGGGGTGGGGGGTGTTATATGTAGATCCGTCCATGTGTATTATTAAGATTAATTCTGTTAAAATTAATATTTAGACAAGCTCAAGTTCTATAAATATTTAAAATTGCTACATATTCTTATAGAATAGGTTTTAAAAATGTACAATCACTACATTCCTAAACAAAAAAATTGATTAATGTATCAAATAATCAAATCGCAGAGAATAAGAGAATTTTTTTTTACCTTTATACTTCAAGCCTTTGTACCGCGACATGGGAAGGAAACCAGAAAACCTCGAGGAAGAAACTTTCTTTGCGATTCAATTGAAGGTCGAAATAGTGTTACAAATTTGGGAATCTTGTTTGAATAAAAAAAAAAAAAGTTACCTGAATAGCCATCGTTTTAATGATGACACCGAGATTTTTCCCACCAACTGGCCACCAATCACATTTATGAATACGCGTTTTAAATTTATAAAAAAATTAAGAAAAAATGAATAAATGCGTCACTTACACACGTGAGCTTATCTCATGCATCCGATGCACATATGACGTGGTGCGTCAAACATATTAGATGGGTTTTCATTTTTTTTAAAAATTTATTATTGTATGTTGATATTAAACAGTGTTCTTTTCTTGTTATCAAGAGTTTAATTATAAAATTAAACTACTCCTGCTAAAATAATAAACAAAGAAAAATAAGATATATTTCTCTACGAGGTGACCAAATTATTCCTTCCAAGTTGTAAATTACATCTCTTTTCTCTAAATCAATTTATATACTATAAGGTGAAAGTAGAAATAGGCTACATAAGTAAACATATAGGACTAATTTTTGCTTCGCTTTATGTGGGCTTGGCAACATGGGGTAAAGGAAAGGCCCGGTTCCCCTCTCCTTTATTTTGTAATTTTGATTCTCCAAAAACCTCTTTAACCGACTTATTTTCCCTCCTTAATAATTGATTGTTTACTTATAAAAAAGAAAATGTGTACGAATGTCTTTAATAATTGGGGAAATGGCACTTTTGAAAAACTTTTTCTATTGCACCACCAGCTACCGAGGAACGATTTGATATTTTTTTGGCTGGAAAATAACGATTAATTAATTTAGCCTTTCAACAAAAAGTTAATAAAACAGGCCAAATCAGTTCCATGCAATTATCATAAATGGAAAATATCTTTTCCATTTTAAGTGACAAAATGAAAGAAATATTTATTATAGAGAATATTAGAACTAGATGATGTTCTTCTTCAGCTAAAGTAGTAGAAAGTTAGATTTTGATTCGCCCACAAAGACGCCAGTAAGCTCCTTGGTGGAAAAGAGATTTCTCAAATACCCATATATCACGTACAAGGACCTGGACAAAAATTGAAAGCATCAAATATATATATTTATACACGTCACATATGTTTTACATACATCATATATATTATGTACTTCTGAGAAGACAAGAGAATAGGGTAAAATATATATGGAGTACTACTTTCAGTAGGCATTCTCAGGCTATGAAAATTGGAAATATATTTGGCACAACAAAATTGGATCCGAGCTTTTAAATTTTGTTTAGGAAGGTAAGGGCTGAAAGTCTAGTTGATGCAGCGTCATAATTTTTGCAAACCCAAACATCTTTGAATATGCTCATTACAAATAGGCACCATAAGCAATACATATTATAAACATGTGAACAGTTACAAAAGCAACCCTAGACTCATCATCAGTTAGTACTATTTTGCATTACAAAGGACAAATACTTAACTTCAGTTTAAAGGAGGGAAAGAAAGAAGAGCCAACCAAAACCTCAAATCTAAGCTCTGCTTGGTGTAAATTAGGTTACCTCGATTTTTTACTGGATTTTTAGGGTTAAAATTAGATTAGTAAAGTGATCCATCAAGGATCCAGTTGCAGACTCATGGAAGTAACAGGGTTGTTAATCCCTGACAGCATAGTTTCAAGGCTGGGTTTTAATTGGATCTGGTTCTAGGGACCATGTCTGGATCTAGGGTCTGCATCGAGTCTCTAATACGTCTTATTGGATATGAATTTAGTCCTAGGGCTCAATATGAGCAGGCTCTGGATTCAGCCCATTTAGAGGCTTTAGCTGGAATTAAATATCCCCTACACTTATCAAACTAATGTGAGGAGAGATCAGGCAAAACAACAGTCAATATTGCAGCACTAGACATACCTCCTTGTCTTTATCACCAGCAACAACAGCTCCACTTGAATCATATGCCTCAAATTTCTGCAGAGAAATTAAGCAGACAATATAAACCTAAAGGGTAATAATCATCATAGAAAAATCACAAAATGACCAATACTGGCTCGTGATTAGATCACTCTAAGCCATGTGAACACAATTGGAGAAAACCCCACAAATCCACATACAGAAGAGGGAAAGAAAATGTCTTGTAGGAAAATTGAGTCAAAATGACAAACAAAAATTAGCTTCCCTGCAGGTAATAAACACCCCCCCCCCCCCCCCCCAATTAAAACAATAGTGCCCTTATTACCCTTTATAGCATTTATGACTTGTAACTGAGGTAAATATGATTACTTCTACATGTTATTTGTATGTAGTAAAGCTGGAAACTGATGTAATAAAGTTTAATGGAGAAATGTCACAGAAGATTGGGTTAAGGTGGAGCAAAAGTCTACCAGTGATCAATCGGGATATTGCCTCACATGTGCTTCAACATCATTGACCAGTTTAAGGGTTACATTGCAAAGGAAGTTTTTTACTCGTAAGAAGTTCGCGGGTGTGGAGATATAACAAAATCTTATTATACTTTGCTTTATGTTTGGGTGGGTAGAGCTGCAGTTACATGTAATGGTTGTCTTCACTCTGGGAGAAGTGCATTCTTTATGAGTTGAGTGATGTCTTCTGAGTACAGATCACATAATAGAACAATCTTTCAGCATGTTGATGCTTTAAACGTTAATCATATCGCTTTTGTGTTACGTAGTAATAGGCTGTGAGCAGCAGTGACTAGAAAAGCAGGTTCATTCATCTACAAATTTTCTGGTTTTAACTTCATCAATACGGCATAAAGTCACAAGATGGATATGTATGAGATCAAACCATATTAGTAGTTCCTGTTGTCTTTGAACTACCTGCAGTGACTTTGCTTCTCAATTTGATTTTCTAATTTTAACTATTCCAGATCGAGGAAAAGAAGAGATAAGAATTAATCTAGCTGCAGGCCCAATAATTAGCTCAGATTCTCTCAACTTTCTACTATTTATTAAGTTAAAAACACCATGCCTCAGTAGAGAAATATTCAAAGTAAGAGCATGAACAAACTATTCAACTAAAAGAATTGGTAAAACTCTAACACAGAAGTCTTGGTTACAACAATACTATATCTGACAATAATTGGTAGATTTATCAAACCAAATACACTACAAAGCAAATCGCAGAATAAAAAATTACCTGCTTACTAAGAAATTCAAGTGTGAGTTGTATGAACACTTTACTGAGGTCATTTCGATCAACACCAATCTGTAAATGAAAGAGATTTATGATATGCATCACAGAAGTACAAAATCATGAATCAGTTCATGTAGATGACTAGAGTATCAATCCATTGGGCAAAGGTGCAGCGCAAATGAATACGAGATGTGCTACTTAGACATCCTAATAAAAAACATTTTTGGTCTTTTTAAATAGAAGATATGGTTAATCAGAATATCGGCCCTCGCCTCTCTCCCATACCCGAGGCCACAAGCAATAATAAATAATTGACAACCTCTCACCTAGTCACCTAGTCACCTTCACCAAAACACCACCAACCCTCCCCCAAATCCACAAGAAAGGATGAGAACAAAAAAAGTAAAGAAAAAAGTTAGCGAGCATGCATGTTGGTAGAATAAAACCATAAAGACCATTAAAAGAGGCTGACGTATGACGAAATAAGAAATCTAAACACCAAAATTAATCAGTTGAATTCTAACTTAAGAGACCTCACTTGCTAGTCTAAAGCAGATGCATGAAATATGCTCCCACAATAGCAGGGACCTGTACTTCAAACATTATCTGCCTTCTCAAATACACAGAGAGACTGATATATATCATAGAGAACAGGCTACCTACACACAGAAGCAAAGTACTTGTCTTAATTCATCTTTTACTGATACTTGCCAGTCGAGCTCGCAGAGTTCGTATTTTGATGATTGGCAACAGTAGTTCCCAGTAGACTTCATTCCAAATTGTCTCTCTATGCTTGATCTCATTCTTGAGGGCCTGTTTGTGAAGATTAGAATTACAGATAATAATGGTGGATAAATTTTAATGCTGTACTTTGAAAACAGCCATGGTATAACTGATGCATAATACATCCAGTGACAAAGCAATTACAGCAAGTACTAAAGCAGGTGAAAACCTACAGAGTACATGTTCTCCGTGACTGATTTCCTCAATAATCCTTTGTCTCCATTGGCCATTAGGGTATTTATCTGAAGAGGCAAGGAGAAAACAAATGAGAAACGAGAAAGAAAAAATATTAGAACACGAATCATGATTGTGAAAACCTAGACTTAGGAAAGTGATAAATAGTACTACAGGACCTCTTTGTATAAGTCAACAGCTTCTTTATAGAACTTCTGTTTTGAATACCCAATTTTTCTCAATTTTGATATTGCATAAGCACTTTTTAGCTGCAAAATACAAAGTCATAGCATCACAAATTTAATTAACAAAGAGCCTTAGGCATAAAGTAAAGCAGGAACAAATGACAAAATATCTACTCCCCCCCCCCCCCCTCCTGATCTCCCACCTTAGCGTCACTGCCTGCCCCCACTGCCACAGTCCTCTGTAGCGAACCACTTCATAGTTCTGAAGAATCTCATACAGAAAATGGTAACACAAATAATTGTTTTAAACGGGATTCAACATCTCATATTCCTGAAGAATTTGGACACGTTTATTCAATATGATTTCCTCAAAAATGTTAAAAGGTCCTCTGTTTTCTAGTTTGCTAGATTTGAAAGTGGTCACAATTTTAAATATAGGTGACTGCTTGATGAGTATATAATTGAAATACATGTGATGCATAAATATAAAGGTGGAATACTTGACAATTCCTTTTTGGTTGTTTCAGAATTCAGAAAGGAGCAACATGGAAATGGTATATAATTGAAATATATGTGATGCATAAATATAAAGGTGGAATACTTGACAATTCCTTTTTGGTTGTTTCAGAATTCAGAAAGGAGCAACATGGAAATGGTTCTTGGAAAATTAAAAAAGGAAATAAGAAAATAACATCCCAGCGTATTTCCACGACATAGGTCCATGGTGGACGTCATGGACCCTAAGAGGGAGACTCTAAATGAGTTCTCAGAATTACAACCAAATACCAGAGGAATTTCAGGTACCAAAAAATCAAATGCCAAAGACAAACACAATATCATTTTGCAGAACACCTCATAACAAATTTCCTACTAAATGACAAATCATTCCAGTCCATGAACTGAAATAATAACATGTTCATATGCAGTACCTCTAGAATAATATCTTCTTTTGTTCTCTTCCAACCAGATCTAGTAAACCATCTGGTAACAACATTATAAGTTAGCAAAGGCCCAGTGAATACAAATAATGAATCCACATATAATCTCATGTAAGTAACACATATACACACATCAGCCAGTCAGTGTCAACACACATACCCCAAGTTTTTGGGTATCTATTCATGAATGCCTTGTTCAATCTTAATAATATGATACCCTGGCACACAGCATATCAACCTTTTAACTTCGATGAAACCGCAAACTTAATTTGTGAAATTAAGTTTTCCTTTATCCATAGTTGTCAATAGAGAATAGCGAAGCGACAAGGCTTCCCGAAGCTAAGTGCTAGCTTTATCAACATAGAGCGATCATACATATTTTTTAGTAATAATGTGTAGTTAAATAAAATGCATATATTAATGTATTTATGTGAATAATATGTAGTTAAATAAATTATATACATTGATGTATTTAAGTAAATAATATGCATAGATTTATGTATTTTAATAAATAATACAGTGCGTACTTAAAGAAATATATTTAACCATTTAAATAAATAATATGTATCAAACAATGAAAAATATCAAAAACAAAAGACAGGTTTATACCTAAAATTAGGGTTCAGGAGAGTCAGCTTCTGTTTTTTAAAATTAGGTGCGGGTTCCAGGGTGCAAGAATAGAATAACACAGCTTAGTGCTTCTGTTTTCTAAAATTAGGGAACGTTTTTATTTATCCTGAGTCGAGGGTTGCAAATTTAGCATCACTTCACCCCTCGCTAAGGGTGGATGCGCCCGGCTAGGCTACAACGGGCAGACCTGGGGGCGACGCGTGGGGAGGATGCCTAGCCTTGCATTGCCCACCGCTTGACTTCCGGAGCTATTAACAACTATGCTTTTATCATTTTTCTTGAACATGGTTCCTGCAAATCCTCTTTAGCCAACAGTGCATCTTTTGCAAAAAGAGAAGATGATATACTGGAAAACTTTTGAAAGATATGGTAAACTGATTTTCTGAACGGCACAAGAGATAATAATCTTTCTTTGATTTTCCAGCCAAATATTATATGGCAATCCTAACTAGTTAATAGTAGCTCAACCAGAATAACCTTCAATGCATAATAATGTGATGGCTTTAGTTGCCACCGGATAAATTACAATATTCAAGAAAAAACTACATTAGTTATTAATTATACTGACCTACTCAAGAAAGATATAGGTTCACGAGGTGAATATGGCTCGTACAGAAATCCAGGACTCAACAGTGACACGCTAACAGCCCCCTGCATAAAATAATGGTTAAGCATTTGCAACTGTACTATTACATTGCACTTTGTATTTGTAAAGCTAATAAAGTTGATAAACGTTCTACAGATAATACATGAGTCTCATATATTAATTCATACTTATACAAATAATATTCACATAAAGGTGGGCATTTGGAAATATAAGTGACTGTGAAGGTAATTTTCAGTAAAACTCAAGTGACCTTGCATCTTCATTTGTTATATATCTATTTTAAAGGAAACTAAAATGTGGTACCAGAAGTGCAAGAAATTATTATACTACCAGAATTTTTAAAGTTTCAAACAGCCATTTATTCATAATGACACCAATCCTAATGAAATTGAGAGATTTTTTAATAGTAAAACATCATATCTACTAAATCAAGAAGTAAAAGACTGGCTTCTTTACTCCTTAGTTCATGCAAGTCAGTTGGAAGAGATTTGGATGAACAAACGAGAGCTCAGAAAACATATTGGTAGAATAGATTGGCTATCTATATATCGAGTCAAAGAGAAAAACAAATTATGAATGCAGAACATTTTATATATGATTGACTCTTTATACTAAAATAATTTAACTGTCGTAGTAATTGATGTTTTGAACTTTTGATTGTTTGAGTTTGCTGGAAACAGTTTTTTCTCTCCTCCTTGATCCTTTCTCTATGAAAAATGTAACCAATGGCTACGGCTCTGAACCAACGAGCTAAGAATCAAAGTCTTTCACATTAATCTGACTATGAGCTTCCTCCTCTCCTAGAGCATTAGTAGAAACATATCACTTCCCCTCTTACATGATGCAAAAATAATTTCCTTGGGTCAATTCCGTAGCTTTCTATAATAATTGATGAACCAAATGGATGGGATTCAACATCATATGTGGATGGATACTAATATAAAATCTACTCCAGCATGCAGCAGGCCAACATACCCAGTACATCTCAAAACTGTTTCTAAGCACCAAGAGTCAGCAATTATGATGGTGTAGCTTCAGAGTTTAAAATGCTAAATTCTTACATCCAACGACCGTAAAGACAATAAAATATCAGTTGATGTGATCATTCAAAATGGTATTTGAGTCAGGCCAAGAAAAGGCTAGGCTTCACAGACGATTACCACCTTCATGTGAAGGATGTGTTACAGTGTTAAAGACAATAAAAGATTGTATTTATTTCATATGTGCGAGTTTAAGCTTGAGCTAAGGTGGTCGTTCAATAATCTCTACTAATGCCCATAGTCTGTGAGTGGTTAATATCAACACAAAAATTGCCACCGGTGTACAGCTTTCATCTAAAGGAGAAATGGCGAGTTCCTATTTGCTATTGTTTTAAGGCACTTTCTTAGAGCAAGATGCGTATGCTCACGCCTAGGTCACAGAAGCATATATTAGAATAAGAAAGCTCTCTTTATATCTGACTGAGTGGTGTTTAATCTATTTTGCACAGCTAGAAAGAAAATACATTTCACTTATTTGGGCTTCAATCCCCACGTCAAAGTTATCGATTTGACCGAATCCGGGCTCCTTCAAAAGAACCTTCGAGGCTAAATACCAAAAATGCAGACCTTCATATAAACTTGACATATTGGGGAACACGAGAAAAGTCTCCTAACTGCTATTATCTCCTTCACTATAGGAGTCCTAACCTAGACAAATCCATCCCATTCCCCCCCACCCCACAGGACTTAAAATTTTCAAAACTTTAAGTTCAGGAGAATCTCCTGATCAGCAGTTTCACCTAGCATGTATTCTAGCTGTAGACATCATAACATGGTGATCTGCAAAAAAAGACACTACATATGACTAGTGACAATATCCATGGTATTAAAAGGCCTCTCTTTGCACAGTATAAATAGGTGGGAGGAGTCTCCTTCCAATATCGCACGCTTGTTGGATATCTGATTCAATGGCTTTCCATTCCACATAATTTGAACTTGAGAGGTAGTAACACAATCGTAAAGAACAGAAAAATATCCCCTCGTCAGAAAGTTCATAAACTGACAAACCCAAAGTTCGAAAAACCATACCATTTGTCGGGCTTGGGCTGGAGATGTTGCTTTTGTAGTAATCATCCTCACACAACTAATGCTTGGCGACCTAGTCTCCTACAAAGCAACAAATAGCGTGTTAAAAGTAAACATCATCAAGGAATGATTCTCTAGTTCACCCATAAAAGTAAAAAAATGACAAAAATTAAAAGAAGGAAGATAGTTTTTTTGGGGAGATGCAACCAGCACTTAAAACACGGAGCATAGGTAGGATCTTAGCACATATTACTCATTACTTTTAGCATCTTTAGCAAAGCAAAATAGGGAAGTAACAGCCCATATTACAGGTTATATAATTCTTCAACCAAAAGCACTTTCATCTTTCATGAACATGGGAGTAGGGAAGGTATGAAATTCGAAAAGAATAGCAAGCTTTGTCAATAAAGTGGATACGAAAATGCTGATGGATATCATAATACTTCTAAGCTTCTAGCAGAGATAGCTAACCAAATAGCTGCAGGAACAGTAGGCCTGAACCCTGGTGGCCTCTTTTGGCAATCAATGGGAGAGAGAACGGCATAGAACCAATAAGGTTTTACTTGCAGATTTCAGGAGAGAACAAGTCAGTTTATACTTAGTAGAGATCTAAGGAAATCAGTAAACTGAAGTACAAGAAGAAATGAAGGTAGGGAAATATTGTAGGGCTTGTTTCTGGTCATTATAAAGAAAAAATAGAATAATCTGAAAACAAAAGGAGAAATAGTTTTTACAAAATCTTATCAACATATCTTTAACAATTCTCGTATGTGATGATATTTCTATATGCTTAAAATATTAGCAAGATGACCAACTTCGGAGCAGAAGTTCCGATGAGACTAATAGTAGTTAGAGGCGTAAAGTGAGGTGAGGCGACAAGGCTTTGCCTGGCTATGAGGCGAGGCGCAAAGCGCAATCAAAATATAATAAATATATGCATCAAGTAACGTATAAAAAGCAAATTTAAGTGTCAAAACAAAACCAGTTCATACAAACTTTATAACTGAAAAAACAAATCAAAAGGCTTGACTTTTTATTTAAAAATTGAGCAAACAAGTTTAAAAGGCTCTGCCAATTTCTGTATCTTCGTTTTTAGGGTTATAAGGCTTGACTTTTAATTAAAAAGACAGTTTTCCTTTTGATAACTTTATTTTTCAAACCCAAATTTCGGGATTCAGAAAAGCGATGCCATGGTGAGGACAGGCGAGAAGGGCTCGCTTTGCCTGGTGCAAAGGCGAGGGCCTCGAGGGCTTTTAAAAACTATATCAACCACATCGTTTCGGACCTCTATATAGAAACCTAACAACAAACTTTTTACTTATGAAAGTAAGAGTCATCTAAAGACTCTAACCATAGTTTGGTGGTTACAAAGATGAACACAATTACTTAAATGAGTAAACACTCAGATGAAAACACAAACCTTCAACACTGTGAATTTCATGAACAATTAAAAATATCATGGACACGTCTATCGAAATCAACGATCCCACCATTGATGTGGTATCAATATTTCCAGGTTCAGGCTTTAGCGTGCCTTCTAAATGAAGCATCATAGCATCATCACTTCTATTCTAAAGACACCTTCACTCAATCAAGCTAAGAATATTGAACAGATCCCTATGACTTATGAGGCAGCCATGACGGACAGAAACTAATGCAGTAGAAATCTTGTCAGCTGTGTGCTATCGTTTAGAATCAGATGGACTTAAAACTGGAAATAATGTAATTGGTGCATTGTTTGTGAAGCTGTGGTAGGTATTAGGCACTTCACAACAATATCTGGACCCATTCTTAGTGAGAGATGTGTTTTAGTATTGAATCCCTAATCTGGCGTGGCTAAATGTGTGTATCTAGTTTGAAAGATAAGTAGATTCCATGATAGTGTTCCTTGGTCCAGAATCAGAAACTATTTCTCTAACAACAACATAGTATTCCCCTTTTTTAAATAACTTGAGCATCCCACTCTTTCATTATAATATCCGAAGAGACGCAACGGAGCTATATCCCATATTCCTTTGTGGATTAGTCTAAGGGATTTAACACTACTTTTTGGTAGAGGAATTTGAAGCTATGGACTTCAAATCCATAGAACAATATCCACAAACCTTGTTTTGGTAATTTTGAATGTACCTGGATTTAAAATCTGTTTAGGGTCATTTGAAATCCTTAGTCGCAAATCTTTCTTTCAAAACCAAATTGCTCAAGATCATTTTGATAAGCATTCCGCTACACAAGCTTGACCTTGAAAAAGAAAGGTGGCGAAGAACCATTGAAAGCTTCAACAAACACACAGTAAGGAAGTTCAAAGTGAACTGTAGATGTAATTACATTTGGCCTTTTATGATGTTGAACAAAATTTTAGTTCCCTTACAAAATGGATTATATTTATCCTGACATTTAATTTGGACTTAATTTCACATATATAGATACAGATATAGATACATATATATATGAAGTGAATAAGGGTACCAAATTCAGCAGCCATGGAGAAGGATTCAAGTATTGATCAAGTCGAGAAGACGTCAGAAATGGCAGAATCCGGCGCCGAGACTGATAATGAAACAATAAGAAAATGAGAATAAGATAAAGAAATGATGAAATGCGAAGGGGAGAATGAGAGTACCAGTGTGAGAGCTTTCGCCATGAAATGTAGAGGGGTTTTGCTAGGGTTTTAGTTGAGGAGTGCTCGGTCAGTTTCACCTGCTACTATCTATTTTCTTATTTCTTATATGGAAAACTAGAACTTGAAAGTGTTTGCGGGTGTGCAATCAATTTGAATATTTATTACATATCGAATTTGGTAGTAAATATAGTTTTTGAGAAAGTAGTATTTTAGTTTTTTTTCCCCTTAGTTTGCAAACACAACCCACTATCGATTCTCAATTATTTTTAGTAATTTTTCAAAAATCTCTAATACAAGTAAAAGTTGAAAACTTGAAAACACCACTTAAGTCACAATTCTTAATGTAGTTTTTGCCATAGTATGGTTGAATAACAATTTTGAATTTTTTTAAAAATATATATTAATCATCAATTATACATCATAAATCATTTCAATAAATATTCAAAGTATTATTAATAATAAATCACCACCAAACACTAGCATCAAGATCGACTATGAATGTAAGTCGTACATGCGACCGCTTAGGATCACCGATGAGCGATTACTTCATATATGTATGTTGTATCAAGAGGGGATACAACTTAGATGGTGGAGTTCTTGTTTAGCATGAGAGGCGTACAAGGATCGATATCCTCTCCCATATTGTTGTGTTTTTTTTTGTTTTTTTTATCTTTTTATTTTTGCTATTTGTTGTTGTGTTTGTCTATCTTTTATTTTTTGCTATTTGTGGAGTCTAGATTTCAGTATGGAAAGCCCAAAGACATTATTTTATAAATTGGCTGACCTATAAGTTAAGATAGAAATTGTCTAAAACAAAAGGAAAAAAAATCTTTATATTGCAATTTCAATTTATTTGGAGTTATGGGCCACGTGATCAAGGAACCCATAGGAGTATATCGTAATTAAAATGATTTAGTGTTCAACCTTGCATATCTAATCATCCTTCCCAACAAATTTAAATAAATTTTTTTTTATCATTAATTGATCTTATGTGGCGTGATTTTAATATTAATTTGTTGCTTCATACTCTAAAATTAATACATTCATTAAAATTGTATTTCGTATGACCGATGGTTTTTACAAAACAAAATTATATTTGATTAATTATTCATTGTTGTTTCTTGTTTTTCTAATTAATATTTTTCTTTTTAGTTTAATATGTTGCTTTGAGAAATTATATTAGTTATTAACATAATATAGTTGTTCATGAAAATTTAAGGGCTACATTTCTAAAGTCGGCTTAGGGTCACCAAAAACTCAGGGTCGACCCTGACTGGTATTAAACTAAAGTTGAATCATGACCTTTTGATCCTAAGACCAATATTTTCAAAATCAGACCGAACACACTTGTTTTATTGGTCGAACTACTGATCGAACCAATATGAGACGATAAATATATTTAATTTTAAAATACATGTTACGTGCATAACATTCTAAACAATATCATATAATTAATTAAAATATACAAAACTAGATATATTTAAATTAAAATCATATAATATTTATATAACTTATGTTTATCATAACGATAGTTCATATAAATATAACATGATTTATATTATTTTCGGTACAAATGCGGAATTGGCCGGATCTTGTCTAACATGAACACCCGATAATTTTAAACCGCATCACATAACTTAATTAATTTCGAAGCGAGTCCTATATATTACTTGAGAGTTGAGAAACTCCACCAACGAAAATTCGAAATAAGCTTTAAAATTTAATTTTGCATTATTTGGTAAATCTGACAGGATTTTACCCATTTTAAAATTTATTATCACGGATAAAATTGCCCATTTCACATAAATTGCAACTCTCCCAATTTTCTTCACCATTCAATCACTAAACCCCAAAACTCTATACAACCTCAGCAACTGCAGAACAAACCATGCTCCAATCCGCTTCACACATACTATGCATTCAAGATTAAGACTTCTCCTCGCACGCGCCGCTAGAAATCCCTTTAAAATTTTATCTTCTTTTTCATTTTCGCCCATTCCAAGTTCAACAACCCTTTTATTCATCTCCAGTAACACTAGTGCTGCAAATTGTCATTTGTTTCATCATCACAACTCAAATTTTGTAATTCTTCGAGGGTTTTGTGGCTATGCCGCAGAGCAGTTCTCGGACGACGAGTACGAATGCGATTATGAAAACCACCCGGTAATTACCAGTTCTTCCGTTTATTTATGATGATGCTCTGAACATGTTTGATTAAATGGTTGGGTGAGGATAATGTCTTGTTTGCTGTACTACGGAGTCAGAATATTTTAATCTGTTAACCAACTTATGTTATTAATTCTTTGGAAAACTTTTCTGAATATAATAACTAAATTGTTCAGTATTGCATTTGAGAAGTTACTCAATTTGACTGTTTGAAAGTACGGAATGGACATTTTTTTGACAAGGAGGGATTGTATGAGAGTGTAGGACATGTTTGGAAATGTGATAATGAGGAAGCTGTTATTTGTGGAAAAGATGCAATCTTTTGCTGGAATAGTAAATGGGATTAGGGTTTGAACCCTTTTAGTGAGTTGTTGGGTGATGACATCGCGAGTCTTTGCTACCTTTTTTTTTTTCTTTCTCCCCCCATATGCTAATTATTTCATGTGTTTTAGAATATTTTCTTAGTAAAAGGAGACTGCAGGAGCTATTAGGTTATTAGCTAAATTTGGTGAATAAGTAAGTTTAAGAGAGTCAGATGTTGATCTGGTTGATTTTTGTTTTACGATCTTGTTGTTTTTATTGGGGACAAAATCAGGGATTAATAGAGAGAGTTGCTATGGGAGTTCTATTTCTAAAACTAATGATCTAATTAGTGTACAATTTGAGTTTATAGTTAAGGAGAAAGGATGTGGGACATCAAGAGTGGGAATTAGCTGATAGCAAAATTGATAGTATATTTTGTTATGTCTTCTTTGGAAGATTGATTTATTAGTACATTGGGCTGTTTGCATAGTAAAAGGCTAGAAAATGAGAAAGTTCACTCACGAAATATTTGAAAATGTATTGCTCAAACCATTTCCGTTTTTTTTTAGGCATGTCTCTGAGAGAATAAAAAAAAACCAAGGGTTTCACTTTTCAAAGAGGATTTTAGTGCTCTCGCGAGGTTTTCTTTTTGAAGAAGCTTATCATACAAGTTTATATTTCTCAATTTTCATAAATAAGCCCCTCTTAAAAATTTCTCTTTTATTTCTAATAAATAAACGTAAACAAACTATACTTTGATTTGACATAAAGTAACATATCTCTTACCCTACATCACACAAATAAAAACTTTGATTTGACATTAAGTAAATATCTCTTACCCTACTTCTCTTCTTTCCAGAATTTCTAAAAAAGAACTATCATTTCTAAAAATTTACTCTTAGAAAACCCAAACATACAGGCCCCAAGTGGTTTTTTTTTTTGTTCTAGGCAGATTAACATGTACACTTATTAACCTACACATTGATATTTTCTTGCATTGTTTAAACGTGATTATCAATGTTAAGTTAAGCAATGATTCTGAACATGTTTTATTGTAGGCATCTTCATCTGTGGCCAATATTGATGAGTGGAAATGGAAACTCAGCATGCTATTACGTAGCGATAAGGATCAAGAAATTGTGTCTCGGGATAAGAGGGATAGGAGAGACTTTGAGCAAATATCCAGCCTTGCGAAACGCATGGGGCTTTACTGGTAAGGAAGTTCGTATCATATTTATGCTGTTGCTCTTACTCTTACTGGTGATCTTATTAATAAAATTAAATTGCACTATCTAGTGAAATATACGGGAAAGTGGTAGTTGCGAGCAAGGTTCCCCTTCCCAATTACAGGCCTGATTTGGACGATAAGCGGCCTCAAAGGGAGGTAAATATTTAGTTAACTCACTTTTGTGTTTTGTTGTGCACTTTTATCATCTTAAATGCCAATGTCAGCGACAAAATGTCAGTCTGTCACGAAGATGATTTTGTCAAATGTGTGAATTCCTTATTGACATGTCCTATATTTTGATTTATCAAGTACCTATAACCTTTACTCGATTTTGACTGGCATATGTTTTCAGCAAGCAATTTGTTTAATTTATTGAACAATTGTAATCCTTGTGCTCACTTGTTCAGGTTGTCATCCCTTTGAGCTTGCAAAGGAGAGTGGAGGGTTTGCTCCAGGAACATCTTGACAGAAAAATGCTTAACTCTGAAAAAGTAGGTGTCACTTTGGATGAAACAGAGGCCAATGATCGGGTTAAAAATGTAAATACTGATGAAAATGCAGATTCATTCCTTGATGATTCTGTTATGGAGAAAGTTCTGCAAAGGCGGAGCTTGCGCATGCGAAATATGCAGCGAGCTTGGCAGGTATCTTATTTTCAATATTAATGCAAGTATTTGTGCATGCACTTGAGCGCAGGCAAAGCGAGTAGGCATATCTGCTTTGTGTTTTTATGTTTCATCTCATCAAGGAAACCCCTAGATTAACTTTTGATATTAGATTCAGAGTTTCATGTATCCGTTGCCTGATCAATATTTTGCACATGACCAAGCTGTAGATAATATTTAGGAAATATCGAGCTAAATTTTGGTGATCTAAATGCAGCCTTATGGTCTGAGTGCAAAGTACCCAAGCCAAATATATAAAATTAGTCACCAAGATGTAATTTTTATATTTGTCTAGTTTACAACTTGGTTTGAAGAGAAGTATAATCATCTTTCTTCCTAAGTTGTATGATCATCACTTCCATACATAGCTCATCACCCCTGTACCTAATTTTGTTCAAGCAGAATCCTGAGATATTCCTATATGAAGATTGTTTAAAAGCATGAATAAAAAACTGGCAGTCCTAACCTTGTACCTGGCAAACCATCCTGTACTCATCGTCACCAATTACATGCTGTTGAAACTGATTGTCAGATTCTTTGCTGTTTTCCATTAGGGGAAATCTCATATGGTTGGACCTAATACACTTTTAGGTTTGTAGTGTCAGTGGAATAAAGTTTTTCCTCTGCCGAGAAGTGGTAAATGGTAATCAAAATTAAACATAATGCACAAATCAATTTTTTCTGTGAGATTCACACTTCGTTACATTATTAGTCTGTTTAAGTTTTAAATAGATCAAGGAACATTATCTTCCCTGTTGTAGATGTTGGGAGATTAACTAATGTCATGTTCTACACATAATTCAAAAGCATTTGATGTCTGATTTCACTTTCTTGCTTCAGCCTTATGTTTTTAAAATCGATGGTTACAAATTTCATATTTTAGGACTTGTCTAGCTGATAATTTGGGTTGGGTTTCTCATTTAATACAGGAATCACCCGAAGGCAAGAGGATGCTGGATTTTAGAAAGTCTCTTCCTGCATTTAGGGAGAAGGAAAGACTCCTTCAAGCAATAGCACAAAATCAGGTAAAGAACTCTCACTGTTCCTTTTGTTATTCTGAATTGTCCCCTAATCCAATAATGGGTGCCCTCAAACAGGCATCACATTTTCGAGGGTTTTTTCAGTAGTCCATCTTATTCAAGAGTTCTTCCTTGTCTGTTGCTTGTTTGGTGCTGGGAGGGACAAGTGCAGACTATATTTGCTTCTTCCTAGCTATGCAGTGGTCTCCCTCTTCATTGAAGAGGTCCCAACCCAGGATGTCATTCTTCCTGACTGTTAGCATCTTTGGTCAAGCAAATTTTTATAGGATTCTTCATTAATGGATTTGGGAGTAGATAATTTATAATTTTTTAAGTTTTAACCTACTTTTTCTATCTTTCTTTTTCTTAAAGGACGTGGAACTCCTTATTTTTGTAGGTGTTATCCTTGGTTTTTCTTCCAAAAGGGCCTTTAGTTAAGAGTACTATATTTTATATAATGATAACGAATGTTGAATTATTAGACCGTATGTTCTCAGATATGGATTAGTTCTATCTAGAATGTTTATTTTTCCTGTTAATCTATTCAGTTGTTGTTGCATAGATGCGTTCCTGAGTTTCCTTCTATCAACAGGTTGTGGTGATATCTGGTGAGACCGGATGTGGTAAGACCACCCAACTTCCTCAGTATATTTTAGAGTCTGAAATAGAGTCTGGCCGGGGAGCTTTCTGTAGCATAATCTGTACGCAGCCTCGAAGAATATCAGCATTAGCTGTTTCAGAAAGAGTCTCTGCAGAGAGGGGAGAGCCTCTTGGTGAATCAGTAGGCCATTATTCTGTCTTTTCCTTTCAAGTTATACACATACATATATATACAAACACATACATATATACATACATATACATATGTATGTACATTATATATGTGTCTGTGTATAAATATAATCAACTTATTCTCAATTTTTTTTACCAGTCAAGTGCATCAAGAAGATAAGTTTCAAATTTGAAAATTTCTTTATTCTAGTTGCTGTCCTCCAACATGGATATTTTTGGTAGGTTGGTTATAAAGTACGATTAGAAGGAATGAAAAGCAAGAATACGCATTTGCTTTTTTGTACCAGTGGAATTTTGCTCCGCAGGCTCTTGAGTGATCACAGTCTAGATGGTGTAACTCATATTTTTGTTGATGAAATTCACGAGCGAGGCATGAATGAAGGTGTGAAAGTGCATAGTTTTACTTTTCTTATTTTTGGTGTTTCATACTGTCGTTTGATTCTTGACATGCAATTCCTCTCCCTTGACCAGATTTCTTGTTGATTATCTTGAAGGATCTTCTTCAACGACGGCGGGATATGAGATTGATCTTGATGAGTGCTACTCTGAATGCTAATTTATTTTCTAATTATTTTGGTGGAGTGCCCATGATTCACATTCCCGTAAGCAGAGTTTGAATACAATAAAAGTTGATAGTTGTTGGTAACAGACATCTTTATCAAAGGGAGTGTCTTATTTGATGCAGGGCTTCACATATCCTGTAAGAGCCCACTTTCTGGAAGACATACTGGAGATAACTGGATATAAGTTGACTTCATTCAACCAAATAGATGATTACGGCCAAGAGAAGATGTGGAAAACACAAAGACAACTAACACCTCGGAAAAGAAAAAATCAAATTACTACTCTTGTTGAGGTATAAAACTGTACTACCAGTGCACTCTATATTGAGTACACCCAATAATTTCTTTTAGCCATTTCACTTGTCATTTGGTTAGCATTGTGTTTCGCATGCTGTCTAGTAATACAAAAGATTATCATTATTTGCAAGTTACTTTTCAAGGAAACTAGTTTAACGACATCCTGTATTAACGAAAGAATAAGCCAGTGTTTTATGGAAATAAATTTAATGTTGATACATCCAGTGAGAAAATTGACCTTCTTGATAAGGGAGAAAGTAAGCTTTACATTCTAAACAATTATCCTTCCATATGGGTAGTTGCTCTTATTGCCTCCCCCCCCCTAGCTTTATGAATTCCTCTAAGAGATGGCCTCCTTGATAAGTGATTGAATTTTTGTTGTTTTAAGTATATGGTATGAATCTCAAATGAAGCACCTCATCTGTTAATACACCAAGATGACATATGAGTTTTTGTTAATGCTTCTGCCATGAGGAGGGGATGCAACCTCGCAGCTACATTATGCTAGTATTCCTGCATTCATCATAGCTTAATTGCATTTGCACTATTTTGGCTTTGACAAGAAATGAATTCATTCACAGAGGCATAGCATTATGGCCGTATTTAGCAAATGTGTCAAATACACAATCTTAAACTAAGAAGTTTGGTATTTCTACTTCCACAAAGATATTTTAAATAGGTTTTATAACTACGAGGTGATTAGATCAAGACTGTACAAGCAGCCCATTTTGTTGAATAATGTTTAGCTCCACTAACAATCTAGAACTCGTTTTTTTGGTTTATTGAGTGAGACAAGGACCCTGGCCGGCTGGCCCTCTTTGAAGAAAATATAAAGAAGAAATCAGATATGGTACATGCAGCCATTGATTTCCAATTTTTTTTTTTTTTTGCCAAGGTATGTAATAGCTACTCTGGTACGACCTCACTGATGAACTTTGCACAGTGATGGAGAGATTTCCAGGCCAATAATTGGAATATGCTTTACCAGCAAGCTACCTTCAGCTTCTTCAATATTTGGTCTGACATTTCTGTTTAGAGATAACACCCATATCCATAACTTAAGAGTGAAGTTATTAGGCTTACATTTTTAGCACATTAGTGATGTTTTGTAAACCTTGCGCCTGGTGAAGGTTGCTCTGAAAGTGGCTTATGTATCTTGTAACCACGGAATCTTGCGATAGATGTCAAAAAGAGGTACTGCACATATGGTACTGGCTTTCGCAATAAAGGTGCCTTGACGCTCCAGTTAATGATTTCTGGATATTTGTGACTGTGGACTTGCATTTTTAAGTGCTTGAGGCATTGGCTCTAGATGTTGAATGGGCATAGTGATTTTTGGTAGGATTTGGAAAGTAGTATGCTTTGACGTGTCCCATTAAGTGAAATGTGAAAAATGTGCTTGAGTTATGGGGACAAAGTGGGGTTATTTAATTTAGGCTAAATTGTTAAGAAGGGGACTGTGAACCATTGTATTGTTTTGCTCCAGAAAAAAAACGTGACGAGTTAAGTTTTTCAGGTACACCAAATAAAATATGGATATAGGCTGTTTGCTGCATTTTTCTGCATTAGATCAGAAATTTATCTTATCCAAATTTGCACTTTGAATCCTTTGAAATTGCAGTAGTAGATGTGGTTCTATACATGAAAAGCAGTTCTTGCTTTGACTGCAATTTGGAAATAGCTGTTTCTGTGCGAGTCTCTTTGACCAAGAAGAGTATGGGTGAACTAGATTTTATTGTCATGCAACACCATGTCTTCTCGTCCTTACTGCCTTGGTTTACTTATAAATATTACTATAGATTGTCCTCATGTTATATGAAATTCGTTAAGGTAATTGATATTGAGAGTGTTGCAACGCAACCTGTATAGGATCTCTGTTTTACATTTCGAAGAACAAGACATAATCATGTTGTGAGTTGCATGCTACAACTTATAATCTAATTCTCTAATCCTTGCTTTACTTCTAAAGTTACTGTATACTTTCTTGCATTGAATATTAGAAAATATTACTTGACATTTGTTTACCTAAAGCCACCAAAATATGATTGTTTATCTACATTTATGTACGTTTGCGGCACTACCATTCTTCATTGTTCAATAATTCTCTTTCTTTCGTTGTATCAGTTTATGTTGTATATGTGAGTGGTTGATAGTACTGACTATACCTGTTTCATAGCCTTTAAAATAAATTAATGAGTTTTTCTAATACCATATGTATTACTTGCAGGAAGCACTTACTAAATCAAATTTTGAGAATTATGGCTCTAGGGTACATGATTCATTGACGTGCTGGACACCTGATTGTACTGGATTCAACCTTATTGAGGCTGTATTATGCCACATATGTCGCAAGGAACGCCCAGGTGCCGTGTTGGTATTTATGACAGGGTGGGAGGATATTAGTTGTTTGAGGGATCAAGTAAAAGCCCACCCTCTCTTAGGGGACCCCAACAGAGTCCTGCTGCTTACATGCCATGGTTCAATGGCAACTTCTGAACAGGTTTCTTTTTCATGAGGTTGCATGCAATGTATTAGTTTTGCATTCCTGTTGCTTATGCATTTTTTTCAATTTTTTGTTTTAAATTATTCTGTTGACCATCTTTAGTTTTTCTGTTGTACAGAAACTCATATTTGAGAAATCACCTCCTAATGTTCGCAAAATAGTACTTGCCACAAATATGGCCGAAGCAAGTATTACTATCAATGACATAGTTTTTGTTGTTGATTGTGGAAAAGCAAAAGAGACTACTTATGATGCCCTAAACAATACACCTTGTTTAATACCTTCATGGATATCCCAAGCTTCAGCTCGCCAAGTAAGTTCTCATTTTTTTTAATTTTTCCCATTACTTTTATGGCTGTCTGTTATGCAAAATCAGTTTCAAATCTGATGAAAATGAGTAGTAAAAGATAATTCAAGAGATGCTTAATTTGTGTACATGAATTGGTTGTGCATGCACCTGTAGAAAAATTATTTTACTGCTAAATATATGAACTCACATCATTAAACAAGTTGAAGCATTTTCAATATGTAGATGGGTCTAGCTTAGAGCTATATACTAGCAGTTTTGTGGTGTAAGGCTTTCATTGACATATCTGATTTTACTTCTTATAATAGCTGTAAATTTATTATTACCATAGTCAATTATCTATATCACAGTTTATACAGGGACTATTGTTTCTTCATGTTACTTTTTGGTTTGCAGAGAAGGGGTAGAGCTGGCCGAGTACAGCCAGGAGAGTGCTACCACCTATATCCGAGATGCGTCTATGAAGCTTTTGCTGAATATCAACTTCCTGAACTTTTAAGAACTCCCTTGAATTCTCTCTGCCTGCAAATTAAAAGTTTGCAAGTTGGCAGTATTGGAGATTTTCTGTCTGCTGCTCTTCAACCACCCGAACCATTGGCTGTAAGGAATTACTTTTCGCTCTTTAATTCTGTTTAATTATACTCTTGGGGAATATATCTTCCTGAAGTTGTAAGATTTAGGGGATTGTGTCTGCCATATAATCAGAAAGGCTTATATTTTTCATGTGCTGAATTGTCTAAGTGTTACGTGATGAATTCAAAAAACTTCGCCAGACAAGTTGGATCAATATATTTGGCGGTAGACAAAGAGTGAAACTAGTTTCGAGGATTTTCCATTCCCGTAATGGGAATTCATAGTATCTTTGCAAAACCTTTTACACTTGCAATTTGAAATTACAAACATGTGGATATATACTATTTTATTTTCATAGTTGCCATCCTTCTGATATTACGAAATGGATATGCTGAAACGTGAAATAAATCAAGAAAATATTATTTTTTCTTCCAGACTGCGATTGGATGTATTTCATTTACTTTACAAGCTTCTTAAATTGCAAGTATTCTTTGTTTGTTGGAACTCTGTGTTATTTCAGAAACTTAGTACGTTAAGATTTTTGAAATTTGAGTATAGTAATCTAACAAAGCTAGCTTGCTGCACCAAACTTTCATGATGTACTCAGTAAACAACTGGAACACTGTTACATGACATGCAACATGTGATTAACTAGCGCATGTATATCTATTTCTTAATAGTTTTTGCTGGTGGAATTGATGGAGATGTTCCAATTTGATATGACATGTAGCTGTGAAACAAGCGTTTATCTTCTGTGTTTTTTCAGTTAATCTTTGCTTACAGAAATAGAAGCATAATGGAAAGTAGTACCATAACTGGAGACTCATGGGCACGGGGAATCTATCTTATGTAATGAATTCTCCAGTATTTTCCACAAAGGCAATAATGGGCACTCTTTTCATAGTTGGGAAGTTTGAGAGCGCTTTCTGTTGCCTGATTATTACAAAAATGCTCATGTTCATGTGATCGGGGCATAAACGAGTTAGAAATCAAATGATTTCAAATTTATTTATGCCTTCATACCCCCCCGTGCCCCTGCCGCACAGGCACCTCTTTGGTTCAGGGATCGGTTTTTTTTTCCATTCTTCCCTTCTTTCTCTTTTCACATTTGGATACCTTTGGAATCAATGGTAGTACATGTTCATATTGTATTTGAATATGACATTATTTCAACCTGCTTCATTTCCTCTTCCAAGGCAGTCATCCTTCCCTTTTTCTCCCCTCGAAATTTCAGGTACAAAATGCTGTTGAGTTTTTGAAGATGATTGGTGCATTAAATGAAGATGAGAACCTTACACATCTTGGTTTGTGCTTTAGATAACCTGATTATTCTTCTATACATGTCTATTTTGTCCTCTAAAAATTTGTTTGTTGTTCATTGTCCAACTTGGTTAACTTCCTTTCTTGTTCGACCAGGAAAGTTCTTGTCTGTACTTCCAGTGGATCCTAAGCTGGGGAAAATGCTAATCATGGGTGCTATTTTCCGCTGCTTCGACCCAGTATTGACGATTGTAGCTGGTCTCAGTGTCAGGGATCCTTTTCTATTACCTCAAGATAAAAAAGATGTAAGTTGGCGGAACTTTATCATGGAAATATTCCCTTGACCTTTCAAACAAATGTTTTAATTCTTTATTTGGTATCTCAAGCACCATTTTTTTCTCATAAAAATGCTACTCGTCTTATATTATATAGTTGGGTTGGTTAGTGACGGTGAACAAATTCCTGATTGTTCATTCTTATATGCTTATTCCACAATTTTTTCCGGAAACAAACTCCTGAGAAGTCGCATCTATATCCTACCGGGATCTCAATGATGAGACACCAACCATTGGCATTCTGTCATCATGTTGACAGAATCTTTACATTGGCCAATACTGATTTATTAACATGATTTAGTACTCTGTCTGCGTTTGGGGTTTCAATATTAATGCATCATGCTCCACATATGTTCAGCATTGTTTGCATCTTTCCTTATGAGATGATCTCTGTAAAACAATTGGCTTTAATTGTGCAGCCTTAGGACTTAGGAGTATAAGTATCCATTTAGTAATTATGGAGTAGTTCATACTTCAAATACTATTGGTACGAATCAGATTTTCTCTACTGCACAACAATGTTTATTGAACATGTATTTCACAACAGTTTTTACATGAATGTGGTTGTGCAAACATATTTGTCATCCTTGTGATAGACGAAATGGGATGTGTATCCCTCATAGTATTTTTGTCTTAGTAAAATACATAGAATAACTGCTGTTCTGAAATAGCTTGAGAAAGCAAACTTAGGCTTCTGTACAGGGATTGTTACATTACTGGGGTTAAAAAACTAGTGGTCCCCACCACCTCTATACAAAATTAAAGCTACCACTTGAAATGTACTGTGAAGACTTCCAGAGTTCATGCATATGCCCTCTCCTTTTACGTGAAAATTTTACCATTTTGAGTTCATCAATCACTCTGTTAATTTAGACCAACATGCATCCAAAATGTTCCCGCCATATGGTACTCTGAAAAATGAGCATTTTACAAGCCGTTTTAAGTCTTGCCACGGACTTCGGGCAGAGAGTTAGCAAATCAGGAATTCGGTGAACCAAAGATTTGGAACGTCGTAGGAGCCGGATAATTTTTTTCTATATCTTATCTCCTGCCATCCTTTCAGGATCATTTTTTAGTTTTTAAATTTTTAAAAATATAGCCACTTCTTGATGTTTGGATGATTCCAGTTACTCTACTTGTAAGTCATACCCATCATCTTAAAAATCCCTTCATATCGTTTAGTTTGTTTCATGTTTATAAATTAATCACAGTTTAGGATGAAGAGCGTACCCTAGAGCATAACATCTTCCTCTAGGTGGTAATTTGTGATCTCGACACCTCTCCTCAAACTGTGAAAATTAACCGATTAGGTAATATCTTGGATATAACTTTTATGCATGCCTCTGAAAAATTTAATCAACTATTCACACGAGATGTCTCTGTTGGCAGATTTATGAGCTGATTCACATGCACTTTCTTTGATGCAGTTAGCAGGGACTGCCAAGTCCAGATTTTCTGCTAAGGACTATAGTGACCATATGGCTCTTGTTCGTGCTTATGAAGGATGGAAGGATGCAGAAAGAGAAGGATCTGCCTATGAGTATTGTTGGAGAAATTTTCTTTCTGTTCAGACTCTTCAAGCCATACATTCTCTACGTAAACAGTTCACCTACATTTTGAAGGATGCTGGATTGCTAGATACCGATGGAGCAAGTAATAACAGATCAAGTCACAATCAATCATTAGTTCGTGCTGTCATATGTTCGGGTCTATTTCCTGGTATTGCATCATTAGTGGTGAGTTTCTCAATTTTTCTCCAACTAAATTTTAGCAGTTAAGAGCTGTACAGTTGATTTTTGTTTATTCTTTATGTTCAGCATAGAGAGACATCAATGTCTTTCAAAACAATGGATGATGGGCAAGTCTTCCTCTATGCGGTATGTACTACGCCTTATCTTGTTATCCACTATTATAGAAGTGGAAGTTTATACGTAGTTACTGAATCATATCTTTACCTTTAAGTATGAACAAATTTTAAGCCACAATCTATTGCTTTTCACCAATATCAGCTAAAAATAACCACAATTTGAAAGTCAATCTTCCACAACCAAGTCGTCATTCGCAGGTGTCTGCATTTATTCTTGGATGATGTTCAACATCATTAACTTGTGATATTTCATAGAATCACACACTTTGGATGTATCATTTGAGAGAAACTGACCTTGCCCAAGCTGATAAATATTTCCATGTCACTGAGTCGTCAAAATTCAAACCAATTTGAATAGGGGACTCAGTATCGCAGCAGGAGCATATCAATCAGATGTTCTTTGTTGTAGAAGATTGACTTGAAGACCTTAAATCTCCTGTACTGCCTGTCAAGCATGCAAGCAGTTCTGACGGCATTATAAAAGTTGTTTAAATCACTTTAAACAGAAGGCATCTAGATTGACTAATTGGGTTTTTAGGGACTCATAATTACTGGGGAAAATTAAAGGAAGAGCCTGCAAATCGTTCATGTAATATTAGGCATCACAGTTAGCAATAAATTCACATTAAACAATTAAATCAAACTTCAATGATATATGCAGAAGTCAAGAAATTGGTCTCTGTTGAAGCCTTTAACATTACATTATTACATTCTATTAGGCTTCTAAATATCTGTTATTACTCTAATTAAGAGTAATATTTTAATTATAAAAAAAAAGAGATATCCTACTGAGACGCAACATAAAATTTGTAACATGCCAAGTACTGCTGAACATACAAGTTTATGTTCCCAGGGGTAGGAAAAGTAGTGTGCTTTGGAAATCAGCGATGCTATCTTTATGTTGGAATATATGAGAGAATCTTTGAAGATAAGGAGCATAATGTTGAAGAATTATGGGAAAGGATTAGATTCTGGACAGCAACGTGGTTGTTTAATTCTAAGCTTTATAGATGCATCCCATTCTATCTGCTACTTACGGATGGGCTAGCTTTGTAGAATTGTTTCTGTCTTGATCTGGTCTTGTTTGTGCTGCTTTCCTTCTTAGTGCAACCTCTGCACTTTCCTCTTGTATTTTGTCCCTATTAGTACAAGTGGTGTTTTGTTTCAAATTAAAAAAAAAAAAGTTTGTTTCATGCTATCACACAACAGACAACTCACAAAAATATAATATATATTACAAACACACGATGGAGAACAACTAGGTACTATTTTTGAATTTTGTTAATCTCATTGATGCTGATAAGTAGAACTACTTGCCCTTGCTTGCTAGAGTGATTAACTGGTTGGTCAATTTTGAATGGAGTACTACTGATGAGTGTCCTAATTATGCCATCGTTTGAAGTATAGTAACATTTGAATGTTTATTGGTTGTGAGCTGATGATTGAAGGGGGTATCCTTGATAAACTGAGTTGAATAAGTATGCCTAACCTTACCCTTATAGATGATTGGTGCTTAAAACTGAGGTTTATTTTGAAGGTGAAAACTGTACAGACTGCAAGAGGACATGATCCTTTTTACTGGTATTAACTTTGAGTTTACAGTCTTGAATTTTGTTAGCTTTGGATTTCCCAATAAATGATCCATCCCCAAATGTATTAGTTTGATCTGTTACGTCCTATCACCTCTCAAATACTAGGTTAATCTGATCTCCTTGTTATTTATTGGTTACACAATAGCATACCAACGGCCCCTACCATGATATGTTTGCATGGATCCCAAGTATGCAGGTAATATTTATTAGATCTACCCATAAGCCAGGTGTTTCAACTTCTTTGGACTATTGCTGAAGTTGAGTTACCCATCGCTGATTTTAGAGTTTGAGTTAGACATTGCTGAATTTATTTATGATAAGTTTCATTTTCAGGAAAGAGAACTACTTTTTCATTTAACTGAGTTATCATTTTAGAGAATGACATTTTTCTGAAGATCTTATCTGACTATCACCATCTTATAACTGAAGTAGTTTCTTGATACTGATTTGGTCCAGAATTCCGTCAATGCACGTTACCAAACAATTCCATACCCATGGTTGGTGTTTGGTGAAAAGGTCAAAGTCAATACCGTATTCATACGTGATTCAACTGGAGTATCTGATTCTATTTTGATCCTTTTTGGTGGTAGCATTGACAATGGTGCTATGGTAACTTTCTTTATCTGCAAATGTCTTTCTGAATGTATATTCTTTTGATCTGGATTTGGTTATCCTAACTTTTGTGATGGTGTCTTTCAGGCAGGACATTTGAAAATGTTGGAAGGATATATTGAGTTTTTCATGGATCAAAATTTGGCAGAGTGCTATGTGAAGCTGAAGCAGGAGCTCGATGAGCTTTTACATAAGAAGGTAAATTCTCAAGTTTATTTTCTTCAAGAATGTTTGCTCTTGATTTCTTCAAATATTTTCTTTTCCGGGATCTCATAGATCCCATTTTTCGGTATATAAGATTTCGGTGTGTGCATCTACTTGTGAACTGTGATTACAAGTAAATTAGGCAAAAAATATGCTCAAAGAACTACGCCATTGTAGATATTAGGCCCATTAAAATTAATGTGAGCTCTTATTCCGTGTAATTAGGATAAATTATTCATATACCATTATTTAAAGTCATCAATGATCTAGCGTTATGGAGGCAAACTGGTCTTGAATGCTATACAAAAAATACAAATGTATAAAATCCAGGAATATAGCGAATCAAACTTAACTCTGAAACATGCCTTAAATAACCTTTCCATCTCATCCAAGAAGCTTTGTTGGCATTTAGTGTCCCTGTTGATCAATTTTTTGAATGCTGATCACTCTAGGAAATAAATGCAATGCTGATAAACTCCAATTTCTCTGGCAACATCCTTTGGATAAATATAGCTTGCACTCCCATTTCCTGGAAAACGTGTTCTTAGTGGTTTAGTGGCTACATATTCTTACTCTCTGAGTTTTGTACAATGCAGCTTCAAGATCCCAGCATGGACATTTACAAGGCAGGCAAGTACCTCATGCATGCTGTTCAAGAGCTGGTGTCAGGCGATCAGTGCGAAGGGAGATTTGTTTTTGGTCGTGAAAGCAAGAAACCTAGAGGAGAGTCCATTGATAATAACGACAGGTTTACAAAAGATGGAACTAATCCTAAGAGCTTGCTTCAGACTCTTTTGATGAGAGCAGGTCACTCTCCTCCCAAGTACAAAACAAAGCATCTCAAGACAAATGAGTTTAGGGCATTGGTGGAGTTCAAGGGTATGCAGTTTGTAGGTAAACCAAAGAGAAATAAGACCCTAGCAGAGAAAGATGCTGCCATAGAAGCATTGGCTTGGTTAACAAACACATCTGAAAATCATCATCACGTTGAAGATGATAAATCGCCACTTGATGTCACTGACAGCATGCTCAAACTTCTTGGTAAGCGAAGGAGGTCAAAACGACGCCCAGGTTGAAGAAGTGAGATACACTTTTGACTACTCCATGGCTGCACATAAGAAAACCTTGGTTAAATATTGACAGAGATAACAAACATGAGAGCTTGTTTCCATGGAAATGGCATCTAAGAATAGGTCGTCTTGTGATACGGGCTGGGAATTCATTCATCAGTAGGAAGCCATGGAAACACTGGGTGATTGCAAGATGGTGGGATATGGAACATACATGAGAGATATTTTTGTCTATTTATTTTTATAATGTTTCTGTAACATTATTGTTAATTAAAGCTCTTCTGGTAATTCCACAAGGGATACCATGCATATAGGGTGGATTTCTTCAGTTTGGTCACCATTGATTAATTGAACAACTACAGTGGATATATCATATAGTGGTTGACTGATGCTGTTTTGCAGCTTCTTTGTTACTCTTCTTTTTTTTTTTTTTCAATTTTGATCGTATTTTCTAAATAATTTTGATTTTCTAATATTTTTCAATTTGTTTTATAGTGACAAGTTTTCTCGTCACAAAAAAAAATTATATATATATATATATAGCTATCTTTATAATTTTTGTGTTGACACTATAATATTTTGGTTCAAATAGTGATAACGTTTTATAATACCACTACTTTTTTTTTTTTTTTTGAGAACTTATAATACCACTACTTAAATTCACAATACTGAATTTTTTTTCTCATAGAATACACCTAGAACAACAAAGATCTATTCGAAGAAAGATTGAAGAAGAAAATAGTGAAATCTTGAAAATCACCAACGCAAGAAGAACGCAATATTGACGATCACTATCTCGATTCATCGTTTTGTCTATGAAACCACATGAACTCATATTTATTATTATTTATTGTTTTCTTCATATATTTAATATTAATTAATTCTATAGGATCTAGGGTTTTTATGAAACTATGTTTACTTTGATTATTTTTATTGAATTTATCGTAGGGGCAATTCTTGTGTTTGATTTAATTTCGTTCTCTATGCTTGCAACTTGATTGATCACCTAGTTGTTAGATTCGATATCATATTTTGAACTTGGAAAATGAAAATTGTGATTAGATAGAAATTGAATAGTAAACGACCCTTAAGGTAGGAATATACATAAGGCGTTTATACCCGTTATATGAGGTTTATGTTTAATGCTTTGTTTTATTTACGAATTACCTATGAATAAAGTCGATTTGGTTAATACATTAGTTACTTGCGTAATTCGGAAGATACGTAGGAAAATACTTGACTCCTCGTGTATCAATCTTGTCACCAAAAAAATCAATAGTTTAAATAATGGATTATAACCATAAGTCTCTCTTCTCATTATTCGAACTCAATCCAAGTATTTAGGTTAGTTAATTCATTTAGGTAATTAGTCAAAAACCCAAAAACAAATTTGAATTTGGAAAAAAACTAAAAGTAAGTTAGAAATTGAATTTGGTGGATATTTAGTCAAGTCCCTGTGGAGACGATACCCTTATACTTACTCTTTATTACTTGTTCGATACGTGAACTTACGTTTATTTGCGTGTGTAAAATCCGCAACAATACTCGGGTGCCCTGTTGTATTCTTTTTTCCTTCGAGCGGGGTTTACTTTTTCCACAGGATTTCTTTTACCCATAAACGTTTTAATGAGGCAATATTTGCTGGATGGAAAGGTTATGCATCGTACTCTTTTTCCTAACCGATGTTTTTTTTCCCCACTAAGTTTTTATTATCGAAAGGTTTTGACGAGGCAAAACGAAAAGCATAATAGTAGTTCAATCGGAATCCCCAATGAGTAGTTTTGTAAATATTATATATTTATGCGTATTACTATTTAATACTTTTATAGTTCATGGACTTATTATGTAGTAGTAATCCACTATCCCACTTCTTTGTTTATGTGTGACTTATAACATCTCCATGTAACTGACTGACTTTGTTATTAATAAAACTTCTCCCCTCCCCAAACCGACTTCCCAATTCTCTCTACATTTCTTTACATCAATCACTAAGCCAAAGAGATTAAATAATTTACAACATAATCATCAATTTTCGTGAAGTTTATTTACTAATATTTTGTTTTTTGTTGGGAAGAACCGCCATGATTACCTATGATCCCACGTTATATCTTTATGTTAATAAGTAACTAATTCAATGTCACTGTAGTTGATTTAAATGATACCAGTGACATAGCAAGAGCAATTTCCCTAAATTCAGAGCAAAATCGTGCAAATTAACTAGCACCTGAATTCCAGGTGCAGATGGTACTTTAATCAAAAGATTTTTGCATATGAAGGAAAAGTTTTATGCATAATATGCAAATTATAGAATTTGTAATTGACAATTCTGAAAATACATACCAAAATATCCAACTGTTACTAAATTCCATGATCATGAATTTTTTCAATTTAGCACCTCCGACAAATAAAAGCACCAAATTTAATTGCCCTCAAATAAAATAAATGATTTTTATCAAACAAGAAAGAACAAAAGCAAGCCACATGAAAAGGAGCTCGAACTGTAATTCAAGAAATATCGTCATCATACATGATTATCAGGAAACAAAAAGAACAGAAAGGGCATGTCCTTTCGTAATTTATAAAAAAACGCTTACCACAACCAAATATGTATGTTTCATTAATTATAGACATAAAAAAGCAAATTACGTTCTAGGATGAATATTAACTTCTATTTGGTTCAAAATTCAAGATTCTCCTATTTTCGATATTAATAATTGCAATCAGTGAAAAACAGAAAGAAGCACTTAACCTAAGTATCATGATATATTACTCATCATCCAACATCCATGTGCGTAGTAATCCCTTATCAATGTTCTGAATTCTCATGATCATCTGAGCAAAAAAAGTATCAACAATATACAATGGTTTAAATGCAAGAAAGTTCATGTAAAAAGCAATGCACTTCTTGTCTACATGAAGGAGAAAGACCCATTTTTAGACCCAGAATATGGCTTCACCCATTCTAAATTATTTTAAGGATAACGACACCATGGCCAATCAGCCAATGATATTTCCGGCATTTCTCTTGGAAGAAAAGATATTTCAATTATCAAATGAGATTAGTCCAGTGTCACAACCGATTAAAGGATAGTGCGTCATAGAGCCTAACAAAGAAATTGCTGTAAAATTTAGACAGTGATACCTGAGACATTTTTTGCTTATATCATCAATCAAGATGTGAGACCAAAACTCTGAATTAGGTCGGTTTCCTTTGGCTGATTAATAATCTTCTCAAACATTTCTTTCAATCTTGGATGACCAACCATCTCATCCAGGATTCTGTCCTCAGTTAAGGCAACGTGACTCTTTTGTTTGTTACTTTCATCTGAAGAATCAGAGAACACTAGCTCCGATAATCGCCCTTTCTCAGCTTGCCTGCAGTACTTATCACCTTCACTCGTCCCAGAAGTCAACAGATGGTAGATATAAACAAACTTCTTTTGCCCAATTCTATATGCACGGCATATTGCTTGCCGTTCCACTGCGGGATTCCAAACAACATCCAATAGAACTACCCTTGAAGCCCCAACTAAGCTTATCCCTTCAGAAAAACACCTTATGGAGGCAAGCATGACCTTTGCTTCACTCAGAGGATCATTGAATTTATTTATAAACGTCTGTCGCTGCTTTTGTTCTAGCTTTCCTTCCACCCGCAAAATTTGCTTTCCATCAACCCATTTGAAAATTTCGTTCAGCTGTTCCTTTATTAGTTCTAGAGGTTGAATGTATTGGCTGAATATCAGTACTTTTTCTCTCATGGCCATGCTAAGGCGGACAAGCTCTAGAATGAATTTTGTTTTGACACCCTCATTAGGATTTAGCTTAGATGCTTCCATTGCACCATCCAGTTCAATTCCAAGACTCTGCTTTTCTGTTGAGTCAGATTTTTTGATAAGATATGGGTGCACAGATATCAAGGCGACTTTATGCTCATACTCAAAGGTGCTTTGGTTCCTCTCTATGGTCTCAATTAAACTCTTCTGCAATGGCAGGGGTTTCAGAAGGATGACACAGTCTCTCAACCCTGGGAGACTTTCTTGGAGAATGGTGCCTTTGTGTATGTGAACAAAAGGAGACATGGCAATTTTCAGCTCCTCTACAGCACTGTCACTGACTTCTGGAATTGAAGCAGATTGAGAATTTCTCCCCTTATTTTTTCTCCTTGAAGTTGACGTGATCATTTTGGCAAATGTTTTTTCTTTTGCAAGTGAATTAGCAATTACTGGTCTCACCACACGCAATGTGTTGAAGAGTTCACCAAAATTATTTTGGAAAGGAGTTCCAGAGAGAATGATCCGTTTCCCAGTCTGGAGTTTCAGGAGAGTATTCCAAATGTTACTCCTTTTATTGCGAGCAGTATGGCCTTCATCCAGAACAACCAGTCCAGGCTTTTCAAGAAGTATTTTCCTAATAGCTTCAGTTTTCTCATGGACAATGTCTCTCTTTCTCTTCTTGTTTTCTGTCTCTTCAATATGTTTCTCCCCAGCCAACTTCGCAAACAAACTATAGCTGATACCCAAAATGCTTCCCCCTGTGTTCCATGAATATATCTTCACCATACGAATTGTATCCTTGTTTGGGCGTTTGGACCCTGCGAGATTTGCGAGAGCATTCTTGTTCTCCTTGCCCATGAACTCCGGATTATTGAGGTTATGGAATGTGAAATCCACGTTCCATTTTTTGAACTCTTCTTCCCAAGTGAGAAGCATACCGGCTGGAGCAATAATCACCGGTCGGCAGTTTGGAAATAGTTTTAAATATGTTTCAATGAAAACAATTGTCAAACGGGTTTTCCCAGTCCCTGGAGCATGAGAAATGATGCATCCACCCACTTCACCAGGATCAGAGATCTTTAATTCAGAAAGTGTGATGCTTCCTGCTAAGTTCATCCACAGAAATTCAAAGCCTTCTTGCTGATGTTTGTACATACTTTCTTTAATACCAGGTTTTACATTCCAAACAGTTTCGATATCACTATTGTTGAAATCAGAAACTTTATCCGCTGAAGATGCTAAAGGAATATCGTTAAACCTTGAAAGATCCTCTACTTTAGAAGATCTTTTCCTCCCTGCTCCTCGGCAATTTTTTTCCACCTACATAAGGCATAACAAAAAAATCATTAAAAGAAGTTTTCGAGCAATTTAAAGGCAAACTCTAATTCAAATTCCAGAGGATCAGCAATGATGCAGGAAGCAAAATTTTTGATAGCAAGTGTATTCCTTTTGACAGAGCTGAGTTTGCTATATTTACTGATCTGAATCGTCGAAGACAGATTGCAGGACCAATCAAACCAATTTACTTACCCACTCAGGCAATATGTCTCTTGGTTCAATTTCCACATGAAGACAGTAAATACACCTCAACCCTGTGTCGTCTTGTAAGACTAACTCATGCTTCCCTCTAGCACATCGGGCATCTTGAGCTTCTTCAGAAGGATAATTCTCATGTTCTTGATGAACCTGCACACCATTAAGAGTTATTAGTCATTCAGAGCTTTATGAACTTTGTTGGTCAAATATTGGTTGCTTTAACTTGGATAAAGCAAACAGACAGTCAAACTAGATCGGGGTGTAACTATCAAAGAAATGGTCTGATGATCCTTCACAAAAATTATGATGTTTAGAGTATCAATGCTCTTTTGCTAATCCAGCCAGATGGTAAAAATCATTATAGTGGCCACATCAATAATTGAATAACATTTATCATACTTTACTGGAAGAAAATGTGATAATGAAATTTTGCATCAAATACAGTATTTTAATATTGATATCATATAAACCAAATGCTGAATAATTTGACTGTCCAAACAGAGAAGGTTAGTTTGGATGATAAGAATATCGGGAAAGAATTTAAACTAAATCTAAATTACTTCTACAGATATACTGCACTCCAGTCTAAACAGACTTGTATGCTCATCACTGTAATATTTTTCATGACTCATGAGATGCCTCACTGCTCTGACATTCATTTGATGAAGTAAATTCTACCAATGATATCCAACATCAAATAATTTTGCTGTTAGCCAGCTTAAGTAATTTTCATAGTTAGAAAAACTAATAAGTAAAATATGTTCAGAGTCTTGAAACCAGAACTCCTATATTCCCATCAACAAACATAGTCCTTCAGCTACAAGCATTACTTACCGAGTTTTTAATTAAATTGGTAAGTAAATCTGTAGAGAACTGAAATTCAATTCAACAGTTGATGAACTTGACATCTGCTGTATTTCTATGGTTGAATTCTTGTTATTCCTATACTCCAAAAGCTTGACTCAATTGCTAACTAATTGAAAATACTCCAAAAGCTTGACTCAATTGCTAACCAATAGTAATATGTGGTAAATTGGAATCTATACACTAATTAACCAGTCAATAATTTTATTTTATTATAATTTTTTTTTCTTCAAGATCACTTTCTGATTGAAACATGCGCTCCAGTCTCCACATTGCTCAAGACTCAAGGAACAAAAGTCACTTTCCTATTGAATGTTACATAGGAAATTTTTCTCTTTTGATGGTATTATTCACTCCAAAATCCAAATATTCGCTGAAATATAATGCAAAAGAAAAACTCAAACAACAATTGATCTGGGGTTGGAAGGGCATTTGAAGGATGAGAATCAAGTATCTGTTCCTGATCTCTTTGTCAAGTGGAAGTAATCTAGAGGGGCTCCATAGCAAGTATCAATTTCTGTAAAAACTTATAAGTAGCATTTGTTAAATATCTGAAGGAAGTATTCCATTTTGGTAAGTCAAAGAGTACTAGTCATGAAAGCAATAATTCTTCAGGTACCGTCTTTTGCCAAAATGTTTTCCATAAGAAATTAACTAAAGCATGGTACGGTATCTTCTCTTCATGGAAAATAAGCATACAGAATCCCATTGAGAGTCTTATCAAAATAGATAATGAAGCACAAGGAGATGTTAAAGTTAATATGCAATCATTTGAATAGATAGAGACATAAATCTCCTATAATTAGTATGCCGGACTTACCTCAGAGTAGTTAAACAAACCCATTTCGTCTAGTTCCCAATTTAAGTCCAATTCATCAAACAAGCCTTCCATCTCCTTTTCATATTCGGTTTTCTCGACCTGTTTTGGTACCTCGTCTTCAAATCTGAACTTCGAAGGAAGAGTACTTTGAGTTGCAGGTGTCTCCTTAACTTCTTCATCACTTCCCTTCTTTTCAAGGACTGGTCCCTTTTCCAACACAGAATCGGCAAGCATTTTGCAGAAATCATAATGTGTTGAAGAAACAACCCGCCCTTTAGCCTGCTTCTCAGTTTCATCATCCGCAGGTAATTTTTCATTTTTACCATGGTCAAGGATATCTGGACTGGTTGTATCAAATTTTCTCTGTACATCATCATCACTGTGACTACTGTCCTCATCTTCTGAATGGGAGGAAGACACTGCATTCTTATGCACGTGATTGGTTTTTAGATTGCAGTTCATTCACTCCCCCTGCAGCACTAGGGTCCTTTTGAGTATACGACTGCATTGAGTATGAGAATTTTGGCAAGCTTTTTCGTTTACCATTGCTTCTCTCTTTCAAGCCTTCTTTCGCATTAGGATTGTCACCAAGAATTGTGTCATTTTCTTCAGGGTCATTTTTTTCAGGGACTTCATTTTCATATGATCTCCCTCCCTTATTTTGTTTCCTACAAGAAGAATTCCGTCTTCTAAAAGCAGCAGGGAGATAACATTTTTTTTCTTTTTCATTGTTAGGATTGGGAAAACATCTTCTCTTTGAAGCATGTTTCACAGCATTTCCTTCTTTTTTATGGCAATCTTCACTATTTTTTGATGACACCCCCATCATTATGTTGTTTTGCACTTCATAATTATCAAGATAAGAATTCTCCAATTCGAAATCATCTCCATCAGAACTATCAGATCCATTATCAGCAGAAGATGAAGATTCGTGTGATAAATCTGGTGAAACTTTATCAACTTCTGGAGACTTTTTCTTATTGGCCATCTTTAATCGAGTTCGACTCGCTATACCAAGATTAGTCTCAACTCTTTGACCATAAGAGCTAATTTTTTCATCTTGCAGAAAAGCATTAACATTGTCACGTATCCACTTTTCATTTTTCTTCCTACTTGGGTAAGCAGAACCAGCTCTTCTTTTTCTGTTTTTATCAATCTTTGTAGAGGATGTCTTTTTGCTCATGATATTGTCAGAAGTGGAAGCAGAATATTCTCCATTTAGGTCTTGCTTGGACGAGACCCCTATATTTGACACAAAATGAGTTCTTTTATTCCTGAACTCCGCTTCGTCAATTCTCTGAATTTCAAAATCCTCTGAATCCATATCTTCATCGTCAATTCTCTCAATTGCAAATTCCTCTGAATTCGTATCTTCATCGTCTATTATCTCAATTCCAAATTCCTCTGAATCCATATCTTCATAGTCATTCTCTAAACAAAGATTTCAAAATATGAGAAACATATTTTACGGTAACTGCAAGATGTATCAATGGCCAATTTCAACATTAACTGTACCTTATTGAATCATCACTTCTTTAGGTAAAAACACCCAATAATTAGAAGATCACAGAAAAGGAGGGGGAAAATTGACAAGGTAGCCAATTTCTCTCTCTCTCTCTCTCTCTCTGCACCCAAGGCTATCTAATTGTTGCAAGATCAAGTATGTTTTTGAGCTTTTTCTACTTAAATATAGTAAGGAAAATTAAAAGGAATTGAGTTTTGACTTTTCATTAGCAACTCATGAATCGGACTTTGAGTAGAGATTTCAATACAAAATAAATCTTGATTTGATGAAAGCCACTATCTTGTAGAAAATACCTATGGGAACTTTGAATTCCTCTTATCTGTTAAAGAATATATTAATATTGGTTTAGAGCCGATTCAGATTCTCACTTAGAATTCTTCATCCATCCACTAATTAATTCAAACTCTTTATCCATTCTAAACCAATTTACCCTCAAAACCTTGAATGAAGCATTACCACAGTAACTTTCATGATTATGGTTTTGTACAAAACCTTAGCAACACAAAGTTGATCAAGCATACTGAAATATTAAAATATAATTACCTTTTTCTGAAAAAGAGCTAGACTTGTCGGTTTGTCCCATACCAGAATCGCTGTCAGCATACTCAGATGAAACATCCTTGCCCTGTTTAAGATTTCAAACTTTTCGTCAGAAAAAAAAAAAGAACAGAACGAGAAGAAAAGGAAAAAAAAGGACTTTAAACTATTAGCAAAGGTACCTTTTCTTCCATGACATCAGTAGTCTTCTGAGAAGTGGCTGTATAAGACCTCCCATGTAATCCTTGCCCAGTTGAGGACCCTATCTTGTAGGCAGAAGGTAGTTTTCCATGTTGAAAGTCAAGTATGTCATTCCCGTGAATTGTAAATTCCTGGGAACTTCTATATTTGTTGTTGTTACCTGTACAAAGACAACAAATAAGAAACCCAATATATAAGATGTGTGCCTTGCTTTGGGAAAGTAGTGCACAAGAGGCACACATTATTCAAAACAGAGCGCAGCAAAGTGGAAAAGCTCTGCTGTATGCTAATAGTGCAAGCTAAGCGCACTTTTCACAACTATGGTTGGTGTAAGATCAAGTATAAAGTTGGGGAGGAAAAAGGAGGCAGCAAAATGAGATCAGTAGTATGAAACGTAAACTACCAATTGAAGAAAAGGCATGGAAACTCTTGATCCATTGTGATTGTTCTTGCCTCAGTTGATGTGTTAATGCTAAGTTAGAACTTTGTGAAGTTGTGATAGACACAGTTAACAAATTTGTGTCCGGGGAGGCATACTATTAAAGGGAGGATATCTTCCAGTCCTGGAATAATTATTACTATGAAATAATTCTATTGCGATGGTTTTAGTTTAAACTACCAAGATTATTCAGAAATTGAGTAATTAATTAGCAAAAAACCTCAAATATACCTTTTCCAGTAAGTGAACTTGACTTGTCAAGTCGTCTTTGATCAGAACAACAGCGAGCATCCGCAGGAGAAAATAATTGACGAAGATATGCACGTGAATTCTTTTTTCTGATGTCCTCAACATTCTTCGTAGAAGTGGCTGGCTTTGGGCCAGAACGAGTTTTTCTAGAATTGAATTCAGCTTCATCAATCTCGATCAAAGTTTCCTCGGAACTTACATATTCGTTGTTTGTCCCTGCACAGAGACTTAATAATATGAGAAACATACAATTAGTGTTACTGCAGGCTATATTAGTGGTCTTTTCCCACAAACTCCACCATTTCACTCCCCTGAGAAGCTTAGTATAGCTGATAACTTGAAAAAGTAGAAAATTGAGCGGGAAACTAATAAAAGAGGCAGTCTTTCCCTTTATTTATTGCTTTGGGCCACCCAAGGATCTATAGATTCATTGGTTCATCAAACCTAGTATACTAAAAGGAGGGGAGTAAAAGAGGCAACCAAATTACGTTCTAACGTGTTGTATTCTCTTCTGTGACATGTAACTTAGACATTCAAAGAAATGTCATTAGTAAGTTCCAAATTAACAATTGCTGAAAAGCCAATTTCACATAGAGTGAAGACTACGGTAACTTTCGTGCTAATATTATTTCCAGCTGAAATAGGCAGTGTTTTAATACCATAACTATGTTGACAATTTACCAATTTGTAATGCAAAACAAACTATCATGTTGAGGACATCTTCCAATTTGTGAATGATGTATTACTATAATTTATTCTACTGCCTAAAATTTTAGTTAAATTCTTACAAATAAAAATATCAGACTTCAAATTCAGCAGAAATACAAGATCCAAAACACTAGCGACCAAAAGAAAAGAAACCACCGACTATTACGTTTTTGTAATGAACATGACTTGTCCATCCTCCCTTGATCAGAACTAAAGCTAGCATCCTCAGGAGAGAAGTGTTTATACAGATCATCAGAGATATCCTCCAGCTTACATTGCCAACATTCTCCCCAAAAGAGCAGCAGAATTACCTAAGTTTTGTTCTTTCCTTGTTGAGGTTCCTCACTCTGTCCTAAAATGTGTCTTCTCCCTGATTGGATTGGAGCTTTTTCAATTCTCTCAACCACAATATTTCCAGCATCTATATTTTCATTGTTATTAGTTGCAGATACATACTATTTAAGTTTCTGCAAGCTGTATGTGGCCTTTTTAACACAACTTTGCTTCTACAGGAAGCTTATGTCCACACGTATCCGACAAGTTGATGGAGGAAATCAGGGTAAAATTTGAAGAATAAGCTGTCTATTATTTTTTCAAGGCTTCCAGTGATATCTAATTTTCTCGGCTGCAGTATATAGTCTATGAGATGGAGGAGGAAAAAGTAAAAGAGGGAACAAATTTTTCCCAATGAGTTGGTTTCTTTTATTCATATGTGACTCAGACTTCAAGTAGATTTTCGATAGTACAAAAGAGCACTTACCAATCCATGAAAGCCAATTTTTTTCACAAGAAAAAAATGAGAACATTTGTAACCATTTTCAATTATGAATTACCTTCATTTAATTTTTTCCTTGTTGAGAGCCTTATATTTGACTTAGAATGAGTTTTCTTCCTTAATTTCTCATCAGGATTTACATATTCATTGTCGTTCCCTGCATAGAGACTTATCCATATGAGATTTGCATTATCTGATATTAATTTACCATTTACTTCTAGAAGATGTTTATTTCCTAACATATCTGAGAACTGATAAGTCGAAATGTGCATTAAGGTAAACAAGGTAAATCTGACAAAATAGGCACTAATTTCCTTTTACAAGACTTTCAAGGCGCTATAAGTATCTAGGGTGCAATATCAATAGTAAAAGGTGGAGAAAATAGCAAAAGAAGCATGAAAATAACATTCGGATGAGTTGATATTTCTTTATCGATACGTGACTCAAACATCCAACCAGATTCGTGATAGTACAAAAATGGTAACTTTTGAGACCATTTGGACGCAGTTGTCGTCGATTTTCGTGCAAAATATTAAAATCATGTCTAGAAAGTGTTTGGAATATCAGATCCAAATGGACATGCGCATTGTAAGCTCGTGAACATATTCTATGTTAGAAAGATGCATCAAAAAAGCAAGATATGTTTTATTGGGGTTTGAAAAGGTAAAGCGTGCTTTTATGTTGGGGTTGTAAGGTGACAAGTAGATTGATTCTGTCAAACGTTATCAAATAATGTCCTTGTGTATGTTGTCATTATTTCTTGTTATGTGAATATATAATAGAGATAAGGAATTTTATTTAATGGTTAAATTTAGGATTGTGAAATGATATTTAGAGTATATGTTATATACTATATTCGAAATTTGATAAGATTGTTTCGCCATTGGGACTGCCAGACGTGAACCAAAAGGTTTAAAAAAGAAAGGCTAAAATCCAACCAATTATGGACGTTAAACAGCCACTATGTATCTATGGCAAATTTGTTCAGGATGATATTGACAAGGTTCGAACGCCAATTCAGAACTTTTTGAAGTATCATACCACGGTTAACAATTTGTACGAAAGACACACTATTATAGCTAGGATTATCTTTCTATCTATGAAGCATTACTAAATGATTATATTGCCTATGCATTTAATTTAAATAAGTTAAACAATACCAAGATTACTAGTGAAACTGAGTAATTACATGAATTAAGTACTAGCAAGCAGTTAAAAAATCCCAAATTATCACCTTTGTGAGCAAATGATCCCTGATCGGAATCAGAAACCATATCCTCAGGGGGAAAGGATGCATCAAGGTCAGCAGAGGACATCTCTTTGAGTTCGTCGTCAACTTTGTTCTTCCCTGCAGAGAAACATAGAAAATTAGAAAACTATATAATTTACCGAAAGCTGTATTAGTGGCAATTTGACCATTAACTGATGCTTGATTTCTTGTATATCTGACAACTGATAAGTTGAAGTGATATACAAATTGGGAGAAATTTGATAAAATTTCAGTGATTCTTTTTTGTGGCTTGTGAGTTATAGATCTAGTAATATTGAATAACCACCTTATCAAAAGAGAAGAGAGAGGGTAGACATTTAATATTTTATTATTTCTTACAAACTCCCTCTCACGTGTAGTAGGTATTCCTTTACTCAAGCCTAACAACTGGAACTATTTTTAGAAGGAGAGATTCGAACATGGTATCAGGACTAGAACAATAAGAGGTCTGGCCCTGATACCATATACATATTGAATGACTCCCTGATACCATATTGAATGACCACTCACGTAAAGCTTAAGTTGATATGTATATTACAATATTCATGGACAAGAAAAGAGTAGAAGAGGCAACGTGAAATAACAATATAAGGAGGTTCAAGTGATACGTGAAGCCGATATTCATTACTGATCTTCCATATGACGATGGAACTACTGCATCCGATTTGTATGTTCTGCGTAAAACTAACAATATTTCAATGCCATTTGAGGACTTTGACTTGCACTCACCATTCTCTCACTAATCAACTAATATCACCATCACCACACATTTCAAGAATGTATACAAGAGTTAATGCTAGGATATCATATGTAGGACCTAAGGGAAAGGCAGCTGATTACATAGCAAATGAGAGCCACCATGCCCAAAAGAACCCTAAATTACTCATTTCCTCTTCATAAAATTAAATTCATTTAGAAAAATCATCGAAGATCATAGTAGTTAAAATCCAAAAAAGCACACACTATAGTGCGCTTCGTGGCGAGGTGCAGCCTTTGCCCTTCACTACGCCTTGCGCTATAGCCTGCCATCTAGCCCGTGATATGTGTGCTATTTCTGCTATAGCCCGCGCTATTTGTGCCATAGAGCTGGGGAACTTGATAAAAAAAAAATGTTGAAATAAGATATCATCTGGAGGCTTCAAGTTCAAAAAGTGCGCTATGCGCCATTAACTACTATGTTGAAGATTATGAGGTCACCAAGCATCTTATTGCACTTCTATAGTTAACACACAACTATGTTACCCTAATTTCAAAATCAGACCTCAAACAGATATATAAATGGTTAAAATCCAACTAAATCAATGCGATTTCATTATAAATTATTCACTATGCATAGTGAATCAGCACTCTCAGTGGGGCAAGTGAACAGCTTCTCGTATCTCCGTTTCATAATGGTGATGTGAATGGGCATTCACCCCACTACAAGAGAATGGGGGGAATCTCTGCTATAGCCTGCCATCTAGCCCGTTCCTTTCTGGAAAAGGTTCCAACCGCTCTCTCGAATTGGAAATGGAAATGCCACGAGCAATTACATGAACATAACACATAATGCAGGATGAAATTTCACAAAGAAAAAAACCAAACAGCTTAAATGGAATGCCTTGAAAACTGATAGTATAAGATACTACTTATGAGCAATTTAATGATAATCTCGGTTAGGTACTGTTGACTACCTAACGATCATTTCCATGGAAAATCTAAGCAGTTGTACACTTATGCCCTACATTAGTTTCACCTATATCCTGTATATCGAATAAAAAAAGTGAAGACATTCCAATGAAAAAAGAGAAATTAATTAAATGGAACTTGACAAAAAAAGCGAGTTGCATAAATAGAAAATATATTGCTATAGCATTTATAGTTATGCTTTAAAAAGTATCAAACTTATATTTCAGGCAACAACCTTTTGATGTGGATTGCAATTGGCTTCTCCTCCTCTTCTTCCGTCTTCTACAATCAGGAGGAGCTGATGCTCCAACCAAACAAGTCCTGTCAATGTTTTTACAACTTGAAGAATTATCTCGTGACTGTTGCACAAATTTCTTAGAGTTCCTGCGAGAAGTTCCACCTGAACCACGTCCTGCACTTCTCGTTGTCGGTTCCAGGTTTCGAGACATAGAACAAATCCTCTGTGATTTTCCAATGATTTCATCCTTGGCTGCGCTCTTAGATCTTGTCCGGCTAGAAACACTGGACTGGAATACCTTGGTTGCTTCAGCATTGTCTCTTGCCTTATTATCACTCTGCATCATGTTCACAAAACAATTAGATTTAGAGTTTTGTTTGGTAAATTATAGGATTGCAATTAAACATAGTTTTCCATGCTTGAGATATATAAGGTAGCTTACTAATTGTCGTATCAGATGGCAAAATTCAATAAGCAGATTTGGAATCTACACATGTGTGCTCTTAGTGCAGTAACAGCATCAACTGTACGTTACAACTTACTTTAAGCTCAATGACAACCACCTACTTTGATTGGTTTGAAAATTCACATTACCGAAAACATCAACCAGGTGTTACATTAAGCTCAATGGGGTCAATTGACTCTGATAGTTTTGAGAATTTACTAACTACCTAAATGATCATGTGAGAATCACATAAAACCAATATTTAGAAAATGAATTACAGATTTGGAAAAATTAAGTAAGAACTCAATCACTTAGATTAACAATGTGAAAATTGAAATATACAGCTGTTATACTGCAGCTTATAGGTATTCTGTTTCGAAATACAATTCATAATTACAACCAGATGAATTAAAGAAAAGCTCATAAACAATCAACTGTCTAACTCAATAATCTACAATAAATTAAAATCAAATACTCCATCTTATCAGTTATAGAACACCAATCCAACTCAATTATGTACTGCATTTATAGAGCTTTAGTTTAATACGTACCACAATTAAAAATATCCATTAGAAACTTAACATCTTACAAAATCAGTATGCGTGTATCTCTGTATATGAGTGAAAGAAACGGGGATTTACCTTTCCGAATAGGTAATCTTAGGGTTCTGCGTGATATTTTTTCTTGTTTGATAATCCAAAAATGATATCAAAATGAGGATATTAATCACAAGCATGCCAACTCGACGGAAAACTCTTAGCTAGATCATCAGGTGTAAGAGCTTGATTGTTATGGTCTAGGTTTTACCAAATTTTTCTTTTTTTAAAAACAATATTAAATCATTACATATGTCACTTAGGGTAAAATGGGAACAAATAATTAAGTGTGAGCCTAATTTTTTTAGAATCTCATTCTTGATTATTTTCATAAAATTTTAAACATCAGTTAGATGGATCTAATTTTATTGAGTAATTGTGAAGAATGACCTTTTCAAAAACTAAAATTTCAAAAATGACCTTCTGCAATATACTCATATCAATCCTATTTACAAAAGAAGTCCATTAGAATTAAAAAGGTCACCCAGAAAAATAGATACAAGTTTATATAGAAAATAAACTATGAAATTAGAAGAAAAAATCGACAGATTAACAGATGATATACGAAACCTTCAAAAGGTTTTAGAACAAGTAAATAATTTATTTCACACTTTTTATCCGCAATTAAATAATATATCAGATATGCTTAATAATAAAAAACATGCTAATAATTATGAAATAAATAAATTGAAAGAACAAGTAAACAACTTAGAAATAGTACCAAAGGAAGAAAATGCTTTAGAAAATCTGAAAAAGACCATAGAAAATCTTGAAATGATAATCTATCAAAAAGAGCAAACACGGGGATTAACTGAACAAGATCTAGAGAAATATTTCAGAATATCCTCAAGAAAAGGGTTTAAGATACCTAACAAACTAGAATATATATGGCGAAAACCATAGAAGAAACTTTAGAAGAACTTAGACATATGTTAAGCTCGCTAAGCTTAATGAATAAAGAAACTACTTCAGACATAGAAATAGAAGAAGCTTATCCTATACAACATCAAGAGAATGAAGATGTTATCTTTGAATATACACCATCTGAAACAGATGAAGAATACGTAGGAATGGAAGATATTAGAAATCCAAAAACAGAAGATCAACCAGAATCTAGTAATCAAAGAAATAAATACGGATATTCTGCACCACATAGAGCTGATGCAGGAGATATACCAGCTTTAGGATCAAATTTTTATCCTTTTAGTCAAGGCTATATACCAAATAGACCAGGTAGTAGAAACCCATGGAAAAAGGTTCCAGCAAAATGGCAACCAATACATGGAAATATGAACCAAGAGAACATTCTTAATTTAGATTGTGTAGACAATGAAAAAGAAATGCTTACTTACTGGACTAACCAGATGGGTCTGATTATACAAACAACAGATGAGTTCTCTAACTCTTCTGTTCTCGATATATTTACATTCGTTTTACATAAAACTACTGGAAATGTTTTAAGAATGTTGCAAAATTATACGAATGAAGATGTACAAACTAATTTCAATGCTGATACACAGTTACACATGTTTAAGAAAATTGCGAAAGCAATATATGCATATTTTATAGGAGATTTACAAATAGAAAATACCTTTATGGGATTACATGAAACGGAAGAATCAAAACGACATTTACATAATATGGCTATATGTAATATGTGCTATTTTGAAAACTATTACTGTGAGTTTATTGAACATCTAACTAAAATACCTATACCGGAACAATCCCCATTTATAGATATATTCTTTGCTAAATTACCTTACCCCATAGGAATAGAATGTCAGAAAAAATATAAGGAAGAAGTTCCAGAAACACATAGAACTATAGGAGCTGCTAGAACCATAGTTCGAAAATATACAACAGAACAATGTATACAAAAGAAACGATCTATAGCTATGAAACCATTAACCAAACTCTGTTGTACAGAAGACTACCTTCCTCAGCAATATGGTTGTAGAAAGGAATATAGGAAAAAGCATAACAAGAAAATATGGAGAAAACGAAATAGACATTGGATAAAAGGAAATAAACCTTACTTTAGGAAAAATAAACACAGGTTTTTTAGAAAAAAACCATTCTATAAAAAGGAGAATAATAAAAGAAATAAATACTGCCCTGAAGGAAAAAAGAAATGTACATGTTGGTTATGTAAAGAAGAAGGTCACTATGCTAATGAGTGCCCAAAGAAACAAAATAAGAAAGAACATCAGGTTAGACTTTTACAGTTTGCCTATACACAAGAATTAGAACCAATAGAAGATTCTGATTATGAATCAGATACAGATTGGTACGAATAAATATCAGAAACTGATGAAGATGAGGAGATAGAATATCCTAATAGTAATGCCTAGTCAGAATTCCACCTTCATAAAAATACGTATCAATGATACCTATACATATGCTTTAATTGATACTGGAGCATTCTCTGCCTTGCTTCTCCAAAGTTAAACTGTTTTAAATGGGAACGGTTAAAAACACCCATACGGGTTATGATTGCCAATGCATCTCATTACTACATTTGGGAAGTAGTGAAAATGCAAACTATTTTTATACAGAACTTTGCTTTTACAGCCCCAACCATTTATAAACACAAAACAGGACTACCTTTTATTTTAGGCAATAATTTCCTAAAGCTACACGCACCATTTGTGCAAAATATTTCCACCATATCACTTACTGTACCTTTTCGAAGTAAGTATAAACAAAGAAAACAACAAATTTCTATTCCAATAGAAAAAGATTTGAATACCAAGAAACTGATAGAAAAAATTTCAGAGCTAGTCTATCAGATTACTCTTTATACATCCAACTTGGATAAAGAAATTGATGAAATACTTGAATCTACTTCCAGTGAAAATCCCTTAGATTTTAAAAATACTAACACCATGTTAGTAGAAATAAAACTAAAGGATCCTTCACAAGAAGTAAATGTGAAAAACAATATTCCTTATTCTCAAAGGGATATAAACGAATTTAAAGAAGAATGTTCAAAACTTTTGGAAAAAGGAATTATTTCTGAAAGTCATTCACCACATGCAGCACCTGCTTTTTACGTTGAAAATCACAATGAAATTAAACGTGGCCAAAGAAGAATGGTCATAAATTACAAAAAAATGAATGAAGCAACCATTGGTGATGCCTATAAGCTCCCAAGAATTGACTTCATAAAAACAAAATTAAAAGGACAGAAATGGTTTAGTACTCTAGATGCTAAATCTGGCTATTGGCAGATTAGGTTACATGAGAATACCAAACCATTAACTGCTTTTACATGTCCACCTCAAAAACATTTTCAATGGAATGTTTTGCCTTTTGGCCTTAAACAAGCACCAGGAATCTATCAAAGGTTCATGGATAAAAACCTTGAAGGTTTAGAAAATATATGTCTTGCTTACATCGATGATATTATCATCTTTAGTAATCAAGATAGAGAAGATCATTTGAAAAAACTAAAAATTGTCTTAATAAGATGCAAAGAAAAGGGTTTAGTCCTTTAAAAAAGAAAAGCTCAGCTTTGTAAAAATAAAATTGATTTTCTTGGAAATACTTTTGATTCAGAAGGAAACATGGTTATCTAACCAAATGTTTTAGAAAAATTAAACTCTTTTCCAGATCAATTAGAATATCGAAAACAAATACAAAGATTCTTAGGATGCCTAAACTATATTTCCGATCAAGGCTATCTTAAAGACCTTGCCTTACAAAGAAAAACGCTTCAGAAAAAACTGTCTACCAAAGTTCAATGGACTTGGTCTGAAGCAGATACATTAATGGTAAAAACCATTAAGGGACGGTGTAAAAACCTACCCCAACTATACAATCCGTAAGAAAATGATTTTATTATTCTCGAAACGGATGCATCCAAAGATACGTGGGCCGCCGTTATGCTAGCAATACCGGCTATAGAGTACAACACTCTCCCACATATGTCCAATGGACATAAAAATACGCTTTCAACAAAAGCACAAAAATATATACGCCTATGCAAATATGTATCAGGCACCTTTACACAATGTCAAATGAACTATACAGTTCATGAAAAAGAAACACTAGCATTATACAATGCTTTGAAAAAATGGAAGATCGAATTGCTACCACGAGAATTCGAAGTCCGCACATATTCTAAATATTTAACATATTTCTGTAAAACAAAAATTGCAGATAGTTCAAATCAAGGAAGACTGATACGTTGGCAATTGGAGCTAACAAGATACAATTTTCATATCGTACACCTCGCAGGAAAAGACAACGTACTTGCAGATACCCTGACAAGAGAATGGAAGCAATGATATCTATTTTCTGTAAACAGATACAAGACATCAAAAATGAGCAAAAGAAAACAGAACAACTTGCTCGAAAGGAAATCCAAAACTTTACAGCAGCTAAAGAAAAATACATTTCGGAAACAGCAGCCGCAGCAGCTAGAAAGGTACACGAACTAGAATCTAGTCTCCAAACACTTTGCACTACACTAAAAATACCTTTTCCATCAGAGTTTAGCAGCCAAAACGTGGTGGATCCATTACCCACAAACACCACAAACACAAAAACAACAAATCTTCCATCACCACCACCTCTTACAAAAAATGATAAACCAATTCAATACCAAACACCCATGCCAAAAATACTGCCCGAAATGGAACAAGCCAAAAAACAAGCTGAAAACCCAAACAAAAAAAAATGGTACACCATGTTCAATGGATCAATGAAAGGGATATACGATGAATGGAGTAAGATTGCGCCATTTATCACAAAAGGAAGTCTACACCAATCTTTCAAAACACTTGAAGAAGCAAAAACAGCCTTGGCACAATACGAGCTTAGCCACTACAAACAAGCTCTTCTACAAACAGATAAACCCACCACATCCAAAGTAGTCCTTGGGAAAATCCCTTCGTTTAAAAATCCTCTTGATCATATTCCAACAAAGGAAGAAAAAGAAAAAGAAGTGGAAGAACATAATACCTTGAAGAAAGACAAATTCAAAGAACTATTAAGTAAACTGAAAGAATACGATCCTACCAAGGATAGAGAAAAACGTTTCTACCCAGTAAACAGATATGGACCAAAAGCAGTCCTAGTTGAAGGAATAGACCCAGTTCTGGCATACCAATTCTTCATATATGGCCTGGTAGATATAATGTATCTTCAGAGTACAACAATGCTTCAAAAATTTCCAGGAAATATACGAAAAAGTATTTCAGAATACTTTGTCAATATTGGAAAAAATGGTAAGAAAGAAGTTGTGGTAAAATGTCATCTTACATATCCAACGTTTGAAGAAGGAATTACCCCAAGCTTTGGGATAATTAAACTAGTAACCAGCAATGGTGAATACCCGGCAATCGAAACAGTGGAAAAAATTGATACAAATCAGCAGGAAGAAGTAGTTGCTTGGCAGCTAATACAAATTCACAATTTGATACATGATCTCTATAGAGCAAAAACTTTTCGGATAAATCTTAAAGGAAAAAACCATTTATATATGGAATGTCCCAAAAAACACTTCGGGAATCACATTGGGAATACGTTTATGAACATCATCAGAAGATACTCAGAATCGATGAATTTCAGCTGGCAACCCTAGCAGAAAAAACAAAGAAAATACTCCATGAAGAAATGAAAAACTTGGAGGTCCATAGTTGCAATTACTGCAAAAGAAAAACCGTCAGCAGTGACGAAAAAGAATACAAAGATGCATACGAAACCAGTGACGAAGAAAGTAACAACTCATCACCAATAATAGAGGAAAACGCGTGAAATAAAAGATGTAGGACCGAATAAAAACGTCGGCAGAAGGAGAACCACTCCTTTTTTCCGACACTTTTACTTTTCAAAATTGTAATAGTATTTCCCTTCATTTGCAGATTGTAATAGTTTTTCCCTTCATTTGCAATCAAAGATCTCTGCCTATATAAAGAGATCATATGTAATATGTAATCGTAAGAGTTAATAAAATAAGTTTTCAACTTTATCTTTCTTATGAAAGTTTTGCTCTTCCGGAATGTTGATCGTGCTATTGAGAGTTAGCATACCTCATCTCCACCTTAGAACCTAACCAGTTCTGCAGAGTAACCTTCTGTGACAGGTACATACTTATATACTTTCATACATTTTCATATATTATCCTACATCTTGAACATTTTTTAAATATCTGTGTACAATGTGATTTGCATGAATATCAAAATATACAAGTAAATACATCATTCAACACTAAATCTCTTCAATATCATTTAATAGGAATAATGAAAAATAACTTGATACCCATTCTTATAGATACAGGAGCAACATGGTCTCATGTTCATGAAAACCTAGCTACAGATATAAGAAAAACCAGTGCTGAAACATACATAAAATATAATGGAAAAGAAATAACTATAGAAAAACAGGAAAGATAGAAATAACATTAGAAAATAATCTTACTCTTTGTACACGAATCTATATAGATAATGAATCCCCATACGAGATAATTTTAGGAATGAATTTTCTAGATTCTTTAAAAAACTTCGTTCTTACTCGAGAACATATAGATATTACTTTTCAAAATACAGTTCGAAGAATACCACGAATAAAACTCTCTGAATCTCAACTTAGATCTCAAATATGAACACCTTAGAAATAAAAAGTATTGAAAACATCTCTAACGAGATAGAACAATTAGAATCAAAAGAAGTTTCTGAAGCATATGGGAGTTTTTCCCAAGATATAGTTATAAGTCCTAAAACAATAAGTAAAATAAGACAAAAGGAGTTAAATATAAATGATGGACAAGGAATTAGAAAACCTTCATTTTTTCATAATATGTTTCAACGAAAAAATTTAATATATTTTGGAAAATTTATACAGGAAACCCCAATAGAAATAACTGAAGCCCAAGGAAAACTTTCCTTACCATTAATAAATGAGAATCATATTCTTCAAAAAATATGTTCACTTAATAAGTCACCAAGTGAATTTGGATACATACATATTTCAACTATACAAGTGTTGATAAAATCAACCTTTGCTGAAGGAATAGAATCACCACTTAAATTCTGGGTTATAGACGATAGGATAAGAGACACTCAGGATAAAATCCTAGGAGTAATTGAAGGAAATCTAAAAGCAACAAAACTTATGTTTAATGTTTCGATACAATACGGAATACCCCTAGTAACCAAAAACCTAAGCCAATCTATATCTCTTTTATATAAATTCTCTAGAAAAGATTTAATGGAACAAGGAGATTACCCTTTCTCTATGACATATGCTGTAGGATACGCTATTAGTAATAGTCATCATAGTATAGACTATAAAACTGAAGATAAAATTAACATGGATTCCCTATTCAAAGACTTTGCTCAAATTAAATTTGTCCCTAAAAAACAACCCATCGAACCTCAAAGAACATCCATGAGAATAGAAAGACCAACAACTTTTATACCAATAAAAAATGATTCTAAAGAAACAGAAGAAGGCATAAAAACTCTAAATAAACAAATAAATAGTCTAACTCAATATGTTCAAGAAAAACTAAGAATTGGAATACTTATGCATACATAGAATCTTCTTATAAATTTTATAAAAAACTTTCAGAAGATTATCCTCGTATACAAGATTTTAAAGAAAGAAAAGAATACTATTACATTCTATATTATAGATATCATTCTATAAATGCCACCTAGAAAAATACTTCTTTATAAAAAGAATTCATATCACGAATGGATAGACTCCCAGTATATTTATTATAAAGAATTATGCGAAACTCTTATAGATGGAATGTATGAAAAGACATTCTTTGAAAATATACGAGATTACTATCTCAAAAAACGAAACCAATTAAGAATAATACAAGCTGCATAAATGACAGGATTTGAATTATCCTCCGATGAATATAAATATAATTATACCAGTCCAAATAGTGACTGTGCTTCCGCACCAGAAAATGCACCAGAAAGCGCTCTGTTGGCTCTGGTATCAGAGCTCGGTGACGACTTAAATATAGACGATTTAAATATATGCAACTTAGTTTGCACTGAAAACTATCAAAGTCTTTTAGACTTCGATTTCTCTGATATCGAAATAACTAGTCCTCTTAAGGATTTTAGTAAACAATTAGAAAATATATTAGAAATAGGAGAAAACAGTGAACCACCTAAGAAAAAACGTAGGTATAAAACTTATACTACTGAACAAGATACTTTCCTATATTTAGAAATATTAGAAGCTGTTAGACAATACTGCAAATATATGCCTATGTCAAAAAATAGGTCCAGAATGTTAGATACCTTATCACGAGAAATAGATCATCTAAAAAGAAAGTCGAAACGAAGAAATAGTGACGACATATCATACTTCATAACACTCAAAATTAACGAATTCAGAGAAATCTTTAATACACTCTATGGGTACAATTAGACAAATAAGAAAAATTATGCCTGCAATTGGAAAAATCATTGATATCAAAACTCAGGGTACTAAAATGAAAAATAAAGAAATAGAAGGAACTATTGCAGATATCACTTCTACAGTAAAAAGCCCCTCAAAGGCCATTTTCGCAAATTAAACTTTACAAAAGGCCAATTTTAAAAATCACTCAATTTTACTTTCTATGTGGTATCATTTTGTAATTTATGTTCAATATAAATTATAATGTTAGAATTAGACAATAAACCAAAAATTAAAGAGGAGCTCTAATTAATGCATAAGATAAAAATAAAAGGCTCCACTTCAGAGGCAGCAGAGAAATTGCACGAGTCATCCAAAGAAAAATAAAGGTCTAAACCCATCCTACCCGGCGGATTTAACAATTTCCCCAAAAAAAGGAAAAGAAAAAAGAAGTTTGAGTAAGGATATTAGTTACGGGAAAATTGTTTTTTTGGTACTATAGGATAGGATAACTTGCACTTTTTGTATCATTGGATACAAAAATGTAAATTTTGGTACCAAACCCAATTTTTCTACAAAGTTAATAGCAATTTACCCCCTATGAAATGCATAATATTCAATTTATCCCTCTATAATTTGAAATAAAAATCAATTTACCCCCTATAAATTTTTTAATGAAGCAATTTACTCCCTTAAGTCGGAAATTGTAACTCAATTGCCAAAATTTAGAGTAGGCATGCAAATTATTTTATAACATAGGGGGATAAATTGCAACATTTATGATAACACGGGGGTAAAATGTCACATTATCATAATAACAGTGAATAAAGTGCCGCCTATAAAAATATTAGGGAGGCGACGTGCAATTTTTACAAAATTTCAGGGGGTAAAATTCTCTTTTTTAAACCACGAGGGGTTAAATTGAACATTATGTATTTCATAGGGGTTAAATTATCATTAACTTTGGTGAAAAATTGGGTTTGGTACCAAAGTTGCAATTAAAACATATCATATGGTACCAAATTTACATTTTCGTATCCAATGGTATCAAAATTGCAAGTAAGTCTATCCTATGGTACCAAAAAAATATTTTTCCCTATTAATTACTATTTGTTTTATAACTTCTTATACACGAAATATTTATTGTGTTTAATATATTCATAGTTTATGGATATTGCACTATAATTATTTTGGGTGATTCATGAATTAATAGTGAGTCCAGAAATTAAAAGATTTCCCTCATCCAGTTTGAATGAGGAACACTTGTTTCCAAAAGTAATTTTTTTTTTATCTTTGAGTAAAAAAGTAATTATTTTACTTTAACAATAATTTGTTTTAGTATAATAAAGTTAGATTTGTTAAATCTAATAATAATAAACTTTTTTTTATCCATCTTAAACAAATTGAAGATATTAGATTCTAACTAATATTTAAAATTTTATGAAAATAATCAAGGATGATATTCTAACTAAAAAAAGTTAGGCTCACATTTAATTATTTATTTCTACTTTACTCTAGTTTAGTCTAGAGTTTTTAATAATTCTAAACGAGTTGATAAAATCTAGACCACAAGGTTTACAAGTAAACTCATAAATTTGATCCATGTAAGAATTTTTTCAACATACTCCACGTATTTAATTTAAATTACTCTTAAATCTAGGATCACTTTATGTAGTTCCAATAACTTAAATTGATAATATTTTAGTTTGTTACTATTATATATTATATGTTATATAAGAACCAACAAAGACGATTACAAGAAACAAATCATATCTCACAACTAATTGTACAAACTTATAGAGAACAAGATCCAAAATTAAATTGGGAACGGGAACCATTGTGTTTAATTAAATTTATTTTCACTAAATCCTATCATAAGAATCCATAAACATTAACTTCGTGGTTAGTTTGGTCTGTCATTTACTTCAACTTTTTTGTTCTTTGCTTTATTTTCAATTTCAAAATTTTCCTTTCTTATGACAAAGTAACTAAACAAACTGGTAATGTGGATCCTCTACTTTAATTTATTGATATTAATCGAGGAATTACCTCTTTAACGAAGAACTTCATATATCTATTCACCTTTTATCCATAGCAAAAAAAAAAAAATAAAGAATTAATAGCAATTTACATTCCCATGATATTTGAAATAAAGAATTTAACTTCTTATACCAAAAATAACTAAAAATATCTCCCCCTGATACTAAAAAAATTCAATGTCTCCTATATAATATTAAATAAAAGAATAATAAAAATTAATTTACCACACTATTAAGCACTTGTTTTTTAACCTCACAAGGGTCGGGGTATTATGCAATTTTTTACAAGGAGATAAATTATTTATTAGGCAAATCTAAGGAGGTAATTAAATTGCTAAAAAAAGAATTAAATATAGCTAGGGTTAAAATTATATTTTCAGGGTAAAATAGAGTAATTGCATTTTTACGCAATTGAATAACACCGTGGGCACACTAAAGAGGTACATAGCCCTTTTATTTTATTTTATTAACGAGGTATAACCTACATATTTTCTTAATGGTAGTCAACATATTTCAGGGAGGTAAATTGTTAAAACCTCAAAAGTAACTTTAATGTTAACCCGACATGTTGTGATTTGTTATTTTATAAATGTCATTCAATCATGTAACAAATCTTGTTTACTCTAAAAAAAATTAATTATTGAACAAATTTTATGTTAGAAAAATTGAATTTGTTGAGAGGGAGGGAGGGGGAGAACCTATTTTCTTTTCTTTGGTGAAAAGATAGACTATATATAAGACAGGACCATTGCCAAACTGCAACATAAAGAGCGGAATCAGAGAAAAAAACATACCATTTTATTTCTTCTAACTTGAATTCAACAACTCCTTAATTTCTTCTTTAATCTCAAATGGTGTTGCTTTCTGTGTGTATCTTCAGTGGCTTGTTTATATAGAGATCAAATCTGCTTCAATAGATACAAGTCAATAACTTGTAACACCAAATACTTTTATACCCGAAAAAATAAATAAAAGTAACATGAGACCGATGTGAAATTTCTATTTAGACAACCTGCAATACAGAATCTTCCACTGTTAATTTCTCAGTCTTAATTATTTCTTTCTTTTGAAACTCTAGATGACGTCCAAATTTATTGCATACTACTCCCCCCTTTTCAAAATATCTGTCTTTTCACATGTATGCACACAAATTAAGAAAATCATTGAATATAGATGAATTCTAAGAGGAAAAAAAATGGAAAAGACTAAGATACCATTTTAATTAATTATCCTCCACTAACGTATGAGAAAATTTATGAGCATAAAGGACAAAAATGGAAAAAGAGTAATTAATGCTTTATTGGAAATCTAAAGTGACAGATAATACTGCAATAATACAATGAGCTGGCTCCTATAAATCTACCTTATTTTAGTAAGTTCATTTTGACATTTTCCAGTTTTATTTATTGGGTTTATGATTTTTTTGCAATGATACCCTTTATGTTATTTGTGATTAACGAAATTCCCCTTGCATTATTTAAATTAATACTATAAGATTCATATTGTGTTATTCAGCAAAGATAATTAAACATATTTTTCTGATATTAATATATCCACACGCAAATTGTTCAAAGAAATTCTATTTAAAGCATTAACATGAAGCGCTTTTGATTTATTTATTTATTTAAATGTATATGACGGTAATTAATTTGGTTAATCTAAATTTATTTTTACATTTGGCAATTGCAATATTATAGTAACACTAGTTTACAAATTCAAAATCATCATCACAATCACATTAATTTGCTACTTGCCAAAAATGATTTAAACAAACAATTTAGTTGAAATTATCTTTAAACATGAAAGAAAAAAGGTGAGTACGTGGATATATAAGAGGAAATGTATATCCTATACTATATATGATGGATTCCTACCGAAAATGCTAGGAAAAATTGCATTGGTCAAAGTTGCAGAAAGTAATTTAGGAAGTCTGGTACGTACCAATCAATGCATCGCTATCACATGCACCACATCGTCATCATCAGAGCAAATGAATTCACAATTTGTTATCACCATCTCTTGCAAATCCTTGCGCATTAATGATTTTTGTGATTTTGCAAGTTAACTTGTAGGTACAATGAAAAAAAAAGGATATATATATATATATATATATAAAGTTGCTAGAACTTACATAGGATATGTTTGTAAAAGAAAACACAATACAATATATATAATCAAGATTATATATAAATTATAATCTTGTCATACAAAAAGAATTATATCAAATATATAAGAGAATTAATCCAAATATATACAAATGCAACTTAGATTATGGTACAAAACATAACATTAGCAATATTTGTTGTGTCGTGTGACATACAAACTTAAGTTACGGTACAAAATATAGCATTAGCAACATTTAATTATTTTCATTGAAGTTGTCAGAAACTTCAATTCAAATTGAGCTGAAATTTTAAACTTTGTCTCCAATTAAGTCACATGCAAGCTAGTGACCTAAAAATTAGAAACCCCATTTTTCCTCAATCTAGGCATCCCACTCCACAGTACTCGATAGCTGGCCTCGTCGGCCTCGCCATAGCCGAGAACTGCGTGACGCCAGCCTCCCCAACCTTAAGATCGATTGTAGGCAGAGTGCCACTCGCAATTACTTTCGAGCACCCACCTTCCACAATCATTGGTTGCAATGCTCGTTTTGGACAATCTATGTTGTGAAGCAAGAGCCTTGCATACCAAGTTGATGCCAACAAAATTAGAGATGGTGGGGATGTATAGTGTAGTAATCAAATATGGGTAATCCATTATCTATAATATTTGGTTCAACTCGAAGGAATTAACAACAAGGGATGGTCCAACATCGATCCCAGTCTTGCAGCATGCACGAAGGGTGGCCCAAATGCAATGCGAGGCCTCCATCGTACCCAACAAGGACACCAAGCGAGGCATTCCACATGCCTCATTTATCCAAATCAAGGAAAGATTCATCCACCAACCAAAACCTCACTATTTAAGGGAGCGCGAGAACGTTTTATGAAAATTCTCCCTCCCAAACGTTACCTAGTCTTTACTATATTTCTTTCTTTCAAGTTCCAGTATCCATTACTGACTTAAAAATCAGAGGAGGCTCGAAGACACCCTTGTTTGGTCTTTTTCTATTTTAGTAATTGACGTACATGTTATCCATTTCAGACGCGACACTGATCGGATCCTATCTATATTCGGATCCATAGATTTAAACCGGCATGGGGTATGGGGTGGGATCGAGTGGGATAAGGATGGGTGGGTGAGACTTTATTTTTTTCCTTTTAGCAATAAATATTTTAACATGGGATTAAAGAATTTTACCAATTAAATTCGAGTTGATCAATTTCAAAATTATTTTTTCATTAATTATTGTATTTCACTTATATTTAGGATTTTCATTGGTAAAAACAATGTGTCTTTTATACAGTAAAAAATGAAAAATAAAATACATTTTCATTAACTAATAATTTTTATTTTAATAAAAGATAATATGTTATTTGTTGTGTGAAACCTAAATAGAGATATTGGTAAAGACTGAAATTTTATTAACGATTACAATTTTACCTAATTTTGAACGTAAATAATTCAGTAAATTACTAAATTACTTGTCACATTGCTCATACATGACCTGTTTTGGCCAATTCTTCAAATTCGGCTTGATTTAGATCGATGACGAGTAATTATATAGGGTAAATAACTCAATCGGAATAAATGTGGGCTAAAATTATTAGTTTAATTAACTATGGGACAATTTTTGTTTCTCTTGCCATTATACCGAATTGAAATAAAAAGTGGGTCCCATAATCTGACAATTTGAGTGAACATTTGAAAAGATTTGACAAAATGTAACGTGACAAACTGAACTACAATTGAAAACTTTTATTAAAAATGAGTTTTATATATGTTGATGTGATAAGTTAAAATCATTACATCTAGTTGTTAGTTAACTCTAGCTATAGACCTATATTACAATAAGTAACCTTCTTAGTTCTCTTATTAAATAAAACCTGTACATATAATTAAACAAAATATATACTACTATTAATTATATATATAGTATTTGTTAAAAATAACAGAAAAACTAATATTTCTTCTTTCAGGTACAACAAATTTACAATATAACTTACTAGATGCTAAAACTAGTAATACCTGAATATATGATCTAAATAATGTAAATTTTGACCTTCGGAGACATTTAAACTCGGTTTTTTTAAAATTAATTAATCATGTAGGATGCACCATATAAAGTTAAGATAAAATGATATGAGATGATGTGTCCATTGGTAAACATGCAAAATCAAGAAAAGAAAAAAAGGGAAATGAATATATAGTCCCCAATAAAATGACATTTTGTATATATAAAATGACATTTTGTATACGGTGTCACGCTTGATATGAAAGTCAAACGTTGAGGGGTTCCCTTCAAATTTCGCGAACGTCATGTTTCATTCATTCAAAAGTGTAAAACAATGTCTTTTTTTTTTTTTTTTCTCTTTCTGTTTTTTAATGTTTACACAATAAATTATATGTCATACATGAAATATATCAATGTGCTGGACAAAAGCAAGAGTAGAGGCATGCGTTTTAATCTTTGTCGCATCTTCAAATGACATTGCAGTCGAGGCTTTTGATCTACTTCTTCTGGAAGCTGAATCAAACTAAAGTATTATTATTTTATTTCATGAATGTTTTAATTAATTTGAATTAGAATTTAGTATCAAGACATTAATTTGAGGCAAAATTGTCTCAAATTAATCAGTGATTTTGGATTTCGTCCCAAGTTATTTCACTTAGTCAAATTCATCCCGTAATTTTATATTCTTTTGAAATATCATCCAACTTGCCACATGGTTGCTTACGAGTCAAGACGTGGCAAATTTTAGCAAGAACAATTATACAAGATTGCATAATTCGTCTCAATAATTACAAATTTTGATTTTTTGTCTCAAACTATATTAATTCGCCGAATTTCGTCCACTAAATTCCTGAATCCACCGTTTCTAGAAAGCCGATAATAATCACTTCAAGTCATTTCAAGTCAACTGTGATATTTTGTGATGTTCGTTCTTCAACGTTATAATCACTTTTAAAGTCCCCAGACATAAAAAAAAATCAACATTTTTAAAAGAAATTGCTCATGACATCCGCAATTTTGCCGAATCAGTTATTTAAAAACCAATTTGTTATAATCAGAATTGAATAAACATTTTTTACTTGACAATTATTATTGTTTCAATCTATATTGAAACATGCATTTAAATATGTTGCCTTTTAATAACACTAGAAGTTCATTTTCTTTTCAACTACATTTTCCAAGATATAATGCAAATATATACACAAATTTTAGGATATTAAATGTAAGCAAAATTCATTATGTGGTTTTATTATAAGCATTAGTACTTCTATTCTTTCAAACATCAATAATGTACAATTAATACAACCTCTGTGCAAAGAATGCAACCTACGTACCACTAATTTAATTTTCTATCCTTGTCACGGTAATAAACAAAAATTGGACAAAATTTCACAGAAAATAAAAGTGAAATGTGAAAAAGAACTATGTAGTCCGTGGAGAATCAATAATAGGGTTCATCTCTATTTCTGCAACTCTTAAATTACCAAATTTCTCTGCTTCTCTTTCAATCTGGATATCACTCGGTCTGTAACACTGAACTAAATATTTTACAACCAAACGTGGCACTAATGCTCCCACAGTTATGCCAAGCAAACACAACCAGAACAATTCTGTACTGGCTATATGAAAGAAGGCCCTGCAACAAAATATTGACTCAAAATCAGTTTTCATTTCATTTTCCAGAAATTCAAAACTATGAAAGTTGTAAGATTTCTCCATAGCTTAAAGTAAGGATGGCAATATGTGCGGCTGGCTGTCAGTGTTGCGGAATCTGGTCCAATTTATTATGATCTATGACCAATTAAAGATTCGATGAATAATCTGATATACGTGAAGCAAACGCGGATATTCAAATTCCTTATAAATAATTTATGTACATGCATAATGTTTTATTTAAATAAATAACATAAATGATGTCTTAACGTTTCTTTAATAATCTCATTTTTGTGCCTCAATTCTTGCCTACCAACATTAAATTAATATTGATGCATTATATATTGTTGTCTGATGATATCTGATAAATAATTAGAAGAAATTAGTTAACATACCAGACGATATGGATCCTTTCTACGGTGAAGTTAAGGGATAATGAAGAAAATTTAACCTCCTGAACTGATTTAAATGATTATATGGTTAATTTAGACGAAACTGGTGAAGATTTCATTTGATTCAATTTTTTATCCGAAAATGCCAATTATACGGTGGACGCTGATATGGTTAAAAATGTTGAAAATCCGATAAAACAAATGGATGCGGATATGAAACTAGGCCAATCTGTTCCAGTCATACCTTATGATAATACTAGCAATGTGGCTCTTAACCCATTAGTTTACCAACCCAACACAACAACACTTATTTCTTTTGTATTTTGTTGGGTTTGAATTGGATTAAAATTTGTGTTGGTCTCGACGGGTTAAAAAATGGGTTACATAAATAAAAATCACTCATTAAGATAAATACGAATAAAAATGCCATGCAATGTATGTATAATGTAAAATATATTAGGTTGAGGAATCTTACCAGTAACCAGGCAAAAACGACAGAGCATCGATAACCATGACACATAGGAATGTAGCAATTATCGAACCCCAAATGGCTGCATGAGTAATCCAATACCACGTCTTCACATCCATAGCCAAATGTACATTAACCATTATTACCACTGCAATTGTCCAAAGATCTCCTATGCTCGAACCATCCACACTGCTTTCCCAATACGCAAGAAGAGGCACGAAGAACGCAGCTAAGCTTTGCCACAATGTGTCAATTATCGTGACCCAAAATAGTTTACCGTTGTAGCTTTCTTGTCTTTGTCCGGACCCATAAAGTTGAGGGTACTTCAGTAAAGTAGTTCTACTCAAATCCTTATCAATAACTCCTACAATAATTGTAGGCAAAGATGTGTATATTACTGAATACAAGACACTGCTCCAATCTGTGATGGCTGTTGTCAACGTGAAACACGTGAAAAGCACGTACCTAGAGAGAATGTACAATTTTCAAACAATTATATTATCTTAATATCTAATAGTTTTTTAATAACATTTGTCATAGTTATAGAAAAATCACGAAATTGAAGGTGTGAACTTACCAGAATAGGACCAGAACAAAAACGGCATTCCTGTAGAAGTTGTACAATATCATGTAACTCATACGCTGATAATTCCAATGTCCATGTACTAATAATAATGGGACTAAAAATCTGAATTGACCCATTGCAAAGTCCGAAGCCATGACTGCTTGCCGACCCTCTTGACCACTGATTCCAATACCCACGTCAGCCATTTGAATCATTGAAACGTCATTTGCACCTGAAAATCATAACATTAATTGATTTTTGTTATCCAGATTTTAAATTTCTTTTCAAGAATTGAGATATAATGTTACGTACCATCACCGATAGCCAGAGTCATGTCCTCGGTTCTGTTTTTTATGAGGGCAACTATTCCAGCTTTTTGCAATGGAGCTACACGGCAACATAATACAACAGAACAATTGCTTGCTAATTCAAAAAGCTGCAAAACAGATCAATATAAATAAGAAAATAATTGTAGTATATAGTTTGGCAAACTTAAATCTCAGTGTTTCTCCAAAAATTACCTGTTCTTCAAGTTCAGTATCTAGAACATAAACAAGGCTAGTTCCATCAATAATCAAGGCAAGTTGACTAACTCCATCCCCATGACCACCACCGGTTGCACCCGAATCAATCTTGAGCTTCTTACACATCACTAGGCCATCTTCTAAGCTCTTTCTACACGAGTTCTTAGAAGTATTATTTATAACTATCTGTGTCATTGTACTTGTCAAAAGCTTAGAAGAGTAGCCAATGGAAATCGCCGTTTCTTGCTTGTCCCCAGTCAAAACCCAGACCTTAATACCCGCGCTTCTTAAAGACTCGATTGCTTCCGGAACCCCTTGCTGCAATTTGTCCTCGATTCCAGACACACCTAATAAGGTAACGTGGCTTTCTATCTTGTTAGCTACTTTACGAAGTAAAGCTGCCCTGCCCATCAAGGCTGTGCTTGCGGACTCATAAGATGACTGCCATTTTTCGAATTCGGAAATACTCAATTCCCGCATGCCAATCACGAGTGTTCTTAAGCCCTTTGAGGAATAAGAGTGAAGATGAGATTCAGTTGCTTTTACCATGTCCAAGTTTAGGGATTTATTAATGATGCTGAACATGGTAGTGTCGGCACCTTTTACGAAAACCTTAACTGTCTTATTATCTGGGCATCCTAGTATAACTGACATCCTCTTTCGGTCACTATCAAACTCGTGCAAACCCAAGACATTGAACCTGCACTGGCCCATTTATTAATGGGTATAACAAGAAGATTACTATCTATTGGAAAAGGGGAATATTACCTTATACCATTTGAAATATGTTTGAATAACAGAGCTCATTATCCCTTTATGCACATCAGTGTAAGGGGCAGCGAAACAACAGTTTATATCTAACGGGAGTTTCCAAAAAAATAATAGATAACGAATATAAAGCAAAGAAATATAGAAAGAAAATGGAAAGATCATAGAAGTTGTTTTACTAGCAAAATATCTACTAGAGAACGACAAGGAAACAAGAGAAACAAAAATAAGGATCAATGTTCTAAGTGTACTACAAGTGAAAAGCACAAATACGTCTCCACGTTAGACAATTTTACCGGTGAAAAGCAGAAAACCGTCTCCATATAAGACCATTTCACCGTCAAAAGCATAAATACTTCTAATACCCCCTTTGTACATTTCTATTGTTCTTCCTTAGCATAACATTAAAGAATCATTGAGAAAGAAAGAGTTGATAAGCTTACTCAATGGATAACTTCATATGTCAAAGATGATTTAGCTCCTAATAATACAAATACCTCTGTTTCAAATTACGGATGTTATGAAAATCGAACCAAGTGAAGCTAAAGATGATATTAAGGCAAGAACAACAACAAAATAGTAAGTTGAGAATGCACAAGAAAGCAACTTTAAAGTACCTTTGCCTTTCTCCTTGAATATCAATAACTATGTGACCCGAACTTCTTTCAATAAGCATAAAACCATAGGCAGCAGCAGCATACACCAATGCCTGTTCATCCGGAGACTCTCCCTGATATTCGATTAACTTCACAGAAGGATCATCTGTCTCCACAGTTAGAGGCACAATTGTGTTACAAGCAGCCAATGCCACAAAAAAATCGTGAACATTTTTGCCTTCATCCGAGTGTTTGCTTTTCGACAAATCGAGAAGCTCCGTTTCAACTTTCACCTTCATCTTTGGCCTCAAAATCATCCCATCGACTGGCATAAAACAAGACATAAAGCAATAATATGGTTAAAAACTTAAAATCAAACAACAAATTATAATGGAATAGAAAGAACATAAGTGAGAGAGTATATATATAATACCTTCAACCGAGTATTCTACTTGCTCATTTCCAGTCCCACTGCTGAAGTCTAAACCACCAATGCTGGCACATTTAAATTCCATCTTGTTCTCAGTTAAAGTACCAGTTTTATCAGAGAAAACATATTTTATCTGTCCCAAATCCTCATTTATATTCAAGGCCCTGCACTGAAATCTTGTATTCGAAGATTCATCAAACATTCGGTTATCTCGGATCATAAAATAAGCCTGGCCTACACGCACCAGCTCCATGGAAATGTACAATGATATCGGAATCATAATTTGAAAAACAATAACCGACATAAGGAATATAAATAATATCTCCAACCCCCAACCGTAATATTCATAGTTTTCAACCTCAGGTTCCGAGTAGTCCCTTCTCCTGTAAAATTGCATAAGATCCAACTCATCTTCATGGCGTCTCAACCAAATACCATGACAAATGCAAACTACTACACAAAGGGTAACAAGAAAAATCGAAAGGAAAAATATCTCCCTATTCATTCTTGTCTCTAGACGGCTTCTCTTAGACGGAGCTCCAGAATTGTTGAGCATTGCTTTGGTCTCTCTGCCTGCATAAACCGCCACACCAAGTGTCCAATCTGTGTTCTTCAACTCACAACCACGTAGAATAATATTAGAAGGTCCAAGAGAAATACGCTTTCCATCAACATCCATGTTTGCTTGGAAACCATATATATTTCTATTGGGCTTTTCACATTTAATCAACCCACTAATCTTCTCCTTTACTGGACTTTTCATTTGTGTCTCTTGCTTTGCATACCGAGTCTTCAAATTTGATTCCCCATCTAAATTGGTTGTCTGAACGTAAGCTACTCCTGTACTATCGCTTGTCGATAAAAGTACCATATCACAAGGAAGAGTTTCGTTTCCAAAAACTTTAATGATCTCACCTACACAAATATCCTTCCATTTCTTCTGCTGAAATTGTTCGTTTACTAAAACCCAAGCCAATCGATGATTCTCTATCTTGTCTGACCTGTGCCTTCTATAATCCTCATAGGCGTCCTTTATGGCTGTAACTAACAGCACAAAGGCTAACGGCACAATTGAAGCTCCACGGCCAAAAACAGCAAGCTGGGGTAGCTGATTTAAAATAGCAATTACGAGAAAGTATATATAGGCAACTCTATGGAACTGTTCAAACAAATTCTTGGGCAAAAACGTCAAGAATGAGTATTTCCCAGTCCTGATCGAGTTCCCAGCGAATTCAAATTTCTCATTTGTTTTTTCGGGATCATTTATATAGATTAACCTTGCATCATCGTCGTTAATCTCTTTATACGAGGCACTGAACCCTTCGGAATCAGCACCCCCCGTCGACCCATATCTCACGGGCTTTGATTCTAGCTCACTACTAAAGTTCACCTCCCTAATCGAGGTCTTTGACTGAATTGATTGAATGGATGAAATACTTCTTTGGGAGGATGAATTTCGTGTATAGTCAGGAATATGATAAGAATTTTCAATAATTTCAATGTTGGAACTCGTATCCATCACAGATAGAACAAGGTTTAGGTTTAGCAGAATTAAGTCTCCTAAAACTATCAAGAACAACAGGAGTATGAACAAGAATTAACAAGGAATCAATTAAAGGGAACTCTTGTGAAGCCACCTCTTCAACAACTCATTTATCAGAAAGCACAAAATCCACATTAAGTTCCAAATTCTGATCCTCAACAAAACCACCAAAGTTTACAACTTTATACAAAACCAAGACGCTGATCTCATCCAAAATCACCAAAAATCAAGAATTTAATAATAATACTAACAATAATCCAGAGAATAACTCCAAACTAAACAAATTTACACCACCAAGCAAGAACCCACCTCAAAAGTAAGTATAACAAATCCCTTTTCCTTCTTTATCCACTAAACTAAGTTATGATTTGAAAAAATAAACTAAGGTACAACTTGGAGTAAGGGTAAGGTGGTGTACAAGAACTTACTAGAATAGTAGAATGTGATTTTGTTTTAGGGCAACGTATAATTTGGTTTCATGTGATTCGGAAGTGATGAATCAACTCCATTAATAATGTAATAAATGTGAAAAAAGAGAGAGAAGATTCAAAGGTCAAAGGCATTATTTTTTTTCTTGAGCGAAGATTGCAAGAAACTAGAAAAATAACGAATAGAAGAGTCGTTAAGGGTGGCGACAACGACACAAAAATTTGGAAAAAATGGGTATTATTGAATTTATCGTCTAATTAATCTAATTAATGGTGATAGTATTTGAAATGAGACGTAATTAAAGTCGTAATTGAGTTGTTAGATTGTTTGGTGTAGTCGGTGTTGTTCTAGAAGCACTAAACGGATTAATGCAATTGTGGTAATGCCACTTGTGTTTTTTTTAATTAATATCTATTTATTTAGTTGTTTATTTACATATTATAACTATTTACTTATTTACCACATAAGATAAGAGTAAGACCACTTTTTATGTCTGTGGAGCCGAAGATTAAAGAAGGTCATGAGTTATTAACTTTAAATTTATGTTGGTCTAGTTTTCTTTGGAGGTAAGATAGATGGCAATATACAACTTTAAAGATATAAAGTGCTTGACTAAAGTAGTTTTTGGGAGTGAAAGTGTAATAAGACTTAAAATGTTCCGCCCAAGATAATAATAATAATAAAAATAAAAAAAAACAATTATTTGGTTAAGGAGCTTATTTTGTATTTTTGGGTTATCAAAAGGGAAAGTTTATGGTGTTAGTTAGAGTGGCCTTTCTTGTCACTGATTCATTTTTAATATTATTATTGTAAATTCTAGCTATTACTTTTGTAGGTGAATATCACTTTTGGTCCTCCTTATGTACTTATTTTTTACAGTTTGATCATTCTTATATTTTTCTTAAAATTTTAATCCTCACTATTCATTATTTGTTTCATTGTTGTCATTCTCAGTCGATTTCAGGGCTGCATCGACGTCACGTAATTTACACGTGACTAACATGAGGGTATTTTATAATTAACAATAATAACTTAAAAGATTTGAATATATTTCCTGATATATTAATTAATGTAATTATATATTCACTATCTAAAAAAAATGTTCAAAAATTTAGTAACCTAAACCGCACAGAATTAAGTATTCAATGGCTAGAGGGAATAATTTGTTTTGTATGTCTAATATTACGAGTTTTTGGGCCTGTTTGTTTGGCGTTTGGAAAGTAGTTTGGAGAGTAATGTAGGTTTGTGAAATAATCTCGATTTACGTAATGTTGTTTGTTTGAGTTTTGAGAGAGTGGTTTGAGAAATAAAATAAGTGTAGGTTTTTTTTTGGAAGAGTTGGGTTGTAGGTGTAAGATGTGTAAGACTTTATGTCAAATCATGTTTGTTATGTAAGATAAATTGTGTAAGAGATATGTTACTTTATGTCAAATCAAAGTAGAGTTTGTATAGGTTTTGTTTAGAGATAATAAAATTGTTGTTTGTTTGGCTTTTGAGAGAGTAGTTTGAGAAAATTAATGGATGAAAAATTTATTTCAAAAAATGAAAAATATGTTTGTTTGGTATTTTCCAAACACGAGAAAATTCTGAGAAACTCCAAACAAAAAGGCCCAAATTTTAATGGTTCAATTTGATTTTTTATGGGATGCCGGCTTTAGATGCTCTCTAGAAAAGCCCCATGACTGAAATTGCAAATACGTACGACAAAAATCAATCAAGGACTGCACAGAGAGTGAGAGAACGTGTTAAATAAATTTTAGTCACGTCATTCCACGCCAATCGGATTTGATTTAACTTCTGAGATGATTATTTAATGAAATAATATAATTGTTCTTCCAAAAAAAAAATGGAATACAAAGAATCATTCGCAATATGTGTATACTCCCTCCGTTTTTATTTATTTTGTCGCTTTGATAAAAAAAAATGGTTTACTTTTATTTGTCGTTTTAGAATCTCAATGTAAATTCTTTTATCAATTTTACCCTTCTTACTAATACTTGTCATTAATGTTAAGATTATTTGATTAAAATGATATTTTGGAATTTTTGCTTACAAAAAATGACTATCTATGACATTTCTTAATTCGT